>OU426905.1:11936078-14861078 GCA_911387775.1 Thymelicus sylvestris | reverse complement strand
AACACAGAACCACGCCGCAGAATAAGGTTAATTTGGAAGATATTTTCCAATTAATCGCTTGCGCTGCCTTATTAAGATCGACGACCCTGTGTTTTTCTTACTTCACTCGACGCGTCTTGACAAGCCAGACATTTTGATGTGACTTGCCGATTTTTCGGGCTCAAAACCAGGAAGAAATTGGCATAAAAACAAAAAGACCGAAAACACGAGGTACGAGAAATAAGGGCACTGGACCAAAGTCACAAAGTGATCCTGAAAGGGGACGTCAGTATCAACCCAGATCAGCTGTCAGATTTTGAAAAAGCGAAAAACTGAGGAAGATACAGAGAAAAACAGGAACACAGAAAAATCTCCGACATTCCAGGTCACCTAGAACAAAATCTAAAGCAAGTACCTACCATTTTTTTTTTATTAGTGCGTTAGATAGCCCAGTTCACCTCCTATAAAACGACACCCTGATCAAGGAAATCCACCAGCGGAGTGCGAAGCTGGACAAGTTATAGTGAGGCGGGAACACCGGGAACGAAGTCAACAACTTTTTCGGCGCCCACTAAATTTGTTCTAAACTCGCAACCCTCAAGCCGAATCCAGGATCCAGAGGCAACAGGGTGTCCAGGAAGAATCAGCGGACAAGGTACCGAAGTCCCCGTGAGTGTACCAAGTCTACAAAATTAGCAATAGTTGTTTAAATTTTCAATAGTAACTTTAATAAAACTTACAACCCCTCCTGGGGGAGTAACTGGCCACCCCCACCCCCCACTTTTTTCGTAGTCGCGTTTTGAGGTTCCAGTAATATACGATCCAAATTTCATCAAAATCGGCCTATTATTTTAGAAGTTACAAGATTTTTAAAACTTAACTAGTAATCTGTTTGGAAAATTTTTGAAAATTCAAAATTCCCACCCCCCCATTGGAATTAGAACGCTAGAACCTTTTGGAAAACCCATTTCGGACAAACCCACAAAATTCAAAAAAAACCGCATCGCTCTAGCTTTAAAAACAAAAAAGTTGAACTTCAAACGCGCATCGATCTAAGTGGGTCAGCAACCCAATCGTGTATCTAGGTCAGTGTGTCACGTCACCCAGTTGCCCAGTTAGTATTCTGTATTCTGTATTCTGTATTCTGTTTCTCGTAGCCGTTTTCTAAGAATTTCATTATTCTGTGTGTAATTTACTTAATGTGTGTAATAATATTATAACCTTTCGACGCGTTTATAAAACTTTATAAAACTTTATAAACGTATACTAAATTATAAAACCCGCTTGTACTCACCTCACGTACCGCGTACCGCCCCCTCATCCATAACCTTCCCCTCATATCCACTACCCTCCAACACCCCCCCCTCCTCACCTCACCCCCTCAAAATTTTTTTTGCATATTTGGATACTGGGGTGTCCCACCAGTTCCCCGGATTTTTTGCCAGCACGATAGGGGGCGTGGTCCCCGAGATATTCCAATAGGAATTTTGGAAAAACCGGAAATCCTGGATATCTTGGGAACGGTGCGTCCTAGACGAATTTGGACAAAAAATCCGAACCCCCCTCCCTATCAACCCACCCCCTAAACTCTATATATAGAGTTTATTGGGACCCCCCCCCTACCCTCCCCCCCCCAGAGGCGGACTTAAGTTGGAGTCGGAGGCGGCACAACTGGAGTCGGTTCCGAAGCCATACTTTGTATTCGTCTTGTATTCCCTTTATATTATCTCTGTCATCCGTGTATTCCTTTTAGTACTCACGATTGTATTCCTTATTTGTATTCCTTTTTCATATTTCCTTTTGTATTCCCTTTTACCCCTTCTTGCATCCCTTTTGTATTCCCTCCAGAATCCTATATATAGAGTTTATTGGACCTCCCTTCCCCCTCCTATCCCCCCTCCCCTCCAAAGGCGGCACTAGGTGGGAGTTTCCAGGCGGTAAAGTTGGAGTTCGGAAAAGCGGGCAATTGACCGGTACTCTGTAACCAATTTGAAGCCAAATTTGATGCCAACTTGCAGGCAATTTTGGAGCCGTTGTTGTAGTAAAATTGTATCGTGTTAGTATTTACTTTTATATTGATCCCCATTACCACCTGGATCCTTAAGGCCCCTCGACAATTTGTACCCCCAAAGGCGGCTTTAGGTTGGAGTGCAGAGGCGGTAAATTACACTTTCAAAAAATTTTTTGTATTACTTTTATGTATAATTCTCCACCGTGTTGAGCATAATTTTGAAGACACTTGCCCGATGTTGAACCAAAGGCGACACTAGTTTGGACTCGGAGGCGGCCGGACTGGTGCTGGTTCCGAAGTCTTTATTGTAACTCTGTGTGTTGTGTGTGTGTGTGTTATTTGGACTATTGTTTTATTCACAGTAATATTGACGGAAAACTACATAAATTAAAATTTTCTTGACTAAATTTACAAAGGCAGATCGATTTCCTCCTCTAATTTTAAAACTAATATTGACTATTAGGTTTACACTAAATAGTTAATTGACAAATAGACAACACAACTATTTTGTGGGTGCTCTAGTATTACAACAGTTCGTATTGTCTGCATATTCCTTCCTTCTCAAACATTTTATAGTACATACATTTGGACACATCTACTATACACACTTCGCTGGACACACTAGTATTCACTCGGAACATCTTATTTTAGTTCTGACAAAACCTATGGGCGTAGAGTGATTATATATTAACTGGACAGTCAGAGAGACAGTTTACACCTCTCTGACTAATTTTTCACTACTCATCGCTATTGCGTATATTTTATATTTTATAATTATTTCGTTTTTATTATTACATTATAACTAGGCGATAGAAATTCTACCGCCTCACCAAATTGACGATTACCCCTGACCACTTATATAAATTAACTTAGATATGTCATCCAAATCTAAAACTGACAACACTGCGGGCCCAGTGAAGTCCAAGTACATAGTGACAACATCAGGAACCATGTCTGCAGGAGCCTCCCGTAAGGTTACCTCGCCACAAAAGACGCGTTTACCTGACAACGCTCAACAGAAACCGACAGCTACACCTGAGAGCCCGATTGTCAATCTCTCATCGCAGGCGAATAAATTATATCAAGAAGCGAAATCGCAAATGGAGCAGTCAGGCAATATAAAAACCTCAATTAAAGAGACCGTACTCAGTAACTTAGCGGGAATGTATGAGATTATCCTACAACTGAGCGAAGCACGCCATACATTAGAGGCCCAACTGGAAAGGCACCGAGCGGAGAGTGCGGAGGCCAAATTAAAACTTGAAAAGGAGTATACCGGGAGAGCTTCAAACACAGCAGACTTCCTCGAAGGAAATGGAGCCGCATGCACAGAAGTGATGAAAAGTCTCATCGACAATTTACAGGAGCACAAAAAGGTGTTGGCTGACTGTAAGGAGCACACCATGACCCTCACTGAACACCTTAAAAGTAAACCCCTTGAACGCACATACGCGCAGACGACGGCTAAGTTTGATAAAACCCAACAACAACTGCACTCAGTCGTAGTGTCGTCAGGGGAGGACAGAGACACGAGTAATGAGGTAGTGGAAAAAATAAGGACGGCAGTCAACGCCAAAAAGGAAGGCTTACAAGTCGACAAGCTGAGAAAAGCCAGAGACCAGAAGGTCATTATAGGGTGCAAATCTAAGCAGGAGCTCACCAAGGTCGTAGACAAAATCAAAAACTCGGGGGAGGACTTGCACGTCGAGGAGGTTAAAAATAAAGACCCACTCATCATCCTGAAGGATGTACTAGCGTACAATTCCGATGAAGATGTAGTGACGGCTCTGAAAAACCAAAACGACCATCTAATTGGCGACATTACGACGGAAAATCTGAGGCTCGTCGTGAAATACCGACGAAAGACAAGGAACCCTCACGTGAACCACATCGTCATGCAGGTCTCCCCCCAAGTCTGGCAGCGGCTGACGGAAGCACAGCGGGTGCATATTGATCTGCAGCGGGTGTGGGTGGCAGATCAGTCACCACTAGTGCAGTGCACCCGATGCCTAGGATACGGCCATGGACGGAAGTTCTGCAAGGAGACAGTGGACGTATGCAGTCACTGTGGCGGCCCGCACATGCGAGCTGAATGTGCAGACTGGATGGCGGGAGCCGCAGCATCCTGCCGAAACTGTCTCCATGCAAAGCTGGATAAAAGAGAGCATAATGCCTTCGACTCGCAGTGCCCAGTAAGGAAAAGATGGGAAACTTTAGCTCGATCTACGGTGGCATATTGCTAAGGTTGAAATGGAGAACAATAAGACAAATGAACAGACTCTACAAACGTATAAAGCAATACAGGCCAATCTCCAACGAAAAAAGCTTGCGACACAAGAATTACTGATAGAGGCAAACAAAATGAAGGCCTGTTTTGCCTTAATACAGGAGCCCTACATAGGCGCTGAAGGAGAAGTCAGGAAATACGCTGGAATCCGCGTCATACAACGAACCCACAACAGGACCAAGCCAATTAAATCCGCTATTATAGTGTTCGATCCAAACGTAGAGGTAATGGAAAACCCTACATTAACAACAGAGAACATAGCAGTGGCAATCCTAAAAACTAACAAGTGGACTCTGGGGGTGATATCCATTTACCTAGAGGATCAGCTGCCTATAGAACCGTACCTTGGTGAAATAAAAAACATCATAAGGAAAATAGGAGCGAAAAACCTCATAATAGGTGGAGATGGAAACGCCTGGAGTACATGGTGGGGAAGTGAAACGGAGAACCACAGGGGAGAGGCACTGTCGGGTATGCTGGAGGAAAGTGACCTACATATTCTCAACACCGGAAATGAACCGACATTTGACACTATTAGAGGAGGAAAAAGGTATAAGAGCCACGTTGATTTAACGGCCTGCACAACGAACCTAATAGGGGTAATAAGCGAATGGACGGTTAACAAAACTCTCACTAGTTCGGACCACAATGCAATAACATTTGATATACAATTAAAAAGACCAACACACCAAAACAATAGGAAATCTACTAGAATTTACAACACAAAAAAGGCAAACTGGACAAAATTTAGAAAACAATTAGACTCATTATTAAAAGAAGAAAATATAAATACATGTGAAATAAATAGCGTAAATTCAATAGAACAATTAGAAGCTAAAATTACTAAATATATAAAAATTATTAAAGACACTTGTGAAACAGCAATACCTAAATTTAATCCAAAATCAAAATTTAAATTAGCATGGTGGAGTGCCGAACTAGAAGAATTAAAGAGAGAGGTCAACAGGAAAAAAAGAAGGATCCAGTGGGCAGCACCCCGTCGAAGAGAGTATGTAGTGAACGATTACCTAGAGGCAAAGTCTAGATACGAAGAAGAGGCGACAAATGCTCAGACAAAGAGCTGGAAGGACTTCTGTTCGAAGCAGGATCGAGAAAGCTTGTGGGACGGCATCTATCGGGTTATAGCCAAATCCTCCAAAAGGTATGAAGACCAACCGCTTGTGAGGGACGGAGAGGCGCTAAGTGCAAAGGAAACCGTGAGATGGCTTGCTGAGACATTCTTTCCGGACGACTGTATCGAGGAAGACAACGCAGAGCATCAGCGTATCAGAGAAATGGCGGAACAGCAAGACTTACCACAAACACTTGAAGAATTGGACCCGCCCTTCACAATAGCAGAGCTCAAACACGTAGTGAAAAGCTTTAACCCGAAGAAAGCACCCGGACCTGATGGCTTTACAGCGGATATATGCGCGGCAGTAATCACCTCCAGCCCTGATATCTTTCTGAGCATCGCAAACAAATGCCTACAGCTGTCATACTTCCCGACACCCTGGAAGGAAGCCAGAGTTATAGTTCTGAGGAAACCAGGCAAGCCAGATTACACAGTGCCCAAAGCCTACAGACCCATAGGACTGCTATCAATTATGGGCAAAATCCTAGAAAAACTGCTGATACGACGTATAAGATGGCACCTACTACCGAAAGCCAACCCAAGGCAATATGGTTTTGTCCCACAGCGCAGCACCGAGGACGCGCTTTATGATTTGCTGCAACAGATAAGACAAAACCTGCAAGGGAAACTTATTAATATTGTCGTATCCTTAGATATAGAGGGGGCGTTTGACAGCGCCTGGTGGCCGGCAATACTCTGTCGACTAACAGAGAAACGCTGTCCGCCGAACCTAATAAAATTGGTACGAAGCTACCTAGAAGATAGAAGGGTATCTGTGGGGTACGGGAATGAGACCTATGTAAAAGCAACCACGAAGGGTTGCGTCCAAGGTTCCATCGGAGGTCCTACATTTTGGAATCTGTTATTGGACCCCCTGTTGGACGAGCTTGAAAGGCGCGGCATTTACTGCCAAGCATTTGCAGACGACGTCGTCCTTATATTCTCAGGTGAAGAGACCTCAACGATACAACAGCAAGCCAACGACACCTTGGATTATGTGCGCGAGTGGGGTGTCAGAAATAAGTTAAAATTTGCTCCGCAAAAAACCAGCGCAATGGTTATAACTAAAAAACTTAAATTTGATACCCCCCACCTGCATATGGGAGGCACAGCCCTAACACTAGTGGAAGAAATAAAACTGTTAGGTCTGACTATCGATCACAAACTAACATTCCACAAACACGTGCAGGCTGTATGTAGAAAGGCTGCAAACATCTATAAGCAGCTCGCAAGAACAGCCAAGCTGGAGTGGGGTCTGGGACCAGAGATTATAAGGACGATGTACGTGGCAGTAATTGAGCCAATAGTTCTGTACGCAGCCAGCACCTGGGCAAAGGCAGCGGAAAAACTTAGCATCCAAAAGGAACTAAACGTGATCCAAAGAGGTTTTGCGCAGAAAATTTGCAAATCTTACCGTACGGTATCCCTAAACGCTGCTCTGATCCTGGCGAGACTGCTTCCTCTGGATCTTCGAATCCAAGAAGCAGCCTGTCTTTATGAAGCAAAGAGAGGAAAACCCCAGGAGATGATAGGCTACAGGGAGATCGAGGAAAGAATTTGCTTTCTGAAAGCACAACATCCCACAAAACAAACGGCAGTGACATTCGAGTGCCTGGAAGACACAGAACCCGGAACAATGGAAAGATTCCAAGTAACGGGAGAACAAATATACACCGACGGGAGCAAAATCGACGGCAAGGTCGGAGCAGCGTTATCCTGCTGGACTAACGGGGCTGAGACCGAACACCGGAAATTTAAGCTGGAACGGTTTTGTACGGTCTTTCAGGCTGAACTATACGCAATCCTTCGAGCCACGTCACTGGCCATGGGTCACAAAAATGTCGTCACAAACATCCTTAGCGACTCAAGATCAGCCCTTCAGCTGATCCAAAACCACGACTCGTTCCACCCCATTGTAATGGAAATCAGAAAGAATCTAATATCTAGTGAGGAAAAAGGCAAGACCATCCGCCTGTTTTGGATCAGAGCACACGTAGGGGTAACAGGAAATGAGCGTGCTGACGAGCTCGCTAAACAAGCAGCACTCACCAAAAAGACGGCCCCAGATTATGATAAGTGTCCAGTATCATATATAAAACGGCAGTTAAGATCTAACACTATCATAAAATGGAATGAGCGCTACAAAGTGGGTGACACAGCGGCAGTAACAAAAATGTTCCTTCCAGATGCAGAAATAGCATATAAGCTCATTCCGAAAATTGGACTCAATCCAACTTTAGTGCAAATACTTACGGGACACGGTGGTTTCTCCAGCTATCTCTGTAGGTTTAAGTGCAAAGACTCCCCTTATTGCATATGCACACCTGGAACAGAAGAAACAGTAGAACACATATTACTAGAGTGTCCAAAGTATGCAAATAAAAAATTTAACTTAGAAATGGAAATAGGTACTAAAATAACAAGAGAAAAATTGAGTGAGCTGTTATTAGATAAGGAAAAAAGAAACAAATTGCTAAAATATTTCACAGAAATTGCGAAAGACGTTATAAATAGAAATAAGACTAAGTAATAAGTATATGATAATATATACTAAGTTATATAATTATAATATACATAATTAAAATTAGATTAGACAGGAATTTCAAAACATAAAAACAGAACAAGAGTAAGAAACAGGTATACGACAATATATATTGTGTTATATATTTAAATTATACGCAAATGAAAATAGATAAGAAAAGAAGTTCAAAAGGAATTTCAAATTATAGTAATAAAAACAAAAAGAATGGAAAACCTGCAAAAAAAAAAAGAAGAAAACTTTTGTAGAAAACTAACTCAGCTACAACAAGAGAGGGCCATAAAGAAAGAAAGTGTGGAGAAGGTAAACAGCAAAAGGGATTTGGACCAAATGACGGAGGAGTACACTAATACAATTAAGCAAGCATGCGAGGAAACCCTCCCGAAATTGAAGTCCAAACAAAAAATTAACCAGCCATGGATGACTCCAGAACTCACCTTGATGAAGAAGGAGGTAACGACGAAAAAACGTCGAATCCGATGTGCAGCACAAGTCCGGAGAGCAAAGGTCATCGATGAGTATCTGCAGGCAAAATCAAGATATGAAACTAGCGTGAAAGAAGCCCAGACTCAGAGTTGGAAGAGGTTTTGCAGCAGACAGGAAAAGGAAGGAATGTGGGAAGGCATCTATAGAGTGATAGGAAGGACTGCCAAACGACAAGAAGACCTGCCACTGGAGGACAAAGGGGAAACCATTGACATGAGAGACTCAGTTAAGTTATTGACAGAAACCTTCTACCCAAACGATACCACAGAGAAAGATACAAAACACCACCAACAAATAAGGGAAAAGGCACAATGCATCAATGAATGGGCAAACGATACGCCCATCGATCCACCCTTTACAATGGTGGAACTCATGTCAATGGTGGAAACTTTCAACCCAAAGAAAGCACCCGGAGCAGATGGCTTTACAGCCGAGATATGCAGTAGAGCCATTCACTGTGACCCAGGATTTTTCCTATCACTGGCCAACAAATGCCTGCAACTTAAACATTTCCCGACAATCTGGAAAGAGGCAACGGTAGTAGTCCTGCGGAAACCCGGTAAGGACAACTACCGAAACCCCAAAGCGTATAGGCCAATAGGCCTGCTGCCAGTGATGGGAAAGATTCTGGAAAAAATGATCATAGGTAGACTGAAGTGGCATATCCTCCCTAGGATAAGTACTCGCCAATACGGATTCATGCCCCAGAAAAGCACTGAGGACTCCCTCTATGACCTGGTCAATCACATTCGACGGAAAGTTGAAGATAAAAAGATAGTCGTCGTGATCTCGCTGGATATAGAGGGGGCCTTTGACAACGCTTGGTGGCCAGCTATAAGAATCCGATTGGCTGAGGAAAAGTGTCCTAGTAACCTACGAGGAATCCTCGACAGCTACCTATGCGATAGGAAGGTCACAGTAAGATATGGAGGTGAAGAATACACTAAAAATACGAACAAAGGGTGTGTACAAGGGTCAATTGGCGGTCCTATCCTATGGAACTTACTCCTAGACCCCCTGATACAAGGTTTACAAAGTAGAGGCGACTACTGCCAAGCCTTCGCTGACGATGTCGTTCTCGTGTTTGATGGTGACAATGCGTTAGATATCCAAAGACAGGCCAACGCCGCTCTCGCCTATGTTCGAGATTGGGGCGACAAGAACAAACTTAACTTTGGTCCATCAAAGACCAAAGCAATGACCATCACCAGGAAATTAAAGTACGACGTCCCAATCCTGAGTATGGGTGGGGTCGGCGTTGGAATGTCAGAGGATATAAAAATCTTAGGACTTCACATCGACAATAAGCTCACATTTAATAAGCATGTCGCAGAATCGTGCAAAAAAGCCGCGTCCATCTACAAACAGCTCGCCAGAACAGCCAAAATTAGCTGGGGCCTCAACCCGGAAATAATCCGCACAATATATACGGCAACTGTGGAGCCGATAATTCTGTATGCCGCCAGTGCCTGGGCGTCAGCGACTGAAAAGCTAGGGGTGCAGAAACAATTAAACAATGTACAGCGAGGATTCGCGCAGAAAATAACAAAGGCGTACAGGACCACCTCTCTGAACTCGGCACTAGTCCTGTCTGGGTTGCTCCCCCTAGACCTCCGAATAAGAGAGGCAGCTGCACTCTATAGGGCTAAGAAGGGGCTGCCCATGGCAGAGCTGGGGGACAGGGAAGTGGAGCGAGTCGTTGCATTTGACGGGACTCCTCACCCGGCAGAGCATATGAGCCTGGGGTTCGTAAGCCTGAATAACCTAGAGCAAGTAAATTGCCATAACAAGCAAGCAATTCGCATATATACGGATGGCAGCAAGATTTGCGGCACGGTTGGGGCAGCGCTTTCCATATGGAAAGACGAAGCCGAAATCGAAGCCGTCAAATTAAAGCTGTCACCATATTGCACGGTATATCAGGCGGAACTCCTGGCCATATGCACTGCGACAAGGATAGCCTTGGAGCGTCGGGAGGGGAGTTTCGGCATATGTAGCGACTCTAGATCGGCCCTCGAATCGATAACAAATAACGCCTCAAAGCACCACCTGGCTGTACAGTCAAGGGCAAACATTAAGGCAGCTAGAGCACAAAATAAGGAAATATCCTTGTTTTGGATTAAAGCCCATGCTGGACTGGAGGGTAACGAAAGGGCCGACGAGCTGGCCAAAGAGGCGGCCCAGAAGATGAAAACGAGGCCAAATTACGACCTTTGCCCAGTTTCATTTGTCAAGAGACAGATTCGATTGCGGTCACTTGACGAATGGAACAGACGATATATAGAAGGCGAAACGGCGGCTGTCACAAAAATATTTTTCCCGGATGCGGTGACGGCGTACAAGACAATAAGGAAAATAGAAATAGCTGGTAAATTGACTCAGGCGCTGACGGGGCACGGGGGGTTCGCCCAGTACCTTCATAGGTTTAGGTGTGCCACGAGCCCGTCGTGCATTTGTGACCCTGATATAGACGAAACAATAACTCACCTCTTGTTCGACTGTCCCGCAAACCTGGCTGAAAGATTTAAATTAGAACAAAACATAGGTATGGACATAACTGCACACAACATAAGTAAGTTAATAACAGATAAAAAGACATTCAGCAAAATTTTGGAATACTGCATAACAGTAGTGACAAAAGCAAACAAGAGAAATAAGTAAATAAATAATATGATTTTTATATATATTGATATATATATATTACATGCATATGTAAAACCAAAGCAAACAAAATTATGTAAAGAAATGTATAGTATGCTAAAATTCTGTTTGTAAAAAGTATAGATAAGATAAAATAATGTGATGCAACACGCTTGTACACGAAAGCAATCAATGTAAGCAATAAAAATAAGTATAAAAATAAAGCTAAGAATAAGTAATATTGTAAAAGTTATCCTAAGTAAAATAATAGTTTAATTAGAATAAGAACTTGAAATGTGTATACATTAAGAAATAAAGAAATAGGTTAAGCTAAATTTAGTTACATGTACGCATACCAAATAGTCCTAAGAAAGTATTGTAAAGAAACTTTATGCTCCTGCTCTGTTAATATTAAGACTTCTATTACTAGAATTAAGAAACATTGTACCCTAAGTTATAAAAATTAAATAAAGAAACCAAGGTCCCTGACAAATAAGGTCAGGGGATGCTTTTACTTAGCTCGCGGGCCGGGCCAGAAAGCGCCCGGACAGGTTAAAAAAAAAAAAAAAAAAAAAAAAAAACCTAACCTAACCTAACCTAACCTAACCTAACCTAACCTAACCTAACCTAACCTAACCTAACCTAACCTAACCTAACCTAACCTAACCTAACCTAACCTAACCGCAACCTAACCTAACCGCAACCTAACCTAACCGCAACCTAACCTAACCGCAACCTAACCTAACCGCAACCTAACCTAACCGCAACCTAACCTAACCGCAACCTAACCTAACCGCAACCTAACCTAACCGCAACCTAACCTAACCGCAACCGAACCTAACCGCAACCTAACCTAACCGCAACCTAACCTAACCGCAACCTAACCTAACCGCAACCTAACCTAACCGCAACCTAACCTAACCGCAACCTAACCTAACCGCAACCTAACCTAACCGCAACCTAACCTAACCGCAACCTAACCTAACCGCAACCTAACCTAACCGCAACCTAACCTAACCGCAACCTAACCTAACCGCAACCTAACCTAACCGCAACCTAACCTAACCGCAACCTAACCTAACCGCAACCTAACCTAACCGCAATCTAACCTAACCGCAACCTAACCTAACCGCAACCTAACCTAACCGCAACCTAACCTAACCGCAACCTAACCTAACCGCAACCTAACCTAACCGCAACCTAACCTAACCGCAACCTAACCTAACCGCAACCTAACCTAACCGCAACCTAACCTAACCGCAACCTAACCTAACCGCAACCTAACCTAACCGCAACCTAACCTAACCGCAACCTAACCTAACCGCAACCTAACCTAACCGCAACCTAACCTAACCGCAACCTAACCTAACCGCAACCTAACCTAACCGCAACCTAACCTAACCGCAACCTAACCTATCCGCAACCTAACCTAACCGCACCCTCTTCTAAAGCGAGCACTTTGTGTTATCCTTGGCTGAAAACGCCTCGGTGATGCCTTTTATTGCTACTAAAAAAACGTTAGTGGCCACTAATCTGAAAGGAGGTGGCCAAGATATACCCCGGAAATGGTTAAAATACGTTTATTTGTACAAGGTTTTAGTCCTCTGAAAAGACATGTTTTCCATTTATTATAACAAAACTAGAATTTTAATTTTATTCGGAACTCCGCCGTAAGTACTTATTATAAATTAACAATATTAATAAGTTGTATTGTATACACTTAATCTTCTACTACCGCGATAGCTGTCACTGAGTGTTGCCAATGCTACGGCAATTACCGTGTTCTACGGCTTTCAGGCCAAAAAAATACAAAATCTACGGCCTACGGCTGGAACTCTATGGCCGGAGCCAATTCTACGTCTTTTCGTTAATTCTACGGTCTTTTTTATTTATTTTTTTGCAAACATTTAACGAATGTTAAAAACCCTTAAAACAGCGCTACTAATTATGATTTTAGTCTAGATATTCTAGGTCAATGAAAAGTGTTCTTGAAGTTTTGTGGACATCAAATTCACTGCGGACCACCTTTTTTTTAATCCGAGCGTTGAACCGATGGCATAATAATTATATGACACGGCCCACAGTTGATCTTTTTCCATTTAAACACGGCTTTTTTAACTAATGTACACGGCCCCTCCAAAAATTTTCATTGGCAACACTGCTATCACTGGAGGTTGACAATTGACTGACAGAAATGCGAATGTCTGCTATATTGATGTTTGTCAAAACAAGATTTTTGAGTTTGATTTCTGCAAAATAATAATTGTGTTTGATTTTTTGCCTGAGGTGCATTAATAAAATTGCGCGGTTGATATTGAGCGCATGGCATGACACTCAATATCTTCGCTAAAGAGAAACCTCCAATCCATATTGGTAGATTGGATTACAGCAGTACAGGTATGGCATTTTCACGTGATGTATATTAGTTTGGTATTTGGGGTGGGTACGTCACCAAGATCACATAGAAGCCACCGGCATCATTTTTAGATTCTATTTCTATGCAGTTGCATTTATATTGCGTTTGCTTGTGAATATTTCCAGATAGGTAGGTGACAAATTAATACGTATAGTCCGTCTTTCACGTCGTAACGTAGCGATGTTATGGTATGATTTTTTGTGTGGAGATAAGTAGGAGGCTGGAGAGTAACGTAGGCTACTTTTTACCGCGGTAAAACAACTCATTCCCATGGAAAGATCCATATGTTATAATATCTAGGAATGACTCATGCATGTTAAACAACTCATTCTTACTTTCCTTTGAACACGCGGGCGAAGCCGCGGGTAATAGCTAGTAAATAAATAAATAAATAAACACATTGCGCCTAGGCAGCCGCTGCCGCCGGCGTGGGGATAACCGCACCGCTACCCGCGCGTCACTTGCAACAACATCTAGCGCCAGCGTCTACATTGATGCGACAGGAGCGGGGCGTTATGAGAGGTGAGAAGCAAGAGGAGCAATGGACTACAGACTGTCATGCGGCGTAAACAACGTAGACTTGGATGGCTATTCTGTGATGCGATTCTGCGATGAGTGTCAAAATTCCTTGCCAAAATTGACACTCATCGCGTATTCCGCTGTGGAGTTACAAAACAGAACAGCCTTGCTGTTATTCGAGGAACAGGTGAATCTGATACCGTGCTAACAAGTATTGAAAAAAAAGCGCTCAATTCACCTATGGTCACTGAAAAGCGATACAGCTGTGGAGAATGTGCAGGACTAGGAGCGAAATGTTATTAGGGGCAATTTGTCAGGGGTGGATGCTAGCACTGAATGGGATGGGTTGCGCCACAGAACACCTAATAATTAGTTAGAAAGGCGTTGTGGGCGTGGCAGGCGCGCCAATATTAGGCGCAAACGAGCACAATCCTCAAAAACACGCGATCGCGCTGTTTAGTGACTCGCGAACTCCAACGGAGAAAAGTACTGCGAAATACTGCGACTAAATTACTTATAAATGCCTACATGTACGGTAATTACTTGCCGTACAAGAAGCGAAATGCTTAAAATAAACAAAGGAAGCGTTTCTTTTCATCGTTAAGTAAAGAACTAGGATATTTTAGTTTAAATCTTTAAAAATGTCGTTCAAATGATTCTTTGCCCACAAAATATACATTGCGGGCTTCATGCGCTCGTCATTTTTAACACATCAATGAGAACGCGTAATGTATCACGTATGTACGTTAGTATATTAGTTCATTGATCACGTAGCAGTAGCTCTAGCGTTGGGCGTAGTAAAAGATGACATCGATATTCGATAGATTCTTTCGAAGTTATAATAAAAAACAACTTTCTTAAATAATGTACATGTGGCCAGATAAATTTAATATTTTATGCATTGAAATATAGTTTGAAAGAACATTGACGTATTTTACATCCTATTTTTTATATACCTATATATTTTTTTAATCCTATTTTTTATATCTTATAAGTTAATGCTTGATGGTAAGTGGCGATGTAGTCATGGGTGGTAAAACGCACTAAATTAGCAAAAGCCTATTCACTCTTGCCTTGAAGATAAGTATATTTAATAAAATAAGTATGATGAAGAACAAATGAATCTGAATCTGACATACGTAGCAAGTTTCCTATATTATTTTCCAATAATTATGATATTTTACCTTTATTTTACATATCTGTCGACCTTACGACAATAAATACCGATAAAAGTTTACGTCAGTCAATCCTTAGCTACAGTGTCACGCCTCTCACGCACACATAACGACCCTCGTGCGTATTTGTTCATTTTTGTAGGAGTAAGCAAATGGAGGGGATCGGAACGGCGACAGTGGTTCCCATACAAATTACGCGCTATGCCCTTTCTAACTAATTATTAGGTGTTCTGTGGGTTGCGCCCTACCCACGTTTTATATGAGTGTTTTTTAAAAACCAATTGGGATTCGATATTTAATATTGAGGATCCTGATGCGGCCGTTACACAATTCTAATTTATATTAAAAAATTGCATAGATAGCTGCCTTCCCAGTAAACGACGTGTGGTTGTACCATCCCGGTATTGTTATCCTGATTGGCTTGACATGCCTCTGACAAAACGCTACATAAAATTCAAAGCGCACTTTCATCGTCTATACAAGAAAACCCTACGTAGTAAATATCGCGTGAAGTTCTCGTATTGCAGGGCACTTATTAAGTATCAAAAATGACTTTCAAATTTATAGAAATAGGATGGAGAAAGACATACGACGGGATCCCTCTACGTTTTGGAGCTAGTTAGCAACTAAACGAAAAGGGAAAAAGCACAAGTCAATAGGGATGTTGACACTATCAGTAAATTAAAATAAATTTATGTTTAAAGTATCAAGGAAAACATTTAAACACCTAAAATATTATTCTTTTGTCGAAATCAATCAATATAAATTAAATATAATTATTTTAAAATGTCACAAAATACTCACTGTCACGTGACCTCAAACGCCGTTTGGGGCTTATGACGTCATTGTTCCTATTTTATATGAAAGTGCAACTAACTTCAGTCGACAGATAGTATTGAATATCGGCTAGTGACGTCACGTGACGTTTTTGGCGGGAAATTTGAAAATGATTTTTATTTATCAATTTTTGTTTTTAAATTGATTATTATTTTTATAATATTTTTTTCGTGAATCTTAAGGTTCTATCTATAAAATGAAATTGAATCCTAAAATTAGTCAACATCCCTATTACTAGCAATGGGGTATCTGTTTCGAATGATAAATGTGCGCGGATTATTTTAGCTGGTAAACTCCGGCACACGCCAGACCTTGAGCACAGAATGCTATTAGTTTTTCTGAGTGCTCTAGTAGACGAATACACATTGCTGATATAACTATAGATAGATGATGTCGAAGAAGCACTAAGAAGGCTCAAAGCAAAACGTTCTCCAGGCCCAGATGGTATACCGCCATACATTAAAAAAGATTGTCGATCAGTTTTTATACAGCCGTTACAGTATATTTTCAATCTGTGTCTTAAAAATTGCAGATATCCAGATATTTGGAAAGTTTCACACGTGGTGCCGGTTCCGATGAATAATTATTCAAGTTCAGAGGTAAATGACTTTAGACCTGTAGCCGTATTATCAGTATTTGGTAAATTATTTGAGACGGTGTTGCATCGAATGTTAAGTGTTCAGGTTGAGAGCCAACTTTCGGATGCCCAACACGGTTTTCGAACGGGTCGATCCACAACCAGTAACATGTTAACATTCTGCACATACACCGCTCGGGCGATGAATAGTGGTTCACAGGTTGACACGGCTTATTTGATTACCGGAAGGCATTTCATACAGTCGACAATGATCTGCTTCTCGAAAAGTTTGAGCCTGCTGGATTTACTCCGTCATTGTGAGTTCTTCTCCTGCTACCTCCGTAACCGGAGGCAGTATGTGCAGTTTAATGGACAAATCTCGAGACCGTATTATACGGTTTCCGGTATAAGTCAGGGATCGAGCGTTGGTCCTCTGGAATTTTTAATTTTGCCTGATACAGTTAGTGCGGCTCGTTGTCTGTTATTTGCAGATGACCTAAACTTATTCTTGGAAACTGCTAGCCCCTCAGATTGTGAGTTGCTACAGCGCTACAGCGGGATATTGCAAATGTTACGGAAGGCACGAAGAATAAACTGACTTTTAACAAAAGCAAGTGTGCTGTAATGTCGCTCACCCGCGCGCACCACCCGGTCGCGGTGGTATGATTATCGGTTGGATGATATTATATTGGATAGGCAACCTGCAATAAAAGACCTAGGAAATCAAATCATTAGGGTTTGTCTTGAGGCAATCTAAAGATCTTGAAAGTGTTGCAGCGATAAAAATATTATACAATAGCTTTGTAAGCAGTACTTTGGAAAATAACGCAGTTATCTGGAATCCACATGAGAGAAAGTACATACTCATGTTGGAGAAACTTCAAAAGAAATGTTTGAGATGGCTTTACTGTAAAAAGTATGGGTATTTTGTAGGCTACCCTTATGTGTACCCATCTTTATTTGTTCAGGGAATGCTGGGATACGATTCTCTGGAAGTAAGAAGGGAGGTATTCTTGATGAAATATTTTTATAATTTAATTACGGATAAAATTTCTAACCCTTCAGTGCTAAGTCTGATATCTCTGAACATACTAAAGTGTAGCCACGTTTGTCGTAGCCAGTGATAGAATGGTTCACATCGGAAATAAAAATACCATTTTCAAACCGAACATTCATTTTATTCTTGTTTAACTAAACTAAACCAACCACTTTCACAATACACTTATACAGTCCTGGCCATTACACGGGTAACCTAATACCAAACAAATGAAAAAGATATCCATACTGTTAATCTTGTGATTAAAACGTTTGTAGGACGAGTACAAAATGAAATTTAAAGTTCGCGGCTCAAACATTACACAACAAATGAAAATCTTATCAACAAAATTTCAAACGAAAATTTTGAACGAACGAAAACGAAAACGAACATCAGAGGCGGCGTCACGGCGCGGCGCCGCGGCGGCGCGGCGCAATCCTCGCAATAGATGGCGCCACTAGAGCTTGACACAACTCATTCATTGTCCGTTTTTTTCACAGACATGTGTACCAAGTACCGGTTTTTTTAGACGAGTCTTATTTGGTAATCAATCTTGACACTACTTATTATTGAATGATGCTAATTGACTTACTACACTTGACACTAATTATACTGAAATAATAAATTAAATTTGTTTCAAAAAATAATTAATAGGCAACAAAAATTTGTTTTGGAATTAAATGATCATGTGTTTAAATTCTTTTAATTTTGTGTTAGCCTTATTTTTAAACGGTAAAAATATAAGTAAGATTGTTTACCAAGTAGAACTAGTCTAAAAATTATTATGGTTTCAAAATAGGATGTGTTTAAATCAAAGTTTGGCGTGCTCAGAACGAGATCTGATTTATTTCAACAGTTTATAAAAAGACTGATAAAGCTTTATCAGTCTTTATCAGTTGTTTTAGAAATAGTGACTTTATATTTCTATAGTTTTACATTCAATCGGATTACAAAAGATCTCTAATCGAAAATATGAAATAAATGATGTGGCAAATTAAACCAATCAAGAAGCATTCGTAATGAAAAGTGATGTATGGGCACATCGCAGGATGTCACACAATCTAGTAGCGCCACCTGGTAGCAATGTTCTGTAGCTGCGTCACCCAGGGACAGGGCCAGTACACCCTGTTCAGCAGAAGGGTTGTTTTCCGTTAAAGAACACTGCGGTTATTTGGAAGATATTACCGTTAATGTAAACATAGTGAATTAGAAATTGTTAAATAGGTTAAATATTACTTTCTTCTATGTGTCTCTTTCTTTATCATTAACTTATTCTGAAATCTGGAATCATAAAAAATTCGCAGAGAAAAAATTCTGCGATATTAGATTACCCCGCGTTTGCCGAATTCGTGTAATTTATAATATAAAGTAAAAAAGGACATTCATATTTGAACACAATGTATGTGGAACTGTGATTAATTCTAAAACAAATACCAGAAGAGATAGTTCTGTACGTCCCTCTAATCTAAGTGTTCCCGCGCAAACTGTACGACACGTCACTGGGAGCGCGCGTCCCCGCCGCCGGGCGCGGGGTCCCCCGGCGCGGGGTCACCGGGCGCGGGGTCCCCCGGCGCGGGGTCCGCCGCCGCCGCCTCCCCCAGCGCGGCCGACAGCTCGTCCTCGTCCTCGTCCTTGCCGTACAGGTCGGGGAACTGCGACATGCACTCCTGCATCACGCTGAACTTCTCGTAGCAATCGCTGCCCTTCGGGTCCGCCTCGCTGAAATCACATTTATCTTTATACAAAATATATTTCTTATAGACTATTTCATTCTTCATAGGCTAATTTTACGATTTATTTCAGTAGGGTCGTCGCTAGCCAGGCGGGTGTGGTCATGTGGTGAGAGGTAGGTCCAGCGGCCTAGCATTACAGTAAACTCTCAAACTCTAGTGTCTCTAGTGCAGGGTGCGGTAGGGCAAGGCAAATGGACCAATGCAAGTGGATTGATGCCAACATGTTTATGCTCGGAAGGAGGGAGGCATCTTCCTTGTCAAGAACAATGATCTTTTTTATATAGTGATTATGATATTACGAGGCGAACTCGGACCTGTAGTGGAAGCAGGAGAAGGCGTCACGGAACTGCTCGCCGCAGGGCCCGGTGGCCATGCCGCCCAGACACGGGCAGCCCCAGTTGATGGAGCCGTCGGGCAGGATGAGGCCGGGCGCGGGCTCCGGCTCGGGCAGCGAGAGGGAGCTGGGCGCCGCCAGCTGCTCGCGCGCCGCCACCACCACCACGTCCTTGCCGCCCGGGCCCTCCGCCCACACCTCGCGCCCCGCCACCCCCGCCATGCCCGCCATGCCGCTCCCGCCCGCCGCTACCTGCCGGGGATGAACGGTCACCGTCAGCCCCACACTGTAGCCCTTACTGTTAATAACAATTTAAGGCTCACGTGTGGTTACAATCTAAAATTTAATACATAGTCTTACTTAACGAGTCCTTTTAATTGACCTGAGATCTTTTCGTGTATGGGAATATATTCCATGCGAACTAACCGGCAACGGCAGAAACAATAAAGCAATAAACGGCACCCCGGTGGCTAGCTGGCTAGTGTGACGCACCACGGCCTACAGCAGGGAATGCAAGTTGGGCGCCTCGGCGAGCACGCGCAGGCGCGGCGCGAGCGCGAGCGCGGCGCGCAGGGGGCGCAGGGAGGGCGCGGGCACGCGCAGCAGCGCGCGGCGGGGCGCGGCGCGCAGCACGTCGGCGCGCGGGGCGCCGCACTCCCCGAACAGCGCGCGCCCGGCCGCCGTCAGCGCCGCCTGCAGCGCCAGCGCCGGCCGCTCCTCGCCCGCCCTGCGACACCCCCCGCTCGGTGACACCACTGACACCACTGACACCACTGACACCACTGACACGACCAGACAGTGCCGCACTCTCTCACAATATTCTATGCTCGAGGTAGCCGTTCTTATGATCGAATCTCATACCAATCACTTGACATTTTAACTAACAATTTTAAGAAGTTCTATCTTTCCTTGAGTAATAATTACTTTTTAACAAAAAATAAAACCAACGAAAAAAAAACTGAAAAGCAAAAAATAAAATAAACCATTTATTATTATAAATTAAGATCCGAAATTAACAGTAAATAAATAATTTTGAGACCGTGCCAAACAAACAACCAAATTTAATTACATAAAATTCATAATATTATGAGGGCAGCGCGGCAGCAGCACGCGATGCACTCGGCAGCAGCAGCGCGGCGCACATCTTTTCGCCGTTTGTTTTTTCATTGGTTTGGCACCGCCTCAAAATTATTTATTTACTGTTAATTTCGGATCTTAATTTAAAATACTATATGGTTTATTTTATTTTTTGCTTTTCAGTTTTTTTTTCGTTGGTTTTATTTTTTGTTAAAAAGTAATTATTTTTTAATTTTTAGTTGCTATAATACTTATAATTAATAATAAATTATTGATTTTATGAATTATAGATTCAGTTACCAGGTAAAAATTTAGTAGATGAAATATCAATCATCCCCTATTTTCGTACCTATAGGGGTAAAATTTTGTTTCGAAATTTGAACAACAGTAACCTCAAGGTATACACTATTCAATAAAAAAAGAATCATCGAAATCGGATCCTCCAGTACAAAGTTATTGGGGTTAACATGTAAAAATTCCGGGTAAAAAACGGGTGAATAATCAATCATTCCCTATTTTCGTACCTTTAGGGTGGGAATAAAATTTTCAAAAAAATATGGGACCAACTTCAGGACATACCCTATCCAATAAAAAAAGAATCATCCAAATCGGACCACCCTGTGCCGATTTCTGCGTGATCATACATAAAAAAAAAATATACGTGTCGAATTGAGAACCTCCTCCTTTTTTTTTCGTCGGTTAAAAAGAGAGAGTGTTGAGTCCATGGGTCATTAATTTTTCATAACATAGCAAAATTGTGAGAGTTGATTTATGAGCAAGTACACTATTGTTTACTTTGCTCCCCACATGTTTTGTAAATGTCCACAGGCCGCAGTGACCACCATGAAGTGCACTCTAAAGAATTAATTAACTACTTGGTGTTGAACCCACGCTCTGTACCAACATCGATAACAATTGACAACATTTGAGTACTGAAGAAAAGCTTAACTAACTCTTTTTATGCACATGAAATCATTAATAAAAACCTATACTTGTAACGGTTGAAACATGGCACATTTATATCAGCTATTAAAACTTTTGTAGTAATGTTCCATAGTATCTAGATATTCGTAACTATATGTCATGTTGTAATATCAAAAATAATAAGAATCTTGGACCTGGTTATAATCAGAAAATAGTTACAATCCGAAACCAAAGTCACAACAACCACTTTTGCAACTAAACAAGGTTATTATGTACTTTTAAAATGTTTATTGTGATGTAAAATCATTCATTCAATACATATTGGCAATCTCCAGTCATGACCAACAACAGTTGACAGACATAAGCAACACATTCTCCCAGTTACCAAACATTATCACATTTATCTTTTTTTTTTTTTTTTACTTACACTACACTAGCTGTTTCCTGCAGTTTCACCCATGTTAATTTATGGAAAAACTAACTACTGAAATACATAATGTTATATAGCCTATACTCTATAGCCTTCCTTGATAAATGGACTATAAAACACAAAAAGATTTTTTCAATTCGAACCAGTATTTCCTGAGATTAGGTGTAACCAGGGAATACTCAGCTGTTCAGGCTATGTGAATTATTACACAACTATTGCACTGAGCGCGAGTGAGTAAAGGTTATATGAACGAACCCTAGAACATAACCTTCCAAAACCGAGGCTATATTAAGAAGTAAATGCTCACTTACAGGTCTACTTCCACCTCCAGGTAGAAATATTTGACTTGCATTCGAAATGCCGCTGCAACAACCCTCTATCCAATCACTTCACTATCGTTGCGTAAGTTCATTCGCCTGCTTCGATTTCTAATATTACCGATTTATTCAGAACAATCACAAAGTAGCCTAACCTACTGAATACGTACAAGCACGCTTATGTTATTTGGATTTCTATAATTTATATATCGTAAACTAATTATCTTCAACATCAAGGATTGTCTTTGAGTTGAGGTTATGATGACTGAAGTCTGAAGACTCTGAAGCTAATCAGTGTTGCCAGATAATTTTTTCTCGAATAGCCTTGCCGGAGTGCGCGTGTAGCCCCGAGATAGCCCCCCATCTAGGGTTCGAAGTATAGGAGCTAAAAAAAAGGGTCATCGGCAGTCAATTTCATATCACTTTGTTGACAAATCCAAGCCCAATGACCTTTTTTTCTTTTTTAGTCCGAGCGCTGAAATATAGCCCCGCGGCTACACGTAGCCAACGGGTAAAATATGATAGCCGCTCGGTAACGGAAATAGCCCCATTGGCGCTTAATAGCCCCATCTGGCAACACTGAAACTGACATGTCACTAGTGACATATTGATCTGACATTGGATTTAACAGTGTCAAATTGACACAGAGCCATACATTGGATACACAGAGTAATAAAATCATTTTATGCCATAGATTTAGACATAGATATAATACTACTAGACTAGACAAGCGGGTCTTTTTTGCGTCACGCTATTAGAAAGAGAAAGAGACCAAGGAGACTCGCGTAACTCGTAAGTAAGACAAAGATAGGTCTACCTCCTGCCTTTCTTCGCAGCGTGACGGTTTCACTTACATATGCTCAGATACCTTGCCTAGTCTAGTAATATTATATCTATGGATTTAGAACAAGTAGATTCCATAGACATAATACTACTAGAGTAGACAACCGGGCCTTTTTTGCGTCACGCTATTAGAAAGAGAAAGAGACCAAGGAGACTCGCGTAACTCGTAAGTAAGACAAGGATAGGTTTACCTCCTGCCTTTCTTCGCAGCGTGACAGTTTCACTTACATAATAATATGCTCAGATACCTTGCCTAGTCTAGTAGTATTATGTCTATGGTAGATTCTCGCATACATTTGACAGAGCGAGATTGCCAATTTCGGTATTGCCATACAAAAATATTTAATTTTCATACAAATGTATACTTCTATGCATAATTTCAAGCTCTAGCCTGCTTTTGATGTCATTTAAATGTACAGGACTATTGTTGGATCTTACAGATCGTACACTTCGGTAGAATTAAATTTCAGTATTGCCATACAAAAAATAATAATTTTCATAAAAATGTATCCTTCTATGCATAAATTCAAGCTCTAGCCTGCTTTTGATGTCATTTAAATGTACAGGACTATTGTTGGATCTTACAGATCGTACACTTCGGTGGAATTAAATTTCAGTATTGCCATACAAAACATAATAATTTTCATACAAATGTATCCTTCTATGCATAAATTCAAGCTCTAGCCTGCTTTTGATGTCATTTAAATGTACAGGACTATTGTTGGATCTTACAGATCGTACACTTCGTAGAATTAAATTTCAGTATTGCCATACAAAAAATAATAATTTTCATAAAAATGTATCCTTCTATATGCATAAATTCAAGCTCTAGCCTGCTTTTGATGTCATTTAAATGTACAGGACTACTGTTGGATCTTACAGAACGTACACTTTGGTGGAAATAAATTTCAGTGCTGCCAACCTTCATTTTAATTTTCACACAAATGTAGGATACGTATGTATAATTTCTGGCTCTTGTCTCTTTTTGATGTCATTATAATGTATGGGGTGATTATAGGATCTCATAGATTGTACACATTGATGGAAAAAATAAAAGTGTTACCCTACAAAAAATAATAATTTTCATGAGGCAAAATCATCGAGTTCGATTCCTGGCAAGTAATATTCCCTTCCTGTGTACATATTTTACTTTATCTTTTGTTTTAAATAATATTATTTGCTCATAAATTTTTTACCTTGCACCTCTACCTACGCACTTCTTGAACGTCTGTGTACTTAAAGTGTGCACAATAAAGAATATTGTATTGTATTTTAATGTATTGATTTTTTAAAAATCTAATGATGCAGTTTTGGTTTTCGTAAAAATCGGCCCTGAGACTCCTTTGACCGCTTTTCGCTAGTCCTCATAGTTTTGAATTTCTCCATCCACGCTCACTTGAAAAATTCACCCTGCATACTCTTCTGGCAGATACTTGCAACCGCATATATTTATATTTAACCACTTATACTTATATTTTTTAAACAATTGAAAGAATGTTCCCTGAAAAGAGCCTTGTGCGAGTAAGTTATGAACTTAGAATAATAATAAACGTTATGAATTGCTCTCTTGATGACAACTTTGCTATGTTCTGGCTCTGGCACATACTTGCAACTCAAAATGAGTTGCCAATTTTTTTTACACTTAAACATACATCAATTACAACATATTACAATTGTAGCCTTGTGGGAGTGGGATAAAAAATATATTTTTTGCATTTTCAAAAATTTAAGGGACCATGGCAAAACCGCGAAATGCCTGCCAGAACGGTACTTTCATAATTGACTGAATAAAATATTATTTAATAAATTTCTAACTTTGTGGGAAATGGGTTAGTCAAATGGTTCAGTAGCTCTTAGACTATTATTTTGAGTGTTGTCTATGCATGATACTGTGTGTGTCTCTTGTGAAGCACAACGACGTCACCGACGAGCGGCCAGCCGTGCAGCCGCCGCCGCGCCGCCGCCCACGCCCGACTCGCCGCCGCGCCGCGCCGCGCCCGCGCCGTGGACGCGCCCGCGCCGGAGAGGCTGCGATCAATTACCGCACGCAAGGCCCGGGCCTATGAGCACGTGATTCATATGCTATGAGCGTCGTCGTTAAATACGATTTATTGGTAATTATTTTTGGCATCACCAAGACACCCGCGCAACCTACCTACATTGCAATAAATTTCATTAGGTACATACTTATTTAAAGCTTTTCATGTAACATTTTCAAATTTTAATTGTTCACGTAGAGTTCTACTTTATGCCCGTGTGCCGTAAGATTTAATGTGTGAGCTTAGAACAATTGTACACGTTGGGAGTAATCACAACCACAGTATATAGATCTATATCACAACTAACCTGTGTTTTTATTCACCTTTAGCCGAGTCACTCAACTGTATCAACCGGCGTCAAAGGCCGTGTGTGTCCGGTAGTGACATCCTGATCTGTTTGTACAGCGAGCAGCGAGCAGCAGGACAACGGAAAGTGGAACGACTAGACGCCTCCTGCAGTGCGCCTCATTTTGTATTCCGTCAGCCTACTGCGATAGTGTATTCCCATGGGTATATT
Source organism: Thymelicus sylvestris (assembly GCA_911387775.1). Lineage (NCBI taxonomy): Eukaryota > Metazoa > Arthropoda > Insecta > Lepidoptera > Hesperiidae > Thymelicus > Thymelicus sylvestris. The sequence continues at coordinate 14,835,227 of OU426905.1, read as the reverse complement.
TCACATGCAGGCCATTTTTCATATGTATATTCAATATTTCACATGTACCAATAGGTATTTTGTCGTAGAAATGCTTCGCTACACGCCTCTGCTAGACTGCCAAACTGCTGCCACCCGCACACCGGTGCGTAAGTAGGTACGTTCAAATTCCAAAGCACAATAAAATTCCAAGCAAATACGCCCACCTAACATGAATGTCTCGTCGTTACCTCTCACAAACAGTAATTATCCGAATATTGTGAATGGGACTCAAATGAATAACTTACCAATTGAAAGAGCCAAAGAGGGATGCCATGCCACTTTAATTGTATTAACATTTTATAATTCAACGATTTTGTTACATAGTGAATAACGAATGCAATACAGTGTCTTGAACCTATACCGTGTTTGAACTATCTGAGCATGCATTATACCTACTACCTAGTTGACGTCAAGTCACAAGTCAGCGCTTGCAACAAAGTTATCGTTATCGTGGCCGGTAACGAATGGGAGTAATCACGCGTTACATTAAACTGCCATTAATTAATTCCTCCGGGCATAATTAATACAACTAATTCCCAACCGTGTCTGGCTCATTAATCAGTGTTGGACGGCGCGGCGCTGCGGCGGCGGTACGGCCCCTGTACAAGTACAATATACACTGTAGATCTGTAGTGGAGGTCCGTGTGGTGGTGTGGTCGGCTCGCTCCTGCCCGCTGCCTCCTCGCCACCGCTCGCCGTCGCCACCGTCACCACCGACACCATCACTACACCACTACACCACACCACTACGGAAATGCAGAAGATGTATAAAGTCGGTGGTCCTCGGTTGTCAGATTTGGCCTATGCCAAGTAACTATGCATTAAACATTTTGATTGGCATTAGCTTCCATGAGTTAGTTCCAGCAGTAGCTATCTTACACTAAGTTTGATAATAAACCGGCAACACACGTATCACTGTACACGTATCATCGTACGCACGAATCTCTGAAATGTTAACAACGGCCGCGGCGAGATGATTATATTTAATCTCACAATGCACAATGCTATGAGATTTCAGAGTCAGCTAATACGCCATGCCCCATCCATGTGGCAGCAGGAAGCGCTGGGTTCCGACTTCCGACACAACATAGGAATCTAATTCCTATATTGTGGTTCCGAGCTTGTTTGTCTACACTCTACAGGGCCGCAGCCGCCGCAGGGATGGGACTGGTGGGAGTGGTGGGAGTGGTGGGAGTGGTGGGAGTGGTGGGAGTGGTGGGAGCTCGGCGCAAACGTAATCTAAATTTACAGTTTTGTATAGTTATGCTGGACCTGAACCTTCCGCCAAAATACAAATGCAAACAAAACAATAGCAACACATTAAAATTTAAATACACTTTAAATATAGAGGCTAAATATCATTGAAGTATTATTACTAGCGTATAGAACAGACACCGCGAACAGAATGTATGTTCCAATGAATTGAAGCCGCGCGGCTTCAATGTCCAATGGATTCGTACGATTTTGAAAGGAGAACAGGGGCTCAATTTTGAAAATAGAACCTCCCGGCTGGGACACATTTTATTTGAGATGTCTACTCTATCTAAATATAGAGTCTTTCTTTGACTTTGTTAGAGTGACATTCTAGTCTAGACCGTATAGCGACTAGCGTTTTCGTCAAATTAAGTAAATTAAATTAATTCGCGAAAGTTCCAAATGTAACATTTTTAAAGCACTTTATTTATTGATAGATTAAAAAAAAACATTTTTTAGTGCTTTGTAAAATTTTAATACATACTAATACATTATAATAATAAAATTATCCTCATCTAATTGGGAAACTTTTCAAATAAGGGTGAATTACTTTGAGACCATGAAATTATTATAGTTTGAGCAGGAAATTAATATTGCAGGGACAACAATGCAGGTACCTACCCATTATTATAATATAATCTATCACAACCTTAAATGAATTTTCTCACTTGTCTTACCTATTAGCATAGAAGAAGTAATAGAACATAGAATAAGTAGGTACTATTAGACAAATAGGCAGCCAAGCCACCCGATAGATCCTTATACTGTGCACCCGATGATAAATGGTCAACGTCGCACACGCGTATCAGCGATGCATCACCTGCACCGACGCGTTTCGCGGGCCAAAAAACTAGGACCTTCTCGAGGGTTCTCTGCAAAGAGGAACATGAAGAATCGGCGGCAGCGGGCGCTGGCGACAACCGGTACTCAGCATTCCAGACAGTCGAGTCGGGGCGGTAGAAACTATGTGAACAACATCGAATAAACACATTCCGGATTCGGTATGATTGACCAGGTAGTGATTAGGAGCCAGTGGGCCTACCAGGATAGAGAGCCCTGCGACCGCCCACGTCCCGGGCTGGGGCCGCGCCCGCGCCGGGCCTCACTCGCTCAGCGGATAGTATAAACACCGTGGCGACTGGCGTGGGGTTCATAAATATTCTGATTTCAATAGAATAGGTATTTCAATAGAAGCCGTATTAACTACGCGTCTATTGAATGCTTTCAATAGTTCATCAGGGGCTCAGGGCCGGCGTCGGCCTCTTCACTATAGATCTATATACTGTGTCTTCACCGCCCGGACCTCCCCCTCCCCCCTCGCCCCGCACCCCGCTCGCCGGGAAACCTTTCAGCTGATCAAGTACTCGTAGCTGTGGTGCAACTTCCAATTTGTGAGATTATGAGAAATAATAATAATAATAATAATATAATAACGCATCACACTCATAGCCCCACACTAGGATTCCCTGTGTCGTGGGTGCCATGGACAACACACAACATAGACAAGGACATTCACACCCAGACCGAGAACAGAAATTCAAACTCATCATTCAAATTTGCGCCTCGCTGGGAATCGAACCCAGGACCCTTGGTGCGGCGATCCGGCATGGTAACCATTGCGCCACACGGGTCGTCAGAAATGTTTTCCTAGGCAGGCGCAACCAAGCCGATATTTTACGGAGGAGAGGTTGGCAGATCGTTAGGCGGCGATTAGGTCAAGGAAAATAACATTATTTACCTGAATTTGGCTGGTGAACTAAAGGACTAAATATAAATTTATACTTATATTGCTGCTGAACCAATGATACTTAGGTAATGTATAGAAATTGAAGAAGCGTGTCTATCTTAAAAGAATAATGTCATCAAAACCGTGAACGAAGTACATCAAAATAATATATCCGTGAAACAATTTTGTTGATCGACCTATTAAATTGTCTTATCAATGGATCAAACAAATAACTATTTTGATCTGGCCGATATTTCCCGACTTCCATAATGCAGGGTCAAAGCAAGATTATCTGCTTAAGCACCGATCGCCGTCACGTACAACCACTCGGAAGACAAAAACGGTTTCGCGAAACAAAGTTATCGTGCGATCCTAGAGCAGTCTTCCTCCCCCCCCCTGCCCCGTCCGCCGCGCGCTCCTGCAGCTCCGCTATACCTGAGTGGTATCACCGCCATCTTCACGAATAGTATCGATGCAAAAAATACTATGAAGATGTGTCACAAGTAAGAGCATTTCAGTCTGTACAATTTTACTATTTTGTAAGTATAGTCATACAATATACATAGCTAGTACATATCTGTTGGAATATTATAGAGATGAGTGACAGCATAACTTGTATATGGTTAAAGGATATTGTCGTATTATAGTAATATATTGTAGTAGTTGCCACGTCTCACAAGCCCATAATGCATTTTACAGCTGTACATAAAAATACAAAAAAAAAATACAAAACATAGAACCTCCTCCATTTTTAGAGTTGTTTAAAATTATAATATTAAGTTTCAGTCACAGTAGAGATCGTCCGTCTACTTTAAAAATGGACATTAAAAATGGTGTTATGATTAATGTTATAACTTATAACGTGTAAGTTGCAATATTTATGAATCATTTTATATTCTGTAAATAAATAAATAAATATTTCCACTTACCGGTTGTAACACTAATATATTTTTAATGGGCCACGTTTATTTTTTACATGATAGATACAATATAACATTAATATGTATAAATATCAAAATGATCGTTACATGCCCGTACGTTAAGTTGACTGTTGAAGTAATGCGGATGCAGCGGATGTGAGCAGTGAGGTGGCGGCAGACCCCAGAGCCCCAGAGCCCAGAGCCCGAGCCCGGATGTTATCGTCCGCCAGCAATTTAGATCGAATATCTCGAACCTGGATCTCGATTGTGCTGAGCCCTTTTGTTCTGCCCTTTTGGAGTTCAGCAATCTTAACATTTTGCTGTTATGTACTGCATTATATTATACTTTGTTATGCAGTACGTATAATAATCATAAAATATGTGGTCTGGATTTGCAATCAAAGTAATGAAAAATATAACAATCATTTGGTTTAGTATATGTAATTGTATTTTTTAATTTCGTAAAAATGTGAACAACATTACAATGTAATACTTGACTTAAAATTTACCTTAGGTAACTAGAAACACATAATCTCATTTAAAGGTAATCACAGCATGCAAAAAAGACTGAAGTAGGTAGTACGATAACAATGAATTACAGAAAAAAAATTGATGATAAATATCTACTGCAATTCAATTAAGTATAATTTTAGGCAAGAAATGAAATACAATTAGATATATGTTATAATGCATATTCTTGATGGAATATTTTTAAGATTTTGGATGAACCGATTTTGATTTAGTTGCTTTTGTTTGAAGGATTTTAATAAAATGCTTCGTAATTAATGAGATAGAGCCGTGAAAGAAATGTATCTAAGAATTGAAGCAAGATAATGCAGGTAGCATTATGCAAGAATTGATGCAAGATAATGCAGGTAGCATTATCTTGCATCAATGCATTGAAGTATTATTACTAGCGTATAGAATGGACACCGCGAACAATGTATGTTCCAGTCCATTGCTGCATTGGCGCCGCGCGGCTTCAATTGCTAATGGATTCGTTCGATTTTGAAAGGAGAACTTTTTTTGAACCAATTTTGAAAATAGAACCTCCCGGCGGCAGCGGGGTCACACATTTTGTTCGAGATGTCTATTCTATGACATTATACTTCAATGCTTTAATTTCATTTTTTATGAAGCGGTGCTGCGGGGCGTAGGGATGTTTACAGGGGCAATGGTATCTGAAGGGACATAATATTATAGTTTATAGTCCATATTATATCATAATATTGTAGCGTACACTGCAGCACCAGTACAGCTGGAGTACAAAGCTTGGTCTCCGTACTGTGTATCGATGGAGACTAATCCGCCTGCGACATGACACGATAAGCCCTTAAACCCCACGATTTCAATCCGCCGTAATTCCCCGATTACCTGTCCGCAACCCGCAACCCGACCGAGCCGCGTGCGTTGCAGAAGCGCAGCTTAATCAATTCCGTCGCGTTAACTTAATTTAACTCGTCCTGGGTCCCAAGTCTGCTATTTTTACAATGTTCGTCATTCCAACACAACCCCATCGTCATTTTGCTAAAAGTTCGTAATCTGTAAATTCATAATGGTCTATCATTGGCCGGACTATGGTGTCGTAATAGAATTGTGTTAGAATGGCATTGTAGTATTGCCATTATTATAAAACCCGTTGGTAGAAATGATTTTCGAAAAACTACTACTGAATTTGAACATTTATTCATGCCAGATTACATTTATATATATTTTTACATATTGTTTATTAGTGTTAAAAGCAATCTGAAGAAGTAGGAAGTTCGTAAATAGCAAAAAACTCACAACGCAACTGAACAACGCAATAATATTTTATCTGTTTAGCTGTCAAAGTCAAATGTGACATTACTGCATAAAGACGTTTGAGAGAAACTATAATGTTATTGATTTTCGAGTGTGTCATAGTTTGATAGTTAACAATTTTATTAAAAGTCTAAAATGATGCATATTGAGCAAATTTCTGCTGTTATGGATTTCTTAGAACACCACAAAGACCTGGCTCTTGGCCACTGCAGCCGCACCAATGAAGGGCGCAGTCTATCTAAACGGTACTGGTTGGAGTGCGGTGCGCCCAAATTTTAAATTCTCTATCGGCGGACTGCCCAAATAAAACGCCGGGAGAGTGACGCACAGTAAGTATCTAAATACAGTATAATTAGGTATGCATTATAAAAAAATAAAATGTATCTTTGTTGTAAATTTGCATTTTTTTAGTTCTACAACGAATACAGCAGTGGATTACAAATGGTTGTAATGTTAGATGATTAAATGAAACAGTGTTTATAAAAAGAGTATTCATTTATTTTAAATCCTCAGTTTAAATCATATTTTGTAGAGTAGTGCACTGTGGATCTGAAACAAAGAGTTAATGGTAATAACATTTAAATAGTAATAATTAGAGCATTTTCGTTCACTAGAATATTGAGATGGGTTTACATTACATACCTGCTAATTTAATTTATGCATTTCTCCACAGTCTGTCGACAAGAGCCTGCTGCAGTGCCCAACCTTCAAGAAGATCTCGATTCACCCTTCGATGTTCTTGATTAGGTGCTGCACTATTATTTTTCTCCTAAATTAACAAGACTAATTAGTAAATAAAACACAACTGTTATTATTTTTATTATATAAGGTAAAATTTGTGATTTGTTATTCAAAATTAAATGATGATTAAAATATTGAAGATCTTTTTATTTTATATGAAGACTGATTCTGATTAGATACTATTATTACATTAGATATTGTAACTTAGATGTCTTTTTGTTGAAAAAAACTGAAATGTAAATAAATACTACATCAATGTAGTACATATATGTAGAAATAAAGATTCATTATATTCCAAAATAGTGGAATAGAAATTAAATACCTGTTGCAAGCCAAGTGCTTCTGCATAAACTTCATCAGGTGGCAACGGTGCTCTTGCCATGTTAGCAATATTGTGCAGTATGCAACATGCATTCTTTCCTGCATTTGTGGGACTATAATGTAAAGCACGTGCTACAAGCAAACACCTGCAAAAAATCAATTTACTTTAATACAACCCCAATTTAACTAAACGTCTTATTAGATTAAATTGTTTATACTTACTTTTCTTGACATATACAAGAACTAATGCATCTATTTTTCTAAATTAAGAAATTCATTGAATATAAAAATAGACACTGTTATTGAGTATGTAAAACAATTGCCCAGAGATGTTTATAGATAAAGAATAAGTAATACATCAATGGGTTTGTGGGTCGTCTTAATAAAATTCAGTTTTCTTACCTTCATTTCTGCCGATATGCTATCGTTTTGACGCGGTCTGGCCATAAGGGGAATGAGTTCTTCAATTAACCCCCTTACTGAGTCCTTTCCAAGGCGAAACGTTTTTACAAATAATTCCGTCTCGGGAATATCAATAAAGGGGTTCGTAGTAATTCTCGTCAAGCGACGGGTTCGATGACGTTTTATGCATTCCACTCTTCTTTCTCTAGCATCCACTGCGTTGGCTAGCTCGAGAATATTTGCTCGTAGTGAATATATCTTCAATTTCCACAATTATTGTTAACAACTTTACACTCGTAACGAATTGAAAGCAATTATTGCACAATGACGGTCTAATGGTATGTCACTGATCAAAGGAACTGTCAAAATTTTAGCAGATTACTGCATAGGTCCGTCATTCATTTGCCATTATGTACGAGATTACCCATTAAACGCCATTTCTTTCAATGGAGTGTCAGTGGCTGACCATTGGAAAGTCATAATGACGCCAATAAATTAGCAGATTACCAAACTTGTCAAAATCGACAATTGGCTATTAGACAATTTTTGGAAAAATATTTTAAAATTTTCGTAGGTTTATTTTATACCTCTTACAATATTTATTTTTTCAAAAAAGTGTTATTTAGTAGGAATAAAAATAACTTTTAATCCATTAATTTGAAATTCGCGCGAAAATAGTCTGCCATAATCTATCACTTGCTGGCTGTGACGTCACATTTCTAATAACAACAGTTTAAGCTCTAACTCTGAAGATATTTTATGTGAAAAACTTACACCTTTTTCACTGGAATTGTGAAAATGACAAACTACAAGACATGTGCAGTGCCTATGTGTAGAAGTACTACAATTAAATTTCCTAACAAATTGTTTATACACGTTCCTAAATGCCTTCAACGTCGAAAACAGTGGTTACAATTAGCACGTCGAGACCAACAGTTATCATCTGATAAATCTGCAATATTCTTTTGCGAGGACCACTTTGATGTAAGTATTTGGAAGAAATCAACTTAGCCTCTGATTTACTAAAAAACAAATTAAATCTAACCTAACATTGTTCATAAACATAACCTATAGGTAAGTAATTTAAAATCATTAGTAACATGGTGTCGTTAAGGGGAAGTTGAGAAAAAACTTAGAAAAAAATCCTCCTGTGACCCCTTAGCAAGACTCTGGCCAATTTTACTTTATTAATTTCAGTACTTACACGGAGGTTTTTGCATTCCGAAACTCGGCAGAGCAAAAGTCAGGGTTACACGCAAAGAAATTTGCGACCATCAATGAATCAACTTTAGGCAAATTTGCACTGTCAGCTTTTATATAGCCTGACTCCATTTTACAAAACCTCTTAAAAGCACAAATCAAAATATATATTATTAATTTTCTCAGTAAATTGCACACGATAATCGATGTAGTTAGTAGTACACAACGCTATATTTTCGGAAGTGTGACGTCATAACATGCTCAATCATGGCCGCCCGCGTTTCGGTTCTCGTGTCCACAGGTAAAAAAACTCAAATCTATTTTTCAAAAATAAAAATATTTACAATTTATTTTCATGCAAAAAATGTATTGTTTAACTAATGTTAACCAATATGCAACCATATTTAACACATTTCATATTTTACCGTGACAACTGTCAAATAGCCAATTCTGATTTTACAGAGCTGCTTGGGAAAAAATAAACAAGATTTGATTGATTGAAGTTGATTTCCGAAAAGCTGGTAGATAAAAGAATGACATGCATAAGTGTATCATTGATAAGTACCTATACTTATGAATAAATGAATTTGAATTCGAATTAAAATAAACTTTTTAGTTCTATACGTAGTCGGGTTTTTTATGCTTTAACTTATGTCACCTGGACCCTCCTGGGGTAGTAACTTAACAGTACGAGATTGTTTTGCGTAGTGTATGGTATAGTACGGCACGTGTATCGCATCGCTAATCGCTATGCCTTCTTTACCGTAATGATTAATGGAGCATCGAATAGCGTAGTCCACACTTTCAGAGTGGTGAGTTCCACGTTCGGACGACAGACCATTCATCGAGCATCGTGTTCAGTGGCTTCCTCCTAGTATCTCCTGGTATCCCGCTCGAAGTCTCTCGGCTGCAGCGACTCACAAAAACCGAATTCAACCGAAAGGAATTCTTTAGTGGCCGCACGCCGCGGGAGCCGGCGGCGAATGTTTATTTATTTCCTAGATGCGCCTAACAAAGGACTCCCAACTCCCAAGCCCTAATTTATCGCTCCCTACGAATGACGCATGGCTCTCGTAACGTAAAATTATTGCTATACTTGTTACGACGCAACGGAGGGTAATGTGTTTATCAGTCAATGTATGTACACACATCAAATAAAGTTTGAGATCACTAGCGAAAAATGGATTTATTTAAATTTTACTTTTTTAAAAGAATGTTGCTCACGTAACATCTTTTTATAAAAAGATACACTTGAAATAAAAAAAATATCTTCTGATGGATCATGTCACAGAAACATAATATTTGAAATCGCTACACCCATAACCTTCACATATTAACGATAAACACGAGACGAAATAACAGGTTACAAACGAAACAACCGGAGAAATAACAGTAAGATTTCTTAGCAATGCAGATTGCAGAATGCAGAGTTTTTAAAGAGAGTCGATGTTCCGTAACTTGAACGTGAGATGCGATGGGAAGATTGATCTATTGATGAATGATGTCTGCTCAGCGTGTTTGCCTGCGTTTGCAAACTCTCGATTTCCACGTTCCATTTTCAGATCGAGAAAATAGATTAATTGTAAGAACGCTCGCGTCTTTCATTGTTGGATGTCGCGTGCACGAGCTCTTTTGGCAAACGAGAATGTCTTGAAATAATAACAATCATGCAATTGAAGTCGCATGTAATCCGAGTGCCTACTGTGTGTAGCCTGTTCCGCGAGAAGTCGTGCTGCGTAACAACGGCGCGAGGCACCTCGTGCGGAGTGAGTGCGCTGGCTGCCGGCTGCAGTCACTGCCGGCTGCAGTGGCTGCAGTCGCTGCACACTCGACACAGAGCGGCCCCGCGGCCCCGCGGCCCCGTGACCCACTTGCCGCCATTATGTCCGCTGGAGCACTAAAGGGCCCGTCGTCCTCGACTCCTCGGCTCCTCCGTCCGCCATTGTGCCGCGCGCCGACTGGCGGCTAGCGACTAGCGGCCAGATACTGGCCCTTTGTAGTTTTATGAACCGTACAAAGTCTTTGTTCTAGTTAGTCTCCACTCCAGCGACCCGCGTGCCGCAAGACGCAAGCCGCATGCTACGAGCCGTGCGGCGCGCGTGGCGGCGATGCTAGGGACGAGTATGCGAGCGGGTCGTGGAAACTCTTACTTAATAGATCTTATTCTTGCACAATTTGCACATGTTACTGTACCGTAAACAACCCTATAATGTGTTAATCTACTAAGATATTTTTCGAAATTTAGGACCCCCTCCCATCCCTTGTCACACAACATCACACTACATACATTGACCCCCCCCCCCTCTCCCCCTACCCTAACGTGTGACGTAATTTATGGATGGCCCCTAAAATTATCGATGATTAGACAGTGATGCTAATACATAAGTAATAATTATCTTGTCGATACGGTGATGCGGTAACGTCTTTAGATATGTAGTCTAAAAGGTATGTAGGTAATGTAGTATTTAAAGCTAACGTTAATGTACTAGGTAAGCGTTCAGCTTACTCTTCTCCAAATAGGGTTGACAATGAACAGTCTCGACACAATATTGAATATAGGAATCTAATTCCTATATTGTGGTCTCGATCAGCTTTGCTCTACTTTTACGTCGTCTGGAGACATTCTCTGAAGGCTGCGGTGTGCGATGGCTGGGAAGCAGTCACGTGACACGATGACGACAGTCACAGGAGAATCTTTATTTACTATTTGCTCCTGAGGACTAAACCTGTAAACCTCGGTTTTTGACATGCCGTAGGGGCCGACAAAATATGGATGAGTCTTTACTACCTAAGTACATACCTTCAACATTAAAATAAACACGCCGACGTCAGAGTAAACGACCTGTCGCGTGTCCGCTTTGTGTGCCCGTTCCGATCCAATCAGGCGAACAATCAAATTGTGATTGATTATGGATTGATTTAATATGTATTAGGCTTGTAATAAAACGTTATCACGAGCAGTCTCGAGTGACGCGACACTCGTTAGCGTGCTGCGGACGTAATGGACGCGGTTTTTTCTGCTCCAGCCGATCGGTTCCTGGTAAATGATAGGGCTCGTGTGGACTTGTAAAAATGTATATTTCTTGGTAACGGTCGAGTCGAGGGCTGGGGCCGCTAGCTGCTGCTGTTCCACGAATAGCTGTAGCATAATCGCACGAGATTCGATCTGCTTTTCTTAGTAATGAATCTACTTGTTAATAGCATCCCCCACAAACACGTAACCGTCGTCTGTCACCCGGAGGTCTGCAGTGCATATATTGTTTCAGATTGCATTTGTTCGTGTTGAAACAGAATACTATTATAGTAATTACGCCTCCAGGCAATGGGCCCGCCGCCCCGCCGGATTAAATATTCAGCCCACTTATTGTCGAGCGGTACACAAATTGGAACAATGCAAATTTGAAAAGGAGTGAATTCATAAAAGTTATTTAATTCCAAGCGGAGTGAATGATGGCGGGAGGATGTTGTGAGACTTGTGAGTGCATATTGCATAATGTTCTTGCCTGATTACTTAAAACGGAGCTTCAGCGTCCAAATTCAAATTGCTACTCCAATATAAATTCGCCAACTAAAAATATTTCAACCCGGAACAGTTTCACAGCTGGACTCGGCTCGCCTTAACAAGTAGCTGAGGATCAATCAGAGTAATGAGTAATCAGACGCGTTACTGTCGTCAGTCTTACGCTCGTGAGGAGACTAATAATATAGCGCTCCTAATAGTTCCCCATAATGGTCTCAGAGATATATCAAAATACATGGTTAGCAAGCGAGGCCGACTGTCAGAAGTTCATCCTTCCATCGTAAGAAGCGAAAGCGACCAGAGGCCAGCAGTGCAATTCATGGGTACAGCGCAACCGAAGCGAAAAGTAAAATGGTGTCGCAAGGAACTGAAGAAATTTTGGAACTTATAGATATTGACAAAAGAAAGAATATTGAATAGAAATCAATATCGGTTCGTATGCTGGCGTCGTCGTGTTGATACAACAACCATGACGTCTCGGCCGCGGGGATTACGGGGACGTTGCTGTTAGTAAATATAATCATTTAGGGCAAAAACGTTTCGCCGAAACGTGATATTTGAAGTACCTAACCTGTACCACGCCATAATATTACATATAACTTCGGCGTGAGACAACTTGAAATGGACGCCGGGAAATTAGGTACCTAGGTCTATTCTAATTTTGTGGTATTACTTTTAAAGATTTCAATAATTATATTTCGCAAATGGATTTCTAAATCGACAACTGGTCTTCGCTAACCCATTATGGTATTTGAATAATCTATCCAGCGACATCGCATAATAGAACGACGAGAAAAAATATTACATGTAGAGGAGATTCCTCTTCTTGTGTGAGCAAAACTATAACGGTATCCACCAGCTTTCCAGTTTCATATTTGGAGAGCGTTAGCCTTACCCCCAGTGATGAGTGAAGTTTATGTCTTGTAATGCGCGGTGGGCGCGGTGGCCGCGGTGGGCGCGGTGGGCGCTCATCGTCACGAGTTTAATTGAGTCGTGATTCGTGACGTGGGTAATGATGGCTGCGGTGGTGCTGATTCTATGACAGCCGCTGAATATGTATTTATATAAAGTATATGTAAAGTAAAACCTCACAGAGCTTACTGCAAATAGCTATAAAGGGCAGGAGCCAGAAATCTACGGAGGGTTTGAAGGTGTGGTGCCGGTGAACACTGCCACCACAATGACATGAGCACACCGCGCGGCCGCGCCCTCAGTGTCACCAGACTGATGCCAGATCTACGGATTTTATTGACCAATCTACGGATATTTGTGAATCCATCTAGGTACTAAACATTATAAATAAACATTATATTTTCTGGAAAGGAAATTTATACGAGTATTGTCAACATTGTTGTGGCTGCTAGGGCACCCTGTTGTTAGTATAAAGTATTTTGTGGTTGTATATTTTGAGGTCTAAGTTTGTGGTGATCGCGACTAGCGCGATGTATGAGTTGCCGCCTGCCGGTATTGTGTTGTGCTTGTGGGCTGTGTGTTGTGTGGGCGCGCGAGGTTATTGGTGTGTGTGTGTGGTTGTGCAAAACGATCGCGTGTGCCTCGCAGGGTAAAATTAATTGCCTTTTCGTATGCTGACCGGAGCCTGCGTAGTGTGAGAGGGCACGTCAGATTTCATGAAATAACCAATTTGTTCGAGGCCATCGTAAATTATTTGTTTCGCGTGACGAATGGCGCAGGCTGCCGCCGCCGGCGTCCGGTTGCCGTGACGTGACGCGACGCGACGTGACGTGACGCGGCGGCTGATGTAAGTGATGTAAGAGATATGGCATATCGATACATGACGGATTGCTGTGACGGATTGTTATAAAATTGCTGCGCAGCGATCCGATGTCGCGCGTGTCGAGAGTGTCGAGAGTGTCGGGCTCTCGTTTTGTCTATTAAACTTTATTCGATATTGATATTCGCTACGCAGTGGCCTAGTTAGCGGACAGATGCACTTGTGGCTAATTTAAGTGTGGCCAGTGTGGGCCAGTACTCTGGTCGAGTATGGACTCAAATCCATCTGTGCTTCGGAGGACATGTAAATTAGTCGGTCCGAGTTGTAAGCGTAATATAACAGTCGTTAAGTTGTCGAAGGCTTCGGGTGGCATGAAAACTTCCAACTTAGGTTCTCAACGTAGGTTCTTGTACTTGTAAGTCGAAGCGGTAACCGCCGCTGCACCGCGCGGAGTACGGTTTCTCAACTAGTAATAAAAGAGAAAAACATTACTTCATGACCCGTTTACATACAGAGACAGAGTGATATGATATCTTGCAAGATGATACGTTACGCCTTTTAATGTGTAGGTATTACTTTAACACCCATTATGTAAATAGTATAAATGGCCCTGAACCTTCTAATATAACCAATGAAACCGAAGAATTACCCAATGAATCATTAAACAATGATCACATATTACTGACGAAAATTCAAAGTTATTTAGGTAATTATTTCATTTATGAAGAACACTCATCCATTTGTCGTATAGGTAGTGTTGGGTTCGAACCTGTAACCCATCTCTCGGCGGCGCGACGCGACGCGACGCGAGCTACTAGTTTACACAAGTCCTCCGCAGTCGTGCGACTATCCGCGTGTGAACGCGGCTCCACTCCGCCGCGACGGCGACGGTAGCATGTAGCTCGGTGAATGTAACCGTACACTTATTAGCAATTCTCACATTTCACTCGTAATTGCGCTGACTCAATTACAAATATCAGATGTTCCCGCTTCTTGCTGCAGAGTGTGGCGCGGTGTGGCGCGACACGACGAGAGCAGCGGCGAGATGCTATCTGCGGCTAATTAGAAACTGCAATTACAACGTTGCCATGGAAACGGGGACGGAGACGAATTCATAATTTTACATGGATCTCACGAGGCTTTAGTATAAGACAGGTTTTTTAGTTAAATTTGCCTCTCGCAGTTTTGGAATATCACGCTAGCGGACGCGCGGACGCCACCAACATCGCCTTATTATAAGCAGATTATTAGTATCAATTTCAGTTCTGTTGTGCTGCGGCTTACAAATTACAACGCATGTGTCACACTCACATGGACGAAGATAGATAATGCACAGTTGTTTTTTTTTTGTGTAATTTCACCGTCTATTATATAGCCCTTATTTGTTCAAACAGACAAGAAACAGACAGACAGGCAATCCAGCTGTCATACGGTATACGGTCCACTTGCGATACAATATTATGATTTATGTAGTTGACTGTTAACTGGAGGGCGCAGAGCTCTTGTTAAAGTTGCCGCCTGTAAGTTCCGTTTCCGTGCGTGCAGTTGCTAACGTGTAACATTAGTTGATAGTTGTTACTTGTTGTTGTATAAGCAGTGATAGCCTAGCGGTAGAACGTTGGTCTCCCGAACGAAGGGGCCCGAGTTCAAACCCTGGCACGCACCTCTAATTACCTATTATGTGCGTATTACAAGTTAATTATCACTTGCTTCGGTGAAGGAAAACATCGTAAGGAAACCTGCACACCGGAGAGTTCTCCATAAAGTTCTCGAAGGTGTGTGAAGTCTACCAATCCGCACTTGGCCAGCGTGGTAGACTATGGCCTAATACCCCTCACATTGTGAGAGGAGACCCCGAGCCAGCAGTGGGACAATTATGGGTTGTTGCTTTGCTTTTGCTTTTTTGCTTTGTTACCTACTTGTTAGTTATGATGAGACGTCATTTCATTACCGTCGCGTCGGTCTGTCCCGCTGGTCCTGGCGGTCCTGGCGGTCCTGCTGCCGACGTTATCGCGTTCACATCATAACATCAAGGCTTGGCGCCCTCTACATTGGTTATTCCCTCGCGCTCGGCGCCCACTGTTCCTTTTAACTCAATGTTTCAGAATAATGTTAAAATAAAAAGGCACCAGATTCCGTGAATCACTCGCCTTAACAAATTATAAGATTTTTTTTGGAATACCACGTGTGATATTGTAAAGAGTGGTTTTTTTAACTTTAGCCTGTTGCGTAATTAGGGTTGCCAGATGGTCGGGATTCGTCTGGATTGTCCTGATATTTCACATGATGTCCAGAAAAGGCCCGACAAAATACAAAATGTCCCGACAAATCCCGACTTTATGATGTTTTGTCCAGATATTTCAGTGTTGCCAGCTGGCAATCTTATGCATAATGAACTGAACGATGGAATGAAGTATGAACCGAACTGAAGTGGTCTCATCTCATTATCCACAAACAGCATCGGGAAACAGGATCCATTTAGTTAGTACCTTATATCTACAATACCTGCCTGCCTACGCAACAACATTTATTCCACTCGATTTAATTTATTGAAGTAAAAATCCATCATTAAAAATACCGCCTGCTACATGGAGTTGAATCGATTTATAAATGATGAGGGGCAAAAAATGTAGTTCAAAGTGAGGCTATCTCCGATTTGAGGCAATTTCCTGCGAAAGGGCCGCCGACAAAACGGCGAGTCACTGCTCGCCCCGGGCAGTCGGCTGCACTCGCGACCACGCGACCGTCCCGAGCGCTCGCTGTCCAATGCGGAGTCAATGCAAAAAGTCTCCTGCCGGGGGGAACTAGGCCGGCATTGTAAGCTGAAACGTCGATAATGGGTTGAAGGTCGCTGGGCTTAAATTAGATGCGCATAGCCGTCTATAATGTAGAGCAACAATAAAGTGCTTTGAAAGCGACGGTCAATGTCTAAACACCTGACGTCGTGATTTATTTATTGCTTTGAGGGCGGCCGCCGGCGTTTAATTACTTGTAGACTTATTTATTTATACAAGCTGTGATAGTAGTGTAACAATGTACACTGGAGAGGAGACACTGGAGTGGCGCGAAGTTTGCGAGTGTTGGACGACCGCAACGTTACGGTGCTTCGGTGGAGGGCGGGTAATAATAATAATAGGATATACATAATATAGGTCTATGAACTCCTTCTTCAGAAAGAAGCCACAACGCAAGTGGACTTGGATAAGTCCTGATGGTTCCACGAAAAGCGAGATAGACTTCATTCTGGCAGACAAACGGCACATATTTAATGATGTCTCTGTGATCAGCCGGTTCAAAACCGGGAGCGATCACCGACTTGTAAGAGGCACATTAAATATCGACTTGAAGCTGGAACGGTCACGCCTGATGAAGTCTACGCTTCGCCCAACATCCGTCCAAATCCAGGGATCTGAAAACTTTCAACTTGAGCTGCAAAATCGTTTTGCGTGCCTAGAATCGTGCACATCAGTGGACGAGTTTAATACCAGGATGGTAACAACTGTCCACGAGGTAGGGTCGAAGTATTTCAAGACCCACCCTAGTGGTAGATCTCAGGTTCTCTCAGAACAAACTCTCGGTCTTATGAGGGATCGACGAGAACTATGTGTGCAGTCTCCAACCTCTATGAGGGAATACCGACGGCTCAATGAACAGATCTCCAAGTGCAGGCGACGCGATTTGCGAAAACACAACGCAAATCGTGTAAAAAACACAATTGAGCGAAACCAGGGCTCCAAAGTGTTCGCCAGGGATCTGTCTATTGGGCAAAGTCAGCTTACGAGGTTGAAGACCGAGTCCGGCACCGTGGTTTCGTCGAAACCGGAAGTTCTGAGAGAAACTGAGAGATACTACGGACGGTTGTATACCTCCTCTCAAGCTCCACCTCCTCGCGAGGAGAGCGACAAGCGAGCTAAACTGACCCGACACTACACAGAGGATATCCCGGACGTCAGCCTGTATGAGATTAGAGAGGCTCTCAAACAGCTCAAAAACAACAAGGCACCGGGAGATGACGGAATCACAACCGAGCTACTAAGAGCTGGAGGTAAACCCCTTCTAGTGGCGCTCCAGAAACTGTTCGATTCCGTCATTAATACTGGAACTACCCCGGAAGCGTGGAGCAGAAGTGTGGTGACGCTGTTCTTCAAGAAGGGGGATAAAGCCCTTTTGAAGAACTACAGGCCCATTGCACTTCTGAGCCACGTTTATAAGCTGTTTTCGAGGGTGCTCATAAATCGCATTGCACGCAGGCTTGACGACTTCCAGCCTCCCGAACAAGCAGGATTCCGAAAAGGCTACAGCACCATAGACCATATACACACACTGCGGCAGATTATACAAAAGACCGAGGAGTATAATCTGCCGTTATGTGTTGCCTATGTGGACTATGAGAAAGCCTTTGATTCTATCGAGACCTGGGCGGTACTAAATTCTCTCCAACGGTGCCGGATCGACTACCGGTATATCGAGGTGTTGAAGTGTTTATACTCATCTGCCACCATGTCCGTCAGAGTACAAGACACAGCAACGAACCCCATCCAACTGCAGAGAGGTGTCAGACAAGGGGATGTCATATCCCCAAAACTGTTCACCGCTGCGTTGGAAGACGTGTTCAAGCTGATGGAGTGGAAACGACGTGGCATCAACATCAATGGCGAATACATCACACACCTGCGATATGCCGATGATATAGTCATCCTGGCGGGATCCCTGGAGGAACTTGGTACAATGCTCGGGGACTTGAACAGCGCCTTACAACGGGTGGGTCTTAAGATGAACATGGACAAGACGAAAATCATGTCGAATGTCCATGTCACACCCGTACCGGTTGTTGTTGACGGCGCTGCTCTCGAAGTTGTAGACGAGTACATTTACCTGGGACAAGTGATCCAAATGGGTAAGTCCAACTTCGAGAAAGAAGTCACTCGTAGAATCCAACTCGGATGGGCTGCGTTCGGGAAACTACGTCATATCTTGTCGTCCAAAAAGTTACCTCAGTGCCTGAAGTCGAAGGTGTTCGAGCAGTGTGTGTTGCCAGTGATGACATACGGATCCGAGACGTGGTGCTTCACTATTGGCCTTATGCATAAGCTTAGAGTCGCCCAGCGGGCTATGCAACGAGCTATGCTCGGTATTTCTCTACGCGATCGAATCAGAAATGATGAAATCCGTAGACGAACGAGGGTGACCGACATAGCTCAGAGAATTAGCAGGCTGAAGTGGCAGTGGGCTGGCCACATAGTTCGAAGGACCGATAACCGTTGGGGAAGAAAGGTCCTCGAATGGAGACCACGCCTCGGTAAAAGGAGCACAGGACGCCCCCCGACCAGGTGGACCGACGACCTGAAGAAGACAGCGGGTATCCGCTGGATTCAGAAGGCTCAAGACCGGTCAGAGTGGCGGAAGTTAGGGGAGGCCTATGTCCAGCAGTGGACCTACAAAGGCTGATGGATGGATGGATGGATGGAGGTCTATGAATAGGCCGCGTAATTTCCTACGACAGGCGGCTGGCGGTCGGGGCTCGGCTCACAAGCCTGTGTGCCCATCAGAAAAGCGACTGAATGTTACACTTAAAAATGTAGTTAAATATTTTACCTCGAGGTTGTAAATTACGTTTAAACTTGATTGGGAAGCTTATCGTATTCTCTATGTCCACTGTCATGTCTCTTAGAGAGCAAATTAGTGTTCTGGGCTTCATCAACGTGGGGAGAAGGTGACGTAACCTACAGTAGGCCTTTGATAAAGTTTATAAGAGCACGATGGTAAATATAATCGCAATATCGCAAAGTTCTCAGTTCATCGACTTGAATGACACGCAAAGTTGTGCTCGCGGGGCGCGGGGCGGGAGGGGCAGAGCACTCATTGTTGCGGTCATGCGGTGGCGCTCCAGTGCAGCCTCCACCGCAAACCTTCGTGAGTCGTGAGCCATTCACAGTTCCCCCCCCCCTCTCCTGCCACCCCCCCTCCCCCTCCCCCCGTCACCCCTCGCCACGTCACTAGTCACTACTATTGCAAGTCTGCGGCTGATCCAAATTGCAAAGTGCGCTCTTTTCGAGCCCATTGTTTGGGCTAAACTTCTTGGCCTCCATTATGCGATTCCCATGCAATATTATCGCTAGGATTTAATCCAGACAAAATTTAAATCCATTTTCGTAAAGAGTTAACAGGAAAATACCTTCCAGTATAAGAAGTATAATTATCTGACAAGATGATGATTTTGAATGAGAATGAACATTTCATAATGTTCAATACAAGTCAAGAATAGAGATATACCTCCAGGGTTACCAACTTAGGGGTTTTCCCCCCAAATTTAGGGGGTAAATATGTAAAATGGGATTTTTTTAGGGGTCTTATATGTTTAGGGTTATTTTTAGGGTTTTTTACTTCATATTTGTTATTTATTGATCAAAATAAACATGTAAGAGGCCCTGGAACAAACTAGCCAATCAAAGGAGACTGGGACTTTTGGCATTTAAAAATAGGATAGATTAATCTGCAATCTGGAAAAAAAAATCCAAAAATAAGTATTTGTAAATTTACCTCATAAAATAAATCGATCTTGTACTAGGAATTAATTTATTACTAAGAATTTATCAGTCCAATTAATGAACCAAATGGCAATGAATGAAGAAACAAAAAGTTTATTATTATCACCGTATTTTATATTACAATTCATTTTATTAAAGGCATAGAAATACATGCATAATTTATAAATAAACATATATTTTTAATTAATATTTACTATTTTTCCAAAAAAATTTTTTTAGGGGGATTTCCAAGAAATTTGGGCGATTTTAGGGGTTTTTGATTTAGTTTTAGGGATAAATATTTTTGAGAGTTGGTAACACTGTATACCTCTAGTATTGTGGCTCCAGCCTCCAGTACCAGTAAAGCTACTGTAATCAAATCAGTTTCAAGTGTATTAACATCGAAGTTTTTGTCTCCATTGTATTTGACGTAGTCGCAGCGCGGTCTAAAGATGAATAGGTACGTCCTAATTGAATTTTCCCAGCGAGGAGCGGCCGGACCTCGCGGACCTCGCGGAGTTCGCGGAGCTCGCCGGGGCCGGGCGGACACAATGAAGGAGGCGCGGGCGGACGCTACGTGGTAGGTGGACACAGTGGTGGCGAAGACTTGTTATTTTTACACGTTATTTAAATTACATTTCGATGTAAAAGTTGGGGATGATCTTTATTACAAGCTCTTTATCTAGAGTTCTAGACCATCACCTGATAATATGTAGGACTCCGGTCTCGCTCTGCATTTCAATAGCGCATCTCCTCTACTCTGAGTAGGTACAATTTGTTTCATCTGATTCATCTAATTCTTAAGAAGTTTATATCAATACATTAGAGTTAGGTACTGTAGTTGGTACTTAAATGTTACTTAAAGGGGAGTGAAAACCCTTTTAAGAGTACAAACATAAAGAGGTTCCATAGCGCGCTGCACTTTATGTGTAGTGCGATAAGAGTCTCAGAGAGAGCAATAACTCGGCCTCGTAAATTAGATGAGCTGCAGCACTCGGACGGGTCACGGGAGTGTCGCGGCTTCAAATAAATTCGCTTTTTATGACGTAGATATCTACGAGGGAGTTCTTTCTCGCACTAATCTGCACACATAAAAAATGTAAGCTCACTTAATGCATTTAAATCAAAATTGTCACAGTATATTAGGGAGAAGTAACCACCCTCATAATGATTTGTAAAAATAGACTGGCTTCTGTCAATATTACAATTGCTGGTTTAATGCATTAATTGAGTACTTGTGTAGAACGTACCTTATGACGAATGATGTTATTTAATTACTTTAATTTAATTTTATATTCTCAAGTAAGTGACGTTTGTATGTCTTTATTGAGAATAAATATTCTTTAAACCTAATCTAAATTGCCCTTGGTATTTCTACTTATGTGCGATCTGTGTGGTGCGATGGTTACCATGCCGGATCACCGCATCAAGGGTCATGGGTTCGATTCCCAACGAGGCGGAAATTTTAATGAGTTTGAATTTCTGTTCTCGGTCTGAGTGTGAGTATTCTTGTCTCTGTGTGTTGTCCATGGCACCGACACAGGGAATCCTAGTGTGGGGCTATGAGTGTGAGGCATTATTATATCTTGAACTGAAACTAATTTTTTTGGGAGTTCAGAATTTGCTATCTTGTAAAATTTGCGTCCTCTGAATTCTGAAACGACCTCCTCTAACAGTGTGTTACTTCTCAAGCTGGAATTTTGAAGCTCCTTCCTTGTGGAAATCTAACTAACCCTAGCGAGGTATAAAGCAGTGCAATGTTCACGACCGCGAACCTACTGGTTTAACGACAGACCATATAGCATCCACATTATCGGTAATGCTCGTTTTTATCTGCTTTTGTTTCCTGTTCCCGGAGCCGAGCGGACCGATTTTTTCGAACACTGTTCAATGTTCATGTAGGTTAACCCTGGAGTATGTGATAAAAAACGGGACTAAATTTTTGACGCGATGCCATCACCTTGAAACTCCTACTATTATGGAATCTTCGGAAAGAACCTTCTCATTTATTATGATTTGCTAGGGACGAAAATTCGCTCTATCATGATTTTGAAAGCACTTGAGTTGTCAGTCCATGTTTTCTTACAGCGTTATAACTAAGCAAGCAACAATCAATATTGGAAGATCATAAAACCTCTTTAACATTAAAACAATTTTCTTTTATCCTCTTGACAATCATCCAAGCCAGACACGTTGAAATGATTATAATGAGCCACTTTGCTTGCCTGCAAGTTTTTTAGAAAATATAAAAGCATTTCTGCGGCTCGATGGTCACCCCAATCCCAGATATGGGGTGGCATAAAACGCGTAAACAATATTTTTTGCAGCGGCGCGTTACTCCGCGCGGCGGACGTATTTGGCATCTGCTATAATTGCTGGCGGACCTGGCGGTCGTTAGGGAATTCGGATGCAACTCCACAACACATCTCCTGCCAGTTGTCTCGACTCTCGGGCGAGTCGAATGCGCGCTTCACACACACACACACACACACACACACACACACACACACACACACACACACACCACTGTACCGGTGCAACGGTGAACACACAAAAACATTAAGCATGTGTTTACTTGCCACAGATTTCATCTACATAGTTTTACGACTTCCTCAGTCTTCTCGCAATTGTGTAACTAAATAACTCAGTAAAATCGAAAACAAGTGCCGGGTGTTTGTCCTCTTAGCGATTATAATGGCCACGTAATATCCTTTAAGCTTTAAGCGAACTTGCTTTGGCTACTTACAAGTTACAACTGACTGAAATCCCATATTGGTGTTTTTAAAAGCAGACCACGATGGCCCAGTTTTTCCATGCAATGTTGATGACAAAGTGCGGGCCATATACTGAAACACACCCGGGGCGCTGCGTTGTCTGTTTGTGGCCAGAATCCAGATGAATAAGGACTAAGGGTCCGTCCGTCCGTCGGTCCCTTGTCGTCGCCGGCGGCGAGTGGAGACTACTTTTTCCTAGTTTCGCGGAAACATTTATCAAGATCTTGCAGTCGTACGTCTGCAGAACGTAAGGGGAAACTTTATCGCTTTGTCCGTTCGCTCCACTGACAACAATGGACCGTGGACCGTGGACAAGAACAATAAAACACACGTAGCGCTATTGTTATGAAACTAGTGTGCGACCATTATAATTTTAAAATGGAGCAGAAACATATACCTAATAGGGTAAGACGATAGGTAAGTACTGTAACTGATCAAGCTAATGTTGGCAGATTCCACTGAGCCTGGAAAAACCCACGACACGATGTTGTCAATTGGTCATTTAAGTCTTTATTCTTCATAATTATTCATATTTCGATACAAAAAATGTTTGAGGTAGGTACATATTTTTGTTTAGTCTTGGTCTCATCAAAATTCACATGACAGTTTTACAGGCTGGCTTACACGTAGACCGGCCGTGTTCTGGGATAAGGTACTTATTATCCCGGAAAATGCAGGCAAAGCTCATACGATACGAGTGTTGGATTGGAAGCTTATTAGAACTATTACAACACGGTCGACTCCTTGACATGCAACTCCAGGCCCTGTCGTAGTTTCTGTTCGACAGTAGGTGTCGACCACTTACGATTGACAGCGCTCTGCATGGAGCCGCAAGCCGCAAGCCGCGAGCCGCGAGCCGCAAGCCGCGAGCCGCGAGACACAACCCAAATAGGTACCTTCTAGCTACTAGAGCGCTTGTTCACAGTAGTGACTTCACCAGGTGCAGGCAGAGTTTGCAGTGTGCGGTAATACAATTAGCGGCGGCTGGACTGCCGGCTTCTAATGCTGTTACTGCTGCAGTAAGCGGCAGTAAGCTGGTAAGCTGATCACAGTGGCGCCGCGGGGGCCACGCTGCCGACCATCCGGCGCCTCGAGATCCTCGGCTACTTCAAGGTTTTTGTTACAGATTGATTTCATAAACTCATTCTTTACATCACCCCACTTTAGTTTTTTTCTCTTGCTCTATGATTCGTATTGTGCATAGGTCTCGTGTCTTTGTGATAACTAAAAATTAAAGGCATAAAGTACCTATACAATAAAATAGTGAGGTGTTGTCTATCAATTAATTATCACAAACAATATCCTCCGGCAACAATAACAACAATAATGTTTAGTGCTGATATCCATCGCAGCTAAGCCTGTCTCAGTCGGTGCTCGATCAGTATTCAGTGGTGAGGATCGATATAGGCGATACGGCCATGCAGCCAGTACAACCTGCCAATAATACCGAACAATCGGTCGGCGGCGGCGCGGCGCTGCGCGGCGCGGGCGGCGGGAGCGTATCATCAAAACAAACTTTCCCGCAGCGAACCGTTCTGCGGAACTTCAATACTTCAGATGACACGAACCAACCAACTATTCATGCTCAAGCTCGATGCGCGTTGGAAAGCCAGAGTAATGCGATTAAAAACTCCACTAGCTGAGTAGCTAACTTTGAGAAAACCGCAGATTGTCCCCGATAACGACACCGGGGGCGGATCCTCGCCAGTCGACACGGATGTCTCCTCGGAAGGAGACACGCGTTCGAAATATCAAGTACTACCACACAAATAATACTTATGTGTGTCGTAAGTAGTACAAGTACTACCATACAAGTAGTACCTACTTGTACTACTTACGATTTTTTTTTCATAAAATAGCTTCCTACTCATTCATTTTCATAGTCGCCAAACGCCTCTTACCTCATCGTGATTTGCCAGCATAGGATGGAGATCAAAATTATGGTCAGTACCAATACGGTCCAAATGATATTACGTGCATTGTATTTGGAGTGTTCCATGGAATCAAGTGGCATATTGAAAGCAAAAGGAGCAGAGAACGTGGCCTCCCACTATTCCCTAAAATACAAACTCGAAATTGAAGCTCACTCAAGTGAGACTCGAAAGCGAGCATGCATCATCTTGATATGTCATTTTCTAATCATCTAGTACGCACTTGCGAAGTGAAGTGAGTCTCGAACTCGAACTTCAAACGACTAAAGATAGGAATTTTGACACTCATCGCGGATTCCGCTGTCGAGTTAAAAAAACAGAATAGCCTTGCAGCGCTATCTCAACATGTCATATCAGGTAATTGTGAAACATTTAATTTTTACATACCTACTGTAATACTTTATTATAAGCAAATTCAACACCTAGGGTTCGTTTGGGGGTTAATAATGTTAGTAATAAATATATTTAGTTTCGGAAACATCGTCACAGAACAGGCTGGGGCAACGTTGCAACAAGAATGTGGAATTCTGTTCGGAGCTGCGTCTGCGGAACCCAATTAGATAGTGGAATGTCTCCAGTTACGTCGGGATTACCGAATGCCGTGCGGTAAGCCGGCTTAGCGCTGACGGAGGTGGACGGCGTCCCCTGGCCCCGTCCCCTGGCCCCGTCCCCTGGCCCCGTCCCCTGGCCCCGCGCACCCCGCAGCTGAGGGATTGCAGGGAATTATCTGTCGATTTATTAATTGCCGCGCGGCTCATGTCAGGGCCGCAGGGCCGCAGGGTAACGATCGCTGTTCAGGTGTTTGGCACAGGTAAACAACATGTCGTTATACATATTATATACTTACAGTTCTTGGTAAAGTTTATACGGCTGGCATAGGAGGGTTGCCATTAACACCATTGTTTTGTAAGTTTCAATAAACTAAGCATTCCATTCGTTTTTTTCGAGACTCTAAGCGTCAATTATAGTGTATTAATAAAAAATGCATGCACATCACCAGTTAAGCTTTCGTATTAATTCCTGTTCAATAAAAATAAAACAAATAATAAGTATACCGGCTTGGTGAGCCCGAGGTATTTGCGTAGGTTGGTCGAGCGGCTATCCAGATCCAGCACGCATCCAGACGTGTCCAGTCGAGGCTGGCCAGTGTTGTGTTCAGGCTGTCCTGGACAGAGCCTGTTATTACGGCGTCGCGTCGCGTCGTGTCGTGTCGTGCCGCCCGGCGCCGGTGTCGGTGGTGCGACGACCTAATGATATAATCGCGCCTCGGTCACGCGATCGCCCAATCGTCTTTATTCCGCTCGATCATATTTTATTAGCCTTATTTATACACCGAGCCCAGTCCGGACTCCGGCCGCGGCCGCGAGGAATTCGCCGGTGAATTATGCAGTCCGTTTGTCTCAGCGTCGGCCCTCCTCGGTTGCATTTCAATCATTTAGGCCGCCTGCAAATCCGATCCGGTGATTAGATCCGCTTCAAACGACGTCTACGGTGACGAGAAACGAGCGAGGGTCGTGTTATTTTATATTTAGCTCTCGACGGAATCGAACGCGGATCGATTCCCGTATGAAATGTGAGATTAGAATATTATTTCTTGTACTAAAACAACGCCTGGATCGCCCGACAAAGTTTCAAACTTGTCGTCGCCCGACGCCGGCCTCCCTTCGCAGAGAAATTATTAGAGTACTGAAAGAAGACAGGTCCGGAGGCCTCGTCGAGCCGGGCCTTCGTAATTGCAAATTACTTCGGTCGACTAAACTGCGACCTAATCGCATTACACTTCGAGCTTCTTTTACCTCGACCTGGCGCAGGGCCGCCGCCACGGCGATCGGGACCGTATGCGGGGCCCTTAGAGTCGGTAGTGGCTCGGCAGGACAGGGCATGCACTCGGCCTCCCGGGGCCCCAGGGGCCATCTTCCCATATCCTTTGCGACGTGCCGAGCGCATAAATTGAATTCACGATTCGAGAATCGAGACGCAATAGTGCCGCGGCGGAAGAATTCGAGCGACGCTGACGTTCTGCTGTACAAATGGGATCGGGCGGCTCCGGACGTGTCTAATCGATTGCCGTGGCAAGACTGGCAAGGTTCCGGGTTCACTACGAACGACAAATGTTATGCATATGGTGATCTACATAACATACTACGTACCTAGTTACACCTTTCAAAAAAAGCTTGTTGACTCTATTTTTGAAACCATTGAAACATTTGAGGTGTTTTCTTCATAGTGGAACCAAACACGCTACCATCGTGAAGTATAACATTATTTGACTTGCATAATCCTGTGGTAGGTACGAGCAGTGGAGGCTGCGGTGGCTGGTTACTGCTCAGATGGTAATCTCCGCTAATTAAAGCCGGCGCACACCGCAGCGGACCGGCCCGAATTACACCGACACACTGTAGTACTGCACCATAGAGTAACTTTGTATATACGGGAACAACGTACACGGGTCACGGGCACACGGGAGCGCCGCGACACATTTCACAGTGAATTAAGCGCTTTCATACCCCACACCCACACCCTACCATTAACATTACCACAGCCTACCATTTAGTTAGCGGTGAGCGCGGCCAGCGACCACCACGGCCAACAGAGCTGCAGTGGCACTTCTAGTCCAGTTGTAAAAGACTGTTCACTGTTTTAGTTTATTCAACTTAACTTTGCTAACCCTAATTGATAGTGTATTTAGTTCAGCTTTTCGAGCGCTCGCTAGCAAACATCTCTATTACGCTAAGCATGTTACATGGAGCCTGCCTGCCGCCCCCGCGCCCCCTGCGCCCCCTCTGCGATCTCTGCTGCCAGTTGCTGTGTAATCAAGACTTAGTTTCAAAAGGAAATTCGTAATATTCTGCACTACAGTAGGTACGAGAGAGCGCCATTAGTGAGGTATTCAGAGGTTCGCGATTTGAAATAACTTGCATCGTTTCATATCCATAATGAAGGGTAAGAAGGGTTAGGGTAGGTTGATATTGGTGAATGACGAGGTAAAACATGTTAGGTATCGCCGGCAGTCTTGTTGAGCTAAGGGTTGATTCTCGGCCGGAAGAATGAAACCATGCCATTTGCATTTCAAAATCTCAGTGCCTTGGTGAGCTCAGGCAAGTTTTTAATTAAATATAACTCTACTCTCCTAAGTGGTTCTACGATCCTTACGATCCTAAGTGGTCGACAAAATTAAGCAACAGCGGGCGCGGTCGGTAGTTGGATGGGTGACCGCTAGTGGCAAAAAATTCCCCCTCCACCAATTCGCACTGGAGCAGTGTGGTGGAGTATGCTCTAGGCCCCCTCAAGAGGAGAGACCCGTGCCCAGTAGTGGGCCATTAATGCGTTGAAGCCAATGGCGCTACTGACTTTTAGACTGTTATCACGGACCTAAAAAAAAGACAGACGTAATCTCAAGAACAAATTCAGTGAAGCACCCATCGGAATTCCAACCCTCTATTCGTACAAGTAAACACCCACACATTGACACAATCGGTCGTCATTCCGGCGACGGACCGCACTCCAGTCATACGGACAACGGGAGTTGATAAAGAATAATAAAAATGCCTTTGTGTGCTATTAAAAGTTGCAAGAACAATTGTAATTCAGTTAAAAAACATAAAGGGATCACCGTTCACAAGTAAGCTTGTAATTTAATCACTTTTTTCCTAAAGTTATTAACAAAACAAACCAGAAAAATTTGTAACCACAAAATCAGCCAATGTTGCCAACAATATTGCTTAAGCAAATACCCAGAATGTGTGGGAAAATTATAGTATGTAGTAGTAAGTGTAAGTGTGCAAGCTTACTTAATGCTCGAGTTTCTTACTTTAGTTTAAAAGTATATATTTTTGGGGTTCCGTACTAAATAACAAGGAACCCTTACCTATATGTTTGCCATGTCTGTCCGTCTGTCCGCGGCATTGCTTACAAACTAACAATATTAGAAAGCTGAAATTTGGTATCGATCAATGTAAGTATGTATATTAATTACGTTAAGATAATGGTAGAACAAAATTGGAGAAATTTTAGGTACCTCCCCTATAAGTGAAGTGGGTAAACCAGTGTATTTAATCTGTCGTCAATTAATAAAATTCATTAATCTCATCAAATATAATAATATGCATTTATTGAATGTAGATTTGACTTTTTTTATACAAAATTCTAATTTCATAGACGTTTTGAGAGTTCATAAGAGTAGCTGAAAGATAGATAAATGTACATTCATATTGTGATAACTGGTAACCCCAAAATTACGCACACGTAGTAAGCGGTCGGCCATTTCTATGCTTCACTCTCGGTTACACAAGGTTACGTCTGTATTTTTTTTAGGTCCGTGACTGTTATTAGATTTCTTAAATTCATCGAAAAAAATTCTTGCAAACAGCCACAAGGTCAGAATAACATTCAGAATTCGAAACTGAGACCCCTAACTAGGTGGGCCGTGGGGTAACTGCCAACTGCCTTACGGGGTCGTCATTAATTTAATGATGACGTGTACACTCACCGCAAGAAGTTAGCGGAGTGGAGCGCGGCGGTTCGACTTGAGTATCTGATTTGGATACATCACTAGTCCTTAATGTAGAACATTATTCGTGTATTGACACCGCGACCCGCGACCCGCGAGCCGCGAGCCGGCGCCGCCGCCCCTATTGTGCGACGATCGTTTTCAACACTGCTCTCAATCTGATTGACCCTCGTCACTATTCTCTCTTCTCTCACACACCCAACGATTAACGATAAAAATTTGGACGGTAATACATATTCTGCTGCTGATGTCTGCTGGAAGAAATTTCTTTTGAGATAAGTAGAACCTTTGTACATTATTTCTGTAATTATTGTTTTCCTTTAATTTGTTATGTGTACATAAACAATAAAATAAATAAATAAATAAAATACATAGACAAACAAAGGATATTTTTCTGGAGGAATAAATTCAGACTGGATTAGAATACGTAAGCCCCGCCTTGAAACCTGGATGCCAGTTGAGTGCAATCCAATGATTTTATTTGTAGTTCCCCTCTGTTCGCTTATCGCATATCGCTGTCGCTGTGGTTCGTCACTGTCTAGCTCTAGTGTCTAGCTATCTACATACTATGTAGATTTGATGCCCCAGGTAGCAGGGCGAAAATGAATACAATGATTTTATTTCTATGTACAGTCGCTGCCTTCCTCACCTACTTTAAACGTTTAATCACATGTCTCAAAACATACCTACTTAAACTTAAACTTAAAATTTGCTCTCTCTATATTGTGAGATTGTGACATAAGCTTAAACACAACCCAACTGCTGAAAGGTGATTTATTAAATCTGATAAATCAGTATAGGTACGAGTAGGTACCTACTGGATACATAATTGTTATTTAAATGGTCCGGTTGAAGGTTTTGGTATTTATGATATCTGAGGAGGCTAAGTAGAATTCTATAGGAGCAGAGAACAGTGGTTGTCTCATGGCTGGTATGAGATGTTACTATCAGAGTGTAAGTGGCCGCGCCGTGGCCGCCATCGCGCCATCGCCACGCGATGCTATCAGCAGGGTTCGGCAGCGTGCGCCGTGCGGTAGACAATAGCGGCCGCGGTATAATCGAATGCTGTAGGACCGTGCCGCCGTGGCACAGTGGGCCGCCGCGACCATCGTGCATCGCGCAATAATCATAAATCTCAACGAGCGGGCACAGGCTGGCCCGTTGCCGTCGGGATGCACCTTATAAGCTGTAAAACGCGACTACACATGCGCTCAAAACGTAAAAAATGTTTCTTTTACAAAGATTAGGTTTCCGATTACAAAATACTTCATGCATTCTTAAGTCGAAGCTGCCCTGCTGAACAATCATTTGTTAGGCTCTCTGACTCTACCTATTTATCTTTGCGTGCCTTGCTAACTACAAGAACTGTAATATATTTATTTATTTACTTTGTTTGCTTGAACGTTCAACTATTTATTTACCATCTATTATACCTAATTATGATTTACCATTCTACTTTACTAGGCTTTTTTTCGAATGGTCAGTTGCTGTTGGCCCTAGCGGCGTTTATAGCTTAAGTATTTGTTTCAGCTTCAATTCTTTTACAGTTGATATTACAATAGATCTCAAGATAAAGGCACGGTGCCGCGGTTAGGGTTGCCAGACGTCCGGATAAAGCCGGACAGGGTTAGGCTTTTTGAGTGCGTGTCCGGCTAAATTGAACGGTGTCCGGCCTGTCCGGTTTTGTTAGGCTTTTTGCATTCTACTAGTCAAGTAGTTGTTCGAGCAAGCGGTGCGCTGTGCGAGAGCACATCGTCATTTCTGCCCCGCACGGTGCACTGCACGCGCACGCCTCTGCGGACTGCGAGCCAGCACTGCCACCATACAGTAACTTTGTATATGTAGGTATATAGTCAGTGGCGTAGCTAGCCCTTCCGGGGCCCCGTATCAAAATTTTGCCGGGGGCCCTCTCTACTCGAGAGTAAAGATTTTTTTCAAAATAAAAAAGCTAGCGTAATTTAAAACAAATGTAATAAACCTTAGTAAATTGATTAATAAATTACATACAATCAATTCTCTAAAATTTTACCCTGGAGGCAGCTCTGTTTTGTTTCGGTAGATCCGAACGCGAGGGCAGACTCATAGCTGATGCGATACGACAGGGCATGGAATGTTTAATTCGTAAATCTGTCATAACATAACTCATATCCATCGGTGGTAAAAGCCAACTCTGGTATAGTAGTCCCTGTATCTCGGCATCTAAAACTAAGGCAATTTAAAGTTCATAGGCAGAATTGGCGAGCGAATGGTCGATTACTCCTTTGGTAGTCGAGAATTCTGGTCGCTAGCTCAAGCTGCCGAGGGTAACTTCTGTCGGTCATTTCTTCCACAACTGCGTAAATCGGACGACTCCGTGGTCCATACGGCAAAGAGGAAAGACAATCTTCTTGGTATCCTTTTTGCTAAACTCAACTCTTGATGATAGAGGGACCACACCGCCTAACATAAGCTTCAAGTAATTTACGAGTATCTCAAACGCTGGAGAGAGGGATGCGAGTGCCACTATCAGGTTTCTGCCCCGGTTCGAAAAAATCGTTTAAGATCCGGGGCTGGTTGATTCCCCGTCTCGCTATCTTATGCCACATGATACGTCTTCGTAGAAGGTTACCCTCGTTCATCTCATCCCCATAATGGGCGATCTCAGTGACCCGGCTAACTACAGGACTATAGTGATAACTTCCCTGCTTGCAACGATAATGGAGCGCGGGATTAACATGCAGCTCCTGGGATATCTGAAAGATCATCAGCTGATCTGTGATCGATAATATGGTTTTCGCGACTGTTGTTCAGCTGATGGTCATCTAATTTACCTTAGGGGCCGTTCAAGTATTACGTAAGCACTATGGGGGGTGGGGGGGTCTTTGTTTTGCTTATTATGGATGACATGTGGGGTAGGGGAGTATAGATGATGATTACGTCATCGGTAGTTATTATAAAAAAATACATTTATAATTGAAAAATGTTTACGTTACCATGGGGGGAGGGGATAAGAGCTTTGCTTACTTTTGCTGACAAAGGGGATGGGGGGGTAAATAATTGTAATAAATCTGCTTACGTAATATTTGAACGGCCCCTTACGCACCTATAAGCACCGTCAGGCTTTTGATTGCAACACTGTCAGTCAGCCTAGATTTGCTAAGGCCTGTGACCGGACCTGGCACAGAGGGGGTCTCACGAAGTTACCATCTTACGGTCGCTGTGAGAGGTTATGCAGTTGGGTAGCCAGCTTTCTATCTGAGCGACATGTCAAGGTCGTAGTAGATGGTCTTGCTCAGATATGAAACCTATAAAATGCTGTTCATTCTGCATAGATAACAATGACATAGTATGAGTGGCAACTGTTGCTATGCCGATGACAGCACAAGGGGGTGCCTACTCCACAGCCCCCCTTAATCCTCTCAGTTGCAAGTGGCGTATAGCTAAACTTAAACTTGTGTCTGAAGTCGAGAACTCTCTGGAGCAAGTCTTAATTTAGTCTAGTTCAACCCCACGAAGATACAAGTCGACGCGTTTACCAATAAGATAACCCCCTTTGTACTGCGCTCACCGTCGCTAAAAGTTTTGTGTACGAGTAAGTGTAATATTCTGGAGGAAGTTAAGGAGTACTTCACAGCGAGCGAGGCACCTGCTCATGCTTTACAAAGCTCATGTCAGGGTTCAGATGGAGTACTACTCGCCTGAGAACACCTGAGTTTCAGAAGAGATATCGGTTTTCTCTGCGTATTCTACCGACTTGACAATGGTGAGTGCTCCGAGGATTAGTTCGATTTGATGCCTACTACGTTGAAAAGGCGTCAACGTTGCATCACTAACCGAAAATTGAAGTTTCATCCACACCGATGAGACTCGTGGACATCGAGCACATACCCATGTGGGTATGTGTTTGATGCTCGTGGAGAACCTCTCCGGTCCGATTTTCCCGATCATTTTTACCACGCTCGTGCTAACTGTAGAATGAGCTGTGTTACGTGCAGAATGAGCTTCCTTCCGACTCATTATTCCCGGAGCGCTGTGACATGGTGTTGCTGCTTGCATGCCCGCGCGGCACTCAGTGCCGGAGAGCATCATCAGTCGTGTAGAACGTAATTTTTTTTTACATTTAATATTTTGTTCAAATTTTGATTAGGGTATTTAAATAACTGATTAGAAGTTTTTTTATTATTATTATCTGTACCTATGCCTGTTTGTCCTTAAGTTGTCGAGTCTCTAGATTTAGAATCATGACCTGCTTTTGCATGATGCTAAAGTAGTTAATATATTAATTATTATACGATGCAAGATGGTGCAGAAAGTAATTTTATTGTTGATTTCACATTTCAATGAAGTGTTGATACTTTCCAGAACATTTTTCGAATCATAATTATTGGTTTCATTTTACGAATTTTTTCTAAGACGCATTGGGGGCCCCCTCAGCCCCAGGGCCCCTGCTACGCCCCTGTATATAGTCCAGTCAAATTAGGTCAAATTCGGTGGAAATTTCGAAAAATTGACATACCCAGTATATTAAACTTGTATTTTGGCATCCTAAAACTGTTCTCAAAATTCACATATAATTGGATGGTCGCAAGTTTTAAAATCAAGGGGCCAAAGGTCACAAAAATCGATTATTTTTATATTTTTTGCAAATATCTCGTTTTCTATGGGTTTTACGCTATTTGTATTTATTATCAATATTGTAGAGAATTAAATTCTCTACAACTTTTGTATTTAACATTTTTTCATACCTCGAATTGTAGTTTGTTATCTACACACATCAAATAAAGTTTGAGATCACTGGCAAAAGATGGATTATTTTTAATTTTACTTTTTTAAAAGAATGTTGCGTACGTACCACGTACGTAGTGCAATTTCGACTAATAAATAATTGAAAGAAAAAGATGATTTAACTAAATATTATCAACATTTATTATTAAATTGTTTTTATTTAGTATAAGATAACTCCTCGCCTGGCTGGAAGTCGAACACATGCGGCAATCCTTCATGGCATGCTGAGAATTAAGTTATCCAGCATTTCCTGCGGTAACCTGTCCCATTCTTGAATAACGGCTTCCCTGATCTCTGGCACTGTCTGGGGAGGTGGCTGACGGTTCCAAACAGCTCGACAGCATCCCACGCGTGTTCTATCGGGGTCAAGTCAGGCGAGCCGGCAGGCCAGTCTAACCTGGTAATGCCGTATTCACGCAGAGCAGCGTTGATTCGTTGAGCTCGATGTGCGGGTGCATTATCGTCAACCAATATGAATCGAGAGCCATGGTTTATTCTAAATGACCTAACAATTCCATCAGTAGCAATGGTTTGGTACAAAGCTGCAGTCTTTCAGCCACGATACGGGATCAACGGCATTCTAGCACCAATCATTATACCGCCCCAAAAGGTTACCGATTTCTCACCTTGTCGAACGGTTCCGGTGGCAGTTCTTTGTCTTTCAGCGTTCCCCTATCCTCTCCAGACACGAAAACGTCGGTTGTCCGGATGAGTGCTAATTCTGGACTCGTCAACGAAGAGACAATTCCGCCAAATGTTTTCCTTGTCTTCTTCGTCTTCTTCATTTTGGCGGAGTCTAGCCCACTGCAATCTGCGTCGCTGTCGTTGCTGTGAGTTCAGGGATGCTCGCCAGTATCTCCTCGCTCGTAATCCAACCTGGTATAAGCAATTCCTGATGGTCTGAGTGCTAATTTCTAGTCCAGTAGCAACCCGCAACTCATTTCTTATTTTAGTGGCATTGATTGTTGAGTCTCGGGGAGTCAGCAATCTGATGTAACGCTTCTGAGCAGCAGTAAGAACAATTGGCCGACCACTGCGAGGTTGATCAGCAAAGTTATCCACGCCGCAATACCTCCGTAACGTGTTCACGACACAGGATTGAGCTACAGCCACTCTGCGTGCTATTTCTCTCGTAGAATGTCCTTCTTCCCCAATGTTACAATTCTTGCTCGTAAAACTTCAGATCATACCCTCGCCATCTTTTTGAATGAACTCCTTCTTCGAAAAGTCAGAAAAAACGCTTGAATCAACTTGGCCAGATTTCTGAATGAGCGTAAACAAGGATTTAATCTCTTTTTATACCAATAAACAATTATTAATCACATTATTAATTATCACAAAGGCCTGGGGGACCGGACACCACATTTTTATCGTTAATACTAAGACACAAAATCCTCAATAATTTAGGGTGTCCGGCCTTTTTACCCAAATGTCCGGCCAAACTGGCTGGTCGGTCCGGCTATTTGGTTTGACGACCTGGCAACCCTAGCCGCGGTGTGCGCGAGGCCGCCCAGCGAGCATGTATCGGGTATTTCACTACAACACGTATAATTATAATTACATTTATAGCAAATAATTATAATTGACGCGCCTTACACTCGCCCGCATAAACAACGAGGAATTTACTTTTACTCGGTAATTTTATAATTACGTTGCCAATTATGTCCGCTCGTAACGTAACGCAACATAACGTCGTGCGGCGACAGCGGCCAGCGCTGACATGACTGACACTTGACAGTAACGCCCGTCAGTTAATGAGTGCATTATAAACTTGGTTGTCAGTTATGTTCGGTTTACATACACGTATTATGTAGTTAAGTAGTTAACTAAATTTTAAGTAAATTAATACACCTTGTCTATAACTTGATTACTTAACTACTAAATTACTAAACTACTAAATTGTCCATTTACACGTATTTATTTACTTAAAATTTAGTTAACTACTTAATACGTGTAAACCGAACATTACTTTTCGTTTTTTCTCATTAAAGTCTCTATAATGGTATGCACTGGGCAGGTTCCTGTTATTTAAAATCATTTTTCTTTTATGGTTCAGGTTTTCAGTACAGAATCTCCGTGGTGACCTACGGCAAGCTGAGCAGCCGTCCACAACTTGTAGCAAACTTTAACTAAAACAACTTGAACCGTTTAAAGGCTTGATTGCTATCCAATGATAAATGTATGTACCTATTTACGTAAGTGGCCTTTTGATCTTTGCCTTTTGATTTTAAAGTACACATCTCATTTAAGGGGCTCCATCCATTTTAAATCCAAGCCAGCTCTACCTCTTCGTGCACCCTACTAAACATCGGACGAGGCCCTGATGAACAGTCCCTCGTATCGGAGGTGGCTGGGCCTCGTAGCCTCGTGCAGCGGTACCCATGCAGGTCGTTAGCTTTGCCCGCCTGGCCCTGGGTAGCTAACACCCTCCTTTCAAAGTTTTATTGGAACTAAAAGTGCACTCGTAAGCGCGAATCATTCGAGCGCATGAAAGCGCGCTCATACGCGTTGACGGGACGGTAGCAACACTAGCAACTGCCGAGTTATATTAATTGTTTGTTTGTCGTTTTGCCGCGATGCCGGGGGGAGGTCGTCCACCGGTGCTGCGAACGTATTGTGCTCATGTCGCTTATTGCAAGAGATTTTTTATTCAAATGTTATTACTATTGTTAGTAACAGCGGCAATAACGCGCAAATGCGCCGGATTAACGGATATAAAACGGTAATGTGTTCTCGTATTACTGTGAATTACTACCCACTAATACCGATATAATACGGGGATCAATATTAAGTAAGAAATACTAAGAATTTTAACTTAAAATAATATTTATGCAAAAACAGCTATAAATAAAGTAATTTATTCTAAAAATATTTAAGTTCTATTCACTAGTAAAAAGTGAAGTCAATTTATTCATTTCTTAATATTTGAAGATTAAGTAGAATTATGAGCGCTCGTTGTCCGGAGAGCGCGGGCCCCACGACATTCTTAAGTCTTACTACTAAAAAAATAATTAATCCGTCCACAGTGCGAGTGACAACCCTGAACGACCCAGTAAAATTCTCGTCGGGTATAAAATCCGAATCGAGGAGCGACTATAAAATATCGTCGATATAATCTAATGTTTCAGTCTCTAAAACATCTCTTTGAGGTGTTATCAGATCTAATAACCATTACAGTGATTGCTGTCGCCCCCGCCCCTCGCCCCTCGCCCCTCACCCCTCGCCCCTCTCCCCTGCGGACGCGCTTTCACGTGGTCGGCCCGCAGTCCCGACCCTCGTCAGGATCCGTCCCCTTTGGAAATTGTAAAAATGTGATAAGTACCATGTTATTGAAAATGTGAAAATTAATGGCGTGAACGGAACGAACTGTACAATAAGCAGAGCGGTGGTGGGGCGGTGGGGCGGCGGGGCGGAGGGGGGATGTTTTTATTAGGGCTCATGTCCTGTGACGCAGGCAGGGTGTGCTGCACACCTGCTGCATCCATGCAGTTGCTAGCTTACTCTATTGAATATTTAATATTTTTCAACGAGAACTGCCCCACAAACCAATAACCAAGGATAGATTTAATTAACCAAAAAAAATATATTGTTCTACTTTGCCTCTGCTTACGGTGTAATGGTGTAATGAGCCAGAGATTTACAAGCATATCTGTCGTGTGGCATCAGGCACTACTGATGAGATACTGGGGACTTTACAATGTTGTACTAAACGTAGCTAGTTCAGCTGAGAATTATCTCGTGGCGCTGAAATCAGCTCATTACATTGCGCTGGCGACATGTTGCAACAGTGATTATTGTACTGATGATAGTTTTGTAGTTATAACTTACTTTGTGGTTGACATGCAGAATGATGAGTATGCCTAAAACATAAGCATGTTTTAGCACGGATAGCTAAAGATCAAAACGGGATATTTTGATCATTATGGTGGCATATTCCAGTGTGTGTTACGCAAAGGTGAATGATTTTTTTTAAATCAATAAATATTTATGAATTTTATTTTTTATTCAGGAGTCTAACTGCCAAAACTGCAGTGGCTTGGCTACTACCAGATTAATAAACAAACCGTTGGTACTAACATCATGATTCGTGTGTAATCACACGTCACGAGAGACGACGCAATCTGTAGCACCCCGACCCCCGACCTCCGAGCGAACTGTGCAGCTATTGCTTCAGCGACGGAACAATACGAGTGCGAGTGATTTCATAAACATTGTGGCGAGGAGTCGCACGGGGGCGGCGCTTCGATGCACCGTGCACCGGGCCGAGTGCTGTGTCGCGCCGTGTTGCGCCGTGTCGTGTCACCACGCGCCGCGGGTGGCTCCAAACAATACAATTGTCACTATTGCACAACGGCGCCGGCGCCGGCGGCTCAACTGTTAAGCCCGGTGCGCGCACCGACGAGACGCAATACCCGCAAAGCAAATTTTTTACCAAACTTTATCTTCTCAGTCTCCGGGTTGATCTCCTGCTGCGATCTACATATCATTATATTTCAGTACGACGACCCTTTAGCCTAGTTGGTAGCGACCCTGCCTGCGAAGCGAGGGGTCCTAGGTTCGATTCCCGGCCGGGGCAGATAAAATATTTTGGTATTCGGGTGCAGGGTGTGATTGTGATACTGTGTTATGTGTCGTCCATGCCACCCGCGACACAGGTAAAAACCTACTGCGGGGGTATGAGTGTGTGTTTAGCGTTTAAGTAATTGGCATACCTAATTAGTGTTGTGCCACTATTTTATTTTGTGCCCTTATCAAGAGAGCTTATAACATGAGCGTTCCGACATAAAACAAGTGATCTGATCTGTGATCTGAGAGCCGTGTGTATAATAAAATTATTTGGGGCAATTAGTGTTTTAGCAAGGCGATAAGGTTTGCTGTGGTTGCGGTAATGTCCCAATGTGAGCGTGACCTCGTTCTTCATTTATCTCAGCAGCGCGGCAGCGCGGAGCTAGCGTTATCTCCGCTGTTGGTTTGCTCGAGCCTCGAACTGGGGCCAGAGATAGATAAAAGATAGCAAAATAAAGGAACCACCGGCAGATAAACGCAATTCATAACCTAAGTAGGGCGTTATTTATAGCCCCTTTGTGTACGTTTACGTGACGGTGCCGCGCGGCGGTGGCGGTTAGGCCATGATGATGTCTCGCACGCCTTCCACAGATGATATTTTTTCTTAACTAAGTATAATGAATTAGTACAATAAGGAGTATAATTATGCTAAACATTAGCAGACACTTACTACATTTAACATAAAACAAAAAGAAATGTCCCTCCGAACTCCGAACTCAATTTTATTCAGTGTTTTTATCCGTTTTGTACCTTGCTTGTGTCATAATTAATGACATTCATATTCGACAGAACCGAACTCAGCTGTAAAAAAATTTAAGCACAACTAACAAGTAAGAAAACTGCTTCTATTGAAATTAACCACGTGGAGAATGGAGATGTAAATTATTGTTTTCCGGGTTTATAAGTGATTGAGAAAAATAATAAAAAGTTGTTTATATTACCTGCAGCACGATATGGCTTTTGTCTCTAACGCCCGCCGCCGCGGCGCCGCCCTGCTAGCATTCTTTTAAAATACAATACCTACTGATAATTAATACTTAATGTTTAAGAGAAAAGTTTGACTTTTTTGACATTCTTTTTGCAAATTCGCAGACTCCGTGAAGCTGTTATTACTGTTTGTCGAGAGATGTTGTTTGCAGTCTCTTCTTGAGTAATGAGTTTACAAAAATTAAGTAAGCATACGCATACAATGGAACTTTTCAAATTGTTATTGCTTATGAAAATGTTTTACCAGGGGATGTTGTGTTATGTGTGGGGTTGGGTGGTCACTTGGTCAGACAACGTCAAGTTGTCAACGATGGAGAAATAAAAAATGAAGGGAGTGTCACCAACTAATTTGAAATTGACATGAATAGCACCGAACGATTATGATTGGGTTCACTGAAGTCCTGTACACGAATATACCTTTTTGACGTGATAACGTCTATTAAAACGATGAGCGCCGCACCGGGCGCATCCAGTGGCGGATTTAAGTTTGATGTCGCCCTAGGCCCCTTAAGATATGGCGCCCTTTTTGCTCTGTGAGGACGTGATTATCGAAATTAAATATGCAATTTTTAAAAACCTACATTATTATGTATCAAATATTATTATATTATATATAATATTAATATTAAACGTTTTATTATTTATCATAGAATTATGGTTTATAGTTGCCAGTTAATTGAGATGAAAATGGTCAAATGTCATTACGACATCCACAAAAAGTAATCCTGTGTGATTTTTTTTTACCAAAAATGGTTTTCATTTTACTTTTTGCATTTTTTTAATAGAAAGTCCAAAAAAAATATGAACGAAGAAAAAACCAAACCTGGCAACGTTTCAAGTTACACAATCCCCTCTTACAAAGAGGCAGAGCCCCCTCAAATGTTGCCAACTTGTAAATATTTCACCTCAAAAGTGCCAATTTTCCTACATTTTACAAAATGGCCGCCACGGCATCCGTCATCTTGTCGAAAAAAATATACCCCAAACAGCAAAGTTGAGGATAGACCCGAGCAAAGAGAGAAGAAATATTGCAAAAAAACGTTATAACACCACCGCGATGTAACTCCGCAGACACCTCGAAAATTGGAAAATTTCAAACTTAAATATCTCGGCGGCCACCTGGTTTGTCAAATTTTTCCAATTTCATCGTGACACTTTTCCAAAGATTAGCCGAAAATGACACTAATCTTGGGTAGGTGAATAATAAAAAAAGTTGGTCATTCAACTCGGCCGCCATCTTGGATTTTCGAAAGGCCGGATTTTTCCCATAGACACGGAGGCAAACCAAAAATTTCCCCCCTAAGTGAATTCTCGGAGACCAATTCGACTTTTCGTAAAACAAAAAAAAAAACAATCCAGCAGCCAGTGTTGTCAGTTGACATCGACGAAAATGGTCAAATGTCATTACGATGACTACGACACATTTGCCCGTGTGATTTTTTGATTAAAAATATAGCTCCTTCTATTTTTCATATTTTTGAATAAAAAGTCCAAAACAATTTATGAACGAAAAAAAACTCAACCTGGCAACACTTTGCCTCGATTCCCACAACCACCCGAAACAAAGGGATCTGCTCAAATGTTTCCAACCTGAAGAAAAATGTACACAAAAAAATGACATTTTTTGTACATTTTTTAAAATGGCCACCATGGGGTTCGCCATCTTGTTGAAAAAAATATCCAAAATATTAAAATTAAGGATACACTCAAGCGAACACAAAAAAAATATTGACAAAAAGTTGAAAAAGAACCCCGATGCTACTCCGCAGTCACCTCTAAAATCGAAAAAAATCAAACTCAAATAGCGGCCATCTTGTTTTTTTTCAAATTTTTTCGTAATTCTCCTCCCAAACTTTACGAAACCTCCCAAAAATATTGGGGGAAAAGTCATAAAAACAAAAAAGTTGACAATCTCAACTCGGCCGCCATCCTGAAAATGTGAAATGTCAGATTTTTCCCAAGGTCACGGGAGGGGAAGGAGAAAACCCGCCATAGACAACAAAATCCCATCTCGCCTTCTTCTGGGAGAACAATTTAATTGTTATCACGGTGGTAAGTCTAGGATTGCTATTATATAGGTTGAACACTTTTTAAATTTAATTATAATTTATTTATAAAGGCTATTGAGAAATAGCAAATAATATTTAACTGTCCGCTATAAAAAAATAATAATTTGCGAAAAATCTGTAAATTATTGTTTTCAAAGTAATATAGATTAAAAAGAATCTATATTGCACCGACAAATTAAAAGGTAAACTCAACATTAAAAATATTTTATAAAGAAGCAAAAATAATTCACAAAAATATTTTAGGTAGGTACAAATTTTTTTTTTTTTTCTCATATTCTCAATTCTCATATTTTACTGCTCTTAAGTTTTTAGGTTTCTGAAAATTTTGCCGCCCCCAAAATCATGGCGCCCCTAGGCCCGGGCCTCACGGGCCTAGGCCTAAATCCAGCACTGGGCGCATCTTTGAAAAAATGTAGCGTTCCGCGAGCAAGACAGCGGCAAAAGCGAGAGAGAGAGGCACTATCGACTACGGTCGGCGTATCGTAGCGTAGCGAGCCGTAGGCGATCGTAGTTGAGTGGAGCGGTCATGACGTATTCACGTTAAACTACCGTCCGTAAACCGACTTTACAGACAACCATTTTTTTTTCTTCTTTCCCATGTTTGCGAGGTCTCATTTTGTGTATGTCCACGCCTTCTCTACATCGAGGCTGTGATTATGTCAATGTTTGTTATTTAAGAAAGTATCACAATTCCCGAACGAGATTTAATGAGACGTTTTAAAATATATCAAAGAGAATGGACTCGTACATACTTGGGTCTGTACACAGACGTCACAGACTACAGGCCGGCCGCGGCGGCGGGCGGCGAGAAAGAGCTGTCTCGTTGCGTCGGTGCTCTCCTACAAATCGCGCCATAAACCCGTATTTAGGCGAAGGAGGGTTTAATTGCCGCAATTTTGCTTTTATACACAATTCGCATCATTTAGCGTTAATGTTGACAATTCCCGACACCTCATGCACTCTACTAAAAGGGTTATTATTACTCGGGGTAGCCCTTTTTGCAATATCGGAGCTTTTTGTGACTACATAGAAATGAGGCTCACAATTAAATTTCTCGGGTAGGCATATCGATTCTGTCACGTGTAACTGCACATTGTAGCGTAGCTTTGTCTGCTCAGACGTAGGTATGTTACACATCGCATCCACACCAGTCACCACGACCCAACGACACAAGTCGTCAAGCAATGTTCGCTTCGAAACGGAGAGAAGAACGAGCTATCTGATGTTTGTTCCCCGTCAGATGTCGTGCCACCGGGTAGCGGTGCCTTGTTCATTGCGAACTCGGATTCTATAGTTTCTGAACCGCTTCCATATCATATTTTGCTATTATTAAGATTTTCCCCCTGTACGCTATCAGTAAAATAACAAAGCGATCTACGAACATATTGTTCTGCGGGCCACCGACTGCCACCGACTGCCACCGACTGCCACCGACTGCCACCGAGTGCCACCGACTGCCACCGAGTGCCACCGAGTGCCACCGACTGCCACCGACTGCCACCGACTGCCACCGAGTGCCACCGATTGCCGCCGAGTGACAACGGGAAACCACGGCGTGGTTCCTGGCATAACTTTTCATCACATGTCATTGCCACGCACTCTGCTCGCTCGCGTTTCTACTGCCAACTATTATAAACTCATATTTTTCTTTTTTGAAATTTCGCCATTTTGATGCATTCGCTCTTTACTGTATATCACCTACCTACCACCTACTCACGTAGAGATTTTTATATTATTGACTTAACTTTCAAATAGTGTTTTATAAAACCAACTTCGAATTTAAACCGTTCCGTTGAATGAAGCTTGCGAATTAGAGTTGTTGAGTTGAGTCAGCTCACAATTAAGTATATTAGGACAGTTCAAACTCCGTGATCTGTAGGACTACATGCGTTTTTACAACTTACAATCTTAGAACATGATGACTAAAGGACTGTGCTAAAGGTATGAAAACATTCCAGTAACAGTTCGATACCATGTGGTGTCAACGCCGCGTTCTAATATTATGATGGTATCGTAAAACTTGGAGACTACATTCCGGGGAGATGTATCGATAGTCGATAGCACGGCGCGTCCACCACTGACCCGCCGGACCCGGCGACCCGGTCCCGCCCCGGCCCGGACAATAAGCCCGGTGAAACTCAAGACCTGTGTATCAGCGGCCTCGCGGCGTATTGGCGGCTTG
Source organism: Thymelicus sylvestris (assembly GCA_911387775.1). Taxonomy (NCBI): domain Eukaryota; kingdom Metazoa; phylum Arthropoda; class Insecta; order Lepidoptera; family Hesperiidae; genus Thymelicus; species Thymelicus sylvestris. Next base: position 14,791,277 of record OU426905.1, on the reverse strand, counting down.
GCGGCTTGGCTCGCACGTGAATTATCCTCTCTTTGTTGAACCCAACCCAACCATTATCGAGCCGTGAGATTACATCGCTGAAAGAACGCCTCGCGCCACATTAATCACTTTATCTGAATTCTGAACTGAAGATATACGTATATGTGTATGTGTATGTGTGTCATCGCCGCGTGAGATCCGCTCCGACATTTATAAGCTGTACTAGAGCTCTGCCCGCATTTTTAGGGATAACACGTACCCTATAATGTTATTCGAGATCATAGGCTGTCTATGTGCAAAATTTTATGAAAATCCTGTCAGTATTTTTTACAAGTATTTTTGACTCCCAGCGACCCAGCGATCGACCCACATTCGCGGCAACATGGACGACGGTGCACGACGCCTCACACCAGACGATGACCTTAAAGTTTGTCATGGTAGGCTAAAGAGGCTTCATTATAATTGTAACTTACTGTACAAACAACTAACCGGTCCAACCGCGCCTTGTTACTGCAACTAGCGGCTGATTTCTGGTAACTGGAGCCTCAATATACTGTAATTTACTTGTACATATTTGCGAAAGAACCTCGTTAAGCTTAACGAGAGTCTTGTTCGAGAGCTCTTTAAAACTTTAATTAAAACGTCCGCTGCACTAAAATCCGATGGTAATTAATAAACCCTTACAGAACACGCTAAACGAGGCTGCCGAGCCGCAAGCCGCAAGCCGCAAGCCGCGAGCCGGCCATACGGCCCACCCGGCGGCCGGCGGCAGTGGCCAGATGAGCCGAAATCAATAAATGCATCTACGAGCAGCTCAGCCAATCAAGCGGATTATGAAAACATACAACAGTCACAGAGAATTGTCAACAGTTTGCCTTCGCAGCCACTCAGTGACCAGTGTTCGCTTCTCGTCTTCGTTTTCACAGGGTGGCCTTTGCTTGGGCTGTGAAGCTAACTGGCCACTGAATATGGTAATTATGGAAATCTGTTTATGCTTTTGAATCAAAAAAAAATTAAGGGAAGCGTTACACACTGAGACAAAAGTGACGATGCAATTTTCACGATGTTGGATTCGGCCATCAATAATAAATAATAATAATACGAGTGGACCGCCTCAGAGTTAAGAAATAAAACAACCCCGCCAACCAAATTTGAAAATAGAGCCACAGAATTATTTTTAATTTGTCAAGTGACAGGAGTAGCCCCAGTGATCCGGCCGCCTGACTCCGGAGTCCGGACACGTCAAGTTCCAACGCCCTGTATCACATAATATACATTATGTACATCAATATCTGCAATACTATCTCATCGTGAAAATTACTAAAATACTTCTTTATCAAAATTCCTTCTTATGTGACTTATAGCTATTGTAGTAGGTAGGTTATAAGCATTTTGAAAGACTGTATTAGTTTGTATTTAAAGCAGAACGAAACGAACATACAGGCTACAGATTAGAATCGAATAAGATAACCCTTAGCCTTAGGCGCTCCACCCACTGAAGACGCGTCCCGCCGCGGCCGCGCGGCGCGCAGAGCGACGGATAACGCGCGCGGCAGAAACTGCGCGCGGGCCGCCTTCCCGCGCGTTTCCGCGTCGGCAGTGTGTTGTGCTAGGCGTGATTTCTATATAAATTGAGATACTTGCATACAATGGTAAAATCTGCCATCCCGCGCTACGCGACGAGGCGCGGTGCAGTGGGTGGAGCGCCTTACACGATACCTACACAAAATAATCGCTGGCCGGAATCCAGAAAGTCGTCAACGATGTCTTAAGCGAGGCTTACTTTGGGCAAAAAACCTGTCTCCCGGAGCGAGGATAAGCTTAACTGACAAGCCGTGATAAGATACTTTAGGCAACGCGGCAACGCCCCACTCTTACGTTTTATATGCGACAAGAGGCCGTCTCGTGTCAGATGATCCAAGGATACGCGTCATTTGTCTTCTACAAAGCCGCTCGAAATATACACAGCACTGCAGCCATTTCCTCTCAAAGTCGTAGGTACACGTTTTTACATTTCGATTTTGATTTTTCATTTTGATACAAAAGTAACGAAGAAACACAAAACAACGAGTTGCCTAAAGCGTTCACAAAAGGTACATTTTATATTGTACATAATGTATGTTTTATTTTTGATAACGCATCGATAAAGCCAAATCTGGAATATTAAAACACACGTTTGTTATTGATATAATCATATTATACATTACCTTGTTTTACATATTATTATACACACATACGTGTTTGAGTTTATCTAGCTAGAGCGCTAGACTAGAGCGAATCAAGAAAACTGTGACTAGTCTGTAACTCACATTATCGGAGTTCGGCGAATGTTCGCCAATCAGTTTTGTTGTCTCTCGAATTCGGTCAGAAGACGATTGCAGCACCAACCAATATAGTCGCTGTAGATATTACATCGTGATACGTTGTGATTACATTAGGTGTCAATACACTTTACAACTTGGGCTTGCATCATAGCAATATTTGAAAGACACAGAAAAAGAGTTTGACATTGATTAATTATTAATGATTATGTACCTAGTTGGAATCAATAGAGACACTACATGAGCATTAGTGGTGTTTCAAACACACATTGTTCTTGGCCGTGAGGAGCTCCATCCACTTTCGAGTCCAAGGTCGGTCGAAGGTACATCACCAGCATCCTCTTATGCATCCACGTACCTACATCATATGTACTTATTAACCTGATCCTAACTGTTACTCACATTGTTACGTTACGATTGAGGCCATCAAGAGCACCAATGATGCGATAGTAATCTCAAATAATGTTAACTGACAAACGCTAACGTTGTTTATTTGTTGACCGTAATGGCAGCCGACACGCTGGCGCAGCGTATTCTACGAACAACCGTTTGTCAGTTGTCACCAATTTGGATTAAACTTCGGAAACTTGTACAACTTACTACTGACATACAAATACTGTTTTATTGAACATAACCGTTACAATTTTTAAATATAATTTAGAAATCAAATCAAATCGAATCAATTTATTTGCTTCTTTCAGAATGAAAATTACGTATATTATGCAAATAACAAAAATCATAAGCATAAAAAGACCTCTAGGATAACCTAGTTTAAAAATAATAATTTTAAACCTGAAAAAAATACAATATGGAGAATGACAATAGATTTTACATCTGTTGGAAAGCGACAGTTTTTGTGTGGTAGAAAAGCTCAATGTATAAAAATATATATATTCCTCGTCAGACGAACCATCTGCTCATGTTTTTATAAGGCGGCTCTATTAAAAGTTCGAAATCCTTTCATATGGTAGGTCTCCTATATTTCGTCATGTACAGCTATCCTCAGTACGAGGATTATCTGGCGCGCAACGGCTTTCGCCCTGGATACTTTACTATACACATGACGTATTTTATTAAGATCAATATTTGTTAACAAAATCTTGTTGAATAGAATTTGAAATTTTGTACACCTCATAGAGCTTTCATTTATTACAGGTAATCTGACTGAACGCAGATGCGGCACTTTAGTCTTAGTGACTTTTATAATAAAAGGCAATTTTATTTGAAATATCTAAATACACGCAATACTTCAATCGATAAAATCCAGTAATTTTAGTTGCCCCTTTAGAAATGGAAATACGATACACGTTTCGCTACATTTAACGTTTAATCCCACCCCTTTTGAAATACCCGCCATCTGCCGACTCAAAAAACTTCAAACAATGCGTAAAACGGAGCATTTAATTTTACGGTGAACGCCAAAAATGAGGGAAATGGATGTGTTCGTGTGAAAAGAAACAATTTCTTCCGTGAAGGTTTTGCGAGTGGCAGCTCGTCAGCGCGGGCTGAGGCGAGCGGGGCTGGGGGGCCGCATGGGGAGGGGGGGGGGTGGGCGACAAAAGACGTTTGTGAGCCGACGCCACGTCGGCGCGCCGACGACAAGCACAAAGCGACAGCTTACAGCTCCGCTCTGCGTCTTTCCGGCGATATTGTGCGAGTGCCATTAGCAGAGCGTTGAAGTGACGTGTCATTTTATTTTGAACTCAGTGAATTGAGTGATTATCACGATACCTACCTACTTGTGATTCGTGCCTTACATACCTACATAAATCTTGCCATTCATACTATTATTAGGAATGGTAGGTTAGGTACGTAAGTATAAATATGTATCAAAATAAAACTTTTAATAAAGGTTTAAAATTCATAAAATGCGTTCCAGCCAAGAAGAAAGAGAGAACTCTCTTTAGAAAGCTTTCAACCAAATTGTTTTCTGTTACTATCACGCCAAACTTGGGTGACTATTGAGTGCGGAACGAAACTATTACGAAACGAACTATTGGGTGCGGAATACTGTGCACGTGACTTTACCGTCATTGCCACACATTTTGAAGTCAGCGTTTGGCGTTAGCACGCGTTAGCGAGGAGGTGGAGGACAGCTCACGTCGATACGTAAAGCGGTGGACGGACGTTATCCAGCGCCGGCCAGCACGTGCAGCTAGGGTTGTCACACCGCCAGATTACAGTAAATGGAAAACTTTTCAAACTTTGAGGTTTCTGTAAGGAAAACACAATTATTATTTACACAATTATAATTAAATTTATATTATTAATCTAAATTTTATTGTTATTTTTATAATTTATAATGATAGTATTAATTGCACTTTCTTTTTCTGAAAGAAAACGTTTCTGAAGCAACACTATTCCTTAAATGCTGAAAGGAATGAAAATAAAAGTGGCCGCCGATAACATTCAAATCAGTTTGTCGAGAAGTTGTCCGGCGGGAGATTTTACATTTTGGCCGGAGTCTAGAATAATCTTAGGAAATGTCGCGGGAATCTAGAAACATTCCTACTGTCTATCTGGCAAGTGGCAACCCTCCGTGCAGGAACGAGCGGAACGAGATATGGTCTGAATAACAGCTGCTCACTGATTACAGCCGTAGGGTTGCCAACGTTACAGGAACTGTGTCGTGAACATCTAGAGATGAAAGCAGTACTCAGTAAAACTGTAGTTACTGATTGTACCATTATGTAACATGTTCGGTTATTGAGAAGTAGTCTTTAAATAATTTTATAAAATCAAAGACTCTGGCATTGAAGTATAATGCATAGAATAGACATCTCGAACAAAATGTGTGTCCCCGCCGGGAGGTTCTATTTTCATAATTGAGCCCCCGTTCTCCTTTCAAAATCGAACGAATCCATTGGCAATTGAAGCCGCGCGGCACCAATTCATTGGAACATACATTGTGTTCGCGGTGTCCATTCTATACGCTAGTAATAATAATACTTCAATGGACTCTAGGAAGATATTTCTAGGAACACTAACTTGCTACTGCATTAATTATATTCCTGCGCTTCAACTATCATTTGCTTATCTATAAAACATTCATGGTGGAATTTAACAAAATGTAATTAATTATTCGGAAGTCTGTACATCGCCAGACGCCACCGTGCAGTGTGCACCGCTACTCGCGGACAAGTTTCAGGCCGAAGACCTGAGAGTTGAGACAATCTCTGGCGTTGGCTGGATTGTGTACAATATAATTCCATCGTAATATTGCTATACTATTTGGAACCGTAACTTATACTAGACTAATCTGTGGCTGTGGACTACAGCTACATCGCCATCATCGTTAAATAAAAATAAAAATTAAGTTATTTGTCTGTGTGTGCGAGATTCGACATGTTTAAACGTCAGATGATTATCTCTTAAGTAATAAAATTTAAAAACCATAAATAATAGTTAACACCTTCCACACTCATCATTAAAGCCATGACATGGGTGTGGCCTGTATAGTGTGGCTGATCGAATTTCATTTACTAAAGACTTAAATTAATTTCCCTTATTTTTTTCTGGGATTATCTTGGAGACAACATTTATGCGAAAGAAATAAATGAACAATAAACATTTAAGTTCAGATTAATTAAATACGATAGGTCTTGTATGAAAAGGCGTCAACTATGTAGAGTCGACATTTTTACTGTAATATGGGTACTCACGATATATATTTTATACGCTATTTTTATATTTCGACCCAGCAGGAATTTTGCAGGAATCGTGGTCACGGCTAGACTAGCCGTGCCCATATTATAGTAAAAATGTGTTCAGTCCACGATGAGTTAAGTTTAAATCATATGTAGAGTCGAAGTGTGATAAATATTATACTCGTATAAGGAAACACTTGGCACTTGGTATATGTTTGTAATATTTATTTAAGTAATTATTTTTTTTATATTTCCTCAATTTACTTGATACTAGATTAGACCAATATACAGCAGAAGATAAAATCACTTTGGCTCTAACTGAATAAATTCTTTTGACGCTGAAATTGCTTTAACTTTCATTTCCTCTTAAAAGTAGCCAGTACTGTTTTGAATCTCCATTCAACTGGCAAGCTTTTAAAGTAGGTAATGTGCATTATTATCTCAGTAGACTATTTCGTAGTCTATTATTTACATATTATGTATAAAGAGAAATGGCAACATGAAGAATTAATTTTATGAAGGCATTTAGCTTGCATGGACCTATTCATTATGAGGAGGGACTGTCAGTCGCAGTAAAATAAACAAAATGATGAAAAAGACAACTACAAAAATAAAATTGACTGCTATCTACTGTCTGGGAGACGGACTGACGGACTGGCGGACTGACGGACTGACGGACTGACGGACTGACGGACTGACGGACTGACGGACTGGCGGACTGACGGACTGGCAGACGAGCCACTTGATGGTAAATGGTTACCGTCGCCTATGGTTTAATTTATAATTTTATACTGTGTATCTGCTAAACAATAAAATTATTGTACCAAGGTTGATTTATTGGCCTACGTGTTTGTTACTGATGTTCTATAGCCTTATGTAGTCGTAGTGGCTCCTGTGCTGTGGCATTTGTTATAATAGTTTAGAACAATTTATTACTGAAGCTGGTAGAAAAGTCTGCAGATGAACGGTCGCAGAGTCGGAACGTCTGCGTGTTTAGTTTCGCACGCTGGCTGATAGGAAGCACTTGAACCTAGCCGGTAACTGAATATGGGCCGCCTGATGTGGCACGCGGAGGATATCCCCCGAGCGCGGCGCCGTGCAGAGACAACCGAACACAGTAAACACTTAACGCTTCTTTTATATGGTTTATATAAGTACAATATTGCTATTTCATGTTTTCTCTTCACCTTTTATAGTATCTACTGGACCGAGCGCTACGAACGAATGCAAACTCCGACTGTTTTCAAATTTTCTTCAACTGTTTTAGTAGATATATTTGTTTAGAAGCCCTAATAACAATTACAATGGTGTGGTTTGTCTACCAAGATTACCTATACTATACCACCAAATACTTATTTTATATTAGACCACCTCTTGGTATAGCGTTTGCATTACATTGGGTGTTGGGTGTAACCTGGCGGTGTAACGAGAAAGGTATCGAAATAAAGCAGTCTATGCGGTATCCTTGCTCGGTGGATGTCGATGTGTGTGACGTCACGCCGTGTGCGCGCCACATGCCGCCGCCGCCTCGTGGGAGACGCTGCGCCGCCATGCATGTGCACACAACAAACACACATTCGTACTAAAACAATGCGGTGGTGTGTGTACGACTCATTAGACATGTTGATATGCAAGAACACGGCGTTGGTGCGTGTGCGTGTTCGGTAACACGCACGCACACATGCATGGTGGACCAGTGGCCCCAGTGGGTACAGCCGACAACGGGAAGTCGAGTCACCTGTAAATGATTACCGTCGCTCACGGGTGATGCCTTTGGTGTCGCTGATCTCCATGGGCGATGATAGTCACTTATTATCAGGTGGATCACCAGCTCGGTTGTCAGCTGTTTCCATAAAAAAATCACATAAAACGAACATTTAACCGTATTGGGCGGCTTAGAATAAGGCCCTTATCCCACTGGCGTTATGCGAGCGTTAAGGTGGACACTCACGGTCATTCCATCGCGTCAAATGGCGTGATATACAGCCAAAATTTGATCGTGAATGTGAAAAACTGATGGCGTGATTTAAAAAAATTGTATGTCCAATCGCGCCATTTTGACATATGTCGTTTGGCATGGCTCCAAAAATGACGCGATGGAATGACCGTGAGTGACCACCATTAGTTTCTTCAATGTCGCGTTGACGCGACGTCCACGTTGAGAGTCTCTAATGTTCTCTAATTAACGTCCCGACAACGCTGCGCAGACGTTGAAAAAACGCTAACGCTCGCATAACGCCAGTGGGATAAGGGCCTAATACCAATCCCATGAGTGTCGTAAGAGGTGACTACATCCGGCCCGCTGGTGGTAGGACCCTCGAGATATTATATGTATTGGTATTATTGACAGACGGACGGACATGGTGAAACTAATTCCTGTTATCTACGGACTCTAAAAAATGATCACTGAATAGAAAAAAACTTTTTGTATGGTAACTTTTATTAACAGCTGTGTATTTCTGTACCACTAATATTATCCTAGTGCACTTATCTATTCATATTGCTATTATTATATGCTACTATTATACTTGCGGTATCTTCCAAAATCCAAAGCAATGTTCTGTGTTTTAAAACATACCCGTAAACAAACACATACAACTTACCTATTACTTTTCCTGACTCACAAATAAAGTTGTGTATAGGATACAGCAGCGTGTGTCTGTGTGCGACACGACACGACACGGCGGTGTGCTGTGTGCAGTTCGCACGGCACGTCACGTCACGTCACGCACAATGATAACATTTGCAGTGCCCGTACGGACCCACACCATATGTGCGGATTGGTAGGGCTGCCCTTTCTGTAAATCTAAGAGATAACTATGAGAAAGATAATAGTGTTATTAGAGATTTAAACTGATTGTAAATAAGTGGTTTTTTCTTGCAACTGTAGATTATTGTCCATAGTCACTTAATTACCATCATTTAGGAAGTTCGCTAGACGTTCAAAGATATTTATTTTTAGATTATGTCATATGTCATGTATGGGTAATTACGTACCTACAGTTTGTATTTGTTTTATATTTTTGTTTTATTTATTAAGCAAGATAAGAAAAGAAGAATTAAGTACAAGAGGTTTCAGGGTATACGTACATATATAGCACGGTCTCTAACACTAAGATTTGGGTAATGCCACACATAACAACCCCGCCAGACGCCAGTCGCCACCTGAGACAATGTCATTAAATAATCATAGATACTATATAACTCGATATAGTAATGTCATAGTCATACATAATGAGCTGAATAACTAAATGCAGAGCAAAGGCATTAAAGTGTTCATCGACAGCCCTACGTCATGGATCATGATCCGTAGCTCCATTTCCTTTCGCAGTGCGGCCAGTGCGGCCTCACAAACACCGCACTAATATCTATTATTATGAAAATATGAACATTATAATTTACGAATTTTACAATTACTTGACTCAACTAATGCTATTCGTAAAATAATTTGTGTAGTCTTAATCTTAATTACCATATTACATTAAGCTTGCGAATTACTAGTAAGTAAGGGTAATTTTCATTTGTTAGCAACCAACAAACCAAATTTTAGAAAAATAACATAGGTATTACATCAATCTAACAGACTTAACGAAGATAATTATACAAATATAATATAGCCTAGGTAGGTACGTGAAAAATAACCAAATCAAATGTAGACCTTGAATTACATGTTCTTGTGACTAAATTTTTAGGCTTTTCTACACAGAACTTGGTACCCATTTAGATCTCAATTGTTTTTTTTTTCAATTGGCTCTCAATTCACATTTATGTTTTTGATGAGATTTCAATAATCACGAAGGTGGCAGCCCTAGCCGACACAAACGCCATGCTATGTTGTTTGTCGCAACTATACCTGTATGACAGTTAGCACAGGTGTTCATAATTGTATAATTGCACTCGCTAGTCACTGGTGTCGCTAGTGTCGCTACACAACAGCGTCAGGTAAACACGTGTTAATCAAGCGATGCGGGAATATTTATTGAGACACTGCTCGAACGTGAGGGTCATTAATGTTAACCACTTAGGAACATGCAGGCGGCCATCTGCGCACGGTGACGGTAAGTGACCACCGGCGATTTTTATAATTCGTAGTCAAAGCCCTAAAGAGTCAGACGATTTGGCCCTCAGTTCAAATTATTATAATGTACGTAAATTGTCGAAATTCTAAAGAGTTGTTGGGTTGCAAACAATAATTATACAAGAAATTTGCATGCGAATAAAGTCGCGGAAAACATTCTGTGCTGCCTGCATAAACAGTTTTTTGTCCGTCGGGCCGTTGTAATTAGAGAGGGCACCTAATTTTGTAATTAAATATAATTAGACCGCGATGTGAGCCGGGGCTGGGTAATGGTTGCGGGTTGTGGCACTTGCGGCGCATGGCGGAACAGAGCGCTAGAAATGCCGGCGGCTGTACCAGAGATATTATGCTGCTGTGACCAGCGATCTCTGTAGCCGAGTGCGGAGTGCGAACTGCGGAGTGCGGAGTGCGGGAAGCGGGGTGCGGAGTGCTGAATGCGTCGTGTTTACATTATCCTGGAATTCACCAGTTTCTAGACACGTAGCACAAGTAACAAGAAATTTACCAAGTATGTTTACTTGTGAAATGTAAGTTTCTTACAGCTAAAAAGACTGCTAAGCTACTCGTAGTAGTACTGCTAACGTTCTATTCTTTGTGAAGCATATTTATACTTTTTTGGAAAAAAAAAACTTTCTATACGTGGAGTATTGCATACCTAGTGCGCATTATCCGCCATCCGTACGCCGCACGCGGAGCGGGACGCACGGCGTGCGTAAACATACCCGTCGCGTAACTACGGGACGTGCTTTGTCTACAGAGCACAGATTAAAGTTTAAACTAAAACTGAGCAGTGATCCATGAGCCGTGATCCGTGAGCTGAGCCGTGAGCCGTGAGCCGGCGGCAACGCGGCAGGCAGCTCAGACGCCGCGGCCCGCCAGTAACGTTACAATAACAAACAGCAAGTGCACATCTCACTGCAGTTAATAATAGACGTGATCCCTTCGTCTAACGAAGCTACGTCCCTATGCATTATAATATTTTCCAGTAATACAATTTTTAATGCGATGTGAACAACACTGCCCTAAAACAAAATGCTCAATAAAACTTTATATTAAATACCCTTTGTTGTTACGAAAATGTATCTGATCCATTCACGTTGATGTCGTTCGAGAGTAGAATACGCTGTCTGTAGGACTTTATGTAGTTGTCGCTCGACGTGTAGGTTTCAGGCAAAGCAAAATAAAAGTTTCTATAATACAAATCCCGTTAAAAGAAATAAACTAAAAAAACTCTCAATCCATTTTACGTTTTCATCTTTAAACATGAAACCACAAGACCAGCAATTTTAGAACGCAATCTATCCGGGCGGCTGCGGCTTGCGGCCGCGGCCGTGCTGAGTGCCGAGTGCCTCAGCGTCGCGTCGCTCGGAGCGCAATAAAACCCAAGTACGTGAAACTCCAGCACGATTTTTTAAGAGGAGTAGATTATGGCTTCTTCATGAAACATACTCGATTGAATTTCAGACGCAATCGCTACGGTTCACACTCTACCTCTTTCTTACATCTGAAACTGTCATATAAGTAGAAAGGAGATGCCAAAAGCTGAAATCTTAAAGCCTTGATGTAAGCATAAGAAGGTAGCACTTTATTAGTTCGTACCCGTAGTTTGTCCAAGATTGACAAAGTAACCTTACATTTAGTAAGAATCATTTGAGATCAAAATGGTGTCGATTCTAGCACGCATCGAATGGGCCCTAAGGTGTACTATATTTTTGAAGTGAAAACTTCTTTAGTATGGGGGTGACTTGAAATTTTATGAAACGAAACTGTCCAGTAAAAAGAGACAAACACATAAATTCTAAAGTGAGATAGGAAGCATTGTAGGGTAGAGGAAAGAGGGGTAGGGGAGCGGAGCGGGGCGGAGCGGGGCGGGGCGGAGCGGAGCGCAGTAGTGAAACCTACATTTATCATCTTCCCGAAATTTTACATTCGTCTCATTATCTTGAAAACAAAAATCTTGAAGGTTTCACTTCTACCACGTGTGAATTGCACACATTTTAATTTTATTAAAAGTTCATTAACACAAAACTTTATTATGTAATAAGTAAATTGTTACTGTGCATAAGCAGTTAATAACAGATTGACGTACTGTTCAAATGCTTAGGTAGAGCCAATCTTTATTTTTGTGAAATTCTCTGACGAGTACGAATTTTAATCCGTGGCCTGTGATGGCTGTGATACTGTCGACTTTTGTCGTCATAAAGCTCCGTATGTTTTCACACGGTACTTATCCGAAGTAGTAAGTTTAATATAGTATTGTAAAGCGTAGAGCCGACGCGAGCGCGACGCGCGACGGGGACGTGTCGTCACTGTCGACTGTCGCCAGCCTCAGACCCTCCGCACAGTATTTTATTAAACCTTCCTCTTTGTACTTGGAAACGATCAAAGGGCATTGTAGTAACGAAACGTGAGTCACGTCGTTATATTTTCATTGATTCCCTGCGTGATGAATGTTATTCAATGTGTTTCCATTGGGGAGCTGTGAGGCCTGTGGCTGTGAGTCTGTAATTGTTACAAGTTAACGGGGTAAAGCAGGATCGTTTATCTTATTCTATCTTTTGTCTATCAATATTAAAAAAAAACATAATTTCAATTTTTCCTGTATCCTATTTTGTATGCTTTACGCAATATTTACAATTTCGTATTTACAATTTGTAATGTATTTACAATGTCGATGTCGAAAAATAAAGCTTTTACAAAGAATTAAACATTATTATTTTTGAAATTTTATTTACTAAAACACGTACTCGCACCTGAGTGCACTTCAGAGCAGACGGGATAAGCTGCCGCTCACAAAACATCTATTCAAATGGCTGAGCTGAATCTCAACACAGCAGACACTGCAGTCCGCACCATAAAGCTTGCGATAGTAGCGTCTTAGAGTCTTAGAGTATACTATTAATACATACCCTAAGGTTGTAGTGGACTGGTGGGTGTTGCAGTACTGCAGTCAGCAGTGTATCGTGTCGCCGCCCGCGCGAAAGAATCGCAATCACTTCGCTTTATCGACTGGCTGTGTTCCCTTCCCTTCGTCCGAGTGTGCAGTCAAGCAGGGAAATGATAATGGAATGTTTATGACACAGTCACACAACAACATAAACGCATAGTTTTAGCACACGATAGTATAACGCCTGGGTAACGCATTGGCAAAACTAAGCCTGATTTGTAGGTCTGCAACAAATTCCTGACTATTTGCAGATATCTTTACATGATACCGGAAACACAAGTAAAACATGCCTGTTTGCCTTCATAAGAGAAGCACTTATCGTTGAAAATAATTTTCATAAATATTTGTGTAAATTAATTAATTAACACTGCATAATTAAATAACTAGAATAACTTAATTTTAATTTAGCATCGTCCGAGCGCACGCTGCACCGCGTACAAAGCTACCAGGACTACCAGGAGCGCATAAACATGAGGGATAAATCCGATACAACTTCTAATTAATTTGTTTCCCACAACCAACCTGCAGTCGCAGGTGTTTATGGGGGAGATTAAACGAATATTTGTTAATTTACCCGGCGCTACCCACCTACGCTGAAAAGTCACACTCAAGCCACATTCGACCCTGCTGCTTTCGCGCTACAACCCTTTTCACTTTGCAAATATGTCTGCAAGTTACAGTAGCCAGTGCTAATTTTACCATTCGATATTAAGCTTTAATGCGATGCAATAAGATCGAGTACTCCTTGGACGATCTTCGTATATTTTACAGGACGTTGACAATTAGTTTTATACTTTATTTACGGAAACACAAAGTAGAGATTGGAATGGTAACGATACGAGCACGCTGCGAGTAACTCCTAATCAAAGAGCCGATCAAGAGCAAACTAGATTATTGCGTCTGGTTCCGTAATGCCTAATGACTCAATTTTACTAATTAGTTCCCCTAAATGAAGCGAACTGTGATGTTCAGGCGAAACTAAATAAAATGAAGATAAACACTGACGTTACTGCCAAATGCTTTTAAGTATCTAAAATTAACCATTACAATTTTAATTCATTGGATGGTAATGTTCGAACATCGACAACAATAACTGATGAAGATGGTAAGGGATTCCAGGGGTGAGCAGGCGGTGCGGCCGCATGCAGCGATCGGCCCTAAAATAATAAAAATACCGCTTCAATCAGAAATAAAAAAAAGATATCGTTCGAGTTCAAACACAATAAAATTGTACCGATGTTCGATCGATGATTGTAGAACCGATGTTCTACCGTACAATCCGTCCAAAGTACATACTCCTGTATCGAGGAGTATGTACTTTGGACAGATTTTTATTGAAAATGTTCTATTATCAAGGGTTCGTCCTGGGGCATGGGGGCAGGATGTGACGGTGCTGCGGGCCCGGGGGCAGGGCAGAGGGGTTGCGTTATGAAATGGATAAATGTGACGCAAATAGAAAAATGTAGAAATGTTTTTATTGCCCCTCCAGTGCCCTCCAGTGCCCTCCAGTGCCCTACAGTCTACACGCACTACTCGGGACGCCTTTTAGCAAGGATGTCGGGGACGTGTATTCTAAGTCAACATTTGCCCGCTTTGTAATGTATGCACAAAAGTAAACCTTATATTAGGGATCCGTAACGTTATGTAGGTATTATAAAATAGACGTGTTCTTAGTATTGTTCGACAAATGGAAAATAATTAAATGAAGCTGAGAGAACGCAATAACTTCGTATTTGACGTGGAAAACAATGATGGCTAGTTATGGAGTTACATGCGTCGCTCCATCTGGTAAAAAAATATCTACTAGAAATGGACGGTGGTAATAATATTAATTACGAAAAATGGAAAAGTCTCATAAAGAAACAAGTTAGGTATACGTTACTGTACTTATTACGTGTACATAATTGATGTACCTACATCCAAAAGGGTTGTAAACTGTTGTATATTATTGTATTATTTGTCGTCAGTATAATATTTTCTTTTCCTTAACCTATATTATTTCATCTACATCCACAATCGATGGTGTAGCTTCAACTCCCTTCGAATTAAATTATCTTGTTACTCGACAGAGTGAAGCTGTGATGCCTGTGATTGAAGCCAGACACTGGGACTGTGTCGCGATATAACTCTCTTATAGCTGTGTACGAGTTAAAGTTGTTATCGTGAACTAAGTTGAAATCTTTGTATCGTATGAAATATCGTATTGTG
The DNA here is from genome assembly GCA_911387775.1 of Thymelicus sylvestris. Classification (NCBI taxonomy): domain Eukaryota; kingdom Metazoa; phylum Arthropoda; class Insecta; order Lepidoptera; family Hesperiidae; genus Thymelicus; species Thymelicus sylvestris. The sequence continues at coordinate 14,776,097 of OU426905.1, read as the reverse complement.
ATAGTTTATCTTAGTTTGCAATTAACGACCTTTTACATTTTGTTCCTCTACGGAACCCATTGCCGAATTCGTTTTGCACTTGGCTCCATTTTTATCACAGGGCGAGTACACGAGACTAAGTGTTGTTTTTCTTATAGTCCGTGAGCCAGATAGTATTTTTTGTCAGTCATTTCCTCTCAAGCGATAACTCCTGAAATACTTCAGAGAGTTGCATTATATAGCATGGTGAACGTCAGCTGCCACTCCAAGGGTGGGCAGGGGAGCGGCAGCCTTTCAATCATGTAAAAAAAAAAAATGTTTTCAGTCATTTCCTCCCGACTGAAAATTTGTTAGATGATAGATAACGTAATTATTTAAAGGTAAAAAAAAGTCAGCTGGCCATACCGTGGTGGATTATACGTCAGCTGGGCACGCGAACATGCAAAAAAAATTTTTTTGTTCAGTGATATCCTCTCACTTGAAAATGCGTCAGATGATACTTTACATGTTATTTTGAGTAAATAAAAACGTCAGCTGGCTGTATGTTGGTGGAAAGGTCGTCAGCTGATGCAGTGAAAGGTGGAGATCGCTTATTTACATTCGTCAGCTGACGGGTTTTCCACCAACTTAGAGCCAGCTGATGTTTTTGTTTATTCAAAATAGCACGTAAACTATCACCTGACACAATTTCAAGTGAGAGGAAATTACGTAACTACAATTATTTTACTTTAGGCTCTGTGCACGCGCTCTTATATGTACTAATCGAATCAATACTCTCATATCTATTTTGGATAGGAATCAATTACGTAAAAATTGATAAATATATAAATAAAAAAATTAAATTTAAATTTATTTATTTATTTATTTAAATTTCGTTTCAAAAATAATCATTCATCTGCTTCGCTTTCACTTTGACTCGTGCCACTCTCATCTTTTTCTGATTCACTATCACTGTCATCAGAGCTGTCCATTGTGGCTATTTCTTCATCGTCATCTATATAAAGATAAAAAATGAAGTATTTATATCATTTGTATTTTAATAAATATAAATAGAATAAATAAAATGTTACCTTTTTCTGGTTGGATAGTTATTTCAGTAATCGATGATGGTAATTGGTTTCCAGAAAACCACCTGAAGTCATATCTATTGTCGACTTCTTCCCATCCATAGTCTGAAGGTGTATGATTGGTTGGAACCTTCAGATGTGCGTGCGACCAAATTTGCGCTATGAAACATGCTCTCAAAAAGTGTTGGTATAATTCTGATTTGCATGGTGGTAGAGACGAGCCATCAATGGTTTTTTTGGGCAACACAAAAACATCATTTTTTTCAAGCAGTTTATATGTTTTTTGAAACATTGCTGTTCTTGCTTCATTGACGTATTTCAATCGTTTGAAGCCATACATATGACAAACGAACTCCTCTGCTTTGCCAAAAAGTTCTTCTAGATTCTCTGATGGCTTTGACATCCGTATAAAGCACGTGGTGAAATCATTTCCAGAATGAGTCATAATGGAAAACGGGCGCTTTTTTCCTTTTCTAAAAAATGCCGGGTTGAAATCACATCCCGTTAGAGCGTGAAATGCTGGAAGTGCTGCGCTTGTATTCTTTCCGAGAGCTTCGTACAATTTTGTTACGTTTATCAGCGAGCGCGTGCACAGAGCCTAAAGTAAAATAATTGTAGTTACGTAATTTCCTCTCACTTGAAATTGTGTCAGGTGATAGTTTACGTGCTATTTTGAATAAACAAAAACATCAGCTGGCTCTAAGTTGGTGGAAAACCCGTCAGCTGACGAATGTAAATAAGCGATCTCCACCTTTCACTGCATCAGCTGACGACCTTTCCACCAACATACAGCCAGCTGACGTTTTTATTTACTCAAAATAACATGTAAAGTATCATCTGACGCATTTTCAAGTGAGAGGATATCACTGAACAAAAAAATTTTTTTTGCATGTTCGCGTGCCCAGCTGACGTATAATCCACCACGGTATGGCCAGCTGACTTTTTTTTACCTTTAAATAATTACGTTATCTATCATCTAACAAATTTTCAGTCGGGAGGAAATGACTGAAAACAATTTTTTTTTTTACATGATTGAAAGGCTGCCGCTCCCCTACCCACCCTTGGAGTGGCAGCTGACGTTCACCATGCTATATAATGCAACTCTCTGAAGTATTTCAGGAGTTATCGCTTGAGAGGAAATTGGTCATGAAAATCTGTCGCTAGCTCACGGACCATTACTAATACGATACGAGGACATAAAAAACCGTTCCAAAATACACAGCGCGACGGGAAATGAACCGCCTGTCACATGATGTAGTGGATTACTGACGTCAGCCGACAGCTCTATTGCGGTGTAGGGGCTCACTGCAACTAGCAGTGTGGCCACTGCTGTTCACAATCACAACTTAGCCCACATCTGGGCAAAAGATAAGATCTGCTATTGTATCACATCCGTCATGCCTTAGACAGATTTGATGTACATACATATTTCTGAGAATTTATTCCAATGTGAAATCTATGAATATTATGAAGAGAAAAGGCAAATTTTATGACCTTGTCTTCGTGGGAAGCAATTTCCAAAACCACAAAAAATTTGGTAGCGAGAGATTCGATGCCACATCAACCCATGCCCAGGCGGATCTAGGGCGAGTCACTGGGGTGATTATAAGTTTTTAATTTTTGGAACGAAGTTCCTTATCGCGCGTTGCGAAAGGGGGCTAGGCAGAAAATTTTGTAACGAAAAGTTGTAACGACACTTTTTGCCGTCGTAGTTTTTTTTACATAGAAAGCAAGCCAGATATTTTCGTTTCTTGCAGTCAGTACTAGGATAGCAAAAACATGCAAGCGAGTGTGCCAAAACAAAGCTGGGGAATTAAATTTCTCATCGGCTTTGTTCACCTAGTAGCAATTGCTACTAGGTGAACAAAGTTCCATCCGGGTGTCCCTTGACACCTCTCAAGTTTTTTTTGTTATGTATGTAAAACTATAACACGAGCGCTAGCCTACCTGTATGCCATCGTCGTGCCTCCTACAACCAATGAACTAATATACTTAGTATATTCGTTCACTGCCTACAACGTTATTGCAGTATATGTTGCTCGTGTGTGTGGCAGCCGGTCCAGCTGGCTGGCTGGCTGCATGCGGGCGAGGCGCGGCGGCAAACCGCAACAATTTGCAGATGCGGGAAATGCGCTCGTTACTAATATGAGTTCTGCGCTGTGTAGTGTGTGGCTTTCTGCTAACTGTGTTGCTATGAATAGTTGCTATAGCTGAGTAAAACTTTCAACAAATATTTTGGCGCTAGCGGCCATTACAGCTTCACGCGGACACGGAGACAGACCGTTTCGTCCAAGTGGACATTCCAATGAATAATGACAGGAGATGACGTTTATTGTTTTTGTCTATTTCATTAGTGATTCTCCAAGTGACATTCTATTTTAGTTCTCGGGATTAGGCAATGATGTTGTATGTATTGGGAGGTAGATATGCTGAGATGGCGTTGAAATTAAGTCAGTAGAATCTAGTCAAGTGTAGCGATTTCATTGTAGACAGTTGATAGATGCTTCAGAGTGAGGCTGTCTGTAGTTGTCACAAAAATGCCGAGTTGTGTTTTGAGATTTTGCAAAAATCATTTCTCCAAATTCAATAAGAATGATGGAGTTACATACCATAGGTAAGTACATAAAACGTTATGTTTAATTTTGTTACTAATGTTAGATATTGTTAGCACAGATATAATTGTAATAATAAAGAATTTGTAGATAAATAATAATATAAGTTATATATGAGCAAGTACTTATGAGACTGGCCACGTCATTGTCAGAAAACGAATAAAAAGGAGTATGATGTAATGAGGTGTCAGAGACATATGAATTATTGAGAAAATATAACAGAAACTAGCTATTTACGCAACCGATTGTCTGTATAATATCTTAAAATAAATGTCTTAATAACATTGTATCAAGAAGTTTTTATTATCAGAAGTGGATACCGATACCAAATTTGTAAAATGGGCAAACGATTTAAACGCTCACATCACGATATCGGCAAACGTAGACGTCGCCATTATGATACGTCAAAAGAGGAATTATCGAACAACCCCGATCCGAACGATCGAACAGCATCGAAGTCCGAAAAAGAAAAACAAAGATCAATTGACTGACTATTATCGATTTCACACAAAACATAGTTCCAGCAGGCTTACCGTTGCTTCGACGGAAGTAAGCGATATGGTTTCGGCGACCGGACGAGGTACTGACGGCGAACGAAGAAAAATAGTACGTTCAAGAATTTCTGCGACCGGACGAGTCACTACCCGACAACCTGAGACAGCGAGCGTCGCGTCGGCGTGTCGAGCGGAGGCCGCGCCGTCAACGCTGCGGCTGTTTGGGCGCTGCCGCAGCTGACGCCGCCGCCGCCGCCGCCGACGCCGACGCCGACGCCGACGCCGACGCCGACGCCGACGCCGACGCCGACGCCGACGCCGACGCCGACGCCGACGCCGACGCCGACGCCGCCGACGCCGCGTCGCGCTGCCGGGCTGCGTGCCTGATTTGACTGCTGACGCGGTACCCGCTGTTGGCACCCCTAAGGCTGAGCCCACTGCTGCAGCAGTCGCCACCGAGAGGCTCGGTTCAGGTCAACAGTGGCGGGTGCCATACGGTGGTACATGAGTTAATTACAATGCAAGTAGGTATGACGCTAAATATAATGCTAAATTTGAATGATTTCGCTCAATTGTTACAGTTTTTTGTTGAGCCTACTAATTCATCATCAATTAATAGATACGAATGTAACCAAAATGATATCGAATATAATCGAATTCGACCCTTCAGTTAATAAAATCATCGGATCGATTCGTGGTTGTTAAAAGTAAATGAGTGCGCGCAGGTTTGTCAATGGGACGAAAACTTGAATTAGATTTGTTTATAGATTGTTTACCATCTGTAAGAAGCGTTGCTGCGGTGACCATTTTGATATTGGGTAAAACTTTACTCCACTTAAAATTCAGTATTACCGCATACGTAACTGACAGCACACAGGGACAGGTACATTCACACCCAGACCGAAAGCAGAAATTCAAACTCATCATCAACCACCTTGCTGGGAATTCAATAAATCGTTTTGTATTTGTTGTGCCACGTTGCATCTACCAATATGTAACGTACATACATATATGTACGTTGCGTTAATAGCAGAAAAATTAAATTAGTTGTTATAAGGTAGGTATAGTGTTTTATTTTTTTATATAGATTTAACTTGTAATAAAAAAAATATAGTTTACAACTTAACTAATAAATGTCGCGAATTTTTCATGCAAAACATATCCGAATGAGGTTTTAGCGGTTTTAGTAATAATTATTCAGAGTTGGATATTATTGTTTACTTATTTTAATGAAAACATGCCCTTCTCAGTGAAACATCTTTAATACATATTCTCTACTAGTACACTACTCTTATCTTATTGTCACATTTCATAGAACGAATACATTTCATTTATTTTTAGAGGACCGAATACTCATAAACTAAAGATAATTCTGTTAGGGTTGGTAAAAGATGAAATTATAACATTGTATTCTTCTGGTTCACTACACCGTTAAGTATAACGCAACAGGAAGTCCAACCTATCTGTGATGCTACGTTATACGAGATGTTCACCAGTCAAATGGTTACTTCACTTTAGCATATGCATCTAATTCTTTCATTGACTACATTCTGATTTTGTACATGGTAAGATGGTCATGTAGATATCTTGATTATATCGGTAGCGTTCTCTACGTAGTTGAGGCGCCTCTAGCTTTTTTTTGTAAGATTGATATTGATTTGTTTATTGGCAAATTTTGTGATCGCGCGCAAACACACATTGCGGATTGTTGCAAAGTAGACTGAATGGTAACTTAATATCTTCAATTGACGAGTAACGGTAACTGCATATTTAAATAGTAAGATTAATTTTTCATGTTTTGCCTGAAAAATTTTGTGATAATATTTTGAAAGAGATTGGGTTACTATAAAATTGTCATCCGTAAGTGTCCGTAAGTATATATTTGATATGTCATATGTTTTGACGTAAGTATTATAATCTGTCGAAGTGACAACTGACGACAATTACGATGAAAAATAAATTTTGAAATGTCGTGTTGACTACAGACCACTCTCCTACAGAATTACTCACTTCAATAGAGTTGAATTTGAATATTATTTTTGATTGGTACTAGATACTAATACAATTCAGGATATGATCTAATTAGCGTTAAATTAAATGTCATACGATAGAATGAATGCAATCAGATCAAGCTGAATCCTAAATTCTAAAATTAATTTCAAATCATTATGTTTCTTACTTTATGGCAAATGATCGATGCCGTTTCCTAAATTCTAAGAAGGCAAAATGTTGAAATAGGGTTTGTTGGTATGTTGATGAGATGAGTTGTTGATGCGACGTCAAGCTATAAAGTTATTCTTCTTTTTATTAATACAAAAGTAAATTGAATAGTTGATGTGGTGCTGATGATTATTTATGGATTGAGTTGAAATTTAATGTTGATCTAATTGAACAGTTAGTAAAAAGAAAGAAAGAAAGAAATATCCTACAAAATGCTACTACAGAATTTATAGACACCAGGTCTTAGATCCTATTCTTCAGATAAATTGATGAAGGTTATTTTGTGAGTACAATTTGTGTCCGAATGAATGTCATTTGCAGTGGCAGAATATATAAATGAGATGAGCAGTAACTTTGGTTTGCCTTTAAGATGCAAGCGATGTTTTCTTGAGGATCGTTCGACAAATTGCCCATGCTTATCTTTTTAATTTATTATTTTATTTGTTTATTATTTTATTTGTTGAACACCAATATAATAGACACAATTTACAGAAAATAAACAATGGGTAAGAACTGAAGCAAGCTAAGTGTTATTATCGATAAAGGTGTATTTAGACTACATGCATTTAACTGCGGCGGGTTAACAGTAAGATAATAACATTGATAATTTATGATTATGGATACATAGAAGAACATATTTAACAAAAAAAAAAATGTAACACAGGAAATAATTACAATGATAATAACAAAAATGATAAAAATAGTATTGAATTGAAAATTAGAGTGCCTCTGAAGAAATCAAATTAATTAAAGCCTTTCGAATCTTTCGAATTTCACTTGTGAATAAGTTAATGTCATCATTATTAGAAATATTCCTAAATGTGCGAACAATTATTCTAGTAAGTGGTACGTTTTTTTTTCCGAGGTTAGAATTTTATTACATTGTGCGTTATTGAGAATTCTGAACCATGATGCTCTAGATAATTTGGATGGAACGGAAAAGTTGAGTTTAGAGTTTGTTTTATTTATTTCAATTGATTCAAAAATTGAAGAGTTATGTCAATTTAGAGAATACCGTCCATAAATAATATCGAGTGAAGGGATGGCATTCATTAGTGTTAAAATCATTTTGTATGAGAGTTGGTCGTCTGACCTGAATAGATTGTGGAATCTAATAATGAGATATGAAGTATTGGGATAAGGAAAGGAGTTGAAGAAAGTATTAGTGCAATACACTATAAGATTTATGTAATAATGTATCTTTAACTTTGTACTATTCTAATTATTCATGTCATATACTTATTCATAAAGCGTGTTAAGCCTATTTTCAATTGTTATAATGATTATATTTTATATTTTTCTTTGTCGTTTTTATTAGAGTGAAGAAACAAAATATAAGCCTTTTGTAATTGTACTTATAAATAAGAGGGGTTAGTGTGTATTATGTTGATATTTTTATATAAATAAGTAGTAAAACACAGTGTGTAAGAAATGCTAGAAGTCACACACCCCATTGACTATTATATTATTATTCTACAAACGTCCATTGAGTAAAGGTTAGAAGGTAGGATAGGTGAGGCATTGGTAGAAAGTAGAAACTAGATAAGTATAACGATAAAAATGTAAAAAAAGCTAAAGTAATTGTACGTAAATCAAATAGGGGATTTTATTAAATTATTGGAAACAATATCTTCCAATGACGGTAAGAATCATAAAGATTGTAGTAAAGCAGATGGGTACTTTTAAAAATGATCAGTGTTTTACGTAAGTAATGTAGATACAACGTTTTCGGTATGCCCGGCTCGAAAATCACGTGGGAAATATTTAAATGTTTGGTCTGCTGATCGCATATCAGATGATGATGATGAGATTGAGGCATAATGAAGGATTGTGAAGTTGACAAAATGAGATCAATTTTATTTTGAGTTGAGCTGAGCTGAGTTATTTTGTTTGTTTTATTGATACCAATAATACGATTTCAAATATTTCTAAATAATCTGGAAGTCTGACACGGTCGTTAAGTCCTGCAGCTAGATAAGTTCTTGACTTGACGATGAGGGGTCAGGTGCAGATATGGCTACGCGAATTGATATCATATTTGGAAGTCTGAAACGGTCGTGGAGTCCTGTAGCCAGATAGGCTCGACTTAGCGATGAGGGTTCAGGTGCAAATGTGAGATGTTGACATCTGGAAGTCTGAAACGGTCATGGAGTCTTGTAGCCACGTAGGCTCTAGACTTAGCGATGAGGGTTCAGGTGCAGATGTAGTAGATTTGTGCGATGTTGGCATCTGGAAGTCTGACACGGCAGTGGAGTCCTGTAGTTGATCATACTCTTGACTTAGCTGTGAGGGGTCAGGTGCAGATGTGAGCAAATGACATCTGGAAGTCTGGCACGGCAGTGGAGTCCTGTAGTTGACCGTACTCTTGACTTAGCTGTGAGGGGCCAGGTGCAGATTCAACGAATGGTTTGAAAAGCTGGCGTGCGTTATTGGTATCATATTTTGTTACAAATTCGATGTTTGAATTATTATTTGAAATTATTTGAATTATTGGTGTTTGAATGAAAAATAAAAAGAGTTGAAATAAATAGAAAAAAATAGGTTAACTAAGCAGTAGAACTAGTGGGAATGAACGACATCTGGTACCTATGTGGTTTAAAAACTATTAATGTATTCTTGTTAGATTAATAAGTTTGAGGACAAACTTAGTGTAGTCAGAATGGCCGAATGTTAGATATTGTTAGCACAGATATAATTGTAATAATAAAGAATTTGTAGATAAATAATAATATAAGTTATATATGAGCAAGTACTTATGAGACTGGCCACGTCATTGTCAGAAAACGAATAAAAAGGAGTATGATGTAATGAGGTGTCAGAGACATATGAATTATTGAGAAAATATAACAGAAACTAGCTATTTACGCAACCGATTGTCTGTATAATATCTTAAAATAAATGTCTTAATAACATTGTATCAAGAAGTTTTTATTACTAATATATAATATTTCTTTTAAAATTGATTAAAATATTAAATGTATTAAGGCACATGCCATTCGTCATAGACTAATAAGGCAGAAGTGAAATCTAGGCATAAAAGTCAATTTAAGACATTTCGCAAATTGAACCAAATGAAATCTTTTTATGTCTTCAACCAATTAATGGCCCACTACTGGGCACGGGTCTCTCCTCTTGAGGAGGCCTAGAGCATACTCCACCACGCTGCTCCAGTGCGGATTGGTGGAGGGGTTAGTGGCCAACCCGAGTGTCGGAAGTTTTCAAACCCCCCGAGGGCCTCCGACATGGCTTAACGACTGTTATCTTATGATAACAACTGGGAACGACGGCTTTACGTGCCCTCCGAAGCACGGAAACGCTCAAGAAATTTTTGCCACTAGCGGTCACCCATCCAACTACCGACCGCGCCCGCTGTTGCTTAACTTTGTCGATCACATAGGATCGACGCAAGCCGCCGGGCTATGAGCGCTTCGCCCTATGCAAATCCTAAGCTAATTTTATTATAATATCAAGTTTTAGATTGTTCGTAAAATAAAAAGGTTAAATATCCTTTTATTTTTCATTATTTTTAATTTTCCTAGATTTCCAAGTGATGAGCTTATGTGTAGTCGTTGGGTAAGCATTGTTCAAAAAGAACACAGTGAAGCCAACTGGATGCCTACAAAAAATAGTACGATATGTTCTGTACATTTTAAAGAAGAAATAAGTACCTATACCTATTACTACGAAAGGATACTCGCGTCTGAAAAAAAATGCAGTGCCTGTGGTAGCATCGGTAAATAAAAGCCCATTTTTCAGTTTTAGTATCAGTGTGTTTGTGAGTAAATAACAAGTGTACGTTGTTCCTTTACTAATATTATCAATGTTTTTTTATATATTTATATATTGCCCATGGACATTAACGACACTAATAAATAACGAATACAATGACGCACTGTCCTACGTGTTTTCTTCTTATCAAAATCAGACACAATTTCGTTTAAGTTATTGTATTTTTTACTTACTTTAAGTTTTTTGTTGTGTAATATAATTTCAAAATGATAAATGACAATAATAATATTATGCCTAATATGTACTAACTATTCGTTTCATTCAGTGTCCCTTCTGCCTGACTACTCTATGTTATGCTTTGACAATTATGACATGTCATCGCGGATCGAAAACTGAACCTCGTAATGTATGGACATAACAAATCTATGGTAAAAATCTTTGGGATTAGGTAATAAATACAACTGAAAAGTGGGCTTCTATGAAATTGTTTTCGTTTTATTCTTGTAATCTAAAAATCTGTGTCTGTCAAACAGATAAACAAAAAGTAGAAAGCCTAGCGTAGTAAATGTTAGACAAGATTTTTTAACGAGAATGTGTTGTCGGCTCTGTGTCGGCGTGGTCTGTGGCGGCCGATGGATGGCGGCGTCCATCCCGTATCCCGCCGCCATCATAAAAGAAACAACTCCATTCGAGAGACGTAACCGCGTCGTCAACTCAGAATGATGTCGATAACACACGAAAACATACGGCTTGGGAGAGCGGTCTTAATCGTAGCTTTTTAAAACCGTCAAATGAGAAGCTGATGCTCAGTTGTGTCCATCGACGTTGGTAAAAACGATGCCGGCTAAAAAGATATCAGGGATCTGTCTCTTTAATCCTGGCACTCTGACTACAGAGAAACCTTCGGGATTTAAATGCAATGTTGCATCCCTGGGATAGATCCCATTTATCGGGAGTGACGACTGACGAGTAATAACTTTCATGGTTGAGCAAGATGCACCGACAGCAGACGAGTTTCTCTTGAGCTCTTGATTGATTATTACACCCTCTGTAACCCAAGCTTTTCGAAATTAAATTACACCTAATATCCTTACGATACTGATAGCCACGACCCCGACGAGATGAAAATTATTGCGATGTTGTACTCTTTCAAATAATTGACATTAATAGTTATTGCAACAAGACTTTCGTAACAATTATTTTAAATATATTCATGGTAAACTAGTATAAGTAATATCAGTAAGTACAGTAAACAACCAGTAAAATCTCCGGATCTTATTGGTCTTGGTCTTGAAAAATAATTATGTTACGAGCTACGGCATCACCCAGCAGAACAGTCCCAGCTATTGCTCCGTATGTTTTCACCGAGAGCTATTGAAACTCGGTCGAGTTAGGGCCCATTTACCAAATGTATCGGGTTACATTTGCTGTTGCCATTCCCCGGCCCATTATTTTAATACAAAAGCATCCACTCTGATACGTGTCGTTACGACAAGGGTGCGGCTATAACGGCGCCTTCCCGTCGTCGCGTCGCTCGCATGGACATGGCTTTATGTGTGTTTAAGTATCGTGTATTTACAGAAACATCCTCAGCTGAATAAATAGTAAGTACTAGGAAGAGTTGCTAGTACCGCGGTCCGCGGGTGGTGTGGGCAACGTGGACACACGCAACGAACACATCTCACACAACGAAGGTCCTAGAACAAACATTGATCTATTCATGACTATGTCAGAATCATCCAAAACCCAAAATTTGTCGCTTTGATAACCAAAGCCGTGGGCAGAACGCTAGTTGCTCTACAAACCAATTCGTCTTTTCCCGCGCCTCAGTCTGATTCACACATATGTACATACGATTAGTATATTAGTTCATTGCGAGTACATACATGTTTAACTGAATAAATATTTAGCGAAAACTTGAGATAAGATATGAGTAGAGTAGTATATATTTTTACTCAGAATAATATTTTATGATTTCTTTTGAAATTCTGTGATTGACTGCAAATTCAATTCAATACGGTAAATTATTATTATCAAGTCAAAATCAAAATCCATTCTATCTTACTCCAACTCACCCTACTGTGTATTGGGAAAAGATTCAGGAAGACCCAAAATGTCGTACGTGTGTGAAATCGCATAACCTTGCGCTTGGCCAAAACGTCTGAAATATCTAAAATGGACCTTGATCCTGTACCAACATAGTAGCTACTAGAAACATTTGTATGATTGATATTACTTCTTCCTGATAAGTGTTCATTTTTGGGTCTTGATTGTTACTTGTAAGGGGCCATCCATAAATTACGTCACACGTTAGGGGGGAGAGGGGGGGGGGGGGGGTGAGATGTAGTGTGACATTGTGTGACAAGGGGTGGGAGGGGGTCCTAAATTTCGTGACGTCACATTTCAAAATAGAATAACTTGTATGTATAGGTAAATATTAAAAAACAATTAATGGAAATAAAACTTATTTCGGAACTGCTGTTTTACTTTAATAATTTGTAGGTGTAAAATTTCATAATATGTGACGTCACACTAGGGAGGGGAGATCTCACAAATGTGACCAGCTGTGACAAGGGGGGGAGGGGTCAAAAAGTCATGAAATTAGTGTGACGTAATTTATGGATGGCCCCGAAGTGATATCATTAGTGCATGCCGGTGGCGCCAAGTGAATTTTACCTTGGGATGCGAGTGCAGTGTTACCTAAAAACAGTATTTTAATGATGGTTAATGTGCTATCAAGTTTCCAAAGCATGTTACATAAAAACTTAGCCAAAGTGGAGGTATTTACGATGTGGAGGCAAAAAAAATATAACTACCGTTACTGTTGACATTTTTCATAAAGTCAAAATAGCAATGATTCATGTGTAGTAATGATTCCTCGTACAATGCCCGGTTGGCAAAGGAATATTCGCTTTTAATGTAGAAATAATAATAACCTGCTGCTAGTAATTTACTACATAGTTAGCTCTTTAGTTAAAAAAGACTGAGATAATTTAATTACACTGCTGCACTGCAATGAAGCCACGACGCGACGTATCATTTCAAAATGTTGATTTGAGCAGATTCGATGAAATGTCTATTATATGAATCGTGAATCAATTTACAACAACTAAAATTACATTGAAATGTGATGACGGAATTCATATTTATGAATTGTTTTATAATAAACGCTGGAACAACTAACAGCAATCAATATCAATGACATGAAAAGAAATATTACCTTTCCTCAAAAGCACAACATACTCGTAGCAAACGCTAAATGGCAAACTAAAAACTCAACCATCAGCTTTTCACATCACTCATCATTATTACATGTGATTTGTATGTCGATAGACATACGAGTTATTTCGATTTAAATTTGTTCGATGGAGTCAAAATAAAAGTGTAAAAGCAAGTGGTAGTTGAGTTGACTTTTTGTTCGCGCAATGTAATTTGATACGGTTTTAAGCGACGTTTCCTCCTTGGGTCGTTTCATGTTAACGATCAGAGAAGGGCTGGACGGGTTCAACCGCTAATGCTGAGGGTTCAACGCTCGGCGCTGCTCGTCAGTATCGAACACATCACGTCGCTTCGAATTAGTGTTGTGGAGAAGTTGCTCAACAGTTTTGTCCTGTTGAAGAGGATCATGTCAAGCAAATGATTACGACTCAATTGGTGGTCCATTGTTAAGCTGAGACTTTTCTCACTGATTCTACAGTTGAAGCTTTCAGTGCACCGAATACTATGGTTGAAGCTACTAATCAACGTCAACTTATCACATTTTGAACGATTTAGGCTAATGGTTGTTATTGCGACTCGATTTACATTACCCATGGGTTCGGTGACCTAATGTTCGCATGTCATCGACGCACGTCGCACGCCGCAAGCCGCAGACGCTGTCCTTGCTCACACAAGCACGCACTAATAGGCACGACCATTTCCCACTGCGACTCATATGGAGTGCACCAAACTTGGCTCGGTCGCTCGGTCGCTCGGAGCAGCGAGCAAATGATACATGATGGATGGTCGCATCTTAGAAGGAAACCGACATCAGCTATGTTAAATGGCGTATGAATACGCGTCGCTCACGGAATTCTGCTCACTTTGAACTTTTGATCTAAATCGTCCGCTTTGATATGTGTAGAATTTATTGGGTATAATTTAAATGACATGTTCTTATGGGTAATTTATGTCTGAGATTAGCAACTTATTAATTGAGCTTCTACTCACTCTGAGTATACTGGCAAGAGAACAAGAATTTCCTTTACAACTGAACGTAGTTGTATGATGTATCACACTCCGCCAGGTTTTTTTTGGGATAACATTATTTTACATGTTACTTTAATATTACTACTAACTTACCTAGTACAGAAACTAGATCCAGTCTTTGTAATGCAGCTGTACATCTACTGGTTAAAAATCTTTCCGATGGGATAACAACAATCTAGACAATAACAATACCAAGGGGAACTTAAACTAATAGTGTACTTTAGCAATATTGTCTTACAAGTTTTGGTTATAGCGACCCATTACGTAACAAAATATTACATAGTTATGATATTGAGACAGGCATTTTGGACACAGGATTTTGTTAAAATTCCATTTCGGTAAGCATTGAAAACAGATTGTAATAATTGGAAAGCACTTATTGTTAGCAGCCACACTGCGGTCGTAATGCGAAACTCGATAATATCGGCATCGAGGCCGCTGGACGCTGGTGGCCTGGTGGCCTGGTGGCCTGGTGCTGTCCACCGCTGTGGCTGCGGCTGCGGCTGCGGCTGCGGCATTCGATGCAGTCACGGTATCTGCCTTCTAAACATCAACAGCATTTTTGTATATTTTTCGCCTTTAATTTGTGTGCGGCAGTTGCCACGTACAGTCAGGGTCGTTATGCCATAAAAAATAACAATAGGGTAAAATTAGAAGTTCATTTAAGATTTCATCATTTCTCAAGCAGTGCACGCGAGTTATCTACGATATAACTACATAATGCTATGAAATAGATAAATGAATTCGTGTCAAATAACATCGAGACGATCATAACCCGCGATTGGCACGTCGTCGGCCCGCCGCACGTGACGACGCGGGGACGTAACGACGTGAGAATTGGATCCGACGACGTAGAAAGCGCGGCTCGAAATACATCCTGTTGTGAGGGTCGTATGTCAATTGAGAAAGGACGTGAATTTATGGGGGGAATTTAATATTGTATGCGCGATTTAGGCTGGTGCACCTATAAATCATTCATTATACATATTTGGTTTACAGGACGCACATATGGCCGATAACTTCACATTTATTGTAACTTTTAAATATTAGCACTGTTAAGTTATTCATGGAGCGAAAAATCTAAAGTTACAGCAAATTACATCAAATGAAACGGATGTAAGCAGAGCGCATCACTGGAATACTTTCATTGTCGGGAGCGTTCTCCTTGCAACTTCCAAGTGCTCACAATGAATATTCCGGAGTACCCACTGTACCCGGCCGCCGCTCCCGGCGGGATATTGAACGAAAAATAATAAGAAGACTCATAATTAAAATTCATTTCAGAACCCTTCCCCCGCAGATGCCGGGGGGTGGAAAAATTAAGAGTGGAAACTTGAATTATATTTGCGTTCTTCAAGATCTGTGGAGTGTTCCAAAGTAATTCTCTCGGGATTAGTTTTAAATGGAAATGAGTTTTTTCAAGTTCCTGTTTGTACCTACCTACTCGTACCTACCTTTAACGTTGAATATTAAAATAAACGATGATGATAATGGTTATACCCGAAGTCAGGTGGTTGGTCTGGCAGTCCTGTGCCGCTTGCCGCATGCCGCTGCCGCTGCCGCATGCCGCATGCCGCATGCCGCATGCCCTCCGGAACTCCCGAATGCTCTCGTCGACAAAGGTGACAGGTACTCTAACTGAGGAAGCGAGTGAGTTGGTAGTAGCAATGAGTAGTAAGTAACTGACATGACATTACGTACATATGTCATTGATGGATTAAAGGTCTCGAGGAAGAAACACGTACCACAACGTGGCAACACTCGCAATTTTAAAGTAAAGAAGAACTGAAGTAAATGTCCAACCCAGTATTCCCATTCGATTATAAAGTGGGTGACTCCAAGTCATGGCTTTAACTAAGTTAGTTTGCTTTACCGTCCAAGACATTATTGGCACAAGTGTTATTGCACCTAGAAACAGAATAAATTATTCGAGCGACCTTTGTCATGAATTAAAACGTAGTGTAAATACGAAAAGATAAGGTCGTTCTAATGACGTGCGTGTTTCGCACCACACGTGCAAATAAATGTCGCAAGTCGCAGGCACTGGGCAGTGGGCAGTGGGCAGTGGGCACACACCGATGTTTGTTCGCCTAAAACTCCGCCATCGTGCCATTACCGCTCGCCGCTTGTTGACTCGGCTGAGATTTTTTCCACGTACTTCTATATAGGCCTTTAGTTTTTACCGGCTCGTGTTAGATGTCACGGAATAATATTTGTGCGTCCTATTTGCGACACTTTTGTCGGTTCGTAGGCCCGGCTCGGTTGTCGTTAGGCACAGGTATCACTCTCAGCGAGCAACTGTTAATCATTGTGAATGAGAAAACTAAGTAGTCGGGACACGAAGCAGGAAGAAATTCGTACATTGACTTGTTATTCGTCTATGCGTCTCGCTCGCATAGAACGGCAGCCATTGAACTGTGCGAGCGAGACCGCATTATATTAACGCGGGAGTAACAAGTCAATGTATGAATTTCTTCCTGCTTCGTGTCCCGACTTACCTTACCTAAAATACCGATATTTTTGGAGACGCGTTATAACATTTTAAGAGTATTTTTACTTCTATCATCCATGGTATTTTGTTTTGGATTGGAGTTTAAAGAGTAAATGCTTTATTTAGGCCGTATTGGTTTCAATATAAAGAAAAAATTAGGGCACAATTGTGGAGCTAAACACTTAGCACATTATCTACCAGGCCCATCAGCAGGGCCAATATTGTAGCTGCTGCTGCACTTAAAAAAAAATAAGTTTTTGAAATAATGCGATAAGCTAGATAAGACTACTTAACACTAAAAAGACTGCACGCGGCAAGTATGTTAATAAAATTAATCTCCTTAGCTTTATTACACTTTTTACTGGCGACAGTACGACAATGACCTAGTATTTATCGTGTATGGCCGAGCTTATTTACGGCCTGTGGTGTTCGGCTTTTAGAGCTGTTAGAGGAGCGGTGTTAACGAAGACGCGATGCGGCAGACCAGTTAGCAGTCACCCCGCGCGCCCCGTCCCTCCGGGGTTCGTCCCCTCTCTCGCCCGAAACACGCTAATCGCTAAACACTTCCTTCAGTCCAAAGTGCAAGTGTGCAGAACCAATTCGGCACAACCTCTGCCGAATGGGGATTACTGTTTAGCACAATCCCTTAGGTTCCCTCCGATAACAACGGGATGCGTTTTTCCGTTTTCTTGTTGAGTACTCCCTTGAGAGCTTCCGTGTTCAATGTCAGTAACAGGACGAACAATCGCACATGTAGATTATAATGATAGCATTACCTAACTATTATGTATTCTGTGCCTAAGCTCGCATTTTTTTGCTTTACCCATCGCACAGCAATTTTAGTGGCGATTATCTTTTAGCGAGGTTTTACTGCCAGTTTTATCGCGAGGCGGTGGCGCTCTACCTGCTATAGCGCTGTTTCGTACGTACCGTGACACTAACGGATTGTGTTCGAGTAATAAATTTGCTACATGTCATTAAATTTTTAATTGTGAAATGTGTCCCATTTAACTCTATTTTATTCACATATTTAACAGCATGTACGCAGAGTTGTTTTATAGGATCTGCCGCATCGAATGCTAGCCGAGGATGGACGCCGGAGTGTTCCATTTGACAGCGACTAAGCTGCAGACTATAGTAACATTGTTGCAATATGGCGTCTGTTTCCGGACTCAGGACTGAGGACCGGTCGGCTTATCTACAGAGGGCTCGGGCCTCGGAGGCACAACCACACAACTCTCCTACATCGCCCGACATCATGTTTCGACTCGGTGCACTTTATGTATTAGATTACTGCGTTTCATAGCCTTTGGCAGCTTGGAGATGTGTAATAAGATTAGCAATGCAAAAGCTACAATTGCAGTGTATTGAGAGCTATGGCAGAACATGCAACAACCTAACAACATACTACTACAGAACCGCTTACCTATATTCACTACTATATCCTTGCTTATTGATAAAAAAAAATCTTTTTGAAATAAGAAAATAAAACTAGATTGTTCTAATTTTTTTTCTACTTTATTTAGTGTGCAGTAATACTTTCGAATTAAACGGGATGTTCTCGTATGCATGTGGCAGCCAACTAGCTTGATTAGCCGTTCAATCAGCAGCCTAGCCTCCTTACTAAACAACGCCGTTCAACTAGCGGGCTGAATGATATTCAGCCGTACTGTCTGTTACAAGTTACAACATTTAATAAACTGGCTGGCTAATGCTTAGGTCCTTCGTACGATAGGAAAAGGATAGGTTAGGTTATGGTTGTCTGATTTTATTTACGAGAAAAATAGGAACCCCGCTTCGCGGGGTTTCGTCGACATCTATGGCGATACCCTCCGCCATGAAAAAAATCAAATTGAATGAAGGATAGATTAGGTTATTGTATGTTCATAATGGCTGAATATCATTCAGGCCGCTAGTTGAACGGCGCTTTTTAGTAAAGAGGCTAGGCTGTTGACTGAACGGCTACCTTATTAAGCTAGTTGGCTGTGACATGGCACATGCATACTTACTCTCAGTGCGGTCGCGATGTAGCAGTGAACAGTGAACCAGTGGCTTGGTCCAGGCCGCGGCCGCCCACGAGTCAGTCACAAAACGACCACTCTTAACGGATTTATTGAATCGTGGCGACGTGCGTCGTGCGTCGCGTCGCGTCATGGTCGTGGGCAGCGACACGACCGCACGACACGACCCGCTCCGTGTCTCGACACCCGGTCCCCGGACCACAAGATATTTCCTTACCATGCCTATTGCTTCGGCGGCGTCTTTTTACTTTACAACAAGAAACTAAAGGAATAAATTACTCTGACGTCATTTCGTCTGATGAGGAAAGCATTGTTTTAGTTATACCTAGTACCTACAGACTACATGTACGGAAGAAAATATCGATGGATAGGTAAAACATTAAAATATACGCCGTAAAAATAAAAACGTATCGAGTTCGCATTTATCAATTAGTTCAGAGGTTTTTAAAACTTTTCTAAACGTCGTATCTAATACTAATGGCAAAAAGCATTCGGCGCGATTTTTGGCAGAGTTTACGAAAAAATCCAACCAATATTTCAGGGCGTAGTGTCTGTAAAATTTTACCAAACGAGAGCACGAGAACCAAAAGCAAAATGAGTAAAAGTTTCCACAAAAGGCATAACTTATGCTACCGCCCTAAAGCTTTCAAACATCGCACCGGTGCGGCTGCGGCTGCGGCTGCGGCGCGGCACGCGGTGGATCACTAGCCGCATGCCGCATGCCGCATGCCGCATGCCGCATGCCGCGCCGGTACAACATTTTAATACTTGTGCATAAATAGTTTCCACCGAGGACGCTGCGAAATGAAAATTAAAACTAGCACAGACACGACACGCCCCACGAACAACTTTGTGCTCGAAATTGCGCCGCAGAAATAACGTCGGAGCCTCCGTCCTCCGTCCTCCGTCCTCCGTCCTCCGTCACTCGCCTTTGTACCGGGTTCATAAAGCAGTTTAATTAGAGCCGCCGACGGCCCCGCGAGGGCTTCGGCGCGGCGGCGCTTCGCCCTCCCGTCGCTTCCACTTTAACGTTTTTTGTAACGTTCGAGATTTCTTAATCATCGGCAAGGAAACGCCCGGTGGGATGAAATTGTTAGTCCAAATGCCGAAATGAATTATGGAGCAATCTTTAAGGAAATTATTTCACATCTAAGTGAGCTAAATTTCGGCGTTGTAGTACCCATAATTAGGTACATATATGTATATTATTTGGTGCATCTCTGACTACGGGCAGTAATAAATGGTTACTCAAGAAGCTATGTACCTAGTCTCTATTAACACCGCAAACACCCAACCTTATAGCGTTTAATATTTTAGTAAACTGAAATTCTAACTGTTTTAACTGCAATAGCCTACAAGGAGCAGTCGAGTCACCCGATGGTGAGTGGGAGACGCACGGTAGCCCATCGCCGCGGCCGCAGCGTATTACATACAGTTAGACATCAGTAAACACCAAATGCATCCCCATTGCGTGCGTTGCCGGTCAAACAAGATATGGGGGACCCACATTATTTCTGGCTCTCATGGGACAGAGTACAGTGAATTTTATAATAAGTAGCACTTGTAGCTGCTCGGTGGGTCACAAGCCAGCAGCCGTACCACCGTGCATGATTGCCGTCGGAATTAAAATGCGTGGTACAAAACCTCGCGTCCGCCAACTGGAGGAATCGCCTTCACCGCTATTTAGCAGAATCGACCACTGGCATGCCATCGTCTCCTATGTGAATATCGTATCTTAGCCAACCCTGGGATACTCTTAAATCGCAAATAATATTTTGTTTGAAACTTTGAATTCTTCATGAGCTCTGCATCTTCTGAATCTTGAGTTCTGCAGCTACTCCATAAATACGTGTGACAACCCTATGCAACAGGTGTTTGTGTTGTAAGCGAACGCACTAAATTATTTATCGATTAATCACATGGAGTAATGGTTATATTTTTTATAATTAATAGACCTGTTTATGGACCTATCGTCGGTCGTCGGTACGTACATTTTCCAACATAATATCTGGTTTCTCGATATCCCTCATTAAGCACACGAGAGCTCAAGCTATAATTTCATCTAAATAGACCTTTTAAAAAGAAACAATGATGGCGTCACGGCCGACGCGACGTGCCTCAGATGACGTATCAGGCTCCGCGCCACAAAGGAGATAGTATTTCCAACTAAAAAGAACGAGCTCGGTTCCATTTCATGGAACTAATAGACGAGGGTCTTCTCGGTATACGATAAAAAACAGATAAGCATTTCAGTCGACGGCCGAGTATCGAATGTCGATCGCCGCCCGTATAAATCCTCCATTGAATTTTAATGAAAACCACTATTGACAGATAGTTATATTACGGGTTGTTTTTTATCGGCGGGCGCGATGAAGTTATTAATCCGAGGCCGAGTGAGAAGGCACTTTTATTAATAGTCGCTCGTGAGGCTCGCAACCTTCGCAGGCCGACTGTACATCATCGATTATACCAACTTAAAATATCGGAGATCCTAGGCTACGTATGTGTAAAAAGGGTTCTCCTTCAAGACCGGCGTTGCGTAATTGCTCATATCAATAGGGACGGCGAACATATCAAGTCAGGTGCTTCGTCTGCTTTTGCATAAGCCTTTTGGTCTATAAAAAGGATTCATGAATCACGCAAAATACGTATACAGTTTGAACTAGAGAACCTAAACTCCAGAGCGCTTATTTTTAAGTATTACAACAATGTGATGCCTTTTCATTCGCTTCTGCTCTTGGCTTGATAGCTTTGTATTTCCATTGCTAGCTGTTGCTCTCCGATGTGACCCAGCCCATAGCCAATAAACTAAACAGAGATAAACGAAAAATATTATAATCCCAATATGAAAATCACCTGCACCAGTCTTTTGACTTGAGCTGGTTGATTGGCCTCTAGCGTTGTTTCCGTCGTAAGGCGCAATTAAACTATGAACAGGGACCAATACTTTTATCCTTCGTCGGTATCTTTGCATTGTCAAAATCCGCAACAGAAAGCAACTTTCTGTCCCTCGTGCTACAGAGTACAGACTGCACAAAGCACATTGGAAATCAATACACAAGAGTGACTGTGTGATGTGGATGTGGATGGAGAGTGGTCTGAGTGGTGCACATTCTAGCGACACGTTCCCATCTCGCGTGAACACTCCGACACTCGGAGCTCGGAGCTCGGCGACTACTGGGGATTTGTTTTACGTATGCGACGGTACGCAAGTCACTAGAGACATGCGGTCTGTCCTTTTTTATAATGCTAATAACATTCACACGCAATTGAATCATGCACTAGCAAACAATTAAAGTATGTAAATGACCCTTTTTATTCTGAAGGATAGAATTAATGGCACCATGAGTGCCAGTCACCTTTCGACAATTACACACTTTGCGCAGCCAGTGTAACATTTTATGTGAACGCCCAACAAACGAGCAGAAGAGGTCTTCGTCATTGTTGGACATCAATAATCTAAACGCATAGCATTACTGCGTAACAATATTGTTATTGGGAATTGTTTGTTATTGGTTCTCAAAGCTCAATTAAACCAAAAAAAATACCAACTTCAAACGCTATCATACTCATACCCCCGAAGTAGGATTGACCTGTGTCGCGGGTGGATTGGACGACACAAATACATTACGATAACACCTATGACCCAGGTACAAATATTACTTTATCTGTCATATAAATATCTGCCCCGGCTGGGAATCGAACCCAGGAGCCCTCGCTTCGCAGGCAGGGTCACCAACTAGGGTACAGGGTCGTCGAACTTCAAGAAACAGAGTTCCCTCAATTTTTCTTGGATCTCATTAACAGAACTAAATTTTGATAAAAAATATTCACTTTGAAATAAAAAGAGAATTCTCTAAATCAATTCTTAAATGACGAAGTTCTTGAGAACCTCCTTATTTGAAGTCGGTTACATTTGACAGGTAAAAACTATAGTGTAAAATGTAAAGAAACATAAATATTATCGCTCGTCGCTGGTCGCTCGTCGCTCGCGTCGTCTTATCGTCTGTTCCGTCTGGCGGACCCGAGCGCTCACCGTTCACCGCTCGCGAGCTCCCCGGACAATACGTATTCACAACAATGCCGCTCGCAACAAGCTTAACCTTTGTTTTAAACTTCTTTTAAAATACGAGGACTTATTTATTTATTTATTTATTTATTTATTTGTTTATTGCATCAACAAAGTTAACACTTGCACATGCACACATAGTTAAAAGCTAAAACAAAAAGGTAAGTGTCACTTCAATTATAGATGCAAATCAATAGCATAAACATGGTCAATAAACTTGCATTACATTAGAATTAAAAATTAATAAAATTATGCAAAATATAACTTACAATAATAAATAATTAAAAACTGTCAAATTGATAAATAAGAATTAAAAAAAATGTCAAATTGTTAAATACATAATTACAAGACAAATAAGGATACAATAATAATTATTATATTAAAACAATGTCAGTAAAAATAATTAAATTGAAAGTTAAAATTTATAATATTTTTAATATTTTTTTACTTATCTTTCTACTTCACGTGCACGATGCACGATGCAAACATCCACGAACGAGTTGCGCTGCAAGGGACGTATCGTATGAATGTTGAATAGCAGGCCACCCGATAACAGATATAAAGTATGAACATTTTACGACGAAATTTTTTAATCATATGCAAGTTATGTACTTTCTGTGGAGGTACTAGTCGGTATCTGATCATTTGAGAGATCACCGCTGCAGCGCTGATATCAGCGACAACAGGGCGACGAGGGCGTTAGCAAGGGGGTGTGAGAATCGTTGGAACTTGAAGCTCTACTAAAATTTTATCTTACTTTACATTATTTCTTCTCTATTTTGTGAACACTTACCACAAAGTGGTTCGTTTACTCGTTTGCCGCCTATTTAAGTCCAAAAAAGTATGTCCGACACGACAATTGTTCAATATTATTATAATGTTTTATCTACAAATGGCAAACTGACATGGGGTTAGGTGAGCACTGCGGCCTGTGGGCGGCGCCATAACCGTACTCCTGTTCACAGCGACCAGGGGTCAGGGGACCATTCTTACAACTGGAGTTATACTATCGACTGAGACATCTTATAGTCGCCACGAACTAAGATGCCCAATTTGTCGTTTGCAATCACAGTGACACTAGAGACGTACAAAAAAATCGGTTCACGAGAAAAACCAATTTTTGCAACAAATCAATTCAAAATTGTAAGACCTTCTAATCGATTCGATAATTAAATTGTAAACTAAAAACCGTAACATTTAGGTACCTCCCAACTATCTCGATTAAGCTACATATCTCGTACCACGTATTCTCAATATTATGTATTTAGGACTCCAATAAAATATTCTTTTGTTTCTTCCTAACAACTCATGCTTCTAGATATGCATGGAAATAGCCGAGCCGGCAAACAAGCTGCCGATCCACCTGATGGTAAGTAGCTGTCGTCGCCCATGAACATCAGCAACACCAAAAGCATCTCTGGTGCGTTGCCGGCTAAGAAAGAGAAGAAAAAGAAAGAAAGATAGATCATGATAGAATGAACTCATCCGCTCAGTTTCATAATAATATTTTGAGATATTATGAGCGTCAGGGAAAAAACTACAGTGAATAAATTCTTGTTTATTTCGTAACACACATTCATGTATACATAATTATTAAATTTTTGAAAAAAAAAAGAATACTGCAAAAAGCTTGGCTACATAATCTTAATATATATAAATTACGTGTCACGTTGTTTGTTCGCGATGCACTCCTAAACTACTTAACCGATTTTAATCAAATTTGCACACCGTTCACAAACTGCACGTGTGCAGTTTGATCCAACTTGAAAGATAGGATAGCTTACATCTCAAAATAAAAAAGCTTTTGACAGAACGAAGTCTGTCCGGGCAGCTAGTCTTATATATAAAATTCTCGTGTCACGCTTTTTTGAAGTTGAACTCCTCCGAAACGGCTGGACCGATTTTCGTGAATCTTTGCGTGCATATCGGCTAGGGTGGAGAATCGGACAACATCTATATTTCATCCCCCTACCCCTAAAAATTTTTTGGCAGAACAACGTCTGCCGAGTCAGCTAGTTAAATATAATATATTATCTGCAGTTTACTCTCCATGGATGGCGAAGTGCCCATACATAATGGAAAATGTCCTTTGTTAGCATCCAATTCGTCGTGGTATTCTTGGGTACCTAATTTAAAATTCTAATGCAAGTAAATCATTTTTAACAAAGTAATTAAATTAATCAATTTTCATTTTTAAATTCCGATTATAGTAATGTATCGATTATGATTGGTTTTAGAAACGGTTTCAGGCCGTCACATCACTTTGCGTCAGTTTTGTTTTAGGCCTCTTCATCTATCATTGTTTCGACGTCAAATATTTTTAATAAATTTTGCATAAATTATGATGTGCTGGGATTTTTACTAGATTATAACGTTTACTATGATTTATAATCAACGCCAATGAAAATGAGTAAGGATTTTTAACAAATTTTGGAAAAATCCTTTGTCCGTTAGTATTCAACTATTCATGTCAAGTAAATGATTATTCCATTTCGCTCAAAGACGTCCATACAATGTTAGTTCATATTAATAAATGGCAGCTATCATTATGGGCATCTTAGATAATTTTGACTTTAGTACACTGTATGATATAAAACATTCAGCAAGGTGACTCGGCGCCGTGGGAGCTCTGTGAGTTTTTAAGTTGTTAAAACTTCCGCTACTTTCAATAACATGTAGAGCTAATAAAGCTGCTAAAGCAACAAATATAACTAACGTTGCCACTATTAAACGGGATCTTAATGTAAATACGTCTCATAAAGTTGCTATATTGCAACATAATCTTACGAATCAAGGCGATGGATATTAACATCCGCTGAAATTTATGCATCTGCTGTTGCGAACCGAGCGATACGGCACCCAGCTGATACCGCGAGCCGCGCCGCACCGCCCCGAGCGATCACACATAAATTGCGAAGATTATGCCACTTCCTATGGACTTTACGTTCCGCTCATATTCAAGCGTTTCCTGTACATGAAGGATTTATGAATTATAAGTGGGTCTTAAATGTATCGCTCGCCTAATATAACAATGAAAAATATCATTGTTAGCAATGGTAAAATAAGAGGATCCGGGGACCCAAATCAACAAATCAAATCAAATCAAAATCTTTTATTCATATAGGTATCACTGATACACTTATGCACGTCATTTTTTAATCTACCAGCTTTTCGGAAAGGCGCTTTGTCAAGGAGGAGAAGAAAAGCCGAAAGAAACTCCTCAGCGCATCTTTTAAAATCATGGATGGTTACATAATATTGCGTTCTAACCTACGCGGAACTGGATGCGGCATTAGTTTCCAGGCGTCTTTGTCATTAATATATTCATTTATACTATAGTATCCTTTGCCTACTAGCTGAGATTTCACATATCTCTTAAACATTTGGATAGGTAAATCACGTATTGACCTAGGTAATTTATTGAAAAAACGCACACCGAGCCCCATATAAGAACCTTGTACCCTACTTAGGCAAAAAGATGACGTAACCAAATTATGTCTGTTTCTAGTTAAATGATTATGCGTATCACTGTTCTGCTTGAACATACCTAAGTTGTTTTTTACGAAAATAATATTGCTGTAAATAAATTGAGAGGCTACTGTTAATATGCCTATTTCTTTAAATTTCTCACGCAGGGATTCGCGTGATTTTAATTTATAAATGGCTCTGATTGCCCTTTTCTGCAAAATAAATATAGCATCAACATACCATACCATCAAGCCCCACATCAATATACCATAGGACATGAGACTATGAAAGTATGCAAAATAAACAAGTTTAGCAGTTTCTACATCAGTAAACTGTCTTATCTTTCTAATGGCATAAACTGACCTACTTAGCTTACTCGCGAGAGCCGTTATATGGGTGCCCCATTGTAGTTTAGAATCTAAGGTGACACCCAAAAAAACCGTGGATTTTTCCATAGTTAGAATTTCATTATTTAATTTGAGGCTTTTACTAACATTCCGTACATTAAGTAGTGAAAATTCAACACACTTAGTTTTTTTAGCATTTAGCAGCAAATTATTTGTAGTAAACCAGTGTGATAAACGAGACAGAGCACTGTTTACATCGTCAAAATTCATTTTATTTCTATTCGTCTTAAATATAAGAGAAGTATCATCAGCAAACAGGACAATCTCTGCATATTTCTTAATATAATACGGCAGATCATTTATATATACTAGAAAAAGAAAGGGGCCTAGAATCGAGCCCTGAGGTACCCCCATAACAGATTGAGATCCCGATGACTTGGTATCATTTATACTAACACATTGGATTCTACCCTTCAAGTACGACGCAATCAAGTTGAGTGAATTATTCTTGATACCGTAGTGACTAAGCTTAAGTAGAAGTGTTTCGTGCTCAACACAGTCAAATGCTTTAGACAGGTCACAGAATACCCCTATGGCATTTTGTGAATTTTCCCAGGCCTCAAAGATGTGTTTAAGAAGCCTAGCACCTGCATCTGTTGTACTACGGCCTTTGGTAAAGCCGTATTGTTCAGGGTGGAGTAAGTTATAAGTGTTGAAGTGCATCAGCAATTGTTTTAATATAATTTTTTCAAAGACTTTACTGAGAGTAGGTAAAATAGAAATAGGTCTGTAATTATTAACGTCTGCTTTATCCCCAGATTTAAAAACCGGAATAATCTTACTATACTTCATAAGATCTGGGAAAGTACCTAGATCTACACATTTATTGAATAACCTAGTTAAATAAGGGGCTATCACATCTATTATATTATTTAAAATTTTGACAGACATTCCCCATAAATCACCCGTATTTTTAATGTGCAATGCACGAAAGGTTCGAACTATTTCCAATGAGGAAGTATATTTAAATTTAAATGAAACACTACATTCATCAACGGTATCTTTTAAAATAGAATGTGCTGCCGTCGGGGATGAAGTCAACGATTTTGTCAACTTAACAGGAATATTTTGAAAGAAATTTTCAAATTCACTAGCCACCTCTTTATCAGAGGTTATTTTATTTTGACTAACTAATAATTCATATTTATATTTCATATTTCAACGCAATGAAAAGCTAAAACAATTTTATACAGAATCTACGGAGCTAAAAGAGGCAGGGAATAAATTTTATCAAAAATAAAATTACCTTCCATCGAATTTAAAAACATACCATCGAAATTGGAACTCAGCGGCGAAAACGATGTTTGGTTTGGCCGCGCGGCCGCCCGGCCGTCCGTCGATAGAATAACAATAATTTAACGGAACCCGCGGCCTATCACGAAATGAGTCCGATCAACATTCCATGGGAAATTTATTTTGTCCGCTGGGTGAGCAATAAAAAGCAAAAAATTTAAATAACATAAATTAAAAAGGTTGCACGAAATTCAAAAGTTCTTTTGAGCCAGTTTTAAAATTGGAAGGCAAAGAAGTAAAGCTGTAGAACCGGTCGTACATTAAAAGTAAAACGGCAAAGACATTCGCCATTCAGCCTATTAAGTCCTTACGCGCCCGCAACGTGTCTAAAGGCAGCTTTCACCCCACTTTTTGTTTTCAGGCAAGTTAGAGGCTTGCGCGGGATTTTAATGACATAGAAGAAGCAGACGGGAGTGCAGCTAAGCAGATGTTGAGAGCCTTGTACACTGTGGACTGCGAACTTCTTTATAATATTCATCGAATGATACATTAACAACCGTTCTCCTGAGAATTGAGATTGATACCCAAAACTGAAGCCTTGAAGCACGCGTGTACGCGCGACTTGTTTAAATTAAAACATGGCAGGAGATGTATTTACATGAGTTGGTATATGAATACTTAGGCGACATTTAATTATTAACATTTATAAATGACATGAATTAAATAAATTTTAAGTAGCGAAATTAAAATTTCATTTATTCCTAAGACATCCTGTTATGAAAATTCAACCCCTACGCTACCATCAATGTTGACGTAAGTAGATGTTTTGTATTTCAACAAACATCTAAAGCTTTTCAGTTAAAAAAACGTTTCTCAAAAAACAAGAGTGTTTTTAGAATCCACTCTTTATCTTTTGAATGTTTCAAAGTAGGCAGGTCATAAAAAGCCAAAGAATATAAAAGCGCAAAATGCGGCTAAGCCAGCAATCCGTATTTTATATTTACGTGGGCATACAAATTTCTCTCGTATATATTTATTTAGTGAAGCAGTTTATGCAAATGGCGGCGGGTCACGTGGTCACGTCCAACTATTGACCGAGGTCGCGTATGCATATTTATACGTGGACATTATTTCGTGGCATGTGCAATGTGCATGCCGAGCTCGCCTCTCGCCTCGCCAGCTTAGGATGGAAGATAACACTTTGTACAAATGTAATTTATTATAAACAGTTGAGCTGAGGCACGCATTATCTTTTCTTTCTCTTATTTACTCTTCTCACAAAAAAAGAACGGGAGCAGATTGATTTGAAAAGATAATAACTAGAAAAAGAAAATTAAATTGGAACTTGATAGTTCAGACAGACTTCGATTAGGTTTTCAGTTACGATCTGAAAGGTGTAAATTCTTGAGTATGGAGGTATTATTGTGAACATGTGAGAATAATGCTAATCAGAATTATGAAAAATTTTAACCACTTACACTTAATCAAATGGTTGACCATGGCGTTCAAATTACATATTGAGAGGAAGTAGTGTTGCGTTTAATATGATAATAAAGTTGAATTATTATTAATGGTCTACCCGGCTACGGCTAGCGACCGGAAGCAGTTAACACGCTTTTTATCCGGCTCCGAATACAGCAATGGACACACGTTAAACATTTGAATATTAGGTTGACGATTAAGGAGCCCTATACGCCCTAACATTTGCCATTTTGTGACAAAACTAACTAGTTTGCCAACTGGCACCTAAACTATTCCATGCGGAACGAAACAAGCGCACTGTAATTGATGTTTACAGCTGAAACATAACAGGATTTGAAAATTGTACCGCTGCTCCGGGTAAATGCTTTCACGCTGAAAATAAAATGATATGTTTACGCCGTTTGCCGCAATAATGCCTGCTGTTCACTCACACAACTAACAGAGGCTATAGTTAGGTTTCTTTCACTACACTAGCAACTCCACCAAGCCCCGATTGCAGAAATTGTAATTCAACTTAATTGTTACCTCTTGGAGGGCGAGTTGAAGTTAAATTAAAGCTCGGCAAGGTTGCCTCTCGAATTATCCGATGAGCTATTTCAACGTTGGCTTATTCATCATTTTCGCTTTTATTTATTCTAGTGTTGCTCCCTTATGTAGCCTTGACGAGGATGATGTTCAACTTCGGGGTGTTCACAATGCTTGCGGTAAATACCGATTAATTATATTTTTAATCAGTGGTGTTCGGCCGAGCGGGGCCGCGGGGGCCGAGCGGGGCGGCGGGGGGCTGAACGCTAATTGATTTATTAAAGTTTGTGATTGCAATGGCCTGAGGCACGGCGTTCATTGAAATGAAAATTTCATTGGCTTTAAAAGTGCCATATATATAATATGCATAGCAGTATAAAGGTTTCAACTAGAGTTACTAGACCTTCAATAAATATTGTGTTCCTCCTGCAGTCCTGCTGGTCGAACGACATGGATTTAATGCAAGTTTTACCGTAAAAAGTATTGTAAGTTTATAATTACGAGTACTTACTATAAAAACGTACCTTTGTTGAGAGCCTCAAATATATGTACCTATATCTGTTGGTACCATAACTACAGCTATCTTTTAAGTGGAATGGATGGGTGAATACTAGTTAAATACCTCATTCTATTTGTGAAAAATACGTAGAGTGTTTACTTACTTTGTCTTCTGTGAATCTCTTAAGTTTTCTGTAAAAATTGTTGCGTTTTGACACATTTCATTGGAGACTTCATAATACTGATTTATTGTCTTGAGATTATTCCTGCATACTGCATGATACTTATTATATATTAAGGTAACGGCTCCAGTAATGGACGAGGCTCCAGTAATGGACGAAAAAAAAAGAAATCATCTAGAATATGGTTATGAACCAGTTTTTTTATATTGGCAACACTGTTTCATATACTATAGTCATCGGACTGCCTAAGTTTAACATTTTATTCAATTCGGTCTGCTAGAACACAAGTTAGCGCGAAATATAAATTGTTCGTCATCGTAAATTTATATTACCGGCTTTTCTTAAGGAAATAGTTAGTGCGGTAAGTAATAAGTTTCATCTGTAAATTGGTATTGCTTTTTTTAAATCAAAATGTGTTTTGTTTGTTTGGTTAACCATGAAATTAAGTCTACAACACACAGTGTTGTTACTCCAGAGAAGTTATATTTGTTGATATTTTGTTGGTGTTCATTACTGGTGCACTATAATTGTATAGCTCCAGTAATGGACATAATTTTATCAAAATTTATCTTTGCTACTGTGTATCCAGAATTTGAACTAATTTTACTCCTAGTATTATTTTTTACCATGAGCTAGCTGCAAATTGGGAAAATGTTGCTATTATTGGGTATTTTACAGATATCCAGTAATGACACTGATATAAAATGATAGATACTGAATTATTATTATTAGCATATAGGAGGAACTGTAGCCAACGGGCAACTGTTTCCAGTGGATCCTGTCGATTTTGAAAAGAGAACGAGGGCTCAATTTTGAAAATAGAACCTCCCGGCGCGACACAAATTTTACAGTGTAAAAGAAATGAAAAAATACTACATTTTTGCTATTTAAATTGTTACCTAGTGTTTTAAACATATTTTTGATTTTTATTACTTTACAGAGACGAATAATACTGATAATCTGATATATTATAAGTGCATGCCAAAATTCTTTACTTACAGATATATCTCATTACAAAAATTGACAGCAGAAAATTATAATTGTTGTTGCTTAATTAATTTAATAGACTAACCGTCCCGGCGATCTTTGTAAAGCCGGACAAATTAATGCCATGTTACTAAATTTTAACTAAACTCGTGTACGTGTCTCCCTCTCCTGCTCCATCTCACTCTCCTCCCTCTCTCTTTCTCTATCTATTAATTAATTAATTCTTAATCAATTCACTCATACACCCATTCATTCATTCCTTCATTTACTCATTAATTTATCCATTAATTAATTCATCATTTAAATACATTCACTCGTTCATTCATTCATTCATTCACTCGTTCATTATTTCATTCAATTACTCATTCATTCGTTTATTCATTCAATCAATCATTCATTCATTCAGGGTTCATTGATTAACATTCGATTATGCAGTTTTTATTTTTTTATTTCCATTCATATTTATTAATATTTGTAAATTAATTTAATTTAGTTTAGGTAGTTAATACTTATATGAAAAGCTGATAATGTTGACGTTCATAAATTACTAATCCATTCTATACTTAATATTATAAATGCGAAAGTGTTTGTTTGTTTGTTTGTCCGTCTTTCACTTCGTAATGGAGCGATGTTATGTTATGATTTTTTATGTGCAGATAGTTAGAAGGCTGGAGAGTAACGTAGGCTACTTTTTACCGCGGTAAAACAACTCATTCCCGTGGAAAGATCCATTATGATGCGTATTTGTCCATACTTCTATACTTCCATATCCATACTTCCATACTATCCATACTTACTATACTTACTATACTTACTAATACTTACTAATATTATAAATGCGAAAGTGTGTTTGTTTGTTTGTCCCTCTTTCACGTCGTAACAGAGCGATGTTATGGTATGATTTGTTGTGTGGAGATAGTTAGGAGGCTGGAGAGTAACGTAGGATACTTTTTAGCGCGGTAAAACAACTCATTCCCATGGAAAGATCCATTATGATGCGTATTTGAATCACTCCATACTAAAAGTAACAAAGTGTTGGTCCTCTACTCCTCTATATGTATAAGTTCGTAAAGTATCTATGGACTGATATAAATTTATAGTTAGAATTTTTTTTTTTATATCTTAATATAAGTAAATGCTTGTATACAATCCCACCTGTTGGTAAGTGGCGATGTAGTCATGGATGGTCATATATAAATATTGGTAGGTATAACTTTATATTTATAGTTGGAAGGTCGAGGAGGGTTATAGGTTCTACAGTTGTTTCCTCTTAGTAACTTTTAAATTTTGGATTGGTTACTTATTTATTCTTGCACTAGGAATGTGTCATGCATGTAAAACAACTCATTTTTACTTCCCTGTGAACACGCGGGCGAAGCCGCGGGTAATAGCTAGTTAATAAATAAAAATCTTAATATGAGTACAATTTTAATTATTATTTTCTCTTCCTTAATGCTAACCTCATTGTCAATTTAGAAAACTTACAAGTAACCCAGTTCCTTAATGTGAATGTTACATGTAAAGTTGATTAAACAAGTGCTTGTCAGGCCAAGCGCAATGTAGGGTTCTGAAGTAGTAAGTTTATCGACTATTACTCATTGACTACATAAATTAACATAGCCGGAATAGTTTTTCTTGTAAATTCATCATATAACCTATTTTTCACAATTGTTTCACTTGTCCAACTCTAACCGTTTAGCCAGCAGGGCGCCCCCTACTTGACTCTAACCAAAATTAGCTCTTTAAAGCCAAATATTTTGCAAACGAACCCCTAATTCCAAAAATGGTCTTTGAAGAACCATAATATTTTTGGAAGTCCTTTTCAACGATACCCCACACTATAGGGTACACGAAGAATAAAAAAATCATCCTCACGTTACCTGTAGGGGAGGTACCCTGAAAAAAAAAAGTTTTTCAGTATTTCTGGAGTTTTAATAAATAGGTATATTCATATCAAATTACAGCTTTCTACCACTAAGGGTCTCGGCGCTTTGCTTCGGACAGACGGACGGACATGACGAAACTATAAGGGTTCCGATTTTACTTCGGAACCCTAGAAAGATATTAATAATTATTATTCTTTTGGATTTTCATCATAGATTAGTCGATAACTAGCTTATCTAGTTTTATATGATTCGTGTCCATTACTGGGTGTCCATGACTGGGGTATGTCCATTACTGGGTGTCCATGACTGGGTTTTTGCTGTCCATAACTGGGTAAAAAAATGATAATTTTTATTTGTTAATTAAATTTAAACCAATTGCAATATCTCACGCGTGACACAGCAGAAATGTTGAATAAGAACAGGACTTTACACTTTAAGTACTTTCAGGTTCTGAACTTTCACAATATAGGTAAAATTTGACAAAAACCACAAATTTGCTGTTAAACCGTCCATAATTGGGGTGTTTACCTTATATACATTTTGTATTGTATTGTATTGTATTTATACATGTCGGTGTCTTAGCAGCCGGCGCCATACATTGTTTGATTGAATGTCTCTGTTTTAACTGAAATGGCCGGGCGTTACAAAAACATCTAGTTGATAATACAGCCGCATTCACTGAAGGCTCCAGCTGGGCAT
Organism: Thymelicus sylvestris; assembly: GCA_911387775.1. Classification (NCBI taxonomy): domain Eukaryota; kingdom Metazoa; phylum Arthropoda; class Insecta; order Lepidoptera; family Hesperiidae; genus Thymelicus; species Thymelicus sylvestris. Next base: position 14,741,800 of record OU426905.1, on the reverse strand, counting down.
TTGACGCCCTTTACGGCGTTCGTTTTCGCTTTAATTTCACTTTTACGGCATATTTTACTGCGTCGAGCGGATCATATACGACCATATTGTTTTTATTCCAGAGATTTACGTCCCACCCACGGACAGTAAAACTTTCGATAGACTCCCCTTTTCTTCTCTGTAATAACGTAATAAAACTTCTCAAATTACACTGAGTTTTTATATTTTTACGGTTGCCAATCTGGTGGTGTCTATTTTATGGCAACGCTGTGTTCACTGCTGGAAGTGGAGCTGCTTTGTTTTGTAATAGTAGAATGATATTATCTAGGTATAGTACTAGGTACCTATATCTGGCGTTGATTAGTAACTGAAGCCTCCTGTCGTCGGTCACACTACAGGTACAGTCACCTGCAGAGAAAAGTAACCCGCCTGTTTACAAATATACGAACAGCAACGTTTCTGTTGCCTGTTGCGTTGTTAACAGATGGGTTACTTTTCTCTGCAGGTGACTGTACAGTTGACTGTAGTCACTGTAGATAATCATCTGAAGGTCCAAATGGAACGCCTAATGTACATATTTGCTTTGGCTGGCTTCAACAATACTCAAGTGAACAATATTATGACTTTTATCTTTTTTTGGGCCCGTGAGTGATAAGTGATTTTATTATTTTTATGGATATGTAGATTTTAGAAAATTATTTGGATGATATTAAAAGATTTGCAGCAATATTATCAATATGGAGAATCTTTTTGTAATTTATTTTGACATTTACATTATACTCTGGTCCCATCGGCAAAGTGTGCTGGAATACTACTGTTGTGACCATACTGACGTACGCATACTTGAACAAATAAATCACTCATTCATTCATCCAACACCCTACAAACTGGAACACGAAACATGAACTTACTTCACGAACTTTTGATCCGCTGCACGCGCTGGAGAGGACAGTTAACTGGAAGTTCTTCCTACCGGACTCATTATGTGGGAACTAGGTACATCTGTTGGGACAAGGCTCTCTCAATTGATGAGAGTGGAGTGGACTATAACCTTAACCCTGAGCTTATTTTAAGCAGGTACATGAGCGTCTATTTCATTGTACTTAAAAAGTTTGTGGACCAACAGCGGATTAGGTAATACAATATATTATATTAATTATACGTCATGTTACATACATCATAATTGATCATAATATATTTTAATACCACCCACTAAACTGTATAATAATAAAGTACTAATAACAGATCGTTCATCAGCTGAATATGTAGGTAATGACACGATATTGATCGTCGGACACGTGAACGTGACGGGGCCGCGGGCGATCTCGATAGCGATCGATATCGGTAGATCGCGCGTGATCCTGCGATCGGCGATAAGGGAGCGTGCGCATACGTCACATGTTCCGAATGCCGAGCGGGAGGGAAGGGGGGGAAGGGGGGCGTCACGTGGTATCCGCTGTAGGTGCAGTGTGAGCGGTTGGTAAGAGAGATGCACTAAAGAATCGTGAAACGATTCGAATTATTACTGTGTTTTGGAAGAAATTTATCATAGGTCCGATCAGTAAAATGGGTGATCTGGACTTGATGGTAATTTTCGTCAATGGATATCCTTAACAACAGAGACTGAGAGAGACCCGTTTGTTGACTGACTTTATACTAGGACATAGCATCGCAATGTGGGACAGGAGGCACCCGGCAGCTCAGCCTCGTCAGTCAACCAGTTGCCAGTCGTGCAGGATGTAATATGAACATGGTAACTGGGTACGTGCGTAGTGCTGGAGGAAGGATGGAGTTCCTTCCAGCTCGGGTTGTTTACCGTGTAATCGAACACCAATATCCATATTGTGGCTTGAGTCTTGAAACAGAATCTTCGAAATACAATATCCATTACTGACATTGACTTGACGTGGGAGACTCCAAGGAAAGGGTGAATAGGCTTTTACTTTGTGCGACCACCATAATATAGACTGTATCTTTATTATCAGGTAAGATAATGGCCAAGCAGTAACTATAGAAAGTAAAAAACTGTAGTAAAAACCATTCATCATGTAACCTGAGAGCTACAACCATTCATCTAATGGTATCCGTGTTCTAAATCCAGTGCCTGTGGGGCCGCTATCTGCTATCCGTATCCGCAGTATCCGCGGTATCCGAGTACCGCGGCCGAACACGAGAGCGGCCCATAAATAATTTAAAACGATACAGACGTCCAATTTAATTACAGTAATGCGAATAAATTGAACGTTCGCTTGTAGAGGATATTTTTTCGCGCTGCGGCTTCATCAAATGTCGCCGGTGACATTTTAAGTATGGAAATTTTTATGTCGACTTTCGCTATCATCAGTACCACGATATCGCAAGCGATAAACTTTAAGCGAAAAGAAAAAGCGGCCAAGTGCGAGTCGGACTCGCCCATGAAGGGTTCCGTAGCAGCAAGTAACATAATATAAAAGTTTTTGTAGTTCGTTGTAACTTTGATCGAGGTAAATTGCGGTTTACGATTTATGACGTATTAAAAAAAAACTACTAACTAGATCTCGTTCAAACCAATTTTCGTTGGAAGTTTGCATGGTAATGTACATCATATATTTTTTTTAGTTTTATCATTCTCTTATTTTAGAAATTACGGGAGGGGGGGGACACATATTTTACCACTTTGGAAATGTCTCTCGCGCAAACTATTCAGTTTAGAAAAAAATGATATTAGAAACCTCAATATCATTTTTGAAGACCTATTCATAGATACCCCACACGTATGGGTTTGATGAAAAAAAAAAATTTGAGTTTCAGTTCTAAGTATGGGGAACCCCCAAAATTTATTGTTTTTTTTCTATTTTTGTGTGAAAATCTTAATGCGGTTCACAGAATACATCTACTTACCAAGTTTCAACAGTATAGTTCGTATAGTTTCGGAAAAAAGTGGCTGTGACATACGGACGGACAGACAGACAGACAGACAGACAGACAGACAGACATGACGAATCTATAAGGGTTCCGTTTTTTGCCATTTGGCTACGGAACCCTAAAAATGTAGTGTAATCAGGATATGTTACTTAAAAAAAACATGTAGGTACTTACTCATACCCCCGTACTATGATTCCCTGTGTAGCGAGTACCGACCCGGCTACCGGCTACCGGCTACCGGCTACCGGCTACGGGTCATTACTTGTAGTTGGGGTGAGCGACCCCTACAATTACAAATTGGGGCATTTAAACTTAGTTTTATGAGTAGATATAAATCTGAAACATTACGTGATAATCATCAGGAGGTTTAATATTAGCTGATATTTGTAATCTAAATATTAATTACGTGATAATCATTAGGAGGTTTAATATTAGCTGAGGTTTAATATTATTTGTAATACATTATTATCGTCAGCCGTTCTTATAAAAGTAAGACCATAGGTGCATCAAAGATACATAGGTGTCCAACTATCTATAGTCTATACGGTCTAGTGGCAGTAGTTCGGTTACTAGTCCGGTCAACCGAACTAATGCAACTTTTTAGTGTCAGTAGTTCGGTTAGTCCGGTTAACCGAACTACTGATACTTTTTAGTGGCAGTAGTTCGGTTAATATAACAATATGGGAAATAACAATACTAACCGCATATCGCCGTGGTTGAAACAAATTCTCATGTGAGTTCTGTTGAGCTGCAATAAACCGACATCATCCCCCCCCCCTCGCCTTCCACCCCAACCCTGTCCCATTTACTTATTCAAATATTTGATCAATGTTGGATGACTGCTACAGATAGTATAATATAGATGTAGCCTGTAGCTAGTTATGATAGATGCTCCATGATAAACATGTTTGTGACGTCTGTACTCTGTATGGAATATTCTTCTACGTGAATGGTTCACTTGCTCTGAACGTAATTATGTTTGTTCATTGAAAATCTTGTTTAGCTTCACAAGATAATACGTTATTTAAATGAAATAGACAGCTGCTACGTTTAACCGTTTGTATGTCCCACTGGGATTAATTCTTCATTCAATTCTGACATAATATTATAATAGCTACCGAAAAGTATACTAAAATGCGGTTAATTACACTGTAGGTATCAAGTGCTCAAAGAGTGATTACGAATTTCGTTGTTAAACTCAGTATTATATCAGGTGGTTAAATCCTGGATCATACGCTTTCTGCCCAATTCCCACTTTATTTCCTGCTCATTAATTATCTGTAGACATGTTCAAAAGTTTAAATCAGCCGGTTCTAGTGCGCTGTGATCACTGATCATCGATAAGAACGGGACAGCCACAGGAACCAATTGCACTAAATAATGAGTAATTGATGTATCCGCGGTCTGATCACGAACCGACGGCCATTACGGCAATAGAGACGGTAACCACTGGGATGGGCACCCGCAGCCCGCTCTCCGCTATTATACAAATTGCCAATTTGAAATTGCAACCTTATAACCCGCAGGTGGAAGAATCTTGGCTCCATTAGGTAATCACTAATCCTACTGATCTGCGGTTAAGCTATACCTACGCTGCAGCTTTGTTTCGTTAGAAGGACGTCGAGGCGAAACCTACAAACTGTTCCATTTCCCATCTCAAGTATAAAAGAAAGAAAGAAAGACAACACAAGCATTCACACACTAATAACATCGCATAAACAAGAGTCACATCAATGTGTATATTGGCCGGTCCTTCAGGCAGTCCAGTTGGCAGGTAGAAGCATTCTTAGCTGACATACAGGACCATCTATACCAGGCTCACATAACTTGGTAAAAAAGGAGAACAGTTATATGACTTTTAACATATTCATCACATTTTCGTGGAAAAACTAAATAGCGTGGTGTTGCAATGTTGTCAGAGTTGATCCGGGTGCCGGGCGGTTGGTTAGCTTGGTGCCAAGCCAACACTGCCAAGTGGTGGCCACTCGCCACTCGCCATGCCGGTATGTGCATATTGAATGACCGACGACCGGTGATCACAGTCCACAACATAATGAGCCGATTAGACCCGATTCACACGCAGCTCCGTGACGCGGACGGGTCAGTGTCGGTTTCGGCCGATTTCGTACCTAAATCACTCTTTATTGCGCGCCACGCGACGCAGATATTTACGAGTGAATCTGCATAAAACGGCCGTAAAATCTGGAATAATGGAGGTCACCTCATCCCATAAGCAATTTCAAGCAGGACAAGCCTCTTGTTAGTGGGTCACTGTTGCGCGGAGACGTCAACACCCAATAGATATTACCTGCCATAAAGATATTTATTATGTTTCATGAACTTCTTACTCTATGCTCTACTGCCTATTTTACACCAATGTGCCCTCTGTCGATAATGTACAGGACCTACACAAAAGAGGTTCATTGAGACCCGCAGGCACCGCAGCAGTCGGAGTCAGTCAGCGCTATGAGCGGTGATCGATGGAGACGTATGGCTCCACTCACTGCCACCTCCCAGGCTCCCACCCTGCCAGGGCCGCCAGCTCGTGGAAATAGATTGTCTTACTCGTATATATCCGCTTCATTCTATTATAATACATCTTTGGAGCATGGCAGCTGGTTTTCAACCAACATCAATTTGTATAACCGCAGAAATTCATTTCGACACTTAAATTAATTTTGCGTTGCTGAATACGTAGATCGTGAAACATTTTAGAAATTTATAAATTAGTGTTTCACGCAAGAATTGAGTGCCCCGTAGTTACCAGCGCGGTGCGGTGGGTGGCGGTGGGTGGTGGTGGCGCGGCCCGAAGTTACCAGTTCTTATAAAACCATTGAGGAAGTCGTTCGAATCACTGTTCTCGATCAGAAAGCACTTTCAAAACTATAAGCGGCTATGATCGATGGCGGCCGGTGACAGTCTCGTTATCGAGACGATCAGCTTGCAATATATTAACGTTAAATTTATATAAGGGAAATTGTAAGATAATTATCATTGCATTAAATCATCTGGTCCAGGCGGATTCTTCCGTGAGAAAGTCAGATAAAGACAAGTTTCAGCGGAAAAAATTTAATCGGTTTTTATTTGTTTTAAGTAAATACATTTTGCGAAAATGAGTAAGGAAGCATCAATTCAAGATGCCTTAGATTCCAGAATCGCAGTTTTGTCATCCAATAATTCCCGGTGCCTAAAGTTAAAGGTGTTCGAACAATGTGCCGTAGTACGCCCACCCAGGCCCCAGAGCAAGCATGCTCTTGCTCAAAGTATTTCGATCCGATATGAAGGGCGCTACGCTCGGCATAAATAAATTTTAACTAAATTTTAAGTGAATAATTTTTAGTGTGCGTCCACACGTAATAATTTAGTAAAGCTCTTTAGTTCATACAATTCTACTTAACTACTGAAGCATTTTACTAAATTACTTAATTACTTAATCATTTTACTAAATTTTAACTAAAAAATGCTATTCCAAACGTGTTAAGTGATAAGCCCCGCCCACCTAGTTAACAAAAAATAGAAAAAATTCTAAATTACTTGTCTACTTGATTACTTAACTACTAAATTACTAAACTACTAAATTGTACGTTTACACGTATTAATTTACTTAAAATTTAGTTAACTACTTAATACGTGTAAACCGAACATTAGCCGCCCAAAGTAGCGCCAGCCGGAGGCAGGTAGATCCTGTATTCGATGGGATAAAAAATCCCAACAATGGAGTCACGACCTAAAGCGCGATTTACACTTCAATAAGTACAGTAGCGAGTTAACTTACGACACCGGCGAGTTAAGTTGTTAATGTCGTTTGAACGGCAAAAGCGAGTTAAGTAGTAAGTGGTTCAGTTAAGTTGATTCAAATAGAACGCGATCCTATTTTTTGGCGAGTCCAGTGCGAAGTAGGCCCCTCCCTCGCGTCTCCCGCACCCCGCTAACTTAACTGGCCGGCCTGGCCGCCATGTAGCCGGCCTAGACGGGCGAGTTTAGTACAGTGCATAAGTTTGTACACTGCGGCCGCAGACACGTGTAGGTAAATTTAATGAAAAATGAAGTGGTCTGATATTAGGTACTACGTTTATCTTTGTACAAGAGTACTTGAAACATGAATGTTTATATAATTCAAAATGCTACAGTTACCGCATAAAACAAGCTAGAGATGCAGCTATTATTAATATTTTGTGAGGTTATGAATATAAGTGGTTTCGGACCGAAGGAGGCTCTCTCGAAAATAAAAAGTATAATAATTAGTAGTAGTATAATAATTCATTTCTATTAATATTTCATTTTCAATGTTTTGTAAAAGTATTGGTACTATATCTTGTATTATATCTAGTAAATGGTTATTAATTAATTCAACGTCCATTTTCTGGATTAAAACAACGGTTTCGGTGGAACAAAAAAACACACGCGCACGACCAGTCTTCTTGTTGGAACGGCAACTTATGATTACTCACTCGCCTTACGTTTGGACGCTACTTACAACTTACTACTTATTACTTAACTGTCTGATTACTTAACTCGCTACTGTACTTATTGAAATGTAAATCGCGCTTAAGGCAGGTTGAAAAGGTTTCGTAGCACGAAATGGTACTAAAAAATAATTTAAAAAAAGTTTAACAAAAATTTCTATAATTTATCAAACACAACATTTTCTCAACTTGTTTTGAATTCGGTACAAATATTTAGATCGTGAAAATTCCTACTAACTAAATACGTGTCAAATCAATATCTTTTGAAGTCGCATAAAAAAAATAAGACGAGTCTCTATAGATTACAGTCTCTTGAGGATCTCTTCCTGTGCGCTCCGACTGCTCCGAGTCTCCGACATACCAGCGCAATGGGATGGCATAATACCAGCCGCCAGCCGACGTCATAAAAATTCCAATTCACGTACGTTTCTAACTATTTAGCATAAATACTGCAGATCGTTTCAACGTACGCCCCTTTTGCTATATCTTTGTTGTCTAACCGCCGGCGACCGAACTATAAAGTGATAGATCATCGTGTGACACAATTATTTGCCGACTTTATACATGTTTATGGAAGTGTCAAATGAAGTGACAAATGATCGAACTTCAGGAAAATGAGGAAACATGGAATAGCAATAGGGAAGCAGACATACCTGCACCTGCTAAAGGGTACCTACACACATTACCGTCATTTATAATTATCCTATAATAAAACCTAGACTTCCCCTCGCTCGAGCGAGACGAAGTGATCTCCGCCCCCGGAGCACTCAGCACGGTGTGACAGCCGCCGCCGTTCACAGTTTAACGCCAAATGGAGCGCTGTCACGATAAAATGCTTGCAGATGACGTAATCAGCGCACTGAAATCCCGAACCGCCTGATAGCTTTTGGCAAGCCGCGTGCATTTGACGGGTATAACAGCCCCCGTTATGGTATTACTTGTATGCGCCAGAACCAATTGTGTTTTGATAGCTTTTTGGGTTTATAGAACTCTGCCAACAATGGTAGACGTGGCTTATGGAATGGAATGAAGTTTAGCGAAAATAAATTTAATAATCAAATCCTCCTGGGTTAAAGGAGTTAAACTCCAAAAAATATTCATATATTTAAAACCAATTACATACTTACACTTAAAGTATCGATCAAGTACGCAGGAATACAAATTACAAACCCACCTATGATAGGTGACCTACCTATCGCCAGATCGCCGCGGCAAACGTTTATCTCTACAACTTGAAGATGTGTCCGCCGTCGATCACAACACAACATCGACAATAACCTTTAAAGTCAGAGTAACGTCACTTCGTAATATTTGTTAAATTGCCGCTGTCCCGCATTTCATATTCTACATGCGATCGAATCAGATCGATTAGAATGGCTCCTCGGCTAGCAGGCGCAGGGCGATAGCGGCGGCAGGATGTTTGCTATTCTAAACTGCTACATCGCCTTATCAGCTGTACGCAGTCCGGAGGCCGACTGCCAAGTGCCAACAGCCCGTAATTCCAGAGATCGTTAACGCAGCACATTCGACGCAATAAAAATGTATCGAGCACCGCCGCCGCCACCAAATTTAGAAAGTCCCCGAACGAAATGTCTGCATGGAGCGGGCGCCCGGGCGTGGCGGTGAATTTTTAAAAGGATCGTTTGCATCTACCGGCGCCTGTTCAACTGGAATTCTAATGCATGGGGGCACCGCTGCACCGCTGTGCCGCTGTGCCGCCGGCATTCCTCCAGCTATCGCCACTTCGCGAATTCTTGTTTTGGAAGGCGATGCGGGAGATGTGTATAGAAACTACTTGAAACTACTGTTGAATAAAACATACGTACAGTTTAACTTTGGCATTCCAAAGTTTAGTAGGTACTTCTATACGCATACCATATTTGCATACTTTTAAAGGACGAGGTATGTGAAACTAGCTTCGATGCTATCTGGCTAGACTTTTGTACTTACCGTTAGAAAGAAAGAAAGAAAGAAAGAAAGAAAGAAAGAAAGAAAGAAAACATTTTTATTCAGATTAAAGATACAATAAAGGACTTACATCTAAATTATTTAAGCTAATGTGAATATTATTTAATCTGAAACGGGTCTCGCTCAGCGTTATGCTAGTTGTACAGATAGCGCAGTGTGTGTGTGTGCTAGTTGTGCGTTAGTAATCTTGATTCCGATTCGTATTCATATTCTGTATACGTAAATCAAAATAAGAGAAAAGTCTATTAAATTAGAAAAAGTATAATAAATTCTTTTTTTTTACCTTTCCAATCAATCATTTTTTTAATCCCTAAGAAGTCAAACGACGAACCATGTTTACATTTTGATAAGGGACCTCGTGTACACATACAATCGTCCTGACATCGAACCCGCACCCCGGCCACACGGCCACACGGCTACACGGCCAGTCGGCCGCCCACCACACCGCAACGAACGGCTCCGACATAACTCGCTGGGTGGTCCCACCGCGCCCTGTGTATCTGTGTTGACGGTGGAGTGAACTCCTCACTCACTGGATGTAATCAATACCTGGAGCTCTCCGAATCCTTCGTATCGATGCCGTATCACCTATCACTATTTTCTCTGTTGTGACGCGATATTATTTCACTCAGTGCTCACATGGCTCTCATTCTTATAACTGTGTATGTGTGTGTGACTGTGATTTTGCGTACATTCATTACAAACCGATGTGGTATTGATGGATTGAAATTGAGTGGCTAAACTAGGATAAAGTTGCAACTGGTCCATTATTTGCTAGAAATGATTTAACAGATTCAATATTAAATCTAATAAAAATATTTTTTACGACTTTTATACAGCATTTTGGATCAAACAGCTGTTTTGTGAGTGTTAGACTTAAGTCAAAATAGTCTCGGGTAGCCACTTGCACTAGCGAACGCGATCTCCTTGTGACGTCACATTCATCATCAGTATCTGTGACAGCAGACAAACGGAATATAAGATTTTAATTCTATGGTAGTCTAAAATTTCCGCCTGGATCGTACTGTGCCCTACTCCGCTGTGAATTCATTATTGCGATCATCACAGTCCTTCATTATTTCGTTACGGGGTCACGAGCTTAGTGTGATTTATTTAATGGCTACAGGCAAACACCCCTTAGCTTAGGATCTACTGTGGACAGGGTGCGTGTGACGTGGTTGGCCGATAGCAACAAATACCGAGAGTAGACCCGCTAACATTTTGTTATACCAATAGATAAGGTCGGTCTCAGTGGGGTCGTCGATCGAACGCGGAAACCGGAAACTAATTAACTCAGATAGGGGTTCGGTGCGGTGTGTGTGGCGGTCTGGCCGCGACCAGGCGGTAGGAAGCAGCCATTACGTCTACTGTATTGAGCGGACGTCTGCTTAGATCGTACTCTGGAGGACATTCAGAAGTAAAATAATTGGTGAAAATCCCTGTAGTCTTAAAACATCAATAGTTGTCGAGATTTTCTTTCAATGGACTATAAACAAAGAATACCTATAACTAAGAATCGTGTTTGAAGGACTATAATTATATTCTGAAACATTTTAGAAACCTAGCAGACTTTCTCTCATCTATGAAGTTTTATATTCAAATTCAGATCCATTTCATACAGTTACCTGCTACGTTTTAAAATTCATTCTAATTAAGTGCTCCTCAGGAATTCACGAATTCTTAAAATACTTGAATTTGCCTAGGGGAACCTTTACATAAAAATATATGAGTATTTGATTGAATTGAATTAAAATCTCTTATATAAAATTTGTTAAAACACCAAACTCATCATAATACGGTTATATCGGAGGTTTCTTGGAAGTACTTGGTACAGATCGCTGGGTTTGTAATAAGAATAGTATCTGTGTGATGAAATAATTTTATGGAATAATTTTGAAATTGCTAACAGTAAAATTTTGTAAATTGGAGATTTTACACTGATCAATGATCATCTTTATTGAATAGCGCAAACCACGACTTCTTAACAATGTATAGGTATCTATTTGAAAATCCCAATTAACCGATGGCACAAATGACATTCGGTCAATCAGTCTTATCACGCTACATTGGGTGCTATGTTGGCAAGCCGTTGTTAGCGGACGGTCCGTGGCTGTAGATGTACAATTGTACATAATAATATCTATAAATTTTAGCTACATTGGGTGGCAAGTCGGTGTCAGCGAGTCGGACAGTCGGCGCTCGGTGGCTGTCGTTTGTTGACCAACAGTCCTAATAACCCCAGCAGTCAGCAGGTTCAATCAGTTCAGTAAACATCCCGGGCACTGGCCAGTCCGGGCATTACGTATTCCGCCACACCCGCCAGTCGCCACACAGACACAGGGCACAGCCAACAGGAGCAACTCGGCTTATCCCGGCCGCATTCATTACAAACCTGTACATTCGTTAGGAACAATGGATATTCATTAAGAAGCGAAACTTAAACCGTCACTGCTGCGTCCTTTACATTTTAAATGTATCCGAATGTTATTCCAACAACAACATCTTATAGTCAGTCTTCCAATTTTAATGGACTGAATCGCAGTGTAGTGTTGTAACGATGCAACGATTAATTTATTATTCACTCATTTAGTTTTCCGTACATGAACTAGTCAGGACAATGGCGTGTGTATCCTTTAGGCACATTTAGGCATATTATATCACCTAACATAATATGATGCCTTTAATACCAAAAATTAAATGTCCTCGTAAAAGTATCCATATGGATATTATTATCGTGTGTGAACTTTGTGTTATATTATGACTTATGAAGTTATGTTATGAACGGAATTCAGATCACATTCGGCCGCACTTAGAACAATTAATGAGGCCGTTCATCTTTGTCCCCGAGAGTAGTGATACATGTTTGACCTGTGACCATACAAATAGGAGTTCAATCAATTTATACACGTCCACGGGCTGACGACACTTATCCCAACTCAATACGCTGGGTGCCTATTTGTAACACTCAAATTCTCTAAACTAAATAAAAGATGATTGAAGAATTTATTTCGGTAAGACTACGAAATGTGAAAACGACGACCCAATGCTAATGTAAAACAATCCCGTCACGCCATGCGGCATGTCATTGTGCGGCTTAAAGTGCGTTTTTGTTCGCAGCGCAATATTCAATACGCATATACCTATCTAGGCACACACATACGTCAAAGTACAGCAGGATATTGGCATGCACGTATCCATAAATTCATTGAATGCATAACTGAGCTCGCTCCGGGCTAGGCTGGCCGTTCGATCTCGTTCTACAGGATATTCCGGATCTCCTGATCATCATGCAATAATGGTTACTTCTTGTATTTTATTCATCATAATCGTTATCAGCAAAACAAACGTTGAATACGATATTCCCATCATATCCTACCATATAAAGGATAGCCTGAAAGACGTTTTCGGCAGAGTTGCTGTGTTAAGGCAGCTTCAGGTACAGTACTCGCTGGTAAGATGGACTACTTCGAGTAATTATATTATCTGTAGACTGTAGTGTGTATCGGTGGTCGGCTGGTCACCACTCACCCTACAGAGTACAGCCGCTGCATCGCCTCGCTCGTTCAAAGTACTTTGTGAAAGAACAACTTGGTGTCGCCAGTGTGTGGTGGCGGTGGCGACTGGCGACTTACTACTCGTACATCACTCCGCACGACACGACAGACCTTCTGTACTAAATTATATTATCAAATGTTTATTACCTTGAACCTTCTACTTTGTTTTACTGCAAACGTATTAAATTGTTAAAAACAAAATGTTTGTACAATAAATTAAAATGTAATCCAATCCATAGATGTTAAGTGATTACGACATCTGAAAACAAAAATTAATATTATAACACAAAAGTAATACCTAATCAAATGTAGCACTAACTAGTAAAGTAACTCCCACGTCCGCGCCACGCGCCACGCTAACCCAGCAAGTCGCAAGGATGCTGGAAGAGGATTTTACATACTAACTTTATTGGTTTGCTGCTCAGTGCTCGCTAGCTGCTAGCTGCTCATATTATGCAAACATTGACTATAAACTAGATCGCCTACTCAATAACTGCATTCGATTTATCTTCAATCTACGAAAATACGACCATATCTCCAGCTATCGCAGCCAGCTAAAATGGCTTACTATTCGACAGAGGCGTAATTCTAGGATTCTTTTGGTTCTGTATTCAATTTTGCATGATCCAACTTCTCCTTCATACCTCAAGGAAAATTTTCAGTTTCACTGCTCCACTGGTGACAGGGAACTACGTTCATCTCGAAATCTAAAGATTCATTTACCATCACATAAAAGTGTTTTTTTCCATTATTCCTTCACAGTTCAGGCTATACAGCTTTGGAACGCCCTGCCAAATACCGTCAGACAAGCTCCAACTAAGTTGACGTTCAGGAGATTGCTTCGGGAACATTACCTTAAATTATCTACCACGGGTTAAGCATCAACGTTCCATTTATATGTATTGGCATTACATATTTATGTACACGTATATCTGTAAAATATTATAATATTATATATATTAGATACTATTATATATATTATATATATATATATATATATATATATATATATATATATATATATATATATATATATATTAGATACTATATATATTATTATGTATTTATATTTATTACATGTGTGTAGGATATATAATATAATTTATATTTATTAAAATTAAGAGCTTTTTGACCGATTAAATCGACAATTTGCGCCTATCTAACTTTTTCACCAGCACCCAGGGCTGACTGGTAGAGAATGCCATAAGGCATTAAGTTTTTGCCCTTGTATACCCTAGATTAAGGTGTTGCAAAAATAAATAAATAAATAAAAAATTGACTGTATACTCGACAGCCTAGCACTAGCAGCTAGCACCACATCACCACATCTTGTTTCACCTTTTGATATTAGATATTCTTAGAGCATCCACATAATATTTATTTACATGAGCAATTAATAAGTATCTTACCTATCGGTAAACAAAATATTTCAGACGCGCATAGATGTAATTAATTACATCTAGGTATGCAGACGCGTTATAACTTTGCATCCAGGGAATAATATACCTAGACAAGGGCAGAAATAACATAAATTACCTGACATCGCGCACGCGGCCTTGAAGAGCATCAAGTGGGACAAGGCCGCGCTATTCCCGGCTCGTATTAATAGCCGGCGCTGGACACCGCACCCGTGGTCCTTCGAGCCGGATAGCGGCTCCGGCGACACTCGACACACGACAACTACATTAACAATTTAACTTTTATTGTATAAAAGTACTGGTTCGAACCCAGCTCTCTGTATAATCTTTTATTTTGTAACACGCAGTTCTATACAAACAAGCCGCTGCTTCAGTGAAAGACTACTCTAATGTACAAAATAAACCGTAAAAAACTAAGTCTTAACGAGCGCCCCGTCCGATACATGCACAGTGTATGTATGTATAGTATTAGTTGTACATTAGGCCGCCGCCGCCGCGCCGTGTTTTAAATATCCCCATTCAGCCGAACATATTGCAGTCTTTAATACGAAAGCAGTTCTAATGAAACGTTTCCGCTAGATTAGTTCCTACGTAAATACGAAACCCGAAACTTTCCTCAAAGACTCAATACCCCAAATGGCTCTTTAGAAATTCAAAGCAGATAGCATTGAAGCCGTTGCCCGTTTCGAGCAAACTGAGGCTTGTACAGTAGGTACCACATGAACCACGTCGTAGTGTCGTACACACGACGCGAACCCGAATAAGGCTATTTAGTTACCGACTTCCACTTGAAGGTAACAATTAAGCACTAAATCTTAGTACGTATCATTAGAACGACGATCGCACCACACCGTCGACGCCGGCCACGTACATCGAGAGCTTCTGTTCTTCAAGTAAACGATAGTTCCGAACGAACTATTCGATGTATTTAAATATTACGAAAAGTGTTGTCGTCCTCGCCGCGGGTGTGCTCGGTGGTACGAGCAGTCTCTGTAGGAGGTCTGAATAACGTCGAAGTTAACTCTTTATTCTGTCCAAGGAGCCATGTTTAACGACTCTCACAGAATGTTTTAATTCGTGCTGACTAAGTATTGTAATTATGTATCCGTACGGAACTTTATTGCGTAGTATTCGTATTTTATGAACTTGTAGCCACGTACCGAGACATTTCTAAAGAAAACATCGTTCTTTGAAGCCATCCATCCATCACTTTAGTGCTTCACACACGGCGCGTAGCGACTCGGCTAGTGAATACAATATGTAGTTACATATTTTAATTGTTTACTGGATTTTATTGGTTAGCTGGTGTCCATTACATAGGACTTCCAAGAAACAACCGTCTATTACTCTATACCTAGTCTATCTATCTAGCCACTGAATGGATTAGTTCACTATCCACAGAACAAACAAACACAGGCTAGTACGAGAGGCAATGGAGATTAAATGCACTTTAAAACTTCAGTGAGGATGACAGATTGATAATAGTATTAGTGCAAGTATGGAATTCATCTACACAGACCACTCACATTGCAGCAGTTACTAAGACTAGGTATGACTACGGCTGGGTTAAAATATCGACATACTAAATACCTACATAAAATGTTTAATGTAGTGAACATCTTGTAAAGTGTAATCAATTTTAATGCGCACATTACTAAGATTGCTCGTAGCCGATATACCCCGGTGTCGCGGTGCCGCGGTGAGACAAGCAAACAAAAAATATCGCATTATACTTACTTGACAATATCTTTTGTTAAGTGACAAACAATGAGCGTCAAGTGCTCGGCTTCTCCTCGACATAATGGGCTTCTGTTCCGATACGTGTTGTGTGACGAGTGACGACTCTGACGAGCGACGGTTCACGGTGTCATTTGGGCCATAGCGGGAGCGGAAGCGGGAAGCGATTTGAATACTAGGGTCAGCACTTGGCACCTTATCAACTCATACAACTTTAACGTAAGTATACCAATGAAAATTTCGATAACGATTCTTTTGGGTACTGTTTCTTATTCTTTGTATGTAAGTAATTGACCATTTGACTTTTTGGTAGGTACTGTTTGATGCTCCTTTTGCTGACCTTTCTGATTTTCATGCTTAAAATTTTTTTCGCATTCATTACAAAATAAATTAGCGTGGCAATATCATGACTTCAAATTTCAAGAACACAATTTTAAAGAAAATAAAGTGCCGGCGTTCATGTGACAACCCTATTGTGACCCCTTTAAACAGGAAAATTTTGTCGAGAATCTATTGATGGATGATGCGCACGGGGGCATGGTGGCATGTAACAATGCGATAACACGCTCATGGTGGAGACACGCCTGTAGTGTGCACCATTAGGGGGGAATTCTATTAATTCAGCTTTAGCTGCAATGGACTGCAAGGCGGCCGGTAGCATCTATGAGATATTTTAATTTGTAAAGACAAAAAATTCGTACTTATAAGTGACAAATAAATGCTGAAATATTAATGCGGAGACATTATCTGTTGCTGATGTCCATGAGCGACGAATGCGACGATAGCCACTTACCATCAGTTGGATCGTCAGCTCGTTTGTCGGCCATTTCCATTTCCATAAAAAAAAATAGCAATTGTTGTCTCACGGGTGGCGTGGACAACACAAGACATCACACGCTTCGAGTACCTACTTATCTATCACTTATCTCGTAAATAATAGCGTTTCAGTACTTTAACTATTTTAACTATTTTGCAATTCATTGGTCATTATCTAAATCTAAATTAAATCAAACCGTGAGCAATTAAGGATAAAGTTGCACCAGATGTTCTACGAAGTACTTCAAGTTAAATTATCTATAATATAAAAAGTATATATACTATGAACTAGCTATGAACACTTAGACTACATTCAGGAAATGCAAAAGCTTCCGAGTTTGTTCTTGCTAAAGTTGCTTGATGCTTCTCTGGCGATTGTTACCGTTGTTAGTGTTGCCTGTAATTAGTTATCGTTGCTGTGATCTTGGGTATCCTAGTTCACACGATTCATTAAAGATACAGTAAAATCATTTTATTGTTTCATTCCATTACCATTACAAGTCATCGATAAATCACTTCTCAGGGAATTAACGTAATTAAAACATAATTCAACGTAATTCAACGTAATTTTCCATTTGAAATTCCACCGACCGCGACGTTTAGTTTAAAATGTATGTTGGTGGGAATGGGGCTGCAAACTTCAGCGTTTTTACAGTTTCAGGATTATATGCCTGGACTGGAGTTGTGTAACAAATAAAAGCGTCGTATATAGTTTTTACGTCAGCGCGTGTCTCTACCATTTGTTTTTAGTATCGAGCGCCCCCGGTGGCCGCCTGGCCGGCTGTACCGAGCCAGCGGGCGCACGCTCACGTACGGACCCTGCGGAGTGCGGATGTGCGGTATTAGTGCCGCGCCCGTGTTATTACGCATAACAAACTATTGTGTACCGACCACCCGCCGCCGTCGACCCAAACCCGACCATCACCCTTGCACCCACGGCTGCATTTCCATTACCGGGCCAGGCCCGACGAATTGTCTGCGGTTTGGCCGCCCAAACATTTAAAACTGAACTAGACATGCAAGGAAATTATAGCGTATAGCTTCGGTCGGAGGAGTCGCTCTGTAATTTAAGTGAGGCACGCCAGGAACGTCCCGGTCCGTTAATAATAAATCGGGAGCAGTTCGGGAAGTTGCGCCAAATTGTAGGTGCTCGAGTTCGGCATTCGACTGCAAGTTTTCAACGGCCTCGTTTGCCGCGACGAGGGTCTTTAGTCTTTACTGCACACGACTTTGAAACGACTCCAAATAATATTTGTTGTGGACCTGCTTGTATTTCATCTACAATTCATTAGCATTCATGGTACAGTACATCAAGCTTCAAATTGCCGATTGATAGAGAGATTTTCTTACCATTTATCATTCTACTAATAGGTAGTTTTGTACTCCTCATTTTCTGGTTTCTGTGGCGTAACTTTACGTAGACGTTAGAGGCTGAATATGTCATGCTTTATGGCTTGCTTATAACAGGTTAGGATAAGTAGAATAAGGTTTAACTCATGTTATGTGTTAGGTTAAGCATTTCTGGGTTTGTATGTTTAATCGTATGAAATGGGACGCCACAAGCAAAACCACGCGAATTCGGGATCGCCCTGAAAACCAGCGGTCGTAGTTTTCCTGCGGCCATTGCTGAGTGCGGTCCCTTTTCATATAGTTTGACTGCAATTCTATATTATCATAGTTTTTAAGTTTACTTCTTTTTCTTTTGTTTGTGATTGCAGTTAACTTAAAGTTATATATATAATAAATAAAGTTATTCTATTCTATTCTATTCTATCGAGCATTTAAATGGTGAACAGTCAATAATCATGAGTGTAGTCTTGCTTCATCTCATCGCATCGCGAGGGCTGTATTCATCAGGAGATCGAGAACCTAACTCAACCAACATCATCATAAGATCACGACCACTCTGCTAAGAGTGAACGACTAAAGAGAGAGAAAATCTTATTTGAATTCACCGTAGCTCCTAAACAATTAAAGGGCTAGATCACAATGCAGACTGCTTTCATACCAAAGTATAGTACCTCCACGATTGGTTGAATAATATTCCTAGTCGTATGATATAAAAAGAGTCTTTCTTTACTGGTTCTGAAGACTTTTACATAGCGGATTATTATGCGGGCCGTTCTGCTGGAACCGGCGGCGCCGAGATATTACTTCTGTAAAAACCAAGTGGAGCAGACACGATAGCTTTCAAATGGAACTTAGCTTTATAAGGAATATTTTGTACGTTCCATCAGAATGTTCAGAATTGTATGCTGTTTGATGAGTTTTAATGGTAGGTACATCGAGAAATCAATGACTATAGGAGTCCTTCGGGTGTCCCTTAAAGCTCAAAGACGAATGCATGTTCAGGAGATTAATCACCATCGTTCATCCAAATAACGTGTGAAGTTGTGACCATTTGACATGTCCATTGACTATAATGCGCTCCTTTCATCAACACAATCTGATCAGTGAGCACAACGAGTGGAAAGTCACGCTTATACGTGTAATACGTGACGTTTGTTAGTTTATAACAAACCCGAGGGTTATTTTTTATTCTACAAGCGTTATCACTGTTAGAAAGTTTGGGTGGCAATAGCTAGCTAGCGGCACTGCGTACCATAAACGTATGTATCATGTATGTACGTACTCGATGCGGGAAATGGCGTGTGTGTTGTGTAGTATAGTGTAGGTGTGGGCGCGCAGCTGTGGGCTGTGGGCGCCGCCGCTCGATGAGGATCAGTGAACGTTGAAGAGGGATGGGCGTCCGGTCACCGGTGTCGGCGGTGTCGGCGGCTACAGGCTATCAATTGATCTAGACAACGCAAACACTATCTTTTCGGTGTATATTATACAGCAATCGCGCGGAACAAGCACCGACAGCTGGCGGCGTTACCACGTGTAATTTTATAACAATGCAATACTGCAATGGGTAATTAACTGGCCAACGACTCTATTCTTTATGGAAATAGCCGGCAAACGAGCTGACGATCCACCGGATGGTAAGTGGCTATCGTCGTCCATGGACATCAACAACACCAAAGGCATCACGGATGCGTTGCCGGCCAAGAAAGAGAGAAGAAAAAGAAAGAAAGACTATCTGAAACAGTTGCTACTTTCATGATGATTAAGTCAAGTTGTCGCATACAATAATGTTATACGAACAGACATGCTTTAATCTGGCCGGAACTAACTGTAACTCGTCGTCACAGAAGACTATAAAAATTCTCGGCGTTACTTTAAAGCAGTTAGCGTCTACAGGGAACATGGACATGCCCATTTGAATTCAAGCCATTCGAGGTGAGAGACGCAGTTGTGGTACCGCGTGTGGAGAGTGCGGTGTGCGCTATGCGTCATGTTTTGTGCTATATGCTTACACTCGTTAATTATCTGCCAACAAAGTAATACCCGGTGCCATCGCACCATCCGCGGCTATCGCCAGTCCACAATCCGCGGCCGGCATGCCGCATGCGGTCAGTTTTTGTCCCCCCGCTAGGCGGCTAAGGCGCGGCGAGAGGCCTTGGTTTCCGTCCACCTGCCCTTCTTAGAATGCTAAGTGCTCTAACTGGAGATATTACAAAGTTGCTGCCAGCTAGGACGATGAATCTTTATGACGAGGGAGTGGCGGCCGCGGCATGGCGACACGTCATCCGGAACGTTATTATTGTCCATTTCTGTACTTTAGTCTGTGAATATCTGCATTATTTAGGCCAGGAATGAGAAAATAAATTACAATTAAATTGTTATCGTATTATATCTCTTTCAATTGCACTTATTAAGAAAAATATCGTTTATTGTCTAAATATCTTTTAAATGTCTTGTTCAGAGAAATGATTTTGACGAAACAACTTTTAATACCGGGCTGATTTCGAATATCATTAAACATGAATATTTATTGATTTGTGATATTTCAAATTTGAATTATCTCGTAACAAAAATATTAATGTAGCGTTGACTGTTCGTAGTAACTAGTTTGAAATGACTTCCGCTTGTACTTTTGCTAACCATACAACATAGTCTGAATTCGAATCCTAAACAAATCTCAAATATTTCTAAATTATGCTACTTATCTGAATTTCGCATAGTATTCTCAACAACCACAAAATGGTCAACCATAGCTTAACCTTTAATCTCCTGCCTTCCGAGAGAACACCTGTGCCTAGTATGGGAGTTAGGGACTGAGGTCATGAATCATATCACAAACTTGGTATCGTCCTTACGCGTTACGACAAAGATTACAATGACAATGGATTGCCCGTAACTCCTTATAAAAGCTTACCCTTCCTATCCCGAACACAATCTGGTGTCCAATCACCGTCCGTAAGGCCGTCGCGTCGTGTTATCAACAGCGGACTATAATAGCAGCCCCGGCCCCCGGCGCGGCCGCACACTGTCGACGATAACAATCTTCCCAGCGTTACCTTGCGTCGCGCGTCGCCTACACACTCTCCCTGAACCTCTCGTGAGGATGGTGTACTTGCCTTCGGGCTATACACTATCACAGATAGTGACCACACCTCCCAATTTCACAGTAAAACAAGTTTGAACATTGACAGTTGAACACCTGACATCAAATTTCAACGTAAACAATAATTATGAAAACATTTACTCTTGGAAAAATGCAATCAACAGGTTTTGATTATTTCGATGAAAGCATATTTGTGTCCGCTCATTGCAGTCCATTAACAGTTTCAAATTGATTGATTGGGAACACCTGATAAGTAATCATATCGCCGAATTAAGTAACAAAGCTCTATGTCTCAAACATAAATGTCTGCATTGCAGTACTGCTTGTTATCTTAAAAAATGTTAGTGTAAAATATCGTGTATGTATTATAACGAGTGTGCGGTCGGCAGCATGTTCCGGTGAGCCGCGAGCCGCGAGCCGCAAGCCGCGAGCAACTGTCACACAAAAATGTGGGTCTCGCGTTAATGTTAGTCGCTTTATCTGGAGGAATGTCTTTGTTGTAGCTGGGTCAGGAGCGACCCACGAAACTTTATGTAAAGTGCTGAGTGCGGCTGCTGCTGTCACAGTTAACATGTCACCATCCATTTTGAATACTAAAACTGTATTCACATAAACGTAACGTCACCATTCATGATTATTCCATCGTTAGCTCAACTTCAGGCTCTCCTATTAGTTTCACAGATCACTGAAACAATATTACAATAAACACTACACATAAAACCAATATTACAATATGGAGTACCTTTATTCTGGTATAATTTTCTCAGTGATTTTATTGCAAAAGCAAGTGTTACCTAATACGCCTATCTCTAATTGGATACATAAGTATTCGTGGACATTTGAGTGCTGAAACAAGTTTGCGCCCGACTCATGCGGCAAATTGTCGAACGAGTGTTTGTATTGCAAACGCTTCCAATATTCACAAAGTATGAGGTGGGTTTATTTATATTTTGATAATAAGATTGAAGAGGCTCAACTCAATACAGCGAAAACGTTTATCCTATACAAACTGACCCCTTAAGACGAACGGTTATTCTTAATGTTCTCCAAGCTTTTATTCCTGGTCCGTTGGCTGGAGAAGGGACAAAGTATTAATTTATCACTTTCAAAGAGAGAGGTAGTAGGAATTAAATAATATTTAATAATTTCTACACTCATGGTCCAGTGGGCGCCTGATGAATGTCCACAAATATTACAAATCTAATATCTTATCATAGATACATTGATGATAAAATGTTTAAAAATGGTGAGCTACAGTTACCATAAAACTGCTTTAGTAATGGGAAATGATATCATGAGACAGAACAGACATGTTTACGTGTTTCGGCGGCGGCCGGGGCTGGCCGGGGCTGGCCGGGGCTCGCCGGGGCTGGCCGGGGCTCGCCGGGCGCTGCTGTCAACCGTGTTAGATAACAAACAATGTTTCCAGCCATTAAATGTTTATGACGGCGGACATCAGCCTGGGAAATAATTGTAGCGGGCGTGGACCGCGTGGCGTGTGGCGTGAGCCATGTGTGTCGCGGCGTGGCGTGACGTGACGTGGCGTGGCGTGTCGCATGTGGCATGTGGCGACGAACATGCGAAACGACGGCTCCCAGCGTCGCCTGTGGAAATAAACAAATTATAATTCTAGAGTTCTAGTCACGTTACGACATCCAAGTTTGGAAATTATAATAACGATGCAACGCGGCCGTGGTCCTGTGGTTCTCATAAATCGTTAGTACTAATATTATTGTTACTTTGTTATGGTATGTTACATTCAACGCCAACGCGACGGTTGCTTGCAAAATCTGCCGACCAGCCAAACATAACTTTATCGCGTCACATTGAAGTAGGTACTTAATTATTCGTATTCAACACACATGTTTTATACCCAACGTATCGCAGGATGTAAAAAAAAACTAAAATCGTTTTATACCGGACCACGTTTTAGCTGTCCTCGTGTATGTTTGTTAAACAATTATTATTTTTATTTGAAAACATCCGGTAATGTCTTTTTAGTTGGTACTACCGTCCCTATTGAGATAATGCTCCCATTTGCAACTATCTTTTGTAAATGCCGGGACGAGGGCAACACTACGTGGTCCCACCACTCCCACCCACATTACATGCTCATTGTCAAATTTCTCGCGTATATTTCGGCCGCTGAAGGTGAGCGATGGCTGTAACTAGCTCCCTGGCACCCGCTGCGCTGTTCCCGCGAGACAGATCGCCCGTAGCTGTAAGCTTGAGATATGACGGACATTTACTTACCAGGCGGGATAAGTCCACATCCACATAGAGCAACGCGCAGAAAGGACAGATCTCACAATCTTATGTTTATGCCTTGATGACTTTGGTGAATAGTTAATGCTTTAAAAAAAACAAGCAAGCAAACTGACGAGCCATTACAATATGATGATAAGTGGCCATCGCAGCCTATAGACACCAATAGCATTTAGTCATCAATCATCAGGAATGCGATGCCAGCTAAGAAAAAAAATGAAAGAAATTTTAGCAATGAATTCGAGAAACAGTCTATTTGACATAGCAATTTATCTTTCCGTGTTTTCATAAATCATAATAATAACGCCCCCACCTTCCTTTGTGATCGATACGAATGAATGGTTAAACGAGCACATTAAAGTGATTACCAAATTGCATCCGTGTGAACTCAGGACCGCTCACAATAGCAGGAGGATACGGCACATCCTCTGCACTCCGGTCGATAACTATACCGCCGTCGACACGGGCCCGGCGGCTGCCCCGGCGGCTGCCCCGGTGGCTGCCCCGGTGGCTGCCCCGGTCTGGTCCCGGCCCGGTGTGTCCAATGGAATAAGTATAATTCGCATGGGGTGGAGCAGCGTGGAGGATTGTAAATTGGAGCGAGAACATATTGCGACGCTCGGCTCAGCGGTTGGGGGCGCCCGAGCGTTGGGGCCCGCAGTCAGTGGAACGGTAAAAATTGCATGCGACGCCTACAGATCTTTCGAATGATTGCAATTATGTACTTATTATACATTTTGTAGTGCAAATTAAATATGTATGAACGTGTTTTCGTTAAAATGTTTTCTAGTTAAAACTAGTTTGCTTTCTAGCATTAAGGATCTCGGCGCTTTGCTTCGGACAGACAGATGAGACAGATGTACAGACGGACGGACAGACGGACGGACATGCCGAAATTATAAGGGTTCCGATTTTACTTCGGAACCCTAAAAACATCCAGTCTATTTTGTTTGAATACCTATTCAAAAGGCGTTTTTAAATGTACAATAATATTTGTCCATTAAAATATATTTGAATTTGTAAATTAATTAATAAAATACGTATTTAAGGAACAAGTTGCTATAATGTTGTTTACAGATTAAAATTACGTCGTATGCTAGGCTTGGCAAACGAGATAAACAACAGTTCTCGTAGTGTTTCTCATAACATTTCCGCACATTCTGAGGTTTTCCCATGACAGCATGTTTAAGATTGCTCGCATATTAACGTAAGCAGAAGCACCTCTCTTTAGAAAAAAGTGTTGGGCTGGCAATTCGGGTAATATTAGGCATTGTTAATTAATTTGGGCACGTCGATAAATACAAGTTATACAGCGTTATAATCAACAATACTACACGAAAATGGGGCTTGAGAGCCTTGTCGCTTCTTCTTTCCTATCTTCCTTTAGCTGACAACGCATCGGTGATGCCTATGGTGTGTCTGATGTTCATGTCATCATATCATGTCATCAGGGTGACGGTGACCTCTTACCATCAGGTGACTCGTCCTCACTTGTCGGAAGGTCACCTAAAAAAGTACTATGCTGTAATTTCGACGGTCCTAATGGTGAAAAAGTCACCTTTTTGCTTCCGCCGACCTCGTCCGGGACCTACAAAATCGGCCATCGGCTTTTTGTTCCGAACGAGCAAAAACTTGGATCGATTGAGAGTCCGGCTAAAAAGTGGGCTTGAAGGTAATGAGGTGGTGGCGAGACAAAAAGGTGTCGGGAAGTGTAGCCGGCTAGCCGCGCCCGACCGTGGAGCCAGCAGCCCCGCCACCGGTGCCATCTGCCGAGGAATTACGAAACATGATATTATGACAAGATAGATACCATTTAATATTGTTAATAGATTTAATTCATAGGGGCCTCATATAGGCAATTTAAAGAGATAGGTACAAAATCACATGAACGTATCGTTGGCTTGGTAGTTATTAAACACGGAAAAGTTCTGCATCATCATCATCATCGCAACTCATCACTGTCTTCCTGCTGGGCTCGGGTCTCCCTTCACTGTTTCAGACGTATGTTCAGTTGATAGTTGGAGAATTTGTAATAGGTGCTGTTCTGTACTGAAATAGCGGTAGAAGTGAATGATTTATAATTTAAATTTATCAGGCTTTATTACGGGTTCAATCCCCGGCTGCATGACAAGCTTTATAAATGCTTGTAGCTACGACTCAGACGTTATCCGTACGTTGAGCGGGTCCGTACCACGGTAACACCCACCGTTACGAAGTAATCGCTCCTACAGTTCCAATCGACATTGCCAAGTTTGTGTCCCAAAATATTTTTAATTTAATCTACTTATCTGTGTTCTGCCCAAACACTAATAAAAGTGAAAAATAAATTGAAGAACAAAATTTTTATGAACTGAGTCCTTGACGGTAACTGAAGTCAATACAGAGCGACCTTAACCGAAGCTGTACCACTCGCCAATTGAACTGTAACTTACATTTTCTCTCCGTATAAAAAAGATAAGTCATTTCCAGATGACGAGAAGGCAGGTCATCACCGCGTCGGTGCAGGCTCCGTCACGCGTTCCCACAATCCGCGCCGCTTCACACCGCATCCGGCGTCCGGCGATCATTGCCAGGAGCCAGTGGCCAGTAGCCCATACGACCATTAACATTATAACCTAATGATACTTTTCTTACCTTTGAGGTAACTTAATACTTGCGGTTGTCGCAGGAATGTAGAAAGTTTTATATCGTAAAGGCGATTAGTGGTTAAGTATCGAGATGTTCTTTCAATTCAAACAAATACATTTTAGTAGAGTAAATAATATAGATAGTAGAAATCCGCCGAATATGCTTATTAATGCCGAATAAGCATATTCGGCGCAACTCTAATCTTATATTTTTAAGTTGCGGACAGCTTGAACTTAATTGCAAAACAATAAATATTTTATTTAAATCCAGTCGGCTATGGAACTCAGTATCGATATATTTATCGTACACTCACCCTGAAAAACGGATACGCTCATGAAATTGAGCCACTTTCTGTCTAGTCTTTCTGTCTGTAGATAGTTAGATACTAATCGATCACGCGCTACATTACGTTTGATCGATCGAACGTTTCGATTAACGATGTCATATCAATACATGACACCACAACCATGAAGCAAGCTGCACGCTGCATGGTGCGAGTGGCAGGGTATAAGGTCGAGCGTGAAGCGTGAAGCGTGAAACACAAAGTGAAGTCTTGTATTAACGTCACAGTCAGGTCACGTTCCCATAATCGCAGCTGATTGTGGATGACCGGGGTGACCGGAGCCACTTCACGTCCATGTCACCTGTCGCCCCGCTCGCCCGCACCGCGCCCGGCGCCCGCCAGATATTACGACCTAATTGACCAGACGTCGGAGGCTCTTTACATCACAGATGAATATATTTCATAATATTCAAGGTACTTTTCCTCCAACCACTTTTTTTTCCACCCTGTATATAGAACCCAACTGTATATACAACCCATTCGTAATACTTTTCTTTACATAGATATGATATTTGATATAAAACAATTTTTCTCCGGTAGATGGGTGCAGAAACGGCTCTAATTCGGATCCTGTACTATTAGGGAAGTAACACTATGATTGTATCCTATGTATGGTGTATATCTCGCACGTTACTGATGGCTACTGTGTTCAGTGTAACCGACTTCCGGTGGGATTTGTGGAACCGATTACTCACATATTGCTCGTACACTTGCAAATCTCAACCCTACACAATATACCTCAGGGTTGGTTTTTAAATGGCGGTGAAAGACTTTATCATAAATAAATGTAGGATACTGTGTGTTCAGTACGTAATGGTATTAAAGGACGTTACTACAAAGTGTTCGTTTTATGTCCTCAGTGAAAGCTGTGGAACGCGCCATGTTGTAGGTAGTTGTGAATGGAAATACATTTTCATATAAAATAATGTCGCGATCCACAAAGTATCTGTATTGTATGGATCCTGCGACAACCAAACATCCACCATGTCAATTTCCATGACGATTTTCCGATCTCACAATTTTATCCATTTTTGTCTTCACATTGTAGGGCTGAATGAAAACAGCAATATCGTAGCTAGTGCAGCGGCAAAGTGACGCTGATTTTAGAAGTATTTTGTAGTTGGGTATGTACGTATCCTGAAGCAAGTAAAGTCTCCAAGCAATGTTTTACTTTAACTTATGTATACTACTTATTTATAAGTACTATTATTTCTTCTGTGCTTATACTTACAAATCTAAGTAAGACAACGATGAGAATTGAAATTTTTCCGATCGCATTCATAAATATTGCAAATATGCGAGTACTTTCATGACGTCCCCGGTGCAAATCCATCGTCGGCCTTGAACGGCTCCGAGTGCATAATTATGGTGATTACCAGGCAATGGATTGGAAAACTAGGACGCCTCGTGAACACTCGATTTCCATATTCTGAAGGCGATGCAATTTCACGCCGTGGACCGAGCCAGTGCCTAGTGCGCGCTAAAGAACTGCTAACTGCTAACTGCACTCTACTAGTACTTTGGTGTTGTGGACAAGTTTCACAATGTTTATGTCGTGGTCTGATCGAAGAAGTGACAGTTGAATAATTGATCGGTCGTTTCATGACGATGACCGATGGACAATATCATATACTGAACGTTGTGGCACGAATGTAAGCAGAGAGTGAATTAACTGTATTCGGGCCATGTGCTTTCGCGACTCTACCTCATGTCCAATTGACCATGGACAGCAGTGACCACTGAATGTTATAAGTTATAACCCATGATCTAGCTCCCCGACTACTAACAGGCGCATGCGATGAGATTACGTACCTACTACAAATATAATCTGTGCAGGTATTGAGAATAGGGTATGGCATATAGACAAATCGACCCGTGTATGCGGGTCCCTTACATTCACCCCAAGCACGGTACCATAACAAGTGTACAGAACAGAACTTGAATCAATGTTTTGGAAGTGTGAAGTTTGCTTTGACAGTACACTTCTACTTATGCACCACTTTCAGTGCAGTCACCTCGAGATTCACCAACTCAATAACGACCGCGACTTAGATCTGTGGCTGCATGGCTGCTCTTAGCGCTTCAAACTTCTATCTAAGACTGCCATTTTAGTTAGATAGCTTACTTCGTTCAAAATCCTAGATATAAAAGATTATATTATCAGATGCTTTCGCGATTATAAACCCTAATGCTTATTGGGCTAATGCGATTGGCACGTAGAGATACAGAGGTAGAGAAGAGATATAGAGAGTTGATAACCTGCTTGTTGTCGTACATATGTACGGTGCAGGCTTGAGTTTCTGTTTGTATGTAACATCCTGTCCATGTTACATACCACATATCGTAATGCATGGTTACCACTTACGACCGTTTATTTACAACTCATGTTCAAATCAAATCAAATCAAATCAAATCAAATCAATTTTTATTTGCTTGAATGTGGGTCATACAACATTGTCATATTGCTAATAATAACAATTATAATTAAGTCCGCCACAGTCTACCTTTCACGGCATGCAAAATGTACCTATGTCACATAAAATAAAATTATTACATTTAATACTAGGAGTCTATCTATCATTTACAACAATTTCAGTGCAGTTTCATTTAATAATACCTAATAATGTTACATTTAAGATTTCATTTTCATTATGTCAAGACTTCAATTATACACATTTAATTATTATCACAAAATATCACATGTCAGTACATACGTAATATAATTCTAATACAATATTAATAAAAAAATAAATTTATTTATAATAATAAAGGATAAAATTATTTCATTACAATTAAATTTTACATAAAATTAAATTAAATTTTCATAATTTGTCATATTAATAATAGTCAAAATTCATTTACTAAAAATGCGATTAGATAAATAATATAATAAATTGAACTTTAATTAGGTGTACATAATAAAATATATTCAATATTATATGTTTGCAATCAATCATTACACAAAAAATCCTACTTATCATTTCTGTCTTCTAAAAATTCTTTTACAGAGTAGAAAGCCTTTCGTATTAGGTATGTTTTTAAAGATTTTTTAAAATTATATAAATGGCTTTCAGATTTAATACAACTTGGTAACTTATTATATATCTGCGGTCCCATACCAAAAACACTGTTTTGGAACAGTTTGGTTCTAGATTTTATCGAACGTAATTTATTATTATGTCTTTTTAGACTTAACGTCTCATAACTATTTATATTAGTCCTTACCATCAGAGCTACTTCGTAGATATATACAACGTATAACAGGATTTACGCACTTTGAGAAAGTATCTTCCTCAAAATCGGCAACTGAATCGATTCCACGTATTTTTAATTGTTTTTTATAGCTTAATAATTTTTTATTTAAGAAATAAGTTATACTCATTTCGAACGAAAAGTGTGAACATTCTACCCAGCGGCGCACGCACACATGAGAGCGAACGAGCGCTACAAGGTCGGTGCGCGCGTCTGTGTGAGTACACCCCGACGAAAACAGCAGAGCTATTAGCGATCGAGCGATCATTACATAAAATATGTAGTAGGTAATGGTACGAAGATTAAATAGTAAACAAATTATGATTCTCTCTTTCCATCACATTTTTCAGGCTTTGTACTGTAGACTGTGAACAATTTTGAACTCATTGATTAATAAACCTCAAATTAAAGAACAAAATTATTTAACAATGTCAGTAATAAGTTTAAGTTTATTTAATACCTACTACAGTGTCACTTTTCACTACATTGAATGCATAAATGACGTACACCCTTAAACACCCCAATTAGAATACCTATTCAGTTTTAATCATAATACCTACACTAAAATATTTTTTATTAGCTTATTAATTGTTTATTCAAGAAATTACTTGTTCTCGTAGAGGGATAAGAATGTTCATAATATTCTAAACAAGCATACAGACTAACGCACACATGAGAGTGAGACCCACGTCACAGGCCACAACGCGGGCCGCGGGGGCCAGCGCGGCGCGCGCGCGTCGATAACAGCTGATGCACGAAAACGAATTCGACATTGTACATACCTACATTAGACATTGTTAAACACAACATGTTTGTTACCTGAGTACTCATTTCATTTAATTGGTTGGTGTGTTATACTCGTATCACTTACTGAACACATCCAATTAGGTAAAGATTCAAAGATTTTATTGAACATAAAAACATTATTATTACCTACATATGCCTAAAATAATAGTTAATCGTACTAAGATAAATTGTTTCATAAACAAATTATGATTCCCTCTTTCAATCACTTTTTACAGCTTTTGGACTGTCGACTTTGAATCATTTTAATTAATACAATGTCTATCGTTTTGGCATTAAAATGATAAGATACCTATTTATTGAAATATTTATTGTTTAGAAGTAGATATGTAGATAACTAAATTTTAAGTAAATTAATAGGTGTAAACGGATAATTTACTACCTACTTCAAATTTTGTACGCAAGTAAACAAGTGATTTAGAAATTTTTCTATGGGCGGGGCATAACACTTAACACGTTTGAGCAGACATTTTTTAATTAAAATTTAGTAAAATGCATAAGTTTATTAAGTAGGTTGTGAAGAATTGTATGAACTAAAGAGCTTTACTAAATTATTCCGTTTGGGCGCGCACTAAAAATCATTCACATAAAATTAAGTTAACTGCCTACAATCTACATAATACGTTTAAATCGGACTTAAGTAATAATACAACAAAACAAAAAAGACTGCGTGTTTAAAAGCTGTGAATTATTAAAATATTTACAAATATTAAACAACCATTTAAATTTAGTTACTGTAGGTAACTTACAGGTCTGATAATAATTGGTTTCTTCCCTCTTCGTCCTCATAGACTCCTATCAACTCCTGCGGCGTCGTCATAAAATGACATTTTCAAAATGTCCACTACCTTGTTCGATACACAATAATGCACGTTTTTGTAATTGTCGTTTAAGTTTATTTAATACTACAGTGTCACTTTTCACTACGTCAAATGCAGCTATTATTCCATTTTTTAGATCCTCACCGCTAATGGAATGTTTGAAATAAACACGTCCCCACAGAAAAAAGTCTAGTTGGATCAAATCAGCTGATAAGGCCGGCGCGTGCGGTGTGACTGACTTTTTAATTTTCTAAATCGTAGATTACAAAAGCCGCCGGTCGCCGGGCCGATCACACCGCCGGCTGGGACACTCTCGTTACGTCTCGCTTCCTCCCGACTGTTTTTAAATATGCGGAAGAGAGAAAACGTATGGAAGTGTGCGAACTTTCTTAATAATATTTTTTTGATCTATTGCGTTTGTAGTGTATTTCTTTAACGTCGTACAACTCGTACGTTTGGCAGTGTGTGTTTGAGGCTGTGGCTAAGTATAATAATGCTTGAAAGGACCCTATTGCATTGACTTAAGTTTCATTTTTGTTTGTTTCGACTGTTTAAAGAATTGGGTGACATCATTTACTTAATTTTAATTTCTTTTAGGAAAAAAAAATTACCTACATTAAAAATACGTGGAATCGATTCAGCTGCCGATTTTGAGCCATGTACCCTCCTAAGTTACATATATTTAAGATACATATTGTATTGATGGGAATGTTAGAATGTTTAGGTTTTGGAAGTACGGCTTACACGAATCAGTTTGCTTTAATTTACAAATGGACCTTATGCATTTCTTCTGTGCTTTCAGCACTCTGTCAATCCCAGCGGCATTGCCCCAAAACATAATTCCATATCTGAGGATACTTCCAACATACGCATGATAGGCCGTCAAAACAGCGGTTATATTTACGGTCTTAGCTAACATGTGAAGTGCGAATGAGAACTTGTTAAGGTTTGTTATGACGTATTCAACGTGTGTTTTCCATGTTAAATTATGATCGATGTGGATTCCTAAAAATTTCGTCAACTTGGTTTCCTTTAGAGATTTGCCTTCGTAGCATATTTGCAGCCTCTTAAGCGGAGTGTTTTTGGTGACGAAGTTCATATAACAAGTTTTATCGAGATTAATCTTTAGATTATTATTATTTAACCATGTAATCAGATTTTTTAGTGAGTTATTTATGGTATTTTCAAATAATGATGAATTATTATCAGTGAATATTGCAGTACTATCATCAGCAAATAAAACCATTTGTTCGTTAATTGAGTGCGGAAAATCATTTATATATATTAAGAAGAGTAAAGGACCTAGAATGCTACCTTGGGGTACACCGTAAAAAATTTCTCGAGGTTTTGAAGCATATGTCATAAGAGTATTATTGTTTGTATTTAATTTAGTTATTTCCGTTATTTGCACTCTTTTAGATAAGTAAGATTTAATGAGATTAAGGGCATTATCTCTTATTCCGTATGCTTCCAATTTATCGGTTAATATTTTGTGATCAACAAAATCAAATGCCCTAGTCATATCCATAAATAATGCAGTCACACGTTTTTTCTTATCTAATGAAGTCATAATTAGTTTTAAAAAGTTTAGTATTGCTATATTTATAGATTTGTTTTTACGAAACCCTACTTGCTCATCAGCTAAAATATTGAATTTTTCAAAGTAACTGTACATTTTGTTATATATAATCCGTTCAAAAACTTTTGAAATAATTGGAATTAAAGCTATGGGCCTATAAAATTGCATGTCATGTTTATCCTGTTTTTTAAAGATTGGTTTCACTATCGTAATTTTCAGTTTATTTGGAAACACACCATGTTCGATACATAGATGAATCAAAGTGAGCAACAACAATGTTAAGTTTGAAACCGCTATGCGCTATGAGCTATGCGCTGGGCTAAACGGGCTTTATGTTTCGCTCAAATTGACACATCTGAGCAAATAAGGCAGTCGTGCGAGTCGTGAGCGCGGCGGGAGGGGAGGGGAGGAGGTGGGCGACGGACGGGGAGGGGGGCGGGGGGGGTGCTAAACATCTTAAGCAAAACTACAAACTGGAAACGATGCAATTAGACCGTTTTAGGGTTTCGGACTGGACGACTGATGTACGAAGTGCAACCTATATTTGGTTAGAGGTGCATGTATTATTGAAAACTGTATTACTGAAAATCGTATTTCGTTCGGGGAACGAACTTTAACTCCAAAACGACGCCTGAGGGAGAGGGAGAGGGAGAGTAGGAAGAACAGGCTGCACGAGGTCTCTGAAACGAAATTTAATTTAATTTTCTAAACATTATTTCAACCAGGGGCGGCTGTACTTTAAGTGCGCTCGTGCGCCGAACTGCCAGATTTTAATGTTTAGAAAAATAAAAAAATAAATGTTTAATAGTGTCTGATTAACGATCTATTCAATATTAACGAAATTATGATGAACCAATTTAAGCTCTTTGACAATGTATTAAGACTCATTATCGCCAAAATCGCTGTAATATGGTTCACGGTGCGCTAGCCAAAGCGCACGACTAATGCTCATACAACTTCTATGAGATGCAACTAGGAATGGCACATTTCACCTATCACTGGATATTTCACTTGTTAAATAAACTTCACCTTTTCACACCTGTGACATGCATCGAAACCGTCTGTTACATTTAACGGGACTGTGAATTCACCACAGTATTCCTTTTACTGTGACTTAACGCCGGCCACCGGCGAAAATTCACAGAATTCCATCGTGCGAAAAAGAGAAAGCAACATTTGTGACTTGAGCCGTGCGTGAGCGAGAGCGACACAGACACTAGAAGAGAGAATTTGTTTAAGTGAAATTGCATCTTATTCGCAACGTCATTAGACTTAAGTTTGTCTGATTTCTTTCAACTAGCTTCGTTAATAATATCGCTACGGTACAAAAACTTCAAATGAAAATGAGTCTTATTTTAAACTGTAAGGTTTTGATTAAACTATGTAGGTAATTGATATTTACAACCACGTCGTGTCTCGTGAATTCGTGAATTTCGTGAAACGAAGTACCATACGGTGACTCGGTGAGATTTCGCTTCACAGTTCATGATCATTTGTAATCTTTACTCTGCGCGCCCGTCTCGCGCACGGTTTCGTTGATATTTTAAACATACCTAGTGATAATAGTTAATGAATGAATACTGTTAGTTAGTAGTATAGATAGATAATAGTCAGGGTCCTCAAACTTAGTACAATGAACAGGGAAAGATGACAGATATTATGATACTAAATAAAGACGCATGTTCATTACAAACAGTAAACCATTGCAAGAGGTTTTTTCGGTTGAGTAGCATTATAATTGTAGTTCCATAATATTTATACAGATAGCAGCACTTGTTCCTATTTTTTCGTTCTACAGAGATGGACGCAACGCAGATAAATATTTTTGTGTTTTTAAATATTTTTTATATTTTATTCAATCGGAATGCTGAAAAATAAATGAATTAGATAAATGTTATTAGACATATTATTAAATACAAAATATAATGTTGTATTATAATAATGCAATGACCATAGACAAGAAAAATGTTTTAATTTTGTCTTTGGTCTCTCAACGTCAAGTTTGATGAATTTGACATTGTTGTTGATTGCGTTTTTCCGTGGTTTTCGCCTAAAAAATATAATTTTATGTGAACTGTGTGTAATTTGAGTCGAATGCTGCTGTAATAGTTCCTCCAGTTATTATCATACAAACATCCGAGATATTGTGTAGTGTTGTGCGTGGTTTTGAGTCAAGATTTTTTTTTCCTTGTGCATCTTGATTTTACAATATCTACAAATTATTATTAAGCATTGCTGTGTACCTGGATGCTCTGAAAGAAAACATAAATAAATTCTAAAAATTATTCAATTTTTTATTTCCAATGGTTCCTCCTTCAAAATACCATAAAATAAACTGTAGTATAGACTATAGAACTAGGAACATTTTCTATTGGCTAGTGTTGCCAGGTTGTAAAATTGGATTTACGGTAGATCTACGTAAATATGTGCTGCCTGGCAACACTGGTTGACTTTTAGTTCCAGAACACTCTATAATGGCGCCACTGACGCACATTTCTAATCTTAGGCGCGAAGTTTGGTCTCTATTTCAGTATATTACAAAGTACTCTGTGATAATAGTGTACTCGAGTATTGACAAGCCGGTTGACAGTGACAATTGCGATTGCGACAATTGCGACAAAAGTTGCGATGCATGTCATTTGTAGGAACTTCAGTGGGTTTCACTTAAGTCTGCATTTCGCTTATCATGGCAACTTTTACTTCAAGTGCGGACTTACGTGAAATCCACTGTAGCCTGGGTTCGTACAAATGACATCCATCTTAATTTTAATGTATGTGTAACCTGGGCCATTGTACCTAATAAATATGATGCTTACATAAAATACATACATAATTAAGTATGTCGATTGTTGTTTACTTGTAAAACAAACTCAATAATCTTACAAAAACATATTTATCTGCCCTAACAAAACAACAAAACATACATAAAAATAATGTAATTTGCATACAATTATAAAAAAAGATATAATACTACACTACGTAACAACTCAGTGGTGGGGTGACTGGCAACAGTAGGTAAATATTGGCATAAGTTTATTTTTTTATTTTTGAATCGATTGAAATAGTGCAAACACTAAATATTAATCCAAACTCATTACAATACATCACGGAAAACGGCATCTAAACGGGTTGAGCCGTTCCTGAGATTAGCCAGAACAGACAAAAAATACAGTTTTATTAATGTATATACATGTATTTAATATTAAAATTTTTTTAGGGGGATTTTCATGTAATTGGGGCGATTTTAGGGGTTTTTGAACTAGTTTTAGGGGGTAAATATTTTTGAGAGTTGGCAACACTGTCGCCGGTAAGTTGACCGCTGAGCTTTGGTAATGACTTAATCAAGTCACTATCACTGCGAAATGTAACGGACGGAACAAAATGCACCCACTGTGACAATACTCGTCAGTAATGAAATATACCAGTGGTGATTTTTCACGGGTGATTTAACAGTGACAAAAATAAATAATTTCACGGACTTGATAGTGAAATAAAAGTAACGATATTTCCCATCGCTAGATGCAACCGAAAACGCCTGGCGCGTGAGACAGAGCTAGTTCAATAGAAAATGTATGGCGAATTAAGACCACTCTGGTGCGCCGCACCAGAACCGAAGATTACCGAGGTTTGACGAAATTCGCGCGCGCTACGTCGGTCGCCGCGCGGCCGGAGCCCGCCGCCTAGCTATAAGGAGTTGCGTTTGTTTACATTCTGCAAGGATTTTCAGTATTTTAATATTATAGTTACTGAATTGTGGGACATTGTGTGTGAGTAAATAGGTGTGAAAATGGGTATTAAACTTTAACATCGACTATTTTGAATGCAAAAATGAAACTTTTCAACAAAAATTGTAATTAAAATGGGCAGGATTATTTTTCAAACACTCATTTAAGGACACTTTTAAGACGAATATAACGATACAAATCCATCCAGCCGTTGAGAAAATCATAACCGTTCTTTGGCAGTCGTTAAAAATAAAAATACGCTGATACAGTGCACCACCACTTCTAGGATCCACCAGCCGCCACTGATTTCAACCTCTAGTTTACAATTTTAATAACTACTAGGCATTAACTATTTTGTTAATCCGCTAACTTCTGAGCGGATTTTCATGAAATTTTGCAGACAGGTGGGCCATGGTCAGGAATAAGATAATAGGGTATTCAAATTCCCGAAAAGCTTGGACAAAGCCGCGGACAAAGCGCTAGTATACTAGATAAGAACGATGTGTATGACTAGTAGAGTCCACTGACTGCTACCTGATAGTGAGTTGCACCACGCAGACGCCCGGACGGCCAGACAAGAGTGTTGGTTTTGCTGCAATAAATACAAAACTCCAACCGCTTTTATCTACAGAGGTTTTCTGCTCCGACAAGCACGAAAAGTAGGTATTCATTTTTGGTTTATTGGAAAAATTATACATTATTATTTCCATAGCGTCTCGGTTCAACGAATAGTAGGTAACTGCTGAGATTATTCACCTGTCGACAAATGTCAGCACATACATATTACTATTTACTATACATTAAAGTCAAAATAAGTTTAAAGTATTACATATTACATTTATATTACATCACTAGCTTTTGCCCGCGGTTACACCCGCGGTAGAGCAGGAACGCTATTCAGTTTTGTAACTTGACAGCGGAGTTTCAAAATTGACGTTCGAGTTCTAGGATCACTTCACTTCGCAAGTGCGTACTAGATGATTAGATATTGACATGTCAATATGATGCAAGTTCGCTTTTGTTTTGTAACTTGACAGCGGAATACACGATGAGTTTCTAAATTGAAGTTAGAGTTCGAGACTCCCTTCACCTCGCAAGTGCGTACCAGATGATTAGAGAATCACATATCAAGATCTCGGACTCGAACTTCAATTTTGAAACTCATCGCGGATCCCGCTGTCAAGTTACAAAAGTGAATAGCCTTCCAGTTTCGAGACGAAATTTTTAATTTATTAATTTACCCGCGGTAGAGATCGATTTTATACAAATCCTACTTACTTACTTTTATTTAGTTAGACTTAGTTGCCTATGACTTAAGTAATTTACATGTATCATTTGATAGCGTGATTCAGAACTTGCAAATGAATTTTACTAACGCCATCTATTAAAAACATCTGGAACTAAACATCTAGCAACTAACAAAATATCGATCTTACCATGGGGATGTTTTACCGCGGTAAAAAGTAGCCTACGTTACTCTCCACTCTCCTCACTATCTCCACACACAAAAACCATACCATATAACAGTTTCGTTGCGACGTGAAAGACGGACAAACAAACAAACAAACAAACACACTTTCACATTTATAATATTAGTATGGATTTTTTGATTTGTATTAATTTGTTGGTATTACTTTATAATAATAATTTTTAACCGACTTCAAAAAAAGGAGGAGGTTCTCAATTCGACTGTATATTTTTTTTTATGTTTGTTACCTCAGAACTTTGGACTGGGCGAACGGATTTTGATGATTCTTTTTTTAATCGAAAGCTGGTAGCTGTCATGTGGTCCCACATAAATTTTATTGAGATCTGACAATGGAATCCATGAGAAAACCACATAAGTCATAAATTTGTGTTAAGATGTGCGCGACAAATTGATGAATAACTCAATATCACGTCAACCGATTTCGATGATTCTTTTTTTAATCGAAAGCAGGCGCTTGTCTTGTGGTCCCACATAAATTTGAACGAGATCTGGCAAGTAGGTAGTTTTTGAGACTTTGAAGTCGGTTATTTTTTGTTAGTAAAATTTAGATTATATAGTGTATTTTTTCAATGGGATTCTCACAATCTCAACTTAAAATTAAAGTTTCCCAAGGAACCCTGTAAAATTTAAATGGGTCTCGACTTTTAATCCTTCTATGGTGTCTCTGTGAGTGTAGTTGCAAAGAAGATTGGATACTAATTTAAGTTTGTAGTTTACATCATTATTAGATACTAGCTGTTGCTTCGCCCGAGGTAGAGATTGATTTTTACAAATCCCGCGGGAACCCTGAATTTTTACGGGAAAAAACGTAGCCTATGTTTTAATCCAGGGTATAGGCTATCTCCATTCCAAATTTCAGCCAAATCGGTTAAGTAGTTTTCGCGTGAAAGCGTAACAAACAAACTTACATTCACATTTATAATATAAGTATGATACTTTACAACACGCACATAGCATCGAGAAATTAGAGATTCTTGTTAAGAGCAAGAGCAGGAGATATTTCAAAACATACGAAATGCACAAAGTTGATGATAATTTATATCTATTTATAGACTGAAAGCTTCAGCTATGAATGCTTGAGGAATTCTTATTACGTCGAAGAATATCCTCATTTTCCTTCAAAGCCTACTCCCCCCCCCCCCCCTCCCCACACGTCCCCCCCCACACAAACATGGCATCAGAGTCTAATAAAGACTTTCGTATTCCGTGTTTTCGAACTAAAGTTACTGAAGTTATCCGTGCCCTTATTACTAGGGTTGTCACATTTTATAAGCTGAGCATGTGAGGGTTAGGTAATAATGTACATAAATATTGTGATGGAGCATCTGTTTTAATAAAATTCAATTATTAAGACGAGTTTTAATTTTGCTGTTAAAATTTTCAAAGTAGGAGGTGACAATTTTATTGTCAGTTTACTAAACAGCAATGTTGGACAAAAGTTAGGGAAGTACAAAACTATTAGAACTTTTGTGTGTTATGCTCCTGAGGCAGCTCCACGGCTCCACGCCCACACTTGCTTAAAATCTGTCGAGAAGTAACTACCATTTGTAAAACATCTCGTTGCTTAGGAAAAACTGTATACGTATTTATGACTTCATTCGACTGTGACCTCATACAGAACCTACAATCGTACACCATTATGTTAAGTTGATATGTTAGGTCCGTGGGCAGCGTTGACCATTTACCATGAGGTGGTTCGTTTGCCGGCTTTTTACATAAAAAAATCTTTAACTTTTTGAATACTAAAAAGTACAGATAGAGTATTTTTTTTTTTTTTGGTATACATATAAAAAATGGTTGTCTGCAAAGGCGGTTTACGGACGGTAGTTTAACGTGACAACGTCATGACAAAGCTCCGCTCCGCCTCGCTCCGGCCCGCTCCGCTCCGCCCCGCCCCGCTACACTCAACTACGATCGCCTACGACTCGCCTACGGCATCAGCTACGATACACTGATCGTAGCTGATAGTGCCTCTCTCTCGCTCGCGGAACGCGACATTTTTTCATAGATGCGCCCGGTGCTCATCGTTTTAATAGACGTTATCACGTCAAACCCTAAAACGTGCCAAATAATGCGCTATAGACAAATTCAGAACACGGGTGGCAACCCTACTTACGCCGGGACGTGACTGTCAGAATCGAGTTTCGTAGAAATGTTTACAGAGAACTAGAAACTTATTTATTCGATTCTTCTGAAGCTATTCGTTTTTTACCACAGACTAAACGAAGTTTAGAAATGATTACAAATTGCTTGTTTACGAAATCTTTGAAGATTTATTAAATTTGTTAAGACTGAAAATATTCATATTAGGGGCTTATCGTAAACCATTTTTTTCGTTCGATTGAAGATGTTGTTATCAATTTAAGCTGACAATTGGTTGTACCTAATCCATACACGTCCCATTTTCTTTCTTTCTTTCTAACGTAATGCGAACCACAACATAATTCCCACCGGTAACCAACAAACGCCGCTTTACCAAACATCTCAAAGCCGCTTCTATCCTACGCCATTCTTCCCTGTTTCTTCGTGCCCTTTATCCACCGATTCCGTCATTCCGAGAAATGATTCCGACTCTTTCATTTCCCCAAGTCGTTTGAGCGATGAATGCCTTTGAAAGTGCCTAATAGCTCTTTTATATCGATATTCTGTGATAAATGGCCGTGAGTAATATCGACTGTTTTCAGCGTCCGCTCATCCGCTCGTCCGGCGCCGCGGGGCCGCCGTCGCTCTTATATTATAACGCTCTTTTACTAAACAACAAGGGGATATTTATTTTCTCAAATAAACCTTTATTTTTACATGTTTCAGAAACTTTCAAACCTCTCTTGTATTAAATCTTGTGTGAGTGATTAATCTAATTTATTTTTAGAGATTGACAGTAGCGGTAAGGGTATCTCTTCACCGTTAATCGGCAATGTGTCGGTGATGTTTCTGTTGTGGATGTGGAGCGGATGTCCAAGAGCTCCTCGTCTGTGTCAATATTCGTCGGCTATTAATATAAAAAAATGCTATTAACATTTCCAACTTCAGCCTTCGTATTAATGTTTTGTCACTGTTCCAATTATAATCTAGCTATCACAATGTCATAAAAATGAACTTTTTCGTATCTTACTATAGAGCACAACAGAAATATTTCGCAGCGCAGTGCGCCATTACATAGATAAGTAATATTTTTTTGTATGAACAAAAACTGCACAGATAATGTATCGGAAAGCGATTTCATCCAGCGTTAACCTTGCTCCTTCTATGGTACTTTTTGCAACGAATTATTGTTCTCATAAAAACCGTAACTTGATAAATTGTTTACCATGCTCAATTGATTGGGAACAAAAAAAACTGTCATGGCTTTTAATGAACCCCCGTGGCGTAACTATGGGATTTAATTCGACTGTGACCGAATTTAAAAATGATGACGAAGGTTCGTGGACTTTTTACGTTGTTTTTTATACTCCGGGTGCAGCGTTCCATATTGTTAAGTAAATAATTGCAATTTTTAAGTTGATGCTATCTGGGGAATTTGTGATGAGAAGTGCTGTAATTGCTGGAGGGGAAATAGTGTCACGACATTGGTAGTGTAATCACATCATATTATGGCTTTGAATACTTACTGATGCTATATTCCTATACTATCTGATACTCGTTATATTCTTCGCAAGTTCTGCGCTAATTGCTACATCAAGTAAATACCTACACGGTGCATTAAAATCTGAATTTAATGTTGTTATGTTAGTTGAAAACATACTAGATCACCTTCGACACCTGTCAAAATGAATACGTTATAAAAAAATCCTAAAGAAAACATATCTGAAGTGGTATAGCTCCTCGTTCGTACTTCTGTTATTAAAGAACCTTACTTATCTCTGTTCAAAATCACTTCACGATGGCTACGGTTTTTCCGATTATGAACCATAAGACGCATAAGACTTTCTCATTTTGGTAATACCAAGTAAAATTTGACACACTGGTCACTGGCAGCGTGTCGGACTGTCGGTAGACCGTTCAGAGAAACGGGGAGAACTATTGGAAATGTCGTATTGAGGTGCCTGTTGATATGCTGGCCATGTAATTACAGCTTAATGTCAGGACAGCTCGGGTGTGCCGTGTGTAGTAAAAGGCAAGGCGCAAGGTACAATTTCGGACCACTAATTAATGCCAGTTTACTAAAGCGCAAAACTGTTGACTTTCATTTACTCTTCAAGTCTAGATATAATATTTTGGATTCATTAAAACTTGTTGTTTGAAACGTTTTCACGCTAAAAGGGAACCAAAAGAGAACTTTTGAACTTCCAAACAAATGCCTTAATTAATAAGTTGTTGCTATAGGTATGCGACACCAACTACGTCTAGTATTCTGATTTATATTTGCTCATCAATCAAAAACTATAATTTTCTAAAGCAATAGTGGCGTTTTTAACGTTTCATTTATGATACTTTTTGAAGTGAAAACTTTTTTAGTACGGGGGTGATTTGAAATTTTACGAAACGAAACTGTCCAGTAAAAATTTTACTAACAAAAAATAACCGACTTCAAAGTCTCAAAAACTACTTGTCAGATCTCATTCAAATTTATGTGGGACCACATGACAAGCACCTGCTTTCGATTAAAAAAAGAATGATCGAAATCGGTTGGCGTGATATTGAGTTATTCGTCAATTTGTCGCGCACATCTTAACACAAATTTACGACTTATGTGGTTTTGTCGTAGATGCCATTGTCAGATCTCAATAAAATTTATATGGAACTACATGACAGCCACCAGCTTTCGATTAAAAAAAGAATCATCAAAATCGGTTCGCCCAGTCCAAAGTTCTGAGGTAACAAACATAAAAAAAAAATACAGTCGAATTGAGAACCTCCTCCTTTTTTTGAAGTCGGTTAAAAAGAGACAAACACAAATTCTAAAGTGAGATAGGAAGCATTGTACAGGGGTAGGGTAGGGGAGTTGAGTGGAGCGGAGCGGGGCGGACCGGAGCGGAGTGGAGTAATGAAACCTACATTTATCATCTTCCCGAAATTTTACATTCGTCTCATTATCTTGAAAATAAAAATTTTGAAGGTTTCACTTCTACCACGTGTGAATTGCACACATTTTAATTTTTATTCTGTAGACAAATTGCAACATGTGAAACGATTACGTCTTCATGTCACATGGCGTTGTTGAACACAAGGGAGAAACCCCTATCTGTTATGCATTTAGATTGCACAGGTAGATGAACCACGGCCGGTACAATGTAGCAAAATTACATACCCCGAGTAAGGGCTCAAGCCAGAAGGTTGAAACTCGCACTGAAAATGAGTCATGTTGTTTGCGCGCAATCCATCTGCCATGTACGATTACCGAGAAATATTTACGCTCCAAGAAATATTTCTTGAGAAAAAGTATACTTGTACGTCGTCGTTGGTCGCTTGGTAATAGTGTCATTTAATTAGTATTCAACATCGAAATGCCGTCATCTATCGATGGCTCGTAACCTTCGGCAAAAAAACTTCACCTCGTAGCGCTGCCGTCTAACCTCGTCTCTAAACCGATCTGACGTCTATCGATATGACGTCTATCTAGCCGATAGCGGTTGTTGAGCTGGTTGTTGACAGCCGCCGGACTGTCCGACCGACACGGCCCGCGGGTACACCCTGCCCCATTGTTCTTTGTTCAGCACTCGTTAATAAAATTCCTACGATGTTTGCGCCAGCACTCCGCCCTGACCAAACACCGCAGGTAAACATTACTATTGACGCTCCTTGCAGCTGCAGTGTCTCTTATCACCATGCAGTAAGGTTGAAGTTAGCTAGTCGATGTGTCGAGAACCTTGCGCGAGCTAACTCGAATTCGTGTCCAAGTTGTTAGTGCGCGCTTGACGCTTCAGCTCAGCTGAACTTCGTGGGTCGTATCGATACAAATATTACGGACCTTGGTTAAAATTAATGTATGTACACAGCCAGAGTGGTATATTTATCATCGATGAACGAGTATGTATGTCGTCGATGTATGGCGATGCTTGACTCTTTTATTAGACGCTGTGGGTGAGCCGGATCTGTTTGGTACTTAGATATAGAAAATGAGGAACGATAATATTTAAATAATAAACGAAAATATTAAAACTGCGTTTGCTGCCTATCTTAACACAACAAACGTTCATAGAAGTAGATTGTAACTCGGATGCTCACTTGTCAAACTTTAGCGAACATCTATTGAAGACTACCGCGTGTGACGTCACGCCTTCCCTCCGTTAACCAGTTGACAATAACAGTTGATAACAAGAGCGTTAACTATAATACCACACCACTGCAGCGGCGCGGCGCGGCGGCGGCGGCGGCGCGGCGGCACAAAGGCGACTAAGCGACACGTGTTTTGAAATCGAGGACAAACGTGAGCCCGTATGCAAGCGTCGTGCCAGCGCCGCGAGCACTGAGCAGTAATGGAATAAAGGTGCATGCAT
Organism: Thymelicus sylvestris; assembly: GCA_911387775.1. Classification (NCBI taxonomy): domain Eukaryota; kingdom Metazoa; phylum Arthropoda; class Insecta; order Lepidoptera; family Hesperiidae; genus Thymelicus; species Thymelicus sylvestris. Next base: position 14,697,165 of record OU426905.1, on the reverse strand, counting down.
CTATGCATTTATTATTTAATGGGATTAGATCTAGCATGCCGCATGCCGCCCGGGCGCACGGCCGCCCGGCCGATCTGCCGCCCGTGTAGTGTAAGTGCTCAACTGCTCACTGAGTCCCTGCGTCGGTGGCGGCGGCGGCGCCTGAATAATAAGCCGGATTCTTTCAGGATGTGTTTGGCCGTACAACAAGATATAATGTACAATTCTTATCAGAAAACATTGTGGATTGGGTTCTATTACAAAACAGCTACGTGGCAGTAAAAAATGTGGCAGAAAAATGTTCTTAGGTAGGTTGTTTGTGATTGTAATCTAATTGTAAGCCCGTATCATGTGCATGACAGACAGAGAATTACTGCTTCGTAGGATGCAATTAGATAAAGTATTTGAATAATGACTTTTTAAGTGTATATGTAAGTAGCCCACAACAAACAGACAAGTCACCTGTTGGCACACACGCACACACACACCCATGCTTCGCCGCGCCAGCCAAAAAGAAAGCTGGAAACCCCCATTTTCTGGACGTGCGATTCTGCGAGCAAAACACAAAAACATTTCACAGCGTTTAATTACATTTTGTAGTTCGATTACATAGTACTGTCTGTCTGACACAATTTCTTCATCCGTCAAGTGATATTGACAGTAGCGTGCGGTAAATGTGAGAGGGAGGTGTTTCTGGCATTTCTCTTGTAATTATCCTGTCGAATTAACGATACTCCGCTCACCCGGTCGTCCGCTCGGCTGTCCGTCTGTCACTCTAGTAATTTGCGTCAAAAGAAGTGGCCGGTCCAGTGGACGTTACCACTTTACCAGTGAGGTGATTCAAGTCGTCTTTACGTCACTCTTCATGTATGTACGACGGTAATGAGATCTTTTTTATTGATGTTTATATAGCTAACGAACATGCGGGGTGACGCCTGGTTCTAAATGACCAGTGCAGCCCACGGACATCGATAAACGATGACATACATTCAGTATTGCTCTCCGAGGCTAGTCGATAGGCGATCTAGAATCGATCGTAGGTCATAATAGCAATTACAAGTTAACGATAGTTGATAATTACAGACACTTCCTTTTATTGCGGATGATTTACCTAAATTAATTCGTTTTATGATTGATGAGTGTTTCGGAATCTGCATCAATGATAATAAAATACTGATTGCTGGATATCACGATAACAATACTGAACCAATTAAGTATCTTCGATAATTTAAGTCCATCAGTCAGAACAATAACTGTACAGTATCACTGAGATTAAATTCATTGGCAAAGAAAAAGCAGCCTCTTACAATATACGAGTAGAAAGACGTAATAAGACAATTATATAACGAACGATATCACCGACAATTAGTGTCGATTTCATGCCATTATCCATCTGTATTGTACATTATAATAGTTGTTCATATCAAGTAAGTGATGGTGATTACATCACTCCTCGTACGCGCCGACGGTAATGAGATATCAAAGCTGTTTAATATTGCATTGTGCACGCAATGCTGCACGTTAACAGGTAATTTAATTAAGCAATAATAACTGATAAATGGGTAACAATTATATCACAATGATACTAAAGTATATACTTTATTTTTATGTATTTCACTTTCGTTTTACTTTAAATACGTGTAATTTATCTCCAAGGTTTTATAGAAAGTTTTGAAGTTGTGTATACGCGAACGATATAAATTATGTAAGAGTTGACTATAACTGCAGTGATAAGCAATTTTTATATCCTATCGTAGTTTACGGAATTACCTTTCAATTATTTAATTTTGTTATTTTATTTGAATATCCGAAAACCGAGTAGATTGCAATTGGTTAGCGCAGCTGTTTTCATTTCAATACTCGCTCGTCGGGTGTTGCCATAAAAACAGAAATATAATAACATAAAAATAACCCCGGACACCTAATTGCACAGACACAGTAGTAGAGTACAATCTTTACCGATGTATCTTCGAAGTTAGTCCACTTGATGCCAAAAACCCAACACAAACTATGTATTTGTCACATGACAGCGAGTCTGCTGAAAGCCCCCCACGTCACCCCCTGAAGGATCAATTGGGTCGTACCCGAAACTCGAAATTGATTCGAATTTCTTGTCCCTCACTCGTGATTCATATTTAATTTCAAGACCATGGCTACTGAAAGTCAACTTGTTATACTGAAGTGTAAAAAGCGTTTATACGTAGCACATTATGAAAATGTAAACCCAAAAAATGTAAAGTGGACAACACTGCTACCAATCGAATAGATTCTATCTACTCTTATATCGTCTTTTTATCGTAAAACATAATATTGTGTGAATATGAAGTCAATCGATCAATTAGTAACACAAGTTACACGATAACTACAATATTGGACATGCATCACAATTCACATGCAATGCAAAACGCAATCAAAGAGCCAGCTCTCAGACTCGCGCTCGCTTCGATTGCAATATTAATTGGAATAAGTTCGTGTCAAATTCGATTCGATTCACAACTCGATCTCTTCGAGCGTCGCGCCGGTTACTAATTGTATCAATTATATTTAACTCGATTTTGATGTGGAAAATTAATAAATTTTGAACAGCCGATAAATTCGGTTCGAGATAAAATTGTTTTACTTTTGTGCTTGCGAAAGAGATAAAAGTACATTAGTAATTTGTTATAAACATTTAAGATTTTGTTGTTAACCAGCATCCATAAAGTTTACTTGTACCTATTCTTTACAAACCTAATCATTTTAATAATTTTGTCGGAATAGGTTCGTATACGTATCATTACTGGACGAGTTGTTGTTTGCCGTGTCCGATAACGTCGGCTACGATCACGGACTAGCAGAACATGCCTGCACATGTGAAGGCGCTGACAGTGATGGATGGATGGATGGCTAACAAGCCAATATCCCGTAACTGTGCCCACATGCGACCAATATCGTTTAAACATGAAGTACTCTCCTTTTTATTGCTTTCAATCTGACCTGCAAAATTTAGTCCTAATCGATGAAAGTTACAAGTGCGCTATGAGTCGATGCCTGAAGATGGTGGGCATATTAACGTAATTAAACACGCACACACTGTGATTGAATTAACCCTACGGCTTAACAAACAAAATGTCTAATCAATAAGCTGTAGCATTATATCGTGCCATAAAAATTACGGTAAGTACGCTGATACGAATCACTTGAACTATTTGACTCCCAGTTAACCTTAGATTGTTTCTAAAAAATGTTGTTAACAGCAGTAAAATAAATCGTAAACACGCGAATGTAAAATTATAAATCTGAAAGTACACGCACTGGGCGCCCGCGCGCCCGGGCGGCAAGGGGGCGGCGCGGCGTGGGGGCGGCTTTCGCACTACAGATAAGCTTTTTAAACACGCTTTACCTACCTTTATATTAATATTTAAATAAATTTACGGTACTTTTTAAAGAGTCAAGCTATGCTAGGTGTTGCCAAGGCGAGATAATATCAAACCGAAAGTTCAACGTCATGAAATCTGCATCGTCTGTGCACGTTTTTGATTTATAATGTTTTCAAATGTGTGTTGTGTAAAAATCCCTAATGGACTAGCGCGAGCGTGGTCTACCACCGTCTACAGTGGCCTTATCGATCTGAACAAATAATAATGAAAGCGATGATAAATTCTCGTGAGGTTTTTGTATTGTAGTTTTAGAATGGATAACATAGTCAGCCTGAAATCGGCCCCGAGCGAGCCCCGACAATACAGCTGTGTCATGTAATGTAGAATTTTTCCAACTTCCATTTGTAGAATGTTCACAATATGTTAACATTGTTCCACCGCGAACCACCAGGTGGAGCCACCGTGCAATTACTCCGAGAAAGTAATGACGGTGCCGTAATCACAGCTCACACTCACAGCCTCCGCGGCTGATAACATTGCGTTAATTTATTTATTTATACGGCCTGCCGCTATTGCCCAGGTTAGTTTTTGGTTGATTAATTATTCCATGCATAATTTGGTCGGGAGCTATCGCCGTGTTCGCGGCATGTAAATTAAATACGTGGGTGATTATCTGCGCCCATAAAGAATAAACCTGTTTCAGAGGACGTGAAAGCATAAACCCCCTTCTCATTTCCCCTGTATCGGATATTTATTCGCACGGATTGAAAACCAATGATGTTACTTAGGATTAATTATTTTGTGTGCTATTAGCAATTTTCTGTTCGTCAAAGAATACATAAGTCACGCGGTCTTACTCTTACGTAAATAAAAGTGGATACACAATTATGTATCCAGTACGCGGAATATGTTTTTGTATTTCTGTTATATTTTCTCTTCGAACATTTAATAGATTTGTGTTTGGCAAAAACGCCTCGTAACTTAGCCGCTCGATCATGCACAACGGGTATCTTTGAAATGTCCTCCCAAAACCAAAAGAAACTCAATGAAAGTAACTTTTTTATCTTCCATGCGTCTATTGTAGCTCTGTACTACTATCTACTACTCTGTAGTCATCCTAGCAGTCAGTAGATGCATTCACATCATCAATCTGCCGCACGGAGTCGGAATTCCAGGTAAACGCACCGCAATGCAATAAATAACAGCCCAATAAACAATGACCCGTAATCCGCACTATCCGACATAAATATTGCAATTATGCCTCTGACGCGATTTAATCTATGAATAATGCGATTTGTACACTTTTTGTTGCATATCACTACTCTATTCATCTCTATCTGCGTTCTAAAATAAACCCTACGTGAAAAGCATAAAGTCTACATTCCATCGCATAGGGGCTTTAAATGTTTTCGTTCATTACCCTGTAGCCGTTATTTAGAAAGGAATAAGGTTGAAAATGGTTACCGAGTTTGTTCCGGCTTATCCCCAGCCCAATTTATTCATTGTGTGTAGCTTTGTGAGGATTCTTCCCGCTCAGTAAACGTGAGAATCATTGTAATTATTGTATGGAGTTTTGGAAATAATAAATCTCCACATTTTTACTTTGACAAAAAATGTAGGCCATTCGACACGAGCGGGAGGCCGGGAAAATGCTTACTGCACGACATTCGACAAAGGAGCTTGATAAATTAAAAGTAAATAAAAAAGCTTCATATTAGACGTATTTTTTGGATTCTAAAGGACCCTATCCCGCGTTAAGTCGGATCTCCCCTACTCACAATCTCACATAGCGCTCTGCAAACCAACAGATCATACAATAGAGTTTTTAATAGTTCTGGGATCTGTTATATGGTAGGTATGGTTTTTGTGTGTGGATATAGTGAGGAGGGTGGAGAGTAACGTAGGCTACTTTTTACCGCGGTAAAACATTACCATGGGAAGATCGATATTCTGTTAGTTGCTAGATATTTAGTTCCGGGTATTGTTAATAGATGGCGTTATTAAAATTCATTTGCAAGTTCTGAATCACGCTCTCAAATGATACATCATAGTCAACTAAATCATAGACATAAGTCATAGCAACTAAATCTAACTAAGTAAAAGTAAGTAGAATTTGTAAAAAATCGATCTCTACCGCGGGCGAAGCTGCGGGCAAAAGCTAGTAATATATATTATGAAGTTACTTTATGAATTTCATAAAAGCTATTAGATATAGAACGTACCAGCCATGTCTCTAGTACGTGCAACAATTTGAGAACGAGACGTGCACGGCGCGGTGCAAGTATGTATGTACATCGCACATCGCACATCGCACTAGCATCCCACCCGGCATGCGGCACCCCCACGTCGAGGCATCCTTTATAACCTAAGACTTATTTAAACCTATTGTTGTACGCAACTATTTATAGTCTATGGTTGTGGTTCGTGAACCTCTTATAATCCAATGAATCCAATATGATATCACCTTCACTTAGGTTCATATTTCCCGAAACTTTGTATGTATATCCTTACTGCTTGCTAAGGTGTTTCGTCGTAAAATCGTTGGACGAAGATTTTAAAATATAAAAATCCCTATTTTATACCGAAGTTCAAAGTTTTAAATCTGTCCGTATGTAACCCTTTAAAGGTTAGACCTAAATTAGACTCGTTCGAAATCTGGAACAACTAATTGAGATGATATTTAAATTTTCATGCATATTGCTATTTCCACAGATAGTGAAGTTTAGTAGGTCTGTTAATTTTATAATACTCTAATTTGGTAACGTTATTTTGGGGTGATGAAAAATTGGCGAGGGAAAGGTTATTTTTCAATCTCTGTGGGACTTAGTTTAGTTAAACAAAACAGAGAGTTTTCATAAGCATTTTTTTAAATTCTTTTTTCTAGATGGGCAATACAATGCATTATTGTTGCTGTTGTCCGCGGGCGCACGGGCGCACGGGCGTCGGTGACCAATGACCATTTACCACCAGGTGGCTCGTCTGCTCGTTTTTGGTCATTTACATAAAAACATTCATAATGTTGTATGTCGTTTAAGCGATCTGTTGAAATTCATTGATTTCCATTGTACCTTTTAACCAGTCGTTCGGGATAGGTATAAACTATAAATATATTTGAGATTATTCTCATTACTCCCGCTACATCGGCACCACCTCTGGCCCCGACAAATAGTTCCGTTGTAATTATTCGAATGTGATTAAATAAATGTTTAATAAATAATTGCGACAATGATGTATTTTAATCAGATGTTATTGTTGCGTCATTAGTTATCCAAATTATTGCACCCCGATGGAGCGGTGTAGATAATTCTTCGAGATAATTATTTACAGTCGCAGTCTGTTGAATTTCTAATAATATTTGAACTTAAAATCACTGATCTTCCTCGCTACGTTGGGTCGCAGTGTCGGAGAATGAGAAATAAAGCGGTCCGCTTATTTTTTGATCGGCAACGCATCTGTGATGTTTTTGATGTTGCTGCTGTCCACAGGCGACAGTGACCACTTAACATCAGCTATTTAATATCACAATCACGTAGGAATCATCGTACAGATGGATGTTTTGAGTGAAATGTTTAAACTATCATAATCTGCTTGCAAAGTAAATCAGCTCGATAGGAAGCGATACAGCTGACGACTCGCCCCAATTCAGAGTCACTAATCGCTCCTTAGTCATTAATCACCATACAAAATCTAAGGAGTGATTTAAGTAACCGTTAGTGACTCTGAGTTGGGGCGTAAGATTTTTTATCAAATGGGACTTATGTAAAAAATCGAATATGTGTGTATGTTGACTTGCTGACAGCCTTACTGACTGGAAGTGTTTTTTACGCGTTTTAAGTTAACTTGCAAAAATCTTTGAATAATAAACGCAACACCTCGGCTCCGTGGCGATGGCGGTGACCCCGCGGCGGATTTCCTCCTCTTGTACATTGTTTTTTTGTTAATGGGACGTAAAACTTTTTGTACTTTCTATGCATCTCGTCTCAGTTTCTTATTTTTAGCTATTTATAACCGACTTCAAAAAAAGTAGGAGGTTCTCAATTCGACTATTTTTGTTTTTTATGTTCGTTACCTGAGAACTTTGGACTGGGCGAATCGATTTTGATGATTCTTTTTTTAATCGAAAGCTGGTGGCTGTCATGTGGTCTCATTTATTGAGATCTGACAATGGCATCCATGATAAAACCATATAAGTCTTTAATTTTTATTAAGAATGTGCGCGACAAATGGATGAATAACTCAATATCACGCCAACCGATTTCGATGATTCTTTTTTTAATCGAAAGCAGGTGCTTGTCATGTAATCCCACATAAATTTGAACGAGATCTGACAAGTAGTTTTTGAGTAACCTTGAAGTCGGTTATTTTTTGTTAGTAAAATTTAGATTATAGCTGCTCTACCTATTCAAAGTGTTGGAAGAAATCTCATCATGCGTCCAGCGGGTGCGTCATGTTCCTGTCTGCCGGCTGCCCGGCTGGTCCGAGTGTTTAATAATTCCATAAAGTACCTAGGTACCTGGCTGCAAGACTGTGGGAGTACTGGGAGTCCATAAACCGCCTACATTCTAACTGGAACAATCCACAAAGGTAGCAAATAAATTCCGATCCGCTTACGGTAAGCCCAGCGCCTGTTTAAATATTGCACTCGTTCGTTTTATCGCCAGTTGTTCAAATACCTACCTGTGCTTCAATAAACTTTTCAAATATTTTTTCATGTTCTATTTCGTAGATAAGTGCTTCGTAACGAGTTTCAGTTTGGACAAATAGGTTCTTTGTCGGAGTAATATTCAATTGAAAGTAGGTGTGTGCATACCTATTTTCAATTGAATATTACATTAACGTACATTCGTAAAGGTTTATTCCCACTTGTCCTGTTGACAATAGGTACTAGTGGTAAAAAATTCCCACTATTTAGTTGTAGATTGCTTACCGTAGGTAGATATTAGGAAATAATGTAGAATGCACCACTGAACTGTAGTCCGTGATAGATCGCTAACAGTGCAGTATCAAACATTGTTATAAATTTTCAATTTCTTCAGTCTATCTTTACCTAATTGATGCTACTACAGCTTCCAATGCATACCACATTTACTTTACCTTTATAATACCATCTTCCATCCCTAAGTGCCTATAATACCTACTTATATGCAGCTCGATGACATCGTAAGTTTATCATACCTCCCTATTTAGTAATGTTTGTTATTCTTGGTATAATACGGGGATACACGTAAGTATAAATAAATTATAGTGAAAATATGAAGAGCCGGCCGAGCTAGCCTAGCGAACATTATTCCTTTTTGTTACAGCCGATGCATTATTGATAGCTGTGACGTGAAGCCGCTCGCTCGCTCCACAGCGCCGGTAACACGCAAGACGCACGCCGCAGCCGCATGCCGCAGCCGCATGCCGCAGCCGCATGCCGCAGCCGCATGCCGCACACCGTCAATTAAACTGTTTAAAACTATTAATAGATATTAATAGATAATAAATTCATCGCTGAATCAAATGTAGAGCTATTTTATATTTACTGTGACTGGTTTATAATGTATTTACTGTAAAGAACATGGACCGATTTTGATTAAACTTTCAAAGGTATTTTTTGCCACTAAATTAATTATAATGTGCACTGTATTCCGTTAATTTCATCATAGTTCTTAACTTCTATATTTTTATGATTTTTTTTCAAAGTATTAATATTTCTTGCAAAAAAGATGGCAACCCTACGCACACCTCTCATTAGTAAAGATTAGAGCCGACAGAGCGCGCTGTCCTTTGATTAACCTGCCTCCCCCTCCCCCCCCCCCCCCTCCCGCTCACTCCCGCAGCTCTGATAATCATCTGGGACGTCCCTCATTACTGAACCATGATTGTTCACATACTATAAACTACGAGATAAGTAGTTTATTAAAAGCGTACTGGAAGAGACAAGGAACATCTTATTTATTGATGCGGATAGTAAAGGGATAACCGTGGTCAATGTGGTTTTTAGTGCGTGCAAGTGTGCAGTCTGCTACAGACTCTGCACCCCTTTAATGTCCGTTCTAAGGACAGACCTAAATAATGCGCTTAGTAAGTTATTAAATGTTAATCGACAATCACTATAGACCAACAACAAGGCTTTCTGAATATTCGACAGGTTTGTCACATGGATCATATGCATATTTAATATTAGTTTACTCCACCGCCCCCCCCCCCCCCCCCAGGACTTTTTTATGGAGCAGCTCATCCCCCGCCCCCCCCCCCTCATATTACGCATTAATAACTGTGATCACCGTTGGTTTACTGAGTAAATGATTCGCTAGGCTGTGGTTATCAATATCCAAATAAAGTGATTCCAAACGAAATTAAATATCTCGTTAAAATTAACACGGGAACAATATTTCAATTAGTATTAATGAGTTTTAATTTATTATCGTCATAAAGACACTGAGTTGTGGCAATTAATTTACACTTTACAGGTTTTCAAGTTATGGTGTGGCTACAACTGCTACACGTTAGAATGTTGTCTGAATACATTTTAACATGTTTATGTTAATTGGAGAGTTTGAGCCACATTGGAGTTGCATCATTTTGCACACGACGCGACGTTGTCAATGGTGAATGGAAATTAAGCTCTAAGCATGATTGTAATGTAGACGAAAACATGACATTTCCGCTTATATCTAAATATTAATTAATTAATGATAGATTTATTAACATTAACACCATTATGCATTTATTACGTATATTATTGGCACATTTTCTCCTAATCAACTACAAAGTCATACTGTCATAGTTTTGCTATGTCGATAATCTAGATTCTAGACGACTGTTGTGTGATAGAAGACACATCGCACTTCAGTCACTATCACATTGAAAAAATACGCAAATGTTCAAAGGTATTTTTTTTATCACTATCTTATATTGTGAGCGTGGATTAGCTGTTATTAAGAGTTGTCACGTAAACCCATAGAGGTATTATTATTAGTACGTAAACCTATAGTACCGACCGAGGGATATTAATAAAATACGTGTTCAAACATTGTGCTCACGGATTGCTATGAGCTATAATAAAGAGGAGGGTCGATGGTACCACGGGCACCACGGTATCAGGCATGCACATCCCGAGGCGTGTTCGATGTACGATAACCCTCACGACCTCATCGGAGGACAATCACACTTTTTACATCACATCAATAGTGGAGAGTCGATAGTTGTTTAGCTTCAAAAATGTTAACAATTCTGAAAATGAACGCGAGGAAATGTATAAGTCTCTCAGTTCCTATCTTATCTTACATCTTTATAAAAGGCAAGTTCTGTCTTTCTGTTTGTCCTGAGACCTAAAAGTTCCATTCAGTGACAAGGAAACGGTTAGGTAATATCTAAATATATGCGTTGCTGCGAGATACTGATAACACCAATGACATTTAAATATAAATAAGTTATGCCCTTACAAATCAACCAAAAAACCTGTTCCGAAAAGAGCTATAACACACACACGTTTATCTTTTGTTTCACTACACCAATCACATTGGTATAATACACGAAGGCATTTTAACGCTGTTTGTCAAATCAATCACTTACTGACAGAGAGACTACAAGCAGAACGGTCAATTGCCTGTTCTTTCGCTCTTCATAGTCGGCGCGCTAGTGACATATCTACCTCTTTTTTACATTATAATGTCATTGGATAACGTGAGTCAATTAACTCTGGGAGAAGTCGAATTGGTGATAACTGGCACAAATTTTTGAGCGTTTTCAGTTAAATCGAACTGTTTAAGCTTTTCTTCAGCGAAGTATTATATATTCCTGCTCTAATTAATTATGGAATGAGAGCAGTACAGGGCCGAGGGACACTAATAGTTCAAAGCCGTGCAGCAGATAATGTCGCGTAAAATCCAACTTGACCGCGTATCAAGACTTTATGATGGGTATTTTATGACGAGATATAATTTATCTATGGGAAATCCAGTGCGGAGGAGTGTGTATATTATTGCGTTATCGTTAAAAGGCATCCTTGTATGCTATTTAGCAGACTCGACTTAATCTGATAAACAAATAAAACAAAAAAATGAGACTCATTCAAACACGAAGCAGTGCCAGCTGCCAAATATAGCTATTAATCTACATTTGATCTTAAACCTTGCGCTGTAGAGTCTAGTTTGGACTACAGTAAATTTGCTTTGACAATAGTACTTGCCCACGCTAGACGTGGGTCTTTAGTGCCATTAGGAATTAATGACAATTACAGCTATCAGGCCTAAGCGTTTTAAACCAAACCCCTTAAACTTAAATGGAGTCTGCTCATAGACGTAAGAATTGTCGAAGTATTGTCTTACATTATGCATTTTGTGGATCAGAGTCGATCACCGCTTTATACTAGAACGAAGTTTTATGGAACGATTTCGATTTGTCTTATATTATACCCACGCACGTTGAAGAGTGCTTCGAGCAACTTCGCATTTGGAATTGATGTCAGTCTATCGGACGAGTAACAAAATGTATCATAATAATATACTACATCTCGTAGGTCACGATCCTAGGCCCTTCATTTTCTAAAGGAAGAAATATTTATGCGAAATTACTCTTATGAGTACTCGTATGCCTACCTGTGGGACAATTAACAGCTTACGTTACAGAATATCGTTAAATATCAACCACAAAAACTTGATAGCCCCAAAAAACCATTGTACACATACGCTTTATGCACAAAAAAGTTTAACGTATTTAGGTACTTAAGACACATCTACCCATGGCAGTTACCGCCCACGGGCCCACGGGGCATGTATGGGAGTATTGATGTTCAATGTTTAACAATATTGTTTGACGTCACACACGGACGCGAACGATGGCATGCGAGTGGCTCAGTGGACCAGCCGCAGCCGCAGCCGTGGGCGCATGGCATGATGGCACATACCAGTGCAGCAGTGACCGGGAGGGACACACGGGCACAAAGATACGGTAACGTATTCGTGCTGAGTACATTGGGCAATAATCTCTTTCGAAATATATTCTTACTTACATACTTCCCATTACACTGAACAATATATTCCGTCATAGGTTGGAGTCTCAGTCATAGTTTGGTATTACTAACATAGTTTTAATATGAGCATAATTTAACATATAAACTGACATTATAGACGTTCGATCGAACGCTCGGTCGTTCAAATGGCACTGACAGTAATCTAACGATCAATACCTTTTCATGTGGCCGTGTGTACCAAATTGCTTGTTGTTGACAATCGTTTAGCTGGCGCCCAAGCATGCCACCGCGCGGCGCTCGGGCAGCAGACGAGCGAGATGTGGCCGCTGCCAAATACTTCTTCAGAATGAACCCGCTGTAAATAGATTAATTGCATAGTGGTTAAATGATTTGCTATTACGTGGTACCTGGTACGTGGTATCTTTGGTGGTACGCAACCGCCGTATACCTAATCCAGGTGTCTAGCTTTGATCAACTGCGTGGCGCAATGGTTATCAAGCCGGACCACTGTTAGTGCGGGTTCGAAGCGAGGCAAAAAAAAATTGAATAATACAAATTGATTTTTGGTGCGTGTTTTCTTTGAGTATTGTCCATGGCACCCACCGACCCACCGGCCCACCGAACCACCCACGACACATTTTGTGCATAAAATTTCTTTGGGTGTGTGTTATTTTTTATGTGTTGTTATAAATAAATAAATAAACATAAAACATCCAGTCAGTCCTATAAAAATCAATAAGATAATATAAGATAATAAGATTCTATGCTTCGAATGGCGTACCAGCTCTTGTCGTAAGATACGCAATAAATCTTGTCAGAGAACTTGAGGTGGCTTAAATCTCTATATGTATAGGTAGATGGAAAATACTGTAGACAACAACTGAAAACAGGTGCGGTTTCCCAAGCGGACTGTACTCACGACATAAATCCATTTAAAGTCGCTGAGCGCCTGTGTGGCGCATGGCGCCCCGCACATGGCGGCTCATGGGCCCTGAGAACTGACTTGAAAGGCTTCGTATCGATGCCTTCTTAAAGCTGATTCATATTTACGAGATTAAATAACCATTGTAGGCAGACAATCCTGCGTATTTTTATTTGAACAGCTCAACCAACGAGCTCACAGAACCAGACGGCGAGCAGTCACCGTCGCCCACAGTCATGAGCAACATCGAAAAAGAAGAGAGAAGGAGAGGAACTATATAGCTTTCAAGCAGGAATACGACGAGTCGTTTGGTGACCTGAGTTGGCGACTGACTCGAGCAAAACCGAGAGCTAGCTAGGCGGAGTTCACGAAGAGCTAATTGTACGGCCACACGTATCGCCGTCCGTACCGCGGTCCGCGTCTAATAACACGACGCACACATTGTGTATGTAATGACAATACGTGTAATTAATTCGGCGGTTCGTTAAGCGTGGTGAATGCAATAATTATAGATAGTCGGATCGATTCATTCGCGTCACCACTCTTCATAATCCGAAACTAATTTTATATGACTGATTTTAAATACTTAACAGTTAATATCTATTGCGTTAATAATTACGTTTTTCTCAAATATCCTTTATGAACACTTGAATACATATCGACGAGTTTCAGTTTTAGAAGACTAATTGCATTAAACGTAACCTTCACAAGAAGACAGTATCACCTAATAGACCTGAAGAACTGAATATCCTTCATTAATTATCCGCCCTTTCTTTGCACTGTGTGGTGGTAACTGGTACGTTACGTGATACTGTATTGTAGCGGGTGATACCGTCAAGTACCGCTGTAACAATGGGCGGCCACAGTGCGTCAGTACACAACACTCTACAGAGTACAGTAACAGTAATAACATTTGAGAGGGCGCGACAGTCGTCCAGTAAACGTCAGATCACGCTAAAATTAAGTTTAAAATTCGTAAATATAATAATAAGCCAAAACCTTTAGTGAAGATGTGCATAATATTTTGATAAATACGTGGAAGTGTTAGCAAACAATATTATACACTAGAATCGTTATCGTGACGTTTTTAAGTGACTGCAAAAAGTGTTATGAATTACTCTACAATTTCGGCAAGGGAACAATTAAATACGGTGTAAATAACTTACTAAGTACATAAACAAACAGTGTATTATTAAAGAAGAAAACAAATTGTGTGATTAATAAAACAAGCATAAATGTTTGTGTGATGTTAAATATGCCGGTGATTGTAAATAAACTTTGTATATAATACCGCCACTTTGCAATTATCAGCTGATCGACAACTCCATTCTACAGAACAAACTTAATGACTAAATTCAACCTATGACTCAGTGGGTAGCTTGGTGTTGCGGTCGTGTGCACATAGCGCGTTCAGCGGGTCGGAAGATCGAATCCCGGAGTCGTTACGAAAATTATTTTTAATATTATTATTTCTTTTTTTCATCTTCACATCTCTTAACTAAATAAAAAATGGAGAACGTGACTATCCGTAATAAAAACAGTAAATCGAAATCGGAGATAAATCTCTTTGAAATTTCAAACAGCTTCGAATCACTGAATGACACATGCCTTGACTTGAGTTCACAAAGTTTGTTGCAGACAAATGATCACAACAATTCGTACATATGTGAATTGAAACAAGAATTACTGAACGCTGAAGAGAAACTGAAGATAGCTGAAAATGAAATTGATAACCTTTCATACGAAAATAACCAACTAAAGAAAACAATAAATGAACAAAACAAACAGATCGTACTTTTGAAAAAACTATCTCAAAGCTATAACCATAAACCTACTGACATAGCAACAACGCCTTCATCCAAACTTATTAACACTAAAACAAGAGCAGCTAGAAAATCATCTCTATACATGCAAAGAAACATATGTTTAAGTCAAGGAAATACTCCAATTACATCTAAAATTACATCTAAAATATCTACACAGGACCAGCAAGCAGGAATAATACAAAATATATCAGAACAAAATAGTAATACAGAAAAATGCGATCAAGATACGCCAAACCAAGACGCTGAAACGCCCGTGGCTAAACAACAAGAAACTCAAACTGTGAATCAACAACACTGCAGCCCTACAAACAAAAGTCAAGAGAAAGCCTATAGTCCGCGAAAGGAAAAAATCACAACTCCACTTAACTCTACCAAATACAAAATTGTAAAAGACAACAAGAGAAGAGTGTTAATTCTAGCAGATCAGCAGGGACGAGGAGTGCAACAAATGCTTCAAAAACTTCTGGGTGAAAAGTATTTTGTTACATGCCTCTGGAAACCAGGAGCTTCTCTTTCTGAAATAATTACCTCTTATAATAACGATCTGTTAACGCTTAATAAAAATGATTATATCATTGTAATTGGCGGCTGTAACGATAAAAATCCTATCATGGTCCAGATGCATGTCAATAAATTTATTAAAACTCTTCAAAGCACAAACATAATCTTCTGTGAAATCCCACATAGTCAGTATCTAAATGTACTAAACCTAAATAATAAGTTAAAGTCTGCTTGTTCAGTCACTCAAAATGCTTACTATTTGGACTTAGACTACCAGCAATATATTCCGAAGGGACGATATTTTACTATATCTATGTGTAGATTTATACTAAGACAACTGTTGCACTTAAGTTATAAAAACAATACTTTGACGTACATACAAAACGCTGAGCGGGAAAATACACTGTCAGTTAAAATTCATAAGAGCACGCAAACTGACATAGAAGTACGAGCAGGACAAAGCGACTTGCTGAATAAAATCTCTCATTCAGATACTCTCGGAAACAAATCGAATTCAAAGTTTTTTCTTGAATAAAAATTTGACTATACTCCACCAGAACATTAATGGGTTAATTACTAAATCCGATGACTTTATAGTCGGCCTTTATGACCTATCCACCTCATTAAATGAATCATTTGACATTCTTTGTTTCACTGAACACAACATGGTACTTGCAGACAAAAACTTTTTAAACATCCCTAACTTTGTTTTAGCATCATGTTTTGTAAGGAAGAACCGACATGGTGGATCTTGTATTTTGGTACGTAAGGGTTATAAGTCTCGTACACTTCCGGACATTGAATCATGTAGCATTGAGAGTGTGATCGAATGCAGCGCAATTGAACTTGTAGAGCCAAAAATAATAATCATATGTATGTACAGACCTCCAAAAACGGATTCATCAAATATTGACCTATTTTTTCAAAAACTTAATACGATTCTCAATAAAATATGCTTCAAAAATAAAAAAGTAATTCTATGTGGTGATTTTAATATTGACACGTTAAAAATGAATAACATATCTTTTAATTTTAAACAATTATTAAATACATATAATCTTAAGCTATCCATCAATATACCAACCCGTATTAGCAGCCAGACATGTATTGACAACATAGCACATAATATACGGGGATGCAAGAGCGCAGTATTTGAATTAGCTTTATCGGACCACACCACACAGATCCTCTGTTGTCCAGTCAAAGTTAATAATATTATGATGAGTCATTGGTATCTCCATAAACGACAATACAATGTTGAAAATAGCCGTAAATTTTATCAGTGTCTTAAAAATCTAACATTTCAAGAAGTATACTCTACAAATGACCCTAACTTAGCGTATAATAATTTTCTTGAGCTGCTGCTATTATTTTATAATTTATGTTTTCCCAATAAAAGAGTAAAAAAGTACACATCAAAGCGGCCTAAATGGTTATCGAAAGGTATAAGGTTATGCTCTAAAAATAAAAGGAAACTTTTGTGGGAAACAAGACTTAATAAAAGTAACTCAAATAGTATTAAATTCAGGACATATTCAAAGACATTAAAACATATTATTAAACTAACCCAAAAATCTCAAAATAATTATATAATAAAAACTGCTCCAAATAAATCAAAAGCGACATGGAAAATAATAAATAAAACCCTTAATAATTGCCCCAGACAGGATATAGATACAATTAAAATAGGCGACGACTATGTTACTGACCCCCAAAGAATTGCACAAGAGTTTAATAATTTCTTCATTGACCAAGTTCATGCCAGCTGTAATATAAATAGAAACATCCATAAGTCGAAAATTAAATGGAATCAACCTAACTCTCTTTTCCTGAATCCAACTTGTACAGAGGACATTCTACGTATAATAATGGAGCTGAAAAATACCAACAGTACCGGATATGATAGTTTGAATACTAAAACAATTAAGGACGTTGCAGAAATCATAGCACCCGTTTTCTGTCACATCGTCAACTTGTGTCTCGAACATGGCACATTTCCAGATAAAATGAAAGTCACAATCGTAAAACCTATTTTCAAAAAAAATGACAAACAAGATATGCAATTTTATCGACCTATCGCACTTGTACCTATTTTGTCCAAAGTACTTGAGAAAGTCATCCACAAAAAATTTTACTCTTACTTTGAAAAATATGGTATTCTTGCAGACGAGCAAGTAGGGTTTCGCAAAGACAAATCAACAAATATAGCTATATATAATTTTTTAAAGACGATTATGACTAATCTAGACAATAAAAGAAAAGTTGCGGCAATATTTATGGACATGACTAGAGCATTTGACCTTGTAGATCACGGAATATTAATTGACAAATTAGAAAATTATGGAATAAGAAACAATGCTTTAAATCTTATAAAATCATATTTAACAGACAGAAAACAAATAACGGAAATAACTAAAATAAACTTTTTAAATAAAACTGAAACAAAGTATGCATCAGAGCCTCGACAAGTAAATTATGGTGTTCCACAAGGTAGCATATTAGGACCACTTCTTTTCCTCGTTTATATAAATGACTTTCCTCGCGCAATAAAAGAACCAATGATCTTATTTGCCGACGATAGCACAGCCTTATATGTTGATAAAAATCAACCATCATATGAAAAAGATATTAACGATTCACTCAGAACTCTAATTGAATGGTTGAATGATAACAATCTTAAAATTAATCTTGACAAAACTTGCATGATGAGATTCGCTAACAAAAATACACATTTAAAGAATATTAATATCTGCTATGAGGGCAAGACCATCAGTGAAACCAAATGTACGAAATTCTTAGGAATACACATTGA
Organism: Thymelicus sylvestris; assembly: GCA_911387775.1. Taxonomy (NCBI): domain Eukaryota; kingdom Metazoa; phylum Arthropoda; class Insecta; order Lepidoptera; family Hesperiidae; genus Thymelicus; species Thymelicus sylvestris. The sequence continues at coordinate 14,678,807 of OU426905.1, read as the reverse complement.
CTCAAACCTTTCTTGGAAAACGCACATAGATCAAATTGTCGGCAAACTCAATAAATTCTCGTTTGCTTTACACATGCTGGCTAAGGTCGCAGACACAACAGCAACGCTCACTGCTTATCATGGTTATGTCGGTAGCATTCTTAGGTATGGGGTTATGTTCTGGGGTAATGCTGCTGGCATAAATCGCGTTCTTATAGCGCAAAAAAAATGTGTAAGAGCCATAAGTAAATTACACAAAAGTGACTCATGCAAGCCTTGCTTCAAAAATTTAAAAATATTGACTGTCCCTTCGATATATATTTATGAAGTAGCATTAATGGTAAGGTACAACATTGATAGATATGAGACTTTGACATCAGCACGATATACGCACCAACTTCGAACCATATTCTCTAAGACAAATTTATATCATAACAGTGTTTTTTGTATGGGACCGAAAATCTACAATAATCTCCCTGCTGTTATTAAAGGAGAATCCAGTAATTTTAAGTTTAAGAAAAATCTCAAAACTTATTTAACAGAAAAGGCCTATTATTCAGTTAAGGAGTTTTTAGAGGATAGGGTGCAATAAATAATAATAATAATATTGTACATAATAATATTTTGTATTGAATAATTCATAATGATAATAGTTAATTGTATTTTATATTTGTATAGTATTCATTAATTGTTTTATATTGAATAATAGATGTAATTATGATATGGTTAAATTGAATGGCTATTATGAGATTTGGTGACTAGATATTTTTTTTTTTTTTTTTTGACATTTTGTATATAAATTTATGTAAAATAACTAGATAAGACATTTTTTTGACATTTTGTATTGTATTTGTATTTTGCATGCCATAAAAGGCGGAATATGGCGTACCAAATTGTAAGACTAACAACTTTTAATGTAACTAACCCATATTCATGCAAATAAATTGAATTGAATTGAATTGAATTGAATAACAATGGTGGTATAATGATGATTATAATTCGGCGCACAATGCCTGTTTGATGAGATTGTGAGGACGTCATTGCGAATAATCAATTTTGAATTATCGCAGATCGTAACACAAAATGACGTTGGCTATATTGCTTTTATTGTTTCACAGTGAAACTCTGATGGGATGTCAGCTAACAACTCACAATATTTTGTCTATAGTCGTGTTAATCAATATTAATTCGAGTCGACATAATCATTGCCATTCAAGGGGCATCCATTACTTGCAGCATGCTACACAGGAGGACCTCCTCTTGCTTGGGTCAAACGGCTCGTGTTCCAGCTGGGGCCTTGTTGTTTCTTTCTGTTCTTCTCATTTCTTTCTTGGCCGGAAATACTTCGGTGATGCCTTTGATTGCCGATGCCTGCTCGTCCGCTCGGTTCTTGGCTATTTACTTTAAAAAAAAATTAAATGTGTGCAATTCACACGTGTTAGAAGTGAAACCTTCAAAAATTTGTTTTCAAGATAATGAGACGAATGTAAAATCAACTCAACTCAAATCAACTCAACTCGTCTCCACTCATTTCTAGTCTCCACTCATTTCTAGTCTCCACTCATCTCTAGTCTCCACTCATTTCTAGTCTCCACTCATTTCTAGTCTCCACTGGACAGTTTCGTTTCATAAAATTTCAAGTCACCCCCGTACTAAAGAAGTTTTCACTTCAATGTCATTATTACGTAGGTGTCATAGGGAAACGCTTTCTCGAATTTGTTATATTGTAATGAATAAACAATATTTTTACTTTCTGATTGTGTCAATAACGTAATCAACAAATCATTAAATGTATAACTGTCCGCCGCGCTGCCGCCCGCCGCCCGCGCCGCAAGCAAATATCGGAAACGGGTACTTGAATTGTAATGTCGTGTTTCTTATCGCACCAATCGGAAATTTCACTCAGCGACGTAATGTCGGTGACCAGCAGGCAACAGTCACTGACATTCCCTAATGAATGCCAGTTACTGACATTCGGAAATTCGGTTATTTAATGTAATAGTTGATCCCATCAAAAACATAAATGTAAAGTGAGAGTCAATTTAAAAAAAAAAAAGAATTGAGATCTAAATGGGTGCCAATTTCTGTGTAGAAAAGCCTAAAATTTTAGTCACAAGAACATGTAATTCAAGCTCCACATTTGACTTGGTTAGTTTTCACGTACCTACCTAGGCTATATTATATCTATGTAATTAGCTTCGTCAAATCTGTTAGGTTGATGGCTTATGACACTCTTCTCTAATTTGATTTGTTGGTTGCTACTTAAAGAAAACTAGCCAAGTCAAATGTAAAGCTTGAATTACATGTTCTTGTGACTAAAATTTTAGGCTTTTCTACACAGAAATTGGCACCCATTTAGATCTCAATTCTTTTTTTTTTGAAATTGACTCTCACTTTACATTTATGTTTTTGATGGGATATCATTACTTTTTGTATAGAAATTATTAGTAAGTACTTATTCATAACGTTACTGATTAATTTTAATACATGAACTGTTATAGTGCTCTTCAACTAAATCTGTAGTTAGTGCGCCGTGGTCCGAAATACGGTACCTATTATTTCATTATTTATAAGTAATGATCTTCCACTATTGATGTCCGCTAAATATTGAAATAATAATTAATACTAAATCCCAATTATAATATCGTAATAAATACGAAAGTCGACTATACTCTTATTAGTTACGAGTGACCGCCCTCGCTTTGCTTTGGTTTTCTTATTTTTTTACACCTTGGGTTACGTTATTGGAGTTTTATTAAGGATCCCTAATTTATTGAAAATATAATATAGCCTATGTCACCCGGGGATAGTGTAGCTTTCTAACAGTGAAGGAATTTTTCAAATCGGTTTAGTAGTTTCGGAGCCTATTCAATGCAAACAAACAATCAAATCTTTCCTCTATATACTATTAGTACAGATAAGTTGTTTATGTTCGATGACATCGTGCAACAATAAATTTTGAAACAATACTCTGAATTACTTTAAACTGGTATAATTACGGAAATAATACAAAATTTTGTGGTGTAATCTTGTAGATTAGAGAAAAATAATTTTCCACACATTAAAAATAAAACGACGTAATACACTGGAAATAACGTCTCCTGACGAACCACTAATCTTCACGTAAATGTATATGTGCTGTGCACTTCTCACAGGCACTTGGGACACTGAACATCTTCCTCCCGTTGAAAGCTTCAGAAAGTACTAAAACTGATATGTTTCGTTATATATTCACCTTGGAATCCACATAATGACCAGATGTCATCAATTTTGATTGCTACTCTTAAATTTCAGGCATTTTAAGTAAGTGTTCCTAATAGGATTAATTTTATTGAAAAATTATCATAAATTGATAAAAATTTACTACTTTCAGATTTATTCCTTTGTATTCACCTGACTACCTATCTGGATGCCAAATTTTAACTTTCTAGGTCACCTGGAAGTTGGATATAGTTTTGATCTATAGGTCAGTCAGTGTTAAATTTCTCGATTTTTGGACGTTAATATCTAAATAACCGTTTGAGATGTGTTTATGAAATTTGGAAGACGTATGTATTTCGCAAGTCTTAATAAATGAGCCAAATTTGACAGGTTCATGTTGAATAGTTTTTGAGTTATGAGGTGGTCAAAAGTGGCTCCAAATGGTTCGTGTAATATTACACACGGTGCTGCTCGTCAATCCTGTTAGCTAAGAAATTGACTTGACACGCTCCGCGTGTCTAGATATAAGACCGGTAGACGTGTGTACTTATTCATTATTAATAATTATTTTTAGCGGCAGGTGTTTTTCATGTTACTAGTCATGATACATGATAAGTTGGTGATGGATACCGTCACCCATCATTTAAAGTGCCAAAGTAAAGTGTCTATGTACCTACCTATGTGCGTACAATTCAAAAATCTTATCTAGCGAAGCGACGCGCCGACGTAGATCGGAAATATAAGGAATTTATGAATAATGTTTCACTTCACACTCATAGCCCCACACTAGGATCCCCTGTGTCGTGGGTGCCATGGACAACACACAGAGACAAGGACACTCACACCCAGACCGAGAACAGAAATTAAAGCTCATTATTGAAATTAATTTATCAATTTTAAACAGACTTCAAAAAAAGGAGGAGGTTCTCAATTCGACTGTATTTTTTTGTTATGTTTGTTACCTCAGAACTTTGGACTGGGCGAACCGATTTTGATGATTCTTTTTTTAATCGAAAGCTGATGACTGTCATGTGGTCCGACATAAATTTTATTGAGATCTGACAATGGCATCCATGAGAAAACTACATAAGTCGTAAATTTGTGTTAAGATGTGCGCGACAAATTGACGAATAACTCAATATCACGTCAACCGATTTCGATGATTCTTTTTTTAATAGAAAGCTGGTGCTTGTCATGTGGTCCCACATAAATTTGAACGAGATCTGACAAGTAGTTTTTGAGAATTTGAAGTCGGTTATTTTTTGTTAGTAAAATTTAGATTATAAACGTAATGTTTGACAACTCATACAAATTTTCTTGTTGAAAATAAACATACTTTGGTTGGACCAATAATTAACTTTCACATCCGGACGGACAGTCGTGGTAGGGTGGGGCACAACCGAACCCAAACACTTGTCCTGTCCTGTTTGATATCTATTAGCTATCGATAACCATGAGTTCAATCAAGCACATGAGTACACTAACATTACACACACTACTTGACTTAGTCCACAGAAAAAGCATCAGTCGTCGAATGCCATTAGGGAGTGCCATCTTGTTTGAGGTTAATGTCTATGTATGTACCTACGTAATGCTCACTGAACACGGAGATAACTGCTTTGTGACTTAAGTACAGTCAGCAGAAGAATTCTTATGCAGGCTTACAGCATTTAACAATAATAAGAACACAAACATTCTATAATACTATTATTATTAAATGGAAAGTTATTGTGTTATGCCCTGCATAATTTTTTTATTGAATCCCCTAGCATTAGCACAGTTATTTATCTTTTGGACTGCGTACCGCACAGTCCCCACATGCCACCATCTAAATAATATGATGTTTGGGTCTGCAGCCACGGGGAGAGTGTCTTCTTGGACTTCATCCTCACTCACTATCTGATGAGACGTTTGTCTATCATTAACTTTATGCATTTACCTAATAAAGAGTCGATTCGTAAATATAATTAAATTATAATTGTAGCTTTGTTTAGTTATTTAGTCTGTCTGTAAACGACTAATTTATGTACATTCGATATTTTATTATTAATACTATCAGTCTTTTGTTTATAACCTGCTATATCAATAATTGGCCAGGAGGTTTTATTATTGCATCGGTCACTGTTACAAGGAAATAGTTACCATAAAAATATATTATAATTTGGTGTACTTATCAACTTCATGATTCAAACCTTAAATTCATAGCTGGCCATAAAATATAACTAACCCCAAAATAAACCATTCCCGTAGTAAGGTAGTAACGTCGGTACATAACGCAGTAAATAACATTAAAATATCCAATATCATACACGAATTTATTACTATCCTCGTAAACAGCTTTATATTCAAATATTTACCATACAGCTCGCTCGGCGCTCGGCGTCATGTTTTATTGATCACCCGAGTTCCTCGACCGATACCATTAGATATACAAACATACATGCATATTGTATTATCTATACATTATACATGACATACGCAAAAGTGGGTTTACAGTAACGCAAACAGTTTTTGTTGGCGTACGGCGGTAATGGGCCCGGCGCCGGGCGTCAGTCGGCGCCGTACGCCATCCGACACCGTGCTACACCGTACGACACCGTACAACACCGTGCGACACTGACACTGCCTGCCGCTTGCTAATTAGCAATGCGAATAATTACCTTTAATATGAAGTACCTAGCATAATTATAGTTCCTAAAGAATGATAGCGTTCATAGCTCGGCGGGTTGTGTCGATCCCACAGAATATCTAATTATTAGGTGTTCTGTGGTCGATCCTAAAGTCCGGTTTACACGTATTAAGTAATTAAGTAGGTAACTAAATTAAACTAAAATTTTCTACAAGGCTTGCTTATATGTATAGAAGTTCTGACATCGATCAGTCGTCAGAAAATGAATATTACAGTTAAAATGTCAGTGTGTGTGTTAATTAAGTGCTACATGGCATCGAACCCGAGACATTCTCGCGCATTCAGTGCGGATTGGACATAATGAAACAATATTGTGATTCACGGGAGACAATGGTCGCTTGCAGCTGGACATTTCAATACAATACTACGGTGACGTATCAATGGCCGGCATGGCCGCACCTCATGGGTTTTGCTTAAGGATTGTTTCGGATACGTTAAATATTCGGCTCGGATACACCAAACTCTGGACGTGATCAGAACTCGTAAGTTTGGGAACGAGAAGCGACGGTCATTCATTCATTCAGCGGCACGTCGCAGTCGGTTGACCAGCATCTATGCGAAATAACTGGTTCAAACCATAATTAAACTATGCTTTGGTTATAGGTGCTTAGGCTTCACAGACTTAAAAAGAGCCCAGCATTGTTGAGCCCAAATTATTTACTTATCTAATAGAGTTATTCTGCGTGTATTTTTCTCATGTAGTGTTTGTAGATTGTAGTAAATGCTTGTAGTATCAGGCTTTTTGGAGATAAGGGCCACCCCGTTTCATGAAATCTGACGACCTGTAGCCTATTAGTTGGTAGCGACCCTGCCTGCGAAGCGAGCGGTCCCAGGTTCGTTTCAAGGCTGGGGCAGATATTTGGGTTATTCCCATTTGTCCCCACCACGCTTGTCACCACTGGTGACAAATTTATGTAAAATATAAATATTTGTACTCGAATTACGGGTGTTATTGTGACGTGTTATATGTGTTGTCCATGCCACCCGCGACACAGGTAAATAAAAACCTACTAGGGTGGTATGAGTGTGTGAGCGTTAAAAAAACTAGTAACTTTTTAATAGTGAAAGCGTTGTGAGCTTTTAAATTGTCTCGTCGAAGACCAAGATGTGCGTGACTGAGTGGGTCCCTAGCGCACGCACTTTTTAAAACAACTCTCCGCCCACACAGGGCTACTCAAAAGTCACAATATTTTCAATCTGTATTGTTAAAAGCGATACTTTTGTTCAATTTTAAAATGATTGGATAAATAGAAATAGTATTTTTAGGCAAATCAAAAAGTTTTGCATGTTCGGTACCTACACGCTTAATTTTCATGTAATCCTTTCCTTGTTTGAATCCACTTTGAATACTTTGATTCATTTGTTTAAACTAAAGCTTGAAGACCGAATACAAACCCACCTGCTGCCAGGGACACAAATTGTATACCTGGAGGTGCAGCTCTGTTGTACGGTGATAGTGTGCTAGGTGGACCCCCTCCCCCTCCCCCTCCCACCCCGCGCGCCGCGCCGCACCCCCGCGCCCGCCCACGCACTGCGATAAGCGATAAAAATACAGACTAGATAAAGTCAGATGAAATGCAAACCTCGCCTGCGCTAGGGCTGTGTCGTGTGTCGTCACATCGCCATTTTACAATTAAGTTTATATGCGTTTAAATACCCGGATTTCCTCTCCGCACGATGGAGATATCCGAATTCTATAAAACGTCTTAAGGAAATCTGTTGTGTATTGCTATTGTTTTCCTCGGTGAATTTCCCGAGGCACTACCGCGTTGCTCTGTTGGTAGTTCTGTAACCGAACTTTAAAGTAAGCATTTCTCCGCTTCATTATTTAACAACATACCTATGTATGTATAAGATTGGCTCATATTAATAAACCGATCTCGGCTTTATAGCACGACTTTAGATGTCAATTTTACATAATGATCTACATATACATTTTACAAAATATCTCAGTATCCCAAACCGAATCTTGATATCTCGGAGATCTTAACAGCGGTTTGGTGGTCATAATTATTATTGTATTCCTGGTTTACTACATATATTTTTATTTCCAGTTATGCAACCCTAGCATAAAGGCTGCACTCGCCTACACCGAGCCCCGAGCACTGAGCTTACGACGAAGCCAACGCCGACACAGTCGATCGTGTACGGAAATGTTCTGACAGTCGACAGTCGACAACCGACAATCGACAATCGACAGCTGTTCTCCGGACATTCACCGATAACGATCGCATGCGCTACGAAAGATTTTATTTTAACTTGACTGCACTGGCGAGTGGCGACCACCGCCTGTTGTCATAGTCAAGGGTTGGTGGTGAACTGGTGACATAACATACGACGGTCGTCAAAATTCTAGCCCAGTTGGTAGGAAATTAATGCATTGCGATCGAAACAAAGGAACCCTATATAGCGTGTGGCCTGACACGCACTTGCCCGATTTTTTTTATTCGTAAAGCCTTTTCCATGCAGAATTTCTGGTGTGATGTGGGATGGGACAAGGTAATCCCACAAACAGCGCACATGATGCTAAACCATTCAATGTCATTTTGATTTATAGTCGCCGGTGACTAATCGATTGGCCTCCAATACTAAATCTAGTTTCCAATTAGTTCAGCGAGAGAATTAGGCGTCGGGTAGCTCGTAAATCTATCACAATTTTAAGTAACTGGATTATGCTGTCAGTAAACTTGATCATCTTCAAAAATATTTATTATTCACGGTCTGTTTATTTATGAAATAGCCATTTGGTTTATAAACCCTAGGGAGTAGATTCTCTAAAACATGTTGAAAACCGCTTTGCAAAATAGACTGATTTTAAGAACGTCCCTTCAGTATCGAAATATCGTGATAAGAGAGCCATTCTTTCTTTCTTTCTTCTCTTTTTCTTGACCGGCAACACATCAGTGTCACCTATGGTGTCGTCGCACCATTTCCATAAAAATAAGATTATAAAGCAACAAAAGCATTAACAAAAGGAATTACCGGATCTACACTTATTTTTATTGTGGCTCTAAAGATGTTGCGTTTTGTGGTTCAGGACTAAATACGTTTGCGTGCTTTAATGGCCTTAGTCTAAAAAATAAATATAAATAATTTACGTTTGAGTTTCTATTGCTCAATTGCTTGATTGTATTTGAAATTCTGAACGGGTAAATTAAATTCAATTTATTCAATTAATTAATTAAGCAATTACAAGTCCATTTTTTGTTAGTAAAAATAATTCCTAGTGTATGTTGATGGCGCATAAGGAAAATAACATGGACAGTTTTGTTATTGACTGAAGTTTACCATAATAGTTGAAAAGGCATGAATTTCTAAGTTTTATCAAGTACTATTATTTCTTCTGTGGTTGTATCCATCATTATATGAAAATATTATGAGCATGAAAAAGTGAACATTGAAAAGAATATAATATAATAGTTATGAGTACATGTAGAGGTGCCTACTACGTAACAGGTGTTCTGAACAGAATCCAAAGAACAGTTGTTGTAGCGTGTACTTACACCGTGTTTTTATTGTCGTCGAGAAAGGTAGTATGTATTTCGTGAATGTAGTCAGTAGTTAGCCGATGTCAGTTAATTGGTAATTCGAGCGAGCAGTCACGCTTGGCTGTCGGCGCCGCGCAAGCATTAGTCACCTCTACGTACTGGGGATAAGGGTGATATTGTCGCGACGGGGAGTAATGCTTTCCGTAGCAAATGACGCGGTTCGTCACGACCAAGTGACAGGCTCAAACTCGTGAGTACGGTCAGCAACAATGTAACGGCTGCGGCAGGAAATGCAGTGCGGTTTGAGCGAAGTACTGGGTGCGTACAAGTGTAAAAAAACATATTTGAATATAGGAAACGGGTGTGGGTGTAGTTCAACACGTGAGGCGTTATGACTGCCCGTAAAAACAGGACTCCTTTTATTTTGTTACCGTGTGTAAAAATAAATACCTAACTATAAGCTGTCAGATTGCTGGTGACTTCATAAATAAAATAATTCAATTATATGGACGCGCTGTTTCTAAGGAATTTCGTGTCACGCTTTCGTGCCACAGAGAACTCAATCACAGAGTCACTATGCGCCTGCCTATGGTGCAATGGTGCCGGCATCCTGTTCCGTAGTGATTAAGTACTCTGTGCTCGTTCTGTCAAGTTTGGTTCAAGATGTCGGTAATAAATATTTGACACTTAATAATTTTTAAGACTGTAAATAAAAATATAGTTACTTACCGATTATGATTAAATAAAGTGAAATAAAGTTCAAACGTAAATAATTAGAAAGTTTTAACTGTGCACAATACAGAATAATAAGTGTTCTTGAACAGTCGGAGTTTTACGTCGGAGTTTAACGTGACAGCTACTTGCTCGCAACAGACTAAACTGAGTTGGCCCCAATTGGGGTCAACACAGGTGAACAAAATGTAAGTACTGAACAGCCTGTCTATGTAATAAAGGTCTATTACCTCGTTTACATTCAGCTCATTTGAGCAGGAAAGTAGGTAGGGAAGTGGGCAGGACGAGTATGTGAACACGATACTTCTCATGCTCCTACCACTGCTACTCGCGCTGCCCGGCGCTCCCCAAAAGAGCGGTTTTTCAGCCAGTGTTGCCAATGCTACGGCAATTACCGTGTTCTACGGCTTTCAGGCCAAAAAATCACAAAATCTACGGGCTACGGCTGGAACCCTATTGCCGTAGCAAATTCTACGGCTTTTCGCAAATTTTCACAAAGTCAATTTTATTTATTGTTTTGCAAACATTTAACGAATGTTAAACCCTTAAAACAGCGCCACCAGGCTTATATTGATGTTAATGTAGGCTAATGAAAAGTATTACTCGTTTTGTGGGCATCAAATTCACTGTCGATGACCTTTTTTTTTTAGTTCGAGCGCTGAACCGATGGTATATATTGGCGTAATTGGATTGCTACGACCCACACTTGATCCTTTCTCATATAAACACGGCTTTTTTATCTAATGGGCTCCATTGACGATGCGATCGATCGCACCGATCGATCGGTTCAAAAGTGCCACTCATAGCGGTAACATACACTACCGATCCGTCGGTGCGATCGGTCGGCAACGACGGATCGCACCGATCGATCGCATCGTCAATGTACACGGCCTTCCAAAAATTTTCATTGGCAACACTGCATTCAGCTCCGTCGCAGTAATATTTCGACGTCTGCCATTGCCGAAAGTCGAAAGCGATGTGAGTGGTAGGGCAGTATGTAAACACTACACTTCTCTCGATCCTGCCACGGCAGTATCAAGGGGATAATTGCCGACAGCGCGAGGAGCAGCGGTAGGGGCTGAATGTAAACGAGGTGCATGATTTCCTCACAATCGTCGTCGACGTCATCTCCATATATTGTGCCATAGACGTTGCGCGTCTTTTAACTTTGGAAACGACTAGTTATAACTTAAACAAAATTAAATAGATTGTTATGTATTTGACGACCAGTGTGGCGCAATGGTTACCATGCCGGATCGTCGCACCAAGGGTCCTGGGTTCGATTCCCAGCGAGGCGGAAATTTGAATGATGAATTTGAATTTCTGTCCTCGGTCTGGGTGTGAATGTCCGTGTCTAGTGTGTTGTCCATGGCACCCACGACACAGGGAATCCTAGTGTGGGGCCGTGAGTGTAAAGCGTTAATATTTATTTTTTATTATTTATTTATGTATTAACTATCAATTTCATAATTATATTCTGTACTTAATTTTAATTGAAATCAAGCAGCTTTGTATAAGTAATATCTACTAGAGATACCTAATGTTGCTGCGGACAGTACTTTCATGCATCATCTGGATGGAAGTATGATTACAACGTTACTATGTCCGTGTTCCAACAATGATAATATATTCGTGATTGTTCGTCGCCCGCTGTCCGCTGCCCGCTCTCTGCGCGCTGCCTGCCTATGACTAGAGCGGAGCGGGAAGCTCATTTTACAACGCACGCAACCACAATGTTGTCCATTGTTTCAACGAATGTAGCTAAATGCCGTATTGTCTCTCGAAATAATATACAGCGTAGAAGTTTGTATGCGCCACATTACCGTTTTTAATACGGTGTTAACGCGTCGTAAAACGTAGCTTTAGTATTCAGTTCGGAGCGTATCCGCTAGGGCTGTGTTCAAACACACAAACAAATATTTAATGCTAATATCGACTCGCGTTTACGATAGTAGGTGGGGTGGTGGTAGGTGCTGAAAACGAACTAAGTGAACGGATGACTAGTGAAATGGTTTTCACCTCACTTCCTAAAGACTTTGTACTCGATCCTCGAGTAAATAGCTGACTAAAGTTCAGTGGCAATCGTCACCCATGGACATCAGTTACATCTTCTATCTATGTATATAGAATATATACGTAAGCAAGGGAGAACTGGCTCTCGAGCCCCCAACCAAAGGTATAGCTTAGATCTCAAAGAAGTACCGCCTATATTAATTAGGAACAGAACCCAATTAGCATTCACTGTATCGCTATCCTAGCATCGGACGTGGTACAGTCGCGGGCAGCAGGCGATGTGGCGATAGCATCGCTCGCCGGTCCCGGTCCCGGTCCCGGTCCCGGTCGCCGCTGACATCACGCGTCGGCGTCTCAACACAATTCATTCAATCCATTCACTCGCGATTGATCTGTTTGTGTGCTGTCACGACCACGCATCAATCTAATAGGTAACTTCGTTTCCGTTGTGTTTGTGGTACGTTTGCGTATATTGCGTGGTTTGTAGGACGAGTAGGGGAGGAATATTTAATAATTATTTATTTTGCAATCAACATGAAAAAGTGCATAAGAATAAAATATGATTCATATTTCGTCAACTTATACTCAATTTTTTTGTAACGACCACAATTCTAGTGACCAGGATTTGTTTTTCTGGACCCTATATAATACTGTATCCCTGATTGGTACATTCGTCCTCTTGATGCGCGCCCTTTGCGTGCAGGTGGCAGAAAAACTTCTGAAACTTAGACTGAACGCCATCTTGCCCTGGAGTAGCTTGGTGCAGCAAGGTCAGCAAGCTCTAAATCTCTAAATTAACGAGAAGATTCTTGAGCACTGTTTAATTTGGATCCCTTATTACTTATAAACCATTACTTTGTTAGTACGTATATTCACCATAATAAAGTCTGAAGAAATAATTCAAAGCGACGCAACTAACAAGGTTCAGTCTCTCATCTCTCAGTCTCGGACCATCCACTGGGAATTCACTTATAATATAATAGATACGAATACGTTTTAATACAGCTTTTGTTTTCCTATTCTATTTATGGGTTGTGTTGTGTGCTGTGTGGCGGAGTGAGATCGCTGCGGCGATAACATCTCCAGTTTATAGTTGTTTTGTTGAGCTTCGACCATTGATAGCGAATTCCCTGCACGTTCTGTGGTCACAGCGCATTGCTACGATACCCTGCCCATCGCTGCACCGCCCTCACTAGCGTGGGCTTGTTTAAAGTGAAGCTCGTAAGCACTCCATATTTATTTGTTTTATTTAAGAAATTACCCGTGACAGAAAGTCATGAGGTTTCGTAGAACATGTACATTATTATAATTTCTTTGCGTCGCGACGGTCGCGATTAAGCCAAGTACTTTTGAACAACATGTAGGATGTGCAGGTCCAACCTTGGGTCGAGTACAGTTAGGTGTCATCCTGTTATTTGTGTTTAATACTACTTTAAAACTATAATTCTACTGGCCGTTCGGCTCAGATTTCAAGTAAAATATGAGGTAAGATTTGAATCTATTAGAATAGGCTCCAGATTGGGTAGATAAACAAACTGCAGGAACAGTTCATAATCATGAATCAAACTGTAAATAGCGATATACTCGTATATAGCCAGTACTGTAAATAATGAGCTTGTCTATGACAGTCAGGAATGCATTGAGCGAGGGTTTGCTGGCGATGCTCCGCGCCGGTCAGATTCGCTCCGCTCGTCAACGTCGCCATGTAAATGGAGTTTAAATTGTGTGCCGAGACCCGAGAGCGACTGAGAATGACCGAGAACGGCCTAAACAGACATCCACGGGTTCCATGGCGGCCGACCTCCAGTACTGTCGCGTACAAAACATTACAAAGGATATTCGTTGAATGGAAAAAAACCGCAAATTATGCAGTCTAAAAATTAACCACAAACTTTTGAGTTTTGACAAAACCTCTCAAACAAACAAGATAAATATCTGGCATTCTTCCCAGTGGGCCAGTCATTTCACGTAAATCAGGAAGCCTATATAGATTTACCCATACATAGCTTAACGTACCTCATCCAATTCCAAAATTATTTCTCGGATTCCAAGTTGCATAATTTTGCTTGGGTGTGTAATAGCCTTATAATATCTTAACCAATACCTAAATATATTTTCTTCTTTTTATCTTGTTATGGTTATTCTAAAAATTGATCAGGCCAATGGCCATAGTTGATGGATGTTCTCTTAATAATTTGTAACAAAGACCGATAAATCTCAATAGCGTTACCAGAACAGTGCTGTTATAAGTTAGTAGGAGACTAGGAGTACATTAAATGAATGTAGTGACTTTTGCCGTCGACTGTACGCCGTCAGCTCCTATTGAACTAGTAATTCATGTTTTCTTAATGCGAAAAACATCTGTGGGACGTCCCATGTCTTTATCGAAGCACATTTGACCCTACGACGTGGTAATAGAGTTCACTATTGACTCGTTACGATCAAAAAATGTTGGAAGATTACGTTCGTCTGTTGGAAATGTGCACACTCTCCTTACATTTGATACCGTAAGGGCGTGTCCTCACCGCGGGCGTTTGCAATTTATAGCACTACGAAATGTTATTAGTTTTTATGGCATTGTAATTTCCTAATTTATTCGTTAACGGTAAAAGATGATTATAGACAGCTCTCGAAAATCGACGTTTTTCTTTGTATTGTATGAATAATTTTTGACTGTAACCGTGTTCATGTGTGTGTGCGAAAAAACTATAAATACAAACATGAAGTTCGTCGATTTAGAGTTAGACTTAGGCTCGGTGCCCACGTAAGCAAAGTGACACAAATTGACCACTTATATTGAATCTATAAGTTCAAAGAGCAGATTTGCGGCAACCATTAGTCCATTATGAGTAAGGTTAACCCACACACCACTGCACTGTGATGCATGATAATATCATTTATAACATGATAATTTATAAGTCATCAATGTTTCATCGATTCTGCGTCGCTCAGTGTACTAGATGCATTTCGAATGCGATCGAATAAATACAAAATTCAAACTGCTCTAAAGGCTTATAAAAATTAAAAAAGCAACGTTCGCGGTGTGGCCACGGCCTAACACGAAGGCCCTCACATATCAAATGACCAAATATGATAAGTTTTCTCTTAGCTGCTTCATCCTGTTTGCGTGTGTGTGTGTGTGTGTGAGCAGTTGGTAAGAGGATATCTTAAAAGTCACGACGCTTTTAAGTCGTCTTTGGATTTCTTCTCATTGAATTACATTTTACTCTTTGTGTTGATATGGCATAGTAAGAAAGGGAGCCACGGTTTAGTTTCGTTTTAAAATACCCCATTATCCATCCAGTAGACGGTCGGATGACATTAAAATTTACGATTCGTGACTGCATTGCTTGTATAACTTATATTATCCTCTTGGTCATATCATGGTTGGTTTAAATTTAATGAAAAAGTCGCGATAATACGTACAATTAAGTATGTGCATACGAGTACATCCTCATAATATTTAGAACTATTCAAGCTGATCATGAAAAGGTTAAGGAAACCTTGCATATTTTATGTTAATTGTAGAGAAACAGCACTCGCGCTACCTAAGAGAAAAGTAACCCATCTGTTTATAAATATACGAACAGCAAGGTTTCCGTTGCCTGTTGCCTTGTAAACAGATGGGTTACTTTTCTGCAGGTGACTGTACCATCAGATATCACCGGTGCGGTGCCGGCTAATAAGGAGAGAATGAGAGAAAGAACTGTCTCTAAAGCCGCCAGCCGGAACACGACGAGTCGTTATGCACGGTGTTGGTCTCTTGACACCATCCGGGTGGGATTGGGGTTAGTGGTCCAAGCCGCCTCAATACGGATCAAGACTAAGAGTAGGTGCTTAACGAACATGAGAATATCGTATTGTCGATTTCAGTTCCCGAGCAACACATCTGTGACCTATTTTAATTCCATCACTACCAGTTGTTACATACCTAATTATCTATAAAAAAAAAAAATGTCTGTAAAGTCGGTTTACGGGCGGTAGTTTAACGTGACAACGCGGCAACGTCATGACAAAACATTGATGAAATGATTGCATACTTTTATAGATAAAATTAAGCGCTTCGGCCGATCGTAGCCGATCGTGCCTCTCTGTCGCTTTTGCCGCTCTCTCGCTCGCGGAACGCTAGAGTACGTTTTTCGTGCGTGCGCCCGGCGCTCATCGTTTTATTAGACGTTATCACGTCAAAAAAAATAAAGTTCCCTTTGAAAATAAATGAATATTATACCTACTTACATACTGCTCGGTAGAAACACTGTTGGTTCATTTACTCTGACATTTAGGATCATTGCAGAATATGCTTCACGGTAATTGGACGTAGAGTCTTAATGTACGGTCGGCATCAATAGGACAAGATCGAATACAAAATGCCGATCAGTAAATGACATTTGTAACGCAATTTGATTTGCGAACTCTCTTAAGCACGGACATATACAATTTACAACATATTATGAGAAGTTACATTTATCTGACACACAAATAGATCTAAGCCAGGAATTGAACCAAGAACCTTTCGATCGACAAGAAAGAGCAACTACATCTTAAGGGTTGTGACTTGTGTATTAACAGGCATCAATTCGTTCACTACTCCTAAATCCAAATTTTGATCACGTCTGCTGACTGTACTTGGCCACGGCTTATAACATTGTTAGGCAAAGTTTGGCAGACGCCGCATATTGCTTCACAGAGTACTCGATGGTTCGTGTGCTGTCGAGTGTCGGGTTTCGAGACTCGGTCGTCGGTCGTCGGTCGTCGGTCGTTACAGCGCGGCAGCGTACAGCAATAACAACTTGGAGGGTCGATCGGCAATTACGCTAATTGAATACGGCGCTGTAATCGCCTCGATGGTAATTAAGAACCAACGTGTGTGAAATTTTAAGCCCGATGCGAATTGCAGACTGCAGAGCCTGGGTGGGTTCTAGCTGGCTGTTTTGAGGTTATTTGCCTATTATCTGCTTCAGCTTGTATGTAAATCACAGGTTATCTTGAAATGTTGAAAACTGATACTTGGGGTGTAAAGGACTTGCGTTCTAGTCTTAATTCAACAACTTGTGATGCAATAAAACGCTCAAAGGGTGGTCCCAACAACTGTTTATTTATTAAGGAATGATTTTGTAGAAGAGCAATAAATAATTTTGATTTTGATTTGTTTGATTCTGCTGAATAATGCTTGGCCTTTGAAACCAGCAAGGATGTACAATCAGCTGGGTTCCGTAGTACGTTTCATATAATTTTCTAAATCTGACTATCTAGCAGTAGCTAGCGTGTTTTATGTGCTTACATAATATTTACGTTTGTACTAAAAAACCGACAAATGTTTCATTTCATTATAACCACGCGTGCACACCGTGGACACTTTTAACTGCAAGCTGGGTTTTCACATGTGGTTCTGAACACGTCTGATTGATGGGAATTATTATGACACATTATTATTACGAAAGCACAGTCTAGCTAGCAGCCGGCACTGGTCTAGCCAGCTCGCTCCGGCCGCGGCGAACGAGGTGCGGTCGCGACTTCCCTGTTTGACTTTGTACATGAACATGATACTTAATAAGGATCAACTCTATCGCTCTCACGAACGTAGTATAATAATGTGCAAAATTAATTGTTGTTTCACCGAAATTTCGTGATAGTTCTAGCCATAAATTACGAGGCAAGGGTGTGATTATTGATGACCGGCGAAACTCATCGTTTCCTGGTGTCGTGACTGACTCACGCGGGCCCCGCGGGGTGGGGCGCGGCGGGGGAGGGGCGCTTAATGGATGGTGCTGTGGCTAATAGATGGTTTGCTTATTCTTGCCTCGGGCCGGCTCGGTCAGTGGGCATGCGAGTAAAAAGACTGTAGAGAGCAAACTTCGGACAAGGACTCTCATGCGGCCACGTAATACCCACGTGAACCGTATTTATTCACTCGCACGGTGCGAATACGTGCCCGAACATTATATTATAGCAATGTCATTATTAATAGTGTGCCTGTAGAATGTAGAAGGTGCGTGTTTTCGGCTGCCTCTCCCTCTCCCTCTCCCGCTACTGCTCCCACTCCTGCTCCCCTCTCCTCCCCGTGATGCAAGTATAACAATTAATGTTTGTTTCTAACTATAAGCTTACATATTAATTTTAACATTTCTAAGTTCAAAAATGACGAAGTATTACCTCTTACAGGATGAATTTTGAGAAAACCTTGATACAGTTATTGAAGTGAAAACTTCTTTAGCATCATAGTGTAGCACTACAACAAACTCATTAACTTACCGTTTCAAATCACTTGACGTATCATCCACATAGCAGGTATCAATGTAATCGAATCTATCTATTACAGCGTAAGATGTAATCACGTCGAAATCCGAACGATGACGTAAGACAAGTAAACGCGACGTAAAAACGCGATTGTCGTGCGACTCGATTAGTCAATCCATCATTGTGGCAGATTGTGGCTGTCGGGTTTTTGTGCAGTGACATCGGCATAGCGCGGGGCGGGGCGGTGCCGCGCGGCATCCGATCGGGACCGAGGCCTCGGCAGAATTACAATCGACATGGGAATTCGGAGAGCCATTCAGCTCACTCGTATGGTATGATTGACGTGTCGTGTTATGAACTCGCTCCTTGTATGGCATTTAATGCAACGCACGGTCGTACTGTTACTAGTTTTTGTTACAATAGATAATAGTAGTTAGTTAAATAGATAATCGTTAGTTGCGTTAGTTTTAGTGTTAACTTGGGTGGATCGACAGTCTCTCAGTGGGGAAACCTGACGTTTGTCCAACTCACACAGCACACGTCGTGTTTTTGAAAGTTGCCAATGTAAATGCGAATAATCTAAGAATAATAGAAACAATAAATAAATACTCAATTAAGTAAAAATGCAGAAATCTTCCATGATACTATTGACATTTAATAGTAATGAAGTATGATAGTTATGAACTTTGTATCAGTCTAAACTTCATTAGAAATAGACGAAGTGACCTACGTACGAATATAACTAGTAAAACAAATATTTTGTGTAATAAAACTGAAATAGAAATACTTGCATCTAAAATAGCTCAGTTCTAAGACGGGTGTGCGTCACGTGACACGTCACGACACTCACGACTCACGATGAGAGGTGATTCAAACAACGAGGACGTTCCGGAGACGGGGCGGCGACGACACGACTTGTGAACAGTTACTGCCACTGTTTTAACTCTGGATTTTATTTTAGGAACATCTCAAAAATCTTCAATAATTGCTTTTAAGGATAATTTTCAGTAGGTACAAAAGTGGGTTACTCAATTGATCAATTCCATTTCATTAGTTACACTAATAGTATGATAGATAGTTGACATACATAGCAATGTACGAACTTGAGCATTGAAACCTAATGAGTAACATGATTTTTTGCTACTGTTAACAAGTTGGTAATAGTCGTTAAAAATATTAAGTAGGTACCTACTTAGTTGCAACGACCCGAACAAGTACATACCTGAGAATAACTTCCGAGAAATGTGATATGATACCTTTACGTATAAGTTAATGGTAAACTCTAAGAGTTTCCTAACGACTAGGCGACTTCACAGAAATACGAGAGCTGGAAACCTAAAGTTTTACTAACTAATGGTATAAAGCTAAATTAATAGTTATTCCTTGTTTATGTGTGTCACGGTTCAACTCAACCAACACGATTCACTTTCATTAAAAGATTTGAAAGACTACTCCTGTACTTACCACTATTGAATGAGGTATATACAAACGGTCAAATTCCTTTTTCGAGTTTCGGTTGTTATTTGAAGTACTTTGCCTGGAATATGAACAATCCTACCGAAAAATGAGGGTATCACAAGACGGACACCAGAACATAAAATAATTGTAAGTTTAATAGTATACTTCTATGTAGTTGCTTATCCTTTGCTAAGTACAAATATGAACAATCCCCGATGTAGGAGGTCACCCAAGAAAACATGTCGCGCAACAAAACTAACTAAAGCAATAACTATTTCAAACACGAGGTAGCAGAAAGTTTTCACCCTTGTTAGAAGATCAGCAGAGATAAGAAATGGCTGAGAAGTATAGCTCACTATAGCCAACTGACTGTTATTAAATTACAAAACAGGAAACCAATAACAGTTAATTTCAAAATAAAGTAACAGATTATGCGGACTATTCTCATTACTTCAAATAAAAATGATAGGATTGCGAAGAAGAAGAAAGAGGTCACAATCTATCAATTTGTCCTTGCTCCTTTCATAAACTAGAATAAAGAACATATAACATCAAATATCTTATAAAAGTTATGGAAACAGAACGTAAGAGCTACAGTGAGTTATTCAGCGGTAAATGATGCAGAGAAAATATCGCTCCAGCAGATTGCCACACCGCCGCACTGCCGCACGAGCCATTGTGTCCGATATCCAGTATACATTCGTATACTGCCTATAGCAGCATAGATGAGGTAGGTTGCTGCTGGAGAAAGGTCCAAAAGGGTAAAATGTACTGTGGTTCTCAGCCGTTAGTAATTGCGAGGGTGAGCTGTTTTGGCTGTGTACGCGAGATACGCTAAACTTGAACAAATATAAAACAACAACTTCTGGCCGATCACGTGGCATGATTAACGAGACTCGAAGGGGAATTTTTATTCCGAAACAAATGATTGCCTTAAGCAATGTTCCCGCAAAATTAGCAACTGTTTCGCCACATAATAGACGATAATGGCTTCTCGTGAATAAAATTTTGTAAACCAAATTATGCTGCGGTAAACAAGTTGATTTGCTCATACATCTTCCTTATTTATTAAAACATGTAACAAGAACGACATTAGACTAAAGGGAGGCAGTCCGACGTTGACGGCAGCACAAGGCAAACATCAGAATTGCAATTGGTTAGTTTTCATAACAACATGTCCACTGAATTTTACATAGGCTCGAATTCATTTGTAAGACTTTCATGAGCCCTGCGGTAGTCAGCTGCATTATTGAACAGCTGTTTAGAATCGAGTGCGGCACCACTCCAGCCGAGCCATCTGTGTGCCTACAATGTTTTGGAGCGATGGTCATCCATATGGTAATATGTGACAGAAAATAAATAAAATGAAACTCACTTATTCTTAAATAAGCTGTGCCAAATATTTTATTCAGCTTTGGTTTCCCCCGAAATCCTTCACTCGGCAGCACTTGGCAGTCAGAACCCAATACTATTCTGCCGTGGCATCGACATATAAATGCTGTTATATTATTTTAGTTTGATTAAAATTTTTAACACACGTTTTGCAAAGAGTCAAAGCTACGAAATCTCTTTGATGTACCCGATCTCCTTAACTCGAGGCCTCTTTTGTCCCTATGTCTACATCCTTAACAGCCAGCTATCCATCGTCACTTTAAACGTTCCTAATTACAGATATTATAACTATTCATTTCATATTACAGACGCCTGAACAAGCGATCCTCCCATCGATGATCACAGAGCTCTCGAAGCAAGCTCACGAATTATCGACACACAACACAGTAATTCAATGTTAATGAACAGTAATCAAAGACAACCAGTAGTGTTATGGCAACAAGCCGATCGCAGCGAGTATGGTAATTTGTCGTAATTAAACCAACCATGTTTGCTCCAGCCGACACCCGATCGACATACACTGTCGGTCGTATTCCAGTCGACTGTGTCGCTAAGTCGCTATGTCGCCGGGTTGTAAATGTCGTATCGTGTTCCAGTAACTCCGATAATAGATCTTTATTTAGGTAGTTCTATTAGGGATCTTGTAAGTGCTGATTAATACAGCGAAGTTAGGTACGCGTTTTAGTTTAGGCTAGAGGAATGTCGTAGAGTGACCGCTTGGCCAATATAATCATTGTTTGTCAATTGTTTTCCTTCTTCTTTTCGTGCTGGGTTGATGCTGACGTTCATAAAGTAAACAGGACTCGTGATGAGGTTTCAGCTACAGCGGGGCGATTGAAGTAAACTCAATCAGGAAGGTAGGTCGAAAAGTTGGTTCATATCGTCTACCTGGACTACAGTTATTGTTCCAAACTTGTTTTAGCATGTACCAACGTAAGAAACTTTGACGGCATGATTAAAGTTTTGACATATCGATTTGATCCGACTGTAGGCCATTCTATCCAATATAATTTATTTATTTTCATCCACGCCTGTTGTATTTCGCAGAACGGCCAGTAGAAACATTCAATCCATTGCTTCTGTATAAACGCATTAGATTTATATCTGTAATGTTTATATGGAAATGTAAAAAAAAAAAATTATGTATGTATACTCGGTACTTACCTACTACCTACTACTACTAATTATAACTTTTTCTGATGCTAGATTCTCAGTAAACACTAACTTTTACTGATGTTGCCACTCATTTTCACACCAACGATTCTAGGAAAAACTACAATTCTTAATCCGACGTATTACCGGATGTACATCCTTGATCCTTTGAAATATATCCGTATATTTAAGTTATAATTTATCTGCGGTAAAATATGAGATACAGTTCCGGTATCAGCAGGAAATCTGGCCTTCAATAAATTACTTTCAATCATCCATTTGGGAGCTGAGCTGGTGCAGCGATGGCGGCGCCGCAAACATAAAATATTGGTTACAGCGGATGTTCTCGACGCGGAGGTGGTCACGACCAAAGTGGTACATAGCGGGGGGACGTACACTAAAAAGTACACAGTATACGTACACACTGCACTTGTATAGTAAATACAATGTAAGATGCTTGGTCGAGTGGTCCTCAAGCAGTGGACTTTACACTTAATTAGGCCGTTACTACAACAACCACTTTACAACCATTGTATAACAGAAAAGCAATTAACATTGAATAAATTATTTCATATCACGCCCATGTGACGGTAGGGAAACGGCCAAGCCACATATTTTGAGCAAGGGGTAGATTTTGTGAAGTTAGGGCTTGTAGAGTTAGAAGGTTGGCTCTACATGAGATCTTATAACTTTCTGGTGTAGAGCCATAATTATGGTCTCGTCTTGGCATCATTTGACATGAATTGTGTGAGGTGGAATCTTCTTTTCAGCGGAATATGAAGCTAAACTACATTTATGTACAGTAGACACTGTGGTTAAACTTAATATATTATTTTTACCATAACTCCATCCATTGATTGTGTCTTATGTTACTGGTCAGTCACTGAAGTAACATGTAAATCATTAACCTTATGATCTATGCATGTATAACAAAATTATGAACAGACTACACTCTGCACGGTACATAATTATAATCCCGCGATGTACCCAGTACATAAACGCTAGTCTAGAAGTAATTGTTGTGTACTTGCCCACAACACACATGTATGATTTAATATATTTTGATGCCCATTACCCACAAACCCATAATCCTTTACGAAGCGGAATATTTTGACTGACATTTTAGGGCAATTCCAGGAAGTTACGCCGAAACTATCATTAATCTTTTGTGTAACCTCTCTTGTAAGTCCATCTCAATTTCAATTTGTTTTGTATGTCCAATCTCAGTTTTCAGGAATTGCACATTGAACTGGAATACAATAAGCACTTCAAAAATTTAATAAAAATGGTCGAAAGAATACCGTCCAGCTATTACAATTTCTGGTTTAAGGAAAAGTTATTTAGCCATAAACGGTGCATGTTTATGATGTTACAAGCGGACGGATTCAAATAATATTATGTTTAGAATAACGAGCTAAAATAGTGCCGTTCCCAGTAGAACGGGCGCGGCGCGTCACGCAAACAACGCCGAAGTTAAACAATCTGCTTCCTGCGCCGGGTTCGAGTTCGGCGCTGTGCCTGCGCGTAGTTTTTGCCGCAAGCCCTATACAAACAGGGCGCCACCTGAGCCGCGTTTGTCGAAACTTCGCCGAAATCCGCCGCACAGGTGGCCTGCGTCTTGCCTGGATGGATACCATGGGATCTTAAATCATAAAATCATTTTAGATTATATTATACTTGTGCTTCATTCTCGAGATTAGTAACCTACATAACACATTCTGGTAATTTCACCTGAGTACCACCTGTTTTTTATAAGTTACTAATCGTGAGAACGTAGCACAAGTATAATTTAGATAGAACTTCACGTACATGTAAGTTCGTTTAATCTATAATTTTACTCCCTATAAAATTGATTTAGCGTCGAAGATTCGCACGTACATACAAGCCAGTTATAGTACGGTCTCCTAATCTAATCTGCCTTTATTTAAGTTGCCTTATCCTACCAGTATTTTGTCACTCTGTTTAGGCAAAATATTTTGTAAATAGCTATGTAATTGCGAGCATTCGTACAATGTAGGTATTTAGTAGGCACAATGACAGGAGTGACGACCGACGACCGACGGGAAGCGGCCGCTGTCCACCGTTGTCCGCGCCGGCCACGACAATGGCCATTCATTTGGAAACAAAGCAGCCGTTTGTGGATTCATACGGTAATTAGTTGTCGGTGTTGTCGGCCGGCGGCGGCGGCTGATTGGCACATTCTGGGCTTCTGGCACATTCGAGTTCTGCGGAACCCGTCGTGGGTCGTCGGTCGGGATCTAGCGGGGAATTCGGAATGAGGAACTGGTAGGGTTGCCAAAAATTTTTTAGCAAACGACACGTGTTACGAGCAGCTATTTGTGGAATATGATATGGTACGTTTAAGTCATGTTTGTGTTTTTAAATACTTTTAATTGCGCCTAAATAAATTAATGTTTATTGAAATATAAAAAAATATTACACCAAGAAGAGTCACGGACAATGAATAAAAACAATAGAAATTTTGTTAGGCATATAATAATACTAGAAATAAAAAATAACATGTTAACCGGCAGCATAGCGTGTACCAATCGTATAGTTCGATGCCGATGGGGATTGTTTAAGCCTTCCGTGTCGCCAAAAACTTGATAAGCCACCAGTCATCGTTATCATCGAAAATAAACGTTAAGCGTGTCAAAGGCTCTCAGTCAACATTTTACTTTCCACTTGGTCATCATTGTCTGCCTATATAAAGTAACCTGTAGAACACATTTTACTATAATACGAGTACTCACGATATTTATTTCGTATTCCAATATTTCGATCTAGTTGCATGGATCTTGGTCATGAATGAACTGCGGTGGTCGCATAGAAACTTTTGACTAAAAACATTTTTCAGAAACTTTTTTAAAATGTTGTAACCTGTAGAAGACTGCTAATGAATTTATAAAATTATTACCTCTTATAATTAACATAAACTATCGGCACAGCTGACAGCAGTGACAACCCTGGCTGCGGCCGCGGGGTGCGTCATTGTTTTAATCAAATGGGTGTATCATCTTTCACGACCGTTCATTGTGCACGATGTAAAGCGCAACAACATTACGATGCCAATGTACATTTTTGTGCACAATGCCCAACCCGTAATGTTCAACGTAGGTATATTGATCCCGACCGTGCGTCATATTCGAACTCTCATGGTGTTCTGTAAATAGCCAATAAACGAGTAGACGAGTCACCTGATATACTGAATAGGTGATTACCTTCGCCCATGGACATCAGTAACACTAGAGGCATCATCGCCGCACCGTTGCGTTGAAAGCCAAAAAAACAGAAGAGAAATAAAAAGGCCCAAAAAGACTCAAACAAGAGCATGGCAAATTATCAGTTTACCCTATTTCCAGATTCCATTTATATGTCATTTATGTCATTGAACGAAACCCTTTACTCCATATGCAGTTAGTCCCCTCAGTAATAATTTACAGAGGTTTTCACCGGCAAAGTTTACTACATCACGTAATAAATTAAAATCCACTGTTATAATGGCGTGTTTTGGTTGTAAACTTGTAGTGCAGGAGATACTCTATTGGGAACTACCGAGAACATCAATCAAATTGCAATTGCTGAAATACTTAGGTACCTATAACTTCAAACACAGGAGTCGCACGCAGTATATGAAATGACCGACTACAGCCTCTGATGATATAGCGCGCCGAAGATCACGTGCGCTGCCGCAAAATTGTACTTTGGGATGTTGAGTACAACACGATTCAATTTTCCTCTCACTTACCCAGAGTAGTCAAGTCTTAAAACTTTACTAGTTCCATACACGTATGCTGGCAAGTAAAATGCACGTATTATTTACTAAAATTTTCTAAAAGATTGGCTAAAAAGTTATCTCACAGACCGAAAACAATATGTTGAAATAGCAAAAGTAATAGACGGCATTAGAGTTAAGAACAAATCTGAGTTACTAATAAATAAATTCGGAGTCCCTCAAGGGAGTGTTTTAGGACCATTTATTTTCCTCATCTACATAAATGACTTTACATTTTACTTTTAATTACTTTACATACATTTTAATTACTTTACATACATTCTTGCAATAAAAATGATTTGAATTTGAATTTGAATAGACAGATACTAATCATCACACATAATATTTCCTAAAAGCTTACTGTGTCTAACGTACGGAGCTCTCCAAACAAGCTTAACGATGTCCAGTTAAGTTCCGTCCATGTTCTAATCGGGCCGGCAGTGCCGATGCATCCGATCCGATAAATTCGAGAGTGGCCTGGCAGGCGGACAGGCTGGCACTGGCAGGATGGGATTCGGACGCTAATGGGGTTCCCTTTGACGGCGCCTAAAAAGTTGCAACGAGATTAATTCCCGTCTCCCCGACTCCCCGTAGGTACACATCCACTGCTCAGCGATGGAGAAAAGCTGACAGCTCGCCAGCGTCGGATTATGGTTTGGGAGGAGATTAGATCACGTGTGTTTTACGTTTTTTGCTTGGACGGTGAGTTTTGGATGGAGGATAAAAAAGGAAAAGGTTACTCTTGAGAGCCTTATCAGGTAATCATGATAATAGTTGTCAATTGTACCCAAACAAAACCAGACTTAAGTGAGTTGTAAATTAAAATTCTTCTCCTCCATGACAAACACCTATCCGAAATGGTGTTAGAATCAAAAATTTCCATGCATAGGTTAATTAATGACACCTATAAGAACAACAATTTTGAATTGAATCGAGTTCACCCGGTCATTCACAGTGTTTAGTCATCATGGAGAAACAGCACTAGAATTTTTCACTGAACCGCCGCGTACACAAAGGGTATTCAATTGTTCAATAGTGTTTAAACCGAGTTTCTCAGTAAAATCATCGCTGTAATTATGCACCAACCTACCCACGCGGCCGGCTCACTGCCGCATGATGCAGCAGCATAACCGTAGCGCGTGATCCACGGCTCCCGTCATCCCGTGAGTGAACAAATCGGAATGATCCACTGGCACACAAAGCTTCTGAAACGTCCGCTCGTTGTGACGCCGATTACCGCTTCCTGTGACGAGCCTTACTAGTTGAGCTGGTTTAAATAATGACACGTCTGCTTGTAGCCTGCAGCTGTCACCTGCAGGGATCACAATTCAGGACTAAGTCGATGGAGACACAGAGAGTCCCGATCCACCAAGCTAGGCGACGGGGCCTATACCTGTAACCAATTAATAAATACTGTGATAGAGGTTTCATTTTCGATATTGATATTATATCACATCCACTCCTCGCTCAGATCAGGAGCGAATCTGTCATGGGCTATGAAGATGTCAATGATAACGAGTTATCATCGGAGAATGCACACAAAATTCACAAGACACTTGAAAACTGACAGAATTAATGTCTGTAAATAAAGCTCTGCTTGTTAAACAAACACAATCAAATTTATTTAATTTAATTAACATAAACCCCGTTATGCATAACTGTAATACAGTTCTTTGTTATTTGTCGGTGATCCAATTAAATAAACAATTAGATCATAATTCAGCGTTCAAGCACGCATTACTAATTAGCCTCATAACATTATATATAGATTGAATAATATTAATAATAAAGTTAATAAAACTTAAACATCTTTGCATTAGTATGACGTCAAACAACTAGGGGGAAATAACAAACAGACTGATAGAGGTACTCATGTACAGTTACACATGTTACAATCACAAATACACGATGAACAAGTCTGCATTCACATGTGTGATGTGTCGCACTAGTGACTTCAATATAATCTGTCTTCACAAGCGGATCGAGAATATCCGATCATCATTAACAAGCATATAAAACAGGCATCAACACTAATTGTCATAAAAAAGTCCATCAAAGAATTGTGAGTACCCACATCCCAAAACAGATATCATTATGTGACGACATTGTTATGGAAATGAACGTCGCCGCGGGTGCGTCGCGGTCGTCACATATTTTTACTTTTGGAACTCGAAGTGGATATTTTTTGGAGATAGTTTAGTTGCCGCTTTATTACGTTAGCTACAAACGCCCAGATAATTATTTTTGCTGCGCTCGCGACGACAGATATTATTGAAATGGTTCCTGTGACAAATATTAAATTTCTTGCTGACGTCTTCATATCAATACATTTATGCCGCTGACTGTATCTGCTGAATAAAACATCGTGAATATTATTTTCATTGTTAGTAATATTTTAAATGACTGTGTATTTGTCTGTGTATGTGTTATGCATGTTAAAACAAATTCACTGGGAGTAGAGTAGGTATTAAACGTAAAATGTTTCTATCGTCTAGTGGAGTGAATTTATTTCCTGTTGGAAATACAGTCACCTGCAGAGAAAAGTAACCCATAAACATGGTAAACTTTGAATTAATTGAAAAATAAAAAGTTAATTTCTCAATTAATTCAAAGTTTACCATTCCTTTACACTTGCCGAGCAGACGGCGAAGGTTAATTTTATTGACGTATAAGTTCACAAGCGGTCAATTAGCTAACCGAACGCAGCATCCAGCGCTTAGAGCATAAACTAACCACTAAACTAGACGGTTAATGTCCGCAACGCTCCGACTACATACATCACGCGTTGACGTTTAGAAGCTATAAAGTCAAAGAACTTCACCAAAAGTAATTCACAGTGTAATCAGTTGCTTGGGAGTTGGGACGTAAATCGTCAAGGCAACTTTCGCATCAAACTTAGTTAATACTTTTGATTACATTTGCGTGCAGGAGCACAGCGTGAGAAACATGTCTAAAATTCACCAATGCTGTCTATAAATAATAGAAGTTGTCCAAATACGTTTGATAGAGTTGCCTCTAGTCAGAGGAACTGATTAGCATAATCAATTATACTTATGACAACCATGCAGACAGCAGCCTTACATGATGTTCGCAGCCTTACACCCTTTAACTGTGAGAGAGGAGCCCAACAGTGGGGTTATCACCTAGGGCTGCGTTGACACTCCATCAGCCTAGTCAGTGGTTGGGAGCCAGTTCTTTCACTCTCTCTCACTCTCTCTGGAAAGAAAGAAACAAGCAATTTCTTACATAAAACGAGAGAGATAATAAAACAGTAGTCAGACAGTGGAAGATTCTCAATAAAGATAATTTATCGGAGAATTAATGAACTTGTAGTAGCTACTTGTATAGTTGGCTCCGGAGCGCGGTTCAATTCCCGGCGGACGCACACCGCACACGTGACAGATGAATAACTATCTGTGACACCTGCGATCACTGATATCATAATCCATGGATTCATGCAGTTTTTTTTTTGTTAAGATACTATTAGTGCCTTTTATGATTCATATATGGTCAATAAACACATAATGAATACCTAAATAGTAAATGTTTTCAATAGTAAATAATATTCTCAAGGAAAGGTTTCAAAGAAAAATCATAATTATGTATGTATCATAGTATGTATGACAAAGAAAAAGACAGAAAGACAATAATCCTAAATAAAAAAAATTGCGTTCTTACTCGTTTAATTCACTAGTTGAAAAAACTCGAAATTTTGAAAAACTTGTTTACAGTACGGTTGCAGATGTAATAGTACCTAATTCTGATAATTTTGTCTCCAGGCGATAAAATAAAGAAAGCAACATTCCCAAAACAAGTAAGCGCGTTTAAAAAAGAAAGAGTTGTCGCGTAGCACGTTCCCTTATCACAGCCATCGCTTGTTTACTTTTAAAGGGCTCGCTCAGACGGAAAATAAAAATAAAGGAACGGGCTACGTTACATTGCACGCACGCCGCGGTTGCATTGCACAGTGCTGAGTGCAGTACAGACTGCGCAGTTAGCACTTTGCACGCGGCTCCGTCTGCCACCGTGTTCCGTGGCAACTGGCACATCGAACTTCCATTAAAGCGTCGAGCGGCCCCAACTCCGTGGGGGGTTCCATCTAATTTAACCACAGCATTGCTCACTAAAGCATACATTGCTCGCAGTTAACTCCCGTCACCCGCAATATTATTATCGCACCCCGCAATGTACAGCGAAGAAACATTACTGTTTGACAAGGTGACTGACTCCTAGAAGTGTTTGAATTTGACGCTCGAACCGAAGCTAAAGTGATTAGAGCTACATCGCTGGCTCGGAACGAGTGGATAGATGGTGCTTTAAGGTCGGACGGTAATGTACTGTGTTATCGCGTTGTCGCTGGCGCAGCCAGCATCCGGCGACAGGCGAGCGGCGCCGCGGCGGGATGGCCAATCGATAGTGTTCCCGCGCGTGTTACTGACTAGCTTTCAGATAGGGTTGTCACTTGACACTACTTCTGTCATTTATCAAAAATATTACACAGATTGTAGCATATTTTTATTATTAAATGACAGCCACGTATGTTTGGCAGCTAGTTTTATTAAGGAACTAATTTATTTATTTATTAAAATAAACTTTTTTTAAGAACTCGTCGAAAGTAAGAATCAGATTCCTTAAACTACAACATCAGCGCACCAAGATTTCGTACAATAGGCTTGTTTCCACTAAGAATAAATCCGATGGCTTAGAGTTTCTAATGATTAACCATGATAATTAGTAAACAAAAATGCAACTTTTCTATTAAAATAATAAAAAATTAATGATATTTTTGGAAAATAAAATCGACAAATTGAGGCGTTTAATCATGTGACATTAAACACCTATCAGAGAAGCGCATGGAGGCGTGACGTCACACCTCGCGAAACACTACGTTGTAGCTGTCATTTTCGTATAAAGTGAACAGATTATTTGGAGTTTTCAGCAATTCTTGTTAAATTAATACAGTTCGTTTTTAGTTTAATCTTGAAAGACAAGCATAATTTGCCATGGAATCAGGATTTAACAAAGCAAACAGCAGTAATTTGCCCAAAATTGACGCCGTTATGCTTGGCAATTTTTTTGCAATGATCACCGACTTTTGTTCATCGGAATTCCGCAATGTTAAAACTTCTGTGTAAGTATAATGTGAAGAACAAACAAAGTCTCATTTAATTAGCAGTTACCAGTCAGAGAGTCGCATTTACCTACTATGGAATTTAAATATATAACTTATTTTGAGGTTAGCGAATACAAAGTTTTAATAATATTTTAACTCAAATACATCATAAAACCCTATTCAAGTCATAACATTTTATAGGTTATGTGTGGTATATTATGGTAGATTTTGCAAAATTCATTTCTTTTACTATACATTTATAAATAGATACATCAAGTTGTGTTTAATACTTAGATCAAAATGATCTTCACAGAAATAAATTGTGGAATCAGTTGATAAAGTAAGAGCATCTTGCCTCCTTGCCATATTTAACCACTTTCTTCGTATTTGTTTATTGTTTGGAACGTATATGAATAATTTGTTTGGCGTTTTTATCGTTGTACTTTTACATTGGGGCACTATAAAGTTTTTATAATGCGAGGAATTCATTATTTATTAAAAAACACAATTGACTGTCATATACAAACACGGCTGTTTCGCGAGGTGTGACGTCATTCAAGACGCCATGACAGTCTTGGCCTTTTTCGTGGTCAATTTCAAGTTCATTTCTAAAACTGAAAATACTAATGTAAAAGACTTATTTTTCTTAGAATAATATATTTTTGGGGTGAAATAGATGCTAAGCTATAGTTTTAAACTAATTTCCAAATTTTGTCAACTAGCCTATTGAACCGGATCCTACAAATGAGCAATTTGAGCAGACTGCGAACACTCATTAGCACTTTTCACAGCCCTGTGCGAAATGTTCTCCGCTTTATAATTTCGATAAGTGGCTCTGTGGCTGTGGTTTAGCGCATCGCGCACCGAGCGGCGGCGAGTGTCGAGTGTCGGTGACTGGCGTCAAGAGCGAGCGGGGCCATCGGGGACATTAGACACTAAGGCCACGACCCTCAAGCACACGACACATGACAGCTGTAATTTTAGTTTATTCATAGTTTAGAGAATAGTAAAAGCCCAGAAATGACTTGGCTTGGCTTCAGCCTTCAACGCATTGATGGCCCACTAATGAGGAAAAGACTTAAGAGGAGAGCCTCTTAAGGAGAATACTTTACCACGCTCCAGTATGGATGGCTAACCCAAGTGTCAGAAGTGTTTATGTGATGCCGACGTTATCTTAGGACCGACGGCTTTACGTGTCCTCCAAAGCACAGAAGTGCTCAAGTAATTTTTGCCACTAGTGGTCACCCATCCAACTACCTCGCCCGCTGTTTCTTAACTCAGCCGATCACCTAGGATCGACACCAACCACTTTACTATAAACGCTTAAAGACTATGTACCTATACCTACCTCATATATCAGATAAACCCTTGGAATACCTAGGATTCATCCACGAAGCTAAAGTTTTCTTTTTGAAGAGATAGTGTTGATTCTTTCTAGTTCTTCTTAGTGCGGTGTTCTTTGACATCCTCGTCACACGTCGCTCGTCAGTGTAACGACCCAAGACTCAAGAGCAAGTCCAACCCAAACCTTATTAAAAACCTGTACGGCTAAGGAAAGTAACCTCCCATAGCACCGTAACTATTCCTACGGATACTGAGAAAGAGATGTAATTATAGGTTCCTCTTTAGCACACCGGAGTTCACCGGACACATATTTCCTTTCTGTAAATTGTTATGCGACTAGCGTGTGGCGGGAACAACGCTTAGTGAGGTTCCGGGTTCCATCTCCGTTCATTATAACTTATAACTTTCCCGTTCTAGTCAAGCAGGTCTAAAGTATGACAGCGAAGGGAACTCTAACGTGAATCGGACTTTAGCCAAGTTATGGCAAGTACCTAGTCAGCTATATTAAAGGATTCCATTCTGCCGTCCTCAAACTAAAAGGCGGTTAAGTGACAAAAACAGTTTTTGAGGTAGAGTTAAAAAACGTGGGATTATTTTGAAATCGTGCTAGTGATTTTCTATAAACAATTGTTAATGTTGTCATATTATGTCAAACTCAAAAGATAGATATTTTTTAAACTTTGGCTTCAACCCATTAATGGCCCACTACTGGGCACGGGTCTCTCCTCTTGAGGAGGCCTAGAGCATACTCCACCACGCTGCTCCAGTGCGGATTGGTGGAGGGGTTAGTGGCCAACCCGAGTGTCGGAAGTTTTCAAACCGCCCGAGGGCCTCCGACATGGCTTAACGACTGTTATCTTATGATAAACAACCGGGACCGACGGCTTTACGTGCCCTCCGAAGCACGGAAACGCTCAAGAAATTTTTGCCACTAGCGGTCACCCATCCAACTACCGACCGCGCCCGCTGTTGCTTAACTTTGTCGATCACATAGGATCGACGCAAGCCGCCGGGCTATGAGCGCTTCTTTTAAACTTTAATATTAATAAAGTTCAAAAAATATCAAAAAAAATAATTAATAAAGTAAAAATTGGCCAGATGTCATTAAGCCTCCTTTTAGCTTGGGGACGGCAGCGTAACACAAACTTGTCCTGTTTTATTTATGTAAAGATATTATTATAATGTTTTATTTCATCGATAGTTCAATTTCAGCTCAAATAATCTTATTGTCAAGGAATCATCTTACTGGAAAATGCTGATGTAGACAAGCCGGTGAGCCCGACCATGGCATCATGCACCAATACAATGTGCTCACATTATGTTATTGTGGCTTTTAGATCGATGTGTAACAAATAATTAGGTATATGGGTCAATGATTAAGTTAGGTATTACGTAAAACAAACAATAACAACATGCCACTCAGAGATATCATAATGTAGCACGATAGCGTGAGTAATGCGGCCGTAAACTTTTATTACGCCCGTCAGCCGACAGCCGACACTTGGCACACAATTTCGGTGGAATTAATAACATTAGTTTGATGTAGTCGGAATATCACGTCTATGAGCCGATGAGCCGAGTGGCACAGCGTTGCTTTGGTCCGTGGGAACCCTGGAGACATTAAGTGTGGTAGGTCATCTAACGGTCGAATTGAAACATTTAAGATTAACTTCCCTGCTTCAACATTGAAATAATTATTTTTATTTATAAGGATTCGTATTTTTTTCGGCTTCCTTCTGACGATTCTATTCTAACTTATTAAAACTGTCCACAAACTCAACTGCCAAAATTGTAAGACTTTTTATTTTTGGATCAACTACGTCTTATTTACCAACTGCACCCAAAATAGATATGTACGGAACCCAGCCGACGGCAGACAGCTCTCGCTAGCTGGCGCGATGGCGTCCGGCTTGCCATTCCGCGTATCCGCCACAATGCCGCTTCCTACCGCTCGACAAGGAAAGCCGCCCATTGTGCCATTCGCGGAGAATAAGCAATTTTGGGCATAATGGAAGCACGCGTGGCATTGTGTGGGCGAACGAGGTCACACACACACACACACACACACAGCTGTGATCGCTAGCAACACACACAAGTCAATCAATGTGTTATTGTTATTCGTTAGCGAAACATCTTTGATGTCAGGGCCTCCAACTGAAATGGGCTTAGACAACAGTACCGTAAATGTTTGTACGAACCGTTTGATGAGGAGTTTGACTTTGATTTTATCATGCCGGTCCATTCGCGCAGTTGATTTTATAATATTTTATAGTTTCCTTTAGAATTCGCTTTTCGCACCACCCACGTAACACTAATACGAGTTTCTGCCTCATTAGGAAACATGACTATATTCCATTCCCACTGCCGAATTTGGAAAAATACCAATGTTTGGAATTTTCCTTGACTTTCGTCATAAGAAATCGGTATAGTGGGCAATATAGGCACAGTACAAGGTTTTTTTAATATCACTTTCACGTTTCTTACCACATAGGAAGTGCCTCATAACTTTGATGACCATTGAGTCGACATCCTGCAGTTATTATGTTTAATATGTTTTATGTAGGTAACTAGTAGACAGATTACAATCCGCCTGATGGTAAGTGACCACCATCGCGCATGGACACCAGTAACACCAAAGGCATCACTGGTGTGTTTCCGAACAAGAAAGAACAGAGAGAAATGAAGAGCGGGCAGCAATGCATGGAAAGATAAATAAATAATAAAATTATGCCAGAAATAATATGAACCTCACAGTCTTGTTAATTGCTTGATTATAATAATTCTATCCATTGAATTTTAGAAGCAAATCTAATTATAAAAAGCAAACGAAGGTCTTTGTGACGAGTTTACAACAACCCTGAAAAATTATGTGTATTGTTTTTTATACAGGCTGGACTTTAATATGCTGTAGATGACACGTTGTTTTTAAAATAATTACTGTTAACTTCCTTTCCTCGTATATTTCTTTTGATAATAAAGCATATTTCCGGAAGTCCATAAAAAATAACGTTTGTTTAATTTCATGTTTGTTTATGAATAGCTATTATTATCAATACACGGGACTTGGTTATATATATAGGACGTCATACACATGCCTATTTCATGTGAAGTGAATGTAAATTGTCTGACGTAACATACTAATGGAATATTAAAACGAGGGTGTGAGTGTACGAGACAATAATCAACAGCTGTTAGTGACTAACTAGTAATTACCCTTTTACGTCGATTTAGAACAGTTCGCAACAGAACTGTAAACGTCAAACGAAAGTGGTTTTGTTCCGATTCGAGTTCCCGACCGTTTGCGTTGTGCGACCGAATTAGTGATGTAACCTGTAGGTGAGCCGTGATTGCAGTAGCCAATAGGATTGGGTGTGTTTCATTGTCATTAAATTAATGTCTTTCTTCCGGCATTCAGTGTATTTGCTCAGACATCAAAACGACACATCTAAACTATAAAGAACGGGATGGTGATAGGGTTGCCAGATGATCGGGATTCGTCTGGATTGTCCCGAGATTTCACATGATGTCCCGACAAAATACAAAATGTCCCGACAAATCCCGACCTTTTGAAGTTTTGTCCAGATATTTCAGTCTTGCCAGCTGGCAATCCTAGATGGTGAAGAAAAACAAAGTAAGAGGGGGAGGGGAGGGGAGGCGAGGGGGAGTGGATTAAATATTTATTTAATTATGCCAAAGAAGTATAACTTCTCACGCGCGTACAAAAGTACACGCACCTTCTTTTCCCATTACAATCAGGTCATTATTGTTAGTTTATATTCTTGCAGTTTAGTTTTATTTATTTATTTAACACTTTATTGTTTGTACACCATAAAAAATGTTCATAAGAGCACAAGAAAATAATACAAAACAATGGGCGACCTTATCGCTTTAAAGCGATTTCTTTAAGTTGATGAGTTAGTCAGTCAGTAGGTAGATACTTCTCTTCTTGGATAATACAGATAAAGCTGTTTTGATATGTTACGCTCGTCCATCCGCAGTGGTGCAGTAAGATTAATGTGCATTGTCTGTCTTACAGGCTACAGCTCGCTACAGTATAACAGTGTAACGCTTAGAGTAGAGCAGGGAATTATGATCGCAATAAAGCGAGCTGCTATTTCCTTCGGATATCTCGGTTTACAAATTAGGAGCAAAAGGCATTGGCGGTTCGACAAAAATAGCGAACGGTGTCAGCTTGCAAACAACGTCGACATTGTCACCGGCAACAGCTAACACGGAATAGGTGCCGGAGAGCGTGACGCAGGTAGGTAGGTATAATGTCGCTGCTTTGATCGGACAATGACACGACAGAAAAAGTTTGATTTTTCAGGAGAGCCGTTTAAAAAACCAAAAAAGTTTAAACACTCATAGCTTTTAATGATCACACACTGACCACTGACTGCGCCACGTCACCAGTTTTGCGTATACAAATATGATCTTTTGCTACAATATAATAGAGGTCATTTTACGTTCAACTGTATCCTTAACTTAAAATCGACACATCTGGTAATGTGTCATTATCCGATCAAAGCAGCGATGTAATAGTTATGTACAATTATAATTACTAGCGCTTTGCCCGCGGCTTTGCTTTGCTCCGTTCAGTAGTTTTTGTCTGAAAGTGTAACAACAAATATCCACAGTCCATAGAAACGACGTTAATACGACGTTTTTCCCTAACAAGTCTATGTGTTTTCTGCAAAGATTCAATTTGTTTACTGTTTTCAATTTCCAGTTTCTGGAGTAAGTTAAATAAACGTCCGTTAAAAATCGAAAACAGAATCGATCAAAAGAATATTCTATTTCTAAAAATGATCTAGTTTGTTAAGTAAAATCACTAACCACGTTATCAATAGAGTAGGTACCTAAGTCCGCCACGGATCATGCTTCTAGCCGTCTATGTATTATTCTGGAGCGAACAACGTGTCAATTGTATGAGCTGCCACAGTGTAGGTACATGTCGTCCGTGTGGCTAACGAGAGCATGCATGTCTTTCACACCTCGTTTGTACTGTTTCGGTGAAATGCACCCGTCGTGATGGACTGACGGCTCCGGCCCCGCGGCCGCGGCGCACGAACTCGTAAAACAAATTGACGATCCCATTTACTTACACCATTATTTTTAACCGTTTTTTTTGTTTTTATGTGTTCTTTGACAATGTCGCTGCCTCAATGCGATAGGCATGTACACTCGTCACGTTAAAATCGTAGTAAAATGTGAAATCTTAAGCAGACTTCTTTAAAATTTGGTCTCCCTCCTTCGAAATGCTCCATTTTCTGAAGAATTGTTACTTGCCAAGATGAAAGAACATACAGACCATACAGTTATTTAATTTCAATATGAATATATGTGAACAATTTGTTCATTACATTAAGTGTGTTAAAGCTGCGAGTCACGTTTATAAATTACCACTTGCTGCGGTAAATAAAACATCGTGAGAGTTAACATGCATACAAACATACTGTGTGAAAACGTCCAATTCTTACTCAATTAACATCCAGCGAGGTGGAGTATGGCCTGAAAAATATGTGCTGTAAGTAGAACCACCTTTCTCTGAAGCCATTAGCCAACTACTAACAGACGTTATCTCACAGCGGCACATTGCCCGAGCGCTCACGTCATAACCACATAAAGTGCAGTGGCGGCGACATAACTCGGCCGCGCTACAAACGCTCGCAATAAAGACATTTCAATGGCCACAACCGCCTCTAATACCTTATCGGTGCCGCATGATGTCACTCGGCGGCAATTTCGCTCCATTTCCATATTTTCCATATTTCTTCGTCAGCTGCGGTCCGTTAAAACCCCATTTGGTGAAGCGGTGAAGCCGGAGAGAGGCTCATTATGCCCCCGCGCGGCACGCACGCCTTAATGTAGTTTTTGTTCGTCAGTTTTTGCCGGAGCCGCGCGCATCTGGGAATGAGCTGCGTACCTAATAGTTCGGAATACCGAGGGGCTACGTGCTCAGTCCGCCACTATAATTTATTTGAAGCCAACCCTCTCTTTCCTACCGCCCGTCTACGTCTACGAGGGAAAGGGACGATAAGCATAGGCGTGGTGTTATCGTGCGAGAATGCTGTCGGAACTGGGATCCAAATAAAGTAAGATAAGTCGCACACTGTTGGCGTAGAAGCGCCACGTTCGGGAAAAAATGGGCTGATACTGTCCGTATTCATTATAAGTTGTAAAGAGGGTCAGGCAGTCGCCACAAAAACATTCGTTTAACCCCGATTAAAGCAGTTTTGCTCCACTCTAAAATTTTGCAATTATCACTCCAGCGCTCTCTTCATAATGATTATGAAATTTACGAACTAACAAATGAAAAGATCTGCCTAATCCATACCACACCAGACAGCCACACCTGTCCATGGAAAGCAGTAGCACCTAAAGCATGACCCACACGTTGCCATGCCAACCAAAAAGTAGTTTAGGCACCCGCTGATTACTGGAACACTGCAACTGCAACTGAATCACGTACGAAAGAGTTCGCGATTGGTTCGAGCAGGTACGAGTATGTGGCTATGCCGGGTAGCTAAATACATAATTATATCTGTAGCTCGTTTACCTTGCTTACCCTCCAAAATGCCAATAAGTTTATAGTAAAGAAAATGTCACTAAAATTGAGTGTATGAATGCAGTTCAATTACTTGGAGCCATAAAATCATAACGAATCATAAAAAAATAAAGTGTGCTGTATAAAAAAGCAAAAAAAGCAAAGCAACAACCCATAATTGTCCCACTGCTGGGCTCGGGGTCTCCTCTCACAATGTGAGGGGTATTAGGCCATAGTCTACCACGCTGGCCAAGTGCGGATTGGTAGACTTCACACACCTTCGAGAACTTTATAGAGAACTCTCCGGTGTGCAGGTTTCCTCACGATGTTTTCCTTCACCGAAGCAAGTGATAATTAACTTGTAATACGCACATAATATTTGAAAATTAGAGGTGCGTGCCAGGGTTTGAACTCGGGCCCCTTCGTTCGGGAGATCAACGTTCTACCGCTAGGCTATCACTGCTTATAGTGCTGTATAGCTGTATAGCAATTAAGTACAATAGAAACATTACAATGGTCCATATTTTATGTGAATAACATTGAAATCTTTTTATAAACTTTTGAAATTGCTCCCATTTGCTCCGAAATAAATTATACTTGTAACGTAATTATCACAAATAGTAAACGCTTTACCATTATGATTAACTTTGTTGTGGGCGTGGCCCAGACATTCACAAATAGGCATTATAAACAAGCAAAAACCAAGAGCCTAGAGAAAATATTTATTTGTCAGTCATACTACAACAAAAGTGAGTGGTTGAGATGAGATGAGATTACCTGGGATCACGCGCCGGCGCGGGCGAGGTGTTAATCACGGCGTGCTTGTCTCGTCGGAACTTTTCCAGCTATTTTCAACTTCTTTGGGACGCAGTTTTATTGTAATTATTTATCTCTCAAACTGAAACAAAAGGCAATCGAAATACATAATATTTTCGGGGCATTGAAATTTTAAGAGAGCGGAATTCACCGCGTGAGAGGAATTTTTAGTCATTTCTAATGTTTAAATTCTTGACTTTAACTATGTGTAAAGTAATTTGATGTTGAACACATCAAATCATCAACTTCTCCAGTCTTTAACTTCTTCTGGTTAGATATAGGCTGTGTGACATCTAAACTTGCCTAAATTCGCCACAAATACGCCTTATCGTGGTGACGTAGACACATTATATTGTAGAAAAGCCTTATTTTCAGCTTTCAGAGTAGCTCTCTTTTTGACGTGGTTGAGATTTGGTTTTTAACTAACGTCTTGTTCATAATCCAGATGGTCGTTTCGAAAATATACTCCAACATTTATAGTCTGAACAGATTTGTGGACCCTTGTTATAAGTTCAAACATTTGATTCGGAATCAGATAAAGTCCCGGACAAGATCATTATAGTTTACCCGAGATCTTGAACGTTACCTAAATCACAAGCCACTGTAAATGAGATTAAGGGCTCGATAAGATTCCACCAGACCCCAGTCTCCAGTCCCCAGCAGGACGGCGAAGCAATTACAGTTAATTTTCCCAACCACTGGCTGTCCTTTGAGACCGGCGGCGGACCGACAGCTTAGCAATTTTCACTCATACACTATTCTAGCCACACCGTCTACTCCTAATTGTTAGGGAACGACTTTTCACGATGTTCTTGGTTCTCAGTTTGATTCCCCGTTGGGACAAACATTATTGTGTCAGACACGCTTCGAGAGTAAGATATGAGAGCCAATGTGCTATTTATATGTGCTATTTGGTTAAAACCAGATATTTTTAATGTAAATTGGGGACACACAAGAAGAAGAGTCCCCAGATGATGAATGCACTGTGCATTATTAAAAAGCTCGTGTTCACGTCATCAGATCGGTTCCAAGCGCTCAGTCGGCTCAAGTCACGCCGTTCTTACTTCTTCTCTTTGAAATAAATACTCCCAACCCTTTACCTTAAGCTGTTTTGGGGAAAAATATGGTAATCAAATCGTTCAGTCATCATTTTACAAACATTCAACATAATGCTCGTCACCTAGCGAGCCTCGAGTGGCAGGAAGCAGTTCAGGGAGTAGTACAGCCAAATCAAACAACGCCGATGGTGCAATTCAGAAGATCTACATAGCTCTGAAATACTCACAAGTTTGAACCTTATCACTATCACCGAGAGGCGATTATCGAACGAGTGCATGAACGCTTCCTCCGTTGTAAGACCCTTAAGTGGGAATGATAAGGGCAATTTGTCTTGTGCTATTAGGGGTCCGATACCGAAGGCCGTAATATAAAACATCAACTGGCCCCGTTCGCCGGTCACCCGCATGTCGGGGCTCGTCGAGCGGCCATTTCGCCAAAACACCAGCAATTATCGTCTTCATGTCGATTATAACT
This sequence comes from Thymelicus sylvestris, assembly GCA_911387775.1. NCBI lineage: Eukaryota > Metazoa > Arthropoda > Insecta > Lepidoptera > Hesperiidae > Thymelicus > Thymelicus sylvestris. The sequence continues at coordinate 14,637,338 of OU426905.1, read as the reverse complement.
ACACGCAAAACGTAGTTTTTTACCTGGGAGATTGTTGTTGTATTGCTGTTACCTTCTCGCGTTTTTAGGTTATTACGGTGTAAGTACTTAGATACTTTTATATGCGAGGTTGAAAACTTTCGATACCTGCATATGGCCTGCGCAGACTTCACGTACCCTTGTTCCGTCATAATACAACGTTTACAGCAGTACCGAGTACCGTAACAATACCGTAACGCACTCGAGGGACTAAAAATAAAGCGTACGAAAACTCCGCAAAGACTGTCGTAAAAAAATACTCGGAAGACTATTTCTAATGCTTCGGGGGACTTTTGTTTGCATAGGTCCGTAACTCAATAAACATGCAAATAATTATCGTTGCTCTAAACATTACTTTACTACCCCGAAGATCCCAGACCTCCCTGTAGTATGTCGTCCTTACCGTAGAGATTTTATTGTGGCTGAACTAAGTTGTTCTATTTCAAAAACTTTGATCATTGCAATTATCTCTGATTGCAACTTTCTGTGTTGTGACAACCCTACCCGCAGTGCGTGTCGGCTGCCTGTATAGTCTGCAATCTGCGCTCGCCGAATGTGTACTTACATCGGAATTAGCATAATTAGATGGATATCATAAAAGACCCATTGATATGTATCTGCCGATTGATGTGGCCAGTAATACCCGACTGACAAGTTAGGCTGATGGCTCGGAGTTCACGTTTGTCTCTTTAGATATATGGATGACACAATGAATGTTAAAATTATAATTATACACAGATCTTTACAATTTTACGTACAGTCATCAATTTGTCACAGGTTTGTTGACTCAACTGAATAGGGTAGATCCGGACAACGACTCGTCTATCGTATAGAATAATATTTTGACACGATAGACCACCCAACTCCAGAGTGCTTATTTTGTTACAATTTATACACATACATAGTTTTTTTTAGCTGTTGTAACATTCCACTGGTCTGTACGCACACACTGACACATACAACTCATACAAGCATGGTTAACTTGAAAACTGACCCCTTCTCAATCATGATCACCCAGCCTGGCGGGAGATCTCCCTTTGCTAAATGACTTTGGAATACTAATTTTAAACTTAACTCGTAGATTGCGTATTTTACTACAGGTATTCATGTCAGACGCTAGTAAGTCCTTGTACTCAGTCGTTCCAGATTCAGAACAACTTCACAGGAAGACTAGTCGGACACCCGACACGACACGACATCTGATAGCGTCGCATCGTCCGCCATCCGTCGCGTCGTCCGCGCTATTCACAAAAACTGAGCGGCGCTTCCTGTAGCTGCGGCGTGCGGAGTAGTGCGGAGACGGCGACACTCAACTCCATAACTGCTCTACTAAACACAGTGACGCGTATAGCTTGTGCATGTGCATCATATCGATAGCCAGTGATCTACATAGTTAAACAGAGGTCCGGGTTTAGAGACGACGGGTAAAAAGTGTTGAATTCTTTGATCTGTTAAGCCAACGAGGATTGTGGCGACTTTATCGTCGACAATGTTATATCCGTTTGATACCATATCACTGGGTTTGATACTACTAACCTGTAGTAATAAGCTGGTTAAAGTAGTCTGTGTACCTAACTACACAACAGTCTGAATTCCTCATTTATTACTACGTGGACTACGTGGGTCGCTGGCGTATTGTAGCTATGACTTGGACACGACGACTGACGAGGAATATCTCTTGTAGGTATTTCAAATAGATACCTAATAATAACTACAACATCGTCAACAACAGAGTATATATTTATCCGTAAGTACGTATTTATTTTTAGTAGTCATTTTAACGTGACAACAATGCATGGAAACGACCAGCTTTGCAACGATTTCCGCACAGGTTCGACAATATTTCTGTCTTTTATTCTTTCATCTGAGATTTCTGTAATAATTATAATTAAGAAGTATCTTTCGCCAAGAAAGTGGAAAAATGAATCCATATAACGATGATAGCATACCTAGCAGTGATAACTTTAAGAATGAACGATTCTGAGTTAGGACTTTAGGTATAAGCAGAAGGGGTATTCTACTGTTATGAAATGATATTCCTTTTACTTTGCACCATCATATATTTACAGTTCTCCTAACGTTCACATAAATAACAATCTCTACTACTCCGTGATCACTAATAGAATCCCACTAACGGCCGGTCTCAATAATGTACTAACAGATGGAAGACTGTGAATAGGGCTACCATTAGTATGTTATCTGTCATATTTGTCAATTTTTGCCTCTGAAAAATTGACAAATATGACAGATGACAGCCCTATCCACAGTCTTCCATCTGTTAGTACATTATTGAGACCGGCCGTAAATGTCCCACACGTATTGTTCTCAACAGATTGACATATTCCTAATTCTAAATATTTAGTTATTCTTTATGACTTCTTGTATGACAGCATATGCATCGGCCGATCGTTGTAAAACCAGCGAGATATAAATTATGTTACATCATAAGTTTTATAAAGTAAGTATGAGTATCTATCGATTGTCCACAATGTGAAGCACATTGGAGCGATCTCTTCCTGTATTGCGATCGCGTTCGGAATGTAATTCGATTAAACTCGCCAGAATCCAATTACTGATTGACACGAGATACTCTGAGAATCTTAAATAGCTGAATAAAGTATCATAAATAGTGGAATGGAATGGAATGGGCGAGGTTACCTTGTCTCGTTCTGTCGTCGGTGTAGCGGCGACGGTTGTGGGAATTCATTTAATAATGGTATTCCTGCTCTACCCTCTGCTATGTGCCCAAGTTAATTAAATTGTGGAAGCTGGAATCAAGTCCATATTGGTATGGATCCATTCCAAAGTTCCTACTGAAGATATGAAATGTAGCAAATAGTTATCTCTATAAATCTAGAAATTCAAATACAACGAACCTAAGCCTGAAGATAAGACACTGTTCGTGAATTTGGCCAATTTCCGCGATTTCGATTGTGATTACATCAATCTTTCAAAAACAAAATATCTTTACACCAAACAGTAACACTGGAACATAATTGTACTTTTCACTTAAATCGAATCCATCTTACCTAACAGCCGGTAATTAAATTTAATTAGATCGCAGCTAGACCTAAATGTCCATGTTGGGAACACAATAATAGCTCTATTATGATCGTTGCGGCCGAGAAATAAACGGTTCCAGCGATATAAAACGCTATCGGCAGCAATAAAATTGGCAATACGGAGCAATAAGAGATGCCAGGCATGCGTGCAGTGGCTTGCCGCCAGTAGCTTGCCGCCAGTAGCTTGCCGCCAGTCGCTGCTACGATCGGAATCGGTGCCCTCGGTGTAATGTGGCCGATGTCCTTGTTATAAGTGGTTCTATTCCCGTGCGATGTGGGTTGGAGCCGTCGTTTCGTATCTCGCTGGCCTGCTCAATGCTCCCCGCTGGGCCCAGTCCCGAGCCCGGCACGACACGGGTTAAGGTCGCACTCCGACGCGAGCCAACTACTACGGGTTAGCCTAACATAATTAATACTCGCATAAAACTAATAACAGGAAGGCTATTCACTTTTGTAAATTCACAGCAGAATCCGCGATGAGTTTCAAAATTGAAGTTTGAGTCCGAGATCTTGATATGTGATTCTCTAATCATCTGGCACGCACTTGCGAGGTGAAGGGAGTCTCGAACTCTAACTTCAATTTAGAAACTCATCGTGTATTCCGCTGTCAAGTTACAAAACAAAAGCGAACTTGCATCATACAGACATGTCATTATCTACTCATCTAGTACGCACTTGCGAAGTGAAGTGATCCTAGAACTCGAACGTCAATTTTGAAACTCCGCTGTCAAGTTACAAAAGTGAATAGCCTTCCTGTTGGCAATTGACAATTTTATTGTCAACAGACAATTGACAACTTTTATTAAAATGTTCCATTAATTTAATTAAAAAACCTTCAATCGTATTTTTATTTACGTAACAGATTGCAAGCTATGCTACGGTAAGATAAATGAGTTGATAAAACTATATTGGACTCGAGGAGGTTGATAATTATTAACGGCAGCTGTGTTAAATGACATCAGAGGGCTTTAGGGAGCATAATGATATAGACTATATCGGTTGTAATTGATTAGACGGAAGTCTTGAACAGCCAACCCACCATCAACCCGCACTGGAGGAACGAGTTGAACGCCATAAAAAGTATGTAGCCATACGTTCTATACCAGCTCAACTCATACCAAATACGTCATTCATAACCCCTCTTCGTATTCGCTACCAGGCTACCACATCCTTCAAAGAAACTGAATACCGCAGGCGCGGTGGTGATTTTAACAACCATCCCACATACCGCAGCGTGTGTGTGACGTGTGACGTCACTAGCAGATTTCACCACGAGACCAGCCACTTAGCATAATGCTAATTAACGACCGCTGCATTCGTTTTATTTTGTTAATAAATACCTAGGACAAGTTTTTTGTGGGTCAACCATTAGGACATTTCCGAACAAAGTCACTTGACGCCGACTGTTTCACCGCGGACAATATCGTTGTGAAATACGACGATATTATGTGTGATATAAAAATAAAAAATATACAGTGGATTTTTTTTGCGTCGGACAAAATATGTGAATAAATATCAATTTGTAATAAACATAAAAAATCTGGTGGGGAAACACTCTTGTCTGAATTAGAATTAGGGCAAGTCGGGGTAAAATGTGACAGATCAGACAAATACTAGGTACTGCTTTTTTTAAATCTTTATTTATGAAAAGGGGTTTTGTCACAATGTGACCATGTACCGGGGTAACATGGTCACGTTTTGACAAAAGCCCTTGGAGAATTTGACGGACAGATGGAACGGAATTGGTTCCGTATTTAAGTACTGCAAATGTCATATAACATGTATGTATGTCATATTGTGCCCCACATTACTCTATTACAAAGAGTGTTACTTTAGCTGATTAAAAGAGTTTAGTCTTCATATTTATCTGACAAAGTATATAATATCGGCATACATTACTGTAATGTGTACTTATGGTGGACACATTTACCGACTGTTCTGCAGGAGATATTCCTTCATAGCATGTCGCCACTCGCGACGGGTCGAGCAGTATCCTTTAATTATCGCTTAACAAAATATTTATGACTTTCGACAAGGAAATACATTCGTTTGGCAATATTAAAGAGAATGCCTTACCTTCTCATTAATAAATGATAAATAAATTATATTTCGGTACTTGCATTAACATTTATATAAATCTATTTTAGCTTAAGGCCAGCCACTGCGCCTGTGTTTAATCCAAAATAGGAGTTTATTAATATGTAGGTTAGGATACGAGAGAATTGGTTATTATTTTGTAGTTATGTTGTACAATAACATAGCTTTTCTGTATAGGAAGCTGTGTTCTGATACTTCCGACCACAAGTTAACATTCTAGTCTCTTGACTACATTCTTGTTAGAGTCCCTTTGGAAAACGGTAGATTATTCTGTGTAATACCGTAGGCGTAGACTCTTGTAAAATACGGTAGATTGTATGAGATTAGATTTCCTACTGAAATCAGATTTTTGTGTGGGTCAAAAATGACAAAATACAGTAAAATGACTAAAATTTAATGTATGTCAAAAAGACCGCATTGGCAATAGTACCTACCCTTTTTTTCAAAAACTATTTTTATAGTTTTGGTCAAGTCCTGATGAGTACCAACGTGCCCTAATGGCTGACCTTCGTGTCAATATCACGATATTAAAAGATGAATTACCACCACACCATCCGTCACGGCCGATCTGCTTGTCGCCGTCTGCCGCGTGCCGTGTGCGTCGCGCCGGCAGACAGCTGCGTGTGCGTCACACAGGTAAGATAGCATGCTGCATGACGTAAGTCAATCACCTGATAGCTAACCTGTGCGTTACTCATCATCGTCAGCATTAACGAAAAATACATTCATTTTCAATAATAATGTTAGATATCGAGACGGTCCAATCCATGTTGGTTGGAACGTTCTCTAAGATGGACTGAATGGGGAAATGTCAGTTCACAGCTTAGATTCCTTAAGTTCCAATTTTTTATCCACGACCCTTTTTATATTTCCCTACCCACAGGGATCCAATTCTTAAGACCATACCGTCTGTCTGTCCGTCCGTCCTGTCTGTCACAGTTTCTACTGAACCTTCTGCGCACTATTTACAAATAACTTGTAAGGTCATTGAAGGTATAACTTAGCTGAATTTGAAGTTGTTATGTTGTAGTTAATTCTATATTTAGTTGATACGGTACCAACAAGCCGAGTGGCGAGCTGGCGAGCTGGCGAGGGGCGAGTGGCGAGTGGCCTGGCCGCGGCCGTAACGATGCAGGAAGGAAGCCCTAATTGTAAACATAATTATTATTTGACCAATGTGCTGGCGTTCGCGCTGCGGGAAGCCGCCAACACCTGATAAAGCCTTTTGTTTTCCCTCTAATGCAGTATCCACCGTACCTATTGACCGGCCAGTAGCAAATGTTGGCGTACGTAATTCAGGTAACCTACGCACGATATTTATTTTATACACTGATATTTTGACCCAGTTGCGTGAGTACCCGTGTTGAATGTGTGAGTGAGGTAAAATGTGTTCAGTCCATGATGAGTTAAGTTTAAAGTCGAATATCAATACCGTTTAATCCCTAGAGGGAATCTCACTTCAGGGAAGAACGCTGCGCAGTGATATGTCAATCTGTCAAGACTTCGTTTAATAATAAGAAGACAAGAGATTAATTGACAGCCAAACGGATGCAGTCTACGAATGGGCAACCGTGGTACGAATAACTACGTAAAGTTTCAATTCGTTATTGCGTCCGACCCACTCAACTGACATTCTCGAACGGAGCTACTCGAGACGAACGACCTCAACATTGTTGAATGCTAACACAATTAATTAATGTTCTGCGATTACAACTAATCAGTATTCAATATTCATGTCGTTTTAAATAGAAATCGTTTAATAGTTTTTGTGGCACGAGCGCTCGAGCGGTGAGTACGAGGCTCGTCAGCGTGATAGCATAGTTTATTATATTACTTTAAACTTTATTATTTTACTGCACTATGTTATTATTAAGCGGCAATTGACAAATAAATAAATAACGCTTCACACTCATAGCCCCACACTAGGATTTCCTGTGTCGTGGGTGCCATGGACACCACACTATATAGACAAGGACATTCTCACCCAGACCGAGAACAGAAATTCAAATTCATCATTCAAATTTCCGCCTCGCTGGGAATCGAACCCAGGACCCTCGGCTCGGCGATCCGGCATGGTAACCATTGCGCCACACGGTTCGTCGAATATCGTTTACTGTTTATTATTACCGCACTCAAACAATTGTTTTTAATTATAATCCCGTGGTTTATAATAAATATAATATTCATGTTCATGTTTATTCCGTCTTATCGCTTTAGGATTAACGGTTGAGTAGGTATTATAATATATATAATTAGTAGTGAACTTGGCCACCGAGCAAGGATATCGAGGTTCATTCCTGATAGAGGCTAGAGCAGCAAGGCTATTCTGTTTTGTAACTCGACAGCGGAATCCGCTATGAGTGTCAATTTTGGCAAGGAACTTTGACATTCATCGCAGATTCCGCTGTCGAGTCACAAAACAGAATAGCCTTGCTGGTGCTATAACTTTGTATCGAAGAAGATCACTTGTGACAAACGAAAATAAATGACCAAGATCTTAAATAACATGGGCCTCGCTACTTCTACCTATTTCCTTCTTTAGGTACTATATATAATAAAAATAAAATTCCTTCGGAACCTACTAACTACAGTGTCATTCAAATGAGTATTAACGTAATAAAAAAAATGAGTTTTGTTGTTTTCTTCGTATTAGGTAGACTCTACGAATCTATATTCATAATTGTAAAACCACAAAATATCACACGCTATACCAGAATATATTATACGTGATTTTACATAGCGATTTCACTTGTAAATTGAATTAATACAATCACAAAAGTCAAAACTAAACGTTATGCAGTCAACATAATTTATAACAGGTACCTACTCGTAAGTAATAAAATCTCTATTCGTAATATCGCATGCTCTGTGCAAATTTATTAAAAATGTGTAATTTTTTACGGGCGTTCATACCGGAGTTGTGCGGAGCGACTAGCGAATGGCGATCGTGTTTTTATCTCTGTCCGAATAGCTAGCGTACCAGCCTGACTTCGTTTATCTTAATCAGTTCTTAAGTTTTTATACCGATATCTAATGGCATAATTTTATTGAAGGAAAAAGCAGTAATGTTATTCTAACTCTACGCGGAATGCCACGACCACCAACGTAAGCTAGTTTTGCTTTGTACTTGTTATGCCTTTTGGTATTCTTGGTATCGGACAGAGGAATTCAGAATGAGAACCACTCAGAACCTGTTGCAAGAACAACTTTATGTAAGAAGTGTTTCCAGTGAAATCTACTGTCGTTCATGCACTTTTACAATTAACAGAATAGTCTATTTCAGCGATGGCAATAGGGCTCGGAAACTTGCCTCTAACATGCAACATAGGTATAAGAAAATAGAATCTTGGTTAAGTAAATAGAATCATTGGAGAATCCAGTGTTAGGGTCACTTGTGCAAACTGCGAAGTCCTGCCCGTGTTCGATCCATCATCCATTTGATTCTGAAAGGAAATTCTGGCTTCCGGATGAGACATCATCAACATTGAATGATTGAATGACTGTAAATGAATGTTACGTATGTACTTCAAGACTCGCTGCAATAGGATCCTGTATTGGATAGCTACACTAACTGCATTATGCATTACATATAAGTAGGTATGAAGCTAACTTAATATTTCGTAGTATGTCCATGTCCTTAAATAAATTGAGATTGTAATTCAATTGGCCAATTAGTCAATGTAGATTTGATTTGGAAAATGAACACAAACTCGCACGGGATATTACAAAGCCGAGTCACGAGGCGAATTTATTGTTTCGGAGAACATTTCAATCGATGTCTCGCGAATCACGTTATCACGCAATGTTTTCCAATGTTTTGTGCGTCACACGAAATCGGGGCTTTCCGGTAGTTCATAAAGTGAAAGCGCAAAGCATTGCGTCACTTTGTTACCTACGATATTATAATTTGGACTACTAATTAATAATATTTTACAGCCTTTCCGAGTACGCAACGAACAAATGTACGTTTATTAAGTCCTCATTCTATTAGGAGCAATCTGAAAACCTAAAACTTTATTCCTGCTTGAAGTATTTAGCCTTCTTCACGAACCCCAGAGATCCACGTTTCCAAATGGCCCATTCAAACTTGACTCACGTTTAGTTTCCAAAGAACTTATGGTCGCAACATGATTATCATAAAACGCTACTCATAAGTGGTGCGTCACGTGACGTGAACTATCTATTAATAAAGATAGCTTCGTTAACGTTGACGTTACACGTTGACCCCTGAGCGATACAAATTAAATAACAATAATCTTATTTATAGCAGCACGTATTAGTTACAATTTGATCTGCTGTCCGCATTGAGTCCTCGAGGCCTGGTTACTCTGATTAACTTACGACACGAAGCTGAGAACTGCGTCTTGGTTTGCACACATGACACAGCCCACACAGGTCACTGAGCTCCCAAACAATGTCCTCCTCATGTGACTGCCGACTGTGGTTACCGCAGAAATATGAATCCGGTTAAACCTGCGTTCACCACGTAAAGAATGCAATCTGCCTTCCACTGAACACGCATCTCAGATTCGCATCTCATGTCGACGTTATTGTTACAACTCCTAGAATTGCAGGTTTATAAAAATGATGAATTGTTTTAGATAAATCATTATTTGCCGGGGAATAATGACTCTTACTGCTTCTAATACATTACTAAGAATTAAACTTCAGTGAGGAGTCTGAAGCCCACAATACTCTATACTGTAGTCTACTCTAAACAGCCACAGCGCAGTAAAAGCGTTCAACGTTTTTTCCCAGGATACCTGGCGTTCCAAGCTCCAAGCTCCAGGCATCCGATCCAATCATGGAACAATTTATGATCTGTAGGAGCGCTTTAAGGTGAGTCATTGTCACACAAAGTGCCTTGTAAAAAAGTTTAAAATCGTTTAAGTTAGTGATTCAAGAACATTATCATACCAAAACTTAATTTTATGGGACGTAAGCACTCCATGAAATGGGTTACAGTTTGTTTATAATTTATAAATATTAATTGAGATTGTTAATGTTGATGTTGTTGACAATACGTCAATATTACAATCAGACCACGACATTATGTGTATCAAGCTTTGTCGGTTTTCTCTATCCAACTTCTTCACTTTACTTACAATTATCCGCTTCCTTGAATGTGCATTATGAAGAAGGATTTATCAACATGTTCCTCAAATTAAAACTTACGCCCCAACTCAGAGTCACTAACGGTTACTTTTATCGCTGCTTAGTACAGAATTTGTATGGTGATTCTTTACTAAGGAGCGAGAGAGAGGAGAGAGAGACTCTGAGTTGGGACGTTAGAGTACAAAAACAAAACACGATCGATCTTAGATTGAGGATGGAAGCTAGCCAGGTGAGTCTAGAGCCCAGTAGGAGGTACAAAGCTTAGTAAGTAGAAATATCTTACAGACGACAGGGGGACTTGATGCAATGGGATCGTCTTTTGTTCAGGCTGACCAGTCTGCAGGGTCCCGCGTCGGCTGGGTTTGGTTCAGGCTCAAGGTGGATGGATGGGTACTCTTCCACCGTAAACAATTTTATTCGATGAGTAACAGCTACTAGCATGAAACGAAGCCAGTGCAGCGATTTCAGTTGAACAAGTCCGCAATAAATAATCTAGTTGCCAATGAAATATGTATGTACATAGGTACCTATTCCATTAGTTTTTGCTATAAATTGCACCGCAGTGGCCAGTCTTCCCGTCTTACCGAGAAAATTATGTTATGCTTCTTAGAGCCGGAACTAATAGTTTAATGACGTTCGTTCTTGGCCATGGACATTTATAGCAAACTTCAATCAGTATTAGAGTCAGTCTATATAGGTACCTACATTAAGGCGCTTGTGGAAAACTAAAAAAATATACTAATGTATGTGTTCGATTGAACCCGCATGTGTGTGCCTGAACATCTGCATCTGATCAGAACTGAACACGAGGGCTCGACGGCGCGGCTTGCTAAATAAACATTAGTGTTATCACACTACACGACTTATCGTTACGACATATCATTTCTGATAAGCGCAACAGCCAACAAGGAATCCGGGGTAATTCATTTAGCATTCATTCACGTAGCTCAATGCGCGAATGCAATCACTGTTAATATCTGCTATCTTTAGTTTGAAGGGAAATCGTGTTAAGAAGAAATTAAGAGGGAATAGGGAATGGGAGGTAATGCTATTAGCTTAGGTAAGTGAGTATGAGTGTATTTTGCGAGAGTAACTCCCTACTACCTGAATTACGAAAGAGATGATTCTATGACTTTTTATACGCTTTTCTTTACGTAGTAGCTACCTTTCTTAAATATGGGTACAAAATATCTCCAAGTTTTCATAATTTATGGAAATTCGATGCTCATTAAATTATGCTGCACACGTCATCCTTTTAATTATCATCTCATACTGACGTATCGAAACTCGTAAAGAGAATGTTAAATATATTATTTTATTATTATGATGATTGGTTGATATTGATGAGTCTCTTTGTTAACCTTAAATGTACAACAAATCGTTATACGAAGTTTCAAATACAATTGATGGTTAGTATTAAAAAGAATTATCAACCATCAATACAATATATTACTCGCATTAACTTACTATCGGCCGCACAGTCACTTTACAATTACTGAAATGGTTCCTTAGTCCAGAATCCCAACACAAATTCTGTACGTACTAAGGACTGCCGAACGTTTTTGTTTTATCATGGCGGAGTTGGGTCTTCAAATAGTCAGGGATCAAAAGTATTAACTTTTTGTAGGTTTACAACTTCTGGCATTGTGATGATTGCTCAAGAAGTCAAGACAAATCGCCCCATGTGAAGCGCCCGCGCCGCCTCCAATGTGACTACAGCGTAATGGCTCCGCTCGCGTTGATATAATCTTTTCTCTTTGTTTGTGTGACGTGATAAAAAAGTAGTCCATGTCATCACGCATTTGATAAAACACTTAAGTATTTCTCCGAACTTAAGGTTTGACATTAAAATTTGCGGCTTGTCGTGTCATTTGAATGAGATAACAATTAAATATTTGATATGGCATGTTTTGTACGCATTTACTTGCAGATAGGAAACATTAAATCTGTAAGAAGTAAAACTAGAAGCTAGCATAATGACCACAGAAGGAGACTATTTTAGTAATTGCTTGTCAATGTAAGTATGCGTTACATTTATATATTGCACATGACAAAAGACGATTGTCATCGTTAGTGACAATCACTCAGTTTAAAAACAATAGAATAATTAAGCTCATTGTAGGTACCCCTTGCAACCCTGCATTAAAATATGTATGTGTACCTACAGGTATGTTTTTTATGTCATTTTGCTACTTAGGAACCAACTGTAAAAGTCTACATTGTAAACTTTTGATACTATAATTTTAAAGTTTTTCATTCGCGGCGCCTTGATAGCTAAGCCAATCGCTTATTATTCAGGGTCAATATAGGATAAAAATCTAATATTTCATATCTTTAATAACCTGTTTCTTAATTAGCCTTTTCTCTATCATAGCCATCTAGCAAGTTAATTAAATGACAATAACTTATTCTTCGTAATGAGATCTGTAATCAGCAAACTAATTTACACCTGGCCTGACCGGCCTGGCCCCAATCAGTGGTCGTCGCATCGTGTCGTGAGGTCGCTGCATCGTGACGGTCGTGGCCAAGTCGTAGACCAGGTCCTTCGAGTCTATCACTTGTTATCATGCTTAAGAAGATAATAGCGAGCTCATTAATAAGTGCCTACGAGCGAAGGGATGGTTAGGACAGCTGTCCAAAATCCGTGCGTTTTTAAATAATTTTCAACCTGAACTTACACCTTTTGATTTTATTAGGGTACGCTCACACAGTCGTGACGTAAAACGTTATGATACAACGTAACATTTTCTTGTTACCTATCTCCAGTCTCCACTACGTGATAACGTGACACTGAACGAACGCGATGAACGCATTAGCGGTAGAATGAGCGTGTTGACTAGCAAAATATTATTTTAGGGCTCCGTCTAATGTTTAGTTTTCCAAAAGGGCGGACCCCAAAACAGGTTTAAGAGGCGCGGTTTTGCGTCAACGGTTTTTCTACGTAGTTATCTATATATGTATAGGACTGTTACAGATAGGATTACCAATTGGCAAGACTGAAATATCTGGACAAAACATCAAAAAGTCGGGACATTTTGTGTTTTGTCGGGCCTTGTACTTGTATTTTGTCGGGACTTGTCTGGACATCATGTGAAATGTTGGGCCAATCCAGACGAATCACGACCACCTGGCAACCCTAGTTACAGAATATAGAAAAACTATACTATAATAAAACTCAAAGGGCAAATTTACTGTACATTGAATATTTTTTAAAAATTTTGATTACGGGGCACTTCAATAACGTGTTAGAGCACAAAAATATTTTTTTTAGAATTATTGTCTGTCTGTCTGTCTGTCCGGGCATCACATGAAAGCCGTTGAACGGATTTCGATGAAAATTGGTAAAGTTGTTACTAATATTCCGGGTCATATTTTAGGATACTTTTTATCCCGGAAAATTAAAAGGTTTCCCCGGGAAACGGGATGAAAGTTTGTATGGACTATTTTTAAAAGATCAACCGATTTGCTTCAAATTTGCATCAAATGTTCCTTGCTTAAATTTATGGAACATGTACTTTTCAGTTTTTCAAAATTTTGCAAAAAGAAAAGAAAAAATACAAATTAATGTGAATATTGCTTACTTTTCAAAACCCGCTCCTGGAGGAATCCTTTGTGATTTTATCGTGGGTTTCAGTATATAAATTACTAAATATAAGTACTTCAGTACAAATAAGGTAAAACATAATTTCCGTATGCGAAGCTGCGGGCAACAGCTAGTAGAAAAATAAGATCGTTTTAAGCAAATTTCCCGGCAAGCAAATTTAAAAATCCGGCACAGTAGATAGGTTTGTGGTAGACCGATAACCGGAAGTCAGCAAAGTAGTTAATGTGATATTGAAGTAGATTTCAGTAGTAGATTTTTTATTAAGTGATCAGTAAACACCACATCCACAGATAAGTACGATAACTCCCAACTCCCATGATAACGTCACTAGGTAAAGAGACACGTCGACCCCGAGCATTCCAAGCAAGCAACTCCATTATGTTGGATCCACAGATGGTCTATCCACATCTGTGGTTGGATCCATATCGCGACGCGCGACACCAGATACCAGCAACCGTTGGATTGTAGGTTTATTGGCAACAACCAAACTTGTGGAACAAATTCAGACACACGACGCACGACGCACGACGCACGCCGCACGCCGCACGCCGCACGCCGCACGACCGGAGACGACAAAGTCGGTAATTAAAAAAAATACGTGGATTCGTTTCCGTCGTTAATGATGGCGGAAGAAGCCCACTGACTGCCACACTCCACAGCTACTACGCGTTTCCTTCAACTTTGCCCTTACCTCCCGCCCCGTTCCTCGTACCGCACCTCATTTAGTACGGACAGCAACGCTACCCGTGTATTTTCGAGGTCCGGTGCGGTGAGTACGTTCTTGAGTTTGTTGTTGATTTTGATGTTACTTTCGTTATTTTTTTTTCTATTGATTTATTTTACGTTTGTTGATTATTCTCGCTACAATGACTAAAATAGAAAATGTTTTACACCCTGGCAAACGTAATTTGTTATTGAAGCCAGTGAACATTTTTGATTACTTTTTTGTCTACAGTACCGTTAGCTATGAAATCGTAACGGTCGACGAGGGCAAACTTGAAGTGAACGCGTAGTACAGGCCGCTACCTACTGCCAGTGAGTTCGCTTTAAAAAGCTAATTAAATTATTTACAGCGCCGAGGACCGCGGTGGGACGCGGGAGGCAGAATGTTATCTGGCCATCACGTGATTCGCAAAATTCTTAAACGAACCGAACTGTTTATCGGAAGGCCAATTATCTTGCCCTGTAATGGTTCAAAGAATTCCTTATTATTTTGTTACTAACCAGTTACTGAGAGGTACCTCATTGTGCTATTTCACGAAAGTTAAATTACGATTTTATTTTAATAACGAACTTGACACATACGGGTCATTGACGACTGGTTACCATGCCGGATCGCCGCACCGAGGGTCCTGGGTTCGATTCCCAGCGAGGCGGAAATTTGAATGATGAGTTTGAATTTCTGTTCTCGGTCTGGGTGTGAATGTCCTTGTCAATGTTATGTGTTGTCCATGGCACCCGCGACACAGGGAATCCTAGTATGGGGCTATGAGTGTGAAGCGTTATTATTTTATTGCAGTCCTCAGCCGGAACACTGTCCATTATTTATATTAGAAAGAATAAGTTTACTTTTGAAGTTTAGATGTAAGTTTAGATAGAAGATTCCTATTTTGGCCCGACGCACTAAGGCAAACAATAAGGAAATATTTTGGGAAATTCAATATCTGAAGGTGTAAAATACGAGTTAAAAGTTTGTATGGAATTGTCACAGACTACGAAATAGTGGATGCAGTGGGTGAAAAACACTGTCTTTTTAATTGAATTTTGTACTCGACACTCAGATTTAATAAAAGATTATCTGTATCAGCATTCATCATCAATCATGTCCACAAAAAAAAGATTAGCCGCAAGTAATGCGACTCCTGTTTTAGGTTGCTCATTACTGCATGGTTTGCAACCACTTAACGTATACGGTGAATGATTCATGTCAACGTCATGTCAAATTAAAATAGACGTGGTAAACAAACATGAACCAGAATAAACATTTTACTTACACAGTACATACTAGACACAGTTGATTTAGTTAACGATAAAGAAATTCGAAAACATCAAAACTTTGCAATATGACATACGAATATGGCATTTCAAAGAAATTGTAATTGCTTGATTGTGTTAGACTTAGAGATGATATGAAAGATAAGAGAGTTAGTGTAAAGATGACGGGCTGAGAGGGAAGTGTGGAAGATGAAAACATAATATTGCGCCGATCCCAAATAAAATTGGGAAATGGGCAGGATGATGATGATGATGTAAGTGCCTGTCGAGAGAGGCCCTGAGATCCTGTTTTCGGCGTTTTATCCAAACATAATTTTTATCTCGATGTTTTTGTAATGGAATTACTTAGATCGCTACCAGCAGGCTGCTCTAAAATTAAGTGACCTAAATTTCCTAAATTAATCACTCATTGTCAGTATAACAGTTTCAGGGCCTACACCAACACCAATCCTTCAACGGTGACCCCGTTACCGTATACCGTATACCGTATACCGTAGAGGCGTAGACCGTAGTAACTAGTACCATAAAATGCCACATCTAGGTGTCCTAGGTATACGTAGAGACTTAATTAGTGTTACATTAAATTACATTGTGACATTTTTCTTCCCGCCACTACTTTTAGTTAGGTATTAGTTACTACCATACTATGCTGTGAT
The DNA here is from genome assembly GCA_911387775.1 of Thymelicus sylvestris. Classification (NCBI taxonomy): domain Eukaryota; kingdom Metazoa; phylum Arthropoda; class Insecta; order Lepidoptera; family Hesperiidae; genus Thymelicus; species Thymelicus sylvestris. The sequence continues at coordinate 14,620,791 of OU426905.1, read as the reverse complement.
TCCTAAAAGTGACAAAATAACGTTTGCTCGACTTGCAGATTAGTTAGTGTCATAACTTATAATATTTACATCATCGAGGTAAGTTTAACGTTTTAGAGAGGTTTAAAGAAGTAAAGCTTGAATGAAAGTGGTCGTAAAATAATGTAAATTGACATTGCCAAAGTATTTTTATTATCTAAAGATAACTTACAGTATTCGCCAGTATATTCAGGGGTCCGCAACAACTAGGTACTCATGCATAGTAACGTAACGTTCATGAACGACGCTCAAGTATCCAGATGGCACATTGACGTAAGAACTTCAAGTGCCACATGTGATTGTTTCACATCACGACCTCCCAAGTTCCCAACGAGTCGACTGGCGACTGTCGGTAGCGATTTGATGTAGTAAACATCCTCTACTCCAGGAATATTATGTATACAATGTTTTAACATTATGCACATTACATTGTGAACATTATGATATATAAACAATTAAAATAATAATTCCCGGTCAGCTGTGCTGTGCTAGAAGCTACATTGCAACATTTGCAACAAAAATCACGATACGCGCGGGACTTCAAAAAGTGTTCTTAATTATTATGTTTTACACAATACAATTAGGTATTATCTTTACGGTGCACAGAAACAACGCAACAATAAAAGTTTTGTAACTAAAGTACTTGCTTACAACTGGCGGTCTTATCATTAACTATGTAATACATACATACATACATACATAGATGTAGCGCTCTTGCCTCTAGCCATTTGTTAAAAAAATGTAATTTATTAAAAGCAGATACAGGAGGGTAACGTATGAGGTAGTTGGTATTCCAACATGAGCATGTTATTGTGTCCTAATCTAATCAATGTCGATCTGGTACAAAGTTCAGTTACAACACTGTACGCCAGCCAGAAAAATAAAATTGCTTTTCTTTAACTTTCATCGTCGAGGGTTCATACTGGTAATCTCGATTGCAGAATCGTAAAACGCAAGTTGATTAATGTTGTTACTGGCAGCTACTGGCGCGACCAGTGTGGCCACACGTGACGGTAAGTACCAACAAGCGATAAGAGGTTGCGTTAACCAATTGTTTACAAAGCCGAAGGAAACTGGACGCTGTGCGTGACGCCGCGTGCCGCATACCGCTCGACGATACGACGATATGACAGCAACGGGTAACAATGAAAGGAAGAAATTAACAAATTGAATACATACCTCCACTCTATTTTAATTTAAACGTAATGCAATCTTCATTTTACTATTTCTTACTCGCATTTTAGAGAAACAATGTAACCATATCCAACTACCTACACATATAATGGGTTAATGATGTTAACACACTTTGAGTATGACAGTTTTTATAACGAGAGTGGTTGCTCCCGTTAGCCACCAAAACCCTGAAAAAATGCAATAACCGTCAGTAGATATCAGTCATTAGACGGTGGCCAGAGCTCAGTGACCTCAAAATAAAGGGCGATCGCCGACGTTATCCGATTATAGCAATGATTGGATTAGATCAAGTCGATATCCTAAAGTAACTTCATTATGTACCTTACTTGCTATCTATTATACGTTGAAGGTTTGATGCGACTGAAGTCTGTAGCGAGTTATCGATGATTTGGAAGTTGTGAATGAAATGACTTGAAACTACTTTTCAGTCTTTTCTCATATTCCTTGTCGGGCGTTCCCTTAAATGCGGGCGGGGCGGAAACGCCGACTTCATTTTTATTGCTACTTTTTGATTTGCAGTCATATATTATTAAATTATTATACATATAATTAGTACCTTTATCACAAGACTTTAAGCATAATTTGAGATGAACACAACAGCCACTTAGGTTTAAAATTTAAATTGAGGTAAACGACTGACTCTGCTGATTATATTGTTTTAATCCTACTAATATTATAAATGTGAAAGTTTGTGAGTTTGGATGTTTGGATGTTTGTGTTTCAATCACGCAAAAACGGCTGATCGGATATTGATGAAATTTGGCACACATATAATTCAATACCTAGAATAAAGTATAGGGTACTTTTTATCCCGAGATATTGATCTGTTCCCGAGGGAGAACAAGTAAAGGAGGTGGCCAAGATTTACCCCGGAAATGGTTAAAATACGTTTATTTGTACAAGGTTTTAGTCTTCTGAAAAGACATGTTTTCCATTTAATAAAACATAACTAGAATTTTAATATTCTTCTGAACTACGCCGTGAGTACTTATAATAAATTAACAATATTAATAAGTTGTATTATATACACTTAATCTTCTGCTACCTCCATTGCTATCACTCAGTGTTGCCAATGCTACGGCAATTACCGTGTTCTACGGCTTTCAGGCCAAAAAATTACAAAATCTACGGCTTACGGCTGGAACCCTATGGCGGCTATGGTCGTAGCAAATTATACGGCTTTTCGTAAATTCTACGATCTTTTTGACGTGATAACGTCTATTAAAACGATAAACGCCGGGCGCACGCACGAAAAACCACGACTCATTGTCCCGTTCCGCGCGAGCAAGATCGCGGAACAAGCGATAGAGAGGCACGATCGGCTACGATCGGCCGAAGCGCTCAATTTTATCTATAAAAATATGCAATCATTTCATCAATGTTTTGTCATGACGTTGTCACGTCAAACTAACGCCCGTAAACCGACTTTACAGACATTTTTTTTTTTGCAAACATTTAACCAATGTTAAAAACCCTTAAAACAGCGCTACTAGGCTAATTATGATTTTAATCTAGGTATTCTAGGTTAATGAAAAGTGTTCTTGAAGTTTTGTGGACATCAAATTGAGTTGTTCATTTTAAAAAAAATATATTTTTTTTAAATGTATTTTAAATCTTAAACACAAATTATATTGATTGGCATTGTTAAAAACGCTTAAAAACTATTTTTAATATTAATAATAACGAAATAAAAGTTGAAAAAAAATCACGTGGCTACGAACGCGCCAAATTTGACCGCCATATTTGTGACGTCACTTTGTTAAAGAAATTTCACGATAGTACGGTCTCAACGGCTCCTACACGTAAATTAACTAAAAATATCCGAAATTTAGTGCAAAAAGATATTCATACAACATTTATCATACAACTAGCTTCTATCCGCGACTTCGTCTGCGTAAATTTCAGATATGGATCCTTAGAGAAATGAAGAATGTGATTAATAAAAAAAATGCACAATGCAATGCTACAGAAATTCTATGCTAGTAGTAGGTACATACATACGATGACCCTATAGCCTAGTTGATAGCGATTCGATCCAACCTGCGAAGCGAGGGTCCCAGGTTCAATTCCCGGCCATATCTAATAAATATTTGTACTCGGGTCTTGGGTGTTATAGTGACGTGTTGTCCATATCACCCGCGACAGGGAAACCTACTGCGGCGTTATGGGTTTGTACGCGCTTTATACATAAAACTGGTACAATATATAATTTTTTTTGTCTCCGAAATACACCAACTTGGTCAATGACCCGTGTGGCGAATGGATACCACGCCACATCGCTGAGTCAAGGGTCCTGGGTTCGATACGATGCGAGGTGGTTTGAATGATTAGTTTGAATTTCTGTTCTTGGTCTGGGTGTGTGTCCTTGTATTGTCTATGGCACCCACGACTCAGGGTATCCTAGTAAGGGGCTTCACACTCATAGGAGTGTGAAGCGTTTATTTATTTAATGATGTTCCTACTGATTTTACAATGTTAATGATAGTAATAGTAGTAGTAGTTATCTTTAAACACGGCTCCGTTTTACTCTACCATTGAGGAGTTCCACTTTGTAGCCCCAAAACCCATCATCAAATCCTCATTGAATTGAAGTAGGATCAACGTGGCAAAATTCCTAACCTAATAAAATAAAACCATCAGTTGTTTCATAAAAGAAACGGGCAAGTGCGTGTCAGGCCACGCGCAATGTAGAGTTCCGAAGTAGTAAGTTTATCGACTATTATTCATTAACTACTCATGTTAACATAGCCGTGATAGTTTTCCTTGTAAATTCATCATATTATAACCTATTTTTGAGATTTTTTTCACTTGTCCAACTCCAACCGTTTAGCCAACTGTCCCCCCTGGACACTTGACTCCAACCAGAATTAGCACTTTAAAGCAAATATTTCGCAAACGGACCCAAAATTCCAAAAATGGTCTTCCCATAATATTTTTGGAAGAGCTTTTCAATTTTTTTAATAAATATATGTATATATCCATGCCAAATTACAGCTTTCTAGCACTAAGGGTTTCGGCGCTTTGTTTTGGACAGACGGACGGACGGACAGTCGGACAGACGGACAGACGGACAGACGGACGGACGGACGGACATGACATGACGAAACTATAAGAATTCTGATTTTACTTCGGAACCCTAAAAATGAATCTATGAACGAAAACTAAAATTTAACCTCTTATTCCTCGGGAAAAGGTCTATTTCCGGGATAAAAAGTATCCTATCTGGTAAGTTAGGTCAAAAACTATCTGTGTGCCTTTCATCTATATCCGTTCAGCCGTTTTTGCGTGATGGAGTCACAAACATCCAAAATTTCAGATTTATAACATTAAGTAGGAAAGTAGGATTAAATGTACAGGTTCCGAATAAATGTACACATTTAACATTATCTTTTTTGTAGTATTCACACGTAATGGTACAAAACAAGCACGATAACTTTTAAGGTTTAGCATTTTTAATATGTTTATCAATATATTGACGATAATATCAAGATTTTATCAGTTTAAAGTCAAATCACAGTATCAGCTGTATGCTGCAATGAATAGCAATTAACAAAGTGACGTCACACGCGCGCTCGGGTCTATTCGGGAACTGTCGGCGTGTTTTCGGTACTGGATTCAAAAACGTATTTTTGATTTGATGTAACTTTTAAATTATAGCGAATATAAAAAAACTAAAATAACTTTGTTATAAAACTTATATATGAACTTTCCATTTATAACAAAAAAAAATTTTAGGAAACAACTCAATTGACTGCGGATGACCTTTTTTTAGTCCGAGCGTTTAACCGATGGTATATATTGGCATAATTGGATGGCATAATATATGACACGGCCCACAGTTGATCTTTTTCCATTTAAACACGCCTTTTTTAACTGATGTACACGGCCTTCCAAAAATTTTCATTGGCAACACTGCTATCACTGGAGGTTGACAATTGACTGACAGAAATGCGAATGTCTGCTATATTGACATTTGCCAAAACAATATTATTGTGTTTGATTTCTACAAAATAATAATTGTGATTTGTGTTTGATTTTTTTGCAATGAGGTGCATTAATTGCGCGGTTGATATTGAGCGCATGGCATATCACTCAATATCTCGGCTAAAGAGAAACCTCCAATCCATATTGGTAGAATGGATTACAGGTATGGCATACAAATAAAACTGCCCGTAAAAGGAGAATCTCAAGTTCTAGAGATTTTTATTGATAAAATTATCAAAGTAGATATTGTAAGCTTTAATGTAAGGTAAAAATAAAATGTGTACATTATACTTCACAAGTGGGGCAAACGCCCATACAAATGTTGGCCACCTCCTTTAATGGTAATAGGAAAACAGTTTTGACGTTTGTCTTCACAGTGACATTAGAAAACTCAAAACAGCTGATTGACTAAATTACAATAATTAAAAATCATTGTTTCAATATGTTTATTAACAAACATATAAAAAAAAATTGCGGTGAGACACATTGTCATAATTTTTGTCATACAATGGAAGCTTTAGTAGCTATCGATCTCGTATAAAATCAAATAAAGCCAACACAGCATTTTTTACGCCAAATTAGGCTGCTTTCACATTAGCGTTTGTCGAGCGTTCCTCGCGCCCAACGCTTGATCAATGAGCTATAAAAAAATAATTATTTCACGTAGAAGAAATACTGTAGCTTATCAAGGTTTTCCTAGCTCTCAATATGAGGTGTGATTGAAATATTATAATGTGTACCGCATCAGGTTTAATTAATTGCATAAAATCATCAAATTTGGTTTTTAACATTCGTGAATATCTACCTATATATTTTTTTAACCTATTTAGCAAATCATTATTCAACTGTGTAGGATGAACGCGTATGCTCATAAAATCCAAGTGTGGTGTCGGCCTTACGTCAAGATCGGCATTATGTCACAATATTATGTCAAGATTTCTTTATTTTTCTATTGCTGTGCATGCATATAATATTACCAGTGCTTTTTACCGAAAACTACAAACTTTCAATAAGTTTTTAATGAACAAAACCGTTAGTATGGAATGTTTTTAGATAGGAATAGTTTCGTTGTTTATGAAGCGATTTTCATGATTTTTTTAATTGTTTTGGGAATTTACTCAAGTTGGTCCTATTACAATATAGTGAGATGATGGATTGTGGAGACAATGAGTGAGCTTCTCAATCGTAGGGAATTGCTTTCTATATTCGCAGTAGGGAATAACTGAACCGTGTTTAAAAATATTATCTGTTATTATCATTGACATCGTCCATGTTGTCATCATTATTAATCGTTGACATCGCCAGGTATGGTATGTATGTATCTTATGGTGGGTATACACGCTACGAGAAATCGTTACGATCAGACTGTATCGTTCGAGCGGTACAGTTTATCGTATAAGGCATACAAGCTATACCTACACGCTACGAGAAATCTTTACGATCAGACGGTACATTAAACGGTGCCGACGCACACGTGTCAGCGATGGCTTCGACGGACGACATTTTAGCAGCCCTGAAGGAAAATTAAAATGCGTGCAATTCACTCTTGGTAGAAGTGAAACCTTCAAAAATAAAGGTATTATTTTAATAACGTCTATCAGTTTTAATTATCTTTCAAAAACTATTTTGTACTAAACATAAACGTGTAGATACTTATGTACGCCCGTGAGAAGCGATGATACGTACTTACATCTACGCACATTTGCGCACGTCCACCCGAACTGCGACTGGCGACAAAACTGAACGAGCGCATACACGTTACGATCAGTCAGCACAGTTCTTCCGATTCCGTTAATCAATTGAAATTTTCGTACTGTTCCGTTCGACTGAACTGTCTTAAAAAATCGGACGAAACTGTACAGTTTTATAACATACATGTAGCGATTTATTGGTACCGTTCGAACGGTACAGTCTAATCGTAACGATTTATCCTAGCGTGTATGACCACCATTAGAGAAAAAAATATAACTCCTCAACGGAACAATAATTGAAATAACTAAACAATTTTTAAAACTATTTGTTGTTCGTAATATTGGCTTCAACCCATTAATGGCCCTCTACTAGGCGCGGGTCTCTCTTCTTCAGGAGGCCTAGAGCATACTCCACCACGCTGCTCCAGTGTGGATTGGTGGAGGGGTTAGTGGCCAACCCGAGTGTCGGAAGTTTTCAAACCGCCCGCGCGCCCGAGGACCTCTGACATGGCTTAACGACTGTTATCTTATGATAACAACCGGGACCGACGGCTTTACGTGCCCTCCGAAGCACGGAAACGCTAAAGAAATTTTTGCCACTAGCGGTCACCCATCCAACTACCGACCGCGCCCGCTTTGTTGACTACATAGGATCGACGCAAGCCGCCGCAGCGCTGCAGCGCCCCGCCGCGCCGCGGCGCCGGCAAGTTCGTAACTGCAAAACCAGACACAAGAAAAATAGACATTTTTTTAAATTATAAGTTAATGCTTGATTGCAATCCTACCTGATGGTAAGTAGCCATGTAGTCTTGGTTTATTATGGGATCTATTTAGTACATGAATATTTTCATACCTTTCATACTTTAGGTATCGTGATGATGATGTTTCGCGATGACCTGCGATGATTGCCAGGATAAGACTTAATTTGACATACTTTTAATTTTAAATCATAGTTTAACGATATAACAAACTGCAAAATCATCTGCATAACTAAGGTCCACAATGACACATTCACCTTATGGACCATGAATCATATTTTTGAGAAGGTACGGTATCGTGTAATTTTTTATCGATATAGTCGATTTGGCTAGGACGCTAATACGCTATATAAATTTTTAGCTACTAAAAGATATGCATAGGGCAACCTCGCTCTTGCCACTCTATGGAGTAGGTACGTAAAACACTGAGTCTCTTCGTTTCGTTTCATTTCAATGCCCATAAAGGTGCATGGTGTCAATGAGTAGAAGGGATATCTTTAAAAGCACCCTACGCTTCTATTACAATTACACGTTTCTTAATTCAAATTTATTTTCTGTTTTTTTTAGTTGGATTTTCTATAAAGCGTGTTTTTTAGTTTTTTTTGAAGTGAAAACTTCTTTAGTACGGGTGTGACTTGAAATTTTATGAAACGAAACTGTCCAGTGGAGACTAGAAATAACTGGAGACTGACTTGAGTTGAGTTGAGTTGAGTTGACTTGACTTGAGTTGAAGTTGTCAAGTCAAGTCAAGTCAAGTCGTGTCGTGTCGTGTCGTGTCGTGTCGTGTCGTGTCGTGTCGTGTCGTGTCGTGTCGTGTCGTCAAGGAGTGGAGTAGAGTGGAGTGGAGTGGAGTGGTGTGGAGTAGTAAAACCTACAATTATCATCTTCCCGAAATTTTACATTCGTCTCATTATCTTGAAAACAAAATTTTTGAAGGTTTCACTTCTAACACGTGTGAATTGCAGACATTTTAATTTTTTTTAAACCTTTATTTATATTTTCTACGCATAGTAAAATTTACACGCTTTGTTAATTTTATCCCTTTTTAGAAGCTACCTGCCTGTTCCAGCGTAGCAGCTCTCAAGCTGGCTGAAATTATTCCTCAGTTCCTCACGACGTTCCCTTTCATTTTTATGACCCCTCAACAGATAGCTGGGACGCCAAATGACGAACATGTTGCTGGTATCGATGATGTGCCTGTTTAGGCAGCTCTTAAGGTAGCCTGCCGCTGAACTTATTCCTCACGACATATAATTTTTTTTGAATCCTTAGCAACTTGCTAGAACGCGAAATAATAAGCATATTGTCGACATCAATGATTCTTTGGGATGAAAAGCAGGATACTGTAAGTTTAATTCACAAACATCCAAACATCTAAACCTAACATCTAAATTTTAGTAGGATCAGGATCTAATTCTAAATTCTCGCGGACGAAGTCGCGGGTAGAAGCTAGTAAGCTATAAAAAACATAATACTCGTATTAATATTATACATACAATGTAGGTACCTACTTTATTAACCTTCGCAGCATATCTTTTATTTATTTTTATTGTTTGAAGTGTATAAAATTACATATCATTATTATCCCACGTACTCAGAATACCGAACAAACTGTATTCTGATCCCACGTAACAACACACCAAAAAAACAGAGCTATTTTGTGCCGAAACATATAGTCACCTGCAGAGAAAAGTAACCCATCTGTTTATAAATATACGAACAGCAACGTTTCCGTCGCCTGTTGCGTTGTAAACAGATGTGTTACTTTTCCCTGCAGGTGACTGTACAACACAAGTATTTGTATTTTAAGTGACAAGACATTAGCAATACAATATAACAGTGCCTCTCATCTATCTACTCAACTCACACACATTTTTCTACTATTGGTTTTGCCCTAGTAGGCGTAGACGGTTTTATTTCGATGAACGCTGTGATTAAGCTCCCTGATTACAAACCCGAGTCACCCGAGTGCGACGTGTTTGCGGACGAATGGTTGATAATATTGTTAGAATGTTTGAAGTTGCGAGAGTGAGATGAATGAAAGCGTTGTCTTTAATTATGTAATAAAATTGGTTTCACCGTTTCAATTCAAGTAAATATGAAATAAATTAATTTGGTAAGTGAACAGTATGAAATGAGTTCATTCTGTCTAGAAGATCATTATTAGAGACTTCGCAGATGTGCGTTCACAGACGTCATTCATCTACTTCCTAAACATGATCCTACTTCAAATATTTAGGGGCGCGTTACGATATCCTAGTGGCATGGAGCTGCAAGTACATAACTACTTTATAATAAACAACAATCAGTAGAACGTGTACGTTTATTAACATCATTGCAATAACTTCACCGTTCGCATTATCATGTATTGCTGTTATGTTGCCGGTAATGTCGGTAATGTCGGTCGACGCAAGCATTCCGTGAACGTTTCCAATCAGTTTACGATTGTTGCAGAAACACCAAACACCATTAATTCCTCGGAGCGATTAGTGACGCACGCAGGACCGACGCACGCCGCGAGCCGCAGCCGCACGAGCGTGGACGGACACTACGGACAGACGTGTAGAAATGCGTACACGTCGAAAGTGCGCAACTCTATTGAAGTCACGTAGCGCGTAGGTACCGAGCGTGCTTCATTTAAATTTAATTAAAAATTTCAATAGGCGCTGTTCTCTTTATAAGTATGGCCAGGCTGTGAATGAGTTTTTTTATTGCGTTTTGCTAAAGTGGCTTGTTGCGAGACATTGTATGTACGCTTTCCATTAGGTTTCGATAAGTAGTCGTTGCTGGGACGTGTGGTCTTGTGTTACCAGCTACCATCCAATACCATATAAATAATATAATATGCGCTTTTTCGTTCACTTGCGGTTTTTTGGCACTGACGCTACTGACCTAAATAATCTAAATTTTACTAACAAAAAATAACCGACCGTTAAAAAAATATAGGATAGGGCCTATCCTATATTTTATAATGAATTAGGGGCCTATCCGATAGGCCCCTAATTCATTATAAAATTCATAATTGTAAGTAAATTTTCTTAAGTCGATTTAATGTTTTTATAACTTTTTGAACACTTACAATAAGTACCGTAAACACAAAAGCCAATTAACAGTAACTGTTGCTAAATAACAGCACACTTTCCTTTTCAGATAATGATGGACCTGTGCGAGTACCTTTAGATATGCCGTACGCGGTATTCGTCTATCGCTATACAGTGTACAGTGTCTTTAAGTACATTAATTTAATAGCTATCGAAGTATCGAGGCAAGGATCGTAAATAAACGATTAACATGCAAAGAAATCGATTATGGAACAATATCGCGAGGTTTAATTACATTGCACGCGACGATTTCTCATTACCGTATCGACTATCGATAGCCGATAGTCGACACAACGCACGAGACACGGTTCATTATAATAATAATATATACAATATACATACTAAACAAAAACAAGCATATAGTTAATAGTATCAGGCGTTACTTTGCGGAAATCCATTGTTATTAAGTTAGTATTAGTCTACTTTGCAACAATCCGACTAACCATCGTAGAGTCAACTTATCCTGATGATGCTCCGTTTCGGGGCGAAACACGTGTTGGTGCTGGTATGTATGTTGGTATATACATATACGTTTAATAATTAAACGTATATACCAACATACATGTTAAACGCGGATTGTTGCAAAGTAGACTAATACTAACTTAATAAAAACAAGCATATTTTTTATTAGTACCTAGCTAATAATGGGACATGCTGTATACAGAGTATACCTACGTAACGTATATCTGGTGTTTTACTGGTTAGAACCCGTGGACATCGGTGACAACGAGTAGAGATAAAATATAATTTACCTGCTAGCTAGGTACAGGTAGGTATTTAATCATTGTACCGTAATGGGATAATTCCAACAGTGGGAAATTCCAATTAATTAACTAAATACAGCGGTATTAATACCAGTCTATAGTGCTTCATCGAACAATAATAAATAAAATATTTTTCCTGTTTACAAAAAATCATAAAAATATTCTTTTGTTTATAATAGTCGAGCAGTCGTTGTATAACTGCCGCTACTTTTTTTCTACAAAGTAGTACCTACTTACCAACCTACTTTCTAAACATGTTCCTAAAACATCGTGTGTGAACTGCCTTACGTCCTCTTAGTTTTTAGGGTTCCGAAGAAAAATCGGAACCCATATAGTTTCGTCATATCCGTCTGTGCGAAGCAAAGTGCCGAGACCCTTAGTGCTAGAAAGCTGTAATTTGGCATATTTATTAAAACTCCAGAATCGTAGAATAAAATATTGAATAAACATTTTTTTTCAGGGTACCTCCTCTACAGGAAACGTGATGATGAATTTTTTATTCGTCGCGTACCCTACAGTGTGGGATGTCGTTGAAAAAGTATTTCAAAAATATTATGAGTCTTGTAAGACCATTTTTGGAATTAGGGCACCGTTTGCGAAATATTTGGCGTAATATATAAAATGTTAACTTTGGTTAGAGTCAAGTTTCCCCCCCCCCCCTGCTGGCTAAACGGTTGGAGTTCAATAAGTGAAAAAATTCTCAAAAATAGGTTATATGAGGAATTTACAAGGAAAACTATCACGGCTATTTATGAATAATAGTCGATAAACTTACTACTTCGGAACCCTACATTGCGCGTGGCCTGACACGCACTTGCCCGGTTTTTACAAGATGGCGAATAAGATTCACACGAAAACTTATAAGCATCGTGCGAGTCGACTATTAAAACTATTAAATTATTAAAATAACGACTACCGCGAAATCTACGAGCAAAATTCGTGTGAATTGACTGTTGACGTACACATTCATATTACCGCTATAGTATATAGGATGTTCCAAAATACAATTTTTATAGATACATTACTACATACATATTTTAATATCTAAAAAAGTAGTCCTTTAGTAATTAGCGCACGTCTAAATGCTCACATGAAAGAATCGATTCAGATTTTAATACTCAGCTTGGTATAAGGACTCATTAAAGCGATGACGTAGTAGGCTTAAATTAAAACGTATTTATAAAACACCAGGTGGGCTTAAAACTTATTTATAAAACAACAATGTCAAGTAAATATTATATTTATCATTACGATTATTAAATCAGCTGACCATAGTACAACATTGACTTTGACACGACATAAAGCTGAGTTTTGACAGCTGATTTATATATAATATTTTATTGTACACGGTCGGAGTTTGGTTTCGGGTAGGCAACCGTCAGTGGCGAATATTGAACGTATCCGTGCTTCAAAGGGTACTTTGAAACTTTAAGGCGTCGTTTGCGAACCTAGTTTCTTTAGATACTGATGTGGATATGACAAGAATATCGTGATGAATATGGAAATATGTCGAGAGAGCACAGTTTGGACCGAGTGGACAGTTTTATTCAGTCTCGAAATGTTTCATTGTATGTAGGTACAGTCACCTGCAGAGAAAAGTAACCCATCTGTTGATAAATATACGAACAGCAACGTTATCGTTGCCTGTTGCGTTGTAAACAGATGGGTTACTTTTCTTATACCATAGCATAACAAATTAGTTCTGGTTTGTTGGAATAGCTTCCAGCTCAATATTCGTACCCTGCGGGCCTATTATGAACTTTTATAAAACCATTCATGTTCCAGGCAATTCATTTATCGGGCTTGGAACGACGTATGATTGGCTAAAAAGTGTCACGTGACCGCTTTGGTAATACGAATTTGACGTTTACGCTGGAACTTGGCTGGAATTAAGAGTTCATAATAGACCGCCTGAATTGAACATGGTAACTCGTCATTAAACGTGAGGCTTGTTTTAATTCACTGCTCTGCCTTGTATTTATCAACCTTCCCACATTTTCTTAACTCGCGTCATTAATTAGGGTTGCCACTATCATCCAAAGTAACCATCGTGCAATGTGAAAATGTTTGTTATTGCAAAAAGTAAGCAACATATTACCAGTGGATACAAAGTCCAGAGTGGACGCTGTGGCCGTTGCGGCTCTTGTCATATTTCGTGTATTAATCATACTTGAGTGCAGCAGCTGAGAGCTGAGAGCCGACTCTGCGATAGACGAGCAACCGAGCCGAGCCGTGAGTGTGGGTATGATAGTGAGACTGTGTCACGTGTGAGCTGCCTGTGACTCACTTGATGGCATTCAATACGTCGAAGGGCTGCCAACTGCCAACCTTCTCCAAATGACGTCAACTTGAAAACACTCAGCAATCGACCTATTCTAATTCACGCTATTTATGGAATGGATTCTGTAACCACCACTTTACACAAGGTTTAGTGCATCACGTGGTTGGTACTTGTAATAATTAAAATAAATAGTAGGTAACTATGTACTTTGTATGTTTTGAGTTTTGACACAACAAAATGATGTTTATCAAAGATCACATCCAACGAAAAATCAACAATATTGTTGATATTCGTCGTGCATTCGCTTAAATAAATAACAAGGTGTCATTATTAGATTCTATCTAATACATTTTCCTGCTTGAACGGAATTCCACTGAGGTAGAAATAATTTTATCCCTACTATACTGTTTCTAAATGTATCCGATAAAATATACCCCGAACGTGAAAGGACGCCGAAAATGTTTAATAGTACGTAATCAGACTTAAAACGAAATTATCACAGCGTGGCTCGGAGCTCGGAGCCTCAATAGCTCATTCGTACAAAGCGCTCATTCTCCCGAACACAATAGACAGCTGAGCGACTGAGCGACTGAGCGGAGCGACTTACGGCCGGTCTCAATAATGTACTAACAGATGGAAGACTGTGGATAGGGCTGTCATCTGTCATATTTGTCAATTTTTCAGAGGCAAAAATTGACAAATATGACAGATAACATACTAATGGTAGCCCTTTTCACAGCCTTCCATCTGTTAGTACATTATTGAGACCGGCCGTTAAGAGCGCTCTTTAATTACCGCCCGGGGCTATCTATGGTTGCCAGAATGCCAGTAATGCCAGACTAAAGCAGACATGTCAAGAATGACGTAATTCGTAAAGAATTGCTTTTCGATTCCAACAATGCTTCAAGCATCAGAACGGGAGTATTATTATTCAAAATTTTATAAATAAGAATAAACTTAACGCAGGTGTACCTACAACCTATTCTCATGTTGGGTGCTTAATCGTTTTACTGTAGAGATCCATTCGAGGCCAGGCTACGATTGTGACTCCTCAATATTTTGTATGAATATTAATGAACCATATTATTATTCTTTTTTAAACATAAACATAGTTGAAGTTTTTTGTTGCATGCAGTTGTAAACTTTTAACGCTAATAAAATGCCTTTAAAATTTTATATGCATTTTATACAATCTAAAAGTTATCTAACGAAGTTTTAAAATGTTGTATTATAAACTTATTGCACAATAAGAACTATTAACGTAATTGGCATTGGCTGATGAGGATTAGTATAATAATAAGTACTTATGTTAGTAATAATTAAGCTAGTAGATAACCTATAGCCTTTAAGTATATAATAATAAGTAAGCTAGTAGATAACCTATAGCCTTTAAGTATATAGGTATAAAATATTAATGTAATATTTTTCATTATGATGTAAAGATATCTCGGATCGGTGCAGCCCTACGAGCGAGCGTGGCGCATGGCGGGCGCGGCTGTGTGTGTGCGCGCCGTCTGTGTACGCCGCGCCCCCTCACACACACGCGCGCGCCAATCAGCTGATCGCAGTAGGTCGTGGCACTCGCCGGCCGCCGCTGCCAAACACTTTCAATGGGTCGCGACTCGCGGCGCGTCTCGCCCCACGCCGCGTGTCGCCGCTGCCGCCATCTTCACTCCTTCACGTTTTTGGCATCTTTCGAAGCGATCTTTTTTAAATCGCAGATTTATAGTACCCTATTTGTGAATAATAGGTCCTGAAAGATATCGTAAGAAATGATTGCATGGGGTCGTTAAATATAAAGTAGATTTCTTACATCAATTCAAGATTTTAAGTTGAGAGTAGGGATGTGTAATGATCACATTATCGATATTTTATTCCATGTTAATTACTTTTTAGATTAGCGGCTTTTAGAAGTTTTTATTTAACTGGTTACTAGATTAAATAGCGATGACCAGTTGCAGTATTACACATCTCTTAATATGACGAGTTATCTCATTAAAAGTTACCTGTTATAATAATTAAAGACTTTCGTATTAAATATTTATGTAGAAATAAATCTCAATTACTAACAAAACAGGTCATTCATAAACACGTGTTTAGCGAATGTAGTGGACATTTTTATCCCAACCCCAACCGAGCAGACATCGCACACCATCGACCACGCTGTTCTAACGTGCATAACAAGGGGTTATACGTATTACGTACAATCCGCCAAGTGGATGGTTTGCGACATTGAGGGCACACGTTATCAGCAGCGCGTCCGTGCCGTCCGTGGCTGACGCTGTGCTCGATATATTCAGGTCAATTAGCTTGACGAACCGTTTACCGCTACGAATAGGCCGCGTTCAATCAAAGCTTCCATTATCAAACACCTATAATAAAATACACGAGAAAAACAGCTCTTGGAATAGAAGCTCTTGTCGGTCCATCCGAACTACGACCACGCGTGCGTTTAATACGCCACGCAACGCTTGTTATGAAAGTACCTTTTAATGCAATTCTGAGTGATAGTTAATTATTATACTATTACCTACACTAAACGTCTGTAAATTGTTCTAAATTGATTTAATTATAATTATTATCTAGATGACTGTGGATGTCATGCAGCAAGTAATATGAAAAACAGCGCTCTAATTGGTGGCGGATTTCAACATGGACTTACTTATGAAATAACAAGCCTTAAAATATCAATCACTTTGTTTAAATAGGCGTACAATTGCTAGGCTTAACGAGTATTGATTCAGTTATTTCCATTTCAAGTCTATTCAGTTGTTTCATCAACAAATGAACGATTAAAGTAAATCGTGTGATTGCAGTATACTTTAGAGCTAACATTGCGTGTCTGGAGCTATAAACACCCACTGTATATACAAATGTGTTTCAGAACGACTACAACACTATCCAATTCATCAAAATCCCAAATCCATGTTAATGCCAATTGCCAACGTGGATAACAGGGTAGCAGAAACACCGAGCAGCCGAGCACAGACCTCGACTCACGACTGATTCGAACACATTTATTTATTCTTCACAATCCATAGATAACACACTGTTAGAACCATCGGTTTAAATTATTCCACTCCGTTTGAGATAACCGAAGGAATCCAGTAAATAACCCCAGGTACGCTCTATTCTATTAGGTTATTTACTGTGCGTATTTATAACGTATCTGAAATCACGCAGAACGCTCCTTTGCGAACGAAACATGAAAGAGTTCCGCTCCCTTTTCCCGTCTTTGTCACGCTCGGGAGTTTAAATAGACTAGACAAGGACGGCAGCAGGACCGACGCCTGTCAAGTTCGGCACTTAAAATGGCCGATGCTTGCTTAGTTTCGTGATCGCCTAGGGAGGGGGCGATGTCGATAATATTATGTTTTATGACGGCGGGTGGCGGGCGCGGGCGTACATAAATTGGGTTTTCGTTTTACGAGAGATAATATTGACGATAAATTATACTTGCGTTTCGGGAATCGAACTCGAACGAGCTCTCCACTTTATTCGATTTCAACAACGGAGCATTTAGTGTAACTACTGGTGGAGTCACGCGTTCCGAGGAAGCCGGTAATTACGGAATTGCTACTTTGATCGTAAAGCGACGTTATCAGACCGTGACGAAGGAGGCCATTACATTTTTGCGACCATTACTCATATTGCCTCTCGCGAATGCGTTTCGACTTATCTTGAGCTCATTATTCTTCGCAAATACTAGTGATTACCGTTACATACATGGCTTTAGTGCCGCCATTTATAATACTGAGACTTTAATACCGTGAGACGGCGAAGTAGCCTTAATAACGCTGAGCCGGTGCGGTCATTAAATACTTTAGGATATTACGTTACACACTAATAAATTGTGATTAAGTTAGTTACAAAGAATTCTTTCTTGCTTCAAACGTTTCTGGTTATTGGTATTACGTTTTATGTCTTTTTTATTTTATGACTAGCGTTAATTGCAACGATAGCATTTAAGTTTTAACTACTCCGCAACGTGAAACGAGTTTACCGCCGAGACCGTTGCTGCAAATTTCTTAGGCAAGCCTTTTTGTATTTGTTTATACCCGCAGAAATTAAGTCTCGAGACCTCGAATCTGTGTAGTTGTAGACGCAACATCAAAGCCGTAAAAAGTAACAATAAACTTTTTATGATAGCAGCAAAGATAAAATAAATACAGCTTTAATTCGGCCCCTTGCCGTGGTGGGGAATAATTTCGTTCTTCTCTTATGACGAGGCATAAAGCCTGGAGGAAATAATGCAGCAGTAAAACGAACCGAGGAACGTTGAGTGCTCGACGGGAGGGTCGAGGCGGCAATCATCCATTAGTCTCGATGTTTATTTCGTGTTTATTACGTGGATGCTAATTTACCGACGTCGCTGGCTGTGATGTCGGCTGTCGGATAATGGAGCGCGCTGGCGAGCGTGCGTGCTGAGCTAATGGTCGATTTGCCGCTCGCTCCGTGACCGCGGTTCCCACTGAGCCGATGCGTGGAACTCAAATCCATTCGGCGTCTTAATTAGCTTCGCCACGGATAATTGCCTAGACGCTTCTCTGCATGTAACGAATCATAATCTAAGTTTTATTGCAATGACTCCGTTTGAAGTCTTATTCCCCGAATGACGATTCACCACGAACAATCTCTTTCCCAGCACTCATTGTGGATTATTCACGACTCATTGTGTATAAGTGCCTTTCAAATAGAAAATGAAACATGGTTTGAATGAGTTGTTAGCCTTTTGTTCGATGGATGTTTTGGAGGCGTTGTAACGTGGTGGAACAATAGATGTGATTTGTATGTACAATAAGTTAAAATTTTAATCTCCTTAAGAGAACCGAAACTGCAATTACTGTTTCCCTTGGGTTTTTAGTTATTGTGATTAGCAGTCACAAGTATCTTTGGCATTGTTTAACACAAAGAAAGTCGAACAATACGACGATTCAATCTTCGATAAGGACTGTTGAATCGAATGCGATTGAGACACTGTAAATAACACTAGAATCATAATGATATCTTGACGGAGGAAAAAGAACATTTAACTTTTATCAGCACGTCTTGCTGACAATTGGATACATTTATCACAATCTTCCATCACAGTCATCTACAGTATCGTGTCACTTAAAGTATCAGCTATACTTCAAGTTTCAACAGTCTGTGCTCAACCACAACATGACAATATTGTTATTTAAAATAATCCAGAATTTCACAACGTTATTACTATTGCGAAATAGATACCTTCTAACAAACGATCGTATCACATTGATATCTCCTTAAGCAAGAGTTACTCGAGCCCACACGAAGCCACCCGATACTTTACTCTGCTATTTAAGTTTCAGACACCGGAGCCCACCAGATAAAAGACGAGCTAGAATTACCATTACTTTTGCTAAGTTATTTCTTAAGATTAAAGCTAGTTGGATCGTAATATAATATAAATTTAGATGTGTATGTTACGTATGAATCTATTCATTTGTTATTGGAAGATTTTCTTAGTCTATCGTTACTCCACGATACACTTTTTTAACCATGGATATTTGTCTTTGACATAAAAATAAAAGAGGTTCAGAGTTAACTGATTCATAAAATTTAATGATCAGATTTATTTGGATAATATCCATTAATCTCTAATATTAGTTCTAATGTTTTATACAAGCTTTTACAACTAAATTCTAAGTTACTTCTATACATTTAAGGAAATAATTATTCTTCCTGTAATGATCTCTCTGTGTGCTATGTGCTCTGGTTAGATAAAACATATCTGTTTCCTAACTGGATATTTGATAATACCACTTAAGAGAGTTTCAGAGCTCCAATTACAATAATTTGACACTTGTCATCTCAAAATAGTAAGTTATAAATCACTTATTGTCCGAACTTTACTCCAACACAATTTACATTTTAGAGTGCCCTTACATTTGAGGAAACGAAGTAGTTTCTTCCCAAAATTTAAATTTAAGGAAGTCTTTTTAAGTAATTTAAATACATTGTAAATTAAAGATAAATTGCTCGCTTATGGAAAAATAAAGAGCGTTTGTTAGAAGATTCCACGACTTCTATGATATTATCTCTCATTATTATTAATGCATTTGAACTTTTGTCTCTTTCATGTTAACTAGTAGGTATACGAGTATATAGGTACTATACAAGTGTCGTTCACAATTTCTAGTATAAACTACATTAATCAGGAAAACAACATCAGCCAGCTGTTCAAAAAGCATAAATTCGACTTGTTAATGCGTCGTTGCGTCGACTAAATAAGTACGTTAGAATTCCCTTGCTTTGAAATAACTTGCTTAGGGGGAAACGTGATTTAATTTCCAGTACTGACAGATGTTCTGGAGAGAATATTTAAATATGGGCAGGTAACTTACATTCATTTTTATCAAATATGTAATACCAAACATTCCATAATTAATATTACACATATAAACAAAGATTTAATTCGTACATGGGAAGCCTTATACATAAAACGAAATGTATTTTTAAAACTTAATGCAGGAAGTAAACCTTTTGAATAGGTTTAGTGTCCCAATCAACAATAACAGAGGAAACAAACTGTAGTTTGACTACCTCGATGTACACGGAAGTCGTTGAAATACTGTTTTGAGTGCGAAACACGTTTTCTGCTTATTGCTTACAATGCAATCGTGTTGAGGAAATTATACATTGAATTGTGTATTTTGCTAATGGGTATGTTATTGATAACTGGTAATTTACATGCATTTAACGATTAGCGCTCCGACCGGAGGGCCATGAGCCATGAGTAATAATAGCTCGGGTGTTCATCTTCGTGGCGAGCGTGAAGTCAGCGCATGGCCAAATCATTATTCTTAATCTATGCGAACGATGTTGAACCATTCATTTTTATAACAAGCTATCGTCGTTAGTTATAGCATTATACGATTATAGTTAATAGGTATAGTTATCCTGAGTTAGAAACAACTTACGTGTTCTTATCGATATGAACTATGGTACATCACTAGTTGTTTTGACATTCTCATTGGATGAATATTCTAACTCACACAATGATGTTGTATGTATAGGGAGGTAGATATGCTGAGAGGGCGTTGAAATTAAGTCAGTCGAATCTAGTCAAGTGTAGCGATTTCATTGTAGACAGTTGATAGATGCTTCAGAGTGAGGCTGTCTGTAATTGTCACAAAAATGCCGAGTTGTGTTTTGAGATTTTGCAAAAATCATTTCTCCAAATTCAATAAGAATGATGGAGTTACATACCATAGGCAAGTACATAAAACGTTATGTTTAATTTTGTTACTAATATATAATATTTCTTATAAAATTGATTAAAATATTAAATGTATTAAGGCACATGCCATTCGTCATAGACTAATAAGACAGAAGTGAAGTCTAGGCATAAAAGTCAATTTAAGACATTTCGCAAATTGATCCAAATGAAATCTTTTTATAATGAATATGTATATCCCCAATTTTTTGAACTCCTAACTAATTTTATTATGATATCAAGTTTTAGATGGTTCGTAAAATAAAAAGGATAAATATAACTAACTATATATAACTATTTTCATGCCATTTCCTTATTACACGAGGGTTGGGGGAAAGGAACCAAAATAAAAATAAATACATATATTATGCCTGTTAACTTTTAGGTCAAACATTTCAGCGCGTACAGTAGCCCTTTTTAGGGTTGCGTAGCCAAATGGCAAAAAACGGAACCCTTATAGATTCGTCATGTCTGTCTGTCTGTCTGTCTGTCTGTCCGTCCGTATGTCACAGCCACTTTTCTCCTAAACTATAAGAACTACACTGTTGAAACTTGGTAAGTAGATGTATTCTGTGAACCGCATTAAGATTTTCACACAAAAATAGAAAAAAAACAATAAATTTTGGGGGTTCCCCATACTTAGAACTGAAACTCAAAAAAATTTTTTTCATCAAACCCATACATGTGGGGTATCTATGAATAGGTCTTCAAAAATGATATTGAGGTTTCTAATATCATTTTTTTCTAAACTGAATAGTTTGCGCGAGAGACACTTCCAAAGTGGAAAAATGTGTCCCCCCCCCCCGTAACTTCTAAAATAAGAGAATGATAAAACTAAAAAAAATATATGATGTATATTACCATGCAAACTTCCAACGAAAATTGGTTTGAACGAGATCTAGTAAGTAGTTTTTTTTTTAATACGTCATAAATCGTAAACCGCAATTTACCTCGATCAAAGTTACAACGAACTTCAAGAACTTTTATATTATGTTACTTGCTGCTACGGAACCCTTCATGGGCGAGTCCGACTCGCACTTGACCGCTTTTTTATTATTTTCTTCTTAGCAAAATCAGACACAATTTCGTTTAAGTTGTTGTATTTTTTACTTACTTTAAGTTTTTTGTTGTGTAATATAATTTCAAAATGTTAAATGACAATAATAATATTATGCCTAATATGTACTAACTATTTGTTTCATTCAGTGTCCCTTCTGCCTGACTACTCTATGTTATGCTTTGACAATTATGACATGTCATCGCGGATCGAAAACTGAACCTCGTAATGTATGGACATAACATATCTATGGTAAAAATCTCTGAACTCACATAAAATATCGGTCTGCCTAGCAGGATCACGGTGACAAGACAAATTGTCGCAATTTCATTAAGTTTTTTGCGAAATTTAATGGAATATGCCACTTACTGGTGTCATGTCATCGCGCCCACGTGTGTACATGCTAGTAGTTAACGACTGATGCTCATAGCGACTGTCACAAAGCACAAACTTGCAACACCTAATCGCCCTACGGGCTACGGTGGATATCAGCTTGTCAGCGGGCTTCCGAGCCATACTTACTGCAACACCGGTCACACAATCCAATCCAACACTCCGGGCAATCCGGGCATCCATCTGGCAGTCGACACTAGCCACTAGCCACTAGCGATCAGATCACGGGCACTGGTCACACTCACAGACCACACGGTCGCACTACCCGGTCGGCCGACAGTCGCGCGGTCGGCGGTCGGCGGTCGGCCCGCTACGCGCACGGCACGGGCGCGGACGGTCGCCGGGCGGCCGGCACGCTCGCGAGGGTAAATAAAACGATGCTTTAGGGATTTTTGTAAAAAGATAGTTATATTTTTGGCATTGGACTATGACACAATATAATACTATGATATGCTAAGTAAGCGTTTTATAAAGACTTTTACATGCCGAATATTCGTTAATCAGACTATTCATCAGAGGACTTTTTATATATATAATTTTAACAAACATAACTGCTTACAAAATGAGAGTAGAGTACGTCTCTAGTTACCACTCGGACGCTCTAGACACGTCACCTAATCGAAAACATAACTATTTCTAGTTTTTTTTATTCGTAATATTTTTCTCACTTTCATTTTTTTACTCTATAGGTACATATTATTCATTATAATACAATTTTTGAACATATAATTATCGATATGATATCTTATACAGAAATACGCAACGAATCAGCGACGGTACAATAATTTATCATGAAGCATCGATAACTGCGACTGCGAATAAATACTCTCGTTGGTGGGCATGCGGCGTGCGGCTGCGGCGGGCCGCTGCGGTCCGCGCGGGCGCCCGGGCGTCCCATCGTCCGCGTCCGGCACAACACAACACAACAACACATAAATCAACCATTAAACAATATCAACGCACATAAGTACTATTTGGTATCGGGGTCCCTCGCGCGCGGGCGGTCCGGCGCGCGGCACTTATCACTAACTAATTACAAGGAAACATCACAGAGTGGTCCCCGGAGCCCCAGAGGCCCGGAGCCCCGGAGCGGCGGAGCCCCGGCTACATGTAGATGGGCAGCTGCTGCAGCGCGCGCTTGTCGAAGCGCTCGTAGTGCGCGGGCGGCGGCAGCGCGCGCGCGATATCACAGTCCAGCGCCTCCGCGGGCAGGTAGGGGTGCGGCTTGAGGCGCGCGCGCGCCGCCAGCCCGGCCAGCTTGCTCTCCGCCGCGTACTCGCAGCGGTGCCGCCGGTCCTCGCGCGCCGCGGCCGGCTGCGGCGGCGGCGCGGCGGGCGCGGGCGCCGCGCGGCAGCAGCGCCGCACCGCGCGCGCCCTGGCCCGGCCGTCGGGCGCCGCCGCCGCCACCGCCGCCACGGCCGCCACGGCCGCCGCCGCGTCCGTCCGCGGCAGGTTGTTCACGAACGGGACGCGGCGCAGGCTCTCGAGCCTCCTGAAGTGCGACGGGTGGATCATGAGGAGCGGCTCGATCTTCACGCCCTGCGGCGGCTTGGCACAGTCGGGAAGCTCGTATTCGATACTGCAGTCTACGTGTAAAGGCACCGAGTAATCCTTGGCGAGCGAGGCGGGCCGCGCGTCCCGCCGGTAGCGGTCGGCGGCGTAGTCGGCCTCGCCGCGGGCGTAGCCCGTCATCGCGGCGGGCGCGGCCTCACGGCATGTGCGCCGCGGGGCGCGCGCCGATCAGCTGATTTTGATAGCGAGGGCGCGCGGACACGCGCGCTGTTTGGCGTCGAGCGCGAGACTGCGGGCGCCGACGAGCGCGGGCGCCTGCGCGGTGGCCCCCCCCGCACACCTACCGCGGCATCCCGGCCCCGCCCCCCGCGGCCGCGCGGCCGGCGCGACGACTCCCGGAGACGGACGAGCCGAGCGGGACGCGCCGGGAGCGAGCGGGAGAGGGATGGCGGATGGCTGCGAGCGGCGGCTAGGTGTTTCGTGCTGCGAGCTGCGAGCGGCGTGCGGTGTGCGGTGCTCGTTGCGGCGGCGCCGGGCGCTCTGCCCTCGCGGCAGCCGGCGGCCGGCGACACGGTGCGAGCTCCTCCGGGTCGATAAAAATGGCGGCGATTGTCGGCGGCCGGCGTGCGGGGGCCGTGACGCGAATGTCAAACAGCTGACTCCGTACGCGTGGGAGGAGGCGCGCGGCCGTGGGGACGGAGCGCCCGCCACCCGCCGCGCCGCTTACGTTCGGAGATGTAATCCCGTGCACTCGTCTGCACAGTCGTAACCGGCGCGCATTGTTTAGATGTGCCGGCTGGCGGCTGCTAGCTGCCGCGATGCCGCGATGCCGGTCCCGAGCTGAAATGTTGCTGAAATGCCGGGGCCGGGGGATAGCGTCCAATACCGAGTCCAAACAATAATGTGTTTTCACAGTTTGTTGCACTTTACGCCGCTCGCGACAATGACTATTATACTTGGTAATACGGGAGTAAAGGTGAATAGGCGCCCATACATTAGAACACTGCGCAATTCTATTGTTTTCACATCGGTAATGTAATAGAAACTACGCGAGGGACTTCTCGGCGACAGACTTACGAAAAGAAATCGGATAAGTAGGTAGCGTGTCACATTTCCGAGTGAGGAAGGTATCGAGTTTCCGAGATCCGACCTACACGCATACACACGTTGCTCGTGTTACCCGGAGCAATAATATTTACCGGGGACACCCACACACCCACACACCCACACACCCACGGCTCAGTAAACACCGCTGCCGCTGCCGGTACATCCTGCGCAGGGAGCACCGGTGCAGCCCACCGCCTGACACCTTGTTTTGATTCCCACACGACCGAGCAATCCGCATGTTATCGACTTTAATTGTTGTCATTTCTCCATCCTCAGTAAGATGAGTAAGCCTGGAAATCGATAGTGTCTTTATGGCAAATGGGGACCTGTTCCCATAATTAAATTAAAAGAGATCTAATGAGCTGAGGTAAGGTCGCTTAAACGTTAAAAAATTAAAAACATTCCGTAAAAGGGTTTCAGCGCCTTTTGCGAAACCGAAATGGTAAACGAAGATCGCCTAGCTGGATTCAGGAGTAGTCTGATCCTGTGTAAGGAATCATTCGGTCGGAAACCACCGTCCCAATAAGATCCAATAATGGGGAACGTGATTTCTCAGGGAGGGATGAGACCACAGTCTGACACAGAATCCCTCACATGTACCAAGTGGCAGCCAGGTGGTGTAAGTGGATAGAATCACGTAACTCGCAACCTCTAGGTTCGGTTTTCTTTCGAAGACCTTCCCCTCGAAAAAAGATTTCATTTTGAAAAAAGTTTGGATTGGAAAAATTCCAATTCAGGCAACTATTTGAATATTTATGAATCCTATAGCAAGAATTTCAAGTGTTGAACATCTCAGAACATAATATAACGTTACTAAAAATTCAGCTGCGTCTTACACATGCCAATTCTTGTCCGTAAACCAAGAAATAGAGAAATGTTTTTTCAATGTCTAAAATGTTGTTTCTGATGTAAACTAGTAAAGTGGGTCAACTTGTAGGAAATGTAATCTCTGAAAACGTTCACCTGCCACTAGGTAGCTAGGTACTTATCGTGTGAACCAAATCTTATGGTTCAGGGTTACCACCTATTTCTTTATGCATGGTACTAACTACAGCTTCTAAATTGTGTGTGTAATGGATAGCTTCTCTCTTCCAACCATTAGCAGCCCCTTTGAGGCACCGGTGATGGGTTTCACCTCGTTATTGACCCTAAAATGTATTGCGATTTGCGTCACGTTGAAAAGATGCGGGGAAAAAGGAAAAATATCTGACGTGGATTATGAAAAGACTCTTGTAACCTTATTTCTTGACGACGCCGCGACGGTTAAAAAGATGCATTATCAGTTTTATCACATGAAAAACTATCTCTTCCCAATACCTGGATAGGCATAACACGTACGTCGCAAACTCATCAGGATTAGGAACTCCTAATCAAAATCCTTTACAAAAACAATAAAAACTGTATTGAACTGAATTGAATATTTTAATGGATAATCTTTGTTATTGTCTATTGATACGCAATAACATTTTATTGGCATGTTTGTGTATTTCACTTTATCTGTAGCTGCATGTATCGTGGACACCATTAAAGAGATTTAGATAACGCTAGATTGGTAACTTTATGAGTCAGTATCTAGGATGTTTTTATCAAAGGAAATAGATCTATTCCATTAAATATTACGGTATTTATATGAGGGTTTCTTAAATAATGGTTTTGGTCTATTTCAATAACAATTACGACAAAGTTTGTTCTTTTATTAAAAAAGCTTTATATAAAAAAGTAGAATAAAATATATTAAAGACCTATTTTAAGCTCCTTTTGAAAGTAAGTAACTTAGGTAAAATAATTAGTTTTCTGTGGGTTATAAATTTATAATTACTGAGTCTAGAAATAAAGTGGTGCACATTTATAACATAATTATTATTATGGTTTAGAAAACTTAAGACGACCTTTTATCGTGGATGCCTTCCAGCTTCAACATCAAAGCCTCTAGACTCGAAGTCTAGAGTCTGCACGGAATTCTTTTCTATAGGTAGATGTTCACGCCAAATACTGCTTTCCAAATGTATTAAAGTAAATCCGGAAAACGTTTGCGGATAATGTCATTCCCATACATTTAAAAGGCACCGATTGGCGTGAGCGTTTACAAAAAAGAGATTTGTCTAGAGACACCTACTTCGCGAGAGAAATCAAACGAGCCCAGACTCCATAGGGTTGACAATGCAAATAATTAACAATTTAAATGAGTAACGGTATTTTACAGATGCGGTTGCTTTGTGTAAACGTGAGAATAATACAAAAAATAATATATGTAGAACACATACAATGAACGCATTATAACCACGAGTCGAAGGCAATCATTTTATCCGTCACATAAATATGTATATTCCCGGACATGGAATTCAACCCAAGGATTTTTCGCTCTGCTGACAGCCAGCAGCGTTATTACTGCTGAGCTGTGGGTTTCCCAAAGAGGAGCAAGGTCAGGTTACTAGTTTAGCATTCATTAATATTCTGATAGAGATTCCTCAGGCTGTGAGTATAGTAACATCATAAAACAGATAATATACTCAAAGGAAATATATGAGGAATATATCAAAGGAAAGAGAAAACTGATTTCATCAGAGAACTGAACTAATTTACTGAGGGAATTAATATAACTTCTATTAGATAGCGGTGCGTCGCATTGATATTTTATATTTCAATGGGAAACGTCGATGGAACTAGATCCACAAGGTGAAGCAAGATCGCAATTCCGATCGCAAATCGGTCCAATGAGCTGAACCACATTTCGATCTAACAGATAGCTATAAATCAGAACAAAAGATCATCCATTAAACAAAGGGTATTGTTCCTATAGCCGACAGTCGACACTCGACAGCCGCACCCAGCTATGGGAAGATGTCGGAGATACACTGCTCGGTACAGCGCGGTACAACACGACGCGACTTCGGCAGGAATCGGCACTATACCTACATAATAATGGGGGTCCTAATGGTAAGCTCTGGAGTTTGAAGCTCTTTATTGCAACAGCTGGCAATCATACAGACTTGCGACGCCATCCACGGCTACGTACAGGCATCTATTTGGTGTGTTAGGTTATCCATCCTCGAACCCAAATCTACTGAGAATCCTTTGAAAAAACGACAATACGAATACAAAAATGAACACACACATTACTCAAAAAAATGCCCCAACTCCCCGAGGTTTAGTAAGTACTTTAAATTTGCCTGATAACTACCACTCTCTTGGTCGAGTCTGCCGCCAACAACTCGTCGTATTCGGTCTAGGAACTGGAGAGCCAGTTCTTTCTTGGTCTGCAACGCACCCGTGATGCTTTTGGTGTTACCTGCTGTTGTACACGGTTCTGACAATTTACCGTCATGTCGCTCACCTGCTCGTTTGTCGGGTATTTACATAAAATTATTACAGATGAAATGAAACTTTGAATGAAGTACCTACTTTACGCCCACGAAGTTGCGGGCGCCTGGTATGATTGTACAGTAATAAGACGGCGCGACGGTATTTCAGTAGTAACATGAGGGATGGTGTTACGTTATCTGTCCTTGTGGTCCGGGTGGTCATTTGTGCGTGCTGGTCGCAATGGTCGCAGTGGTAGCCAATAAGGAACATCCGGCCCTTTCTACTTATTTCCTTGTGTGTTGGTGACTTTAACAGCTGTAATAAAATTTCAATTAGCGTATTAATTGGACAAAAATGAAGAATGTTGGTGTATCGTCAAAGAGGACTTTAAAGTTTTTGAGAAACTGTAAAGTAGCAGTAGATCCGTCAATTGGTAAACAAGACAAAGATAAAAATCAATAAATAAAACAGTCGAATGAAAGGGACCTTGAATAGATTTTGGAAAAATTTCAGTTGTCTACAGGATTTGAACTCGAACCCACCAGCGGAACACCGTCTTTCAATCCACTAAGCCATTGCACGCAAGCAAAGCTATCACGCACTAAATTGCTCAAGATTTCCCGAACTCATCCGAAATGAGTTCGTGATTGAATCAAAGCAATTACAGTAACTACCGTCCGTACTCCGTAGATAGATGGTCTGGTTCGCTGCAAATGGAATAAAGAGTGTACACTGTGCAGTGTGGTAGGATGAGATGAGATAGGATCCTGTCCTGAACTCCTGAGTGGGTGCACTGTGCACTGAGCGCGGCGGAGAGACGCTGCGGCCGACGTAATCCGACACGCGGCCGCGCGGCTCCGACTTATGCTAGGGTAGTCACCATTTATACTTTACCGATTTCAGGGAATCCTATTAAGAATTATCTTGATAAAATGTCATTTCTAAGTGCCCATAAAAACTTCAGGTGTGTTTTATAAGTAAAGATTATTTTTTTATTGGCTTAAAATATCATTAATTATTCATTCGTCAACTATTCAAGGGATAGCTACTCTGCTATGTTACATGATATTTTGTAGAATTTGATCAAATTAGAATAATAGGTTTTCTGG
The DNA here is from genome assembly GCA_911387775.1 of Thymelicus sylvestris. Lineage (NCBI taxonomy): Eukaryota > Metazoa > Arthropoda > Insecta > Lepidoptera > Hesperiidae > Thymelicus > Thymelicus sylvestris. The sequence goes on along the minus strand of OU426905.1, from coordinate 14,591,282 downwards.
AGTTTTCTATTTTGAAGAACATTATTATATTTTTTACATACAGTTTTTAAACTTACTTTGTTATTATCTTGCTCAGAAACCTCTAGATACGGTCACAGAGTTACTAAGTAATCCTGATAAATAAGGTGGTGTGTAGGTACTGCCATAAAACTTAACACTGTATGTAATTGGACAATGAAATGAAAATGGAAAAGATGGTACGTAGCCATAAAATTTAACAATGTAATTGGGTAATTAAATAATAATGGAAAATGGGAAATTTATTTCAAACTATACAGCAAATTGTCTATCGAAGTTCACTGACCATTCACTGACCAATATGTACTGTAATTCAAAATCTCATCCAGCTCTTAAAATCGTTATCTTTTTGAGCTATTTAATTTATCTAGTGTGTGCTCAGCCCTGTCTTGCTACGCACACAGCACTCACACTAACGCATGTTGGTATCCTGTAATGTCATGCAAATAGCCAACTGGCACACGGGGTTACGGTACGATACGATACAGGGCCGTCTATACACAAACTGACATGTCGATACGCGCTAGGGTCGTTTATACACATGTATGACTCTCATGTTGACATAAGAGTAAGCTGATGATGACTGCAGTCAAATTATCCCTGGAGGGCAAAGTTGAAGTTCCTTGAATTGACCAGCGGGCCTATTATGAACTTTTATAAAACCATTCATGTTCCAGGCAATTCATTTATCGGGCTTGGAACGACGTATGATTGGCTAAAAAGCGGTCACGTGAAACTTTTTAGCCAATCATTCGTCGTTCCAAGCCCCATAAATGAATTGCCTGGAACATGAATGGTTTTATAAAAGATCATAATAGGCCCGCTGAACTGAATTAGATGCTCTAATTTCTAAAAATTTTGCCACAATCATGTCACCTGTGACCTGTCCAACTGTAGTAAACCTCTGGCTTCCAGTGTTTTGTAACTCTGGTGTTAACTGGCTCTACCGACGATCAGTTATAGATTATAATTTGATGTTTCCTATAATCTAAATTTTACTAACAAAAAATAACCGACTTCAAAGTCTCAAAAACGACTTGTCAGTCAGATTTCGTTCAAATTTATGTGGGACCACATGACAAGCACCTGCTTTCGATTAAAAAAAGAATCATCGAAATCGGTTGGCGTGATATTGAGTTATTCGTCAAATTGTCGCGCACATCTTAACACAAATTTACGACTTATGTGGTTTTATCATGGATGCCATTGTCAGATCTCAATAAAATTTATATGGGACCACATGACAGCCACCAGCTTTCGATTAAAAAAAGAATCATCAAAATCGGTTCGCCCAGTCCAAAGTTCTGAGGTAACAAACATAAAAAAAAAAAAAAAAAAAAAAAAAAATACAGTCGAATTGAGAACCTCCTCCTTTTTTTGAAGTCGGTTAAAAACAAAATGTCAAACATGAACGTCCCACCCAGGACAACATACAATCGGGTTAAAATTTTACGTGTTCTAATCCTTTCCATGGTTTTTCTCTGTGTCAAGTATCATTTAGCGCTGATGCGATAGCGATGGAAATAAAAACATTATACATTAGTCTTACACTTTCACATTTATTTTATTAAGGAAAAGCCGTATTCCTAGTAGCCCTTTTGTATTATAAAACACATGCATTATGCTCTCTGACTCTCTGTTCGCACACTACAGGAGTTGCACAGCCAGCATACAACATAGCCTTGAGAGCAAAATGTTGTTCTCTTTGTGTACTGAGAGCGTAACGATAACGTTACCATAAGGCCACTCACATGTAAATGGGATGAGACTGAGAGAGCTCTCCCGTCTCCGTGAAACAGTTCTTGGATAACTATTTCTCTTGTCCCAACATCAATGTTGCATAATTAAGAGTAACTTAGGGTAATCTCGGTGGAAGATATTAAATAAACTTAATTAATCTCTATGAGATTATTTGAATACGGCTGAAGGGACCACCTGTGTGTTGGCAAGTGTCCACCACCCGTCAAGGCCATTAGGGTAGGGATGTTCCGATACCATCAAAGTATCGATACCTACTCATTTCGATAATACTCAAATCTTTTTTCGATACTACTTAAACAAGTACTCCTAAAGTATCGACACTTACTGATATCGATACTTTTTAGTACTTTCATATTTTATTTTTATTTTGAGGATGCTTACAATGAACGTTGAAGGACGATAATTAAAACAAAATTGAGAAGAAAAAAAAACTATTTATTATAAATCTTTTACTGATACTTTTTAGTAATTTTTTTCTTATTTTATTTTGAGGATGTTATTGTTAACGTTGAAGGACAATAATTAAAACAAAATTGAGAAGAAAAAAAAACTATTTATTACAAATCTTTTGCGTCACGTGCATACTTTAAAAAAAAGCTCTTCAGCATTAAGATTTTTTTTGATGGTAAGTGGCTATCGTCGCCCATGGACATCAGCAACACCAAAGGCATCACCGATGCGTTGCCGGCCAAGAAAGAGAGAAGAAAAAGAAAGAAAGAACTGGGTCTCAAGCCCCCAGCCGGAACACGACGAGTCGTTTGGCGGTTGACTCATGCTCGAGGGTGGTAGCTATCCAGGCGAACCCCATGGAGAAATAATAATAGTAATAATGGTATTAATTAAATTAATTACTCGTGAACAATAACTTTCTTTTCACTTGTGTCATCACAATATTGCGGGCGGGCGCGGGCGTCTCTCTCGCTTTCGGCTCGGGCTCGGGTGAAGTCGAACGAATTCGGCTTGCCTGGCGCGAGACAACGGCGACAACGCGACACTCACGCTGCCACGCGACGCGACGAATACCGATTACCGATAACTCGGTAACCGAGCGCGATCAGCTTTTGCTCACTCATTCTGTATTAAGTTCTGTATGATGGGTTCGGTTTTTTTTAAATGGTGATGCTGATTCGATTTGATACCAAGTAATTTTGTTTCGATACCGAGTAGGTATGTATCGCAAAATTGATTCGATACAATAAGTACTTGGTATCGAATCAAAAGTATCGAGTACTTACTCGTATGTACTAGTATCGGAATATCCCTACATTAGGGAAATACAACAATAGGGGTGGGATCGATTAGTTACTGTCAACAAAATAGAGCAAAAAAATTATCTTTTTATACCAATACATTTTATTTTACTTAGTTATTTATTAATATCCTTACACTTCATGCAATATAGAAGACTTTTTGTGATTAAAATGTTTGCAAACGGTAAGAATAGTGCACATAATTTAAACTGTTTAGTCTGTTTGTATGTAAAATAATACATCGACTTCTTCGTTGTGTTGTGACCCAACTCGCAAAGTGAGGGTCCCAGGTTAGATTTTAAGCCGGGGAATACAAATGTGTACGCAGTGCAACGTAAATGAATTTGACTGTATTATGTTTGTTCCAGGGGTGATCCTGGTGTTTGTGACGCCTCACCAGTCCTAGTGAAGGGGTGAAGTACTTAGAGGTCATTATATCGGTAGATACCTATAGTACAGTACCTACCACTATCCTCTACCCAGCTCCAGTCATTTGGCACCGAGTGTACTCTTAAAACAGTTGCCAAATTTCAAATCGATTTCAGATAACCGCCACTCGCTACTATCTCTATGTATATGACATATCTCTATGACATAATAAGTGTATGGATGGATAGCCTGTAGTGAAATAACAAGCAATAACAACTGTCCGATCAATTGACACTTTGTTGATAGCTGATCAACACTAAAAAGAAAAACACATTCCTCCCTACGTTTCATACGACACCTGTGGACAGTTCACATCAGGATAAGTAAAAGCCGGATACAACCGAATACCTCGGGATCGATTACTTATAATTATTGTACAATGAATATACAGCAGTAGGTACAATCTTGCAAAGATGTAAAGAATATACAATATTCTTGCAGTGTATGGAGGCAAGCTTAAAAAAGTATTCAAGAGCAGCATGTCGTGGCGAGCGCCTCGTTTTATGCCTCTTTTATTTCCTCTATTCTGTAGTGGCCTCATAGTGGCCTGGACGAGATCGCTTAGGGATAAGATAAGTCTGCCTTTTATGATATAATCGTATACCAAATTAGGTATATTCGAACAAAGCATGTAATTTCCTTTATATATTATTTTAGTGAATAAAATTTCAATGTTAAAGAGTCAATTGTCCTAACTTAAATTAAATTCATTTACCGTAGCGAAGAACGTTACTTACTATACTTTGTTGCAGGTATTACTGTACTGGAAGAAGACGTATTGAAAATGCTAACGATTTCTTAAGAAACACTCATAAATTTATAAGACTTGAAATACCCTAAAAATAAAAAGCATCACGAATGCTCAATGTAACGGAATTCAACACGAGACAAATCACGAGGAAAGAATTACATATAAGAGGACGTGTGAAGTGTATCGCATCACGTCACGTCACGTCACGTCACGTGTCGGGTGTAAAGCGTCTTTAGTTAGCGCTAAAGAATGTTAAATCGTTAATTGAGCCGTGGGCAGTGATCGATTGCTGCGCCGCGAACGATAAAACCTTAATGAAAACATAATCCGGCTCGCTCCCCGCGCCGTCCCGCGCCCGCGCCGGACCGATCTCATTTTTAATTATATCCCCGTCCTCTCCGTAAGGAAGATTGATTTTAGTTAAGCGCGTTGAATAATTTAATTCGGGAGAAGTAAACGACTTGAAAAACATAAAGCGCACACACAACACGCATTCTCATTGACGCTCCTGTGTTAAATTACAATGACAATATTATAATCCTTGTGCCGGGAACATGAATTAAAAAAACGAGTTACATTTTTGAAGAACATTTTGCACTCAAGCTAAAAGATGAATGTAAATGTATGAATAGATGACATAAAGATAACAATGAGTAGGTACGTGTGAGAGTGGTTATAGTGGGACAGGGTTGTGAGAAAAATGTTATGGCTAAGAAAGATTGTGGAGTTGAAAATAATAACATAAATAAAAATATTAACTAGACACGCTGCGCTGCTCCTGAATAATAACAGAGTGTAAGATAACCACAATGATGATAATAAAATAATCCATTAGTTAGACAAACTGAAAAATTCTCAAATGTTACACATAAAGTTGGTGCTACCTTGAGTAATACACATTGCTAGAACACACGTGTTACCTACATTACGTACTTAAACCATTTAAATAAGGAAGGTAGGAAAGATAAGGAAAAGGAAAGATAAGCATACTAGATACGCTAATAAATAATAATAAGCTTCAACGGCTGTCAGACAACCGGCTTTCGGCCGTTCGCCTGGTAATCGGTTATTGCAGAAAAAATTTGGCCCATAATCCCAGCCCCAATCCCGAATCCCGGCCGGGGCTGTCTCGGGACCGGGAGCGCTCCTTAAAGTCCCTTTTTAATTACATCGCCCTTGCGGCGCTAAGGAAGATTGATTCAGATTAACACTGAATAATACTGTCAAATGTCCGGGCACTGGGAATTTAATAACTTTATGCATGTGGGTGGGTGGTACACTGAGTTACAATAATTATTTTATGCATAATCTTAAATTCATATTTTAGAAAACCCCAACAGTTTTGTTTACACTACCATAGCTAAGAAAGCTCTCGAATAAGTCATCTTTCAAAGAAAAAAAATATATCAAAATCGGTTCATCCGTTTGGGAGCTACGATGCCACAGACAGACATACAGATACACAGATACACAGACACATTAAACTTATAACACCCCTCTTTTTCGTCAGGGGTTAAAAATTTAATACGCATAGTATTATATTAATAACATAAACGAATATTGTTAATTGAACCTATCAGTACAGACAAAAAAACTATTATTATTAGTGACGGCATAGGGAAACATTTTGGGTCTATACTGAGCTACTACATTACACACCCAGTACTAAACTTGTGCTCACCGGGAGCCAACTTTGAGTATTTAATTAATCAGATTAATTCAAAGGACTTAGATAGGAACACTTCCATAGTACTGATGATTGGTGATAGTCTGGACATTAAAAAGTGGCAAATTACTAAGTGTATAAAAAAGTTATTATTATTAAATGAGAAAACCAAATGTCAATTTGTAATTTGTGCATTTCCATACTCCAATAATTTAAGCCATACACAAAATGAATATATATATAAACTGAATAAATCTTTGTACAACTTGACAAATGATCATAGGGATGCTATATTGTATTTTGACATAAATAAATTTATTTCATCATGTAGGGTATCTAGGGATATTATTTATCTGCCAAAAAAATATAAAAAACAATTAGCTAAATTATTAGCTTACCATCTGAATGATGCTGTTACAAATAGGGTAACAAAGTCTATTGACACATTTATTGAGTGTGGTAGTAGTACCACTATTTCTATTTTAGACAAATGTACTAATATTTGTACAAGTAATAATTTAAACTAGATAAAAAGACAATGGATAAGCCCTCTTATTTAAATATAGTTCATCAGAATATACAAGGCTTAACCGGCAAAGAATTAGAATTAGAATTATTTGCTGAACATAGCAATATTAATGTATTATGTATAACAGAGCATTGGATACCATACTTACAAGGTCATGTTAGTTTGAATAATTATAGATTGTCAAGTGCGTTCTTTAGAAGGACTGCTATTCATGGGGGTTCTCTAATCTTAGTGCAAGATAATATTTCTTTTAAAGACCGAAAAGACATTGTTAGTTTATCTGTTGAACGCACTATTGAACTGGCATGTGTGGAACTGGAGCGGTTTTTTATAGTCTGTGTATATAGGCCCCCCTCTGGTGACTTTAGTATTTTCGAAGATACACTGGAGGATGTACTTAAACGGTTAGTCTCTAAAAAAGAAGTAGTGATATGTGGTGACTTCAACGTAGACATCTTATTAGATAGTCCTATGGCTACTAGGCTACTAAGTTTGTTTAAATGCTTTAATTTAAATCCAATATTCAATGAGCCAACCAGAATAACTGACACTACAGCTACATGTTTAGATAATATCTTTTGCAATTGTGAGATTTTAAATAAAGAGATATTCAGTAAGTTGAGGTCAGACCACTGCGGACAAAAAATTTCGTTGTATAATTCTGTTAATAAGAAAAAACAATTAATAAAATGTAGACCAATAACTAAAAAAAAGATTTCAACTTTTAAAGAGAAAATTCAATCAAAACTACAAACGCATTTAACGTTACAACAAAGAGATCCAATTAAACTATATACCACATTGTCAAATAACATAAATAATGAATTTAATCAAATTTTCAAGTTTAGGTATATAGATATAGCTAAAAATAGTAAATTTAGTGATTGGGCTACTGTAGGTATTTATAAAAGCAGGAACAAGATGTACGATCTCTATGCCGAGAAACAATACAATTTTTCTCCATCTTTTCAGGAGCATGTAAGAAATTATTCAAAAATCTTTAAAATAGTTTGCATTCAGGCGAAATCAATGTACATAAAGGACAAGATTATTAACTCGGATAACAAAATAAAAACGGCTTGGAATATAATTAGTAGTGAGAATGGTAACGCAAAGTCCTGTGATTTCAGTTACGAACTGTTGATTAATGATAACACAATCACTGCTGATAAAGACGTGGCAAGTGAGTTTGAAAATCACTTCCGTAATATTCCTATAACGTTAACTAGTTCATTAGCTTCTTCGCCGACGGAAGCACTTTCTATATTAAAAAATCATGTTAATGAATGTAATATTTTATTTGAATTTAAACATATAACCACTAGAGACTTAATTAGCGCATTTCAGTCTCTGAAGGTAAAGAATACCGGTGACTTATGGGGCATTTCGGTAAAAATAATACAGCATATTATAGATATTATAGCACCATATTTGGTCATAGTTTTTAATAAATGCATAGATCTAGGTATCTTTCCAGATCTTATGAAATGCAGCAAAATTATACCACTTTTTAAAACAGGCGAAAAAACCGATATTAATAACTATAGACCAGTTTCTATTTTACCAACTCTTAGTAAGATTTTTGAAAAAATAATATTGAATCAAATGCTGTCCCATTTCAACAATAATAATTTATTACATCCTGATCAATACGGTTTCACTAAAGGCCGTAGTACAACCGATGCAGGGGCTAGGCTTTTAAAGCATATATTTGAAGCATGGGAATCATCACAAAATGCCATAGGTGTATTTTGTGACTTATCTAAGGCATTTGATTGTGTTCAGCACGAAACATTGCTGTTTAAACTTGGCCACTATGGTATAAAAAACAAGGCCCTTAGCTTGATCGCGTCGTATTTGAGTGATAGGATACAAAAAGTTAGTATAAAAGATATTAAGTCATCGGGGTCACCGGCTGTGTTGGGTGTACCGCAGGGCTCGATCTTGGGTCCGTTTCTTTTTCTGGTATACATTAACGATTTACCACATTATGTAAAGAACCAAGCGGATATTGTACTATTTGCTGACGATACATCATTAATATTTAAATGTGAAAGGAATAAAGTAAATTTTGACGACGTAAATAGTGCTCTTTCGCATGTGTCGCGTTGGTTCACTATCAATAATTTGCTTTTAAATGCAAAAAAAACTAAATGTATAGAGTTTGTACTACCTAATGTTAAAAAAGTTAACAAATCTCTCAGACTGAATAATGAAATATTGCACATGGAGGAATCCACGGTCTTTTTAGGGGTGACCTTAGATAGTAAACTTCAGTGGGGCCCACATATAACAAATCTCGCGACTAAACTCGGTAGGGCTGCTTACGCTGTTAGGAAAATAAGGCAGTTTACTGACGTCGAAACTGCTAGGATGGTTTATTTTGCATATTTTCACAGTATTATGTCATATGCCATCTTGCTGTGGGGCAAAGCAGCCAGTATAGAACAAATTTTCATACTACAAAAAAGAGCTATTAGGGCTATTTATAAACTTAGATCTCGTGAAACTTTGCGTGACAAGTTCAAAGAAATAGGTATACTTACAGTAGCCTCACAATATATCTATAGTAACGTGGTTTTTATACGGAATAATATAAGCGCGTATAAACAAAATTTTGATATCACTAATCGCCAAACAAGAAAAATGCACCAGTTAGTAACGCCATCTTACCGTCTTTCTAAAGTGAAGCGATCTTTTATGGGCCGTGGTGTACAGTTCTATAATAAAATCCCAAAGTTAATACGTGATTTGCCAGTGGAATTATTTAAGAAACATGTAAAATCTCAACTTTTAGGGAAAGGCTACTATACTGTAGATGAGTACATAAATGACAAAGACGCATGGAAATGACCAGATCTGCAACCAGTTCCGTACAGGCTAGTGATACTTCTTTGTAAGAAATATACCAATGTATTTTATTTTTAAAAGATGTGCTGAGGAGTTTCTTTCGGCTTTTCTTCTCCTCCATGACAAAGCACCTTTCCGAAAAGCTGGTAAATTAAAAAAATGACGTGCATAAGTGTATCAATGATACCTACATGAATAAATGATTTTGAATTTGAATTTGAATTTGAATTTCCATGGCTATTGGTATTATTATATCGTATTTGCATAGGCGTGGTGGAACTAAACAGTTTCTAGCAGGTAAGTATTCGGTTTATAATATTTTTAGTAGCTCCACATTCAGCCAGGTGCACTTAAGTACTAGAGCAAGTGATTACGTGTATGTGTAATACGTGATAGTGTCTATCAGCGGTCGGAACCGTGCATTACTGTCCGTGAAGCATGGGGCGGCGCGGTTCCCAGCGCGCTTTAACCATAATTAGATAATGACATGTTTCATGTTTGACTGGTTCCGCTCGCACCGTGCCGCACGCCGCGGCCGCACGCCGCGGCCGCACGCCGCGGCCGCACGCCGCAGCCGCATGGAGCTAACAATGCACTCGGCAGCGTACGGGTAACTGGAAACTGGCTATGGAGTATGGAGCACGTATTGTTCTTGCAAACTGTGTTAGTGGGGATGAGAAATACATAGTAGAAATCAGCCGGTAAACTTCTTACGCGTCATTGAAGTATTATTACTAGCGTATAGAATGGACACCGCGAACACAATGTATGTTCCAATGAATTGACGCCGCGCGGCTTCAATATCCAATGGATTCGTTCGATTTTGAAAGGAGAACAGGAAGGCTATTCCAGATTTGTAACTTGACAGCGGAGTTTCAAAATTGACGTTCGAGTTCTAGGATCACTTCAATTCGCAAGTGCGTACTAGATGATTAGATAATGACATATCAATACGATGCAAGTTCGCTTTTGTTTTGTAACTTGACAGCGGAATACACGATGAGTTTCTAAATTGAAGTAAGAGTTCGAGACTCCCTTCACCTCGCAAGTGCGTACCAGATGATTAGAGAATCACATATAAAGATCTCGGACTCGAACTTCAATTTTGAAACTCATCGCGGATTCCGCTGTCAAGTTACAAAAGTGAATAGCCTTGCAGGGGCTCAATTTTGAAAATAGAACCTCCCCGCGGCGCGGAGGGGACACATATTTTGTTTGAGATGTCTTCTCTATGTATACTTATACCTCAATGTTACGCGTAGATTATTGCGAACATTTTTTTTTCAAAATTTTTGTGCACTCCCCGTGGTTTCATGAAGACTTAACTGATCCACAGGGGCTACAGGCAAGCTGATGAATGATGATGTAAATGACATGCCTAATGCATTTATTATGACAATCTATTTATACCATGTTTAATAAATATTTTATTCGTAGATAGTTATGTTTTATTAAGAATCAGCATTGAAATATTGTGCATATTACTGAATTATTGAGTAAACGACCCGGATCCCCGAAAATAAAATAAAGAAAGAACTGGCATTCTCAGACTGTGCATCAGAACTTTTTAAATAGGTACTTATTAACGGTTCTTTCCATAGGAGTGTAGACAGGCAGGAATCTCTAGAGGCTACTTCATTAAAATGTATTATCCGATATTAAAATCGCAGCTGACCTGATGATACAAAGCGAATGTTAAAAAAAGTAAGGAGCCGGGGACTGCCGGGGACTGCCGGGGCCTGCCGGGGCCTGCCGGGGAGGCTAGGCTTAGAATTTCATTAAGGCCGCAGCTCGCACAAAGGGTCCTTATCGAATACCATTACGAGATATTTTTCTCCACTGAAACTCCTCAGAGATTCATCTTGCGAAGGGTTAGAACGAGTCTGATGTTATTTGAGCGCAGGGGAGGCTACGTCGGCGGTGCGGCTCGAAGGACCAACACAATAACGTTTTGTTACACGAACCGAAATGAATAACCGTGATTTGAAAGCCCCTTTCACAAGATGTAGATTTGTTTGTGCTGGACAAACGATGGAACGACTCGTCTTGATGTTTAATGGTTTCGCGTTGCAGTGAGAAAACATGAGATTTTTGATGATACCTGTAGTTGTACATAAATAAAGGGTAATGTCAACCTCTGTACGAAACAAGTTACGTTCAGTGGCAACCTAAATTTGATGTAATGTAAAATGTCAAGAAAGTTATAGGGCTAACCGGCTAAGCAGTAAACGTACGTTAACTACTACTTGTACTGAACGTATGGCAACTAAAGGCCGGTTTACATTATCTTAGTTTTTAGTAGAGTGATTTAGTACAACTAGAAAGGCAAATGCTATAGTACTTTAGTACACGTGCGAGTGAACGTTTATATTTCTTCTAGTAGAGTGTCATTTCGTCGCCGCGATGAACAATCAACGTCTCAAAATACGCGCTATTCTACGCAAAATACTTAGTGTAATAATGTTTCACCTGTTTATTTTTGTATAAAACATTTTTGACGTTCCACAAACATTCATAAACTACATATTCAGACACAAATTTTACCGTTGTGTCTTCTGACCATTTCGCCATTATTTTAAATATTAACGTTAACGCACGCGTCGCGGGTCACTTGTGCTGTAACAGGTATCGTAGAACTCATTTTCTTCTGCGAGGGGAATTAATTAAATATTTAACGGGGCGTTTCTTAGTTAATTTAATTTACTTAAAAGAATGTAGCGAGTGAACCATGTGCTTTCATAGTGAATAGTACCATCCTTGTATTCTGTTGTACGCTGAATTATTCAAGCCCATAAGGCTTGATATTATTATTTTAATTATTTTAAATTCTTTTAATAAAGGCGGTGAGCCATAGTGTTGGATCTATAAGGGTCGGTGAGGCAACTAAATGTGTCTAGCCGAGTGACCGTTGTTCTACTAAGTCAATTAATTAATGGCTGGACATTGTAATAATTAATTAACTATATCCATGGTTCCGTAATAGCCGCGAGGACTGTATAAACTGTTGTGTAAGACGTGGCTTTCTGTACTGATAGGAGGTGTTACCGAGAGGGAGTTCTGTTTACGGCTGAGCTGTTTTTGCTGAGCTGTTTTTGGAGTGAGCTGTTTACGGCTGAGCTGTTTTCTGGAGAGCTGCTTTTGGGAGCCTGAGCTGATTCCGAAGTTCGGTTCCGAGGGGAAGTTCGAACCTCTTCCTCAACGGGTTAAATTTGTGCGAGCTTTCCTTTAGATTAAGATTTTCATTAGTTTAATAACCCCGCTCGAACTTCATCCTCTTAACGGGTCAAATTCGTGCGAGACTTCCTCTTAAGTTCTGGATTTAGTGTGCACCCACTCTGGGTGAAATTGTACAACTATTAGTTGTGTCCGTTAGGGCGGACACCATTTAATTTAATAATTTTTACTGTTAAATAATATAACCATCGGCGGTGTCCGTTAGGACGGACATCACTGAACCAAAAGGGTTAAGTGTAATTCGACCAGCCAAACAAGCCAGCGGCCCACTCTTTTCTATATTATTGTGGGGATTCTTTAAACCTTGTGTTTAGGAATAAATGTTATTGGACTTTAATCTGAACAACCTCTTTTATTTACCTCTCATTCCCGCCCCACGGGAATTCCCCTTTTACATTGGCGCCCAACGTGGGGCTTTCGCTGGTTTGTGCAGGTTCCTGCCCGCCTCTGGTCTTTCGCTCAGTGACGGATTGGCTGGTCGTGACTTATAAAATTTTTTTGTGGACTTAAGACTGAATCTGAATACTGTTTGTGTACTACTGTAGTGGGGCATTGAGGGTTCAGTGGAGGCTTCACCTGCTACTGGACTTTCATTCTGTAACGTATTGGCTGTGTCGATATTGATAAAACTTTTACTTTAATGTTGAAAGGTACTGCGATCTGTGTATTATTGTACTAACCATTACACCTAAGTTCTGACTACTAATACAATTCTGGTTGAACTTGAATTCCTGAATTATCATTTATATCATTTAAATTTAAATCTTAACTATTCACGATGTCTGAGGAACGTCCTATTAAATTTAACTTACTTAACAAGGAGGAATTAATTTATGAGGTAACGGTCCGGGGTGCGGTACCTGAGACCACGGTGGAACGCTTGCGGGCACAGGTGTCACGCTTAGCTAAGGAGTTTCCAAGCGATGAAGTTAATGAGTTTGAGGGAGACGTAGAAGCGGAGTTAAAATTAATTTCAAATAAAGTCACTGAGTTGGAGGAGCTTCTTGACCAGAAACCCCTCCCACTCAAACGAGTAAATAGGATTCAGGCTTTATGTAACCACCTCTTTCATCGCTTAAGTCGTGTTGTGGCGGATACTGAGACGACGCGGGCTCTTAAGGACCGATTAGATAGACTTCTACTCGTTTTAATAAATAGGGTTGACCGTATGACGTTCACCTTTACTAGCAGTTTTGATTTTAAGCCTGTCGGGGATGGGTCTTCTACGCCTGCTGAGAGGGAATCTGGTGGGATGGTTCCGGTAGTAACCTGCGAGCGCGGTTCCTCTGTCTCGTCGCTGAACCTTAAATTTAGTGGCAAGGATAGCGTGCAGGAGTTCATCGTGCGGATAGATGAGTTGTGTAGGTCCCGGAACATCTCGAAGGAGAAATTGTATAATTCGGCAGCGGAGTTATTTATTGGGGAGGCTTTGTACTGGTATCGTGGTATCTGTGATGAGGTGGAGAGCTGGGAGGAATTAAAAACTGCGTTGCTAGAGGAATTTTTACCATTTAATTACGACCATAGATTACTTCAGGAGATCCGTTCGAGGACTCAAGGCCCCGACGAGTCTCTCTCTGCGTATTTGTCAATTATGCGTAACTATTTCTCTAGGTTGCGTAAGCCTTTGGATGATGCTGAAAAATTAAACATAGTGAGATTTAATATTAGGCCATCGTACTCAATCCCCTTGGCTAATGCGGACATACAGACGTGGGCGGACCTGAAGAGGCGTGGTCGGCAGCTGGAGGAGGCGCGGCAAATGGCGGATTGCTTCCAGGAGCCCCCGAGAAATCTGCCAAATGCCGTGGCCCCTGACCTGGCCTATAAGGGTAAGCCGGCACGTCCACGCTGTGAGGCGGTCGCCAAGGCGGAAAAGTTCTGCGTGCGGTGTCGTGTGAAAGGTCACACGCTTAGTGAATGTGCTGCGCCGCGTAGTCTGGTCTGTTTTAGGTGTGGTGAGAAGGGCGTGAATGCTGCCACATGCCCTTAGTGTGTTGCTGCTAGTAGGTCTGTTGCTGCTGGTAGGCCTGCTCCTGCTGGTAAATCTGTTGCTGTGCTACGTGTGGAGCGCCGTGGTGAGCGTACCTCTGCCGAGGAGTGGCGCGAATGGTGTAATTACATACATAATTTCTTTAATAATTCTAGGTCTGGTGTGGAAGTGAGTGACACTCATGTCCAGTCGAAGGATTCTGGAGATGCTCGTCCTTATTTAGAAGCTGATATTTGTGGTGTACCTTGTTCTGGTCTGTTGGATTCCGGATCGGAAATCTCTATTATAAGTGGTTCTGCTATTGGGAAATTCACGGAGTTTTGTGAGATACAAAACCCCGATAGTATAAGTTCTATTATTACTGCGACTGGGTCTGCTTCCCCTGTTGCGGGCTATATGTTTTTACCTGTTGTAGCAAATGGTGTTCTGCGAGTAATAAAATTTTATGTTGTACCGGGTCTGTCTACTTCATTGCTGTTTGGTCTGAATTTCTGGAGAGCTTTTCAGGTCGCGCCGGAGGTGCTGCGCCTGGTGAAGCCAGAGGTTTCTACGGGCTTGAGGGAACCCGTGGAGGCTATTGTGTCTGCAGTCTCTGTGCACGCCCTTCCGATGCTTTTACCGAAGAGCGGAGGAATGTAAAGGCAGTTGTGCGTAAGGGTAGCTCATCGTCGTATAGTGTTAGGGTTAATAGTAAGAGAGCCGTTGCTGCGGAGTCGAGGCGACGTCTTGTATCTAGGGATAATAGTTTAGGTTCTTCGTGTTTTAGTTGTAGGTTACCTGTTTGTCGAAGGCCCCCTCAGTATATTAGTGCTAGTGAAGCTGGTTCACTGTCTACGGCTCAACAAGGGGTTGTAAGTAATTTTAGTCATAGGAATTGTGTCTTGAAGTCTGTAGGTTCTGTGCTAGGTGGAAAACGCTGGAGGGCCAGCGTGAATTTCTCTCGTTTCCCTCGTGAAATTCTGGTGGGGATGGGGGTACTGTAACACTTTTTTTTCTTGTCTAGTAGTGAATCTCCTGAAATCTTACCTTGAATAACATTCCTTTGGTATATCATTTGGCGATAATTAGATTGGCTTACTTATAATTGAACTGTCTCGGTCCCAATTACACCTTAAATAGCTTAATTTCTTAATTATCTCCATTTAAATAACTTAAATTTATTGCTTTCATAAAATTCAATAGGAGTTGTTTACAAGTATTGACAAGCCGGTTGACACTGACAATTGGTGATTGAGATGACGGGCGGCAGTTTGACGGCTAGTCTGTGGTAGTTGCCAACGACGCTGTCAGACGCATGGACCAATCCTCGGTCGCCATTTGAGTGATTTCAAAATCGCCGCGTCAGTTGTTAGGTTCTGTAGTCTGTGGTCTGTTCAGTCTCTTGTCTCTGTCAATTTGTGGCGAGTGTTTGTTTTTTCGTTAGATGGGACTTCTGAATTTGTAATTTCTTTAAGAAGGTTCAGGACTTGTTTATAGGATAAAATATTAAATCATTCTACTCTCTTGAATTTGAGTCTATGGTTGGACCATAGCCGGAGGCGACATAGTCTATGGTAGTGGTCCGTGTCTGTAATTGATGGTTTTTCAGTCGGGGTTGACAGCGTAGAATTCCTTCCAAATTTCGGGGTCTGCTATATTGGGAAATTGATTGGGCGTTTATATTGTTTTTTCATTGGGCAGGATAGCGTGGTCGGAGGTCCTGGGATTGACTGGCCAGCGGGAGTTTGGACATTTAAATTCAAAATATTGTATGGATCAGCCCTCTGGAAGGGGAGAAGTCAAGGTGTGAGTGCAGGTTTATGAACTAGTTTGCAACCTTGTTGAATTCAGTTTTCGAAATTGGTTAGTTTGTCGGGGTTCATCATAAATAAATTTAGAGGGATGTCTGTGAGATTTAAGTCATCGTGGGTTTTTGTGTCTGGTTATGGGGAAGGAATAATTTTTTGAGTAGGGAACACCTGGATTGAGATTTTGAAATTTGGCGCCGGAGTCGTGTGATGACGTTTCCGAATAGACGATAGGAGAGTGAACCTCACTCCGATTGCCATAAGGAGTATTGTTGTGGTTATTGTCTCCTCGTTCTCGAAGCTTCTAGAACCCGGAAACCCATGTCCCGCGGCTGGGAGTTGTTGTGATTGGTGGATTGGAGTGGCAAGTGTAGCAGTATAAAAGCGTGGTGATGAGCGCGGCGTCCTTCTTGGTCCCGAGAGGATCCCTACTGTCTGTCTGTGCTGTTCTGAGTCGTGTGGTGACGCACCGGTCCAAGTGGGCTCTGGTGTTTTCTGTGTGTTGAGTGTTCTGGTGTTCCTGGTTCTTTGCTGGTAAGTTTGGGGATTCCAACTGGGATATTCCGATTGGGATTCGGTATATTTTCTGCGAGTAGTGGTTAACGTGAGGAATCTTTTCAGGCTGTGTGTGGTGTCTGGGTACCTGGGTCTGCACCACGTGGTGTGGTGTGGCGTGTCTGATCTGTTCCGCGAGGCGGTTTATTAAAAGTACTTTGGTAAGTAAACCTTTCTGTTTTGCGGCTGAGCCGGTGTTGAGAAATTCCGTGATTCCGTAATAATTATAATTCTTGTATGTAGGGCTGCGTCTGGACGGCGCCCCCTGTCCTGTCTGTTCTGTGGCTGTCTGCATTTCTACAAGCTTCGACACCTCCCTAAACAGGTATCGTAGAACTCATTTTCTTCTGCGAGGGGAATTAATTAAATATTTAACGGGGCGTTTCTTAGTTAATTTAATTTACTTAAAAGAATGTAGCGAGTGAACCATGTGCTTTCATAGTGAATAGTACCATCCTTGTATTCTGTTGTACGCTGAATTATTCAAGCCCATAAGGCTTGATATTATTATTTTAATTATTTTAAATTCTTTTAATAAAGGCGGTGAGCCATAGTGTTGGATCTATAAGGGTCGGTGAGGCAACTAAATGTGTCTAGCCGAGTGACCGTTGTTCTACTAAGTCAATTAATTAATGGCTGGACATTGTAATAATTAATTAACTATATCCATGGTTCCGTAATAGCCGCGAGGACTGTATAAACTGTTGTGTAAGACGTGGCTTTCTGTACTGATAGGAGGTGTTACCGAGAGGGAGTTCTGTTTACGGCTGAGCTGTTTTTGCTGAGCTGTTTTTGGAGTGAGCTGTTTACGGCTGAGCTGTTTTCTGGAGAGCTGCTTTTGGGAGCCTGAGCTGATTCCGAAGTTCGGTTCCGAGGGGAAGTTCGAACCTCTTCCTCAACGGGTTAAATTTGTGCGAGCTTTCCTTTAGATTAAGATTTTCATTAGTTTAATAACCCCGCTCGAACTTCATCCTCTTAACGGGTCAAATTCGTGCGAGACTTCCTCTTAAGTTCTGGATTTAGTGTGCACCCACTCTGGGTGAAATTGTACAACTATTAGTTGTGTCCGTTAGGGCGGACACCATTTAATTTAATAATTTTTACTGTTAAATAATATAACCATCGGCGGTGTCCGTTAGGACGGACATCACTGAACCAAAAGGGTTAAGTGTAATTCGACCAGCCAAACAAGCCAGCGGCCCACTCTTTTCTATATTATTGTGGGGATTCTTTAAACCTTGTGTTTAGGAATAAATGTTATTGGACTTTAATCTGAACAACCTCTTTTATTTACCTCTCATTCCCGCCCCACGGGAATTCCCCTTTTACATATTATTGTGGGGATTCTTTAAACCTTGTGTTTAGGAATAAATGTTATTGGACTTTAATCTGAACAACCTCTTTTATTTACCTCTCATTCCCGCCCCACGGGAATTCCCCTTTTACATTGGCGCCCAACGTGGGGCTTTCGCTGGTTTGTGCAGGTTCCTGCCCGCCTCTGGTCTTTCGCTCAGTGACGGATTGGCTGGTCGTGACTTATAAAATTTTTTTGTGGACTTAAGACTGAATCTGAATACTGTTTGTGTACTACTGTAGTGGGGCATTGAGGGTTCAGTGGAGGCTTCACCTGCTACTGGACTTTCATTCTGTAACGTATTGGCTGTGTCGATATTGATAAAACTTTTACTTTAATGTTGAAAGGTACTGCGATCTGTGTATTACTGTACTAACCATTACACCTAAGTTCTGACTACTAATACAATTCTGGTTGAACTTGAATTCCTGAATTATCATTTATATCATTTAAATTTAAATCTTAACTATTCACGATGTCTGAGGAACGTCCTATTAAATTTAACTTACTTAACAAGGAGGAATTAATTTATGAGGTAACGGTCCGGGGTGCGGTACCTGAGACCACGGTGGAACGCTTGCGGGCACAGGTGTCACGCTTAGCTAAGGAGTTTCCAAGCGATGAAGTTAATGAGTTTGAGGGAGACGTAGAAGCGGAGTTAAAATTAATTTCAAATAAAGTCACTGAGTTGGAGGAGCTTCTTGACCAGAAACCCCTCCCACTCAAACGAGTAAATAGGATTCAGGCTTTATGTAACCACCTCTTTCATCGCTTAAGTCGTGTTGTGGCGGATACTGAGACGACGCGGGCTCTTAAGGACCGATTAGATAGACTTCTACTCGTTTTAATAAATAGGGTTGACCGTATGACGTTCACCTTTACTAGCAGTTTTGATTTTAAGCCTGCCGGGGATGGGTCTTCTACGCCTGCTGAGAGGGAATCTGGTGGGATGGTTCCGGTAGTAACCTGCGAGCGCGGTTCCTCTGTCTCGTCGCTGAACCTTAAATTTAGTGGCAAGGATAGCGTGCAGGAGTTCATCGTGCGGATAGATGAGTTGTGTAGGTCCCGGAACATCTCGAAGGAGAAATTGTATAATTCGGCAGCGGAGTTATTTATTGGGGAGGCGTTGTACTGGTATCGTGGTATCTGTGATGAGGTGGAGAGCTGGGAGGAATTAAAAACTGCGTTGCTAGAGGAATTTTTACCATTTAATTACGACCATAGATTACTTCAGGAGATCCGTTCGAGGACTCAGGGCCCCGACGAGTCTCTCTCTGCGTATTTGTCTATTATGCGTAACTATTTCTCTAGGTTGCGTAAGCCTTTGGATGATGCTGAAAAATTAAACATAGTGAGATTTAATATTAGGCCATCGTACTCAATCCCCTTGGCTAATGCGGACATACAGACGTGGGCGGACCTGAAGAGGCATGGTCGGCAGCTGGAGGCGGCGCGGCAGATGGCGGATTGCTTCCGGGAGCCCCCGAGAAATTTGCCAAATGCCGTGGCCCCTGACCTGTCTTATAAAGGCAAGACGGCACGTCCACGCTGTGAGGCGGTCGCCAAGGCGGAAAAGTTCTGCGTGCGGTGTCGTGTGAAAGGTCACACGCTTAGTGAATGTGCTGCGCCGCGTAGTCTGGTCTGTTTTAGGTGTGGTGAGAAGGGCGTGAATGCTGCCACATGCCCTAAGTGTGTTGCTGCTAATAAGTCTGTTGCTGCTGGTAGGCCTACTCCTGCTGGTAAACCTGTCGCTGTGCTGCGGGTGGAGCGTCGTGGTAAGCGCACCTCTGCTGAGGAGTGGCGCGAATGGTGTAATTACATAAGTAACTTCTTTAATAATTCTAGGTCTGGTGTGGAAGTGAGTGATACTCATGTCCAGTCGAAGGATTCGCAGGATGCTCGTCCTTATTTAGATGCTGATATTTGTGGTACGGCGTGTTCTGGTCTGTTGGATTCCGGATCGGAAATCTCTATTATTGGTGGTTCTGCTATTAGGAAATTCACGGAGTTTTGTGAGATACAAAACCCCGATACTATAAAGTCTATTATTACTGCGACTGGGTCTGCTTCCCCTGTTGCGGGCTATATGTTTTTGCCTGTGGTGGTAAAAGGTGTTCTGCGTGTAATAAAATTTTATGTTGTACCGGGTCTGTCTACTTCATTACTTTTTGGTCTGAATTTCTGGAGAGCTTTTCAGGTCGCGCCAGAGGTGCTGCGCCTGGTGAAGCCAGAGGTTTCTGCGGGGTTGAGGAAACCCGTGGAGGCTGTTGTGTCGGCAGTCTCTTGTGCACGCCCTTCTGATGCTCTTAGCATAGAGCGGAGGAATGTAAAGGCAGTTGTGCGTAGGAGTAGTTCGTCGTCGTATAGTGTTAGGGTTAATAGTAAGAGAGCCGTTGCTGCGGAGTCTAGGCGACGTCTTGTCCTTAGGGAAAATAGGTTAGGTTCTTCGTGTTTTAGTTATAGGTTGCCTGATTGTCGGAGGCCTCCTCAGTGTGTTAGCGTTGGTGAAGCTGGTTCACTGTCTACGGCTCGACAAAGGGTTATAAGTAGTTTTAGTAATAGGAGTTGTGTCTTGCAGTCTGTAGGTTCTGTGCTAGGAGGAGAACGCTGGAGGGCCAGCGTGAATTTCTCTCGTTTCCCTCGTGAAATTCTGGTGGGCATGGGGGTACTGTAACACTTTTTTTCTGTCTAGTAGTGAATCACCTGAGATCTTACCTTGATTATCATTCCTTTGGTATATCATTTGGCGATAATTAGATTGGCTTACTTATAATTGAACTGTCTCGGTTCCAATTTCACCTTAAATAGCTTAATTTCTTAATTATCTCCATTTAAATAGGGTTAAGTGTAATTCGACCAGCCAAACAAGCCAGCGGCCCACTCTTTTCTATATTATTGTGGGGATTCTTTAAACCTTGTGTTTAGGAATAAATGTTATTGGACTTTAATCTGAACAACCTCTTTTATTTACCTCTCATTCCCGCCCCACGGGAATCCCCCTTTTACAGTGCACTCTCCTAAAGCTCCCACTAAATTCTCCGTTTACACACAGATAATTAAGACGCGCCGGGGATTGAGAACTGTCACTGGAAACAGAAATAAAAAGCAATCCTATTTTGATTCTAGTTGAAAGACAAGTGGAACCGTACTAAAGCGAGTAGCGTTTACACGTTTCTACTAAAGTACTCTCCCAAAGGACTCTACTAAAAACTAAGATAATGTAAACCGGCCATAAGAGCCAGTTTACAAGGAAAGATCCTCTCTTTTATTGGCCAACAACACATCGTTGATGCCTTTTGTTTTACTAATGCCCTCGTCTGCTCGTGTGATGGCCATTTAGATAAAATCACTTGGTAAATACTATAGACACATTTTGCTAGGGATAAACTGTAAAATGTTTTCTCTGAGCCTATTCATTTAATAACAAAAGCATAAAACTATAATACGACGTCGTGAACAAATCCTAAGCCACACATACAGCGAGTGAACAATGCACGTCATTCTATGGACCCCTAGTACCCGATCTGCTGTTCGTTTCAAACGAAACTTCATTTCAATACCGTGTGTTTTATCTTGCGTGACGTCACAAGACGCACCACCCTAGATTCGCCATGGGAATGTCTTTGAAACTTGTTAAAACGTTATCCGAGTCAAAACACAAAAGATTGATTGCAATCGTCCAAAAAGTTCCATCCCGCTACCTTTGTAACTGTGAAAAATGTTTTTATGTGACAGCGGGAGCTTTTGTGCGCTTTTATCAAGAGCTGTCTTTAGACTCCCATCGGACAAATTAAAGTTACGGGCATGTTAAAGGCTTTTAAAAAATTATTCCGAGTCCGTTGCGGTCTCATACGTCGTCGCTCGCTGGGAACGTGGTTCTGCGTAATGTATAACTTGTATAAGTAATTGTAAAGAATGTTATTATACTGGAATGTTATTATACTTCAACATTATTTACATTTCTTGTTATATTTTTACAGCATGAATTGTTATTTCAATATAAAACAGGTACTGGGAACTTTGGTCTTCAATATAATCTATACAAAATTCAAAGGATATTTTCTGTACATTGAACATCATTTTATTAATTTAACGTTCGTCACAGAAAACTGAACGATGTTTTTGACATGAGGTCGATATCCAATTCGAGTTGAGTGTGATTTATTGATAAGGCTTTTAGAGAGAGCGGTGAGGAGCTAGGGTTACCAGCCCCCAGCAGGGCTGCTGGGTTGTGGGGAAAACAAATTATACAGCGAAGCTAACAATAGTATGAACTTTTATTTGAGTGTGTATTAAAATAGACATGAATTAACTAATATAGAACCTCATTAGAATTCTCAACAATGGTAGCGTACCACAACACACACTAGCGTACAATTCCATTACTGCGCTAGGTTGTCTCACGTTATAGACGTTATAGTTCAAAACGAAAGATGTTTCCGCTAGGTTTGACGGAAATAACACACTGTTTTAAAACTCAGTGTATACAAATTGTAACTTTGAGTAAGAATAAAAAATCCTTGGGAGTTTCTTACCGGTACTTACCGTAGTTCGACTTTCAAAAAGTGTTAAAATAACTTCAAATAAAATTTTAATTACTGCGATGGCCTAGTGCAGGTTGGCTGGCAGGCTTGGGCGCCTCTTGACAACTTGAACAATATTCTCAAGAGTACACTCTCAGATACATATTTCCTTCCTCGCAGTCTTGCTTGAGATAGCTTTATTGTATGTAGTATTGGAACCTCAGTTTGTATTACAGATGCTACGTAATCCTCGTATCGCTGCCATGCCAGCTCCCATTCCCAGGCTCCGTAATGGGATCTTATTTCGAGGCGCCTCACGTGCCTCTCCTTTTAATCTATGAGCGCTTCGCCAGAGGGGTCTTAATGAATTTGAATACGCCATACAATATTCTGAGCTATTCAAAATTATAAGCAAAGCGAATGCTATTCAGAATTCACTTTGCTATTCAATGTATAAATTGTCCCTCAATACAAGTGTCGCTTCGGAGATCGAACATTATTTATGGAATACCGAAGAAGAATAGTCATATTTTTATGAATAAGGTTTTTGTGTTATGTTATATTTTAATGATAGGGCATTGCGTCAGTAAGCTATCAATTATACGAAGTATTTCACTTTAAATATTTACTGCATATTATGTGGGTAGGTATGCAATATATTTCATACCTGACACTGAAAAGTGACATGTGGGCGAAAATTTAATGCTGTAGTAGGTGTACCATAGTATACTGAATACTGAAGTGCCTGTATAGTGAAACTAGTGGTTATATTAGCTTTAATTAGTTCCAGTAGGTACAAAGACAGCACACGTAGATAGTCACTAATTATTCAGTGTTGAGCGCGAGCCTGAGAAATAACTTAGCGCTAAGTCGCTTGACGACGCGTGTGGAGTACCTTATGTTACCATGCCGGAACACCGCGCCGTACAAGGTTTTGGGTTCGATTCCTAGCGAGGAGGAAATTTTAGTTATGAGTTTAATTTTCTGTTTTCGGTCTTTTGTGTTTGTTCTTGTCTTTTGTGTTGTCCATGGATGGCACCAACGACACAGGGAATCCTATTGTAGGGCTATGAGTCTGTAATGTGTATATAGAAAAAGTAGTTCACTTATGTAAGATGTATAGGAATCCCAAACGCCAAGGCGTTTTGATACTTTTAGAGATAATAAAATACTAAAATTTTGATATAAAATTATTTTAAATCACCACAGAAATACCTAAGGCTCCTAGAAGTTAGCGCGATGATCTGCTATCAAATTGCGAACTGCCTATTTATGTTAATGAAACGAATTTGATGACGCAGCAATGTTCTGTACGTACAGTCACCTGCAGAGAAAAGTAACCCATCTGTTTACAACGCAACAGGCGACGGAAATCTTGCTGTTCGTATATTTATAAACAGAGTAGCTTTCGCCCGCAGCTTCGCCCGCGGTAGAGATCGATTTTTTACAAATTCTACTTTTTTACTTAAAATACTTGCAAATGAATTTTACTAACGCCATCTATTAACAACATCTGGAACTAAATATCTGGTAACTAAAAAAATATTGATCTTCCCATGGGGATGTTTTACCGCGGTAAAAAGTAGCCTACGTTACTCTCCAGTCTCCACCCTCCTCACTATCTCCACACACAAAAACCATACCATATAACAGCTTCGTTGCGACGTGAAAGACGGACAAACAAACAAACAAACACACTTTCACATTTATAATATTAGTATGGATGGGTTACTTTTCTCTGCAGGTGATTGTACGTATCCTGTACACACACACCCACAGATAAGGAACACCATCGTACCTCCTACGCAAGGGGATGTGGGGTTGTGTATATTTTTACGACCACACTAAAGTTTATTAGGTTCTACGTCGAAAAATGCATTTATGAGTTTGACTGTCTTTCAAGTAATTTATAAGGGTTTATTTGCTTGGTCCACTAACCTCCTTCCCTTGCTTCGCTTCGGAAAACATATTACTATTGTTTACACAGGTAAAGCACACGCAGCTATAAGTTGTAGTTGTAACTCATATTTTCCAGTAAAGTTTCATGCTTCGTTCAGTATAATTGGCAAATAGACAATACAATTTTATAGATTCAAGGGATCCTAGACAATGAAACTATCCCACTATTCGCATTCAGTTGTTCCATGAAGGTTCACTAAAGGTTTAAGGTAGCACTGGTTTTGTCTCACTAGGCCCAATTTAAAAAATATAATATGTTTTGATATAAGTTGGTACAGATATACCTGGTCTAAACCGATTCAGTAAAAGTTCCACAAAAAAATTACGTAATCTAATAATTGAGAACGTGTTCCCACGGAAGTACGGAGCCTCCTTTTACGGCTTACGGCATAATTTTTGCAGTGACGCATTCGATACATATTTTTTGTGCAAAATAAATCATTAGTTTTCATAGTTTAGGGTGGGTACAGATCCCACAGACTGTAACGCTGGCCCGAAAACATACGTACCTACAACACTACCACCTTATAAAATAAACCGACCACTCAAACACAAGCATACTCAATAATTCTCAGATGCGTCATGTTATGAGCAGACTCCACTCTCCGCTCTCCTCATAACCGGAGATAAAATAAACATTTCTCTCCCCTAATATGTTGGGTGAGCAGAAACTAATTTATCCGTCGGTACAGATTCACTGCGCGCTGTCGACACCGACATCAGACACTTTATTGATTCCCTGCTCCCACTATAGCTAGGGTTGCCACTCAACATATTCGATAGGTCACAATTTAGCTCCTGATATCAAATTAAATCTGATCCTTGAATAGGTGCTTTGCGATGCCGCAGACACGTATAGGTAATCTATTTTAGGTGTAATGTTTAGCGTCCATCTACATGGTATTTTGAGAATGTCTTTTCTTTCGCATGTATAGCAAAAGTTTCAAAAACTCTCACTACATTATTTATCAAGAGATATTTTAATTTCATTAAACTAATGTCTTGTTTTAAGTTAAATCAGCGCTAAAGTACAAATTAAACATTGTATTAATAATCTAAATTTTACTAACAAAAAATAACCGACTTCAAAGTCTCAAAAACTACATAGTTGTCAGATCTCGTTCAAATTTATGTGAGACTACATGACAAGCGCCTGCTTTCGATTAAAAAAAGAATCATCGAAATCGGTTGGCGTGATATTGAGTTATTCGTCAATTTGTCGCGCACATCTTAACACAAATTTACGACTTATGTAGTTTTCTCATGGATGCCGTTGTCAAATCTCAATAAAATTTATGTGGGACCACATGACAGCCACCTGCTTTCGATTAAAAAAAGAATCATCAAAATCGGTTCGCCCAGTCCAAAGTTCTGAGGTAACAAACATAAAAAAAAAAAAAAAAAAAATACAGTCGAATTGAGAACCTCCTCCTTTTTTGAAGTCGGTTAAAAACTAATTATTTTTGAAGTTTTGTTATCAGTTCATTATCTTGAAGTGGTATGCTAACGGTTACCAGAATTTCTTAAAATTGTTTTTGCCGTAAGGTGATGAGGATTTTTGTTCACTATAGAATACCCAAGAAACACTTCACAAAATTTTAAAGACACTATCGTGGCGTACGAAGAAATTGATTACCTACCTATTAAAGCGGTCATGTCACTACTATGTCATAAGATAATCACAATGGCAGGTTGGCAGCCCTACCGGGAGCTAGTCTAGGGACCTGCCGCCGGCTGACCCTTTTCATTTCCTATTTCACTTATTTTTATTTATATTCGGGGGTTGCTTCTTCAGTTTGTTTGTGAGTCGATCGCGCAGCAGAAAGTCCTTTGTGATATCCTTTATGAAACGCTTGAAAGAAATGCAATTGTGGAATGACAAAAGCATTCGGACAGGACAGCAGCCCCGTGGGGCGAAGCGAACAATTACTGGTTTTTGCTATACTTGATCCGAGTAAAGCTGATTTTATCCGGCCTTTTTTATTAAAAAACCAATCAATATTGTGAGAAATGTACTTCTCAGGCATTTTACTAAGCTAAGTGTCATTGTTGGCGTAGGTTTTTGTCATCGAGACCACTTTTTATTTTATTTGCAATTCGTTATTCGTTCAATAAATTTATAATCATTCTTTAAAAGTTTGCTTACTTTTTCTCTTTTTGTGATTGCTGGTAAAACGTTAAAATTGAAAGATTTCCTTACTTTCCTTCAAGTCAATTGTTAACAGTTTTCCAAAGCGTCATCAAGTATCGAGGATCTTCTTTGACAAGTTCCCGGCTGGTCTGTGTTCCGGCTCCGGCGCTAAGTCATTTAATTACGTCGCTCGTCGGCAACCTTGTTCGACTTCGAATTTCATCGTTAAAATTTCAGTCGCGTAGCGCGAATAGTAAGCATAGCGCCGAGACTCGGCTTGTCGCAAGGCCTCCTGCTACCGCTGAGATACCCTTGTATCTCTTGTGCTTCAGGTCACATTACACACTTGGGACTCCAGCCGTTCTAATTTGTATGACGAGAATGTAGGGTGAGACCTATAAAGCGAACTTAGCCTTAGACTTTGCTTAGACAACATTCAAATATTCTAGATGATTTGATAGAGGTTTTGAACTATTATTTTTGTTCAGATATTTGTTATTAAGAAAAAATTATAAAGTCATAAAATACGGCAGATGTTAACTTATTTTGGATTTGGAACATTATTTTTGTGGGATAATTTTATTGTAAGTGTGAACAAAACCTGAGTATGGTTTATAGATTTTCCCCTAGTTTTTCATAACCGCCACCTCACTGCATTCGTTATTAAGCTCTAAATTGTAGAACTTTACCGACTTTCTGTTTCGCTTTAGAGCAAGTGCAAGTGTTTTTTTTACTATAGCAGATGGAGGAAGCGCACGAAGAAATAATTGTTTTTTCTCCTCTACTACAATTTTATAAGCTTGGCCTAGCAATACAGCACCTATTTAATTATAACATCGTATAGTAGGAGCCCGCTAGCCCGCTAGCCCGCTACCAACGACCAGTGGCACCCTGGCACCATAAAAAGTGCTTAAATTAGCAGTAGGTAGTTAACATTTAAAAGCGATTTACTGCTAATGTCCGCAGAACTTGGCTATTACGAAACAAATTGCGTGCTCGCCACATTACTGTTTTTGTCATATTTCTTGAGATAACTTCATTTAATTAATGATTTCCTCAGTAACGTCATCAACCTATTTATTATTTTCCTCTGAAGTACGTAGGGTTGCCAGATGATCGGGATTCGTCTGGATTGTCCCGACATTTCACATGATGTCCAGAGTTCCCACAAAATACAAAATGTCTCGACAATTCTCGCCGCACGCGGCCCACCGCACACACTCTAGCCGTTTTTTTTTTCATCGTCAGCTCGTTCCAAAAAAAATTCCAAAAAAAATTCCGACTTTTTGAAGTTTTGTCCAGATATTCTTACCGTCTGGCAACCCTAAAGGTACCTAAAGGACAGTATACCACCCAAGTTGCAGCCATGGTTTCAACTACTTGACTTAAGGAAGACTCCAAAATCGTCGCCGTTGAAAACCGATTTTAAAACCACTAGAGCAATGGTTATCAACTTTTTATAGATATGAGACTATGAGACGTTGGGATCACCAATCTCGTTCTTCAACGCGAAGAGAGATTTAGACCCACTGCACCTCAGATTATAGACTGCACTCGAGTATCTTTGTTTACTGCAGACCAGCGATACCTAATAGTTTTATTATGCAAGGCATGAGGTAACATAACAATATTACCTGCAGCTCAGCACTTGCGAGGCTTCGGAGCTCCATTTGTTATGATTTAGAGCATCGGACTGTGAGTTTATCTGGAATTGGTGCCAACAAGGTGACTCTCGAGATCTGCCAAGTTTGCCCATCGCCTCCAACTGGGTTAACCGCTTAGAATGCTTACAACTAGAACTATTGGAATATAAAATTGGATTATTGGAGAAGCACTTGAAGATTACCAAACATTGGAAATGTAATATTATAATGTTTTAATTATGGTAAATTAAAAAAATGACGTGCATAAGTGTATCAATGATACCTACATGAATAAATGATTTTGAATTTGAATTTGAATATATCGAAGTAGATTCCGATACGTAGTTTTAATGCTGCAGTCATAAGTAAATACCACTCCTCACTAAAAAACAAATTATATTAAGTATTAGAAAATCTCGTCTCGCTAAATTAACTCTATTATCCGTAACAACTCCCCGTTGATTTTATTAAAACCAATCCGTAGTGCCCATCAAATTCAATCATTTAGCATACGTAGCCCGGGGCGAGGCGGGCTGCGGGGGAGGGGCAGGGGGAGGGGGAGGGGGAGGGGCAGTCGGTATAATCCCTTCAACAAAAAATAAAGAGGGTCGATGGCCTGCCCGGGGCGCCATAGCTAATTTGGATAATACGTTAAAATCACAGCTTGATGTCATCTGCCATAATTGAACTATGGAATTTTCTATCGTAAATATAGATCAGCGTAGATAAATCTTGAAAGCTGAAACTTATTTATATTCTGTGTTAGTCACAAAACAAGTTTCATAAAAACAGGCCATTGTAAAAATGGCTGGAAAGTTGAAAACTACTGGCATGTATTGAAGCTGCAGTAGCAAGTTGCGGCTCCATTATGCCTAATATTTATTGAAGTAACTATGTATAGTGGATGCGCAACTCTCTGCAACGTTATTGGTGGCTTAATATGTTAGTAATGTATTTAAGTACCTAACTATTGAATGGAAAATTGCACAAAAGCCGCTGATAACTTTTCGAACTAACTTGTCACAGCGACAACAGAATAGAATAGACAATAGGATACAGTAGAATAGAAAATAAATAATCATTCGAGGTTTTATAATTCCAAGAAGGCGTGGTTTTTACGCAAAGCAGACGACATTTTTCCTATTTCCAGAGAACCTTTTTACTTGATGATAAAAGTAAGTACAGCGTAATATAGAGCATTGAAAAAACTTATAAATATAGCATCAGTTGTGCATGAATAAGGTATTGTCGGAGGCCAGGCCAGGGCTGCGCTTAAGATGAATGGCGCGACGCAATACAATACCACGTATAAATCATGCCTACAAGAACTGGCGCGGATACTTCAATAAGAAATGTATGGTAATTGTTCGATAACAGAATGGCTACTTTTTCCATAATCTATACAAGTTTGACTTATTTATGAGCAATGGCTGCACGCTTAGCTACTTAGCAAATGTCTGCGATACGTAATAGGACCAATCTTGTTTTTTACATAAATAATATGGACATTAGTACCACTAAAGACAACCGAGGCGTCTTAATATCTCTACACTACACGACCCTGCAACAAAACACGGTAAAAAATTATGGTTACTTGTACCTGTAGCCAGTCAGGTGGGTCAACCCGAGTACCGGGTACGAGATATTGGGTTTAGACTGGGTGGTAAGGTGGTACAGAGAACAGAGCCCAGCAAACTGTACTGAAGTCGGCCATGGAGGACAGTGGCGATGGCTTCCTCTGGCAAATAGAAGGGGTGCCTGGTGGGGCATACTCCCGAGTAAATGTGTACTATATACATATTTACAATTGTAGATATTTCGAGTCTTCCTCTTAATTAAACGATAAATACCATGCTTATCTAGAGAACGTATTTAATAAATATTACTCAATACATGTATGAAATTGATTGGTATGATTTAATTTAAAGTTTATTTTCTTCTTTTTGGGGCAATTTAATGAAAGCTTGTTTTTAAAAAGTTTTTTGACCATTATTTTTTTAGTTTATTTTAAGGTTTATTTTTTCTGTAAAATGCTTTGAAAGTGTACCATTGTCAACAAACTTTGAAACAGCTGCTCTAAATAAACAACTATGACAAGAAATATTTTTGTGGCTAAAACTTATTCACCGCAGAATATGCTCATTTACAAAAGTAAATTACTGGTGACATGAATACGCTGATTTTTAACCGACTTCAAAAAAAGGAGGAGGTTCTCAATTCGACTGTATTTTTTTTTTTTTTTTTTATGTTTGTTACCTCAATCGATTTTGATGATTCTTTTTTTAATCGAAAGCTGATGGCTGTCATGTGGTCCCACATAAATTTTATTGAGATCTGACAATGGCATCCATGAGAAAACTACATAAGTCGTAAATTTGTGTTAAGATGTGCGCGACAAATTGACGAATAACTCAATATCACGTCAACCGATTTCGATGATTCTTTTTTTAATAGAAAGCTGGTGCTTGTCATGTGGTCCCACATAAATTTGAACGAGATCTGATAAGTAGTTTTTGAGAATTTGAAGTCGGTTATTTTTTGTTAGTAAAATTTAGATTATATATTCTCTTCATGACATAAATACGCATTATGCGAGTACGGCATTACACAGAAAATTGTGAAGTTATACAATGTTATACAATGAGAAGTCTTACGCTCGGTAAGACACCCCGAGTGGTCGGAGGGCATTGTCGGAGCCCTACTGTTGTCGGAGACAATACAGCTGCGGCACAATGATGAGCTGCTGAGACGACGTTTGCTGTTCAAACACGGATTGCTGGCGTTATTGTTTCTGTTCAAAGCATGTAGCGAATGTCGTTTATGGTCTGCTGCTCCCTCGGGGGAGGTTTCCGACCCAACGGGCAGCAACGAGAGGTCTTAGCCCCTTTCGAAATAAATAAAATGCAATCGATAGAAGTAAGAAACTACTGTCTATAACTATTATAGACGGAGAAGCGTTGACTTGGCTTGGCTGTTGGTTGACTGTTAATTTTATGCGTGTCCGTGCTTTGGAGGGCGCATTAAGTCATCGACCATCGTCTATTGTTATCGTTAAGAAGTACCTACTTACGGTTGGTTGTAGTCGTCGTTAGTAATGTGACTAATGTCAATAGTTGACACCTAGTAGGTTAATAGGTCAATGTTGTCCACGGATACCAGTAACATCAAAGCCAATAATTCTTGACAAAAAATAACCGACTTCAAAATTAGGGATAACTCAAAAACTACTCGTCAGATTTTGCTCAAATTTAAGTGGGACTACATGACAAGCACCAGCTTTCGATTAAAGAAGAATTATCAAAATCGGTTCACCCACTCGAAATTTCTGAGGTAAAAAACATAAAAAATACTGTCGAATTGAATAACTCCTCCTTTTTTGAAGTCCGTTAAAAAAGCGGCGTACCTAATCGAGTTAATTAATTTAATTAGGTATAGTAAAGAAGTGATAGCTTCTGGCATCAGCCTTAGCCCACACCCATATTATATAGCTACTGGTAATTTCACAGACGTGCTACAACAAAATATAACTGTTGTAACTTGACTATCTCGTTCTTGCTCTACTTCGAGTTGTAACAATAAGTTACTTCGCTACATGACGAGAGCTGCGCCGCGTGTCGTGTTTCCACGTAGACTGTAGACACAGACAGAGAATAGAGATCGGTTGTTCGTATCCCGAGGAGGTCACTACAATGTTGCCAATAGTCTTGGAGAAGTATCAATCGTAAAAAAGCAATAACTACAAATATTTTCCAAACGTTATCATTGTACGCTTTCCGCAGAGTGCCGTATTGATTGGCAGTGTCTAATAATTGTGACTACACAATTATTAGAACGGCATTATTAATGAAACCAAACAGTCGTATTGTATCAATTATAAATACTACAAATATTATTATGCAGCGGGCCGCAGTAATTTGTTTATACTGCGACTGTTTACACCGTCGCGGATGCTATGGAACTTCAAACATTACCCAAATAATAATAATACGAGATACATTAACATTCAAAAGTGATTATAATCATTTGTGTATAATTTAATCATTGGAAGATACGAGGTAATAAATAATATTACATGCATATTACATGCATATTGCATACATACATAAAAGATACGCGCGACCTCATGCGACTCTCACGGCTTCCTGGCTGTCGGGTTCACATTTAAAATATTTTTACGTAGAGGAAATATAATCATATCCAGCGATGTCGTCTTTGAATAAAGATCAAAATAACGTTTGAGCAAATATAGAAACCCCATTCGGGCGATAGATAAGATTCGTGATAGGGATGTCTATAAAGACATCATCATCGCGTCTATAAAGAAACTGTTATACATATAAATGAATAACAGTTTCTTTTAACTGTGTTGGATGTTACATACTTACATATTTTATGTGTAGTTGTGTGTCTTATCCTTAAGTTACCTTATCGCGTTCAATCCCAGTCTTTGATAGGATCAACACATTTAGGGAATTAATTACAGGACTATCCAACCATGGCCAGTGTATTTAACAATACATGGCCATTCGCTTCTTCCAATGCAATAAAAACATCAATACTTAATTTATAGACACTATTCATGGCGTGGCGGTACATTTATTCTCAACATACAATAATAACGCAATAAAGCACTCACTTTTTTATTTCCTCACAATTATTTCTCCGATACATTTTCTCACCACTGTGCGCCTGAAAAGTATGAAATTGATTCAAGAAAGTAAAGTCGTAAGTACGGTGGAAGAACATGGCAATAACACTTTTATATCAATGGATAAAGGTGCTATAATTGCTCGTTCCAGGAAGTAAACCACCCCATTGTTAACAACGCACCTTTCGAAGTGCAAATCGTTAATTCTTAATAGGGTTGCCATCTGTCAATATAATAGCTAAAATGAAATAGAAAAATTTTCAAGTATCAATAACAATTTTTTTAATGATAATGCTTACATATTAATAGTATGTAAGTTTATAGGGTCTCGTTGAAGATTGGACCGTGAAACATTTTTTTTCGTGGTTTGCTCCAGTGTGGGAGAGTAATAAAGGCCTTTCGTCCTTCTGAAAGATTCCCTGCTTTTTCCACTGCAATAACAATAGAAGAATACAATTTTTATCCATTGTAAAAATTTTTTTAATGAGAAACTATAGCAGGAGGCAGCCCTGATGTCACCGGTACTTAGGATTGACAATATCAGGTAAAAAAGTGTAATTTACTCGTTGCGTATTATGTAAAGCTGGGAGCACCAATTTATGGCCCCGCGGCGCAGTCGTGGGTAATCCGCTTGTATGCACAAGGTGACAAAAAATATAGCTTTCGCGTAAACTACTCCAAATCCCGAGTTTTTAGCGTTGAATTATAGTGGCAGTTAAAAAAGGCTAAGAGAGCGTTTATCATATTTTTTTATAAAGTTTTATACAAAACTTTTAACGTAGCTTTAAACACTCGCGTTGCTATTTGTGTGCCTAGGATAAATTATATTTTTTATAAGAGGAGTTCAAAAGAAATTCGTAATCTATCTAACCTACTTAGCAGGCAGTGTACATATATGGCAGTGCATGATGTAGCATGAAGATATCCATGAACATATTAAGATTGTATTACTTGGAACAATATTACACGAGTCGTTTTATAATTTATGTTAGTACAAATTATACAGTAAGAATTAGATACGTTGTTAGACACTAGTCACGCCCCAAGAACAAGCCTCGGTATTATCGTAATTAACTGAGTCTACAATTAAAGAGAAACTGAACAGTGCACTATCTACGCACACTTATTGCCTAACTTGGCTCGCTGCGCGCTGTGTGGTGACTACGACTGGTGGCAGTGAGCGATCTGCGAACAAACGGCAGAAAGATCTGCTTAAACTGATAGCAACTTCTCACCACGAGGTATATACACAGATGTGTGAGACACACACATAACTAACTCTGATATGGAGGTAGTTTTACTGAAGTAATTATAATATGAAATGCATGGTCACATGGTGTTGATCAGTTCTGCAACCGGTTCGCGGTTGGGATATAGTCGTACATATTATTTTTCTGTAGTCAATTCTTTAAACATTAATGTTTTTAAAGCATGTGCTAAGGAGTTTCTTTCGTAGTTTTAGTTTCTTCTTATTCATGATGAAGAACTCTTCCTAAATGGCGGTAGACTCAAGAAATTCACTTGCATGAGTGCATCGTGGTATTTTTTTAATCGGGAGTTGTAGCGTCATTATGAAGTTATCTTTGTAATATGGCCGTAATGTTGGCTCGCTGCCGTGCACCAAGCACCAATAACGGACGCTTGCCAATATCGGAGCTACCTGCTGGCTGCTCCACTTTATAGGCCATTCCTGAGGCTGTTAAAAACACATTTTCTGACTACAAATGTGCATTGGCCCGCGCTCGTACAATTTCTCTGATATCGACAGCGTCGCCTACTTGGCGTGCATGATTGCACACGTATTAAATTTCTGAGATGATATTATTTTTTTGTGACTGGGAAATCTTCTAGAGATACCCGAACCTATGTTGCGGGTATATGGTATGTCTATCTACCCACTAAAACCCCTTCCACCGGTACTTATGGGATGGCTCCAGGATCTCATACAAACGCACCAATGCATGATATATTACTATTACTTACTAAGCTTATTATTTATGATCTTTTTAATGCCACCTTTCATGTAAAGAAATTGAAAAGAGCTAGAATCGTACGGATCAAACCACCATCGTACTTGCTACATATTTCGTGACGTAATCTTGTTTTGGCAAGACAGGACCCTCCGGGCGAACGACGCTTACTAATGGGTCGTTTTAACTCAGTCTATGGGCGATAATACATCAGACAAACTTCAAATCAATTGTGTTAGATCTTTAACGAGTCGTGTGGCGCAATGGTTACCATGCCGGTGCATTTGAATTTCTGTTCTCGGTCTGGGTGTGAATGTCCTTGTCTAGTGTGTTGTACATGGCACCCACGACACAGGGAATCCTATGTGGGTATGAGTGTGAAGCGTTATTTCTTTTCTTTTTGTTGTTCTTTTCTTTTTGAGTACCTATTGTGGTGTTTGGAGGGTCAATAATACACACATTTTACTCTGTAATAGGTAAGGTATGTATGTATATGCAAAGCGCACGTCTGTGCACTGTACTCGGCTCGGCCGCTAGTTCAAGACTGCCGCTGTGCACATACACTACATCCCTTCTTTATTTTATAATAATTGGTTTGGTTTACAAACACTTTATGAAAGTCATGCAAGTTACGCCAATGCTTCAACAAGGCCCTACTGTGAGAGGGCCCGGGAGAAGAAGCAGCAAGAAACTACCGGGTTTGTTTTTTTCCTGCTCACAGTTACAGATAGCACTTATCATCTACTACAATCTATATTCATAAAACTCATGTCCAAGCAGTCTTGTCATTAAAATAAACATCTAGTTTGTAATATCCTTTTGTCATAAGAATGCTTTTAATATGAGTTTGTAATTTATAGTAAGGCATTTCTGTAAATTTATAAATTATAAATATATTGCAAACATCGAGATAGTATAGATCTGACAATAACAATTCTTTAATATCCAACGTATATTTTCTTTGTGTTATTCATTATCATTATTGTTGTTTACCATGTGTTTCCCATTTCTGTACATCGCTTTCACCATCAAAACTCACACCTCTATGTGAGGGCAGGGTTAAAGTTTGGTGTCCATCTGTTAGCCTCAGGTACTTATTATTCATCTATATATTTTTCTATAAGTACCCTATTTAGGATCTGTAACTCCCTTTGTACTGTCCACATATTGTTTCCCTCTTTTCTTTAATTGAATTATAGACCAGTCAATTCCTGTCTCTCACATTACTGTCTTATTGAAATTTCATATTTTATTGAAAGCTTCATAAAAAAATTTATCTTACTCGCATACTAAGTCAATTGGAGATACATATAACAAATATAACTCTTGTAAGTACATCATAATTGTATGTTTAACAAACGTCAAATGTAGCATTGGAGGTAGATTAACCCGAGCCATGCACCACAGTCGTCTACTTCAATAAAGTAACAACATAACATCTGAAAAAATCTCGAGTAAGTCCCTCTATTGCTACGGCTCTCCTAGCTGATACGCATATCCATTGAGTGAATAATGATAATATGTGCGCATATGCATCACCCATACACATCCCCAACTTCACTACAAATTTCTTTCTCGAGTCTCACTCTCCATCTCGTATCAGTATCATTCAGTATCATCATTATTTATAGGTACTCGACTGGTAGATGACTTACCGGCATTTCCCTAACAATATCTTTGTTTCCAAGACTAAGTTAGAACAAAACTTAAATGTTTTTTGGAAATCTCTCAAATATAGCAAAAGTTACTATTATTATTATGATTTTTAGCCCTGTTTTTTTTCTAAGGTAAGAAACTCCAACAACACTCTTTATTTATTTCAAGTACGTGTTGGTTGCTGCTATGCTCATAGGTTAGCAGCGTGGCTTTATCTGTAACAAGAGCAACACAAACCAGAGCATCTTTTTTTTTTTTTTTTGTTTTAAAGCTCGACCCTACCTGAGCTATCGTTTAAATTTTTTGGGGGTACTTCATTTCATGTTGAGGGTAGGCCACAAAATTTGGAGGTAGTTCGAAATTTTCAAACGTAAATATTGAGAATTTGAGTCATTTAACGAGACTTAATTCATGATATCAATATAATTGTCTACAGTTTAAACAACTCACTCTGCGCATTATAACGGTCAACTTTAAACAATTTTCCTATGTGACATTATTTCCATTTCTTATCGCTAAGGAATTCAAACCACTGGCCACCCATTCATTTAATAATTAGCTATTTTATTCTACCAGTATTTACACTGTTAAAGTCACAGGGATATTTAGAATAGGAGCGATAGAATCTCTATTAATTTTAAAAAATAATTGCTTGTGAAACTACGATCACAGCTGACCAATTTTATTGTATCTTTAATTATCATGCGAACTTGAGTATTTTCTTCATTATCTTAACTCTTGGTTCACTATCAATTTACCCAGTTAAGTAATGATTCTCTGGGAATTTGATTAACCTGTCATGTAAGAATTAGTATGTAATTTAACGACTTTAAAGTTATAGTTTTTATTATTCACCAAAGTCATAGGAAAACGAATTCAGATCACCTTTGCTTCCCAGGGGAGTTTTCAATCGTTGAACAGCACTCTGTGTGAGAATGCTTTGTGAGTTGGTACTCCTGCGTGCACGGTCACACCCACTTACACTTACATTCGACTTATGGATGTGGCCACTCCAGCTTCTAGATGGAGATCTAGTGCTTCCAGCTTCGACAACATCAACGTCACTTTAAACTTGATAGATCTGTAATACAGAAATATACGACGAGCCTCGGACCGCATTGTTTTAGAGATAAATCTCTAAAGTTGCTTCTTAGCACTGTCATTCATCACATTTTTTTTTTAGTAACCTCTTGGCTAAGTCTGACATAAATAAATCGAACCAGTTTGTTAACGCATATTCAATAATTACAGTATGAACCTTGCCCTTGGTAGGTACTGTTATTGTATAATTTCGTGGAAGCTGATTAAAATAACCTTTTGGTCATTAGCCATCACTTGCGTATT
The DNA here is from genome assembly GCA_911387775.1 of Thymelicus sylvestris. NCBI lineage: Eukaryota > Metazoa > Arthropoda > Insecta > Lepidoptera > Hesperiidae > Thymelicus > Thymelicus sylvestris. The sequence continues at coordinate 14,553,231 of OU426905.1, read as the reverse complement.
TATGTCGATTTTACATGAAAAGAACGCAGAGAAACACCTAAGGTGTTGTCGTTCTGCAGATGGTTCAAGTTGGATGCAAGCCGGAAGCAAGAGTTATCTCACTGAAGGCCTGTCATATTAGTAATAAGTTGTATCTACATAAAATAGTTGAGTACAACTTCGTGTTTTATTGGACTAGCCCTATTCTATTTCTCAGTGTCTCATTGTCTCTTTACTATGGAGACAAAATCATATGACATATTTCCTTTTTTTTTTTTTTTTTTTGGCAGCTCAAAAATATTACCATTTACATTGCAAGTAAATATATTAGATGAATCTTCCGAGTCTCTAATTGTTTATTGCCACATGGATGAACCTTTATTTTTCCAATAATAATAATAATATATCCAATAAATTATTGCGGATTATATTATCTACGAATTGCAAAAAAATGAATATAATTATCGTAAAAGTCGAGTCCGTTACCATGAACTCATAACTGCTGTCGTTTGTCATCATGTATCATAATCTGCTCAAACATGTGATACATTTATGTGAACGTATTATGTTCACATAATACATAATATTATACTCTTCTGTAATGTATTATTATAAAATAATGATTCGTCAATGACGCAAGTATGTCACTGTACATTACATACGTGATCAGATTCAAATTTACTTCAAAAGAAGTTATGGAATGTTAACACATTAATGGAATAAAATATACCATACCAATAATAACTGTCTTACTTTTGATTCCTTACATAACACTTGAATCCTGATGCCACATTATATCTTTACTTGGTATTTGCGTTTCATATTGATTGGGGTAATTTTCTGAAAACCTGCAATTTGTTATTTCATCCCACGATTTCATATCAGTGAAATGTGGCCGATTATGATGGGAATCATCTCCATCAGACATCTCAAATGGTGTCTTATGAATCATATCCAACAGACATCTTTGCCTTTCAATGATATTCATAACGGCATATCCATAAAATATTAATTTGTAAATATTTGCAGCCACTGTGTATGTGCATGGCTTTTTACAAATGTAACATTTTTACAAGTGTAACCTGATTGCGTAGCCTTAAAACATTAATTAATAAATGTTTGCGGGCACCGTGTATGCATGGCTTTTTACAAATGTAACATTTTTACAAGTGTAACCTGATTGCGTAGCCTTAAAACATTGATTTATAAATATTTGCGGGCATCTTTTATACATAGCTTTTCCTTATGAAACAGTTACATGACTGCGTAGCCTCAAAACATTGATTTATAAATATTTGCGGGCACCGTGTATGCATGGCTTTTTTCTTATGAAACAGTTACATGACTGCGTACCCTTAAAACATTGATTTATGATTATTTGCGGGCATCGTATATGCATGGTTTTTTCTTATGAAACAGTTACATGACTGCGTAGCCTTAAAACATTGATTTATAAATATTTGCGGTTATCGTGTATGCATGGCTTTTTTCTTATGAAACAGTTACATGACTGCGTAGCCTTAAAACATTGATTTATAATTGACAGTATATATTACGGTATATTATACATATACCACTTGTATACAAAATACATTACAGTATAATGTATAATGCTCATCAACTCGAATGACTTGCCATAGCAGCAATTCAATATATCGATTTGTTTGGCTTATTCCTCAGAACTCCCGGTCAAGTACCTATTATACTCCGTACCTTCATTTATTTTATGACAATTGTGGTAGTTACCCAATAAGTTGCAAACTTTTTCCGCAATTTATTTATGTTTTAGCTATAAAAGCCTTACAATATCTCTGACATTTTAGACTGAACTTTAGTATTCTCCACAGTACATCCATCTTAAATTTTAATATACCTTTAATAGGAAATACTCATTACATTGAATAACTACCGCAAAGGCTATACTTCAATATCTTTAATAATTTGGTTGAATATAAAAATGTTCCACGTCACTTTACCCAGAACTTTTGTTTTTTCTTCCCGAAACAGCCATCCTTGAGCCATAACGAAAATTTTTGAATCAAACATAGTCAAATCGATCAAGCTAACAAGAAACACTAAAGTTCATTTGTATTTATACAAACAAGAAGCAATGATATATAGAAGCAATAATGACAATAATAACGTGCTTCTTTCGGGCACTTTTTGTATACAAGGTACAGTAGCATTCTCTTTACGGCTGTCTTTAAATTTGCGTATTTACTAGTGATGGAAAATATCGCTACTTTTATTTGACTGTCATGTCCGTGAAGTTATTTATTTTTGTCACTGTTATATCACCCGTGACAAATCACGACCGTTATATTTTATCAGTGACGATATTGTCACAGTGGGTGCATTTTATTCCGTCTGTTACATGTCGCAGTGAATTACAAGTACCTACATAGTTCAATCAAAACCTTACCCTGTTTGCAATAAGACTTATTTCATTTGAAGTTTTTGTAACGTCGCGTTAATTAAGCAAGTTGAAAAAATTTAGTCAAACTAAAGTCTAATGACGTTGAGAATAAGATGCAATTTCACTTAAGCAAATTCTCTCTTCTAGCTGGTGGCACTGTGTCGCTCTTGCACACGCACGGCTCAAGTCACAAATGTTGCTTTCTCTCTTTTGCAGGATGGAATTCTGTGAATTATATGTAGCTTGGCCGGTGGCCGGCGTTAAGTTACAGTAAAGGGAATACTGTGGTGGAATCACTCTCGCGATAAATGTAACGGACGGTTTCGTTGCATGTCACTGGTGTGACAAATGAAGTATATTGTAACAAGTGATACATCCAGTGATAAGTGAAATGTGCCATTCCTAGTATTTACGGTCTTGTTTAAATTTGCGTGCCCCTTTCGGGTCTTTTTGTACTCGAGGTACATTAATATGCTCCTTACGAGTCTTGTTTCAAATTTGCGTGCCCCTTGCAGGCCTTTTTGTACTCATGGTACATTAGCAAGCTCCTTACGAGTCTTGTTCAAATTTGCGTGCCCCTTGCAGGCCTTTTTGTACTCAAGGTACATTAGCAAGCTCCTTACGAGTCTTGCTCAAATTTGCGTGCCCAATACGGACTTAACACTTGTAACGGGACAAGTGGGATAGACCCGTACAACCTGCGTGAACCTTGACGTAGCTATAGTTAATTATTTTATCAATATATTTAATTTAATATTGGCTTTAACAATAAAAATATTAACATAATTGATGCTTCAATATTACTACGTAATACGGATTGTAAGGTATAATAACTTTTTAAATATTATGTGCATATGCACAACACACTGCTTGTAGCTACTTTACAGGTTCTTCCTTAATATGGTTGTATAGGCATGATCGTTAAGTGAACTGTATTGGCGTGATCATAATAATTCTATTGAACTGCTAATTAATAAGCAAAATTACATCTAAAACTTGTTAAGATACTTATAATCTTTTAGATTCATTGCAGAATGGTATTTGAAATTATGAAAACATTAACCACAGCATTATATTAATAAGTGGGGTAGATTCTCAATCGTTTCTTTCTAAGTTATTGTAAGGGTAACGTGGAGTTTCACGTTTTTATTAATTACCCACCAAATACAAACAAAACTTAGGATATTGTTATTGTGATACGGTAGCTTTATTTGAAATAAAAACGAAATAAATTACTCTTTCACATACTACAATTTCCTACAGCAATATCATAGGAAATGTATGGTCTATTTGAAATAATTACTTGAGGCATGGCCCTTTGTGAACAAAATGATTTGCATGGCCTTCGAAGTATTTAATTAGTTTTGATGCTTAGACAACCATTTTCTGTACAAATATGGCAGTGGTACTTTAGTTGCAGAGTTCTTAAAACGTTAACACTCAAATAATTGTTACTTAAGTGCACGCAATTAGGTATCCCCACATATAAATTATGTGGTTGTAATGTAATAATACACTTTACTTACTCAAATACGAATATAATAGAACATATTCGTAAGGAATTTGCCTGCCCGAACGTATGCAAGCAAGGGCATTACTCCTTCTTTTCTTCCAACAATGTTTTGGTAATTCCTTATTGGTTTTTTCCGACGTCGCCACTTGTGGTGTTTAGAGGGTCAATAATACACACATTTTACTCTGTAATAGGTAAGGTATGTATGTATATGCAAAGCGCACGTCTGTGCACTGTACTCGGCTCGGCCGCTAGTTCAAGACTGCCGCTGTGCACATACACTACACCTATAGTATACGTACCTATAAAAAATTACGTTTAAACATGAAAGGTCATTTAAATTTCCTGTAATATAAAGATACTTGAAAATTTTGATTTACGACGAGGCAGCTGCTAACGTGGAAGTGCAGGTCCTGAGCGACACACGGACAGGCTGGCAGGCTGGCAGTATTGTGGCGCCGACAATGGCGAGCAGAGCGGTCGGAGGCTATACACCTTTACAATCTATCCCCGTAGGTACCCTTTACAACACGCAGCACGCAGCACGCTCTATTCATACCTTCTACTTTTCTATTCAAATAATTTCGGTCTCAAATGGAATTTTGTTTTTGGAAGACTTGAACTGGTTCTGAAGAGACTTTCGTCTCTCAAGTTTCAATAGCTTTTTGAAAGTCTGCACAATACTCGCCGAGCTTAATTACTTCGTATTTCTTGGGCTTTGTGTTTTTAAAGAATGATAAGGTATTGTAGTGTGTAGGGTATATTATTCATGTGGCGTAGTTCGCGTAGCTATATCATTTAGTTTAAGAAACTAAGAAATAAGAAATACTTTAAGCGTATTCAAACTGCCTATTTCAAAAGTAATTCAGAGTGTTCGTAGTCTCCTTGCCAACCTATCTTTGAGTTATATCACTTTTGTCATTTTTCGCATTCATCTTTTAAACTTTTGCCATTTGCTCGAGTTAGCGTTACGTACGAATAACTACTTTATACTGTAACTGTAGGACAGTATACTTTACAGAATATAACAAACTACTAAATAGCAGTTGCTCTCGAGTTGGTAATGAATAATGACTACTTATGAGTTATTATGAGTTATTGGCTATAATTTTTTAATTTATCAGAAATTCAATTCGTAAAGCTCATTCACTATTTGGAAAATCCGGACACGTTAAAACACGACAAAAAATTATTTTAAGCGGGCGACATACTGATACAAACCTCAGTATAGTGATACAGAAGTTAGATTTTTCTAGCACTAAAATTAAGTTCATGTTCTTTATAATGTGTCGGCGTCGCTCGCCCGGGCGCCGCCGCGCCGCTCACCGGGGGCGCCGGGGGCGCCGGGAGCCAGCTCTCCTTTGATGTTTTCTTATCGAATACTATATAAATGTGTAAACAATCTGTATATTGAACCTAACAACAGTATGGACCGTGCTATCTGACCACATAATGTTTGGTTGGTATTTCGCCTCTAGACAGGTTTCTTACCGTTGGTATCCGTTGAAGAACAGTGGTCGACAGACTAACAAAATAGTCTGCAAAATAATAACAGCGGTAGGTACTCATGGTAATTACTGGACTGATGGGAAAAAGGTCATCTAATGTTATGGCACCGCAAAACCACTTGTCGCCCCCAAATCCCAATGTAAAATACCGCTAGCTACATCGTAAAAGCTAGGCATTGTGCATGGCCAATATGGGCACACATTTTACAGATTCGAGGGTTAATGGATCGTCGGCCGCACTCAGAGTCACTTAACGGTTACTTAAATCGTTCCTTAGTACACAATTTATATTGTGGTTCTGTACAGTGACTCTGAGTGCGGCCGTGTGAGAACTACGAGTAATAGCCGTTGCTTGTTACCGAGTGTAAGGTTAGACACGTCTCTATATTCCGTGGTTTAGAGTTGCGCCAACTGAGCTGTACTGTATCCACTTATACTTACTCCTTAGCTCCCTACTATTACTTACTTCGACAGAATTAAGTTCCCTGCCTATAGTCAGTTTTTTAGACGAGTTTATTTGGCAAACAATCTTGGCACTGTTATTTTTTACTAAATAATCTGACAATGAAAGCGAAGGAAAACAGTTACAGTAAGTGGCTTAAAATCACATAATACTTTTTTGAAGGGCACTGTCTCTCATCAAAATTATAACTTTTTGACCTCGCCCAACTCTCCCGGTTGACTGCAGGTAGCGATGGGAAACAGTTCCGAGTCCCGAGAGACATTTTACACACAAACAACAATAATTACAATACCGGTCGTTCCGCAGCAGATCGCCGGCAATAATGTCGGAATGACAAAATAAAACGTTTACGAGCAGGGAGTGAGTCGTTATTGTTTGTCGTTAAATCGATCGTAAAGTGCCATTCACTTTACAGCGGCTCCTTTAACTTTAACGGACGCTACAAAACCTTTATTACCTGCCTCGTAAGGTTTAAACTGGAGGTGCACGGCATACGGCTTCGGTTTTACGCATCTATTAAGTTTGCTTTGAGACAAATAACTCATGCAAAGTAACGCAGTTCACGTAGGTGTCCTATTCTCGATCCCTGACATATGTTACGGTAAAATCTCATACGTTGTTAACATTAATTATTTTCTCAAATTTTCTTATGTACGGATTTTTACGTACTAAACAGCTAATCGCAAAGATGGGCCACTTGTTGGTATTTACATAATAACATAACATTCGGACACAGCTAGGGTTATTTTATTTGTTAGTTAATTATAACATGGGTGATTATATAAAATTTATATATTTATGTCGTAATTGACAAACGGTTAAATATTTATTAAATTAGTTATATTTCTTTTTTCCCTAAATTTTAATAATAAATAGTTTTGGACAAACTATTTCAAGATAACGTTCTATCTCGTAAGCAAATATCTCGATCGGGTTTACAGATAAGATGTTTACTTGGACAGAATTAATTTCGCCCGAAACATGTCTACGTGATGTGAGAATTGACCCCCGAGCAAGCAAACAGCCGTCCAACACGTGAATATCTGCGACGTCACACGAACATCTGAAGATAACGAAGTTGTGATACATACATATACTATAACATATATATGTACCTATAACATATGGTGTGGCGGTGTGAGCGTGACCAGTGAGGTATTGTTATACAATAGGTATAACAATAACTATTGTGTAACGGGAATTCACGAAGTCATTGTTATGTTTTTGTAAGAGGATCTTATGAGGATCCATATTTTTGAAATCTTTTTTGTTGTGTCAGATAATACACTTGACAAAATGTTTAATTCCTTCTTCCACCCAGCACGTTTTAAGGAAATCAGGTAGTTCTTTCTTTTTCTTCTCTCTTTCGTGCCTAGAATCGTTTCAGTGAGGCCTTTGGTGACGCTGATGTCTATAGAGGGCGACGATAGCCTCTTACCTTTCATCAGGGGGATCGTCTACTCGTTTTCGGCTACTTCCATAAAAAAAACTCAAAAGGCAGGAGTAATCGTGTAAGGTTTACATTTTGTCACCGCACGGAACCCTAAACTTACCGTAGCACAGGATCTCCTCCGTCTCCGTCAATGTTATAAGATGAGATAATATCCGCGTAGCTTCCTGTTCACAATCTGCCGCCAGGCGGGGACTTCCGGCCGTTGCTAATGGCATGCCATGATGCCACTGTACCCCAATGTCCCCAATTCCGTGCCAGCGCAGCATATCTTATATTTTGATAAATCTATATATCCAATCCAATTGCGTTTATCAATGGAAATGGAAATAGAAGAGCAATATATCGGCAGTAGGTATATTGCTCTTCTATTTAACATTTATTTCACTATCGTTCTTAGCGCATTAATATGTCATCCAGATTACGAGAATGTTTTGCAAGCCTGTTATTGGAAATATATCAGTTTATAATTGTTACCCCTAAGTTGAATGTATGTATAGCTGTTGGCGTGCCTAATAAAGAAAAATAAAAAAATAAATAAAAAAAAATAGTACCTATTAAAGACGTGTTTATTGTAGGTATACGAGGCTCATTGTTCTGGTTTACTGAACTGCACGTAACGGGTTCGCAAATTAAAAATATTGCTTTGTTATTACCGGTTCTTGCAACTTGTAATTAAGGAGCTCGAAGCCGATAACGTCGAAGAACAGATAACAAAAGGCAAATCGCAGACACTTAGGTGTTCATTGTTTAGCGAAATTGTATTGACGGCATCTTGCCGCCGTCAGCCGCCGCCGACAGTTCGATAGGCGCTGCTAATGACGTATTGTGACCCGAATTGGAATAAAAAATAAGCAATTTACTTCCACAGCCCTGCCCTTTGTTGCAGCGGACGTTAGGGTGCCATTATTGTATACCGTTCTGCACTTGTAATGTGCATTGTGCAGTTTCAAGTTGAATTTTGGAATCTTTTTTCAAATTGCCATTCGGATTTTTATAACTTTTACCTAGGTAATTTCGGGTTTTTTACAACAATAGTTACAGTTTACTTAGGTACTTATATAAATAAAACCGACGAAAGTATGCGGCATGCGAAAGTTGTGAGTATGGCTTATGAAGTTGTCTGTGAGTTCTATGATGTAGTTTATCTTGATACTTAGATAGATACTAAAATTGTAATGTCATCACAACAGGGAACACAAATATTTATCAAGTTTACTTAAAGTTAATTAAATGTACAACACAATACCTTCTCATTAACCACTAATATAATGGTTTAGATAGGCTACACAAAGAATAGCGATTTAGTAGTGAAATGCAACCTCCGCAGCTAGAGGTTGTATGATTAAAATCCTTAGATAAGCTTACTCTAAGCCCTAAGGTCTGCACTTTTTACTAACGCTGATATTAATTCAGGAACATTTAATTCTCTAACCGTATGCTGCTGTACAAAAAGCGCTGTCAGGACAGATTACTAATATAATTAGGTATAGCGGGATTTACTACCCTTCTGTCTTCTGTATAACCTACCTACATGATAAAATAATTACTATTTCAATTTCGAATTTTCAACTTTGATATTCTTATAAATTACAATTATCTAGTTAATTTTAGTTTTATTCGAAGTAGGTTTGTTACAAACACTTTTCGAAAGTCACTCAACGCCATCGCTTCAACAAATCCCTACCGTGAGTGATCCCGGGAGAAGCGGCAAGAAACTCCCGGGATTATTTTTTCCTACTCACAGTTACAGACAGCACTTAATATTACTTATTGCAATATTCAATATAGAAAAAACTCATGTCCAAGTAGTCTTGTCATTTAAATACTCATCAACTTTGTAATATGCTTTCTTCATGAGAGTACCTTTTACTACACAACATTAATCAGGCAAATAATTGTAATATAATTACATTACAATATTAATCAGGTAAATAAATAAGGAAACCAAGTCTAACTTTATTTACGTATATTTTCAACTTTACTTTTATTATCGTGCGAAAGAAACCCGGTAACTCGGAAACTGTAGCTCGAGCACGAATACTTGCGAGAAAGTATTCGTATGGTTAACGTAAGCAATTTGTATGGCATTTTTTCAAAAGCGCCCCTATCGTGCGTAAATGGTACTAAAATGCCATACAAATTTGACAAATTGCTTACGTTAACCATACGAATACTTTCTCGCAAATATTCGTGCTCGCGCTACTGATTCAAATCATCCCGATAACTTTTCACGGGTAAATGACGCAGCGGATGTCGTTTTTGCGAAATAAAAAGTAATCACACAATAAATAACTGCACTATCATATTTCACGGCTTATGAAAGAGACGCATGATTTACGACCGAACGACCTGCAGCTGTTTCTCTCGCTCGCACCGAGCGGCGAGCGTGCTCGGCCGACTTGTGAAAGATTTATAAACTGCCTTTGATCCCTGATACATCTAATCTGATGCATGAAAACAAATTCTAAACAAATTTCCTGTGACAAGAGATTAGAGAATTTCGGGAAACTGAAACAAGCGAATGAGATTCGCAACATTTGTCATAGAATCTCTAGTCGATAAAGAGATTCCGCCACACCTGCTGTTTTTGTCGTGATGTTAGTTTGTTTTATTAGTAGGAATGATTTGCAGTTGGAATACTACAACCGTAATCTCACAACAACAAAACGTTCTAATTGCGACATCCAGAGCAGCGAAGAATCTGTAAAAAAGATCGAGTGGTTCCCGAAAATTAAACCAATACGATATGAATTGACATCTTTGATCATCGTCGCTGGAAAGTTGTACTAGATTATGATTATAATTCGGTAAAATTTTAAATCATTATTCTAGCACAATGTAATGAAATTTAATAAAGGAGACATTTAGAGAAGTACATATGTAAATCTTGTGAGGTGTAGTGCGTGAGGTGCGTCATCCGCATTCGAAGAACAACTTCCATTAAAAAGTGTTTCAAAGAAAAAGTAATAAAATATTATCATGCGAGAAGGTAACCGTCCACTACGTTTAGTCTGCTTCATCAAGATTATTCTGTTTTGTAACTCGACAGCGGAAACCGCGATGAGTGTCAAAATTCCTTGCCAAAATTGACACTCATCACGGATTCCGACATCGAGTTACAAAACAGAATAGCCTTACAGGTCCTAATCAAATAGTTATCGCGTTCTAAGATAGCAATTCCTATTTGTAAATGTGTTGGCATCATGGCCTGCATCGTGCCTCACCTTCGCTAGATAGCTTACATAACATACAATATTTTATGGATCATTTGAAGGCTATGTTATGATACAGCGCCAGCGAACATAATAAGACGTTATTTTTCAAACTGTCGACTGAGTGTTGTCTGCATTGACGTCACTAGCGCAATCCTTTGTAGTCACATGAGCAGTTAATACGAGTGTATATGAACAAGGAGCATTTAAAGGAGCGACCCACCTAAGTAAAATTTAGCTCAAGGTAGTTTTGTTATCACGGAATTTAGGCTATGCTCTGTTAACGTTATTTTAAATAACCCCCTTGTCATTCGTGTGGCTGACAAAAACAATCGACCGGACTCATGCTCAAATGCCCTAGCAACGCTTTGCTCCTATAGGTTTAAATATCACTGCGGGCTGGCCTTGTCGCCACCACTTACCTAGTTACCACCAGATCGATTGGTAATATATTTTGTTTTTTCTATAGAATAGAAAACTAGCTCCAAATTTATTAAATAACAAAAAAACAATAAAGTAAGAAGCTGAGTGGCAATTTTAAGCCGTTGGTATGGCTAGCGGCGCGGTGGCGCGGGCGGCGGCTTGGGACGGCCGTATCGCGGGCAATGATAATATATCGCGGGCGTAACTAAATACTAATAACCAGATAAGGCTAACTAGTAACTCCATAACACACTAGAGCCAGCGGTAGCCCATGAGGGCCATGAGCCGCGTAATAAATGGGTACACACGACCACAGAGACAAGTATGCCTACACATAATTGCTCCCAACAACGCCGTGTTATTTCCTCTGTTCGCAACCCTACGCACAGCTGCTCTTAACGACGTCAAAACCCTCTATCTGCTGTACTATGGTTAGGAATTTTAATCTTAGTCCAACACTGCATCTAATCAAGACAAAAGATAAGCGTGGATACGGGCCGGGGTGGCGCTTTTAAAAAAAGGGTCCTAACACACCAGGCCGATATTATCGCGGTTTAATGTAGAAATAAGGATGGCAAAATTTCGTCAAAACCGCCTTTTGGAACAATAGCCATCAAGTGGTATGAGGACAAACCTTTCACAACGTTGACAGAGTGGCACTAAATTGTATGTAGGAAATTGCGCATTGCATTCTTAAAATAATACCTATGTACATACCTTAATTATATTACCTACTTACTGATTACATAACTGTATTTATAGATTAAATAAATGTTTGCTTCAAGTGAAATAAATGAATACTTACAACAAGAAACAACGGAGCGTAGGATATTGTTGTTTAGTGTTGTCTTTACGTTCAACAGAAATCAGATGTTCGGGTTTATCTCGCTGTCTGGAACACCGAAGTACGGTCCGGTGCCGCCACGGATTTAGAGGGCCTGTGGGTTGAGGGTTGAGGGAGGTCACTATCGCCTCCCGACCGATGTTCGCACCTGACACCGTGTGCTGAATGCTGATATCCCTCGATGAATATTTATTTATGTAAGTGCACGTCTGCGTTAAGTGTTAAGTGTGTTACGATGTAATTCTTGATTACTACCTATGTACTTCGTTAATGGATGGTTCTTATTAGAAATCAGGTTGTTAATATGGGGTAAAATAAATCTTATGATGCTACTGTAAATACTTTTCAGATCTAAGAACGAAATTATTTACAACCTCACAAAGTCACAATGTTTCATATTTGTAATATTAGTAAGACTATATTTTTATAAGATTACTAGCTGCCCGGACAGACTTCGTTCTGTCAAAAGTTTTTATTTTTATTTTGAGATGTTAGCTATCCTATCTTTCAAGTTGGATCAAACTGCACACGGTGTGCAAATTTGATTAAAATCGGTTCAGTAGTTTAGGAGTCCATCGCGGACAAACAACGTGACACGTAATTTATATATATTAAGATATTCGCATTTATTATGGAGTGTAGAGCCAAACGATATGTAGAGTCAAGCCATAATTATATGTAGATAAATGGTACTGAATACCATTTCAACTTTCATGAGTCTACGACGAATGTTATAGAAATGTATTCTGAATCTCTCTTATAGGTTTCTCTGTCATTTATTCCCTGAGTATTTCTATAAGCATGTGTTAATATACTCGAACACGCAATACGGTATTAACCTTATCGAGTTCTCGCACTATAGAGCACATTATAACCACTAGAAAAGGTTTCACAATAATTAAGGTTGACTTTCTGTAAAACTAATTAAGGTTGGAAGAGGTTGGAAGGTATGTCCTGTTCAATGAGTGCCTTTAGCATACCATACAATTTTTGCCATGATTATGTTGTAGACTGATTTCGACACAGCGTTTAATTAAATGAAATACACTACAGCTACACATATAATCATTTGCCCTCACTGCCCGATGGATATAATTTCATCCGGCGCCATGCACGCCCCCTGTCGGGGATAATATGCGAAAATGTGAGTAATCAAGCTCTGAGTGTACTCAACTGTAGTCTGTAGTGGCGTGACGTGGTAAGCTATCGCCTATGGCCTATCGCCAGTCACGTCACGAGTGTCACGCACTTGGCAGTAGGGTAAGGTGACCTGGGTGACCGATAATAACTAGGTATAATGGATTTTATTAGTATACATACTAGCTTTGCCCGCAGCTTCGCCCGCGGTAGAGATCGATTCTTTACAAATCCTACTTACGTTTACTTAGATTTAGTTGCCTATGACTTAAGTAAACATGTATCATTTGATAGCGTGATTCAGAACTTGCAAATGAATTTTACTAACGCCATCTATTAAGAACATCCGGAACTAAATATCTAGCTACTAACAAAATATGGATATTCCGGCTTCCCATGGGGATGTTTTACCGCGGTAAAAAGTAGCCTACGTTACTGTCCACCCTCCTCACTATCTCCACACACAAAAACCATGCCATATAACAGCTTCGTGGCGACGTGAAAGACGGACAAACAAACAAACAAACACACTTTCACATTTATAATATTAGTATGGATTGGAGCATTTAGGGCTAACAAAGGCTTGTTCACGTCGTTTAGCTACAGGTCATTTTGATTTCAGTTTGTTAGGTAAATATTTATTTTGTTAAAATAAAGGTCTAACAATCGGTTATTTGATACTGATTAATCTAATATTCATGTAATAAAGCTGAAGAGTTTGTTTGTTTGAAGCCAGTCATTAGAAAAAACTTTATACCTATCTAATTATAATCTGACAAAAAGGAGTAACTTCAGCAGTACGGGTATTAAGACTTACGCTCCAACTCAGAGTCACTAGCTTTTACTTAAATCGCTCCTTAGTACAGAATTTGTATGAATTTGGTGATTCTTTACTAAGGAGCGATTTAAGTAACCGTTAGTGACTCTGAGTTGCGGCGTTAGGTACCCTAAATGAAGCGAGGATAGTTACTAGTCAGGTATAAAAGAAAATGTTTTCAGAGCCTTTTCCTTAGCTCGGATTTTTCATTTTAATCAACGCTTCTTTGATTGTTCAACAGTCAAATTGATCTCGTTCATATTATCTCTTTGCCAAACATTTGAATATTTTTATTACACTTTGTGTACAAGGATGTCAGAACATCTCATGTAAAAGTTGTCGCTAAAGGCTAAAAACCAGTCTTGAAACAATGCTTTGTTTTATCACAAGACAATTTAATGTAGTTCTTTTGAAAAGCTCGCCCGCTACCGACTAAGCTGGATAACGTTATAAAGGAGAGAAATATATTGTGGAGTTAGCATCTTTCTTTAAAATGGTGGACACGAGTAATAAATAGTGTGTGGGGTTACGGACATAATTAAAAGCGGCGATGGTAGCGGGAGCGGGAGCGGGAGTTCATTAAACATGGCAACGAGGTACCGACACGGATATTTTTAAAAAATTATGATATATTATATCGATGCTAAGCAAAATAGTTATAATTAAAGCAACAAATTAAGGTAAGCAGATGCAACAGAACAACAGCAATAGCCAAAGAGGAGCATAGGACGCCCTCGACCAGGTGGACTGACGACCTGAAGAAGACAGCGGGCATGCACTGGATTCAGAAGCCTCAGGACCGGTCAGAGTGGCGCAAGTTAGGGGACTAGTGGACTTCCAAGGGCTGATGGATGGATCTTTGTTTGAGTTATTTAACTTTATCTGCATCGTTTGAACAAATGGACATAATACAACTATACTCGGCGCGCGAAGCAGGAAGAAATTCGTACATTGACTTGTTAGTACCTGTCTCTGTCACTCCCGCGTAAATATAATGCGTCTAGCTCGAATAGAGCGGCGGCCATTGCACTATGCGAGCGAGCACGCATTATATTTAAGCGGGAGTGATAGAGACACGTACTAACAAGTCACTGTACGAATTTCTTCCTGCTTCGCGCGCCGAGTATATTAATAAAATTTATCCACGCTTCCGCTCGTTACCAACTGTCGGGCCTTATACAATATTTGCCTTCCACGTAACGACGCACATCTTTCCCCTTTTTATATAGACAAAGCACTCGCACATCAGGCGGTATTACATCGAAACGTTCCCAGTAGGACAAACAGTTTTTCGTGCCCCTCCTTATATTCCGTCGAACAGACAATAATGGAAACAGCCGAAGCGATACAACTTGCTTACGTATAGTAATCTCGCCGCGAGCTTTTTACGTTTCCTCGACGTATGATTGGCGACGGCGAACCGACATACATATTGTATTAACTTTGCTCATATCGGTTAGTTAAAGGTAGGAATTCATGAATGCCTTAGGGATGTCATTTTGATATGACGTCAGTGTATAACAAACAAGCTATATTTCTGTTATGAAAATAGTTTGTCTTACACATTTCTTGGTTATATTTGAGACAGCAAGACCTCCTAAGGGGCGGTCATCCGGTTAAACTGACAAAGATCAAATCCGATTTGTTGGAGAGTGGAGGGCCGCCGCCGCCGCCGCCGCCGCCGCATCAAAACAGTTTCATGTTACTGCAGCGTCGCGTCGCTTCAAACTGGATAAAAATCAATTTAGTGTACGTGATGGAAGTACATTACGATATATCCAGCCGCCGGCTAATCCGCCGGGATCCGGGAACGAACCCGGCCCCCCCGGCCCATCAACCCGTCAGCTGCCGGTGACGGACAGCGCGATACAAAAACTGAATCAATGCACGCTCCTTTTAATATTTTCCCCTCTACAAATTATTCTTCGTATATTCGACGCTTTTGTGGTATTTGTACTATGAAACATGTTTTTAAAAGGTTTTGTACAGAAACCCTCGAATAAAACATTAACAGGTTGGTAGGGTTGGACAACATTTAATCTGAAGTTACTCCAAGCAGCTTCGGGATTAAAGTGTCCGCTGAGAAAATCGTTGACTTGTATCTTTTTCAAAGAATAATACACGTTTGTGGGAGTGTGAAATATAATATGACTAAAGTTTATATACAACAGGAGTAGTGCAGATATCTAAGTTTATTTTTAAATAATTTATTATGACCACCAATACAAACTATTCTTGTTGGTCATATCAATATGACATTCTAGTATGACCACCAAGAAACGGCCTATTAAACGAAATAAAATTTGACAAGTGTTGTGTAATAACCCTTTGTTATTATGAAATACGGTCGAATTTCGAATGCGAGCGGGTCTCTACTAGAGACTCTTTAATAAGGATTTATTAGTTCGAAAAACAGACTTAAGCTTACCTAAGCTTAAGTTTACCTAACAATAAGTATAGCTTGTATATATGGCTAGTAGATAGCTAGTAGATAGTATATACGGCTAGATAGTATTATATGGCTCTGACGTTCGATAAGACGGATTTAAAGTCCAAATAATTCGTACTATTAGGTATCAGCTTTAGCACAAGCTTAGCGTCTTTTCGAAGTTACGTAATCTTCACACAAACGTTCCCTGATGTCACTAAAATAATGACTGTAGCGTATTTCTGAAAAATGTCAACTCGTTACAGAATACCGATCTATCGTATAAATAAATTCCAAAATGTTTACATATCCATCGCTGCGTTTCCATTGCTGGCTACGTAACTATTATGCCGTATAAATCCTTCATTCAGTTAGCAATGTATTGTAAAGTATGAAAATTTTCTAACATGAGGGTTGTGGGGTTATCTCTTTGACATTTTTTATCGGGCAATTTGGATGATGGGATATTTATTATGAAGCGTCTATTATACCCATGTCTCCGCCGAGCCGAGCCCGTATGGAGCGGAACGGATTTAATCCTTTGTAATACGTGACGCGTTAACTAAACCTTCCTTATGTAGGGACAGGGACGTATGTTTATTGTAGTGTACACACAGATTGTACCCTGTTCAATAGCCAGTTAATGCTGTACTGAGATTTGTTATTGATATGCGTCTGGAACCAATAAATACTTTCCATTTTATTGTACCCCTCTGAAATGTATACCAATTTCAGAGAGTTATACATATGTATACTATACTTGACTACATGATTCATCTATACTAATATATAAAGAGGAAAGATTTGATTTTTTGTTTGCATTGAATAGGCTCCGAAACTACTGAACCGATTTGAAAAATTCTTTCACTGTTGGGAAGCTACACTATCCCCGGTGAACATAGGCTATATTTCAAAAAAATTAGGGATCCTTAATAAAACTAATTAAAAAATAGGAAAACCGAAGCAAAGCGAGGGCGGTTACTCGTAAATAATAAGCGCGTAGGAGCAGTAATCTATTTATTGTACTACTACAGAAGAAACAATAGTACTTATAAGTACTACTTTCTGAAAATAGTACCATATAATTAACTACTATAAAATTAGTAAAACAGTAACGTGTAAAATGTGTACTGTTATTATAACCCTGTAATGCAAAGGTTATGCCGCAAAATATAGTTAAAACTGTACGATATATGTAGGTACATACATACTCGTAGTAGTACATAACAACGTTGTTATTTATAACATTCTTTATAATTCAGAACTGAAAGAGAACCGTATTCCCAGTAGCGTTTCTAAGTACACGTTTCTCCAGTCTCCAGCGATAATCTTCTTAGCGTCTTAAAGTAAGCCGCTAACGGAGACGGAGGTCGAACCGTGTTCATTTTCTAGAAATGTTATAAAAGAACTAATGTCGTCCGCTCAGATCTCTTCCTTTGGGGATTCATAAAGTTGTTATACGAGAGGTCGCATGAATGGTTATTGTTAGATACATCGTGCATCGTATTGTTCCTTATCTTTTTACGATTTATATGTTGCACGAAGCTTTATTTTGTATAGTGGACTTTATTTATTTTCTGAGTTTATGAATATGGATGGTAGGCAGACCAACTGTTCGGTAATGCATGTTATAAAAAATATTAATTTTCTGCAGTCCTTCTCCATGCAATCTTTAACAGTGACAAATTTCATACTCTTCCGTCCACGTAATACTCGTAGTTGTAAAGCGGGATACATAGTTACAAAGTATTTGCTTCACCAAACCAACACGGGAGTCTACTCGTCTCGTACGTAACTTTATGCTCGAAAACAAGCGCAAAATTTCGTCTAGAGAGTTCTTACGCTCTTCATCGTCAGCGCGCTAGTGACATATCTACCTCTTTTTCACATTATAATATCATTGCTGGAGACAGTAATTTTTTTATGTTTAGAAGTCAACGGTATCACAAACTCCATTTACTTTTAAAGGCTACTTTAGTTCCATAAAGTCGTTTACTCAAAACATTATTAATAGTATCCATTAAGCAGAATAACAGCGGTCAATAAAGTTGTTTGTTCAGTGAAGCCCTGAGATTTCATCGTTTACGATCTTTCTCCCTTAAACTTCTTTATGACGTGCATTTATTTACGAGATTTATGAGAGCTCTGATAGCTTGTGTTGGTGGCTGGTGGCTGGCTGTGTCCTGTTCACGGAATACCATTGTGCTTGGTGAATTGTATTTTCACCTTGCAATGCTTTTTGATGCTGTTTTTGTCCAATTGTTACAAAGAGAATTTTACAATTACGTACTCTATTGTTAACCGATGCAGTGAGGTGCATAATATATTTTTAATATTTTTTTGAAAAGTAATACGAACTGATAGCATTGTATAAAATTTAAACACTAGCCTTTATGTAAAAAGCATTTAAAATATAGCGCTCCATTATAAGGTCATTGTCCGTAAAATTGCAGTCGGATCGAAAAGGAAAAAAACTGTCTTTTGTCAACAATTATTCCATTGAAGTATGCACCGTTATTATGCACTTCAGCCATTTTATAAAAAGCTAATTGATTCTTCTCCTAAAAAATCTAGGATCGAAAATCAATGGATTGCAGTTTTTGACTAACTCGTCCCAATTAAATTTTTTAACAACATTTGGTCTAAATTGCAAAATGGTATTCAGTAAGAACAAGAACAAGGTCTTGTGACAGAAGAAGTGTTCTTGTATCAGTTTATCTTGTTTTATGGTCACCTGCTGTGCAGACTGTGTAGTGTGTGTGTGTGTGTGTGTGTGTGTGGTCCACAGACATATATACCTAGAGTAGATGAGGCATGTACCTCGAATTGTATGAAAACCAAGCGTGTCACTTTTTTTGACACAATGTTATGTCACAAGAATATTTTAGTGATTGATATACCTCATCCTAGCAATACCAATATGAAACCGATTTCTTACCGATTCTCGATATCGATAACCGATTATAATCAGTCTGGTTGGTTGTTATTGTACGTATAGGTTATAGTGCTGAATAAAACCAAATAAATAATTTTATTTTGTTAATATTTTGTTATTAAATATCATTGGGATGAGTTTGATTTAACTTGATTATTTATTATAAACACAAATTATAAAATTTATTAAATTGTTATTAAAATTATAAACACGTTTCAAAAATATAAATAACAGATCAATATCATATTAAATTCCTTACTTCAAAATTGTACGCAAAATAAATAAAAGGGAATTAAAACAAAATATAATCATTTATTTATTGAAATCGAAACCTTTGTAATTTAATAATCAAAATAACAAAAATGTACCACCATTGATTTAGAAAGTAACAGGAATGTTGAATAATTTTATGATCCAGTTTTATTTTATAATTTTACAAAGAGGAAAGTTTTGATTTATTGTTTTTTTTTTTGTAATGGATAAAATTCAAATTCAAAATTCAAATTCATTTATTCATCAAGAATATGTTTACATATTATGTACAGGGTGTTGGGTAATACAATTTTTATAGTATATTGACCAAACTAAATGATCGTCAGCTGCCTAAACTGGGCGTAAGCCTGTAATATAGGCAAATGAGAAACTACTGGACCGATTTCAAAAATTCTTTCGATTGATGAAAAACAAGTGGTCAAGAGCTTGAAAGGCCATGCGCAATGTAGGTTCCATACTTGTAAGTTAATCGATTATTACTCGATTACCTGCAAATCTTTCGTAACCGTGATAGTTTTCCTTGAAAATTCACTGTATAACCTATTATTGTGAATTTTTTCACAGGTCGAACTCCACCGTTTTAGCTGGCAGGGGAGACGGAAACTTGACTCGAACCAAAATTATCACTTTTTTTAGTTTTTTTTAGAAAATTAGCATTTTATAATTTTAGCTCGTTTTTCTTATTAGACTTATTAGTGAAAATGAGATTATTTCACCTATTAGTGAAATTGTTGTATTATTATGACAATAATGTTCTTTAAACTAAACCCATAATATTTTTTTTAATATCTTTACAGCGATACCTTACACTATCTGTAATTGGGTAGGTAGGCGAGAAATAAATCCATCCCCACTTGAACTGTGGTAAATAAATATTTTTAATATTTTATTCTACGACTTTGTAGTTTTAATAAATTTGTATATCCATGCTAAATTACACCTTTCTAGCTCTTAGGTTCTCAGCACTAAGTTGCGAATGGACGGACGTACGGGCGAACAGACACGATGAAACTATAAAAAAATACAGTTAGTTACCTTTGGAATAAAATTTGTGTTACAAAATATATATGTATGAGAATATTTATTTATTCGACGATTCTCAAAATCGATTAGAATCGAGAAAAGACAGGGTAAATGAAAAACACTATATACTATATTTGAACGAAAAACGACAATATTGACAGTACCACGAAGTAAAGCGTTACTTAGCAACGATTGATAGTAACGATTGTTGTATTTTCATTGCGTGTTCCAACAAAGAAGCCCTAAAATTTTTAAACCAAAATGAGCAATGTATTGTGTAGTATGTAGTACATATACTCAGTAAGTGCTCGTCATTGTAAAACGTGGTAAAACCACAATAAACATTAAATTAATTTATTTTAAATAGATAGGAACACAATTTCATAACGAAATTACTTAGCGATGAAAGGAAATGTTTTCTTTATCTTTCCTAACGATATTTGTAGATTTTCTACAGTTTATAACATTAAAATCAGGCATTTTCATTATTTCAGTTGACATCTGTTGCCAATAGCAATGAAAGTCCGACTAAATGACACGGCGCCTCATTAGGATTTCAAATCCTAATTGTTACACGTGAATTGTATGAACTTGCCGTGTCTACTCTGGGTATACATGTTTGTGGTGTGGTCGCATTTCTCTGAAAGCAAAACAATTGATCACCTATGACAAACTTATCTAATTTTGTTTCCAATTGTCGACACAAAAGAAATCCATTTTGATTGTTTACACCATTTAATAAATATTCATCAGCATGTTGTTTGTGTCATCCACGCAGCTCGTTTCCAAATCAAATAGCCAGAACGGACCGGTGGAAATAGAAAAGGCATTTTTTATTCTCTAGCGTCGGACCAGCTGACCCAATCATTGATATTTGTAGTTCTAAGTTCTAATTTCTAAATCAAATGACGCTAAAAAGCAAACGAAGCAAACGAAGAGGACATTTTTGTCAATCGGCAATGATGAAAAGACCTAAAATTATCCTCCACATTTTTAACCGTTTGCTCTTAAAAGTTTTATTACAACTGGCATTTGCTTAACAACTTTGTTACGGGAACAAACAGCAATTGAACCTTAAAGCGGGATCCTTATCGGTTTGAAGCAGTTCAAAGGGACCGCCTACAATTAACAAATAGGTAAATCACCACTATTATGTAATGTGTTAGACTAAGTCACTAAGCTCATAACATGGTTTATATTTTAACGGCAAACCTTGCGGGTGGTCCTCACTCCTTACCACACAATTTCTTATTGGTTGCGTGCAGGGATCAAAGTGTTGCTGTTTAGAAGTTCATAAGTCACAAATAAATTTTTAAAGTGATTTTGTCACGTGTAGAACATGCAAACATCCCACACTCTCGCCCACCCACAGACAGGACCTCGAAATGCACTAAAGCCAATTAAGTGTTCATTAATTGGCTTTGCTTTCGTTATTTATCTATCCTTTTCCACCTCCCAACTCAGTGCGGATTAGTGGGGAAGACAGCATAACAACCCCGTTGGGACCAAAGTCCTAAAATGCCCTTCGCTGCCCGGAAGCGTCCTATTTTCATAGCGGTTATTGTTTGCAATAGACCGCGTCCCAAGCTGTTTAACTCGGTACAACACTAACCATTGAACCGAATAGAATGCTTCTTTTATCTGAAGCAATATTTCCAAAAGACATGACTACAGCACTAGCACTAGAGCTGTACTCGGTAGGAACTCTTCATAGTCATCACACCAGTGCAGTGTCACGTATGTTTAAAACTACCATTGCGATGCCAAATCAATTATTTTCAAGTAGGGTCGAGCCTCGGAGCTACAATGATCGGAGCGTCGGAGAATAATTTAACGTCAGCACTTATTAAGACTGACACTCCCAATACATCGTTCGATGATTTTCGTTTTCTTTTTTACTACGTTTGTTTTATGTAAGTTTTTACGCATTGCTTCTTCATTCGTATTTAAATGAGGCGAATGGCGATGATGGCAGCAAAAAGTGTTCTAGACTAGGATCTTTTTGTGCTTCTCACAATTTAGATGTTTTATTCGTTCAAGAAACATTCTCAAACACAATGTTAAAGTATCTTTTTACATAAATATAGTTACATCGCCATTCAGTTATGAGTGATCATTACGAAGAGAAATAATTTCAGAAAAATCTTTTATAAAGTAAAACGACCCTACATCTTCACGTGAGCATGCCTTCTGTGAGAGCTGGGTTCGATTTCTGGTTAAGTCAAATGTTTATTCGAAATTTATAAAGAAAAAATGTATTCTCGTATTATCTGTATACCGAATGCTATCGGTACCAATATATTAAATAGTTTAAACGTGAACGAGGAGTAAGTTGCATTATCAAAACGACTACGATAAAGTTTTGAGGTATAACGAGTCTTAAGAAGATCGAAGATTATAGTCTCCGGTATCAGGCGGGCATCTTTCTTTTAAAACATGCTGGGCTTTGTACGAGTCTCAAAGATAGTGATGGGCATCAGTGACTACATACTATCACGTAGCCTGGCTTTCTGATTCCCGATGATATCCTGAAAATAACCAACTTTAACTTTACATTATCACTATGTAGTTTAATAGCGAAGTTATGAGCACAGCTGAGTCGTACAGAGCCGTACACAGATTGCGCAAAAGTTTTTACTTTAAAATGTATTTTGTCGGTGAGTGACGGTGGCGCGGCGCACCGGCCGCCACCGAATGAAATCTCTTTGTGTGAGCTGAACTGTGAGCTGTGAGTTGTGAGTTGTGAGCGGTGAGCAGGTGCGCTTTGTTACAGAACGATGCTTCACTATCGAGGGATTATAATTCACATTTAGGTTCTAGTACGTTCGATGGTTAACACCCTGGAGACAGATTTATATTGGAACCAACGCTAGTATGTGATGTTATTATAATTGTGATGATTAAGAATGCCGATAGAACGGAAACACATGTAGAAACATCTATCCGACTTCAAAAAAGGAGGAGGTTTTCAATTCGGTTATATTTTTTGTTCTCGTCTATCTTTGTCGCGAATCTATTATCTACTGGGAATGGACCTCACATTTGGCAGGTCCTGTTGGCAGAGGGGGACCCGGAATAATAAACACATTACTGAGAACGGTAATCCGACGCCATTATAACTTTAAATCGTCTCACAAATGGGGCTCAGTTTAAAATGCCCGCTCTAACGTAGAAGCGCCATTAACAGCCTGTTTCCAACTACGTACTTATTATTAATGTGCTATTTATGTTCTGTGTATTAGTTTTTATAGTAGGTACTTACTGCGGAACTATACAGGAATGTTTTTGTAACACTACTTTTATAGCATTCGCGAAGCTTTTCTTTGCTGAACTTACTTTATGTTATCTGCATTCATCTAGACTTCGAGGAGAATTTAATTGATAAATAAAAACCAAAGTACCGGGAGAGGGGCGCAACTACCTTTCCCTTGGATTTTGTGTAAAAAGTTCTTATTATTAATTGTGCGTTAACAGTGAGTATGAGGAGTTTACCCACCCGCGGACCGACACCGCACCGCATCGCACCGCTCCGCACCGCACCGCACCGCACCGCACCGCTCCGCACCGCACCGCACCGCACCGCACCGCACCGCACCGCATCGTGTCCATCAGGGAGGTTGACTTTTAGTTTTAAGTCAAAACTCCGAATGACAATTAAAACTTATAGTAGCTGTCTTTAAATCATAAATTACAACAGACTCTACCCTACTCTACATTAAAAATCCATTGGCATCTATCTTTTTGCGTTAACCACATAATTACTTTTCCGTAGACGATAAAATGATAGAGCTCTACGAACGTTGTATCCAAACAATACTCTACCAAATGTGTGCCTCTTGAGCGCTAACGATTCCAGACATATGAAAACAAGTACCATAAAAGAGTCCGTTATTCTAAAGTACCCAATACTTGCTGTACTCTATATTCTGTAGAGTCATGTAGAGAATTAGAGAGGTACCATTTTGTATCAACATTTACATAGAATTCCAAACACTTGTCCAAACGAACCGGAGGCGGAGCTTAAATTGGAAACAGGTAGAGTACGTAAAAACTATCGGTCTCTAAGCCCTTTGTAATAAGGGTGGGAATTAATTGCTAAACAAAAGTTGTTAGTAGTTAAAACTGGACCGAATTCGGTCTAATTAACCCACAGGCCACATTGAGTTATAATTGCATTCTAAACTTATTTTGAACACAGGAAATTGTGAAGTAGTGTGGATCCGAAGCTAATGTTTAGGCTAAATTATACTAGAGTAGTAGTGTAGAGTTTAACGAGCTCGGGCAGTTATACTAGAATTATCAATTTAGTAAGAAACGTTACTACAAGAAGCATTAAAACCGCAGTCCAGCGAAGGGCTACTGCGTGATACTGTTCCAGAAAACTTAGCAATGTTAGTTCACGGAGCACTCTAACTGTAGCACTAACGCTGAAACTCCAATAGCACTGTGTATGTAGGTAGTAGGTAACTAGGTACTACTACTCTCACTCTTCAACCCAACGACTAGGTATTATTTCTTTAATGTCATTAATTAACATGCCACTGAAAAATAAAAACAAATTGTTTTAAGTTACTATGTACATCTAAAAAAATAACTATTTTAATTGTAATTTACTTATATATTAATGTTGACAATGTGTTTTATGATAAGGTACATTGATTTTATAGTTATTTAGCTGTTCGTTGTGTATTACTTTTTTTTAATTATATTGAGTAGTGTGTGAAATTAATTGTAATTTTACTAATACGCGAACGTGACATTTATACCTATAATTTTGTAATGCCTATACTGGCACATGGAAGTTCGTTTAACGTACCGTATGTTTTCTATTACATGATTGCATTTTGTTACACCCAGTGGCACATATAAGTTCGTTTAGCATACTGTTTGTATCACCTTTATCTACTACATGATTGCAATAAATACCTACATTAATTTGATTTGACTATCCTTCCAAGTGGGGATATAGGTCGTATAATAATATAATATGTAATTTTTTACATCAAGTAGAATCAGATTAGAATACACAGAACTCGCCTCCCACAGGCAAGATCTAGCGCACAGTTTCATCGGTCGGCCGTCAGGAGGCGCCACGAACACAGGACATTCACAGACACGCTTTTCTACTCGAAGCAATGAACTCCATTCTATATTTTTGTCAGATATTCCGCTGTAAAAGGCGCTCGCAACATGGACTTCAAATATTACGTTTACGACTGAAATACTAGCCCCCCTTGATGTATGTTTCACGTGATGCCATGTGACGTGATGGTGCAAGACAAGGACGGAAGACGTGGCAGACGGAGGCAGTGTACTCAGTGCCGACGTCACGAGAGCGCAGTTCAGCTCTAATTAGGGAGATAAGGCCTATTATTACTTTAATGAGAGTAATAACAGTTAAATAATGTAACGCAGAGGGCCAAGCACGTATTATATGCGGCTCACTCGTATTATTGTTATTGGTAGCAGATTAGAATAGTGTGTTTCCTGTAATTCGTGTCTAAATGAATTAATTAAATACATAATAACACGCTACATGGCCGTGGGTGCCATAGCCAATACAATGACTATAATATGAAGATCCAAATCAACAACAAAATATAACATCATTAAAATTTGTGTTGTCCTGGGAATCTAACCTTTCGAACCTGACATAGTCTACACCCCACGGCCCTTCAACGTCTTTCTTATTCTTTTCACGACAAAGCTTTACGGCACATAAAACTTTAATCGGCTTTTCTAACAATAGCTTTTATTTTGTATCAAAATCAAAACCTTCAAAAGAATGTCTTGGACACTAAGTATAAGTATAAAGAAGTTATTTTAAAGCATTAGTCCAACGCTGAAATGTAAGCAGACAAGAATACATATACTGATAGTGTTAAAATATAATCATTAAAATATCTGGATGGTAAATAATTGTTTATTATAGACAACAAAGACAATTAATTTTACTGAAATGACGTCACAGGTGTGTTCTTGTCTCTGTGTGTTGTCCATGGCTCCCACGACACAGGGAATCCTAGCATGGGGCTATGAGTATAAAGCGTTATTTATTTATCTAAACATTTCGCAGTAGAGTTTTGTATGTAATGTACTCTCTGTAACTTAGTGTGACCAGTGGCGCCGCCACGCGGGCGCGCGGGGAAGCAGTCGGTGTAATTGCCGCCTTTGTGTCCAAAATAAATGAGCCGTTATCGCAGTGCGGTGAATGTGGTGATTAAACCGCCAGTCACAGCAGATGACGGGCTTTGTCTTTTAAAAAGTACTTTGAAACTTTCATTTGTGTTAGTACAAAGGTCTCCTTTACCCTGCGTTCGACAGACCGGTCTCAGCCTCTCAGGCAGGATTTCCTTTCTGATTCTGTTTTGCGTGACGTTGTTAAAATTATATACCTGCTTAATTAATTTCAAAATTGGTCAAAGTTTTTAAAGTTGCAGCTTTGCCCGCGGTAGCGTAGTTTCGAAACGAAATTTTTAATTAATGATTTAGATTTATGTATATGCCCGTGACTTCGCGCGTATGAATAATGAATATAGATTTTTTACAAATGCTGCGGGAACCCTGAACTTTTCCGGGATAAAAAGTAGCCTATGTGTTAATCCAGGGTACCTATAGGCTATCTCCATATCCATCAGTGGCGTGATTGATAAACAAACATTCAAATATACAAACATTTTCACATACTTTCACATTTATAATATTAAAAGATGTGCTGAGGAGTTTCTTTCGGCTTTTCTTCTCCTCCATGACGAAATACCTTTGCGAAAAGCTGGTTGATTAAAAAAATGACGTGTATAAGTGTATCAATGATACCTACATGAATAAATGATTTTGAATTTGAATTAATGGAATTATTAGCGAATTGCATTTCATTGACATTTAATCAGGCAAATTAAAAAAAATCAAACCAAATTATTTACTAGACTAGCTAGGACAGTTAAAGAACGGTGATCGATAAGCTTAAACTACGAAATCAATTTCCATTTTCCAAACGCCATTTACCTCTGAGCCGCGGGAAAGTTACTCAGGAGTATCTTCCCCCGCTCCCCGCCGCCGGCAGCAGCGCGGCACAAAGCTCCTCGACCCCGCCAGAAACGTTTAATGAGCGCAGTCTCATGTCAAATACTTCTTCTAATGACCGATTCGAACCCCAGTCCTCGTGTTCGGGGACTATAATCTTCGCCGCCCTTGGATCTTCACCCTTTCATTAAAAATATAATTGAACCCTGCAATTACGTGCACAGGGCAGTTCCCACAGAGGGGCGCCGAGTGGCAGCGCCCCGTGGAAATAGCTTTTGGAACTGTGTTATGATTTAATAAGGTTGAGCTTTTTAGGGTTAACTGGGTTCTGCCTCCGGCGCGGCTGCGGCCCGGCTGATGTTTTGTGTTATTATTTTAGGCATATTTATTCAGCTTGCAAGATTTAAGATTAAAACAAAAGCTACATTTTGGATTGTTTTTGTATCATCCTCTAGATACACTTATCTAACTATTTTTCTGACTGTACAATGTTGGTATATGTGTGTGGCGTGTGACCGTGTCCGACGCTCAGTTGACACACACATTCATCACGACCCTGCCGGCTGCCGCCCAGGGCGCCCAGTCTGCAATACTCTCTAGTATGAGGTTTAGCGTTTGAGACGTGTCATTAGTTATAGCAATACCTTGCATCATTGGCAACCAGCCAAGAGACAGACGACAGCCTAAGAAAACCGAAGTCGTTAACCATGCAGGATGAAGATAAAGCAACCGTGTTGGTTGCTATATTCACTTAGAGCATTTTTAAGTTTCAACAGACTAAAAAAGGTGGAGGTTATTCAAGATAGCATAATAATATGTGATCAACTTCAATATTGACATATTTGTTGTGGTAGGTTGGTTACATTGGCGTTGGAAAACTACAGTTTTGGTAATTTCAACGTAATTATAATAAAATACAATATTAACAATAATATAATAGAATACAATGAAAATGAATTTGAATTTGAAAGAAAACAATACATTTACTGATTTGAATTGACTATCTTGATTTAAACATGAATTTCATTTAAATATGAGTCCCGTAATTTATGAAATGCTACAAAGATGTTATTGTTATTGCAAAAATGTTACTTTGGTTTGGATAGGGGCTAAATACTTATTTATTATACCTTCATTGCTGTCCGTACCAAAATGAATTGACAAAAAAAAGCAAATCCTTATAAGTATAAGCGCCGTAAGTAGATGCCGTAAAAGAAAGATCAAAATAATACTTATACAACGTCAACGTCAAGGATAGTAAAAAATATCCAACGCCTTTTATCTATTCATAAGTCCCGTTTATTTTTTCACTTGGCGACTGAGAACGTTTCTCGAACTGAATTAATGCATTTATATTAATTTCGCCCAAAGTAATTGGAGACTGGAGTGTACTTCTAAAGCGGGAGCGCATCTCTTCTCTTATTAACATTTCTCCCTTGTCATACCCACTCAGCCGCAAACCGTTTCATATATTCTAAACATTTTTTCCCGAGCTCACCACCAGACCTGCCCCAGGGCTGTCGCTTTCAACAAATAAAGTAATATTTATTTAAAGTAAAATTCAATTAAAATTCTGGTTATAAAAGTAATTTTATAAAAGAATTTCTTTTACAATTCTCATTTTATTATGATAGTGTTCGTAATATTAACATCGACGTCATAACACCCACAGCGAGCCTCATAACCAGTTTATTGAGTTGTCAAATTTCACAGTTCTTTAAGAACTTTACGTAGAACTCTCCGGTCCTGAGCACGTAGCACTTTAACGACGTTGTACTTTATTAACGCGATATTTATGGAATGGACATAACTTCAAAAATTTTAGAGTATTTTATTTTAACCAAAGCCAGCTTATTAGTATACTGCATGTTAAGCCACTAGACAGCGATTGCTTTACAAAAGTACTACTATTGTATCGACTCAAAATACCGCGAAAATCATCTTAAGAATGACCGTATGAAAAACATCACTTAAATAAATGTTATTATTTATTTAATGGCGTAAAGCAACGTTAGTTAGCAACAATGAAATCAAATTTTAATGTATTAAAAACATGCTGATAAATTCGGCTCAAAAAAACCATGCCAAAATGTTTGTGTAGGCAACCCTACGGTCCGGGGCGTCGGGGCCCGGCACAATACGCATCGTAACAACCGATATAAAATTGAAATGCCTGAAACGTGCTTCAAAATATAATTGAGTCTTTGTGCTCTACGCGCTACTTTATAAAGGGTACTAGACATTAAATTACATGCAATTGAAAATGAACTCTGTTGCAAAAACAGAAGGTCTAAAGTATCTCTAGCCAGTCGACGTCATACATATGCAAGGCAGCGAAGCACTTGTCTTGTTCCAACTTCCAACTGCTGTCTATTTATTCGAAGGAAAAAGGTTTTGTGTGTATGGAAATAAGTAGTGGTTGAGGCAGACAGCGATCGTTGTTGCATTCTAACTACATCTTAGTTTTTAAGCTCATCTCCAGCGAGTAGAGGCTGTTGGTTGTACCACAGAAGAAATAATAGTACTGGTTGTACCTAATTATTTTACGTTGGTAGATACTGAAATCCTGCCATGCCGCATACGTGACATGTCAGCGCCTTCTACATTCAACTTTCAAATAATTGTAACGTGTGTTAATATTTAAGTGATGTTACGTAGTCTATAATAGATATTTACTGTTTTTTTTTTGAAACTACAGACTAACTAAATAAATCCTATTGGGAATTTTGGAATAAAAATCCAATTTAGTTGATTGGTCGACTGCCGGCAATCATTTATCAACTTTAAAAGTTCGTAGAGTGACGGCTGACAATATTTCAACGAGGTTATTTTGCATTTAAAAAAAGCGTTTTTTTATAAACAAGGCAGCAAAATGGGAGCAAAGTATAGAATCACTCCGTGCTACAAAAGATAAGTGAGGTAGTCGATTACAAAGTTTGTAAAAAATGGGAGAGAACTATTTAAAGTAAGGCCACGATACATTATTAATGTTACGTAGTGTACACAATTTATCTAAGTCGGGTCTAGCCGAGACGGCATGAGGCACGTGACTAATTATGTGAGTTAAATGAATAGCTCCGGCTGCGAAGTTTTTACCGAGATTGCCAACGATAAGACCATTAGGAGCAGGTGAGGTGAATCGGGCGTATTGTAGACGATAAGGAGAAATAGATGAGGCTGGGGTTCACAATAACATTGTAACATACGATTCGATGTGAACCACCGATCCATCATCTTTTGACATGCACTGATTTTCGAATAAAGGTGAGGTTGATAAAAATATTTGAAGCCTTTGGAAAGCGTGCTGCACACGGAACGATCTTTAAATACTTTTATATGTGTGGAATGAAATCGTTAGAATTAAACAAAGATAAATTCCCTTTTCTGTAATGTAAATCAGGTGCAGCATCCACGAAACACATCCATCAAGAAAGTGATGTAGCAAGGAGGCAGCTCGGCGCCGGTAATTATTTACCAACACATCGGAACGGAACCTGCCTTTGACACCAGATTAATGTTCGCAGTGGCTCGCCAGGGGGCGCGGGCACGGGCGCCCACGACAAAGCCGCCCCCTTCCCACTGCATCGATCTATTTACTATCCAAATTCAAGTGGCGTTGACAGACGGCATTGACATGCTTTTTAGGAGGCCATGGAGATTGGAGAAGACTCATTAAAGGATCGGTTAATAAACCATCCCTCGTTGGTTATCAAACTTTATTTCACGGATATAGCTATGGTTTTTGTTATTTTCATGAGGTATTATTTTGCTTTTTTAACCTAATACAACTTCACAAAACACAATATTTTACAGTGTAGATACTCATACGTAAGCAGAGATAGCATTAGTTGGTTCTTTTTGGACGTGTTTGGGGTTCTTAGCTTTGTCTTAACTTCCATCAACAGCCTCAGATGTATATTGTGCATGGTGTGAGCCACAGAACATCTACTAATTATTAGGTGTTCTGTGGTGTGAGCACTGTGAAGTGTGAACACACCAGTCCCCTCCTAGAATTAGTAATAGAGTAGTAGCGTAGAATAGTTTGGAAGCTACAGTTTTCAGCACGAAGTGCGACCCTGCACACACATATATTTTCCCAAATTGTGTGATCATTGGAATGTAATTATAATTTGATTTCATATCACTCTTGAGAAATTGAAATAGATCTAATAAAAAATTAAAAAAATATTTTTGCGTTACATGCTCTTAATTTTTGAGTTTGAAAGCTTTGGACAAAATTTCGGTTCTATCCGTAACGTGCGCTGTTAAAATCTATTCTCCGCTACCCCGGAGACTGGGCGACTCAGGGTCCTTGGCGTATCCGATAGCCGATACTTACCCGCTGGGAAGTTATCCTTTGTGAAGGCAGCCATAAATCTAGGCCACATTTAATGACACTCGGGAACTATACCTTGTTTAGCGCGGCGAAACCCGCTAAAGATAAGTCTATCTAGGTCGTACTTGGAAAATTCTTCGAGAACTTACAAGGTTTTTGCATTATGTACATGATAAATATGTATTTAGATGTACATGAGTACTGTGTAGGTATACCTGAATATGTAGTAGAGGTAAACCTGACAGCCATTATATAACGTCTCCTGCCCTCTAAATGTGAGTGACAGTCCTATTAGTCCTAAAAAGCTCGCACGGATACATATTATGTAAATTAATTACAGATGGGAGCGTAAAGTGTTCAATTCATCTTCAGTCCAAATCTCCCTTGCTCACAGCGCGGCAGCACACCTGATCAACCATGGACACCCGTTTCACATTTAAAAGAGATTATGTTAAGAAAACAGGGCAATACGTGAGGGCAATATTTACCTAATTGGTTATAACATTTTCAAATTAAAGATTATACCTACTACCTCTAGTATAATCTTTAATTTGAAAATTTTATAACCAATTAGTTAGTAGTATGTAAAAAAACGACGAGCAGTGATAGCCTAGCGGTAGAACGTTGGTCTCCCGAACGAAGGGGCCCGAGTTCAAACCCTGGCACGCACCTCTAATTTTCAAATATTATGTGCGTATTACAAGTTAATTATCACTTGCTTCGGTGAAGGAAAACATCGTGAGGAAACCTGCACACCGGAGAGTTCTGTATAAAAAGTTCTCGAAGGTGTGTGAAGTCTACCAATCCGCACTTGGCCAGCGTGGTAGACTATGGCCTAATACCCCTCACATTGTGAGAGGAGACCCCGAGACCAGCAGTGGGACAATTATGGGTTGTTGCTTTGCTTTGCTTTTATGTAAAAAAGTAAATAATAAAGACATAACAAAACATTACCAATCCTTACTCGTATAATATGTCCCAAAAACACACGAACAAAAAACACATTAAAAGAAAGGAATATTGATCGAACTTATACTTTTCGTTCAATAATTAAGCTTTTCCATATTGAACCCGATTCTACCTGCTTTATATTCAAAGAAATAAATTACAATATTAAATATTAAAACAGTATTTTCAAATTGACTTCATTCTGGGGTAATTTTTACACCTGCCCTATATTACATCCGATGACGATAATCATGATATTTAAGATGGTTTTTACGTCCCATTATATTATACCTCGGCCGGGAACGAACCTTGGAATCTTAGCTCGGATAGACTCCACACCAACTGGGCTACCTGGTACATTCAAATGAAGCCTATTATGAAGCAGTAGGGTCGGCAAGCGTGGCGCGGACGTGACACTGTCCCGGCTAGGCGGCTCCACTAGGCCCCGGTCCCGCGGCCCCGCGGCTGGCAACTTGAACCAACTTTAATTGGACCGAGTTTCAGTTAAAGTATTTACCGTCGCGCCCCCGCCTCGCCCCGCCTCGCCCCGCCGCCCGCCGCGCCCCAGACACCAATTATTCGTGGAGTGCCGTCGAGTTAACACGTTCACTGCCACACACTGTATGAGTTTGATAGGGGTGGTCAAACTTTTCATACACATTGTCATTGTTACAAATTAAATAGTATGCGTTAATTCATATATTTGATGTCCTATCATTTTATGACACGTAGAGTGCGCTGACTCTACATGGACCACGTAGAGTGTTTTGAAAAAATCTAATAATCTGCATTAGAGATGACTTATGATTTTAACATTAGACGTAAACATCAAGCAACCAATTAGTTTACATATGTCATAAAAAAGTTACCGCTAACTTATAGAAAGTGCAATTCATACAAAAACAACAGGAACATTATCATACACACGATACACATACATTCAAAAGAAACATAGACTATGGAAGTGTTAAGGCTTTCGGTAAATATTTGACAGGCGAGTTACGTTACGAGTAACTACAGCTATACGCCAGGTACCACACTTAATTAGAGCTGAATTTTAGAACGAGAGCCCTTCAGCCCTCGCGCTCACAAGTCTCACAACTGCTACTAACAGCCGCTGCCAAATGTTGTATCACTTTGTATTTCTACTAGCTAGTGCCCGCTACTTTGACTGCATACCCTATTTTACCCCCTTAGGAGATTTATTTTCAAAAATCCTGCTTTAATCCTCTAGCGGCTCTAGATACATTAAAAAATAAACGTATACAAAATTACATGCTTTTACATCCACTTTGTGCATGTATTTCAAACATTTATCTATGTGATTAAAAATAAATTAGGTATGTAAATAAAATCATAACGTTGCCAAATAAATATTTCATTGATTTAAGTACTAGTTTATAGAAAATCAGATGATCTGTAGCGCTGTAGCCGAACTAATGGATTTGGCCCTACCGCCTGGTATTGTACAATTTAAGTAGCACATTTCACTTGTAACTTTGTGTTGCTATTCTGGTAAGTCAGGCGTGTAGTTTGGTTGACACGGTCGTTTTAATTATAACGCCATCTATGACTCTATAGCTAAACTATGTAAGTGCCTACAATGGTTGATACTTTGTATGATAGTTCTCCTGTCACATTTAACGCGCTACAAAGAACGTACTCCAGATGTCACTAATCTAAAAAACGAAATTCCAATCAAAAGTTCAATGCAATGCAAGGTTCATTCAATTAAATTAATTTATTATCAAGTGCGCCACCAAGATTTTAAATCAAGGGGATTAAATACCCGCAACTTTGGTTCCGGCACGTTTTGGGACTTGTGGAGAAACATTCCCCTAGTTTTGGCGCTGCAGCCATAACCTACCATCGTTTCATTGCCCGTGCATCTACCGCTCCTCAACTCGTCCCAACTTTTGCATTTTCGTCCCATTAGCTTCCTTTTATTCATGACAGACGCAGAAAAGAGTTTCCAAGCTTGGGCGTGGTCACACTCCAAGGAAATCGCCTTGTCTTTGCACTCCGGCTGCGAAACCGAAATACCGTTCATATAGACATCAGCATGACCCACAGGATCTTCTAAGCCCAGGGTCCCAGCACTGGTATGGACGACGTGAACGAAGTTGGCGTCTCGTCTGTCGAGCCTGTATTGAGACGGTTTAGAGAAGCACGGTTTAGCTGGATCTAAAGCTATTATTTTCTGCAGTTTCTTTTTAAATTTACTATTTACTAATTTCCCCGTGATCCCGGCGACATGTGCTCCTAAACTGAAACCCAAGAGATGTATGGAGCTGAGAGGATATCCCTTTTTGTGGATTTCTTTGATGAATTTGTATAAGCGATGTCCCAGGCTGTTGACGTTAGAAGCAGATCCTACGTATCCTCTACAGAATAATCTTCGCGTGTCCAATACGAGGATCAGGGGGTTCTTGATGAGAAGAGCTTTGACTAGGGTCTCCGTAGATTCGTCAGTGGGTGTGTTCCACCAGCCGGGGATGTAGATCATCAGAGGATGTGGGATGTTGTTCCAGAGGTAGTTAGGAGCTTGCGTCAGGCTGTAGCTCCTCTTCCCATCTCGTGTGAATTCCACAACGTCTAAATCAGGGGCAACTTCTCGGGAGTACAAAATGTTCAACGGCAGGGTTTCACCTGAAAGTAGAAATTTAGAAAAGATTACGAACTGACTTACTGGACATAAATAAATGACGATGTTTTGCAGGTGCAACAATGTAATGCACTGGCTCTATCAGCCCGGTCTACTTAGTCTATTTGTCTGCTAAATATGTCTGCCCTACCGCCTCAAAGTTTTCAATATATTCTGGTAACTTTATTAGGTAACTGGTAGGAAATGAAATCAGCCTTTTTGCGGCAAAATGAAATTGTCTGCTTATCTTGCGTATATTCCACGGCACCAAGCTAGCCGAAAATTCAGCAGATTTCACTTATATTTAAGATTATAAAAATAATTATAATTTATACTATGTATTCATATTACTTTTATTGTATTAGAGACGTGTACAAGATTTAAACCTGGGCCTCCCATCCGCTACCACATACAGCTAGCTAGACGCACTTGCTTTATCATTTGTTTAAATCATTAGTTAGTTTGTATTTGAATTCATTCTCTGAAGTCCATAAGCACCAATGAAGTGCTTTCAAAACAATACCAATAAAAAGTCAACAATTTTAAAGATTTTTTTTGTCAACCATTATGTAACTATGATCTTGAGGAGATCAATATTACTAATTCGTGCATTAATTATCAGATAAACAAAATATTGTCGTCAAGGTTGGCGTGGTCGGCACACACGCGATGTTATCACGTCCGAGTCTACATCATCTTTACGAAGTGCTAAGGAGTCTTAAGTCACGTCTCTGAAGGTGAGTGGGATGGCACATTGGCGCGTTACAATTAGAATATGACAAGGATTCACACATAAAATAATAATAAAGACTATGACATTTGTTAATTAGCTGTGTGTTCGGCTGTGGTTATAACTTATACGCGATGTTACCGGTCAGCCCTGAATTAGAATATGAATAAAATTTATTAAATTAAAACAATGTTATACAAAGGCACAGAGTTGAGGGTCGTTGGTCTTACACTAGGCTTCCCTGTTGTGGAGGCTTAGGTTTCCTTAAAATTTTTGGATTTCTACGTTGTTATATAAGGGGCCATCCATAAATTACGTCACACGTTAGGGGGGAGGGTGGGGTCGATGTAGTGTGACATTGTGTGACAAGGTGTGGCAGGGGGTCCTAAATTTCGTGACGTCACATTTCAAAATCGAATAATTCGTATGTAAAAACAATTACTGGAAATAAAACACTTCGGAACTGCTGTTTTAATTTAATAATTTCTAGATGTAAAATTTCATAATATGTGACGTCACACTAGGGTGGGGGAGGTCTTTCAAATGTGACCAGCTGTGACAAGGGGGGAGGGGTCAAAAAGTCATGAAATTTGTGTGACGTAATTTATGGATGGCCCCTAATACTCTCTATAACAATCGCCACATGCCCTCGAATGGAAGGTTCTGTGTAATTTGATCCAGAAAAAAGCATTTTCTTTGACACCTGCATGAATCCCTAAAAGTGTTTATCTCGCTAGTTGCACGACCTAAGTGCATCAACTTACCAGTAGGACTAGTTAGCAATTCCACCCGCTCGGCCAAACCCATGTCCTCATGTGATATCCGACGCAGTCATGTCCTCGCCGAAGGACGGCCGACAAACGAACCAGGTCGTGGGATAATGGCTGTGATTATGTCGAGCAGTGAGTCGGCCACTGGCCATGGTGATGGATAATGGGCTATCGTTTACACAGGAATTATACAGTGAATTGGTATTTGGTGTAGTTCTACAGAGAGTAACAACTGTAGCATTTATTTAAGCAAACCAGTAGCTCTATACGTGCGTCGGAGTCGTCTTTACATTCCATCGAGTGCTGTTTGTAGCCGTTAGATAGTCGCGTCGGAGGCGATCAGAGATCGAAGAGTAAGTAGGTACAATAAGATTCGAAAAGATATTATGGTACAGTCAGCCGCAGAAGTAGCTTAACATTATAGTACTTTGTAATAGTAACTGTTTCGAAGGTTTCCTAACAATATCTATGACAAA
The DNA here is from genome assembly GCA_911387775.1 of Thymelicus sylvestris. Classification (NCBI taxonomy): domain Eukaryota; kingdom Metazoa; phylum Arthropoda; class Insecta; order Lepidoptera; family Hesperiidae; genus Thymelicus; species Thymelicus sylvestris. The sequence continues at coordinate 14,515,880 of OU426905.1, read as the reverse complement.
TTCAAGAAATGTAATGTGACAAGGTACTAAAATGTTAAGCTACTTCTGCGGCCGACTGTACACTTGAAATTGAATACATCTCGCAGTTAAGGTAGTCTTCGGAGTAGGCTGTTATGTACCATTAGGCCATGTTTGAAACCCTCCAAAGAAACTTTTTCCTACACTATAGAGACGTTAATTAATTGCCTCCGCTTTAATCTGATGTTGTGTATGTAAAGAGAAAAGACCTTTCAGTTAACTGCAGGCTGCTGCAGCCAGGAAGTATGTACCTATCTATATACGGTGCACACAACTACATCACCGACCACATGCCAATGATACCAAACACTAATTGATTGTCATCCTTGTCCATACATCCATCCATCAGCCTTTGTAGGTCCACTGCTGGACATAGGCCTCCCCTAACTTGCGCCACTCTGACCGGTCCTGAGCCTTCTGAATCCAGCGGATGCCCGCTCTCTTCTTCAGGTCGTCAGTCCACCTGGTCGGGAGGCGTCCTATGCTCCTTTTTCCGAGACGTGGGCGCCATTGGAGGACCTTTCTTCCCCAACGATTATCGGTCCTTCGAATTATGTGTTATCCTTGTACTCACAAGTATTTGCGGCTGCGTTGATCAGCGCTTGCAGGCCAGTTGTGAGGAGGGGCGGCAGTGGGGCGGCCAGCGCGCCCGCCGCCAGTGCTGCGCCCATCCGCCCGCCCTACGTCACAGCGCACAGTCCCAATGGCTAATTATAGTCCAAAATATTTTTTTTGCACATCATCAAATCAGCACTAGTCTAACTTATGGAATGAGAGAAAAACATAACACCTTTAGAACCAAAATCAAACGATCGACTTCTTCAGGGAATGTATTATTTTAATCTAACGTAAAAGTCACTAGTTCAATCATCACAAAATATCACGTTTAAACATTCAGCACGTTTCTTCAAAACAGTTCAATTCTCACGCACGTATTTGTAATGCATGTCAAATGTTGTCATGTTCTGTTTGTGATGTGGCTTCTCCGTTGGTTGGTGATGGTTTGAACTGCGGCGCGCGCGCATCGCCGCCACACTATACGGAGATGTGTGGCCTTGATATTGAATCTCGCGTGGCGTGTGCTGTGGGCTGCCGGCCGTGGTGGGTCATCTCCGGTGAGAGTGACCTCAAAACGAAGACGCAACGTTTAAGTTACTTCCATGTATTACGGTTATGCAAGTTACTGTGAAAATCCGTCAAGGTATTGTGTTCAAAAATGTAATAGGTACAGTTGTAATCGTTTGATAAGTATGATAAATAATAATAATAGTTTCTGAGCAAGAATACCTAAAATCCATGGAAAGACATTTATCGATAGAGAATTTGGTAAAATCATAAAATCATTGGGTATTATTAACAAAATCATTTATGATCTACGTTTTAAATTAAGTAAATATATTATATTGCTGTTAGTTACAAAAAAATGATGTTACCTCACCATACTATATTAATTTGATTAGTTTGTACCTATCGACCTTAAGTTTCACGGCCAAGCCAGTGAACTTATATCTCGGACATAAACACTGTATTTAACTTCAAGTAATTTTAAATTTGCTATAAATATAATTACAGCAAATTCTCTAATAAGAGAACTAAAGTTGGGGCCCGTTGGTCCACCTAAACGCCGAGAAAGGGCCCCGGGTTCGGTACAGCTGGGACCCTCTCTGCAGCTAAAAACTCCTGGAGATCCACATAGCTATAATCGGGTTGGTGATAGAGCATTCTTTAGAGATGATTAGTAACAGAACATATTAGTAACGGAGCAGCACCAATACATACCTGTTCACCGCTATCTGGCACCCACTCACCCACCATAACGATCCAATCAATTTATGTCAAATCCTCGTCATTCGATAGGGTTGCCACTAAGACCTTATTATTTTTATGTCAGGCAAATGAGAGGAAACGCTTGGCTTGAGGTACTTTTTCTTTCTTTAGCGTCGATATCCCGGAGGTGCCTTTGGTGTTGCTGATGTCCATGGGCGATGGTGAATACTTCCCTTCTGAGGTGGCTCATCCTGGTCCTTTATCGAGTATAAAATAATATACGCTCACCCTCAATGCTAAACTGAACCACAGAGTTCAGCAACTTTGACAAGGGACGTCATAACATATCAAAAGAAATAGGTAGGTACATTTCGAAATTTTCATACGAAAATTTATCTATCTGTGCTGATATTTGATAGACATATTATTATCTCAAATTGTGCTACGATTAGATAGGCTTGCAGTCAAGCATTAACTGTAGAACTTAAAGATAGTTGATAAGTGGCAACCCTGCAGCTCTTGCCAAATGGTCGGTCGTGGTCTACACCACCGTTACTCCAGCGGTACGTGACATTCAGCAAAAATATGCGACGACGTTCTCGATATCCCAAAATTGCCACTAATACAACTATTAAATTGATGAGACGTGTCCCAGCAGTGCCGTGGATGAATTACAAAATGAATCCAACAGGTGTCAATGATCTGTAATGGATTAAACCGAATGTGATATGTACATCATTATATTCTAAACTATACAGAGGACCTGCTTAAAAATAATGTAAATAAATATAAAATACATGTTTCTAGGAAAATCAAATTTTGAAGTTTTAACATTCCTCGCTCCAGATCAATAAATATCTAGTTAAAATACCGGATCGGATATCCAAGATTTTTAGGATAAAATAAATAAATTTATTATTAAATATAAAATACATGTTAATAGGAAAATAAAATTTTGAAGTTTTAACATTCCTCGCCCCAGATCAATAAACTTTCTCTGGTTAAAATACCGGATCGGATAGCCAAGAGTTTTATGATAAAATAATATACCGCATCATACCTTTTACTTAAAAAATATAAATAACTCAAAGTTCAAAAGTATGGATTCTACTATCAGTCATCAGATAGATGATGAAAGAATAAAGGTTCCGTTTTGATGAGGGAACCCTAAAAAGAGATGTGTCGGGATGTGTCTTATGACTGTCATATTATCAGCCTTGAGTCCAAACCGTCAGAGCTAGTGAGCAAGGATGCTGAAGTTTTTTACCTTTATAATGGAGACAAACTCCTGTCAGGGCCCATTTTTTCGAAATTCCTACCGAGTGAAGAGCATGGAAGACATAGGATGTTTTTGTTTTCAGCTGCCTTACTTTCTGTATGCGTACGTGAAAGGACAAACATTATACCTAATAATTGATTGTGTTTAGACAAAACCTTCGTAATATGTTAAATTAGTTTAAAATATCAGTACTACATGGAGCAGTGTCCATGTAGTACTGGTATTTTAAACTAATTTACAATACAATACTAATTTACAATCCGGCAGTACTGGTCTACCGGTAGCGTTAACGACCATAACACATTAAATATTTAGACAACACCACTCTCACCTTGACCAGAGGCCACCGGCTGCGGAGCCAACCGTAACGTGTCGTCAACCAACGACGAGGCAGGTTCACTTCCCAGGTCAAGCATTTACACTAATATAGGATGTAACATGACACTTTATTTATGCAGTTCTGGAGAACAAGAACACTACCAATATTACTCAATTTATAAAATGCTCCATTCTTAGAAAGTAATGAGTTGCTACTACAACGTGCAGCCCAGGTACAGGGGACCTTATGCCACCAATAAACCATTTGATTGTTCAGTAGGGCAGCGGCTTCTTTATAATCAGGGGAGATTGGCTTCGAGTCTAGAATTGTAACCCTTACACACACCCCAGTTATGCTGCATACTTTCTACATCCATTTAGGTAAGTATAGTTGTCATAATATCCTACTTGGCATGCTAATAATAAAATAATCTCGTGCGTAGGCATTGGCTATAATACGTCCAGACTTATGATGGAGATATTTTCACGCTTTAATAAGGTAATCATAAAATAATGATCACATTGTTCATCTCATTAATTAAATAGCAGACCAACAATACAAACTCATAGGTCAAATAAACTCGCCTCCGTCCGCGTCCTTAACACTACGACCTTACCGCATCTCTGTTTTGATCTCAAACAAGCCTATGACCCTCAGACCAGCTAGCAAAACTCAAGCTAGCTGAATAAGATCCAAACTTGTTACATCCATACTTCCATACTAATATTATAAATGTGAAAGTGTGTTTGTTTGTTTGTCCGGCTTTCACGTCGCAACGAAGCTGCTATATGGTATGGTTTTTGTGTGCGGAGATAGTGAGGAGGGTGGAGAGTAACGTAGGCTACTTTTTACCGCGGTAAAACATCCCCAGGCCATGGGAAGATCGATGTTTTGTTAGTTGCTAGATATTTAGTTCCAGACGTTGTTAATAGATGGCGTTAGTAAAATTCATTTGCAAGTTCTGAATCACGCTATCAATTGATACATGTTTACTTAATTCATAGGCAACTAAATCTAACTAAGTAAAAGAAAGTAGGATTTGTAAAAAATTGATCTCTACCGCGGGCGAAGCTGCGGGCAAAAGCTAGTCAATTAATAAGTGCAATTTCATCTAAACGCAATAAGATTTCAAGTACCCAGTGAAGTGGTATTAGGTACATCGCATTGGACAAAGGCCAGAATCCTTATCAAATTGTAGATTTGTCTAAGAAAGGTCAAGTGCAGAACAGACACGGTTAAATGTTAATATTCATATCATAAGGCTATTCACGGTCGCATGTAGGTGGAACTAATCTTCTCTCATTAGAATTACGGAAGAAGGATGAAGAATACTAAACCAAGATGCATTTCTGGTTAACAAGTTATTTTGAATTGAAAGAATTACGCGACAGTTTATGGTGATCATGGCATGAGTGGGTAATTTGATGTTGTTACAGTGCAGCTGGAAGGAGCAGCATTTTTCGAATAATGTCTAAATCGTGGATATTCGGGCTCAAGGCATGGTAGATAATTTTCGTAGTTTAGGACAGTGGAACGACAGATTCTTCTTATTCCAACCTTGAGCCTTATTCACCTTAAAGTAATTGTATAAATGTTAGCATCTTTCACATTTTTATTAATGTTCGAATTTAAACAGCAACTATTTTATGGTAATACCTAAAATAAATGGACACAAAAGGAGATGTCAGATTTTGAGAACTGACCAGCAACAGAATATCACTTAACATAATGGGATACTGATAGTGGACAATAGCAAAATGCTTCCGTCAGAGAATATTACTGAATTACAGAGAATTTATAAGATGGTCAAGGTATCCGTCAAAGCAGTATTGTGGACACAATGCTCATGCAACACGTTCGGTGTTTGGCGTTCTTGATCGCAGTGCCTTTGGCTTGGAGTATACCTGTGAGTATTACTTGACCTCCTATTGTAAATATGAAATGATATGAAAATAACCCGAATAAAGAAATCGTGAGGCAGCGAAGATTCTTGAAGGAAGGAATTCAGGGTTGAAAACTTTTTGTGTCTAGGAAGTAAACCTAAAATCGCGTACCTAAATGAATTTAATTCTAAGTTAATTAATTATCTTCTCGTAGATAATTTTTGTTTACTTCCATAATCGCAAAGGTCATGTCGACTTCCGAGTCACATGATCACATCACATTGTGTTCCTTTTCTCGTAACGTTTATTTTAAAGTAAATATTTAAAAATCTTTAAAAAGATTAAACATGTGTCAATCCCTGGTTGTCGAAAAATTGAAAACGTTTTCATGTCCCTGATGCCTCAAAATATCCAGCATATTCGGTTGCCCTGGATCCCTCTACTAAAGCAGCATCGAAGCTTAGACTTTGTCTATTGCCAGATTCATGTGTAAAGATATCATCAGCACAGAATTTTGATAAGTCAGAATCAGAACACGATATAACTCAAATGAAAAACAGAATTTCAACTCGGCGAGCTTCTACTGATGATAAAAGAATCAACTTGAATTTTCACCACATTTTCCTCCTTCAGCTAAACCGTGACGGTGAGCACGGTCCCCTGGCTGCCGTATCGGAGCTGACCTCCGCCGTGGCAGGGCTGGAGTCCCGCGTGGCCTCCCACGCGCGCCTGCTGCCCGGGACCGAGCGGGACCCTCGCCTCGGCCTCCCCTCGCCACAGGACTTGGAGACCATCAAGAAGGTCGCGCAAATCCTCGTCATGTTAGGAGAACAGGTACTTGGATAGGGTACGTTTATAACGACAGTGAATATGTCAGCACCTTCACAACCCATAATTTCCCACATTATCAGAGTTCACACATACTTGAGAACATTACGGAGGATTCACGATATTTTTCTTCAACTAAGCAAATGATTCCTATGATTGATACACGTTTGTTCTACTATAACGTAGATGTGTATAATATTGTGACGATTTGTACTGTAGTAGATAGTTTAAGATATTCATGTATATCTCCTCCTGCAGGTCCTACCCTCAATTCTTGGAGACCGGCCCGCCAGACCACCCGCTTTCCCATGCGAGACCCAACCACCTGAACCACCACAAGATATACCAAACGACCCAGTGAAAGAATAACAGCTGCAGTGTAATTTGTACTCCGTGTGTTCAGCATCTTTTCTGAAATGTATTCCTTCGTGTTATAGTCTAGTATAGCTTAGTTTCCTTACATATAATATTACGGCTTTCGTTTATAACACCAACTTGCAGCAGTGATGCCTTTGATGTTGTTGATGTCCATGGGCGACGATAACCACTTACCATCAGGTGGATCGTCAGCTCGTTTACTGGCTATATCCATAAAAATACTTAATAAAAAAATGAATGTATAACATAAATACTTAAGTTTTTAGTTTCACCTATAACATGTTATTACTATATCTGTGTGAAGTAGCATGCCACTATTTTACAAAGACACAATTGAAAATGTGGCTTAGTTATTTGTATAGCTACAAGGTGAAGAGTGCAATTTTATTTTATAATAATCAGGAGGCGACAAATAAGCAAATATGTAACGGTTATCAGTGCAGACGTGTTTTATTGAGAACCAAGCAAGTTTTAAAATTAATTGAGAATCGACACAAGAAACCGTTATTCAAAGTATATAACGTCAATAACGTCATGTTGCGATTGCTCAACAGATGGCGTAACTTGCTTTTTGCGTCTACCCTCTATGTGTCGGTGCCGAAGGTAGTGGTAGCCCCACCTGATGGTACCGTGGTAAAGCAGTTCTGCCAAGCTGACGAACGTCACAGCCACCACACAACGCCATTGACTTATGAGAACCGCTGGAACGATAAAACATTATGTTATTGTATCTGGTAGTACTTCAAAGCAATAGGTAATGAATATTAGACGGCGCTCTGCGGGCGAAATTCGATCTCAACTCATTTTGGTTGGTGTTCACATGTATTTACATTTGTTACCACAAACGCTCAGATCCCAAAGGTTGCCAAGTTTGGGTCTTCGGCTTACTCATCAAATATGTTGTAAAATAAAATGTACGTGTTTGTATTTAACTTACAAGCAATTTCATACCAGCGTCGATTGGTCTCCACAATGTACAACTTCTGTTCTTCCGACGCGTAGAAAATACGGATGACAGTCGTATTAAGTAGATCTATGCCTCTTCTAGAATTAAGACAAGAATCTTCTTCACTTATTAGTATATTAAACATTTTAAACTATGGGTCACAGATTAATTTTTATGTGGAAATTAACGTTAAAACTGGTGATGAAGTTACAATCAAAGAGGGTAATGCACATTGTGTGCGAATGACTTATTAGGCATCCTAATTCCTTCAAGGCCCGCCATAGAAATTCATGTTCTCCTGAATATCTTAAACAAAACCGTACACCTGAGCCCCCCATTGTTTTTGTTTCGAAGTAGGGGGTTTTATTGCGTCAAGTTACTCTGTAGGTACTCTTTTTGCTCACACGAAAAAGTTGAGGAACAGTTTGTTGGTATACTGGTGGTCGGCATGGCTGACTGCGGCGGAGTAGATCAGCCGCTCGCAGTCCGGCAGGCAGTGCTCGCAGACCATGGAGTCCGACGACTCCTCGTTGAGGCTGGGGTGCGCGAAGTCGCCCGGGTAGAAGTTGGTGAACTTCTCTGTTACAGATGGATAGATAGTCATTTTCTCGCCAACTTACAGCACAATGCTCTCATACAGTTCGTATCTTTTGAAATGTAAATAATAAATAAGTTAATTGACTCTGCATTCTTCATAATGGCCTATGGCATTATCTCGTTATCGACAAAGCTAGGCATTGATTGTTCAAAGTTTTTTTCTTATTTCCCCTATATGGTTCGGTTGGGTTCCAATCCCACAGTTTCGAATTAAGTACTTAATTACAAATTAACGTCCCTAGTTTCAATACAGAACAACATTGTCAGGAAATCAGACAATGAACCATTATTGTTCTCCATTTTCAAAGAAGTATGAATTCTGCAATGTGCATTTGACAGCGAAATGGACTATGCCCTCAAATACGTCACACAGAGATGACCCAAGGATGATTACATTATTTATCAAAGATCACGATTCTTAAAACAAAATGAGTACTACTACATCACCGTCTACATCTCTATCTGATTTAGAAGACAGAGCGAGACAAAGAAATGAAGAGAGCTCCACCTTTATGTTTGTTCAAGCAGGCGAGCTGGTGTGGCGAGCAAACGGTGTGGGCGTCGCGCGGGAACAGCAGGTGGTGGACGCAGCCGCACAGCGCGCGCACGGTGCGGCGCCGGCACTCCGCCAGGCACCACGCCTGGCTGCGCTGCGCCGCCGCGCGGCTGCGGCCGTGACGCATGCGGCAGCCGCGCTGGAACAGCATTCAAGAGCAATACCGTTCGCTGATGATTGAAATTTCATCCACATAATTTGACTTGTGGAGAACCTTTGAGGGCTTTGAGGTCCGTTTTTACGATCTTTTTTGGCATAAATTATGGAATGAGCTTTCTTCCGAGGTATCCCTGGACTCATATTACCTATGTAAGTATAAAAGCTCATGTTCACATGCGACGATGCCCACGTATTTAGCATCAGGTGCCACGAATGCTTTTTTGTTAATTATTATAAAAAATAATAAACAGAAGGACCATTATTAAAGAATAAAGCAGTAGACATATTAAACAGAATTGAAGTGGCGATTGGATTTGATTATATTATTACCCTTTCATCGCTATAGTAGTGTAGGTTAGAAGCCATGTACTGGGTCGTGGTGCTGAGCTTCAAGTAGGCTGAAGTGTTGCGCTGCGTCAGGTACACCTTGGAGGAGCCGCCCTCAATCAGCGGGTAGTCATTGCCGTCGAACAGTAACACCTGAAAACGACGGGTTCCCAAGTTAACAACCTGCTTCAACCAGTATATACCTACATAAACATAATCATTTAACTATCCAAAAACGGCTACTGACTGGATGGCAGCAATAGTTACTTTTGGCTTTTTAACCGACTTCAAAAAAAGGAGGAGGGTCTCAATTCGACTCTATTTTTTTATGTTCGTTACCTCAGAACTTTGGACTGGGCGAACCGATTTCGATGATTCTTATAATGAGATCTGACAATGGGTTTATTATTATTCTAAGCTTCCGCTAGATGGCGCGCCTAAGGAAACATAGTGTAAAGTCTACTTCCCGTTTAAATATTTGCGAAAAATCAAAAACTACACTTTAATACACAATTATAGTATAACAGTGTTTCTAAGAGTTCAAGTGCAATGTGTAAGTGTTATCTCGAAGAATTGTAAAGGAATATCCAAAATTAATTACAAGAAAGTGAGAAACCTTAAAATCAGTGTTTTAACATAAATCTTTGGATATAATCTAAATCTAGTGAATGACGTACACTTCAATGATGTTGATACACGATCACAAATCTGGTTGCAACGAATTGGACTTGTATATTAGTTCTAAATAAACTTTTTCTTCAAATCAAGTCGTTAAATTTTTAAACCACGAGAAGTGACGACATCTTTTAACAGCTGTATAAACTAAATCAACAACAACGACATCTACAATCACCCTTGGAAAATTAAAATTGGAATAGCGACATCTCCTGGCAGATAGCAAGAGAAATCAATCGAATATCTTTCTTGCTACATTTGTCTATGATTTTGAACACACAGAAAACATGTCTTTTGAACACATCACATTAAGGAGGAAAAGAAAACCATTAGCTCAGTTGAATAATTCGGATACAAATATAAATATGACAAGCTTAAACCTAAATATCTCAAATACAAGCTGTATCAGCCTCCCAAATAGATCAAATGGTAACAATAATACAACTTTATGCGAAGAAATAGGTCAACTGCAAGAACAACTCAACATTGCAAATCAGGAAATTGAAAATTTGAACTCGCAAATCACACAACTTCAAAAACAACTGACAGAATATGAGAAAAAATTAAAAATGTTTAAAAAAATTGGTATTGATGATCTGAACATAAGCAAATTGGAAACACCAATGAAAACAATCAATAGTGGGTCACGTTTTTATCCTCAAGATACCATATTATCACCAACGTCAATACAACCCACAACATCATCTACCCCTATCTCAGTCAAGCAAAAATTTGTAAAAAAACTCCTCAAATCAGCTGCAACTCAATATGAACAACAACAACAAATTAATGAGAATAGTTCCAGATCAGTCACAGTCGCGACTCAATATGATATAAAGGATTTTAGCAAACCGGATATTAAGGAGAAAATCATCAGCGACAAATCAAACATAGCGAGAGCTGTTCTACAAACAAAAAACACAATATATATTCTAGGAGACCAAAATATTACTGGACTTTACGAACACATAATTAACAGTAGAAATGTAATAAAATCAATCAATAATTATAATGTATCATCCTTTGTTAAGCCTGGGTCTCTCTGTGACGAAACCTTAAGCTATTGTAATTGTTTACAAAACTCATTGATAGATGGCGACAAGGTAATCATATCAATTGGGGCGAATGACAAAAATCCATTCGAGATTATGAATGCACTAAGCATATCCCTGGACAAACTGAGACGAGTAAAAGTTTACATTTTACAAGTATCTAATAATCCCTTTTTAAATGAATGTAAATTAAACAGTGAAATAAAGGCTTTGACTCAATTATATTCTAACTGCAAATTTATACCTATAACTTCAAAAATTCCTAATTATAATATTAATCAATTATTTTATTTTAACTTTTCATTATATCTCACGCATCTTACCAATATTTTAAACTTTGAAATAGACTCGGACGACTATAATGAAAAATATCTAAATCCTAAAAACCTCATCAAAATAATAAAGTCTAAAACAATTACAAACAACATACAAAAAAATAAACCAAAAATTTATAAAAAAGGTACGATTCCCTATTATTTTCAAATAATTAATGCTTCCAACCAAAACTTAAAAAAACCTACAAATGAGAGTTACACACATAAAGCAAAAAAAGGCACTATTCCATTTTATTTTTGTAGACAACATGATAAATATATTGACAACATAACATGTAGTTCACAAAACAATAAAAAACAAATTAATGATGATTTTTTTCGTTCGTCAACCAAAACATAAATTTACAATTTTACATCAAAATATAGCCGGAGCAATCAATAAATCCGAAGACATTGAGCTTGCAATAACGGATCTTTCAGAACAAAAAAATATACAGATTGACGTAATTTGTCTAAGTGAAACATTCATAGGAAAAGGTACAGAATGTTTGTTAAAAATACCATCATTTAAATTAGTGGCAGCATTTTCACGCAAACAAAAAAGGGGAGGGACTTGTATACTGTTGAAAAAACAATTACATCACAAACAAATCCCTATTATACAGGATTTAGCTTGTGACAATTTTTTTGAATGTTGTGGAACGGAGATTCCATCACTAAATCTAATTATTATTTGTCTATATAGAGTCCCAAATTGTGACATACAAATATTTTTTGAAAAGTTTGAACAATTACTACACAAAATCTACAACAAAAAATCTCTGAAGAAAATAATAGTCTGTGGGGATCTAAATATTGATATTTTAAAGGACAATAACAAAACTCATGATCTGAAATCCATTTTAAAAAACAATAATTTGACTTGTCACATTAACATACCGACTAGACAGCAGGCATGTTTAGATCTAATCATAAGTAATATTACAAAAGTTGACACTAATATACACTATTTGGCACTCTCGGACCATGAAACCGCCCAAACTTTAACATTGGAATTAAAAAGAAAAAACGAACCTGTATATTGGTATGAATCTATGCGCGATTTCAGCAAGGAAAACATAAAAAAATTCGTTAAATGTTTATCAGCACTTACCTTTGCCGACATATACGAAAAAGAAACATTACAAGATAAATTTAACAATTTTCATGAGACATTTTTGCTTTTTTATAATTTATGCTTTCCAAATATAATATTAAAGAGATCAAATCAAAAGAAAAAAATTAATTGGATATCAAAAGGGATAAAAAAATCTGCTGTTCATAAAAGAAATCTCTATTTGTTACACAAACATTCTAAATGTAATAAAAAGGAAAACGCGTATAAATATAGGAACTACAACATATTGTTAAAAAAATGTGTCTATGCTGCGAAAAAAATTAAACATAATAAATACATAGATAGGCATAAAAACAAATGCAAAGCTACATGGAATATAATACAAAATAACATTAATAATACTGATACTCGAAAAACTTACCCGGATATTATTATTTATGAGCAAAAAACATATCATGAAGCTAATGACATTTGTGAAATTTTCAATAATTTTTTTATTAACTTGACAAATCAAACGGACATTACCCAAATACATAATAATTATAATAATAATTCATTGACGAAATATAATTACAACAAACCTCAAATCGAAAGTAATTGTAAGTCTATGTTTTTATCACCAACAGATGAAAAAGAGATATGCAATATTATCAAATCTTTGAATAACACCAACGCAGTAGGTCATGATGGTATAACAACAAAAATTATTAAGGCAAGTTCTCAGTACATTTGCAAGCCATTATGTCATATTATAAATACATCGTTTGTAAATGGTGATTTTCCAAATATATTAAAATTATCGATCATAAAACCTTTGTACAAAAAGAATGATCCTAGCGATGTTAGTAACTATAGGCCTGTTGCTCTCTTACCGATTTTGTCGAAAGTTTTTGAAAAAGCTATGCTAAACCGCTTAAATAACTTTGTAGCAAAGTATAAAATATTAAAAGAAGAACAATTTGGATTCATTAAAAATAAATCAACAACTCTTGCTTGTTTCAATTTAATAAAAGAAATATCTAAAGCTTTAAATGACAAAGCACACATAGCCGCTTTATTTCTAGACATGACGCGAGCTTTTGATTTTGTGAGCCATACCATATTGTTAGATAAATTAGATAAATATGGCATCCGTGGACAGGCATTAAATTGGCTAAAAAGTTATCTCACGAATAGGAAGCAATGTACTGAGGTTTCAAAAATTGTAGGTGGACGAAAGGTAACCAGTCATTCAAATTACAAGGACAACAGAAATGGAGTTCCACAAGGTAGCATACTGGGGCCTTTTCTTTTTCTTATCTACATTAACGATCTTCCAATGGTAACAAGACATAAATCAATATTATTTGCAGATGATACCACGGTAATCATACAAAGCAACAACCCTAGGTCGTTAAAAGATGAAATACAAAAAACTTTAATGAGTGTGATAAATTGGCTTGATGACAATAGCCTCAAAATAAACATAAGTAAAACAAAAATAATTCAATTTAAAACCAACAGGGCAATCAAAATCCCGCTTTCTATAAAATTCTGCCAAGAAGAAGTAGAGATAGTAAATGAAATAAAATATTTAGGTATAGTTATTGACGAAAACTGTAGTTGGAAAAGCCATATATTATCAATATGTAACAAATTAGACCGTTTTACTTATGCAATTAGACGCTTAAGAATGATAGTATCAAAAGAAGCAGCACTTAGTGCCTACCATGGATATGTTGCATCACTTTTATCTTATGGTCTTCTACTGTGGGGAAATTCAGTAGATAGCATAAAAGCATTTAAAATTCAGAAAAAAGCAGTAAGAGCAATCGATGGGGCAGGGCCATTAGATAGTTGTCGGCCATTATTTAAAAAACTGGGTATCCTGCCACTACCATGTATGTATATTTTAGAAGCATGTCTAATAGCTAAACAACATCCAGAATATTTCCAACTGTACCATGACGTTGTTGATTCTAGGGCCAGGAAATTCAACAATTATCATCTTTATGTACCGCCATGCCGATTATGGATTGTGAGGAAAAATGGATACTATTCGGTTATTGATATTTATAATAAATTACCAGTAGAATTTAAAAAAATGTCATTCCCTTTATTTAAGTCAAAGCTGTCAAAGTGGCTGTTATGCCACTGCTTTTATAGCGTCAGGGAATACTTAGGCAAATAATCAATGTTTTAGAATGTATAATTATAATTTATTATTATTTAATGTATTACGATTTTTATAATATTATTTAATTAAGTTTGACATGATGAAATACATGTATTGACATTGTTATCATAAAATATAATGACATAATAGATTTAATGAGTAGAATATTAATAATAAATGTTTAATTTACTTTATAATATTTGCACGCCTCTTTAGGCAGAGCATACGGTTGAATTCAGTTTGTAACAGCTTTTTGTACACTATGTTCTAGCAAATAAAAATCTTTGACTTTGACTTTGACTAAGGACAATGGCATCCATGAGAAAACTACTTTAGTGGTAAAGTATTAAGTATGTGTGTGTGACAAATGGATGAATAACTCAACATCACGCCAACCGATTTCGATGATTCTTTTTTAATCGAAAGCATGTGCTTGTCATGTAATCCCACATACATTTGAACTGACAAGTAGTTTTTGAGTAACTTTGAAGTCGCTCATAGCCCGGCGGCTTGCGTCGATCCTATGTGATCGACAAAGTTAAGCAACAGCGGGCGCGGTCGGTAGTTGGATGGGTGACCGCTAGTGGCAAAAATTTCTTGAGCGTTTCCGTGCTTCGGAGGGCACGTAAAGCCGTCGGTCCCGGTTGTTATCATAAGATAACAGTCATTAAGCCATGTCGGAGGCCCTCGGGCGGTTTGAAAAACTTCCGACACTCGGGTTGGCCACTAACCCCTCCACCAATCCGCACTGGAGCAGCGTGGTGGAGTATGCTCTAGGCCTCCTCAAGAGGAGAGACCCGTGCCCAGTAGTGGGCCATTAATTGGTTGAAGCCAACTTTGAAGTTGGTTATTTTTTGTTAGTAAAATTTAGATTATGTTAAAAAAAGCTTCTATATATTTTTAACCGACTTCAAAAAAAGGAGGAGGTTCTCAATTCGACTGTTTTTTTATGTTTGTTACTTAAGAACTTTGGACTGGGCTAACCAAATTTGATGATTCTTTTTTTAATCGAAAGCTGGTGGCTGTCATGTGGTCCCACATAAATTTTATTGAGATCTGACCATTGTCAGATCTCAATAAAATTGATGCCATTGCATCCATGATAAAACCACATAAGTCGTAAATTTGTGTTAGGATGTGCGCGACAAATTGACGAATAACTCAATATCACACCAACCGATTTCAATGATTCTTTTTTTAATCGAAAGCAGGCGCTTGTCATGTGGTCCCACATAAATTTGAACGAGATCTGACAAGTAGTTTTTGAGACTTTGAAGTCGGTTATTTTTTGTTAGTAAAATTTAGATTATTTATTTTTGTGTTGATTATGTATTCGACAAACACGGATATGTAATCATTTCATTTCATTTCATCAATAAAAAGGCTACAGGCACCTGAACTCCCTCCTCAGGTCCCTGTATAAACGCAAAGTCTCTGGCATCCTCATTCACCACCACCGACAGCCCGTTGTCTTGACCCGCGAAGTGCAGCCTCCGAGCTGGGTTGTACAGGTCTTCGTCTCTGGAAATGTTATGGACTCTCATTTACTAAACAATAAACTACTGAAGAAGTCTTGTTAGACTGTTAGATTTAAGATAGACTGGTTGTTTTTTGTAAATAAGCGACAAAGAAACAGACGATCCAACCGATGGTAAGATGAACGGAATCACTTGGAATAAGCTTAATTCTTATGCACGACTCCAAATCACAAATTTTTATTACAAAAACTTGGCCTCCCAAGACTAATCTCGGAATTACTTAACTACTTATGTTCTATAAATTATTAAAGTGTCTTAAAACTTACTGGTATCTGGAGTTAAACACACAGCAATAGCCGTGCGGAGTGGGGCGCAGCGCGAACAGCTCCTCGCACGGCACGCGCATCGTGCGCCACGCGCAGCGCTGCAGGAACGACGAGCACTGCGGCGTCAACTGTGTCATAACAACGATACACACTTAGGTGATCCTAGCTCCACAGCCCACAGGGTTCCCTAATCGAGTGTGCCTACAGCACACATACACAAAGACAACACTCATCCAAATCGAGCACAGACATTTAAACTCATCATCCAAATTACTGCTCCACTGGTAATCGTTTCCAGGAACCAGAACCACAGTCCGGCCTGGAAACTGTGAAGCTACACGACTTGTTAATGAAGCAGCAATTTGCTGTTTATCAGTAAAGATGTCATTGCAATATTTCGTACTAACTTTCATAATGATGTTAGTGATGTTGGTCTCGTGCGCGACCCGCGACAGGTACTCCATGAAAGACGCGTCCCCGGCGGCGGCGGGCCCGCTCGCCGTGGCCAGCGCGCCGAACGTCAGCAGGTTCCGTTCGATGTCCTCCAGCCCGTAGGTGCTGTTTACATCCAGCGCATATCTGAACAAGTAGAAAGAACAAAAAATATTATCAAGCCAGAACTGTCAACGTTCATAATACCGCACCGGTGTCAATTGAGAGAAATTGTAGTCAACCAGGAACACAATATGATGAATACCTAACCTAACGAAACTGGGATTAATAAAAATAATGTTCATATTGCATCTGCATCAAGAATCTTTAGAAGGCCAGTCCTTGACCGGTCCTCAGATTTCTGGATTTCTGGATCTTTCTGGTTGTTTTCCATGATGTTTTGTCTCAACTTTGTGGACTTCTGTAGATTTGTGGATTTATAAAAATGCATAACGCCTGATACTTGTGGATAGCAATTGCATCCAAAACCCAGTAATAATAGGAATAAAACTTACAAGTAACTGGCGTACTTGTCGAGGGCGTTCCTGCTGACAGCGTTGTTGGAGCAGAGAGCCACGGCGGGGAAGTCGACGAGGCGGACGTGGTGCTGCGCGGACACCAGCGACACGACCAGCGGCGGCGCGCGCCGGTGCTGCTCCCAGCTGTCGACCACCGTCACCAGCGCCAGCGCCGTCAGCACCACGGTGACCACTACGTAGCTGCGTCATAGTTGTTTTTGATAACTGGATTTTGTTAGCACGAGTACGAAGTTAAATTTTTTGTAATGAACTGATGTAGTTTTGGACTATCAGTATAATATATCAAGAATAAGTGTTACAGGAGCAAGAAGTTCAGTCCATCCTATAGTCAATACCAACATTCCCTGCTCTCGGTGCACGCTGAACATCGGAAGGACTGCGCTGGTACTGGTGATAAAGATATTTGCCCTCCTGGCTAGCTCCATACGTCTCTAAGAATCAACCGCGTACTTAAGTAATTTGTTGCAATTTCGAAGAACCGGCATGTCAAAGCTCTAGCTTTGTCCTTTTGGACGTCCTCGGACGACATTGCCATATACAAGTGATTTGTCAGTTCGTTTTTTGACTATTCTCATAATATTTCCATATTCTTTATAAGCAAAGTTTTCATTTACCTGATTTTTTGAGGCATGGCACTTTCTCTAAGGAATCTACAACCACTGATAGAACAATTCGCCCAGAGATCCGTCATGGCTTCCGTAAAACTGGCTCTTAAACAATTTTCGATAGCAGTCATTGATTGAATTCCGAATAATCTTCTCGTAGTTTGAGTTCCCTTAACTTTTGTATACCATGATTCAGAATCGATGGTACGCATTTTGATAAGTGCATCAAAAGTGTACCAGAAAACGTGTAGGTACTGATCAAAACACTAATATTGCCAGCACCACCAGTCAATAACATATTAATATGGTTATGGATATGGTCGATATGGATGTGGTTAACTACACAGTTGCCATGAGTTCTAACATGACAATAATTTGCATTATTAAGTCAAACATGCATGCAATAGTAATTATCTTTTGTGCCATAAATTGAATGATTAATAAACTAACCTTAATTATTATTGAACCTGAGAAATTAGTTCTCAAAACACATAATATAGTAATGAATGATCCCATAGCCTAGTTGGTAGCGACCCTGCGAAGCGAGGGGTTCCGGGTTTCATTCCCGGCCGGGGTAGATTTATGTGACAGATAAATATTTGTACTCGGGTCATGGGTGTTATTGTGATGTGTTATATATGTCGTCCAAGCCAACCGCGACACAGGTAATAACGTACTGTGGGGATATGAGTGTGCAAGCGTTTATTTATTTATTATTATGACTATTATTTCCATGTATTTGATAATGAAGACAGTGATGCCACTTACCATCAGGTGGCTGTGTACTTGTTGGCGGCCAGTTACATAATAATTCCACTTTTCCACTTTTCCCATCCAACAATTTGTGTCCAAGATATGTGACAAACACTGTCGTCCGTGACGTACAGGACTCACTGAAAATCAGCGTCGTAGCCAACACTACGGCATCATGCTGAGTGGGCTCCTTTTTCTAGGCCACTGGACACATGCGAGCATAATGTAGCAATAACTTTGTATTTGTAATGTAGCTGTATGTTTGTTTCTTGTTTTTTAATTATTTCTTTTCAAAAATTTTTTTTTTTTTATTGTGTTCTTTTTAAGTATAATATATTTCTTATAATTGTGTTCGTGGCCTAAGAAATAAATATTATTCTATTCTATTCTATTCTATTCTAATTCTTGACAAAAATAAACGACTTCAAAATTAGGGATAACTCAAAAACTACTCGTCAGATCTCGCTGAAACTTAAGTGGGACCACGAGATAAGCACCAGCTTTCGATTAAAATCATCAAAATTGGTTCACCCAGTCGAACGTCGACCCAGTCGAACCATAAAAAATACAGTCGAATTGAATATCTCCTTCTTTTTTTAATTCGTTTAAAAACTAGGTAGGCTTTGTTGCTAGTGTTATCAACAGGTTATCAATAACACATTGTCTAGATACCAACATTATGTAAGAGGTAGAAGGAGGTACATAGGTAGGTATTTACTACTAAAATAAAACAACAATGCCACGGTAACTCACATTTATTTTACATGCAGGTAATATAATGCTTGAACATCGATAACTTACTACAATTGATTCGGTATGCACTTTGACATCGAAGTTACAACTTACATTTACTTTTTTATTTAAAACTACTTCATAAATATGTAATTTTATTTACCCTTGTCACACTAAATAATTAAAATTTTTGGTTCTAAGATATCATTAAATAATGTCTTAATATATTTTATTTCCAAAAATAAATCGACTTTAGAACAAATTTACCGTGAATGTGTTCTAACAACTGTAAAAGAGAAGATTAGGTAGAGTAGGGAGGTGTATGAAACCAGGGAGGCAGGGATTACTAAGCAAGTATTCCTTATTGCCGCCACGAACCAAACCCGGGAATGCATTGGAAGGCCGATTTGTATAGTCCTATCTTTCCCTTACTGCAGATAACAAAATAAAACTATAAACTGAAGAAAGTTCCACCCAAATCGATGGGACTCGTGGGAAACTGTACGGTCTGCATATCAAGATGTTTTTTGCCACGCACATGCAAATTGTGGAGCTTCCTTCTAAGGAATTTCGAAAGTTCTGGGAAATCGGATTTTTCAAAAAAGACGTACAAAGAGTTCTCCAGCAGCTCTTCCTAAAGCAATTTCTCTGGTGTTGCTCCACAAGCGATAGTGACTACAACAGATGGCTCGTCTGCATTTTCGTCAGTTCTACAAAAAAGTATCTGTAGCCTACCGATATACTTATATAACGCCAAGGATTATTTATTTATTAACTAAATTTATAAAATATACCGATGTGTTGACCGTGGCAAGGGAAAGATAAATTATACGAAATCGATCGTAAGAAGATGGAGTTCAAAAGCTGAACCGCAAATAATTAGTTGGTCTTACAATAATAATTTTACCGTCTAGTAGGTATAAATAACGTTAAACAATATCGCGCCATCTGGTAACTTAAACTCTAAACCACCTTTGGTGCCGGTAACATTAAAGACTAATGATAAATTAAATAACAAATAACTGGTTTTCAATCATCGCAACAAAATAATAAATAACTCCGATTACATTGAAACAAATCCATATACTTACATATTAATTGTTTAATCCATTAAATAGACACTCACTTAAATCTAGAATGTTATTCCAAGTGGGGGTCACCACTGTCACTGCTGTCGCTAGTAGCGGTGACCCCGCTAACTAAACTAATTCATTGACAACATTCAATTTAGGTAGGTAATGGGTGCTTTCGCTTCAGTTGTCTATTTTTGTTCATATGGACTTGGCTGTAACGAAGTTCGCAATTTCTCTTGTCTTTGTTTGTAAAAGATCATTTTCAGTAAAATGTAACTAGTCCAATACTCGTTTCCTGAGATAATTCCAACTCCTTTTTATCATCTTTAACCAAATCATCAAAATATGTTAATGTTGTATGAAAACTTTTAAATGAATTTAGAGGAAAAATATATTATTATATCCTCACTATTCAATCAGAATTTTATCGACGAAGCCTTTCCTAAAACCCTGTCTTCTTCATCACCTTCTTTCTTCCTTCCTTTCTGTACCTTCTTCTCCATTTTACTTTTGTCACACTATCTATCTCAAGTTACAACCAAGATCACAGGATTTACGTCTTCATGTCTTAAATCTTTATGTACCTACAATATCAATATCGATAATTTTAAAGCGAATAAATATTTTGACACTATACCGCATCGCGCAATGTCCGCGGCGACTATCGCACAATGTGGCGGATCGTTCAGGATCGTTCATTATGAGCAAGATTACAGCATAATGCCGCCTATTCAAGAAAATAAGAACAGTAGAAGATGATAGTATAATTTATAGAAAATCTGTAGTACTATACGTATAATAGATAGCAATTAGGCCTCGTATTTTAATACTACAATATATTAATACAAAAATATACAGAATAGAAGTCAATAGGTTATAAAGTTGTACAAATTTAGTATAATTATTATAATAGATTTGTAAAATAAATTCAGTACCTACTTATTATAATATGTTAGGTCCAAAATACAATGAATTCAACACTGTCTTTCTAAATTTCAGGAACAGAAAGAGCAGGTCTCACTTCTTCCTCTGAGAAATGTACCATTTTACACGCTTTAGAAATATGAGACGGTTCCGAAAATTAACAATCTCAGAGAGGCACACATCTTGACTTGAGATTTTTTCCTTATAATTTCCGTTAATTTCCGCACGCTTCTAGGAGTTAAAAAAACTACATTAGTTGGAAATATTAGAAGTAAATTATGTAAGTTATTTTTCTTTCTCGAAAACAGGAAAGAAAAAGTGCCTATGTTATTGGCATCGTGGCAAGCATGCTACAGACTGCGCCTACGATATTCTTTAGATACATATCGCGTACGTACCTCAAATAGGATGACAATCTTCGTGAGGTTTCATGCACATGTGGCACATGGGGTTGCGATACAGATCCAAGGTCGGCAGCATATACCAGTGACGTGGCTGCACATCACGGGAGTCACGGGTAGCTGCAGTTGCACAAAGTGCAGGTGGCAGTTGAACTTCATTATTCACAACAGTTACTGCACTTTATGTCAGAACTTTATTTCAATAGTCGAAATATTAAACGCTTAAAAACTAAATACAATTATTAACTTACATCGAGACATCAATCTATAACCACATATATTTAACGTTACATGTAACATTGATGCACAAAATGTCAATTATAATCTCCATTAAACTAGATCTAAAGAGTTGGGTATTCCAAGATCTGGCAAACTCGATAGATTTGTGTACGTTATATGATAATTATTTTATATTTTAAGGAGTAACTGGTCGTTGCTCACAAAGTCACAACAAATATCTTTAAAATGCTTAGTTCCTTATGTGTATGAGTAAGAGACAGACACCGCATTATCTGTATCATCGTCTTCTCGGAGGCCACTGCGACTGTCAATACGTTGCTTAACACTCTGATATAAATGTTTATTAACTCAGTCAAAACACTCAAGCAACAAATTGACCTCCTCTATATCGCCATTTTTATTCAATAGTCCATAGCTTGATCAGCCAAGGTTGCTTTAGGTCGGCAGAGCTAGACGTGCGCAGGCCCAGCTGTGGGCTGCGGCCCCTGCGGTCACAGGTAGGCCACGAAGAGCAGCATCGAGAGCAGGAGTAGAGAGACTCCGCTCACGCCTAGGCGAGTCGACTTCGAGAGGATGCCCTTCCCTGGGAGAAGAGAGAGCAATTTCAGCAATTTCGTCTATTTACTGTGCAACAAAATAGACATAGCAGGTTCATCGGCGCGACTCAATGCTCGATTGCATGACTTACATCGTTCGGCGAGCTTCTTGTAGCAGCAGCAGTCCCTCAGGCGGGAGTACTGCGCGCAGTCGCGGGCCAGCGGGCGGCAGCGGTGCGGGCCCAGGTAGCAGGTGTGCGGCAGCCAGGGGAAGGGCTCCGGGAAGAAGCGGCGCTCGCAGCAGCAGTGGTCGGCCAGCACGCGCGTCTCACAGTACTCCCGGTCCCTGCGCGAGCAGACCCCGCAACCCTCCCGCGTAGCCGGTACTGCAGCCATCACGAAATTATCATCAGAGAAATACAGTTGGATGAAGTAGAAGTGTCTGGAGATTCATTATAAGGTTTGAACAATGCGGTTGAACTTTCGGTTCCAGTTAGTATTTAAGAAGACTGTGGGTACTGAGGTTTCGTACAACTTCAGTAGCCAACAGTTAACTACTAGCTATCGTGCTTGACACCATTGCTCTATATTAGATAACCGGAAATAAGGAGCATTTGCTCACAGTCATACTCTAAATGCACATCTTCCCATACAAAATTCGCATCACTAAATGTCACAGGACCATACGTATACTTAGCTTGACATTTAGGGATTGATAAGCTCAGTTCACATGGTTACAATACA
The DNA here is from genome assembly GCA_911387775.1 of Thymelicus sylvestris. Classification (NCBI taxonomy): domain Eukaryota; kingdom Metazoa; phylum Arthropoda; class Insecta; order Lepidoptera; family Hesperiidae; genus Thymelicus; species Thymelicus sylvestris. Next base: position 14,492,766 of record OU426905.1, on the reverse strand, counting down.
TGCAATTTGTAATGATACAGATATCAAAGCATTCGCAGTTTGATTTCGCGCATGCGCATAATGCTAGCATTGAGACGCAAAAGCGAGGTTTTTGGAGTATTGAGTGAAAGACGAATGTTACAATATCAAACAGGCTAAAATTAAACATTTTTCGGTCCCAGTTTTGACACTACGTTTTTGCTGGCACATAAAACGTGACGGCATCGCTTCCAAACGCGATCACAATTCGTCATTTCCGTTATCCATATTGACAGACCAATACGGGCTGTGATACGGTGTCTAATCGATGTGTCAGCCATGTTGGGAGTCGAATTCGATGACTAGGTATGATCGAAATCCATACGATACACGCGCCGTTCTTTCCCCGAACTTAACCTTGTAAAGTATCATAAATGTCGTGCAAAACGACATTATTTCTCATCATCTTTCTACCATTGCATGATGAGTATACGACGAGTTCTGAGATAATCGTTCCTCGTGAACAAGCCTCCAGTGCAAACGACGCGCTTTTGTTTTTCGTCGGCGATCCCGTCCGATCATAATGTGGTTAGAAGCCAAGATTGAATTTGTTTTTATTAAATTAAATAATTGTACCTACCATGCAATTGTAGCCGAATATACACTTAAAATACACAAAAAATAGAGACTGAACTTGAAGTTACTTCAAACTATACTTACTTCGCTCGCATTAATAGTTCCAAATAATTGGCAAACTCTTCGTAAAATCGTTGGAGATCAGAGTCCCAATGCTTGTAGCGAGAGCCGAACCTGTGCCTTGGCTTGATGACTTCCATCATTAGAATTTATCTATGCTTTTAATCGGACAGTCTCCTGAGCATGGAGTCTGGTATCCCGCAGCCACGGTAGTATCCTCCGATGAGACCGAACAGAACCAAGCGTTGTGTGAAGGTCAACCTACGATATATCTCCCTAAATAGACATAGATATCCCCAAGTACGATTGCCCGGGCGCCGGAGATGTTTGGGAAACAGGGTATTGACCAACTCATTGTAACTATCGTTCAGCTCCCTTATGACACTAACTCTCAATCGCCCGTGCACTATTTCACTCGGCTTGTCGTATTTACTAATCATTTTTGTGATAAAAATGAATAAAGGCTCAAATTTCTGATTTCAGCCACTTCGCAAAGCACCCGAAGCCGATGCGACGTTCTACTCTATCTTCTGTTTGCCGTCAAAGTTTTAGAAGTCCATGAGATGAGCACTAACTGAAATTTCAAATATGAAATTAAATATGGCGGCTCCAGTTGGGCGTCATGCGGTATAAATATTTGATGCTGTTTCGGCAATCGAAGCAGCGCCATCTATGCCTAGATTTAACATCCATCTGATGATATCTTTCCCGAGATACGCCAGAACAATCAAAGTGGTACGATTGGGTACAAACCATACAACGCATACCCTCTAATAAAAATTGCAGACAACGCGAACATATGAACATTTTAATGACTATGGCAATAATTATACACAATACCAAGATTAAGCCAACAACGATCTCAGAACAACAGTCCGGAGAATAACTTGGTACGGGGCTCACGGGGCGTCGCTCGATCCTCACCCGATATCAATATTCGATACAACACAAGGTTCACCAACATAAATATTCTAGAAAAGTGCGTCAATTTAAGAATTGTACGCGTGTGCGCGCGGTGAGTGCGCGAACGGCTCGATACGTGTCACGCGAAAGGAAAGATCTCCAAACGAATGGCACAATAAAAGCTCTGGCAGCTTATCTCCGAAGTGTTACGGCGTCTGACGTGAATATGCAATGGGACTGCATTAAGGACGCATGTGCAGTCGTTATTGATTATCAAGCTGTCCTGCGGGGCGGCCGCGGGGCCCGCCGCCCGATAGCGCGCTATTTATAGGATGCCTAGCTACCTGCCGCCCCTGCCGCCCCTGCCGCCCCAGCTGCCGCGCTGTCTGCCTATACTCTATAGCGGCTACAGCCATGAGCATGAGGGATGGCGTGATGGCGGCCGCGGGGTACCGTATCCGTATACGATATTATAAAATATCCGAACCGATTTATTTAATTATATTACATTTTACCGCAAAAATACTAATTACAATCGCATGGTAAAATTAAACGATTAAGTTCATCGATTTGGAGAATTAATTAGGTACAAGTTTTATTTCCAACCAAAAGTATGTCACTTACACGATGTACCTAGCTCGTACCTAAAATATTTAGGTGCGGTAAACTACAAAATGATGTAAAGACACTGCGTAGTTGAAAATATTTAGGTGCGGTAAACTACAAAATGATGTGATACCTACCGCGTAGTTAAAAATTTATATTGTCTCTAGATTACTTAAGTATTTTAATATTTTTGTAATACTAATTTTCCGAACATCAAAATAATATAGAAGTCACGTCACTGTGTATACAAAACAGTTTAAATGTCTCATCAAAACCTATCCGTAATGAAATCCGAAATGTCGAATCCCTAACAAGTCTCTCCACCCCCGGGGAATTGATTTGTAATACACAGATTGAGTTATGATGTGTATTTTGTCCTCCTCTCTCTTGTGTAGAATAAATGAATACGAATAACATAATCAGTACCTGATTTATTTTACTTGGAAATGTTACATGGTTTCATTAGCTGTGTGGCGCAAACGAAGCAGCAATTCTGATAGATTAGTGAGAAACAAAAAAATTGGCTATGATATGTATTTAATATAGCAGGTATATAGACCTCCTTCAAAACGTCGGATTAAATCGAAATGCATACTTATCAAGGACCGATGATAATTCAATATTAAAAAATAGAAAGAAAAAAAAAACGCAGAAAAACGCGCGTGACATTTTTCGTCACCTTTTGTGTCACCGTCATGTCACCGTGTTAATTTCACTCTCATCATTTTTTCCATTTATTTCATAACGCACCTAAAGAAGTATAACTACTTATTTATAAGTACTATTATTTCTTCTGTGGTATAACTTCAAAATCAAACTAAAAAATTAAAAATAATAATAGTTAAAAAAAAAATAAAAAAACACGCTTTTATAGAAAATCCAACTAAAAAATATTAAATAAGTTTTAATAAATTTGAATTAAGAATAGTGTAATAATTGTAAAAAAAGCGTGGGGTGCATGATGGGTCTTAAAAAGCACCCCACGCTTTTTTTTAAATTACATTATTCTTATTGCGTCTTCGTCGCTTAAAAGATGAACTTATTTAAACACTCGGTCTTGCCGACCTCTGAGGACCTATAACGGGTTAGTTCCGACTATACACGTACTCATACATAGGTAATGGGTAGGAAGGCACCACCGCCCTTTGAGTGTGAACCACGAAATATACTCACGATTCAGTTGCTATGTCGAAAGCTATGTTATACGAGTTTCAAGTTTCCTCGGCATAGTATACGTTATGCGGTTTTTGTTTTACTTGATGAGTGACGGTGATCACTTACCATCAAGCCTGTACCTTTGTTTGCAGTTAATAAAAAAATGGTATCAGTGCCACTGTTAGGCTAAAGCTTAAAATTTGTGGAGGCCTAAACAAGCGAGGGGCCAAATGTGGTTTGCTGACCTGTAAGTGGTATGCAGACTTATATAGAAGTGTAAAAATCAATAATGGCGAGATCTTAAAACGTCGTTGTGAAAAGAAAATAATCAATATAGAGTCTAAGAGCTAGACAAACTGAGATCAGACAACACTAAGAAGCTTAACTAAAAGAGCCGTGAAGCGTAGTCAAGCGGAGACCTATATGTACTCCTCGACAAAACTATATCAGCAGAAGGGCCCATGCGCGATAGCCTCATGACAACCAGCATATTATACGTATGGTAATAATAAACAACCCATTATTTAAATTGTAATCAACATAACAAGACAAGAACCCTCCTGACGAGTGAAGCCAAAAACATTCGCCAGCCCTCCTTCCTCCGATACTGTATTCAAACCAAAGTGGTACTTGTTGCAAACGTGATTCGCGGGGGTCACGTCATTATCAGGGACGCAATTCTCAATGACGTCATGGCTGAGCTCACACAAGGGGAAGGGCTGTATAGCAATTAGATTGTTTATAGCGACGGATGAAAAGCAAAAATCATTATTTTTACTTATATAATTCCTGCCACTCAGATCAACTACGGCTGTAATCAAGTTGTAATCATGGAGTATGTCACTAATTAGATGGGCGGCTCACGCTGGCAGAGGACATTACTGTCTGATGTGCATTGTCATCGCACCAAGGCTTTGTAAACACAATATGCATACTGTTGGGAAACATGTCGTCATTGCAAATAATCAGATTATTCGAGGTTCCCATAGAAACACTTAATAGGGTATACTTAAACTCATTACGCACTATAGGGTACGGGGTTTGCCTTGTAATTAGGGGACCTGAAGCGTTTACGGCTGCCCCAGTGCCAGAAAAGTCTTCTGTGTTATTGGCAACACAAGTTAACTAGCACCACAACTCCACCCAGATAAGAAACCTTTTTTGGCATTGTTGTATTATTTATTTAAAGACAAATCCACTACCACGAATGTGTGGATTAAATTGGTTGGTACGGAACCCATGACGTCACTTACAGTCTGGTGCTATAATCTCGTGAGGTTACCATTGTGGTTACCATTCATTTGGCTACGGTTGACAAACCATTGTGCTATCGGAGGTTTTCGTTAATTACAAACCTGTTTCAGTATCATTGATATTTCAGAACGAGGTACATTGATGTCTCGGTGAAATCGTGACGTGAGAGATCAAAGCGTACGAAAGTTGAAGATTTAACGATCTATCGATATAAATATTGGCCAAATGTAAAACAACATTCATTAAAGAACATACATCAAAGACTTAGTACTACAAAATATTTAGATCTGACGGTAATACTTAAAATTAAAGTTATTTTTTTAAGTAATGAGAATTGAAAACGAACTAGCAGTTGCACTATCTCCCGTGGATGTCCGTGACAAACTTCTTGATAATAGGGAGGAACTGCTACTGGTTAGTAGTTAGGTTCTGTTCAGTTAGTGTTACGTGTTACTAAGAATATCATTAGTTCATTAGTACCTATTACTCGTGTGGATGTAGCAACGGCTAGTGTGTGTAATTCAGTTAAATTACAGCGTTTCATGGTTTCATTAGTGTCGTGGATGACACCGCCTCCGCCATGCCTCGGCCGTGTGAGCGTCGTAAGTGATTAGTCACGTCCTCCTCCTGAGACTGATGCCGCTAATCAAACCATCTTCATTAATTGACTTCTCGTGCTGGTACTTAGTTATATTATACACGGCTATTACAATTTTCATTAGTAGTAGCAAACTTTGTACGGTTCTTGCAGGTCCCATCATCAAATACGTCGAAAAATTTGTGTTTTATGATGTAGTTTGGTATTTATTTTGGTCAATATTAATTGAGTAACTCTGTGTACACAGATTAATTCAACACATTTACATTTCAAACTAACTTAAATTATTTAATCTAAATACGACATCGGTAGAATATTCTGACATAGTAAAATTGTATAGAAAACAATCTTCAATTTTTTTGTGAATGATGTGATCGTTTATTTACATAGACGAGTACCTATAAAATCATTGCAATTATGTATAAGCATTAAAATGCATTAGTGAATGACCCAAACCAATAACTACAATGGTAACTCGCACATTCCAGGCGATATATTAATAACTCCAGAACTTAACAAACTAGGCTATGAGCGTTAATTAACAAACAACGCTAGAAATAACACCACTGATCTCATTCAACGCGCACCACACCAGAATTGGAAAAGAACGATTCAACTGAAAGCACCAAGCAAATTAATTGATTAATCTAATCAACGGCCGCGCAGGATCGAGCCATCGCTATTGTGGATTCTAATCAATTAAGCGATTCATGTATTGCGTCTTGAAGTAATACCACAGTATAAGGTGTGGTAATACCCTGGTATAAATTTAGTTTTATAGCTTGAGAGTTGAGACCCAATTATTTCTTTCTTCGGTGTAACTGATGTCCACAAGTTACGTCTGTTCGTTTGTCGTGTGGTTTAAAGACATCTCAATGAAAGTTTATGCTTGGGAAATTATATCTGCAGCTTATTTAGTTCTGTAACAATCGTAGAACAACTGGTGTTGTTTCTGTCCATCCAAATTCATAACTGTCGGGTTTCTTCTCACAATACTCCTGAGGACAGGCGACTTCATGAAGGATTGTAATAGTTCTATTAGTAAGCAACATACTTTTAGCTGTTTACTGAATATATCCACGGGCACATTATGAAAGGCACTCGGTGACATGGAAATTCAAATTGGTCTTAGTTGAATTGAAAACTTTAATAGCCTCTAACCGAGACCTTGGCAGCCAATCAACCGGATTTGTAATCCTAATCCTGACGTGACAATTTTAATTCCGTCATTAACCGTACTTAATTAAATTAGCCGGACTAAATCGCGCATAGGGCGCGGCACACCTTGTGACACACTCGACATTCGATAAACGTACACACGTACCTTAGTCTGTTTTTTAGCAAATACGTATTGGGCATATAATCCTCTCTCAATAACCTAAGATCCGTAATGAATCCTATTGAATTTCAATTATTGCACCTTATCTTCACCGACAAACTAATCAAGGGGAAAAATACTTGCATTGGTCTGGTCAGACGAATGTAACTGGGACGATTAGATTGATCAGTACTGTGACTTGTTGTGACTTCAACCCATAGGCCTGATACTGATACTGAGCGCGGATCTCTCCTCTTGAGGAGGCCTAGCCTAGAGTTTACTCCACAACATTGCCCCGGTGCGGATTGGTGGAGAGATCAGTACTGACCGTCATCCAAGTTGAGGGCCCTGGCGGCGTTCCTGGCGGCGGCGGTGGACACGTCGTGCTCCACGAAGTACTCCTCGTAGCGGGCCTCTTCGGGGTCGGCCCAGTGCTCCGGGTCGCTGGGGCCGGCGCGGCTGCCGTTGGCCGGCCCCGTGCCCACAGGTTTCGATGTGGCTGCGTGACGCACCTAGAATGTACCATGTCAAAGATCAGCACGATAAATAGCATCTGTCTCTGAAAGAACACCCATTGTGACTACTCCCTGGCTTTAATTTAACACATTATCGGCCCACTAGGAAGTCACTATAAAAGGTGGGTTTCTTGACTGTGAGTGTTTCTGAGAGTGGTTGGTGTTAGTGGCCAACAATAGTATCAAAAGTTTGTCATGCCGCCCGAAGGCTTTCGACGTCTTTCTAACAACTGGACCAACGGCTTTACGCGCTCTCCGAAACGCGGAAACGCTCAAGAATTTTTTAATTAGCGGTCACCCATCCAACTACTCATTAGAAGATTCAGTTCACCTGTGTTTGGTATAGTTATTTGTCAGTAGCCAAAGCAGGTGCCGATTCGGACAGCTAACAACCAGTGGCACTACCTCGCTCTACCACAGCCAGAGGACGTGCCTCGCGACCAGTGAGTGACCACTGACCAGTGACCACTATAACTGGAGACACCGCGCCGCGTGCCAACTGACGCCGATGACGGAATACCAATCAGCCGCATTCTGATGAGTGATGACTAATGCACCGTATAAGGGACTAAGCTTTCGATTCGCTAATGCTCTCAGAAGTAAAACAAACTTCACCGATGTTCAATCGAGATATTGTTCAGCTATCAGAGATTGGAAATATTTTAGAATACGGCAAATTATTGTGTTCCGCCTAGTTAAAAAATCTGATGTAATTCTAGTCACACGTACCTACCCTACTTGTAACTAGAATTATTAAATAACTTCGAATAGCTACATCATGCAATTGAAATAGAGAACAACAAAACAATAAAAACATCGAGACAGGGTCGAAAGTTTAAAACGAGATTAAATTGTTTTTTTTTTGTTTCCTAAAAATACTTAATCAACAAATAGGTACTTGATCAGAAAGGTACCCGAGTAACAAGAAAGCAACAGAACTTTTGGTTGGGATGGTAGGTATATTATTGCTCGTATGTTGGATTACTAGCCACGAGGTCAGCAAAGTCAGAGACAGCTGTCAGTACATTACCAGTACTTCCGGCACCTTGAAGGTGACGTCTCCCCGGGCGCCGGCAGCGAGCAGCAGCGCGAGGGCCACCACCCGCAGTCGCCACACCATCCCACGCCCTCCACCCTGGAGACAAGGACAGGGTGTCATGTTACAAACAATATTCAGACCACAGGTATGGTCTATCTAGATCCGTGATTCAGATCACCTTTGACAGACTTCTTTTTGTTGCTGAAAAACGACAAAGCTTCGCATAAAAATTGCACCAAAGTTTTTATACGAAAAAATAGCAGAAATCTAATACACATCACAACATAATAATATCTATGCAACGTACCTATGCAATGTATAAGAGCTTATAAAATACTTAAGCAACAAGTAAAAACCTTTCAAAAGATGTATCAAGCTCACGTTTCGCTTGTACCATTTGTGTACTTATGATATGAGTTTCACCTCTAGAGGATGGTCGTGGAATGCTAAGCGTATTATCGGTCACGGGCGTCACGTCACTCACTGCGCTCCGTTCCACGAATGCAGCTGGTCACCACCGTGACAAGACTACGTTCACTTCAAGTGACTGGGTAATAGTTATCAGTCAGACATTGTCAGTTCGCGGAAACCATTGTTATAGGTTCGCAAGGATCCGCAAGCAGGGATTTAGACTTGCACTGCGAATGCTGCGATGCACGTAATTTTAAAAGGCTCTTATTGATGAAAAATATATCAACCTGCAGAAAACCTTTTTAATCGAAATAAAGTTTCTCTCCTACGTGTTCAAAATCACGTATTAGTATGTCAGAACTAGAAAAAGCATTACGCTACGAATTACGATATTTAAATTGAATAAGGCTTTGGGTAAGAATTAGCTTCGTAAACTTTAAAATAATGTCAGGGATGGAAGCGAGCATAACAAACATAATATTCTACGACTATCAAAATGTCTTGCCCCTAAACTGAACATTCAAAGGGTCGATATAGGGTCTCTATAATATGTAGCAGAACGAGTTGTATACGAAAATAATTATTGACAAAAAATAACTGACTTCAAAATTAGTGATAACTCAAAAACTACTCGTCAGATCTCGCTCAAATAAGCAGGACCACACAAGCACAAGCTTTCGATTAAAAAAAGAATCATCAAAATCGGTTCACTCAGTCGAAAGCTCTGAGGTAACAAACATAAAAAATACAGTCGAACTGAATACCTCCTCCTTTTTTGAAGTCGCTTAAAAAACGTAGAGTTCAGCAAATCTTTATTTTTACATTTTGAAGAATCCCCTGTGGGGATGTTGCGGAACGCGGAGTGAGGGGTGTGGTTGTTTAATTAATATTTCTGTATCTAACAGCTCATTGTGTCTGTTCGTGATCGTCAATCGTCTCAATGCCACCGCTAATGATCGCCGGCAATATCATTGGACATTGTTTTTAATGGCCGATGGGCAATGAGCAATGAGCAATTTCTCATATTAAGTACTTATTGTTAAAAGTGAGCGTGAGTCAGACTACAAGTTGGTACTTTTATTTTCATTCTATCCGTATCCAAACCATGAAATCAGGACGTATTTATTTTAAATTGCCTACTTGATTTTTATGTTAATACCAAGGTTACCTGTATACCTCGAAGGCACGTTATTTTGTTAATCTAAAAGACATTCCTGAAAATTTGTGAAATATGAATTATAATAACAGAGCGGCTAGTTCTATATTGTACTGAAGCTGTTCGTGTTATTCTACTCGTAGTAACTTAAAATTCAAAGCACGGACTACTTTGAGGACCTTAAGTGGGTCAGTGGACCCTTGAACCTTCGCAGAGGGCCAGGTGTGAACGAAAGTAGGTTTTAGATTATACATTTAAAGCGTGCGGAATTTTTACACTAATTTTGCACCTTACATGCTGATTAACCAGAAACGATTAAAATTATTGACATGGATATACCTGATACAAGGGAGAGGTACCTTTCACGGCATGCGGCATTAGGTATGTAGAACAAAGAGCTCTCCAAATTCCATCACGGTGCTTTAATATGAACCAGGACCTCTCGTAGGTCAAACCACAGGTAATTCCTATGCTGCAACTAAGAAAGAAAGAAAAGAAAGAAAGAAACATTTATTCCGACATAGGTATTGCAACAATGTTTAAAAATTGGTGATACATTCATTATTTATACAACAATTTACAATTGCGTTCGGAGTTGCAGTTACCAACATGTCGGAAGAGGGTCGCACTCTGGATACGGCGTAGGAAGCACCAGGTACTATCAACGTCCTCTGATTTTTCAGTGCAGCCGTTAGTCGCGTGTAGATCGGCGAACCACATCACTACATTCACTGCAAGTACTAAATTATAGACTGATGCAGATTACTTTCCTTTGTGCCTGTGCAGCTGTGTACTAACAATAAGTTACACAATGATATTTTGTTCAATTAAATATCGGTGTGGCAGCGATTCGCTCCACCGAGCCCCGCAGTCCCCAGCCTCCCCAGCCTCCCCACACGCCTTCGCAGCCGGTGAAGCGTGCATGTCATTGTTGGATCAAAAGCGTTCGATTACCAACTAAACATTGACAACAGTTGAATGTAAAAACACTTCCTGTTGCGTTAAAAAACTGGCAGAAAAAACAGACCTATATAGGTCACTTTGCAAATCATTTTGTGCGAAACGTTATCTACGTAATATTGTTGCTAAACTTGTAATAGTGCTAGGGTATTACCGAATACTGGTCTTGGTGAAGAAAAAAGCGCGGAAGAAAAATGCTGCTAAATAATCAAAAGCAAAACTAAGTAACACATCCATTGCACATTTTGAGAGCATGATAATTTAGCGATGAGGTCTTTATATCTATCACCTCGATCGTCCTGATTCTGAAAAATCGTAGACCTCAAATTTAGATGCTCTTATACCTTCAAATAATTCTTGATGAATTCAAAATATTCCTTGTCCTTAAAAATGTGTCATACGATTTTAGAGTATGTGTTCCATTACTCCTTCCTCTCCTTATCAGTTTATCTACACGAGCTTGCCAGCATGGGCCTGGGCAAATAACTTGAGTGGCCGGCGGCCGCTTATCTCAGCTTGTAAAGTTTGCCTAGTGCCACCCACAGGCGTAAGTGCCTCGTTGATCGAGTATGAGGACTCGCAATGAAAGTAGGTACACGTCACTAGCAAAGATAAACTGCCTAGAGACTTGTGTCAACCGAAGGTTATGCAATATCGAGTGCAGTCAGTTGGATAAGCCATACACAGTGCCAAAAATGTGAGCTCTTCGGTTTCAGAGGGATAATTATGGAATCATTTGAAAGTGCATTTCAGCGAGTCATGGTCATAAATTTATGATTGAAATATTGTATATCGATTTTGAAGATCGATATACCTATCATGACTTGTTTTTTATTTCTATGCTTATTACTTCGCCAAGACAAATTATCAGTTCCAAGGATAACTATGAAATATGGACACTGAAAGGTCAAGTTATTGATATGTACACGTTGACACAACTATACATGTAATATAGGATATTTTATTATTGAATGGAGTGACAAGTGACATCACACCCAGCCCAAGATATCTGTTATCCAAGTGTCGCAAGTCGCAACCCACAAGTGCCAAACAATAGACGCTCGCTACGTTCGGTGACACGGACTGGCTGCAGGGTGGCGGCAGTTGGCAATAACACGAGCCTCACTTTAGATTCCTATCACGGAGCCGCGCTTCCCGCGTTACGTCATCTTGAGCCCCTAGGGGCTGCCCGGCTGGGGGACTCGTTTGCAAAAGTATAAGTACCTTCGTATTATTACTTACTTGTACCCACGCGCCGCATAATAAAAGCTATTTAGAGATTTAGCTTTACTAATTAGAAGCACATTGGAGGCGTTAAATCTGGAGAAGCTTGGATACTACTAATAGCGTTGACCGGGGACTGCCAACTCATATAGCAGAAAATGTTGGTCATCTGCACAAAGTTGCTTGACTTTAATAAAATCCTATTCAATCCTTCCATCCTCAGGTTGTAACATCATAAACTGCTATGGAATCATTTGGTAACTGTCGCTAGACTTCACTAGACCACATACACCTTTCGACGTAACAAAACAAAAGACGAGTGGATATCTAGGTAAGTGAAGCAGATATGATACACATTCCCAAGCGAACTGTATGAAGTTTCTGCCACGTCATTGTAACTAAAGATAACCTTGTCAATAGTACGAACGACTGAATGTCATTGCAATCGGCGGGGAATTACAGGTCATCTTCAGAACGAGGAAACATACTCACAGACCGGTGTAGTGTTTCAAAGCGCACTGTCAAACACCGATTACTGAGTAACGCGAGCCGGCCGAGGAGGCTACGGCCAGCGGTCAGCCGATACACTTTGAATGGCTGCAGTATGCAGTAGATATGTAGTACGCATATTTTACTTTAATACGAGTACTCACGATATTTATTTTGTATTCCGATATTTCGACCCAGTTGCATGGATCGTGGTCACGGATGAACTGCGGTGGCGCGGAGAAACTTTTGACAGGATGACAGGTGACACTTGACATTAGTACATAAGTCTATCAACTTTCCGTCTAGTTCGTTTTTGCGTTTTGTTAACAATATTACGACATACTACACTCACCACATCTTGTCGCACCACACTTTGCACTTTTTGATTTTGGGATTTGCATAGACTAACCACTGGATTCCATGTTTGAGCTAATTTAAATCCATCCTCCCTATTAAAGTTTTTGGGGTGTTTTTTAATCTCGATGGCCTCTCGTACTAGCCGTGGGATGTAATGGCGTTCCGTGGAGATTACCTGCGGGCTATGTAGCTCAATCCAGTGATTAGTCCCCGATTCAAGCAGATGTTCTGCTACGGCTGATTTCTTCCTTTCATCTTTCTTGACCGCTGTAATATGCTCTTTTATGCGCTGCGATATTGACCGTTTTGTTTGCCCAATGTAACAACTACCGCAGCTGCAGTTGACCTTGTATACCCCTGGGCACTGATAAGGTATCCTGTCCTTGGGTGAGCGTAAAAAGGCTGCAACTTTCTTACATGGCGTGAAAAAGGTTTTTATTCTGTATTTTCTATTTAATATCCTATCCTACCAATTTTATCAGTTACGCCCTTAATGTAGGGAAGAAATGCTGATTGCCGTTCAACCGTGCTAATGGTGGAGCGCCTCTTATGTGTATATCTTGGTCTTTTCGATGTGTGGCCGTTGCGACGCAGTACTTGATGTACGTGGTCTAATTCCTGCGCTAGGTGTTCAACATCACATAAAGCATAGGCTCGGTTCGTAAGCGATGTCGCGACCGATGCTAGATGTTTTGGATGATGATGCGACGTGCCGTGCAAGTACCTATCCGTGTGAGTCGGCTTTCTGTATACTTTATGGCTCAATGTACCGTCCGGGCGTCTACCTACTGAGATATCCAAGAATGCTAAGCTATTATTACTCTCTGTTTCGCATGTGAATTTGATGTTGTATTTGCTTAGACCGCGTTTGATACAACCACCTAAGTTTTACGGACTACCGAAGGTTCATAAAAAGGGCGTTCCGTTAAGGCCTATTGTAAGTCAAATTGACTCGCCGACATACGAACTCGCCAAGCATGTAGCAGGAGTACTGCAGCCATTGGTAGGTAAAACAGCGTCCTACGTGAAAGATTCCCGACATTTCGTACGCATGTTGAGAGATATTAAACTTGAGGGTGATGAAACAATGGTTAGTTTTGATGTTGAGTCATTGTTTACTAAGGTTCCAATAACTGAATGTCTAAACGTAGTTGTCAAGATTCTTCAGGTTAATAACATCCCTGCGGCTTACGTCAAATTGTTAGAACATTGCCTCCGGTCTAGTTACTTCATATACAATGGTCAATATTTTCTCCAAACTGACGGGGTCGCAATGGGTAGTCCCGTCGCGCCAGTAGTAGCTAACATCTGGATGGAATACTTTGAGGAGAAGGCCATGGCCAGCGGTCCACAGAATGTAATAGTTTGGAGAAGATACGTAGATGATGTTTTAGGCCATATTGAAGGGAGGACGAGAGGAAATAGACACATATTTGACACATTTAAACTCCGTACACATCAACATCAAATTCACATGCGAAACAGAGAGTAATAATAGCTTAGCATTCTTGGATATCTCAGTAGGTAGACGCCCGGACGGTACATTGAGCCATAAAGTATACAGAAAGCCGACTCACACGGATAGGTACTTGCACGGCACGTCGCATCATCATCCAAAACATCTAGCATCGGTCGCGACATCGCTTACGAACCGAGCCTATGCTTTATGTGATGTTGAACACCTAGCGCAGGAATTAGACCACGTACATCAAGTACTGCGTCGCAACGGCCACACATCGAAAAGACCAAGATATACACATAAGAGGCGCTCCACCATTAGCACGGTTGAACGGCAATCAGCATTTCTTCCCTACATTAAGGGCGTAACTGATAAAATTGGTAGGATAGGATATTAAATAGAAAATACAGAATAAAAACCTTTTTCACGCCATGTAAGAAAGTTGCAGCCTTTTTACGCTCACCCAAGGACAGGATACCTTATCAGTGCCCAGGGGTATACAAGGTCAACTGCAGCTGCGGTAGTTGTTACATTGGGCAAACAAAACGGTCAATATCGCAGCGCATAAAAGAGCATATTACAGCGGTCAAGAAAGATGAAAGGAAGAAATCAGCCGTAGCAGAACATCTGCTTGAATCGGGGACTAATCACTGGATTGAGCTACATAGCCCGCAGGTAATCTCCACGGAACGCCATTACATCCCACGGCTAGTACGAGAGGCCATCGAGATTAAAAAACACCCCAAAAACTTTAATAGGGAGGATGGATTTAAATTAGCTCAAACATGGAATCCAGTGGTTAGTCTATGCAAATCCCAAAATCAAAAAGTGCAAGGTGTGGTGCGGCAAGATGTGGTGAGTGTAGTGTGTCGTAATAGTGTTAACAAAACGCAAAAACGAACTAGACGGAAAGTTGATAGACTTATGTACTAATGTCAAGTGTCACCTGTCATCCTGTCAAAAGTTTCTCCGCGCCACCGCAGTTCATCCGTGACCACGATCCATGCAACTGGGTCGAAATATCGGAATACAAAATAAATATCGTGAGTACTCGTATTATAGTAAAATGTGTTCAGTCCACGATGAGTTAAGTTTAAAATCTTGTAATGTAGTACGCATGTTAAGGATGTCGTAGTACTTATATGTAACGTTGATATCCTGCCCCTAGATCGCGCATGCAAAAGCGAAAAACCATGACTCACTGTTACGTTCCGCGCAAGCGAGAGCGCGGAACAAGCGAGAGAGAGGCACGATCGGCTACGATCGGCCGAAGCGCTCAATTTTATCTATAAAAGTATGCAATCATTTCATCAATGTTTGTCATGACGTTGTCACGTTAAAATACCGTCCGTAAACCGACTTTACAGACAACCATTTTTTTCACCGATCTGAAACTGGACCCATGTAATTAATGTAGAGCAACGTAAGAAAATGTAACACGTAGGTACCAAATTAAATGTAAGTAGTGTAGATGCGGGTGTATTAATTTACGATTTTTTATGTTTTAATAATATTCACGTCAATTTTTGCTACGCGGAATGAGCTTCCTACCGACGTATTCTCAGAGCGCATCGGGTTCTTCAAAAAAGGTGTTTAAAGACTTCTCCTTAGAAAATTCAAGTTAACACTAACATAGTAAAGTAAATCCTTTATTATCGTTCGTTGACCTTCAAACAGGATGTCAACGACCGCGAGGGGTGCTCCGTGGTCGTGAGGGGTGAGGAGCGAGGGGCGAGGAGGATCCACTGCGAGCAGGTGTGACGGCCGCAGGCGCCCCTCGCGTCCTACGCACATTTAGGTTACTCTTTCTAACTCACTAATCCGTTTTCACAAGTAAAGTGTAAGTAGCTTTTCTTTGGGGCTTATAACTTTAAGAGTAGGTTTATGTTTATACCCTAACTGGACTTGACTACTCTGCCGAACTCGTATTGGCTGAAGTTCATGAGAAGAAAAAGTGCTTTGCATTTTGGGGTTTTGAAATTTTCTTACCTCTAAGAAGTCATTCTACTCTGTATCGGAAATGAATTATTATTTTTAGTTATTATTTTTGTAATTAAATAAAATGTTGGTAACAGCTGCCAGTCCACGGTCCTTCCGAACGCGACTTAGGATACCCGTGAATTATATTCAAGGACATCCAAATGGAACTACAATTACATGTAACTTATAGAGTGCAGAAGATATTAACCTAAATTTTACAAAAATAAGTCACCTTCACTTTCGATTGTTTGTAAAATACTTGATTAATTAAAGTATCATGAATTCCTGATAAACTTGTGTACCTCGTGGTCAATAGTGGTCATGTGTAATTGGCACAGGGGTACCTACACGAGAACTATCATGTGAGAAGGCTTCCGGCAGCTGACGCGGACGTCGCGGTCGAATCAAAAGCGCTATTCAAAGCCTCGCCGCTGTGCGCTGACATGTATTGTAGAGATCACGTAGAGCCACGGCGTAGAGCCGCTCCATCTTTGTGAAAAGCAGTTTGACCTAAATCGATAATATAGTGTGTTACCTAATGCTTGGGTACTGTTTACCCAAAGTTACTCAGAAGTTCACGAATCAGTGAAGCACAGCGTAAATACACAGATAAAGTTAAATGTAAGGAGATATTTAAAAAGATAAAATTTAGCAGGACGTTATTGGTCAGCGGTCAGCCGCTAATTGTTGTTGGCAGATCATTTCGGAAATGCAATATGGAACTGTTTCAGAACACAAATGGATACGACCGAGGTTCTACTCCACTTATTCACTCAAGCAGGATCTGCAGCAATTGTTTCCTCGCACGAATCACGAATTATGAAATGTGTTAACGTCAAAATGGCGTGAATTGAGGAATCTAAGATCTCGGCCAAGTGGCTGCAAAGAGGACATCCTCCTTACAGCTAAATTTTAATTTGCTGAATTGCTGTCACGGAGTGGTAATGGTGGCATGCACTTCCTGAATATCACAAGGACGCATTAGCTCCTTTTACCCCTCGAGCTCCCCACACTCTTCTGTATTCTGATTCCTGATCCTCGTGTAAACCCATCATGAACTAGCTACTACTAAGTAATTACTTAATAAAGGTTAAATTTATTAGTATATTCAAAAACCATTTTAGCTACTAGATTTAGATGAGAATTCAAAATCAAGGATGTAAGAAGAGTAAATACGTACACATAGCTTATACTGTATACTAAGTAATTCAGGTTTCAAGGTTGAACCTATCCCAACAAGCAGACAAGTGCTTCGCCCACGGCAGCGCCATCGCGACACGCAACTTACGGAATCTCACCACGATCTTAACTGCTGGTAAACAGGACATCCTCTCGATTAGTGGTGTTTGACACGGTATGTTTTGCTTCAGACCTACCAGTAATGTACCTATATATTAATAAACATTTTTTGTACAAAGACGACCAGTGTGGCGCAATGGTTACCATGCCGAATCGCCGCATCGAGGGTCCTGGGTTCGATTCCCAGCGAGGCGGAAATTTGAATGATGAGTTTGAATTTCTGTTCTCGGTCTGGGTGTGAATGTTCCTGTCTAGTGTGTTGTACATGCACCCACGACACAGGGAATCCTAGTGTGGGGCTATGAGTGTGAAGCGTTATTTATTTATTTTAAATATTTCTTCTCTTGATGTCTTCAATGAAAACAATTGTAATACCATAACATAAAACTAATTACCGTATCCCTTCATAGCGTGTTACATTTATGCTATGATACGTGTCGCGTGTCCCATGCGTCGCGCGCCGAGTGCCCTGCGCGTGAGAAAGTCTCAGTTGCCTCACGCCTTTCGTGTATTGTGTGCTAATGAGCGGTTAAATCCAGCGGCACTTACAAAAAATCCTTACAAAACAATCATAAAAACAGTGTTGCAAATCGACTGCACAATGCATTGTGCAGCGGTGCACCGCAGCGAGAGGAAATTCATTTATGGACAAGTTAGGTAACAGTTTTAAAACTAAAACACGCTTTTATAGTGTCAATGGAAGTACTAAACAAAAAATTAGTTAGTAGTTAGTTAGAATAGTGGAAGTACTAAACAAAACATTAGTTCGTAGTTAGTAGGACTGTGTCCTTAACCATTAAGGAGTTCCCTTGGCTGGAGCCAAACTAAGTGTAGTATCAGGTCATGTTTATCACTAAATGCATTGTCATCAGAACTAAAGCAATATGTAAAATTTCAACTCCTTAGGGTAAGTGGATGTAGGTCTAATTAGACGCAAGATTTGACCCAACAGCGCAAGCTAAATCAAACCGTAGATTGATGTAAATATAAAAATGTATGTAATAGCCGATGCCGATAGTGCCCAATAGGCTACTTCTATGAAGTTCTATATTGAGTTACTAGGATGTTTCACGTGACTTAGACTTTGGTCTAACAGGGATAATCCCAATTAATCTTTTTACGTATTTTGGTGTAATGAATAAAAAACATATTAGCATTTCATACGTTTTCAACGTCCAGTTCCGGTCGTTGAATTCAACTCTAAATTCTTAAGTGACAAGTGTAATTGAAGGACAAAAGTATGCAAACAAAAACACTTTCACGATTTTATAACAGCAGCATCGGAACTAACAATCGATCATTACTTTTTAATGTCGATACTGCGACAGCGAGTCGTTCCTGACATGGCAGAAAGGCGATAGTTCGGATACAGCCAGGGCTCTGTCACTTGCCTATGTTTTTCCAATAGGTACTATTATCCTATCCTTTAACCAGATGGTAAGGGGGCATCGCAACCCCAGCCAGAGGCGAAATGTCGATATTGACAATTTTTTATTAGGGTTCTATAAGAGATTAGATTGAGACCTCTCATCACCTAAAACTTATGCTAGGGCTGGCCCCACAGAACACCTAAATTAGATGTTCTGTGGCTGGCCCTAATAAACTGAAGTACAATTAATGTACAATGAAAGCGTCGACCAAAAGGCGCTGGAAGAAAATGCCGCTCTACCCAGTGTAGAGCCAATGCGGCGCAGCGCTAATTTTGATAATGTAATTAAGTAAGGATTAAAACTAATTGCTGGTTAACGAGTGATTGTTGCGAGGCCCCATACTGACGGCACATTATCAAAACCGCGCATCTTAACTAATTAATAATTCATTAATTTAGCAGCTCCGACACGACATTTATTATAGCGGGTCGTTGACACGCGACCGTGGACAATACAACTAAATTCATAAAAATTATAAAAGGGGTAAAGACTTACAAAAGAAATGTGGGTTTGGGCATAAATTATTATATTATCAATATTATTATTGGGTCATAAATATTATTACTGGTATTATTATTTTTTTGAAGCCTTCATGACGAGCCTAAGACTTGAGCCAGCCGTCAAGTCAAACGAATCGTCGTGTTCCGGCGATTCATTCCTTTCTCAATTTTTTCTCTCTTTTTCATTGGCCGGCAACGCATTGGTGATGTCCACGACGGTGTCCACTTACCATCAGGTAGCATGTCTTCTCGTTCGCCTGCTGGTTAGATACATAAAACATATATTATGTATTAATTTACTTTATTATCTATTAATTTATTATCTATTAAAGGTGGTTCAAATATCCTGGTTTACCTTTTGCAATGCTTAAACAACTGCTAGCAGCTACGAATAGGCAGCTGGCCCGTTATAGCTCACTTAGGATTGATGTCGCTACTAAATAAGTAGTGAGTTGTCTAATTAATCTGTACTAGTTAGTTACGAGTAGGTACATTACATCAGTACGACACGCACTCTTCTCAGACGGTTACACTAACATTAAACTGTGCAGCAACGCTACAGGAAAGAAACTTATTCTTAACTGATGAAATTATAAAAGCGGATTGATCAATAAATGATCAATTACTTCTTGAACTTCCCCAAGTTACAAGTAATTCCGCAAAGTATAAAATAGATGTTCTTCAACAGATTGCTGCATTGGCCATTACTTATGAGATGACACCGTTCTCATACGTATAAGAGTTTAATCTGGGTGGTACAAAACCCAGCAACTTGAAGTAGTTAGGAGGGACCATACTCACAAAAATAAAATAATCCAACTGATCAACCGGATAGTTGTACTACACAGGTATATAGCGGTTTAATCTAACTTCTAGGTAAAAAGAAATCGATTTTCTATAATATAATTTTGTCACCGCGGCGTTCAATTTAATGTCGTTCCGGTTGACCGATCAGCGTTTAAAACAACATTCATTTACCCAACCGATACCAAACATTTTCTATCACGTGTTACACAGCTATAGCCGCTATAGGTATTACTATGTACCTAGTGGTAAAACCAATTCCTACGTGAGTCGGAGACTGATGACGGATGAACGATGATGTGCAACACCTAGGTAGGTCCACATAGGTCCGTTCAAGAACAAGTCATGCAATCGCTATTACGAAAAAATTCAGCAGGTAAATTCATTTGTGGATAGTATGTTACACTAACTTTAGGGGCTTCAAGGCTTTGAGTGTACTTAACCATGGGTATACTTACCGTATAATGTTACTTATAATTATCATCACATTTATCACATTTAAGATTTTCAAGATACCAACCTTCTGTGCTGTGAATATAACGTGTCAAAGCGCAAACGTAACCACGCACTTGGCTACTTAGCGGTGCTGTCCTCGAAGCCACTACAATAGCTATTGTTGAAATTCGTGACTGCTAGATTAACGTGACAGTTGACACGTTTAAATAAACACTTTTTAGGTAAACCAATGTTGTTTAGTTTATTTAACGCAATTATGCTTCAGTGTTTCGTTCTCGAGATTAGATAATACACATGTAGTCTCACATACAATGTCGCCAATATGCACTTAGTTGAAAGCCAAAAAGAAATAAAAACAATGTGACAGACAGCTCTCCATAGGTTACCTACGATCAGATTGTCATTCACATTTCAGTGCTCCGCCATAATGCATTTCTATTTTCTTTCTAGTGTTTTTTTCTAGGAATTTATTTTTGAATTACACATATAATACAAAAACCGAAGAGGAAGTGTGATGATAAGGATTCAAATGCATATATTATCGTCGGATTCTGAAAGGATATTGTGAACTAGAGGTGCTTATTACTTTTGTGTGCTAACGCACAGACTGATGTTTGTTACCAGTTTAGGTGAGTAAAACTATACTAAATATATGCATTTGTAAAACTCGGGTCCACGGTACAACGCCTTGATTTCACCTTACCCGCAGTACAGGTTTTTTTTATGTGTGTTTACACATGGATATTCACCTGTTTAGATAAGTAAAAATATATAGCAAATTATTTATTTATAAAACTCGGATTCACGGTGCAACGCCTTGAGTTCACCTTACCCGCAGTATATGCTTTTGTGTGTTTACACATGGATATTTACCTGTTTTAGGTAAGTAAAATTTTTTAGATAATTATTTATTTGTAAAACTCGGATTCACGGTGCAACGCCTTGAGTTCACCTTATTCGCAGTATATACTTTTATGTGTGTTTACACATGGATATTTGCCTGTTTTTAGGTACCCAAGTAAAAATATATAGCTAATTATTTATTTGTGAAACTAGGATTCACGGTGCAACGCCTTGAGTTCACCTTATCCGCAGTATATACTTTTATGTGTGTTTACACATGGATATTTACCTGTTTAGGTAAATGAAACTGTAGCAAATTATGTATGTATTTATAAATCTCGGGTTCACGGCGCAACGCCTTGAGTTCACCTTACCCGTAGCACATGCTTTTGTGTATTTTTCGCATTGTTGTTTATATATTTAGTTATGTACAATTATATAGCAAATTAGGCATTTGTAAAACTCGGGTTCACGTTGCAACACCTTGAGTTTACCTTAATATCACTACCGTTCCCGCAGTACTTATATGTTTACGCATATAATATGCTTATCTCTTTATGTGAGTAAAACTATTTCTAATAGCAAATTAAGCATTTGTTTAACTTGGGTTCACGGTGCAACTTCTTGAGTTCACCTTACCCACAGTATCTGCACCAACCAGCAAATGTTATTGTTACCGGTTTATTTTATAACAATGTAACAATCAGGCCACCAACTAAATTCGAGTTTACGATGCAACGACTCGGAGTTCATTCATACTCGTAGTTCTATTGCTTAAATATGTTTTAATGCCTGTTAAAGCATATGCATACTTACTTGCCTATAATTATGATCGAATAATTTATAAGAAATAAATTACTACAAACAGTTTTTTTGTTGGTGTTTTTTACAGACGGTTTTAACAAATACGTATCGGGTACTATTGACGTTCCTGTACTGTCGACCATCGCCTTTTACTTGCAGGTGTCGATTATACCAGAGATGACAGAAAAACTCTTTCTTCAAGCGGCGCGGCGGCGGCCGAATTCCCACTACTGATTAGTGAGTTAAACGAGTCCGTGTGGCAAAATTTGGAAGCTGATCCTTCTACGACTACATCGTTTGGTGAAGAAGACCAGAAGGACCTGGACTTATAAGTTATGAATTCCACTTCAGATTTAACAAAAGAACTCCGAAGGGAGTTAATATAATTTAATTTTCCTACGGTTAGTTGTAAATTGATAGACGTTCACATCATAATGAAGCGTGATAAAGCTTTGCAAAGCTAGCGAAACTGAAGCAGATTAGAAGTTCTGACTATTTCTTTATATAAAGAGAGAATACATCAACATGTTAATGTTGTTTTCTAGACATTGGGCGTATTTTATGCGACTGTCAACATGATGATTCTGTCATCAAGCGTAATTTTATACTGTCTTACCTTCTTAATTTTTTTTAGATTTAAGGGATCAGATGCAGCTGACCAAAATCGACAGCCTACTTTTTGGACAAGAGTTAGCTGATACGCTAAAGACGTCCAAGGAAATAAATATGTCAGGTGCTTAACTCAATTTACTGCCTCTTACCGCAGTCTAACGGGGCCACAGAGGACGAAGGAGCCTGCGCCCTCGACGAAAAAACAGCACACGCCTGCATCCGGAGCGTCACAATGCGTACAACGCAACGGCCGCAATCATCAATAGGCAGTACGGTAAAGCCGACAGGCTGTGTTGTTTTTTTATTATCAGTGGTCAAAAATTACCTCAGATAATCATAGGTACTGTCCTAGATAATGGGTTATGAATTCTATATTCAGTATTTTCATTCCAAAGTAATTACTTCCTTCTAAAAATATTCTCGTGTCGGAGAAGATTTTGAACAAAATGTTCGAATAACTGGCAAACAAACAATTTACTGGCTATTGGTGCTGCTTCAAAATATCAACCATGGGACGACCAATTCGATCGGACATAATTCTTAAATTGGTACCGATAACACACGCCTCGAATCGTATTACATATCGTAATATCTTAATGTTTTTTTTTTACAAATTCAAGCCGTTTCAAATTGGAATCTTAGTGTAATTCTTAAGATCATTTTGTAAAATTGAATTTTTTCTCGATATCGATCTTACAGTAGCATATTTTCTGATAAGAATTCACGACAATTATTATAAGAAGTACATTAATTCGAAGGAAACTATAATTATAATGTTGTGCCGTTTTTTGGTTTCAATACCGCACAACACGCAAAGATCATGAAACCAGTAATCTAATTATTACGATATGCTGGTTATTTATGAATTATTTGTCTTGACTTATGTCTAATAGTAAATTGTTATATTGAATGTGTGTAAAAACCACGAGGCACTTGTTTTAATCCTATGGAACCTTGGTTTTTATTATATTTGAATCTAGAAGTTTTTTTCTGATTCTATTGACTCTAAAACGACGGACATTAGCTTGCCAGTTGAAGAACGTTACAAAATAAGACGGAATCAAAAATCAAAACGTTTAATATAAGGATTCTAGCTCCCTTGCTAGATCTTGTGACATCAAATATTCCTGTTATTAAATACGGTTACTATGGCTACAGACATTGTAATATAAAGGAGTTTGAGAAATATAAATACTTTTAGTGATGATAAAGGTTATAAGAAATTTATGACAATACTTAGTATCATCTAATTAGATTCCGATATTAAGTGGTTGATAAGAGCGTTTGACAAAATGTTTCCAAAATAAAAGTCAATTTGGAAAATAATAGATTCTGACGCCTCAACTACGGGATGGGGTGTAGCTTGTGCAAGTGAAACTGCTTGTGGTAACTGTATTGGAGTCAACCGAAATCAATACATTAATATTAAGAGTCAATTGGTGGCTGCCTTTTTTAGTCTTAAGAGATTTAGCAAAAATCAACTTGTATGTGGGATATCGCACATAGAGCGATGTTTTATATAAATCGCATAGAAGGTGTGCAGTTTCCCCATTTAACGTGTCTTACAGAAAGTATATGACAATGGAGAATGCTTTCTGTTTGTAATTTTTATATGTCATAAATTGAGAATATTAAATATTAAGCTCGCCATTTGTAACCTAATATTTTATTGGGGTTTAATAAATGATAATATGATGAATACATACAATAAATATCATTGTTGATGCTGAATCAAGACGAGTTCAGACTGACCAATTAGGAGTTATCAAATACCGCCTTCCAAGGAATTGGTAAATCCTTATGAGCGATATGTTTGCTTATTCATAAGTGCTTTTCTTATTCATAAATGTCTTACACTGACATTTCATTCTTATAAGCATATAATCATTTCTGAGTCCGGCAACTGTCAGCTGTCAGATACATGCATAATACCCTGGTTGACAATCCGGAGTAAATGAAATGTTACCTTTTTCTGTTAAAGCGGCAACATTAATATCAATGAGGCCTTTATACCAAAGATATTTTTTTCTTACTGATTTATTTGAATCTGGTACGCAATATGGAATGCGTTGTCATAATTGGAAATCAAGTAACGATGTAGAGATCGGGTTCAAAAATCATTTAAATTAGTTCTTTGATTTAAACTTTGCCCGCTTAGTTGGGCACCCCAACGGTCTTTTAACAGTAGGTAGATAAAATTTAAAAAACTGTTGTTTGACTAGTATTTCACTGATTAGTATTTCACCTAATACATATTATAATACTTAATTGAAGGTTCTTGATTTAATAAAAACGTCCAGTTTAAAATCAAAACAACTAATACTTGTATAACCATACTTTCAGGAAAGACCCGAAATATACTCTGCTAAATCATTAATTGATTTTTTATATCAGACTTAATCAGTCACATGTTTCTTTTAATTATCACCAAGAAACCGCGTATAAAGAAGACCTTATAGGTCAATTTTATTTATATTCTTGAGTTTTTTCCGCTCATAGCACTAGACAGGACAGTGCTTCGCAAGCTCATAAAGTGGATGTCAATGCCAACACTTCCACAACATTTGAATATTTTTCTAATAGACGTATACCAACTGACAATAGAGACCTATTTGCCAAGTATGCCTATTTTTAATTGATGGTAATTGATAAATCAATAATACATTTTTTTTTTGAAATTATCTATTCTAGATAAGATTATACCTAAAATTTCATTTGTTTTCTATATGTATAACAAATTAAGACAAATTTGTACAGAATAATTAAGAGTTATTTATTTGTCAACGAATTTTCCTGCTAGTTGTCGTTGTAAATAATAGTGTATCATATAGGTACCCTAATTGTTTCATTTCACAAATATCTCTCAATATCTACATGTGTATTATCTAATCTCGAGAACGAAACACTGAAGCATAATTAATGATTAAACGAACTTACCTGTAAGTGAAGTTCTATCATAATTATGTGAGGTGTTTCGTTCGAAGAGATTAGATTCCCGCCCTCCCTAATCAAACCCCAAAAATTTGTGAAATGGATATTATCATGTTTTATCTCTGAACTAAATGACAATCTGATCGTAGGTAACCTATGGAGAGCTGTCTGTCACATTGTTTTTATTTCTTTTTGGCTTTCAACTAAGTGCATATTGGCGACATTGTATGTGAGACTACATGTGTATTATCTAATCTCTTCGAACGAAACACCTCACATAATTATGATAGAACTTCACTTACAGGTAAGTTCGTTTAATCATTAATTATCAACTACGCCCTGGGTTCTATCGGAAGCTTGATAAATGCTCTTCACTGGAAGTAGGTGTTCTCAAATATTGCGATTTGCGATGAATATTAAGTATTTGACAACCCATGTGGCGCAATGGTTGCTATGCCGAATCGTCGTGCCAAGGATCCAGAGTTCGGATCTCAAAAAGACGAAACCATCCATCCATTTATCAGCCTTTAGAGGTCCACTGCTGGACATAGACCTCTCCTAATCTAGGCCACTCAGACCGATCCTGAGCCTTCTGAATCCAGCGGATACCCGCTGTCTTCTTCAGGTCGCCCATCTGGTCGGGGGGCGTCCTGTGCTCCTTTACCGAGGTGTGGTCTCCATTCGAGGACCTTAATTTCTTCTTAATCTAGTGTGTTGTCTGGAAGGAGCGTTACCAGTGTCCAAAGAGTATTTTTTTTAATTAATTTAAGACCACAATTTTATTACCAAATATTAATTAAAATTAATTTAGGAAATGCGCGCAATGTTAATAAATATTTAATTATCAAGATGTATGAAAAGGATAATTCAAATGCTAATTAAAGTTATCAATTAGACAGATATGCTAAATTCAAGTACGTATCATACTCATTTTATTAATTGCATTTTTAAAATTAGCAATTAGGTAAGCATCGACTGCTGACCATGAGTCTACCCATTATTATCTACCTAGCTGAGCTACCATTTCCTTCTATAGAACGAAATTGTTGAACGTTATTGTACAAAATTACTGATTTTCTTTTTACAACATTCGTAAACTGCGGTATACGTAAGTTAGTAAATTAATAGTAAAGAAAACACTTAGATATCTAGTTTCTTGCTGCTACTTCCCTCGGGACCACTGACGAAAGGCCACGGTACAAATAGGTTTAAAATATTAGGGCTTTGTTGAATCAATTGGACCTCCAAAATTGTTTGTTAATACCTATTTTGCATGACTGCATGAGTTTGAGTTAGGGTTAGGCCAAACTTATTTTTTGAACTGTCAGTCGCTAAAAATACACAAGTCAAGTGCATTCGGTTTCATACTAAAGTCCTCTTTGTACCTACCACACGGCGACGCAAAATGAGTTGCGACTTTAGTATGAAACCGACTCATTTCACGCGACGCACAGCTCAAAAAATACGCTCGTTTAATCTCACCAGCTTATTAACTTCCCTTTTGCGTCGGGGGACTCGAGGGTTACAGAAAAAGATAATTAGAATTACATTTTGAATTCGCATTTATCTCTATCACTCGGTGGTATAATTAATTTATTAATTTTTTGGTACAGATGCTTAGGTATGTAACAAGATTTTTTAAAAACCTACTTACACTAACCCGGATATATTTCAGTGGAGCTTTAATATTTTTTTCTCTGGCGGGCTGCTCATGCCGCTCATGGTCGTAAATCGTAATATACATAATTAGTGTTTCCCGTTGGTCCACACCGATGGTTTAAATCCAGCCTTTCTCTAACCTTCAAATAAATTCAAAATTGCAATTTTTTATTCATTAAAAAAATACGAACCCGGAGTAACTTCCTACTGTCGTGCGACCCTTGCTTACGATGGATACACACGCGACTCACGGACTGCAACTGCAAATAGTTACGAGTGCAATACTGCCAAGTGGGTACTCAAACCATCTCATTTGATATTCCGATGAGCACTGTTGAAAAGGCTATTGTAATACCCATAATTGTTGTTGTGCAAATTAGATATTATTAAAGTTGATTAATGAAGTATCGGTCCGCTGTCCGCTGTGCGAGTGGCGTCCTCTGTGGCTACCAGAGCGTGCGAGCTAGTAACTAGCGATGTAATCCGAAACACTTGGCTTTTCAACCATTCGACATTGTTCAATAAACTTGGATCACATAAACACCGAGGTCTCAATTGCGTAACTATAGATAGTCGCTTAGAGCCCGTAAAGCCATTCACACGTGAGTTACTTCATCATCAATGACATCCACGTGATTGGTAAAAACAACAATAGGTAAATCTGGGGCAGATAAGAGATTTACAAGATTGATCTGAGTTTGATTGATTTCTTATCGAACCGAACTGGGGCTAGTCAACGTATATTTCGCATGCGCCAAACACTAGTCTTAACTAGGTAGCTACGTAGATAAATTTTCAGCATCTGGAAGATTCGACAAAATTTTACGAAAGCAATAAATGATGCCATCTAAAAATTTTAATAGTTTGATAAGTTTTCTTGGTTGATATCTTTACATATTTGTCCAACCGTTATTAAAAGATAGGTACTATATGGATTTTGAATCAATATTTGAATTTTCAATCAACCACAATTGTGTTAAGTATCATTTTTTTAAAAACCTTGCTTACAAACTAATCTCTAGCGAGCTTTGTCATACAATGTAGAGCAAACATAAACGAACTAATTGGTAGTACCTACTTACGTTACCAG
The DNA here is from genome assembly GCA_911387775.1 of Thymelicus sylvestris. Taxonomy (NCBI): domain Eukaryota; kingdom Metazoa; phylum Arthropoda; class Insecta; order Lepidoptera; family Hesperiidae; genus Thymelicus; species Thymelicus sylvestris. Next base: position 14,464,260 of record OU426905.1, on the reverse strand, counting down.
TAATTTCTTTAAAAATTCTACTTACCTTTAATGTAAGTAACCTACAAATGCGCTTATTTAAATATTATCACAGTGATTCATATATAGGTACATAATATATATTATGATATCTGTTATTATGTAGAAATAGAAGCAAGTGCAAGTTGTGTTACGCCTTGTGCCTTGCCGGCTTGCCGCTGATTTTATCCGCAACACGTCGGAGTAACGACGCGTCTCAATGAATATTTTATTTATTTATTTCTTTATGTGCCATACAAAAAGAATAGAAACAAAGGCAAACTTAATTCTAAAAGCATTCTCTGCCAGTCAACAGTGAATAAATCACTTATGTAATGTAAGTAGGTATCTATTGTATTTAAATTTATTAAGGTATTTATCAGGGAATTTGATTGAAGTGATACGACCGGCGGCACTGCACTGCAAGATCTGCAAAGTATTATAAGTAATCGGCTTACCCGATTACTTATAATAGGAGTTTCGGTTACACTCAAATAATATATGACATGTATAATTTATAGTTCGTATTTAAATAAGCTGGGAAACAAACTACATAATGCTTTAAATGCCGATACAACGTGGTTCATCGAAATAAATTACATTATCTTCAAATCTATAAAATCCATTGTTGTTAGTGTTTTAAGACAGAAGAATAACTTCATTATTTCCAACTTTAACTTATTAATTATGTTAAATTAATCTTTGACCCGTAAGTATTAACTATTGAAGTCTCTGATTTATTTAACTTCAACTTAATTGTTATTTTTAGAAATGTAAGCGATAGTTGAGTATTTTTTCTGTAAATTGAATAGGTACAATATAGCGTGGACTTACAAGTTTAAGAGAACTCAGTAATTGTTTTTCATTATAATTAATTCGTTTTCCCTGACCAATTTACGTAAGAACTTTACTTGACTAATCTATAAAATTAAAAAATAAACTTACCACCTTACAGTTCCCAAACTGCAATCCGTTCACTGGTCACCGGGAAATCGCACTGATATATCACAAAATATATTAAGCATTTCTTAAGAAGCAATGTAAGTGCGGTAATTCGCAGTTACATGTCGCGAGTGTCTTGTAAACAAGGGGCGCCGCGCGGGGAGGGGAGGGGGCGCCATACGCGTGCGGCGCGCGCTCGCTCGCCGCCAGAATGAATGGACTCCCCTTGACTTGACACTTGGAAACTTGCTAAGTGTCTACAACGCTGACACACTGTCCCGGGGTCGAATCCGGAGCTGTACAACCGCGGCTGTTATCAGTTGCGCTTACACTAGCTGCATTTGTGATAGTAACTTAATAGTAACTAACGCTCTCTACCTTTCAAAATAGTACAGAGTATTGTGAAAATGGTGATGCTAAGTTCAAGGAAAAAAAACGTGTGTATCGTTCGTATACGAACATTAAATTCTTACTTTTTCTCAACTTGCCGAGGAATTGACTTCAAAATACGTAAAAATTTACAGAGCTTCGGGAAAAATAAACAGTTAATAGTTTTTTTTCCTCAACGAAAAACCAAGTGGCTATGTAATACTTTTATAGACGCAAAATATAACTCTTGGAAATTTTGTTACGCGTACAGAATTGAACCCAAGCTACTTTGACAGAACGGGCAGGAAATCAAACCAATACTGGGTTTTATATTTTATTAAAAAACATCGACGAAGAAATTATTGCTCGCCTTATGAGATTACACGTAGTGCTTTAAATTTAAATGTAAATTTAACTTACATACTAATTACCACCTACGAACTTAAAACTTAAATTTTAACTTAAATTGCTTTTTCAAAAGAATACACGTTTCTCATTAAAACACAGTAAAATTACCAATTTTATACTAGCAATAATCGTCGCTTCACTTCATGATATTATTATTTTCCACGCGCCTTATTTCCAACACTCAAAAATATTATGTTAAAGCAGGATGCTATAAATTGGCAACTTTTTATTAAAAAGTATATAACACAAACAGTTAATGGAGTAACCAATTTTTATACAACATTATCTTAATGTGAGTTATGTTAATATCCTGCATAAAATAAAATGATGTTAGTGAAAACCGCATCTTAATCGGTAAAGCTGTCTCTAATATTAGCGGGAAAAAAGCGCAGATAAACGTTTATTTCGTATCTACATTATAGTTAATGTATTTTAACTACTTAACACACAATATCTAATTTTATTACAAGTACCAAATATTTTTTAAAACAACCGGACAAATCGCTTTATTATATTATACGTACGTTTTATTAACAAAGAATTATAATACAAACAATATTATATTAAAATTAAAACAAATTGAATGTGATTACTAACAAAGTCAAGTATTTATAATACTTTGAAGTGACATGATCAGTCTTCATACGGGGTTACTTCGTACCCGCTCGTGGTTTTACGGGATCCGGGACACTACGATGAATGGTATTTTTAACCGACTTTAAAAGGGGAGGTATTCAATTCAACCGTATTTTTTTATGTTAGTTACTTAGAACTTTCGACTGGGTGAACTTTGATGGGGCGATTTTGATGATTCTTTTTTTTACTAGAAAGCTGGTGCTTGTCTCGCGATCCCACTTAAATTCGAGCGAGATCTGACAAGTAGTTTTTGAGTTATCTCTAATTTTGAAGTCGGTTATTTTTGTCAAGAATTATAATAGAAACAAGCAGTCTTGAAAAGTTCAGACAGTTTTTATGCCGACAGTAAAGGCTTATTTCTTAAAAAACACAAATTCGAACTTCCAACATTTTGTCAGTCAACCTTTTGAAGGTCCCTTATATTCATTACTAAAAAAATCTCACTGGTTATTTTAGTATTCACTGAAGCGCTTCGCTTCGTACGAAACGTAACAACAACTAGCTTACATTACGACAATCTACAAATTATAAAACGAAGAAACAATTCTTTTAACCACAGAACATCTTAGGAGACACTACATTACACGTACCTAGTGTTAATTCTAAATAGAAACTAAAAACTATTATTTCTTCTTGTAAATAACACACCTAGCTAAAATAGAATAGAATAGAATAGAAAAAGTTTATTCCGCCATTTTTCACAACAAAATTAAATTAGAATTGTACTATTTCAAACAAAACAAAAGGAAATAAATTATGCTGTGATACATGGCAAAAAATACAATTAGTATATTACGATACGTGTCATTGAAGTGGTATATTATGGTCGAAGCATACGTAACGTGGACGAGACGTGGACGAGGCATAAATATACATACGTGCGTGCCCCGTTCCCGTCCCGTGCGTGCCTCCGTGGCGTATGCGCCATGGTTTACATTTTGTATGAAACGATGTTCCCAAAATTTCACGTCCCGTCCGAGTTACGTATGAATCGACCGTTAATATCGCTTAGCGCAGCGACGTGAAGTTAGCGGTTAGGGGTTAGAGGGAGGAGGGTGTATCGCCGCGGTTCCGTACTCCGAGGGTCGACGGTGAGCCGTCGAGCTTGTTACAATGAGTAGCGCCGCAATTTGAAGCAACGAATGAATTTAATAACCGCTGACTGCTTTTATAATTTATTCTGTTTTTATCAACTCTCACTGAACAGACTAGTATACATTAGCTATAAGCATTACTCAACATACAAGTCTATTACACAGCTGACTTATAATATTCATAAACTTACCTAAGCATTATCTTACTTACCCGTTAACTTACCTGAGTAAACTTACCTAATCATAAACTTAACTTTAACACTATGTTACGTAACCATAAACCTTAATCTTTAATTCGGTGAATATCATCAATCAATCATTTTATCATCATAGTTTAAGTTCTTATCAATAAATTGTTTTATCAGTTAACTAGCATTGTTTTTATGTTCCCAACCGGAACACCTTAAATACTTTAACGTAAAATTAGCTGTAGTCCGTTTCTAAGACTTGTCTTACGTAGTAAACAAATATGGCGGACTAATAGCGTCAGTTACTCATAGAAAATCAATAGGATTGGCTTCAGTCACTACTTCAATGTCGTCTTTCTCCATCACCAAAGGCAATCTTACTTTTACATATCAAATTCTTGCAATTTAATCTGGAAAATATTTCGTTTTTGCGCACATTCACACATGCGTTTTTGAAAATACATAATTTTTATAAAAATAATGTCTGTAAAGTCGGTTTACGGGCGGTATTTTAACGTGACAACGTCATGACAAAACATTGATGAAATGATTGCATACTTTTATAGATAAAATTGAGCGCTTCGGCCGATCGTAGCTGATCGTGCCTCTCTATCGCTTTTGCCGCTCTCTCGTTCGCGGAACGCTACAGTTTTTAGTGCGTGCACCCGGCGTTCATCGTTGTTTCGTAGATGTTATCACATCAAAAGTGGTGTTTGTTAACTTCATAAAACACGTGTAAAAACGACCTACAACCATAACTTAGCTAACATTTACGCCACGTTCCCACGGCAAAATCCTGTTCCTTGCAGAGTAGTTTCTACTGGATCCAGCTTACTAGCTACTAGCTACTAGTATTCACACGAGTTCTGTTTGCAGGATCCCGCAATCCGACGCGATCGTTTATTGCTTCCGTTTACACTACCAACTGAATGCCGCTGTACTGCTAAATTCTAATACAGTGTCACATCACAAGAGTATCACATGCATTGCGTGTGAACTGTTGTACCGGACTGGATGTAGACAGGACGCTAACTACTGTATGTGTGAATGTTCCCGCCCGCTGAGCGTGAATGTATTCAAGAAAAGAGTGAATCGTTACTACAGGTTACTTTAATCGCTCCTTAGTAAGCAATCACCATATAAATTCTGTACTAAGGAGCGATTTAAGTAACTGTTAGTGACTCTGAGTTGGGGCGTAAATGTTCTGAGTAGGTAGGTGCAATAGGCCAATAGTACGGTATGTGAGGCTGGCAGGCTAACTTGCGATTATTTTCGAATTTCGAATCGAGACTAGTGATGGGCCGACTATGGGTTTTGCCGATCAGCCGATTAGCCGACTAGTCGGCAAAAAAATTGCCGACTATTCGGCGAATAGTCGGCGACTAGAAAACATGCCGAATAGTCGGTTTTCCCGACTAGTCGGTTGTAGTTGGCCCATCTCTAATCGAGACAAAATGGGGTCGAGAAAAGCTGTCAGGGAAGAAAGTACGTACGGAAAATTTGGTAAGAAAAAAGTTTCATATTTTGCATAGTTTCACTCCCGAAATATACAGTTTACAAAAAGTAATAATAATAGTAGTAATGAAAAGTTCGTAATACTAGTATATAATTTTTCTTTCACTTAAAACCCATTCCGCCCGAACGAAGCTGCCATAGGAACGCTACGCTACGTTACATAAGTTACAACTAATTACATACTACATATAGTATAGTTTACAACTAAATCAGTCTGACTGAACAACATCGAATGGTGAGTTGGCTGGGCGTGTGAGATCGCCCGGGCGTGGCGCGGCCGCGGGGACACATTCACTATTATACCTTGTTCACAAATCTTAGAGACTAAAATGACGACCACTAATGTCAAAGTATGAAATACTGATACCAGCTAAATTTGTGCGATCTACTTTTCCGGTTTTTTTGAATCGTAAACTATGTCGTTAGAATAGTGACATATTAGTAGCGACACTCACATCTACCTAGATATTTAGTATTCGGCTAAATAGTATAAATTTAGCTGTATACCGAATGTAACCATAACCAAAAACTCGTTCTTGTTAGCAAAATAACTTATAAATTTAGTAAGGGCAAATATATTATGGATATACGAATGATAATGGTTGCATAAACTTGTTTTTATACTAGTTTTAGGGACTCTTCAATAATCACACAAATAGCCGACCTTCCATAAAAGCTGTGAAATTTTTTCCGATTTACTTTTCGGTTTATGGTCATCACTATTTAATTTTCACCCGAAACTGGTCACCCATGAAACGTCAATTTAGTCTCTAAGATTTGTGAACGGATTATACTTCATTGATAATGGCATTGAATAACGATTCTGTTGAACCATAACTTCGATAGCATTAAAATATTCAGCTGAAAATGCCACTGAGAGCAAAATACATTATTCTTAGGGCAATAATTTAAATTTTACAACAATTATTGATGAGGACCGTCTAACGTCATGAATGTGTAACGTCATGAAAACAGAGTGAGTTTAGAACGTCCCGACCGCACCACGACGCACATACACACTTGTACATATTCCTTATCACTAGTTTACATACATCTTACCTACTAGTTTATACGATTCCTAACTAAAGAGTCCATTTCAAATTTTCATAAAATATAATTATTTAAGCATTAGAAGTAGACTGCTATTTTTGGATGTGCAATTAAATTAACATAATATTGTTTTACATTTGGTTTGGTTTGCGAAATTACATTTAAATGCATTTCCAATGTGACGTTGGTTTATAACAGACTTTTATCAAAATGCAAGGTAATGTTGATTTTGGAAAATGTTTGCATTAATAAGTGACAGGACGACTTTAGGCTTAAAACTGTTAAGACAAAATCGCATTCAGCATAGAGCAACAAGATTGTTGGGGATTAAGCCTAATATTTATTTCAAACAAAATTAAAGGTGAATGTGAAGGAGCACACAACTTTTTAGTTGCATTTCATGAATTTAAGTTTCAATAAGTTACCTAACATATTTTGTCATCATTAATTCGTCTGACATAACATGATCAATATCAAAACGTCATCAATATGAAAGCGAGCAAGAACTGAGGAAGAAGAGCAAGACTTATTGAACTGTCATGCGTCAATGTTTCGTGACAGCGAGCGAGCGGGGGTCGGGGTGTGAACCCAGCGACTTCATTGAACCATCATGGCGGGCGAGGCGGAGGGCGAGACTTGGGGCGAGGCTTGTGGCGAGGCTTGTGGCGAGGCGTGTGGCGAGACGCGGCGGTCCCGCCGCAGCCGCTCGTACCCGTACCGGATGAGGAAGTGGAAGCGCGCGTCGGCCAGCGCGGGCAGGTCCGCCAGCTCGCGCGCCGTCAGCACGTCCTCCAGCGGCGGCAGCACCAGCTCCAGGTCACCACCTAGGGGCCGTTCAAATATTACGTAAGCAGATTTATTACAATTATTTACCCCCCCATCCCCCTTGTCAGCAAAAGTAACCAAAGCTCTTGTCCCCTCCCCTCATGGTAACGTAAACATTTTTCAATTATAAATGTATTTTTTTATATTATAATTATAATGTTATAAAAACTACCAATGACGTAATCATCATCTAGATTCCCCTACCCCCCATGTCATCCAAAATAAGCAAAACAAAGACCCCCCCCCCCCATAGTGCTTACGAAATACTTGAATGGCCCCCTACACACACTAGTGTCAACCAGCTGAAGTTAGGCACGAGTCGATGCGCAGAATGTAACGTTGAATAAAATAATAATAATTCGTCCCAGACGAAGGGGGAGCGACTGCGTTCAATCTCGCGCTCTCTTTGCAGTCGTGCTAACTTCAGCCCTGCCAATAAGTTTGAAGATTACTGTACAACAAGTAAACATTGGGAGTAATAAGGTGAGAGCACATGTGACATTCAAGCATAGATCATCATTACATTAGAGTCAACCTTTTTAACAGGTAATAAAGTCAACAATAGTAATGTAACCACAGGTGGAAACAATATTTATGTTGATAAAAATTCAGGTAACAGATGACAACATTATTAATAATACTCATTGAAATCATCTCAATAAAAATGTTCTGGAGCAGTAAAATTATTATAGTGATCCTAATCCATTGCAGGTGTATGTTAATATATTTTTTTTATTCATAATATTTTTTTTCCAGACTGTATCAAGATTATGTTATTTCAAACTTGTGTGTGTGTATATGTGTGAGAGAGAGGAAGAAAGGGAGAGAGATAGGGAGAGAGAGAGGGAGGGAGAGAGGGAGAGAGGGAGGGAGAGAGGGAGAGAGAGGGGGAGAGAGGGAGGGAGGGACAGAGAGAGAGAGAGAGAGGGAGGGAGGGAGAGAGAGGGAGGGAGGGAGAGAGAGGGAGGGAGGGAGAGAGAGGGAGGGAGGGAGAGAGAGAGTGAGAGACGGACCCATGAGGTGCACGAGGTCGGCGAGCCGGAAGAACATCTTGTCGTGCAGCTCGTCGTCCGGCCGCTCCATGCTGCACGAGGACCAGTCGTCGCGCCGGATGCACGCGCACCACACCTGCACACCACCACACCATCACACCATCATACCATCATACCATACTACTATACACACGCTTACACACTCATACTCCCGCAGTAGGTTGCATGGACGACAGATATAGACATCACAATCACACCCTGCACGCGAGTACAAATATTTATCTGTCACATAAATATCTGCCCCGGCCGGGAATCGAATCCGGCACCCCTCGCTTCGCAGGCAAGGTCGCTACCAACTAGGCTACAGGGTCGTCGTATTCAGCCATAGTTACAATTCTAAATAGTTTTTCATATAGGTACCACTGATGCACGTATTTTTTTAATCTACCAGCTTTTCGGAAAGTTGCTTTGTCGTAGAGAAGAAAAACTATAAAGAAACTCCTATGTTCACAACCTAAAGCTTGCTTTTGTCTCTGGTATTATGAAAAGACGAACCTCGTCGCCATGTATAACGTATGGAACCCGTCACCAACTAACTGAGCCAAATGAGGTGGCAATAATTTTACTTCCTTGACCGGCCGCCAAACGACTCGTCGTGTTCCGGCTGAGGGCTTACTTTTCCTCCTCTCCTTATTGACCGGCAATGTATCAGTGATGTCTTTGGTGCTACTGGCCATGGGCGAAGATAGCCACTTACCATCAGGTGGATCGTCAGCTCGTTTGCCGGCTATTTCCATAAAAAAATTGGTAATTGTTATTGGATCATCATCATCATCATCAGTTACCCTGAGCCGCAGCTCGTCGCGGCGCTCCATGTCCGGGATGAAGTCGGTGAGGTCCAGCGCCTTCTTGAAGTCGAACTCGTTCAGCGCGCGCGACTCCGACTCGATGTACATCTGTAACAACACATTACACACCGCACTCGCCTGCTGTACTCTACCACTGTACTACTCTGCCGTCCTAACGAAGAGTGCAATAAGTAGAGTTTTTGGGCTAATTGACTTAAGACTTTCAGTTGTTACGGACAAGGTCTTAAATCAATTTGCCCAAAAACTCGACTTATTGCACTCTTCGTTAGGACGGCAGTAATGTACTGCTGTACTGCACCAGCTCAGGTTTATATTGCACTAGAGAGCAAGTGAATGAGTGGATAAATTTCACTTTTTTTGTTGCCAACTAATGAGAAGTTTCTTCGCCTAAAGGCAGCTCACAATGAAGTCTGATGCTGCGTGATTGTAATGGTGCGTCCAGATCAGGCGAACCGCGCGCGATTTGCACGCCTTTCATATTCACTACGCGCCGTCCGCACGCACGCAGCGCATTCGCCAGATCTAAACGCCATAACGCGTTCGTGTAAACTATTAAACGTACGCTCTCTGCATGTAAACCAAAAGAGTATAACCAAGCAGCAGCACTGTACAACGCACATGCACGAGCTCCTCGGGGTCCAACACGCGCATGTCCTGGCGCGCGTCCAGCCCGTGCCGCGCGCGCACGTCGCGGGGCAGCGCCGCGTGCTGCTCGCCCAGCGCCAGCCGCCACTCGGCGCGCCGCCACTCCCCGCTCCATTGCCCGCCCCACTCGCCCTCGCCCTCCTCCGACACCACCAGGCACAGCTTCGCCAGGGATGCCATTGTCTGATGACAGACAACACACGACACTTTTAAATTATGTACAGACAGCAAAAGAGTTAATGTTAAGATGGGTGGAGCTCCTTTCATTCCATGTTAATACACGACAGTTTTTGTTTTCTGGTGATAGAAACGATCATACAGATCACGTGATGACAGTCGCCTCCACCCTAGCACCAGGGGCGTTATCGGTGCGCAAAATACCAAGAGCTTGAACAAGTGCATTTTAACATGTACATAGATAACTGGGTCTTCAGAAGCAATGCAACAGCGACAACAATAAACCACCAATCTATCTGCCAATCGCATATGAAACATGTATAAACTACCGTCATCCTGGCGACGGAGTGCGTCTCCTCCTCGGCGAGCGCGAGCAGCGCGACGGCGGCGCGCGCGGGCCGGCCGGCGGCCAGCCGCTGCAGCGCCAGCAGCGCCGCGCGGCCCGGCGCCGCCGCCAGCCAGCGCTCCAGCCGCTCGCCGTACCGCGGCCCGAGCGCGCGCACCAGCAGCGCACACTTCTCCCCGCCGCGCGACGCCAGCCACGCGAACGTCTTCTCCGCGTAGCCCTGCGGTACGAATGCACCTTTAATAATACGTTACGCTGCAGAAAATACTTTTATGTCTCGAGAAAACCATCATCCGAAGTAAAGCTCAATGTCTAATGGCATAAATGTAGCGACGTCTAGGGATCGCAAATCGGTATTATTTTGAATCTAGTCGGATTTTACCGGATTTCAATTCATGTTCAGTTAATTGTTCACAGATGCACAGAACAAAGTTTATTAACAAAATACGATAAACTAGAGCGCCTGTTAAATAATTGCATCCGATTTATTTTCAACCTTCGTAAGTATGACCATGTCTCCAGTTATCGAAGGCAGTTAAAATGGCTTACTATTCGAGAAAGGCGTAATTCTAGAATTCTCTTGGTTCTGTATTCTATTTTACATGATCCAACTTCTCCTTCTTATCTTAAGGAAAAATTTCAGTATCTCTGCTCCAACTCTAGCAGGGAACTACGTTCATCGAGAAAAAAAAAAAAAAAAAAAAAATTTAAAACTTTCTTTTCCACCACATAACAGTGTTTTTTTCAGAAAATCTTTCACAGTTCAGGCTATACTACTCTGGAATGCCCTGCCGCTTACTGTCAGAAGTTCACCCAGCAAACACATTTTTAAAAGATTAGTCCGGGAACAATTTTTGAAAACTTCACCGAACCCCTAAGTCTGTCGAGTTTTGTTTACTTCCACTTTTTATGGTATTTTATGTATTTTTTATATATTTATGTATTATTATTATTATATGTATGTATATTATATAATATATTACTTATGTATATATACAGGGTGGATTTTTGAGACGGGTCAGTAAGGGCAGGTACCTTAACCGTTATAGTTACAGGAAAACGTTCCTAGGAGACTATCCATAAATTTTTAAGATATTCTGAACTGCATTCACAGATTTTTGAAAAAATGTACGGTCAGCGAAAAAAGTGCTAAAATCCAAAAAAAAATATTTTTATGCCTATCGATCCTACTTCGTATGGGGATCAAAATACTCTATGGGACCATTTAAGGTTTGAGTACTAGAAATGTCAGAAAACGCTAAAAACATTTTCCATACATTTTGTACTGAAAAACGATAAATCAACTCGAAATATTCTTTATCGCCAAACAATCCTATTTCTCACTGCGATTAAAAGATTCTTTAAGGCCTATTGAAATTTAAATACAAAAACTACGGTAAGACACAACATATCACACAAACTTAAAAATAGGTTATCTATTGTTCTAAATGACCGCCGTTTTCACAAATACATAAGTTCACTCGTTTTTGTACTGAGCAAGTAGCAGCGGAAAGTTTTTTTTGATGGATATTATTTAAAATCCTCGTTAATGCCTCTTTCAGCTCCTGAACACTGCCGTACTTTCTTTTGTAGACTTCATTTTTTAAGTGGCCCCACGAAAAAAAAACTCGAGAGGCGTTAGATAGGGGCTGCGAGGTGGCCACTTAATTGGACCATGTGTTCCCTTAACAGCACCTCTTGTAGCCCCGATCTAATGCCTCTCGATTTTTTTTTGTGGGGCCACCTAAAAAACTAAGTCTACAAAAGAAAGTACGACAGTGTTCAGGAGCTGAAAGAGGCATTAACGAGGATTTTAAATAATATCCATCAAAGAAAACTTTCCGCTGCTACTTGCTCAGTACAAAAACGAGTGAACTTATGTATTCGTGAAAACGGCGGTCATTTAGAACAATAGATAACCTATTTTTAAGTTTGTGTGATATGTTGTGTCTTACCGTAGTTTTTGTATTTAAATTTCAATAGGCCTTAAAGAATCTTTTAATCGCAGTGAGAAATAGGATTGTTTGGCGATAAAGAATATTTCGAGTTGATTTATCGTTTTTCAGTACAAAATGTATGGAAAATGTTTTTAGCGTTTTCTGACATTTCTAGTACTCAAACCTTAAATGGTCCCATAGAGTATTTTGATCCCCATACGAAGTAGGATCGATAGGCATAAAAATATTTTTTTTTGGATTTTAGCACTTTTTTCGCTGACCGTACATTTTTTCAAAAATCTGTGAATGCAGTTCAGAATATCTTAAAAAGTTATGGATAGTCTCCTAGGAACGTTTTCCTGTAACTATAACGGTTAAGGTACCTGCCCTTACTGACCCGTCTCAAAAATCCACCCTGTATATATGTAGATATTATATAATACAAGTTGCATAATATTATTTATATCATTTTTATTATTAATTGTTAGTTAACTGTAAAATTTTATGTTCTTTTTTTAAATTGATCATTTTTAATTATGTATTTACGCCTACCTCGCATTTCTCTCCGTCACACTGGGTTGGCTGGTAGAGAATGCCAATAGGCATTAAGTTCGCCCTTTGTATCTCCTAGTGTAAGGTGAATGCAATAAAGAATAAATAAATAAATAAATACGCACACATGCCACAGTGTCACACACATCCACACCTTACGTCTGCCAGTAACACTACAAGTATGTCCTATGCACCGACCTCGTCAATGTACGTGTCGATGTAGTGGCACAGGCGCGCGAGGTCGCCGCGCGCGACGCACATCTCTATGAGCAGCTCGAAGTCCTTGAACTTCTCCGCCAGCACGGCCGCGCGCTCCGTCTGCCCCGCCTCCACTGCCACCACATAACCCCATATCAAACACACACTATACACAGCGCTCCCACTCACATAATAAAAATTATTAAAGTATAGAAAATATAGGTAATCGTGAACATAATAAACCAGCCGCTAACCGCAGTAGTTTGGGACCAAAAATTACGCGATTACGAGATATGACAATATCTTTATAAGTTAAGTTTTTTCACGTTAAGAAAAACGACGTGCGAAGATGGCGGGCGCAAATTTTCAAAATGGTCGAAGTCGCCTTGTCTGTAATATATGCGTACTGAGTTCTGAGTGTAGCATAGTTACCTCCGTATTCACTTCACGTATATACAGTTGCTATTAACCCTGTGTGTGTGTGTGTGTGTGTGTGTGTGTACGCACCGTACGGCTGGATGATGTCGCGGCGCATGCGCTCGTAGGCGTGCCTCGCGTGCGGCGCGTGCGGCGCGTGCTGCAGCGGCGCGGCCTCCGCCAGCAGCAGGTCGGCCAGCGCACCCGCCGCCTCCAGCAGCTGCGCGCGTCCCCCCGCGTCCGTGCACTTGGGGGCACACTCGCTGCGACACACACCTCATTCACAATATACGATAATATCACGCAGATCACGCCACACACTCGTAGCCCCACATTGGGATTTACTGTGTTGTGGGTGCCATGGACAACACAAGAACACACACCTAGACTGTCAAGCACGAGCATGTATGACTGAAGTAATACACTCTTCAGCATTACGCACACATCTACTGTTTTGCTTTGTGTACATTTATATTGTTTCGTACACAGCAATTTGTGTAACATCAATGTTGAACAATATTTATCAAAATATACACAGTGCAAATAATATGAACAGTCAGCACGGTTGTATTTTAATTATTTAGCTCTTTTACATCATCACTCCGACCACGTTTGATACGGCACTCTTTCGCCATTACCTTTCATCAAAGCACTTTATCGAAACAATATCAGGAACAAAACATATTTTAATGAAGCACCAATGTATCTATGTGATACGAGTACATACGTGAGGGCGCGGGTGTGCAGCGCGAGCAGCGCGGGCAGCAGCGCGCGCGGCGCCAGCTCGGGCAGCGGGCGCGGCGCGGGCGCGGGCGAGCACTGCGCCCACTGCGCCCACTGCGCGCGCGTCTTCAGCATCTCCGACACCACCGTCTGCCGGCGGGAGGGACCGTTACCGAACACTGCACTTATGGCTATCATCGGTGTTTTAGTTATCCATAATCCTTAAGTTAGGGACTAACTTAAGCTCAGCTAAGAAGTTTTTCAATGTTTCCAACATATCGATCAGGCTTGGTGAAGTTTCAACCTGAATTTGGCCTCCGAGGTATTCCATGGTGTTTAACTCTTACGACAAGACTCCTTGAAGAAATTCTTGCCAGCTAGCGACAGCGTCCGCTATTACTCAACTCGGCCAATGACTTAGATTCGACAGGAGTCACCGGGCTACGAGCGCTTTAAAATATACCTAAACAAAGTAGGGTAGTACTGTCGGGCTACTGACATTGACGAGCGCGAGCACGGCGTGCGCGGAGTGCGGCGCGAGCGGCGCGCGCGCGAGCGCCCGCAGCACGCGCAGCACGCGCGACACGCGGCGGAACACCACGTCGTGCGGCGCCAGCGCGCCCGCCGCCAGCGCCGCGCGCTCCTCCTCCGCCGCCGCGTCCGCCTCCCCCGCCGCCCCCACCTCCCCTGCCTCGCCGTCCGACTCCGCACCGCTCGCCACCTGACACACGACACGAGTCATGACGTAGCTGAATACGGCGAAGGTTTGTGCAACATAACCGATGGCAAATAACGCCTCATTCAGAAAACAAGCGTTGCAGAAGGTTTATAAAGTGTTTTGTTTCTTTCACTCTTATGAATAAGGATAAAGACAAAACATATGATATCAGTAAATTGGCTATAATAGGTTTATTTAGATATGTGTCTGTTAATGGAGTCAGAGCATTTAGTCTTCTGAGTTTGCTTATGTCCAATATAGATTTGTGCAGATTTTTATTAAATGATTAAATCACAATACCAAACTGATCAATTAACATTGCAAGCCGCAACTTCTGGAAGGTATATTTTGATGCAAGTTTGTTGTGAACAATAATTATTATAGTAAATAGCTTAATAGCGTTGTTACTAATGGTGTAAATATGTGTGTGTGTGTGTGTCTGTGTGTGTGTGTGTGTACCTGGTGCAGCGCGGCGTCGAGCACGGCGGGCGCGGCGCGGTGCGCCCGCTCGAGCGCGCGCGCCGCCGCCAGCCGCTCGGCCAGCGCGCCCAGCACGTGCCACGTGCTCACACACCCGTCGCCGCTCTCTGCACACACCACACACCACACGATCACATGGAGGAATTACTTTGGTCAAACATCATTTGCTTGTTATTTTTGAAGTGAAACTTCTATATACACTTTGCACGAAAAATATGAAACGTTTTTAGGGTTTCGTGATGTCCGTCCATGTGGCCTGACACACACTTGCCCGGATTTTTTAGCGAAACGTTTATCTCCAAAATTTACGAGACCGATTTTACGAGAAAATTTATCTCGAACAGCGTAGGTAATTCAGAAATTGGTAAAACGCCATCTATTGACAGATTTCTGTACCACGCTGTCTTCATTGAACGATAAATTTGAGGAATGTTTATTTTATGTAATAGATTTAGACATAGTTTTCTGTATAAGGTTAATAAATGTATCAACGAACGAGATAGAGAAGTATTATGATGTTAACGCGCTCAGAGGCCCTACAGTTGTGTGTGTATACCCAACTGACCCCTGCTGAGCAGTCCGAGGCGGCGCCACAGCTGGTGCGCGCGCAGGAAGTCCAGGAAGAGCGAGAAGGCGCGCTGCTTGTCCCGCAGCTGCGCGCCTGTCTGCAGCGCCGCCGAGCTGCCCAGCGCCACGCCGCCGCCGCTCTTCCATCTACACCACACACACACACACACACAGTCAGTAATCTCCAAACTTAAAGGCCGGGCTTTTTAGTTTTTTTTAATATTATTTATTTCTTAATTTTTGAAGTGAAAACTTCTTTAGTACGGGGGCGACTTGAAATTTTATGAAACGAAACTGTCGGTGGAGACTAAAGATGAGTGGAGACTGACTTGACTTGAGTTGAAGTCAAGTCAAGTCAAGTCAAGTCAAGTCAAAAGTCAAAAGTCAAAAGTCAATGGTCAAAAAAGTCAAAAATGCCAAAAGTAAAAAAAGTCAAAAAAGTCAAAAATGTCCAAAAAGGCAAAAGTCAAAAAAGGCAAAAAGTCAAAAAACTCAAAAAAGTCAAAAGTCAAAAGTCAAAATTTGTGGAGTGGAGTGGAGTGGAATGGAGTAGTAAAACCTACAATTATCATCTTCCCGAAATTTTACATTCGTATCATTATCTTGAAAACAAAATTTTTCAAGGTACACGTATGAATTGCACACATTTTAATTTTTTTAGTTTGATTTTCTGAAATGAAATTAAGGTTTGTTTTCTTTCTTTTTTCTAAATATTGAATTGTCATCGGTCCTCGATAAGTCTACGAAGTTTAAATGAAATCTGACCGTTTGAAGTAGGTCAAAGTCAAGTCCAAAGGTTACAAACAAACATACATACAGGTGAATCTAATACAAAGCGTGTAAAAAACAAAAGGACATCGGACTTACAATTAGTGCTTGTTCACACTGAACTCGCGGGCGCGGGCGCGAAATATCAAACATATGACCTACTATGAAAGTGTTCACATCAAAACGCGCGCGCGCGGTGTGTGTAGCGTCTACCGCGACCGCTCCCGCGAGTTCAGTGTGAACAAGCACTTATCACTAACAGGACTTGGTTTGTAACTAACTAGAATCCCTCCTACAGGTTGTGTCGAGACAGCCGTCCATTGGCAACGTTGATGGTGGCACTGCAAGCTCGTTTGATATCCTGATTATAATAAATCCCTACCATGATACGTCCCATAAAAACAACAATCCTCCAACAATGTACTGACCTGGGATCTCCAGCGGGCACGTCATCCAGCATCTCAGTGGCGACGGCGCGCACGGCGCGGTCGAGCGGCGCGTCCACGTCGCGCGCGGCGGGTGGGGCGTGCGGGGCGGTGGGGGCGGATGGGGCGGGCGCGGGGGGCGCGGGGAACGCGTCGGCCAGCAGCGCGGCGGCGGCGGCGGGCGAGCGCCGCACGTGGAACAGGAAGGCCGCCTTCAGCTTGCCGCACAGGTCCGTGCTGATCGCGCTCACCTGACCAACGTATGTATACGCACGACTGTTTAATTATATAAACTCCAAACCGAAACATAATACATAACTGGACCTCAACTTTCCTATTTTAACTGAAGAGAATGAAAATATTACATTTCGGTCACGCGAACTCGCACTTTTTGCACTTGCCCAAAGAAGTTTATCTTCAAAAATTCCACAAAACTAAGTAACATTTATATGATTACAATCACCTCGTTGGGGTCAATCTCGTACAGAGACAGGTTCCCGTCGTACACGTCGGACGGACAGGGCGACCCCATGGGGCTGTCGCAGAGCGACCTGAAACAACCAAATTCATTTTTAATTCATATTGTTAAAGAAAAGTAAACGCCACCGAAGCTGATGGTGATTTTTTTGTGGAAACGAACTGACAATCCACCTGTAGCTCGAGCACGAATATTTGCGAGAAAGTATTCGTATGGTTAACGTAAGCAATTTGTATGGCATTTTTCAAAAGCGCCCCTATCGTGCGTAAATGGTACTAAATCGGCAGCACGAATATTTGCGTCAAACTTGCGTATCGCAAGCGTATCGCCGCGTAACGCTACGTAAGCATTTTGTATGGAAATCGATAACACGAGTTTTTTTTTGACATACGGACGCTAGCTGGCTAGCGTCATCTTACGAATGTTTTTTCACGGAGAAATGTTGCGTGAGAAAACTTTCGTATCACTTTTTAGTAGTGAATTTCAGTGTTTTAATTGATTTTAAAACTAAATTGAAGAAAAATTGCAAGAAAAACCTATAATTGAACGTATCTCAATTTATTATTACCTTGTTGCACAATTTATTGGAAGCAGCGGAGTAATTGAATATAGAGTAGTTTCTAAGGAAAAAATAATTTGTTTCAATTAAAATAAGTTTAACATTGTGTGACTAATACAATAACTAAAATAAAAATAATATTATGATTGTCATAATATGATGATTGTCTTATTTAATTTGTTTCCAGTGAAATAAATCGCAGAGTAGAATCACTAAATTGCTAGGTGCAATGAAATAGTATTTGAAATTGATATATTCTTAACAATGATTCGTTTTAAAATCTAGTGCAATTAACTTCGTCGTCTTTAAAATCAAACTAAAGAATTATCCTAAAAATCAAGGTAACAAAAACCTGCTACGTGAAGTGATAAATAGGTTTATGTAAAATACAAATGCATTTCCTAATTCATTCATTCTTTCATTAGTATAACAAGATTAGTTTTCTGCTATTAGTAAAATACCTAGAAGCGATTAGAATATACACCAACATCTATGTTAAATAATAAGTCACACTTGAGGCACCAAATAAAAGAAGATAATGAACAATAATATCTTTATTTATTTATTATATTTATTTACCGCACAAAGTAACATACAATATTTCTATTACACATCATTTTTAACTAAATCACTAATTTTATCGACGTAAAAAGACGCGCATTCGGTGGCTGATGGCTGATGGTCGTCAGTCGTTCGGCCACAACTTCAGCAATGTAGACAAGAGCTCTCTTGTAAAGCGCACACTAAATGAGTTGAAGTTCACTGCATTGCGCGAATCCAAGTTATTTTTTTATTTTTATTTTATTTATTTTATTTATTTTTACAACTCCCAACTCTGTCATTACAGGAAACCCCAATTCGACAGGGGGGAAATTTGCTACAATGCACTACATACAAATCTGCATATGTTTACAACACAACCAAAGATTTAAAATGAAAAAAAAAAATAACAAATATGATACC
The DNA here is from genome assembly GCA_911387775.1 of Thymelicus sylvestris. Lineage (NCBI taxonomy): Eukaryota > Metazoa > Arthropoda > Insecta > Lepidoptera > Hesperiidae > Thymelicus > Thymelicus sylvestris. The sequence goes on along the minus strand of OU426905.1, from coordinate 14,445,422 downwards.
CATCAAAAGAAAATATTACACAGTATTATTACAAGTAGCAAAGCAAAGCACAAAACATAACATCAGCACATAAAAATAACAGCACAAAACTAAAGCTAAATACCTATAGATACATGAATAAATTTTTAATTATTATAACATAATATATGTAATGTCACTCTTGTGAACTCACTCAAGTGGCATGAAAATAAATCAAGCTTCTCATGTACGCGGTTTAAAGATTTAATGGCTCTTATGAGAGGCGATTTGGCGAGCAGATTTGTCCGACAGCTCGGCACCGCGAGCAGCGGCGGACGCCTGCGCCTCCACACGTAGCGCTCCGGGACACAGAGGCCCAGACAACACAACACTCCTGGGTTATAGCTTTTTCCACGCAGTAGCTTAAAAATATACTGGGAAAGCGCAAACTCCCGACGTACCCTCAATTCGTTGTACCCTACCATTCCTAGGACAAAAAGGGTAGGGTACATTAAAGGATAAAAGGGGTAAACTCCATACAGTTTATGGTACAGGTGCCTTAGAAACTTGTTTTGGACACGCTCCAACATAACCACATATTTATCCTCATACGGTGACCATATGACTGCACTGTGTTCTAGATGACTCCTGACCAGTGCGTCATACAGCGCCTTGATTGCGGTCATGTTAGTGAAACTCCGCGATTGTCTCAATACAAATCCCAGGTTTCTGTATGCTTTTCTGGCAATGTGTGTAATGTGATTCTTAAAATCTAAATCGCTCGTAACACAGACACCCAGATCACGTACTTGCGCTACTCGTTGTAGCGGTAACGTTTCCATTGCGTACTGGTACTCAATAGGAGTTCGCGATCGCGTGAATGTAATCGTCGTGCATTTATTTAGATTTAAGTAGAGTTTATTCTCGCGACACCACTGCATCACACGATTAATGTCATCTTGTAGCCGCTCACAATCGCTTCTGTCTCGGACCGGGAGAAGCAACTTTAGGTCGTCTGCAAAAAGTAAGCAAGAGCCATATTTAATGACTTTCGGCAAGTCGTTAATCATTATAATAAATTCGAGGGGCCCTAAATTGCTTCCCTGACTCACGCCTGATCTGGTATAATAAGGTTCAGATTCGTGCCCGTTGCAGTCCACATACTGTTGTCGATCCTTCATGTAACTTACGAAGAACTGTAATAGATGAGGTGTACATCCTACATTCGCAAGCTTACTCAGCAAAACGTCGTTGTCAACTGTGTCGAACGCTTTTTTAAAATCGAAGTAGACTGCATCCACTTGGACGCCAGCATCTACAAAAGGAACTACTCCCACCATAAAATTAAGAAGATTGGTCGCGGTACTGCGCCCCGGCAGGAATCCATGTTGAACGTCCGATAGTTGCGCGCGCACTTGTGCTTGTATGTTGCTCTGAACTGCGGACTCAAACACCTTCGCCGGGGTCGACAGCACTGCCACCGGTCTATAGCCGCTGATGTCCGGTCCCTCCCTCCCCTTAGGGACATGAATGACACGACTGACTTTCCACTGACTCGGGAATTGCGCTAATTTTAGACAAACACTAAACATGTAATGCAGTGGTTCCGCGAGAACTCTCCCACAATCCTTAAAGAGATCAAGAATCAACCACTACTTCGTCTTCTTCACCAACTACTCCACGACATCGGAGACCTTCGCGATGTAATGGAGATAAAGTCGAGAAACTTTGTTTATCATATAGGACACTGGGACGTTGTATCCTATATACAAATAAGTCCTTAATTGATGGGTACTTTTCCATAAACGCCGCAATCACTATTATTAAGTATCACATAGGTATTTGTATGTGTATTTTGAATTACTTTAACTTATAAAATTCACAAAATATTTTGACAACAATAAAACAAATGTAGTACCGCAGGTCGCTAAAGGCGCCAAACCACAGGTTAGGTAGGGACACAGAGTACTTAAACGGTAGAGATTCAGCTTGACAATGTACGCGTTCGAATACCAAAATTCAAAGAGACACGGAAATATTTTTATTTTTGTAAAATATATCATTAAGTTAATGTAACTTAATGTTAAGTTTATTTTAATTCAAAAGTTAATACAGCTTGATGTAAAAAGTGTGATTTCATAAAGTTTTAATGAAATTTATTTACATAATTATTGTTTTTCAATTTACATGTAACTTTTGAACGCACCATTCATTCGTTCATTCATTCACTTGGTCCCCTTCTTATTTACGATAGGATGACGTCACTTGCGAATTGACGATACTACGACGAAAGTAAGTAAAATAACTTGTGCTGCCAACTAACGTCTAAGTATCGTGAATTCGATACGGAGACGCTACGAATGTTTTAAAAACTCGTGCTCGCTGTACTGATGGTAAGTGGCTATCGTCGCTCATGAACGTCAGCAACATCAAAGACATGTCTGATGCGTTGCCGGCCAAGAATGTAAGAATAAAAATAAAGAAAAAAGTGGCTTTCAAGCTTCCAGCTGATACACGAGTGGCTGATTCATGCTCAAGGGTGGTATCCAAGCTATCCAGGCGAACCCGATGGAGGAATAATAATGATGTTAATTGATGTGTAAAGTCCGGACGGTAATAACTGGTCAATGTATGACATTGTTCCCGCTTCGTGTCCGGACCGTAGTGTGTAGTGTGTGGTGTGTAGTGTGTGGTGTGTGTGGTGTACTGACGGCGGCTGGTGGTGGTCGGGGTGCAGCCGCAGCCGCAGCACGCCGTGCTTGCCGCTGAACAGCAGCGGCGCGCCGTCGCACAGCGCCGCGCCCAGCAGCCGGTCGCCCTCCGCCGACACGTCCATGTACTCCGTCTTGTCCGCCGCGCCGTCGCCTGCACCACAACCAACGTTAACGGATTAACACATTGACGGCCCTTGCCAGCGCATTAAAGGCCTCAAGCTTCTAGCAAGAGATGGGGAACAATCCAAGGGTTAGAGTTTTTGATGGCTTTGAGTGCCACCGACTGATAAAGAAATGTATACTATGTTTACTAGCATTCCACTAACGACCGGACACGCCTCGGTCGACTCGTTACGACCAACCTATACTGTTTTTAATCAAAATTATGGAATAAAAATACACTACACCACGCACAACACACGGTAAGAACCACTATGCGGAGCGTGGTAGTGCGCAATGTGTGCGTCACGTACCGGTGACGACGGCGACGTATGTGTGCGTGTAGACGAGCGCGCGGGGGGCTTGCGGCGCGGCGGGGGCGGGGGGCAGCGCCAGCAGCCGCGGCGGCGCGTCCTCCCGCGGCGCACGCAGCGCCACCAGCCGCAGCACGCGCGGCGCCGCACGGTTCTCCACGCACACGTGCGCTGCGACACAAACACAATGACTAATGACAGCTCGTACCACTTTACGGTCCATACTTATTACTTAACGTGTCGATTAATAATACTGGCTGTTTACGCAAGCATCGCTTTTCTATTGCGGTGTGATGGTGTTAGCTGCGATCCACTTTGGCTTCCCTAGGATCAGTGCACGGGCTAACACCTTACATTGCTTAATACTTTAGTATTTTCAGCATTTTCAATACAGTGCGAGGGAAATTATAGCAATTAAATATAGCAAATTATATACAGGAATTAATTACAACAATAAAGTGGATTTACTGAAATATCAGGCTTTAACTAGCAACCCCTACATGGTCCTTCGAGCCGGATCATTAGGCAATGTACGGTGTTATCCCGTACAATAAGCGTAACTCAACCAATCACTGACTATGCCTATATCACGAGAACTAGTGACGTTAAATTGGACACTAATAACACGTATAAACCGACAGTAAGATAAACAAGCAGTATATTACCGAGCGCGTACCGCAGGTCCGGGGGGCGCGCTACCGGGGCGGGGAGGGCGGGCGGGGCGCCGGGGAGCACGGTGGGCGCGGGCGCGGCGGCCAGCAGCAGCAGCAGCGCGCGCGGGCCGCACGCCGCCACGTCCAGCGCCGCCACCTCCAGGCTGTTCAGGTCGCCTGGACCGACAACATACATATACATACACACTTATCACATACAATACGTGGAATGCAATTGACTAATCATGTGGTGTAGGACTGTAATCATTTTCAAAACTCGTTCGTGTAGTGTATGTGTTTAACGTTATAAAGGTAGATCGGATACCAATAAGTAAAGTTGTCCATATCATTTCATAATCCTTATCCCCCGCGCATCGAGCGCCTCGTTCGTTTTGAGAACTTAAAAAATTATGTTCGAATTTTCAGTATGCACTGCCTTTGATTGATCTACATTAGAGCCATATTACCTTGTCAATTACAAAAAGAACCATGAAGTGAGCAATGACGGGTTGAAAATTTGCAAAACTGATAGATTTTCCCATGTCTAAATACTAGTAAATACGTATTACATACTCTGTGTCTTTTACAGTCCATTAGCTTATTACTCTGTATGCATAATCTATGGATTATGCAAACTATAATATCTATGGTCAATATGTGTATGTATGGTAATTTTTTTTCAATATTAAAATTAACTTACAATATACATAATATGTGCTAGTGCTGATATTCATAACCTCAATATGAATTAATGGTGGTAACAATGGTATAATAAATTTACGATAGGTCCAAGTATTTCAACTCGACAAAAATATTAGAAAGTGTGTGTAGTCTAGCATTAACTTATAAGCTAGAAAACAAGTATACCTTGCGGCGCGAGGTGCGCGCGCGCGAACGCCTCCGCGAGCGGGCGGCGCAGCTGGTGCTCGTGCAGCTCGGCGCCGCGCCACAGCTGCAGCAGCGGCCCGCCCGCCACCAGCGCCACGCACTCGCCCCCGTCGGCCCCCTCGCCCTCGCCCCCGTCGCCCTCCGCCCCGCCCTCGCCCGGCTCGCCCGGCAGCACCACCACGCCCACTAGCTTCTGTACCGTACAGTATACACCGTTTACTTATATGTACATACTTCGAGACATTTTTAAACTTTTACTGTTAATTCAATGAGCACCAGAAACTACAGTTAATGTTAGAATGCCTTCTATCCACTCTATCTACAGATATTATCTACATTATATGGAAGTTACTCTACGTATTCATCATTGAGTTAAATTCATTAAGAAAGCCTAGTGCTATTTAAATATATAAAAAATCTATTGGTTACACTTATAAGTCAAAAGCTGCCCAATAAAGGTAAAGGTATCCCGGTTGAAAGGTAAAGTCTCACAGTCTCTCCGTGCGCGGGCATGGAGCCGAAGAACAGCAGCGACACGCGGCGCCCGAGCCCGCCCAGCCAGCCGCTCGGCGGCCGCAGCGTGCTGCACGTCACCGTGGGCCGGCTGCCCTCTGCCACAACACGTTACACGTTACAGTTATTACCCTGGCGCTCTACCTGGTTTTCTGGGTTCTAAGTGCAACATAGCTTATTGAAAACCTGATGCTTTAAAAGGCCAATGTTTAAGTGGTCAACGTCGCTGGACAAGCAACAATATCGAAAATGAATTGCCAGCTCTGAAGGAGGGTTTTTCATATGCCTCCTTATGGAACTTCTTTTGGATCAAGTTTTGTACTTAGGTTGGCTCCTCATCTTCCACTTACAATATTAATGTTTTTTCTTTCTTACATGTAAAATGAGTTAATATTAATTATTAACACAAACATTCTGTAATTTCAATAATAAGATAAGGTTTTAGAATTATGCCCAGTATACCTAATTCTGTTGCTGACTGTGCATCAACAAGAGACGATGATCTCACCTTTCCAAGTGTCGATCCTGACGAGCGTGCAGGTGGTGGTGGCGAGCAGCAGCGCGCCGCTGGGCCGCTGCACCAGCCGGTCGCACTCCTGCCCCGCCAGCTCGCACGTCACATCACTATACGCACCCTCCTGGCCCACCGACGGCCAGTAGCGGATCACACCTGCAAAGAAATAGACTTGAACACCTCCTTCCACAATACGGTATGGTACAGAATGTATTTGTGGGAACGGTTGTTGCAGGATTCTATTAATTGGCGATAGTGTCTACTATTCACAATTTCAGACGAGTATCATCGTAACAGAATGCCAAAATAGTTGATGCAGTTGGTTAATTTGTGTCTTGGAACTGTTGTGCAATAAGAGTGTTTGCCTCCATTGCATCTGAATTTTCAGTACATGCCATTCAGTGGGAAACTGTAAAAAAACTGGATAGCCATGGGGAATGTATCATTATTGAGAAGATGAGATTAAACTAATACCCAACTCTTACTACCAAACCTACTAACTACTAGTACCAAGGTAAATACCGGAGCATTCTTAGTCTCCAGACATGATAGAAAAAGCTTTTCAGAAAGTTCTAAAATACTAAATAGTATACAAACCTTCTGGCGAGATGCCCACGCACGCTGGCATCTGACCATCCTCATAGAACAAGACGACGAGGTCAGCCTTATGAGCGAGGTCGGTCTGCGGCAGCGCGAGCTCGCGGGCGGGGTGCGCGGCGGCGCGGTCCCACGCCAGCACGCGCCGCCCCGCCACCGCCCAGCACCAGCCGTTCGATGACATGCGGACGGTCACCTCACCACTCGCTGTGACAAAACAAATGGTGATACAATTCATTTTTATTGTACACTCACAGAAAATAAAAATAATTTAAAGACAAATACCATTTAATGCCAGCACTAATTTCGGTTTTTAAGATAGCCTTATCCATGAACTTCTAAAGGCTTGTCATTCGAATTACTGCTTTTTTGGGAATCAAACTAAAGACCCTTTGAACAGCAGTCCTTCATGGTAACTATATCTCCATACAAGTCGTGAATTCATTGACCTACCAAATGTAAGGGCTTCTGTGACCATGACTGGAAGTGGCGCTCCAAATGTTTCAATGGTTGTCATGGGAGTCTTGTAGATAACATCGCCGCCTTGAGGTTCAGGTGACTGCATGAATTTACTGAAAAATATTTAATTAAGCGTGAGTTATGTCAATTTGGCGCGCAATAATTCTTGTTAGCAAAAGGTACTTCTGAGAACCCGATCAATTATATTATAATAATGAAGGCCATGGTATGTATGTCTGCGAGGTTATAATATCAACAGGTGTTGTAAGATAATATTTAAAATACAAAAAGGTTAAGTCGTTTTCCTACCTCTGATTCTTCTTTGCGGAGGACAGTCCTATAGGCCTTCTGCCCGATATTGATTGCCTTACGCGAGGCGAAAATGGACTCCTCGCGAGTCCAGGGCTTGGATAATCCATTGTTAATCAATATAAATAGAATGTGGTTTAGATATTAATAATAGTAACCAATTTTCAAATTTAACTCTAAATGAGACAACACATTGTAAAGCAAATACGAAAATCAGGTAAACCAAAACTGAAAAAACTGCGAAATAAATCGATCGGATTGGATGAAAAACACGAAACAAAATGACAGACAAAATTGACAAATTTTACAAAATTTACAAAATTGAAAAGTGACAAAGTCGTCTTTGACAGTAACTACACAGATTACATATTAACAGAATACTAATACTCTATGGTATCTCAGGGATACACATTTGCTTGGAGCCAAGGATATATTACTCTAACTGGATACATAACTTCGTAGAGATACTTGAAGATGGATGACGTCACAAAGGAAAGAAAAGAAAGAAAGAAAGAAACACGTTTATTTCTGTGCCAAAGGTACACACATGAACATACATACATAGCTCAAAATATGTATAGTAAAATATATATATATATTAAAATTTACAGACTGACACAAAAAAAAATAGAATTAACAAAAATTTGGTCTGTAACGCTCGCATGTGTGCAGTGGCCCAGAAAATGGAGCTCACTCAGCTGCCGTAGTGGCGCTGATTTTCAGTGAGTCCATTTAGTGATGTACGAACATCAGTGTCTTAATAAACTAGTGCAAGAACAGGTTAGAAGTGAGACAGTGGTGTGACGCATTCCTGGATTGAAATAATCTCGCTAAGAAGCAGCGAGGTGGGTAAAGAAGTGAGGGGGGTATGCGTTGTTGTGACCCGATAAGTAATATTTTTCTGACATTGCATACTGCGCCATGGCAGCAGCCGTTACACGCCCGTGCGCTTCTTGTGTTTTCTGTCTATTTACCATGGCACGAATTTTGCTATTATTTTGATTAATTACTTAATCTATATTTAAAGTATGTTTGCTACAAGTATATGAATTGTTTATAGCCGCATACAAGAAGCACTGGGATGACGCCTAAGCCTATATATTGCTAATAGTCTATACCTATATATAGGTAGTAGATGTACCTACTACATTTTATTTATTGATAGAATATGGATAATATTAGGAATGACTATTCGACCAATCACAGGCCGGATTGAGGTTGTCCTGCGTAATTGTAGGGTGTCCACACTTAGAAAAATAAGTCCTCTTTTGATATGGTTCTAGTGAACGAATATATTAGTTCAATAAATGGTTCTTCAAAATATTTTTTAATAAACCCTAACATAATTAGGTGTTTAGTGAAGTTAGACTTGATATCCGCGTGACCATTCCTGTACGCGGCCATAATAATATGTTCCCGCTAACGTACAGCCGGCATTTAAGGTCGCGTACAAGAATGTTGTTTACTGGTGTTTATATAAAGTTCTTGTTATTTCGTTGCATATTGCTTTCGTTACGCGGGCCCCATGGTGAACTTACGTTTATAATACTTTGCTCTATGATTCTGTGCCTGGAATTGACATCTCTAACTAGTCTGTGGAATTAACGATGTTGATAATGTTGACAATTATTGAGTATTGACATTTGACTGACAAAAAAATCCAAATTTAACGGTTCCACCGTTTCCCGCTTCGCTTTGACAAAGTTAAACTAAATTAAGTTAACTGAATGCTCATCAAATGTTTTTAAAACTATTTTGTGTGTGTTACGTATGGATATTTTATTCTGTGTGAGGTGTGAGACAAATTTAGCACTAAACTTAGTTAGGTTAGGGATAAAAAAATGTTCATAAAGTCGATAGTGCTAGATGGTTTTAAATCTTATGGTAATCGTGTCGAAGTGACCGGCTTCGACCCTGAGTTCAATGCTATAACTGGTCTTAATGGTACCGGGAAGTCGAACATATTGGATTCAATATGTTTCGTGCTGGGGATTACCAATCTATCTAATGTAAGTATGAATTTATTTGAATAAACATAACCCATCGTATTTGCTTTGTTTGTTGTTCCTACTTTATGTATGCTTATTTTTTTTTATGGAAATTGCCGGCGAACGAGCTGACAATCCACCTGATGGTAAGTGGCTACCGTCGCCCATGAACATCAGCGACACCAAAGGCATTACTGATGCATTGCCAGCCAAGAAAGAGGAAAGAAAAATAAAGAAAAAACAGGCTCTCAAGCCCCCAGCTGGAACACGACGATTACCTATAATATGGCGCTTTACTTTTGGGGCTAAAATTGTAGGGTACAGTAGGATTATACTTATAGCATTAACTGTAAACTAACAATACAATAATGTAAATATAGTCTTGAAAGTCTGGGTAATTCTTAGCCTGTTTAATTATTGCCTTTTTAAATCAATCTTATATAACTAACTGGGCTACAGCCAAGTCTACCTGCTAAGCGAGAGTTTCTTATCGGGCAATAAGTAAATGCCCCAGCAACAGGGAATCCATGGGGCTGTTGACAGTATCTAAGTGTGTAAGCATTTACAATCAGAATAAATATTAACTGCGGCTATGATATGTTGCAAGTTCTTACTAAATCTCTATGTCAAAATAATTGTATTCCAGGTGCGAGCTGGTAGTCTCCAGGAGTTGATCTACAAGCATGGGCAGGCGGGCATCATCAAGGCCACCGTGAGCATCACTTTCGACAACAGAGACAAGAGACAGTGCCCCATCGGCTACGAGAACCATGATGAAATCACTGTTACTAGGCAGGTGTGGAGAATGGGAATATTATCAGAGAAAGGCTTTACTTCCTTTTCATTTTAAATGCAAACAGGTTCTCACATGTCTTATCATGACCAATGTATTTGGGTCAAAATATGCCCAAAAATGGTTATTACTTGTTTGCAATTTAAAATTTTTAGTTTCCACAATGATACAAGTTTAATTTTTAGTATTTTAGTTATTAAGTATTTGGTAGAATACTTGATCCTCAGTATGCTCCGTGGATTCGAGCTTAACAAGTCTAGCCATTCATCCTAGCAACACACTGTCTTGGCATTTAACTCTATGCATATAATTTATCAATGAAATTATAATTTAACAATGAAATTATTTATTTAACAATTAAATTATAATTTAACAAATTTTCCTACAGCAGCTTATCTGTTATTAAATCTTTGAAGTAAATACATTGTCAAAAACTTTGATATTTTCCTTGCCAATAACAACTGGTATGAGTGTAATCTAAATTATTTTTACCATATGAATTAAAGATTTCTCTACTACTGCCACTTAATAACCATGTTTTGATTATTGTCATATTTGATTTCAATTAAAGAAATAAATTTTATGTTTCTACAAATTCTACATAATATTTTTGATGACTAGTTTACAATACTAGATGGCGTTACTTATCTCTAGCAACAGTGTGTAAACCTTTAGTTCATTGCAGTAGTTGCTACTAGATGGCAGTATAAAATTTTATTGTGAATCACGCTGTTGAGACTCTTTGTAGCTACTATAAATAGTGAGTGGTGAGGTTTGCAAATCATACTTACCTGGCGTAGGGGACACCGTGATCACGAAGGCGGTTCCCCCAGGGCGAGACCTTCCATTGCACTCCGGTTAGGTTGACCCCTGCGATTACCCCTAATGCGGGTAACTCGGACGCGTAATTTTTGGTAGTGGGGACTGCGTGCGCGCTGTCCCCTTCAGAATTCAGTATAGCAATACTAAACATTATTAAGTATATAAGTAGCTTATTGCGTTAAGCATTGAGGTGTTGAAAAAACTGCCACTCCAGTCCCGATTTATGGTTTAATAGAACGACCTCGCCCCTTTAACCGCGCTAAGCTAATTGTTGGCTACACCAGCGTCATTTTGTCCTCTGGACCTTTTTTCATATTTACGTAAATAATAAGTACTTTTATTTATAAAAAAAGTATATCTATGATTATATTATATTGTTTTACAATTTTTCGATTTTCTTATAAGAGCGGCGTCCCAGTCGCCTAGGCCTTGGGCGTTAGTATTGCTCGGTCCGACGATGTACTAACTGATCTAACAAATCTCTTAGTAAATATATGTATACTTTTAAACTTGATAATACCATGTATTGGTACAGTGGCGTAACTTGCCCTCCACATGCCCCATATCAAAATTTATTAAGGGCGCCCCATCCAAAAGGATTCCTAGAACTTTTTCATTTTATCAATTTTTACTTACCCACGCGTATCATTGCTACGTCTAACACAGCTACTTGTTTACACAACGTGTGTGTGATGCGTGTGCAGGTAGTGATGGGCGGCAAGAATAAGTACCTGATCAACGGCATCAACGTGCAGAACAAGCGTGTGAGCGACCTGTTCTGCTCCGTGCAGCTCAACGTCAACAACCCGCACTTCCTCATCATGCAGGGCCGCATCACCAAGGTGCTCAACATGAAGCCGCCTGAGGTCAGTTCACTTACATTACATACACAGTACAATACACTGCACATGTTGTTCGTAACGTATATTTAGACTTTAGAGGGTCTCTAATATATTGTTTCAACTTTGTAAGTTCTAACTTACAAAGGTTTCGTTGGGGTGTAATACAGTAGACGCGCTATCAAATATTTATTGTCATATACAAGTGTATAAAAGCACCCAAGCTAGATTACTTTTATAAGTCAGTCTGTGTGTCTGTTGCAGATCCTGTCAATGGTAGAGGAGGCGGCGGGCACCCGGATGTACGAGGCCAAGAAGCAGGCCGCGCAGAAGACCATCGAGAAGAAGGACGCCAAGCTCCGGGAACTCAACGATGTAAGGTTACCCTGAGTTCCTTAATGCATGCATGGGTCAGTTTATTTGGTGGTTGAGATTTATTTTACGTAAATAGCAGGCAGACTAGTAGACTACCTGTGAGAAGGAACCCTTGTCATCCGTGAACATCAGAAACACCATAGGAATCACCAATGTGATGACGAAAAAGGAGGCAGGGATACACGCATTATTTCTCTTACGCTGTAACTGAAACGTGTAATATTGTTTCACTATCGGGTTTACACTTTAGACATGTAAAAGCCTACCAATGCATGAGAATCGTCGGGACTAAACTGGTACAAGATCTAGCAACTTCGAACCGGATTGATCAGTAACTATAGTTCAGCATCTTGCACTGTGATCGGGGGATGTTGGCTTGGCTTGGGCTCAAGGATGAAAGGGTCCACAAGGTTATCGTAAGGATGTGGTTGTTAAACTTGTTGTGACGTGGTTGTGGTTGTGTGTGTGTGTGCGTGCAGATAATCCGCGAGGACATCGCGCCCAAGCTGCAGAAGCTGCAGGACGAGCGCTCGCAGTTCCAGGAGTACCAGAAGGTGGTGCGCGAGCTGGAGAGCCTCACGCGTCTCCACGTCGCCTGGAAGTCAGTATACACTATACACACACAACCAGCGGGGACTATTTGATGAGCCGATTATATCATCTGTCTATTGATTATGAAAAAACAAGTAAAAAAAATTGGAAAGGAGAGGGGAGGGGAGGAAAGGAGAGGGGGAGGAGGTTAAATATTTATTTAATGATGCCAAAGAATATAAATTCTCACGCGCACACAAGTACACGCACCCTTTTTTTAAATGTTTCATAAACAAATAATCTATTAGTTGCAATTTTATCAAGTCTGTAGAAAATTAACATTTCACTGTAATTTCATAATAGATATGTAACAGCGGAGGAGAGAGCAAAAGAAGCAGCAAATAAGGTGACAGAGGTAGAAGAGGAAATCAAGAGTAAGAAGGAGAACATAAAGAATAATGAGAAGGATGCCAAAGATCTGGAAGCGCAAGTTGCCGAGATGAATAAAAAGTTAGATGAGGTATGAACTTATTATATTAGGTCTTTAGTTCTTATGTTCAGTTACAGAAGTGTATGCAGTGATTTGGCATGATTTTTGTGTTAATGTTGACTAAACAGATGGTAAGTGATCTCTATTGTTTACGTTACATTGGTGGGCAGGTGCGTCATCGACGCTTTGCCGATCAAGAAGGAATCGGGGAAACTGTTAGTTCGTTGTTAAATGACTTTCCATTTCCAAGTAAAAGCAAAGAAAAAAATTTGTGCAACTACTACACCATACAGGCTACAACTACTATACCATTATACTCGTAATATGTCAGACATATTCCTCTATTATTATTATTGAATCAGCTAGTGCATACGTTCGGTATAAAGGAGCTTTGTTGTAATAAGTGATATCTGTGACTGTGAGTTGAAAAAAAACAACTTAGAAGTTTCGTGCTCTTCTTCTCCTGGGTCCACTCACGGTAAGGTTTTGTTGAAGCAATGACGTAAATTGGTTTTTAAAAAATTGGTCAGGAGTCTGGCAGTGTGCTGAAGCAGCTGGAGGGCGAGCTGCAGGGCGCGGAGAAGGTGGAGGCGGGCGCGGGCGCGGCGCTGCGCGCGGCGCGCGAGGCGGACGCGGCGCACGCGCGCAAGGCGCGGCTGCTGGAGCGCGCACTGGCCGACGACAGCGCCGCGCTCGCTGAGAAGAAGGCCGTGCTTGACCAGGTGAGCTTTAGCGTTAACTAAAGATAATAAGTACAACGATAAAGATAGTAAGTGGCCTATATCCAGACCTCTAGTGTACCAGTATGCTAAACTTCATGAAAATCCGTTCAGTACTTTTTGCGTAAAAGAGTAACAAACAGCCGTGCAAACCTTTTAGCATATCTGCCAAATATACACAGAAAATTTAATAAAAATCGGTTGAGCCGTTTCAGAGGAGATTTTGATATAATCATATAGTAGGAAGTGTTGGTGCCACTCTATAGTCATTAAATGCTTCGAAATGTCTATATTAAACGTAAATGTTATATCACGTTGGATCGAGTCAACAAATGAGTATAATATCTGTTGCAGGTGTCGGCGACGTTCGAGCGGTACCGCGGCGCGAGCGCGGAGGCGGCGGCGGCGCTGGCGGCGGCGCAGCAGCGCTTCCTGGCCGTGAGCGAGGGCCGCGAGGGCGCCTCCGAGTCGCTGCAGGACCAGCTCATAGGTAACACAGACTGATGCAGATATACTGGCTCTGGTTTAATGTTAACTTAGTGTTTACCAACCAACACTACATCGATTGTACAGTACGTATCGATTGTAAGTCAAGATTGTAACAACAGCATATGATTGTAAGTCAAGCATTAATAAACAATAATTTATATTACGAAAGTTATTTTTATGTAAATAGTTGAGAAACGAGCAGACGAGCTACATGATGGCACAGAAGACATAATAGTACAGAGGTCCCCGACGCCCATTAACTTAAGTTACAACAAAAGCGCCTCCAAAGCATTTTTTACTGGCAAAAAATATAAAGGAAAGAGCTAGCTTTCCAAGTATTTTTTGTTGTTCAAGTTCACAACACAGAAAATTCTAGGACGTAGGTTTGAGTCGTCGAGTTATTTAGCGTGCAGTTAATGTTGTATGTTTGTAGCGGCGAAGCAGGAGGCGTCGGAGGCGTCGACGCGGATAACGCAGAGCATGATGGAGAAGAAGCACGCGGAGGAGCGGCTGCGCGCGCTGCAGGCCGAGTTCCGCAGCAGCAGCGCGCAGTACCAGCGGGACCGGGACAGCATCGCCAAGCACCAGGCGGAGGTCGACCAGCTCACGGTGAGTGGTAACTTGGAGGGAAAACTCAGCTGGTTCATTTGTTACGGAGTTTGTTTGAAGTCGCTTGTTTGCGTGGTATAAGGAAAGGTTCAAATTTAAATTTAAAATAATTTATTCGTGTAGGTATCATTGATACACTTATGCACGTTTTTTTAATTTACCAGCTTTTAGGAAAGGCGCTTTGTCATGGAAGGAGAAGAAAAGTCGTAAAGAAACTCCTTGTTGTACTCATTGAAGTATTATTACTAGCGTATAGAACAGACACCCCGAACACAATGTATGTTCCAATGAATTGACGCCGCGCGGCTTCAATGTCCAATGGATTCGTTCAATTTTGAAAGGAGAACAGGGGCTCAATTTTGAAAATAGAACCTCCCGGCAGGGACACACATTTTGTTTGAGATGTCTTCTCTATGTATATACCTTAATGGTTGTACTATGATAATTATGTCGACGCTAGAAAGCAAACACGTAGTAAACGACACTGCCGTCCTAACGAAGAGTGTAATAAGTCGATTTTTTGGGCAAATTGATTTAAGACCTTATGTAGTTACAGATAAGGTCTAAATTCAATTTTCCCAAAAACTCGACTTATTATGTTTCTATTTAAGTCATGTATACACTGTCTTATGTATGGGGTATGGGGGTAGTTAGCTACATATCGCTCATTTGGAGCGACAGTGACACATTTGCAAAAATACGCGAAAATGACTTATTAATGCCAAACTACTATGCATAATCATCCGCGTTGGCAGTGAAAACGCCACATTTGTAGGTTCAAAAACCGTCCGATAGAGGGCAAAAAGTCTTTGTAGCATTATTCCGTTTTGGCGCGTGAGTGTGGAGCAACGGCGTCGTAAAAGTCATTTGTGCGGGGTGCCCCCCGAAGAGTGGACGTGTCAGGGAGCTACACAGACGCAAAGGTAAATGTGTCATATATTTTTTTCAAAAATTCGGAGTAATAATGACTCATTTGTATTTTATGTCGTTCGTGTTTTGATTCACTTGGAATAGATATCACTTTTGAGGATACAATGACGTTTAATACAATTACGTCGCTGTTGCACCGAACACTTATATTGTTGTATTGTTATGGCTATGACTTAAGTGATAATTAAGTCTATATTATCCCGAAAAGTTAAACATATGTTTTACAATAATGACTGATTGAAATTAGTTGTATAAAGTTTCTAAAGTACTAAAGTTTCTAAAAGAGATTTCAGAACGTCATCCTAATTGCAATATTATATTTTACTCTGATATTGTTGTGGCCAGCTTCTGCTGGCCTATTCTTCTGAATAGGTTCGTTAAATATCATTAAGTTCTCAAATTTTTTATTAAATATTGTTATTGTTTATACCAAATTTTAAAATTATTATGTTTTCTTTTAGGTTTCTCCTTGGCATGTACTATGCAGTTGAAACTCTTCCAATTACATCAATCACGCACAAATTTTTAATTCGGGGCCACACCCAGAATGAGGGCGACAACGCTCACTCACTGAATGAAAAGGCAATTAAAAGAGCAAAAAAGTCTGGACCTATCTACAGTCCTCACCAGTACGTGCAACTCGTAAGGAATGCCAAGAAAACTGGTAATGCTTTTGTGGTTCACGAGCTAAACTCTGACGATTTTTATGATTTTAAAAAAGCTGTTTGAAGATATTGGGTTAAATATTAACAAAGATGTGAAAGGCAATCCGATAAAATTAACAGAAATAAAAGCTATTCGATTTGTAAAAAGTATTGACACTTACTCTATAAAGTACTCTTACGCAGATGATTGGCAACAAGTAAGCACAAAACCCACAAAAAATGTGAGGTAAACACGCTCGGACGTTAATTTAAGTAGGTTAATTTATCACAGAAATTTGCCTAGAGCCAGCTTATAATTCAAAGCTGGCAATTTCAGATCAAAAAAAGCAAGATTTGCGTATTTTGCTACAAAAAAATATTGTTCCTAGATGTTATTCTATGTTAGAAGCGCTCATAGCCCGGCGGCTTGCGTCGATCCTATGTGATCGACAAAGTTAAGCAACAGCGGGCGCGGTCGGTAGTTGGATGGGTGACCGCTAGTGGCAAAAATTTCTTGAGCGTTTCCGTGCTTCGGAGGGCACGTTAAGCCGTCGGTCCCGGTTGTTATCATAAGATAACAGTCGTTAAGCCATGTCGGAGGCCCTCGGGCGGTTTGAAAACTTCCGACACTCGGGTTGGCCACTAACCCCTTCACCAATCCGCTCTGGAGCAGCGTGGTGGAGTATGCTCTAGGCCTCCTCAAGAGGAGAGACCCGTGCCCAGTAGTGGGCCATTAATGGGTTGAAGCCAGATGTTATTCTGGATTTTACGAAAGCTTGTTTTAATTGTTTAGTAGTAGCTATACTAATAGATTTTCTTTATAAAAGTATTTTTTTATTCATTTACGTGATTATTTTGTAACTGAGAGTCATTTATGTACTCATAACGATAAAAGACTGAAACTGTTAAAAGTTTTCTTTAATTAATTAGGTATAAGTACAGACATGTACCTAGAGGGTATAAGCAATAAGGCAATCTAACATTAAAATAATTGTAGTAAATGACTTTGATTTAAACATGCCATATTAGTAACTGATAAGACTGTACTTAGTCTACAAAATGTTGATTAGTTCTTAAATGTAACTTAAGTATAATGTGAGAGGTACATAGCTATTATTGTGTGTTGGTTATTGCCATACATAAATTCATACACAGCTATGCAGCATAGCATTAACACATAATTATGTCATCGATATCTTTAAATTTTAGTATTAATATAATAAAAACAGAATATTAATAAAAAAAATGTTATTTTATTGGAGGAATCAAACGACTTAATTTCTTAAACTGTCTTCGTCGAGGGAAACAACGACGCAATTGTAAGTATTGAAATGAAAAAAAAAATTTTTTTGACCGTTTTTGGACTACTCAATAATAAAAAATGGGTTTATTTATGAAACAAAGGTTCCAGCTATAATAAAACAATTTGAAAATAATAATTAGCCGTAAGAATGCTTCAGAATCTTTTTTTGAAGTATAAAATAATCTTTATTCTGATCTGGTGTAAAGTTAACTAATTTGCATTTGTGTCACTGTCGCTCCAAATGAGCGATATGCTAGTGTTGTGTCGTGGTGTCGCAGGCGGAGCTCGGCAACACGAGCTTCAGCTCCCACACGGACCCGGACGCGGCGCGGGAGCGCGCGCGGCGGCTGGCGGGCGAGGCGCGGCGCGCGCGGGACGCGGCCGACGCGCTGGCGGCGCGGCTGCAGCGCTGCGACTTCCGCTACACGCCGCCCGAGCGGGACTTTGATCGCAACCGGGTCGCTGGTGAGTGGTGAACACACATGGTGCATAGCGGATAGCTGATTGTTACGTCACATTGTCATTCAATGGACACAAAGCAAAAGCACACACCGCACACTAGCAACCAAAATATGTGCGTAATACCAAAAAGAGTGTAGCATACACTCTGCGCTAATCTAAAAATCTTAAAAAAATAATTATTAAATGCTATATTAAAATTGTATAAATAATTTAAAAGTGACTAATAAAACTATATACATTACTTACAAACTAAATTAAAACTTAAAAGCAACATTTTATTAAAATGATAAAATAAATCGATACACACGCGGACAAAATAAATAATACTCCGGCGCTGTGTTATAGCTAATTCCTGCAGAGCGCAGAGTGAATGCTACCGTGTTCCGCGCGTTCGTTCACTCGCCGGCCGACCGGTCGCACATTCCACCTCGAATGCTAGGCGCGCGCGCACATTAACTTGCTACGCAATTTTATGTTCTTTCCGTTATTCGTTGCTATTAGAATTTATTTTCAAATCCTATCGTCTTACTTTCATACTTCTACTAAGTTTCTATGTTTCTTACTTCGTTCTATTTCTTACTTTGCTTAACTTGCTTTCTGCTGTAATATCTTTCTTATTAGTGAATAGAGTGGTGTAAATTGAACTGGACTTTAATTTCTAATCGCCCGTGCTACAGTAACTTATAACTCGCGCATCATACACACTTACAAGAGTATTACTTGACTCATACATGGAAATAAAACTTGTTTCTACACTGTGATTCTGTGTTCTATTAATATTACTTATCAACCCATCACTTCCGAAAGCGTGTTGGTAAATAATTCAATGAACAACATTAAATCGAAATGTATTCCAAAAAGTACCATTTTTTATTTAAAAAATGGACTTCCGGTTTGTATGGCCCACTTCCGGTTGTGGCCGGAAGTCGTAAATGTGCGCATCGGAAAGAGCAAGTGGCCTTACCCCTTAGACTACACTTAGTTTTCATAAAGGTGTCTTTGACGATCTTTTGAAACGGCACATTTGCCATATCCGGTCATATGATGTTTTGATTGTCCTATAGAGGGCGAAAATAGCATTTCCAGAAAAAACTTTTCATGCGAATGATGTTTATTTGTTGTAAAACAATGGTTCAAGCGAGTTTGAGACAAAATTAGGACCAACAAAGTTTTTTTCTTTTGATTTTGCTGAGAAAGCGCATATGTCACGAGATTGGGGCCGCCATTTTGAATTTAAGGGTCGCAAAAAGACTGACACCTCACGGCTTTTGAAAGTGGGAGTCAAGACCTTTCATTTGGGCCTTTGTAAGCCCCTATTGGTGTTATGCAGCTGCTTTTATATACGATTTGTGTAAGGGAAAGGTTCGGTCGCGTGGCTTAGGCGGCCGTATTGGATCTGGAGTGTGTATTCGCTGCAGGTGCCCATCGGCATTGGGGGCTAGAGATCAATACCTTTCATTTAAGCCCTGGTGGACCTCTTAGGGATCGGACCGGTTTTGGGCAGGGGGAGGTCACTGGTTGACAAAGAATACCTCATATATATATTAATATGTATGTACTTTATTTATATATTTGTATATATGAATAAATATGTGTTTGTGTATGTATATTGTAATATATTGTTATAAATATTATTCGCTATTTTTCATATCTGGCATTGTATGCACCTACTACATCTTCTCACCAGTTCCCAGGGTTGACTGGCAGAGAATGCCAATAGGCATTAAGTCCGCCCATTGTACCCCTTTATAATAAGGATGTTACAATAAAGGATAAATAAATAAATAAATAAATAAATAAATAAATGTACAGGTACGGTGTGCCGGCTCATCGATGTGTGCGACCCGGTGTACTGTACGGCGCTGGAGACGGCTGCAGGCGGCCGGGTGAGCGTCTTATTACAGTTTTTGGTCCTTGGGCCCGGATTCGGATTCCAAATTTCCATTTAAATACCTCCGGAACCGTAAGCATAAACTGTTTGCGGTCCCGCAGACGCGCACAGAAGCACACGTGCAGTCGCCTATACCCCGCACCCCGCACCCTCGCCGCGCTCAACGCTCTCCTGGTTGCATACCCTAAGTGTGACCTGTTCGCGGGTGAATGGACAGGAATATTGTCAGTATGTCTGAAGGACTGTGGGCGAGATGAATGAACTTGATGTATTTAATTAATGTAATTGGTGTATGCCGTATTAATTAAAGTAAAATATATAAATAAATAAAATAAATTTAAAATTCTTTAAAGAATACTGCGTTATTGGATATATTAAAATAATTGTTATATCAAGCCGTGTGTTTGTGTGTGTGTGTCAGCTGTACAACGTGGTGGTGGACACGGAGGTGACGAGCAAGCTGCTGCTGCAGCGCGGCGGGCTGACGGCGCGCACCACCATCATCCCGCTCAACAAGATCACCGGACAGGTTATCGACCGGGAGACCGTGCGGCTCGCGCAGGAGATCGTACGTACTTCCCTTGTTACTCTCGTTCAGGAGGCGGCAATGTAAACAAGTAATATATGTAGATCCATGGAATTTTTGTTCTAACGGTGAAATATCATAAGTACTATCGTAGAGGTTTCATCGCAGCCTCAACATTTTTCTGGTCCTTCGAGCCGGACTTGTAACAGCTTTATATGGCTATAGTGATTAGGATATTACAAATTCAAATTCATTAATTCATTGAGGTGTTTTACAATTGTAATTTTTAATTTTTACCACCGTTTCGTTAAGGTACTTAATCAGCGAGGAGGAAGCATTATTCTAATACAGCTACAGAATAATCCTCTAATCTAGTACAGAAATGGATGCGTCACTATCAAGCTAACACTACTAATCCAGGGCGGCGGTCCAGACAAAGTCCACCTAGCTCTCGACCTGATAACCTTCGAGGAGCGTCTCCGACCGGCGCTGGCGTGGGTGTTCGGCGGCACGCTGGTGTGCGCGGACCTGGAGACGGCCAAGCGCGTGACGTTCCACCCGCGCGTGCGGCGCCGCTGCGTCACGCTCGACGGGGACGTGTTCGACCCCTCGGGCACGCTCTCCGGTGGCGCTAGGGTTAAGGTAATACAACCACACACTACATGAGTAATGTTCGGTTTACACGTATTAAGTAGTTAACTAAATTTGAATTACTGGGACGGGAAAAACATCATCGCTGACGTGTACGTGCCACGTCCCGTACGGGATTCCGCTGCGTATGCACTATCCGATCGTATACATTTTTTATGGAACGATGTTTCCAAAACTTCACGTCCCGTGCGGGAAAAAACCCGTCATGTATGCATTGGGCTTTAGTAGGATAGTAGAACAAACGAGATACTCATCCTTACAGTGTGAACATTGCGAGTGAGCCGCTTGTGACTATGTTCAGGGCGGGTCGGTGCTGGTGCAGCTGGCCGAGCTGAAGGCGCTGGAAGCCCAGCTGCAGCAGCTGGAGGCGCAGCTGGCCGCCGCCGCCGCCGAGAGCGACGCCGCGCAGGCCGCCGGACAAAAATATGCCGCGCTGCAGCAGAAGTACGTCACTTACCTTACACACGGTGTCGTCATGACAGACTTTAAAGCTAAAGAAAAAAAATAGTACCAATGATACGGCGGTCTTGATACACCATGGAAAAATGAGATATAATTCATCCATCCAAATGGCTATAGTCGTTCTTGGACATCAATATAGTGTGCTTTGGGAATTGCCACTGATATTCTCTAAATTGCATTATAGTACGCTCAAGATCACCTTCTGTTACACTGAAAGATGTCGATAATAATGACACATTTTGTGTTTATGACATTTAGGGAGTCAGACTGAGACGTGACGTGACGGAAAGATACATAAAGAGGCCAGGTTGACTTGTTTGTCGCCATTGCATCGTTCTCATTGAACTATATACCTTTTGAAGCAGTCAATAAGGTCTATATTTTATTGAGCGTCGCGTCTTGGTGTTGTGGTTGTTGGTACGAAGGAGATGAAATTATAACCACGATTTACTTTTGAAAAAGATTTTTACTTTTTATAAAGAATTTTAATTAAAAAATTACAACTTGAACGTAAGTAATAGCGAGAATAAAGAAATTGACTACAATACAGATTCAAGGTTTAAAATATAAAAGATCAATGGTTATGAGTAGCTAATATCAAAAAAGAACGCGTACGTTCGCCGTCTGAGTCGGTCTCGCAATGGGGCGAGCTTGGTGGAAAGTTCAACTGGTTCGCTAGTGTTGCCACAGTGTGAATCAAGTATGTATGTGTGCTAGTGGTGTCTGGTGCGTGTTGCAGGCTGGAGATGTCTGCGCACGCGCTGCGCGTGGCCAGCGAGCGCGTGGCGGCCACGGCCACGGCGCAGCTGCACGCCGAGATCGAGGCGCTCAAACAGCGGGTGAGTAGTAGGTACACCGTACACGTGATCAGATACACTTTACCTTCAAAACAAAGCCTTCAATTTATAAATCAAACCAAAAAATGGACTGTGCTGAATAAAATTTCAGCATAATGTTGTATTGTCCAGGTAACGGAGTTGACCGCGGCCGTGGAGCGAGACAAGCAGACCCAGAGCGAGACGGCGGCGCGCGCGCGGGAGCTGGAGGCCAAGGTCAAGGACATCAAGGGCCACAGGGAACGGTAACACTATGCAAATGTTATTAATAGAAATACCGTTAAAATAATTTGCTTTAAATAGCTGGTTACCTATCAGCTGTAGCAACTTTAAGTCAAACTCAATGATGTGAGTATCCTTCTAGGGACGACCTCTAAATTTTCAATGGTCCTTCGAGCCGGATAAGGGTAGCTAACAACAGAATTGGTGCTATTATTACGAACATGTCCAACATTATTTCCCGGTAGAAATTGAGAAACATTGTTCACTGTTAAAGATTGAGAAACAACACAACACTGAATATTACACTGAAATATTTGCACACAGAGAGTTCAAGAAAGCCGAGGAGGCGTTAAAGCTCGCACAGAAAGCAGCGGCGGAGCACAGCGGCTCGTGGGCGGCGCGCGAGCAGGAGTACGCGGCGCTGCAGCTGGAGGCGAGCGAGCTGGCGGCGGCAGTGGCCAGCAGCACCCAGCAGCTGGCCGAGAGCGGCGCCGCGGCGGGGGAGCTGCGCCGCGCGTTGGAGCTGGCGCGGGAGGAGCACGAGGCGGCCGTGGTGAGTGGTGATATACATGTTACACTTTGTCTCAGTGGTGTGGCGTGTAGAGGGTTCGAATAAAACGTCCGGCTTGATTGAAGTCAGGTTTATTACTCTCCTCAAACATCATCAAATAATATTTAAGTAATACAATTGATTAGGATTGTCATTACACTACACAGTGCTTGCGAGTGCATAGTGTTATAGCAAACACATTTTGGTTTGTGTAGAAGTTGCTAGTTAAAGGCTGTTGTTTAGGTAAATTCACTTTATTAATATAATTATCTCCTAAATACAATTCGCTAGCTGAGTACACGCGACGCGGGCGACGATTGCTTATGTACTAACTTAATTGTTATAATTTCCCACGCGCGGTACTCAAAATTGCTGACAATACTAAATGTTAAGGAATGTACGGTGTTAGCCCGTACATGCTCCCGGGGGAGATAAAATATCTTAATTAAATGATACACTAAAATGCCATAAATTTCAGTCACTTAAATTAAATTCACTGGTTTACGTGGATTAGGCTCGGTGCCTTGATCTCGTTTACGCGCACTTTCACTGATTTCACTGTAAACCACACATTTATTACACTTTGCACTCTCACTGCTGGTGCCGTGCTCCTCCTTGACCGACGGCGTCTCGACGACCGTCGCTCGGCTCGGCTGCCCCGGGGCGCTAGCGACACGCCAGCGGCGCCTCACTCGTTTGCACCCCAGTATCGCTCCTGCGATGCTCACACCCGCAAGAAGTAGATAAATTGCAACGTACTGATGGACGTCGTGGACAGACAACTGTACGTCCGCTAGCTCGGCTTGATCCTTTACGTATTGGATACTCTGGTCGATTTTGGCTAAGTTAATCTTTCTGCTTTCAGTATCGGTGTCAGTCATATCAACCAACGAAATAGATAAATTGAATAGATGATTAATTGGCGGTACATCCGTGACAATTACCTCTGGCTTCAGATGTAAAGTATCGGGTTTTCGGAGCTTGTGTGAATAAATGATAGTGTCGTCCGTCTTTATCATGCACTCGCCCGATGTAACTATGCCCGCACGCGTTAGGCGATAAGAGGTAACCTGACCCACTCCACAATGAGTTCGCACGGTGCACTGGTTGCAGCAAAAGTACAGGTAGGTATTTAATTGATTTAAGCTGACCCACCTGCTGTTACACGTAGTCGCAGTTAATCGACACGTCCTTGTCTTGTCAGCGGTCTCGCAAAGGTCGTCATCTCCTCTCAGCTGATGAATAGGTGACTGTAGGTAACATAGGTAAGTATCTAATTCGTAAGTTAAACACTCGCTTACTTGCCTTTCAGTTATGGTAATGTACACTCGGGTGCAATGAAATCGCACATTTGATTTTTTTCTGCAAAATACAAATTATTTTTTTTTCTGAAAGATACATATATATTTTTTTAATATGGAATTAAAGCTGGTTTCATTACCTATCCAACGATACCATACAAGCCGTTATTACTTTATCCTACTGCCAAAAAAAAACACCAATTACAAATTCATCCTTTATTAAAAGAAGTTTCCTTGACAAAACTGTGTGGGAAATGAAGGCTTAAAAAAAAAACACCCTTTTCTTACAAAAATACCTTTATTAATACGAAGTGTTACCCCCTCTTACTTGAATTACCGCTCGACACCGGTTTCCCATCGACTCTATCAAGTGATTGATAGAGTCTTGTGGGATAGCGTCCCATTCCTCCTTGAGCGCAGTTTGCAGCTCCTGGAGATTAGCTGGAGCAATATTTCGGTCTCTTATTTTCCTTTTTAAATTGTCCCAGACGTGTTCGATCGGATTAAGGTCCGGACTCCGAGCTGGCCACACCATTGTTTTGATATTCACCTCTTGAAGGTACTGCGTTACAATTTGAGCGGTATGGGGTCTTGCATTGTCATGCATAAAGAGAAAGTTCTCTCCAATGAAACCGCTAAATGGTACGACATGTTCCTGGAGAACTTCTTCGACGTACCTCCGAGCAGTTAGTCCCCTTGTTGGACGCCTTATATTGGCCCCAGTGAGGAAGACAAGCTCAGTTTTGGCTTCCAAAGAGATTCCACCCCAGAACATACACGAACCACCGCCATATGCAACGCGTTCCGTGATGCAACACGGGGCAAATCTCTCTGTAGGCCTTCTATAGACCCGCCCTCGTCCATCATTGCCATGGAGACACATCCTAGACTCGTCTGAGAACAGAACTGTTCGCCATTGGTCGACTGTCCAGTTCACATGTTCCTGTGCAAATCGAAGACGGGCTTGGCGGTGAGCTGGCGCCAATTTAGGGCCGTTTGCTGGCCTATGCGCTGTTAGGCCGCCTTCAGCAAGTCTCCTTCTGACCGTCCACCGACTGACTTCCACTTCACGCACCTCTTGGAGATGATGTGCAAGATCAACGGTTGTCAGGCGACGATTTCGCAAAGCCGTCGTTACGAGAAATCGGTTGTCGCGCTGAGTTGTAGCTCTAGCTCGACCAGATCCTCTTCGTCGTTCATAGCCACCAGTCTCCCGATAGCGCTGGTATACACGACGAACTGAATATCGACTGATATTCAGCTGTCGAGCTACAGCACTCTGGTTCTGGCCTGCTTCAATTAGAGCAACGACTTGAGCGGCTTTTTCTGGCGTAGTATCCATTTTCTTCGATAATTATTGCAGCTGTAGTCACTGGACGTCCTTTCAGTTTGAGCGTTGAAATGCAACTGATGACATTTTACTCAAAACATGCCTTTTTATACCTGCATTAGTCTGGCAAACTACGGTAACCTAAGGGAGTTAATTTTAGGGTTTTTTTGTTGTCATTAATTCTTGGCCGTAGGGTAAAGTAATAACGGCTTGTATGGTATCGTTGGATAGGTAATGAAACCAGCTTTAATTCCATATTAAAAAAATATATATGTATCTTTCAGAAAAAAAAATAATTTGTATTTTGCAGAAAAAAATCAAATGTGCGATTTCATTGCACCCGAGTGTAGGTATCTTTTCGTAAATTAATCGCTACGTATTTAGATTTAGGTATCAAAGTTAACATTGTATTATTTTTAGCTTCTGTAGGAATAGGTATAAGTTGATATAGCTCGTAGTTGTCTCTGTTTATTAGGGGGATTCTTATTTCAAATAGTAGGTAATCTTTTAACATTCTTGTTTTAACTTTGAGTAAAGTATAAATGTTACGTAGGTCTCTGTGGACATTCTGTACAGGTAAACTGAGGTCGGACGGTAGCTGTGTGGAAATTATACTGAGTTCATGTAGCAGTTGTTCGGGAGTAATCAGATGAAAATTGAATTTCCCGTGGTAGATGTCAGTTATCTGGTTCAATAGCATACCCTGGAGCTCCCTCAAATTATTTAACATATTACTGGCTGCCAGAGCTCCAAGAGACAGGTCGTTTCCAATGTTATTTTGGTTGATCTGATTCGCTAGCTTGGTAAGTGATTCGCTGAGAGTATTTAGGTTTTCATGTATCGCTTCATGCTGCTTGCTCATAGTATCTTCGGCGCGTTTAAGAAGATTATATTCTGCTTCCACGATCGAAGTTTGATTTTTCCACAGACCCGTTAGATATTTTTGATTAGTACGAATTTGAGCTATGTCTCGCTGATACTGTTCGGCAAACCGCTCATCTAATACTCCAAATAGATAATTAGATACATAGCCAACTCCATTGATTAACCCGCGACGCCGTCTTGGCTGCGAGCTACTATGCTGTGTAAGCAACATTTGATTATAGTATTGCAGTTCTGAATAGCCATGACGTAGTTGTGTCAATAGCACATCACAATGAGATGTATAATTTGATAATACGCAGGTCCGGTTCAAATGTTTTATATATTTATGTAATGCAAAGTTTCCTTGCCAGAACGGTTCCAATTCATAGTAAACTACTAGCTTCCACTCGTCTTGAACAAATTGTAGGTTAGAGATTTTATCAAAATATAGGCTTTGATTACGATTTAGTTCATTCACATGTAATTGGGCTTGTGTAGATGTAAAAATATTCATAAATAAAATTATATATAACAATGTTGTTATAATGCTAGTAGGTTTAGTGATCTTTACACTCGTTACAGCTGCGGAGGTGGTAACGTTGGTCTCCTCCGCAGTTTGTTGTTGCACAGGTAGCACAGATAGCTTTAGCACCGGTCTTTTCATGTAGCCATTTCTTGTTTTCAGGGTCACGACTCGTACAATGCCATCAGTTCCCGGATGTAATTCCACGACTCTACCCATTGACCATTTTCCAGGTGGTAGGAGGTCCTCGTGGATGCAAACGATATCACCAATCTTCATGTTCTGCTGCCGCTTGAGCCACTTGCTTCTCACCGTTAGCTGGGTTAAATACTCCGTTTTCCACCTCTTCCAGATATCATCTAACAGTTTTCTTACCAATTGCCATCTAGTTCTCGCATCCTTATTCGTTTCAATTACAGTTAAATCGGCTCGGCAGGTAAGAAAGTGAGCTGGTGTCAATACCTCAAGGTCTTCTGGATCTTCTGTCAGCGCACAAAGCGGTCTCGAGTTGAGGCACGCTTCAACTTGGGCTAGGAGTGTCGAGTACTCTTCAAAGGTTAGCTTTTGGTCACCGATCACCGGTTTTAAATGACTCTTGATACTACGAATTCCTCTTTCTTGCAATCCCGAAGCGCTTGGCCACCGTGGAGCTTGGAAATGCCACTCGATGTTCATATCTGTAACTTCCTTCAAGAAATCTTTATCAATAATTTGTTGTAGCTCGAAGTACTCCTCCTGTAGGCTCCGATTCCCCTTGATAAAGTTGGTGCCATTATTATCGCTGTACATATGGTGCGGCGCACCACGTCTGGCAGCCATCCTCCTCAAGGCTGATAAAAAGGCTGCGCTTGTCAGGTCTGAAACTAGCTCAATGTGTACGGCCTTGGTTACCATACACACGAACAACACAATATACCCTTTAGTAGTTTTAATGCCTCTACCACTATTTGCTTTGATGTCTACAAATCCCGTTAAATCCACCCCCGTATGATAGAAGGGTGGGGCCTGTGTAGTTCTTGATTCTGGAAGGTTTCCCATTAGTTGGTGCTGATGCTGCGGTTTATGCTTTCTACAAATAACACACATTCTAATTTGCTTTTTGACCGCTCTGTTTCCTCCCAGAATCCACCACTTCTGTCTTATCCACGTAGCGGTTAGCCGGGCACCCCCGTGAAAGGTTTGTTTATGTGCTTCGTCAATGATTAGGGTTGTTAAGCGGCTGTTATGAGGTAATATAGCTGGATGTTTAGTTTCAGGATTTAAATTAGATTTTTCTAGTCTCCCGCCGACGCGCAAAATACCGTCCCGATCGATAAATGGATTTAGATTTAATAACTTGCTGTTTGATTTTAAAGTATTATTTTTCTTCAAATAATTAATGTCTTCGCTAAACTCGCAAGCTTGCACGTGTTTAGTAATAAGTAATTTCGCTTTGTGTAATTCTTGCAACGTAAGATATGTTGGCAGCTGTTTACGTTTCAAGTTCATCGCCCGTAGTATCCATGCAACAATGGAAATTATTTTTGTTATTGAATTATGTCTAAGTAAGAGCTCATTAATTATTGTGGGTTCCGTAGAATCAGTTTGAATGACGTTTGATAGCTTTGCTCGTATTTCAATGTCGGTTGTATATATCTCTTGCTCTTCTTTTTGCTTAAATGACGTCAGCCAAGCTGGTCCTTCCCACCACAAGGTATTTTCACGTAACTGTGTAGCTAGCTGACCCCGACTGGCACAGTCAGCGGGGTTTTCAGACGACTTTACGTAACTCCAACAACGACTAGGCATTACTGAAGTGATAAGCTTGACTCGATTGCTTATGAAAGGCTTCCACCTTCCTGGATCGCCTTGTAACCAACCTAGGACTACTTTAGAGTCACACCACCCGTAGACTTCGATTTTATAGCTTGATAAAATTTGTAAAATTTTGTTCATTAGTTTGGAAAGTAGCTGAGCTCCGCTAAGTTCTAACCTCGGTAATGTGACATCTTTTGTTAACGGTACGAGTTTGGTTTTAGCGGCTACTAATACAATCGATGTTTTATCGTTGTTTTGAATTCGCGCGTAAATAACGCATGCATAGCCCCTTAATGATGAGTCACAAAATCCATGCAACTGAATAGTATCACCTTTACAGCTCCTAATCCATCTAGGTACCTTACAGTGCTCGATGTTGTCTATATCTCGTCTTAACTTTACCCAGTTTGAAAAAATATCGTCCGGTACTGGGTCGTTCCAGTCAAGGCCAGCTTTCCAAACTTCTTGAAATAATAATTTTAAATTCATGACGACCGGAGATAGCCACCCCAGAGGATCAAATAGTTTTGAAATTTCGCTTAATAAAATTCGTTTTGTCGGCTTCGATGTTAAATCATTGCTTAGTTGGTGTTTAAAAGTAAATGTATCCTCCCCTACGTTCCAGGTCAGGCCCAAGGTTTTTGTATCATCTGATTTAAAAATAAACTGGTTATTGCTACGTTTATGATCTTCTTTTAAGCTTTCAAGTAAATCGATATAATTTGAAGCCCATTTCCTCAAAGTACATCCACCCGATTTTACTAATTTGTTAAGATTAGTTATTAATTGTTGACCTTCTTCTATTGAGTGAGCACCTGTTAAGAGATCATCCATAAAAAAATCTTCTTTTAGGACCTTACACGCTTCTGGATATTTTTCTCGCTCGTCTTCAGCCAGCTGCTTCAACGTCATCATTGCTAAAAATGGTGCGGCTTTTAACCCGTACGTTACCGTCCTCAATTGGTACGATTTAAGTTGCTCGTTGATTGAATCCCGCCAAATGATTTTTTGGAAAACCTGATCCGCTTTATTTACTATAATTTGGCGGTACATTTTCTCAATATCAGCCGTCACTACATACCGATACTGTCGCCATTTTATGATCAAAGACTGAAGATCCTTTTGTAGATTCGGTCCGCGAAGCATGACGTCATTAAGGCTTACCCCCGTAGATGTTTTAGCGGACGCGTTGAATACGACTCAGAATTTATTGATGTTGTTTTCCCCCGCTTGCTGTACACAGTGATGTGGTAGGTAGCAATCCTGCGTGCCCATCGCCTCATCATCACATTGTCTCATATGATCCAAGTCCTTGTATTCCGCTATGAAGTCCCTATACTGGCTCGCTAGCTGTGGCTGTCTTATTAGCTTTTTTTCGAGGTTGAGGAATTGCGCTATAGCTATGTTTTTTGACAACCCTAGAGTATGTAACTCATTCGTTTTCATCGGTAATCTGACTACGTACCTACCGTCGCTTTGGCGTTCCGTAGTCGCTTTATAAAATTCAACACACTCCTGATCCTCGCTAGATAAAGTTGAGCTATCCTCGATATCCTCTAATTCCCAAAATTTCTTAATATCCTCTATGTTATTTACGACTACATTACAGTGTAAAGTTTTCATCATAGACCCGCATAAAATCCATCCCAGATGTGTTTGTTGTATAATAGGTAGTGAACTATTCTCGCTTTTAATGATTCCACCTAACATAATGGTAGAATAAATATCCGCCCCAAATAATAAATCAACGCGACGACTGACGTTAAATTCTGGATCCGCGAGCTGGACGCCGTTTATATGTGACCACGATGGTTTATTAAAAGATTGAGTGGGTAGATTTTTGATTAAGTTATTCATCACAAGTACGTCTGCATTAAATGAAAATTCGCTGTACATAGACGAACATTCGATATTTATCATCCCTTTGCTGTTGCTTTGCTTCTGTCCTATACCAAAAACTACCCCACTGCAACCCCTACGCTTTATTCCTAATATCTGAGCTGCGTTTTCAGTTATCAATGATACTTGCGACCCCTGATCTATCAAAGCGCGCATAATATGTTTAGAACCGTTTGCTGCTGTAACATATACTAAGGCTGTTGCTAGAAGAACCTGAGATTCATCCCCTTGTGTCACATGGGTTGTATTAGACACGTGTTTCGACGTTTCAAGTGAAGTTGATGGCGTGGCTTGTAGGCATGCGTCGTGCAATAAAGTGTGATGTTTGCACTTACAATTGCGACACCTTTTAGTAGAAATACATTCCTTTCCGTTATGATCGAACAAGCAATTCTTACAAATATTCATTTGGTTCACCGTTTTAAGTTTTAAGTTATGCGGCATGTTAATAAAATTTTTGCATTGATACAATAAATGATCCGGTTGCTTGCAAAGAAGACATTTGAAACCATATCCGTTAGCAGTCGGTTTCCAAGCGGGTTTCGTATTATTGTATGATGCGAAATGTTTCTGTGCAATATTATTTGATGTAAAGTTATTTGATTTTAAGTTATTGTAGTTAGGTTTAGGTATGCTAGTTTTATGCGTAGATTGCTCTTGTTTTCTACGAGATGCTTCTAAGGTTGTAAATTTGAATTCCAGGAAAGACATAAAATCTTGAAGGTCAGGAAGTTCCCTCGGATTTTTTATAGATTCGATGTAGTCCGCAAAGGTGTTCGAGTCTAACTTTTGGGATAAAAGATAAACTAAAATAGGATCCCACGTTCTAGTATCCACCCCGAGGTTCTTGACAGCGTTTAAGTTTTCTACAATAGAGTCATGAAGCTTTTTAATTTAATTTAATTAAATAATGTAATAAGTAGTAGTAAGTACTGTCTGTAACTGTGAGTAGGAAAAAAAATAATCCCGGGAGTTTCTTGCCGCTTCTTCTACCGGGACCACTCACGGTAGGGATTTGTTGAAGCGATGGCGTTGAGTGACTTTCGAAAAGTGTTTGTAACAAACCTACATCGAATAAACTAATTTCATTTCATTTCATTTCAATATGTATTACCGACGGTTGTTGAGCGTTAGGAATATTCAACAATAAATTCATATGCGATGTAAATATTTGCTTTTTGTTATTGTAACGATTATTTAAGATATCCCAGCACACAGAGTAGTTATCGGAACTAACCGGCATATGACGAATCAATGACTCCGCTTCACCTCTCAGCTTGCTCTTTAGAAACTGCATCTTTTGTGCATTCGATAAAGATGGATTGTTGTGTACCGCTTCAAAAAATAAATCTTTAAAAGAGGTCCATTGATTGTAGCTACCTGTGAACGTAGGTATGTCCATGACTGGTGTAGATTTTTCTCTATGAGATACTGCCCACATTTTACGATTAATGTTCTTCTTTAGGTTAAAGTAAGTTTGCTCATGCATGCTAAATACTCCCTGATAAGTAGACTCCTCTCCATCCATCTCGGCTTCAATTTCCCAATGCAGGTTGTCTATCGCAGACCAACGTGACTCTAAATTTCTCAACGTATCCTCAAACTCCCATTTTTCGTTAATATTGTCTACCTCAATATTAGCTACCGTCCTAGAGAAAGCCCTGAAGTTTACATACTGCTTACGTAACATATCATCACCTCTACTAGATACTCCCCTAGATACCTGTTGCTGATGCTGTGCTGAGCGTCCCGCTGGCTCCTGGACGTCTCGTGACAGAGACTGGCTAGCGGCTGCTGGTTGATCACGACTTTGCTCCTTCTCTGCTTGCTTTAGTGTCCCAGGCTGTAAGGTTACCTGCTCAGCTGAGTCTTTAGCCACCCGAGATAATAGATCTGCTTGCTGCTTCATAATCGTCTCTTTCAACGACTTATACGACGACATCGTGTGTGAATAATCTCCGTTAATATGATAAGATTCCTCACGGGTATCGTACCTTGATAATTGTAGATGGTTGCTCTCGAACTCCTTCCAGTAAGTCTCTAAGGTTTCCAACTTACGATTAAAATAATCAACATTCGCTTTTCTCTCCGCTCCATCTTTCATAAAATTAATGCCTAGTTTACGTATAGCATCAATTAAATCTTCTTGCTTTTCTAATAAAGATTCCATTGCTAGTTAGTTGGTTGCTTGCTTAATATATAAAGTAATTGGAATGATCTTACTTGGATTCCGACGCTGCTTGCCTTTGCGCAATCCAATGTAATCCGAAGCTTGGCACTGTAATCCAAAATTGCTAGTTCACTCCGCACACACGAAATTGGGTCCCGTCTGTACGGAGACTCGAAGGACCATGTAGAAGTTGCTAGTTAAAGGCTGTTGTTTAGGTAAATTCACTTTATTAATATAATTATCTCCTAAATACAATTCGCTAGCTGAGTACACGCGACGCGGGCGACGATTGCTTATGTACTAACTTAATTGTTATAATTTCCCACGCGCGGTACTCAAAATTGCTGACAATACTAAATGTTAAGGAATGTACGGTGTTAGCCCGTACAGTTTGACTTCTATCAAAATAGAAAGAAAGGATCGATTGTTTGTACTGCCATCTTTGTCTTTTGCGTTTGTCAAGTGTGTAAAACAAGTTTGACACTTTGAAAATGGACTACTATGCGTCCGTTCAGTTAAGTAATATAAAGTCCAATGCATACGTAACGGGTATTTTCCCCGTCCCTTACGAGTCACGTTCCGTACGGGATTCCGCTGCGTATGCACTATCGTATACTTTTATATGAACCGATGTTTCCAAAACTTCACGTCCCGTCCCGTACGGGAAAAAACCCGTTACGTATGCTTTCGGCTTAAATGGAATATCAGTACCAGTACAATACAAATAACCGTCTACTGTCCAGGAAGCAGTAAAGAAGCTGCAGGGCCGCATAAAGAAGCAGAAGGCGGAGATCGCGGGCCGCAGCGGCGACATCGCGCGGCTGCTGCAGCGGCGCGACGCGCTGGGCCGGGCCAGCGCCGACCTGCAGCTCAAGATCAAGCAGCTCGAGTTCAACGTCACCGAGCTCCGGACCGAGGCCGATGACTGTCAACAGAAGGTATGGTACTAGGGTAGTCTTACATCCGGAGACTGTAGGAAGTCCTGCTGACTCGTGTGGCTGAGTCAGCGATCTCTTGCCTAGTCCCAGTTCCCACCTTAGCCGTTAGTCAGTCTACTTCGGAACTCCATCGGAAACGGTTGCCTCCAGATCCGTGCTGATCTGATTATTGTTTTTTTTTTAAAAAAAGCCTCCCATAATCCTCCCCGTAACAGTATGAACACAGTGTATTTATTAATGTCATCGTAGCAAATGAAGTAAAATAAACATTCCTTTAAGTCAGCTGCTTTACCGTGGGGTAATGTATGTTATAGTAGTCGCAGTAACTCGATATATTGCGCGCTCACTCGCACTTACGTCTTAGGTCTAACGCCCTAACTCAGATTTACCAACGGTTAATTAAATCGCTCCTTAGTACAGAATTTGTATGGTGATTCTTTACTTAGGAGTGATTAAAGCAACCGTTAGTGACTCTGAGTTGGGAGGTAAGTGTTTTAAGCTTAAGTCTAAGTTTCTTCACTTAAGAAAAACGATAAAGATAAAACATATGGCCAGTGCAATAGCTAAATAGGTGACCGTATCGACAGATCAAGTCCCTGGAGTCGGAGAATGCGTGGATCTCGTCGGAGAAGCAGTACTTCGGCGCGGCGGGCGGGATGTACGACTTCGGCGCGCGGCAGGCGGGCGTGGCGGCGCAGCGGCTGGGGCAGCTGCGCGAGCGGCGCGACAAGCTCGCGCGCGGGCTCAACGCGCGCGCGCACACGCTGCTCGGCAAGGAGGAGGAGCAGGTGGCTTTGTAACTTTTTTTAAAATACACATTGTGCGATATTGTGACGTCATTCAAGTTAATGTCATCAAGTTTTGCACCCTGTTCTTTAAGTACACTCATTTCGACACAGCAGAACAGAACAAGAACACAAACGACGTTTTTGCTTCTAGAAAATGTTGTCTAATAATACCCAGGACCTTCTCATTTAACGAGGAAAGACTAGTGGATCTGAAAGTTTGACATTAAAGTATATACATTAATGTATAATGATGTGTTTGACATGATATAATAATGTTCCGGTGTGTGTGGCACACGTGTCAGTACCAGGACGTGATGCGCAAGAAGAAGATAGTGGAGGCGGACCGCGCCAAGCTGGTGCAGGTGATGGCCGAGCTGGACGAGAAGAAGCGGCGCACGCTCGTCTCCGCCTGCGACCAGGTCAACAAGGTCAGCCATCAGCCGCATTCCACCAGTTAATACATACCACATAACATTAAATAAACATAGCTGTAGTAGCAGTAGCGAAGAAATAACTTCGTGACGTCCGCCTGGATGCGTATTTCCGTTTACGTGTTCAGTAGGAGGCAGTATTGCCTCGAAATGCGGACGGATTTGTCACGCTATTCTCTTTGAAAATTCGTGCTAAATTCAAGGCACGAGTCCCCCAATCGAGCACGGGTTTGCGACGCCCGTGAGCCCTGATTGGCGTATTTATTTCCGTGTTCAATAGGAGGCAATACTCGTCGGGATTATGGAGACTAAAATGTTCGATTTCAGTTCAATAATGCAACAAAACTACACTTCGTCATAAATGTCGACGGAACCTCGCTTCGCGGGGTGCCTATTTCCGCGTAAAAAATATAAGAACCTAACCTAACCCATTCCGTTATGGATTCCTATAGCTACGAGTCATAGCTACGAGTATATTCATTGCGGGAGACTTCGCCTCCCGTCCCGAGCTCCCCTTAAATGGGGCTTCCCCCCTTCCCCCTTTAGCAGGTGGCCCCGGTCACAGGTGGCTTGCCCTCCATGATTCCCTCCAGCGAGATTTGCGCGCGAACTTCATGCATAAGTTGCATGCATCGCCATGAACACGTGTTTATAAGAACAGTTTGCGTTGCAAATCCGTGCGGAGCATGGGGTTGGAAAAGGAATTAGCGTGATAAACCCGTACGCGTTTTGAGATAATACTGCCTCATATTGAACACGTAAATGGAAATTATGTTTTTTGAAGTGTATTATTTGGGTGGAGTAGCATTGAAATAATGGAAAGTATACATTTGTCTGTAGGATTTCGGGTCCATCTTCAGCACGTTGCTGCCGGGCGCGCAGGCGCGACTCACGCCGCCGCCGGGGCTGTCCGTGCTGGACGGGCTAGAGGTATGCGCTGCTATACAGACTATACAGGATGAATTTTTCAAGAGGGCTCGGATGGTTAAATCCGATACTACGAGGAATAGCGAAAAGTGCTCAAAGGACTCTTGGGCCCGAATTTGACAACTAAAACTGCGTTATTGGATTTAAAAAAATCAATTTTAATAGAATCGAAACCATTGATTTTGTGAAAAAATAACTTTCTGTGTTATTACACCATTCGATAGTGTCGCTAATAAGGATCGAATTGTGGGAAATAATAACATACGGCAAACTGAATGAATACAAAACAGAAATTAGTTTAGGCATAAAATGATGTTGTTTATCTTTAGCCCAATGCATACGTAACGGGTTTTTTCCCGTACGGGATTCCGCTGCGTATGCACTATCCATACATTTTTTATAAAACGACTAGCTGACCCGGCGAACTTCGTATCGCACCAAACTATTTTTTTTCTAAAATAAAAAATAGCCTAAGTTACTCCTTGTTACATCAGCTATCTGCCAGAGAAAGTCCCGTAAAAATCGGTCCAGCCATTTCAGAGATTAGCCGGAACAAACAGACAGACAGACAGACAAAAATTGAGAAAACTGTTGTTTTGGTATATGTACCGTGTATACATCCAACTGCACTTGGTAAAAAGCGGTTATTTTAATATTACAAACAGACACTCCAATTTTATTTATTTGTATAGAGTATAGATGTTTCCAAAACTTCACGTCCCGTTCCGTACGGGTAAAATCCCGTTACGTATGCATTGGCCGTTTAATTTAGTTCTTCATGTGTGTGTGTGTGTGTGTGTGTGGTGGGGTGTAGGTGAAGGTGGGGTTCAACAACACATGGAAGGAGTCGCTGGGCGAGCTGTCGGGCGGGCAGCGGTCGCTGGTGGCGCTGTCGCTGGTGCTGGCCATGCTGCTGTTCAAGCCGGCGCCGCTCTACATCCTGGACGAGGTGGACGCGGCGCTCGACCTCTCGCACACGCAGAACATCGGACAGATGCTCAAGGAACACTTCAAGCACTCGCAGGTATGACGCGTTGTAATATGCCGTGCCGTAAGCTCTATTGTAGTAAAAACTGGTTGCCTAGACAAAATATGTTATACCTTTTTGGGCGTATCGGAGGGGGGGGGGGGGGGACACAGGAGGGGCAGCTGCACACCCTTTATTTTTAAGGGAAGGGGTGGGGGGGGATCCTCTGGTCAAAAACCGTGGGCCAAAAATCGTGTAATTTTTTTATTGACACATTTTTATTGACTTTATACAAATTTCAATATCATTTAAAATATGAAATAGAAGAATTTTATTTTGTTTATTTATCTATTTAATTAATATTGTAGTGTTTTTTGGTTTGCTTTCCAGTTTATAATAGTGTCGCTGAAGGACGGCATGTT
This sequence comes from Thymelicus sylvestris, assembly GCA_911387775.1. Classification (NCBI taxonomy): domain Eukaryota; kingdom Metazoa; phylum Arthropoda; class Insecta; order Lepidoptera; family Hesperiidae; genus Thymelicus; species Thymelicus sylvestris. The sequence continues at coordinate 14,407,855 of OU426905.1, read as the reverse complement.
CAACAACGCCAACGTGCTGTTCCGCACGCGCTTCGTGGACGGCATGTCCTCCGTGCAGCGCACGCTCAACACCAGGAGATAGACGCCACACTTATCCAGGATTGTGGATAGATAGACTGTCAGAATTGGAAATTATAAACTTACAGACAGATAGCTTGAAGGCTTTCAGGCTAATAAGCCGCACCGGACCATTGTAATAATTATGTGCAACGTCTAACATTCCATCGCTACTAATGAGTTATAATTTTTTATGAACGTATGACCCTGTAAGCTAAAAGAGCTGTCGTTTTACAAGAAAATTACTATGTAAAGAATTGTTTGTCGATTGCTGGTGTCTCGCCAGCTTAGTACAACTGTTATCTTTAGCATTAATGATAAGTTTACAAACGTATTCAGTGTCATAGTTTAATTAGGTGTTATTAAATAAATGTTTTGAATTATAAATATTTTATTTTGTTTACGTTCTTCAGTAATTAACCTAAATGTTCATGTTACTTAATTAGGTATACCATAAGGCACCTAAGCAATGTAACCACATAATTTAATCCGTAGGTTACATAAAAGAACTGAAGCTCAAATGTGAATAATTGAACAACAGCAATAAAATCACAAAAGTCAGTTACGTGTTATAACGTGACTACACGACGTTGGGGACGAAGTCGTTAATGGCTTCTTTATATCCTTGTATTAATAATCCTTGTTCCGGGCATCTTTGATATACATAATATTCGTTTATACAATACAACAATTTTGTTGTTACCTTACACAGCAGAAACACAATCTTACAATTAGTCCCTGAGATGATACCTATTGCGTTAAATTGTCTATCGACCTTAAAACTCAATATAATTCAATACAAGTCACAATTTAAGTAATCAGATTTTCTTTTCTTATCGACCTGAGTTAGCACCTTCGACAAGTTGACCCACAATAGAGTGCTAATCAGCTGACAGGCAAAACCCATAGTCTTAAAAATCTTCTAAAGTACATAAACGACTTAATATCAGTCTTTGTCCTCGAAATTACCAAAGCAAGACAGAAAGACACTCAAAGTTTTATTTACAATTTTATCATCCTATATAAATTCGCCCAGTCTATAACTTTTCTAATAAAGTTAGTAGTACGTTTAAACTGAACGTCTGTGGAAAGTTATACCGGTAGATATTTGATATGCCATAAACGTATGCATATACCGCGGAGTCGGGCCGCTTCGCCCGTCCGTTAAAAATTCCATTACGCGCTAAACATTCTCCATAATACTCACCTGCTGTTGGAAAATAAAACTTTACCATTGAAAGCTGACTTGCTCACTTTAATATCTGGAATTGATCCCACGTATAATATTTTATAGTCGACGATAAACCTGGCGGCCATCGCGACGGGATTTCATATTGACTCGGTCCGGAGTCCGTTTATTTGAGTGGATCAAAATAATAATATCTGATATTGGAATGCACGAGATCCTTCATAGCTACAGACGAGAACGGTCATTCCAATGAACATCTGCTGCGTCCTGCACTTTTAGCAAGTGCAGCTTTTCGCTTCGATGTGAAAACGACGCGTGCATGGTCACGATATCACAAATAAATAAGCTATGCATGCATTTTGATGTGATCAGGATAGCAAACGAGTTCACAGTGCCACACCATCTCGTGTTGCATGGTTCCATGATAATCCTCGAACTGTTGGCGGTACCGCCCCGGGCGAACCATATAGTATACCATTTAGCTAACGTACGAGTATCGTCACCGGTTTCTTTAAGATGCATTCAGTTACGCAATTATAGCCTAACGTGTTTTTTTACAATCCGACAAACAGTGGTGCAGTGCAGAGGGCGAAATTGAAATGATTTTCCTTTAAGTAGCTACCCTTTAAGTACGCTAGGTGGCGCTGACGGCCTGTATTCTAATGATTCAGCAATCGGCACTGTGATTGGACGGGATTAAAGCAGTTACATTCTTCTGTGAAGATCGTGCTATGTTGCTAGAAGATTCTGGAGACTGATTATTTTTTTATGCCTCACCAACAACTTTAAGAGAAGATGTGGATTGTGGTCCTATCATCGAACTACGTATCGTACAATACACGACCGGAGAGCGGCATTTTATACATTAAGGACAATAAAATCTATGAATGCTATGAATGAATGAAGTAACAGTACCTAATCCTGCCTATCATCTACTGTCAGGGACCGCTTTCCACTTTCCCTTGAAATTTTTCGATCGTAAGAAGTTAATTTATTGGTCCTGCGGCTGCGTCACGCAATATTTAAACAGGCATTGAATATTCATTTTCGCGATAAGACATCCTTCGATTGCTGGAATTAAGAGGAATAAATTAGATATAATTTTGAGCCGGCAATTATTTTTAAGGAGCCTTAACTGTGAGAAATAAATGATCGGCGTTAATTCTGTTGATGTGCTGTGATCAAGTTGCGTCACACGTTTTTTTATAAAAATAACGCCATGCACTCAGCCCCAAATTAGGATTCCCTGTGTCATAGATGCCCTGTTAACACACAAAGACAAAGGACACATCCAGACCGAGAATAGAAGTTCCAACTCATAATTCCGCCTGGGAATCGAACCATGAACCCTTACGTAGTATGTATGTACATTGAACGTAGGTACTGTAGTAATTTAGAAACGCTATGGCTCTAAATTTACTTTGTTCTAAATCATAATTGATTTGCCTGTAGCTATTCAATTATGATTTGGTTAATTATAATTACATTCAGATTTTACCATAAAGTGGAATCGTATTTCAATGTAATGAATTTTCAGACTAATTAAGACGGTTATTACTAGGTCTGTCCATCTTTTATATGAATCCATTGGCTCCGCAAAGCGGATTAGCTAAGCCGTAAAAGCTTACAATATTCATGCTTTCATCATGTTATTATTTAATTACCAAAAGATTGGACATATTTACCTATCTACTTTAATAAGTCAAATTGGTGTCTTTTGATTTCAAGTAGGTACCTACCAATGTAGATGTAGGTACATAAATGGTCCGTTTTTTAGACAGGTCTTATTTGGTAAATAATATTGGTACTTACTACCCTTTATTGAAATTTTAGATAATTTTATTTAGTTACAAAAAATATTAATATCAAAAAGAAATTGGTTATCCAATTAATATTTCCTTAAGGAATTACATGCTAATTTATTAAAAAAATATTTTCATTCTCTGTTTTATTTTTAGATTGCAAAACAAGATAAGACTCTGTCAGATTATTTACCAAATACCTAAATATCGTCTAAAAAAATGGACTATTTGATGCTCGTCTACGTTAAATAGACCATTATAAAGGAAAAAATATATCTAGTGCTCAGGAAAAGCAAAAAATGTTGACCGACTGATAAATGGCCTATTAAATGGTAGCACCAAGGTATAGGTAGGTATGACACTAATTATTATGTGTTCTGTGGGTATGACAGATGTATAAAAGCTGCAGCGGCTAGAATAGACAAATTATCATTTACGGGTATCAGCACATCATCACCCATCATTCGTTCCTACGATCATACGTACCATCATACCTACCACCTACCAATATTCAAAAGTCAGCTCATTATCACGCTTCCGACCAAATTTGTTTCATATTAAGTTCGGTGATTATCCCGTCTCAGAGGACCTATTTTGCACCGTTTATTATTAAATAACTGTACAATATATTTCAATAAAATGTCGGGTGATGATGTTCATTGAATAAGTGGTAAAACTTGCCTACTACTTTATTATGGTTGCTTATCAACCAAATAAATTTCTTATTAAATATATACCTACATAGTTATGCAAGTCGTGCATTACCACCCAGCTCGCTAGAGAAAAATGACATTTTTGTCTTAAATATAGTTTTACAGATTTTTCTCCTGAAACAATCATCTTCAGTGAACAGTTACGTAGAGTAATATTATCTCCGACACACTAATTGAGGCGTTTCTCTCATTGTCCCATCCAGAGAAGCGACACACTTCAAACAATTTTATATTTTAGCTTGGTTGATGGTGCATGTGACATATTTTATATAGAAGTAGCTGCCCGGACAGACTTCGTTCTGTCAAAAGTTTTTTTTATTAAACCTTCCGTGTGCCTTAAGGAACATTGTAAGCTATCCTATCTTTCAAGTTGGATCAAACTGCACACGGTGTGCAAATTTGATTAAAATCGGTTAAGTAGTTTAGGAGTCCATCGCGGACAAACTACGTGACACGTAATTTATAATACCTATACTAGCTGCCCGGACAGACTTCGTTGTGTCAAAAGTTTTTTTTGAGATGTAAGCTATCCTATCTTTCAAGTTGGATCAAACTGCACATGGTGTGCAAATTTGATTAAAATCGGTTAAGTAGTTTAGGAGTCCATCGTGGACAAACAACGTGACACGTAATTTATATATATTTAAGACTAGCAAAAACGCGTTCGCTTTGCTTCAGGACAAATAGGTTTTGAAAAAAATGTTTGATTTTTGGTCACTGCTGAACATACGAGTAGGCCTAACTTACGCCATTCTGACCGGTTCGAAGCTTTCTGAATCCAGCGGACATCCGTTGTCTTCTTCATGAGTGGATCTTTCTGTGACGCAGTGGGCATCGAGAATAAAACCATTTTTATATTTATTGCTGACAATCATTAATTCATGATTGAAAATACTCCTTGGAGTATGAAACAAAAAAGTTTTATGCCCCATCATTCGTAATTTCGTAATGCAGGATCCTCAACAGCCAGTGAAGAGAACTGGCCATGTGATGGTCAGTATGTAGTAGTCTTTAACGGTTGCTCATGTTGGAAAGCGTCAAACTCATTCGTTGACTGGCATAAAACCCTTCCTGTAAGCGTAAAGTGTACCGTAAAGTTAATACCTTCGAGATTGAATGCCGTACAAATATAGTATCGATTTTTGCTTGTTTGAATGTCCGTGTGGTATGAAACGAGCCCTTGAGCTTAATTCGATCAATGGATACGATACGATACGAGCTGTTGGCCGAACCGATGCCGATATCCAGTCGGCCCGGGGAGATGAGAGCTTTATTCCCGTAGTGTTCCGGGCTCCGGCACGTGTTGGAGCGAAGTTCGCCGGTTGGGTATTTGTTAACCGAAGCGTTTGAGTGTCACAGGAGACTAGAGGATTGGTTGCTGAGAACGTTAGCTATTGCACTTTCCATCCGTTCCTGAATCGAATAGAGACAATTTAGAGTTGATTGTGCATCAGTTCCATTGCACTTGGTATACCTACCTAGCCACTGATTGCCCATTAGAGCTGGTTTTGAATTTATTAAGAGACACCAAAATACGTTATGATTTTTAAGAAATCACCAATTTTGTCACCAAACCAGCGTCATTTTTGAAACAATTTACATTGATTCCTCACACCTATGCAATTTCCATGTCACGATATATCCTACGAGTCCTAAAACAAACATAAAATTGTCACCAATTCTTGTTAACTTCGAATCTTCGCGTCCCTAAGCAAGGTCAGTCAGTACCCACTAGACTATCTGAGAAAAGAAAAATTCTTCCGTAAAAACAGGCATTGTCTTTGTCTCGAGACAAACGGACAGTCTCTAATCTCCGGGTCGGTCCCGCTCCGTACTTCTGCGGAGATCCGGCAATAAATAAGGCGACAAATGGAGGAGCAGCCCCCCCCCGCTCCCCCCAGCCGCCCCTCAGTTCCGCGATAAGCCACTAATACCACCACCCAATAAATAGCCACGAAATTTTGCACGTTTTAATTCCGCATGCCGGCCGCCCGCGTGAATCCGTGATTAATGACGACGGTAGACAATGCCGTTAATTGCCAACGGATACTATTGTCCCTTTTTGTTTTCATGTCACTTAATGAACAGTTCTGAATTCTTAGAAGTATCACAATTCACACGGCTCAATTCTGTTACGTAAGAAATTCAATGATGATGTAGAGTCGCGGTTTCGCATCTAAATAGACTAACGCCCCAACTCAAGAGTCACTAATAAATCGCTCCTTAGTACAGAATTTGTATGGTGAACCTTTACTAAGGAGCGATTTAAGTAACCGTTAGTGACTCTGAGTTGGGGCGTCAGTTCACAAATTTTAATGTTACTTAAAATTTTATTGTAATAGCAACCTCAAAGCTCGAGGAGGTACCTAAATCATATTATCCAATAACGCCAGAGCCCGTGGGCCGCTACCGAAGGGTCTTCTACAAACTGTTAATGAGATAATTGAATCGAACAAAGACCTCGAATCTGGGTATTCAGTGTCTGCGGTTACTTCATTTGATTACACACAATTTAGTTATATAAAAGATCCTGAAACGGAATTTCAATAAATTTCTTTATTTACGTGTTCCATTTAGTACTACATTAATATTTACAAATCTTTTTGGTTTAATTTAATCTAACCCATTTAAGCAATTATGTGGCATTCTAAGCGCCATTGGCCACTACATATTTTAAGCTCACGTCCAACACATATATTATATCGCAAGAACACTCCGCGAGTATCTCCACACTTCGCGAGGATTACCGAACTCCGAACAATTCCTTCGCAATTAGGTAGGTACCTAATATAATAATGTGAACAACTATTAGCTTTTGCCTGCGGCGAAGCGAAATAGCGGAGTAGCGAAAATTAATCTGCTCTGCGTCCTCTTGACAATACGTCGGTATGCAAAACTTCAGGCCGATCGAGTTAGTTACAACAAACAAACTCACTTTCGGATTTCAATATTGCTATAGTATAGAGAATAGATGTCTACAGGTAACCATCGGTATTTGAGAGAGTATTTCTCTAAAACCTATTCTATTATATTATATTGTTGTTTGTTTAAATGAAATGAACCTCAGAACGGAAAGAAGCTTTTAAGTGAGTAAATATTGGAGCGCGAGATATCCTCGGGTAGCGGAGGCGATGGGATGAGCTCAGCCTTGGGCGCGTTCCCACTGTGGTGGCGTCATCGTGACGAATAATTATGACGCACCGTGAGTCGCCGCGTGTCCACAAGTATTTTGTTTGCTTTTTTAGCCGGCAACGCATCAGTGATCCCTTTAGTGTCGCTGATGCTGACGATATAATTTATTCTTTGTGGCCGACCGTTTTGCAACTCGCACTTAGGCATCCAATTAACAATTCGGCAATAATATTTACGTAAACAAACCCTGAAAATCATTTATTTCTTTGCTCAAGTCTCATATATTGTTACGCTGCCCAGCCACGGGTCCATCTCAGGGTCGGTGTGATCTTCAATGTGCGACAGGCAGAGTCGTGGAAATTGTGATCAAAAGTTAATTGTACGGTCTATAAAATAAATGTGAAGCGGAATGGCATGCGGAACAGAAATTATCCGCAACCCGTGTTCTAATGAAATACCTGCACACGTGACGCCGGCGATGGCCAGTGGAGACCCACCGGTAGCCGGTAGTCAGTGTTTGCCTTGCGATATGAAGCACAGATTGCCTGAAGACTTCCGCATTTTTCGGGACCGTTTCCTTACGCTGACAGTTATCTTGTTTCAATACGTACAGGTACCTAAACATTGCTCGTGTCATTTTTGTTATTGCGCCAGGGGCGTAGCTAGCGCAGTATCAGCCGTATCAATTATAAGGGGCCCCCAGCGTATAGGGGCCCCCCACTAACATTCCCAAAAAAAAGCTCGCCAGCGGCCTACGACCGCTACAGTTGGCACTCCTTTTACATATATTTGACAGCTAACGTCGAGGGGGCCCCACAACAAATATTAATATGGGGCCCCCTTAGGGCTTGCTTACTACGGCAACTGACTCACGCGTATAACTTCAACCATTAGTTGTCAACTATAGGAGGAGTCGATTGAGGAGTCCTAAAGCATACTCTACCACGATGCCCCGGTACAGATTGATGAGACGGGTTCGGTATAATTAATATGCCGTGTGAAGACTTCTGACATAGCTTAACGACATCATCCTCGTGTCTTGAGTTTTCTGAGATTTTCATCTCTTTTCCGGGTGATATGGAGAAATGCATAAAGACCCGTTGAAGGCAGAAGGTCGAAAGTCTTGAGTTCTCTGATTATTGATACATTAGATATCACGGCTGTCCAGTATCTACCTACTGCAGAATGATAAAAACGCGACGTTGATTCTTAGCTTTGTCCATAACCGGACACAATCCGCCGCGCCGGCTGTGACATGAGCTGTGAGTTACGAAGAAAATTGCAAGGAACTATGTAATGCCATAGCAATTTGATTTTAGATTAAATTGAGAATTGAATTATGTTTTTCAACGTACAATGTATATTCTTGTGCCTATCGTGTAAGAGTATTTTTATTTTATATCTTAGTATTTTTAAGCGGACATTTGCTCGGGTCCACCGTAAAAATACAATATTTTCATTAGTAAATATGTTCATCATCTTATGCATTTCATTTAGAACCTATTACTCGACGCGAAAATTCTCAACATTCAACAAAATAATTAAGTCGGTGACCCCATCACCGATGTCGTGCTGGTTCAACTTTATAGAGCTCTTGTTCCTGATTGGATACTAAAAAATATAAACTAGATTCTGCATACACCTGAACTATTATTTTTCAGATCAATTTTTACGGAATATGCACATAGTGCACTCAACATCAGTAAAGGAAAATAAGCCTTGTGCTTTACGCCATGAGGTACATTTTGAAAATCTGTACACACGACTCTCACTTGATGGAAGAAGACAAGAAGGTTCAGAAGACGAAAAGTATGTTTGGCTTTTAGTTCCTAATTAATAAAACTATAAAGCTTTACTGGATAATCAGATATTTTTGCAACTCATATTATATCTTCGGAAAAAGCTTTCTTTTTTACGGTTCCGCAGACAAAACGGAACCTCCAATTTGTTATTAGTGCTCAACAGCGAGTTCTTCTTCATTTTATTGTTTATAAGAAGATTCATTCATTTTTTACTTATTTTTACTGCCGAAACCCTGAATCCATCGTCTTATTTGTACTTCTGCTATCTTTGTATTGAAATATAAAGGTTCACAGAAGCAACATTATTCACGTCACGATTAATTAATTTGCCTTAATAACGTACCTATGTGCTTGTTCGTGTATCTCTTCTCTTTCTGTCGCTCCGTGGATACGTATGATGATCCATTCCCTCTCACATTTCAGTCCCGTGGCATTGGAATATTTGCTGTCTTATAAAGGTCCCAAGAAATCCCCGACATACAATCCTTCAGTGGGGTACGAGCCCTACTGGCCGCTGGGCGAGTGGGTGTTCAGCAACTTCTCCAACAAGGCCACTAAGGCAGTCTCCAACGAGCTGTGCGGACAGAACTGTCCGGAGATGTATAAGAGGTTGAGTACACGTTCTACGTACCCAAAGCAAAAGAGATGACAGAGAGAGAGATATGACAGAGTAAACCAGGGCATACATCAACTAGCTGACCCTTTAGACGTTGTTCTGCAACATGCTTTTTTATATAATAAAAGTAGCCTAAGTTACTCCTTGTCGTATGTACGGCGGTAAATGTTGCATAGTTGGTAGTGACCCTGCCAGCGAAGCAAGGGGTTCTATTCCCGGCCGGATAAAATATTGTGTTACGGTTATGTAAAATTTTAAATAAATCATAATATTACCAGGTACGGTGTAATATGCGGAAGGGACAGAAAATGGGTGCACAAGACTTTTGCCAATTACTGCGAGTTGATCAAAGCGGACTGCAAGCTGCGAGAAGGTATCTACAGCTTCTGCAGGTTTCTTAAAGCTTAGTTGGTAGCGACCCTGCCTACCTATGTCTACCTTGCGACCTGTGTTAATTCAGGGTATAAGCTATCTCGATTCCAAATTTCAGCCAAATCTGTGAAGTAGTTGTGGCGTGATAGAGGAACAAACATACAAACATCTTAACATATTTTCACATTTATAATATTAAAATAGGATTTCTGGGTCGGGGAGTGTTTTTTTATGGAAATAGCCAACAACCGAGCTGACAATCCATGGCATCAATGATGCGATTCGTCTAAGAAAGAGAGAAGAAAGAAAGACATCTGAAGTTATAGTTACTGTTCCGGTCCTCTGTTTTAGATTGGCTGATAGCTTATCGAGGCGTGTGTGTGGAAGACCTCAGGACATACCCCACGAAGGGTGAGATGATAATCCCGCGGATGTCCACGTACATCTCCAACCTCCTAGCAGAGCAGAGCACCACGGACATTGTTTTGGATATTGACTTCTTCAATAAATTTAAAGTTACTCCTAAACAGAAGATCTAGAAAACAATATATTCAAGATTTGTGCCCCTGGTAATAAAGTAATGTCATCTGTCTTTCATTTTGGTATTTATTAAATTCGTTTCGTAGGTTCGTTTCGTTCGTTTTGTGTATTACTGAAATACCTTCATCAAAGAAAAATCTAATTGTAATAAATAGTGCTCGAAAAAAGACCACTTAAAATGGCTGAAAAATCAAATTAATCATTCAAAATTTTGTCTAGCTGGGAATCAAATCGGCATGGTCCCTTCACCCTTGGCATGGTAAACATTAAGTCACACGGGTCAACTTAAAAAGTTAGTCAAAGTACCTATTAAATGTGTTGCACAACTTCTGAACGATGAGCTAGCAATATAATAATATTATTTCGTATGAAAAAGTATGCCACATAATTTTAAACAATAAAAAATAATTTTCACATTGAATTTGGTTCTTCAAAGGATTCTTTATGTGCCTGTATAAGTTGTTGGTTGTTGTACAGGCATGAGTGTAATTACTATTTCCCATTACACGAACGTGAATGCGGTAATTGAAGTAACGCTACAAGGCCTGCAATAATTATAATTCGTTCCGCGTCATGTTTCAGCTGCAGCCAGTCATTGCTGTGCTTTTGTGTCAGTCAATATTATATTATAGTTTGTGTAAATACATTGTTTTCCTTCAATATTATGTAGTTTGTGCCAATTGTTTTACATACAATTATGTTAGAATTGATTTGGGATATTTGTATAGCTCGTTATGTTCGGCGTTGGGCCTCGGATCTGATTCACGACCAAGGCTTCTCTAGCTCTAGCCGCTCTAGCCACTCTAGCCTAGAGATCCTGCGCGATAGTAAGTGTATGTGAATGACGAGCGAGAGGAACCACTTATCTTTAGACGGCCCGTGACAGCACGTTGCTCACAAGAAGGAAGACTTATATTTTATATTGTGTTTTAATATTGCCTAACAACGCCATCTACTGAAGCAGCTCTGTGTCGTTAAATCAGTTAGTTGCTTCCTATAATAATAGTATTATTACACGCCAATAGATGTCAGGAAGGGCTAATGATATTGTAGCAGTTTTTCATTGCCTGAAAACACGGATAAAACGACATTTTCTAAAAATGAATCGATATATCGCCCCTGATACCCCCAGCATACTAAATTTCATGAAAATCGTAGGCGCCGTTTCCGAGATCCCGAGAATATGTGTACCTATACATATTTATATACAAGAACTAGCTGCCCGGACAGACTTCGTTCTGTCAAAAAAAAATTATTTTGAGATGTAAGCTATCCTATCTCTCAAGTTGGATCAAATTGCACACGGTGTGCAAATTTGATTAAAATCGGTTCAGTAGTTTAGGAGTCTATCGCGGACAAACAACGTGACACGTAATTTATATATATTAAGATTGCTCCTTAGGTATTACATTGATTAACGAACGTGTTATTTTGTTTGTTTGTTTGTAGATCAATGCTACAGTGTTATTTGTCAAGACGGAATGGGGGTGTTGCCGCCGACCATGCCCGACCCGTATGCAAAGGGGATGCCGTAAAGTATATTGTTGATTAACTAATACTTTTTCTAACCCCTTACGCAGTAAACAAATGAAACTGTTAATTAAAAAAATAATAGAGCTGATGACCTTGAAACGCATGGACAGATCTTGAAAAATTGCTGTTCCAACCGTCTTGATCGTGTCAGATTTTAAATAAAAACTGTATCATAATCGGTCCATCCGTTTAGGAGCTACGATGCCACAGACGCACACAGATACACAGACACATCAAACTTCTAATATCCTCCCTTTTGCGTCAGGGGTGAAAGAGAGGGGTGTTGTAGATTTCTTTTTTGTGTGTGGCATCGTTTGATGGAAAGCCTTGCCTGTTTTAGCTACTTTTGCTGAAAATAGAAACAGTTGTCGTCAAGATACACTTAGCGAAAGAATGAAGTATTAATTTGGTTCTTATTATTTTCAATTCTGCTAATTAATAGTGTTTTAAAATTTTTAAAGTGTTTAGATTCTTGTATTTTTTTACGACTCGACTTCTAAAGATCTGGTCCACGAGATTGAATATCATATTGAGCAAGCAAATTTCTCTTCCTCCTGGTGCATGCTGGCGGAGTTTTCTGGATAATGAGTACCATTTATGTTATTCCACATCATTCTACCTTCATACAAAATTTCATGAAAATCCGTTCACTATTGTTTGAGTGAAAGAGCAACAAACATCCATCCATTATCAGAATAATATTAAAGTTGGATTTAATGTTGTAGAAACTTCAAGGAGTTATTCATGAAGGAAGTGCAGAAGCAGCACAAGGACTACAACCCGAACCCCGGGTACGAGCCGTACTGGCCGCAGGGCGCCTGGGTGTTCGAGGACGACGAGGTGGCGCTCAACGGCTCCACCACCAAGATGCCGCTGGTCTGCGGCGAGGAGTGCAACTACCTCTTCAAAACGTCAGTGCTTTGACCTCTCTGCCGAGTGTCCTCTAGAGATGTGCGGCCAAAATTCACTTGGAGACTTTCACGGTTCAGTTGGTCCAATGCATGATACAAATGATTGGTGACGCTGGGTGTATTCACTTTATAAGAGAAAGAAAGATGGAGCTACTTGTGAAATGTTCCAACGGGCATATCCTTTTGAAATAATTTTAGTCTATAGGCTGCTCCATTTTCCAATTCTCTCGCATGTGCGTTATCGTTGTCTGCCTGTCTACTTCACACATCTTTGGAGGATATTCAGGCTAAGCCAGCAAGGTAACGAGTTTAACGCGCTCATCATCCGATAACAAATGTGACGTGTCGTAGAGGATCATTAACTGTAAATTTTAAGCGCGAAACACACGGAGAATGGTTGCGGGTCGGGTCACGGGTGGTGTTCCCTCGCGTGAGACGTGCAGCTCATTGTGTAGTGTGTACCCGGTTGTTGTTGTCAATATGGCCGCGGGTGGGCGGTGGGTTACCTATAGGGGAGATAATTATCTTTTATATTTTCATATGCAAATGTCGGAGATCATAAAATGTAACCTAAAGCCGGAAGAAGCTTGGGTGTATTCGGATTTGGATTATGGATCATTCTCTCTATTTTCCATGATTCGGATGTTGAAGATGGCAGCACTATGCAAATTGTCTACTGCCATGCCAGAAAAAAAGAAAATTAAATGACAACCGTCAAAACAAATGTCATCTGTCATACCAAATGACAACCAAGAGTCACAGACAGACATACGGACTCACAGACACACAGATACAAAGATACAAAATTATAACACCTCTCTTTTTTGCGTCGGGGGTTAAAAATAAAAAGTGAACTTCTTGATGTATGAAGATAAATTATGTATGTATGGTAAAATATCTTGGTGGGGAGTTATCTACCTTTTTTAGGGTTCCGAAGTAAAATCGGAACCCTTATAGTACCTAAAGAGCTAGAAAGTTGTTGTTTGACTTGGATATTATTTTTTCGTCCTTTCGGTCCGTTTGTGAAATATTTGGCTTTAAAGCAAATTTTGGTTAGAGTCAAGTGTCCTCCCCCTGCAAAATTCTCAAAAATAGGTTATATGATGAATTTTAAAGGAAAACTATCACGGCTATGTTAGCATAAGTAGTTATTGAGTCCATAAACTTACTACTTCGGAACCCTACATTGTGCGTGGCCTGACACGCACTTGCCCGGTTTTTTACTTATCTGAGGTTAATCCACAGTGTGAAACATGTATGTGCCAAAACACTGGAGACCAAAAATGTTAGAGGCTGTTTTGGAGAATCTTGCACAGGATATTATCCTGATGAATTGCACCAGTATCGAACGTTCGACACCTACTGCGAGTTCCTGGATGCACAATGCCATTCAGTTGAAGATAATTGTAAGTAGTTTTTTCTAACTTAGCGCTCGGTTCCAACCATCGATCTATAATCTTATGTTTTATGGTGGTCACTCACGGTCATTCCATCGCGTCATTTTTGGAGCCACGCCAAACGACATAGGTCAAAATGGCGCGATTGGACATACAAATTTTTTAAATCACGCCATCAGTTTTTCACATTCACGATCAAATTTTGGCTGTATATCACGCCATTTGACGCGATGGAATGACCGTGAGTGTCCACCTTTAAGTGATCGAAGGTTCCACCCATTGCGTGGGCTCCCTTTTACGCGTCAAGTGCTTTGTGTGGCCAAGCATGAACTTGTTTTTATCTAAAATATATATATATATTATGTAATTACTTACGGATTTAGAACACGAAAAATGTTAGTTTAATAAAGAAGAGGAGAGATTTCTTTTGAAAAGAAATGGTTTTTTGACAATACATCACATTCGTAGACCTATCGAATACTATTTTTCTGTTGATTTGACAAATAATAATTTTCGTAGACTGGATACTAGTGCACCTGGGATCTTGTGTGCCGCAAGCCTTCGTGTTCAAGCCGATGCAGAAATCTGAATTTGTGTTCAATAGGATGTGGAAGTATTTCTCCACCCTCGAAGATGTGTTCTACAACGCGAGTCTGCCCTCCCCGCTAGGAATCACTCGTACTCAATCTACCGCTCGCCCATTAGGGTAGAAAGCCACCGGGAACCTACCGGCCGCACAATATTTTGAAGCCGCAGTAAATATTGATGAGTTGTTGTGGATTAAAATTTAAAATTCTAAGTGTTTCCCTTTTTTACTACTAACATGTCTATAGAACTTATTTTATCACAATTCACAGTATTACCTACTATGTGCTAGTAACCGCCCAATGGTCGAAATTCGATCGCAATTTATAATGAGTACCTGGATGACCGAGCTTTGCTTGTTTTAACTTTAGTGTTGCTACTCGCCAATAGATGTCAGGAAGAGTGTATAGTAGCAGTTTTTCATTGCCTGAAAACACGGATAAAACGACATTTTCTAAAAATGAGTCCTACATTTACGATTTATTGTCCCCAAAAACAACTGCATACTAAGTTTCATGAAAATCGTTTGAGCCTTTTCCGAGATTCCGAGAATTGAATGTTAGGCGATATGAAGTTCACCGAGTCAGCTAGTTGTATATGTACACTATAAAATCAGATAGATAATAATATTATTATGCCAAGAGGGCGCTGAAATTATGACAGTAGAATTTAGTCAGGTATAGCGATTTCATTTAAACAGTTGATAGTTGCCTTTGTCCACTCAGCTCCGCTTGCGTGAATTATATTTTTCTATCCATAAATGGTCAAAATTGATCGGCAAGTGAAACGGGGTTGCTACTGTCGCTAGATATAATCGACGTTTAAATCCGTACGCTATAGACCACAGATTTCAGCGAATTTATAACAAAGACTAAAGGGTTAAAAGCTATAATCTATTCCTGTAACATTCAGTCAGTAGCACATACTCGTATGCCATGGGCGTTGCCATTAGAGACAGCCCTATCCGCGTCCGAACAAAAACTTTCAATCAGCAGCACAATGCGTTGTTTTTCGCATAATGCGACCGCTTAACATAATCCCGAGATTCGTTTCTCCTTTGTGCGGGGAAGAAAGGAATAATGGTGGTCATACATCTCGGCTTTATCTGAGCGGCGCGTGATCGGCCGGCACGGCCCTCGGCACTCGTTCGATATCGCCGCAGTAAGTAGCCACCTGGAAAAGGTTAATGAACATCCTTAATGTTCGGCGAACTGGTCAGGGGTCCGGCGAGCACAACGAGAGCCTTCAAGTCAGCTTCTTTTAATATAAATTATTTAAAATACAAAACAATGCTTATAAATTAGTAACAAGGGAACAAAGAAACTGATATACAGGCCAAACACCTCCAGGTAAAAATAAATAAGTTCATAATCTATTTTCTTGACAAGCAACTGACCCGAGGTTTATGCATAAATAGAATTGACAATGGGCGAAAGTCAATAACGTATTAAATTCTTAAAACATTCAAAGGAGCAGGTTAGGGTGTGACGTCAGGGTAGTAGTATTAGATAGCAGTCATGGTGACGTCATAGACGTAATATATTATAGACATAGCGATCATCTACTTCAAACATGAACTATTATAATTGTTATCGTGTAAGTGGTAATACTTAATTTAATTCAAAGTAGACAATTTCTACTTAAACTTACATACTGGACCCCTGTCAATACCAGGCGTACCTATCTAGCAGGTGTGTTACTACACGCATTATCGCTTCTTCTCAGGCTTTGGCAGACACGACGTATCTCAACGCTGTACATAGACCCCCCTGTGCTTGAGGTAAGCCCGTGTAAGAAGTGTATACTATTAACAAACATTGCCTAGAAACACCATAAATGATTGACAAAGAACCGAACGGCAAAAATATCTGGCCAATGTCTGAGCCGGCTAAACTAAGCCTCTTAGAACTCGCGCTGTAAAAAATAATTTCAATTTCGATTCCGTAAAAAATGTTTAATATTCGGGAAGTGGAGAGGAACAGTAAGATCCTTAAATGGTTTTTAGGTAATCTATATGTAGATTTATTTTTTATTAAAATTTAATGTTCCTCGTTGTTTTTGTGTAAGCTGTGCCTTTTCTGTATATCTTAATATAGAAGTTCTCTAACGGAACGTATTATAATGTCGGCCAGGAGGTGTTATTGTTGCGATCTGTTAATACTGCCCCACATACAGTGCTGCAATGCATTCTTCTCGTTTTAATATGCTGGTGAAATGTTGCATTGTCCGCGCGTAGTGTTAGCGTTCAGCGGGTGACATGTGCGTTACACTGTACAGTGTACACACACATATACCCATGAAACACATGCACATATGCACACACATTGCAAGGGTGAATATGATTTATCAAAACAAGTTCCTTCAAGAAAATGGCACTTCAAAGACACTGATTATGAGAGATAAGTTTGTAAACAGCGTTACTTCTACAGGAAGAAGTAGATTCAGATTTCAGAATACTTGGTTCTGTTTTAAAAACGTACAAGAACACGCGAATACACCTCTATTTGGCAGCAACTCGTTGATGATCTGCTTAATCGGGACTCTGACTGCGCGCCTGAGAGGTATAAAGATGCGATTTTTAAGGAGAAGTGTGTCCTACCAGTTAAATCGATGGATTGATTCAATGCCATGAGCTGTAAGCTATAGTAGCGCTTCACAAAACTTGTCGCTGTAGGTGAGCTGCCGGGCCGACGGGCCGGATGCAAAACGTTGTGACGTCATAATGCACCAAAACATCCATTAATTTTTCATGGTTTAAAACTTCCTATGTAAAACAAGTAAATGTCCTCGTTTCGCTTCGGCAAACTTTCGGTAATGTATGGACGGTAATCTTAAATTGACATAACTTTTTTATGAACGATTTTTTTTCTCAAATATCTTCCATGTAGAAAACAGATATCGATGAATTACAAAATTATAATATGTACTAGTGGTATACCCAGCGTGTTCGACTACCTACGGTAAACCACCTTCGGATTTTTGCCTTTCAAATGAAACCAGTTTGGGCCAGATTGGTTGGATGGATACAGAATCTATGAGTATAAAGGACATCCATGCAAAATTTGTTTTGTGTTTTATATGTATAGATTGATGATTTGTAACAGTTAGGTACTTTTTGTCATCGAATTAATTAATTAAATCTTTTTCAGGAGCCGGTTATATTATAATCCGTTGTCCGGAAATTACGGCTCTGGATGGTAAGCCCACAGCGGACGGCAGTGCGAAAGGGGCAGGTTGTCTTCAAGCGAGAGATCTAACTTGCTGTGATTGTCATTTAAATAACGCACATAAATTTACACTTTAAAGTTCCTTTTTGCACAGCACCTTGTAGAAGCACAACGGGGAAGGAAATGTAACTCAGGATGAGTGATGTCGTTTTTACCACGTCGAGTCAGTCAAGTATAAAGCCTATTACTTCGGGGTAAAGCTCAATTTTCTTTTCAGTTTCATGTGACATGCGTCGTTCCGTCACTGTGTAGTGAGATGCAACGTCCGTGAAATACATTCTCGCCTGCACAAAGCGAGATGCTGAAGCCTCCTTCGTTGTATTATTTGTCAACCAAATATTTCACGAAGTGTCCACTTGATACAGATGGATCTCTCAAATTTAATTATAAAATACTAGGGGCCCGCCCCGGCTTGGGACACCTTTTAGTGAGGAAGGTGTAACTCAGATTCAGACAGGGCACATCGTGGAAGCTCTCGATAAAGTACACGCACCCTTTCTTAATTTGCTTGAAGATTGGACGGACAATTATTGGTGCCCCGAAGTAGCTGTAGGTACATTATTATTACGTAGCGTCTGAACCGAAATGTGCTGTAAGCTGAGCATCACGCTTGCTAATTCTACCGTAAACCAAGGACTTTATAGACACAGCAATGTAAATGTAATTCAAAATTTTATCATTGCATTAAATTATTTTTATAATTTTAAGTGTCATGGGCACTTCCTATTTTTTTAATAGTCATTTGAAATCTGAACACTGGGAAGCACTGTCTTTTTGAGACACTCTCATCGACTAGTAACATTTTATAATTTTAACTTATTTTATTAAAAAGTCCCCCTCTTACCTCTCCTCTCCTCTCCTCGTCTCCTCTCGTCTCGTCCTTGTGGGGTGAGAACCCCACGTCACCTCGCCTCGCACTGTCACAACAATTACTGCTCTCTTTTTGTTTGTTCTTACTTAACTATAGAATTCATCTGTAACAATATCTCTTTAAACATATTCTTTATGATAAGCTTTAAGCAAATCATATTGAGCGTGAATATCTCCGCATCGGAAGAGGCAATCGCGGGAAGACGACAAGTAAATTGACATGCGGATTTTTGTATGATAATATTATCTTGCTTGGAAAACGCTATGACATTATGCAAGTAGATGGATACGGAACCCATTCGCAGTTCGATGGGACTTTTATATATTCTACTGCTGCCTGATGGCTGATTTGATCAGTATTACTTCAGTGTATGTCCCAGTTTTGGGACTCTGATCTTCTCCGTAAGAGAGCTATAGATACTTTTCCATACGTTTGGTAAGATCATAACCGAGATTCGTAGTGTAGTTTGTAGATTGCTTGCAAAGCGAGGGGAACAACATTTTGGACGTTTGAGTCGCTAAGTGAGTGATGACAGTAATTTATTCATTCTTCCTTTGATATCAGTAGTTTATTAATATGAACTGGATTAAGTTTTTACCCGACTAGGGTTACGATTTTTCGCGCGATTCTTTTTATTACTTTACTTTATTATCTCGTATCCTCCAAATCGCTGAACAAATTTATATAATTAAGATATTGTTCGATTCTTCTTGATATCCAAAGTATTCTAAGATGAGTGAAATAAAAAAAAAACAAATATGGTGGTTGACTGTGATGCCATTGTTTGAAGTATCAAAAAATAAAAATGAATTAATGAATGAAATATGAGTACCTAACAAATTAAAGAGCTCATCCTAAAGATTTCAATAATCTAAATTTTACTAACAAAAAATAACCGACTTCAAAGTCTCAAAAACTACTTGTCAGATCTCGTTCAAATTTATGTGGGACCACATGACAAGCACCTGCTTTCGATTAAAAAAAGAATCATCGAAATCGGTTGGCGTGATATTGAGTTATTCGTCAATTTGTCGCGCACATCTTAACACAAATTTACGACTTATGTGGTTTTCTCAAGGATGCCATAGTCAGATCTCAATAAAATTTATGTGGGACCACATGACAGCCACCAGCTTTCGATTAAAGAAAGAATCATCAAAATCGGTACGCCCAATCCAAAGTTCTGAGGTAACAAACATAAAAAAAAATACAGTCGAATTGAGAACCTCCTCCTTTTTTTGAAGTCGGTTAAAAAGGTGGATCTGTACTCAATGTATACTTATATTATGTTTACCGTTTATTATATTATGTTTACCGTAGTAAAAATACTTAGCTCATTTCGACAAACGACAAAATATACCTGTCTTTTCATATTCACTACGTTTTATAAAGACAGCTGAGGTTTACATTTTGTTACGTAAACTGATTAGGTATCTGCTAACTTAATGTGCTAAGTCATGTTGGATCGAGCTGTAATTAACCGGAGCCGCGATCCTCGTATGCGCTAATTACTGAACGCTGCAAACACCGCCTTTGTCTAGTCTTGTTGTAGTTAGGTGAATAGTTTAGGAAAATCCCCCGTGAGAATTTTTAAATCATATCTATCAATTAGGTGAGTATTGTTAAATAATTCTCAGTCCCTTAGAGAACCTATACATATATTATGTATAACATGCTTTGTATATGATTCTCAAGTTTCACTAACCACTAATTAGCTTCTACCGATTACCCAGTTGTACTGTATATTCTTTAATTACAGTTGTCAAGAGCCGATTATTCAGTCAGACTTGAAGATCTAAGTTTGATTGATGGACAGTATTTTTTTTTTGTTATTTAATATAGCCCTAAATATCTCGAGAATATTGTTATTTCTAAAGGTTGATCTTGTCTTGTCAATTCTTTAATAACCGTTAGTGTTATTACCAATTTCATCATCACCATCGCATAATTGTTCCCCCGCATTCCTTCTGAGTTGATTATCACTTGCTTCGGTGAAGGAAAACATCGTGAGGAAACTTGCACACCGGAGAGTTCTCCATAAAGTTCTCAAAGGTGTGTGAAGTCTACCAATCCGCACTTGGCCAGCGTGGTAGACTATGGCCTATACCCCTCACATTGTGAGAGGAGACCCCGAGCCCAGCAGTGAG
This sequence comes from Thymelicus sylvestris, assembly GCA_911387775.1. NCBI lineage: Eukaryota > Metazoa > Arthropoda > Insecta > Lepidoptera > Hesperiidae > Thymelicus > Thymelicus sylvestris. The sequence goes on along the minus strand of OU426905.1, from coordinate 14,386,961 downwards.
ACAATTATGGGTTGGTGCTTTGCTTTGTGATTTATTCCTTCTAAGATCTAGGCAGACCCCTCTTTCCCACTGGGCACACGGGGCACGTGCCCAGGGCCCCGTGATTGGAGGGCCCCCTAGTTCCTGCCAGATCACTAAACGATAACCAATATTTATTACCGAAAAACTTTTTTAATTCAAATAAATCGGACCTAAATTACTGACTACAATACCAATTTGCTTATTAGCTTTTGCATAAATCTAGAGGGTTGCTTATCTACTTTCTTTGTTTATTCTAACAAAAAAATGTTGTTTCAAAGTTATAGGGGCCCATTATCCTAATATGCCCAGGGCCTCCAGTAGGTTAAAGACGACCTTGGAATTAGATAAGGATAATCCTAATCTCAGATCAATGAAAAATCCTAATATTATAAATCGGAAGGGTTGTGAAGATGTCTTGGATATGTGTATATTCCATGAGGAAATTATCCTATCCCTTTATCTTTAACCTAGGTTTTAAACTGTGTGCCAAATTTCATTTAAGTATATCCGTATAATATAAGTATGGAAATTCCATCACGCAAAGAAGGCTGATCAGGATAATTTCCATCCCGTTGTACAGATTATGTCCGTTGGACGTTTATTATGTCTTTGATATCGTAGTATGAAACCACCTCAGAGGGCAAAGTCTTGGGCGGAAACTGTATGTTAATAAATCAATTCGACCAGAGTATAATTGTGTAACATTAATTAATTTGCTACTTAATCAACTATGCATTAATTAACAACCTTTTCCATTGTGCGGTTCATGCTCATTCATGCGTATCATATTGCGGCTCGCGGAAACCACACAAAAGACTAAGATGATGCCTAACGACATTAAAGAAAATGCTGTATAAATCTGAACTTAATACCTGAGATAGAGGGTTCTTCTTTTAGTTCCGTATAGTTTCGTCCGCAGCATAACGCTGAAACCTTCAGTTCTATAAAGCTGTTTGGGATGGTTATACATATGTTTTAAAATTATGAAGAGTTAGAATAAAATCTAACAAAAATATTTTTCTTCACGGTATTGATTGAATAAAAAATAATCAATTTTCTTCATGTCACTCAGCAAAAAATAATATTACTGAATAGTTTCTTAATTAGTTTCCAGGCTTACCTGTATTGGGGCTCAGAATTCTAACCCAAATCCCACGCGGGATAGTCGTCGTAAGAGGCGACTAAATTCGGCCCGCTGGTAGTAGGACTATTCGGAGGATTTAAATAGTCATCGCGTTTGTCGGCTATTTCCATAAAAAGTACTCCAGACTACATTTAACTTACCATTATCTCTGTCTTTTTAATGAGGTAGGATGTTTAGTGAATACAAGGATTATAAACTGCGAACACTATTTTTTCCTCGTCATTATAAGTGTATTTTATTTACTCAATGAAAATAGACAATAAGACGGTGTTAGTGAGGACGAGGTGGGGTGAGGTGGGGCGAGTGGGGCGAAGTGGGGCGAGGCCTACGGGAGCTTATCAAACGTGTCGTTACTTGATCCGGGATCCGCGCGTGATCCCGGAATAAAGACCCGCGCAATTGAACCGACAGTTATCCTCCTGCCAAACATATCTTAAGACGGCTCACTGTTATTTAGATACTTACTCAAAGAACGCTTTTATAAAATAAAAAACAGTTCCTTCATTACGTACGACTCCTTGGTTCAAGACTATTGATAGTCCTGAGACTCGGGTTTGGGACGGACTGGATTGTTATTCGTACAGCAAAAGCCGTATTTGCAATTTGGATCGTCAGCTCGTTATGTCGACTACTTACTTTCATAAAACCGGCCAAGAGAGCGTAGACACGCTCACACGCACCCGTGGCCAGACGGTCACGCCCAATGTAGGGTTCCAAAGGTGTAAGTTTATCGATTACTAGCTGACTCGGCAAACGTTGTTCTGCCAAAAATATAGGGGTGGACCACCCTTAACATTTAAGGGGACGACAAATAGATGTTGTCCGATTCTCCACCCTAGCCGATATGCACGCTAAGATTCACGAAAATCGGTCGAGCCGTTTGGGAGGAGTTCAACTTCTAACACCTTGACACGAGAATTTTATATATTAGATTGCTCATTACCTACTTATGCTAACATAACCGTGATAGTTTTCCTTGTAAATTCATCATATAACCTTTTTTTGTGATTTTTTCTTACGTCAAACTCACCGTTCAACTTGCAGGGGGGCACACTTGACTATAACCAAAATAATATTTCGCAAACGGACCCTTACATCGAAATAACGTCTTAGCAGACAAGACGAAACTCCTGCCGATTTTTCTTCGAAACCCTTAAAAAATTGTGTCTTTGTGGATATTACAGGATTTGACTGTATAAAAATAAATTAAATTGTACGTGAAAACTTTTTAGAAACTACCAAAATTATACATAGAATTAGGTAACCCTCATTAGCCATTGAATCTGGTTAGCGGGAGGGAAAATACGCATGGGTTTGAAATATTTTGGATGCTTAGATTCTGGATGATTAGATGTTTAATATTCTGGATTTTTAGAGATTACGATATTCCATATTATGCTCGTATTCCATAATCGACACCTTTTCTACCTGTAGTTGATCTTGCCCGACTACAAATTTTAGATAGCATAATGCTTCATAATGATATTTATCTGTATCTCAGTTAATTTTGACATACACACTCGTTTAGCACGTTATGTTTAGGTCACGAAACCTTTTGTTCTCTGATTTATTGTTCCATAAATCAATGTCAGAAAATTGTGGAAACAGCAAAACGACAATAAATAGTAGGCGAGGCCAGCTCGTGATTCATTCGATATTCGAATAAGGAAGCGATGAGAACTATGCACCTCAATAATCTGAGTTTAAAAGAGTTTGAAAGCTTCCACAGTTAAAAGCATAGCCAATAAAGTAATTATGGAATCAACTACACCTCCTTTTACAGCAACATTCTGTTCTTTGCAGGTTTTCGCAAGGACAGGTACTGTTTGCCCAAATGGCCCTTATACCTTCACGGGGACAAAAGTTTTTTGCAAGATGTTTAGGTATTGGCCAATATATTTATTTAATTCACACAACCTCAATTGCTAGTCTCTTGAAATTACGTTTTGTCACTACAAAAGGGATCCAAGCTGTCCAGACTCCAGACTGAGCACTAGAGTGTTTGCGTCCATCGCGTTTGAATATTTGCAGGTACCCGAATGATGCTCTGTAACAGGATGCAACCACTACTTGTGAACACGGCGCTCAAGTGTGAACGAAGTCTTGCACTTTTGTGATATGAATCTTTCTGAAACACTGTTGTAGAAAAACAGTAAATTATTGTAAATAAATACCTAATTATTTTATTTTTAGACGAACGTTAACGTTAATTATTTGGTCTAGAATCCCGGCAGTGCTTATAATCCGGGATTAGGATCCCGCGTAGATGAACCGGCATCCTCTCCGAATGTTCGCACTTAGAAAAGCTTATTATTGTTTAGCTTATGTTTTCCTCTTTGATAGTGAGTAATTAAGAGATAGTAAACTTGTATAGGAAAATAAAATTCGGTTTCTGTTTTCGTCTGTAACTATGCCTTCATGCTCTGTCCTATTTTGAAGGAATGGTTTATTTTCAGGTACAGGCATGGTCTCCTTTTAATTTTTCACAAGTATTCCTTGCAAGTAAAGTTACAGTACGATTAAAATGGGGGATTCAATGGCAACTCCACAAAAACAATACTACAAAGTATAAATCATTAATGTGATTAATACTGCAGCGTTAACACTTGTTGCCAATGATAAAGCTTAAATAAATAATTATACATAATATAGCGTAATATCTACCTCAGCAGATTATAACCGTAATTTGAGCATAGTAGAGGACGATGACAATTTATCGGCACTGAATTAACTTCTCACTAAGTCCAAAATATGGACAAATGCTTCGCCAATATTCGGCCATGGATCCGTCGCCATTATCCTCTGATAAATGCGCGCCGGTAAGCCCCATTTATGTAAGACTAGCCACTATACCTCGCTTTGTTTAACAATTTTCCAAAAATATATATAAAACTAATCTCTATGTTGCGTCCATGGAATGCTACACAGAGAATCGAAACTATGCTGCAAACGAACCGACTGAAATAAAACTAACATTGTTATCTCAAACTTACTATTAAGTACATCGAAATCGGCAACAGTGTTGCTATATTATGTCTGATGTGATGATGATTAGATAATGTGTTGGAGTTATGTTTTGTACCCTATGTATCTCTCTACGTGAAGACTAAAGTTAAAAAGTTCTGTTCCTAGCGGACACCTAAAGTCGCTATGATCACTCTCTAGTTCTCTACACAAGACAAGTCTTTTGGTTGAATCACAAAGTGTGTATATTCGGTTTTAAAGTCTTTAGCAACTGGAGATCTCATATCAGGCAAGGCAAGGCACCAACTGTTTTTGGTTGGAACTTGTATTATGTGTAAGTAATATAGAAAACTTTAAAAGCGTGATTGAGGTCGGGCATGACGTCACCTTTGCCATAAAACTAACTATAGGCAAAATAGCTACCTGTTGCGAGCGAGTAGGTGTTTCAATACCGTTTCTACGCAGTTTGATATTGACCTATTCCATACATCACCCAGGCCACTCAAGAACATACTTGTTAACAGCTTTTTTAAAAAAGATAGCTAACAATTTTTTTTTTTAATATATAGTTTAGTTTCACTAGAATAATTATTTGTAACAACTCATAAAACTACTTCTAAGACTAATTTGTAAAGCGTAGCAAACTGTATTTGGTAAAATTTTGTAAGCGTAGCGCACTAATTTCAGTCAATTTAATTATTTATCTATAAGTGGAAACTTATAATTGGCCATATCATTATTATTCCGAGACAACTATGTATTTGTTTAGCTGTAAGTTTTCCTAAAATTGTAAAAATAAAATAAAAAAAATAGGTGAATGAAATCTCCACTTCAAATGGGTCTATCTGCAGCAAGTTACTGCACCTAGAGTTGTTATTTTGTGTAGAATCTATTATACACCAGGTATTACCCATTTGTTTTAGAAAATTGTTTTAACCATATCCATGAGGAATAAATAAATGTACCTACTGACACAGCTTCGTTCTGCTATGAATATAGACGAGCACCCGATCCAATTTGACTTACTTATTTTCCTAATATTAGTATAGGAAATACCTACTAGTTGTCTCTGGGGATGAATTGTTGGGATTTTTACTTACTGTAAGCCTTGGTTTATACTTATTTTATGTTAAGCCCCAGGACCTTTTGTGAAAGCATTTACTTAGCGGACCGCTTCATTGGCTCTTTCTAGAAAGGTGTAAAGTTCCCACAGTTAGCCCTCTCATCAAGACATTATAAGAAGGTGCTACGGCGAGCAGCTGTTTATCTAATTGTAAGCCGGAAAGCGTCTAGGAGGCTCGCATTCGAAGAGTAGATGTTGAGAACTTCCTCAAAATGTTACGCAACTGGCGATGGGTCCTTCATATTTTTATCGAAGTAGAAAAGTGACCAAGATCAATTCAAGTAAAAGCAATGTATTTCTTTGTCAATTTTAAAGGCGCGATCCCGCCCAACGATCTCTCATCACAGTCGCCAGTATTGCTGAAGACAAATAGAAATGATAATTTACCGTTGCCTAAATCCGGTGTGTGAAGAAATCCTTATCTAATATTCAACTCGGCATTCACGCTATTATTCGTTGACAAATGCGGCCATAACCGTAAATTATGCTGGGGCCGATATACAAGCTGTGTTTATTCGCACCGCACTTATCATCGTCTGTCATCTCTATATTAATAATGAAGCAGCTACTGATGGGTTTATGATTTTGTAGAGAAATAGCGAGCTGGCGATTGACAACATTTTTTTTTTACTTAAAATAAGTTAATGTTTGACCACAATCCCACCTGATGGTACCTAAGTGGAGATGTGGTCCAGGATGGTGAGCGCACTAACTTAATAAAAGCCTATTCACTCTTTTTCTTTGAACGCAGACGCAGTTAAATGTTAAATCATATTAACATCGAAACTTTTTAATAATTTTCCAGAATTTTAGTACCTACTTATCAATTTCCACATTACCACTTGATGGATATTAGCGACACCAAAGATTATTGTTGCGTATGAAGAATGAGAGAAGAAAAAGAAAGAAAGAAACTTGAATTGAAGTTGAAGATGATTGATCCCTATTATAGTCAAACATTGAAAAAACATAATTAAGAGTTTACACAACACATGTATAATTTCATCTGAAATATTAATATACCCTGTAACGTCATTCTGTCTTAGATTTGCTCCAAGCTCGAGAACTTATCGTCGACAAGTATTTTCGAAGACCAAATCCACTGATACTGTTAAAATATCTTTGACAAAAACTGTAAGAGTGGTGATACACGTTCCCATCAGGTAACGTTGAGGGAGGTATCATTCCTCGTTACAGTCTCCACATGAGGCATTAGGTGTAAAAGCTATGCTCGCGACGATGTATCAGCGGAGAGAAGTCGCGAGCTGCGGTAATTCAATAAGGACGTCCTCGTGTTACACGGCAGGCTGTCACACCGCTCTGTAACAACATTAACAAGTTCCCAAGACTTCTTTTGTAAATAAACGGCGTCTCCCATGAACATCGGTGGCAACCACAGGCATTACAAAATTTAGCAAGGTATCGGTCAAGATACAAGGGAGATAAGAGAACTGAAGCAATTACTGGATCTCAAGCCGTAACACGATGAGTCGCTTGGCTGACTTAAGCAAGTCTTTGAAAGTCATGCAGGCTTTGCGGAAAGAAAAAAAATACCTCTACCTTGTTTCACTATCATTAACCGACTTCAAAAAAGGAGGAGGTTCTCAATTCGACTGTATTTTTTTTTATGTTTGTTACCTCAGAACTTTGGACTGGGCGAACCGATTTTGATGATTCTTTTTTTAATCGAAAGCTGGTGGCTGTCATGTGGTCCCACATAAATTTTATTGAGATATGACAATGGAATCCATGAGAAAACCACATAAGTCGTAAATTTGTGTTAAGATGTGCGCGACAAATTGACGAATAACTCAATATCACGCCAACCGATTTCGATTATTCTTTTTTTAATCGAAAGCAGGCGCTTGTCATGTGGTCTCACATAAATTTGAACGAGATTTGACAACTATGTAGTTTTTGAGACTTTAAAGTCGGTTATTTTTTGTTAGTAAAATTTAGATTATTTACCTACATATACATGTAAAACACAAAAAAGTTTCTGGCTATATACGTTATAGACTTTGAAACCATCCAACCGATGTGCCCCAAACTGAAATGGTTTAAGACTACTAAAGCAATATCTTAGGCATATTCGGTCCATTAATGAAGTCGATTTTCGACTTTTCTCATACAAAATTCTTTGTGTACTAGCACTCGCCGGGTATCCACTAGTGGAGAATAAAGAACGAAGGATGGATGATAAGTACCATGGCAGTGTGATAGGAGATCTTATTTGTCACGCCGCGCCGCACGCGTCGGTGTCACAAAATCACCGTCTACACGTGACGGCTTGACAAATGACATCTCGCATGGAGGTACTCCCGGCTCTGTCACGCTAATTATGACGTGGAAAATATCGTTTACACGATCCTCGGTACGTTTGCCTTTGTACCAACACTCAAATCTTTGTGTAATAATATCTTGTACTATAGCTATATTCATGTCTTACCATCTGACGAAATAAACGTATTAGGTACCTACAGAATGTAATGTGTCGCTAGCAAGCTTTGATTATTAAGTCAGGTTAGTACTGAGAGCATAAAACAGTTCAATGAAAATTATGAAATTACGTTTTTAAGGAACTTTTACTTGCATGTTTTTGCAGCCTGTTGACGAATCTACTGGAATATGTCAAAATTTGTTACATATCAGCTTATTTGAAATTACGAAATCGGACGTAAACTTATCTTAAATAGGTATAAGAGTTGTACAATTGGAAGATAATATAAGAATTCTAGACTTTGATTATGACCAGATAAACCATCTGATTTCAAGTGGTCACCGTCGCCTTTGCTGTTGGCAAGGGGAGGTGGTACCAACAAGTGTCGTACAACCCTAACTTGGTACTGATTAATTTACTTGGTTCCATTTAGTACTATTACATTATGCAAAATCTTTTGTAGCTAGACTTTAAAAAAGTTTCGTTGAAAAGTTTATAAATAAACTAGCTGCCCGAACAGACTTCGTTCTGTCAAAAGTTTTTTTTTTGAGATCTTAGGTATCCTATCTTTCAAGTTGGATCAAACTGCACGCGGTGTGCAAATTTGATTAAAATCGGTTAAGTAGTTTAGGAGTCCATCGCGGACAAACAACGTGACACGTAATTTATATATATTAAGATTGCAGGAATTAGGTAAAAGGCATAGCGAATAAAGGGCGCGATAAAAGGATGCAACAAGGTTTATACAAATTTTCTTTTAATCATTTTAATCATTTTCTTTTAAATCTTTTTTTAAATCTTTAAATCTTTAAATTATATAGATTCAGTGAAATGCCTGAACAGTTTCACGCGTAATAGAATTTCAGAAACAAATTAAGTACTTGTTAAATGTGAAATAGAAAACCTTGTGTTTACTCAGATTAGATTACATACAGATTTTTTAAGTTATGGTTAATTTAAATTTAAACATGGGAATTTAAACAATAACAAAGTGATTTTTCTTTCTCATTAAACAAATAGCTAGATGATTGCGGTCCAAACTTGTATCGCTACCTGAGAGCAACTTAGCCATAACAAAACAAATTCTCCCAATAACATTTGTGATCATTTGTTGCACAGTCACGGCAATCTGCAGCACCGGCCTAAATAAAACACGGGAAACAATAAACAAGACGCGTTAGCATAAATTTAGAAAAAGGCCTAACATTCGAGTTATGTATTCACAACTCGCGAATTCCTCACCCGTACATTGTATCGGCGATAAATCAAATTCGGAAGTCCTTGCCATATCGGCATAACCATCGCATGAGAACCGTGTGAGAACCAACCCTAAAGTTTGTGGCACAGGGTTCTCGTAAGATACGTGTTGGTGTAAATATGAAGAATTTTATTAAAGGAAACAAATCGGTCGCAATTCAATTACAGTAATGGCCGTGGATCGGTTCCGATTGGAGGGCGGAGGCTGCGATGATTGATGCGTTGGATTAAGATCAGTGTTTCGATGTGGGATGTGAGTGGTTTGTGCTCCGATGAGGTCGCCAATATTTATTTCACTCAGGAATAGAATAGAATAGATTTTATTTCTAAGGCCACGAACACATTTTTATAAGAAAACACCATTAAAAATCAGGCTTGTTTTCTTAATGGTATTCGGGGTTATTTAAATTTTCAATCTTATTAAATTTTGTGTATAGAATTGATAAGTCTCGTTGATCATCTGATGAAAAATAAAATTTTATTAATATCCAAACATAGCCGGTACACAGTGTACAAACTATAAGGACTTCACAAACAGTCAAAACATACCATTATTTCGTAGGTACATTGAATCGTCTCCCTTCGGTGTGGAACTGAACTTGGGATCTTTAGGATGCTCCGAACCTAGAATACCAATTAGCAACTAGTTCTCAGGAAAAAAACCTATTTAACTTCCCTAGAAATTCCTGAGCAACAAAATTAAAGTCGTGTAGGATTGCCGTGTGTTGCCGATCTACACGCGACTAACGGGCGCACTGAAAAATCAGAAGACGTAGTACCTGGTGCTTCCTACGCCGTTTTCTGAGTGTGACCTTTTTCCGGCACGTTGGTAGCTGCAACTCCGAACGCAATTAATAATTATTGTATAAGTATTAATATACCACCGATTTTATTCATTGTTGCAATGCCTGTGTCGGAATAAATGTTTCTTTCTTTCTTTCTTTCTTTCTTTTAGGTAATGTAACTGAAATAAATCACAGTAAATGATCTCGATGAATCTCTCGAGTTCATTAAACAGCAAAAAACTACAAATTGGAATTCATTAAACGCTGCATTCAATCCTCACCTATTGTAGTGTAAAAACTATGGAAGGCTTTCTTTAAAGATCTCATTTTTCGAACGCTGCGCTCATCCCGTTCAAATCATTTCAATAAGCACCTTAATTATCTCCTTCATCTGGTTTATCTGGACCTAATTAAAGTGTTCATGGCATGATTATAGCGATTGTAATTGGATGGTAACTATGGGTGTGGTCATAATGTTGATGTGTGTCAGTGGACAGTTTTTATATAGGTATTCACGACATCTTTGGCGTTCAGTTTTTGTTATGATATGGTAAGATGGTTTGTGACCTGATTATGACTTTTACGTTTCAGTTCAATTTAGAGTAGTTAGAGTAGATTCGAAATTTATACATTGTAACAAAGTTTCTACCTATCGCAGAATCATCCTTGTCACATGTTTATTGTTCTCATGTAATGTAAGTTTTAAAATGCAGATAAAGTTTATTTTATAAAAATTACTTCCGATGTTCCAACACGATGCGCTGTAAGGAGCTCCACCGATCTTTGAGTCCAAGCCTACCTTTTCTGCTGGCGATGGGTCATAAAGTATATTTCATACTGCTAGATGATTAGGGTATCCCCATAGCTAGATAATAATTTATATGGCAGAGCAATGTTTGCCCGGTCAGCTTCGATAGTATGAATAACAAATTGAATAACTTAAACAATATTCTATTACAATTAGATACAATGCAATTCGCAGCGGACTGGGTTGATTTGGTCGAGTTCTAAAGCTGCAGCCGCATTGCAGTGTCTCCGGATCTACGGGATATCAACTGTTTGTATTTCCATGGATCGCCCAGATAACTGCAAACTGGAATTTCCAAAAGGAATAAATGTTTGGAATTTTTTTACTTAAAATTTAATGTGTTATTGTGTCCAATAATTCTTGGAATAATAGTTATTCGAGCTAGGTGAATGTAATGGTTGATGCGTAGCGTCACTTGATTTCGGAAAATTTATATACCTTAACATCCACACTCGAAAATATATTATGTGTTGACTGTAGTATTTAAATTGAAATGTATTTTGTACTGGTCAACCGATTGAAATAAAATAATGACAACAGTATTAAAAACGATGTTACAACAATAAATCAGTGAAAACCGCATCCAAGTCGATGGCTTCCGAGAGTAGAGGGAACGATAAAATTGCACACACAAGTAAACAGATGGAAATTCTAAAATCCATTGTGATGGGATCTATTTATAAATACCCCATTAACAGTTTATCTCAAATATCCACGGTAACTCGAACTGATAGGATTGTCATATCATTATTTAATTGACAGCGACATCAAACACCGTTCTCCGGTGGAAGCGACACAAAATTTATCCCACACTTTATTTATGAATCTATAAATTAAGGGATATTTGAATACAATCCGATGCTAGGTAGCAAATATGGACTGATAAATTGCAGAGAATTGAATGTTTTTTCGGTTTGACATTTCTTTTTAAACTCTAATCTGAGTGCGGTACGGTCTACATTCGAACGTGGTAGGTCTAAGGTAGTGTTTTCTGGGGCAAAATGAATATGTTAGCCATTTGTAAAGCAGTGAAGTGGCGACAGATGTGTTGGACATATTTGTTGTGTGATATGTATGTATCGGAAGGTGAACCTTACAGAAAAGGGTAAGGTAAAGGGCTTCTAAGAAATGGTAGTAGACGGTAGAAATATTGATGCGTAACTATTAAAATGAATAAGCCACAATTAAGTGGTTTTTTAAGGGAAATAGTCGACAAAGCTGTGGATCCACCTGATGGTAAGTGGTTATCTTTGCCCATTGACACCAAAGGCATCCCCGATGCGTCGCAGAAAGGCAGAAGAAAAATATAGAAGCCTTGTGTAATTCGACTGAATTGAGCTAATTTTTAACCGACTTCAAAAAAAGGAGGAGGTTCTCAATTCGACTGTATTTTTTTTTATGTTTGTTACCTCAGAACTTTGGACTGGGCGAACCGATTTTGATGATTTTTTTTAATCGAAAGCTTCTCATGTGATCCCACATAAATTTGAACGTAGTATAGATCTGACAAGTAGTTTTTGAGTAACTTTGAAGTCGGTTATTTTTTGTTAGTAAAATTTAGAGAATATTGTAGAACGCACACTCATAGTTACACAATATGATTCCCGTGTTGTGGGTACCATGGACGACATACAATGACAATAATACACCCAGACCGAGACCAAATTCAGTCATCATTTACATTCCTGCTTCGCTGAAAATCGAACCTAGGAATTTCGTCTCTCGAACTTTTAAGCTCCATATATGCCATTTGCACGCACACATTACATATCTACCTGTAACACATCAATGTTGTGCCTTCCAATGAAGAAACGTCTGATGGATATCCATAAAGTAAAATGCTAGATAAAAATGAGAAACACTTGTTTTGAATGCGGGCACTATTTGTAAACGTAAGAAATAGGTTCACCGCAGACCATTTCTCGAAGGCGAGCTACCCCTAGGTATTATGTTCCTAAATTACATAGATAAGCAATGGCCGGTCTCATTGCTGCTATCAGTCTTTCAGGCCCTCTTTTTACTGTTAGGCTGATTTTGAATTTTACAACGGTTTTATATATACTTTATGACATCTATTAATAGATTTACGGACTAATCAAAGCGAAACACGGCTGGGACCTGGGTCGCGAGTGCTATATATTTTAGATCGCTTACAGTCTATAATTCGTGTATACGAATATATGACGTGCGTATATAGATGTTACACTCACATAAGATCATATGCTAAATTTGCTGTGATCTAGAGTCGGAAGGCCACTTGCATAATGTTTAAACACTAAGGGAGCGGAGGCGGTGCGATATGGATTCGGTCTGGAAGCAGTGTGGAGGCAGTGCGAATTTCTACACACATTTTAGGTTCGTATACCCTGTTTATTCGTCTATTTTCAGTAAGCGCTAAAACAATATAAATTATTCGTCACTTTCATGTTCTACACACACGCGGTTAGAGACCGCCTCCGCAATCCAGGGGGGCAATTCTCATTTCGTAGAGATACATGTCTAACAGAGATATCTCGAAAAAACATGTGTCAAATTATTTGTAAATATATAAAAGCCGGGGTACCGTGCAGTGTGCAGTGTGTGAACAACGTAAGGACTAAGTATGGGCAGAAGAGCTAAAGCTGGGGAATATGCTGGAAACTATAATATGTATCTATAACATGAACATTTTAGCACATTTCCCCAGGTAGCTTCAGGAGCACTACCTTATAATAAACTAGCTGCCGGGACAGACTTCGTTCTGTCAAAAGTTTTTTATTTTGATATGTAAGCTATTCTATCTTTCAAGTTGGATCAAACTGCACACGGTGTGCAAATTTGATTAAAATCGGTTAAATAGTTTAGGAGTCTATCGCGGACAAACAACGTGACACGTAATTTATAGATATTAAGATTTTGGTTGTAGGCCAAAAGGTGCAAAAGTACAATCGTTGTCAGTACAAGATAGTAATATTAGCGTATTATTTAAGTTTCTGTTTCTCGGGAGCCCTCGCCGGGGAAGCCACAGGATTCAATCTCAGCCGTCGCAGCGGCACATAAAAAGAAGTTATCATTCGAGCTACGCTGAGCACCGAATCCCTATTTCAATGTTTCCGGGAAAGAAAATATGTATCTCGTTTCATGCGGGCCACATTACAAGGAATATTGAATACTGGCGACGCACGCTTGCGTACGTAATATCGCCAATTTTACGGCGGCCCGCGGCCCACAACCGTGCTTGGTACGGCATATGTGGGTATCATTTGCTGAATATCAAATGAGCCACAAAAGATTTCTGTAACTTCTGATTTATGTGACGTTTGATTCGAGTCGTTCTCTGCTATTGAAATACCACGATCATATCCTAATGTATTTTTGCTGAGGGCGCCGATGTTTAAGGGCGCTGATGTTCGAAATCGATTTTGTGATTAGAGCGTTCATTGCGTTGTTTTTCGTTTCTCTTCCTGTTTATTTAGCTGTGCTGTTATCAAACGAATTCTATCTGATAAGTCTTACTTGATAACTTTGTATTGTGTTACACAGTCCGTTCCCAGAATTTGGCTTTCTGTTCTGATAGCCTATTTGTGATGCTAATTATATCTGTTAGTCTGTTACATAGTACTCATGAGTAAACTGTGTTAGAAGTGTATACTATAGCTTTATTTTATTACAACACAAATGATGTCACACAGGCGAGCAAGAGCTAAGCTTTTCCAAACTGAATAGCGATATTTTTCTTAAGTAATTTTCCCTTTCCCTCCAGTTATGACCAATCAGAGTTAAATCGAATGATTATAATTATCGTAATAGATCACTTAAGGCTGAGAAATTAATCCCCGACAAGACGTTATCTCTCCTAAATGGCGCTTTAATTAGATAATTAGCAAATTACAGGCTTAATGTTAACGACGACATGCAATTTTATTATTACGGCAGTATTTAACAAAAAATTTGGCGATAACGATTTTTTCTAATTTCGTACGGCTTCATTTGGAAGTAGGGGAGGAAGTACTAAGAATATTAATACGCCCCTGAAAACAAGCTAAAAGGTAAATGAAAAACCAAGCCGCTCTCTACCGATGCCGCGGTGTGGTGATACTCACCTTGATGTCATAGTATTAATAATTTTCATTTTCAGGCAATAATATAATGATCATGATTTAATTAGGAAAAACTTAACTTATCTAACATCAGATGGTTTCAAACCTGTGGCGTGTTTTGCCTGGTTTTATATCGCCTGATCATCTTACCGTGATTCCCACAGGTATGTACCTACTATATTTTACATTTCTTTAAAGAAGATAGTAAAAGTATGTAGCAGGGAGTCACGTTAAAATGATGGGTTTTTCGACTTACCTATTAACAAAAACCTTTCCCGAAGTACATTTAATGACATTTATGTACTATTATGTCTTCTGTGCCCGAAATAGGATGTGTTCCAGAGTGAGAGGTTCGATTAGTAGCAAAGATAAACATTTGAGTGAGATGTAAATCAATAAAAACAACAAATGAAAATAAATATCCCCCGGTAATGGACGCGGTGTTTCTTTATGTCTCGTTTCTGTGTGTTCAAACCGTTACAGGCAATCCTTGTGTCGAGTTTCGAGTGTGTAGCACTGGCACAGTAATGAAATCCGGCCAGGTGAATCCAATTCAACTCTTGCTCGTCGTGTGCCCTTTTGTGCAACGAATGAAACAATGATGCCTTGTCGAAGTCGCTCGGGTCTGTATCACGTATTTTAACAATAATTCCAATTCTGATAGGTGCTTTGTCATGGTTGAAAAGAAACGGTGAATGAAACTCAGTTACATCTTTTATATTAATGTACAATCGTATGTTTTTAATTGAACACAGAGACAGAGCGGGATACCTGATCCCTTGTTGGTCAGCAACGTCAAGTGTGACCGTTTTCCTAAGAGTGGCACTTCTGTTCGTACTATTTACCATAGCGAACTTTAATATAAGCTGTTGGTGTGCAAAGTCATACAAATGACTTAAAGAAATCTCGTCTGCATGTAGAGTGCAATTAGTAGTGAAGCAAGACTTGAACTAGCAAACGGCGCCGTAAAGTATTTGGTAAAGCGACGCCCGCCGAGTCTTGAATACTTAATTTCATAACTAAATTCTTGAGAACAGCTTCGTACCCTCTTCGGTGAAGCTGCCACTTAATTAGATTAAATGAAAGGTAAACTTAATTATGTGCCGGACTAAATCTTCGCGTGTATAGTTGTTCATAGCATAATATTAATTAGACATTATTTACTTAACCTCGTTGGTGTAGTGACTCGAAATGAGCCTTGGCTTCAGAATCTAGTTATTCATATTTCGTCTGCCTTGAAAATATATTAGGCTTCAACGTTTCGGGGAAATTATTATACTAAATACCGCGACTTTACTTGCATTTTTTGGAATAATAATAATAATAACGCTTCACACTCATAGCCCCACACTAGGATTCCCTGTGTCGTGGGTGCCATCGACAACACACACCATAGACAAGGACATTCACACCCAGACCGAGAACAGAAATTCAAACTCATCATTCAAATTTCCGCTTCGCTGGGAATCGAACCCAGGACCCTCGGTGCGGCGATCCGGCATGGTAACCATTGCGCCACACGGGTTGTCAACGGGATAATAATGTCTTATCAGATCATGGTCTAACTTTGTGCAAAATTTCATCAAAATGGCGAAAGAGCAACTATGCCACTAAGGTGATATCTGCTTTGCCATCAAATTTAAAATGCATTTATGTACAACGGTTAATTTCAGTCAAGTCATAATTCGACTTCAGTAATCTAAACTATCTATCTATAGTCCTCTAGTTGAATAGCAACTATTGAAAAGTCATAACATAGTATAGAGTTTGTTGATACAACTTTACCTATTAACAGTAACTTATCCTGAGATTACGGATATACATTTTATCCAAAGAGGCCGTTAGAGAAAATCAGACAGATGAACACCGGATTGTATAAGGATTAATTATGGAGCTGTAAACTAGATCAGAAGTTAATGAAATTAATCCCGTTAATCAATATTCACGCCTGACTGTGGGGCTACAATCGGCTACATTCTACTGCCGTCATTGGGAACACTCGATATCGTATTTCTATTTTAATTACGGCCCCAACATTTGTCGTTTGGTGTCAGTTCTAGCGATTGCCTTCGTATATGATTAGATCGAAATATTATATCTATTTTACATACTATTTAGACCTGCCGGATGGTTGTCGTAAGAAACAGAATCTGGCTTACATGCTTGGTACCATTTTTTACTATCACAAGTTCTCCATGGGGTACGTCCAGACGTACCAGTTGTAATCTGCCGCCAACCAACTTGTCGTGTTCCTGTTGAATACTTGTAACTCTTACTCGTATTTCCTCATATTATGTGCAGTGATTCTTTGGTTGTATCCTGGGATGGAGTTCTGAGACAATGATGCTCGAGGGAAAGTTGTGTGTTAGCGCGGCGGTCACACACACATATTATCACAGAGACTGGAACGCAGAAAACACTTCCAATCTCTGGTCTGGAAGCTGTGTGCCGTACTAACCCCATAATCCCATTGTGTGCCCTCCGTAGCGGGAGTAAAAGTTCAAGTAAGAATAATCTAAATTTTACTAACAAAAAATAACCGACTTCAAATTCTCAAGAACTACTTGTCAGATGTGGGACTACATGACAAGCACCTGCTTTCAATTAAAAAAAGAATCATCGAAATCGGTTGGCGTGATATTGAGTTATTCGTCAATTTGTAACGCACATCTTAACACAAATTTACGACTTATGTGGTTTTCTAATGGATGCCATTGTCAGATCTCAATAAAATTTATGTGGGACCACATGACAGCCACCAGCTTTCGATTAAAACAATAATCATCAAAATCGGTTTGCCCAGTCCAAAGTTCTGAGGTAACAAACATAAAAAAACAGTCGAATTGAGAACCTCCTCCTTTCTTTGAAGTCGGTTAAAAAATGTCTGTTGCTATAATTTTCGATATGTCCGCTGACAGTGCGACCACGCACCGACCCACTATGTAATAGCTTCGTTGCCTCCGTATTGTTGCCATAACGCTCTAGTTTTAAACTGGCACAACTAAGACTCCAATCCAGATTTATTGGCGCGCCGGCTTATGGTACACGCGGAATGCTAATCGCGTAAGTCCTTTAACAATTGTACTCATAGCTCTGTAATTACTGGAAAAACTGTAAACAATTGCATATGGAAGTTTAGTAAAGCTGCGACTTATTTGGTTAATGAGCAAGCGATGGGCTTTGGGAGCAACGGGTGCCGGAGAAGTGATTTAACTTTTGTGGGTGTAAATGGTATTATGTATTCATTTACTCGTTAAATGCGTAAGGGAGGCCATATACGATCAAGTGTACTTGATGAAGCGTCAAGCGGACTTGACGGAGCATCCAGTATACTTGATCGTGTATGGCCACGGTATAGCTATCTGCCATATACGTATATTTGTAACATGCTCACTGGATGGCACGTCAAGTCAAACTGCAGAGTTGACAAGTATACTTGATCGTACATGGCCTCCATAAGGGTATCTATTATCTATCCATGTCTGAGCTAAAACTAAATATATGAGCTAATTTTCAGCTTCATTGAGCCGATTAGATCTGGTTTACATAGCGCTTGTGATTTGTAGCAATAGATACACTATAATCTAAATTTTACTAACAAAAAATAACCGACTTCAAATTCTCAAAAACTATTTGTCAGATCTCGTTCAAATTTATGTGGGACCACATGACAAGCACCAGCTTTCTATTAAAAAAAGAATCATCGAAATCGGTTGACGTGATATTGAGTTATTCGTCAATTTGTCGCGCACATCTTAACACAAATTTACGACTTATGTAGTTTTCTCATGGATGCCATTGTCAGATCTCAATAAAATTTATATGGGACCACATGACAGCCATCAGCTTTCGATTAAAAGAAGAATCATCAAAATCGGTTCGCCCAGTCCAAAGTTCTGAGGTAACAAACATAAAAAAAAAAAAAAAAAAAATACAGTCGAATTGAGAACCTCCTCCTTTTTTTGAAGTCGGTTAAAAATGTAGCTTTACGGCGTAATGCATCGTCAGTAGAGCCTGAGAAAAACCTATATCAAAACAGAACTGAATGAGGGCTTATTTGACCACACGACGCACTGTAAAAATGTCTCTGACGCACTAAAAATCCTTATACGCAGCGAACGTGTTAATGGGGTTGTTGAAGACACAACACCTCACGGCAGATCATCCATGCGTTGGACAGACGACACGAATGCATGAGGAAAAGAGCGTATATCGGCAAAAAGTGTAGAAAAAAATATTAAAACTATAAAAACAAAACAAAAAGGAAAAACAAGTATCGAGCGAGGCGACACCGGCACTTATGCTGAACATGTGGTCAGCCTTAACACAGTAGTATAGATTTTATATAATAATAGAAAGTAATAAACATATAATCCAACCTTAGAATCAAACAATAGCCAGTAAATTTCTGTACAAACTATCGTTTCATTAGAGTTCATCGGAACACACATATATAAATGTGTTTGTTTAAATTCCATTAATTTAACATTAAATTTTGCAACGTTTGATTATTAGAATTCAGATTTAGAATGTACGTTTCGGTAACTGCAACAAATTTAATGAGTTTCCGAATAAATTTATTGTAAAGCAGAATAACATCCAAATTTGGTGTCACATTTAATTTCACATGGAAAATTGTACGTCGTTGTAACTATGAAGTATTAGCAATTTGAGTTTCTTTTGTTTTCGACTTTACGGAAAGACAAAACGAAGACGTTTTTAGAAGATATGGCTGTATAGTGTATGTAGGTTTATAATAATAATAATAATCTTTTTTTCAGGCAACGAGGCCCATAATAGCTGGAGAGCTATTGAACCATTTGACTATCCCACTTCCCACAAAGCTAGAAATTTATTAAATGATATTTTATCATCAGTCAATTAAGAAAGTATCGTTCTGGCAGGCATCTCGCGGTTGCTTCATGGCCCATTAAAATTTTGAAAATGCAAAAAATATATTTTTTTATCCCACTCCCACAAGGCTACAATTTTAATATGTTGTAATTTACATATGTTTAAGTGTAAAAAAAAATTGCCAGAACATTTTGAGGGTTGCAAGTATGTGCCAGAACAGAGCAAAGTTGTCATCGGGATTGCAATTCTATCTTTCTATGTATAATTTCAGGCTCTAGTCTGATTTGATATCATTCAAATGTATAAGGCGATTGTTGGTTCTCACAGATAGTACATATTGATGGAAATAAATTTTAGTACTGCCATAGAAAAAATAATAATTTTCATACAAATGTATCCTTCTATTCATAAATTCAAGCTCTAGCCTGCTTTTGATGCCATTTAAATGTACAGAACTATTGTTGGATCTTACAGATCGTACACTTTGGTGGAAATAAATTTCAGTATTGCCATACAAAAAATAATAATTTTCATACAAATGTATCATTCTATGCATAATTTCAAGCTCTAGCCTGCTTTTGATGACATTTAAATGTATAGCACTATTCTTGGATCTTACAGATAGTACACTTTGGTGGAAAGAAATTTCGGTATTGCCATACAAAAAATAATAATTTTCATACAAATGTATCCTTCTATGCATAATTTCAACCTCTAGCCTGCTTTTGATGTCATTTAAATGTATAGGAATATCGTTGGATCTTACAGATCGTACACTTTGGTGGAAAAAAAAATCGATATTGCCATACAAAATATAATAATTTTAACAAATGTATCCTTCTATGTATAATTTCAAGCTCTAGCCTGTTTTTGATGTCATTTTAATGTATGGGACTATTGTTGGATCTTACAGATAGTACACTTTGGTGGAAATAAATTTCGGTATTGCCATACAAAATATAATAATTTTTATACAAATGTATCCTTCTATGCATAATTTCAAGCTCTAGCCTGCTTTTAATGCCATTTAAATGTACATAACTATTGTTGGATCTTATACATCGTACATTTTGGTGGAAATAAATTTCAGTATTGCCATACAAAAAATAATAATTTTCATACAAATGTATCCTTCTATGCATAATTTCAAGCCCTAGCCTGCTTTCGATGTCATTTGAATGTATAGGACTATTGTTGGATCATGCAGATAGTACACTTTGGTGGAAATAAATTTCAGTATATCCATACAAAAAATTATAATTTTCATACAAATGTATCCTTCTATGCATAATTTCAAGCTCTAGCCTGCTTTTGATGTCATTTAAATGTTCAGGACTATCGTTGGATCTCACAGATTGTACACTTTGGTGGAAAAAAAACAGTGTTACCCTACAAAAATAAATTTTTTTCATGAGGCAAAATCAGCGAGTTCGATTCCTGGCTAATAATATTGATTTTTCAAAAATCTAATTATGCCGTTTTGGTTTTCGTCAAAATCAGCCCTGAGACTCCTTTGACCACTTTTCGCTATTCCTCATAGTTTTGAATTTGTCCATCCACGCTCACTTGAAAAATTCACCCTGTATACTCTTCTGGCAGATACTTGCAACCGCTAGAATGTTCTGGCTGTTTACATATATTTTTTAAACAATTGAAAGAATGTTCCCTGAAAATTTGAGCCTTGTGCGAGTAGGTTATGAATTCCTCTCCCGATGACAACTTTGCTCTGTTCTGGCACACACTTGCAACTCTCAAAATGTTCTGGCAATTTTTTTTTACACTTAAACATATGTACATTACAACATATTAAAATTGTAGCCTTGTGGGAGTGGGATAAAAAAAAATATTTTTTGCATTTTCAAAAATTTAAGGGATGATGACGCAACCGCGAGATGCCTGCCAGAACGGTACTTTCTTAATTGACTGATAATAAAATATCATTTAATAAATTTCTAGCTTTGTGGGAAGTGGGATAGTCAAATGGTTCAATAGCTCTAGGGCTATAACATAAATACCTTACAGACTAACATACATACAATAATATTATATACTTAGAAATAATTCACTTATTCGCGAAGTGAGACGCGCTTCCGGTGACTCCCGGTGGTCGTCGACGTCCACGGAACTTTCGAAAGACGACCCCCTTTGGCCACAGCTCCTCCTTCATGAAGTCCGACAGGAGCTCGGTTGGAACACGCACAACAAACGAGTTAAAGGTCACTGCGCGCGAGTCCAACTTCTCAACCAGCTCCCGGCACTTGGTCTTCTTCTCCAAATACTCCATGACGTCGGAGACCTTCGTGGTGTAGTGGAGACGGGAGACGTAAATGTGGGTCACTGGAACGTTTTTTATATCGTTTAACTAGTAATTAAAGGAAAAAAAAACCAAACATAAAATTTTAACTGATCGATGTCTGTAAAGTGAAAATTGACTTGACACGCTACCGCGTGTCTAGATAAGCTACTCGTAGAATTTTGTTTGTTTATCGGTTTGTCTGTGCGTTTGTAGCAGCTAATCTCACAAAACAGCCGGACTGACTTGGATGCGATTTTCACTGATCTGTTGTAGTAAGCTTAGGTTATCATTTAGTGTGTTTTATATAAACCGGATTACAAATAAGCAGTTCACGATAAGTGGGCATTCCAAATAGCCTCGAATGTGCACTGTAGCCCATAATCATAGAAAAGGTGACTATAAATAGAGTTCTAGACTCATTTAAATCCTGAAATAGTTTTGTTCGAGAGGACTAGACTGGAACACCCTTTGAATTTAAACAAAACAAAAGAATAAAGCAACTAGTCGTTTAATAAAAGCTTCAGTCGTAACTTTTGCTAATTAAGAGATCGAAGGTTCATTATAATTCGTAGTAAAGATCAGTTATTTCAAGAGCAACCTGGCACAGAATGAAGGAATCTTAAATAATAATCTTTATGTTTACTCATCTCGCTAATATCTAGATTATTAATAACTATCTCAATGCTCTTTCTGTGATATGTGATTCTCTTTCTGTGATAAAAGAGTAAATTCAAGCCACGCGTGTGCACAAAAAGGTTCTTCAATTTTATATTTATTTCCTTTTATGTTATATTAAGACTTTATTTTAATTTATAAAATTGACAACAAACAAGACCAAATAAATCCAGAGACATCCCCTTCCCAGAAGGAAGCTCAGGACCTGTCCTATTCCCTCACAAAACTGCACCAAACCACGTTAGAACATTTCACGGCTGCTTCTAGAAGGGGTTTAGTATTCTGTTAATACCATTGTAGTAAAAAGCGTAGCTCTTAATCCAAGGCTACAATGTCTAGGTCCGCGGGCTTCGGCGTTAGTGTGAAATCAGCGATGCGCGTCTTGTTGTGCCAATCGAAATAGCAAGTACCGCTCGTAAAATCACAGACGCGGAAAGCATTTCGAATACTCCACAGACCAAGTAATAACTTAGAGCGTCTTATTTTCATTGGTTTTTTCTTTTTCTTCTCTCTTTCTTGGCCGGCAACACATCATGTCTTTGGTGGCATTGATGTCCATAGGCGACGATGGCCACTTGCATTCATCTAATTATTTGTCAAAATTTCCAATGGAAAATATTTAACGTAAACTCATGACAAATTGTGAGGGTATGTCGAATAGCTGAGAGATGTCAGTAAGAAATATTTTGCTCAGTAAGTATTCTTGGATATGGAAAATATAAATCTTTATCGGGCTAACGAAAAAACAGACAGTATTGGTCATCATCAGCTACGGACAGGAGCAATACCAGAGTAAAAAGCAATGCTTTGCCGGCTCTGAAGAAATGCTCTTTTTACAACATGTTTAAAGAACTCCAACTCCGGGAATACATCAGAAGGAAGTTCTTCTAATACTGTAAAGTACTCGTAATAAGAGTTCTAATGTTGCCTGTCATTTCCATTCGCCTCCAGTCTATGGTCTGTGCGGATGAAGACGTGAATCACCGTACATTTTAGACAAAAGAGCTCTTTTGCGGCAATGTGCTGTGCTCCTGCTATTCCAGTTGTGTTTTATTCAATTCGGTATGTACACTACGCTAACAAAAACACTCTTTTTATCTTTTCCATTAAATATAATAATTCAATACGGATAAGTATCCTGTACTAAGATATTAATACAATAACCTGCTATTGGTGCTGATTTGTGTAAGTATTTTTGTTTCTTATTATTGTTTCCGTTTATTTTTTCCTTTGTAGGTGGGAGGTGCTCCGCATGGATAAAGGTATATAGAATTACTGTGCTAATTGGTATTATATATTATTTTAATTAACTATGTTTGTTAAGGGTCTATAAATGTGATACACAGTCGTAGACATGATTTTACTAACAAAAAATAACCGACTTCAAAGTTACTCAAAAACTACTTGTCAGATCTCGTTCAAATTTATGTGAGACCACATGACAAGCGCCTGCTTTCGATTAAAAAAAGAATCATCGAAATCGGTTATCGTGATATTGAGTTATTCGTCCATTTGTCGCGCACATACTTAATACAAATTTAAGACATATATGGTTTTATCATGGATGCCATTGTCAGATCTCAATAAAATTTATATGGGACTACATGACAGCCACCAGCTTTCGATTAAAAGAAGAATCATCAAAATCGGTTTGCCCAGTCCAAAGTTCTGAGGTAACGACCATAAAAAAAATACAGTCGAATTGAGAACCTCCTCCTTTTTTTGAAGTCGGTTAAAAATGTAATGCTACTGGACAATATGTACACAAATGCTACCACGTGCAATTGCAACGGTAACTCAAGTTTCATTTCAATGCTATTTTAATTTAATGTACATTAAGTACACAACAGTTTGCGCCGCTCATAGCACTCGTAAGTTTGAAGTTGTTGAGCTCGTCTTACTTACGTCGTCTTATAAACTGCAGTTCGTAAGTTTTAAATAACGTTTAATGAATCTTCAGAAGTACTTTTTAAACTGTGAAGCATGGAGCGACGTCACGACGTAACAACCTCGTAAACTAGGAATTATATTATACAAACTGCGGCCAACTATAATACGATTAGAACTACAAATATTCATAATAAATATGTAAAAGGTCATTGAATTTAGGTGTAAGAAGAGGTAACAGGAGTTCTTCAGAGCCGGCGCTGCATTGGCGATTCCTCCACTCCACTCATTGTTGATCACTTACCGTATTCTATTATATTTAATTCTATCTTTTCCAGACAACCGAGTCTTGGAGAAATTAAAAAACTTTATACAGAATGAAAGTAGAAGTAGTAGTAGAAAGAAACTGTTATTTGAATAGAATACTGTAGGGCCTCAAAACTGTGTTTGTCTCCGCCCTGCAGCAAACAGAATGTACGGGACACATCAATAACTTTATACGAGGCGGAATAATATTGTATGCGCGATATTTCTCAACGCGAATGGATTGCAGCCATGAAGCCCGCGATCCATCACCCACGAACAAATGTGGATGTGATCGGTCTACTGAATGCTGTATTCCTTGGTACCAGAATTAATACATTATTTGCTTTTACAAGAATTTTCTAAGTCAGACATATGTACATAAGTACAATCGTTATGAAGTCTTATGAAGCGAATTATTTAGTGCTTTGAAGCTGTCGTATGAGAACTCTTATAGCTGTGCAACCTGGATCTTAGTATGTTGACAGAGAACAGTGTAATTATATCCTTTCGTTCGCATACACTAGAAAGGACTTACGGATCGTTCCAACTACAACGGAACTTCGGTTCGTGCTTATAATGCCTCCATTATTATTTTTGCAGTTATTTTTCTCCCCGTCTGCCAGCTTTATTGTTGGTGTTTCAAAAACTCACGTATTAGCTTGTTATGATGAATATAAAAGGAAAATTATCACGGCTAAGTAAGATTAACAAGTTAATGGTAACAGTCGATCAACTTACTTAAATCTAGGGAACCCTACAATGTGCGTGCTGGTTCTTTTATAGTAGTAAGAGGCAGACGAGCTATTACTACATAGTCATTACTAGTTAGTAGTGGTCACCGCTGCCAATACACATCTGAAATATAATATTTTACGGCTGTCCGGTCAACTGTACTACCCAAAAAAAATTTGACGGTTTTCCAGGCAAGAACTGATTTTTTATCACATTGTCAACAATTGAAAAGATATGACTACGTTGACTTTTTGATGTAGTTAGATAGTAAGTAACGTTGTTTAAAGACCTACACGTATAAATATAGGTAAGAACTATGACCAGTGAAGTTAAAACGAAAGGAATAAACGCTATCACCTGGTCCGTGCCTACTTTAGAAAGTTTTCAAGCAAATTAGTCTGGACTCCTTTAAGAACACTTTAGACTTTGGAAGGTTGGATGGAACAAATCTCCCTCGGTACTACTACTCGTACTTATTATAAGTACTATTATTTCTTCTGTGGTACTACAATGGAATTCATACCCTTCAGTGGCAGTCAGGTTAACGAACTGAAATATTACCATCAACGTGAAAGCTACAAATTACCTACTACGTATTTGACACTGAATGCATGTTGCGCACAACAAAGTTGGTAGGTATTTGACGCATCGAATTTCGTTGTATTCTGCACTCTGCAGTATACTTGTCACGTCTTATTTGTAAATGAAGTTGCAAAGCGTGCGAGCGTCTGGGAACAGCACCTTGAGTCGGTGGTATTATACCGCGTCGTAGAGCCTCGTGCTACGGAGTCCGGTTGAGCGGCAAGGTTATTGACACTTTGAACAGCGGCCAAATAGCTGCTTCAAATTAGAATATGGGCTGCTGATTTTATTGTCATACGAATTAGTTTAGTTTTTATTTTGTACGTAGCGAGCAGTTTTGGTAAGTTCTATAAACTTTTTTTTTTATTTGCTTACACACTACCCGCGGGAGTATTTACCTGTGTCGCGGGTGGAATGGACGACTCATATAACACATCACAATAACAGCCATGATCCGAGTACAAATATTTATCTGTCACATAAATATCTGCCCCGGCCGGGAATCGAACCCGAGACCCCTGTTCTTCGCAGGCAGGGTCGCTACCAACTAGGCTACAGGGTTTTCTACGTACATAGAGTCTCATTCAGAGCAAAAACACACTAGATTCTCTGTAGTTTTAGTTCTTTTAGGTGCCAAATATAAGGCGTTATTGTTACTGAAATAAAGCAGCTTTATACCGAAAACATAAATCCTCTTTATTCCTGTGAGAATTTTGTAATATCCAACCTTAACACTTGTCTACATTATAAAGGAAAGCTTTGTGCAATATTTCAGCTTTCTAGCTCTAGGCTTGGCGTTGATGAGTGGCTGACTCAGTCAGTCTGACAGAACTTCTCTTTATTACATGCTTTGTAATAGCTTCACCTGTTTGTTTGTTTGTTTGTTTGTTTGTTTGTAACTTGTAACTTTTAACCGACTCCTTTGGACTTGATTTTGACCCACTTCAAACGGTCAGATTTCTTTCAAACTTCGTAGACTTATCGAGGACCAATGACAATTCAACATTTAAAGAAAAAAAGAAAAATAAAACCTAAATTTCATTTCAAAAAATCAAACTAAAAAATGAAAAAATAAATAATACCTAGTTAAAAAAAACTAAAAAACACTTTTATAGAAAATCCAATAAAAAAATAGAAAATGAATTTGAATTAAGAATCGTGTAATTGTAAGATTTACGTGATGAATTATAATTAGGTATAGATACTTGTTATCTATACAGGTTATCTATACAGGTACATTGTTTATCTACACAGAAACCTCTACCCTACGTTCCCCAGCAAACAGACACAAAAAGGAATTCAATCTTGCGAGGAAACAATGTAAATATACGTCACTTTAATTAACGCCTCTTGTATTAATAATTAATTTCAAAAATTTCGACAATACCTGCCATAATGGACGGGGGATATCCGCCGCGGTACGAGAACGAAGTGTTTGTGAAATGGATGGAATAATCTTTGTTTTACACACGCCGAGTAAATCATTCACTAGAAGTGTCTTTCAGTATTGTTTTGTTAGTAGCGGAAAAAGCGGCCAAGTGCGAGTCGGACTCGCCCATGAAGGGTTCCGTAGCAGCAAGTAACATAATATAAAAGTTCTTGTAGTTCGTTGTAACTTTGATCGATGTTTTTTGCAGTTTACGATTTATGATGTATTAAAAAAACTACATACTACATCTCGTTCAAATCAGTTTTCGTTGGAAGTTTGCATGGTAATGTACATCATATATTTTTTTTAGTTTTATCATTCTCTTATTTTAGAAGTTACAGGGGGGGGGGGACACATTTTACCACTTTGGAAATGTCTCTCGCGCAAATTATTCAGTTTAGAAAAAAATGACGTTAGAAACCTCAATATTATTTTTAAAGACCTATCCATAGATACCCCACACGAATGGGTTTGATGAAAAAAAATTTTTGAGTTTCAGTTCTATGTATGGGGAACCCCCAAAATTTATTGTAATTTGTCGATTTTTGTGTGAAAATCTTAATGCGGTTCACAGAATACATCTACTTACCAAGCTTCAACAGTATAGTTCTTATAGTTTCGGAGAAAAGTGGCTGTGACATACGGACGGACAGACAGACAGACAGACAGACATGACGAATTTATAAGAGTTCCAATTTTTGCCATTTGGCTACGGAACCCTAAAAACAGCCAACTGGCATTTTAGCTATTTTAATTTACTTACCTTGTAAAACTATTAATTAAATAGAATAAATCTGAAATCAAACTAAATAGAACGTTACGAACTTCCATACCGACAAGTTTCTATGTCATAGAAAAATAATCTTCTTGGAAACCTTCTCCTATCGAAGGTTGATTATCCTTACTACGACCAGAGTCTCACGCCCCAACTCGGAGTCACTAATGGTTACTTAAATCGCTCCTTAGTATAGAATTTGTATGGTGATTCTTTACTAAGGAGCTATTAAAGTAACCGTTTGTGGGCTGTCTGTAGGCAGCTCTAAAACCTGTTACGGTGGTTGTTTATGGTTTGTATATGGTTTTGTTTGCATTTGACATTCAACAGTCTATAGAGCCATAATAATAATAGTTCGAATAATCCGTCCGAAAAATAAAATCTGACTTAATCTTATGTCGCGCCTAAAGAAGTTTTACTTCAAACACCGATACATCTTTTGCTCTAGGTATTACATTTATAAATAGTTATTGTTTTTGCCTATGGGAAGATCCGTCGACAGTCAACAAGCATATCGTATTTTTCTTGTTACTCAATAATATAATCATGTCCAATTAATACAGCCCATAACGAGTTCTTGTTACCATGTTCACATGCAGAAACATGTACCTGAAACGTCTGTTAATGTAAATGAATTAAATATTTGCGTGACAGCCCTTCGTTAGGGCTCGCTCTGCCTGTATTTAATACTGCGATCTCATCTCTGTAATTAATTACTATTGAATGTAAATGGGAAAAGAGGTAATTATTGCACAGTACAGTTTTTGTCTGTGATATATTAATTAACACCCTTACAATGTACCTACACGCATACAGGTTACAGGTATATAAAACACAGATATATGAGCATTGTGAGCTGTGTTGCCAGTGTGGACGTATCAAATGTTCAAACGAACAACGAAAATGTTTATTATTGTAGATGTAACTAAATAAATGTTTGCCTCAAGCGGGGATCAAATGTGAAAATTGTGTGCGGGAAAAAAATCACTAACAGCTAAACATTAGAAAGGTCTTGAGTTGAGTTGATCAGAAAGATGTAGCATCAACTATTAAGTAGATACTCGTACTACAACGTCGGTTACCTACATGCTTACAAGCAATCGGATTATCAAGCAAGTACTGATCATTATTTCGTGTTTCAAATAGCATACATTTATAAGTATATCTGAAATAGATCTGTATTTCCGAGGGTTTAGAACGAGAGGAACGAGAGAGAGGTATTACCTTACGAATCGCTTATTGTTAGGTAATAACTTCAGATAAGCAGAGATCTACGTACTCGGCCGATTTCAGTATGATATTTTAAAAATGTGATTTAACTTGTTCAGTTTTGAATACAAGCTACCACTAGCTTAAAAATCACATTCGTATTTTTTCAGTAAATTAGATAACACGTAATTTTTATTCGTAGCGCTTAAAATAATTTTCGTAGCACTTTAAATCAATTTGTTAAATAATACGCAAGATAAGAAGTTTTCTTACTTAACAGTTACCTGTTTATCGTAACGTTTTATAACGTAAACGTTTTAGAGCAGCTAAAAACTATTTTCAGTGCCGCTAACCGGCTGCTGTGAAATTACAAAAGTTTTGTGTTTACACGCCACACCGCCACCGCCCTGCCGCGCCGCGTCGCGTCGCGCAAACCGGACACCAACTGGCCTCCTGTTGAGGTAAAACTAGAAACGCTTACTTCGTGAATAATTTAAGTTCAGCTTTAAATAAAATTATAATATATAACAAATGTATATCTCCTGTGTATACCCATGCTCAGTAGGACATAAATGGGTCGCAGTGACGGAACAAAATCAATAACAATTTTTTAGAACGTTTGACGTCATGTCGGGTTGTCTGTGCGTTTGTTCCCGATAACTCAGCAACAGCTTAACTGGTTTTCGCTGATTTATTGGTGACATTCAGTATTTTTTTTTGTAATTTCCCAATTAAAATTGAAATAAAAAAAACTGAAATGTTTATTTCACGGTTTCCGGGTTTCCGTTTACTTTTTATTTTTCTTTCGACTGTGCGCTGTTATTAAGATGTTAATTTGTTTGATTATTATTACTATCGGTTTTCCAAAGCGAAGTGACTACGTAGGTAACTCGATAAGTTTTGAGATGCTCGTAATAAAAAAATGTTAAATAAATATTGTTAATATATTGCATAGTTTTTTCTTGTCTCAAAACTTATCGAGTTATGTACCTACGTATTATAAAATACTACAGTATGTAGAGCTCAACAAATATGTCAAGATGACGAACCCAAGGATGCCTCCGAACAAACACTCAGACAGTCAGTCCCGGAACAAACAGGGTCACTTGTAACAGGGTACCGAACTACCGACCCAGTTATAAGCTCGATCTCCTGCAAACAACAAAATTGACGGTCAATCTCTTTACAGAACTAATTGAATTCGACAAAATTAAGCAAAATGAGATTTTCGAAGTAATAGCGAATGAATCCATTCAATACGAATGAATATTGAGCTTAGAAATTACTTGATTATTGAATCATGATTCATTCTTCATCATAATAATTTTGCGATGTTGTGCCAAGTTTCCTCCTATCGAAGATCGATTGCTTTGCGCCTCTTTGTTGTAGTAATATAACTCTTCAATGACATTTTGGACATTGGTTTTATATACCACATAAAGTTAATGTTCTAAGTAATGACTATAGGAGTCATTGTTTTCTTGAGACCCGTAATATTATAAATGGATGAGCACGTGGACACTGCCGATACCAGCCCGCTCGGCTTCACTGGAGTAAATGATTGCAGTAGTGTAGTCGATGGTAGTTCTAACTACTTGTCCACAAAGTTGAGTTGAGTTACAATGATGCTTTTAAATAAATATTGATTTTGAATTTAATATTATATGTGCCAGTTTTCAAATCTCATGAAATTAACAATTTGATTACTTCAATTAATCTATGTTAAATGTAGGCAGTAATAACATTGGGAGGAAAATAATTTAGTCGACAGATACCATTACATTCAAATTAATTAACATTTGATCTGCTTCCCTTCCCGATCGTTTTATGGGAATCGATTCCGATTGGCGTAAGTGATGCCCTTGGCTTGGTCTTTCAATTACAGTGAAATATCAAATTGTAAACGTTGCTATTTTATACATAATGTGCGTTTTATTTCAACTGTTTGTCAGTTTAAAGTATATAGTTTGTAACCTTGAGAATGTAGAATGAATAGGCAATTTTTTCAAACTACTTTTGTTTGTAAAGTACCTACTCGTTATGTACTTAATTTACTTTGATATTTAAGCGGTTTTAAAACCTTGTACGCGTCCTGAATAAATTTCCTCTCGAATCTCTATTTACGCTCTTCGCAAATTCTAGAAATTTCTCAGACGCTGCCAATTCGTACGAACGAAAGTCATGCCAAGTAGGCAATTTACTATTTTCGGCAGACTTTTTGTGACATAGTGTTTATTTGTAAGGCTTTTCGATAGCATCTGCTTATATTAGGGATATTCTTTAAAGCGTAATGTGATCGAAGCAAGTATTCTCAAATTATCTTCACAGATTTTGTTTCGTATATTCTGCGCTGTCGCTAGCACAGACTACTAATGATATTTAATTTTGAAAGTTATCAATTTGTTTTGTTTATGTATATTACTACTATTTATTATAAGTAGGTACTAACTATTATTTCTTCTGTGATACTACTTAGCTTTTACCTGCTATTTTACCACAATGTTAGCGTGAAAAATATTTATACCCATAAAAAGCAAAGCAACAACCCATAATTGTCCCAGTGCTGGGCTCGGGGTCTCCTCTCACAATGTGAGGGGTACAGGCCATAGTCTACCACGCTGGCCAAGTGCGGATTGGTAGACTTCACACACCTTTGAGAACTTTATGGAGAACTCTCCGGTGTGCAGGTTTCCTCACGATGTTTTCCTTCACCGAAGCAAGTGATAATTAACTTCTAATACGCACATAATATTTGAAAACCAGAGGTGCGTGCCAGGATTTGAACTCGGGCCCCTCCGTTCGAGAGACCAACGTTCTAACCACTAGGCTATCACTGCTTGTATTTATTTATACCCATATCCATGGCAAATTATAGTTTCCTAGTACAAAGCGTGCATGAGGTAAGCCGCGGAATGACTACGAACGGACGAACAAATGGATGAATATAGCGGCGCTATAAGGGTTCCTAGTTTACAATAAAACAGTATAGACACAGTTGTTACTGTTATATATTCCACAACATTATTTCTAGTCCATTGTTAGTAAGTAGCGTAGCACACCATAGTTTAGGCTAGAGCCGTACGGCTGGGTGGCCGGATGGCACACTCGTTGAGAATCGTTTTTAGGATCTTTTTTAGGATTTCTTAGATTAGGATTCTTCCCTAGGCTAACCATTTATTTTTCACCTTATAGTACCTATAGAGGAACTATTATATTCTGTCTCGGAGTTAAATTACGTTTTCCATTAGTAACGGCCTTCGGTTACGGATTACACATGAACGTTGAAGGAATAGTTTCCAATCCATTCAATTCCATCCATTCTTCCACATTACCCGCTCAAAACTTTATACCTACTACATTCGCACTTATTCCTAAGTAAGTTTCTCAGTTTCAGGATTTAAAAAACCTGTTGGAAAATGAAACTGTAGGCAGCGCGGCGAGAACGGCAGTTCGGTAAATATTGGCGCAGCAGTTAGGCTCAACGAGTCTATCGGCAGTCTTGTAACCGTTCTGTTTGAGAAGCGGAACTGTTGGGACTATACCGTTTAGTTCTGCATTGTTATTAGCCGACACATTGCTTATATTAAACTTACATTCATGTTTTAACCATTTTTATTAACAAACACGTCTGTTTTCAATTTTGGTTGAAAATACATCGGTGGTTCGTTTAAAAACCTTTTTAAAGACAAGGCTTCTTGGATATGAGTTTTGTAAATAGGCCTGTAACTGTGAGTAGGAAGCAGAACTACTCGATAGTTTCTTGCTGCTTCTTCTTTTCTCGGGTTTCCTCACAGTAAGACTTTGTGTCCACGGTTGCCACTTACAATCAGGTGGCCCGTCTGCTCATTGTTAGTTATAGGTCTTTTACCACGTTCGAGCATCGTAAAGTTAGGACGTAAAACCAGTAAAAGAGACGATTCCAAGAGAGAAGGCCAAAAGAGGATACCAAGAAGAGAATACCAAAAGAGGCCTGAAGCATGTGTAAACCCACATTCATCATTCAGCAGGGGTCCTCCAAGATTAATAGAGCTGTTTACACTTCATTATTATACGCAATAAGTACACACATATACACAATAAGTAGTAACATGTAAATTCAGTATAAAACCATGCAATGCGCAGTCATGAATAGGTTTTACAAATTACAACGAGCTCTTTGTTTGTGAATTATTAAAACTTGCACAATATACGGAGCTGGGTAGTTGCGGAGATGTTTTTAATTGCACCGCACAGATGTGATTGGATTTTGTGGGCGGTTTCTAAAAGTATTTACAAGTTTTAGGGTCCTAACCCACGGGAAATCTACAATATCAAACTGTTGTGGCGAGTCAGTTCGCGTCAGTCGTATGTTAAAGGGTTTCAATTGTAAACCACATTAGGGACTTTATATTTAGACGTTAGGATTTCATATTTTATTACGCTATATGATGTTACGGTGTATGCTATTTAGTCTTCTAGTTATTTGTGAAGCAACTGAGTATCGTTGTCTTACCCACAACCATTTGCTTCACTCTTCACATAATCTTGTTCTCCATAGTGACTGTTCTTTGTCTATTTAATTCTTTAAGTGTTTGAGCACCTACGCTTGTGGATCCTTAAATTCCCACATTCGTAAAGTGCTGAGGATGGTGTTTCGCTGGTACTCTTCCTCGATCATAAAATACTTTCGTCTCGGTGGTAGAAGGAAGAAGTAGAAGGAAACACGTGCATTATTAACCTATATGTCATTGAAGCGCCCATAGCCCGGCGGCTTGCATCGATCCTATGTGATCGACAAAGTTAAGCAACAGCGGGCGCGGTCGGTAGTTGGATGGGTGACCGCTAGTGGCAAACAATTCTTGAGCGTTTCCGTGTTTCGGAGGGCACGTAAAGCCGTCGGTCCCGGTTGTTATCATAAGATAACAGTCGTTAAGCCATGTCGGAGGCCCTCGGGCGGTTTGAAAACTTCCGACATTCGGGTTGGCCACTAACCCCTCCACCAATCCGCACTGGAGCAGTGTGGTGGAGTATGCTCTAGGCCTCCTCAAGAGGAGAGACCCGTGCCCAGTAGTGGGCCATTAATGGGTTGAAGCCACATGTCATGATTTATATATTTATTTTTGGATCATCGTTTTGTCATTATCAATACGTTTTTCACTCGAGTGACTCCTCAAAACTTAATAGGACAGGAATATTCCTGTCCTATTAAGCATAAAACGGTCTACATGCGTTAGCAACGCTTAGCAACTCGGAAAACTGTATAGTTTTCCGAGTTGCTGACGACGAAATATAATATTGTAGAGGTTTCGTCGTATACCTCTACGTTTTATGCCAACCGCACATTTTAATTAGCTATGTGTTTGTGAATGTGTAAGCGTTTATCATAACATAATAAGTAAGGTAAAGCGTTATTAGCGGTCAATTATAATCGTTAATTACAATAATTAATTTGATAGCTTTGTAAGTACTTTAATATCTAATTAAGTTTAATCAGCGTAGAAATTAACGCTGTGATAAATTCGAACCGAGGCAACGAGCTATCGGTGTGTAAAAATTGCTAATCAATTTAATAGTTCAGTGGCGCATGTAGAGTGAGTTTAGCGTGAATTAACACCAGCCTAATATTTTGTGATACAATAGTAAAAAAATATCGACTTACAATACAATAGGAAGGATAATATTAACTGGTAAATTAAAAAAATGACGTGCATAAGTGTATCAATGATACCTACATGAATAAATGATTTTTTGATTTGATTGAATTTGAATTTGAATTTGTACCTCAGTTAACGTCCAGAAACGTATCATATCTAGATAATGAAAGTGCAGACTAATACAAACGAATGTCGATGTCATTTTGAGCTGAAGAGTCACTAGTTTATACTCGTAATATCTAGTAGGCGCGTGGTAAACGAGGAAGTACAAATTTCAGCTACTTTACTAACTACTACTACTATTTTATATTTCACTAACAGGACTAAGCTCGAAGTTAATTAATATCATTATTATTTCTCCATGGGGTTCACCTGGATAGCTACCACCCTTGAGCATGAGTCAGCCGCCAAACGACTCGTCGAGAGCCAGTTCTTTCTTTCTTTTTCTTCTCTCTTTCTTGGCCGGCTACGCATTAGTGATACCTTTGGTGTTGCTGATGTCCATGGGCGACGATAGCCACTTACATCAGGTGGATCGTCAGCTCGTTTGCCGGCTATTCCCATAAAAAAAACACTGATAGCGCCAACTAACCGACTATAGTACTCGTACCTCTTACAGTCCGTACTCCAGGTACATTTGAGGGTCGTCACAGATTCCCATGGGCGGCACGAGATGGTGGCTCTGTAAGGATGTTCGCTATTCTTATCCCATAACAAGACCCTTGCCCATTAGGGTGCATTCAATATCGAGCATGGGATTTAGGCTTTGACTCAAGATTGAAGAATCCTCAGTCCTACCAGTGCAGCCCTTGAATGTATAGACATAAAATTTATTTACGTAACTACGATATACGCTGCATTTAATTACACTGAGTCAACTGATGCGCACGCCATAGTGAATTATTTATTTGGTCAACAAGATATTGGGGTGTCAT
The DNA here is from genome assembly GCA_911387775.1 of Thymelicus sylvestris. NCBI lineage: Eukaryota > Metazoa > Arthropoda > Insecta > Lepidoptera > Hesperiidae > Thymelicus > Thymelicus sylvestris. The sequence continues at coordinate 14,351,027 of OU426905.1, read as the reverse complement.
CATTTATTGAGATGATGTGTTATCTAGACACGCGGAGCGTGTCAAGTCAATTTCTTAGCTAACAGAATTGACGAGCAGCACCGTGTGTAATATTACACGAACCATTTGGAGCCACTTTTGACCACCTCATAACTCAAAAACTATTCAACATAAACCTGTCAAATTTGGCTCATTTATTGCGAAATACATACGGCTTCCAAATTTCATAAACACATCTCAAACGGTTATTTAGATATTAACGTCCAAAAATCGAGAAATTTAACACTGACTGACCTATAGATCAAAACTATATCCAACTTCCAGGTGACCTAGAAAGTTAAAATTTGGCATGCAGATAGGTAGTCAGGTGAATACAAAGGAATAAATCTGAAAGTAGTAAATTTTTATCAATTTATGATAATTTTTCAAAAAATTGATTCTATTAGGAACACTTACTTAAAATGCCTGAAATTTAAGAGTAGCGATCAAAATTGATGACATCTGGTCATTATGTGGATTCCAAGGTGAATATATAACGAAACATATCAGTTTTAGTACTTTCTGAAGCTTTCATCGGGAGGAAGATGTTCAGTGTCCCAAGTGCCTGTGAGAAGTGCACAGCACATATACATTTACGTGAAGATCAGTGGTTCGTCAGGAGACGTTATTTCCAGTGTATTACGTCGTTTTATTTTTAATGTGTGGAAAATTATTTTTCTCTAATCTATAAGATTACACCACAAAATTTTGTATTATTTCCGTAATTATACCAATTCGAAGTATTGTTTCAAAATTTATTGTTGCACGATGTCATCGAACATAAACAACTTATCTGTACTAATAGTATAAAGAGGAAAGATTTGATTGTTTGTTTGCATTGAATAGGCTCCGAAACTACTAAACCGATTTGAAAAATTCCTTCACTGTTGGAAAGCTACACTATTCCCGGGTGACATAGGCTATATTATATTTTCAATAAATTAGGGATCCTTAATAAAACTCCAATAACGTAACCCAAGGTGTAAAAAAATAAGAAAACCAAAGCAAAGCGAGGGCGGTCACTCGTAACTAATAAGAGTATAGTCGACTTTCGTATTTATTACGATAGTATAATTGGGATTTAGTATTAATTATTATTTCAATATTTAGCGGACATCAATAGTGGAAGATCATTACTTATAAATAATGAAATAATAGGTACCGTATTTCGGACCACGGCGCACTAACTACAGATTTAGTTGAAGAGCACTATAACAGTTCATGTATTAAAATTAATCAGTAACGTTATGAATAAGTATTTACTAATAATTTCTATACAAAAAGTAATGATATCCCATCAAAAACACAAATGTAAAGTGAGAGTCAATTTCAAAAAAAAAAAGAATTGAGATCTAAATGGGTGCCAATTTCTGTGTAGAAAAGCCTAAAATTTTAGTCACAAGAACGTGTAATTCAAGCTTTACATTTGACTTGGCTAGTTTTCTTTAGTTAGCAACCAACAAACCAAATTAGAGAAGAGTGTCATAAGCCATCAACCTAACAGATTTGACGAAGCTAATTACATAAATATAATATAGCCTAGGTAGGTACGTGAAAACTAACCAAGTCAAATGTGGAGCTTGAATTACATGTTCTTGTGACTAAAATTTTAGGCTTTTCTACACAGAAATTGGCACCCATTTAGATCTCAATTCTTTTTTTTTGAAATTGACTCTCACTTTACATTTATGTTTTTGATGGGTTACTAATACTTGGTATGGCATGTACGTAGGCTAAATAATATTAGGACTATTTTAATAAAAATTGATCTCGATCCGTGTTCTCTCAAGAGTAGATGGAGGTTATTAAAAAAACTTATGTTATTACAGAGAAACACGCAAATATGAGTGTACATATCTCGATGTTATATATTTGAAGATCATTTAGATATAATTTAATACTATCTGTGTTCTTATGATAATTGTCTAGAAAGTTATTCCGCTTGGGAATTTGTTGCTCTATTTTCTCTAAATCGCTCTTTTCCACGAGCACTTCTGCTGAAAGTCTTCCTCGAGTAATGCTTAAGGTGAATAATTAATTTAATAAAAGCAAAGCAAAGCAACAACCCATAATTGTCCCACTGCTGGGCTCGGGGTCTCCTCTCACAATGTGAGGGGTATTAATTTAATGACTCACTCATATACTTAAGGTACCTATAGTAAAGTCGACAAATTCCAATTCAGTTGTGCTACAATATAGTACAGATATAAAAATATGTAGCTTAATGTTAAAACCATTGACATTGCGCCTTCGGGCTGTAACAAAAAACGTTTTGATGTCTCCCAATACGTGGCACCCTATCGTCGCTGAGTTAACTACCTCCACCGTTGTCACGACAACGTTTTGCGAGGGCCAGCGGAATACGAGATCGGTTACTTTCTTCCTCTTGTCGTAAATTGTAATGTAAACGTTCGGATGTTATACTCGTAGTTCAAATAAACGTGGGTTGCTAAAACATACGTGACAGGATAAAAATTTATACAATAACTAGCTGACCAGGCAAACGTTGTTCTGCCAAAAAATTTTTATGGGTAGGGGGATGAAAAATATTTGTTGTCCGATTCTCCACCCTAGCCGATATGCACGCAAAGATTCACGAAAATCGTTCGAGCCGTTTCGGAGGAGTTCAACTTCAAAAAAGCGTGACACGAGAATTTTATATAATTATTTGATTAGAAGTTAGTTTTTCTTTTGTTATGGAAGTACCAAATGGGATAGGATATTGGTGTTAACTGGCCACTGCAGACCGTATGAAATGTTATTTTGATGACGATTAACCTATCGTACGGGCATGATAGCATTAAAACGTGAGTAAGTTCCAATAGTCAAAATCACTTAGAGAAGACCGGTGAAAAACATACGTCTTGAAAAGTATTACGAGGAAAATGTACTCGGAAGATGTGCAAGGAATAAGGATTTTCCGGAGACAAAAAGGAAGTAATTTCGTATTCTGCGCGTCAAGCGCACTGACGTAGGGAACATTAGCCTGACATACTTTTATCTAAAACGAATATCGAATATCATACCAAGAAAGGTTTTGACGGTGGTGGGATTACTGCGCCCGTCGCCGCCTTCCCACGTCACAATGTGACGTGCGATATGTATACAGCGTGCAGAATGTGTTTTATTTGTAACTCTTGGCACTCCTTTTATCTGTACAATAACATACAAACGTAGATACACATGTTGCTATAACACATAATCTAAATTTTACTAACAAAAAATAACCGACTTCAATTACTCAAAAACTACTTGTCAAATCTCGTTCAAATTTATGTGGGATTCCATGACAAGTACCTGCTTTCAATTAAAAAAGAATCATCGAAATCGGTTGGCGTGATATTGAGTTATTCGTCCATTTGTCGCGCACATACTTAATACAAATTTAAGACTTATATGGTTTTATCATGGATGCCATTGTCAGATCTCAATAAAATTTATATGGGACCACATGATAAAAAAAGAATCATCAAAATCGGTTCGCCCAGTCCAAAGTTGTGAGGTATCGAACATAAAAAAAATACAGTCGAATTGAGAAATTCCTCCTTTTTTTTGAAGTCTGTTAAAAACACATAACAACAAGATTATGTTCTAGAGAAATTATAGAATAACTCTCAACATAGTCTTAGCTATTCATACCCCAAGTTTTAAGTTTGCAATAGGATTATATAATGTTCAGTTTATTATATGTTTGTAGTAGCTCAGTAATGAGCCAATGAACTGCGATAACCTTAGCATGTGCTATTATCACACTAATAAACGAATCGATGGCTTAATTTGCTAAGTGAGCATCGTGTTAGGAGATGGAGTTAGTTTACGTAGCGTTCAGAATAGCGGAGGCTACGTGAGACGTTGTAGCTGCCTGTAATCATCAGCTGTTAGCTCTTACGACAAGGATTTTTCTCAAGAGGGAGCCTGTTTCGCAGCAGATTTCAATACTCTATTATAGTGCATTAGGTAGTTCAAAGGAATTACAAGTAGGTGTCAATCACGGGTTGAAATATTGATTGAAAATATTGGCAGTCATTTTTAATAGTAGGTACACTTCGATACGTGTGAAGTGGTCTATTATTGCACGGTTATAGCGCCTTCGCTGCCTAGAGAAACGTAAATAAAACTTAATTAACGAATAAGTATGACTTAGTGCGTTTGTAGGTAACATAGTGCTTTAAATAAAATTAAAGGCATTGTAACATTTTTAAGCAGGTAATTTGTTTAGGTCAGACTATCTGTTCAGAAGAAGATCCTTCTTGCCTCTTGGGTCTTACCCATAAGATTACGGTCGGTTTCCATAACTTATCCTTTGCTTCGGTCAATTCGTTTTCTTTCTATTTATTTTCGATGAACGGTAGTACTATTTCATAGGAAGAAATATTATACTTTTTGTGTGTTGAACCGCAAAAATATAAATACAAGTAATAGACGCCAATAAATATCAAAAAGTAAAGATTTTCAAAGTTGATAAATTTTTTGAACATTTCAATCTTTTTATACAAAGAAAGTGGCGATGCTTAGTCACAGCAAGGAAGAACCTCATTAGCTGAAGTGGCTGCAGGTCTAAGCTGTGGGGAAAGTCTACGGTTATTCAATTCGCCATAATAGCAGAGCTACTTTAAATGGAAATGTATTTTAAAATAATTTACAGTTTTCATCTCCAGTTCCTGCAGCTGAAAGCATTTGCTCTGCGTGTTATTTCATCTTTTATTTATATATTTTCAAATAGGCCATGGTTCTGGACAGGGGCGTAGCTATCGCCGTATCAGCCGTATCCCCCAGCGTAGAGGGGCCCCTACTAACACTCCTTTTATATTTGACAGCTAACATTGAGGGGGCCCTACAACAAACCCTACGCCACTGGGTCTGGAGATCTTTTTCCACGATGTTGTGCTCACAGAATTTGTCTTCTCTCTTAATAATATTAGTATAGATGACCGGGAAAGATATACAGCTCAGATCTGTATTTCTAACTGTAATTTTTAAAAATAATGTATGAGTGTATATCTGTTATTGAAAAAAACTATAATAAAAGTAAATTTAAGTTGAATATAAAAGGAAGTCACCATTCAAGGACCATGTTTTTTTCGACATTTCCTTATTACTTTGCTGTGCGATATCTTGAGCGTTCATATCGCCTATAGACCCGGGAAGCCATTCGAACGCATGGCTGGGAAATTGGTTTCCTTATTGACCAACTATGTATGTACTGTATATACAACTATAATTGTGTCATTAGAAATATTTTTTTAAAAATCCTTCCCATTGGCGTAACAATTTTTTTGTGATTTTTTGTTTAATCAGCGGTAATGTCTCCTTTCGATTTAATATAGATAGATTTCCTATTCGATTATAGTTTTGTTGCAAGGAATGGATTATAGAAAATAGTTCTGCTTAGTTGTGCGTAGTTGTACGTACCTAGTTGTGTCAACAGGGAAATACCCAGTGTGTGAACTTTCAGTGTTCGGCGTGTTCTCCCGATACAAACAGATTTTCACTTTTTTCGATCTCTATCGAATGCTATGCAGTGTGGTTTAATACTGATGCAATTTATAAACAACATGTGTATCTAAGCTCTATTTTTAGTGAAAAATATAAAAAAAAACCCGGCTTAGTGCAAATCGGATGCGCGCAACCTAAACGTACAAACTTGTCTATATTAGCTATAGACAAACGAAACTATATAAATAGCGAAGAGATAAACGGAAATGAGAATCAAACTTAACTTGGCCGTTGGAATACTGTCATATATATCGACCTAGGTCGCGATCAATATACCAACTGCAAATTAGTATAAGCATTTTTTTACTTACTGCAACAGTAATTTAAGGTTTTCGGATATTTTCCTTTACTTGTGCTATTAGACATTAGTTGTTATATTACGAAATTTCATGATTCTAGGTCAACGAGAAGTACCCTATAGGTTTTGATCGGGTTGATTCCCTTGAGAGTGCTAAAAATATGGCATAAAATATCTCTCTTGGGATATTAATTTCAACTTGATACATCCACGCATTCCTGAAATAAAAGGGGTTGATAGGTTTATTTTGCCTTCGAGGTACGGAACACTTAAAACTGCAAGAAGTTACTTGCTAACCTACTCAGTAAAATGCATTTTGTATCAAACCAGTTACTTACAGTTTCTTCTGTTAAGAGACTTTGTTTTGATGAGATTTATTCTACAAAGACGAGTACAAAATTACAAATTACTTATTCTAGTTTCCTTCCTCTCTAAACGAATAAAATAATTTAAATAGGGCTTTCAACTAACGCCTCTTTCGCCCGTTCCGTGTGAGATCATGGAATTTCCAGGAAACGTTTTTAGTGTAACCGGTATACCAACTTATATGTATACTCATGAAATCTCGAGTAAGCTTCTCTACGGCGAAGGTAAACGGAGCTCTTTTAAAACTCGAACTTTACCTACAGACTGACCTAGAATTTTGAAAGCTTTATAAGTGATCAATTTCAATCAAGTTCGATAAAATCTAGAACCAAATTTAATTTAATTGTATGTAAAATTTAATTTTAATGAAATAATTTTATCCTTTATTATTATAAATAAATATATTTTTTTATTAATATTGTATTGGAATTATATTAAGTATGTACTGACATGTGATATTTTGTGATAATTATTAAATGTGTATAATTGAAGTCTTGACATAATTAAATTATCTTAAGTTACATTATTATTATTAAATGCAACTGCACTGAAATTGTCGTAAATGATAGACAGACTCCTAGTATTAAATGTAATAATTTAATTTAATGTGACATAGGTAAATTTTGCATGCCGTGAAAGGTAGACTGTGGCGGACTTATTTATAATTGTTATTATTAACAATATGACAATGTTGTATGACCCACTTTCAAGCAAATAAAAATTGATTTGATTTGATTTGATTTGATTCAATTTAAGACCATTAAAATTTATGTTAGCACGAACTATTTCAGACAAATGATAGGCATGCAATATTTATTATTATTCTAAGGCAAGATTATTATTTGACATTCTTATCAACCCTTTAACATCTTCAAAATCGTAGAATAAAAAAAATCCGGGTATGTTGTGTAGAAAGTAGTAGAAACAGTATCACAGACCATAGGAGTGCAGCAAGAATAAATGGAGTTTGGAATTAGTAGTTAAGCTAAGAAACAAGACCAAAACACAATATACATCACGGCTAAGCTAGCTAGCCACGTGTAGAACGCAATACATCACGGCTAAGCCAAGTGGCGCAGCGGTGTACGAGTAAGCGGCTCTTTCTACTGTTCGAGAACTGCTTTGTTCTCATGCAGGCCGTCTGGGAATATCCTACAAATACTATACAATACATATAATTAAATAATTTAATACCGACTATAATGGTAGTGGTTTAAACGTCGGTATTGTACAGGTTCAAGTTGAAATCTGGACTGCATTTTTAGTTTTATTTATTAGGGAAAGGAAAACATCGTGAGAATATTTTTCAGTGGTGTATTCAGATTTCAGAGGCATATCAAGTTTACCACCCCGCGTGATGCCAGCCTTATTATTCGCATTCTGAGAAAATCAAGAATTCTAAAGAGGCAGACATCTGAGACATGTTTCTAAAGTAGTACTATAAGCTACTCGTTCTGTTATTGTGAGTCTCGTAACTCTCCAGCATCATTATTTGTTACTCGCAGATACCCGGAGAAAACCTGAAGTAATAAGACGTAACAAATTATGATTGATTGTAGCTCTTCCAGTGGCGGAGCAGACCGTAAGAGCTCAATACGTTACGGCTAAGCAGTAAGCTAACTAGCCACGTGGAGAACACGATAAGTATATCACGGCTAAGCCGAGCCGCTCCGTGAGGCGCCTCGTGTCCCCAGAGCTTTATGGCCGATTTGGGAACTTACGAGAATCTTATTGCTACTGCCGCTTTATTTCGTCTTGAGATTCTGATTAGTATAATGTACTCGATCTGAGGTTTTCCCTCACAGATTTAAGCAACCGTAGATTCGGTCCGCGCTTAATGTGGCGGGTAGAACAAAGTTTTGTAAGCGGCAAGCGCTCCCGGGCTTCAGAAGTCTTGATTGTTATTGCAAGCAGGAATCAGCGTAGTTTAAGAATTTCTGACACAACTCTTTGCATTGTAATGACACTTTCCATATCTATAGCATACTCCTTAACGCCAAAGTAATTACAATAAATTATAATAACACGAAATAACATACTTAGAGTAACAACCATGGTCTTCAAAGACCGTTTAATTTCTGTGTTGTTCAGGGAGCATTCAGACATTTGATACTTCTGAAAGTGTAGATACGCACCATTGTTTGATGTTTGATGCGGTAATTAGTGAAGGGCATGCTACCCTTATCATAAAACAAGCTTGAGTTTCATACAGGAAGTGTTTATTGTTTTAAATGGAAAGTGAAACTTGCAATCATTAAATACAATAATCGTGTCTGTTTTCATTTGCATTGTTTAGTATCCTCGATTACATTACTTTATAAATTATACGTTTGCATTGTGTATATTTTTTACTTGAATCCGCATGTGGGGTGGTTAGTTCCGGCACGGTAAAGTAATTGGTAAGTGGTAAGGATTGGTGGTAAGTGGTGTTTTGTTACCGAACGTTCAACGCGTATACTATCGTGCTTAAGCTGTTACAAAGTTGCAGTTACAACTTGTTTTGGACAGTTTATAATAAAATTATGTTATAATGTTCTGTAATGATGGAGAGTTAGTATGGTTTACCACCTTTAGGTATAAACTTTTATGGGAAGTGACAATGATTTCAATAAAAAAAATACAGTCGAATTGAGAACCTCCTCCTTTTTTGAAGTCGGTTAATAAGGATATGCCCGGCGGAATATTTCACACCAATTTTCTTCGTACAACAAAAGATGGAACCAATTTTGTCATTGGTTCCGTCAATACTACTAATAAATATAAATGCGAAACTTTGCCAGGATGGATAGAGATAATAGAGGGATGTTTGTTACTCTATAATGCTTCAACTACTGCACGGATTTTCATGAAATTTAGTACACAGGTTGATGCTGACTTGGGATAGGATATAGGGTACTTAATATCCCGGAAAACGTGAGCAAAGCCGCAGGGAGAGCGCTTGTGTAAAATATATGAATTGCATGATGGTTCGATAGCTTCTGATGAAGACTTCCAGATCTCGTAGCATCAGATTTGTGCCCCATGGAATCACCTGAAGGAACTTTGGTCGTCAGTTGCTTATTCTATTCAGCTGTAAAAAAGATTCTTCTCGCGTAACTCAGAGTTAACGCTTACTTAAATCGCTCCTTAGTAAATCACCAAACAAATTCTGTACTAAGGAGCGATTTGTAACCGTTACTGACTCTGAGTTGGGGCGTTAGTACTCGTAACATTGATGGCAAGATAACTTCGCCTGCTCGGACTTCAAAATAAGGTTCAGAGAGAAATAAAAAATATTAAATAAAGCTAGTAGACACTCTTGAACTACACCTAACTTAGTGAAAACATTAAAGAGTTTGTGGACGTCAGCCTTTGTCTTTATTTTGCAATTCATTCATATGACTTAGAGCAAAGGGGCAAAGGTAGCAAACGAGTAGACAATAATGAGCACAGAGGCGCTTTTGTTTCATAATAAAGCACAGATAATAACAAAGGATTTCTCCTCTATATTTTTATGTTGGGTCTGTTACGACTAAAACTTATCTTTACTTCCGTCACATAACTGTAATGAGTAATAAAGGGATTTAATAAAAAAATGTATTTTTTATACTTTTCGCCTTTTCGCCCTGTGAAGTCCGCTGATTTTAATTCTCGTTTTCGTTTATCTGTGGCGAGCGCGGCGTGATATTTGAGCGCGAGCAAATCGTCGATTGTTCGCTGAATAGAAATTAAATTACACTATTGCTATCATGGTTTCCAAATTCAAATTTGGTAGCTGGATTTATTTTTCAAACCGTTCCCCGCATATCGCTTTTCGATCAGTGCGCCCCGTGGCGCTGAGAAGTACGCACGCTCGCGCTCGCCGCCATCACGTGTTTATCAACCCGGGTTTGTTTACAGTTAACAAACACGTGCACTCCGCTTCATGGGTTTCAGATATAACGTTCAGGGAACATTAGTTATTATTGGAGCATGTGTACTTTATCTTTATCAAAAGAAAGGTGACTGTCATATCAAGTTTTACTCAATTTTGGATTTGCAGTGCCAGTGATGTTTAAGAATTATAGCTGTTTTTATTGAATCTTATCAATAAATAAAATGTTTTATTTTCCACTGAACTTATGAATGGATTCAAGTTATTTTAAATGATTAGTTGTGCGGTACGTTAATGGAGTTTGAGGAGCTTTTGCTACGAAGTTTGAAAGTGTGTTCACGGGCGAAGCCTGGAGGCGGACTTATGCATCTCTTAGTTTTCATCACGATGGCCGCCCTGAGTCATGGGGTAGTTGAGACCGAGGACTACAACACCGAACTGGACATGCCGAGTAAGCCAATCACATTATCATGTTTTAAAGTCATTGTGGAATTGGAATGAAACAACAATACGAGTATTTCCACTTGTAGAAATTACTTGTTCGCAATTTTCATTTTGTTATAATTACTTAGCATAAAGCTGTAGTTCTCGGAATAAACTATACGTGTTCCGTTTTCAGCGGAGTATTCATAACTCTACTTACATTGTTTGTAAACGACGAGGAAATGCAGGAGGATTTAGATACTAATAGTTAACAGGAACAACTTGTGGCATCATTCTGCAAAAGGCAAGGCTGTGTTTATTATTTATGTATTTATCTAATAGGTGCTAGTTTAGAAATTCGGGCCGCCCAAGACATCTCGTCAACCGAGTTGGCCACTAAACCCTTCCATTACGCCACCCTGGAGCGTTGTGGAGACTGCTCTTAGACTCTTCAGTTTGAAGGAGTTACCCTACCCGGTAGTGATTTAAATGTGTCCAATTAATTTATTTAGGTACGTGCCTTAATTACCGACCATGACTTTGTTAATTGGTAACCTATTAAAACCAACCGCGCCACGATATTTACTTAGTCACTACCCCGTAGCCATTACGATTAAATGTTAATATTGCTCAGAAACAGCAGCAATTATAACTAAGTTGTACGATATAAATGGAACGTGGGAACACAAGGAATATAATTGCATCTCTAGGGAGTATTTTCTGTAGCATTGCGACATGTTATTTGCCACAATGTTGATTGGCAAAAACAATGGCGCTACATCCCTGAATCGAGCTGTATACAGACTATATAGCGCCTACAGCGGCCACAAATAATGGCTTCTGCGGTGACGGCTACTGTTCAAGTATGTTTAATGATGATGACCTCTATAAAAAGCCTATGGGATGCTTGTAGTACAGTAAATCAAGAACGAATCGCGTTACATTATTAATTGTTAATCTTCATGAATCCATGGAGAAAGGATCGTTCCTCATTGAAATTTAGGGACTGCCTGTCTATAATAATGAAAATTATTAAATTTTTAAACGAGTACAGAGAGTAATTGAGAGTAACTGTTTGACATAGACGTTACTTTAACCATTTAATGTCCCTTTTTTATGGAAATAGCCGGCAAATGAGCTGATGATCCACCTGATGGTGACCATCGCCCCTGGACACCAGCGACAGCAAAGGCATCACTGATGCGTTGCCGGGTAAGTAAGAGAGAAGAAAAAGAAAAAGTGGGTCTCAAACTCCCAGCAAGCAAGTTCAAGCAAGAGATTGATTTCGACAAAGTATTTTGAAGTTTCCAGAAAACAAATTTGCCCACACGACACACCACACGACGCGTTAACCGGAGATCAACGCACGCTTGCATAGATGTAACGGAGTTAGAACGGCTCCGTCAAACCGCCTTACTGTAGAGAAAGGTACTCCACACGGACCCTACGGAGAAATATTAATAACGGTAGTCATAAATAAGAATATTTACATTTTTAGCGTTATGATTACAATCTTTGAGATAAGCGTTGTTCTTTGAATGCTGATTTTAGCCTGTGTGCGTGGCACCCTCCTCCTTTGTTCCTTCTGAACTACGCCTCGAGTTGAATCTCGCGCATGCACAACACCGCGTTAAACGTGCGCATACATCAGAGCAGTCCTAATGATTCATTCGCTATAGAATATTTAATTTTAGTACATAGATTTACCCAGGTATTCACAAATAACACTTGCTTAAGTAATGAAGCGTTCGTCATGTCAAGATACTCAAGCTTTCCATTTCACAGTCATTGCTTAGGTAAGACTTTGCTGAGCGGACGCAAAGCGCTGTATTTGCTATGTGTTTGGTCCATTTGATGCGGCATACTTCACTCTAATTATTTGACAAAGGCCAAAAACGAAGACAGCAATAAAAATCATCGATCTTTCTTTCTATTTCAATTTAATGCTATGCGTTCCGTAAAAAAGCTCAGCAGCTACTTTACTAATGCGTTGATTATAACGATTCGAAGTATGAATTGTTTTGAACGACGTAAGGCCTTATAGTGTTGTTTTTGAATACGGGGGTAAAGAGTTTATTTATTTTTCGGGTGTGTTTTATGCTGACCTAGCAGAGGCTGAGCTACTTCATTTTCCTACACAAACATCTCTCTCAACAGGCGCTAACATATAGTTAATAGTATCAGGCGTTACTTTGCGGAAATCCATTGTTATTTTTGTATTAAACTACTTTGCAACAATCCGCGGTTAACATAAAATATAGGTATGATGGCACTAACATAATTGTTGTAATTATCTGTCTATCTTATGTCTCTCCTCCTCCTATCTATCTTCATCCATCATGTGTAATACAAACGATTCGCGTCGATTACATCATCCATCTCTTTTCTAATATTTAATGAAAAAATCTGTTCTTTGTCTACAACACAGTGCTATCGTATTTGATTTTTTAACCGACTTCAAAAAAGGAGGAGGTTCTCAATTCGACTGTATTTTTTTTTTATGTTTGTTACCTCAGAACTTTGGACTGGGCGAACCGATTTTGATGATTCTTTTTTTAATCGAAAGCTGGTGGCTGTCATGTGGTCCCACATAAATTTTATTGAGATTTGACAATGGCATCCATGAGAAAACCACATAAGTCGTAAATTTGTGTTATGATGTGCGCGACAAATTGACGAATAACTCAATATCACGCCAACCAATTTCGATGATTCTTTTTTTAATCGAAAGCAGGCGCTTGTCATGTGGTCTCACATAAATTTGAACGAGATCTGACAACTATGTAGTTTTTGAGACTTTGAAGTCGGTTAATATTCGACATTTATATTCCATTTTTAAAGTTATCCCTAATAATGCGTGTTTAATTGACCTCGACTACGTTGATGATGTTCTCATTTTATTACTTGTCGATGTTATTAAGTTAGTATTAGTCTACTTTGCAACAATCCGCGTTTAACATGTATGATGGTATATACTTTAAAACATGCGTGGCACCTCCCTCCCTCCCACAACGGAAACATGCACTACAATAATTAAACGTATATACCAACATACATACCAGCACCAACACGTGTTTCGCCCCGAAACGGAGCATCATCAGGGTAAGTTGACTCTACGATGGTTAGTCGGAAAGGTGACTTTAATAACAATGGATTTCCGCAAAGTAACGCCTGATACTATTAACTTGTCGATGTATTGAAGTTGTTTTTTTTTGTTAATATTACAAAATTAAATTACATTTAGGTACATTTTATAGGTATGTATGATTATTGAAATAAGTAGTAATAATACCAATAGTAGTAGTAAAAGTATTTATTTATTTATTTATTGCCATAATTGTGTGGTGGTTTTTACAGATCATACAGCATTATGCAGTATACACACAACCCAGGTAGGGCACGGCAGGATAAAAAATGAAATAATATAACTATACAGATAAATACAAAATAGTACCACTAAGTAGAGTTTTCTGTGGTCCAAGATGGAGAACGCACTAACTTAATAAAAGCCTTTCATTATTTCTTGAAAACTCCTTCAACATAGGCGGAATGCGGCAGGCAAGCTATTCTAGTTTTTCGCGGTGCGCATAACTAATGACGAGGGAAACTGCGTCGTCGGTGCCGGCGCGATGTTCACGACAAAAGGACAAATTGATTTGGTTATCGATATTTTTTTTGTGGAACTAAGTACTAATTTTAAATAGTAGGAAATTATTTCTACCAACACCCAATCGTTTCAATGATTGCGAAAGACCCTGTAGGTATGTTAGTTAATAGACCCCTAAATAACAGTTAATACTCTCCTGAAAGTTATGTTATAGTTATTCCTCGCTTACGAACTGTACGGTATTGTCTAGTTAAAAGTTTTTCAGTTATAAACACAGAGGTCGCCCGACTGTGAGCGGGAGTGACGCAGTATCCAAGTTTGTACATCAGATGCTCATTAGTGCGTGGCTGTGGACCTATCTCTACGGACATCTCTTCATTGTCTGTTTCGTAGATGTCAGTGGATGTTTCGGAGTTTCCTGTTACACAATGATGGAATTTAATTTGCACAGTTCTAATTTGATTTTAAAAAAGAAATAGAGCCGCCAAGGTACGAATCGCAGATTAAGAAATATTAAAATTATTTTGTCAAGAAATAAAGCATTAAAGGATGGTTTATTAATAAAAATGTGGCTTAATTGAAAATGAAATATTAGTATTTTTAACCGACTTCAAAAAAAGGAGGAGGTTCTCAATTCGACTATTTTTTTATTTTTTTTTATGTTTGTTATCTCAGAACTTTGGACTGGGCGAACCGATTTTGATGATTCTTTTTTTAATCGAAAGCTGATGGCTGTCATATGGTCCCACATAAATTTTATTGAGATCTGACAATGGCATCCATGAGAAAACTACATAAGTCGTAAATTTGTGTTAAGATGTGCGCTACAAATTGACGAATAACTCAATATCACGTCAACCGATTTCGATGATTTTTTTTTTAATAGAAAGCTGGTGCTTGTCATGTGGTCCCACATAAATTTGAACGAGATCTGACAAGTAGTTTTTGAGAATTTGAAGTCGGTTATTTTTTGTTAGTAAAATTTAGATTATTAAAGAATAAAAAATACCAATGTATTTTTTAAGCATAACATAAGCATTATGTTAATGTTAAATTATTCTTTGACGTTCAATTCAATAATTGAACGTCAAAGAATAATTTAACATAATGCTTATGTTATGCTTATAATGTAGGTACTAAACTCATTATATTTTGTTAATGCTTTCGTTAATTAAGCCATTATTCCTACGACAAAATAAATAATTTAAAGAATTAAGAATGAAAGACTTCAATATTTTTTATGGGTCCAAAAAATGTTACATTATTTACAAAATGTTGTTGGGACCTTTTAAGCATCAGCATGATGCCTATGTTAGGGGTTCCCGCTATTCTTTGTACATCAAGATTTATTTGACTAAAACTTAAAATTATAACATAAAAAATTCAGTCGAATTGAATACCTCCTCCTTTTTTGAAGTCGATTAAAGACCCCACTCACAGACACACCACACAGATACACAGTGATACAGACACATACTTCTCGAGGTGTGGAGGTATCACTCCCACTTCTCGGCTGAGCCTCTCCAGGCTCACCCACCAGTCTACGTGAAGCTGTAAAGGCCAAAAATACTCGGATATTTTATTATTTAGGTATTCACAAATTAATCATAGAATTGTTATCATAATTTTATTGTGAACAATGACTGTTTTATTAAAATTAATTGTCAAGATATTTGAATTGTTATATTTTAAATGGTTCATTAAAATTTGAATCCGCATAAAATAATATTTTAACTGATGTGGAAACTTTTAATTGGCCTTCATGTACCGATTTGTTAAAATTTATTTTGTTTTGCCGTAAGTTTCCTATTAATATTAGACGTACTTTTAAAATAAATAGCTAATAGGGGTTAGGGGAGCAGGCGGGCTATTAGGTTTTTAGGAACATTATTTAAAGAAGCGCCCCTTACAAATAGTCGTTTGATTCATTAGGAAACATCTATAGAAGGCCCTAATACTTCGGCAATCATCCGCCCTTGGAGCAGGCAAGGTACGGCATACTAAGATCATCGGATATTTATGAAGTTACTATTAACTTAGTTGTACTTTTCCTTGACGACCCGTGTGGCGCAATGGTTACCATGCCGGATTGTCGTACCAAGGGGTTCGACTCCCAGCAAGGCGGAAATTTGAACGATGAGTTTGATTTTCTGTTCTTGGTTTGATTTTCTCTAGAAAGCTGTAATTTGGCATGGATGGAAATACATACATAGTATACCTATTTACTAAAACTCAAAAATCGTAGAAAAATATTGAAAAAGCATTTTTTTTTCAGGGTACATGAGTAGTAAATGTGTATAATAGTCGATAGCCGTACCACTTCGGAACCCTACATTGCGCGTGGCCTGACTCGGACTTGCCTGGTTTTTTTAAAGTAATCTTTGTGTCTCGTGCATTCTGTTTCCTTTGAAGCCGTTGTGACTTAGTCGTACCTAATGTTTCTGTAAATCAAGTAGTTTTTAATTTCTAATCTACTAACGTAAGTTATACTTATATTTACAGATGATTCCTGAGTACGACCAGTTACCGATGATCGGAATCTTCCGAAGGTCCGCTCAAAGCGTTATCTGTTGCTCAAGATTAAGGTCCTCGCACAGACTACTAACTGGCTGCCAGTCTGGCTTAGCCGAATACACTCAGAGTAACATGACCGATTGTTTAATAGAGTTTTCTTTTGTTACAAAAATATATTTGTATCGTTATGTTTATTTAAAAATTTACAAATATTTGAAAAGTAAACTTCCACTTTTTTCTGAAAATAATGCGTTTGCGATAGATAGACACATATGGTCACTGACATGATAGAATTAGAATTAAGCGGACGCATAGTTGAGTTAGTGCACATAATAGAAAGGTTTATTGAATTGTTCAGTCAGTAGTGAACGTTAAATCTTCGATAACAATGTACGTACGTTAGAATTGATATTTCAAATGCACTCAACATTGTTCAGGGAAATGCTTGTACGGTAGCGTAGGGGATTTACAGCTTAATTACTCGGCAGGTTTAGAATATTTTGTTATAAATTATTAATACCATAAATATGTCAGAAATTAATGATTTCAAATCATAAAATGGTACGTTAAGCCGAAACTAGCTTGGGTGTATTATGAAGTTGAAGATGGCAGCACCGGTGCAAATTGACTACTTCCATTTGAGAACACGCGGTGGCGGGGGTAACAGAGGACAGCTGTTGCAGTGTTACCAGGTACACGGTAATTACCGTAGATGCACGGTATTTTTGGCTAAAACACGGTCTACGGTAATGTTTCACTACCGTGTACCGTGTACTTTTCTACGTGTACTTTTAACGTGTACTTTCTTTTCAATATATAAATAGCTACTGTTGACTTGCCAGCCGCCAACGGGCATTCTTTAGACAGCCTCCGAGCTGAGCGGACGTTTAGAGTAGAACGTCGTTATTATAACGGCTAAATTTAATTGCATTAGCATTGCACAACCAGGTACTGTGTGAACTGATGGACTGCGATCGAGCAGGTATTGTATGTGTTGACCAATCAATCGCTTGAAAAAGTTTAAAAATGATGGAATTCTGAGATAAAAAACATAAAAAATCTAATTGAGAACTTCCTTCTTTTATGAAGTTACTTAAAAATATTAAAATTTACGGAGCGTGTGCAATCGTGATTGCGTAGAGGTTAATGTCTGGCCCTAAGTTTGATATTAGAACGCTACTGGCAAAGGCTAGAGGCATTGTAAGGTCTTCTTGGCCGATAAACGAGAAGACAAGCAGAATGAATGAAATGAAAATGAAGGCCAGTCATTTGACTGAAAATTTGACTACTGGTTAGTGAGTGAGACACGTCCTTCAATTACCAGTTAATCACTCAAATCAAGGTGAGGCGGTACCAAAGACATTACATCCATGAAAATCTGTTGTTCTCCGAAACGTTATTAGCTTCACGTGTGAACTACTCACTAACGAAATGTTATTTAAGCTAGTTCTAAGGTGAAGCCTGTTCGGGTAGAATGATCAGTTTACCTTAGTTTAAAGCGCCCTACATAATATTAACATGTCCCACCTGGAATCGACCCAGTAAAGCCATTGTTCTCTCAGATGAATGGTCGTGAGACCGAGGCCTTCTAATCAACTTGTCCTCAATACACCCTTGTAGAAAATAAAAAAATTGCATCGACATCGCTTGTACAAACTAGCTTCTGTCGTCAACTACGTTGTATTCGTGTCCCCTCAGAAAACGTAATCCTATGTACGATTGCTACGTTTCATAAACGTGTTCAGGTTTCGGATTTGTACAGTAGGTATTACGACTTTTTTCTATTACTTCTCCATCTCCATTATAATCTAAACTTTTAACAACTCCGACAGGATGTATTTTGTTACTATAGATACTATTAAGATAAGTACATAGCGACAGTAAATAAATCGAACGCGACAGAATGCTACAGAGACGCAAGCACATACACACACACACACACACACACACACAATCAAACACGTTAAACTTTTAAGACAAATGTTTACGTCAGGGGGTAAAATAATCGTCAATTTTATTAGACTGTTTTTATGTCAAAACATTGTTGATAAGACCAAAACCATCCATGATAATTTTATAAGGTTTTAATATGAGGAGGTTATAATATTAATATGAATAATTACAAAATATACGTAGTTTTATTTTAAACAGTTAAAATTTAATTTGTCCAAACTATTTGTAGTTATTACGTTTGCTATTACTTCCGCTCAACATTTAAGTTTTACTATCTACAATACGAAACTATGCTTATTCAACGCAAATATTTTGAAATTCTTGTAAATTAAGATTCAATTGCCACTACAGTAAGTTCGGTTTAATGGACTCGGATAACAAGAATACTTGGATGAAGTTTGTATCAACGTTACGGAGTTCTCGAGAAATATAAAGTAAATAACGTTTCCTCAATTAGCATTAAATGAGTGAGAAATGCGGGATTTCTTAATACTGAGTCCGTCAGCTATGAGAGTTTCTAAATAACGACGCAAAATTTATTTAAATACTTAACTACTGTCCAATAATGTAGACCTCTGTAATAAATATTTTGGTAGAGGTATTTAAAGAGTTAGTTATTAATCTATGTGCAATAAAAAATAAAAAATAATAGCAGTGATAGCCTAGTGGTTAGAACGTTGGACTCCTGAACGCAGGGGCCCGAGTTCAAATCCTAGCACGCACATATTATGTGCGTATTACAAGTTAATTATCACTTGCTTCGGTGAAGGAAAACATCGTTAGGAAACCTGCACACCGAAAAGTTCTCCATAAAGTTCTCAAAGGTGTGTGAAGTCTACCAATCCCCGCACTTGGCCAGCGTGGTAGACTGTGGCCTTTACTTTCTATATGTACACTGTGAGAGGAGACCCCGAGCCTAGCAGTACGATAATTATGGGTTGTTGCTTTGCTTTTTTGCTACGAGCAATTATCAGATCTCGGCCAAACTATAACTGTAAACCGTAATTTTAGCTAAATTTAATTTCGAGTCAATTTATTTCTACTTAACTATAAAACGCTTCTTGGTAAAGTAAACTTAGATGTGTATGTAAATTTCTCGAGCGAGCAGATAGATACCGTATTATCGTAAACTTTACGCGTAACATATTCCAAGTGGATCGTAAGCCGAGCGTTTACACTCGCTGAATGTGACCTAGAGCTTGTACCTCGCAGCGGCTTACTAGTCTAAATCTCGGAGGATGAGATTTATTGAGGTACGTCTATCTACGACGACGTGACGAGGAGCTACGTACATGAAGACGTAATGGCGAGAAATTGGAGAAAAATGTTTGTGTCAAATTATGAGGGCCGCTAAAATATGAATGAAACTTTTGTTCCCTAATTAGCATAAAGTTATCAGAGAAAACAAGATTTTTTCGGAATAAATTATTTACCTAAATGTTGGTAAAAATAATATACTGATAGTATAATTCGAATAAATTAAGGAGCTTCCGTCCATCCTGTACTCCAAATTCCGTTATGTTACTTACGAAAACAAAAAAAATGTCAAAAGAAACATATACAAATAGTAACTGTTTCATACTTCTATTGATATTAAAGTATGTAGCTGCCATTACAAAACATGAAGCAAAAACGTATGAAGTAAAAATGTAGTTGGTAACTCATATAAAATTTAATAAGCACGCGTGTATGGAATTTTTCTATTCTAATGAAACCTCAAAAATGTGACAAAGTTCAATTTAAAAACATGTTCACACAAAAGTGTTTTCAAAGCTGCTAGACATTGTACTATAATATTCTCGTATAATAATAGTTAACATAATAATATGTCTCGTACATAACAGTTAACTTAATAATAAAAGCAGAAGTTTGAGACTTGTCATCACTCAGCCCAAATCCAAACTCTTCGAGCTAAAAAGCTAAAATTTTGCACACCGGTGTCCTTTATAATGTAGACAAGTGTTAAATTAAGGCCGGATTTTATGAAATTCCCACGGGATTGGGAAGAAAGAAGATTTCAATGATTTGCTATTAAATTGCCTTATTTTCTTAACGAGGTTGCGGTTATAGTGAAATCCACGTGAGTGGGAAGTTGACTAGTTATGTTTGTTATGCAAGGGACTTCTATATCCTGCACCAATCTGCCTTCATTGGGGGTGATTGAGAATTGACTAGGAACTTGAAAATATTTTTGGATAGATTCATCAGAATTATGACCTAAATTAACTAAAAGATTTTAGTTAATTTTATCGAATATTTGTCTTGATCTAATCAATATGTTGCTCAACTTAAACAATTGTCTGTTAACTTATCTTTCACTAAATAAGCTTTTAGGTGACGTTAATATCAGCGGGAATACATTAAGCAGTAATTGCGGCTGTTTCCAGAATGTATTGCCGCTGGCTTACGGCTGAATCCCGCTGGATTAGTAAGACGAAGGACTGAGAGAATGTGAGAATGTTACTATCCCGGAGCCTGTCTACTGAATATTGCTATTGGTTATCGGAGGGAATGAAGATAACGATGTTGTACTAATGAGGTTCAGTTTGTTTCGGAGTAGAGAAAAGGGTATACTTGTGTGTATCGTATCCTGTGCGATGTATATACGTATTTAATTTTCACGAGTGGACGCTCTGTAGTCGAATTCGACAGTATTCATTCTGTCAAGGGCTTTCTTCATACTGACACAGTAAAGGAAAGCAATTAGTGTTTTATTTTCTTCTAAAATAAATATGTATGTTTGTACTACATTAGCAATGTACAATGCCGATAAAGGTGTCGTAAGAGCCGACTCCTCTGTTTCGTGATAGGGTAGGTAGGTCAATATTATTTTGAACAAGTTAATATCATTACCTACTGCTTTTGGCAAAGCCTGCTCGGCTAGATACGCGTTCCGGCTGGAGGCTTGAGAGCCAGTTTTCTTTTTCTCTTTCTTGGCTGGCAATGCATCAGTAATGCTTTCGGTGTCCATGAGTAACGACCGCCACTTACCATCTTAAGTGGTATGCCGGCAATTTCCATATAACACACGTGTACTAAATTTCAACTCATTTGGTCCAGTAATTATGGAGAAAATTGGCTGTGAGTGGCGATAGCCCAGATACAAGAGTGATCCTATAAGGGTTCCGTCTATCGTTTTTTTCGTTCGAAACCCTAAAAAGTTACGTCTGTCAACATTTCCTAATAAGGTCGCTACTTCTTGTATGTATATTGTATGAGTGCGTATATATATTTTATTTATTTATTGAACACGT
Organism: Thymelicus sylvestris; assembly: GCA_911387775.1. Lineage (NCBI taxonomy): Eukaryota > Metazoa > Arthropoda > Insecta > Lepidoptera > Hesperiidae > Thymelicus > Thymelicus sylvestris. Next base: position 14,329,245 of record OU426905.1, on the reverse strand, counting down.
GTAATTAACTTTTCTGATACTTTCAGATATCCAAATTACAATTGAATGACAATTTAATTTCATAGAGATACGATCTGGCATTTCGAGTAAAATTCGTTATAAATAATATTAGAGTAAAATGATTTCACCAGCAAACAACACACGTTTTAAATGCTCTTCCTTCAATGCTACATTTCTTTTTATTAAATTTAAATTCCTCTTTGATGTTCATTACAACAACAGCAGGTATTTTTAACCCTTTGTGGAGCTAGGGTGCATTTGTGTCATTAATTAAAAAAATAACTACATTGTATCAAATAAGTTATGTTACAATAATGAAATAAATAAAAATACATAAAATAAAAAAAAATTAGAGGTGACAAGGGACACCCGGATGGAACGAAGCCGACGACCCGTGTGGCGCAATGGTTACCATGCCGGATCGCCGCACCGAGGGTCCTGGGTTCGATTCCCGGCGAGGCGAAAGTTTGAATGATGAGTTTGAATTTCTGTTCTCGGTCTGGGTGTGAATGTCCTTGTCTATGTTATGTGTTGTCCATGGCACCCACGACACAGGGAATCCTAGTGTGGGGCTATGAGTGTGAAGCGTTATTAAGCGTTATAACTAAAAATGAAGTAAAATAACCAAAATAAAAACATAAAATAAAACATTCGAATAATTAGTGAAGGAATAGTAATAAAATTTTATTTACTTTCTCTTTAGTTTATAATGATTTCTGTAATATTTTCTTAGAAACATTTATTAATAATATGCTCATTGTATTTCATACATGACAAGATTGACATGTTATGACAGTGTATTAAATGTAGTAATGTCTTTGTAATATTTTCTAAATTTCCATAGATTATATTATGTTTTCTTGATATCTTATATAGATTATATCTAAAATTTAGCTTTATTGTATTAATACAATTAAGCTAAATTGCTCGAGAAACTGCACGTAAGAAGTAATAGGAACTATAATAACTATATACCTACACAGTAACTACCTAGACAGTACACACACTGCTTTTGCAATGATAAGTTATTTTTGTCGACACCCTCTACGTCACAGGGAGTCAAAGTCGTATGGGTATCATTTGTTAATTATTGCAAATGAAAAGTTTCTATTAGGACCGCTGGATCGATTCCCAGGGCTATAAAATCCTCATTCGTCTCACGTTCTATTCACTACCTACCGTTGAAAGGGTGACGGGAGATAACGGCTCACACTAATTGCTAGGGTGGAAAACATTGCTGCTTAAAACAGATTCTATATACAAAAGTATGTTCATTTTAACTGCGGTTACGCTAGTTTCTTTCAGTCGTACAGAAAGAACTTCGAGAATCTATTTATATATGCTGTTTGACGGGGAAAACGTTATGAAAATTGTCATGAAAACTGTACTTCAATTAAAAGTTACGTTTACGTTACGATAAGCATAGGTATGATGTGTTTGTTATATGAGTTAGTTGATAAATTCAGAGTTGTTATGTGGCACAAAAAAAGTACAATTTATAGATAATATGATTTTTTTTTTACTAAAGGGAAATGGTAATTTTAATTTTAAAGGAATTTTTTTTTAAGTTTATAAAAAAGCCTAGCTTCCGTTACATCAAACTTCCGTTATAGACAATAAACGATTTGTACCACTTCACTAGAACTGACCCCAAAGCCTCAGTATTTTTAAACGGTTTTATTTAGCTTGCCCTGTTTGTTTGGGTCAAATCTTGCGTCTAATTAGACCTATTAAGTTAGTATTAGTCTACTTTGCAACAATCCGCGTTTAACATGTATGATGGTATATACTTTAAAACATGCGTGGCACCTCCCTCCCTCCCACAACGGAAACATGCACTACAATAATTATACGTATATACCAACATACATACCAGCACCAACACGTGTTTCGCCCCGAAACGGAGCATCATCAGGGTAAGTTGACTCTACGATGGTTAGTCGGAAAGTGAGCATCGTTCACTGAGCGTGGCGTATTTATACCCAACTCGCCCACTGATTATCTAATGATGTTGTAATAATTAGTGATTAGTAATTAATTAATTATTCAATCAATTAATCAATCAATTAATTAATTAATTCATTGAATAATTAATTAATTAATTGATTGAATAATTAATTAATTACTAATCACTAATTATTACAACATCATTATGGTGGTCACTCACGGTCATTCCATCGCGTCATTTTTGGAGCCACGCCAAACGACTATAAAACTATGTATATATTATGTAGGTTTTTTTAAACTATTAACTTGTTTGAAATAAAGAATTTTTAAATCAATGCCGATGCCGATGTCTGTGGTTACCGGTCAAGCGTGATCTCGTAAGGTTACTAAGGTAACGTAACATCAGTAAGGAATATTATAGACGCACTACCCGCTCTCAACGGGGTTGTATTGCATCTGAGAGTATGGCAAGTTAGTGTTGCTTACAACTGAGTGATCTGTTGTCTGACTGATCTACGTTGAATTTCGTGCCAAGAATAATAGGGAATTTCATCATTGCCTTCCCTATTTCATACAGCGAGAGAATATGAATAATTCATGAGCTGCTCCGATTTCGATGTTTCCTGTTCTCAGCCGGAAGTAAATGATATATTTTATTTATTTAAGGAACTAGCGTATTTGGTTATTAAAATTGTTACCGTCTTATGCATCGTTTGTTCAGTTTGAATTTTAGAATTAACTACAATTTCAGTCACCTATTTTTGTAACGTAGCTTCGAGAAATATTTGATTGTTTTTGTGACTGGTTTCCATCAGGAAATATGTTAAATTCATATTTATATATGTGTTTTCTTACAATTTTATGTTATATTTTTTACTTTTACGTTTACTTTACTTTGCTGTAGTTATGCATCAGTGTCGATAAAATTAAATTGGTTTACAAACAACGATATTCACTTCAAAAATCACCTCAAACATGGGTCACGATATAGTTTTATCATTAGTATGGATATCGTAACTTTAAAATGGACGATCATATTTTGAATTTAAAACTCACTGACTGATTCTAAAGATTAAAAAGTCCACCTAAACGCGTTAAAAGTTTTCAAACTAGACTTGTACATCAGGGACGTACGTTTGTTGACGGTGACCGGTTTTGTTTGACTTTGGGCGAATTTGCAGTGAGCGGAGAGTTTGGAACGAAGTGTCGGTTCTAGGACTTATTTTTATATGTCATTGGTGTATTTATGTGCGCTCTTGTCACCATGTGTCTTCTTTCTAAATATTTGTGTTGCTTGAACCGCTCGATACTAGTGACGAGTTTTAAAGTTCCTCAAACGGTTTTTTTATGGAAATAGTCAAAAAACAAATAGACGACCCATCTGATTGTATCGCTCATGGATATCAGTAACACCTAAGTTATAACTGATGCGTTGCCGGAGTAACTACACCATTGTATCTGTGTATCACAATACACAACTCACAATCACAATCACAGCACACTACCAGCAAGGTTTCTGGAATTTAGAGTTGCAGTGAATGGTAAATTAATGTGGCGATTTGTTATAATTGTGACATCTTCGACAAATGTAGACTTGAGATGTAATTCTGCGTGGGGTTCGGCTCATAAATCATGTTTGATTTTAAGTAATTGATAGAGAAGTTAAAACACGCGTCGGTCCTGAAGACAAGGTCAATACATCAAGCAAATTCTGAGCACGATTTCAGAGCCCTCTAACGGCCTACCACACTTCACTTTCTCTAAGTAATTCAGTAAAATTGCTTTAACATGCCACTTAAGCTTTCTGAGTTTATTTAACTTCATAATAATGAAAATGGATTTTTTTGATTAAAGATCTTTATATACGATCTTAACTTTGCTTTTCTGGAACCTAAACTTGATTTAATTTTTATTTTATTGAAAATGATTGAGTTTAGATTTGCTTAAATTAAACTTTTCTCGCAGTGTATTTTCCCACATATACATAAAATTCGAATTCGTCGATAAAGTTCGTTCCAAAAATATGTCGTGCTTTATTCACCTGTAAGTGATTGCTTGATTGTGATTGACTTTCGAGTATTTTTATTTCCCCTACGGCGTGATTACATTCATCGCAATTGAATACTGCGAATCCTATCTGCCGTTACTTCAAAGGGCGCGGTATGTTTATGTAAGCGAAGCACTAACGTGTCATCGTTTCCGTTTCCGAACAAACAATTGCTACCTTGTTTACACATTTGAGCTTGCATGTTTATCTTTGATGTTGTTATTCTCTCTCCAACTCTCTTGCGTATTTATTTAAGAGGTTAATACCAAGTGACACGTCATTGTTCTCGTCGGTGACAGTTTGTGAAATGAAGCCGGTGCTGTGAAAACATAACCTTGTTCATCGTTGTTAGCACAAGTGTTTGATGTTTTGCGGGATACCCTTTCCAAGAAAAGGGACTTCGATTATTTAATTAACTTGATGCTTAAACTTAGGACTGTTTGCTTTTGTCTATCACTAACTGTTAACTTTACTTATAAGGTTCGACTAAAGTGGGACTTCATAAAACATGGCTTGTCATTAATAAAATATATGTAACAGAAGGGGTATTCTACGGTGTTGGTTATGAAATGATATTCCTTTTACTTTGCTCCATGATATTATATTTCAAGTTCTCCTAACGTTCACATCAATACTTCCAAGTACTTCAACACTACGTGACCATCCATTCTATCTTAATGACAATTCCTTCCTCTAAATATGACATGTCGTTTCTTATATGCCAGTCTCTGCATCGGACAGGCGTTGTAGAATAAAGAGGTCCGTCCCTGGACCTTCACTGGAGATTCGTGGCCTCACCGACACGGCTATCCTGACGTGCGCTCGTCCTCGTGCGCGCTTTAATTTATCTTGGTACATCATCATCATGCTTCTTCTATCTAATGCTCCACAAGGCATGCCACATGGTCCTCCGCTTATGATCCCATCCAGCAATACCAGACGCCCTCATAAGAGCGTCGGTGTATCGGGCTGTAATTGGTGTTCGTGGTCTCCATTCTAACTCCTGGGTCCACAACTCGTTGTTTTCGTATCACGCACGCGGCCATCGCTGACGACCCACACGACCTCGTGTGGATAATCAGAATCCTGTAAAAACAGTCTCAACAGTATTTTGCTCGGTTATTCTGACTACATTAACCTGATTCACATTCATTTTATTTTCGTCATTCATCACATCATTATTAATTTACAGTCAAGAATAATTCGCTCATTAAGTCTGATATTTTAAATGTGGACACTTAAAATATAGTGGAGATAACTATGGTTTGGCCATTTGGTTACCAATCTGGTTCATAAGACTACGGAACGTCGCAATTATGTTATTGTCGTCTGGTCCGGATTATACCCTGCAGACACCTGGTCCAGTCTCTCTATGACTCTCCAGGTACAACGTCCCTTCAGTTCTATGCTGGCCCGGACTCATTCACATTTATTTTCCTCTTTTTTTTGACACCTTTTTTTTACAACTTTTTTTTTATCATAACTCTTTTTTTTTTACTCCATTTTTTTTACAATTTCATATTGTTACTAGGTACTCTTTTTTTACCTTTCATTTTCACTTATCTCTTTTTTTAAACTTTTTTTTCTCTCTTTTTTTCTCTCTTTTTTCACATCTTTTTTTTCACATCTCTTTTTTTTAATCTTTTTTTTACAATAGCCATTGTTGCGAAACTCATTAAATTGATATCATCATGTAATCCTTCTTTTACTATACCATCAGACCGACCATAGTTTCTCTACGTGACTTACATCTGACTTACACAAGTCTAACGAGTCTACTGACAAGAAGTCGCTATTCACCATAACGTACTCGCATCATAAGGAACCTGATAGCAAAAACTTCGAACTGTCAACAATTGCAACAGCTTACTCTTAGTGATCCAATAAAGTTTCATAACTTTAAACCATTTATTAAATTTAGAAAATAAAGGATGTCACTGTCATTGACTGAAAAACCCTCTTATAAAGACAACGTAATTTCGTTCTTTAAATACGAATGTCAGGCAAATCATAGAAATAATTTTAAGAATGATTCGTTTAAATCCAATACCAGCAACAACATTATCTACACGCTCATCAGCCCCATAATCATAGAAAACTTCACAAAATCACCTGTGTACGGGCTGCAGCACGTACATTTTTGTAGCGTCAGCAGTTTACGCTATATTAATGCATTTTGAGTCAGTGCGCTAATTGAGCCAAGCAATACCGGTCACGCGTGCTCGCTCTATCATTTCGCATTTATCATTTAATTACATTCAGTCGGTTATATCAATAAACTATCAATTATCATCTTCCCAGTATTGACTATCATTTACTATCAAACACCCAAACGTAGGGGTCCCGTCGCAGCCCCTACATTTTTTGGTCCTTCGATAAACTCGCGTGTGTGTACAAAAAGTGTGCATCGCAAGTGAGAGCAACCAGCAGGAGACGTGAGCTATCATTGGATTATCATCATCGGGAGTCTGTGAGCAGCAAGCAGCTGAGCAGATCTGAACAAGTAAGATCTTTCCTTTTTTATTAACACTATGTCCAACATGGAGGATATTTTGGCAAATCAACAACAATTGTTCGATGCTATAGAACAGCTTTTTAGCAATTTTAAAAAGGATAGCGCCGACCGAAAGACGGCAGATTATATCAAACGGAGGTTAGATACTCTAGACAAATACTGGGCAGATTTTCAATCTAATCATGATATATTATGTGGAATAGAGTGTGCGAAGTCTCATTTCTATTTTACGAGTAACCTATTTGAATCGGCTAGAGATAAATATGAGAAAATTAGAATAGCAATCGCTACCTATCAAGTTAGGGAGGACAAGCCTGCTACTCCAATGTTGAAACCCGCTACACCGCTGGGGGTGCCTGGACCATCTCGGCAGCCGTCGCCGCAAGTTACCCTGTCCCAGTCCCAGGGGACTAATAGCAAGACGGACGAAATGTTACGCAAACAAAATAGTAATTTTAAGGCATTCGAACACACAGTATCAAACATCAACTTAGATTCAGTATCAGAAAAGTGGGAATTCGAACATTTATTACGTGCTATACAATCGCGTTGGTCTATAATTGATAATATGCATTGGGAGTTAGACAGTGAGCTTGGGGGTAGGAACCCAGATTATGAGTTTTCATTTTTCACATATGAAAGAAAATACAACGAAATTATTAAATCTATCAACCGTAAATTGTGGTCTGTATCACATCGAGAGCAATCGACCCCTCACGTTGAGATACCTACATTTAGTGGTAGCTATCATCAGTGGATTTCATTCAAAGACCTATTCACGGAAACTATTCACGGCAACCCGTCATTATCAAACGCACAAAGGATGCAGTTCCTTAAAACTAAGGTTAGAGGTGAAGCGGAGAGACTTATTCAACATCTACCAATATCATCTGATAATTATCCAATCTGTTGGGACATACTTAACAATAGATACAATAACAAACGTTTAATTTTCCGCTCGCATATCGATATCTTATTAAACATCCCCATAATGCAACATACGTCCTTAAATCATATAAAGCGTATTCACGACACAACCCTAGAAACCTTAAACGCTATCAAAAATTTAGGCGTTAACGTTGATTCGTGGGATTCATTGCTTGTGCATTTACTTTCGCAAACGCTCGATGCTGACACGCATAATGAATATATAGCGTCAGTCAAGGAGCCCCGCGAGTTACCTAATTTGCAAGAATTTCTTTCATTTTTAGAAGGCAAGTTTAAAAGTTTAGAATCTTCTCGAAAGAAATCAGAAAGCCCTGCAAAAAATGTACATAGCAACAACAATTATTCGCCGCAACATTTCAATAATAGGTATCATAAAAACTTGAATAAACAAGCCTTTCCGATGCACGGTAAATTCACTTCGCAACAATCAAACGCGAAAAACAATGCTTCGTGGAAATTTTATAAATGTGGACTTTGTAAAACCAATGAACATTGTCTTTATTACTGTCGACAGTTTTTAAACATGACACCTCAACTTAAACTTAAAACTGTATCAAGACTGAATGTTTGCGAAAATTGCCTTTATTCCCATAACGGTAAGCCATGTATTTCCGACAAAAGATGTACTGAGTGCAATGAGGCGCATAATACTATTTTACATCAATCATTTCAACATAATTATAATAATTCGTCGAAGTTAGCAACCGGTGGAAGCAACCAGAAACCTGAAACTTCGGGTCAAGTACGAAGCAACTCACACGTGTCGATGCAATATGATGTGCCTGAAATTCTTTTAGCTACAGCTATACTTAAAGTACAAAAATATGATGGGAGTTTCGTCAACATGCGTGCTCTAATAGACCAGGGGTCCCAAGCTTCTCTCATCAGTGAACATGCGGCTCAGTTGCTCGGCCAACCTCGACTTCGATGTCGGGGAGTGATATCTGGAGTAGGTACCAAGGAGAGCAATTGTAAGGGCGTCATGACTATCAAATGCAAAGCTATAAATAACGATTTTGAATTTGAACCGGAGGTATACATAATGAAAAGCCTTATAAAAAATTTACCTAACTTTAGCTTTTCAAAACCGTCCTGGACATATTTAAATAACATCACGTTAGCAGATCCCGAGTTTAATATCAGTCGCCCGGTCGACCTTCTGTTAGGAGCAGATGTTTATTCTTTGATTTTATTGGAGGGAATTTGTAGGTTGAATGATAATATACCGATAGCTCAGAATACTCGTTTAGGTTGGATTTTAACCGGTAACGTCAAAACTTTACAATGTAACGTGATCATTAACGACTTAAAGGAGATCCAAAAATTCTGGGAGATGGAGGATATCACTGAAGAATCTACGCTATCATTAGATGATCAACAATGCATCGATTACTACAAATCTACTACTATCAGGCGTGAAGACGGTCGATACGAGGTACGTTTGCCCCTCGCCCCAGACTTTTCGGATAAGCTAGGAGAATCAAAACCAAAAGCTATTGCTCAATTTAGATCATTAGAAAACACATTCAAAAAACATGAAAACATTAAAAATAAATATCAATCATTTATAAACGAATACCGCGCGCTCGGACACATGATTCCAGCTACCGGTAACCCGAAGCAGGGACGTCGGCATTGTGTATTAACTCATCATTGTGTGCGTGCTGACGACACTATCATGAATTCTAAATTTAGAGTAGTATTTAATGCTTCGTGTAAAACATCATCGGGGAATAGCTTGAATGACGTCATGAAATGTGGTCCTAATCTCCAACAGGATCTTCAGTCTCTCATAATCAAGTGGAGACAATATCAGTTTGCATTCACAGCCGACATTGAAAAAATGTTCAGGCAGATTTGGATCCACCCTGATGATCAGCAGTTATTGAGAATCGTTTGGCGTGACTCTCCCTCAGAACCTATCAAGGACTATCAACTTACCACGGTCACATACGGAACGAAAGCAGCGCCGTTCCTAGCGATGATGACCCTCAAACAGCTTGCATGTGATGAACAACCCAACTATCAAAACAGTCAGGCTATCGACGTATTAAATAATTGTTTTTACATGGATGACCTGGTCCATGGGTGTCACGATATAAAAACCGCACGTCAATTACAACAAGACCTTATCACTTTATTAAAATCAGCTGGATTTCATTTGAGGAAGTGGAGATCAAACTCCGATGACTTGATCAGAGAGGAAGAGTCAGCTCTATCAAAGGACGACAACTTTAATTTCAAGCAATCAGTGCAAACAAAAACCCTTGGGTTAATATGGAACCCACAAGAGGATGTTTTTATGTTTCAATCAAATTTAGAACCGACGGAAGTCTCCAAAAAAGTCACAAAGAGAAACCTTTTATCAGAAATATCAAAACTTTTTGACCCGCTCGGTTGGCTATCACCACTATCAACTAAGCTAAAAATTATTTTTCAACAACTGTGGACTGCAGACAATATTAATTGGGATGATCCTATACCGAATGAAGTATATGTGGAGTGGAAGAAGGTCAGAGAGGACATGCACAATATTCAAAACCTTCAGTTACCTCGATGGCTGCAGATCCATGAGTGCGACAGTATCGAGTTACATGGGTTCAGTGACTCGTCTGTCAGAGCTTATGCATGTGTGATTTATTGTCGTATCAACAAGGGCAATAAATCATCTGTGGTCTTGGTGGCCGGCAGAGCCAGGCTTGTACCAACCAGCAAAACAGTCTCGTTACCACGGTTGGAACTGAGCGGAGCACTACTCCTATCAAAGCTAATGGGTAAAGTCCAAGAGTGCCTTAGTGGGCACAATATCAAAATATATGGTTGGACTGACTCCATGGTAGTGCTGGGGTGGCTCAATGGTGAACCAACCAGATGGAAAACGTTTGTGGCAAATAGAGTTCGTACAATAACCGAAAATATGCCACCTGACTGCTGGAGGTACGTTAAGTCGGAAGAAAACCCAGCCGACTGTGCTAGTCGTGGTCTAACTGCATCACAACTCAAAGACCAGACCTTGTGGTGGCTGGGCCCGACTTGGCTATCAACATTTAATGACCAAGAGCATAAGATCGCTTATACAACAAACGAAGAATTAAAATTATCAAAAACAATTTTAGTCGCACAACATCAACCTGATTTTATCATTCAAGAAATCCTATCAAAATATAGCACAATTAACAAAGCAATAAGAATAGTAGCATGGATTCGGAGATTTTTAACTATCAAGAAAGGACAAAATATAAAATACCTAACAGTACAAGAGTTGAAGGAGGCTAAGTTATTAATTATCAAAAATATACAACAAACGGGATTTGAAAGAGAGTTATCTGATTTGAAGCGAGGAAATAAAATACATCGAAAAAGTAATATTTGTGAACTAAATCCGTATATTGATCAAGATGAAGTATTGAGAGTCGGCGGGAGGCTGCGACATGCCAATCTGGACCCAGACATGAAAAATCCTATCATTATACCCGGCAACAGTCGCCTCGCTGAGCTTCTTATAGATCAGGCGCATGAAATGACGTACCATGGTGGTGCGCGGCTAACATCAGCCTACTTGAGACAAAAATACTGGATTGTCGGTGGTAACAGAGCTGTGAAGAAGAGATTACGTCATTGTATCAAGTGTAGAAGACACGAACCAACCAAACACCATCAAATTATGGGTGATCTTCCAGCAGCTAGAGCTAACCCTTCACGCCCCTTCCATCATGTTGCTGTAGACTATACGGGCCACGTGTTCATCAAGGCTAACTCAGGCCGTGGCATCAAAACTACGAAAGGTTATATCGCTGTGTTCACGTGTATGGCGACCAAGGCTGTACATCTGGAGTTGGTGTCTGACCTGACGAGTACTGCATTCTTAGCAGCATTAAGGAGAATGACAGCTCGCCGTGGCAAACCTAATCACATTTATAGTGATAATGGCACGAACTTCATAGGAGCCAATAAGGTCTTACAGCAGGAATACGAAGAGCTCCTCAAGACATTTGGTGATGAGTTTCTCTCAGAAGTGTCCGAGATGGGTATAAATTGGCACTTTAATGCACCGTCATGGCCATCAGCCAATGGTCTTTGTGAAGGATCCGTGAAAAGCCTCAAATATCATCTTAGGAGGGTCGTGGGTGATCAAAAACTTACCTTCGAGGAGTACAGCACGCTGCTAGCACAGTTAGAAGCTTGCTTAAATTCGAGACCACTATGTCCATTGACAGAGGACGCCGATGATTTAAATTATTTAACCCCATCACATTTTCTATCAAGCGGTCCGATTCTATCAATTCATGAGACGGAACGAGATCTAAGGACTAGGTGGCATTTAACACAAAAAATATTCCAAGACATTTGGAAAAGGTGGCAACAAGAATATTTAACAAATCTATCAGCCCGGAGCAAGTGGCGCCAACCACAAGAAAATATCAAATTAAATGACATCGTACTCATCAATGATGGTAACCTTCCTCCAGGCAAGTGGGCCCTCGGTAGGGTTGTCGAATTACACCCTGGTAATGACGGCTACGTGCGTGTTGTGACGCTAAAAACCAAAAATGGTTACATGAAAAGACCTGTTATCAAACTATCAATACTCCCTATCATATCAGAAGAAAAACAAGATCAAGAATTAAAGCAAGAGGAATCAACAAAGAGTAAGATAAAACAAAGAAATAGAAGATACAGTTTCGTTACCGTTGCAACTTCTATCTTATTATTTTTTATGACCCTTATAACTAATACTAACGGACTATATACTATCATTAAACTACAAAATAATACTAGCCTATTTTTCGACAAGATTGTAAACATGCACTTGATAGCTGACGATTGGAAACTCGTCGTCTATTATGATCTCAACCCATATTGGGAAGGCACCGCCGCGTCCTCGAAGTACATGGATTACCTAGAAACCATCTGTTCAAAGATAAGAGAGCATTCACACTGCGATGGTGTCATGTATCAATTGAATCACGAGCAGTCGGAACTACAGCGCTACAATATCATGTTGCAAGATAAGGCGACCTACTCACACGTAAGCGCAGGGGACTCATCAATGGTGTAGGTAATATCGCAAACGCGTTGTTTGGGGTGCTTGACAGCAACTTTGCTGAAAAGTATGAAGAAGATATCGAATTGATCAGAAAAAACCAAGGACACCTAGCCCAGTTGTGGAAGAATCAAACCTCAGTCGTAGAAGCGGAGTTCAATGTCATCAAGAGGGTAGAGTCGATCATGGAAAAGCATCATAAGACAGTCAACAAAAAGATGCTTGAACTTAAACAATCGATAAACTCACTAAAGTCACAAGTCTCAAATAACTCATATATCAACGAATTTACATTGGCCTCTATAATTACAAATAACATCTTAAACAAGTTAAAAGAAATACAAACTTACCTTATTGAAACTATCACTGACGTATTCCACGGAAAGTATGATATTCATCTACTAACCCCCAAGCAACTCCAGCACGAATTAAGTGCCATCTCTACTCAGATACCTAAAGACCTATCACTACCTACCGATCACGCGAATTATTCAAATCTATACAAATTACTTAATGTAAAAGCACGCTTATCGAAGTCATTTCTTATTTTCGAAATCCGAATTCCATTATTAGCACGAGACGCTTACGAAGTCCTTAAAGCAATTCCCATACCTAGACAATCTGGCAGTAACATGATCAGCATTGTACCTATTAGCGAATACCTCGCGTTAAACATAAACAAGGATTCGTTTATATCGCTATCATTTACTGATTTACATGACTGCATTGATCGCGATTTAGATACTGTGTTGTGTCGATTCAAGAAGCCTATCTATCATATGAACAGTGACAAGAGTTTGTGTGAGAAGAATGAAGAATTTGGAAGCTGCAGAACAATCATTAAAACCTGCAAAAATATTTTTATTGCAACAAGTAAACTTAATAACTACTTTTATTTCTGTTGTAATAAATGCTACTTCAAGTTGTTATGCGAAGATCAAGTTACGGCTATTCAACTGAGTGACGCCGGACTTATTACGCTGGGTCAGGACTGCCTTATCAAATCAGCTGATTTCCATTTTTATTCATACAAACAAGACGCATCTCAAATTAACTTAAAGCCCGACATTGGTATACCGAAGCTCGCTTCGATTAATCATTTGATAAATATTTCGATACCAGAGATGAACGCCAGCACGAGCTTGGAGACTATCAGCCAACAACAGCTGCTTGCTATACGAGAACAATTGGAAGTCATGAAACAGACTGAGCCGTAAGCAGCAGGTGTATCCTATCACGACATTCACCATTACACCGTTCTCTACCTGGTGATTATAACGGCTGGAGTATTCGGCGGATTCTACGTGTGGCGGCGCGTGCGGCGCGCCCGGAGGCGGGCAGGTCGCGATCGTGTACAAAATAAGTGTAGTGAAGTGCAGTGCAATAGTGAAGTGCAATTTGTCGATGTAGAGTTGCAAACAAGTGCAGTGCAGTGTAACAGTGGTGACATTACTAGCGAATTAAATGAACAATTTAAGAACTCGCGTAAACAAAAGCAAAACCGTGGCACCTCACCAGTGCTTCAATCAGTGTTTACTATCACGGACACGGGTGTCTAATTACACTGTTATTGTCTTTATTTTGTATCAATCATTTGTAACTAGTTTTAAGCAAAAATGTCTATCACCTTGTTATTAGTTTTAAACTCATCTCATCATTATCTGACTCTCTATCTTCAGCCCGGGAGCATGTACGGGCTGCAGCACGTACATTTTTGTAGCGTCAGCAGTTTACGCTATATTAATGCATTTTGAGTCAGTGCGCTAATTGAGCCAAGCAATACCGGTCACGCGTGCTCGCTCTATCATTTCGCATTTATCATTTAATTACATTCAGTCGGTTATATCAATAAACTATCAATTATCATCTTCCCAGTATTGACTATCATTTACTATCAAACACCCAAACGTAGGGGTCCCGTCGCAGCCCCTACAACCTGTATGCTCAAACTATGCTTGAAGATGGTTGTGCACTCATTCTGCCATCACCTAATCTAGCACCGCTCACGCAGCAGACAGCTCCTGGGACTCTTGGTTTCACGTGGCTGGCGTGGTAGATCATTATTTCATGTGTCATCGATTTCCCGCAACTGAAAAATAAGTAAGGTTAATTTCACTCGTATGATAATATCAAATATCACATTTGATGCTATACTAGGGCTACTTATCTGCGACCCGTAGTTACGTCTACTTCCATCAACATGTTCCTCGAAGAAATTTTAGTCGTCACCTCATTCTTAAAAATCGACATTCGCGTATCAGTACATCGTACTCTGAAAGGTCTACATATTGGATGGCTTGGTTTATTTCAACTCTCACATCACTACATTGCGCATTATCCACATCGATTATATTATAAACTTCGACAATTCTCATTGTATTGCGTTTTGGATTGTTTCATTTCTCAAAATTCTTGCAAAATTTTCTTCAAATGTCATCCGAGCTAGTGTCATTCCTCATTTATTTTCCGACCTTTCCGATATTTTGGGCGCATCAGTTCTTCCAACACTTCTGATGTAACAGAAGGGGTAATCTACGGTGTTGGTTATGAAATGATATTCCTTTTACTTTGCTCCATGATATTATATTTCAAGTTCTCCTAACGTTCACATCAATACTTCCAAGTACTTCAACACTACGTGACCATCCATTCTATCTTAATGACAATTCCTTCCTCTAAATATGACATGTCGTTTCTTATATGCCAGCCTCTGCATCGGACAGGCGTTGTAGAATAAAGAGGTCCGTCCCTGGACCTTCACTGGAGATTCGTGGCCTCACCGACATATACATAAAATAAAAGGACTCGTACTAAAGGTGTGAACATACGAGTTTATTATTTCAGCCCGTCAAATATCAGGTAAGTGGGATTTTTTTAATAAAACCATTTTATATAGTAATATTTAACAAGTATAGAAATAGGACTCGGCAAAAGAGCAGGTTAAAGATGCCGCATTGCCTGGCAAAAAGTTAAACAGAGAGAATAATTTATCTCATCTCTGAAACGACTGAGCCTAAAATGTCCAAAAATGTATTTAATAAATACATTTACGTCGCTCTTATTACATTTAAATAGCAATAAATATTATTCTGATTTCAACTGAGAACAAAATTATTTGTTTATCCAGGCTGCCAATAATTTAATTATGTATTTACTTGTATATCTTGTTACATTGTGTTCGACTAGCGTAATGTGACATGAATGTAATACCGTTCATTCCTAACACAATTAATAAGCCCATTAAATCTTCCAACAATTGGAGGCTGAGCCCACTAGGTTTAACAAAGGCGCTTTCAGATCAAGAATTAAACTCGCGCCACCCATTCGTATGAATCGACCCTTTTGCCCGCTGTTATTGCAATGCTCGGTGAGAAAAGGCGCTAACGGAATTTCGGTTACTGTAATAAGTAATAACGGATTTTGGTGTCTTTGTGTTGTTGGGCAATTTTGGAGGAGTCAAAACCATGTTATCCACGATATTATAAGACAGGCGCCGCGCCCCCGGTTAGATAGAGCTTCGCAAAGTCGACCTTGTACAAAAATGAGAATATATTTTCGTACTTCGTTTCTTGAATATCCGTTGAAATTAAAGAATAACACTATAGTATAATTTATTATTTTTGTACTAATATTAATAATGTGTAGTACTAATAAAACTGTTACGAAGTCAAATCTATATTAAAATACTAGTAAGCGCCTCGCTTCGCTTCCAGAAAAATAGCCGTTTAGTTGCAGTACCTACCTACTTCACCTCGTCGTAAAAGAGCAAGACAGTTTAATCACAGAATAATGTATAATACAACCGCATTGCAATTACTATAATACGTATTCCTATATAAACTGTGTTAGAAAACGCTGCAATTTTAGAGTTCCGAAGTCAAAACCGAACCTGTATACGTAGTTTAGTCATGTCCGTCCATCCGTCTGCCGCAGCATAGCGAAATGATCCTTAGGGTTAGAAAGAATGGATATACCTACATATTTATTAAAACTCCAAAATGATAGAATACATTTTTCTTAAATATTTTTTTCACGGTACTTCCCCTACTAAAATTAAATGAAATATATTGCCATTAAACCTACTGGTAAAACTCTAATACGACATGTTAAATGGTATTCTTATTCAGAAGTTTTGACGTGCCCTCCGAAGGACGAAAACGCAGATCTATAAAAAATTACAAACGACAACTAGCAATCAGTCTACTCGTATGAGCTCACTGTAGCGCGCTTCTCTTATTTAATAAATATTGTTTCATTTTTTCTAAGCCGTGTACCTGTACATTTATGTTGGTAAATGAATAAGTAGCCGACGTTACAAAAGATATTGACATAAGACAAATATTTTTCTTATAATAATGTTATCGTACCCCAAGCTTCATTATGACTGTTTTCGATTCTATCTCTGTCTTACATGCGCTAAAGTTCGCAGAGCCTACGTTCAGACTCACCAAGATACGTTGGCCGTATTGTATACCAGTTTAGCGTCGCCTGAAGCGTATTATTGATAAGACAGTACCAGATTATAACCAACTACTGGTAAATTAAAAAAATGACGTGCATAAGTGTATCAATGATACCTACATGAATAAATGATTTTGAATTTGAATTTGAACACTCAAATTCATGCCGCAAACAAGAAATGTTTATACGCCAATTTTAAGAGGCGTGCAGGGTGTGACGGTGTCTTGAATCGATAAAAACTATCGTGGAAGAAGGCATTTCACAAATCAAGACTATATTTAATTTATGATTTTCTGATTAATTTGATAACCCTGAGTAATATAATCTTTCATCAAGATTAGGACAAAAAAATATAATTACTTATACATTATTTTACATGAAAAAATCCGCTAAGTAAATAAACCCACACTTGAGGCCTATTTTTATTTTGCGTGGAAACGTTTTATATTATAAATTTTACACAACGCTTTAGCTACTAATCTTCAGACTATTTTTGTGTCTTTGTCAAATTACAAAATTATTATATCGCTATTTTAATGGTCCTAATTTTAATATTATAGATTTGTCTATTAATGCTTTACTTAATAGCAATCTTTTGCTAGGTCGCATTGGTTGCCATGGAAACTGCTTTGGTCTGCCTTGGCAGACCTCGACACCTCTTGAGGTGTCGAGCGTCTTGTATTTGTGGTACCGAGGGATGCCGAGACATGGCTTGACTTAGGATCACTTTGCGTTGTCCACTCGTCCGTCTGTCAAGACCCTTTGATCAAAGCATCATTTAAAAATACGCGGGTCTCCAATCTCTTAGAACTGTGAAAAAATCAAGATATCCGATAAAGTTGCGATCAGTTAACTATATGAAAATACCCAAATCAAAACAGTCCACTTGTAAGTGCAAGCCTTGTAAGGCAGGTAGTATTAAGACAAGTGTACTCGTACGTAGCAATATACATACACACAAATAAGGCTCGGTTCTCTATTACAACGATAACACTAGAGATATGGATGCAATGTATCCGTAGCTCCAAGCTTATTAGAGCATTTGTGGTCCCACTCGCACCACCATGTTTCCGAAACGCAAGCTCTGTACTCGCAAATTCCTATCAGCCGAAATTGGGTCTTATCTGAATGGTAATGGAGTTGATTCTGCTGCTGTTGATTGGGCCGATCTAATCAAACTTCGGAAATTTGGGAGTGCCTCCGCGTGTTTAGTCGTTTGTATGGAACATGCGTGAGGACAAACGTCACTTGGTATTACAGTTTTAAATTTTTGGTTGAAATTTAGAAAAGATTCTGCTCCTTCTTCTAATAACATCTTTATACTTAAATACAATTCAAAATGTTTTTTTAATCGTCAACAATATGAGTTCAATGAATTGCGATTGGGATTCAGTTTAAGTTCTTGTCGATCGACAATTCATGTCTTTGGCCATGTGTCTGATGTCAATGGAGGATGAGACCACTATTATTTACATAATGAATTTGATTTGTTACCAGTGAGGTCTTCTTCTACTTTCTTCTTGATTTTTTTTCAGTGTCATCTTCTACTTATTTTTTTCTTCTTGGGGATTTTGTAAACCTCGCCGAAATCTTAGTCTTGTATTTGCATTTAGTCATGTGTTTCTTATTTTGAAAGCTTTTATTCTATTTCGGTATCTTTACGATTGAAAATCTGTTTGTTGTACGAGCGACATTAACTACTGTATTCGCGTTAGTGAGCGTTTTTATCTATTGCTTCCTTAATAAACAGTTTCTGTTGATGTGTCTGACTGTATATCTTTGCGTAACGAGACTGAATTATGGTCTTGTACCTATTATATTTGACACAGTTACGTAATTCGTAAGACAAGAGAATTGATGTTATAATATTTACTTGTGTGATTCTGTATTTATGAAATTACATATTACGAACTTGAATATTATTTATAGTTATAAATAGAAATTCTGTCAACGTCGATTGTAATTGCGGGAATTGTTCACGGTACGATTATCTCCTTTTTCTGCGTGCTCGCAAAATGTATTGATCTTTCTTCTGATGTATGCCTGGTACTTGGTAAGTTACTTCATAAGGTTCTTGAAGAATGTTATTCATCCACGGTCAACTTAGCATTACTATAATTAAATGGAGAACAAGAGAATGACCTCTAAAGGTCCTGAATTGATTTACAAGTATTTTTAAACATCAACTTGTTTATTTTTGCAGACAATTTTACATTAGAGCATGTTCCTGTTGTTTTAAAGGGTTGGTATTCTCAGAATATCCAAATACCATATTGTTGGCGTATGGCAGTCTCAAGCCAAGTGCACACAACTCCAAATAGTTCAAAAACAAATTAATTTCAATAATTTTAACTTGGTACGTTAGATAGGTTATGTCAAATCAAATCAAATCAAATCAATTTATTGCAATCATGTAGTGGATAAAGGTGGTACAAACAGTATGCTAAACGAACTTACATGTGCCACTTGTGGGCGTTGCAAAATGTTACAAATGTCACGTTAGAAAAATTATAATTAATTCCATGCATTACTCAAGATCAATTTAAAAACAGTATAATACTTAACAAACAATTAAATAACTCAAGATGTCAATAATATAAAATTAATGTCAGTGATAAATTATTTATAAAACGTCATGATCATAAAGCACATTGTCAACATTATTATAAATTACAATTAGAGTTATTAAGTATCTAATATAGTTTGATTTAAAAATAAAAAAATAAATTTGTATATATATGTATTTAATCTAATTTGTCAATCAAAAACTCATCTACTTTGTAATAGCATTTGGCTGTTAATATATATCTTAATTTCCTTTTAAACCCTATAACATTAAGCTCCTTTATTGTATCTGGTAGATGATTGAATAATTTGCAGGCCATACAATATAAGCTTTTTTGGTAAAAACTAGTTTTCGCTGTTTCGTTTGGCATTACATTATATTTATTTTTAGTTTTGCGTGGACATCTCGTATGTTTTACATCAAATAGGTGTAAATTCTCCTTTACAAAAATGCACACTTCGAGTATATACAGACATGGTAGTGTTAATAATTTAAGCTCAAGAAACAGTGGTTTACAGCTATGTCTTTGACCTACGCGAAATAATGCTCTTACACATTTTTTTTGTAATTTAAATGTTCGATTGCTATGAACGGAATTTCCCCAGTGGATGATGCCATATCTTAAATTAGAGAGGACATACCCGTGATACGCTATTACTGCGGTTTGCCTCGAGGTCTGTTCTGTCAGTTTTCTTAAAGCATAAACAAATCGACTGAGTTTACAGCATAAATAATTTATATGTGCCTTCCAATTTAGGTAATTGTCTATGATAAGACCTAAAAATTTATGCTCCTTAACACGTTCACTGCGTCAACACTTTCAAAGAACTTTCAGCCTGTGCTATGGGGACCTCAAAAACCCCTTAACTAAACTTTCCTGTGGTGCGTTAGGGACCTCTTCAGCCCCCTAAAATAGCAGTTTTGAAAATAATTAATATCTTCGTCAAAACCAATGATATATTTATGAGTTTTTTGTGGCTTAAACATAGGCTATGACTCTATCTTTTGGTAGGTTCGCACGCAGTTCTGACATTAGGGTAAATCGCTATTACAAAAAGAAAATTAGGGATCTGTTGTATCCCGTTCCGCAACAGATGATGGTTCAATATGTGTAGCTACTAGTGATGGGAATAAAATAAAATCCCAGTTGTCGATAGGTAAAAAAGTTTTATTACAAAAAATGGTTGTCTGTAAAGTCGGTTTACGGACGGTAGTTTAACGTGACAACGTCATGACAAAGCTCCGCTCCGCTCCGCCCCGCTCCGCTCCACTCAACTACGATCGCCTATGGCATCGGCTGCTATAGGCGCTCATCGTTTTAATAGACGTTATCACGTCAAAAAATTGGTACATATGAATAATTTAATATTTAAAAAAAGTGTTATAAAGAAAAGTTTGTGATGAAGGTTTTTGAAGTTATACTGCTTTAGGCGCGTTGTGAAATAAATGGAAAAAATAATGAGAGTGAAATTTTATGATTTGTAACATGGACGGTGACACAAAAACGACGGTCACAAAAAACGTCACGTGCGTTTTTAAAAACGCTCGTTTTGAAAAATTATTATTATTATATATTTTTTTAATATTGTTAAAATATTATTTTTTAATATTGGTTTTTTGATGCCATAGAAGTATAAATTCGCACGCGCGTACGTAAGTACACGTTTATGTTATTTTTTTCTTACCAGGACGATTAAACATCTCATAACCCGAATCACTATCACTGGCCACTGGCGGGATATTTGTATGTTTTGCAAAATTTTTATTTTAACATCCGATGTATACGTTCCTGTATAATCCGACGTTGACTTATTTACATACTTCCCGCACTTTATAGGGTTCCGTACGACAAAACGAAAAACGGAACCCTTACATCACTCGTGCATTTGGGCGACCGCCGTTCACAGCCAATTTACTCCGATAGAACTGGACCAAATGAGTTTAAATTTGGTACTCATGTACATTTTTGTGATCCAAAGACGAAGGTATAAAGTAAACAACTGAATTTTGAAAAAAAAAAATTAACAAATCTGTTTTGCGCACCGTATCGCGTTGTGTCAAATAAAAGGGCTTGTTGTAATGATCTCATACATATTTTTTTATAGTTTTACAATGGATAGTTTTAAAGTTATTAAAGAAAGAACGAAAATTACTTAAATATTATATATACTTATACATATAATCTAGGATTATATAATATATACTTAAATATTACAGGAAAACCTATAAGAAGTCTTAAAAATGTCAAAAATTAATAAAATAGAAAAATAACGGTAAATACATAAAATCAACGTACGGAATTCTCTCCAAGCGAGTTTAACTCGCACTTGTCAAGTTTTTTCATTTTAAAATAACTCATTGTTCGTAATAATTTGATATCGAAGTGCGAACTTAACGATCGATACATGAACATCCCTAAAACAAAACTTGTGGTGCTCGTGCCTCCAACTCTCCCATCCTTGCGGCTACGGGGCTCACGATTCACGGGTATCAAAGGAAACCCCCAACGCAAGGATTGAATATATTTTCACTTCTGTGCGGTAGGGACCTCGTCGACCCCTAAAATATTTTATTACACCATTGATTCAAAATTTAAGCGGGAAGCAAATATGTATATTTGTCTTTATCATACACATAGAACTTTAGATGTTATAGCCTCCCGCACAGAGTGAAAGAACACGATTTTTGACGCCGCACAGTATGAAAGTTCTGCACGGGATCTCGTAGAGATCCCTAACGCACCGAACGTGTTAACTTGCTCAATTATATTCCCGTCGTATTCAATTTTTAATAGAGGTGGTTGTGCTTGATGAAATTGAAATTGAATGTATTTAGTTTTATTTAAATTAATTTTTAAATTATTATCTACGAGCCATTTTATATTGCCTTCTAAAGCATTGTTAGCAATATGTTCATAGGTTGACTTATTGGTACCTTTTGCAATTAACGTCGAATCATCAGCAAACAATATCATTTTTTGATCTGTGGAGCTTGGAAAGTCATTTATATAGGCAATAAACAGTAGTGGACCCAATATACTACCCTGTGGTACTCCTCGCTCTACATTTCTTAGTAGAGATTGTGCTTTTCGTTCAACTTTATCAGTGATATCTATGTAAGGTATCTCAGTATATTGCATACGTTCACTCAAGTATGACTCAATCAAGTTATGAGCAGGACCTCTGAGACCTAACGCATAGAGCTTTTTCAGTAATATTTTATGACAAACAAGATCAAAAGCTCGTGTCATATCCATAAAGATTGAAAGTATTGGGACTCTATTATTCAGACTACTAGTAACATTTTTCAAAAGTTCAAATATAGCAAGATTTGTTGATCTATTTTTTCTAAATCCATACTGTTCATTAATTAAAATTTTAGATTTTTCAAAAAAACTGTAAATACGTTTGTAGATAACTTTTTCAAAAATTTTTGAAATAACCGGTATCAACGCTATTGGCCTGTAATTGTCACAGTTCAATTTATTCCCCTTTTTATACAGTGGTTTTATCAATGTTATTTTTAATTGTTTCGGATAAACACCCTGATTTAAGCACAGGTTGATAATATGACATAGTGGGGCTGAAATGTGTAGCGAACAACATTTTAGGATCTTGCTAGGTATTTCGTCATATCCTACACTGTTTGTATTTTTTAATTCATTAATTATTTTATGAACCTCATTCAATGTTACTGGATAAAGGAATATGGATTGCGAATTATAATTAATTGAATTGGAAGACTTATTATTGGATATATTATTTAATGAAATTGTATTAATGTCAATAAAATTATTATTAAAAATATTTGCAATGTCAGTAGGATTATCTATTAAATTATTATTATATTGAATAGCATCAATTTTAGAGTTTTTGTTATGCTTCTGACCATTTATTATTTGCCATGATGTCTTAGATTTATTTTCAGAATTTATTAACAGTTTATTATTATAAATGTATTGGGATGTTTTTACAACTTTTTTAAATATTTGTAAATAATTAAGATAAGTATTTTTAATATTTTTATTTTTTTTATTATAACAACTTTTCCTATGTAAAATTCGTTTTCGTTTACTTGACAGTCTTATTCCTTTTGTTATCCATTTATTTTTTGGTTTCGAGAACATTTTTACTCTTTTTATTGGGAAACATAAACTATGAAATAATGTAATTATATGAAAGAAGATATCAAACGATTCATTAACATTATCACTTTCAAATACATCAGTAAAATAAATGTGTTCTATACAGTCTTTAAATTTTACCATGTTATCGTTGCTGTAGTCGCGAGTCTCTACATACCAATAATCAATATCATATTTACTTAGGTTTACTGGATACTTGAGCAACTGTGCAGAATGATCTGATAAGCCAAGATGCAGTATTTGAGACTGACAACGATTACCGTTGTGAGCTATGTTATCCAAACAAGTATTACTCTCCATTCGCGTTACACAATTAAATTCTAATCTCAAATTATAGTTTAACAGTAGTGTTCTAAATTCTATAGACATATTTGTATTTTTCAGTGTATCCACATTAAAGTCACCACATATAATAATTTTTTTACCATTTTTTAAACATATTTTTTCACAGAGACTTTCTAACTGTTTAATAAATACCACAAAGTTGTTTACATTTGGTGGCCTATAAATACAAACGATAATGCAATTAAAGTCCGTAAGCTCCACTGCACTACATTCGAATATCGAGCAAATCGAAAGTTTCTGTAGATCTGTAAGAACTTTACATTTCACATTATTACGCACCAGAATACATGATCCCCCTCTCTTCTCAGGACGCGTATATATTGAACATAGTTTGTAACCTAATATATTCGTATTTTCTTCGTCTCCTTTTTTTATAAAATGTTCAGTGAAGCATAAAACATCAATTTCAATGTGGGAATTTCCCAGCCATAAAATTTTACTGATGTACAAGTAATGAAAGGGCATTTAAAAGATAAAATTATATGCATAATAAGCATATAAGAGAAGTTTTAGTTTACAGATTGGATGATTGACCCCTGTCGCAAATAAAGAAAAAATTTAAATTTGGGCAAGTGCGTGTTGGGCCACGTGCAATGTAGGGTTCTGATGTAGTAAGTTTATAGACTGTTACTCATTAACTACTTAAGCTAACATAGCCGCGCTAGTTTTCCTTGTAAATTCATCATATAACCTATTTTTGAGAATTTTTCACTTGTCCAACTCCAACCGCTTAGCCGGCGGGGTGGGTGGACACTTGACTCTAACCAAAATTAGCAATTTAAAGCCAAATATTTCGCAAAAGGACCCCTAATTCCAAAAATGGTTTTAGAAGACCCAAGATATTTTTAAAATACCTTTTTAACGATACCCCACACTATGGCGATCCGACATGGTAACCATTGCGCCACACGGGTCATCGTTGGACCCCAAATGGACTATGGTCCCAGCTGTAAAAACCCCGTTATAGGTACCTTTAAAGCGACAGTCACAGGAGACAGGACATTAGCAGATTCGTTCCGATTCCCACAGCGGTCCACACATGTGGACAGGTGTCACTCGATCTCGTGCGACGTCACGCTCCAGCGCTTGTCAAGCTCCGCTGCCTTCGAAAGGTGGTTGACTGGTCTCCTAAGATAGGCTACTAATATATTATAAATAGAACAACAATGACCCTTGCTATTCGTGTCATTGATAACTTGCGAAACTATAATGAAAATGGAATTAATTGTTAGGCTTTGTGTATCTGCCTGCTTCGAATCTCCTTGACTTAGCTATTGAGCTAAACTTTTTGAAAAAAACACAGACAATAGGGTATTTGACAACATTGAAAATATACTACAAATTGTTATTATTCTATCAGATAGTAGCACTAAAAAACATATTTCACTTTATTTTCAAGTAAATCACGTATATTTTTGCAAATAACACGAAATTAAAATACTAAGTAATTTTAGGAAATTTTACCAGTGACCGAAACGGCCTGTGATTGGTGACAACTTTGATGACGTCACACGCAAGTGACGCTAGTAAAAAATCAAATCTTTCCTCTATAGAATGTAGATACTTGCGTGTGACGTCACACGTATCATAGACCGCCGCCATGACAGAAACAGCGTTTTTGGCGCGGTTTTGGAAGTTTAAACTTTAACATTGATTTTTATAAACAATACTGTTATTTTTTTTCGGAAATATCAATGGAGTGGGTTTATTTTGTAATAAAGAATAAATTAAATATTGTTGTGAGAAATATAGTATCTAACTTTGAGCCTACAAACTTACATTGCAGTTGGAATGAATGGATGAAAATGATTGTTCTGTTTGAGCATTTAACTACGTAGTAATCTGTTTAATTAGTATTAATTTGTTTTTAATCTACGTAGTAATCAAGGGAAGTAAAAACTTGAAAATGATAATAGCTGCATATTCATCTTACGTCACTTGTTCCAGGCTGGTTTTGTTACTGAAAGCTCTATTAAAAATTGATCGGATGTGAAATAAAATCACACAGTAACAGTAACAATTTCAAAGAATTGGGAAAACCTACCGGAAACATAATCCTAACGTCAACAACACACGGTACTGAAACTATTGTTATTTACTTTTGTGTCGTGTTTTATTAACATATTTTAGCGATATACTCGTATTTCTTTTGAAGTAAATATCCTTTAAGTATGTAAAATGCTTTGACGATGAAAAAATACAACTGAAGTGCGTTACGGCAGTATGGCCCATGTATATAGTATATACTTACATCAATGATATTAAACATATTTTTTAAAAATATCATTGACTTACATAAGTAGTATTAAGTTAAAATCAACGTACAACGATTTTAGTGGTCATATTCTTCATACGTCTGAAATCCCTGAATGTTTCTCTTTCTTCCTGTAGCCTAGTTGGTAGCGCCTCTGCCTGCGAAGCGAGAGGGTTCGATTCCCGGCCGGGGCAGATATTTGTGTGACAAATAAATATTTGTACTCGGGTGTTATTGTGATGTGAACGAAAAAAAAACCTACAGCGGAGGTATGAGTGTGTAAGCGTTTATTTTTTTCTTTCTACTCATACGAACATTGTACTCATTGTTTGCCCCTAATGGGCAGGACGTAGCGGTAAGATCTCTAAAACTTTACCACCCTGTTTTACCTAGTCCACAATAAACTATTTTGATTTGATTTGATTGGAAACTGTTGTTCGCAGTATCGATGGCGCAGGTGACCGGCGTGGTGGGCAAGAAGGCGGCCCTGCCGTGCGACATCCAGCCGCTGTCTCCCGGAGACCGGGTGGCCATGGTCTTCTGGTTCAAGGAGCTGGATGGAGAACCACTGTACAGGTAATCCTACTCTTCTTATGTAAGTGAGAAAGTTTGCGAGGATCTTTGTCTTTCATAAAAAAAGTACTGAAGGGATTTTCATGAAAGGAGATTGCCCGCGGACAGTATCGATAAATCTAAGTTGTGTCACTACTTCATGAAATCAGTAATCCCTGTTATTAATTAAAAGAAAATTTGTAAATATTACGAAATAACAAATTCTCCAAATAAAAACTGACCAAAATAAAAGCCGTTGTCTTCACCATTTATTTAGTCGCCATGTTTGCCAATAATTGACATTACAAAAATACGATTAGCGATAGATCAAGCTGGTGTAGTTGTTCAGTATTATTTTTAACAACATTCTGAACTACTGGGCTTGTTTTTTCTTTTTAGTATTTTACGCAGTCGGGTTTATTGCTTTTTAATTTTTGTTGTGTATTATAATTTTCAATGCGCACGTACGTTACGTTATACCATATAGTAGAGCATCTTATGGTGGCCACTCACGGTCAGTCCATCGCGTCAAATGGCGTGATATACAGCCAAAATTTGATCGTGAATGTGAAAAACTGATGGCGTAATTTAAAAAATTTGTATGTCCAATCGCGCCATTTTGACATAATTATGTCGTTTGGCGTGGCTCCAAAAATGACGCAATGGAATGACCGTGAGTGACCACCATTAATCTTGTAGCAGACGCGCTTCATCAGGTATTGAATGAAAATGATAGGAAGGTGCATGGACTGACTATTACTAGTTAGTAGTTATTAGTATCTGCATGACATATTCTACTACTTTATTTCATTTCATTTGATATTATGTCGACATCAAGGATTCCAATTTCCTCAGGGATATTAAGTGGAGCTTTTTATATTAGGTAATCTCGTAGATTGTCTACATAGGAACTCGTATTATGTTTACTAAAGATTATAATTGTGAAGCTTCGTCCGAAAGAAAGACGGACTATTCTTAACAAAAGTTTTGATTTCAGCCATATTTTTTATATTTTATCCTGGTTTGGAAAGTTTATTTTCCGTAATATTGCTGCTTATTACAAAAGCTATCCACACTACTCAAATTCATTATAAATGTATAATATCGGAAAAGAAACATCGTGCTTTAAGTAAAGTCTGCATAGACTGCTTAGAGATAATCTAAGTCATAATAGTTATAGTCAATTGGTAAAATACGGATTAATTTTAGTGATTTTTTTAAATTTTGTTTTGATGTTACGACCCTGCATAGAAGACTACGATGACGAGAGGAAACTCTTAAACGGGAGTCGTTTTAGATTTAATTTTTTAAAAATTTTCACCCTTTTTACTTCAAAACTGACGTAGTTGTCATACTAAATTGCACCCCCATAATTAACCCTTTGGGAGATGATATTCTAAAAAAACGCATTACTGTTAAATTTTGTTTATAATCTTCAGCTAATACATTAATTTTCAAATTTTTAACTTCAAAAATGACTAAGTTGCGTACTAAGTTCCATCCACTAAATTAACCCTTCATGAAGTGGATGACTTCAAAAAAAGAGTGAAGAGGCTTGTATTACGTTAATGCGCTCACCATCCTGGACCTCATTTCCACATACCATCAGGTGGGACTGTGGTCAAGCATTAACTTATTTTAAGTAAAAAAAAGGATGATTTTCCAAAAAATGGTTAATGTTCATAACTATAAACTTACATAAAAATTTTCATATTTATAACTCCAAAACTGACGAAGTTTGTTTGTATGAAAGTGACTTCCAACCCTATTTTTACCCCTTAGGGTATGAATTCCCAAAAATCCGATAGCCAATGACACTCATAATAAAATAATTTTCAAAATCGGTTCAGTAGATCCAGAGATTATCCCCTACAACCTCACAAACTCACAAACTCACAAATTTTACCTCTTTATAATATTAGTATAGATTGACTTTCAATAATGAGCCCATCCAGCTTATTAGGTATTTTCTTTTCTTTAGTAGGTACCATTGCAATACACGACACTAACTTAATTTTTCTTTCATAACTTCGTAAAGTCTAGTAGCAATAAATACTGTTTATTGATGTCGATGATGATAAAATATCTTTCCAAAATATTTATACAGATTAGACTTCGTTTTAGCAAAGATTAAAACTTTGATACACGGTACAAGGAACTCAAAATTAAATACTTTACGAGAAGTTTAAGTTATGTCCTTTGGGTGAATTTGACTTCTCAAGTTCTTTGTTCTTTGATGTCAGAAGTTGACATTCGTACTCGTTCGCGAGTTTGCGAGATATTATTATATTAGAGATCACAGAACAGACATAATTATGAAGGTGGAATTGACTTAACTTAATACAATATATTTATGCCTATCGTACTAGAAAAATACGACGTTTAATTTCAAAGATGCTGTATATGTCGTAAACAAAGGACAGACGTTTAAGGATTTTTCAATAAGAGATGTATAGAATATTAATTGTTTGTAAAAAAATTATTATATTCTTTGAAATAAGTTAGGGAGTCTAAGCATTTTATTTATGAACGTATAGATTTGATTCGTCTATAAAAATATTGAATATCAACATTTTTGCATTTAGATTATTTTCGTTTACTTTGGTTTTAAAGTTTTACTTTTTCAAGGAAAGGTCGAACGTCTGCTAGTATATAATGAGAGAATTTATGAGTTACAAAATAATAACATACGCATAATAATGCGTCCTACTTCACATATCCTATTGGATGTGTGAAGACAACTCTGCGTCGTTACATCATTTTTTAACTCCACTTGGCTCATATTTGACTTGTTGATAAACCTTGTAAGTAAACTTACAAATGGTAAAAATTTAAGCTTTCAACAAGATATGAGCTCCTCATAATTTTTATTTTTTACCTTTTATACTCTTACAATAGTCAACATAAAGGACAACATTTACGCCTCAGAGTCACTAACTGTTACTTTAATCGTTGCTTAGTAAAGAATCACCATACAAATTCTGTACCTACTAAGGAGCGATTTGAGTAACCATTAGTGACTCTGAGTTGAGGCGTTGGTCTGCTTTCTTTCACAGTCCCAGTCGACTGTAAACCGTCCATTTAAATATTAAACGCTGGAGCATATTGCATATCAAAGTAAAATAAACTTCCATCTACGATTCAAATCTACACACCCATACAAGCTACCACTATCGGCGCTTCGGGTCCTGCCATCTGCGAAATCCATTAAAAAATTATGAGGAGTTTTCTCACGAGTGTTCACAAAGAAAATAAACATTCGACTGCAGTGCAGCGATATGAATCTATTCACCGTCGTTAAATTATCTCTCGTAACTATTATCTGACGACTGTACCGCTCACCTAGTAATATAATGGCACATCGACGAATACGTTTGTCATATTTTACAGAAACGAGGATCAAAGATTTTATAAAAATGTTTAAAATTAATTTGTGGGTTATTTTAACGTTATTTACAGATTGTATGGGTTTGGTTTCTAGTATAGACGTTAATACATATTTACCACTATGTAGATTTTGCACTTTTAAACACGTTTACCATATAAACTCAACTTACTATAGGTTACTATAGTGTAGATGAGTACCTACATAAATGACAAATAAAAATACTTATGTATTTTTTTTAAAAGATGTGCTGAGGAGTTTCTTTACGGCTTTTATTCTCCTCCATGACAAAGCACCTTTGCGAAAAGCTGGTTCATTAAAAAAATTACGTGCATAAGTGTATCACCTACGTGAATAAATGATTTTTAATTTGAATTTCGCATTTTTTGCAGATATGCCATTATATTACTAGGTGAGCGATATATTGAACTATGTATATTTGACGACTCACGACCTGTGTGGCGCGATGGTTACCATTCCGGATCGCTGCATCAAGGGTCCTGGGTTCGATTCCCAGCGAGGCGGAAATTTGAATGATGAGTTTGAATTTCTGTTCTCGGTCTGGGTGTGAGTGTTCTTGTCTCTGTGTGTTGTCCACGGCCCTCGTGACAATGGGTATCCTGGTGTGGGGCTATGAGTGTGAAGCGTTATTAAGTACACTATATCTATTCTAGATGATGGTCTACCTGTGTTCTAAATTTAATCTAAATCTGTCCAGTAGTTTTTGCGTGTAAATGTAAATCATCCAGAAAAACTTTCACATTTATAATATCGTACCATCAATGGCAAAAAGGCTTAAGATGAGAATTGCAATTTTACAGGAGAGCAAAAAAACTGTTAAAATATCAGTAAGTAACCGTCAAGATTAATGACAAAAATTTTTCAAAGTAAAAGTCAAAGATGCTTTGTTGTGGACAATAGGTACTTAATGGTTGGTACAAATACAATTTTATTCAGGTCTCTATGTCCTACCTGAGACAGGTATACAATATAAAATAAATATCTTATTTGAAGAAAATTGAGCATTGCAGCTTTTGTCCTTCTTTCCAATCATATTAATAACTAAAATTCAAAGAAACATGACTTATGCCTTTTTTTCCACTGAGGGCTCGATTTCAGTGCGATACTTGAATCTGTGCGTATCTACAAAAAATCTCCAATATTTTTTTTATTCTACGGATCGAATTCCCTGATTAAAACTATTATCTTAGTTAAAATATGTATGTTACCTAATGGTCATAGAAATAGAAATAAATTAAACGTTCAATACAATGAACCGACAAAAATATTTTTATATTTATTTAATATTTCCATGCTCAGGCAGTCATAGCATAATTTATCCAGTTCATTTTGTGAAGCGCTCGTGATATTTATTCCCCTGGCGTTCTGCGATGTACGGCGTACGGCGCTTGGTGTACATAAGATCTCAACTGGTGGGTAGGGCTTCAGCTTAATTACATGTTTATTATATCAATTAAGAGCCTACCAACGCTTTGCAATTTATTATACTCAAAGACCCGCTCTACCGTCAAAATTCGACCGTAATTCAATGTGGTAAAGGGTGACTTCACTTTGAATTTTTCAATGTTCTATTTTCTTTAATAATTAATAAATAAATAACGCTTCATACTCATAGCCCCACACTAGGATTCCCTGTGTCGTGGGTGCCATGTACAACACACTAGACAAGAACATTCACACCCAGACAGAGAACAGAAATTCAAACTCATCATTCAAATTTACGCCTCGCTGGGAATCGAACCCAGGACCCTTGGTGCGGCGTTCCGACACGGTAACCATTGTTAGGAATTATGGTATACGGGTCGTTAAAATTAAATCATACAATTAATTACACTTAATTATTTAAATTTCGTGGCCTGAAAACATTTTATTACGGTCACGGCCAAACCGGTTAGTACCTGTATTACAATAAAACTATTCTCTTTTCTATGCTAAACTATTTTCTTCCAGTTACGACCTGCGCGGTCGCTCCGCTAACCAGCCCAAGCTGTGGTCCTCGCCCACGGGGTTCGGTTCCCGGGCCTACTTCAGGGCGACGGCCACTCCCGCTACCCTGCTCATCGACAACGTCAGCACAGATGACACGGGCATCTTCCGATGTAGAGTCGACTTCAAGAATTCTCCCACCAGGAACTTAAGGATCAATTTTACTGTTATAAGTAAGTGTTGCAATCTTTAAGTGGTTTGAAACTAACAATGTATCGATAGTCGAGTTAAAGTATAGGTACTTACTTAATAATGTGTCTTCTGTTTGTTTTTTAAAGTGAAAACTTCTTTAGTACGGGGGTGACTTGAAATTTTATGAAACGAAACTGTCCAGTAAAAAGAGACAAACACATAAATTCTAAAGTGAGATAGGAAGCATTGTACAGGGGTAGTTTAGGGGAGTGAGGGGTAGGGGAGCGGAGCGGGGCGAAGCGGATTGAAGTAGATTAGTGAAACCTACATTTATCATCTTCCCGAAATTTTACATTCGTCTCATTATCTTGAAAACAAAAATTTTGAAGGTTTCACTTCTACCACGTGTGAATTGCGCACATTTTAATTTTTTTTATTTGTTTTATATGTGCGCACCTTATCCCAAATTCGCGCAGACTTGTTTTTACCTTCAACCTATTGGGTTGCTTGGAAGAAATCGCTTGTAAGCGATAAGGCCACCCTTTGTATTGTGGCCGCTAGCCCTAGTATAAAATTTATATGTATTACTTCTATGATATTTATGGTGTACAAACAATAAACAGTTGAAATAAATACATTGTCTGTTAACCATAGCCTCAATAAAAAATGGTAGTAGGTACAAAGGTTTTTTTATATTTATTACAAAGCATTTCCTAGCTACCGTTACTTCACACTTCCGCTTCCAACTACCAATACCGTAGACGATTCCTCTCATTTCACTCCTGCCGCAAGCCGAGTTAAGAAATTTCGTTCCAAATAATTATTTTTCCAAGACCTTTATGAATAAATAATCAACGAAATATTGAACACTTTTTGTCGTAAAAAGTTTCATTCCTGTTGTCCATCCAAATGGGTCACTAGCTTAGTTTTATTTTTCATCTAATTTGAAAAGAAAGTTGTACGAGTATAAAAGGATCACAATTTTTTGAAATAGTTGAAATGTTAAATTGGGGTCTTTCTTTCGATGAAAAAAAAGAAACTAAAAAGAAACTAAAGAACGATACGCTTTTGATGTGTTTTTACCATCTTGGAAAACAATTTATAAATATTAAAAAGGTTTATTTCTGCCGTGTTATGATTGGATGTCAATATTGGGTAACAATTTTAATAAATGTAACTTGTTTTGCTTTAAGAAAGACTTGTAGAGAAAATATTAAAGTGCATGTTCTTCTAAACCTTTTAATATGTCCTACCGGTAAGTAATTAATTATTGAAATTATTGGGAATTTCATATTCCAAATCTAATTAACGTAGCTGCAAAAAATTATAGACAACAATAACCAAAAACTCAGTGAAAACTTCATTAAAGCAACAATGTTATTTATTTTCTAAAATCACTTGGAAGCGATCGGCGCCCGTTGAAAACACAAAGAAAGAGTGATACGGCACTTCTAATTTAACTCTGGGTGGAAGTAATGTAAATCGATAATAGAAACGAAATTCTACGCGATTCTAATTTGTTACGGGTTTGATTTAATTTTATTGATATTGCAAAACATTTAATATTAAAGGTTACATATGTAACGGCAAGGGATTTAAAATAAAAAAGTAATTAGTTCTTAGAGCTTGGTACTTTTAAGAAAGTACAGAAATGAAATGAGTTTTTTTTAATACGTATAATAAAACTCAAAGGGCAAATTGTCTGTACATTGACTATTTAAAAAAAATCAATTAGGGGGTACTTCAATAACGTATTGGAGCACAAAAATATATTTTTTGAATTATTGTTTGTCTGTCTGTTTGACTGTACGGATTTCGACGAAAATTGGTAAAATAAATTGTTAGGCAATAGTTAGAAGGTGTAATAGAAGTTACAACGTGAAAAATGTACGTTTGATTCAAAGCATTTTTGCGACAGGTTTTTAAGAGGTAATATTGCAGGTAAATTCGATTAATTCTCCTTTAAAGCGGCAGTGCTTTGTCTCTCGCTCGGTGCCCAACCACAAAACACTGGAGAGAATAGAGAAGTAGGTCACACTGGACGTTGGACAGATAGCTTGGTGGGTCTTATAAAAAATAGCCGCGTTGCGTTACTAGATAACTTACTTCCAACTTCGTTATTGCTCAATCTTTTTCCATTTTTATTTATTTAATGTCCTTGTACGCAGCGTGTTCTTATTTGATAATACAATAAGTGTGTAAATTAAGAGAGAGTGTCTATAATTCGTGGCGTTTCTTTTCTCTAGATTTAAATCAAGAAATTATTTAGCATGCTGGTTGGTAAATAAAGCCTCTAATGTATTTAGCACTTGTTACATCTCATTAAGAGGATCTCTAACTCCGGGCTGCTAACTGTCCGGTGGTTGCTAACTGTCCACTAATCCATATTGATTTTTAACCGACTTTTTTATGTTTGTTACCTCAGAACTTTATTTATTTATTTATTTATTTAACACTTTATTGTTTGTACACCAAAACATACTTATACATAAAGAGCACACGAAAGGAACACAAAACAATGGGCGACCTTATCGCTTTAAAGCGATTTCTTCCAGGCAACCCAGCAGTAAGTTGAAAAAAGCAAGAAGAGAAAATGGGTAACAGGCGTACTACATAAATTAAAACAATTGTACAAGAAGTTAATAGAAGAGAAGAAAGATAAAGAGAAAATAAAGTATTTTTAAATGACAGATTAACACACTAATAAAAGAGCAGCGACAATGGGAATGTATAGCCAAGAAAAGGAAATAGGAAAGGAAGAAGACAGATTAGGAAAGAAGATAGTGTTCTTTGAGCAGTCTTTTAAAAGAAACTATGTTTCTGCTTTCCTTATTGATAGAGGTAAGGAGTTCCAAAGACGTATAGCAGTCAGAGTGAAGGATTTATGAAGGAATGAAGAGGTGTGTGAAGGGGTACGTAAAGTAAGATAGTAGGAAGAACGAAGTAAGTGATTAACTTTCCACTGGGTGAACCGATCTTTGATTCTTTTTTTAATCGAAAGCAGGTGCTTGTCATGTAGTCCCACATAAATTTGAACGAGATTTGACTAGTAGTTTTTGAGTAATGTTGAAGTCGGGTATTTTTTGTTAGTAAAATTTAGATATTAATATAAATTTGTATAATCGTCGTTAACAGAATCACGTATGTATTTATGTTACAGGAGTATCCGCTTATACTCCTGTAACATAAATATAATATCAGTGTTCTTTACAGCTCCACCCAACCGACCAGTCATCATGGATGCCAAGACCAGAGACCACACGCGGCTTCTGGAGCCCTATGATGAAGGAGACACTCTAGAGCTGCTCTGTGAAGTATATGGAGGTAAGATCTGATTAATTCCATAATCATCATCTGGAAATGCACTGTACTATACAAATACGATGTGTAAGCCGTAAGGTATTTCTTGGATTCTTATGTCGGAGAATTTCTGTGGAGTTTTAATGAAGAGATCATATTTTAATGGATTGCTTCAAAAATGTTCAAAAAATTTAGTTTTCTTGATAAGCTACGTCACATGTTTATGGTGAAAAGTCTAAAAAGTGCAGGTTGACGGTTGTTAACGAAAATAATATGAAGAAGTTACATAAATATATTCTTTATCAGTGATTTGTATGAGAGTGAGACTATGTCGATGCCAACCTTTAAATTCGTAGTAGAAAAGCGTTAGTTATCGCAGAATATTACGAAAATCCATCTAAATAGTATCTAGCAGGACTAGACGTAGTGATAGAATCACTACTATCGCTAAAAGCAGGTTTGTCAGCAAGGTTTGGTTACGGTAAGCGAAACGGAATTACTGGTCAAATAAAAATAATAATTAGGTATACTTATGTGAATTATGAGGTCACCACGTCATCTGAGGCCACATCTACTTAGATTTTTGATGTATTGCTGTAATTACAACACGCCACCGTGATTTGGATATTTCTCTTGTTCTAATTAACACGTAATAGCCACAACTGCTTGTAGCGACAAATATTGTTTTAAAATAATATTGGAACAAAATGTCTCGTAGCACATTGCGAGTTAGGGCTAGGTCTAATTGACGATTGATTTTGACTTGAATTTTATCATTCATCACTTTCGAAACCAGAAAAATTATTTATACCTATGACTTTAGGCAATGAGATTTACTAAGAAATTATGTATACATATATATGTGTTTTCTGCAATTATCCCTTAAGACAAGTCACTACTTACGGCAAGAAATGGCACGTCTCTAATTTTTAAATAATGTTATCAAAGCTTTCAGGCAATCCTGTTTATATTCAAAGTTTAGGAGTTACAAAATTGGATTGTAGCTGCATGGCAGCCGCTCGTAGAGTAACGTAATTGTTTAATGAAGTTTAAGAGATAGAAAGTCGTATCTCTATGTATGTACCTAATAATCTCATGATATTAATAAGATAATATCCCATTTTACGAAATTATAATTTAATATCTTCAATATAGAAGTACAAAGTATAATTTGTTTCAGACATAGTTATTATACTGTAGATGAGTACATAAATGACAAAGACGCATGGAAATGACCAGATCTGCAACCAGTTCCGTACAGGCTAGTGATACTTCTTTGTAAGAAATATACCAATGTATTTTATTTTTAAAAGATGTGCTGAGGAGTTTCTTTCGGCTTTTCTTCTCCTCCATGACAAAGCACCTTTCCGAAAAGCTGGTAAATTAAAAAAATGACGTGCATAAGTGTATCAATGATACCTACATGAATAAATGATTTTGAATTTGAATTTGAATTTGAATTTATAGTAATAAGGGCATTATAAGTAAACAAGGATCTTCAGTTGCCTAAACTGAAACCTGTATTATAGGCAACTAAAACTCTCCAAACAATGAGCAGATATTTACTTATTATAGCTGATATATTACGCAGAGATTATACGTATATTACTGCTCCTCGACGCATGGCTGTCATTAAATCGTAGTACCTAAGCTTCTTGCAGCTTTGCGGAAAAATATTTAATTACGTTTTCATAAAGATAATCCGATTCTCTCTTAAAGCCTCTTACTGTGCTATTTTCGCCTTTCGTAATTACTAAATTGCTTACTTAACGAATTTTTATTTCAGAATTCAGCAGCAGCAAATTTAAGATTTCTTTGATAGCGGATTATTCATACAAACAGAATATTAATTATTTAAAGATGATTTTGGGAATTATTGCTGAAATAAATTACTTGGGTAATTGTATAACTATGAGTGATAGGCGAATAAGTGAGTGTATCGAAGCGACAATACCCACTTAATGGGCAGACAGGCTACCTAATGGGAAGTAAGTTGGTAAATAGTCGTCTATCTATTGACGTCATTAGCCACCAGCCAATTAGTGGGGCACATGTTCTCTGCCATAGATCTATCTATTGTTCAATACAGTGCTCTACAGAAGAGACAATAATAATAATTTAATTAATAACGCTTCACACATATAGCACCACACTAATAATAATAACACACTAGACAAGGACATCCGCACTCAGACCGAGAACAGAAATTCAAACTCATCATTCAAACCGCCTCGCTGGGAATCGAACCCAGGACCCTTGGCGTGGCGATCCGGCATGGTAACCATCGCGCCACACAGGTTGTCGAATAATGCTGAAATGTATGCAGTGATACACAAATGCGTTCTACAAAAATAATTATGTTTCAACATTTACTGCTGGCATCGCTAAAACTGATACTGCAAGATACGTGATTCTTTCTCTGAAGGTCTCGGCCAAGTCTTAAATTATAATCTCGTTTCTTTACCTTACTCGGGCTTAGTGATTGAACTCAGTTAGGCGTGATATTTATTCGTAAACCGGAGGTAATACTTACTACCGAAAACACATTAACTTCACTCGTAACGAACACTGCAGCCAATTATGTTAAATATTTTATTTAACGGTGTTTTGCACTGACACGTGAAATACATAGCGCAGTGGTTAACGGAGATATTTTGTTATTGGATTTTATAAATGTGAATAAAATTGAGAACGGCAATGAAGCTTTACACATATTAATATGCGATTTAATTTCAAATGCGACACAGCAAATAATTATTGCGTGTTAAATATTATTATCATAAAGAACCGATTGATGAGAAACGTGATATGATTTAATCATTACCTGAAGAATTATGTTCATTGCCTTAGCATTCTTCTATATCCTGATTATATTATTATTCAAATTAGATTTATATCTAGTTCCGATATTGTTAACACTACAAAGTTTTTTCTGGTGGAACGAGGCAAAACTTCTCCTTTGAAGTGCAATGGATTTTACCATATTAAGTGGACATAAATACTCTCGTGTCTCGTGTCTCAGAAAGCAAAACCTTTTTTCACTTAGTCATAAGTTCGCTGGTGACCAATATCTATGTACAAAACGCAAAGTATCCTTCGTTAGAATAGAGGTGACGTTGTTGCCATTGTAATTATTTATTTGTGTCTCTCGTATTAGTGTCTGAGTTAGCTAGTTATCGATTGCTCAGATGCTAATTGTGCTGTAAGTGGGCATGAATCTTTAATGACCTATTGTTTGCGTAGGTGACCCTCGTCCTCACGTGACCTGGTACCTGGAGAACACTGTGATCGACGACTCGTTCGAGCAGCGAGACGACGGGGTCACGGTCAACACTCTGACCTTCCCGAGGGTCGGACGACAGCATCTCAACGCGCGGCTGGTGTGCCAAGCGTCGAACACCAACCTAGCTCCGCCGCAGACTAAGCTGCTTATACTGGATATAAACCGTAAGTACAATAGGGATGTTGACACTATCAGTAAATTAAAATAAATTTATGTTTAAAGTACCTATCAAGGACAACATTTAAAAACCTAAAATATTATTCTTTTGTCGAAATCAATCGCAACAAATTAAATAAAATTATTTTAAAATGTTAAAAATAGTACTCACTGTCACGTGATCTCAAACGCCATTTAGAGCTTTTGACGTCATTGTTCCTATTTTATATGGAAGTGCAACTAACTTCAGTCCACAGATAGTATTGAATATCGGCTAGTGACGTATCGTGACGTTTTTGGCGGGAAATTTGAAAATGATTTTTATTTATCAATTTTTGTTTTTAAATTGAAGATTATTATTTTTATAATATTTTTTTCGTGAATCTTAAGGTTCTATCTATTAAATCAAATTGAATCTTAAAATTAGTCAACATCCCTATTCCTTGTTTCTGTTTATTCCCTTTATACACGTTTGTGTGGGTTTGAATGTGTTCATACATGTAGGTACAATATCTAAATTTATTTCTTTGTTCTTACTAAGTCGGTAGATCATCACAATGATCAATTATCACTGATGTGATGCCTTGGTGATCACTTACCATCAGATGGTTCATTTTTGTGGTCAACTATTTACATAAAAAAGACATTGTCTTATTCAATAATTCAATTCAATAAATTCTTCTGCATTTGAAAGCATGTTATGTACTCGTACATTTACAACCAGAGCACTCGTAAAAGCTATCTACGTACATACGTACAGAATTGCACTATGCTACAATGTCTATGCTACAACTCTCAATCTTGTTTTACTGTTGAGTCTGTGAATATTCCGAGTTGTTTACCATAAGAGAACATCGTAATTAATAACAGTGGTAATCCATTTGTTTATACTTGTATTTTATTGGCGCTCATTGAAATTTCCTGTACTTTTTAACCGACTTCAAAAAAGGAGGAGGTTCTCAATTCGACTGTATTTTTTTTTTTTTTTTTATGTTTGTTACCTCAGTACTTTGGACTGGGCAAACCGATTTTGATAATTCTTTTTTTAATCGAAAGCTGGTGGCTGTCATGTGGTCCCACATAAATTTTATTGAGATCTGACAATGGCATCCATGAGAAAACCACATAAGTCGTAAATTTGTATTAAGATGTGCGCGACAAATTGACGAATAACTCAATATCACGCCAACCGATTTCGATGATTCTTTTTTTAATCGAAAGCAGGCGCTTGTCATGTGGTCTCACATAAATTTGAACGAGATCTGACAACTATGTAGTTTTTGAGACTTTGAAGTCGGTTATTTTTTGTTAGTAAAATTTAGATTATATTAATCAAATAACTTGTTATTAAGTGGACGGAAGAAGAAGAAAAATGTTACATGTAAATAGAACGATGTTTGTAAATAAGAGCTACGTATCGCAATGTTAGTTACAAAGGAAGTGCGTAGTTTGTTAGTAAATGCCAAGGGCTTTTGATGAAGACAAAGAATTAAATGCTAACGACGATATCCTTCCTAATTAGTGAACCTGCTCCAAATCACGATGCTTCCTCTTTTGAAACTTTTATGCGTCTCGAGTTGATTGATTCAATCAAAGCTTATTGAATATTTGTGCCCGAATACGTAATGTCTCCTATCGTTGAGTAGGTTGATCCAAGTAATTTGCATATTGCATATTGCACTAGTTAAAACAGATGGTTGAGACCTTTGACATTAATTCTAACATTTATACTGGCTTCAAGTCCAAGTACCCGCTGTTGCTTAACTACGGTACGACATAAGCCGCCGGGCTATGAGCGCTTCGTGACACTATTTGGCTCAAAATGAGAGCTCAAATTTTGTTAATCTCGGCATTGTCTTCAACCCATTAATAGCTCGCTACAGGACACGAATTGGCTTAAGATTGACAATTAGCGTTCTCCGAGGGTCTAGTTTAGTGCACCATGTTATCTTGCAGTAAGGCCGCTGACGGTCCAGATCCTGAACAAGAACCGGCAGCTGTCCGCGGACCGCAGCTACGAGGTGACCTGCAAGACCACCGGCTCCAGGCCCGACGCGCACGTCACCTGGTGGAAGGGCCTGAAGCCCTTGAGGAAGGATGTCAAGAGCGTGAGTGTGTAATTTAATACGTTGTTTGTTGTTTCCTAGAGTCGCTGCACTCGTTGACGTAAAAGAGCGAGCAGGGTGAAGCATATTTCGCCTAAGTGCGAGTGAGCGCGCAATATACTCCGTCCTGTCAACGAGTGCAGCGAGATACTGCGAGTACTATAGTGTATCTCTCTTACAGTTTGTGGGATACATTGTGAACACAATACATGGCAAATTTTAATAAACTCTTAAAAATCAAATAGGTCAACACTCGCATGTGTCATAGAATTAGGAGCTAATTATGACATTCTGTTAAATGATATTTGCTGTAGTATTTGTTTTTGACTCATCTGTTATTTTTGCCCCGTCTTCAGATAAAAGTGTTGCACTATTCGATTTTTTGAAGTTTATTAAAATTTTACACGACATTAATTTTTTTTTATCCAACGCACTATAGAGCACGAACTATATACAGTTCTTCCAATGCTATTATCTCAAAATACTCAATAACAGCGAATAAAATCCTGTAATATAATATTTTGGTTTGTTTCACGATTTAATCTTGCAAAGTAGGCCCGGCATCACTTAGTAATGACATCTCAAACGTGTCTTTGTTTTGAGTACGGGTCACAAACTTTGAGACCCTGTCCTAGTTACGTCTTAACACTGAATGTGTAAAATGGTAGCTTTGAAGTTGGGTGTTTTCGTGTTGGAAGTGCTGCGTGTTTCCATTGAATTATAATGCCTTTTCTTCATCGTACATATCGGTCAAAACAAACAACCAAACAAGAAATCAAAATTTTCCTCTTTTTAGGGTTCCGAAGTAAAATCGGGACCCTTATAGTTTCGTCTGTCCGTCCATCTGTCCGAAGCAAAGCACCGAGACAATTAGGTAGTGCTAGAAAGCTGTAATTTGGCATGAATATATGTACATATTTATTAAAACTCCAAAATGTAGAATAAAATATTGAAAAATATTTTTTTTTTGGGTACCTCCCCTACACGCAACGTAACGCATCCGTAAAGTGACGCTTGCCTAGGGGTAACCAGAGTAGGTAGTAGAGCTTAGAGATAGGTGAGGTTCAAGAAATGAAATCAATATTTCCCCATACTGAGAGAATATCTTATATCTTTTTTCTGTCAATTTCTTTTTCTGTCAATTACGTCACAGAAATTAGAAAACTTAACTCGAAATATATTTAATAATGTTTCCAGTTAACGATATTAATACGAAGGCCGTTGAGCTTAACAATAATTTTAAAAATACGTACTTGAAATTAAACTTTCGGTAGCTTTACATTTGATTGACAGACTTCCGAAATCTTCAAGGTGGGTTGGTGAATTGAGGTGCCAAGGCTCGGAAAAGCGAAATTATTAGAATTAAATTAATTTATAACTTACAAAACCACAAGGTCAACAACTTTTGTATTGAAGTATAAACTAATTATCGCATACATAGTACAAAACTTACAAGGCCTAATTGAGTTGTTGTTTTGGGGTAACGGGCTTCAATTCAGTGCGCCCTGCTGGGTAATGAACGGGGTTATGGTGCCATCTGGTTCGACTGCTGGGTCTGTCTGTAGTTGGAACTTAATAATACTCAGTGCGGTCCGCCTGGATAGCTATGTATCACCCTATGCTTGAGTCAGCTGCCAAAAGATTCGTCGTGTTCCGGCTAGGGCTTACAAGCCACTTCTTTCTTTCTTTTACTTCTCACTTTCTTGGTCGGCAACGCATGAGCTATTTTGTTGTTGCTGATGTCTAAGGGCGACGATAGCCACTTATCAAGGTGGATCGTCAGTTTGTGACAAACGAACGAAACGTCTATTTCCATAAAAACAGAAATGTTAATAATATTCTTGACGTGTTTATTTAAATTCATTATTTCGTCTGCCATTCAACAATCAAATGAATGAATGAATGAATGAATGAATGAATGAATGAATGAATGATTTATTTGCTCAAGTATGCGTACAATTAGGTCATATACAGTACATTGAAATCCAGCACACTTTGCCGGTGGAACCGGCGTACAAATGTCCAGGTAAATTAGAAAATTCTAATGTCATCCAAAATAATTTTAACCATAATAATAATAAAGTAATTGTCATAATAAATGTCATAATAATAATACAATCATAAAATTTTACTAAATCTCTTATAAAAACTTATCACTAAAATAATCTTTTAAATTATAATATTGTTTGCTTAGCAACATATTGAGCAATTCCGTTTTAAAGTTTTTAACTGTAAGTTTATGATATTTGTCCGGTAAGTGATTATATACTCGAACAGCCATACAATATGCGTTTTGTTTGAATTGTGTAAGTCGTTGTTTGGGAAGCCATAATTTATTTTTGTGTCTACATCTATCAAGACCAACCTCATTATATGTCTTAAATAACTGTTTATTTTTAGATACTAACAGACATATTTCGTATATGTACATACACGGTAGGGGTAATATATTTAGATCTTTAAAGTGTTGCCTACAGCTGTCTAGTGGACCTAAACCACAAATAGATCTGATACAACGTTTTTGAAATTTAAGACCTTTATCTATTGTTCTTGCATTACCCCAGAGTACTAAGCCATACCGTAGGACTGATGCAATGTAACCGTAGTATGCTGTCAGAGCCGCTTCCCTGGATACAGTTTGCCTTAAGCGTTTTAGTACGTATATAAATTTATCCATTTTTTTTAATATTGCATTAATGTGTACATCCCATTTAAGATATTTATCTATATGAATACCTAAGAATATTGTCGAATCTACCTTTTCAATTTTATTATTATTGAATGTTACGTCAATGTTCGGTATTTTACTATTTACATATTGAAATTGTATTATTTTAGTTTTATCAATATTGATTTTTAAATTATTGTCAACAAGCCAGGATATAATATTATTTAATGTCAGTTTGATTTTACAATTGTAGTTTTTAACGTCAGTACATTTTATCATTAAAGTCGTGTCGTCTGCAAATAGGATACATTTTTCTTCGATACAATCAGGAAGATCGTTAATGTAAATGATGAACAATAAAGGTCCTAGAATGCTTCCTTGTGGTACACCGGCGCTATTGTTTTTATAGTCAGATTTATATATATATTTGTGCTTTTCTATTATTTTAGATATTTCCACACATTGTTTCCTATTTGTTAGGTAACTTTTTATCCAATCCCAACATAATCCTCTTATCCCGTAACTATACAATTTATTCAGTAGCTTTTCATGACAAACCATGTCAAATGCTT
This sequence comes from Thymelicus sylvestris, assembly GCA_911387775.1. Lineage (NCBI taxonomy): Eukaryota > Metazoa > Arthropoda > Insecta > Lepidoptera > Hesperiidae > Thymelicus > Thymelicus sylvestris. The sequence goes on along the minus strand of OU426905.1, from coordinate 14,284,814 downwards.
TGCTCATGTCCAGAAATATCGCTGTTGTAGGAAAGCCATCATTTAGGCTTTCTGTGACATATTTTATTAGGGAAAAACATGCAAGCGTAGTTGATTTATGTTTTATGAAGCCAAATTGTTCATCTCTTAAAATCTTTGTTGATATTACAAAATTATACAGTCTGACATACATCGCTTTTTCCATTATTTTTGAGAGAATTGGTATTAAAGTTATAGGTCTATAATTATTTATGTCCTTACGATTACCTTTTTTATATATAGGTTTTACAATGGACATTTTCAGTTTCTCTGGAAAGGTTCCCTGCTCAAATGTTAGATTTATAATATGACTTAGAGGGTGACTAATGTATGTCGCTATTAATTTTAACATTTTTACGTTTAATAGATCGTATCCTGTAGCTTTTGTATTATTTAATGCCATAATGATATTGTAGACTTCCTTTCCGTCTATGGGATTTAAAAATGAGTAATGAAGACACGCGGTTTGTTTAATATGGTACCGGTTACCGGAGTATTGACCGGGTTGTTGATAAAAGTAAGGTTATTTGTTTGTTGAAGGATATTTCTGTTTCGGTGCAGTTACTAGGGATTTAACGAAGGGACGTAAGGGAATACGTACTTTAGATTTGTGTCACTATCACTAGTACTAACTAATCTGTATTTTAGTTTATCTTACTTGTTTATTGTTTTATTTAAAAGCTTGTTCATGTAATCTGTTATGATTAAAGGAAATACTAGTATACCGTTAAAAATAAACGTAACTTTGCACTAGAAGTATTTTTTTTTGATTATCAGCTACAAAGCTACTTGAACAAATGAATAAACAGAGTTCTTAAATGATCACTATTTTAATAGAAATAGAAGATGTGTCACTATTTTAATAGAAAAACTATAGCAAGTGCTGTGGGAGAAGCGTTAAGACAATATAATAAAATAATAAATTCCCAAAGGTGTAAGTCCAACGAATTCCTAGAGTTTCACGAACGAACGATTATTAAGTCAGCCCAGTATAATTAATTAAAAGTATTTTCAATAAAGGAAAAATCAATAATTAATCGAATGAACAAAGTACAGTGTATGTACTTTATAAATGTTGTTTTTGATTTATCCTCATTCTAAAACATGCCGATGAAAGTCCATCGAACCTGGATGGTAAGAAAGACTCAAGTGTGCCAACTGCCAGCAGACGACCACCGTCAGGAGGATTGTTAGCTACTACACCGTCTATTTCCATAAATAGAATTCTGTTTTCATGTTTCAGAGATTTTCCGTGTTGACGTAAAGAGAAATACGAAGATCGCTGAGAGCTATTTATAACAGCGCGGTACAAGACCTCGGGTCGTTGTTAATTTTCCCAAGCTCCGAGCTCGAGACTCGCCCGTCGGGACCTCTACACGTTGTTTATTTAAAGAAATGAGCATAAACTTAAAAGATAATAGGAACTGCGACCCAAACGTTGGCACCCTTCCCGATGTGCGCATCTATACTACTAGGTTGGCTAAGCGGGTTTTACCACGTGACTTTTACTTATCGTCATGGAGTAGACATATTTTTAAATATTTATAGCTAACTGTCCTCGCATTGATTTGGAGAGACGATGCCTTACTTTATGTTTATGCCTCAGCTTACATCGTCTATCTTCTACGATACGTTCTTGTTTTGCTACAGATATCAAACAATAAAAAAATAAGTGTAATTTACACTTAGTTTTGATTACATTTAGTTTCGAAATTAGAAATTCGCATTTTTCTCCCTAACTACGGGCTCTACGCGAAAAATGTATAGGCATAAAATGTCAAGGTAGTAATACATACCAGAAGCCTACTAACATAGTAATGTGAAGGTTTTGTGAAGATGTTTGTGCTATTTTATGCAAAAAGTACAAAACGAATTTTCATGTTTAGGATACATAATGAGCTAGCGTCATTGGATACTTAGTATCCCGAAAAACCCAGGTGAAGCCGCGAGCAAAAGACGATAATTTTTTGTATGAGTTCCTTAGCCACTGCTTAACAATCACAAATCGTAAAAAATAATCTAATAGCCAATTGAATAGATTGATAGGTAAAACGTCGTATTGTCGCAGGCTTGTCAATTAGATATTCTCACCAGTTGACTGATGGTTTTGTAATCAAGCATTAGCTTATTTAGTAGGTAAATAAAAGAAGTTAATATCTCGTGTTGTTTGCCCAGTTCTCGGACACCAACACGACAACCAGCATCCTGACGTTCACGCCGGAGGCTGAAGACCACGGCGCCGCGCTGGTGTGCCGCGCGGACAACCCGCGGGTCGCTGACGGAATGATTGAGGACTCTTGGAAACTTAATGTCTACTGTGAGTAAATGGTATTAGTGCGGAGGTTAGGGTGAGATCTTTATAGCACACTTAGATTTACGCCCCAAGTCAGAGTCAGTACCTTAGTAAAGTATCACTATACAAATTCTGTACTATTTTTATTTATTTAAGTAACCATTAGTGACTGTTGGGGCGCTTTGCTTAGACAACAGTCAAAATGTACTAGGCTAACATTTTATACGAAACAATTAAAAAGTCTTATAAAACAGCTAATTTTAAGGTTGATTTAGTACCATTGTTTTTGTTTGGATAATTTTAAGTCTGAGCAAAGCCTAAGTGCGGTTTATAAATCGCAGCTTTCTTTTTTATTCTCGCTTCTTTTTCGACCAACAAATCGATGATGTCTTTGGTGTTATTGATGTCGTGACGGTGATCACTTCTAAACATAATAATGTTATTGTACTGTATTGTGATAATGAAAAGCTTATGCTTCAGTTTGTTATTCATCTTCCGTTATTGCAGGTCGTGATAGAACATATAAAATGCGACATTTTCATAAATTAATTATTTGACAAGCCACCGTGAAAAATATTTCACCATAAATAATTTGAAGTGACGTGATGTATAATTAATTAATGAAGACTTTAATTAATGTTTTGTAGTGTTGTTAAAACTTTCCAATTAAATTGTTGATTACGTTTTAGTTGCATTTTTAGTTTAGTTTTTCTTTCTTCTTCTCGCTTTTTTGTTGGCAATGTATCGATGATGCCTTTGGTATCGCTGATGTCCACGGGCGACGATAGCCACTTACCATCAGGTGGATCGCCAGCTGTTTTGTCGGCTATTTTCATCAGGTGTGGTAGCCGTAAGTCTGTCTCATAAAGTATGTATCATCTTGGCTGTGAACATTATACATCAGCGTTCATCAGTGTTAATTTGGATGTTGTTAAATCAGGAACCACAACTTGTTTAGGAAATGCACCAGCTTCTTGTCCCTTTGAAAGTGCCAAAACTTTACATGACGTGATAAATGATATTAGCTTCGACCTAGAAACTTTCGTCGACTTGCCGAGGAAACTTGATATACAGAAACTAGTTTGAAGTACTTCACATTTGTAAGGCAGCGTGTACTGCAGAGTTATATTCCGAGATTCTGGATGAATTAATTATTAAGATTATCTAGAGTATCTTGTCTCACGAACTAGTGCTATGGATAAAGTTTTCTTTGGTTGATTCATACTTAATTTTTGGTTTTCAGTCTACGTTTTGTTCCTTACTGCAATTTGAAACTTATAGAAAACGAGATATTGTGTCAAAATAGAATCATTTGGTTGTGTGTGATAGACGACACAGATAAACAAGACTGTATATAAACGTAATATTGCAAACAAAATTTTTATGTCTGATCTGTTACCGATAGTGGTTAAAAGTTAAAATAGATTGAAAACGTATGTATGCTTGAATATATGGTAGTTAAACTAGCAAAAGGAATTAAAATTATCCCGTCTAATGTAATGCCAAAATATTTTGCAAAACAAGATGTAAAACTCGTTAATGTTTCAGATGTTCCTATCGTGACACTAAAGATGGGGTCTAATCTGAACCCCGGACACATTAAGGAAGGAGATGACGTGTACTTCGAATGTGAAGTGCGCGCCAATCCTAAGGCTGACAGGCTCACTTGGTACAAAGGGGTAAGTTATAGTGTGGTGAGATAACTGATAAGTGAAATCAATCAACTATCAATAAATCTAAAAAAAACATTTTTTGCAAAAAAGATTAACTGAATTTGAAGAAATACTCTTTCATTAAGGCTCAATAATATTATCGCTAAACATATACTAGTATGTATAACAAAATCGCCCAAGGAATACCTATAATATTCAAGGGGTTCGCTCAAACCCTCATTGATCTCATGATTTTTTTCCCCGGTTTCCTTAGTTGTTAGGTCTTAGTATTCATAGTATGTGGTTAAAGAATCTTTATTCTCAAAAGAAATTACATTTCACTGTATGAGAATATAAATTAAAAATAAGTACACTATGTTGTGAGCATACAGATTAAAATTATTAAAGTTATATAGAAAAGATGAGTTTTGGGTTGATATTGATTACATTTTTAATAATAAGTTAAGTCGGTAGATCGAAAAAAATAAAATATTGTTTACTCAATGCTAAAGCGATAAGTGAGTCAACAATTAGTGCAACATAGAATAAGTACCAGGGACGGACTCAGCAATGGAGAGATATGTGATGTTTTAATTGTTTTTTAAAAATTAATAGACTTTTTGCAGATTTAATTTCTTTTGGAAGTTCATTATATAATTTTGCTCCCTTATAACATATGCTCATTTTGCCATAGTTTGTTCGAGTTTTAGGAATAAAAATATTGTTAGCATGACGTGGAAGCCTTCTGCCTTTACATTTGTTAGTTAGAAAGTTTGTTTGTGTATTTATTTTATTATCTAGAATTTTTTTTATTGTAACACAACTATTATACCAGTAGGTCTGGTAAATATTCATAATTTTAGTTTCTTTGTACAATTTTTCAGATGGTGTTAGGAAATCATAATTAAATAGTAGTTTTATAATTTTATTTTGGCTTATTTGAAGATCTTTTAGAGTTGTTTTATAAGTGCTTCCCCAAATTTCTATTAAATACTCTAGATGCGGTTTAACTAATGTGTTGTATATTGTGTATCGGATTCGGTAAGGAATGCATCGAATACAACCGTATAATGAACCTATGAGGGAGGATAGTTTAGATCTGATTTTGTTTATATGCGCCTTCCATGATAAAGTGCTATCCAACATTAGTCCTAAATATTTTTCCTCCGTCTTTTCTTTTAATTTTGTTCCACTTATAGTGAGAGGTGTGAAGGTACTGTATTTTTTATTTTTAGCTCTAAATATAACATACGAGGTTTTGGATGCATTAATAGTTAAAAGATTAGCTTCATACCATTTTTGCAATAGGTTAAGATCCGTTTGAGCTCGAGGGATGAGTTCATTAATGGAACTGCCAAAGTAAAAAATACAGGTGTCATCAGCATAGAGTGATACTTCCCCACTCAGCTGAAGCTCGGTAATATCGTTAATGAAGATAAGAAAGAGGAGGGGACCTAAAATGGACCCTTGGGGCACACCGTAAGTTATAGGTTGTGGAGAGCTTTTATAGTGACCAATCTTAACAATTTGGTTTCTATTATCCAGATAATTTTCAAACATTTTTAAGGCATTACCACAGACACCTATATTAGAAAGCTTTTTTAAAAGAAGAGAATGACTGATAGAATCAAAGGCTTTTTTTATATCCACAAATATGCCAAGTCCTATATTTCTTGAATCTATGTTTGATCTTATTTTCGTGACTAGGTCTAGAGTTGCAGCCAAAGTATTTGATCGTGGAACAAATCCATATTGCTGATTAGACAAATAGTTAATTGATTGTAGATATTTATTTAAACGTTTATATATTAATTTTTCAAAAATTTTTGAGATGACTGGCAAGACAGAAATAGGTCGGTAATTACATGGATCTGTTTTCGTACCGGATTTGTATATTGGTGTGACCTTGGCAATCTTAAGTTCATCTGGGAATATTCCAGTCTCAAAACAAGAGTTTATACATAGTGTAAGTTGTGATAAGATTGCTTTTTTCATACATTTAATTGCCTTAGTATTAATGCCGTCTATTCCGGAACTTGAGTTAGCGTCTAAATGGTCAATAATATATGAAACTTCAGATTCGGTGCAAGATTCCAACTTTGAGAACTGGTAACCACTATAGTCCTTTGTGTTAAATATATTTGAATTTCCGCAATATTATTATAAAGTAATTGGTATTATTATATTGCTCTAAAGCGTTCCTGGCTATTTAAAATATTTTATCATAATCTTTAACAACCATTTTCAGGATTATTTGAAATTTCTCCGAGATACGGAATAAAGAGGGTTTATAATTTTCAACTTATAACTAACCTTATTAACTTAACAAAATAAGAGTCTATTTTGGAATAGAAGTAGGCCATCGCGATCAACAAAAACTATTTCATGATAATAATATTTCAGATAGAAATTAATGCGAATATTATATTTTTGCTTGTAATTTTCCTTGCTTTTGTAACGAAATTGCGATTTCCAAATTCAAGCGAGATGATAAAAAGGATTAATAGAAGAGAAAGAAATGTAACATTTTTTCTCTTTTCAACCGAGTTCAATTGGATTTTTTAATGTTGTTTACCTCAGAACTACAGCTTTTACATTGATCCCATAATTTTTCCATATTTATTAATGTTGGGTTCCATGAGGAATTGAGGAAAATCTTTGGATCTGAAGTATTTACGGCAAAGTTTTTCGAAGGCTAGTTCTTTGAAGTCGGCCATTTTTTTGGTAAAATTTAATGAATAAAAGACAATAATACCCTCACATTAAGATTCGATTTGTCATTGATGTCATTCATAACACGCAGACAAGTAAGAAACATAATACCCAGACCGAGATTAATGCTAATTCAATCATCTTTTGAGAATCAAGTTAGTTCTTTTGAGTGTCGGCCATGGCAATCATTATATGCTACCATAGCTTTAACCTAACGCGTTAAGAATTATATTACGCAGGTGTTGTTAACAGTTAGGCCTAAAGTCCACGGCGCTTAATTTGAAGATTGTAAGTTGTGTAAAAAAACATGCAATAAGCAAACGCGATGATGCCGCTCCGTGGACAGATTTCGTAACTCCTACGCAAGATGCAATCAAGCTACAAGCAAGATAACGCATAGTACAGTCGGGACGCGAAGCAGAAAGAAATTCGTACATTGACCTGTTATTACCTGTCTCTGTCACTCCCGCGTAAATATAATGCGTCTTGCTCGCGTAGAACGGCGGCCTTTGTACAGGCAATAACAGATCGATGTACGAAATTCTTCCTGCTTTGCGTCAGGACTTTAGAAGGGGTCTTAATATTGTACACAAAGCAAAAGAGATTTGCAGGGAATGATTCAATAACCTTCCGTACTGTTTAATAATTTAATTTTGTTAACGTTAAAGTTAAATCATACCTTACTACACAGAAAGCATTGAACATTGATAATAACACAAACATTCTGTGTTATCAAACATTACAGAAGGTTTTAGAATCATGCCCTACATACCTATTTAGCTCACAGTCCCAATGTCCTCTAGAGTGTGGAGTTGCAACACAACGCGAGTTCGGGCGTGATCCTGAGCGACCACAGCCTGGTGCTGCAGAACATCAACCGCTCGGCGGCGGGCGACTACAGCTGCCTGGCGCACAACCTCGAGGGCTCCTCCACTAGCAACCCGGTGTCGCTGCAGATCAGATGTGAGCCATACAATAGAATACTTTTTATTGTATACACCAAATAGGTTATTAATACATGTAGGTACAAAAGGCAGTCTCTATAGAGCGATCTCTTCGGGAAGAGGACACAGTGATGAGTGTGAAAAGGGTAGGGTATGCACCTGGCCAGGTAATATAATTAATAAGGTAAAATACTAAAATAACATTATTTACACATACCATCGTATGTGTCCCAGTCTTCTGAATTGATCATTGATTCTCTTGCGTTTTCAATAAATGGATCTATCTAGGATTTCTAGAGATGGATAGATAGAACTAAGAAGTACCTACTGTTAATTGAAAGCATTCAACAAAATATTGCAATGCCAGGCATGGCCCGCCAAAGAAAAAACCTCAGCAACTGAGTTGTATGGATTAGTAAGTGCCTGTGCACTTACTTCTCGGTGGGAAGATGTAAGGTTAACTTGACCCAAGGTCTGACGAACCCCCGATGGCTAGAAGGTCAGGGTCACTACGTTATGCATAATTTTATTCATGCTTCTGTAATACATAAAAGCGTATTTTCAGTCTCTTTTGCTCCCACTTCCAAGTTCCGACGGTCTGTACGTTTGTACAAGCACAAAAAATAATGAAAATTCCGTAAACTAGTTTCATAAAACAGGTTAAGTGGTTATAAAGATGTTATTCTAAAAAGCGTGACGAGAAACCGAATTTATTTTAGTGTGAATTAAAATGAATGAATACATTTCAGTTTCAAAAGAGCGCGGCGTGTTTAAGAATTTTTGGTAACTTCTGATTTTGAAATGTAAATGTAAAGAGCTTCTAGCGTAGGATTGCTTTCAAAGGTTAATGTTGTTGAAATGTTTACGGAAATTTGATCTTTGAATCGTATCACAAACAAATAAACGCTCAAATAATGTAAACCCTTTGCTAAGTACCTTCCTTAGCCCTCCTACACGAACATTCCTTCTGAAGTGAACAACATGAACTCCTCACAAATAAGATTTCACAAACAACAAAGAGCAGATAATAAATATGTCCTAAGTGTTCTAGTTTAATTTATACATTGTGAAACAAAGATTTTAGTTAAATAAAGATGAAAAATAAAAATGAATAGTAAAAACATTTAAATAGCTTTTACTTAAAGGCACTAATCGAAAGAAAGCAAAGCTTGAATAAGATTAAATCAAGTTACTATACGTAAAGCATCTAAGGTTCTAATTAGAGGAATATGGAGAAGACCACATCTAACCTAAGTGAGTTTTGTCAGATGCGCCGATATGCTCAACGAGCCACGACGGGCAAGTATACGGCGCGTTGAAGCAAGAGGTGATCCTGCTGCACTGCGTCGTGGACTCCAACCCCGCGCCGTCCACCTTCCTGTGGACCTTCAACAGCTCCGGGGAGTACACTGAACTACCGCCTAGGTAAGACATTCTGGACTTAATGTCCAGGTGACCCGTCTGCTACCACGTCAGGTCTTTAGGTTGTAAAACAATTCGGGATATGTCATTGAATAATGTCAAAAAAGATTTTATTTGAATAAGCAAGCAAAGGCAAGCAACAACCCATAATTGTCCCACTGCTGGACTCGGGGTCTCCTCTCACAATGTGAGGGGTATTAGGCCATAGTCTACCACGCTGGCCAAGTGCGGATTGGTAGACTTCACACACCTTCGAGAACTTTTATGGAGAACTCTCCGGTGTTCAGGTTTCCTCACGATGTTTTCCTTCACCGAAGCAAGTGATAATTAACTTGTAATACGCACATAATATTTGAAAATCAGAGGTGCGTGCCAGGATTTGAACTCGGGCCCCTTCGGCCCTATTTGAATAAGGATATGGAAATGTAGATTTTTTATAGGAAGAATATCAAAGCAAACCAAATATATTTATTTTAAAATAATCGAGATCAATTAATTATTTATTAAAGTTTAATGAAAAATACGTCTTTAATAAAAATAAAATAAAAATAACTAAATTAAAAGTCAAAATCAATACGTTAACACTATTATTATTATTATTAAATTATCTTCTACAACTTCCAGTTACTTTTAATTTCCAGGCATCTTTATGTTGAATATTACTTAATTTTCAACCAACTTGCGAATCTACCCTATACATAATATAATGAAGCTCAAAGACCTTGAAACTTGAATGACTCAACAGTAGTCCCAGAAGAGCCTGGACGAATATTACGACGAAAGTTTTCGAATTATTGTAAATCTGTTTACCTAGGGATGATGTGATTTTGAGTTACTGTGAATAAAAATGTTGAATAAAACTTTAAGGTACTGTATAAATTAAGCGTTTATCACCCGTCATTTGTAGATAGTGGACTCGAGTTAGAAAGTGACGGTAGAGACATTAAAAAAAATCTCTGCGCTACAATCTCCTTGTCAGGGGTGGCATGGACAAAATAAATAAGACAATTACACTAACACGCACGTCCCTAGAGTTATTAATTTGTCATCGCATTTATGGGACATCCCGCGAGCAGGCAGGTTTGCTACCAACTGGCCTACGGGATCGTCGACTTTAAAATAATTGTCAATAGTCACTATTATGACTAAAGTAGTCGCAGTATCTCGCTCACTCGCACTTATGTCTACGTAAGTGCGAGTGAGCGCGCAATACGTCAACGAGTGCAATGAGATACCGCGAATACTATAATATGTCAAAACAACAATAACAATGTTGTTCTTGTGTTGTTCAGGTTAATTTGAATATTTTATCCTTTGTTATGTAAAAAACCGATGATGAGCCATCGGCAGGTAAGTGGTCACCATCGCCCAACGCCCATAGACATAAAAACACCAAAGACAAGTTTCAACTGCGTAGTTCTGATAGTTTCAGATAGATATATAGTGTTAGATAAAATATGTAACTGACTTCAAAATTAGGGATAACTCAAAAACCACCAATCAGATCTCGCTCAAATTTAAGTGCAATCACATGACAAGCACCAGCTTTCGAATAAAGAAAGAATCATAAAAATCGGTTTACCCAGTCAGAAGATATGAGGTAAAAAACATAAAAAAAAACCAAAAAATACAGTCGAATTGAATACCTCCTTTTTTGAAGTCGGTTAAAAATCAATATTGTCACAAACTGGATACACACAGAAGGATAACTTCTTACGAAGCGCGCTTGAGCAATGCACACGTAAACACGGTTCACGGACACGAAAATAAGAATATTTCGCTTATACGGGGTCAGGTGCTGAGTCGTGGACTTCGCACTGACACAGAATACTTAATAACCTGATCTGATACGATGTATCTCATGTATTTGAAATTTTGCACGTATACTTGAACGGGGTCTGTATTTTGAGGATTTTTGTTTTTGTCTTTGTGTGTTTTTCTGTGGTGTTGTCCATCGCACCCACGACACAGAATACTAGTGTAGGGCTACGAATGTGTAGCGTTATTTATTGAAGTTATACTTCTTATACGACTTGCAAATTGCAAAACGTTAAAAGTTTAACGCTACCATGGAGGGGGTTTGAAAATACTGGATAGATAGCGCTAGCTTTTATCTTTACCTCTTTTAAAATTTAATGTTATTACTTATACAAATCTCACAGAGTCTCAACAGCGTGATTCAGGTTCCTGAACAACGCCATCTAGTTATCTATCGTGTGTCTCTGTGTTTAGTACGTATACATCGTCGGGTCACACGTCGACGTTGCGGTTCTCGCCGAGCTCGGAGGTGGAGTTCGGCGCCGTGTCCTGCGCCGCCATCAACTCCGTGGGCCGCCAGGACGCGCCCTGCCTCTATCGGCTGGTGGCCGCTGGTGAGACACACCTTCACTGACACCTTCACCGACAGACACTCATAGTCATGGTCGTCATCATCATGGTCGGTAACGTGTCTCGTTCACCGATAGAATTCATTTGACAGAACTGTTAAGTCAATGTGATTATGTTAGTTGATTTTGATGACCCTATGCATTTGTGGGCACTGTGAGACCTCGTGTTATTTCTTCATGTATTATTATAGCCACTTACAAAAATACGCCTCTAAGTTATGATCCCGAAAGGCCTAAACGTTTACACTTCCCTTGTTTTCCCAAATCTTATCACGTGCATACAAGAAAAAAAGACAATAATCAAAATTTTACTAACAAAAAATAACCGACTTGAAAATTACTCAAAAACTACTTGTCAGATCTCGTTCAAATTTATGTGCGACCACATGACAAGCACCTGCTTTCGATTAAAAAAAGAATCAACAAAATCGGTTCACCCAGTCGAAAGTTCTGAGGTAACAAACATAAAAAATACAGTCGAATTAAGAACCTCCTTTTTTTGAAGTCGGTTAAAAAGACAAACATCAGTACATTACCATCAACTCCCGTGCAGGTCTCCCGACGGCCCCCCAGAACTGTTCGGTGGTGAACCAGAGCAGCGACTCGCTGTCGGTGAGCTGCGGTGAGGGCTTCGACGGCGGCCTGCCGCAGACCTTCGGCTTGGAGATACTCGAGCTACCCTCTATGATTGTGAGTAGATCGCCGAGATATCACTCTTTTCTTTTATGTTACTAGCCAGCACGAGCTGATGGTAATGCTGATTTAGAAAAAGAAAGAAGAAAGAAACAATCAAAGCTTGCAAGAATCTAAACCTTTAGGTAAATATATTTTACTATTGTGTAACGCATTTTATGTGCCATGTCTGAATGAAATTACGACAAATGGACTGAATGAATTTAGACTGACTCAATTTCTGCGCACTCTTGGTATGCCAAGTACTAGGTAGTTTTTTGTACATAATTGCCTTGCCTTTAGGGTACATCCCGTTGTGGCATACCAAATTTTTTTGTACATATTAATACTATTGCCTTTAGCCTTTAGGGTACACCCCGTTGACCTAGAATCATGAAAGGCAAGAACAAAATCCGATAACCGTAACTAAATCACCAAAAAATTGCTTTACTTAATTTGCAGTCGGGAAATTGATCACGGCTTATGTCGATGTATGGGAACGACAATTTTCTAGCAAAGTTGGTTACTCAATTCTATTTAATATGCTAGAGCTAGAGCAATGTTCGATTCTATAAGTTTATGCAGAACCCTTAATGCGCGAGTCGGGCTCGCACTTGGCCGTTATTTTTCTCAAGTTTCGGGGGTCTTATTTTTGTATATAATGTTATTTAAGTGCGCGAGTGTTACTTTAATCGCTTAAGGACGTATATGGAATGCTTAGTTTCTATAAAAATCAAACAAATTTTAATTCCATTAATGGAAGATATTTGAATGCCCGCATTTTCTATTGAGGATCTAACCTAATTATTGATCAGTCGCCATACCCAATTTCTTGATTTGATTCTGATTTCAAAATTCAAGTGTATTGAGGGAAAATGAAAACTCTAATCCAAATACTATTTACCTAAAATGTAAAATATCTACTTTTGCTTTAGCCTCTTTTTAGAACACAAATTATAAAAAGAGACTTCTTTATACAATTTTTTATGTGAGTAGCCAACAGATAAGGAGATCAGTCAAACTTGAACCGTTTAAGAGTATTTCAGAAAAAAAATATATCAAAATATCTGCTTATTTGTGGCCTCAGCAAGATAAAGTTGGGAAAAGAAGCCGAATTTTAAAAACGTTTGTAATTTTTTAACATCTGGTTGGTCAACCCTCAAGCTATCTTCCCTATAATTTTGTCGTACTACTTTTGGGACATGGCAAATTGGCAATTTCAAGTAGTCAAGGGCATTACAAGCCACTCTCGTTTGAGTAACTTTCAAAATGTAAAAGCCAGATATTTCCAGCTTCGTTCGAACATGACGCGCGAGACGCCGGTGTTCGACGTGACCGACGTGAACGGCAAGGCGAGCTACATGCTCAACGTGTTCGCCGTCAACGCCAAGGGGCGGAGCGACACCGTCACCCTCTACACCATCGCGATGCAGTCGCCCGACAAATATACCGGTTAGTATTTAATGGAGAGGGGGAGGAGAGAGGACAGGAGAGGAGAGATTTTCCATATCGATAAAAAATTGCAGCCGAATCAGCTTTTCGATAAGAATTTTTGATTTACGTACATTAAAACGTAGACTAAGGTCTAATTGGATATAGCCGTTTAATTTTTTTATTTCTATAATATTTTAACAATACTTTTTCATCATGGTGTTTTGTTTCTTATACATGCTTATTACTACAACTATGCTTATTACTACAAAAAACGTGAGGGTAACTCGCACGGTTAACTTGAGCTCTCGATAAAATTGTGTTAAAAATCATTGAGGTAATACATAGAGACGCTATCTCAAACAAAATGTGTGTTCCACCGCCGGCTTACCCTCCGTTCTCTTTTCAAACTAGAAGCCTCGTTTGCACACTTGCCATAGAGTAACTTTGTATATGACACTTGTCGAACCAAGACAAGCAGTCACCGACTCCAAATCTTTACAAACTCTTACTCCAACTTTATTTAACGTGTAAAAGCGTTTAAACGATTTCAAACGTAATTACCATTGATTCGTGTCAAAAAATCCAACACTTTAAATTGGTCACAAGCGTCGCGTCGGCAAGCTTATTTAGTCCATTAACACGCTAGTGGCTTGCCAAGTTCAAACGCTCCTTATGATTTTTTCATTCAAAATGGCGGGAACATTGCTCAATAATTTAATTAAATTCGTTTTAGTTGATTTAAGTTAAGATTTTGTTTTCTTACTGATGATAAAGTGATAACATTATCTTTTTTGTTTTTTGTCGTGCAATTGTGACACATTCTTATTACGCACGACGGCATTTTTTCAGTTTTTTCGTAAACAATTTTGACATGCGGCCGCAATGAGCGCAGCCGAGTGACAGCTGAGTGACAGAATGAAATGCAGCCGGCCGGCTGCAATGCACACCCCCGAACCCGATGTTCGCGGTGTCCCTTCTATACGCTAGTAATACTAATTCTATGTTAAAAATGACCAAAATACGTGAGAACAGATTTTCTAAATATTTCAACTAAATTATAAGCTTTGTCGTCCAGTAAGTTAAGTAATCACATAGTAACAAATAATCGTGCACATACTGGTCATTCATAGCGCTAAACTTAAACAAACCGGATTAAACCGGAATGAACCGGACGGAGCAACAGGACGCCCGAGCGGCGGCCGCGACGTTCCGGATAATTTGGCCAATGACAAAGTTAGTGTTTGCTTCGCTGCAAACCGCATGCGTTCTGTTCACTCTGTGTGTTTGTTCTGTGTTGTTGTGTGTGTTCTGTGCACTGTTTCAACTGTTTGTTATATAATGGATTGTTGTTACTGATTAAGTATTTAACTATTTGTCCGGATTCTACGAGTAGCGGGTGGTATGGTAATATATATGACGGCGAGCGACCTCTTTGGTCTGTCAGACGAGAAGTCATGAAGAAAAACCAAATGTTTAGAATTAGGAATGTGTCAATCTATTTAGAACAATACGTGTGAGACATTCTATGGGATTCGAATACTGATCACGGAGTTGTACAGATTGTTATTGATGTGAACGTTAGGAGAACTTGAAATATAATATCATGGAGCAAAGTAAAAGGAATATTATTGAATAACCAACACCGTAGAATACCCCCCTTCTGCTTCATCAGGAGCGGCCCTACCCACGCCTAGAGCAGCCATCCAGTAATTATAAATTTGATGATAGAACATGGAATATGGAACAAATGTTACTGTTTTGCCGGAGAAATAATCGGTGTTGGAAGAACTGAGGTACCCAAAACATCGGAAAAGTCGGAAAATAAATGAAGAATGACACTAGCTCGGATGACATTTGAAGAAAATTTTGCAATGAGAAATGAAACAATCCAAAGCGCGATGAAGCGAGAATCATGGAAGTTTATAATATGATCAACGTGGAAAAGACTTGAGATGCACACTGTTCGCGTCTGGGTTTGAGAACCTACACAACACGAGGTCGTGTTTGATGGTCACGATGGCCGAAGGAGTGCGGATCGCAGATAAGTAGCTCTAGTGTAGTTTGAAATGTAAATTGTGACATCATACGTGTGAAAATAACTTTCCTTGTGTTTTTCAGTTGTGGAAAACGATATAACGACGTGCCATCACAAAACCAGTGAACCAGCATTCAAGCGGTGGCTGTCCAGGTGACGGCAGAATGAACGCGGCCGGGAGAGAGCGACGTGCTGATGTATTCGGTGTATAACCCTCTTCACGCGTATTTAGAAAGGTGAATTTGTTAAATGATAAAGAAACGTTTGAGAGCTGTCATTACTGTCTTGAGTAATAGAAATAATAGTGAGCTTTTGCAAATGTTGAATTGAGTTTCCAAATGAAAAAGATATTTAAGGGTCCATATAATGTGGTTGAAGTTTTCATGAATGCCTGTAGGTCATGTACCAGTCAACGCGGATATTAACTGTGATAAGATGCAATTTGTGTTGAATTGGGTTGGAGATGAGAACTTGAGTAAGAAACTTGTTGTGGTGAAATGACGTTGAATGAATATGAAGGGGAGTGTAATCAGGCTTCTTAGTAGCGGTGCACTCCTGTGGTTTAAGAGACTTACTCAAGATTTGTTGTTGTTGTTACGTTGGAAAGTTGAATGAAACGACTGTGGTACATGGCTTAAGGTATAACATCATTAACTTGTAAATTATTGCCCCGTCGAGGTCAGGAACGGCCGAGCGAACAAGTACTGCCGTAAGATATTTCCTTGCAGAGTAACGACACATGAGGCCGTGTCGGTGTGCAGCCACAGCAGAAGAAAAGGCGTTCGGTGGAGTCCATGACGAGCACCCAGCGAACAAAGGGGTCCACTGGAGACATGGGAGCGGAAGCGCTCGAGGACGAGCGCACGTCAGGATAGCCGTGACGGCGAGCGACCTCTTTGGTCTGTCAGACGAGAAGTCATGAAGAAAAACCAAATGTTTAGAATTAGGAATGTGTCAATCTATTTAGAACAATACGTGTGAGACATTCTATGGGATTCGAATACTGATCACGGAGTTGTACAGATTGTTATTGATGTGAACGTTAGGAGAACTTGAAATATAATATCATGGAGCAAAGTAAAAGGAATATTATTGAATAACCAACACCGTAGAATACCCCCTTTCTGCTTCATATATATACGTATATATGTTAGTATACGTACATTTGCAAACGGTTTCAATGCGTTTGCTGTTTGCTGTGATGCGCTACGAATCTACGATCAATATAGCTTTACTACTATAGCAAATTAAAAATACAAAAAATCTAAGAATTACTAATAGCTTTGTTTTTTCCATTTACTCAGATATTTCGAATGGAGGATCAGTTAGATTGACAAATCAAACAAAATAGCTATCCCAAAACTGTAATTCTAGCTGCATCTATCAGTTTATTTCCTTTTAATGATATAGAGGGCAGCACTTATCGACGGATGTAGTTATGGCTGCTATTTATTTTGCTCGATGCAAGTCGAACGGCTTAGAATACAAAGTTTCTCTATGGCTTAGAACGTGCTGTGAAGCTCCGATGGAATGAATGAATTTAGAAACTCTTACAATATGTACAGTTTTTGACATATTTCATTGTTTGAAGTAAACGGTTGCGCGGACGCGCGCGTCGGGTGATATAAACTTTTATACCGTACATATTGTTCGCACTTCGCATGTGCAGTTTGTTTGAATTTTAAACTGGAAAAATGAATCAAAAATGAAAATGAAAATATTTTACAGACTACATATAAAAGTACATTAAATACTACATATATTAAGTTCACTATATTGTGTAGATATTGCTAAGTATTGCTATACCCTATCAGGGTTATATGTGACACTAATATATAAGGCAAATTGTCTATAATGTAAGATCTAAATGTAACCACATATATTGCAATAAAATACTGAATACTAAAATACATGGCATATTACCTACCATTTTATAAATTTCATGTGCAATTAAAAGAGCTGCTTTGTTCGCGGCTATTAGATTCGACGAATTTTATTGTCAGTTTACACAAAGTCGATTAACAATTGCGTTGCATTTGAATGAGCCCAATTAGTAAACCGAACATGTAGTTATATTTACATTACGTCTATTCAGCTAAAGTTAATTCCATTTTTAAATACAGTACTAGAGATACCCAGTAAATACACTAAAATTTTTTCTGATGGAAATGACAAATCAGTGTTAACAGTTTGTATTATGCGCAGTCATTACATGTTATCTTCAATTTTTTGTATGGGAAAAGAGTAGTCTCAAACCACCTTCGAATTATTGACTTGCAAGTAAAATCATTTTGTAGCATTTTGGTTGGATGGTTCCAGTCTATATGGGACATCCTTACAAACATTTTTTGTGTTTTTTATACATAGATATTGTTTTACGAGGCGATAATGAAAACGTCAAATGGAAAAAGGAGTTTAAGTGAAATATAGATTAGGATATTCCACAAATTCATTTGCACATAAAACATATAAGTATACCTAGTCGGCGAGGAGTTGCAATGAAGAGCGCCATTGTATAACGCTCACATGTCCACAGACTGCAACCTAGTGGAATAATGCGATCAAAAAAATCTTGAAAATTATATCTATACCCTCAGATGAAAGTTTCATCTGAGTCTATACCATATATTATTATGAAGTAATGTTAACGAGCTCACTATATTATGAATTACGAGTAGGTATATAGCTTTGGAAACACTTAAATTTTGGTATAATGGGATCTATATTTTTTGGTAGTTCTTACAGTGTTGTTTTATCTTTTGCTGACTCTAACCTCAAAAAATTGTAGTCCGACCTTATTAAAACAAGTATGGTCAAAATTCAATGTAGTTCGGAGAAATGCTTAGCTAAGATATAAAATATATTTAATAGTTATTCAATATTATCTACTTTATGTACATACGTGTCGAATTCATAAACTCCTTTTCGAAACGATATTCAGTTTCTGATTTACTGTAGAAATTGCAATAAATGAAAAATATTTATAGCAAAAAAACGGGGCAAATGTGAACTTTATTAAATGCTCACAAGAAAAACATTTTTCAGGTTCAGATATTTAAATTACTTAAAACACGACATGAGGATAATATAGCGTTATGAAAATGGTTTGCTCATTTGTGTGATTCAGATATTCTCGACAAATACATAATTGTCTAAGCATTCTGGATGAAACTAGTATCTCATTGTTACGTTAGGATTATCAAATCAACCGCCGAATTTGCTTTACATTATTTCAAATCACTGCAGTATTTTTGTTACGTTTATTCGTAGTTCAATTATAGGCGAAACTGATACAGCTTCGTCCAAAATTAATTGCTCACGAAACTCTTCTATTCAGTACATGTTTGCAACAAATAACCAGTGATACCGATTGGTTTTTTGCACAGATTAAAACTAAGCTCCTTTTGGTTACGCCCCTGGCAAATGTTAATGATATCATCAAAATGTTAATGATAAAGATACATAAAAATAATTATCATTCACTGCAACCGCTCCGGTTACGAAATAATTCTGTAATAAAAATGTAAATTTGTGTATGCTGAGGAGAATATTTGCCCTGTACCTATAGTAAAGTAAAATTGCGAAACTGGTAGAAGAAACAAAGAATGTCGTATAAAACTATCAGTGATACCTAGGAATTATTTAAATTAGTTACGCCTTATGGCCTTAATAGGCGAATTAGTTGTCAAGACATCTCGGAGTCTCATCAACTATGTTGCCATCATAGATTTGCCTACGCCTCTAGTTAACTATAGTCAAATTTTGTATCAAAATGTATGTGAATACATCGCTTAATCAGTTAATCAAACATCTCAAATACGAAATATTTTGCTTCACCGGTGATGTCACTACCACGCCCTGGTGATGCATGATCCTCTCTGTAACAAGAGCTTGTTACGGCCGTTTTCAATAATCTGTCGATAGAAATTCTATGGATTAGGTAGTTACATATTATTATCAATGAGTGGGAAGTTACGTCTCAGGAAAAGGAGCACAGGACCAGGTGGATTGACCTGAAGAAAACAGCGGGTATCCGCTAGATTCTGAAGGCTCAGAACCGATCACAGTGGTGCAAATTAGGTGAGGGATATGTCCAGCAGTGGACTCGTAAAGGCGTATGGATGGATGGATGGTTGGATGGAATTAGTCAGAAGTCGATCGAAACTAGTGCGAAGTTATTCTAAATGTACTATTTATTAATGTTTATTTATTTTGTATAATATTATAATGAAAACTCTCTTCGCAATACCTTGATATTATATTAAATACCAAAACATTTATTAAAAGCTAGTCAGACTTTGCAGTGCAGACCTATTTCCAATGAAATAGCTATTAACCACGAGTAGTGTACAATGAAACCAACTTAGAGTACATATATTAGTAAATATATACTCTAAGGAAACCAACTTATCTGTGAATTGAAGGATGGCGCTGTCGGACGCATTGGACTAATCATTGGACGCAATTCGAGACGTAATAAATGTCAAACGAACGAGCACAAAGAACTTATGAATGAAGTGGCATTATTTCCAATTTTTGCCCATTCACAGATAAGATGGTAGCACTGTAAAAGCTGTGTCAATGAAGATGTCGATGAACATGTCGATGTCAATGAAGATGTCGATGTCAATGAACATGTCGATGTCAATGAAGATATCGATGTCAATGAAGATGTCGATGTCAATGAAGATGTCGATGTCAATGAAGATGTCGATGTCAATGAACATGTCGATGTCAATGAAGATGTCGATGTCAACGCCGATGTGTGTGTGTGTGCAGGGGTGAGCGCGGTGTCGGTGTCGCCGATGCTGGTGTCGCTGGTGGTGCTGACGGCGCTGCTGAGCGCGGCGGTGTGCGCCGTGCTGGCCGCCGTCTACCGCCGCCACTACAGCCGCCATGCGAGGAAACATCCCGCCTCCACGTGAGTACTCTTACCCCCGTATTCAAGAACAATACTTGTCTAAGTAAAGAAGCAATACTATGCGAAGTAAGGCATTTCTCAGTGCGTTGGTCATGGCAAGCCTTCAGTTTCACAGTCGACCCTTAAGTATCACTTGGCTGTGCGGACGCACAGAGCTGTATACAGTCCTCTTATTGGTCCATTTGATGCGGCTAACTTCACTCTAGTCATTTGACACAGGCAAAAGACAAAGAACAATACAAATAATCGATCCTCTTTCTATTTTGATAGAAGTCAAACCAACATTATGCGTTCGGTAAAGTAGCTCGGCAGCTACTTTATCGATTTTGACAACCGCACAGCGAAGGACTTCAATCAAGTATTGTTTACGAAATGGTTTGAATCACACTGCATCCGTGAGCACTGTGAGACCTCATAGTATTCTTCTTGAACCGTACCGTTACCTTACACACGCCAGTCGCCGCACTTTATGCTGGGCAAACACTTGTGAAACTTGCAGCGGACTTGATGCAGCATCCAGTAACCTTGACGGTGTATGGATATCTGGCTATATAGCTATTAGCCAACTGGACGCCGCATCAAGTCCGCTGCTTTGATAAGTAAACTTGATCGTGTATGGCCAACTTTACATTATACCTTAGGCTGAGTAGCCACCAAAAATGTGATGTAGATAGACGATACGTCAGGAAAAATCTAATAAATTAATAATTTTACTTTACTTTTATTGTTATTGGTCGTTGCAATTGAAAACAGAATCGCTTAAAGTCAGCTTAAACCTACAAAGTTAGATCATCGGTCCTCAAAACATTATTTCTTTCTAATCGATGTTAGTACGCATGAATGCAACACAAAACATTTTGTAAGGATCTGTAAGATTGGAGAAATAAGTTTCGAATGTAGTTTTGGAGGAAATTGTTTGAATGTTACAGTAATTTAAAGCCACAATAGAATCCTCTGCAATGGCTCCCGGGGAGTGCGGCAGTGATTTTCAATAAAGCGGCCGAACAAATACCTTGTTGTCTCGTTATTTACTGAAAAAACCAATTGTGCTCTAAACTAGCAAGCCACTGTGGCTGTATCGGACGGTGCCTCCGTAAAATAAAAGTATCATTTTAATTTGGTCCAGTTAAATTCATTAGGTGGTCTTCTTGGGTAATATTTTTTTTTAAACTACAGCGATGTACGTTTTAGTATACTAAATCTTCTATATTCTGTTCTTAAAAGTAACAACAAAGTACATTCACTGATTATTGGGCGATACGAAGTTCGCCAAGACAGCTAGTGTTAAATATTTATTTAATGATGCCAAAGAAGTATAACTTCTCACGCGCGTACACGTTTATGTTTTATTTTGATATCGTTAATTTTTTTATTCAGTTATTTACTTTTATTTTTATACTTTCGTTATTGGGTCACAAAAAATACATGAGAACCAAATTTCAACTCATTTGGTCCAGTAATTTTGGAGTAAATTGGCTGTAAAGGGCGGATAGCCACAAGTGATCTATAAGGGTTCCGTTTTTCGCTTTTTCGTACGGAACCCTAAAAAGAAAGATGAAGCATGTAACCAGAGTAACGTCTGCACAGCAACGCCCTCTACTCCGAGGACAGCGTGGAGTCGTTCCCGAAGCGCGACCCCGTCAACACGTACGCCGCATCACCCAAGGTGGACTACAGCAGTCAGTACAGCCTCAAGGGTGACTGCGACGACATGGAGGACGCCGACCCCGACATCATAGCCGTGCACTATGGTGAGTACATTAACGCTACACTCACAGCACCACACTAGGATTCCCTGTCAGGATGCCGTGGACAACACACGAAGACTGAAGGAAATTCAAACTCATCGTTCAAACTGCCTCGCTGGCAACCAAGGACAATCAGGTCGGTCGTCAATCTGAATTGATCGTCAAGATTGATCGTAGATAACTTTTTTTGATGATAAGACTGTTGATAACTTGATTTAGGAAGATTGGTTACAAAACAGCAGCAATTATGTAAACCTCAACAGGCATAGGCCTATGCGTTATTTTGATATCAACATTAATTTTGCACACTATTACTACTACCATTGGCCATCTTCACTATACACTATCTTGAGTCTTGAGCATGAGTCAGCCGCCAAGCGACTCGTCGTGTTCCAGCTGGGGGCTTTAAAGCTCCTTCTTTCTTTTTCTTCTCTCTTTCTTGGCCAGCAACGCATCAGTGATTCCTTTGGTGTTGCTGATGTCCATGGACGACGATAGCCACTTGTCATCAGGTGGATTGTCAGGTCGTTTGCCGGCTAATTCCATAAAAATACTCTGTTTTTAATTAAGTAAATTAATTATATTCTTCACGGCAACATTAACATAATAAAGCCGTAGAGGCATCTTTACTGCATAGTGAATTGCGTAAACAACATCTGCTCCAAATGCTGACGAAAGCTCTATATTGCACTACGCTCCTTACATACATACATATATAAATAATGGACTACATAATTCAACTAGAGATAATACGATGCTGCTAATTGCACATCTCCTAACCATTCTACCATTCGATGTTAGTTTCGGATAATATTTTCTGGTAATACTCATTTTATGCTGTAACTGTACATTGTCTTTAATTGACCGCTAGTATTGAGTATCGGTTACTGACGTCACGTCATTTATGGTAGGAAATTTGAATTGAACGTTAATAATAATAATAATATTGTTTATTTGCGATAAAATTGGTACAGATATGTTGTTCTTATCTTATTAATTAATCCTCAATTTTAACCACAGTGTGGTATGCAAATACAAAAAATATAATGTCAACATCAGTAAATTACCTTAAAAATGCAATCCAATAGAATTCATTTTTAAAACATTTTCATAAATTTTTTTTCATAAACTTAAGGTTAAATGCAAATTTTACTTGTAATTATTAATCTCGTTTTGTTTTGTAGAAAAGAAACCGATGCAGGATTACATTAAGTCTCCGCTGACTCCCGAGAGTGACCACTTAAAGATCTACAGCGATCATTCGTCTCCGTGCAGTGTGAGTACCCTACTATAATAATTATTATCTCCGCTGACGATATTCTCATAATCATTTGAAAGCCTTTTGATACAGCGCTTCGGGAATACTCCAGAAAAAAATTGTGAAGGAATATTTTATCTGGAGTATTCCCGAAGCGCTGTATCAAAAGGTTTTCAAAATATAAACCTTGTGTATTTTGTACCTCTTCCGTATGGACACAAGTAATAAAAGACACTTCTTTGGTGTTCAATCAGAAATTAATAATGGCTACTACTATGCATGCTAAATGAATTTCAAATAACAGGAGGATGATATTTGCGGACAACTTCACTCATATTGCATAACTAACAATAAAGTTTTAATTTTAGACCTAATTGACATGTACTTGACCCTAACAGCCAACAAACGAGCTGACGATCCACATGTTGGTTAGTGGCTATCGTTGCCCATGGACATCAGCGACACCAAAGGCTGATGCGTTTCTGGCCAAGACAGAGAAAACAGTTAAGAAAGATCTATCTCTCAAGCCACAGAGAAATAATAATCTGCCCGTGCAACTTTTGTTTCATTCGTAAAACAAATCAATCTCATCTGATTAAGAAACACATTATAAGAAGTAACTTCATAATTTTAAGGGTTTTTCATCAGGGCTAATGTTCCTCTAGCGACTCCTCTCGTGCGTGTGACCATGGTCACGTCTTGTCTTCCAACAGATGGCATATGAAAATGAAAATTGTAAGAATTGTACATTGCAGAGCTAATAAAAATCTCCACTGACCGAACCGTCGATGGAGAATTTCATTAAGCCAGCATTAAAGTGATTTATCGTCGAGTTTCGAGCTCGGAACACTGACACCTATTTTACAGCTTTAATGACGGCGATCACACTGAGATAGTTATTAAACTGTGCCAGTTATTCAACTGGCCGTTATTGGTTAAAGGGTAGTTATTGGTTGTCCGGACACTCCGGACCATGCCTAGCCAATAATTTGTGATAATATTGCTGTATTTATGGGTAAGGCATTAAAGGGCGACCTACTGGTCTCGTTGATCACGCTAGAGTTAAGATTCGTAAGCGGATAACGGTGATAGCCTAGTGATTGGATTGTATTGTACGATCTATTGTCCAAAATATGTACTTTACAAAGGGCTCTGCCTACATATATGTTATGATTCAGACGTAGTTCTGTATGAGAATTACACAGCTGCTGCGGTAAAAGAGATTTGAAATATTTGTCACGTCCAGTTGATTGCACCGTGCTTTGAGTTACGTCACCAATTGTTATTAGCATCACTAATAAAACAATGTAATAACGTGGTATTGTGTTAAACTCTACTCCAGACGACTCGTGTTGTAGAATAAAAGCACTGGGTATTTTCATTCGTTTATTTCTTTTGTACTTAATTCGCCATTTCGCAAAGGTGTCTTATTCAAGAGGAGAAGAAACGGCGAAAGAAACTCCTCTACACATCTTTTAAATAATGTGTTATACAATTAATTCTGGCTTACACAATTCTAGACTTAAGATTACTTTTACAATTTAGAATAATTACAAAACACCCGTATTACTGGTTTCCCAGTCTAAGACCGAATGCCCCCTTCGGCCGCCCTTCGACCGACCAACATGATCCCATAACATTGCCTTTTTTGTAACGCTCATATTTCATTCGGCGCCGCGACGTCAAGTGAATTCCCGAAATAATGTCTCGTTGTTCAAAATAAAGACAGCATTGCTCGTTCTTAACTTGAAACCCTAACAATTGTTTGACAGAACATGTTGATAAACCGCGGCGTGACCGCGCGCAGCGCTGATATCGCGGCGGCGCGGCCGCGGCTCGAGGTGGTCACCGCCGCGCGGAAGGTGCGAGAGAGTTGCATATAACCATATCGTCTACACTTTTCTTATGCCAATACATGTTGGCCATCGCTTGTCGCTTGCGGTAACTTGCCGGCGCTTGGGATCGCTCGCCACGCTCGCTCCACTTCAGAGCCCTGTCGGGTTTTGTGCACAAATGACTGGCCTCCACTTGGCAAAGGCCATCTACGTTGGTTCATCACCCGCCATTAAGCATTTGCCGCTTGGTTCAGGCTCGGCCAATATGTATAGGCGGCATTACATATTAAATTCTTAATTTGGCCCTACTATAAAATATTCTTTATTGTACACACCAGGAGCAAACATGACAACAAAAAAACATGATTAGTATTATTATTAGTACAATACAGCGATCCATGAATAATTACATTGTTTGACATATCAACGACTAACTTTGTAAGGAAGTCTTTAACGTAAATAATGTAAACTTCATCGGATCGTTGTCTCATTGATGTGTGATGATGTGGTGATGTGATGTGTGTTTAAATGATTGCGAAATGATCTGTTTTGTATTTATTATCATCAATATTGTATTGTTCTATAAGTATGTACATTTTAAATCAAATCGGTAAATTTACGTTAGCCTATCGATTCATATCAATTAAAAACGTACTTTCATTTTCAGTCTATTTATTCTATGTACCTAATTCGCATTATTAAAAAAAGACGAAACATTATTTACTTATTGTTATTACATTAAAATGTGAAACAATTTATTGCTAAGACTTTAGGTAAAGATGTTATGATAACATGTTAAAACAATTTTTTTAACGACCAATTTAGAATAGGAATGCATTTCCATAGTAATTATTTTCTTGTATCATAATGTAAATAATGCGAAAAGCTTAAATAATTCGCAATAGTATAAGTAAGCAAAGTTAAGATTTGAATTAAATTAAATGTCCTAGGAAGTTGCAGATATTCGTGGAAATGCTGTCAATTAATATTAAATAGCATTAATAAGGAAATTAATAATGAATGTTATGATTTGAAATTAGATTTAGGATGCATTAAGGCTATCCAGGAAAATATAAATTTCTGAATATTGTTCAAAGAATATTATGATTTGTAAACATGATTTACGATGGAATGTAAACATACAGTTATGATAAAATACTATTATTAATACAAGAAACGACATTTTATAATTTTTTTTTTAAATTATACTTTAATTAAAGCGTAACACAAAAAGTGTGTGCCTGTATTCTTTACGCGCG
Organism: Thymelicus sylvestris; assembly: GCA_911387775.1. Lineage (NCBI taxonomy): Eukaryota > Metazoa > Arthropoda > Insecta > Lepidoptera > Hesperiidae > Thymelicus > Thymelicus sylvestris. Next base: position 14,258,224 of record OU426905.1, on the reverse strand, counting down.
ATTGAAGTAAAACTTCTTTGACGTTGGTGACACGTATTACCAAAAAAACTTAATTTAAAATATCACATTACAGTTTACTCATATTCATTAAGAATATACTTTACAAAAACGAATATAAAGCTATAATTACTGTTAATAATACCGTTAATAAAGCTATAATTATTCTTTCCCCGTGATACCGGATACCGGATTTCAGCAAAGTAAACATCCAGAAAACGTGTCACCGTTTGACTTACATATTTTTTTGACATCTGGTAAAACCCATAACATATCTTAACTTCTTCCCTTCGGTTGATGGTTGATCCACTTCTTACGGGAGATCCTGTATATTAATAGACAAGTGCGGCTATTGTCAGATGACATGTACAAACCTACAATACTATATTGATAATTGACAGGTACTTGAATTTAACAGTTGACATTTACTTTAGCTCTCGCCAACTAATTAGCGATAGGTAATTGACATTAGCTATGTGTAAAGTACAAGTGTAAATCTGCCAGTTTTTTAAGTAATAAATTATGAAAATTGTTGATTTTTGAAAAATGTAAGACGTTAATTTTAGGCAAAATCGACTGACTGTTCTATAGTGATAAAGATGATTGTGAATTGAATAAATTATTGATTTTACACCTGATTTTTATTTCCTACTGTCCATTATTTCTTCAAGAATTTTATTAGGCTGACGTTTAGCGATATTTTGCTATGGGTTAATATATCATGCCCTTTATAATATGGTCAATGTCTAAAGATGTTTAACTCGTTTATTGAAACAAGTCGCTTCGAGCGATGAACGTGTTATACAAGATATTATTATGTCGGACCCAGAAACCTAATCATATTATTATTATAGACTACAAGGTTATGAATACCTACTAATATTGAATTCATGTTGTTAATGTTAAAAATATATTTGTAGACCAGAACAGTGGAAAATAAGAGAGCTTTTTAACCGACTTCAAAAAAGCGGCCAAGTGCGAGTCGGACTCGCCCATGACGGGTTCCGTAGCAGCAAGTAACATAATATATAAGTTCTTGTAGTTCGTTATAACTTTGATCAATGTTTTTTGCGGTTTACGATTTATGACGTATTAAAAAAAAACTACTGACTAGATCTCATTCAAACCAATTTTCGTTAGAAGTTTGCTTAGTAATGTACATCATATATTTTTTTCAGTTTTATCATTCCCTTATTTTAGAAGTTACGGGGGGGGGGACACACATTTTACCACTTTGGAAGTGTCTCTCGCGCAAACTATTCAGTTTAGAAAAAAATGATATTCGAAACTTCAATATCATTTTTGAAGACCTATTCATAGATACCCACACGTATGGGTTTAATGAAAAAAACATTTTTGAGTTTCAGTTCTATGTATGGGGAAGCCCCAAAATTTATTGTTTTTTTTATATTTTTGTGTGAAAATCTTAATGCGGTTCATAGAATACATCTATTTACCAAGTTTCAATGGTATAGCTCTTATAGTTTCGGAAAAAAGTGGCTGTGACATACGGACGGACAGACATGACGAATCCATAAGGGTTCCGTTTTTTGCCATTTGGCTACGGAACCCTAAAAAGGATTCAATTCGAATGTATTTTTTTATATTTGTTACCTCAGAACTTTTGACTGGGTGAACCGATTTTGATGATTCTTTTTTTAATCGAAACCTATATAATATCACAAGCACCTTGTCTTGTGGTCCCACTTAAAGAGCGAGATCTGACGAGTAGTTTTTGAGTTATCCCTAATTTTGAAACCGATTATTTTTTGTCAAGAATTATTTATGTTCCACTTCATAGTTTTCAATTTTAATAAAAATATGTAATGTTACAGACTTAGGTAAGAAATCTCGTGTTTACGTTAATATTACGTTCATACCTTCGTTTATAAGTACGTCGTTCGTAAGCTGTAAACTGCGAATATTACCTAAATATTTGCAGGAGCTAGGTGTGTAGTATAGAGACATTTCATATTCTTAATGAAATTTTACGCTCTATAAATTTTGTGATATTCGCGTAGACGACTGAAATTTTCATTTCAATAGCTGCTAAATGAAAGGAAAGACACCCACCTGCCCATAGATATTTAAAACATTAGATGTCATCATGGATCAGTAGAAGATATAATTTGCTAGGACCTCCTCAGATGTTCAGAATCAGAATCGCAAACTAATATTCACAAAAGATGTTTCATAGTTAATCTTGAAAGATCTACTCCGTACACATCAATAGTAAATTCACATGCGACTTATAAAATACAATACATTTTTTATGGATATAGCCGGCAAACGAGCTGACGATCCACCTGATGGTAAGTGGCTATCGTCGTCCATGAACATCAGAAACACCAAAGGCATCACTGATACGTTGCCGGCCAAGAAAGAGAGAAGAAAAAGAAAGAAAGAACTATGTAATATCTATGTATAGCTTGGCATTATTGGACGTTTAAGTAAGTAAACGCCGGGATGGTATTCAGCCGTAGCAGAACAACTGTTTGACTTGGGGACTAACCACTGGATTGAACTTCATAGCCTTCATGTGTTCTCCACGGAACGCCATTATACCTCATGGTAAGTACTAGAGACCGTAAAAAACCCCAAAAAACTTTAATAGGGAGGATGGATTTAAATTAGCGCTAACATGGAATCCACTAGAATCTAGATAGTTCATGTAAATCCTAAATAGTGCAAAGTGTTGTGCGGCAAGATGTATTGTATGTAAGATGTAATGTGTATAAGATGTGTAGTTGATACATTTATGTATTAGTGTCAAACGTCATCTCATCCTGAGCACGGGTCTCTCCTCTTGAGGAGACTTAGAGCATACTCCACAGCGCTGTTGCAGACCGATTGGTGGAGGGCTTAGTGGCCAAACGTGCCAATCTTACGACAACAACCGGGACCAACGGCTTTACGTGCCCTCCAAAGCAAGGAAACGCTCAAGAATTTTTTCCCACTAGCGGTCACCCATCCAACTACTTACTGCTTACTTGCTTAACTTTGTAGATTACTTACAATCGACGCAAGCCGCTGGCCTATGAGCGTGAGAGATATTGTATATTTAAGTATAATGTAGGTATATGTTAAAATTGCTCAATAAATAGAAAATATGAAATAAGATTTTTATAAAAAGGAAATATATCTATTAATGATAATGTTGCAATAGTTTTCCAACTTGTATTATTTATATTCATCGTAACAGGAAACACTGTAATAACAGATTATAATAAATTTGGTAATAAGATAGACATAATATTATTATTGTACGATTTGGTAATATACGACATACGTAAAATCAAAATAAGGTATTTGAAAATTTATAATAATGTTAAATGTCAATTACTTGATAATTTTTATAAATAGGTCTTTATTTGTAACAGGAAGTAAAATTGTTTGCTGGTAGAAATATTTTAATTATAAAATACCATTAATTTTGATAGATTTGAAATACTTTAATTCAATTATAAATTGTATTTGTTTATTACTATTTTTATACAACATTACAAGTTATTTATGGTTTTGTCTATGAATATCAGGCGATATTAGGTGATATTATGGTGTGGGGGTAGACAGTTCGGTGGGTAAAAAGCGAGTGTTTGAAATTGTCTCGATTCAATTCAGTGTGGATTACGGAACAGAGCAGCCATTCTACAGAAGTTAAGTACTTTCGATATTTTTATATTGTTACTCTGCCAGTCTATTTAATTATTGTTTGTTATAGTAGCATTTCAATTAAAACGATTGTATTGTCATGATGTTGTAAGGTTAAACTGCGATTCTGCCAGCCTTCACTTCAATAATGTCATACTGTTGTTCCATTTAATAATGTGTAATATTGATACAAATATGAAATGTGAAATGATATAATATTATTGCGGTAATTCTGTGCTGTGATGGAGTTTCTTCCTGGTTCTTCTCCACAGAATTAAAGCACATTGCGAACCAAGGATTTCAATAAATTAACTGCCGCAGATATGTGTATTATTTACTTACCTCCATGATAATATAAAAAAAAGTTAATCATCATGAAATAAAACTAGTCATTGTGTTTTGTGGTTTAACTTTATTAATAATAGTATAGGTTACAAACATTTATCGATTCTCGCTTTAAGACAGGTTGTTTTAATATTGCATTTCTTAATTTTCCATACCCATCTCATATTTAAATCTAACAAGCGCTTCATGAGGTGTGGACGGCGGACCGTGCGGAGTGAGATAATTTGCAGGGAGTATTACAAAATGTTGCTGGTTGGCGAGCAAGCTACCGTCGAGAATTAGACTGATGGTTAATAAATTAATTTAAAAAACAAAAACCCGATTGCGCAAAAAAAAAACTAAAAAGAAAAGACAAGCCCAGTAGTTCAGAATGTTGTTAAAAGTATCCTAGTGTGGGGCTATGAGTGTGAAGCGTGAAACAAAACAAAAAAAAACAATCTATAATAGTATATAAGGATGGTAGCTTGGCTTTACACAAGGGATGATTATTTACTTGTACATGCACTAATTCAAATATTAATTGAGACTACATGTTCTATCATGCCCCAGGCCCCTTGGGTTGTTGTTTACATAAACTCTAGAAAGTTCTACATACAGCGCTGCAAACTGCTTTTCTCGTCTACATATCAAAGGTTAGCTAACACCGTTTTATTACTAAAACCAGGAATTACGCTTTGATGAGCTCGCGAGGGTTAGCGAGAAAAAAGTTTAGCTATTACTTTGAAGGAGTTGTTTCAATTCAGTTATTTAATTTGGTCTCAATTAAACTGCAAGTGAGTGGGTTCGAAACAAAGGCGACCATTAAGCGCTCGCTTTAAATGCAAAAATATCTTTAATGGTGCTTAACGAGGGTAGTGTGGATATGACACTTGTCATGAATAAAAATTTAGAACTAGAGACTTCATAATAATAATAATAACACTTCACACTCATAGCCCCACACTAGCATTCCCTGTGTCGTGGGTGACATGGACAACACTAGACAAGGACATTCACACCCAGACCGAGAACAGAAATTCAAACTTATCATTCAAATTTCCACCTCGCTGGGAATCGAACTCGGGACCGTCGATGCGGCGATCCGGCATGGTAACCATTGCGCCACACGGGTTGTCAAAATAATGTGGTCCTGGGTTTGGTTTGGGTTTGGTCTCTTTGTTGGTCAGTTATTCACTAAGCTCAAAGACATCGGCATAGGTTTAGAAGAGCATTGTGCACTTAATTTAAGAGATTTGTTAAAATAAAAACAGATGCTTTGAAAACTTGTATAATAATGTTATTGCTTAAATAAATATATCGCACACCGAGGCATTTATATCGAATTCAAATGCTTTTATTCATTTAGGTATCACAGGTACACTTATGCACATTTTTTAATCTACCAAAATACATATAATAATATTATATTTCAAAAAGTGGCCTTTTTTAATTTTATTGCCAGAAAGTGGTAGAAACATGCAAGCAAAGTTATGGTAGAATGAATAAAAAATGTCAAATTCATCAGACACAATTTTTGTTTTCAGCGTGCGAGATTTGCAATAAAACTTTTTTTTACGAACTAACTTTTAACTAACTCACTTTTCTTTTTCCCGACTAGCGTATCCACGTTACTGCCAACAGCGCTGCGTTTTTGTCAGTAATCACGGGTTAAGGTACAGTTGTCCCCCATCCTCGGGGCGTCATTTCTGCGGCGGAGAGACGATTTCCTATGCATCAGCGAATACGCGTTTAAAACTGGAGTTATTTCATTGTGATTTAAAATTTACTGCGAGTGTTCAGTTCTGGATTACTTGTAGTTTGACAACATTGGAGCACAGTATGAGATTTTTGAATGTAAATAGCCGAAAAACGAGCTGTCAATCCAGATGGTGAATACTTAACTTAAAATGGATGGTGATAACTAGCCACCCTACCGCCATACATGAGTTCCGTTGAATTAAGATGGGGGCACAGGACCCAGCGACTTCAACATAAGGCATCGATTGCTATAACAACGTCCATTTTTCAGAAGGGTACACTACTAGAAAAGGACGATTGCTTGGAATCCGAGATGCCTAAAGTCCCTTAAACCCCAAACAAATTGATTTCAGTTAACAAATTTTAGTGGGTTTTTTAAGAAGTGATTAACGTGTACCGTTGATCTCATTTGAATTTTTCATTATTTCTTTAATTATAGAGGCCAATGAACTAATATACTAAAGGCATATTAATCAAAAACGCAATCTTGTAATACCTATAGAGTATTGTAATTACATTGCATTAAAAATCAATCCCCTGCCAGACTGCGTTGTCATTCCGGAGGGGAAATAGCCACGACGTCACCAATTAACGTCAAAGGGGTGGCGTTGACGCCGACTCTTTTCAACGTCACTCGCGAGGTTTGCGGTCCATAAAGAACTAGGTTTAACGCGGTTACGCGGTTTTAAAAATATTATTCCATTTTTAGAGTGAAAAAGAAAATGCAGCTCATGTCATGCAATGTCAGGATTCCATGAAATTCTTAGTTTTCACACTTTGGAACCTTATCTTCTATAACAACGATCAGGAATATTGTTGAAAGGATTTTGCAATTTTGACTTTATCTTAGTTGATGATCGGGTCAGAACCAGTACAGGAAGGCTATTCAGTTTTGTGACTTGACAGCGGAGTTTCAAAATTGACGTTCGAGTTCTAGGATCACTTCACTTCGCAAGTGCGTACCAGATGATTAGAGAATCACATATCAAGATCTCGGACTCGAACTTCATTTTTGAAACTCATCGCGGATTCCGCTGTCAAGTTACAAAACTGAATAGCCTTGCAGGTGTCGCTGTAGAGAATGATTGGTTCAATATCTATCTTTCGATTACCACTCGGGTTAGAGGTACAACAGATAAAATGTCGACTTCATAATTAGTCTCTTTTAATAAAATTGTATACCTAATTTGGTTCTGTTCAATATTAGTTCCATTATACTAGACATTCGTAAAAGTGCCTGTAAATTGACGTCTAAAATGCATGAGTCTACTGGGATATGAGCATAATAATATTTTGCAGATATTATTAGAAATGATTATTAGAAATATGAAAAAATAAATATAATTAAAGATTCACGGGTAGAAAATGATTTTAGAGTTATCTAAGCTGCCTTTTGTTTCAAATTAATAATAAAGATTAACAAAAAATATGTTTATCTATTTATCAACACACCTCAAAATCTTCTCCACCGAGTTTCTTTTAACAAATACTTTCTTTATTCATGCTTCAGAAGCAGCCGTGGAAATATGAATACCTATTGTCATAGCGAGGGCCCAGGGCGCCACAGTAACGGAAATTAAAAGGAAAATTTGATCAGCGCAGAACTAAAACAGCAATTTTCTCGTCGTTATAAAAATATTTATAGAATTCTTCTTCAGTGTTGGTCCAGAAATATTTCTAACTTATTGTTAGTTTACTACACAATGTGTTGGGCAATTTTAAACTTAAGGTAGATTGTGCACGTTATAAGTATAATTAATTAAAAGACTTTATATTAATTGGCTAGGTGCCAGTCAGTCAACGTAAAGATTTGAAGTGTATAGGATTTAATAATTTTACCCAGAATATTTGTTTTATTTTATAATATTTCAGGACATCTTTTCAAGGCATGTATAAAATAGTAATAGTAAAGATGACTACTGTTTCTTGATTAAGGTAATACTTGAAACACCTTAACGAAAGGCCGAATAGAGTTACCTGGCTATTAATTTTAAAGATATTGTCACATTGTGATGTAAGCCAAGTGTGATGACCCCACAGTAAAGCAACATCCAATCATACATTTATGATCGATCCCTATTAATGAACTGGACACTCAATTTATCAACAATTTGCTGCGCTTGTGCATAATTTAATATTGTCTCTCGAAAAATTGAGAATATTTCGCAGCAACGCCAAGAGGTAATTGAAAAAATGAATCCGATACGAAATACCCTCGTTAGTTGCAAAATTTAATACTAAATAGATTATGAATAGCAAATGGCTCACAGCTATGCTACGAAAATACAATTTGTTAATTGATGCAAACTCGAACTAAATTTAATAAAGGAAAAATGTTTCATTCACTATGAAAAATATTTTATATTTTAGTTTCAACAATGATTTTGTCTGACATGGACAGTGAATAATGGTCTACAAACGCTGTTTTATAGAATATACTACAAATTTCCATAAAAAAGTTAAAACTAATTAAAAATTTATTCAACATAAATAATGATAGTTACTTTTGAATACTCATAACCTGAATTTTACCAAGACAAAAATAACTGACTTCAAAATAACTCAAAAACTACTCGTCAGATCTAGTTCATTTAAGTTCTCACTTAAATGTAGGGGTGGTCCCCCATGACAAGAGTTAAAAAAAGTTATATTACTATTAAAATTAAAATGTGTGCAATTCACACTTAGTAGAAGTGAAACCTTCAAAAATTTTGTTTTCAAGATAATTATAATGAGACGAATGCAAAATTTCGGGAAGATGATAATTGTAGGTTTTAGTAATGATCTCTCATCCCTCAACTCATCTCTCAACTCACCTCTCAACTCACCTCTCAACTCACCTCTCAACTCACCTCTCAACTCACCTCTCAAATCACCTCTCAACTCACCTCTCAACTCACCTCTCAACTCACCTCTCAACTCACCTCTCAACTCACCTCTCAACTCATCTCTCAACTCACCTCTCAAATCATCTCTCATTTTTCAAAAAAAATTCAAGTCAGTCTCCACTCATTTTTAGTCTCCACTGGACAGTTTCGTTTCATAAAATTTCAAGTCACCCCCATAATAAAGAAGTTTTCACTTCAAAAATCATCAAAATCGGTTAACGACCCAGTCGAAAGTTCTGAGTTAACAAACATAAAATACAGTCGAATAGAATACCTCCTGCTTTTTTGAAGTCGGTTAAAAACACGCTTTAATTAGGAGCGCTGTATTATAAAAATATCTTCTTCATCAAGTATAGTTATGGAACACATCAAAACCAAGAAAAGGAGTCCAAGGAGAGTAAATAGATACTGACGTATAAATCCAGGACAGTCGGCAACGCAAGTCTAGTTAAATAGTGATAGTCTAAAATAATAACACGGTTAGCAATGTATTTTCAAGCTACACACAGGAACAATTTGTAGTTTTAATTAATTTGATTGCTCAAACCTTTCCTCATAATTTAAACTGATGTAATTAAAACGAAATCATTTAACGCAATCATCCTACTTTGTTTATCATGCATATCAATGATATGCTCGAAGCCGGGGGCATACATTGCTATGCTGATGACAGAACTCGAGACATCACTCGAGCGGGTCTCAGAAGGGGGCAGACTGAATTTAGTCCAATTTAACCCCTCGAAGACACAAGTTTGCGCGTTAACCGCAAAGAAATCTCCATTCATCGTGGCACCACAGTTTCAGAATGTTCCCCTAAACATCTCCAAGAGCATTGGGATTTTAGGTGTCAACATTACGAATGAAGTCCAGTTTAGGGACCACTTGGAAGTTAAGGCCAAACTAGCCTCAAAGAAACTGGGTGTGCTCAACAGAGCAAAGCAGTACTTCACATCCGAACAGAGGTTGCTGCTCTATAAAGCACAAGTCCGACCTCACATGGAGTACTGCTCCCATCTTTGGGCTGGAGCACCGACTACTCAAGTGGATCCTCTTAACCGGATTCAGAGACGGGCTGTTCGTATTGTCGATAATCCCAAGCACTCGGACGGTTTAGAATCGCTGGGATTACGAAGAGATGTGAGTTCTCTGTGCGTTTTCTACCGTCTGTACAATGGGGAATGTTCTGAAGAACTCTTTAATTTAATACCGGCGGCCAACTTCCACCATCTCTCAACGCGCCGCAATGCCAGGTTTCACAAACACCATATCGATACCTGGCATTCGTCCACGGTAAGATTTACACGACATTTCCTTCCGCGTACGTGTAAACTGTGGAACGAACTACCACCGACGGTATTCCCACGGTGCTATGATATGGGGAATTGGGGACCTTCAAGAAGCGGGTCCATCACTTCCTTCTTAGCCGGCAGCGCACTGGTAGCGCCTCTGGTGTTGCGAGTGTCCATGGGCGACGGTGACTGCTTACCATCAGGTGGCCCGTCTGCTCGTCTGCCTGCGTATTACATAAAAAAACAAAAATTGATTTTCATTAGGAAAGAGGTTCCGTACGTTTTTATCTCGCTTCACATAAATTAAAGTTTCCTCAACATAAAAGATATTAGGTACCTATATCTTTACTGAGTCTTCAGTGATAATGTGTTTCACGCATAGATTCTTCTTATGACACCGAACTATGAAGGATATGATTTAAAAGCCTGGCAAGTCTTGGAATATTTGGATTCCATTAAATTAAATTTTAAGACAATATTACATTGCCACTTGCCATATCAGTGGGATTGTAGTCAAGCATTAACTTATTATTAAATGGTTTTCTGTAAAGTCGGTTTACGGACGGTAGTTTAACGTGACAACGTCATGACAAAACATTGATGAAATGATTGCATACTTTTATAGATAAAATTGACCGCTTCGGCCGATCGTAGCCGATCGTGCCTCTCTATCGCTTGTTCCGCGGTCTCGCTCGCGCGGAACGGGTCAATGAGTCATGCTTTTTCGTGCGTGCGCCCGGCGTTCATCGTTTTAATAGAAGTTATCACGTCAAAAAAATAAATCATATATGTAGATTAAGGAAAAATTTTGTATATTATGATTTATACACGCAAGTACATACTTATATCACATTGCTGATGAACATCAGAAACACCGACGCTTTGCTGGCCTAAGCTACGGAGCCAACATCTAACTATGCTGTGCTGATGCATTATTAGATGTTGGCTCTCTGACAGAAAGTATTTCACTTTTCTTGTTCCCTCACTATTCTTGAAGGAGAGTGATTTGCGGTCAAAATCGTCGGAATCTGGGTGGTACGGAGTCCAGCGACATCTATCAGGTCAACGTTGCACCTTAACATCGGTATTCAGTACACTTTGCCATGCGTATGTGAAGATACCTTTACCTAGACTAAAATAATGACTCAATTTTTTTTATACCGAATAAGTTAGTGCTTGACCACAAAACCACCCGATGGTAAGCAGTAATGAAACCTTGGATGGTAAAGCACATTAACTTAGTAGAAGTCTATTCACTCTTGAGTTGAAGACACCCACATTATAATCAGAGGGAAACACCCACGCAGGCAATTTATTCCAGATATAATTATGAACAAATTATTTCGAATTTTAATTTGACATGGACAGACAAGTCAACGAAGAGAATTAAGTTGTCTTTTAATCTTTTAATAAAGTTTAGCAACAGTAAAACTTGCGGCCCACACTTGAGTATACGAGTATAAAGTCGAAACAACCCAGGATATTAACATAACGCCAGTTTGAATCGTCGGTTATTGTAGTTCAGTTGTGAGGCTTTGTTATCACAACGACACTTTGATATGATTCGAGTTTGGTTCACCCGACGCGGCTCTTGCTAACTTTGTCACCGAAGCCCTTTACTAAGTTTTTCTTTTACGGCGAATGAAATTGTTCCTTTTTAGCTTTTCTTCTGGTATTTAGTTGAGATTTTAACAAAAAAAATTAAATTTGTATGTTTAAAGGAATTTCTTGTAATTTTATCATTAACTTTGCTCTATTCAGTATCTAGTTTTTTTTCTCTTTGTGATTCATCCAATCGTGAATTTTAATCAGCGACGGTCATTTACTTTGGAATGAATTACGTAATACATAATATGTTTAGTATTTTTAGGGTATAAATACTACTTACCTAAAAGTTGAAAATAGTCACATTGTGATCACAACTCAACCAACGGTACCTACCTACTAAATTAAATTTTTAGTATTCTTTGTATAAGATAACGATCAAAATAATTTTAACATGTTGAGATTTTAAATAAATCCAAAGAAGTTGTTTAGTTAACATCTGAAACGAAAAAGAGGCGGTAGAAGCTCGTAGTGCTTTTACTAAACTTGAGCTGAATGAATTATCATTACAAAGGGTTGTATGTCCGGCTGTCTGTCACATCAGTTGCGAGATTTTGTACTGAACTGTGTTATATTATTACTATAATATTAACGTAGTTAGGGCGTTAAAGTATTTTATAGAAAAAAGGTATTTGAGTATGGACCGCGAAACGGAATAATGTATATGGGACTCAATATATCGGAAAACGGAATAAGATATATGGTACTTAATATACCGGAAAACGGAATAAGGTATATGGGACTCAATATACCGGAAAACGGAATAAAGTATATGGTACTCAATATACAGCTAGTTTAAATACGTTATAAAACTTAACAATTCATGTTTAAATTGAAACTTCTATCTGCAATCCTCGATACCGTAGAGTTGGATGGCCTCACAGTGATTTTCAACAAAAGAGACTAAATGCCATAACAAAAAGCAATAGAGTATCTCGTCTACAATAATACAAAACAAACTTTCCAATTCCAATTCCAATATTTTAATAATTATTTCATTATACATAGCCTTAACAGGTTTCACATGTTTGTTTAATCGAATATCAAAGTCATTCCAAATTACTTGACGTGAATCACAAAATGTAATTTCAACATTGCTCTATCTACTGTGAATATGAATTAAAATCACATTAAAATTCAGATATTAAATTGCGTTAGTTAAACATTTCTACTGAAGATAAAATAATGTTTCGCAACATTCCTCTGTCTCGGAGATATCTCTACATACCATCAGATGGAATAAGTATCAAATCAAATCAAAATATTTTTTCATGTAGGGATCACTGATACACTTATGCGCGTACATTTTACTATAATACGAGTACTCACGATATTTATTTTGTATTCCGATATTTCGACCCAGTTGCATGGATCGTGGTCACGGATGAACACGGGTGAACGGATTATAGTAAAATGTGTTCAGTCCACGATGAGTTAAGTTTAAAAACTAATGCGCGTAATTTTTATCTACCCCCATTTCAGAAAGGTGCTTTATCATGGTGAAGAACAAATGAAAGAAACTCCTCAGCACAACTTTTAAAAACCATAATGTTTATGATAAAATGCAACTAGAAAATGTAACTGTAAGAAAATGTAACTAGTGAAAAATTTAGAGAAACAATAAAGCATCCCTCTTTCGTACTTAGATGCGCTACACTGAAACGATTCCAGAACGGAATATCGCTCGCTTCCTGAAATACGCGCTAAAAAAGCTTCCGGTGAATTAAGTTCGAAATTGCAGAGGCCTTTGAGGAGTCCTTCACGCGTTTCTTATTGAAAATTAAGGCTTTTCAGGTGAAAATTGCAAGGCACCAGTGAGGATAGTGAGAGAAATTTAATCACGGGTAATGGGTGCGCTTTGACGAGGTAGCAGTCGTGACCTCGTCGCTGAGTCGTCGTTACGTCGTGACGATCGATGTAAATGGGATTTTAGAACTTTTATTTTACGAAACTTAAATTATGTTATTTAAAATTTAGTTTCAAACCAGTAATGGCCCACTCCTGGGCACGGGTCTTTCCTCTTGAGGAGGCCTAGAACATATTCCATCACGTTGCTCCAGCGCGGATTTGTGCAGGCTTTATTTATTAACATATTTTATATACCATCACCTAATTGCTTTTAAACATTTTATTGTGCGAAAATCCAGTTTACACCATATAATTTTCTTAATTGACAATGAGTATGAAAAGTTACTTTTATTACCTTCTCGTTAATTTAACAATTTTCAACAACATCAAATTTTTCTCGTTATACTCTTCAAGCAGTAAAAAATATCTAATTGCTGTGTTCATTCCTCCAGTGAGTTGTGTCGTTATCGAAAGATATAAAACTTGATGCAATTTAAGGGGTTTTCAACGTTCAAAATAATAACGTGGAAGGCGATGTTAAAATGGAAGTGATTTAATTTTGTCTGAAATAATAAATAATAATAAATAATAAATAATAAATAACGCTTCACACTCATAGCCCCACACTAGGATTCCCTGTGTCGTGGGTGCCATGGACAACAACACACTAGACAAGGACATTCACACCCAGACCGAGAACAGAAATTCAAACTCATCATTCAAATTTCCGCCTCGCTGGGAATCGAACCCAGGACCCTCGGTGCGGCGATCCGGCATGGTAACCATTGCGCCACACTGGTCGTCAAATGATATTAAATAGATAATTATATTTTCTGAATTATTCTTTATTATAAGAAAATGTTAAAACATATTATTAAACTAGTGTTTAAATTCGACCATAATAATTATAAAAAAAATGAGGAAAATGTTTTAATTTGAGCCGCTTAAAAAAGGATAATGTTTTTGATTCGGTTGTATTTTTGTTCTTTTAATGTTTGCTACTTCAGAACTTCGACATTTATCAACCGATTTGCAAAATTAGTTTTATTACTCAAAAGATTCCAGATTGGTCCCATAGTTATCAAAATTGAGGGAACTCCTTAAATAACGTATAAATAACGTATGGGTAATTATAAATCCTTAAAATCTACACTGGGTAAAATACTAAATAATATTTGGCTCTGATAAAATGAATTTGATTACCTATTCGTTTGTGGGATATTGGTTACTGATATAAAAAGTTTTTTAAAAACTAGGAGTGGCATTTGTTGCCACGTCTCTACTATTTGTTCACATTTAATTAAAAGTTTGTTTTTTAAAACTTAGCGATTTTAGCTTATCACTGCTGGTTGTGAGAAACTTGTCTTACTATGTAAAAGAATTAATTATTTGAGGAGAGTAAAAGTAATTTTTTTTCGCAACGAATTTTTGTCCTTGTTTTCCGAGCTCACTTCCTGTCGTAGAACATTCATTATAATGAAGATTTTTTTCGCAAACGTTGTAGCTTAGTAAGTACAAGTCACCAGTTATGCAAATATCCAGTTTGGACGCTTGCCTTGTCATTTGAATGGAAATGAATAATAATATAATTTGATTTTGTAAAATAAGCAAATTTTAATAATTAGTAAATTAATTAATGTTAATTAATTTATAACTGACTGCCAACTGCACTTACAAGCAAAATTAACCAGCCACCTTTATTTTCTGAATTTATTAAAAATACTGTAATTTAATTATTTTTAACCGACTTCAGAAAAGGAGGAGGTATTCAATTCGACTGTATATTTTATGTTTGTTACCTCAGAACTTTTGAATGGGTGAACCAATTTTGATGATTCTTTTTTAATCGAAAGTTGATGATTGTCATGTGGTCCCACTTAAATTTGAGCTAGATCTGACAAGTAGTTTTTGAGTTATTTTGAAGTCGATTATTTTTCTTGGTAAAATTTAGATGAGTGTTACTTAATTGAGTGAACATTTTGCTGAATTAAAAATATTGAGTTTTAATTTCTGTTCTTGGTCTGGGTGTGAATGTCCTTATCTGTGTGTGTTGTCCATGGCACCCACGATACAGGGAATCCTAGCGTGGGGCTATGAGTGTGAAGCGTTATGACTATTATTAATTTTAAATACTACTATTTTATTTTCTTAATAAATCAAGCCATGTCTAAAGCAAACAGAAGTTTTTGCATCCGAAGCATTTGATGTCAAGTTTTAAAGGTGTTGAAATTAAAGCGATGGCGATGTGCTAGAAATATCCCGTCATAATTGACGGCATTTCTTCTGTCTATGGCACTGTCAGTGGCACTAACAAAGAGTGCGATTGCTCAACAAGAGGATACGAAGCAATTAATAGGCATCACGTGGACTAGTGTTGGGGTCAGCATTTTATTGTCCCCGAAGGGCTGCGTGTACACTAAGATGAACAACACTACTGCTATGTTTAAACTTAACTCACCGTGGGTATTATGGGTAATCTTTATGTATTTTGTACCCCGATACGTTGACTTATAGTACGGCCGAAGTATCTTGGTGCGTCTGAACATAGGCTCTGCGAACTTTAGCGCATGTAAGACAGAGATAGCGACACGAACATGCTAACGTGTGACTGAGACATAATACGCCGCATATCGAGCATTGCCGAATTATGTTACTGCGCAGCCTTCTGCGCGAAGTTCAGACGCGCCAAGATACGTCCGCCGTACTGTACAGTCGGCCGCAGAAGTAGCTTAACATTATAGTACTTTGTAATAGTAACTGTTTCGACGGTTTCCTAGCAACATCTATGACAAATTCAAGAAATGTAATGTGACAAGGTACTAAAATGTTAAGCTACTTCTGCGGCCGACTGTACTTGGATAAATCGTGTGGCTGAAAACATTGTGAATAATTACTTATATTTTAGTAAAATAAAAACAAGAATTAAACTATAATACTAGAAGCACTCAAAGCCCGGCGGCATGGTTAGATCCTAAGCGATCGCAGTCGGTAGTATGATGTTTGACCGCTGTGACCGACTGGCAAAAAATTCTTGAGCGTTTTCGTGCTTCGGAGGGCACGTAAAGCAGTCGTTCCCGGTTGTTATCGTAAGCTAGCGGTCGTTAGTCATGTTGGAAGTCTTCAGGTGACATGTGAGCTTCCTATACTTGAGATGGCTACTGATCTCTCCACCACCAACACCAATCCATTACTATTGCAAGCCTTATCAAGAACGCAGTACGGTATTTATTTGAATTATGAAAAGCGACCGAAAAAAAAACATAAACGCGACAGCTCGTTATAGTATAGCTCAGAGCTGGATACTTTCCTTTCGCTGCAACGAGAAGACGTTCCAAATATTCAGGCAACAATTTTAAAACACTATAACGGCTTTTTTACGCGACATAAATACAAGCAAATGGCCTTAAATTGCTTCACGGCCTAAGAAAAATTGTAACAGCTGAAGTCGCCCTGGCAATACTCATCTGTCAAGGTCTAAACAATTTCAAACCTATAATAACAGAAGGTCCGGAAAATTGAGAGGAATTAAAAAATTGTAATTATAGCATATCAATCAATAAAGATTTAAAGCAACTGTTTCTTTACAACAAGCTTTTTTTGAAGTTGTTGCCACATGCAGTGGATTTTAATCAAAAATTCTGTAAAATTTGAAACCTATCAAATTATAATACAGCATAGCAATATCGCATCAACATTCTACTGGTTATACTGCGGAACTTGCGATCTCCCTTGCTACCGACATATCAGAGTGTGGTAAATCGAAAAACTTTAAATGGGTCCAATTTCCTATCCGCCCCTCCCGCCCCCCCGATCCGCGACGTGGGGCAATTCTTTTAATTGAGACGATCCGGTTCGATGATCGTGCATACACACGGGAGAAGAATTGGTCATTATGCGCCGTTTACTCACTGTATGTATATTGCAAAAATATACCCATACATTGCGAGATAATAAAAGATGTATGCGGTATAATTAAAATGTGTATATCATTATAATACTATTTGTATAGCACCAGATTTATATAACTGATTACAAAAACAAACAAAAAAAAATATTATAAAGTAGGAAGCAAGCTTTACTACTATCTGTTTCTAATAATACACTCTCTTGCGTACAATGTTATTAATAGTACTAATTTAATGAATTATTCATAAAATAAATGTTTCTTTTGTGACATTTTCTATAGTCATGGATGTTAGCACAGAACACCTAATAATTAGTTAGAAAGGAGTTGTGGGCGTGGCAGGCGCGCCAAGATTATGAGCAAACGTGCAGGATCCTCAAAAACACGCGATCGCGCTGTTTAGTGACTCGCGAACTCCAACGAAGAAAAGTACTGCGAAATACTGCGACTAAATTACATAAAAATGCCTACATGTGCGGTAATTACTTGCCGTGCAAGAAGCGAAATGCTCAAAATAAACAAAGGAAGCGTTTCTTTTCATCGATAAGTAAAAAACTAGGATATTTTAGTTTAAATCTTTAAAAATGTCCTACAAATGATTATTTGCCCAAAAAATATACATTGCGGGCTTCATGCGCTCGTCATTTTTAACACATCAATGAGAAAGCGTAATGTATTACGTAGTAGTAGCTCTAGCGTTGGGCGTAGTAAAAGATGACATCGATATTCGATAGATTCTTTCGAAGTTATAATAAAAACAACTTTCTTATATAATGTACATGTGGCCAGATAAATTTAATATTTTATGCATTGAAATATAGTTTGAAAGAACATTGACGTATTTTACATCCTATTTCTTTTATGTTTTTAATTTTTTTTAATCCAATTTTTTATATCTTAAAAGTTAATGCTTGACCTCAATCCCACCTGATGGTAAGTGGCGATGTAGTCATGGGTGGTAAAACGAACTAAATTAGCAAAAGCCTATTCACTCTTGCCTTGAAGATAAATATTACATATATTATTATAATAAAATAAGTATGATGAAGAACAAATGAATCTGAATCTGACATACGTAGCGAGTTTCCAATATCCTATATTATTTCCAATAAATATGATATTTTTTATGGATTTAAGGTAAACCTTTATTTTACACATCTATCGACCTTACGAAAATAAATACCGATAAAAGTTTACGTCAGTCAATCCTTAGCTACAGTGTCACGCCTCTCACGCACACATAACGACTCTCGTGCGTATTTGTTCATTTTCGTAGTAGTAAGCAAATGGAGGGGATCATAACGGCGACAGTGGTTCTCGTACAAGTTACGCGCTATGCCCTTTCTAACTAATTATTAGATGTTCTGTGGATGTTAGCAATAGTTTTCGTAACAATTTATATTTGGATACACTCAAATAAGACGTCACAAATACGCACGACCAGGCAACATTTACACATCTATAATAATAAATATCTATTATAATTATAATATCCGAAGCGGCCGAGATTCAAATCAGACCCTTCGCTTCGTAGACAATGTTACTACCAACTGAGCTACAGCTTTGTCAAAATATACCTATTGCTCATCAAAATATGTTGGTTAATGTATCTCTATGTAGTCGACGTTTTCGTAAGAATACAATGTCGTGTGTTCCGCGAAGATTACGCTTGGTTCTCTCGGTAAGCCCTCGTTGAACACCGAGGCACCGCTACGCTGGGAATTAGCCTCGGAGTGCCACTCGAAACACCTTTAATTAGTAACAACAAACATCTAACGAACTCGTTTCAAAAATATTTTTAAGATTCCATTATTAAAAAACAATGGTTTGGAAATACTTTTGATTAGGATCCTCGTTTCACGTGGGAAATGGTATATAAACGACATTAAAAATAATAAAAGAAATAAACGCTTATACCTCGTTTACATTCAGCCCCTACCGCTGCTCCTCGCGCTGTCGGCAATAATCCCCTTGATACTGCCGTGGCAGGATCGAGAGAAGTGTAGTGTTTACATACTGCCCTACCACTCACTTCGCTTTCGACTTTCGGCAATGGCAGACGTCGAAATAATAACTGCGTCCGCACTGTGTCTTCTCGTAATACACAATTATGTTAGAATTTAAAAAAAATCAAGTAAAAAAAAAGAAAATACGTCGCCGTAGAAAATGGTTTCAGCTGTATCGGAGCGGCTTAGAATACTAACCCCAATCCCACGCCGGATGGGTGTCGTAAAAGGCGACTAAATCTGGCCCGCTGGCGGTAGGGCCCTTCGAGAGATTGTATTGGTAGTATTGATTTTGATTGTTAATTAATACCATTATTGCTATTATTATTTCTCCATGGGGTTCGCCTGGATAGCTACCACCCTTGAGCAAGAGTCAGCCGCCAAACGACTTTTTCTTCTCTTTTTCTTGGCCGGCAACGCATCAGTGATGCCTTTGGTGTTGCTGATGTCCATGGGCGACGATAGCCACTTACCATCAGGTGGATCGTTTGCCGGCTATTTCCATAAAAAATAAAATGATATCTGTCCGTCGTAATAGATCTCTGTAATTATCTACCTACCTAGATAACTGACTTTTATCTGCATTTATATACTTACTTTTTATACACTTACGTTTTTTTTTCGCTTCTAGCAATTCTAGAAAATTAATTATTTGTTCATTGCTCTAACAAGAGGCATATTTGCGGCTCTCGTAAAAAAAAACAAGACGACACGCACATTCACTTCGTTCAAGAGCTTGGCGAAAAGTGAGCGACGGAGCTGAATGTGAACACGCACTGTCGCTCGCGCTGCCCGTCCTTTGACTTCCGCACAAAAAACCGCTCTTTTGGTCAGCGCCGGGCAGCGCGTAGTTGCAGTGGTAGGAGCATGAGAAGTATCGTGTTCACATACTCGTCCTGCCCACTTCCCTACCTACTTTGACACTCATACCTGCAGTAGGTTTTTACCTGTGTCCCGCGTGACACATATACATCACAATAACACCTATGACCCGAGTACAAATATTTATATGTCACATATATATCTAAATAACTATAAATATAGCTGTAAATATGTCAAAATTCAAATCATTTATTCATACAGATCACTGATACACTTATGCAGGTATTTTCTATTCTACCGTTAACTGTATAGGAAATAAGGTTATGGCGTAAAGAAAACGTCAGGGGTTAAGGATTTTAAAATAATACTGATATATTAATCCTTTATAATAATTGGGAAGTGATACGTCTGTAGCCTATCAAGATATCGAGAAGAAGAGCATGAGACTTAATGAGTGGCCATTTATAAAGTCGGATTGAACAGGAAGCGTGAAGTAAATTACAAGTTAAAAACACATAGGTGGCGTTTCCGCCGGAAGTCAATAAAGTCAACTACAGATTAATTTTTGCAAATTAATTTAAAATAAACCAACACGCCCCCTCAAAAATTAATCCACTCATTTAAACATTATTTATACAAACATAAAATCCCTAAACAGAACGTATACTCCTTCCCAATGTTTGCTGGGGAATACATAATCATGGTCCAACATTTGTTGCTAGGATTAGGGAAACCCAGGAAAACCTAATCAGACCATCTCATTCATTACTTAATTAATTCCAAAAAAAATCAGTAATTTAATATTACTATTTTTAAATCAAAATAACAATACATATTTATTCATGAACATAATCAAAAATAATTGCATATTATGCATGTAATAATTGCATCGTAAATCACTTTACTCCAGACCTATGCTCCAGACCCATCCCTTCGCGTAGCTGACGAAAGGCGATGGCAGGCAGCGGTTTTGTCAAAGCATCTGCCAACTGCTGACCTGTGGGAATGTAATTTAATTTTATTACATTTTTCTCTACTTGTTCTCTAGAAAAATGATATTTAATATCAATATGCTTCGATCGCTTATGGCTAGTTGGATGATTCGCAATACTAATACAGCCATTGTTGTCTTCGTAAATAATTATAGGTAAAGCAATATTAATATTCAAGCTAGCTGCTAGTGATTTGAGCCACAAAGCTTCTCTGACAGCTTCAAACAACGCCATGTATTCAGCCTCAGTCGAAGAGGCTGCAACAGACATCTGCTTTTTAGTACACCAGGTAATCGAGCACTTGTCAAACATTTTAAATAAATAGCCTGTTGTACTCTTCCTGTCTGTTTTATCATTTCCACCCCAATCAGAATCAACAAACCCGCATAAAATGTTGTTATAGTTACATCTTGTGTAAGTCAATTTTAAATCAATAGTGCCTTTTAGGTACCTTAGAACTCTTTTAAGACACTGCCAAAGTTCTTTATTATTTTTATTTGCATACCTGCTCAAAATATTTACACTTACACTCAAGTCGGGACGAGTGCACAACATGATGTACATCAAACAACCAATAACATTTCGACATGGAGCATTATATTTTTCCTCAGAATTTAATGCTTCATAGTTCAATTTACTTTCAAGGGGTGTACTGACAGGATTACAATCATGCATTTTATATTTACTTAAAACTGTATTAATATATGCACTTTGATCTAAAGTAATTTTATCGCTAAATCTAGTTATTTTAACACCAAGAAATAACTTAATATCTTTCAAATCAGACATTTCAAATGTACTCATTAAATAGGTTTTAAGATTATTCATTGTCTCAATTTCAGCGCATGATATGACCAGATCATCAACATATAGAACCACATAAACATTTTTACTAATATCCCCTTTATCTAACAAGTAAATACATCTATCAACCGGTGAATTTTGAAAACCCTTTGCCTTTAGTGATCGCTCAAATAGTTCAAACCAACACCTAGCGGCTTGTTTTAACCCATACAAAGCTTTATTTAATTTGCATACGTAACCCTTTTTACACTGAATACCTTCCGGAATATTCATATAAATTTCTTCTTTCAACTCGCCATTTAAAAACGCGGTTTTAACGTCCATATGGTGAACTAACAAATTATACTGATTAGCGATACTAATAATAAATCTAAAGCTAGCCATTCTAGCAACCGGTGCAAATGTTTCGTTATAGTCTTCAAGATATTGTTGACTAAAGCCTCTCGCAACTAAGCGAGCTTTATATCGCAAAGGTTTTCCAAATTCATCGTTTTTGATAGAAAAAATCCATTTACAATCTACTATATTTCTATTTTCTGGTCGCGGTACTAAAGTCCACGTATGATTTACCAAAAGAGAATTTAATTCATCATTAATTGCGCTTTCCCACTGACTTCTATCTTTTCGAGTCTTAATTTCATTAAAAGTATTCGGTATTTCACAAAGAATAGACTGAGCACACAATAAATAATCACTGTCAGTTTCTTTATACGAAATAGGGGGACGATTCTTAATCCTATCACTCCTTCTAAGAAATACATTGCTATCTGTATTTTGTGTATCATTTAAAGAGGAGGAATTATCATCATGATGTGTGTCAACTGTGTTTGTTGGTTCTATTACGTCATGGTTAAGTTTGCGAATTTTACTTGAGCACACAAGATCATCAGATTTATATATATCTGATTTCAAACCGTCAGAGATTCGAGACTTTATAGACACTGATTTACACCCAAGGTCGTTATCAGTTTTGTCATGAGAACTTTTAACATTCCCTTCAAGCCCGAGTGCAGGCCTCGACTGCAAAAAGTTAGTCTCGTCTACAATAACATCTCTGACAACAACAAATCTTTCGCAATTAGGATTCCAAACTTTGTAACCGTTTGGTTCATATCCCAAAAGAATACCCTTCCATGACTTCTCATCAAACTTTGTTTTAAAGACTTTGTTGTGAACGTAAACAGTTGATCCAAAATCTTTTAAATATTTTAATTTAGGTTTTTTATTATGCCACATCTCGAATGGTGTTTGTGAATACTTCAAAGCCTTAGTGGGGGTTAAGTTGATTAAATAGACAGCTGTTAATACAGCTTCACCCCAGAAAACTTTATCCAACTCGGCACCACTTAACATGGCACGAGCTTTCTCAGTAATAGTCCTGACCATACGCTCAGAAACACCATTCAGCTGCGGAGTCCTAGGAACTGTTAAGTGATAAGATATACCCTTCTCAACGCAATAGCTTTTCATTTCAGTAGATAAATATTCTCTTCCGTTATCACAATAAAGGTTAACTAATTTCAAATTAAATTTTGCCTCACTTTTTGCAACAAAGTCTTTAAAACAAGAGAACACATCTGATTTATACGTAATTAAATACGCAACACAGTAATGAGTAAATTCATCAACAAAAAGCACAAAGTAATTCTTATTGTCAATCGTCGAAGGAGTGATAGGTCCACACACATCTGAGTGTACAATAAATAATGGTTGTTTAATGTTACTTTTATCCTTAGCTTGATTGAATGGCAGCCGACTCTGCTTCCCATATATGCAAGCTTCACACAAATTATTATTTGGTACCACTGAACTTAACTGCTCTATGTCATCAACCATGCTATTATTTTGAATTTGAATGAATTTATTTTTACTGATATGTCCTAACCGTTGATGCCATAATTCGTAACTATTTTTGTCACTATTACACACTTGGGAAACAGGGAGACTGGCACCCACACAAGCTATAAAATCTACAGTAATTAAATTATTTATGGACATACCTCTCATTATTGTTTTACCGTTTTTGCATACTCGCGCTCCTCGTTGATCAAAAATAATTGTATAACCAGCTCGTTGCATCTTGGAAACGGATAATAGGTTATATGGAACATCCCGGCAGAACAGAACATCCTCCATCACTCCACTTATGCCCATATTGCTGGTGAGCTGCAAAGTTCCCTTTTTGGTAGCTAGAACAAATTCACCAGTTTTAGCAATTGAAATTTTAATAGGTATCTGCAAAACAGAACAATTAATAAAAAGATCTTCTCTGTTAATTATGTGGTCCGATGCGCCAGAATCCAACAAAAATGTAATTGTATTTTCGCTGGTATTTTGTTGGTAATCTCCGGTCATAAAAGCAAAACTTGAGCAACTTGTAGATGGTTCTATAGTTTCAATAGCTTGCACAGTTCTCGTCCGTTGTTGTCCGTTCTGTTGCTTCAACCTTTTATAATAATAGCAGTCATTTTTCACATGACCCTTGCGTCCACAATGATAGCACTTCACAGTATACGGCTTCCGTTTTGATTTATTATTTGATTGATTATAATTATTAGAAGGTGGGTAATTATCAATTTTTCTTTTCCGCGGGGTATCATATTTTCTTTCCACTTGCAATATTTTAGAACTCGTGTCACTTGATTCGTTCTTCAATTTTACTTCGTGATCAAGAAGTCTTGTTTTAACAAAAGCCAAAGTTAAATTCTCCGACAAGGTTTCGATTGCAGTTACGACTCCGTCATAAGTTGAGGGTAGTGTAAGAAATAAATGAGCGACTTTGTCCGTTTCTTCCAATTTCGCACCACAAGCTAGTAATTCGGTAATCAAGTCATCAAAAACTGAAAAATGTTTTATCAAGGGTACATCGCCATGTAATTTTAACGCCAACAATTTTTTTCGTAATGCCAACTGGGTCGCGACACTCTTCCGCTCGTACAAGGAGTCCAAACTCTTAATAATATCTCTCGCGGTACGGTCCTCTTTAGCAAAACCGAGATAAGAATCACTCAAATATTCGACAATTACGCTTTTAGCAATCCGATTCTTTTTCTCCCACTCGCGGCAACGTATTATTGGATCCTCGTCGATAACTTTTAGCACGTCAAGCTCACTAAGTAACGCCCGTATTCTAAATTTCCAAATACTGTATTTTTCACCGTCGAACGATTTAATGTTTCTTTTAATTTTAGAATTATCCATCGTACAAAAAGTTATTAACAGCACGCAGTAATTAAAATTAAACGACCACTGGGCCCATAACCTATAGGAAATAAGGTTATGGCGTAAAGAAAACGTCAGGGGTTAAGGATTTTAAAATAATACTGATATATTAATCCTTTATAATAATTGGGAAGTGATACGTCTGTAGCCTATCAAGATATCGAGAAGAAGAGCATGAGACTTAATGAGTGGCCATTTATAAAGTCGGATTGAACAGGAAGCGTGAAGTAAATTACAAGTTAAAAACACATAGGTGGCGTTTCCGCCGGAAGTCAATAAAGTCAACTACAGATTAATTTTTGCAAATTAATTTAAAATAAACCAACAAACTGTTTCGGCAAAATGTTTGTAACATATTTTATTAACCGACTTCAAAAAAGGAGGAGGTTCTCAATTCGACTGTATTTTTTTTTTTTTTTTTTTTTTTTATGTTTGTTACCTCAGAACTTTGGACTGGGCGAACCGATTTTGATGATTCTTTTTTTAATCGAAAGCTGGTAGCTGTCATGTGGTCCCATATAAATTTTATTGAGATTTGACAATGGCATCCATGAGAAACTACATAAGTCGTAAATTTGTGTTAAGATGTGCGCGACAAATTGACGAATAACTCAACATCACGCCAACCGATTTCGATGATTCTTTTTTTAATCGAAAGCAGGCGCTTGTCATGTGGTCTCACATAAATTTGAACGAGATCTGACAACTATGTAGTTTTTGAGACTTTGAAGTCGGTTATTTTTTGTTAGTAAAATTTAGATTATCTTGAAATAAATGTTATCTTGAACTTAATACAACAAACTTCTCATACACTTCGTTTTCTCTTGTCGGTTGTCGGACCCAGCAAAATATCTTCGTGTCAAGGGTATTTAATCGCCCGATAAAAACCCTTCACTACTTCGATACAACCCTCCTAACGTCCACTGAGAAATGTTTGTCGTGTTACAGTCGCAGTGTCCATTTGATTGCCACTACTTTCGTAATACGCAAAGCTAATTTCATAGTAAGCTAAGGTTTTCTGATGACCACCAGTGACCAATTAACGGATAATGGCTTTTCTGCTTACTTCTCGGCTATAACGTTAAGTCACACCATCTTAGTGATTTTAATCTGCATACTTTAATTGTCAAATAATAGTATGCGTTACTTTGCGGAAATCCAATTGTTATTAACGTCAAATAATCGGTTATTATCAATCACACTGGGTTCGAAATTTAATCGATATAAAAGCAATTTGGCAGAAAAGTCATTACTTCTATGTAACCATACTCATAGCTATTTTAAGCCTTCAATTTTCTTCGTCCCTTTCCTATAACTGTTTGTATAAACCGAGTACAGTACCAAGTTGTTAAGTTAGATTATTACTCGGATACCAATTCCCGTCCCAGTAACGCTGGCTTAAACTGGTCGTAATAAGGGTCTCAATTGGGCCGAGTACAGTTTACGTGTTTTGTACAGTATAAAAGAATTCACCGTTTTAACACGTCGTTTACATTCACAAGCGCTCTTGGAGTAAGGCCTAAGCTAAAGGAGGCGGCGATTTAATTTTTGAAGTGAAAACTTCTTTAGTACGGGGGTGATTTGAAATTTTATGAAATGAAACTCTCCAGTAAAAAGAGACAAACACATAAATTCTAAAGTGAGATAGGAAGCATTGTACAGGGGTAGGGTAGGGGAGTTGAGTGGAGTGGAGTAGTGAAACCTACATTTATCATTTTCCCGAAATTTTACATTCGTCTCATTATCATGAAAACAAAAATTTTGAAAGTTTCACTTCTACCACGTGTGAATTGCACACATTTTAATTTTTTTTTAAACTAGATTCTGCAAGCGGCTTCGCTCGTGAAAGACTGGTTTCACAAACATATAAACGTTCAAATCATCCCACGGAAACATATACCTAGCACAAAATCTACCCCATTTTTTAAGTTAGGACATGGTTTATCTGTTTGCTAAGTTTCATCTTAATCGATGCAACTGTTAGTGCATGATGCTAACCCAAACATCCAAACATCTTTTCAAAATTTTGAATTTATAATATTAGCTGTTGTAAGAAGGAAGTAGGATTGATCTCAGTATGTTTGAAATAAAAATATAGTTTCATTTTTGTCATTCGTTACAAAGTCACCTCGACTGATAGACATGTTACGTTAAAAATTAGAATCTCCTATGTAACCATCATAATATAGATATAAAAATATACAATTGGTTGATGTCTGTACATTGAAGATATAAAAACAGGTATCATTATCGGTAGAATCCAAATATGTCATTTATAAAATTCACTAGCTTTTGCCCACAGCTTCGCCCGCGGCAGAGATCGATTTTTTACAAATCCTACTTACTTTTACTTAGTTAGATTTAGTTGCATAAGACTTAACTAATTTACATGTATCATTTGATAGTGTGATTCAGAACTTGCAAATGAATTTTACTAACGCCATCTATTAACAACATCCGGAACTAAATATCTAGCAACTAACAAAATATTGATCTTCCCATGGGGATGTTTTACCGTGGTAAAAAGTAGCCTACGGATGAACCGATTTTGATCTAGTCTTTTTGTTTCAAAGGTGACTTAATCGAGAGTGTTCTTAGATATTATGTTTAGTATTTAACCAAGAAGTATATTTACCCGAAATAAGTTTAAGACTTGTCCCAACCGCTGAGCTCTTGGAAGCGAAAACAACATTAACCCTAATTTAGACCTTATTGGTTATGCATACAAAGACTTTGGAGAATTGAGCTCTGGGTCAAACAATTAATGGCTTCTACTCGTACAGACCGATTTTATTTACAGGTCTTAAAAGACCTGGTAATGAGGTTTAGCCTATCAGATATCTTCGATTGATCCGCGTAATGGACGCATTTATTTTTAAGATGTTGTGTTTCCTCAGATATTAGTTATTCATGAGTAACACACACACACAACACACTAAAAGCTTTAATACACACTAATAAACACTTTAATTTTTATAGTTACAGGGATTTGCGGAAATCCATTGTTATATTGGACTAATATAAACTTTATTAATTAACGTAGATTTCAAATCGTAATTATCTTCTGCGGTATATTCATCTGGTTGACTTTTTGATATTATGTTTAAGGAAGCCTGATTTTTACTTTAATTCTTTCATATTTTAAAAGATGGGAACTAACATTTTATGGAGTAACGGGTTCCATGCCCCGATGCCATTGCAAGGTTTGCAATTTGTTAACTTTTACATGGTGACTTTGACTTTAAATTGTGGTATGATATATCACTTTGTAGCCATTTTAGCTAGCTCTTTTTGCTGAATCAATGGTGATGTTAATGATACTGTATATTGGTATTACATTACAGTACATTTCAAAAACATTTCAAAATAATCAGCCTCAAAGAACGCAGAGATTTTCTTGACGTTGTATTTCTGTTTAAGTTAATGAATACGTTAAGTTAATGACTACAGTGAATAAATTCTTGTTTATTTCGTAACACACATTCATGTATAAATATCTATTATTTTGTTGAAAAAAAAAGAATACCGCAAAAAGATTAGCTACATAATTACATATAATATATTATCTGCAGTTTACTGTCCATGGATGGCGAAGTACCCATACATAATGGAAAATGTCCTTTGTTAGCATCCAATTCGTCGTGGTATTCTTACGTACCTAATTTTAAATTCAAATGCAAGTAAATCATTTTTAACAAAGTAATTAAATTAATCAGTTTTCATTTTTAAATTCCGATTATAGTAATGCATCGATTATGATTGGTTTTTGAGACGGTTTCAGGCCGTCACATCACTTTGCGTCAGTTTTGTTTTAGGCCTCTTCATCTATCATTGTTTCGACGTCAAATATTTTTAATAAATTTTGCATAAATTATGATGTGATGGGATTTTTACTAGATTATAACGTTTACTATGATTTATAATCAACGCCAATGCAAATGAGTAAGGATTTTTAACAAATTTTGGAAAAATCCTTTGTCCGTAAGTGTTCAACTATTCATGTCAAGTAAATTAATATTCCATTTCGCTCAAAGACGCCCATACAATGTTAGTTCATATTAATAAATGGCAGCTATCATTATGGGCATCTTAGATAATTTTGACTATACTAACAAAATTTTAACTTTTAAAAATTGTGTAAAGAAATCTCTAAGCAGTAGTCAGCATTGAACTTTTTAATTTAAGTTTGTGTATTTAATTTTAAATAAGTTAGCTATTAAAAATATATAGAAATAGTTTTTATGTTATAATTCTTCGTCCACGATGCATGCCGTGGTAACCTATAATTAAGGCAACATTTAGTTCTTAAAATATTTGTATGACGTATTTTTGTAAACTTAATGTGTGTCTTGTTGGTTATCCATAAATAAATAAATAAATAACATAAAACTATATCCATGGACCGCCATTACGTGTTTTGTACCACATATTTGTTAAGGGTCAATAAAATATAAATAAATAAATAACCCCCTTAATTATTTATCGTCTTTAGTAACTAGTGTAGGTAGTGGCGACCTGATTTTTACTTTTTATGGAAATTAAATTATAAAACTATCATAAAATAAATAAATATTTGTTTTCAACTTGAAATGATTCGCTTCGTTTTGTATTGTAAGATGGAATGAAAAACAATAACATATTGACCGTAAAGTTATGGACACCATATCGACTATCATGTGCTATGTCTGTTAGGTTATCGACGGATGTTATTAAAAATAAAATATTCATAACAGAGATCTGTCCATCCAGCGCGGAATGTAGAATCAGCTTAACTATAAAAGCTAATTTCGTGTACGAGTAACTCTAATGGAGATTTGTAGGACGCTCGGACCTGATTTTAAATCCTCATCTCTTTTAAATTGAACTTTATTGTAATTGATCAGTAGAGTTTCATTTGCTTTAATACGCTTTGAATGGGCTCAATTAAGTTGAACGGCAGTTCGCTTTGAGTAAAAAAACAGGTGATTGTGCAGAAAGAATAATTGCTTCTATCGGAATATTATTGTTATGGTTGAAGAGAGTTCGAAGGAGACGTTATGGGTTATTTCTCAAGAGAAACAATGTCTACGTGAATTTCAAATCTTAACATTTTTTTTATGGAAATAGTCGGCAAACGAGCTGACGATCCACCTAATGGTAAGTGGCTATCGTCGCCCATGGACATTAGCAGCACAAAAGGCATCACTGATGCGTGGCCGGCCAAGAAAGAGAGAAGAAAAAGAAAGAAATAACTGGCTGAACATACATCTGATACTACCAATAGAAACCTACTAAAAATAAAATAATATTATTATATTTCCGACCAATTTCAAAGACAACATAACCGAAGCACTTGAAGCTACAACTTTAAATAATAAACGCGAAATATGATAACGTATTTCATTATAATAAATTCTAAATCATGGCATCGTATGGAGTTTCATTTTTCATTCTCGTATTCATATTCAAGAATAATTATTTACTTTAAGACGTACGAGTACATGATGAGTTTTGTGACACAGAATACGTAACAAACGGAAGCGATTTCAATGTTCAAAGTTATTTAAGGTTATATTAAATTTTACACTAACAATAATAAAAGTTTATTTAATATTTACAACGCGCATTTTAAGAGTTTCGTAGTCTCATGACTACTAATTTTTATAGTTTTGTCATGTCCGTACGTCCTTCCGTCCCTTCCTTCCGTCTGTCCTCGAGGTCAGAGATCCGTCGTGAAAACTGGTTTCATGAATTTTATATAGGTGTTCATAGAATGCGTAGAGCTCATTGTCATTTTGTGAACTGAGTCAATCCAAAACTAAACTGTCCGTTTTCCTAATAGACTGAAAATAAAATTGTAACCTTTGCAATGAAATAGACTTTGAAACCATCCATCCGATATGCCCCAAATGGTTTCATTTGAAAGACATAAATGCGAAGATGGTTTGGGACCACTAAACAATGAATTAGACACATTATTTTGGGCGTAGTAGCACACGCTGGGTATACACTAGTATCATATAAATTATATAATTTACAATAATAGTATTATATTTTGTTTAAAATTTGCTATGATTAAATATTATTACTCATAGATGTTACAATTGTAGCTTAAATTCATTTTCGCTTTTGTCTGTGGTGTGTGGCTGGAGTGGTTTGGAGTGTGTCGATCTAGACACGCGGCAGCGTGTCAATCCAAGTTCAAGCAAAGGAACTGGCTAGCCAACCAGTGTAACATTGTTCATTACATCAGTCATTATATAAAGTTAATCAACATTTTAATTCTGATAAAAACTGGCCAAGTCAAATCTAACCTACTTTAAGATCTCACATTTTTAAATAACGGCAATTGTTATAGGTATTCAATAAAGCAAAGAAATAGAGTTTAATACTTGTTCATAATGTTATTTTGTTTCTATAAATATGAAGCAGAAAGGCGTATTCTACGGTGTTGGTTATTCAATAATATTCCTTTTACTTTGCTCCATGATATTATATTTCAAGTTCTCCTAACGTTCACATCAATAACAATCTGTACAACTCCGTGATCAGTATTGGAATCCCATAGAATGTCTCACACGTATTGTTCTAAATAGATTGACACGTTCCTAATTCTAAACATTTGGTTTTTCTTCATGACTTCTCGTCTGACAGACCAAAGAGGTCGCTCGCCGTCACGGCTATCCTGACGTGCGCTCGTCCTCGAGTGCTTCCGCTCCCATGTCTCCAGTGGACCCCTTTGTTCGCTGGGTGCTCGTCATGGACTCCACCGAACGCCTTTTCTTCTGCTGTGGCTGCACACCGACACGGCCTCATGTGTCGTTACTCTGCAAGGAAATATCTTACGGCAGTACTCGTTCGCTCGGCCGTTCCTGACCTCGACGGGGCAATAATTTACAAGTTACTGATGTTATACCTTAAGCCATGTACCACAGTCGTTTCATTCAATTTTCCAACGTAACAACAACAACAAATCTTGAGTAAGTCTCTTAAACCACAGGAGTGCACCGCTACTAAGAAGCCTGATTACACTCCCCTTCATATTCATTCAACGTCAATTCACCACAACAAGTTTCTTACTCAAGTTCTCATCTCCAACCCAATTCAACACAAATTGCATGTTATCACAGTTAATATCCGCGTTGACTGGTACATGACCTACAGGCATTCATGAAAACTTCAACCACATTATATGGACCCTTAAATATCTTTTTCATTTGGAAACTCAATTCAACATTTGCAAAAGCTCACTATTATTTCTATTACTCAAGACAGTAATGACAGCTCTCAAACTTTTCTTTATCATTTAACAAATTCACAAAATCACCTTTCTAAATAAATACGCGTGAAGAGGGTTATACACCGAATACATCAGCACGTCGCTCTCTCCCGGCCGAGTTCATTCTGCCGTCACCTGGACAGCCACCGCTTGAATGCTGGTTCACTGGTTTTGTGATGGCACGTCGTTATATCGTTTTCCACAACTGAAAAGCACAAGGAAAGTTATTTTCATACGTATGATGTCACAATTTACATTTCAAACTACACTAGAGCTACTTATCTGCGATCCGCACTCCTTCGGCCATCGTGACCATCAAACACGACCTCGTGTTGTGTAGGTACTCAAACCCAGACGCGAACAGTGTGCATCTCAAGTCTTTTCCACGTTGATCATATTATAAACTTCCATGATTCTCGCTTCATCGCGCTTTGGATTGTTTCATTTCTCATTGCAAAATTTTCTTCAAATGTCATCCGAGCTAGTGTCATTCTTCATTTATTTTCCGACTTTTCCGATGTTTTGGGTGCCTCAGTTCTTCCAACACCGATTATTTCTCCGGCAAAACAGTAACATTTGTTCCATATTCCATGTTCTATCATCAAATTTATACTGGATGGCTCCTTTAGGCGTGGATAGGGCCGCTTCTGATGAAGCAGAAAGGGGTATTCTACGGTGTTGGTTATTCAATAATATTCCTTTTACTTTGCTCCATGATATTATATTTCAAGTTCTCCTAACGTTCACATCAATAACAATCTGTACAACTCCGTGATCAGTATTGGAATCCCATAGAATGTCTCACACGTATTGTTCTAAATAGATTGACACATTCCTAATGGTGGCCACTCACGATCAGTCCATCGCGTCAAATGGCGTGATATACAGCCAAAATTTGATCGTGAATGTGAAAAACTGATGGCGTGATTTAAAAAAATTTGTATGTCCAATCGCGCCATTTTGACATATGTCGTTTGGCGTGGCTCCAAAAATGACGCGATGGAATGACCGTGAGTGACCACCTTAATTCTAAACATTTGGTTTTTCTTCATGACTTCTCGTCTGACAGACCAAAGAGGTCGCTTGCCGTCAAATACATATTTCGATTTTGCATAGAACTTGGCACTCATTTAGATCTCCATTCTTTTTGCGGTGAAGCCCACAGCCATGCATAATTTTTGTATTGAACTTGGCTCTCCTTTTTTACATTTATGTTTTTGGTGGGTAATAATATACAGTGGTAATGTACAGTAATTCTGGACATGATGGTTGACACGTTCAACGTTCTATAGACAAAAGGTGTTCCAGGAATTAATTACAGCACTACTCATATATGATAATCTATACTAATATTATAAAGAGGTAAGCTTTGTATTTTTATATTTTTGTATTTTTGTATGTTTGCAACGAATAAACTCAAAAACTACTGAACCGATTTTAAAAATTCTTTCACCATTAGAATGCTACATCATTCATAAGTAACATAGGCTATATTTATTACTAGAAAACATTAGGGATCCTTGCCAAAACATCAGTAACGTGAACCAAAGTGTGAAAAAATTTGCTTAAAAATTTCTTACATCGCATAAGCTGCGGAAACTATTGATGATAGAACAAAAAAATGTTCTACAATATTATAGAACACATCAATATCTACAAAAAACCTCGCAATAGTATATGTCCAACTATTGTCGTTATGTCACTATAACCACTTTTTACATTTTAAATGTTAATAAAAAAGATGACCAAAATCAGATCATGAAAACCATACCTTCATATTAATCCTTATCCAAATAAATCATTTCATATTCAAAACTGTTTCAATACCTATAGATAACTTTTTGAATTACTCAAATCAGACATTCCATTCAGAAGATATTACGTAGTAAAGGAACTACGTGACAACGTGATTGTACGAGTAGCAACAATCATCACCGGCCCCGCGGCCGGACAGCTCGCGCATGTTCGGCGGATCCCGATTATGTAACACGGGGAGGGGAGGGGAGGGGAGTGGGAGAGAGAGCAGGAGCGGGAGAGGGAGAGGGAAAGGGAGAGGGGGAGGGGGAGCGGAGGGGAGAGGGAGGGGAGGGAGAGGGAGAGGGAGCGGGAGAGGGAGGACACGGAAACTATAACGGCTAAGAACGGCTGTACCGATTTTAATGATCTCTGATTTGCTACATTCTTAGGCGATACGAAGTTCGCCGGGTCAGCTAGTTGTTGATATTTTCGCAAAAAAGTAAGCAAGAAGCAGCGCAGATATTTACTACGTACGAGTATACTTACGAGTACAGTACGCTGTACGCAGTTTTGGATGGGGTTTGGCTATAATGAAGCCTGATTTGCCAGAACGAGATTGTCGTCAATGGCTTAGGCCTTAGCACGGCCAAAAATATAAATCAAAATTTCCTAACATGGTTTTCTTATTTTGTTTCTCTTTTCCTAATGATTGGGTTCCGTTTCATTTTTTTCACTACATGTCATCGAAGATATACCGATAGTGACAGCCTTCGGAGTTTATTCCTCGGTACCCGAATGGTGAACGGTACTATTAAAGCGTCAAATCAAATCAAATCAAATCAAAATCTTTTATTCATATAGGTATCACTGATACACTTATGCACGTCATTTTTTAATCTACCAGCTTTTCGGAAAGGTGCTTTGTCAAGGAGGAGAAGAAAAGCCGAAAGAAACTCCTCAGCACATCTTTTAAAATCATAAAAGGTTACATAATGTTATGTTCTAACCTACGCGGAACTGGATGCGGCATTAGTTTCCAGGCGTCTTTGTCATTAATATATTCATTTATACTATAGTATCCTTTGCCTACTAGCTGAGATTTCACATATCTCTTAAACATTTGGATTGGTAAATCACGTATTGACCTAGGTAATTTATTGAATTCAAAAATACAGTTAAATTCCTAATTGCTGTCGTTAGTGAAGTAGTTGGATATTCTATTGCTACGAGACTACAACGTAGGCACGTAGCCCGTAGCGTCGTAGCAACGTAGCATACAGTAGCGTTGCAAGTAGTTTTTACAATTTTAACTATTACTTTAGCGGATTACTTTAACAAACTACATAATTATATCACCTGAAGGAATGAACATCAGTTGAACGTATTTTGTATGGTAGTTGTATTACAATTTTTGGCTAGTCTCTCAATTATCGAGTCAATTGTTTCAAGTGAACAATAATTAAAATTATATAAATTTAAATAAAAAAACTTGAGAGGTGTCAATAGACACCCGGATGGAACGAAGTTCCTTGCAGTCAGTACTAGGATAGCAAAAACATGCAGCAAGTGTGCCGAAAGAAATCTGGGGTATTAAATTATTCATCGGCTTTGTTCACCTAGTAGCAATTAATTAAAGCGAGTAGGTACTAGGTAGGTAGTAGGTCGTCAAGAATCTTATAGAGTTTTATCGTGTTGACTTTCTGCGAATTGCAAAAACTTCCGTCGTAACGAACCCATACAAATGATGCGGGTACAACACAATACAAAGTACCCGCTCGATTGCGTTACTATTTGATGTACCTACGATCAATTTGTCGTTTTAGATTTCAATAGCCGGTTGTCGACAAACTGTGATGTTTTATTTATAAACCCTTCGTGCGAACTGCACTTCGTTAGCGGAGTGCGAACTATTTTGCACCTATCGTATATAAATTGAAATTTATGGGGTTAATGTATCGTAATGGATTTATTGAGACAGTTTAGGCGCGGCAGTTGGATGAGTGATAAAACTCACCTCTAGCTTTGAAAGGATAGTTTAGTCCCGTGTGTCCTCTTTAGTAGCCAAGCCAAGAAAGTCAAGAATGTCGAGTAGTTTTAGTATTAATTCTCTGCGTGAGAAACTTAAAGAAATAGGCATATTAACAGTATCCTCTCAACTTATTTATAGCAATATTATATTCGTTAAAAACAACTTAGGCATGTTCAAGCAGAATAGTAATACGCATAATCATCTAACTAGAAAATCTGGAGGTACCCTGAAAAAAAATATTTTTCAATATTTTATTCTAGGATTTTGGAATTTTAATAAATATGTGTACACATCCATGCCAAGTTACAGCTTTCTAGCACTAAGGGTCTCACAGCGCTATCTATGCTTCGGACAGAAGGACGGACGGATATGACGAGGGTTCCGATTTTACTTCGGAACCCTAAAAAAGGGATTCTTTACGCATGGAAAAGACCTACGTGCAAGTTAAGTTCACCATGTACTATTAAGAACTATTCATACCGACACAACCTAAAATTTCACTAACAACGTCTATTTATCACCCAAAAAAAAAATCAATTTACTTTCACCCCACAATATTGAAGCGTTCAAAATCAGGGCTGTCCCAAAAGGCGTAAAGCGTTATTGTCACACGCAGGCCGCTGAAAACTTATTCTGGAGGGTTCTTGAGACGGGAATGATAACATTGCGATTCAAATAAAGGGCGATATTTTGCGAGCCGTCGTAAAGCACACGCGTCGGGGCGCCTAGTCAGCGGGATGCGAGCGGCTTTACACACGACGATACGATGACGATGTTTTGTTGATATTTTGGCGATCGATGAAAGTGCAAAAACGTGATTTATTAGCTGTCAAAGTTAGTCTCTTGGGCGTGTTGCAATCCGTTAAGTATGAAGTGGTACTGAAAGAATCTATTGTTTAAAGTTTGGTGGAACTGAAAAAGCAATTAATTTTAAATATTTGTTCTTGATATTATTATGCTAACATAAAATAACATACATTTAATATTATATTGCTTGCTGTTAAGCGCTTAACAGACTACCGCCTACTGTTGACATCATGCTATCATATCGCTTGAAAATGAATGATAGTTTTGATTAAATAAAATGTAGGTGTCTTC
Organism: Thymelicus sylvestris; assembly: GCA_911387775.1. Taxonomy (NCBI): domain Eukaryota; kingdom Metazoa; phylum Arthropoda; class Insecta; order Lepidoptera; family Hesperiidae; genus Thymelicus; species Thymelicus sylvestris. Next base: position 14,220,992 of record OU426905.1, on the reverse strand, counting down.
AAGAAAAGAGAGAATAGGCATTTATTAAGTTAGTCCATTTACCATCTTGGATTTCATCGCCACTTACCATCAGGTGGGATTGTTGTCAAGCACTAACTTATTTCACGTAAAAAAAAAGGTTCTGTCGTCCCTGGACCAATAACGTATTCATATCATCCTACGTGAAATCTTAATTTTTCTAAATATTTTTAATAGATTAATTTTAAAAATTTGTCGCATGTCGCTATAAATAGACTCAATCACCGGTTAAGGGGTACTGGCCGCCTGAGAAACTAGACTTCCTCCAAAAGAGCGTATGTGTAACTATTTATAAATCAACTTAAACCAGCAACATTTTTCTTCGTTAATGGATGCGCCGGAATGCGCCTTACTTCAACCAGCAGACTTAAAATACTTTGATAATCGCATGGCGTATAGTAGCATTCAAACGGCCACACCATTTTTAGCACGCTAATTGTTGGCCTCATCTCTGTAACGTCGTTCTTAACGCGTATAACAGGAACAAAGTGAAACGTACTATCGGTGTTCTTCCATATAAAGATGTTTCCACATTTGTATATTAGTTCAGCGAAGCTTAATGTACGACACGACAGAAAATCGTGCTCTATAAAAGTAAAGTAATGCAATAAACGAATCGTGATTGAGCATACGTGTTGGGAAACACGAGCGAAGCTACGTTCGCTGATTTTATAATCTGTAAATTTAATAAAAAACGGTTTAAGCCGGTTGTTGATCTCTGGGGTAATGAACTCAGAGTCCTAGATCAGATAGTATGCTTGATGAATGCCATGGCAAGTGTTTTGTGAGTGTGAGCCTTCGACATCTTAATATATATAAATTACGTGTCACGTTGTTTTCAATCAAATTTGGACACCATGTGCAGTTTGATCCAACTTGAAAAATAGGATAGCTTACATCTCAAAAAAAAATTTTTTTGGCAGAACGAAGTCTGTCCGGGCAGCTAGTGATTATATAAATATTAATAGAGCAAGTAAGAGCTTCACATTGGACCCGTCATTAATGATTCGTCAGAAAGAACTTTACGTCAAGATGGATGCAGGTTCACATTGCATTGGAACGAGTTGTTTCGCGATTCGTCTAAAAATCCGAATAGATGTTCTCACGTCATTTGTATTTTTGGACAAACGCGATTTTTAAAAGACGGTAGTTACATTATTTATGACGTTTTCGTCATTTTTCACGATTCATGATTTTAGTGAACACGGTTGAAAAGCCATTGCTGCCGTCGAAAAAATTTACCAATTGTGAAAAATGTCGTCCTCGTGTGAATGACCTGTTTTGTTGTGCTAGAAAGTAATATCATACAACAGCCTAATCGAAATTGTCGACAACAAGCAATATAACTTTATTAAGTGTTGAATAACTCGAGTTCTTTGAAACATAACTTGACAAGAAGTCAAAACTTTCCTTATCTTTTATCAGTTGTAGCAGAATAGGGATGTTGACTAATTTTAGGATTCAATTTGATTTTATAGATAGAACCACAGACATGTATGGATAGAACCATAATGATTCACGAAAAAAATATTATAAAAATAATAATCTTCAATTTACAAACAGAAATTGATAAAACAAAATCATTTTCAAATTTCCCACCAAAAACGTCACGTGACGTCACTAGCCAATATTCAATACTATCTGTCGACTGAAGTTAGTCGCACTTGCATATAAAATATAAACAATGACGTCATAAGCTCAAAGTGGCGTTTGAGGTCACGTGACAGTGAGTACTATTTTTAACATTTTAAAATAATTATATTTAATTTATTGTGATTGATTTCGACAAAAGAATAATATTTTAGGTGTTTAAATGTTTTCCTTGATACTTTAAACATAAATTTATTTTAATTTACTGATACTGTCAACATCCCTATTCCCGGAAACTGCCTATATACGCTGCCTAAACGACAGCCTTATTATAACACATTCAAAACCGTTGTCATAGAAACTGGTTCTTACCTTTGTTGAAATACTTATTCTATTTCCGAAGGTAAATATGCGAAAATCCTATTACACTGAGAGTGGATTTGGCCAAATATCATTTACGCAGAAAATGTTCCTTGAATACTTGATGAAATATTTATGAGTGAATGATCACGTAAGAAAGCTAAAAATAAAATCAACGTTTATAAAACGCAATGATGTAAACTTAATTTTGCTGGATTATAATGTTTAAAACCTATAATTGGCTATGACAATCAGATATTATGACGTATCATTCGCAGGAACAATCTTTATATTCCTATCGATGCGCAATAAGAGCGAAACGGACCCTTTACTTAACGAGGACAGCCGAGTGACGTAGTTTTCAGACTTATTGCCGAAGACCTACAGCTTTTTGTTATCTGTTTAAGCTGATTCTACGTCATCAATAGACAGTACGGACATGTGTGCAATGGAAGAAGCTATGGAGATATGGTCTTCCTGTTGGAGGTCGACTTCTAATAATACTGACGGCATTCATGGATGGCAGGGTATTTTTACTGACTAGATTCCTTCGATTTATTTTTGGATATGAGTGATGCGTTTTGGTTTGATTGACGTCCGTGGGCAGCAATTACCACTCAAGTGCCATGTCTGCACTTTTGTCGCTATTCATAATATAAAAAATACTAAAGTAAGGAAAGCAGGAAACCACAGGAATTTTCCTTATCGCTATGAACAAAACCGAAAATTTGTATTGCATTGCCAATACCCCAATACATAACTTATTATTTTCGTTATATTCGAGCATAAAGTCATAACTCACGAAATAATCCTCTAGCCTCAATAAAAAGGTCACAAAAGGTTAGCAGTGGGAGGAAAATTGTTTTGAATATTTTTATATTAATAATAATATTCCAACGCCTACGGAGCTGGTGAGGCCCTCGAACGATTTTTACGGATGCTTAACACTGTGATGTTCACTCGCCATATTTTAAAGACTGAAAGGTCAAGGGTGTAATTTGCAGTTCGAACATGGATAAATCTGGTCAAGTGTTGGTCGGAATGACGTTATAAAGATATCTAAAAATCAATCCAACATATCGACGTAGGATAATAGAACAAGGCTTCTCTGTTTTGTAACTTGACAGCGGAGTTTCAAAATTGTAGTTCGAGTTCGAGACTCACTTCACTTCGCAAGTGCGTACTAGATGATTAGAGAATGACATATCAATATGATGCAAGTTCGCTTTTGTTTTGTAACTTGACAGCGGAATCCACGATGAGTTTCAAAATTGAAGTTCGAGTTCGAGACTCCCTTCACTTCACAAGTGCGTACCTACCAGATGATTAGAGAATCACATATCAAGATCTCGGACTCGAACTTCAATTTTGAAACTCATCGCGGATTCCGCTGTTAAGTTACAAAACAGAATAGTCTTGCTGTAACCGATTGATTTTCCCTCTTGACATCAAATATCGTATTTAATATAAGCCATAACCCAGCTTTAGGCGCTTGCTGAAAGACTTTACACTCATCAAAGTTAAGACAAAAGCTCTCGTGTAACGAGTGTATGACGCTTTCGGTATTACCTGCACGGTGTCACGTGCGCGCCTCCGGACCACGCGTGACTTCATTGCCGTGTAGGGTGACCAGCATGCAAAGAAATCTATAGCCATATTGGGACGGATTAGAATCCTAACCCCAAACTCATTCCGGATGGTTGTCGTAAGATGTGTATTTCCATAAAAATATAGTCAAGAAACTAGCAGACAAGTAACCTGATGGTAAAGAGGAGAAAAAATTATTATAAAGTGACTCCAATCCATTTGTGACGTATTGACAGTGGCGTTTGTCGGTGACATTGTCTGTCAAGGAGAGCCGTGTCACTGGCAATCGCGCAGCTCTGGTAATCCTGAACCGAACCAAGCGATTAATAGAGCTGCGCGATTGCCAGCGACACGGCTCTCTTTGACAGAAAGTGTCATCGAGAAACGTCACTGTCAATACTTCACCCTCTCTTTACATACAATATCATTGTGCACACCATTAATGATGATCCACTACTGAGCACGGGTTTTTCCTCTTGCAGAGGCCTAGAGCATACTCCACCACGCTGTTCCAGTTCAGATTGGTGGAAAAAAGGTTAAATTTTAATCGTGGCATATTGTACATGAAATATTTTGAAGCGTGCGCACCCTACAGCGCTGCTGCTGCCCTCACACGGGGTTAATGAGCTGACGATCATGAAAAATGACACGAGGGCGCATGACAACATATCCATACGTAATTTTAGTCAGGATGAATATTTTTGTGCTTGTTAAATCTGTAAATTAATACGCGAAGGGAAAACCTTTGTTGCTACCACTTTTAGGAATAATGCGCGCTCGCAGTCTGACATTAGGTATAGGTATTTATTATAAGTACTATTATTTCTTCTGTTGTGTAGGTAAAGATTTTATGAAAAAATATAAAGGAAGCTTTAACTTTATTATGAACGTTATTTTGCTAATATTGTACCAAATACATGAATTAGTGAAAATAAAATATACTTTACGTCATTGTGAAGTACCCACTTTTGATAAAATGAATGTAAGTTCGAATTTTGATCTCAGAAAAGCCCATCACCCTATCGACATCATATTATACTTGATATGATGACGTCACGCCAAGTCTGCATCACGCTATTGGTTGCATTTATATAATTTACGAACATGATCAATCGGAGAACGATTGCTCCTGTCTACGTTCTGTCATGTGTCCGTTTCGACTACCTGGACAAAGACGAGAGATCTCGCTGAACTATTATTAAACTGCAAGCATCGACTTTTCTCTTTTGTAATATCAAAGTACGCAGTTTACTTGATGTCAAGTCGCAGTTGAAAGTTATAATCAACCTCAGAAATGACCGCCGCGCAGTCTGCGACAGTAGGTAGTATTACCCCAGCCGAAGTTGGATCGTCGCGGTTATGAGAGTACTCACCGACTTGCTGACGTTCTAGAAAGACTAACTTAGGATCTAACAAGTCCCCAAATATCGAAATGCATAAGTTTGCTGGAATCCTTTTGTTAGTAGCATTAGTTTAAAACAGCCTCTGGATGTTCGTTTAAATGTTTAAAAGTTCTGTTCAGAAGTGAAAATAAAATTTTAAAACGCCTGATTGAAGTAGTAACAAATAGTCCCTGATGTGGTTTTCAATTGTGAACATAGGATAGTGATTGGTTAAGACTTGGGGTGGTTTTAGCTATGTTGAGGGCTTAGAATACTGACCCCAATCCTAGTAAGCGGCGACTAAATCCGGCCTGCTGGTGGTAGAGCCTCTCGGAGGGATTATATTGGTAATATTTATTTTAATTGTTAATTAATACCATTATTACTATTATTATGGATAACCATGGGGTTCGCCTGGATAGCTACCACCCTTGAGCTTGAGTCAACCGTCAAATGACTTTTCGTGTTCCGGCTGAGGGCTTGAGAACCACTTCTTTATTTCTTGGCCGGCAACGCATCAGTGATGGCTTTGGTGTTGCTGATGTCCATTGGCGACGATAGCCACTTACCATCAGGTGGATCGTCAACTAGTTTGACGGCTATTTCCATAAAAAAAATGTAAAATTTTTACTAATGCGGCTAGTTGGATAAAAGTTACTTATAAGTCTGCCATGGGCGTAGCCAGGGGGGGGGGGTTTCGGGGGTTCAAACCCCCCCCCGAAAAGTTAAGGACTGAAATTTTTATGTGGTAATAAACCCTTAAAAAACATTTTTGTAGACGTCATTCCGAATCGAACGAGCTATTGCACATATTTTTAGGAGCTTTATTTCTATTAAACACGTTTTTGAACTTTTTGACTAAACTAATAATAGATGGCACTACATAGGTACGTCGTGAGAAAAAATAAAGGCTCAATTTTCTTTAGGGTTATTTTATGTACTTTTAGTCGTATTTTCTTGAAACAACCCCCCCCCAACTTGAAACCCCCCCCGAAACTAAAACCTGGCTACGCCCATGAAGTCTGCATACCCATGTCGTGGGTAAGCATTCGATATTATTACAAAAATATAATATACGTATGGGGTCTTTCTCCACCATCTGTAAATAAACTTGTCAATTGCGAGTTAAACTCGCTTGGAGAGGGTTCCGTACGTTGATTATGTATTCACAGTTATTTTTCTATTTTATTTTATTTTCGGAGTAAATTGGCTGTGAACGGCAGTCGCCCAGTAGTTGGATAAAGTCAAGGCATCCCTCCGACCGGCTTCCGAACTGGAGTAGCAAGATGTGGCATTCTTAAGTCTGTTCAATGTAAGGAGAGATTGTCTGATAATTGTATTTGGCCCATTAGCAACCATAGTGAGTGGCAAAGCCCTAGCTACACCTCTGTTTAATTCTTTTCTACCTCAAGCATCCACCTAACATTAAAAATATTATCGTGAACTCGTGACCCACGTACCTATGTCAAAACATCAAAAAATCCATTGGATATTGTTACTTTTGTATCATAAAATAAATGAGTTATGTCGAAACAACGCAAAAAATTGTAATGAAAATCTCAGTAATATCACCTTGAGCCTTTGTGAAAATCCGCACGTCACGCGCAAATGTCGTAAATACTCAGCAGACGTCTCAGTAGACCTATAACCTGGATATATTCAATTTTAGGAAACATACGGGATTTTATTCTGTGCGTTTACTGTCAAAATAATATTTTGGAAAGTTGACAATCGTGTCAGTAATACATTAGACATCACAGATAACTGAAGTTGAACAGAAAAATAATAATTATTACGTTGATTCTATTTGCTTAGAAGGAGCTTTGCAGCCAGAGTATCTGCTCCGTTTGAGCACACCGTATCGGTTATATTCAAAATTTTACTAACAAAAAATAACCGACTTCAAAGTTACTCAAAAACTACTTCTTTCGATTAAAAAACTCATTGAAATCGGTTGGCGTGATATTGAATTATTCGTCCATTTGTCGCGCTTACTTAATACAAATTTAAGACTTATATGGTTTTATCATGGATGCCATTGTTAGATCTCAATAAAATTTATGTGGGACCACATGATAGGCACCAGCTTTCGATTAAAAAAAGAATCATCCTAATCGGTTCGCCCAGTCCAAAGTTCTGAGGTAACGAACATAAAAAAAATACAGTCGAATTGAGAACCTTCTCCTTTTTTTGAAGTCGGTTAAAAATAGATTTGCTCTTGGCTCAACCTAACGTCTCGGGAGAGAAACTGTGAGATCGGTTGTGTTACAATTATATTCCCGTATGATCACAATGGGCTCGTATAAAGTAGTAAAAGTTACTTGGGCGTTACCCGCTACGTGCAGGCCCTCATGTTGGCAGGGACATGTTGTTACCTGGATGTATTGTATGTTTGTTTGCTCAAGCTCCGTTTGCTAAGATTTCATTAGCAGTGGGTTGAATGTTTATACTCATAGTTAATTTATTGAAAATTGCCTTAGCTGTTGATGGCTTCCGTGTTGGACATGGACACCCTGGTTAATGTGATGATTGTTCCTGATAATTTTGTTTCTGGTTATTATCATATTTTGCATGCTGCAGGAGAGTACCTTCAAACGCTTGGCAAGTGGCTGTAATGTTTGCTAAGCCTGTAAAATTATACAATAATAAATAAATAATAAATAAATAACTTAATCTGCTGGCATGAGATTAAGGTCAGTATTCCAGGTTGTTCCAGTATAGCCAAAGTTACTATTACTAGGGTAACATTAGTATTAGATTAGGTTGTACTGAGCTCAGCGAGAGCGACTTTCAACTGAATGAACTTTAAGCCTTTGTGTTGTCCGTTATTCAGTAGGGTGTCCCAAAACCAGGTGAGACTTAAATTAGTTTACAGTATTTAACACTTGTTTTTTGTCAAGAAATAACGTTAATGTTTTCAAAGGTGGGTAAAGTGTGTCAATTTACATAAAAATAAAAATTAAATAAAATAAAAAAGAAGGTCTACTTACTTACTAGGTATACCAATGGGATAGTAAAATTTTCGAAAAATTATAATATTTTTTTTATAGTATAATCACGCTTAGCTGATGGCTTTCAACCTTCCTTAGAACTGGTAGTGTAGTTAAGGATAATTAAGGTGATGTAATTAAATGCTTTGTTAATTACTCAATTGTTCAATTTTCACCCTTTAGTAATAATTTTCCGCACAAAAAAATTCCACACCGAGTTGCTTGATTACAAAAATTCCGATCGGAATATTTCCGAACAATTTGAAACGTATTTCGTATCATATTCATTTTTGATTTAAAATCAGCAACGCGTCTGATTACGACCTTTTTACGACATCAACTGGTAAAGGATCGTAGATGCTTTATATGTCACTTCCCGCATAAATCTTCATGCTGTGCAAAGCAACACCGACCTTGTAACAATAATGATAAAGTTGTTTTTAGCTATCGTCAGTGTTGAGTTTCATCGTTTTGTTAGGGATATTGAAACAGTATTAAAAGACAAATTATAGTCGCCAGTCCGTTTTCAGCTCTTTAATAAACGGTAAGTTCATTTTTTTTCGGTGGAGTAAATTTGCGGGGCACGCATAAATAAGCCGTCCGGCGTAATTTATGGTCTGCGTAGTTACGCGATATTGATTTTGTGAAAGGGAACTATTGGTAATTGTGGAAAATGTTTCAGTGATAATTTATATCTATACAAATTAATTAAATTACTACGAGTAGGCTTTGAAGGAGAGGTAGAAAGTTAAGTAGAAATAAATTCGACCACGATTTGAAAAAATAGATGTCTAAGTGCTTGTTCACACTGTACTTTCGGGTGCGGTCGCGGGCGAGGTCGCGAAATATCAAACCTATATGTGAGTGTTCACACTGAACTCGCAGGCGCGGGCGCGGGCGCGGGCGCGGGCGCGGGCGCGGGCGCGGGCGCGGGCGCGGTCGCGGTAAACGCTACATACACCGCGCGCGCGTTTTGGTGTGAACACTTTCATAGTAGCTCATATGTTTGATATTTCGCGACCGCGCCCGCGCCCGCGCCCGCGCCCGCGCCCGCGCCCGCGCCCGCGCCCGCGCCCGCGCCCGCGCCCGCCCCCGCTTGCGAGTTCAGTGTGAACAAGCACTATGACCTACTATTAAAGTGTTCACATCAAAACACGCGCGCGGTGTATGTAGCGTCTACCGCGCCCGCGCCCGCACCCGCGCCCGCGAGTTCAATGTGAACAAGCACTATGACCTACTATGAAAGTGTTCACATCAAAACACGCGCGCGGTGTATGTAGCGTCTACCGCGCCCGCGCCCGCGAGTTCAGTGTGAACAAGCACTATGACCTACTATGAAAGTGTTCACATCAAAACACGCGCGCGGTGTATGTAGCGTCTACCGCACCCGCGCCCGCGAGTTCAGTGTGAACAAGCACTAAAGGTTTTTGAAATAAGATAAGAGAGTAGACATTGAAAATAAATTGCCACAATTGTCTTTGGTTCAATGTAATTTCAATGTCAATTATAACCAAAAGCATGGAGGATAGAGTAGACGGAGAGCCATCTCTGTGTATGAAAAGTGTCCGTACAAACTCGTGCAATAACAGGTGGCGCTGCGGTGCGCTAAATAGTTGAGGTTTTGTATACTGGCATTGATTATGGAGGGTACTATGAAATATTTTAAATATCTGAACTCAGCAAACTTCAATCCGTCTACAACAGCTACGTTCATATCGCTATTTCTCAGACACTAGCGCCATTTTGGAATGGCCATTATTGGAACCTCTTTTTTCAGTAAACAGCTGGACACTTTTTCAACTGTCCCCTCATATGAGATGGCTCTCCTTCTACTCTATCCTCCATGACCAAAAGAAAAAAGACGAACCCTTTCTAACTGCCTCTAACATAATATTAGAGCGATAGAATAATAAATCAATGTTCAGTCAGAGGTTGTTGACTAGTTTAAAACAATCGCGTACGATGCTTCTACTAGTTTATTTTTCATCGACTTCAAAAAGGAGAAGGGTCTCAATTCAGTTGTATTTTTTATATACCTAATAGCCAATCAAAAGCCTGGACTACTGGGAAAGATACGTATATTACGTACTTACGTATATTCTGCAACGGAAACTTTGCCAGAGATTAACTTAACTATTAATTTTGAATTCAACTAATGATGCTTCTGACCCCCAACAAAGTTATTAAGACAAAACTCGATTGAACCCGTTATCCGCATTCATGCATCAGGGATTTTTATGGGAGTAGGGCAGATTCAACTAAATGACATATTATATTATCAGGTTTATTTAACCTTAGAATAATGTTGATTTCAGTTTTTAATGTCAGATAACTTCTTTTCGGCTAAAATAGCCGTTGCCATTGGACGACACAATCTCCATTAATATTTCCGTTATACCAATTAACTACTTACTGAAGTCTGGTTGAACAAAAAGTTCAAACTACCAAATTATATTTGTAATTTATTACAGCTTTTCGTGGATTCGGCAAAATTTATTTATTTATTTATTTATTCATCACACACATCTATCATTACAGGTTAAAAACCCAATGCGACAGAGTGGCCCTTAAAAATTAAACTTTTAAATATTTACTACAAAAGCTTAAAACTACAACTAAATAATAACTTTATTACGAATCATAACATAGAGTAATAAATATAGTACCTTTGCGAACTCACTCAGGATTCAAATTGTCGCAATTCAGTAACAAAACAATGAGTTAAAGCCGTACAACGCTCGCAATGAAATTCAAAACTTGTGTTACAAAAGTACTTGCGGTGTTTCACCGTAATGCACGCCTAGGCTGTTGGACGCACAAAAGTAAATTGAAATAAATATTTCCTCTCACACGTTGTAACAGTATGTAAATAGTAGTAGTTAGTAGTTAGTTGTTCTTTCTTTTATATTGCATAAACATACGTCTTACCAAATCAGTACAAAAATCTTAAGTTACGAAAAAGGTCCGCTCTGGGGCCAAAATTTAACCAAAGTGCCAAAGGCCTGCTTCACATTGACAATTTGTGTGCATATTAAGCGTGTGTGTGTGTGTTAAATGCATGGTAGTAGTGTCTGTAATTTTTGTTACGTATTTCTAATGCGTATGGTATAAAAATATTAGCTTTCTGCACTTTTGAAGTGAAAACTTCTTTAGTACAGGGATGACTTGAAATTTTATGAAACGAAACTGTCCAGTAAAAAGAGACAAACACATAAATTCTAAAGTGAGATAGGAAGCATTGTACAGGGGTAGGGTAGGGGAGTGAGGGGTAGGGGAGCGGAGCGGGGCAGAGCGGAGCGGAGTGAAGTAGATTAGTTGTAAGGCGTTAGTTATAGCTAGCATAACATACATAATTTGTAACGTAATTCACTTAAATAAATCAGTAGTAACTCAGACACCGACTCGTTTGATTGTGCTACCGCACACCGCCTCGCATGGCGACCCTGCCAGGATAGCATGGTGTCGAAATTCGAGAGCGCTCGCCGCGTTTGCGCTTGCCGCGTCGTGCGATGGGAATCTTTAAAATACACCGTAAATACACGTAGTTAAATATACCAGCGCTAAAAAATAATATACTGCAGATCCTGGAATAATGAGCTTGTAGTGCAGTGCTGCCCAGGAGGAACATTGAGTGACCGACGCATGTGTGGTCTGCCGCCGCCCAGAAGCTGCTATGCCCACCGTGGACGGAGGGGCAAATAATTAAAAATCCTGTTGCGGAAGTATTCGAAGCTGCCTGATGATGTGGAGCGCCAAGAAGACCAGAGTCCCGGGCCCCCGGAGCCCCACAGCCCGCGAGCGTACGAGTATAAAGTGCAGTGCAAGTGTAAAAATAATAATTTCTAGTGTGTGTGTGCGAGTAATATAAATCATTTTTTTAAACGTGGAAATAACGTGATGTAATAACAGATAAGCGTGATGTGACTTTTATAATTTAGTAAATCTTAGAGACAATATAATGCGTTATGATTAATTGATAGAAACTGTGTATGTTGATTTTATTTTATTATGCTAGGTAATAATGATATACAATGTATGACATGTGAATTAAGAAATGTTTATCTCAAACTAAAATCTATTAAAGAAAATTTATATAAACTTAGTTACAATAGAAGAATGACCAAATTATTAAATCAAAAATTAGAAGAGGCATCCTTGGATTTTGCTTTATTTTTATCTATTACAAATATATTAAAGGAACAAATAGATAAAAAAGAGATTAGTGGTAAAGATTTAATCGATATTCAATCTTATTGTGATGGTATTAAGGAAATTTATGCATTAATAGAAAATTTTTGTTCAAAATCATATAATACAAGTTCAAATAGCGAGATCGAGTCAAAGAGTGTAACCATGGAAAGTTTTGACTTAAAAGTTGCCCTTACCCTATTGCCCTGTATGAACGATGAGGAAGCAACTACTAAACAGCTCATCGATAACATAGAATATTATGATTCTATAATAAAATCAGAATCAAAACCGAATTTAATTTCTTTTGTTTTAAAGAGCCGACTGTCGCAGATGGCTAAACTGAAGCTGCTTCCATCATACTCCTCTGTTCAGGAACTTTTACAGGACATGAGAAAAGAGTTGCTGCCTAAAAAATCCGCTACTGCAATCCAGTTCCAGATGCAAAGTATTCGACAAGGTGACGACCCTACCGACGAATACGGTAAGAAATTAGCCGATATGTTTGTTAATCTAACAATTGCGCAGTCTGAAGGAAATTCTGAAACATGCAAAATTTTAAGGAAATTAAATGAAAAGCAGGCTGTAAAACGATTTTCGGATGGTTTGCGCAATCGTCGGATTAGCACAATTATTGCAGCCCGGAACTATGATTCACTAAAAGATGCTATCCAAGGAGCAATGGATGAAGAGATAACGTCTTCACCAAGCTCAGCTGATATATTTACGTATAATCAACGTAAAAAATTTCACAATTTCAGTAATAGGGGACGTCCATCATTTACTCGGCCGGTGCACCCGACATCTTACTACAACCGTGGTCAGCGGACCTTCCAACCTCGAGGACATGGAGCCTACCGTGGGACACCGAGTACCAGTCGAGGCCAGTACCGAGCGACCGGTACCAGGTATTTCCGAGGATTTCGAGGTAAATCTAATAATTTTCGAGGAAACCTAAGGAACGCTAACCCTAATAATCCTGACGTTCACATCATAAATGAAACAGTGCCTAGATCTGATGAACAAAATTTTGAGATTCCAAACCAGTTTTTTCGCGAACAATAATGTAATTTTTACCTGCGATAATACTTGCTCAATAAACTTACACGTGGATAAAAAAGCGCATTCTTGGTTAGTTGACACCGGCGCGTCAATTTCAGCCTTGAAGTTACGCGTCGCATTAACATTGCAAGTTCCAATACATAAAAGTACCTTAGTCATCAACGGAATTGGTGGAAAATTAAAAGCGATCGGTTTTGTTTATTTAGATATTTTCGAATGTGGTCAAAGATTTAGTCATAAGTTTTACATTTTTAATGATTTGCCATGTAAATATGATGGAATTCTAGGAAAAAAATTTCTTTCTACTTATAACGCGACATTGAATTTTCAGAATAATACGTTAACATTATTTTCTAATAAAAATGTAAAAGTTATCTTGCCTTTGCTAGTCAGCAAACAATCATTTTTCATTCCGGCTAGATCAGAAACCTTCCACTTTGTGTGCACTGATCAAGTCGAAGACTTTTTGGTATGTTCTACTCAGTTAGAGGAAGGAATTTTTGTAGCAAGTACTTTAGTTCGACCCCGATATGGTAAAATACCAATTAAAATTTTAAATACTACGGAAAATGACATCACTCTTGATAAGCTTTCATTAAATTTACACAGAGTCACTGACTATAATATTTGTACCTTCGATAAATGTAATTCACTAGATCAAAACCGTGTAAAAACTTTATTTTCAAGGTTACGACTACAAACACTTAACAGCGAGGAAAGTGTGGCTATTCAAAATTTATGTGCTAAATTTTCTGATATTTTTTATTTACCAGGTGACAAACTGACTACGACTGACATTTATACACATAGTATTTCTTTAAAACCTAATATTAATCCTATATACATCAAACCATATAGACTACCTCACTCCCAGAAGAATGAAATTCAGAAACAGTTACAAGAAATGTTAGATGAAGGCATTATAGAGAAGTGTACAAGTGAATGGTCGAGCCCGATCTTACTTGTGCCCAAAAAAAGTAATATTTCAGATGAAAGAAAATGGCGAATAGTTGTCGACTATCGCAAACTAAATAATTGTATTTATGAGGATAAATATCCTCTACCCAACATAACTGAGATTTTAGATTCACTCTCAGGTTGTGTTTATTTCAGTCATTTGGACATGAAAAATGGCTACTATCAGTGTGAACTTGATCCCGATAGTAGAAAATATACTGCGTTCTGTTCAGGCCAGTATCAAATGAAGCGTATGCCAATGGGATTAAAAACAAGCCCTAATTCTTTTTCTAGGTTAATGAATATTGCTATGTCTGGATTGACATTTGAAAAATGTTTAATTTATTTAGACGATTTAATTGTTTTTGGCCGCAACCTTGAAAATCACAATAAAAATCTAATGGAAGTATTTACAAGATTAAGAAAAGTTAATCTCAAATTAAATCCGGAGAAGTGCGAATTTTTGAAAAAGGAAATGCTGTATTTAGGACATGTTGTATCGAGCGAGGGTGTGTTACCTGATCCTGAAAAAATTATCGCTATAAAAAATTACCCAGTACCTAAAAATTCTGATGAAATAAAAAGATTCGTTGCATTTGCTAATTATTACCGAAAATTTATTTGTAACTTTGCGGAAATAGCCTATCCTTTGAATTATTTATCACGTAAAAATGTACCTTTTGTTTGGGACACAAATTGTCAAAAATCTTTTGAATTATTAAAAGAACGTATTAGTTCCCCCCCTGTTTTACAATATCCCAATTTTTCAGAAAGTAATAAATTCATTCTTCAAACCGATGCATCAGGCTACTCATTAGGAGCAGTCTTGAGTAACGGAGATAACAGACCCGTTGCATTTGCGAGTAGAAGCTTAAATAAATCAGAGAAAAACTATGCAACTATCGAAAAAGAGCTTCTCGCTATAGTTTGGGCGATAAAACATTTTCGTCCATACTTATACGGTCGCAGTTTTATCATCAGAACCGACCACAAACCCCTTATTTATTTATTTAGCATGAAAGACCCTTCAAGTCGCTTAATTAAATTTAGATTATTGCTTGAGGAATATGACTTTAGTGTAGAATATGTCAAAGGATCAGATAATGCACCTGCCGATGCCATGTCACGTATTAGTTTAACTTTGAATGAATTAAAAGAAATGAACGAAACAATAAACATCATGACTCGTTCTAAATATAAACAATTTAGTTCTCTGAATTCTTCGGAGCCTATAGTTTCTCAAGATGATCGGCCCGTACAACCGAAGATCGTGGAAACATATAGTAAACCGAATGAATCAGTTGAATTAAAAATGATAAATAAACGAGATTTACTACGTTATAGAAATATGCAAGTGATAGATTGTGAAAATGAAAGATTTCTCTATGTTTTGAATAAAAAGATAATTTACTTTAAAAATCTAGACTCTTTATCGCATATCTCGCCAAGCGAATTTGTGAAAGAACTAGAAAATTTTTGTAAAAACGTCGACGTAGGAATAAAAGAAATATATATATTGAAAAATAAGGATAATAATATATTCATAGAGAAATTATTAAAAGCAATTAAAGATCCAAAATGTACATCAAAACTAAGTTTTTGTGTATTACAGGATGTAAAAAGAATAAGTGATAGAGACCAAATAAGAGTTATACTGAATGATTTCCATCTCTTGCCCACTAGTGGCCACGCGGGCATGAGAAGGATGTACAATAACGTGAGAAAATATTATTTTTGGCCAGGTATGGAAAACGATATCCGGCAATTTGTTAGCAAATGTGAGAAATGTCAAAAATACAAGTATTCTATCCCCGTCAAAGAGCCGATGGTTATTACAACAACAGCGAATTATGCGTTTGAAAAAATTTTTCTTGACCTTGTAGGACCTCTTGAAAGGGACAATAATAATTACTCGTATGTTTTGACATTACAATGTGAACTCAGTAAATATGTGGAAGCGTATCCTTTAGTGTCCAAGAAAAGTGACGAAGTAGCTAGAGCCTTCGTTGATAACTTTATTCTTAGATATGGGGTACCGCGCCAGATTGCTACAGATAAAGGCACCGAGTTCCTGTCAACAACATTCCAGGAGGTATGTAAGTTATTAAATATAGAGCAATTAAACTCTACTGCATACCACCACCAGAGCATCGGATCGCTGGAGAACACTCACAAGCACCTCGCTGCTTTCCTTCGGATCCAGTCTGAAAACCGATCAGGTACGTGGAGCTCATGGTTACCTTTTTGGAGCTTTTCCTTTAATACGTCTGTACACTCTGAGACGAAATTTACGCCATTTGAACTCGTATATGGTAGGAAATGTTCTCTTCCCAGTAATTTATTAGGTGACATGGTAGATCCATTATATAATTACGACAGCTACCCATGTGAATTGAAATATCGTATTCAATCGTCACAAAAAGACGCAAGAAAAAATTTATTATCAAGTAAATTTAATAGAAAAATTAAATACGATACAAAAATTAACCCTATAGTGTATAAACCTAACGATTATGTGTTAATTAAGAATGAAGTAGGAAATAAGTTAGATAATGTTTATTTGGGCCCATATAAAGTTTTAAGAGATTTGTCTCCTAATTTAGAAATAGAAGTAAATGGTAAAACAATATTAATACATAAGAATAGAACTAAGTTGTATGTGAAACCCACATAATTACTATAATAAACCTATACTTGCTATTAATATACTATATATTTTACTATACTTACTACTTATTGCCTAATTATAGAAACTGTTACTACTATTTCTACTTATCAAAAAAAAAAATAGATAAGTATCCAATCTATTTTTTTTTCACCCTACCATTGGTGGTGTAAGGCGTTAGTTATAGCTAGCATAACATACATAATTTGTAACGTAATTCACTTAAATAAATCAGTAGTAACTCAGACACCGACTCGTTTGATTGTGCTACCGCACACCGCCTCGCATAGTGAAACCTACATTTATCATCTTCCCGAAATTTTACATTCGTCTCATTATCTTGAAAACAAAAATTTTGAAGGTTTCAATTCTACCACGTGTGAATTGCACACATTTCAATTTTTTTCTTTATGTAAACTGTAATTAATGATGATAAAAAGTGATAGCTGTTGTTTTTATGGGATAGGTATAGGCAGTAATTTAAATTGAATAATTTATTGGAACAATATGAACCCTTTTAGTGTTACATAAAAAAGTGTGTTCAACGTTCGACAAGAAAATATTTGAATAACAGCCGAGTCGGTTGTTGGTAAAAATCTGAATTTCAAATAGTACCCCGCGCACGATGGAATGTTTTTATAAATATTTATATCGGACACTCCGTCTTTCTCTATTTAATTACCAATTTAACAGCTTGCTTCTTTTCTTTCAACCCGAGCTAGCGGGTAATAACTTTTATTAATGTTATTGTAGTTTGAAGATGCGATTTGAAACCTACATAATCGCGGACTCCAAACATTATAATCTAAATTTTACTAACAAAAAATAACCGACTTCAAATTCTCAAAAACTACTTGTCAGATCTCGTTCAAATTTATGTGGGACCACATGACAAGCACCAGCTTTCTATTAAAAAAAGAATCATCGAAATCGGTTGACGTGATATTGAGTTATTCGTCAATTTGTCGCGCACATCTTAACACAAATTTACGACTTATGTAGTTTTCTCATGGATGCCATTGTCAGATCTCAATAAAATGTATATGGGACCACATGACAGCCATCAGCTTTCGATTAAAAAAAGAATCATCAAAATCGGTTCGCCCAGTCCAAAGTTCTGAGATAACAAACATAAAAAAAAAAAAAATACAGTCGAATTGAGAACCTCCTCCTTTTTTTGAAGTCGGTTAATAAATAGAAATGGGTACTCCTGATTTTTGTGAGTAATTTCACCATGAAAATGGTTTATTGCAACTGGGTGTAAATCTCGGTATAACATACATAAATTGTGAGTATTTGATTGTATTCAAATATTAATACTTACTCTATATTGTTGTTTTAGGTACAAACAATTTTGAGGGTGCTTACTCAGGCCCCTGCGCTAGGGAGAACAACGTTCTAAGTCACTGTTAGAATTGACAATTACTAAGATATCTATACTAATATATAAAGAGGAAAGATTTGATTTTTTGTTTGCATTGAATATGCTCCGAAACTACTGAACCGATTTGAAAAATTCTTTCACTGTTAGGAAGCTACACTATCCCCGAGTAACATAGGTTATATTATATTTTCAAAAAAAATAGGGTTCCTTAATAAAACTCCAATAATGTAACCCAAGGTGTATAAAAATAAGAAAACCGAAGCAAAGCGAGGGCGGTTACTCGTTATGAATATTGTGTAAACGTCCAACATAATTATAAACTCAGAAACTTTTTTGGAAAGAATTTTGTTTTCTGAAACAAATCCAGTAGTTAATAATAAATAAGTAGTGACCACCGAATAGGAATAATGTCTTAAGCGATTCTGCTATAATAGGCAACGTTAAATTAAAGATCTTTTTACTAGTACATCGACGAAGTTATGTAGGTAGTTTATAAAAAACGCGCGGTCTTTTCCTTTCTCAATACTTGCGTGCTTAATAACTTTTTAATAATGTGATATTTTATTCCTTCTTTCCAACCAACTAGCGCTCTCTGTCAGTTTATTTCAACTCAGGTGTAGCAATTATAGCGACGTCGTAGTGTTCGACGTTTTCGATAGATGGCGTTGTCTACAGGTAATTTATTAGGTTAATATTCTAGCCATATTTCTTGTTTTAATGTAGGTATACAACTCAAGTATACAATTTAAACATAAATGTAACACAAAGTCTAATACTTCTAGTTGCATCAACCAATTCAATATGCATTTTTTACTACATTCTTCCATAATAGTTTTCTTCTTTTTTTAGGATTTCGTAGTCAAAACGGAACCCATAAATATAGTCCGCAGCATAGCCCTAGAGCTAGAAAGCTGCAATTTGGCACGAATATATTGATTAATACTATAAAGTCGTAGAATAAAATCTTAAAAACTTTGTTTTTAGAGTCCCCTACAGTAGGTATATTTGAAAAGGTCTTCCAAAAATACTATCGGTCTTCTAAGAACATTTTTGGAATTAAGGGTCTGTTTGAGAAATATTTGGATTTAAATGCTAATTTTGGTTAGAGTCAAGTCCCACCCCCCCTGCTGGCTAAACTGTTACAAGTGAAAAAATTGTAAAAATAGTTTTATATGATGAATTTACAAGGAATACTATCACGGCTATGTTGGCATAGTAGTCAATGAGTAATAGTCGATAAACTTACTCCTTCGGAACCGTACCTACATTGCGCGTGGCCCGTTTTTTTTTAAGCCTTGAGCAGGCAAAGTGATCATCGGCGCTCATTGCAATTAGCAACACAAGGGGCGTCACCAATAAGTTGCCGGCCTAGAAGCACATCGGTCATAGACGATATATCCGCTTTTTGAAGGACCCCGTGTCATAGCTTAGAGAAAACACCGATGCAGGAAGTTCATTCCATAGTCAAAAAATTAAAATGTGTGCAATTCACACGTGGTAGAAGTGAACCCTTCAAAATTTTTGTTTTCAAGATAATGAGACGAATGTAAAATTTCGGGAAGATGATAAATGTAGGTTTCACTACTCCGCTCCGCTCCGCCCCGCTCCGCTCCCCTACCCCTCACTCCCCTACCCTACCCCTGTACAATGCTTCCTATCTCACTTTAGAATTTATGTATTTGTCTCCTTTTACTGGACAGTTTCGTTTCATAAAATTTCAAGTCACCCCCGTACTAAAGAAGTTTTCACTTCAAAAATCCCAAAATTACGAATAAAATATGTTATTTCTATCTCTTTTTTTATACCAAAAAATAAAATCTGACTGATAAAATTCAATTGAATTTACAAAGTCCAATGTTTCGGCAGAAAGGACGCATTTTAATTTAAATGTGTAGTCAAACTCCGGTGTCCCAATTGGCCGTTTCGGGACATTACATTGGTACAACGACCGAAATCCTCAGAAATAGCAATTTTAATTAACTTCCGTGTTTCCTTTGATTGTAAGTAAATATTAATTACAGCTAGGCAGTTATACTAATGCCGATCTTGCCATCTCTCGCTGTCTCTACTCTCTTGTCGCTTATGTTTATCTATAAATTATCACTGACGACCTGTGCGGCGTGATGGTTGCCATGCCGGATCGCCGCGCCAAGGGTTCTGGGTTCGATTCCCAACGAGGCGGTTTGAATGAGTTTGAATTTCTGTTCTCGGTCTGGGTGTGAATGTTCTTGTCTCTGTCCTGCGACTTGTGAATGTAATTTTTTTATCAATAAATGGATGGATAGATGGATGGATGGATGGATGGATGGATGGATGGATGGATG
Organism: Thymelicus sylvestris; assembly: GCA_911387775.1. Lineage (NCBI taxonomy): Eukaryota > Metazoa > Arthropoda > Insecta > Lepidoptera > Hesperiidae > Thymelicus > Thymelicus sylvestris. The sequence goes on along the minus strand of OU426905.1, from coordinate 14,200,485 downwards.
GATGGGTGGATGACTAGCTGACCGGGCAAACGTTGTTCTGGCATATAAATCGCGAGATCTATATCTATATTTTACACAGATTAGGATGTCCCTATGGACACCCTTATCTGTGTAAAATATACTTTACAACCTATTCTCATAACTAACAAATATACACAAAAAAACATAAAAATCGGTCGAGCCGTTTCAGTTGTAAATTGTTTAAAATAAAACAAACATTGTTAGCATCCAGCCCAAATTTTATCAGTAATAATCTAAATTTTACTAACAAAAAATAACCGACTTCAAATTCTCAAAAACTACTTGTCAGATCTCGTTCAAATTTATGTGGGACCACATGACAAGCACCTGCTTTCGATTAAAAAAAGAATCATCGAAATCGGTTGGCGTGATATTGAGTTATTCGTCAATTTGTCGCGCACATCTTAACACAAATTTACGACTTATGTGGTTTTCTAATGGATGCCATTGTCAGATCTCAATAAAATTTATATGGGACCACATGACAGCCACCAGCTTTCGATTAAAAAAAGAATCATCAAAATCGGTTCGCCCAGTCCAAAGTTCTGAGGTAACAAACATAAAAAAAAAAAAAAAAAAAACAGTCGAATTGAGAACCTCCTCCTTTTTTTGAAGTCGGTTAAAAACCGAATGTGAATCGGTTAAAGCATAGTAAACTTATAGTAGGTACTGTTAGTTATTAGATTTAATACGAAAATAGCACCGACCAGTACTACTGTATAGAAGATTTATATCACAAACATACTAATAAAGTAATATAACCGCAGATACGTTGTCCCGGGTTCCCGTCATATCAAAGTTACCGTAACTAATGCTTCCATTTTGTATCTGTACATTTAAAAGGTATTTCTCGTTTAATTTCCAGATAAGCGAGCGTGATATAATATCTTTATTCGGCTGCAAGTGTTGGGAGGCGATATCGCGAGTGAGAAATATTACACCTTATTCGTTTCGCTTTAATTAAAGTTTCGATGGCTGCTCGACGTCCGTTCGAGCGCGATGCGGTATGTTACTGCGAGGGAGACACGTTACGTTTATTTTGGGAAAAAAATTATTTTTCGTTTTCATTTATTACCCTACTACACAAGGGAGTTAATGGTTGTTATGTAGACACTCGCGCTCGCTAATAAATCGGTTTGGCAGTGCAGTATTTTCCACGTCTATTCAAATTTCAACTCAGGAAAAAGTATGGTAGCTAGCCAGGTATAGGCTAGATTTAAATCCCATTTATTAGAGTATCAGTTTATTTTAATACTGATATAAAATTAATGACAATAACAATAATATTGATAATTACCACCACCTTTAAATCGCCATAATCATCATCATCCATTTCCCAATTTTATTTGGGGTTGGTGCAATACGTTTTCCTCGTCCATACTTCCCTATCCGTTGTCATCTTTACACTAACTCTCTTCTTCTCTTATCTTTCATATCATCTTTAACACAATCCATCCATCTTTTCTTTGGTCGTCCTCGTCCCCTTCGTCTATCCATCACATTCATATCCATCACTCTTCTCATCACATGCGTTTCCTCTCGCCTCATCACATTCACATAACACGACATTCGGTTCCCTTTTAACTTTTCTGTCATTTTTGCCACTTTCAAACTTCCTCTAATATATTCATTCCTTACTTTATCCATTCTCGTCACTCCATACATCCACGTCAACATTCTTATCTCTGTGACATGCAATCGTCTCTTATCCGTCTTCTTTGTAGCCCACCATTCTGATCCTTTCACCCTCCTTTAAACCGCCCTAATACTGCTTAAAAATTATTTACAATTTTCACGCTAGACAGTATTATACCACTACGCAACGCAACTAAAAGCAGTCAGCGTGGAAATTGGAGCGGCTTTCAATAACTGAACTGATCAATTACAGCTCCAACTGAACTGGTAGTGACTGCTTTGCTCCTTGGGACGTCACTAGCTGATCATTTTGCACATTACTCGTACTATACGATATAGATAGTGTTACAGGTCGCAGCTTATTAAGGTATTGATTATGAATTAAAATCGTCGTTCTTAAATTCCCATGATGCTTTACGTAACGTTCAGGAATTAACATTCTCTTAACGCTAAATTAAAAAAATAAAGCTGTAAAAATATAATTCTTTTTAAACATTTTCAGTAGTCTTAGTGACTCAATCAACCCCTCGCATGGCTCGTCACGAACGACAAACTCGCGCAATAACTCTAAAAATGTCATTAAAAACCCTCCGCTGCTCGGTATTATTTTAAAAGATCTCCCCAACGGAGTAATTTGCATACAGCCCGGATGCCGGACCCTCACAAAAGGGTTTTATCCTGTTTCTTTATACAAAGAATACGTGGTATTGGCTGTCTGTATACTTTTGACGTCACTTAAGTTCAAGGTTTTTTTTAAATATTAATGTAAAAAGTAATATTTAAAGAGTAAGAAACCATACACCTCAAAAACAAACATTCAAATGAATAACATTAGTAGAATGGATATGGTAACTATGGTTATTACACCCTGTTCCTATTTTTAACCGACTTCAAAAAAGGAGGAGGTATTCAATTCGACTGTTGATGATTCTTTTGTTATTCAAAAGTAGGTGCTTTTCATGTGGTCTCAGTTAAAGAGCGAGATCTGACGTTTTTGAGTTATCCCTAATTTTGAAGTCGGTTATATTTTGTCAAGAATTGTTGTCGTCAATCATGTACGACACTATGTGGCTACTATACAATATCATTGGTTGCTAGTTTGCTACACTTTTTGTTAGCTCTCACAAGCGCAGATAGCAGACAACATTGTTGCTTAACATTATGTAGTCATGCACGATATACGACAAACGTCAAGAAATAGGAACAGGGCGTTGAAACGGGTGGTTGATCGATATATTGGAACCTCCTAGGTTGTTACTCAAATCTACATTTGCTAATATTTTTTACCTGGGTGGGTCCTTTGATGGGTATTACAATCCCCCGGGCCCCTTGAGAATTATATATTGCTGTATTCTGTAAAAATAAATAAAAATATGATTATTTTAATTTAGATACAGAAATGTTATATTTTATTATTAGGAAAATATGTTTCACGTAATGGATAAGTTGCAACGCAAAAATATTTTATATAATATTATAGGATGCCCCTCGACCAAGTGGACTGGCATCTGCTGGATTCAGAGGGCTCAGGACCGATCAGAGTGGCGCAAGTTAGGGGAGGCCTATGTCCAGCAGTGGACCTACAAAGGCTGGTGGATGGATAGATGGATGGATAGATGGAATGAAAAAATATTTAGTCAAAATAAATATCTAAATCCACTAACCATAGATAGCACGTGAATATTAAACACGGAACTTCTAAACATTTTATTTCTTGCCGACGAGTAAACCAACTGTACAAGTATATGGCAGATAATATTTTTTGCTGCCGTATTCGTATTCTTTTTCCTGAACACCTTAATGGTTTGCAAGTTTCAAGGAAGTCCGCTCATTATTCTATGTTATTACTGTTTAAAAATTTTATGTTGTAAAGAAATTTCTTTAGAAAAATTTGCTTCAGTTTTCGTATATAACCAAACATTGTATTTTATTTACAGCCTTTTACAACCAAATGATACTAAGAATAAAACTGGCAAAAATGCGATGCTTTAGGAGGGCACGCGAAATTATCTACCTCGTAATTTGAAGGCAGTTTTTTAAAGATAGTTAACTTGTAAATATGGATTGCACATTCATTAACTTAGGCTCCATTCATACTATAAAATTATTTTTTAGTTCTTTTACACATGGCGTTAAAATAACTATAAAAGTTTTTTTTTAAGTTTTATTATGCTTTAGTAATACAATAAAAATCTAATTAATGAAAATTGTTATAATGTGTATTTTTTTAATGCGGATAAAATAATATTTTTATGATTGATAACACATCTAGACATGAATATATTATATTTTCTCAGTAAAGTATACCACAAAAATGTATAGATTTTGGGATAGTGTAGAGCTCATTTCGCTCACCCTGATTAATATTTAAAAATTATTTTAAAAATAAAAATTAGCTTTTCTTTTGTGTTTGCGTTTTTGGTCGCGAGATTTTTGGCGTGAAGCCAACCGTGAGCGTTGCAGTTAGGTTATAATGAAGTTTAGAACGAGTTATTATAATCGAATGCGTAGTCATTAATAAAATACTATGTTTGTAAAGTTATACGACAAAAAGTTCCCTCGTCTGGTCGTCCATCATGAGATTCATTATAAACTGCGGGAACTATGTATGAAGTGCCATCGACCGCGGTTCAGAGATTAGAATGTATTTTTGTATGCACACATGCTATGCGCCCTTGGAGCAAAAATAAAACCATTGTAAAGGCTAGTTTAAAGAGAATGAAATCAATATTAACCTAACACTTACTATAATATTTTTTATTGTAGATTTAACTTATTTCTTAATCCTTCACGCCTAAGATGACATGAATATTTATATATCGTATCGTTTTATATTAAGGCAAGTTGTAATATCCAAGTGAGAGTAAAGGTACAGTTAGTGCCACAAGGTTTGCAACGTTAACACGACGTCATTCCTTTGACAGACTTAATTGCAAGCAGTCGAGTCGAGTGGCCGGCTCATTATCGTAAGGGTGCAGCCCACTCTGCCCACTACACCAGCTGTTTGTGTTACAGATTGTTGGACGTATAAATAAAAGACAATATGGCAAAAAATCTTTTCACTATTGAATAAACAAATTTTACATTGAGATACAAAAAAATCTTGCCTCACCGCCATTGAAGGAAAAAAAGGAAGAGAGAGCAATGTTGCCATTCACAAAACATGAAGTATAAAGGAAGGAGTTGCCATCTGATAACAGATTATATAAAAACTACAGATAATTTAACTTAGCTAAGTTTATGTTTAGTTATGTACTGAACACAGATTGTTATGTTTTTTTAACTAACTATAGAAAATACGCTTACCTCACTAGCCGTCTATATTCGTCTCATAGTGTGCATACGCAGACTATAAATGTTTTAAATCAGTCCTTTGCCTGATTCGTGACCAGTAGCGATCTATCGACCATTCAAAGCCGATTTCCTTCATTGTTAAGTATATTATTATTAAGTAATATTCTTTAAAACGCTGACTAAAATCAAACATTATTGTGATTCTTCTAGGTAACAACAATGATAAAACTCGCGCTAAAAATAATAAGGGCGATCAGTGTACTAATGTATTAGCCAACGTATGGAGCGAGGTGCAACTTTCTTTTAACAGATCTGAGAGTGATCTCAGGATCACTCTGTTGAGCTAGATTTGTGTTTGAATTCACTTCAACTTCTTTAGTACGGGGGTGATTTTAAATTCGATGAAACGAAACTGTCCCGTGACAGTAAAAGAGACAGACACATAAATTCTAAAGTGAGATAGGAAGCATTGTACAGGGGTAGGGGAGTGGTAGGGGAGGGGGAGTGGAGTGGAGTAAAGTGGAGTGGAGTGGAGTGGAGTGGAGTGGAGTGGAGTGGTTAAATTCGAAATTTTACATTCGTCTCATTATCTTGAAAACAAAAATTTTTAAGGTTTCACTTCTACCACGTGTGAATTGCACACATTTTAATTTTTTTGATACGGGCCTTAGTCCTTACATCGCAAACAAACGTTGTCACCCACAAATCTATCAACAGAGACATCAGCGCTACATTGTAAAGAACGCTCGATTTTTTTCTTGAACCCGCCGAAAGAGGGGAGCTTAAGGAATGTTTTTGCATGTTTCGACACGATTGAGCCGGTTTATCGAGCGTGTAGCAGCTGATACGGGCAGATGTTGGGACCAAAGTTTTGTTAACTAAATAGGACTGCATCCTTAGGGAAATGTAAAGCGCGTCGTTTGCAGATAGATTTTTATAGGGAACCTGTGTACGTAAAGTTTGGGGTGTCGACCGTCGAGTTTGTGGAATGAGCAGATTTGTTTGTCGTTCGAAAGGCTACGTCATCGGTGATATAGTTATGTATTGTTTATTTTATCTATTATGTTTTCCTGGTGGCGGCAAACAATTTACATTAGATTTGTTAGGCTTGAGAGCCGATTATTATTTCTCTTTTATTTCGTGGCTGGCAATGAATCTGTGCATATATTAATACTACGGTGTTACTGATTGTCTATTCGCTGCGATGACCTGACCGGGTTTTGCATACGCGTTTATTGGCTCTTTAAATAATATAAAGTACGTATAGTACGGCCGACGTATCTTGGCGCGTCTGAACATAAGCTCTGCGAACTTTAGCGCATGTAACAGAGATAGCGACATGTACATGCTAACGTGTGACTGAGGCATAGTACGCCGCGTACCGAGCTTTGCCGAATTGTGTTACTGCGCAGCCTTCTGCGCGAAGTTCAGACGCGCCAAGATACGTCGGCCGTACTGAACTGTACTGTATTTTCATGTTTTTCTTTTATAAATATGTTACAGTTTAATTGTGTCAGGTGTATCATGGTACCTTCACGTTCAAACTTAATGCAGTAACATAGAACTGCAGTCGTTATACAATATTAAAATTGAAACGCTACATACTCACAGCCCGTCACTAGGACTGCCTGTGTCGTGGACGCAGTAGAGATATTCAAACTCATCATTCAAATTTTCGTCTCGCTGGGAATCGAACACAGGACCCTTGGCACGGCGATCCGGCATGGTAACCATTGCGCCAAATGGCTCGTTTGATTGTAAACAAACTTTTTTGTTCAACCCTTTCTGAACGCATTCATAATGAATGAGGAAATCCTATAGGAATTAATACTCATTTAAAAATTACCACATTCACGCCTGTTTTACATTGATTAATAACTCTACGTCCCACACAATACGCATTAAATTTTAATTTATTTACAACAGTTCAAAGAGAAAAATTATAATTGCGTATAAAAGTATGATCATTGTAAATTGGCCCAGAAAATGAAAGATCGCACTCATATTTCTGCGTCATTGGTCCTCGACCGAATATAAATTTGAATAACGTGGAACAGGATTTGTTCTTAATTTGAATTTCAAATTCTGTAGCGAGGAAAATGTAGCCAGTCAGTAGAAACAGAAAAATGTGCTCATACAAATATAATTAACATAAAAAATAGATAGAATCGGTTAGATTTTTTTTTATCTGAATAGATTCTGCTTCGTTTCGTGTCGTACGTGACTGTACTTTTATTATTTATGGCTCATCGGACTCGTAAGGTCAATAACTCGTGAGCGTAGATATTTTATTGGTATGTTTCTGTTACTTTCTATTTCTTTTGCATCCGCATATACAGCAAAACGTAATTCATTTTTACTGCATAGTAGAGCAGCTAGATTTGCCGTAATGTGAATCAATTTTTAATCTTAAACTAAGGCAGACACGAACTGAGTATGATATACTTTGTGTTGACATATTTTAACTCCCTATGATCAATATTACAGAGTGAGTTCAGCTATTGCGCCCATTGCCAATGATTTCGAGCCTTTTTTATTGTTTTTATATAAACAAAGCTTAAGTGTATAAAAAGTTAAAACTATAACTTTTGCCTCATATAAATTCCTTCAGATTGCAATAACTGGATGTACAAAGGCAAAAAAAAAAAAAATGTTATGACGAAACATTTCCCGAACTGAATATTTTTTATTTTATTTATTTATTTATTTCGAGTAACAGAGACCCATATTTGTTAGTAAGACTTATGACTATGTTAGTACCTAACCTAAACAAAACTAATTTCTAGTATAAGGTAATGTGAGTCACCGCTGCGCCATACCACTAGACACAGCGCAGCAATGACTCACATACCTACAATCTAGCCTGCTGGCAATCATCTTTAGGATGCTGTTGGCACTGCCCCTCAGTCTGCGCACCAGGGACCCGCATCTTTTGCGCATCGTGGCATAGAAGCAGTCTACGCGCGCTGTCGCGAACATCCCTGAATAGTTTTAGTTATTTCAAAATAAAACTGGCATACTTGTTTTCTGTGATTTTGAGAACCAAAACAAGTTTGTTTCTTGTTTGTCGCTGTTTATTCTTCTGGAACTAATAGACTCAAGCAATAGTGTCCTTTAAAAATGTTCATGTAAACGAAATCCGAATAAAAAGTCATTGAATTTCATGAGAATCCTAGCGCCTCATCAGATTTCCTTCCAATGTTTTCACACATTAGCTACAGAACGCCACCGAGCTTGTTCCCCGCCGTGCTTAGCGAGAAGCTCTGTAAAGCTCCGTGAAGTGGTTGAAGCTCACATATCCACGAGATTCGGTTTAAGCAGCTAGCGAAGCGAAAGCGACGAGATTTAAGTGGGTTCGAATCCCCCGTTTTACTGGAGTTATTCTTGGCTCACTGGCAATTTTATGTGTGTTTGTCAATGTAGTATTATAAAAATAAATCTTTTTTTTAACAAAATTCTTTCTGAGTAGCTTCATCTGTAAGAAAGAGTATATAATAGCATCGTAATAAAATCAAATAAAAAGCAGGTATCCGCTGGATTTAGGCCCGTAATATCAATAGCAGTTTAAACTAAATTCTGAGTTTAAACTGTAACTGTAAAAGCTTAAACTCAGAATTTAGTTTAAACTGCTATTGATATTATGGGCCTTAGAAGGCTCAGGACTGGTTTAGGTCTATGGCGTAGATTAAGGGAGGCCTATGTCCAGTAGTGGACCTATAAAGACTGATTGATGCATGGATGGATGGATGGATGGATGCCCGTGGCTTTGTCCACGTTTTTCGGAATAATATTCCAGTATATGGTTTACCTGTGTGCAATATTTCATATTATTAAAAATAATATCATTTAAAAAATGTGAATTTTAAAAGTGTTCTGTAGACACATCTCCTATCACAGTGTGACCGACAGCCCCTCATAGATCGCACAAGTACGCTCTCAGTCATAAGTGTTTACGAACTCCACCAAGAGTGCCGCATCTAACGACTTTTTCTGCATGGCTGTACTTACATGTTTGTTATGTAAAACTTTGGTACACAGAATAAAAAAAGCAAACACAGCCTTTCCGTTGAAAGTAGTTATATCGTACTAGCTGTGCCACGCGGTTTCACCCGCGTTAATTCATGGAAAAAACTTCTTCGATAAATGGACTATCAAACACAAAAATATTTTTTCAATTTGAACCAGTAGTTCCTGAGATTAGCGCGTTCAACCAAACAAACTCTTCAGCTTTACAATATTAGTATAGATTGGTATAGCAGTGGCGTACCGTGGGCTTCCGCCGCCCGGGGCCGACCGATAATTTGCCGCCCCTCCCAGTGATCTTTGCCGCCCCCATATTATTTAAAAAAATTTTTTTATTAATTAAAAATGCACTTTTCTTGTTTTCTTCATAGCAAAATTTACATTAAAATTTATATAAAATTAATTTAAATGTATATTTTTCTTCTTCTTTAAAAATCGAGTGGCCTGGCCAGGGAACTCCCCGTCCCCCCCCCCCCACGCTACGCTACTGGGTATAGCGTTGCCTATAACAAGGGGCCGGATTCGAATAACTGATGTAAATTGTCGACAAAATGAGAAACCCAGAGCCTTGTTATCAATGTCAGTATTACTGGTTTTCCGCTGCAAATGAATCAAGTATAGCATTTTAGACAGCTATTTGAGGTGAATAGGATTTTTAGGGTTTGGCTAGCTTTGCAAAGTTACTAACAATGCAATATGTAAAATCGGTATTAAACTGAAACAGAGCATGCCAACCAGCAAAAGGCACAAGCTGGACCCAACCACTATACATAAAAAAGCAAAGCAACAACCCAAAATCGTCCCACTGCTGGGCTCGGGGTCTCCTCTCACAATGTGAGGGGTACAGGCCATAGTCTACCACGCTGGCCAAGTGCGGAATGGTAGACTTCACACATCCTTGAGAACTTTATGGAGAACTCTCCGGTGTGCAGGTTTCCTCACGATGTTTTCCTTCACCAAAGCAAATGATAATTGACTTGTAATACGCACATTATATTTGAAAATTATAGGTGCGTGCCAGGATTTGAACTCGGGCCCCTGCGTACGGTACTCCAACGTTCTAACCGCTAGGCTATCACTGCTATACATAATTAGTAACATGATGTTATTTTCAAAGAATACTCAGTTTCTCGTTTAATTTAAGTTTTATTTTATCCAAAGCCGTAATGCACAAAACTACAGATCAGTGACAGTCTGTGTCCCGTGACGTACATGTCAGTTACGTGACAAGCAAACGATCCAGATTACAAATACAGATTATACATTAGGGTGGTCATCTCTAACAATGTTGCCAACCTTCGACAAATGTATGAACATTGCATAACATTCAACACTCATTATTCTCACACACTTATTCTCACTTTGACACCTTTCACACCTTCTTTATCAATTAAAACGACCCACACACAAACTCATCTACTTAGCAAGTGATAGGTGTACTTGCAGTGTCGCCGGTATAAATCTCTCGGCTGGACCGTTATAAATTTTTCGGTCAAGAAATTGGTGGGGCCCGTGATATACGGAGCTCGTCACGGGCTCCAGGGTATGGAGACGTCGGAAATTTATGGGAGCCAATATACCGCTTGATGAAATTGTTCCGCCGATGTACGGTGTGTAAACAGGTTGCGGTGAATGTAGAGGGGTGTAAGGAGGAGACGTTTCGATATTTTTATAAGTAACTAGCTGCCCGGACAGACTTCGTTCTGTCAAAAGTTTTTCTTTATTTTGAGATGTAAACTATCCTATCTTTCAAGTTGGATCAAACTGCACACGGTGTGCTTTGGTTAAAATCGGTTAAGTAGTTTAGGAGTCCATCGCGGACAAACAACGTGACACGTAATTTATATATATTAAGATAAGCAGGTTTTGTACTTGGTGGTTTGTAGGAAATACGTTTGTGATGGTGCTCAGGTCGTGCCTTGTTTAATGGCTTGTCTATACTAATATTATAAAGAGGAAAGATTTGATTGTTTGTATTGAATAGGCTCCGAAACTACTGAACCGATTTTAAAAATTCTTTCACTGTCGGGAAGCTACACTATCCCCAAGTAACATAGGCTATATTATATATTCAAAAAAATTAGGGATTCTTAATAAAACTCCAATAATGTAACTGAAGGTGTATAAAAAAACCCGAAGCAAAGCGAGGGCGGTTACTAGTATTCTATAAACACAAAAAACCACTTACTAATAAAAATAAAAATGGAGTCACATACTACTAGACCAAATAAAAATAATGTTTTATTTGTGGTTCAGGACACTTAAATCAAAAATAGGTAATTTTTATTTATTAACGAGCAACCGCCCTCGCTTTGCTTTGGTTTTCTTATTTTTTGTACCTTGGGTTACATTATTGGAGTTTTTTAAGGATCCCTATTTTTTTTTGTAAAATATAATATAGCCTATGTCACCCGGGGGTAGTGTAGCTTCCCAACAGTGAAATAATATTTTTTTTAAGTTAGTTCAGTAGTTTCAGAGCCTATTCAATGCAAAAAAACAATCAAATCTTTCCTCTTTATAATTAGTATAGATGGTACAATTATTTTTATTCACAACTGTGTTCAACTTGAATATTACTGTAATAAATTCAACCCCATTTTCTGCTCAGACGGCTAGCTGGGTTTAAGTTAAACATAAAGCTGTGTAACCGCGGTATTGCAAAATGTAACCTGCGTCGCAACGTACAGGAAAACATTTCTGCAAATTTTATAAATTTGAAATAGGTACGCAATAACTTAGTGGTAAAATATATGACCAGTGAACAAAGTTTATCTTGTACTTGTGTGGCGTAAGTGAAAATTAAGTAGCGACTTGCACAATCTTATTATGTCTGCATTTATTTACCAAAATGAATTCATAGATACATCGCTGTGAGTCTGTCGAAATGAATAAAGTAGTTGTCAAGCTATTTTACCGAACTCATAATGTTGCTTTGACTTATATCAGAATCATCGGAAAGGATTGAATATTTCTCTTACCATCTTCGTCCTTTGCGTTTGTCAAATAACTAGCGTAAAATTGCCGTTACAGTACTATGCATTCGCTCAATTAAGTAATACTTAAGTGATGACTGAGAAACAAAAGGCTTGTCATAACGAATGCAATGACAAATAGCGTTATTTACATAGCATTGCTTCTTTGCTAAGGCAAGTATCGTCTCTGAATACGGGGTAAAAATTAGACAATTTAACTTCTAAGTTTTAGAGAGAGAAACTGAAAAAATACTTCTTTACTATACATATTTGGATCAGCTATCAAAAGAAACTTCATTTCAACGATCACTGCCAATATGAGAGACAAAGGAGTCATAAACGCTACGTTGGCTTTGAAGGAGAATTATTTTACACCTTTTCATAAAGCCTTTGTCATAGAGTTAAAGGAATACCTTGTAAGAAAAAACATTCTACGGTTAGTTACATATTCAAATTCAAATTCAAAATCATTTATTCATGTAGGTATCATTGATACACTTATGCACGTCATTTTTTTAATTTACCAGCTTTTCGGAAAGGTGCTTTGTCATGGAGGAGAAGAAAAGCCGAAAAAAACTCCTCAGCACATCTTTTAAAAATAAAATACATTGGTATATTTCTTACAAAGAAGTATCACTAGCCTGTACGGAAGTGGTTGCAGATCTGGTCATTTCCATGCGTCTTTGTCATTTTATATTATTTGCATTGTCATAAAATTAATATCTCTAATGTAAAACACACAAGAAGCAGCATTTAGTTTAATAATTCCTAAAATTCTCCTATAAATTGGACCAAGCTCTCCTCGCTTCCCGAGTTCCATAGCTATTTGCATACAAATTGCCATCTACTCACTTGGCCCGACTCTTCACCGATCAGATCGGCTCCGATTATAAAAAAATCGATTACGCATCCCCATTATTAGCTTGAGATCGTGAGCAAATCGGATTGAATCCTACCGAATAGGAATGGAATCGGCGTTCCCCTGTCATTGTATATTTTACCTGAGAATTTTGCACTATTAAGAAACTATTAGTTTTTCACTTTGATTTGAATTTTTCTTTGAATGTGATTTACGTCAAATATCTGTATATCTATCTATTGATAGTGTGTTCCGTACATTTGGAAAGTTCGTAAAAATTGTGATCAGTCTTCTAATTATGATTAAGGACTTTATCTATACTAATATTATAAAGAGGAAAGCTTTGTATTTTTATATTTTTGTATTTTTGTATGTTTGCAACGAATAAACTCAAAAACTACTGAACCGATTTTCAAAATTCTTTCACCATTAGAATGCCACATTATTCATGAGTAACATAGGCTATATTTATTACTAGAAAAAATTAGGGATCCTTGCTAAAACATCAGTAACGTGAACCAAGGTGTGAAAAAATTTGCTTAAAAATTTCTTTCATCGCATACGCTGCGGAAACTATTGATGATAGAACAAAAAAATGTTCTACAATATTGTAGAACATATCAATATCTACAAAAAACCTCGCGATACTATATGTCCAACTATTGTCGTTATGTCACTATAACCACTTTTTACATTTTAAAAGTTAATAAAAAAGATGACCAAAATCAGATCATGAAAACCATACCTTCGTATTAATCCTTATCCAAATAAATCATTTCATATTCAAAACTGTTTCAATACCTATAGATAACTTTTTGAATTACTCAAATCGGACATTCCATTCGGAAGATATTACGTAGTAAAGAAACTACGTGACAACGTGATTGTACGAGTAGTACAATCATCACCGGCCCCGCGGCCGGACAGCTCGCGCATGTTCCGCGGATCCCGATTATGTAACACGGGGAGGGGAGGGGAGTGGAGTGGGAGCGGGAGCGGGAGCGGGAGCGGGAGCGGGAGCGGGAGCGGGAGCGGGAGCGGGAGCGGGAGAGGGAGAGAGAGAGGGAGAGGGAGAGGGGGAGGAGGAGGGGGATGGGGAAGGGGGAGGGAGAGGGGGAGAGGGAGAGTGAGAGGGAGGACACGGAAATAAGAACGGCTGTACCGATTTTAATGATCTCTGATTTGTTACATTCTTAGGCGATACGAAGTTCGCCGGGTCAGCTAGTATTATTATAATAGACAATGTCTACTGGCACTGAATACCAGGTGCAATGATTTAAAAAAGCGGCCAAGTGCGAGTCAGACTTGCCCATGAAGGGTTCCGTAGCAGCAAGTAACATAATATAACAGATCTTGTAGTTCGTTGTACCTTTGATCAATGTTTTTTGCGGTTTACGATTTATGACGTATTAAAAAAAAACTACTTACTAGATCTCATTCAAACCAATTTTATTTGGAAGTTTGCTTAGTAATGTACATCATATATTTTTTTCAGTTTTATCATTCCCTTATTTTAGAAGTTATGGGGGGGGGGACACACATTTTACCACTTTGGAAGTGTCTCTCGCGCAAATTATTCACTTCAGAAAAAAAATTTATTAGAAACCTGAATATCATTTTTGAAGACCTATTCATAGATACACGTTTGGGTTTGATGAAAAAAACATTTTTGAGTTTCAGTTCTATGTATAGAGAACCCCCAAAATTTATTGTATATTTTTTTTTGTGTGAAAATCTTAATGCGGTTCACAGAATACATCTACTTATCAAGTTTGAATGGTATAGCTCTTATAGTTTCGGAAAAAAGTGGCTGTGACATACGGACGGACAGAGAGACAGAAAGACAGACAGACAGACATGACGAATCCATAAGGGTTCTGATTTTTGCCATTCGGCTACGGAACCCTAAAAAATATACTTGCAATGAAGCGTACGTGAACTTCGTTACGTCGGGTTTAGACGTATTAAGTAAGTAGGCAGATAACAAAATTTTAACTAAATTTTGAGTGAATAATTTTAAGTGCGCGTCCAAACGCAATAATTTAGAAAAGCTCTTTCGTTCATACATTAATTCTTCATAACCTACTTAATTACTTAAGCATTTTACTAAATTTTAAAAAAATTTTGAACTAAAAAGTGCCTGTCCAAACGTGTTAAGTGATAAGCCGCGCCCACCTACTTAACAGAAAATCGAAAAAATTCTAAATTACTTGTTTTCTTGTGTACTAAATTTTAACTAATAAATTATCCGTTTAAACGTATTAATTTACTTAAAATTTAGTTAACTACTTAACTACTTAATACGTGTAAACCTAACATTAGTCTCTAACTTAATACCCTTCCCTCTGAGCCCCCTCGCCCCTTTATGGTTAAAATTTTACAGTACCATTGTACCACTTGTATCAAACCCGTAGCTACCCGTAGTGCGATAATCATCACGTTGTAGCGACATTGGAATGCGAGAATCGGAGCGTAGCAGGTGTAGCTCATATTCGTAGCATTCGTAGCACTCGTAGCATTCGTAGCGGATATAACGATTTTATAAATTCAATTCAATTCTGATTTTGATATTATTCAGTTTAAAATAAAGTTGCATTTTTGAGAGAAGTTCTGAGAACGTGCTTCATGTTGAATATGGAACTTTATTCATTATATTTTTTAATGTTTGTCTGTTAGATCAGTAAGATGCCTGTTTCATCATACTAATATTATAAATGTGAATGTAAGTTTGTTTGTTACGCAAAAACTACTTAACCGATTTGATTGAAATTTGAAATTGAGATAGCCTATACCCTGGATTAAAACATAGGCTACTTTTTATCCCGGAAAAGTTCAGGGTTCCCGCGGGATTTGTAAAAATCATTCTCTACCGTGGGCGAAGCCGCGAGCAACAGCTAGTTATGAATAAATTTTGTCGTTACTATTAAATGTGGGACCTGTATTGTATTTAGTATTCTATATAATAATATTTTGAGAAATTGTACATCTCAATAGATGTATAAGACTGATTTTGTTACGTGATGTTATATGCAATGAGAATTGGTGGTGTTTAAGGCGATGTCTTTTTTGAAGAGATATTTTATTTAGGTGCGGATGATTGTCTTTAAGCTATATTTTATGCTTTATTTGAAGCAACCAAAGTTGGAATAGAAATTAATATTTTGGTTCAAAATCGTATGCCTGTAATACCTACAATTAATGCTGATTCCAAATCTCTTTATCAAACCGGTGCCTATAAATATTTTTTTAAACAAATTACTTTCAAAATATCTAAGATTTCGGTCCAATATCAAGTATGCATTCAATTAACGGACAAATTCAAAATCCAAACCGAAATTATTCATATTAAAACATATTTCACGCGACCTCTGTCACATCAGTTAGTACATTATATTACAGCTCATTTTATCCGTCAGAATCCTGTGTGAGCTCGTTCAAACCCCGTGGGAGAGATTTACATAAATTCACGCCCATA
The DNA here is from genome assembly GCA_911387775.1 of Thymelicus sylvestris. Taxonomy (NCBI): domain Eukaryota; kingdom Metazoa; phylum Arthropoda; class Insecta; order Lepidoptera; family Hesperiidae; genus Thymelicus; species Thymelicus sylvestris. Next base: position 14,184,206 of record OU426905.1, on the reverse strand, counting down.
GGGAACCGCTTCCTATAACTGATGGCCGACATTACGTCGAGTCGTACGACATCTCATATTCACCCATTGTAAGAGGATGACTTACGTCGCTTGTCACATGTACAGTTATTCACTCGTCATATGTGTGACGTACTGTAGATGAGGGTTTTTATTCAACATAGATGAAAATGGGATGTTTCTGTCCATCCGTAAGTTTTAGCCATGGGAGGTTGGTATCTTTATGGTTACGGAGGAAAATCTAATAGAAATCGCTGGACAATGCACTCACTTTAATGACCCATTATAACGTTGGTGATATAATATTAGCGCTCTTCTCAAATGTAATGTCCGAATTTAAATTACAATGTATCTTTGGAATCTTTGATTGCAGCTCGAACTCGAGGTCAATATGCGCATGGAGACCTCGAGTTGTAACTCCCTTCTGGCTGGGGAACGTTCAGGACTAAAGTTCGCCGACTACTGTATTGGTGTCATGAAAGCAGTTGCACAACAAAATAAATAAAAAATATTTTGTTATATTATGTTATAATAATAATATATTTGGTATATTTTCATTATTTGGGAATATTATATGTTCATTATAGTTATGAATATTTATTTATTACATTTTTATAATTTATTGTAAAAAAATATGTAACAATAATCAAGGTCCCTGAAAATAAAATCAAGGGGAGTAATAAATAAACAAATAAAAAATCTTTGATTGCATAATCTGATACATTCAGAGTCTCTGCTGTAATCATCAAGTAACATACCCAAAATTTACTGGCCACAGCTTCACTTGTAGCTCGTATTTATAGCTATTTAGTTGTAGCTGCAAATCCTAGGAATCTTATTGCCATTTATATAACTGAATAAAAAAATAATTATATGAATAATAAAATAATCAAAACCAATAAATATGCTCTTGTTCAGTACAATGTTTATACCTATTTCTTTCCTATTTCTTTACCCCTTCTTCTTTCTTTGTTATTGTTAGGCATTGCCTGATGTTTTAAATGTTGGTGGTGTCAATGGGCGACAATGACCACTTAACGGATAGCTCATCCACTCGTTTATCAACATACTAAAATAAAGAAAAAGTAATCTCACCAACACATTAAATATAAAGAAAGAACAATAAAAATCTCCCGCCAACTCAGTAAAACCCTAACAAGGCGTCATTTCTCTCTCTTATCTAGTCCTCAACACCCCAATGAGCACTCTAGATGACGTCATAATCTCTCACATCACGTGACTGCGTGCTCTGTGGCGAGACGTCATTGTTAGCTAACTCCCTCATCTATCAGCGATTCGTGCCTCAGGATGTTTGAAAGTCGAGATGATATTCCACAGTACCGCGGGTGTCAGGAGTACATAGCAAAATTATAACAGCGGAGAAATTAAATTACTAACTTGACAAATGTAAATAGCTGAAAATTTAAGATTTAGCACAGTTTTTTTTAAATTGCTGTTTTACGCCCTAACTTAGAAAGGTTCGTTTATTTAGTCGTAAGGAGTCCATAGCTAATTGACATTAAATATGTTAAATATCGGTTCATCTCAGAGTCATATTGTCAACTTTAAGTGACAGTACTGCTAGCTGTCAGTTTTTAATGATGAGTGGTTGATTTGAATTGACATTCAAAAACTTCAAAGTTAATAAAATTTAAATAATTAAAGCGATGCGAAGGGTCCCGGGTTCAATTCCCGGCTGGGGCAGATATTTATGTTGCAGATAAATATTTGTACTCGGGTATGGGTGTTATTGTGATGTTGTGTGTGTTCACAATTTGTTTAAAGCCATTTAGGCGGGTCACTGTAGTAAACTTTATCCTATCAAGAGATTAGCCACGATAATCGGGGTACCAGGTTTCACCAACATCACCTGGATACCTGGCATTCGTCCACAGTTCGATTCTCACGTAATTTTCTACCTCGTACGTGTAAACTGTGGAACAAACTTCCTGCATCGGTGTTCCCTCTAAGCTATGAAATGGGGTCCTTCAAGAAGCGGGTCTATCGTCATTTTCTTGGCCGGCAACGCGTTGGTGACGCCCTCAGTGTTACTAATGTCCATGGGCGGTGGTGATCACTTACCATCAGGTGACCCGTCTGCTCGTTTGCCTGCTAAAAGCATAAAAAAAAATCATAAAGTAAAGAATATTGTATTCATTCTCCATTCGCTTTGAAAGATCTTGTTCACTTAATGCGATTTGTGTAATTAGCTCCTCGGTAGCAGCCTCGAGCCTTCATTAACTAAGTTCCAAGTCAGAAAGTTGCCGCATTGCTTCAAGGTTTATCTTGTGAGCTGTAGCAAAAAGATAAACAAGTCTTAAATTAGTGGCTTCATCGTTTATGTCATTGGCTGAATTGCTCAAGTGCTGTTAACTGTGTGAATGATTTTGAATTAGAATTCAAGGACGCAATGCAAAATTTAATGGTGTTTTCGTGTTGAATCCTGGTAACGTTTTCAGCTGGTGATGCATCTAACAAAGAAGTAACAAACGCATGGTGGAGTCCATGACGCCGACATGAATACGGTCCGACACGAATACGAATAGTCAAGGGAGTCCTATTAATATTATAAATGTGAAAGTTTGTAAGGATATAATGGATGTTTTTTATTCTTTCATACAAAAACTAATTTTCATGAAATTTGCTGATTTTAAGAAAGCACACATGTAGACCATGATCTCCAGATCATAACATCCAGGATCATTACATCCAGGATCATAGCATCCAGAATCATAAAATCTAGGGTACTTGTTATCCCAAAAAGCACGGGCAAAGCTGCTGGTAGATCGCTAGTTAATCTATTAAAATGGTAGAAGGCAAAAACATGAAAACATAATTACGTTATTACTTTCTGATAATTTTATTCATGCCCTGTTTTAAAATTAAAATGAATCCCTGAAAGCTTCGACAGTAACCTAAAGATTACATTATAAATTTCAATTACGTTTTCAGTTGCATTTAATATTTATACATGAATATAAATTATATTTGTCGATGTTGGAGATATTAAAGTTAATGTCACTCAAGGTTGTCAGGAGGAATTAAAGTTAATTTTAATCCAAATAATTTGTTTCTCTGTATCACTTGCCTGTTGTTTGGTTCGCATTTTGAACGATTTTTAAATAAGTTTAGAATATTCATTTGTAATGGATTAAACATGTACATCAATAAGTAAGCGTGAACCAACCAAATTACTATGAAATTAAATGTTGAAAATTAAACAAACAAATTAAGAAAGGAGCCAATTTTATGCATAGTGTCATGATTACATTATACCAATTTATAATTTTAAATCCATAATAACAGGAAGTAATTCTAATATAGTTTGCAAGATTTGATCTTAGCAAAGTTAACAGCATTAGCAAATCAAAGAACAAGACAAATAAAAAAGATAATAAAACTCTTGCCGAAGAAAATCTGCTTTGCCATAATTTTGCTGTTACAGTCACTTTGAAATACTGTGGAAATGTAAGTCTTTAAAGTAGTATCGAATCGAAAGAAGTCTAGACAAGTGCGAGTCGATAAATATTTGTTAGCTGAAACTAGTAGACCGTTGACCGAACTAACAGGTGTGGACGCTTGCCTGATGAAGGTCTTTGGACCGGAGCGAACAACTCGATATAACCGACCTTACGTGAGCTATACCGTACCTACACGTCATAATGTTACAGCCATTTGAAATGTTTTAGTAAAATAAATTAACTTAATATACTGCCCATTTTAAACAAGTTGAAACTTGCTTTGAATAGAACTATAACACGAGATAGCTGGAGGCAGTACTGAGGGACGGATGAATTATAGTGTTACATTGCACAATATGTTTCTATAGTATGATAACTTTTTACTTTGAATCATATTAAATTCACTGGCATAATAAGAACAGATTTTATGACTTACTACCCATCACTATTGAAAAATCCCTCATTATTAACATAGGGATTCCTAGTAGGGCTTCCAGCCTAGGGTTGCATTTATATTTTTATGTTTGACGACCCTGTAGCCTAGTTGGTAGCGACCCTGCCTGCGTAGCGAGGGGTCCCGGGTTCGATTCCCGGCCGGGGCAGATATTTATCTGACAGATATTTGTACTCGGGTCATGGGTGTGATTGTGATGTGTTATATGTGTCGTCCATCCACCAGCGACACAAGTAAAAATAACTTACTGTGGGGGTATGAGTGTGTTAGCGTTTATGTTTTACATTGTATGTTTCAATAAACATTTCTTATTCTTATTTACATGGCATAGACATACTTAATGAGGTATAGAAAGAGCAAACGTTCATCTCTCACAAATCTGCTACGACCGGGAGTCGAACCAAGTACGCCTCATTCAACAGGCGACCTATTCAATAGGAGAGAGGCGTAAGGTTGTATAAATACGAGCATTATGTTTCTATGGATAGGATACGAAACCTCAGTTCGTGCCAACTTTACCCGCATGCCCTCTACAAAAGATCATCCCCAAAAGAACGCGAAAATGCATTGACAATGATCCGTCGTTACTCCAAGCGAAAAATGTGAAGGTAACAGTTGCGCTCCAATTGATAGGGGGCTCCACGTGATGGAGTCCCCATTGTTGGTGTAACGAGCGACCATTGTGCGTCTCCTGCTCATTAAAACGGGCAAATGGATCATTAGGCCCCGGGCCCAACGCGAAGTGTATTCAAGGAAGCATTACCCTCAGCGCGGTGTTTTGCTGTGAAAATATTTAGCCGGCTAGCGTTTACATGTGGCTCGTTTGATATTATAAAAATTTGGTCTGGGTTTTAAGAAATGCAGACTGGATAAGTAATAAGCTATTTTTCTATTTTAATTTTTTAACGCTACACACTCATAGCCGCACACTAAGATTCCTTGTGTCGTGGATACCATGGACAATACATAAAGACAAGGACACACACACCTGAACGAGAACAGAAATTAAACTCATCATTCAGATTTCCACTGGAAATCGAACCCAGGAGGCACCCACTTGGCACGACGATCCAGCATGGTAACGATTGCACCACACGGTTCGTCAAACACTAGAGGTTCCCCTTCTCCCCAATTGTATAATATCAGATTTTAATTCACTACATTAGTTATTGCTTTCAAAAGCTGAAGTGACACAACCCTTTGGCAGTATGATTATTATTTTTGTATTGCTTTGCTTTGTGACAATATTGCAACTGAAGTAAAGCACGATAGTCTGTAATAGTACGAGATCCGACTTAAGAAAGTAAAGTATTACATATCCTCATGTGTTTAATTAAAAGATATCCACAGTATATGCTAGATAATATTATATCTATATATCTCTGATAGGTTGACTAATAAAAGCGCGTAAAATGTTAATTACTAAAATTATTATCTAAATATTTTCAATCTACTAATAGAGGAAAAGTGAAATGAGTCTCAGGGCCGATTTTTTGAAATCTAAAAGTGCATCATTAGATTAAACACATGAGGCTATATATTTCTTAAGCCGGATCATAGACCATAACTACAGAAGTTGCACTACAGTCAGCAGACAGTGGAATACGCCGCCCACTACGTTATGTTAATGTTCGCATGCCGCCACTGTATTCATTTCACAAAGTCCTTCTCCATGTATATTAATTTCTTAACCGTGTAGTACTGGCAACTTAATAGCTTCATACATGAAAGCTTCATTTGAGTAATTTGTGAAATTGTTCAAGTTAATTAAACTTTGTAATTAATGTAAATTAAACATGGTTATATGATTTAATTATAATTATAATCAAATCTATGTTTAAGCATGTAATGATTCTTCATGAATTCTTTTGCATTTAGCATTGCAACTCAGTCTCTAACGCTCTCAGAAAGAAAAAAACGCGTGTGTACTTACTCGTATGTATGAAGTATGAAGTCAGCCACGTCCATAAGTTCCCACAGCGTGTTATAATTGCTTTAACGTCACTTCAACAAAATTGGGAAAAATGCAAATAAATTTCGAAATTGAATCGATAATTTTCAACTTCCTGACAGATAACCCTTCGACCATGACCAATCAATCACCTGTTGGATGTGCCGTATGGTTGAGAATGTCGTTCGGTCAAGGCTACACTTAACACAATAATACCACAAACCTTCCCACAAAATTGCCGGCTCTCAATACTCAAGTGTCGAATATATCGTCCAATTCTAGATGTCACCAGTGTAAATGACAAATCTATGAATTATGCAGTCCCCTGACATGAATAGCATATCGACTGCAGGGAAATAATAATGCACGCCACCATATTTCATAAATAAGTGTCATTGTCTGGCAGAGGATTGATGGTTCCATTGTAACGGTTCTATTGCACGAATTCAGCGAACCATGGACATGGGAGAAACGTTGAAATATGCTCTAACCCATGTTTGTGCGAAGCGGCCGTGCAGCTACAAGTTTCTTATACGAGTACACTACTTAACGTAGCTTGCAATCATTATTTCCTTTGCATTTCTCTGAAAATCGGTATCGTAATTATCATGAAGTACCTAGATGAACGCTACACGCTACGGACCTGAGTTAATATTTCCCAAGCTGCAGGTATAGTAACTATTAAATTATACTATTAATAACGTGTTAACTTATAACATACCAATTTAACTTTTCTATTGCCATTAAACATTTCAATGTTTTTCAATTTCATGTATAGATGCAAGTATGATTATAAAAGTAAAAAAAAAACAAGGTAAATCCAAATGAAATAAAACAAATCATTGATAACGTCTAAAAAAATGTTTGTAAAATGCGTGAGCGTACTCTTTCAGCGATAATAATAAAATACAATATTTCAATACCGTAGTTTACTTCAAATATATATTTTAAAATACTGACAACAGTATTAGGTACTTGCCATTTTTATAATATTGAGAATGCCTTTTGTTCTGATTATACGTTAAATATAACGCGAATGCATTCATTCAAGTAGGTACTTGATGATTCAAGTAATTATTGAATGTAACGTTACAAAAGCCTTCCCAAGAATTCAAAGAAACGGTGTATTCATACATATTCTCCCATGTTTATTGTTATGGACATTTCTTACTTTGACGAGGTTTTTGTATACAAGAACACTTTTACAATATAGAGCATCCATAATAAAGTATGCTTTCATATCATTGCATTTTTAACTACTCACGTCGTCATTGTTAGTCCGCAAAGTGCAATATTTTTGTGCGCTGCTATAATTAAAGAAGTTAAACTACGATATAAGAAGACCATAATATTACCATTAGCCTATCAGGTAATGTTTTTAGCAACTGAGGAAAGTTTACAATACAATTAAATAAGTCTTTAACATCTTGCAGAATAGGTCAGTTTTTAATGGCAACCACACTGTATACATAATAGTTCTGAAAGAAATCATAAACATCATTCGGAGCGCGACTCTTTAGGTACTTTTTGGAAAAAATCTAAAAAACAAGACGTGAAAGTGCCTTCCAAGATCTAGATTGGCAGATAAAACAGCTTAAGCTTCAAGTAGCAACTACTCGTCCGACTCGCGATAATAGTTTACCGGAGGGAAATACGAGATGGCTCTGGCTTCAACCCATGGCGGCCATGGCTTGCTACTGACCATGGGTTTCTCCTCTCGAGGAGACCTAGAGCGACTGTTATCTTACGATTGGGACCAATGGATTTACGTGCCCTCCGAAGCACAGAAACCCATCCAACTAATCACTTAGGATCGACACAAGCCGCTGAGCTATGAGCGCTTTATACCCCATTAGTACTAAAATCCAAGAGGACAGGAGGTTGGATAGAAAATTCTGGCTTCATGTGCAACGCTAGGCAAACCACAGACGTCATTTGCACGTTACGAGTCGGTCAAAGCATTTTTCTTGGAACATAACAAGGTAGAGGTAACTAGAATTGTTAGGGACACAGAATTTCTTATCAGCTGGGCATCAAATTTTAAAGCTTTTGTTGTCAGCGGCAGAAATAAAATGTGCCAGCCTGGTTTACATGCTAATAATTCTTCCTACCTGTGCACGTAGTGCGATTATTCGAAATCTTGAAAAACTTAGCAGTATTTTAAAATGTCTTTTACAAATCGTTTTTCTATTTTCAATCCACCCGTAATGTGAAATATACTGAAGAAACACTTTTTAAATTATAAGCAGAGGTCTCGGTTACAAATTATTTCCGTCATCTGATATTTTTACAATTAAAGTTATTGGCCGTAAATAATATGTCAGAAACAACTACAGTTTGCGTCATTTATGCTCTTTGTTGTGAAATAGTATTCCACATCAGACAAAATCCTGAGATGTGAAAATAAGGTGCTTTATCTTCATGTTCGGTTTACAAATCCGTCCCGATGATCTTTACTAAAAAAGTCCGGGTTAACTTTAGAATTTAGAGGAATTTATGATGCTACATGAAATTTTTCTCTTTCCTTTTTTATTACTTTTATATGTTACTTAGGAGTAAAATATCAAAAATAATATTATACAAGAACGTATGAATTCGGATCATTAACCCCTCTTACCCTTCAGTTCTCGTGAGAAACAGAATTAACGCGAGTCGCCGAGACCTCGTCCCGCTCTCGTTACGTCGAGTTTGTAACTCTGTTACAGTTTGCGTGGTCCCTCTGTAACTGGATCTTATTTGCAATCTTATTGAGCCTTGCTGTTTGTGTTTTGAACAGTTCTTCGCTGATAAAAAACGCTCGCAAATTTTTGAATTTGAAACACATCACTTAGCGGTCACCCGTAACACACATTTTTAACCAACTTCAAAAAAGGAGGAGGTATTCAATTCAACCGTATTTTTTATGTTTTTTACCTCAGATCTTTTGACTGGGTGAACCGATTTTGATGATTCCTTTTTTAATCGAAAGCTGGTGCTTGTTATGTGGTCCCACTTAAATTGAGCGAGATCTGATAAGTAATTTTCCAATTTCAAAAAAGGAGGATGTATTCAGTTCGACTGTATTTTTTTTTGGTTGTTACCTCAGAACTTTCGACTGGGTGAACCGATTTTGATGATTCCTTTTTTAATCGAAAGCTGGTGCTTGTTATGTGGTCCCACTTTGAGCGAGATCTGACAAGTATTTTTTGAATTATTTTGAACTCGGTTATTTGTTGTTCTGAATGTTATGTTATGATTATGTTAAGTTCTGATGAAGTGCTCATATTCCGGTGACTTGTGTCTTTGGATGCGGTCGGTAGTTGGATGGGTGACTAGTTTCAAAATGTGTTCAGTACTTCCATACTTCGGAGGGAGGGTTATTATTATAGACAGCTAAGTCGTTAAGACATAATATGTGAGGACTTTTAGTGGCATAATAACTTTCGACACTAGGGCAACTAGACTTAACTACATAGTTTACAAGCAGAATTGAAGAGAGGAATTTGTAACGATACGATCCAATAAAATAATACGAGTCCTTTTAAAGTTATATTGTCATAGATTGAAATATTTCATTGGTCGTTAAAAGAGAAAATTGTCAACTATGTAAGCTTATGACCCAAAGGAGATAAAGGGCAAGCAAAATCTTATAAAATTGTTTGTATAATATAAATTAACTGTTCAGTACAAATAATTAACAGAACGTTAAAAGTCCGTTTAAATAACCTATAATTATAAATAACCCTTTAATCTTACAAAAGCTTTTAAAATAGGTACTAAACTAAACTCCAAAATATATTAAGCACCCGACCGTTAAGTTGTTCGGAGACTCGAAGGACCAAGCAATTCGCTAGTTAATTTGCATTTTACTTCGTACAGATGTTTAATAACCACGCGGAAGCTACTGCAGCGCGTGTAATCTTTACCACTATCCGGCTATAACCGGTTAGAGCTGCCACGAACTGGAAACAAGGCGGTTTGCGTTAGTTTATCATTTTCTAGCTTTATTGTGTGAAATTATAATAAATTTATTTGTATAATTATAAAACTTTTCTTAAAAATTGCATGTCAAAGGAGAATGCCCATAGCCAGTACTCTCAAAAAAAATAATTGTGTCACAATGACTTTTGTACTAAAAATTAAGTTAAAATATTTTAAATATTTTACCGTATTTCCTAAAAAAATCTTTTTGGGCTTAATTTTCTTAAATTAATAAGTAACTTTACTTCCGTTTTACAACACAAAAGCATTTGGCCATTTATATTGGAATTGGAGCCAATCAGGGATCTTTTAAGATCCTTCGGGCCAATAGGTTGCGTTGATTCGATTATGACTATGATACAACAAACTAGATGGTGTTAGTGGACTGTCAAATGAATTTGATAATTATTACATTAAAAGTTAGATGGCGTTTGGGCACTGTCAAATGAATTTTAAACTTAAACGTATACGACTTAATGCGCCTGCATAGAGTCCATATTACTGTGTCTACTATAACCTAAATACAAAATAATTTTGTTGAAAATCTCATAACTCCTATGATTAAAATTGACTAAAGTTGGTTTGTGTAATGTATTAAGATAACTTATTCAAATAAAGGTATTTTTATCAGGACACAAAAATATTAATGTCAGTACATTTCTCCATACAAAATGGGCATTCTCCTTTATGATTGTATTATACTAGCTGTGCCCCGCGGTGTCATTCGCGTTAATTTGTGGAAAAAACTAACAACTAAATATATGATGTTATATAGCCTATAGCCTTCCTTGATAAATGGACTATCAAACACAAAAAGGTTTTTCCAATTTGAACCAGTAGTTCCTGAAATTAGCGCGTACAACCAAACAAACTCTTCAGCTTTATAATATTAGTATAGATTCACCACTATCTAAATACTTTTCTTAGTAATTTACAGTAATATGAAAAAAGTTTCCATACCTAAGTGTTTTACTATTATGGGTACAAAGTTATAAAATAAAAATAAATGTCTACCATGTTTCAAAATAGACACATCAGTACTCTATAACGTAATCCTCACCCAGAACTTTCCAGAAGCAACTGGATTGAACTGGTTCTAGCCGGTTTAAACTCGTAAACGTGTTTTCAGGGACGCTATTTTGAAGAAATGAGGCGAGTTTGCAATTTTATTACGTACAAATATGTTATTTTCGAGTGCTTCGAGAGGGCGGATGGTTATGTGTTTCCATTTATTTTTATTATGTTTAGTCACGTGTTTCAAGTAGGTAGATAAACTTGATATGTCTGTAAAACTGTACTGCAACTAAATCCTGTAAAACTACAAATAGACAACTATCCTAAAATGCGGAAAAGTTACAAACTATTTTATTTCGTAATACATTTCTCCTAGTTTCCACTCGCTGCCCTGTTGAAATTAACTGCTTAGTAATTTCAAGTTTCGAGAAATTAAAATAAAACAGTAAAGCACCTGTCTCACCACTGATAGCGTTTGACAGTTTGCATCGAAACGTAAATCAGGCTGAAGTTTAATTTATAATTAAGAGGGCCGCTTATATCTACGAAAATTGTCTTAAAACTATTAAAAGCGTAACAAGTAAATGTTTCAAAATATTATAACACCGTTCAAAAAACTTATAAACTTTTAAGCTATTGCATAGCGGGCTTTGAGTGCGGCGACCGAATCAAGAAACCGTAACGTAACGTAATTCCGTAACGAAATAAAACCTGACACCCCCCACTTGCAGTCAGTAATAAGATAGCAAAAACATGCAAGCAAGTGTGCCAAAACAAAGCTGGGGTATTAAATTTCTCATCGGATTTGTTCACATTAGTAGCAATTAATTAAAGCGAGCATAAATAATACTGTCCGTATGATGTTGGAATTGATACGTTTTATATGTTTCAAGTAGTTGTATTGTAACACAATAACAACCGTTCTTTAGTTGTTGATGATATTTTTATATCACCGCTAATAATTTTAACGCTTAATCTGAGACCAGGGGTCAATTTAAAGTCCATGAAAATACTTTTAAACACAATAATGAACGAAATTAATGCATTTAACAGTGCACTCAGCTTCCCGGTGTAATTCGGAAATTTTATCGTTGAAACTCCTTAAGAATGGGGAAAAGTTTCAGAAAATTTAAGTTGCGGCCACTAAAAAGGATCTATAACTTTTAAAGATTTTCCGTTAAGGATAATTGTGTCTAAAAGTTTGCGTTAAATGAGACAAGTCGCTAGATTTTATTGAGGAAGATACAAGTTTTTTTAGCTATCTTTTTTTCTTTAAAACTTTCACAGACCCGTTACTAGAACAAAATAATTATATACAAACACTCATGTATTTATATAATAATACATCTCAATAAGTATTCGTAGCAGTTTTCAATTGGGAAGAAAAATTTATGTACCTATCACGTTTGGGAAATAAAAATTCACAAATATACGTGCTGGCCAGAGTGCTGGCTTGTATTTGGCACAAAGACGCTGTTAATAGAGGAATGTAATCTTCTTTAACACTTCTTTTACTTCACCAAACTTTCTACAAAATTTGAGATATTTTTCTGTGTTGTATTTTTTTAATGAATTTAGGTTAGGTTACTTTAAGATCAATATACGAGTATATTGTTATTTTATCTAGATCAAAGAATCAAATGTAGAGCTTGAATTGCATGTTCTTGTGACTAAAATTTTAGGCTTTTCTTTCTACACAGAATTTGGCACCCATTTAGATCTCAATTCTTTTTTTTTAATTGGCTCTCATTCGCATTTATGTTTTTGATGAGATAATATCTTAACACAAACTCATTTATAGTTTAAGAAACACAGAATATAATTAAGAATTAGCTGTAATATTTATAATTACTACGCCAGTGTTTCTGAAATGTGTGAATAGTTTAATTTAACAGCGAAGTCCTGTAAATTCAGTAGCAAGCGTTGTGGCACTTTGTTAAGAAATTACAAAATTCTCGCCGACCGGGCGACCGGAGACCGTTCTTTGTTCCGCTTAATTCTTTCTGGTAAGCGACGTGCTGCTTACTGAATTAGCGAACTAGTGCAAGAGTTTTTGACTTAAAGCGGAGTTTAATGGACTCCTCTAGAGTTATATTTTGTCAACGGGAGTTTCCTGGTGATTTCTCTGACCTGTATGATATAATACATTATTTAGAAAGATTAATCTGTCTATCTGTATATCAATAAACATAATTTAAGAGTCAAATTTCTGCAATAACCATATGGTTGTGTACTCCACAATATTGCTCCAGTGAGTTAAAAATTACAAATCCTAACTGTGCTACTATTACGAGTAGACTTAGGTTTACTCTCAATATCTGTTTTGTCTTACAACAATGAACACTAAACAATTTTCTACTTTACATAGAAACTGCAAAAGGTATTATCTAACCACCGTAACGGGTGCCTATATCAGGAAAGGTACACAACTTAAATAATACATTGGTCCGTAAAATCCGCAACGAACATAAAGCTGTACACACGCGCTCAATAAAACCTACTCGCTATCTCGCCTCATGAGCGGTCCCGTTGTCACGCGCGACGCTACCCTTGTGCCACAGAGTAGCTTGGTGGTATTTATTATGCCCCTCATACACGAACGATCGGTCGCAACGATCGATCGCAACGATCGATCGCATCGGTGATCGCAAAGGTCCACACACTGTCGATTCATCGGTGCGATATTCAAGATTGCATAGATTTTTGTTGCGATCGCCGATATCGTCTGCGATCAAGCAAATCGTTCACGATCACAACATACACTACCGATCCGTCGTTGCGATCGGTCGGCAACGACGGATCGCACCGATCGATCGCATCGTCAATGGGGCCCATTAGGGTTTATGTCAGAAAGAGACAAAGAATCTGTGAGCTTGTTAGATCGAATAATTTTTTACTTGACGCTACCCTTCTGCCACAGCGTAGCTTGGTGGTATTCTTGACTGTATTTTCCGTCATGAAAGACAATTTTTTGACGACCAGTGTGGCGCAATGGCTACCATGCCGTATCGCTGAACCGAGGGTGCTGGGTTCGATTCCCAGCGAGGCGGAAATTTGATGATGAGTTTGAATTTCTGTATCGGTCTGGGTGTGAATGTCCTTGTCTAATGTGTTGTTGTCCATGGCACCCACGACACAGGGAATCCTAGTATGGGGCTATGAGTTTGAAGCGTTAAAAAAAATTGAACATGTGGAAAAATTATTCCTGTTGGCCAAATTAGTTTGATTACCCAGTTTGACACGTGGCCACTACTATTATTTTTGTTATTGCCATAGCATTATTATTATCGTTTGTATACATTATTAATGTTAAACTGCTATTAAAACTTTTTCAGCATGTCTCTGAAACGCCGTTGCTCTGTGCTCTCACGTGGGACCTTCACGGGGTAATGACGTCCAGACGTGCCTGTGTGTAATAACTAGCGGTTAAAGTTAGATCGCTGATAAAACGAATAGATAATGTTTTATGATAATAATGATTCAACGAACATGGTAGTTCAACAACATATCGCACCTTTGGTGGAACAAGGGCACATCTTACAAAAAATCGTAAAATGACAAAAATTAAACAAAAAAATATTTTACACCTGCAAAGTACATGGCCATATTCAGAAATAAATGGGTCGTATCTCATGCAAAGAACAAACACTTTGAAGCAATAAAAAGACGAATAATACGACTCGGAATGCAAAAAAAAAAACTTTGAAATGGCTCTCCTGTAAAATTACAAAAGTGCAGTTGAGCCCTTGTTCCACCAAAGGTGCGATATATCAAATTCAAATTCAAAATCATTTATTCATATAGGTATCATTGATACACTTATGCATGTCATTTTTTAATCAACCAGCTTTTCGCAAAGGTGCTTTGTCATGGAGGAGAAGAAAAGCCGTAAAGAAACTCCTCAGCACATCTTTTAAAAATAAAAATACGTTGGTATATTATTACAAAAAAAATATCACTAGCTTATACGGAACTGGTTGCAGAGCTGGTCATTTCCATGCGTCAAATCATCTATAAAGTTGCCTTAACATGTAACTATTTCATGCATCATAGTTCTTAGTGTTTCGTAGTTTGTCCTTTATCATTTCTCTCCCGACTAGAGTGACTCTTTGTTTTCGAATGGATAGTTGCTGTTAGTTATAATGACCGTTACAGCTTGTTGTGAACGGGCGGATGGAATCTATCCATCATACAGGGTGTTGTGTTAAATTTTAGTAAAAAAAGGTTAAATAAACAAGAAATTAATGTTTTTGGGATCACAAGTTTAATTAATTACATTTAATGGTTTATGTACACTTTATTGACCACAATAGATTAAAAAATATTGAAGAACAAATGTCGAGCTTAATGATATTGCATTCTCTAGGTGGTTTGTTCGATTGAACTGAATGGTAATTATAATGAAAAAAATAATAATTCAAAAAGTGTTTCTTGAACCTTACTATGAATAAAAACATTTGATTTGATAGTTCGGACTCAGAAGTTGGTATTTGTGGCAACAACAGCTCGTTACGGGGACCTCCTGTAAGGTATCCGTGGCTTTCCGTAAAGGAAACATTGTTGAAAGTGTGTCGATAACATAACCTTTCTTATTATTAACTATCGTTAAAGTTGTCAATGCTTTAGAAAGCTCAAAACACCAAAAAATATTCCGCAAGGAAAAAAAAATCCGCAGTACGAATAGAACTTAACGAATTTGTATTTATACAAACAAAAACGCGAACAACGCCATTACCATTGAGAGAATCCGTCGAACGCAAGAGGCGTTGGAAAATACTTCTAAAAGGCTTCGTTAAAAATGCCTTTATTTCAATACAAACACCAGGATCCACTCACCAGCTGAATAAATGCCATCCGATCAGCCCCGGTCGTCCAATTGAAAATAGATTTGCAAAACAAATGAGTGGGGGCAGAATCCGGCCCGAATCGGCGCCCAATCGACACAATTTGTTTTATCTTGGAGAAACAAACAAAATAAATTCCAATCGAGCGATTAAGGTACACCTTCGATCTGTAGATCTAGACGAATGGTAGTATTAAGCAGATGAGACGGTTTCATTTACCGCTGGATTGCGATGTGGATAGCATACGAAATGCCTTCGCGCACCAGTGTACGGAATGCGAGTATGTTAAAAAGAAAACTACAGGGTTTTTTTGGGCTATGGTCAATGGTTTTGGTTATTTTATCAACCCTCTGTATAATAAACGAAAATTAAACTACTTTTGTTAGGGCAATTGTAATAAACCAAAACCTTAACATAACAATAATTATATTTGAAGTGGTACCCTCGGCAGATAGGTCAATATTAAAAAATGATTTTACCCAATCGGTATCATTCATGACCTCAACATCTCTACGAAAGAAATGTGAAAAACAAATAACTTCCCTGCCGAGAATCGAAGTCACTACCATCTGCCTATATGAGAGCTGATTAATTATTTATTTTTGTTACTTAAAAATATATTTTGTGATTATTTTGTTACTTATAAATGTGTAAAAAAGTTGACTTATCTGAAACATTAAGGATTTTCTCTTCCCAGTTCGTTTTTCGCTGCAGTGGAGAGGTTATGTATCATTGTACCCGCAAGACAAAGGTTAAATATTTCATTTTAAAGGTCTTAAAAGTCTTCTCCTCCGTTCGCTCAGGACAAGTATAGGCGATATGTTATTGCGGTGAAACATATTACTATAGCTTACAATGCACTATCATTGTATAGATTTTTTGACGGGAACAGTTTAAAGTTTATCCATGCTAAATAAATATCGAACGACTGATGATAACTGTTGTTTCGTGCTAATTATAAGTTGAATTTATGGTGGAAAGATTAGCCTAATGCCTCTGGTACATCTGCGTCATTCTTAACACATCAGGCCACAGGTATGGCAGGGTTAAAAGATTTTTGAAGTGAAAACTTCTTTAGTACGGGGGTGATTTGAAATTTTAAGAAACGAAACTGTCCAGTAAAAAGAGACATACCTACACATAAATTCTAAAGTGAGATAGGAAGCATTGTACATGGGTAGGGTAGGGGAGATGAGTGGAGCGGAGCGGAGCGGGGTGGAGCGGAGCAGAGTGGAGTGGAGTAGTGAAACCCACATCTTCTACATCTTCCCGAAATTTTACATTCGTCTCATTATCTTGACAACAAGAAAAATTTTGAAGGTTTCACTTCTACCACGTGTGAATTGCACACATTTAATTTGTTTTTTACTTCATTTATTATGATCTTGATCTGATGAGATGATGAGTTTGATCAATTATTATTATGCCACCCTCGTAGGAACATAACCACCTTACAATCTACGCTTAACAGCTGAATTAGCCAATTTGTATAGCTTCCTAGCTTCTTCTGGTTGAGGGAAAGCCAGGATGCTATTAAATCTACCAACCTCGCACCGATTGCTATTGTATTTTTGGACGTAGTTTCAATCAATCAGAACACGGTACACATCTTCTGCTATGTTACATTCTATACAGTTTGGAGACTCAGCCTTTCTCATCAAATATACGTATGTGAACATACCCGGTGAAATATGACCAGGTCGAAGTCTGAAAGCCGTCACTACATCCGATCTAGACATCTCTGTTCCCGAAAACCAAGGGGACCGAGTGAGGCTCGGTTGTATGGTCTTGTACCTTGGTTAAGGACCGCTCGTCAAAGTACTCCTTCCACATCGCATTACATTTAGTTCAAGTAATCCGAATACAAGTTTAAGCAAGCAAAGGGTATGCTTTTTATAATTTCATCTTTTGCTAGACGATCGGCTTCTTCATTACCTGGTAGGCCGATGTGGGAGGGTATCCACTGAATTTTAACAATTTTATTATGTTTAGCTAATTTCTGTATAGATTCTAGGATACTATTATTTATGGGAACTCCCCTCACATTCGAGGTGCACCGAGCCAGATGATGAATAGCACTTTTAGAATCTGTTAAGATAACAAAATTTCCTGGTCCTAAATAATCTATGGCCTTAGCTATCGCAATTAACTCAGTGTACATTATCAATATGTTAACATTGATGGTAAGTTGTATTGAGCTTAAGAAAAGTTTGCATTGACCTAAACCTTGCACCTTATTTAGTTCCCACTAGAATTATGAATTCGACTGGCACGAATGAGTAAAAAGATAGTAATATTTTCATACTTTGGAATATTATCACTAAAATCTCTCAGATGTACACAATTTCCTTATATTATATTATGTTTCCTCACCAAACGAGCTATAATTTAATCTGTAATAAGTACATGATTGCAAAACAGCGCACGTTTGAAATTACACCTAAGTCAATCACGATAGAGTTGAATTTCGTATCGCCGAGGTTTCACTTCCTACAGGTATAAATTTAATACGCGTAACGGGAAGATGTTTCAGCAAATCAAAGTAGCAAGGAAAATTATATAACGAGGAGGTGCGATGGAATTAAGGAGAAAAATCTTAAAATAGGAAATAATTTGATTATTTTGTTGGTTCGTGACCGTTATAAACAAAGTAAAATAATAAATTATAATATTAGCTATTCACATAAAATATTATACACTCATCATAAGTCACCGTTATATAATATATAATAACACTATACATAATTATATATTTATAACAGTTCTCCTAAAGACAAAATTTTCAGACCATCAAAAATAATATGAAGTAGCTATTATAAGTAGGTACTACAAGTTTTATTTGAAGTCAGTCACAGAAATGTTACTCCTTGACAGGTTCTAATAACAAGAACCCTAATTTTTAAACCACCTTACGTTCTAACATCCATACTTTACCAACGAAATCAAAAATTTTAGAGGAAAATGTTACCTTAATAATCTACAGACGACGACGTCACAATATACCTTTTACCGCACATTTCCATACAGAATTGAGGTAATAAACTCATATGAATAAGCAGCACAATGGATTCACACCAAAAGTTCGCTGAAGATACATAGCACAAACAGAGCCCGTTTCCGGCGGAGGTTAAAACCGGTAGCGTTTTACACTAATTACCGCAGCGCGATCCACATTTTGTAGTATTACTGCGGGGACACACTGTCAAAAATGTCAGCAGACAATGCTCGTTAGCATTCAACCAAATATCATATTATAATATCAGAGTAACTATCTTAGAACAGTTGATGATGAATGATGAATACGTATAAAAATATTGTTTTAGTACCGTGTTTATAAAGCGCCACCGGAATATTTATTTAACAACAAGAAGGACGTTCTCTTCAACTTCTCTGAATGTTGTTGTTAATCGACATTAAAATTCTATGTGAAATAATTACATTCACTATTTGAATTACATAATGTTCGTATAATATGTTGCATTTTTGGAGCACTCTTATGGGCGCCATTGACGATGCGATCGATCGGTGCGATCCGTCGTTGCCGACCGATCGCAACGACGGATCGCATCGTCAATGGCCCCCTTATGAGTGGCACTTTTGAACCAATCGATCGGTGTGATCGTCAATGGCGCCCATTAGATCCAGCGTTGTAATGGTGACTCTCATATTTATTGAAGGTGAAAGCAAAGGGAGATCTCACGACAGGCGAGTTGGTTGCCTGGGGGCGCGAGTGGTCGAGCCCAAACTGATCTAGTCGGAACGTTGTATATGCAACCGATGCAGAAAACTTCGATAGCGTGATTCAGGTGAGCGTGACGTCACACACGTATGTGCAATGTCACCACAGTTGGCTTCCATTAAACAGCATTTGTTGGCCGTACAACTTTGCAGCGTGTCCCCATACAAACGGCTGGCTGCAGCAAGCTAAATTTACGACGCGCGTTCAACGCGCACACTTTACACGTCGCGCTCTTAACGGACGGCGCATTACGGGCTGGTTCCGCGCAAATTTACACTCACAACCCATTGTGCGTAAAATGGCTGGTTGTTTCGTGTAAATAAAACTATACTGCCGAAGGAGGTAAATGATGCAATCAACAATTTGGACTGTCCCATAAAATAGATGGTGGACGTCAGTTGAACTGGCGATTTTTTGCTTTTGCACAATGGAGTAAATTTGTGTACCTAGTAGAAACTGTTCTTGTTGTTGACAAATGACGTACCTCAAAAGTACCTCTGACAGGACTCACCATCGCTGTGACTTAAAATAAAAAACAATACCTAATGCAGAATGAAATTATTATCACTCGGGATTATTGTTACATCAGTCTAGAAATTGCGGCAGTTTCGTCACGGTAAAAGGCAATTTACAAACAAAGTTCCTCTTTATTCCTCCTGTAGTTACAAAAAATCTGAAAATAGTTAATCAAACGTAAATTAAACGGAAATATAAATTCTCTTTAAGATTAAAATAAGCCACAGTACTAATATGCGAAATTTTATGTCTCTATTGTACTTAATAATAAAAAAAAATCAGCCTTAATCCTTTATACGGTCGGCCGCAGAAGTAGCTTAACATTATAGTACCTTGTAATAGTAACTGTTTCGACGGCTTCCTAGCAACATCTATGACAAATTCAAGAAATGTAATGTGACAAGGTATATACTAAAATGTTATGCTACTTCTGCGGCCGACTGTACATTATAAAGGAACCCTGTGTGCAGTATTTTAGCTTTCTAGCTCGAAGACTATCTTTATAAATATATCGATAAAATATTTAAAACGTCGGTGACATTCCTGGTGCCGGTTGAAATAATACTGCCTTTGACACATTATCAGCTACTCCCTTCTTACAACTTACAACTGCAGTAGTAACAAAAGGAAAAAAAATATCGATATTACTACAGATACTAGTAGTAACATTGGTAGTAAACAAACCTACCAGGAGAGCACGGGTCTCTTCGTAACTAATCAAGAATGCCTAAAGTTATTCCGCTCAATTCTCTAGGGCGAATTGTGGAGGTTTTATTGGTCATGGTATTAGTTATTTAAGTAAAGTTGACAACGCAATAGCTTAGTTTGTATAAAACCAACCTGCCAAGTTTTTTGACTAAGACCCTTGTAAGATTTCCTACTTGGACTTTAACCGGCGACTGAACTTTAACTGATTTTAATACATAGTTTTTACTCTCCTGTCTTAACATTTAATGACTAAATTATTGTCCAAGCCATCCGTAAGACAGGATGAGTAACCGTGTATGGTTATTTATTAGTTAAACATAATTATGTATCCCAGTATGTCCCTAGTTAACATTATTCCGTCACCAACCTGCCACCTAAACAGGGATGTAATTACTCTTGCAAATAAAGCTTTGACAATTGACGTGTGAAATTAGGGTATATTGACCTCGAGTCCGCCGTGGATAATCCTGTTATTATGCACCATCTATTTGTAATGTAGATAGTATACACGTATTCCCTCTGGGAACATAATTATTATAAACCCGACTATGATGTGGGAAACTTCAAGCAGAGTGAATAGACTTTATAAGCTAGTATGCTTACCGTTTCGGTCTTCAATCGCAATTTACCATCCGGGAGGACTTTAATCAAGCATAAACTTATGAAATACCTGCAGTAATTCAATACTTCCTACAACTAAATAACGCCCCCATGATACAAAATGATAATATTCTTGTATGACTAATGAGTTTAGTTCTATAAATTGAAAGCCTGGTAAATAATGATACAGATAAAATATAGTCAGGTTAAATTCCTCACAATCATTTACAAGCTAATATTCCTAGCCCGTGGTGCAACTTGCTGTACAAGACAAGATAGATACAGATAAAAGATACAAGATAAGATTCATCCTGTTGAATATAATTTGTTCCCATTTCAGTGTTTGAACACCTGGACGACCTACACAATTCTTTAGCTAAGTTTAAATAATTCAAGAGTTTATAACATCTAGTTTCATATATTACCACTGCCGCTACGTCACAGTGTGTTTGCAATGCAGAAGAAGCGGCGCAATCACGCACCAAGTAACATGCATGGTTTCATTAATCACATACATGAGGAAGAAGGGGAGTGAATAGAAGTGAAGGGAAGGATGTCTAGTCAGTCTCACACGGATGAGGAAGTAGGCCATAAAAATGTAATCTCGGCTCAAGTATCAAATCTCAGTTAGTGTGGAAAGCATGCATTTCATACAAGTAAATGAAACGGCAGCCAAGACAATGTGCACACGGGACGTAATTAAAAATACGAATAAAGCCTGAAAAGACAAACGGGCGGTTTAGCCGCTGTATTCTTAAGTATAAATAGTGTATGATAAAAATGGTTGTCTGTAAAGTCGGTATACGGACGGACATTTAACGTGACAACGTCTGTTCGTGGTATAAGTTTTTGGAACATAAAATTAAATGAAAATCACAATTGTAAATTCATAATAAACTGACATAATTCGTTGACGCCAGAAAAGCTCGCGTTTCTACGCAAGACGCAAGGCGCGCGCCGGTCGAGCGAGCCTCTCTCTTTAATGCTGCGCGCGCATGGTAACGTTCCGGCAAATCTTACACAGTTTTCGTGAATGACACCCGAATCATCCAATTTATAAGATGTTATCACGTCAAAATGACTCATAGATAAGTATAGCAACGTGCGTGTAGGTAAATGGGCAGAATCATCGTAATTTCCCTGTATCAAAATGAATTTGAAAAATCATAGTAATAGAAGTATATATAGGAAAAGGGGTATTCTACGGTGTTGGTTATTCAATAATATTCCTTTTACTTTGCTCCATGATATTATATTTCCCGTTCTCCTAACGTTCACATCAATAACAATCTGTACTAGTCCGTGCTCCCTATTCGAATCCCATAGAATGTCCCACACATATTATTCTAAATAGATTGACACATTCCTAATTCTAAACATTTGGTTTTTCTTCATGACTTCTCGTATGACAGACCAAAGAGGTCACTCGCCGTCACGGCTATCCTGACGTGTGCTCGTCCTCGAGCGCTTCCGCTCCCATGTCTCCAGTGGACCCCTTTGTTCGCCGGGTGCTCGTCATGGACTCCACCGAACGCCTTTACTTCTGCTGTGGCTGCACACCGACACGGTCTCATGTGTCGTCACTCTGCAAGGAAACATCTTACGACAGTACTTGTTCGCTCGGTCGTTCCTGACCTCAACAGGGCAATACTTTACAACTTTATGATGTTATTACCTTGAGCCATGTACCATAGTCGTTTCATTTCATTTTCGACGTAACAACAACAACAAATCTTGAGTAAGTCTCTTAAACCACAGGAGTGCACCGCTACTAAGAAGCCTGATTACACTCCCCTTCTATTCATTCGACGTCATTTCACCACAACAAGTTTCTTACTCAAGTTCTCATCTCCAACACAAATCACATCTTATCACAGTTAATATCCGCTTCGACTGGTACATGACTTACAGGCATTCATGAAAACCTCAACAACATTAAATGGAACCTTAAATCTCTCTTTCATTTGGAAACTCAATTCAATAATTTGCAAAAGCTCAATATTACTTCTACTATCACTCAAGACAGTAATGACAGCTCTCAAACGTTTCTTTATCATATAACAAATTCACAAAATCACCTTTTTAAATGAAGGTACGCGTGAAGATGGTTGTACACCGAATACATCAGCACGTCGCGTCGCTCTGTCCCAGCTGCGTTCATTCTGCCGTCACCTGGACAGCTACCGCTTGAATGCTGGTTCACTTGTTTTGTGATGGCACGTCGTTATATCGTTTTCCACAACTGAAAATTACAAGGAAAGTTATTTTCACATGTACGATGTCACAATTTACATTTCAAACTACACTAGAGCTACTTATCTGCGATCCGCACTCCTTCGGCCATCGTGACCATCAAACACGACCTCGTGTTGTGTAGGTACTCAAACCCAGACGCAAACAGTGTGCATCTCAAGTCTGCACATCTTACTCCGCAATGGTTTTACATTTTCCACGTTGATCATATTATAAACTTCCATGATTCTCGCTTCATCGCGCTTTGGATTGTTTCATTTCTCATTGCAAAATTTTCTTCAAATGTCATCCGAACTAGTGTCATTCTTCATTTATTTTCCGCATTTGTGGGCAAGTCCTTTCCTGAGGTCCTTTCCAACACTTCTGATATAGGAAAAGGGGTATTCTACGGTGTTGGTTATTCAATAATATTCCTTTTACTTTGCTCCATGATATTATATTTCCCGTTCTCCTAACGTTCACATCAATAACAATCTGTACTAGTCCGTGCTCCCTATTCGAATCCCATAGAATGTCCCACACATATTATTCTAAATAGATTGACACATTCCTAATTCTAAACATTTGGTTTTTCTTCATGACTTCTCGTATGACAGACCAAAGAGGTCACTCGCCGTCATATACATAAAGTAGACCTAACACGTGCAATAACCTTGTAACTTAGTGAGCACATAGACGCACACACGTACATAATAAAATCACACACATATTTTTTTCTAGTTCAGTTCTTTCTTTCATTTTATTACCTTTTTCTTGACTGGCATGCATCATTGATGCCTTTGATATCGCTGATACCCATAGACCACGGTAGCCACTTACCATCAGGTGGATCATGAGTGCTTTTGTCGGCTATTTCCACAATAATTCTTCTAAAAGTAACAAAACCGACTTTCAAATTAGGGATAGCTCAAAAACTACTCATCAGATCTCGCTCAAATTTAAATGGCACTACATGACAAGTACCAGCTTTCAAATATAAAAAGAATCATGAAAATCAGTACATTCAGTAAAAAGTTATGTTAGTAGACATCAACATCACAATAAATGCAGTTTGTGATATATTTTCATTCTCCGCAACAAAAACCGCTCGTCTACGCTACCTCGCTTCAATGTAGCTCGTTCTGAAGCAGGCCCAAAGCCCGTACGTACTCGTACAAAATGAATGCATGGTGCTTTTAATACTGTTGACGCAGAAAAACGGGTCAAATAGAGAAAGCTCACTAAACGGATTTGTTTTCTATGTGCCATTTATTTTTCTAACGTTTAAGTGTGAGATTTAATCCGTGTGTGAAGCGAACGTTGGTTTACGAGAAGTAATTATGTTATTTACTCACTTGCTCTGGTTAAGGCTTGTGATATTTTTAGCGTCATTGAATTATTTAGGAGTGTGTCGAACATACAACAAGCAACAAAATGGTGTGAGTTGGAATAAAAGGATAGCTGATGTTCATACCAGTATTCTTACATCTTTCGGAGTCCATATCTTTGTAAATTATTTATAATATAATGCATTATTATACGTGTGCGCTATTTTATAATTATTATAATTGCCGTTGTTTTCATAAAATTGCACTTCTAGAGAAGAATTTCTGTTTAAGAAGAACAGAACAAAAGAAGTAAAAAATAATTAGAGGAATACGTGAATAATTGAGAGACAAGATAAAGTAGGATTCTTTGAATTTATGTTACTAGTGGCCATACATACGTTGCTTGACTGTGATATTCAATAGGAAAAAATGTACATCCAACTGATTTTTTTTTGTGATAGAGGTGTTCTGTGTGCACACAGGCTGCCTGATGGTAAGTGGACCTTTACCCATGGACATCAGTGACCTCAAAGGTAGATATTACACTCTTCCAAAAGTTACCTACATCATTACTTAATCTATAGAGTTTAACAAAGATTCATTAAGAAAGATATAAAAACCAAAAATAACAGTCCTCAAAAAGAAATAATTTAAATGAAATTCTTGTTACAACTGTGACGGCTCACGTATTTTAGTTACAATTTGGTTTAGTTCTTGATAAATCGTTTAAACAGTTCTCTCTGATCCAATGAACACAGTCATAATGTAACAATATCTGCAACATCCCGCTCCGGCGATATCCTGGCATGACGTACGGCGACACAGGTGCGTCCGCGGTCACGCTCTAACTAATGGCATTAATCCTCGACTTGTGGTCGGTGATGTAATGGCTAACATTGCTCATTTCTCACGCCTCTGTGACGACAGAACTACACTTATGACAGCTAATGCGTGGTATTATGTTTGACTTGGCTAGTCATTTGTTACTTTTGGTGGTTGTGATTTTATTATTCAATTATACTTAAATGGGCTAACTTAAAACTATGACGCGTTCCCATTCTTCTCCTGCCGGCAACGCATCAGTGATGCCTTTAGTGTAGCTGATGTCCAAGGGCGACGATAGCCACTTACCATCATTTTTTGTGGATCGTCAGCTCGTTTGCCGGCTATTTTCATAAAAAAGTGCCACCGTCATAGCTTAACAATAAATTATTATCTTACGATAACAACTAAACCGACGGCTTTACGTGCCCTCCGCAGCACGGAAGCGTTCAAAAATCTTTGCCACTAGCGGTCAGCCGGTCACCCATCCAAATACCGACCGCACCCGCTGTTGCTAAATGTCGATTACTTAGCATCGGCACAAGAAACCGGACTATGAGCGCTTGATAACAGCGTTTAACTCATAATGAAAATGATATAGAGTGTGTACATAATTAAATAATTTTTTGTCATGCCACACACTTATATAAAAATATAATTATACCATCCAGTTTATCGCGCGACACCACAGATGCACGTTTACACTGACAGCATTTCATTTTTTTTTATAATACGCGTTATTAATAAAAAATGTCCAGCGATTGTGTCCGGTTGGTGATAAATTGTTATGGTCGAAATTAATCGGTCGTTTTATTGACGCAAGTAAAAGTGATGGTAAATGTATCTGTGGTTAAAAAGTTAGGAGCAGTGTTACTATTATTGTTGACCTGAGGTTTCCTAAATTGCTTGAAGATGAAAACCAAGGTGTAGTAGTTGTTGTACTTACGTGCTCCGTAATATTTGGATATAGTGATATGGTTGACTTGCATTAGCTCGTTACGTCACCAGTGGTAGGGGAACACGTCTGCCTGCGTCTACGGCTGTCTTGTGACTGACTCAGTGTTGCCCCACTACCCGTGCTCTCGAGATAACATGATTACTGCTATAACCATAATAGCAGTACAAACACTACATCCCTTCCTTATTAAAATC
Organism: Thymelicus sylvestris; assembly: GCA_911387775.1. Taxonomy (NCBI): domain Eukaryota; kingdom Metazoa; phylum Arthropoda; class Insecta; order Lepidoptera; family Hesperiidae; genus Thymelicus; species Thymelicus sylvestris. Next base: position 14,157,428 of record OU426905.1, on the reverse strand, counting down.
TTTATTTAATATGGAGCCCGATCCACAGTCGACTCTGCAGTTGATCGCAACTCAAGCCTTCAAAGGCCACTCCACGTCTATACCATTCAATATTCCAGTTACTTAGACAAACACATTTGTAACACGCACTATATGTATGAAGCAGGCTACGGTTTGTAAACTTGAGCCTTCTGGGTGCCTTCACTAGCCTCAACAAACTCAAACTGTCATATGCATGCTTCGTATAGAATTACTTATGTAGATTATACTTTCACTGCAATTATTTTAAACATTGAAACAACACCTGAGACTTTTTTCGTCTTACACCTTTCCCATTCGCACCCGTTCTCCTTCTATCTTTATTAAATAATAATTATTTACATCACCTCTTAGCTTTTCATACTTCCCTCTTTCTTCTCTCTTTGATCAAGATCGCCAAGTTATTAGGTTTCATACCAACATTCAAACAAACCTCGTCATTTCTGTCTTTAAATAGACAACTTACTGGTAAAACAAACACAGGAAATATGAGAAACTCGATGAAAATTTATATTATTACTAAAAGTGGTTTACTGTCAACAACAGATTACGTACAGCTTACAACCTGCTTTCGTTTTTTAAAGACTAAAGTTTTACTTGCGAGACAATCCTCTTATATACGTAATATAAACTAGGTCCCACCGACGACCATAACACGCCAACCATGGCTAGACTCGCAACAGGAATTTCCTTTATTTAGGCGTCCTTCCTGAATGGACGGATCCAACGGATCCCAACGGACCCAACGGTGTCACATATGAATCAGACACTGCCGATACCAATCATTCACACACCAGTCATTCATTGAAATACCTCGTCTATTCATTATCTTTATTCTACATCTCAACTCCATCACGCCAAATAACTAATATGTTCACAAAATAACTACATTTTGTATGGTTTTCAAAGTTATGAGGGCCCATACTGCTGTCTAGTCAGTAATGATTTCAATTTCAAGAGGTCCATACACACTTTAGTTACTATGATTTCAAATCATGGGACCTATACTGCCGTCTAGTCAAGTAATGTATGTATGATTCTAAATTTCATGAGGTTACTACTTCCATCAAGTCAATGTATCAATCTCAATTTCATGAGGGCTCATACTGCCGACAACTCAGTAATGTATGATTTCAATTTCATGAGGGCTCATATTGCCGACAGCTCACTTCAATTCAGTAAAGTATGATTTTCAATTTCATGAGGGCTCATACTGCCGACAACTGAGTTGCGTATGATTTTCAATTTCATGAGGGCTCATACTGCCCACAACACAGTAACGTATGATTTTCAATTTCATGAGGGCTCATACTGCCCACAACACAGTAACGTATGATTTTCAATTTCATGAGGGCTCATACTGCCCACAACACAGTAACGTATGTTTATGTTAAGCAAAACTAAACTTCATTATTATTGGTTGATTTTACTCTGATTTCTATGACTCTTCGAGATAGAGTGCCTTTTAAATTTTACTTTCATTGTAACTTTAGCTTGAATACAATTTTTTCTTTAACTCTGAATTTAACTAAAAACACAGAATAAATAATAGTATTTATAAATAATTATAGAAGGTGCACTAAGAAAAATTCCGAAAAATCATTTAAATAAATAGTGACTCTGGCTCCAACGCAATAAAGTGTAATTCTGATCGCACAGTGCTAATCAAAACGCGTAATGAGTTGCCTTCCTTTCTAACACTGTCGCTTATCCTCTCTGGCAATGTCAGGGTTGCCTTTTTTGAAAGAATAAAATTAATCTGAAAGTTTATTTTTATGTGTTACACATGTATTATTATATATGTGTAAACGATAATTAAATATATATCAGTTCGGACTTGATTATTTAACATCTTACCGAAAAACACGCATCAATAATAATACACACACATGTAGTACTCCGTGTCACAAAAGGTATGTACGTTAATTGGTATCGTAAGGCATTTGCTGCCTAATACACAATCATTTACGATTTACGATTTCATGTAGGTTCGTACTACCTGACACACACAATTATGCACGATTTACAATTTCATGTAGGTTCGTACTACCTGACACACACAATTATGCACGATTTACAATTTCATGTAGGTTCGTACTACCTGACACACACAATTATGCACGATTTACAATTTCATGTAGGTTCGTACTACCTGACACACACAATTATGCACGATTTACAATTTCATGTAGGTTCGTACTACCTGACACACACAATTATGCACGATTTACAATTTCATGTAGGTTCGTACTACCTGACACACACAATTATGCACGATTTACAATTTCATGTAGGTTCGTACTACCTGACACACACAATTATGCACGATTTACAATTTCATGTAGGTTCGTACTACCTGACACACACACTCACGCACGATTTACAATTTCATGTAGGTTCGTACTACCTAACACACACATTATAGTTATTGCAATAAGTACATTATGCACCAAAATTTATGACCTATCAAGTCCATCAAATTACTCACGTCAACAATCCTTCAGGCAGGTAAGTACTTAATTATGAGTTTATGACCCCCGAAATCAACCTAAGTAGATCAATAATTGGTAGCGCCATTATAGCTAATTAGATTAGATTACCAAACTTTAATTGTAATCTATTAAAATTATTAATTACTAAGGTCATAGAATTGGTATAATCTGCAAATCTGTTTAAAGAGGACTTCTCGATTTATAACTAAATACATCCAGCTTAATAAATATTTTTTTGGACGTCAGGAGAGTTTCTCCTTCACGATTTTTGTGGAATTCTGTCAAAACCAAGGCTCGGCTTCTCCAGGGCTATGAATTTACTACAGCATATCAAATCGTGCGTCTTCAAAAGGGCGCTTTCCTCAGGCTACAATAATAAATAGCAACATTTTAAACATTGCTGCACCCATTCGAACAAATACAATTATTGTTCTCAATTTAAAAATAAAAACTTACTCCTTTTGTGCACGAATAACTCAATAATAAATATATAATATGATTTCCGTGACAAAACTTAGTTTAATCACAGTAACAACACAAGAACGCGTCTAGCTCGCAAGCGCTTTTGACCCTCACTGCCTCAATAGATTCTATAAAATTCAACACAAAAACTAAATTAGAAAAATAAAATTGTCTCATCGCGAAGATTTGAATTTCGGTATCGTGGCTTGTATAATGGTTCCTAATAGGAACGATGATAGGAACTTCCTATCATCTCCCAATACGCAATGATATTCAAAATATAGATACGTTATGCCCTTATAAACCAACCAAGAACTCCGTTCTGAAAAGAGCCACAACACACACACACGCCCATCCTTTGCTCCACTACACCAATCACATTGGTACAATACACGAGGGCATTCTAACGCTGTATGTCAAATTTCAAGCACTTCTGACCACAACAAAAGCGTCATGTGTTAACAGAGCGACCACGACCATAACGGTCAATTACCCGCTCCCGCGCTCCTCATCGTCGGCGCGCCAGTGACACATCCACCATAGAACCCTAACGATGTTGCTATTCTTATGACGGAATAAATGTTTCTTTCCTTCTTACGCTACCGCCCATCAAACCGACTTTATTTATGATTACCCACATTATGTTATTATATTTTCAGCCGTGTAGTGCAGCCGTGATAGTCAAATACCAAAAGGAAAGACTGCTAAAGAATCACAAAGAACTTACAAGCTGAAATAGGGACCCGGCGCCGCAACGTTAAATTACGTTAACCGTATTACAACAGCTTGTGATAGTTTATGTATATTATTTTCAAAAGAAATACAAGTGCATGGCTGCATGTATACCAAGGCGGCTAGGCATGTATGTATGTTTGATACTGCCAATGCAATACTTTCATAACAGAACATAATTTTTATCAAACAACTTCAGTTCCGTTTTTTATCAGAATTCATATCAAAACGACTGCAATTATTTCAGTTTATCATACCTACACATGTACTTTGTAACTAAAGCAAAACTACGTTTGAATGAAACCCAGGACCTGCGTAGAATATAACTAATAGTCATAAAAACAGCTAATTTTATTGACAATTACCCTTACTGTTATAGTTATATGGCCGTGAAGAAGCAAACTCACTCTCAACAATTAAACTTAACTTGCATGTGCGGCCATCTATAATGGTAGCAAAATCTATACTTTATAAAGCCGAAGAGTGCTAAATAAACAGCTAGTCCTAAATAAATTTCACTAATTTAGGGAACCCTTTTATTCTTGAATATTTTAAAGTCCCTACTCCTTTATTTAAGTTCATAATTTGTATAATGTTATCTCCTTTTTAGTACTAAGTGTTGTTGTGCAACACACACACGCGAGAATGGATGCCGGACACCATTCGCACATTTAAAACAAAAAATGGCGCTTTACAAAATAGTAGTTTTTCAGTATAGCCATTCAAAGTTTTCAACTCAACATTGCGATCACTATCTATGAAGAAAACTGAAATATATCGTTGCAATTAGCCTCTCTCGTCAGTTCGCCCAACCTACTTTTAGTTAGGCACTAAAAACATGCTAGTAAATAAGTAGTTATTCAAAAAAATATATTCAGAAAAAGTCCCGCATGATGCCACTTTTTCTCATTGGCACACATACGCAACCTTAACCAAACACGCGGCACCACACGCAATACTCCATTTATGTAGCAATCCCTCCAACAGATCGATACTGTGCATTGAGGTATAAGTATACATAGAGAAGACATCTCGAACAAAATGTGTGTCCCCGCCGGGAGGTTCTATTTTCAAAATTGAGCCCCTGTTCTCCTTCCAAAATCGAACGAATCCATTGGACATTGAAGCCGCGCGGCGTCAATTCATTGGAACACACATTGTGCTCGCGGTGTCCGTTCTATACGCTAGTAATAATACTTCAATGATACTGTGTATTATATTTAAAACGACACAGCTAAACACTAAATATCACTTCTTATTTAAAAACAAAACCTGTCTCGCTATCACTTTCAGCAGTAATAATACTTCAATGATACTGTGTATTATATTTAAAACGACACAGCTAAACACTAAATATCACTTCTTATTTAAAAACAAAACCTGTCTCGCTATCACTTTCAGCTAAATAAGTGACACTATATCCAAAATGTCATTTATGTTATTATTACTTCAGTAGCGTGAATTACGCTTATAACACAAAATGCCACTTTTTACTCACCGCACAGTTGTTTTTACAATGTCAATCAATGCCATTTTTCAGAAAACAAAGGGAATTGTGTAGGTTAGCGGTAATGGCGGCAATTTTTATACCTAATTAGAGAGAGAACTTCGATAATTATGATGATTTTGCTCAATACGTTATTTAAAGTTACAGCACACCTAAACAAATTCTCGAGTTAACTATTCGGCACTAATATTAACATTCGTCTGTTGATTATTTCTTGCATCGACGTGTTATTTTCCCTTCAACTCTTCCTTTATCAACACAAAATAAAATATTTATTGCACTGACCTTTTGACCTCGTCGCCATTATGTAGTAGTTGTTGTACTTACGTGCTCCGTAATATTTGGATATAGTGATATGGTTGACTTGCATTAGCTCGTTACGTCACCAGTGGTAGGGGAACACGTCTGCCTGCGTCTACGGCTGTCTTGTGACTGACTCAGTGTTGCCCCACTACCCGTGCTCTCGAGATAACATGATTACTGCTATAACCATAATAGCAGTACAAACACTACACAAGGAAACCAAATCGCTCGCTTAATTGTCTCGAAACTCGATTAACTTTCGAATCAACTTAATGTAAATTAATTATCTGGACGTTTGTATTGAACTGTTTAAACTAGGCCATAAAAATCGTAAATAAAGCATGCTAGAAGGCTCAACAAAAAAAAAGCAGATCTGTGATCGAGTTGAGACCTTATCGATTATGGTAAAGTCAAGACAAATAATGGAGATGCTTGAGCGCTTCAGGTTCTCATCACTGTTATAAAATTATGACCTTAACCCATTGAATCCAAAAACATACTTTGTGCACATCTGATATATTAAATTAACTACATGTTATTTATCTTACATGTACCTTGAGAGAAACTTTTTTTTGCGCCATTATTATTACCAGCAGCTAAATGATAAAACTTTAAATGAGGACAATTCCGCACCGCACTAAGCAGTTTGCAGTAAAACTGATCTCTCGCTCCCCGGATATGGCTGTCCGGGGACCACATTTTTTAAACAAACTTATGACTCCCGGGACCCCGTTGGCTGCTCGAAGCCACTTATGGACGTAAAATTTTAATTTTAACAAAAATTTTCAGCTCCTTTCTCTACAAAATATTGTTGAGCTAAATTTAATTTTGTATTGTTATGTGTTAGATAATAAAGTTGTAATAGTTTTTAATACTGGTTTAATACCACCTTCTTGCTTGTGTCAGCCGCTAAACGAGTCATCGTGTTCCGGCTGGGGCCTCCCAAGTTCTTTCTTTTTTCCAAGAAAGAAGAGTTCTTGGTCTGCAACATAACTTTGTAAAAGTATCAAGATTTGAATGAATATTGTGTAGAAGACTACTAAGCCGTCACTTCTGTTTTTCGTACTTAATCATGAATTGAAAACTATGTTTACTAAAGCTAACTAAAGCTTCTGAATACCAAATTAATATACCCAATTAAACTAAGTAATTACTAAGTAATAATCTAAATTTTACTAACAAAAAATAACCGACTTCAAAGTCTCAAAAACTACATAGTTGTCAGATCTCGTTCAAATTTATGTGAGACCACATGACAAGCTCCTGCTTTCGATTAAAAAAAGAATCATTGAAATCAGTTGGCGAGATATTGAGTTATTCGTCAATTTGTCGCGCACATCTTAACACAAATTTACGATTTATGTAGTTTTCTCATGGATGCCGTTGTCAGATCTCAATAAAATTTATGTGGGACCACATGACAGCCACCAGCTTTCGATTAAAAAAAAAATCATCAAAATCGGTTCGCCCAGTCCAAAGTTCTGAGGTAACAAATAAAAAAAAAAAATACAGTCGAATTGAGAACCTCCTCCTTTTTTGAAGTCGGTTAAAAATAGCAATCTGTAAGCTCGGGTGAATAAATTAGCTGACAGCCTGTATTCTACATGGTATTTTTAACGCAGTTTTAACGAGTAGTACTGTATTACTATGTAGTCCCACAGGATCGCTTCTAGCATTAGCCGAGTGATTAATATCCGACAGGCTCTGTACTCATGCCACAGACTATTATAAATTACTGCAGCTAGCGGGAGGAGGTGACAACTCCATAGTGACAGTTGAACTCCGGTCTGTAAAAACCATAGACATAATACTACTAGACTAGACAAGCGGGCCTTCTTTGCGTCACGCTATTAGAAAGAGAAAGAGACCAAGGAGACTCGCGTAACTCGTAAGTAAGACAAGGATAGGTTTACCTCCTGCCTTTCTTCGCAGCGTGACGGTTTCACTTACATACGCTCAGATACCTTGCCTAGTCTAGTAGTATTATGTCTATGGTAAAAACAGTCTATAGCTGGAGTTATTGTTTGTACTAATCACTTTTCCGTTTCTTTTATTGTAATTGTTTATGAAAGTTTTATCGAACGTCTTTGTAATAAAAAAAAATTGATAAATAATGTAACGTACTTTATAAGATTATGTAGGTAACCTTATTAGATGAAAACCATACCTACTCGAAAATACGTTTCTTAGAATAACGAGGCGAGAATCGAATACAAGAGATTTTTTAAGTTCCGTTTTTTTTTGTGATCCCATCAATTTTAAGTATATTTTTATTTCAAGAAACAGTTTTTCATGTTAACCACCAGTTTTTCATATTAGCGGGAACAAACTCATATAAACAAATATACCGAAGATTTTTCTTAAGCCCCCTTCATGTACAGATATCGGTTATGTATTCAGGGTGTAACAGGAGAGATCTTATTACCATCAATATAATTTAATTTAACAATTGCATGTACTTAAAATACACAAATTTCTAAACATCACTTAAACCACTGAATATACATGGGAGTTAAACTGTTCACTTTTGATCCATTCCTGTTACACCCTGTAGAACAGGCAGTTCTGTTGTTTTGTCTAGTGTAACATATTAAGTAGTAGGTATTAGTGGAGCAAGACCATAGACCGTAGGTCAGGCCGTGTGAGGCCGTGTGAGGCCGTGTGAGGTGTCGGCGCAAGGCGAGCATTAATCACGGGCTCGCGGTCGCACCGCGTGTTGCAGCGATGCGGTATGAATATGACCCGCTTTACAACACACGATGCGACACTGGTAGGTACAAGCTGCAAGCTCCCTGTGTTACGAGGGGATGACTTTCAAATTATGTATTACGTTTTTTGATAGTTAAGTTGAGAAAAGTAAAATCTATGTGTTTCAAGTGGATCAAAATGTTTATATTCGAACAAACTTTTACTACTTATAAGTAATATTATTTCTTCTGTGCTTTTACCTCTTATTTCAAACCTTTACGAAATGAATACAAAATACTCTTTCTATCGATGCATTATTCAGGGTAGAAAAAAACTCGGTAGTTGAAGGAAAAGTACCTTGAATATTGATGATGGCAAATTTTGCTGAAAGGAAACATTCCTTTTTTTGAAAACTAAGTAAAACTGGGAGAGGGGGAGGGGAGGTGGAGGGGAGGAGGAGGGAGAGGGGGAGGGGGAGGGAGAGGGGGAGGGGGAGATGGAGGGAGGGGGAGGGGAGGGGGAGGGAGGGTTACATTCGTCTCATTATCTTGAAAATAAAAATTTTTGAAGGTTTCACGTGTGAATTGCACACATTAATTTTTTTTTATGTAACTACTTATGGTTTTCTGATTTTTACCTTTATTCGTGCTATAAGAAATTGCTCCTTGCATTTGTATTTGCTTCCCTTACGAATGTCAAAATATGCGGCGTAAAGGCCGTTTCTTTTGATTCAGTTGGCTTGATATTTTCACGGTTCCAATGGATTGTAGACTTCAATCATCATCATCAATCAGTCATTCAATTTAAAACCTCCACACGTTCCTGAGAAAAGAGAGACGGACTGATGGACAACGAAGTTATATCAGAGAACGACAGTTTAGCTACGACACGACCTGTCGTGAGCTATAAAAAATCAGTATTAATACTACACTCGTTTCATTTTTCACAGGCCACATGCATAGTTTATGTTGGAAATGTTAGTAGGAAAAATGTTTGGAATATTTGTTTTGCTGACTTTATCAGGAAAGGGTGAGTGCGGAACAAATTGATGTCGGGAAAGTACACGAACGATATATTTTATAGTCTTGAGTTAAAATTTTCATATTTACTTAATTAATTTGTTAAAAATGTAAAGAAAGGATTATTACTTGAAAAGGAAAGGAAAGCCAGATATTTTTGTTCTATCACAAAGCCATCTGTTTTCGGAACATTGAGTTTCGGTTTCAAGCGTTATTTATAAGGTTATCATGAAGGCCGTACAGGGCTATAATAATAGTCGATCAAGGGTCAACTTTCTTTTTTAAAGGCTATAAAAAGTTTCCATTCTTTAGCTTCAACTAGTTGAGAATGACTCAAATCAAATCAAATGAAATCATAATCTTTTATTCATATAGGTATAACTGATACACTTATGCACGTCATTTTTTAATCTACCAGCTTTTTGGAAAGGTGATTTGTCAAGGAGGAGAAGAAAAGCCGTAAAGAAACAAACAACAACTCAAAAAGCTGCAGTCAGTCCCTTGAAGCTGAACTGAAGAAGAAGCTTGAAGCTGAACTGAAGAAGATGTCGAAGCTATAGTTAGCTACTTAGCCATAACAACCCGCTAGTTCATTTTATCGTTCACCAAAAAGCCAGCAAATAAAGCGATATTCATGAACGGTAGTACAATGGGAACCGCAGAAGTTATTGCCATGCACTCCCAAGTACCGTATAACCCCAACTTGCTCCAATAAGTAATGTAACGCGCCAAGCCGGCTCCAAGTCGGTCACGTCCGCTGTGCTTTACGGCGCCCTCTACCAGGAAACACCAGCAATTACCTGAGGTTTCTATCTTGTGCGATTGTTTTACGGCCTACGAGTTATGCAGTAGATAAGTGAAGGAATATTGTTGGTTTGAGCTACTACGTATGGTAAGGAGTTGAGAGAGATTTGAGCTGTTGCGTTACTGAAGAAAGAAAGAAAAAAGTGAAAACTTCTTTAGGCGCGTTGGGTATTTTTGAGATGGGAGAAAACCATTCAACTTGCGACACCGTTACCGTCACCTCGATACCTCTGTACACTAGACACGCGACACTTTTATAGTTGTCCCTTTACTAATGGATCAACCTTACGGGGAAGATAGCTTGAGAGTTAACCAGAGATGTCAAAAAATTACCTTGTAAAAAATAATTCAACGACCCTTCTAACCAAGCATATTGCTCCAAGACAGTAACAGGTGCAACTCCCCAAGCGTGTCACTCCCATCACATTCAACAGCTGTTATAAATAAAGCTAAGTATCGTACATGAATACAGCAGTTGTTTAACGTTAAGCAGTGCGCGGGAACGGACTGACGGAGAGCGGGAGGGCGGCGGGCGGTTTGGCTCGGCGACAAATCGCGGCGTAAATCAACGCTGCAGCGCTGCAGCATAGCCCTTGTTTATGGCTGATTGCGCTTTTATTCCAGTAGTTAACTCTTAAATAGTTATAGCCCTGGGTTTTTTCAGTGGCTTCAGGCATTAGCGAGCCACAAGGACACAGGCATTTTCTTTAACTAAGGCAAAGCGCGTATTTGATGAAAAATCGACTGTGAGGATCGAAGGATGTGGGTGATCCAAGAGTTTGAAATCTGCTAGCTAAGGAGCCTATACGTAGTTTAGTTTAACGACAGCTATCTGACAATAAAAACAAGAACTACAAGCTTGCTATCCTCTCAAAGGGTTCAAGATTTTTGCTGATAATATATCTATCATGACTCTCTGAACTAGGTAAGCCACGCCCAAAGATTTGAGTAAATCAGTGGAACACTTTTATATCATCAGGGCGAATACTATGTCATCGGGCTACGTAGTTAATGTCGTAAAGGGCATCCTTTATCCAAAACAACATGACTGATTTTAATCACAGGGCTGATAGTGGTGAATTCTTACACCAGTGGTCAATCAAATCAAAGAATGAACGGATAAAAACTCTTCTAACTCTGAACATTGTTTCTACTCAAGTTAGCCTGTCACAGAAGGAGCACATCTATCCATCTTACTCTGTCGCGCACTGAATAATAAAGACAAACAGATAATAACATATACCAGCGTTTAGTCTGCAGTAGCAAACAACACAGTTCGCCGGAGCGTAATTCATTTTAATGAACCATTACACAAGCCGGGACACCGCGCGTGTGTTGTTGTCCTAATGTAAGTGGCATTACGGCTTTATATTTACGTGGCAGTGCATTTTTACGCCGTACTATGATGTCAGTACAGATGGGTTTAATGACGTCGTCATTCCATTATTTTCATGAGAATATTATTTGTACAGGCTTTGTATTAATATGCGTCTTAATCTGTGGCTTTAATTCAAATTAATGTTAAACTTTTTTTATGGAAGTCGCCGGCAAACGGCTGACGATCCATTTGAAGGTAAGTGGCTGTCGTCGCCCGGATACATCAGCGACACCAAGGACATCATTGAGACGTTTCCGGCCAAGAAAGAGAAAAGAAAAAGGAAGAACTGGCTCTCAAACCCTCAGGAACGGAACGGAATAATCTCTCTGAGGTGCTGCTAAAAGCAGGCGGGATTTAGTCACCTCTTATGACATCTATCTGGCGTAGGATTTAGTGTTCTAAGCCATCATATAAGACGTCTACGTACTACTACCACAGAAGAGATAATAGTACTTAAATAAGTACAGAAGGCGCACCAAGAAAAATTCCGAAAAATCATTTAAATAAATAGCGACTCTTGCTCCAACGCAATAAAGTGTAATTCAGAGCACAGCGCTAATCAAAAACGCGTAATGAGTTTCCTTCCTTTCGGTTATCCTCTCTCGCAATGTTAGGGTTGTCTTTTTTACAGAATAAAATTAATCTGAAAGTTCAGTGACATGTGTGATGACATGAAGAAAAGTGACATTTATAAAAAAAAAACTTGTATTTTTTCTGGAAGTTTAATTTTTAATATGTGTGATAGATTTTACCTTCTAAATTCTCAGAAGACAAATTAACTAACTACGCAATCATCTATATTTCAGACATCATCTTCTCATAACTACACAATGTAGTACAGAACAAATTCACTCCGCACTGTTTACACAACCTCAGTCGAAACAAAAGGGGAACAACATTACAGTTCTAACTGATTCAACTTTATACTTTGAAGGCTGCTAAATATTTATCTAACAAAAAACAGCGGATCTATCCAGTAAGCATACAACATTATTTCTCGCTGAAATGGAGAAATGGTGCCTTTACTTTTGTTGACAAGTTTTTGAAGTAAAATTAAGAAATCGGAAGATGAAAGGGAGACATTACATAAATATCTTGAAGTTATTTACATTAGCTGGCTATTTATTTATATTTATACTAGCTGCCCGGACAGACTTCGTTCTGTCATAAGTTTTTTTTTTTTGAGATGTAAGCTATCCTATCTTTCAAGTTGGATCAAACTGCACATGGTGTGCAAATTTGATTAAAATTGGTTAAGTAGTTTAGGAGTCCATCGCGGACAAACAACGTGACACGTAATTTATATATATAGTTACTAGCTGCCCGGACAGACTTCGTTCTGTCAAAAGTGTTCTTTTTTTTGAGATGTAAGCTATCCTATCTTTCAAGTTGGATCAAACTGCACACGGTGTGCAAATTTGATTAAAATCGGTTCAGTAGTTTAGGAGTCCATCGCGGACAAACAACGTGACACGTAATTTATATATATTAAGATATTAAGATTGGGCATGTTTCTCCTAACGGGTGGAACTGTAGTCAAGTATAACTTATAATTTTTAAAAATGGAGGTTTGGACTTAGGACGATGTTTAGTACAGATGTGATTTGTAGCTTTCAATGCGACGACCGATTCACGAAACCTATTTTTTTTACTAAAAACTTAATTCACCTTCTCCATAATGCTCTCAAATGTTTGACAACACTTGCCTACAATGGAGCGTGGGATTAACCTGTCCCGCTATGAATGAAGATACACATTACACACCCCTAGTGTTACAGTTCTGTTAGGAATTTTGGTGAGGATGAAATGTGATGGAAAGATGACGATTTATTATTTGAATGCAATTTGTTAATATTAGGTTTGGATATTTAGTTTAAGTAGATGCAATTGTTATTTATTTATTGCTGTGTTTGTACTGAATAATTTTAATAACTGTTTAATCTGTCGAAATTATAAGTTGTTACAATGTTTTGCCCGTAGACATGAGCAGAGCTCTTTCCATTCGGAAATTTCGGAATTTGTTTTTGTCCAATTGATTTGTTTTTGTCATCTTTAGTGTTAACTTAAATATTCCAATCGCTGTTAAAGAAGACCATAATATTATAGATTGAAAAATGCGGCGAACAATCTACTTAAAATGCTGACTAATCTTAAAATGTACTAATATAACCTTATCTCCGTTGAAGCAGTAAATTGAGAAAGTTTTGAGACGAAAACAACCATTTTCAAACTCACTTTCATACTCGGCTGCAAAGCTTCCACTGTACGACCACCGACCACAGTCCAACACAATGTATAGGCGAAGCGTCGCATACTGAATATTTTAACGAAACGTCGCAGGTCCACTTTTAGGCTATGGCTCCATGGTATCCTAGTATGACAAGATTCCAAACGTCCGACAAACGAGAAGGCATTTGTAACTAATTAAGACTTTTTCTTTTTATGTTGGATTTAACAGCTTCGTAAAGGCCTCAGATAATGTACTGACATTTTATTGGCTCGAGAACTTTAAGGTTCTAATAAACTCCAGGAAAGCACGATGGTGGATGAAAACAGTATTTAATTAGATTGAGTTTTCAAACGATTGGAAAATACTTTTATTAGATCTTAAACGAAAAGTTTTTTGAAGACAAACGAGGAACAAAATACGACTGTTTGTTTAATCGCGGCTGAAGTTTTTGGAAGTTTATCAGACTGTGACATCTTTGTATATCCCTGTGACTTTGATCTATTAAACACGGTCGAAATATTGGTATGAAATACAAAACCGCGGTGTTTTTATTGGAGACTAGCTGTTGCCCGCAGCTTCGCACGCGGAAATTATGCTTATCATATTATTTATTATCCCTTACAAAAGAAAATTTAAAAACAGGTTCATTTATATTGAAGTACTTATATTTAGGAATTTACATACTGAAACTTACGATACAATAACAGATTATTCCTCCAGGAGCGGGTTTGGAATAGTAAACAACATTAACTTTTTTCTTTTCCCTCTCCCTCTCCCTCTCCATCTCCCTCTCTCCCCTTGCCCTCTTCCTCTCCCGCTCCCTGTCCCTTTTCCTCTCCCGCTCCCTGTCTCACTCCCCTCACTCTCCCTCTTCCAGTCCCACTCTCTCTCCCTTTCCCGCTCGAGGTCCTTCTCCCACCACATATCCCTCTCCCTCTCCCTTTCCCGCTCGAGGTCTTTCTCCCACTTCATATCCCTCTCCCTCTTCCTCTATCGCTCCCAGTCCCTCTCCCACCCACACCCGTGCCCTCTCCCGATTTCTGTCCCGCTCACTCCCTCTCCCGCTCCCTGTCCCTCTCTATCTCCCTCTTCCGCTCCTTCTCCCTCTCCTGCTCCCTGTCCATTCTTAACTTAAAAAATGACGAAGTTGCTTACTAAGTTCATTCCCCTAAATTAACTCTTTAAGGGATGATTTTCCGAAAAAAATAAAATTTAAGTTAACTTCTGTTTATTACTATAAACTTACATAAAAAAATTCATATATTTTATAACTCTAAAACTGGCGAAGTAGATCTGTATGTAGTTGACTACCAACCCCTATTTTTAGGGGATGAATTTCGAGAAATCAGCGATACAGTTATTTTTTGTGTCTAACTATAAGTCTCTATTTAACCCTTATATACACTCTTATTTAACCCTTTAGGGGATGACTTTCCAAAAAAAAAGTAATATTATGTACTTCCAAATTTTGTTTCTAATCTGGAGCTAATAAATTTTCATCTTTTTAACTTTAAAAATGACGAAGTTGCGTACTAAATGAAATCCTCTAAATTAACCCTTTAAGGGATGATTTTCCAAAAAACCGTTTTAAAATTAACTTTTGTTCACAACTATAAACTTACATAAAATTTTTCATATTTTATAAGTCTAAAACTGACGAAGTTGATTTATACGTAAATGGCTTCCTACTCCTATTTTTAGGGGATGAATTTCGAGAAAACAGTGATACAGTTATTTTTTGTGTCTAACTATAAGCTTATGTACAAAATTTCACCCTTCTTACTTTAAAAATGACGAAGTTGCATACTAAATTAAATTCACTAAATTAACCCTTTAAGGGATGATTTTCCGAAAAAAATTGTTAAAGTTAACTTTTGTTTATTACTATAAACTTACATAAAAAAATTCATATTTATAACTCTAAAATTGGCGAAGTTGATTTGTATGTAGTTGACTACCAACCCCTATTTTTAGGGGATGAATTTCAAGAAAACAGTGATACAGTTATTTTTTGTGTCTATCTATAAGCTTATATACAAATTTTCGCCCTTCGTACTTCAAAACTGACGAAGTGTCCATACTAACTTTCGCACTCTTAATTAGTGCTTAGGGGATGATTTTCAAAAAAAACATAATACTTACAAATTTTGTTTCTAGTCTAATATGTAAATTTTCATGTTTTAAACTTCAAAAATGACGAAGTTCCTACTAAGTTCAATTCAGTAAATTAACCCTTTAAGGGATGATTTTCCAAAAAAATATATTAAAGTTAACTTTTGTTTATTACTATAAACCTACATAAAAAAATTCAAATTTATAAATCTAAAACTAAGAAAGTTGGTTTGTATGAAAGTGTCTTCTAACCCTTATTTGTACCCCTTAGGGGATGAATTTCCAAAAATCCGTTCTTAGTGGACGTCTCCTTAGCATAAACTATCTCCCTGCCAAATTTCATCTTAATCGGTTCGGCAGTTTCTGAGATTTTTTGTTTAATCAGCGGTGTGTCGCTTTTCAATTTTATATATATAGATAAAAAAAAACATAATTACTTAAGGCTAATGTAGAACAACTTGTTTATTGAATTTCTCGCGTTTTTAGATAAAATTAACATTAACATTAAAAATATAATAATACGAGTAACACCAGTTAGTACCTACCAATATTAACGCCAGTTAATATTAAACCTTTGGTACAAACTTTATGATAAAAACAATTCTGAATTTATTCATGACGTCTTAGGGCTTAAATTCCAATATATTCTAAAACGGAAACAAAGTCATTGCATTCACACAAGCCGCCATTATAACTTAACTGTTCGTAAGTCCTGAATGCGGGAATAGTTCTTAAGACCTAGGTTTTATTAGTAAGGCTAGTTAGTCAGCTGTCCGGCCGTAGACAAGATTTATTTAGTGTTGTAAACTTCGTTTTCATGCTTCAATTAAATGTGTAATGTTTGTGTGACAATATATTATTTAGAAATACATAATATACCTAATCCTGCTCAGTGTGCAGTTTTCCATGAAAGTTTTTATTAATTACTTATAAATTATAATAGAAATAATTACTTATAATCATAAGTATTACGAAGGTAGAGAATTAAAAAACCAAAAATAATGTACCTATACCTTTTTCAGCAAATTTTAATAACATAAGTTAAATTTTCACAGAATATCTCTGTACAATTTATCTCTTTTGAAAATGTTTAAAAGTATGCAAAGGAAGTTAAATTTTTTTCACAAATTTATCATTCGCTGTTACAGAGATTAAAATTTCAGGAGTACATAATTATGCAGGAGAGGTCATAACGGTCAGATGAAATGAGGCGAAAAGTTAATGAAATAAACACGATACGCAATGTTTATCTGCAGTGCGGAGGACGGTGCACTTTTAATACTTTTGTTCTGGTTTGAATTTGAAATGAGCCACGTTGTATTATGGCTGGAATAACATGGTTCAGGTTTTAATTTACCTTTGCAATTTCCTGTCAATAAATCTTTATCTGTATTACCCAGGCACATGTAGGTACGTTCTTCATGTCATCGTTTGACAGTGTAGACTAAATCGTGGAAATCACTAAAATTATTTTTTTTGGCCTAGTTGGAATTTGGAATGAGCCTAACCTAGTTTTACACCCCTGGAGGTTCCACTAATTTTAGCCCAACTAGCCAACCAGTCTAAGAACTGGAACCCAGGAACATAAAACAGTTTGTCTGAACAGTAGGACTTAGCGAACAGATCTACCTAATTCCTAAATGGGTACGGCTGCATTAGATTAAACCTGGTCGCAATGTCCCTTGGGATAGCTGTCCCAAGCCCGATAACCTAAATGATAATAATAAAAACTTGGTATGAATGGTATGTTGAGCTATAATTAGGCAATAATGGCCCATATTTTGATTTTTTTGTTAAATTTGCTGTCAATTTCCCTTGATTCGTATAATCTTAATGTTCGTAGAGTTCAATGCAAAGTAAATTCTAGCCATCATTTGCCACTTTCCACTCTTACCGACATTACCTTAATTTTTTTAAGCAACCATACGTGGATGTTTCATCGTTCAATTGGATGAAATTCCTGCATTTGCACAGAGTGTGAAACTTGTTTACAAAATGGTGTACGAATGGCCAAATTTTCTGTTGCTGAAACATCTCAGTGAGCCGTGAACAAAATGCGTCCTATGCATCCCAAGCAGCTCAGAAAAGTGCATTTGCTTTTTCTTGGCTTCTAGCAAATTTTGGAGCATATAATTCGTAGTATGTTAAATTAGTCCCTTTTTTAGGGATCTCTTTATTTTAGGGATTTTCTGGGTTAAATATTTATTTAATTACGTCAAAGAAGTATCACTTCTCATGCGCGTACAAAAGTACACGCATCCTTTTTTATTGAGGAAAGTTCTCAAAATTAAATAAATAAACGCTAACACACGCGGGTGGCTAAATGACCCGAGTACAAATATTTATCTGTCACATAAATATCTGTCACTCGATTCGAACCCGGGACCCCTCGCTTTGTACACAGGGTCGCTACCAACTAGGCTACAGGGTCGTCATAAAGATATACATTATGAAGATTAAGAAATTTGTTCCTTGAAGGCCAATATTTTTAAAAAATTATATTTTTTTCATTTAAAGATAATACCGCAAATATATAATGAGTTTTTATACTCTGCTACAATTCCAATCCAAGTAAACCGTGTGACGAATTGAAAGTGATAAGCATTGTTGTTGCTATGTACGGTATTTAATTAAGTCTTCTCGGAACTCAACTGGTACTATACTGGTCCCTCAATATACCGCCGGTGTACTACAAGTTGAAATTAGTTTCATAGCGGAATCACAAGCAGTCCGGAGTACCTTCGACTACTTTGCACCTGTTATTCCCATCCTTCTAACGTTCACCACCTACTTTACTGAAGTTAGTTGCAAACAGCTCTTAAAATACTGACTCAAAGTTTACTAACAATCTCCAGCCAATGCTCTCATGCAATGCCAATGCAAATATATCCACCAATGTGGATATTGTAATTTAAATGACTTGGCTGGATTTATGCAATTATAAGCGCATATTATAATACTTCAATGTGGTTTAATATTAAGTAATAAAATTTCGTCTATGCGTCTAGACGTCTATAAGTTGACCGTTGTTCTTTAAAATATCTAGACGCAGTTATTCTACTTTGTTTTAATTTCGCATGTTCTCTGATCGTAAAACTGTAAGCTTAGTAAATAGACCTATCAATTCAATATAATTATGCGATTAAATTTTGATAAGTTTATATGATTTAACATATACCCATATAATTAGGCAATCGTTGTGCTTGTGCCTATGGACAATATGGACTTGTTGGATACGATGAGTTACTTACGATGGATGAAAAGTCAATGGGTGGGTCAACACAGGTTTCGTAATAATGAAAATTCATACAGCCAAAGCCGTTCTCAATAAAAGAAGAGTAGGTATGCTAAATACAACATACTCTAAACTTTTAAAAGTTTATACTTTTCGTGGTATCTAAACTAGGCATAAACTAACAGTTCAACACCTAAAAGGTTCACAAACATGTTTGAAACTTTCAAATGCGCTGGAGAAGTTTAGAGAGCTCCTCTGTGTATGAATTCAAACGAGGCATCTTTGAAAAACTTTGAAAATTCTTCTTCGTATAATATTTTTAAGCACTGAAGAAATAAGAATATGATAATCGAACGTTATTCTGTCAAGTAAACAAACATTGTGTGATGCAGATTGATATTCATTTTAACAAATTAACTCTTACATACATAATTCTTGACGAAAAATAACCGTCTTCAAAATTAGGGATAACTTAAAAAGTATGTACTTGTCACATGTCACTCAAATTTAAATGAGACCACGTCATGTCAAGCAAAAGTTTTCGAATATAAAAAAAATATCAAAATAATGGTACACCCAGTAAAAAGGTAACACACATAAAAAATACAGTGAAATTGAGAACCTCCTTTTTTGAAGTCGGTTTAAAAAGTGCTCATAGATACCTAAGAGTTTGTTTCTTACGCCAGTCAGTCTTACGAGCGTCAGTCATCAGTATACTTTGGGAATCGTTAGGCCGCATGAGGGACTTCACGCAGTGGTAATAACTTTTAATGTTTGGATTGACCATTAGTATCTGCCTGAAGCAGAGTTGAACACTCAGCCAGACCCAAGTGACCCAACCAATAACATGAAGAAAACCGTATCTTAAATAGATCAGTGACAAGACCTGGTATCAATGCAGCACATTACGGCATGGCTTCCATATAGACATAAATACCATCATTAAATTTATATTTATTTTAAATCAACACTACGTTTAAATATTTTAAAATGAAACAGCAAAATAAACTGTTAATTAAACTTATTTCGTTCACCACATGAAGTGCGGTTTTAGCCACGAACGCAACAATAACTTTTCAGAAACAATAACATTTAAAAGCACACGTGAACGAGATCTCGTTTCATTGTGAGTAGAGCAACTAGCGCATAATTATTAACCTCAAAACTGCAAAGTTCAAAACGCTCAGAAGCCATTGTCGCGTTTACGTAAAAAAGTAGGGAACGCGTAAATTGCGGCGCGGTCGAATAACCACGGGAGAGCCCTACAGAAACTAGTACTCGTCAGTTAAAATGGTTTTCAAAACATGCTCTGAAGGAGTGTGATTAATATGAATGCGGTTTTTAAATTAGATTTTAAAGTGGGCATGTAAAATTAAAAGATTAAAAATGTTGTTACTATTTTCGCGTACAAGTCACTGTATGCGAGCGTTACTTAGGATGATAATCTTAGAAAAGGCATAGCGTAATCAATAGCTTAGTCTTCATTGTACAGATTGTGACAAATATTTGTATGTAGACAATTAAACAAACAATTCAACTATTATCATTGTTAAATACGTCATGAACTGTTAAAAATATACTAAACAACAGCTTACTTGTCCCCTTCAAAATATTTTTCAAAACCGTCGCTTTTTTAGCCATTGTAAAGTTGAAGCTCGTTTCTGAAACACTTCACATCCCTCGCAATTAATTTTAGAAGGTTTAATTACACGATGGATAGAAAACAAAAACAACGTAACTACTCGACCATAACGTACACAAAGAGTTATTCAAACACGTCTCATGTCACCCGCGTTATATAGTTATTCAGCGCGCTCGCTAGTCGCTACACCACTCCAGCTAACGCCTAGTTTGTTCTACAGCGGCCATTTTGTTCCGTCATCATTGTTCCGAACTGTTGACCCGCAAGAGACGTGCTACGCTACTCACGTAGAAGCAAATAAATACCTTTTAGCGGAAATAGCTGAAGTTTAAAACGTGTTGTAAAATTAAAAAAATAAGGAGCATACGCACTTGCTCATGCGCAGTAGAAATTCTTGTTGCTTAATAGGTACTTACGTTGTACAAATCATCATCATCCTCGTCATTATAATTATCATTCATAATTATAATGACACGGTAACAGATCGATGCTTGTAAATGGAAAATATTTGAGAAATACTCGTTGGTATTATTGGCTACATTTTGAACATACCTACTTATAACAGAGTTGTGCATTTTATTACTTTTCTTGTTTAATGTTTTTTTTCTTATTCAATACAGAGTATGCCTGAATCAGACAAACTTATCTTAATATATATAAATTACGTGTCACTTTGTTTGTCCGCGATGGACTCCTAAACTACTGAACCGATTTTAATCAAATTTGCACACCGTGTGCAGTTTGATCTAACTTGAAAGATAGGATAGCTTACATCTCAATTTATAGTCGCAATATTATTTTATTGAATTTTTTTTTGACAGAACGAAGTCTGTCCGGGCAGCTAGTCTACCTATAGTTAAACATTAAAGCTAATAATCCTACTAAAATTATTGAGTAATACTTGTTTGTATGAATTTTTGTTACTCTTGCACGCAAAAAGTACTGAACCGATTTTCATGATAACACACACACACAGATAGACCATGACCTGATATAACAAACTATACCAACCGGAAAACTTAGGCAGAGCCACGGGCAGAGTACTATTCTATACTAATATTATAAAGAGGAAAGATTTGATTGTTTGTTTGCATTGAACAGGCTCCGAAACTACTGAACCGATTTGAAAAATTCTTTCACTGTTGGGAAGCTACACTATCCCCGGGTGACATAGGCTATATTATATTTCAAAAAAAATTAGGGATCCTTATTAAAACTCCAATAACGTAACCCAAGGTGTATAAAAAAGAAGCAAAGCGAGGGCGGTTACCCGTACAAAATAAAGTAGTGTACTACAACTGTAATACATATAACAATTGTACAAAGTTCGTATGTAATAGTAATTTATTCACATACTCGTAAATAACAAGCTTTTAGTTAATTAGCGACAACCTCGGCAGTATACAAGTGATGCGCAATTTGTTACATGCAACAGCCATTTTGTTATGTCGTTATTGTTCTAGAAAATACATCGCTTTAACCCTAATGGCTGACTACTGAGCACGGGTCTTTCTTCTTATGGAGGTCTTGGGCATACTCTTCCACGCTCCTCCAGTGCGGATTGGTGGAGGGGTTAGTGGACAACCCAAGTGTCGGAAGTTTCCATGCCATGCAAAGGCCTCCGACAGCTTAACGACTGCTATCTCGTTTTAACTTGTCTCTTTAATCCAACGCAAAGCGGCGGTAAAAGTATGTATGTAGATTATTACCACGCTTAGAGTCTTTTATCTGTCTGGCTATTAACCACTCTTCATTATATAAAGAATCAGTGAATATTTGAATTCTTCCTTACGCCCCAAATCAGAGTCTCTAATACTAATACTTTAATCGCTCCTTGTAAATAATCACCATACTGTACTAAGGTGCGATTTAAGTAACCGTTAGTGACTCTGAATTGGGGCGTTAATCTGATTTAGTTAAAAACAACATTCTAAAACATTTTATATTTAAATAAATCTGCAGTAGTACAATAAAAAATAATGGTGACGTAAACGAGGTTGTACCAAACTGACGCCAGACAGTATTCACCATCACAAGTCTGAGACAATCGCGAGCTTCAAACGTCACAGTCGCTGAGGACGTGTCTCACTCTCAAATATAAGCGAAGATCAATGCAAAAAGAACTCGACCTCTTCGTGTAAACCGATCTACTCGAGTACTACTCGAGTTAATTCAATTAGATTAGATGCACTTATCCTTTTAATATAATCTAAGATGAACACTATTATTTTGATTAAAAGTTTTAAATGTTGATCCAACTGTAGTATCGTTCTCACTTTTCACTCCTCACAATCTGCCCTCTACTGAAAAATACTCCTCACAATTACTCAATTTTTTGCTGCAATTGTAATTCATACACTACGATTTTAATATGATGTACTAATTAGGAAACATGTTACATTATTGTTATTTAAGTATATTATTAACAATTAAAACAGGTGACGCGGACGTTTGAACGAGAACAATAAGATATTGACAATACCCTTAAGAGGTAATGCTAAATTTCAACGTCAGTTTATACAATCAATTTTAAACCATGGGTCGAGTCTATCATTCTTTTTTTGACTCACATATTACGTAATACTTTAATATAATAGTTCCATCGATTATCTTTAACAGTTCTCGATAGGACAAGCAAATAAACGGGCCTTTGAAAATTCTAATTAACGTGCAAAGCGTCACGTGAACTGCTCCGCGCCGCATAAGTGCTGCAAAGTGCTCAATTTAGCGAAAGTGTACTATGAGACAAGTGGGACTGGTGTACAGTTGGTTTTTGCGTGTAGCCGTTCCAAACATGATACTACTTCATCCATTGCGGCGTTGCTAAGTAAAGCTGTACATACCAAAAACGACTCTGAAACCCACACTTCAATGTACATCAACTAATTGTAGAGCGTTGACGGTGTTTGTTCCAAATAGACGCACGTGGCAGTCAATTTGCGTGCTGGGTTGTTTGATAGTGAAACTGCTATTTTTAGTGCGAGAACGATATTTTTATGATTCTTCAACGTATTGTTCTCTGCGGCCGTTTCATTTTAGTGAGGCTTTACTTTTTACGGTGGATGCTTAACGTGCTGTGTATTTAAAAGCACATGATAGTAAAATTGATACTGATTTTTAAAATACATTGTTATGTTATCGAAAAAACAACAAATTTAACAACTGGAGGAAACGGGATTATTAAAGTGTGTCCTTGACGCTATTTGCAACCACAAAGTATGAATAAAAACGAAAGTTGTCACCAATTAAATGTCCTAAATAATGTGTAATTCAGGTGTAATACCAATAATTATGTATGTGTGCTATAGCCATGATAATCGCGACAAAGCCGGGTGGCAATATTAGATGTAGACCACGTACGTTTGAAAAAAGCCATCCGACAATGTCTCCCATGTCAACCCGAACAATAGCCTAATTGTGCCAAGTCGACTTAAATTATGTCAATGCAGAATGAAGTGCCGCCACCGGGTAGCTTTTTCGATCGGCGTAAGTCCAATGTAGTAAGTCAAAGATTCAAAGATTTTATTGAACATAAACAAAATTACAAATTTTGAATTGTTTGTAAATGATTGCAAAAGTTAACAAACTGTGGCGCCATTTACGCCCACCTCTGGACAAGGGAGAAGTATATTCTATTAAAACAATATACTTAGATCTAACAATTTGAACTTATTAGTTAAAAAAGTAGTGAGTATTTCGATTCGAATATACTGAATCGAACAAGTGCACGCCTTAGGCATGAAACTTTTACTGTAAGGCCTTCTGTCCACGTAGGCGCATGTCAAAGGTCTGATATCTGTCTATGGAACAAGATTCAGTCAAATTAAGCGTCGTGGACAGGAGGCCTTAGTCTTTGGGATATGTTTAGCTTTACGTATGTATGTCCGATTCGTTAACAATGTACATCTGTGTAAGTGTTCTAAGGCTTAGAATCTAAGCGGAGCATTGACAGAATCAAACAAACAATCGTTAGACACGCAAGCCTCGCCACCACGCGGCTTAAAACAGAAAGAAGATACGAAACAAAACTCAAACACCGCATTTTACAATACAAAAGGATGAAAGGACTGTCTTTCTTTTGCGTTTAAGAACGTAAAAATAAGAACGCAAAATACTAGTCCCCGACTCTTAATGTAGATTCTTTGCCAAGATATTCGCTTGAGAACCCTCCAGATCTTTATTAAAACCATAAGTACCCGAGTTTTAAACGATCGTTCTATTTAAATTGTAAATATTATCATCTACGCGTTTTCTTACAGAATATTCCTCAATTTTTCTTCATTTGTATAAAATAATAATGTTATAATATTTAACGGTCGTCTAATATTCTTCATAAATGTTTTTGAAATTCAATTTTGTTTTCAAATGTACATCTTCTATCGTTTTACTTTGGGTAGCGTTACAAGTTTACGTATGTGATAGGAATTTTCTCTTTCTTTGTTGAGAAGAAAAGAAGAAGTCGGAATTTATTTGTTTTACTTGAGCATACTTGTCGTTTTTTATGGATATAGACTAAAAATAAGTGTTTTCATTAAAGTAGGTTTCATTGAGAATGGGTGAATTGCATTTGCCCAGTGTAGAGAATTTGCGAAGGGTGAGCCATGCCTAGAAATGGAATGAAACAAAACTAGGTTTACAAAACACTCACATCTTCATAAGAAATATTAATATTATTAATATTTCCTGCATCACAGGTGTTATGAAGCGGTCACATTTGGCGGCTTCTCTGGACCCTAGAATCGGCCGAGTTAGGTAATTAAAGTCAAATGTGCAGTTGAATGGATGCAGTTGAACCGATAGTAGCAAAAAATTCTTCAGCGTGTTACGAACGGCAGTTTGGTTGGACAAGTTAAGCCATCGGTCCCCGTTGACTTAATATTTCAGGCGGTAAAAACCTTTGACAATTTCAATTGGGTCTTTCCCCAAATCAATTCGTACGCAGCTAGATAGGCTTACTAATGCGCAGAAACTCTGTTACAACCGCGAAGTATCACAAAAAAAATCCTTAGGAATCAGACCCAGCAGACTTGATCGCTGCATCTCAGTCAATTAGTAGCTACACTTTGATGAGTGCCGTATCAATTTAATCAACCAAATGGTGTGCCTACATGCTTTCATGCACAACTTGCGACAGGACCTTCTCTGCCAAAGTTGGGTACACCAGTCATCAACGAACACACCATCGCGTTGCCGAGCTGAACAGCTAAGCTCTAAAAATATCTAACTTCACTATCATGACCTAGAACAGTCATTATCAAACCAAGAGTCATAGTTCACAGTACCAGAGATATTATAGAGCGTGGAGCAACTTTACTTTTAACCTATCCGTTGTCTGTCTCTCAACTTCGGTTGTTCGCGATAACAGGCGATGCTCGCGGGACACATAACCGAACATTATCTTCGTGCGGGTCACTACGCACTACGCGTAATATTATGTCATTGTTGCCTCGAAGTGTAAAGAGGAGTAATAGTTTATGCTCGTCGGCTTTGAAGCTGAAGGTTCCAATCCTTAAGATTAAAAATTTGACATAGTTTTGTGCGTAAATTGTTTGTTCGTTTCATACATATCTTGATGTGAAATGCAGAAAAACGTGTCCCACGACGCTAGAAAAATAATTTGACTCTTGACGAGCGATGTGGTCAACGTTCTTTCAACCTCTTGCACATATGTAATTTTTAGTTTCATCAAACAAATCCTAAGTTAAGCATATATTTAGACAGATTTATAGCAAATTACTCTAAGGCTACGTCTGCACAGACAGGTGGCTTGCTTAGCGCCTAGAGCCTAGCTAGTCACCTAGCGAGTAGTTTCGTAAAACCAACGCTCTAGAGTGTTCTCGACTGGCCGCACTGCGCGCTTGGTGCCTAGATAGTTGCTTAGCGTGTATCGAAGTAAACAAACGTGTTGGTTTTTTGTCACTAGGCGGTAGGCATTTTTGAAGCAAAAATGAGATTGACAGTCGGGTTGTCATGGATACAATATTATTGATGAATGTCAATGGCAAAAACTAAAAGCTGAAACGGGAAATTCTTGCATTTATTTCATTAATTTTGTAAGATATTTTTGAGAGTGACATTTCGTCAACGTGCCGACAAGCAAAATGACCAAGGCACCTAGCGACCCACCACGCAAAGCACCTCTCAGTGCGGCCACCGTGTATCCTAGCAAGTAACCAGAATGCAAACCACTAGTATCTAGGCGCTAAGCAAGCCGCCTGTCTGTGCGGACGTAGCCTAAGAGTTTTTTATTGCGCACCTCTAAAATATTACTCTAACGCCCCAACTCAGAGTCACTAACGGTTACTTAAATCGCTCCTTAGTACAGAATTTGCATGGTGATTCTTTACTAAGGAGCGATTGAAGTAACCGTTAGTGACTCTGAGTTGGGGCGTAAATCGTCTTTATTAATGTATGTAAATATCCACAGTGCGAGTAAACCTGCCGTCTAAACGAACATTTTGGCATACTTTTCGAATAATCGTAAATTCTGCGTTGAAACTGGCCCTTTTGAATATTACAATAATATCGTACCAACTTTTTCAGTAGATTAGAATTTTTCTTTGCGTCGCCTTCGAATAAATCAATGTTGAATTGGATAAGTAAGTCATTCAGGGCTTCGGTGTTATAACTTCATCTTGTAATATTTATATTTTTAAAAGTGACTAAATCACTAAATGTTATAATCTGTTGGTGCAGATTTCCATAATAACTCTTTGTTATCTTCTATAATATCTCAAAGCATATTAGGAAATAGTATAAATTTAAAAATATAAAAATCCCGCCTGCTATGAAAAAAGCAATCACGATATTAAACCTTTTTGAAATCCTTATGGTAATCTCTTAATTTGATACCCATTTTATGCAATATTCGATTTATTTTAATTTTTTTGATACTTCAAACAATGGCATGTCACAGCAACCATATTTTTTTTTTATTTTACTTATCTAAGAACAATTGGGTTATCAAGATGAATCTAATGATATCTTATGTGTTTAAATCCGTTCAGCGTTTTGGATGATATGAGGTAATAAAGAATATTACACACATACCTACATACTCGTACATACATACAAAATCCAAGGTAAAAGCCTATGCAAAGTATAAGTCACAGTTCACCACATTCGTCAAATAATTATTGTCTGTCTATGCCTTTGTAGACACTAAAGAACAAATAAAAAATCGGCAAATGAGACAAAAATAAAGATACATTTAAAAGTACCAATTTCCGCCTAAAACCATTTAATGTAACGAAACCTAGGCCCGATAAATAAAACGATCTCAGCCTAAGAGCGCGATCTCAGATCTTACAAATGTCACATCCGGGCCTTAAACTTCCCAGTGTTTCATTACCTACTCATAA
The DNA here is from genome assembly GCA_911387775.1 of Thymelicus sylvestris. Classification (NCBI taxonomy): domain Eukaryota; kingdom Metazoa; phylum Arthropoda; class Insecta; order Lepidoptera; family Hesperiidae; genus Thymelicus; species Thymelicus sylvestris. The sequence goes on along the minus strand of OU426905.1, from coordinate 14,129,445 downwards.
ACCGAGTTACAGGTAAGTAATAATACTAAACTATTTGATGATCCCTGTTTGTCCTAAAAACTTGGCGAGTTACGAGTGAGACGATACCCTTTCCGAAACGAGCGGTCCAGAAAAATTACTCCCCTGAAAAACGGGTCGCTGCGAAATTACTTCGTAAACAAGTTCACCCTGATTTATGAAAGAAGTTTCAAATAAATAATTTTTAGGAGCAAAAGTTGCCCGCAGGTGTCCTTTAATATATTTTTATGAAACACCTCGACTTGAGTAATACAATTATGTTAATTCTCGTTGGTTTCCTGCCGACTTTCACGGTACACCGAGCGAGGAACACGCTGTCAGGAAACTGTTGGCGGAGCTGTGATTACGATCGAAATACGCGTTTAAATCGCAATTATCTATTTTGGACAGACAAAATAGGAATTCGACATCCATTTAAAACGAGAGATTTTTTGAGCAGAGAACCACGTCAATGCCTATTTAAGAATTCATGTAACTCCATTATTGTAATGGACATGGATTGACTAAAATGCCTGACTATTTCCTACTTCCATTTCACTCTGAAGTAACTAATTAACGTAACGTAATTATTAAGTAACTAATTGGTCATAAAATATTTTGTATGCTATTTTACGTATTATCAAAATACATTCAATATTCCTATATAATTATCTATATAACTATGTCGATACGTTAAGAACATTTTAAAACTTTTTAAAAACATTTTATTTTGGGAAGTTGACGCCCCAACTCAGAGTCACTAACGGTTACATAAATCGCTCCTTAGTACAGGATTTGTATAGTGATTCTTTACTAAGGAGCTATTTAAGTAACTGTTAGTGACTCTGAGTTGGGGCGTTAGTCATTCGCGAACGCGAAATTCTCAGAATAAAATTATCCTCAGTGCCTGCAATCTTACCAACTTAGTGCCAAGTGACAGCTGCAGCGCTGAAAGGGTGATGCTGTTTATAAAAGGATGCGGAAGGATAAAGTACGGATTAAATAAACGTTCAGGAATCTGTTTTGATAAACTGTACCTTATTAAATCTTATTTGAACGCTTTTGGTTCGGCTACGAAATACGAAATATGAAGAAACTTCGTTTCATCTCTTCTAAATGAATTTCACATTTCCCTCTAATGAAGAGGTTGTTCATGTTTGTTGATGATACGCGTGTTTTTAACACTAGAAATTGACTTGACACGCGACCGCGTGTCTAGATTAATTCATTTAATTATTTAAAAGTTACTGGTGTATCAGTCAAACTGATTTTACTTCTACAATAATTGTAGTGTTTGTACTGCTGTTATAGTTATAGCAGTAATCATGTTATCTCGAGAGCACGGGTAGACTTGCCCGGTTTTTTATTTACGGGTAGGGAAACACGTCTGCTCGCGTCTACGGTTCTCTCGTGACTGACTCAGTTTTGCCCCACTACCCGTGCTCTCGAGATATTACTTAAAGTGTATGTATAATTTAAGACCAGTGGTTCTCAATTTATTCTCAAATACTGACACCAGTCACTACTTACGGCCGGTCTCAATAATGTACTAACAGATGGAAGACTGTGGATAGGGTATATTATCTGTCATATTTGTCAATTTTTGCTTCTGAAAAATTGACAAATATGACAGATGACAGCCCTATCCACAGTCTTCCATCTGTTAGTACATTATTGAGACCGGCCTTTAATGTACTTATACCAATAAGTACCAATATTAAGGTACTGTATAGTAATGCTACCAATAATATGTGAAAGGCTTAATACAAAATTCTTCGAAGTAGTAGATACTGCAGTCCTAATCATAAAGGTGATCGTTTACATTTTAGCTCTTGGACTAGTTGGTCTTTTCAATACAGTTCGTAAGAGGACCTGAGTTCCACATTGGAACATGATGTAGTCATCAAATCACTTAGTGAGCGTCGTGGATGATGATGATGATGAATTCTTTCATGACATAATAATTCAAAGAAGAGATTAGAGCTGATTATTGGATTAGTTATGGAATGTGGAGGATGTGTTGTCATTCATTTACGAAAGTTATAAAATAATCCAAAATATTTTGTATGAAATGCGATTCATTTCATGCAAACTGAAATATGAAACATCTATTATTCCTGAATATTTCCGGAAAGAAAAACCGAGCTAGTTATAAACTCAAGCGATTTTACAACCGGTTACGTTAGCGCAAAGTGAGCCATTTAACTAGCTTAATTTAATCCGATTGGCAGCTAAAGGAAAGAATAAATGAAGTGGTTTCTGAAAGCTATTCCTTGTTTTGGTGAGTTACCGTTGCGTGCTATTTGTTTGAACTCAAATTTTGCGCAATCATAGAGCTTGGATTGAGTTTAATGCGATTTCAACTTCTTTGGAATTCTCTTCTTGAATTACTTAGACTGTAACTACAGAAGAAGTAATAGTACATATAATAAGTACTGTAACTTGATATTTCTTGTGTCAAATGGTGATAACTTTGTTTTCAAGTTTTTTTGCTAGCTTTTTCTACATTTTCTTGATAGCTTGTGCATCCTGCAACAAGAATTTATCTATAACATAAATAATTGTTCCGAACGTGAGCCGAACCTAGAAGTTCCGCTTGATTGGCAGGTTCACCACTGACTGAGCGACTGACGCTACAGACTTATAGCCCTACATTAGGATTCCCAGTGTCTTGGCTATCATGGACAGCATACAAGGCAAGAATGTAGACATCCATACCGCGAACAGAAATTCAAACTCATCATTCATATTTCCGCCTCGCTGGCAATCCAAACCAGGATATTGCATGGTAACCATTGCTTGAACATATTAAACACTTGTATGTAGTCATGACTTTTTTTAAACATTAAGTAGCTGAGGTAAACATTGTATTTAAGGAGCTGTGAAACGCCGCACAAACGCTTCAGACGGCTGATACCAATACAACTTAATATCAAAGTGTTGAATAAAATGAAGTGTGCTGTGAAAGCTATTCACTGTTTCGGTGAAGTATCTCTTTGTGCTGTTTGTTTTAAACCGCGTTTAGCAGTTTAATGCTAAGTGCCGTAATAGAAATGAAACAAAGAAACCTTTAGAATGTGTCGTGGTGTTTTGTTGATGCTTTTTAAGAGACGGACCAGGTAAGGCTTGATTGTTATTTTTATTGATATAAAAAAACAACTTGCCATCTATATCTTTCTCATTTTTATTCTCTTTTTTGTTTCAGGTCTCCTCAAGAGCCTCATTCTCAGTAAGTAGTGGGCCAATATTGGGTTGAAACCAATTTTAGCTTAGCTCCGCTACATTCCCAAGTCAACGACATTCGATAACTTATTAGTTGGTAAGTGTAATGTTTTTCACAGTTCCAATTTCTAGAGCACGAAACTTTAATGGAAAAATAAATTAGTCTGAGAGTTTAGTACGGAGTCTTATGGAGAGATCTATAAGGCCTACTTAAGCTTTGCTCAGGCAAAAATATTGGTCTAAATCAATCTTAACGTTAGCCGTTTCATGACTTTTTATTTTTTCTTATTAACAAATCAGTGTTATCTGTGTTGGATGTCCTATAGTAAATAAATAATAAATTTATTATATAATTATTAAATTATATATCTATACTATATATATCTCTGAAACATTGCAAAACACTGAAATGGAAGTGGGCTGGCCATATTGCACGTATGAACGAAGACAGATGGGCCAAAAAGATTACATCATGGGAAGGACCTGTAGGCAAGAGAACCAGAGGCAGACCAGCGGAGAGATGGCTCGATGAAGTTTTGAAAGTAGCTGGAAAACAATGGATTGATAAAGCGAGTGACAGAACTATGTGGAGAAAAATGGAGGAGGCCTTTACTCTATAGAGAGGTCCTTAATAGAAATATAGACAGATACAGATATATAAGTATATGATATAAAATATAATACAATTAATATTATGATTAAATTAAATATTATTATTATTTAAATTAAATTAAATATTGTTATTATAAAATTAAGTTAAATATTATTATTGTTAAATTACATTAAATATTGATATTAATAAATTAAATTAAATCAAGAATTATGTACAGGAAATATTATGGAATGTTATGTTAAAGGAATTTAATATTATTTTTTGTTTTGATCTTTTAAATAATACTATTGCATGATATTTAATAATTGTAAAATTTGTTAATTGAATTCTCTATTAAGGAAATAAAGAGGCTTAATTATTATTATTATTATTATATATCTATACAAAATGCTACTACTTACCTGTACTAAATAATTATTAAATTGATTGATTGATAATTTAATAATAAATATGCGAACAAAAATACGTTTTTAAGACTTTTTAATTTTTATTATTAACAAAATGTAAGTCCTCTAAGTACATTTGACTATTCTCTAAGCAAATTAAATCTAAATACGCTTTATAGATCTCACCTTCAGTCACGTGACTTGCAATTACAACTATAGGTTCTCCTAAATCAATTAAATAAATAAATCCTTGTATATTGCTGAAATGTTTATGGGGATTGTGAGTAACTTGGTCGGGTCAGCCAGGAATAAAACTAATAATAATAATAATAATACTTTATTTGCTCTCACAACAGGATCTTATTTTACAGTAGGTAGACTTAAATTAGTTACAAACAAAGAACTTATTTCCAAAGATCAACTTTGTGAGAACTTGGTGCCTGAAGTAGGTATCCGAAGAACCTGAGTTACAGGTCACCAATGTCCTCCCGCGGACCGATTTAAGGTAACAATTTCTTTTATTTCTATCTTATTCTTGTCTGAGTGTGTGTGGGTGTGTCAAGTAAGTACTTGTATACGTAGGTGAGTGGTGTGTGTGTGTGTGTTTAAAACGGACTCAGAGATTAATCCAAAATTCAAAGAACACTTTCTTTGACTAAGTTTTTGACGTGATAACGTCTACTAAAACAATGAACGCCGGGTGCACGCACGAAAAAGCATGACTCACTGTCGCGTTCCGCGCGAGCGAGAGCGCGGAACAAGCGATAGAGAGGCACGATCGGCTACGATCGGCCGAAGCGCTCAATTTTATCTATAAAAGTATGCAATCATTTCATCAATGTTTTTCCATGACGTTCTCACACTAAACTACCGTCCGTAAACCGACTTTACAGACAACCATTTTTTTATTTATAATAATGTAGGTAAAGAACTAAATATTGGCCATAGATATTTTCTTGTATTTTAAAGAAATGTACAGGTAACAAACGAATTCAATCAACTCACCTCGCTACACAAGCTCGTGTCTTGCTTGCCAAGTCCCCACTGTTTCTGTTGCAGGGCATTCACAAACAAAGTGCACTTAATACTGCATTTTCAATGCATTCGAGTGCAAATGGGCGAACAGTATCACTAAAAGCTATCAGCGTATATTAGAGCGATAAAGATAAGCACTTTGCACTTACTCGCTTCTTTTTTACAGCTGGAGCAGCTTAAAATTAAATTTCAAAAGAACGTGTGCCCCAAATTTTTGACCTGTATCCCGCTAGTAATACTGCCTTCTATTTGAAAACGTTACCGAGATTAAAATATATTTTAATTTCTAAAAATATTGTTTTAATAAAAAAAAATATGATAAAATTAAACGCAAGATAATATAAAAAAGTAGGTTGTTGTTATCACAAGATAACAGTTGTTAAGCCATGTTGGAGGCCTTTGGTTGGCATGAAAACTTTCAACATTTTGGTTGACCACTAACCCTTCCACTAATCCGCACTGAGGCACCGTGGTGGACTAAGTTATAGGCCTCCTTCAAAGAAAATACCTGTGCTTAGTAGTAGGCAAATAGTGGGTTGAAGCGTACCATTTCAATTTTTTATTCATATCCAACAAAGTACAGGGGTGAGAAGAAACAGTGCAATAATTTTATAAAATAAATACTTTAGAGTGTTATGTGTTTCATCCATCCTTGAACATTTAACATAGCATTTTAATTTAAGTTTAAAATCTAATTTCAAACTTAAATTAGTCATGTAGCTTATGAAAAAACTTCCTTGCTCGGAGCACTTGCCATAATATGAACAATATTGCCTCGCGCCGAACGCTTAATGTTATTCCGATATGAAAATAACTACTTGGGAACTTGTTTAACTAGATTCTCAAGTTTATTATACATTTTATACGTTTTGTTTTTATTTTTAAGTCCTTTTTAAGTCTATTATTACTCGTAGTAGCCGTTTGATGATAAGCTGTCAAATGACGATTTAATTTGGATCCGGAAAAGCTTTAGAAAATTGACGTAGACATTGGTTAATCCGTGTGCAGTACGGTTTAAAGAATAAGACGTGTTGTTCTAACGATGTATTTATTAGTACTCTTCGTTAGTATAAACCTAACTTTTATTAAGATTTCGTAGCTACACACTACCTATTAGTATATACACTATCTACAACACAAGAATTACAGACGTTATCTGAAAATCTATATCTACATCTGAACCCTACCCACGTACTGCAAGGACAGCTCTCAGAACTTGCAGAACCTAAATTTAGATTTCAATTAACCAGCAGCCAAACTCCATCTGGGTTGAGTTTGTTCGGAGCCAGGTGGAACTGGATCTTACTTAGTTATTAAGATTTCCTGAAATATCATTATTTAACTTAGCGTTATAAGAGGCAAAAAATATTGTTTTTATTTCAATTGTATTTTAGGAAAACAAAATAATAGTTAGTCCTTGGCTAATGGGCAATGTTCCTACATTACTCCTATGTCAGACTAATTTGTTAGTCATAAAATATACGACACATAATTAATATCCGTAATTTAGTTACCTTTCCTTACCTACCTTAGCTTGATATCTTTGAAGTAAAAATTTCTTAATCATTGCAAGACACTAACTAATTATCCCTATAAAAATAACGTTCCCTGCATTTAATTTGCAGATTAAGGCCTCCAAATGTGAAGCTAAATCGATCCCTTTATATAAAGACGTATTGGAATTGCTAACAGAGATATACGCAATAACAACAATATCGAAACGTGTAATGCACCGGTGGATTCAGACGCTGACACCAGATACCGTGGCTCCCCGGGGCAAACGATGCTGCCTCAGCGAATTTACCAAGTTGTGACGTCATGAACACACTGAAGCGTTCACAACCGACGCGTGAGAAACCTAAGCAATAAACTTCAACGCTACACCTAAATAAAGGTCACATATTGAAATTGAAAAAAATGCAATATGCTACAAAAGGATGGAGACAGTAACTGTAAATTCAAACGAAGACAATTTTCATATTGTAACCGACTTCAAAAAAGGATGAGGTATTAAATTCGACTGCATTTTTTTTGTTTATTACCTCAGAACTTTCGACTGGGTGAACCGACTTTGATGATTTTTTAACCGACTTCAAAAAAAGGAGGAGGTTCTCAATTCGACTGTATTTTTTTATCTTTGTTACCTCAGAACTTTGGACTGGGCGAACCGATTATAATGATTCTTTTTTTAATCGAAAGCTGGTGGCTGTCATGTGGTCCCACATAAATTTTGTTGAGATCTGACAATGGCATCCATGAGAAAACCACCTAAGTCGTAAATTTGTATTAACATGTGCGTGACAAATTGACAAATAACTCAATATCACGCCAACCGATTTCGATGATTCTTTTTTTAATCGAAAGCAGGTGCTTGTCATGTGGTCCCACATAAATTGGAACGAGATCTGACAAGCGGTTTTTGAGTAACTTTGAAGTCGGTTATTTTTTGTTATTAGTAAAATTTAGATTCTTATTAATCGAAAGCTGGTGCTTGTCATGTGGTCCCATTTAAAGAGCGAGATCTGATGAGTAGTTTCTGAGTTATTTTGAAGTCAGTTATTTTTTGTCAAGAATTATCAGTACGACTACAACTGTTTTAATTGTTGTTGGGCATCCATAATATATTGATGAAGTATAAATCTGTTTTATTTAAGTTTTCTGCGAAAGCTTACGATCTTTAAAAGATGTTTTCTGGGCTGGCTCTATCTTTCTCGGAATCAGAAAAAAGAGCAATAATGAGAAAAGGACGTCGTCAGAAGGTCTGTCGTAGGGAGAATATTCTGAAACGCTTCCAGTTTTTAAAAGCTGTCTATATTTTTTAAATCTATTTTGTCCAACATTAAAGTCCATTTAATGACTGGTGAACTTTCATAAGAGATGGCACCCTAAGATAAGAAACCCTGATAGCAAAGTGATGGGTGATGGATTAAAGACAACAATCTTTTACTTTTTTTGCTAAATGCAAAACATCAAATGAGAATTTAATTTAACTCTTATGCATTATGTCATATGCATATTGGTACATATTATTTTATTTATGTAGGTAGAAAGCCTAAAAACAAGAAGTCGACACCCGATGGTAAGTGACCCTGCCTGTATTAACACCAAGAGCATCATTAGCGCGACGCCGACAGAAAAGAAAGGGAGGGATCATTATGACTTACTTTTGCTTTACTTCTCAAAATACTACTAATATACTGACTACTTTTGATACTAATTTCATCCTTTTATAGTAATAGAAATTGCATGGTCACGTGGAATAATCGCTTCACTGTTTCAACAGATCGATAGCTATTTTCTTCAAATAGAAATCGTCTCATTGTCTTTCAAATAGCCACAAGAACTCAAGAGCTGTCTAATTCAGTTAAGTCCAAGCTGTTGAAGGAAATTGGTGCCAGAGAGAAAAAGGCGAGACCGCATTGCCGTCTGCTGGAGTTGGCGGCGATACTCGAACGGTGAACTACTATTGATACTCGATGGTAACTCACTTTTTGTGAATATAATTTACAGTATAGTGACCTGTGACCTGTTAGCATGAAAAAGGACTTTTGTTAATTAATACAAAAAATAAAACAAACAAAAGCGGCCACTTTATGAATCATTATAGAAAAAGTTTAATCTTAATACATTCAAATTGAATTCTGAGATTTGAACCTAAAAGTTTTCTTCTCCTCCTTGACAATATGATTCCTGTTATGACGTCATAATTATATTAGAGAGTTTTAAAATTATTAATAAAATTTGTTTTCTGACACACTCCTATATGACCGCGACACAATGAATCCTAGTGTAGACTAGGATTCATTGTGTCGCGGACATTACATACGGTTCAACTCGCTTATCATATGATAACCTTAATAACACATCACATAACAAACAAGATGTTATAATATTTTCCAAAATAATGCAATTCTTGCCGTAGTAGGGGACGTCGAAACTCTCGGTCAGCGCTAGACAGTTTCATTTGCGGCAGGAGCAGGACTGGGCATCGGTGCTATGTGAGACGTCAGTGTTGCCGGCCTGACGCACACAGCTGCTGGTTGCCGTAACTTTATCAAGTTTATTCATTTTAGTAACACAAATATGTACATTGAATGTCACTTGTGAGATTCATCATTGATGGCGATTTTTGAAGTGAAAACTTCTTTAGTACGGGGATGACTTGAAATTTTATGAAACGAAACTGTCCAGTGGAGACTAGAAATGAGTGGAGACTGACTTGAGTTGAGTTGAGTTGAGTTGAGTGGAGTAGAGTGGAGTGGAGTGGAGTGGAGTAGAGTGGAGTAGTAAAAGCTACAATTATCATCTTCCCGAAATTTTACATTCGTCTCATTATCTTGAAAACAAAAATTTTGAAGATTTCACTTCTACCACGTGTGAATTGCACATATTTTAATTTTTTATGGTGTATTACTTATTAGTAGAATAACATGAATATTATTTACGTCACAAAAACGTAATTAAGCGGTATCATTATTTTATATGTGCATTATACTAGACATAGAACAAGATAATTATAACTCAAGTAACTAAAAACTCTTAAATCGTAGACAACTTACAGCTCAATCTGATGACCTTGGATAGCAGCTAAGATCAAAAGTATTTAGCAAGACAAATCAAAGGAGCCCATATTGAAAAGGCTGCCTGGTTTGCGAGCTCCTATGGCCATCTTCCACTTTCATGTACCAGCTTTCATGTGTCAGCTGTGAAATTATTCAGTCAGTAATATAACAGTAAAAGCTTAGCTAAAGTGCATTCGAACCGACCTATAATTCTCCCTATTTCTCGGTCTATCGACTGAGGCAGTTTCATTTGCAGTGCTACAGTTCTGTTGGACTTTGATATTGTGACGCGCCAGACTGCACATCGATGTCGGGTTTCTTATTTAATGCAGAATTTAAAAAAAGATTTATACAATGCTTTGACTTTGAAATAAATAAACGCTTATACAATTATGTACCCGACACCCTTGAACTATTATCACAGGGTGCTGTTAATAAATTATCTAAGCTAATAATCTAAATTTTACTAACAAAAAATAACCGACTTCAAAATTACTCAAAAACTACCTGTCAAATCTCGTTCATTATGTGAGACCACATGACAAGCACCTGCCGTCGATTAAAAAAAGAATCATCAAAATCGGCTCACCCAGTCGAAAGTTCTGAAGTAACAAACATAAAAAAATACAGTCGAATTGAGTACCTCCTCCTTTTTTGAAGTCAGTTAAAAACAAATGTCACACTCCACCATCTACGACCTGTAATCAAACCCAGGACCGGTGCGGATATACTATCATTACCAACTGGGCTGGAATGGCGTCATTGGGCTTTTGCTCTTAATTGTGAGGGGCCATCATCCTACTGCTCGACTGATTGGAGAAAGGGTTATTAACGTAACTATCGCAAGGATCTATGCCACCTAAATGTCGCCAATATTGTTTTACAACTGCTAGTTGAGAATAATATCATACCTACATCAAAAGGCACGAAAGAACTCTAAGAACCTTTGAACACTCATCCAAAATTAATTCAAACAACCAAACTTTATCTTCTGAACATAATGAAATCATTAAATATGGATCCCATCTTGTATTTCAGCTCATTTTGCCATCTTCATCACAATGAACCAACTTGCATAGAATATTAGCTCTAGACTCGGTAATAACTATTTCATATTAGTTGGTCTAACCAAATAATGAAAGTTTGCGAAATGCAACAACTATAGCGAAACTTAACCATTGAATACAAACTCCAGAGTAGCCCTCTAAGGTTTTGTTATATAAACACCTGAAGCCCGGATCTGATCCAGCCAAAGTTTCAAGTATTGCTTAGTAAGACGGCTAACTGAATTTCAGTTTCTGTACTGGATTATAGTTTATATTAATACATATTCAACGTGTTAGCTTTCACGCAAAGGATAACAATTTCCTATGTTATGTATAATGTCTCCGCACCTTCCGTATGGAGATATATGTATAACTTTGCGTCAATTGAAATATTTAATCTTATTCTCGTAGTTACGTTTATGAAGAACTAAAGCGTTTGTTTCATCACAGAATTCTTATTTTTAACCCCCGACGCAAACAAAGGGGTTTTATAAGTTTGATGTGTCTATGTATCTATGGATCTTTATGTCCGTCTGAGGCGTCATAGCTTGCGAACGAATTAAACGATTTTGATTTAGTTTTTTTTTGTTTGAAAGGTGACTTAATTGAGAGTGTACTTAGCTATGTGGATTTGTGAAAATTATTTAGATAAAGTAGTAACTAAAGTAATCCCTAATTTTTAAAACATTAACTGTAAATTGTTTATCAGGATTTTCATCCTTTTCTTCCCTTTCAATTTCTATCTACACTTAAATCTTTACACATGGTCAGATAGATTTAAAATTAAAACATAACACAATCTTTAACGATTACACCGTACCATTTAAAGTAGCTGAAATCTTTTGGTAAGGTGTGCTTTAGGTGATTTAAGGCGTGGAAGGTAATAAAGGCAATTATTAGGTGGCGTTAACGCCAGCGGCGATGCCAAGGTGCACGTGCGAGTTACTCGCTGTACCACTAATTACTCTAAGACCACTCACTTAGATTTGAGGGTAGCGGTTATTTACTAAAATCACTTATGAAAAACACTTGCATAAATTTAGTTGCAATAGTAATTGTTTCGTATTCTAAATTATATTCATGCTTACGTGCTTGCGCTTTGAATAAAGTTATTTAATGTTTGAAAGCTATTTGATGTTGATAGTGAGTGCATAATGTCATTAAAACATTAAACTTAGGTAAGTACTTCAGTGAAATCCATCGCTATGCGTTTGTCAAAATCTATAAAGTAGCTGCCGAGCTTGTTTAACAAAATCAAAACAGAGAGAAAGTACTGATTGTTTGTACTGCCATCTGTATTTTGCCTTTGTCAAATTACTAGAGTGAAGTGTGTCGCATCAAATGGACCAATTACAGGGCTGTACTATGCATCCATGCGTCCGTTCAGCCAAGTAGTAGGTACTTATGCGCGCTCCACATTCACGCGTGATCCTCGCTGAGAATCTCAGCAAGAATCTCAGCGACAATCTGAACCTGAAAAAAGAACCTGCAAAGATTATGTGAATCGGTTCCACATTCACGTTTCTCGTGTTTTTCTCGCCTTCTCGCGAGATTCTCGCGTGAGTGTGGAGCGCGCTTTAAAAGTTTCAACTATGAAACAGATGGCCCGATATAACAAACGCACTGAGAAATTGCGTTCTTTGCATAGCGCTTCTTCCTTACTTATCTGACGGCCGACTTCAATGTCACTAAATCGCTCCTTAATACAGAATCACAATACCAATTTTGTACTAAGGAGCAACGCGGCCATTTAGTGTTGTTTTTGAATACCGGGATTAGTTTGTGTCTAAACTTTTATCATATTTTAGAGTGCTGTCTACTTAAATAATAATTTGACAACCTGAAAAAGTTAAACAACGTGTCTTATCAATACTAATTCCATCCATCCATCAGCCCTTGTAGGTCCACTGCTGGACATAGGCCTCCCCTAACTTGCGCCACTCTAACCGGTCCTGAGCCCTCTGAATCCAGCGGATGCCCGCTGCCTTCTTCAGAAATACGAATACTTAATATCGCTAACGGCCACATAATTTTATCATAGTGTAGGCTGTTTGATTTTGTGTTTGTTTTTTGTGGTTTGTGTTTGATTAACTATGTAATTACGATCGGTATATTAAAAGAAACTACCGCTTTGGCTGCGGATTTGACCATTTTTTCCGAGTTAATAAGTATCTAACCCCCGTATTCAAGAATAATACTATGAGGTCTCACAGTGCTTGCGAGTGCATAGTAGCATTAAAACCATTTCGTAAACAATACTTGATTGAAGTCTCTCGCTGTGCGTTTGTCAAAATCGATAAAGTAGCTGCTGAGCTACTTTACTGAACGCATAGTGTTGGTTTGACTTCTATCAAAATAGAAAGAAATAGATCGATTATTTGTATTGTTATCATTGTCTTTTGCCTGTGTCAAATTACTAGAGTGAAGTTTGCCGCATCAAATGGACCAATAAGAGGGCTGTATACAGCTCTGTGCGTCCGCATAGCCAAGTGATACTTAAGGGTCGACTGTGAAACTGAATGCTTGCCATGACCAACGCACTGAGAAATGCCTTACTTCGCATAGCATTGCTTCTTTACTCAGACAAGTATTATTCTTGAATACGGGGGTAACATATTCCAGATCATGCGCTAAATTTCAAGAAAATCCGCAGTAGCTTTTGCGTGAAAGGGTATTAACATCCATACATACATACAAACTTTCACATTTATAATATTAATAGAATTATAAATATTCTTCTTAACTATTTAAAACCATCATCGCTCTTATTCCGCTAATAAAATCGATACCTTAGAACTAAATAGTGCAGCAATTCCACGAAGCTACAAACTGATATTCGAAGTGTTTGCACTAATGATCTAAGGTGAGAGAAGTTCAAGCAACTCGTTTGAAACAAAATTAAATCTGTCTTATAACCAAGTGTATTTTTAATGGATCAATTTTGTAATAGTTAAGACTTGGTTTACTGTTAAAACTAAGTTTATGGATCATTTGAAGCGTGAAGCGTGGTTCATTATGGTGCATCCACAACTCAGATGTTCTAAACAAATCTATGTGTTCCAAATCTATGCGAGAGCAATCTGATAAAATGTAGATTATCAGTAAATTTTGAGTTCAGTAGTTAGATAACATCGATCATTATATTTTAGAGAAGAATATATGTATTGTTTCCGTAGGTTACATAACACATAAATACTTATGGGGAAATATCTGTATGATCGAAATATTTTTTCCGTGCTTCGGAGGGCACGTAAAGTCATCGGTCCTGGTTGTTATCGTAACAAAGCATTCGTTAAGCTACGTCGAAGGTCACGGGTGGCATGGAAACTTCCGGCACTTGGGTTGGCCACTAACCTCCTCCAATAATCCGGACCGGAGCGGCGAAGCAGCGTGGCCTCCTCAAGAGGAGTGCTCGTGCTCAGTATTGGGCCGTTAAGGGATTGAAGCTAAATATCATGCCTTCGAGAGCACGCTACTTAATTAGTCGCGTTTGTTATTTAAGACTTATCGAAATTCGAAGTGAAACAGTTGGGGACAGGAATTAACCTGAGGTGCTAATGGTTTGTTGCCCAATAATCGATACTACACAATTGATAGATAACATCTCTTGCGACGACATTCATCACATTGATAAATTATTGTTTTTTAGGGTTCCGTAGCCAAATGGCAAAAAACGGAACCCTTATAGATTCGTCATGTCTGTCTGTCTGTCTGTCTGTCTGTCTGTCTGTCTGTCTGTCTGTCTGTCCGTCCGTATGTCACAGCCACTTTTCTCCGAAACTATAAGAACTACACTGTTGAAACTTGGTAAGTAGATGTATTCTGTGAACCGCATTAAGATTTTCACACAAAAATAGAAAAAAAACAATAAATTTTGGGGGTTCCCCATACTTAGAACTGAAACTCAAAAATTTTTTTTTCATCAAACCCATACGTGTGGGGTATCTATGAATAGGTCTTCAAAAATGATATTGAGGTTTCTTATATCATTTTTTTCTAAACTGAATAGTTTGCGCAAGAGACACTTCCAAAGTGGAAAAATGTGTGTCCCCCCCCCCCGTAACTTCTAAAATAAGAGAATGATAAAACTAAAAAAAATATATAATGTATATTAGCATGCAAACTTCCAACGAAAATTGGTTTGAACGAGATCTAGTAAGTAGTTTTTTTTTAATACGTCATAAATCGTAAACCACAATTTACCTCGATCAAAGTTACAACGAACTTCAAGAACTTTTATATTATGTTACTTGCTGCTACGGAACCCTTCATGGGCGAGTCCGACTCGCACTTGGCCGCTTTTTTTTAATATTGAAATAGCTGACAATCGATCAGTTCAACTTCAACTGGACTAGGAAACTATTGTAATAAAATTATGTCGTCGCATCGTCTGCAAAGTCGTGAAAGCTGGCTTGGATTTAAAGATGATTTTTTTATGGAAACAGCCGGCAAACGAGCTGACGATCCACCTGATGGTAAGTGGCTATCGTCGCCCATAGACATCAGCAACACCAAAGGCATCATTGATGCGTTGCCGGCCAAGAAAGAGAGAAGAAAAAGAAAGAAAGAACTGAACGGAAAAGAAAGAAAGAACACGACAAGTCGTTTGACGGCTGACTCAATCATGCTCAAGGGATACTTTCTACATTAATGATAATAACATATTAACATGAATACATACCTAGTAACAGTATAATACTCATTACCCACGCGTGAAAGAGTGTATTATACAAAAATGAAGTCAGGCTACTGTCTATCTGCCTTCGAGTTGGGTATAACAAAGTTTTGTATAGAGACAGGCGTTTCAAAGAGCCCATTCAACCCGTATCGTGGCTCTCGTGTTGTCACCGCATCTAATTGGCTTTGAGCTATCTCAAAAAGATGACGGCGTAATACGGAGCTTACCATAGCATCCGACACTGGCAGTATTTTGAAATGTGATGCCTCTTTTAAATTCTACCAGCACATTTAAACAATATCAAAATTAGGTCTAGTTAAATGGTAATGTTACTTAGTTTAGATAAATAAAATAGGGAATTTTGTGATGACAAAATAGTTAATTTAGTAACATAAACGTTATCTTAAGACAAACATTTCTTAAACTTCAAAAACTAGTAAGCTTATTTTTTGGTATATGTGCATGTAGGTATGTTGACACAAAACAGAATAGAAATTCAAACTCGTCATTCAAATTTCCGCCTCGCTGGGAATCGAACCAGGGACTCTCGGCACGGTGATCCGGAATGGTAACACCATTACGCCACACGTATCGTTATTATGTTATTAAAAACCTTTTTTTTCGCAATTTCTTGGCCTTTCTTTTTAAATGTTTCAACATAATTAATTGCTTTAACACAATCATTCCGAAAACCCGATAAAAACCCAAGCCCTTTTTTAAGAATTTCAATCCAGATGGGATAAATATCTAATCCGCTAATCTTGGCGCAATGGCCAACCGCCGTCACACTTAAGCCCTCATTGACATCAACCACATAGACCCATTCACACCGCTCAAAATATTGACAGCGCCTTTCATGGACTGAAAAGCGCTTGAAAGAGAAAGGAACCCGATTTTTCCTTCCTTCAATGTAACGCATAGTGAGTTTGGAATAACCCTTTGCGCTCGCACTGAATAAAGTGTTTTCGTTGCTAAGAAGCGCTCGAAATATCAGAACTTTGTCCATGGGAGTTCTTTGATGCAATCTCTTGTGATACGTCGTGCTTCAAAGGCTCTTTTTGTACCTCGGATTATGGATATCTATTGATGCAGGTGGGATGAGGAGCTATTGATCTGGTATTTGAACCGGATTCGAGCACTACTGAATGGGGAGAATACAAAGAAGGTATTGAAGAAATCGAGACTAAAGTGTGTACGTTCACTGAGAAAAATACACTTTCTGTTGAATCCAAATTCAAAATCGAGAGGTTTATAACTGTAATCATATCCCTCATATTCTATCAACAGATTTTTGATTCTTCAGTATTAAGGATAAAAGATTATGCAGTAATTTATGAATCTATATTGTGTACAAAATTTGGATTTAAATTATATTTTTTTACACAATATGGATTTCGTAAAAACTATTTCGTAACAGTATGTTAATGGATTAATAGTATTAAAAATACGAGCTTGTTATCAAGTGCAATTAGTAACAAATCTTCAAATCCTTACAAATGTAATTATGGATTCTGAATTGCGATGTCAAATACTAATTAGTTAATCGTTACGTTTCATTATTCAGGCAACCCATCAGAAAAAGATAATTTTGATAAATAACAAACAGGATAAAAATATTATATTTTTGATAACCTCGCTCTCAAGATATAAAGACAAATTCCAGAGAAATAGGGTGAAGAAGAAAAGTGTAACGTCACATCATGAGTTAAGAAGAAGCAGGCAATAAAAATTATTTACACATTTCCGCGCGAGTCCCCTTGGATGGATTAAGTCGTCACGTAGTCCCCATATTTCTGCGTCACGCCACCGCGCCGACTCCGTGACGGGTGGAGACAAAACGTGGAAAATGTTCCAAGTGGAATTTATGCGCTTGGACCGAGCTTGTGGCTGGAGTTTTAAATAAAATTATTCCATGTTACATTATTTTTTGATGGTGTTCGTATTATTTGTAATCAAATTAATGCTCGTTAATATTTCTTGTTTGCGTTATTTTTTTTTCTTTCGTTGGTTTTATAATTTATGATTTGAAAGTCGGTCTTTGTACAGATTTTATTAGATTAAGGGAACTTATTTTTTTTCCATGATATACGAGATTTTGGGTTTTATTTTTAATAAATTGAGAAAAAAAAATCTAGATATTTAAAGCCCGTTCTCTTATTTATTTAATACCTAGCACTGCATGACCTTAACCCGCATTTAACTCATGCTTTTGACGCAATGTGCAAATTCGTGACTTAACGTTTCTCTATAATAGCATCACTTTGCTACGTTCGAGTGCTAATTTTGAGCCTTGCAAAGATAGAACACACACATATCGTAATGTTTCAATTATTTAATAATAACAATAATAGTTAGCAATATAATAAAACACTACGCAATTAATTACTTCTACGACTTTTATTATAATTAAATTATGAAACAAACTTGCACATACAAAAAATACTACCCACATACCTGATACAAATAATGTAGGTACTTTTGCAAATGGCCGTTCCGGCCGTGCCTAATTGATTGCGACGTAGATTATCGCCGTGAAATGTGCGAAACGGAACTTAGAATGAAACGCACCTGCTAACAGATAGTGCAGCTGAAGAATTAGACTGCACGTGCAGTTCCACATTAGAATCTAAATCATTTTATCTGTGAAAAGAATAAGCTTACACACGACATCACACTAGAAATTGTGTCACAAGTCTTCCATGCGTACATGGTACCTATAATTTCAAGCACGAGCCGAGCACACTAAGCACCAAGAGAAAATATTTATGTCATTATCACTACTTATTATAAAAGTAATCCACCATCTTTTTTGTTTGTCTGAACGCGATAAAATTACCCAACGGATTTTCATCCTTTTTTCGCCAACACAGAATTCACGTAAAAGGTTTGAGTACGAACTGTATGGTCCTCTAAAATTAAAATATTTTAAGTTTTTAAGTAAATGTTATTATGTTTGACGACCCGTGTGGCGCAATGGTTACCATGCCGGATCGCCGCACCGAGGGTCCTGGGTTCCATTCCCAGCGAGGCGGAAATTTGAATGATGAGTTTGAATTTCTGTTCTCGGTCTGGGTGTGAATGTCCTTGTCTATGTTATGTGTTGTCCAAGGCACCCACGACACAGAGAATCCTAGTGTGGGGCTATGAGTGTGAAGCGTTATTATTATTATTCTTCCATGTCTCTGACATAACTCTTCACACGTAAAGTTTTATCGTAACAATTTTACAAACAAACTCGTCATTTTATTTTATTGACCAAATATTTTAATAATAAAGTAAGTATAATAAAATGTAACAATTACAACCAGATACTTCATAAAAAGGTGCCCAATAATTCCATTGTTTGCCTATCCTAGTACTGAACTAGGATATCTGCGATCAGTGTGATCACCCTAAAGTAAGATTACTTCTGTTTGAGGTCCGTAATCTTAAAAACATTTTATTTTATTTATAAAATATCAACACGATTTTGAATTGGAATAAAGAATTTTGCATCATGAAAATATTTGGATAAAGGACTGTAAGAATTAACGAATTCCATCACTTTCTTCCTGTATTGCGATTTGTATGCCAAACAACATAGCTTGACCCCATAAACAAGATTAGTCATTAAAGGGGTCAGCTAGATAACATAATGTTATGAGGCAAATATAATGGCATAACTGTAAAGCAATTCAATCCTCTATACGTCTACAGGTCTTACTACTAACGAGCAAGAGATACGATCCGTCTAATCATAGCTTCAAATAAACCTAACAACAGAAATCATAATAGCTGATGCATATTTTACTTGATGTAAGTTAATGTAATAGACCAAAATCCAACAGAATGAAAAAAACTGTCCGCATGATGTTATAAAGGCTGCTAGGGCCAATAGGAACGGGACGGGACGTGAAGTTTTGGAAACGTCGTTTCATAGAAAATGTGTACGACAGTGCAGCGGAATTCGTACGGAACGTAACCCGTACGGGAAAATACCAGTTACGTATACAAAATTTTAAAAATCTACTATTCAATTGTGGGTAAGTAATTAAAACTGGATGATCTCTTTATGACGTAGAGCCTACATTTAATATTTTAAGCGTCAGAAAAATGTTTGTTCACGCATCAATCATAGAACGCCAGTAGGAAGCAAGCACTTTTTCAATGGTCTACTTTACTTTAGAATTATATTCCTTACCATTAGAATACTTTATTATCGCTACTCGCGACTCGTTGGCTGTGAAACCAGACACTTTTCTCTATTTTTATATATGGAGCATAATCACAGGGTGCGATATGGGTTATGCAAATACCTGAAGGGTTGATACCATCGAAGTAAATGGTTTACGGAATGTAAACTAAATAGAAACGTCTTGGTATCGTGTAGGACGCGATGGTAGTCTTACACTTGTATTAATTACTAGATTCCGTAAGTGAATGAATGCTTTTGTGTTTGTTCACTTTCTTTGATATAAGTTTTTACTAAATCTGTATTTGTTAAATGGCCACTGCTATTGGTTTTCATACTTTTAATTAATCTTTGATAACTAACTAGTCCAGCCATAAGTTCTGTTACAAATGAAAATGCTTTTTTTTTAAATGAAGTAATGTAATATTAATCCCATCAAAAACATAAATGTAAAGTGAGAGTCAATTTAAAAAAAAAAAGAATTGAGATCTAAATGGGTGCCAATTTTTGTGTAGAAAAGCCTAAAATTTTAGTCACAAGAACATGTAATTCAAGCTCCACATTTGACTTGGTTAGTTTTCACATACCTACCTAGGCTATATTATATCTATGTAATTATAGGTATACCAGAATCTGATGGCAAAATGTGGAAATTAAAATTGGAGACAACACACTCCCCAGTGTTGGGAAAACTAGAATAAAACTTGTTGATCCTTGATATTTTTAACAGTGTTAGTTTCTTATTAGACAATATAATATGTAGGTATGGTTTATTAACTTCAGATGAAAATAAAGCTATTTTTGAGACAAGCACATATTTTTTATATTATAATTAATTATTACAGTGACTAACAATAATTTATGCCACTATAATTTAAAATTTGTCATCTGTATAGGTACTAGTATTTTTTATTCATTTGATGAAGAGAACAAATAGATAATAATAATAAATTGCTCAATAATTATATTAATAATAATAAACTTTTCATTTCATATTCACAAAATTTTTGCTACCTTAAATTTGTAACAATGTTTATATTATTTATTTCAATTAATTTAATATAATTTGCTAATCTTACTTACATACAAAGAAATCATATGTAGATTATTTATTAAGAAAATATAATCACGAAAACTAAGTATCAAAACGAGTTAATCCTACAAGATGGATGATATTAATAATGCAGATTGTCGCTTAAATACAACTTTTTCCTCACATGTTTTTCAATAAACATTGAAAATAATATTTGTGGCTTGTGATCGTAAGGGTCTTTTCGACAGTAAATCGAAAATAATCATCATTTTAGAAAAAGAAAAAAATTCCATACAACTCTTTCTTTGACTTGACAAGCCGCTTGACAATAGTTAGTTTTAAAAATTTTCATTGCCATATCAAGAACCCATTTTTCTGCTTGTCAAAAATGCCATGAGATGCTGGTACACCTATAGCTTCGTCAAATCTGTTACGTTGATGACTTATGACACTCTTCTCTAATTTGGTTTGTTGGTTGCTAACTAATGAAAACTAGCCAAGTCAAATGTAAAGCTTGAATTACATGTTCTTGTGACTAAAATTTTAGGCTTTTCTACACAGAAATTGGCACCCATTTAGATCTCAATTCTTTTTTTTTTTAACCGACGAAAAAAAAAGGAGGAGGTTCTCAATTCGACACGTATATTTTTTTTTTTTTTATGTATGATCACGCAGAAATTGGCACAGGGTGGACCGATTTGGCTGATTCTTTTTTTATTGGATAGAGTATGTCCTGAAGTTGGTCCCATATTTTTTTGAAAATTTTATTCCCACCCTAAAGGTACGAAAATAGGGAATGATTGATTATTCACCCGTTTTTTACCCGGAATTTTTACATGTTAACCCCAATAACTTTGTACTGGATGATCGGATTTCGATGATTCTTTTTTTATTGAATAGTGTATACCTTGAGGTTACTCTTGTTTAAATTTCGAAACAAAATTTTACCCCTATAGGTACGAAAATAGGGGATGATTGATATTTCATCTACTACATTCTTACCTGGTAACTGAATCCATAATTCATAAAATCAATAATTTATTATTAATTATAAGTATTATAGCAACTAAAAATTAAAAAATAATTACTTTTTAACAAAAAATAAAACCAACGAAAAAAAAACTGAAAAGCAAAAAATAAAATAAACCATTTAGTATTTTAAATTAAGATCCGAAATTAACAGTAAATAAATAATTTTGAGGCGGTGCCAAACCAATGAAAAAACAAACGGCGAAAAGATGTGCGCCGCGCTGCTGCTGCCGTGTGCATCGCATGCCGCTGCCCTCATAATATTATGAATTTTATGTAATTAATTTTGGTTGTTTGTTTGGCACGGTCTCAAAATTATTTATTTACTGTTAATTTCGGATCTTAATTTAAAATACTAAATGGTTTATTTTATTTTTTGCTTTTCAGTTTTTTTTTTCGTTGGTTTTATTTTTTGTTAAAAAGTAATTATTTAAAATTGACTCTCACTTTACATTTATGTTTTTGATGGGATATCATTACTTTTTGTGTAGAAATTAACTGCAATTAATTCAAGCTTTACATTTGACTTGGTTAGTAATCAAGAATACCATTAATTACATACATATACCAAACACAAAGATACAATGATAAATGCAGTTTTTATTCCAATTGGAATCTTTAAAATGCTCTACTGTAAAATTGCTATTTTGGGGATACAACAACTTACGTAGGAGGTATCGTGCTCATCAACTAAATCTGTAGTTAGTACGCCGTGGTCCGAAATACGGTACCTATTATTTCATTATTTATAAGTAATGATCTTCCACTATTGATGTCCGCTAAATATTGAAATAATAATTAATACTAAATCCCAATTATTATATCGTAATAAATACGAAAGTCGACTATACTCTTATTAGTTACGAGTGACCGCCCTCGCTTTGCTTTGGTTTTCTTATTTTTTTACACCTTGGGTTACGTTATTGGAGTTTTATTAAGGATCCCTAATTTATTGAAAATATAATATAGCCTATGTCACGCGGGGATAGTGTATCTTCCCAACAGTGACTGAATTTTTCAAATCGGTTAAGTAGTTTCGGAGCCTATTCAATGCAAACAAACAATCAAAACTATTAGTACAGATAAGTTGTTTGTGTTCGATGACATCGTGCAACAATAAATTTTGAAACAATAGGTACTTCGAATAACTTTAAACTGGTATAATTACGGAAATAATACAAAATTTTGTGGTGTAATCTTGTAGATTAGAGAGAAATAATTTTTCACACATTAAAAATAAAACGACGTAGTCACGTAATACACTGGAAATAACGTCTCCTGACGAACCACTAATCTTCACGTAAATATAATTATATGTGCTGTGCACTTCTCAGAGGCACTTGGGACACTGAACATCTTCCTCCCGTTGAAAGCTTCAGAAAGTACTAAAACTGATATGTTTCGTTATATATTCACCTTGGAATCCACATAATGACCAGATATCATCAATTTTGATTGCTACTCTTAAATTTCAGGCATTTTAAGTAAGTGTTTCTAATAGAATCAATTTTTTGAAAAATTATTATAAAATGATAAAAAATTACTACTTTCAGATTTATTCCTTTGTATTCACCCGACTACCTATCTGCATGCCAAATTTTAACTTTCTAGGTCACCTGGAAGTTGGATATAGTTTTGATCTATAGGTCAGTCAGTGTTAAATTTCCCGATTTTTGGACGTTAATATCTAAATAACCGTTTGAGATGTGTTTATGAAATTTGGAACACGTATGTATTTCACAAGTCTCAATAAATGAGCCAAATTTGACATGTTTATGTTGAATAGTTTTTGAGTTATGAGGTGGTCAAAAGTGGCTCCAAATGGTTCGTGTAATATTACACACGGTGCTGCTCGTCAATTCTGTTAGCTAAGAAATTGACTTGACACGCTCCGCGTGTCTAGATAAAAATGTATACCTACATATTTATTAAAGTCTCAGCAAAAAATATAAAAAAATATTCTGTTCGAAATGGCCACCTTTGGCTTTTATACAGGCCTTTAATCTGTTTGGCCACGAATCTATGGATTTACGCACTGTTTCCAAGGGAAATTTCGCCACTGCTTGCTCCAAAGATTTTTTAAGAGACTCAATGTCACCGTGTCGTTTAGAGCAGGCCATGTCCTCTAAAACTGCCCATAATTT
Organism: Thymelicus sylvestris; assembly: GCA_911387775.1. Classification (NCBI taxonomy): domain Eukaryota; kingdom Metazoa; phylum Arthropoda; class Insecta; order Lepidoptera; family Hesperiidae; genus Thymelicus; species Thymelicus sylvestris. Next base: position 14,105,529 of record OU426905.1, on the reverse strand, counting down.
GAAGTCTAAAGGGTTGAGGTCTGGGCTAGATGAGGGCCAGTCTTCAGCTCTTATAAAGTCCGGAACATTGGTTTCAAGCCAGGCTTGGGTAGTTCGTGCCTTGTGACCAGGTGCAGAGTCCTGTTGGAAAGTCCACGGTATATTTTTAAAAAGAGTATTGCTGAGAGGTTTCACAACATGATCCAAAACTGTATCTTGATACACTTTGGCTGAAGTTTTCACTCCTTTTTCACAAAAATGCAGTTTTGTGACTCCTTGATAAGACACGCCCCACCAAACCATCACTGACGCAGGATAATGACCACGTTGTACCTTCCCGACCACTTGAGCAGCTTCTTTAGAACTGTGAGCGTACACTTTATCATTTTGCTTATTGTATACGTTTGTTTATGTATTACGTGAAAATTTTTTCATCGGTAAAGAGGATATTTCTGTGCCTTTCACCTGCGTATCGCGACAGAAGGCGTTTTGATCGATCCACTCTCTTTAATTGTAAAGATTTATTTAGGGCATGTCCTGTATATCAACGATAAGCACCGAGCTTCAGGTCTTGTTTTATAATACGCGACAGAGTCCTAGCGGGAATCTTCATTTCTCGCGATAAGATTTTTTGCTTCCTAATGAGGTTTCGACGAATTCTGGCTTTAACAGCATTAACAGCCTTTGTAGTTCTAACAGCACGTGGCCGCCCCGAGCTTTTCTGGTCTTCGACAGACGAAGTGTTGTTGTATCTGTTGATTGTACGATATACGAACATACGGCTGATACCAAGCTTTTGAAGTGTCTGGAATATGACCGACGGCTCCATACCCACTTTGTGCAAGGCGATCACTGCAATCCTATTTTCTTTAACACCCCATTCCATATTGTAATTTGATAATGAACACGAAAAAGTATGTGAAATGGCGCGAAATCGAAAGAAGTTTTTAAAATAATATACGTGTTCCAAATTCAAAATAATTAAAAAGCTGAAAAAAAGAAAAGTTTTTATGTAACAGTATTTATGGCCAGACTAGATCTATACAATAAGACATACAATAGGTATATACAATAAGATCCGAACCAGGCTCGACCTTCATACATTGTTAAATACATTTTAAATACATGTTAAATACAAAGATGAAGGTGTGAAGTAAACAACTGAATTTTGATTTTTTTAACGAAATCAAAATTAAACAAAAACTGATTTTCAAACCGTATTTCGTCGTATTTCAAATAAAAGGGCTTGTTGTAAGGATTTCAAGTATATTTTTTTTATAGTTCTACAATTGATAGTTTTAAAATTATTCAAGAAAGAACGAAAATTAAAGCCAAAAATTTACCATTCCCCTCCTTAGCTCCGAAACTACTGACGTTAGAATTTTGAAAACAATATACAGAATAGTTCTTTACTTAAATAGTACATGAAAACCTATAAGAAGTCTATGGACTTAAAAAACGGCAAAAATAAATAAAATAGAAAGATAACGGTAAATACATAATCAACGTACTAAACAGCGAGTTTAACTCGCACTTGTCACGTGTATCTTATATTATTTATACACATACAAAATAAAAATGTTTGAAATTTTAAACTTTACAACATTTTCAATTTCAAAGAACGTTTTATGTTTCGTTTGTATTGCATCGGGAGTTCTACGATTCAACCAAGTAAACAGTAAGAAAAGAGTTTCCCAAAAGTAACAAATTCCTATTCAGAATGAAGAATTCGGGAAAAAATCGTAAACAAGCCTCGTTGCCTTCCGTAGACAAATACACGCATATTCCGATCTATGGACTCTATGGAGCTAATATATTTTCAGGTATATTTCTTAAATGGTTTCCTTTTGTGAGCGCAAATAACTTCACGTAGGTACATCAATTTGATAAAATTAACTGTTTATAAACAGGTAAACTTTGTAAGTTTGAATGCATATGATCTTCAAAAGTATTTCAAACTCGTAATAAACTCCTTTGTTCCCCGAAACTCAGCGAAGGGGGAGGTACATACAAGATAATTAGTAACATATCCCATAATGTACATATTATACCTATCAGTTGAACAAAACGAAACGTTAATCTTATCAAATTGATGTACCTACGTGAAGTTATTTGCGCTCACGAAAGGGAAACCATTTAAGAAATATAAATATTTTAGAATAGCATCCTCTCTATTATAAATCTTAGAATTAATATAGAAAAAGTAGGTAGCTAATGTTTTTATCTATTAAACTTTTTCTTTCACTTTTTTAAGATCACTTTTTTTTTCTAAACACTGTGCCGTATCTGAAATATAACAATTCAAATCATGGTGTTCCCGACATGTGTAATGATTTTCAACTCCATGCTAATTTATTGTAAACTAAAATGTCTATTTTGATTGGACTTAGTACATGGGTAACTTATATTATGTCTGTGGGTAACTTACAATTAGAGAAAGGGAAAAAGCAGATGTTATTCTTCCATTACATAATATGTATCGCTACGAATCGAATGTATTGCTTGCTACTACGCCACTACTTGAGCGTACCAATCACGACATGACAAAGATGGCAGATTTGAACGGATTATCCCCCTATAGAGCCTTTCAAAGGGTTTTCCACTGAATATTGAATATTTATGACGTAGTCCTTTTCCCATGACGAATCCAATACGACAGCGACCATCCCATGGCCTAATCTGTCGTCGCTTCCAATAAGAATTCACAAACAAGAAACTCGATCTTTGAGCAGGTGTCGGACGACAAAAATCCCAGAATATCCCTTGAGGCGTCCTCTGCGTGTCAGCAATCTCTTCTGATTTAAATCATAAACAAGAGCGATTGGCTGGCGGGTTTTTTTCTGAAGTAAATCAAGATGTAATTCCCATAAGTGGTTTATCAATATAAATCAAAGCGCATTTTTTACAAAAAAAAAATAATCTTCAGAAATTAAAAACCCAAAAACCTGGATACACAGCATAAAAATAAATTTTATTCCCTTTTTGAAAAAAATAGAAAATAAAAACCTGGCAAGTTCGTGTCAGTAGTTTATCGACTATTACATTAACTACATAATTATGCTAACATAGCCGTGATAGTTTTCCTTGTAAATTCATCATATAACCTATTTTTGGAATTTTTTTCAATTGTCCGAATTTCACTACAGCAGTTTTAATACTCGCTGTACGGTTGTGCCTTGCCCCAATCACTCTCCCCTGACAAATTGAATCTTTCCCCGCTCTAGGCAAGACAAAAGGTCGATTCGCATTTTATTTGCCATCTGATTCCTCTGCCTGAAGTCGCCCTTCATTTTCATCACCCGTAATGGGATTTCAATTACTTGCGTTACATAATATTTCTAATATTAAATCCGGAACAGTATAAATAATTAATATATCTAGCAATCGTAATTCGTATTAGTGACGCTTCAAGTCAAAAATAATGAGAGAATATATTACGTGTTCTCAGGCTATTGTCTAAGAATGGTATTATATTCAAATACCTTCCCAAACATAATTTTATATTGTTTGGGACATTTACTTTTTTGTATGTTTTATTATGTTTTTGGGCATTGAATTTTCAAGAGAAAATAGTGTTTAGTAAATTTACTCAAAAGATTACGCAGTGAGGTATTTTTTATTGTAAGGGTAGGAAATTGTTGGTCCGTCAGTTGGATAGTAAGTTTTAAAGAGCAAGTTGTACTACAACCTTTTAAATTACTTACTTATTTATAAATATTTATATAGCTCTGTTGGTATTTTAAATTTAGCACGCACGTACGGAAAAGTCATGAGTGAATTTGAAACACAGTGCGGAGACAGGCATGAAAGGAACAGTATCTCTGTGTTGGTTGTGAGTGATTACATAATAGTCCAGAACCCTTTGATCTTATAGAAAAGTTCACGCTCCATCGTTTATTAAGCGAAATGCTGTACAATCTGAGGGAATGTATATTGTACTTGGATTTGACCCCTCACATGCCTTTGTACAACCCATGTGTTACGATGTGCCTTTGTCACTTGTGAACTTGTGAACTTCACGCTTGTGAACTTCTGTCTTTATGTTATTTCTTATTGTCAATTAAATTATTTTAAATTCTCAGACGGATTTACAAGTTTAGAAAAGTTTTAAAGATCAAGATCAGAAGAAGAGATAAAAAACTGTAAAGATTCCTTAACAGAATTCGCGAATCTGCGAAGTGAATATTTTATTAGGAACACGGATTTGATGTTACGAAGACTCTTTCACAATAGAAACATATATTGCTATTATGATAGCAATTTAGAAGACTACAGAAAAACCGGAAAAGTGCGTGTCAGGCCACATGCAATGTAGGGTTCCACATTTTATCGACTATTACTCACTAACTTAGCCTTGAAATTTTCCTTTTAAATTCATCATATTTTGTAGGTATGCCGCCAATTTTCTCACATGTCCAACACGACGATTTAGCTGTGTAAGTGTCCCCCCGCACTTGAGTTGGATGACAAAAATAAAATTAGGACTTTAAAGCCGAATATCTTGCAAATGGACTCCAGAATCGAAAATGGTTAAAACCCTACACTACGGTATAGTTATGCATTGCATTTCCCTTTACCTGTATGGGAGATCACTATCATATAGGTTTTAAGGACGAACGTAAATGACGTAAATGACGTAAAAGTAACTTCAACCGTTCTGACTACGGAACCTTAAAAAACAAATAAAGACCTTTTTGCTAGTCTTTCAAGAAGAAAACAGTAGATAAATTCCATTCACCATAAATATATGACGGAACTCATTACCGAGTCCATTACGAGCGTTAGAAGTTTCTGGAAGCAACTAGAAAAACTTAGCTGAACTCCGTCCAAGTGTATGACGACTGATAAAAGCGACGCTCTTGAGAAATGGCGGAAAGTTACGAGAGATTTAAGAAGAAGTCTGGCATTATTGTTTACAACTGGTGCAATGGAATAGCAACACATTCAAAGACAGAAAACGAGCTTGCAGTGCCAACATCCTCTAACTCATGGACATCAGTCACAAAGTGAATAGGACTGTAATCAGTTAGTAGGTCCTGATATTATTAAGAATCTTCCTAGCTGATGGATAGAATTCTTAAAGTAATCCAAAGCTTTATCCTATAACTAATAAATCGATTGTTTAAAGACATAAGCCCCAGAACTTGGTCTCATCGAATCGGTGATAAGTAATATAGCATATAGAATTAAAATGGTATTTTGCAGTAATATTGTGAATTTAAAGAAGTTTTCAAGTAAAGTGCATTGTCTCATTCCAAGGTCTTGATTCTATAGAAGTTCTGAATTTGTTCCGCAGCTAAATCTGTTCATAACAATAGATGTTACCATGCATAGATTAATTCGTACGACGATAATTCAATATGATCCACAGGTCTAGAATCAGCTAGAAAACTTCGTCCAACTGTGTGACGACTGATAACACTTTTGAGTAATGGTGAAAGTTAGCGAAACTTCTGCAGTTCTGCAGTCGTGATGTAAGAAATAATTTGGAGGAGGTAAGAGATCGTTTAATACTGCATGACCGATGTTATCAGAACTTTTCTAGGGTTTGTCTGCGAGTCTTGGAGGAATACTTGGAGGTAAAACTTGTGGTTAGTTTTAAAGGATAATAATCAAGTAAGTTATTAAAAGAAACACTGTAACATTATTAATATGACTTGACTCGGAGGACCAACAATCTGCTAATGAATATTAGTAAGGTTAAAAATGATTCGAACCACTATAAGTAACACTTAAAATTGGCTTTTTGGCTCAGTTTCTAAGTAATAATTATGATTTATGAGAATAATGTTACTGTAGTAGTTGTTGTACTTACGTGCTCCGTAATATTTGGATATAGTGATATGGTTGACTTGCATTAGCTCGTTACGTCACCAGTGGTAGGGGAACACGTCTGCCTGCGTCTACGGCTGTCTCGTGACTGACTCAGTGTTGCCCCACTACCCGTGCTCTCGAGATAACATGATTACTGCTATAACCATAATAGCAGTACAAACACTACATCCCTTCCTTATTAAAATCTTTATTTAATATGGAGCCCGATCCACAGTCGACTCTGCAGTTGATCGCAACTCAAGCCTTCAAAGGCCACTCCACGTCTATACCATTCAATATTCCAGTTACTTAGACAAACACATTTGTAACACGCACTATATGTATGAAGCAGGCTACGGTTTGTAAACTTGAGCCTTCTGGGTGCCTTCACTAGCCTCAACAAACTCAAACTGTCATATGCATGCTTCGTATAGAATTACTTATGTAGATTATACTTTCACTGCAATTATTTTAAACATTGAAACAACACCTGAGACTTTTTTCGTCTTACACCTTTCCCATTCACACCCGTTCTCCTTCTATCTTTATTAAATAATAATTATTTACATCACCTCTTAGCTTTTCATACTTCCCTCTTTCTTCTCTCTTTGATCAAGATCGCCAAGTTATTAGGTTTCATACCAACATTCAAACAAACCTCGTCATTTCTGTCTTTAAATAGACAACTTACTGGTAAAACAAACACAGGAAATATGAGAAACTCGATGAAAATTTATATTATTACTAAAAGTGGTTTACTGTCAACAACAGATTACGTACAGCTTACAACCTGCTTTCGTTTTTTAAAGACTAAAGTTTTACTTACGAGACAATCCTCTTATATACGTAATATAAACTAGGTCCCACCGACGACCATAACACGCCAACCATGGCTAGACTCGCAACAGGAATTTCCTTTATTTAGGCGTCCTTCCTGAATGGACGGATCCAACGGATCCCAACGGACCCAACGGTGTCACATATGAATCAGACACTGCCGATACCAATCATTCACACACCAGTCATTCATTGAAATACCTCGTCTATTCATTATCTTTATTCTACATCTCAACTCCATCACGCCAAATAACTAATATGTTCACAAAATAACTACATTTTGTATGGTTTTCAAAGTTATGAGGGCCCATACTGCTGTCTAGTCAGTAATGATTTCAATTTCAAGAGGTCCATACACACTTTAGTTACTATGATTTCAAATCATGGGACCTATACTGCCGTCTAGTCAAGTAATGTATGTATGATTCTAAATTTCATGAGGTTACTACTTCCAGTGACGGATTAATCCTTAATCAAATTAAGCAATTGCCTAGGGCATCACGTCTGGGGGGCACCAGAAGAAGCACAAAAAAGCACAAAAAACCATGTTGAAATACGAATAGGGGGGCCCACAGGCGTGGATTACTTAGGGCATCAAGTAGTCTTAATCCGTCTCTGACTACTTCCATCAAGTCAATGTATCAATCTCAATTTCATGAGGGCTCATACTGCCGACAACTCAGTAATGTATGATTTCAATTTCATGAGGGCTCATATTGCCGACAGCTCACTTCAATTCAGTAAAGTATGATTTTCAATTTCATGAGGGCTCATACTGCCGACAACTGAGTTGCGTATGATTTCAATTTCATGAGGGCTCATACTGCCCACAACACAGTAACGTATGATTTTCAATTTCATGAGGGCTCATACTGCCCACAACACAGTAACGTATGTTTATGTTAAGCAAAACTAAACTTCATTATTATTGGTTGATTTTACTCTGATTTCTATGACTCTTCGAGATAGAGTGCCTTTTAAATTTTACTTTCATTGTAACTTTAGCTTGAATACAATTTTTTCTTTAACTCTGAATTTAACTAAAAACACAGAATAAATAATAGTATTTATAAATAATTATAGAAGGTGCACTAAGAAAAATTCCGAAAAATCATTTAAATAAATAGTGACTCTGGCTCCAACGCAATAAAGTGTAATTCTGATCGCACAGTGCTAATCAAAACGCGTAATGAGTTGCCTTCCTTTCTAACACTGTCGCTTATCCTCTCTGGCAATGTCAGGGTTGCCTTTTGTGAAAGAATAAAATTAATCTGAAAGTTTATCTTTATGTGTTACACATGTATTATTATATATGTGTAAACGATAATTAAATATATATCAGTTCGGACTTGATTATTTAACATCTTACCGAAAAACACGCATCAATAATAATACACACACATGTAGTACTCCGTGTCACAAAAGGTATGTACGTTAATTGGTATCGTAAGGCATTTGCTGCCTAATACACAATCATTTACGATTTACGATTTCATGTAGGTTCGTACTACCTGACACACACAATTATGCACGATTTACAATTTCATGTAGGTTCGTACTACCTGACACACACAATTATGCACGATTTACAATTTCATGTAGGTTCGTACTACCTGACACACACAATTATGCACGATTTACAATTTCATGTAGGTTCGTACTACCTGACACACACAATTATGCACGATTTACAATTTCATGTAGGTTCGTACTACCTGACACACACAATTATGCACGATTTACAATTTCATGTAGGTTCGTACTACCTGACACACACAATTATGCACGATTTACAATTTCATGTAGGTTCGTACTACCTGACACACACAATTATGCACGATTTACAATTTCATGTAGGTTCGTACTACCTGACACACACACTCACGCACGATTTACAATTTCATGTAGGTTCGTACTACCTAACACACACATTATAGTTATTGCAATAAGTACATTTTGCACCAAAATTTATGACCTATCAAGTCCATCAAATTACTCACGTCAACAATCCTTCAGGCAGGTAAGTACTTAATTATGAGTTTATGACCCCGAAATCAACCTAAGTAGATCAATAATTGGTAGCGCCATTATAGCTAATTAGATTAGATTACCAAACTTTAATTGTAATCTATTAAAATTATTAATTACTAAGGTCATAGCATTGGTATAATCTGCAAATCTGTTTAAAGAGGACTTCTCGATTTATAACTAAATACATCCAGCTTAATAAATATTTTTTGGACGTCAGGAGAGTTTCTCCTTCACGATTTTTGTGGAATTCTGTCAAAACCAAGGCTCGGCTTCTCCAGGGCTATGAATTTACTACAGCATATCAAATCGTGCGTCTTCAAAAGGGCGCTTTCCTCAGGCTACAATAATAAATAGCAACATTTTAAACATTGCTGCACCCATTCGAACAAATACAATTATTGTTCTCAATTTAAAAATAAAAACTTACTCCTTATGTGCACGAATAACTCAATGATAAATATATAATATGATTTCCGTGACAAAACTTAGTTTAATCACAGTAACAACACAAGAACGCGTCTAGCTCGCAAGCGCTTTTGACCCTCACTGCCTCAATAGATTCTATAAAATTCAACACAAAAACTAAATTAGAAAAATAAACTTGTCTCATCGCGAAGATTTGAATTTCGGTGTCGTGGCTTGTATAATGGTTCCTAATAGGAACGATGATAGGAACTTCCTATCATCTCCCAATACGCAATGATATTCAAAATATAGATACGTTATGCCCTTATAAACCAACCAAGAACTCCGTTCTGAAAAGAGCCACAACACACACACACGCCCATCCTTTGCTCCACTACACCAATCACATTGGTACAATACACGAGGGCATTCTAACGCTGTATGTCAAATGTCAAGCACTTCTGACCACAACAAAAGCGTCATGTGTTAACAGAGCGACCACGACCATAACGGTCAATTACCCGCTCCCGCGCTCCTCATCGTCGGCGCGCCAGTGACACATCCACCATAGAACCCTAACGATGTTGCTATTCTTATGACGGAATAAATGTTTCTTTCCTTCTTACGCTACCGCCCATCAAACCGACTTTATTTATGATTACCCACATTATGTTATTATATTTTCAGCCGTGTAGTGCAGCCGTGATAGTCAAATACCAAAAGGAAAGACTGCTAAAGAATCACAAAGAACTTACAAGCTGAAATAGGGACCCGGCGCCGCAACGTTAAATTACGTTAACCGTATTACAACAGCTTGTGATAGTTTATGTATATTATTTTCAAAAGAAATACAAGTGCATGGCTGCATGTATACCAAGGCGGCTAGGCATGTATGTATGTTTGATACTGCCAATGCAATACTTTCATAACAGAACATAATTTTTATCAAACAACTTCAGTTCCGTTTTTTATCAGAATTCATATCAAAACGACTGCAATTATTTCAGTTTATCATACCTACACATGTACTTTGTAACTAAAGCAAAACTACGTTTGAATGAAACCCAGGACCTGCGTAGAATATAACTAATAGTCATAAAAACAGCTAATTTTATTGACAATTACCCTTACTGTTATAGTTTTATGGCCGTGAAGAAGCAAACTCACTCTCAACAATTAAACTTAACTTGCATGTGCGGCCATCTATAATGGTAGTAAAATCTATACTTTATAAAGCCGAAGAGTGCTAAATAAACAGCTAGTCCTAAATAAATTTCACTAATTTAGGGAACCCTTTTATTCTTGAATATTTTAAAGTCCCTACTCCTTTATTTAAGTTCATAATTTGTATAATGTTATCTCCTTTTTAGTACTAAGTGTTGCTGTGCAACACACACACGCAAGAGTGGATGCCGGACACCATTCGCTCATTTAAAACAAAAAATGGCGCTTTACAAAATAGTAGTTTTTCAGTATAGCCATTCAAAGTTTTCAACTCAACATTGCGATCACTATCTATGAAGAAAACTGAAATATATCGTTGCAATTAGCCTCTCTCGTCAGTTCGCCCAACCTACTTTTAGTTAGGCACTAAAACATGCTAGTAAATAAGTAGTTATTCAAAAAATATATTCAGAAAAAGTTCCGCATGATGCCACTTTTTCTCATTGGCACACATACGCAACCTTAACCAAACACGCGGCACCACACGCAATACTCCATTTATGTAGCAATCCCTCCAACAGATCGATACTGTGCATTGAGGTATAAGTATACATAGAGAAGACATCTCGAACAAAATGTGTGTCCCCGCCGGGAGGTTCTATCTTCAAAATCGAGCCCCCGCTCTCCTTCCAAAATCGAACGAATCCATTGGACATTGAAGCCGCGCGGCGTCAATTCATTGGAACACACACTGTGCTCGCGGTGTCCGTTCTATACGCTAGTAATAATACTTCAATGATACTGTGTATTATATTTAAAACGACACAGCTAAACACTAAATATCACTTCTTATTTAAAAACAAAACCTGCCTCGCTATCACTTTCAGCTAAATAAGTGACACTATATCCAAAATGTCATTTATGTTATTATTACTTCAGTAGCGTGAATTACGCTTATAACACAAAATGCCACTTTTTACTCACCGCACAGTTGTTTTTACAATGTCAATCAATGCCATTTTTCAGAAAACAAAGGGAATTGTGTAGGTAGCGGTAATGGCGGCAATTTTTATACCTAATTAGAGAGAGAACTTCGATAATTATGATGATTTTGCTCAATACGTTATTTAAAGTTACAGCACACCTAAACAAATTCTCGAGTTAACTATTCGGCACTAATATTAACATTCGTCTGTTGATTATTTCTTGCATCGACGTGTTATTTTCCTTCCAACTCTTCCTTTATCAACACAAAATAAAATATTTATTGCACTGACCTTTTGACCTCGTCGCCATTATGTAGTAGTTGTTGTACTTACGTGCTCCGTAATATTTGGATATAGTGATATGGTTGACTTGCATTAGCTCGTTACGTCACCAGTGGTAGGGGAACACGTCTGCCTGCGTCTACGGCTGTCTCGTGACTGACTCAGTGTTGCCCCACTACCCGTGCTCTCGAGATAACATGATTACTGCTATAACCATAATAGCAGTACAAACACTACAGTTACCTACAATTTTGTTCTAATCTTTGTTTATTACCAATTGATAAAATAAGTAAGCCGCAAATGATTTTGTCTAGGTTACAACCTCCTCAATAATTCTAAAATCATAACTCCGTTATCTTGAAACTTTATTCAGCCATCATTTGCAAATACCATACCAAATTTGCAAATATTCTCCAAAAAATATTCTACAAAACCTTCTAGAAGCAAAAGAAATACTAGTTGAAAATATTCCCGACGTAATGTTTCATAAGGCGGAGTTACGATAATACAGGGCGATACAATGTGGAAGAGATCACGTAACATCACGAGATACGCTCCTAACTCATAACATGCAAATTCAAGTGCTTTAAGTAAAAAAATGCTCGTCTTAATGAAATATTCAAGAGACGGCGGCGTTATATCAAAAGTTTGCGACAAAGCTTTTGGACGGATGTGTGAGGTGCAATCTCTTGTTTTTAAATGACGCGACCATTAATTTGGGTCTCTTTAAGGCAATTTCATTATATCGTCGGCGAAGTTGCTTGACACTGGATTCTGCAAACTTTATTATAGAATTATACAGTCTTCCTTCAAATTATGTTTTTGACCGGCTTCGCAGTTAATTAGTTGAAACTTCTGAGAGTATATTCCTCACATTTATAAATAATTTTTGTAGTAAAAAACGTGAACGGAAATGTTTTGTTTTAAGAATAAAATTTAGAAGAATTTCAGTGACAATACTAATATTGTAGTAAATGATGTCGCGACAGAAATCTTTAGTTACGAATACTTAAGATCCTTGTAATCGGACATTAACATCACAATTAGAAATAACTGAAATCTGAATCAAGGACAATTAAAGTGAATCCTGGTGATGCATCTCACTTACCTACTAATTTCGTATGTATCACTAATCAAATTGTTCTCGAAGTTTCCACTCAATAGCTAACAGATGGCACCAGAGGGATCATTAGGGTCTGTGTCGCAGTTAATGGACACGAGTCTGGGTTCGATGTTGACAAATGTAGATGTATCATTTCTCCAGTGTAATTTGGTTTGAAGAGGATAGCATGTCTTTGTTGGTTGTTGGCATAGTTAGTCAAAATTGAATAGTCTGTAGTTGTAGTTACGAGTATAATAAGTACTATTGTTTCTTCTGTGGTTATAGACAATATTTTTATGAGTTTTCTCCTGCTTGCCGTGTAACTTAAGACTTAGGCTAAGCGTATTATGCTGAGATGCATCTCAGCATAATACTTACGTATTATGGAATAATCTCTGCGTATTGGGTGACAAATTCGTGGGTTTGATTTGTGATTAAAATGTTCTAGTGATAGTCATGTATAACTAAACTACGTAATATGTATTAGTCATCGTTTATTTTGTTTTTATTTTTTATAAACGTGATCGAAACCACATTGATATTTCCTCACTTCACTTACAAGGTCTCTACCAAATCTGCTACCGTTGTTGTCAATTTTCATAAGTAGGTATAAAATTTTGGAATTATACCGACTATGTAAAATTTTATTCTGTGGTTAAAACAAAGGCCAATCGTGTGATTTTAAATCATTTTATTGCTATCAACACGATTTTCCCAAGATAATAATAATTCGTTTTGGTTGAAATAAAATTTAGCAATTAGCTGATTAGCAGTTGATTGTCCATTTAGCAAATGAAGTTATTATATCTCGTTTCGTATTTAATACTCATTGAGTGGCCATCTGGCGCTTAATTCTTTGATAACTGCTAATGTGAGTCTGGTTTTTGCTTAGGTTTTAGTAACGACGACAGTTGGTGCTAATTCATTTAAACTTTTGAGGCTATTCATTTTAAAAATTATTATTATTAATAATTATTATTGAATTATAAATTATAAGTGTAAAATATTTGATAGCGGCACATTACTAGGCATTATCAAAGTCTTATCACTATAGAGAAAAGTATAGTTATGATTAAATTTAATAATTTTGAATAATTCAGCTGGGCTCAAATAAAATCCTTTTTTAATCTTCATAAAATATCATAGACAATATGTAGGCCAATAATTATTAATGATAGTCAATTACAGAGACACTTATACTACCAACTAGGCTACGGTATCGTAATTACAGATGTATTTTACAAGTTAGTTGATTGTATTGCATAAGATATGGAATACAAATACATTTGAGTAGGAATAATCACAAAATACTGTGGAATTTGAAAAGCAGTACATCGTATCGTTGTCGTGTCGTGGGTACTAAGTCACCCGGATTACCTAATTACGGTGGGGGGTCTAAATCGGAAATTTATGGAGGTAGCATAACATTGTTCTCTTCCATTGCGGTTGGATGATTTGATTTGATTTGATTTGGAACGCTTTTGGGAATGCTAAATTCTGAATTTCGCAGCTAAATCGCATTATAATCATTATGAGTACAAACTAATTGGTTCATATGAAATAAACAAGAATCTATTATATTGTATTCAATGTCACATCTTTAACCTTTATAGTAAATATCTAACGTTACATCGCTTTTTAGTGCATAATTTGTATTGTGATTCTGTATTATGGCCGGGGCAATTTAAGTAATCTTTAAGTGACTCTGAGTGTGGCCGTAAGTATACAAGTTACAAATATTGTTTTTTTTTTCTTTTACACTAAATAAAATATCTTACTAATATTATAAATGTCAAAGATGCGAGGATGTTTGTTACTCTTAATAATCTAAATTTTACTAACAAAAAATAACCGACTTCAAAGTCTCAAAAACTACTTGTCAGATCTCATTCAAATTTATGTGGGACCACATGACAAGTACCTGCTTTCGATTGAAAAAGAATCATCGAAATTGGTTGGCGTGATATTTCGTCACTTTCTCGCGCACATCTTAACACAAATTTACGACTTATGTGGTTTTGTCGTGGATGCCAATGCCATTGATTAAATTAAACAGTTCTTTTTGTAAGACAAAAGATCAGTTACCCAAACGTCATGATAATTGAAACGGATAGTCCGGCTACGGTGACCTACAATGGATGGCTATTAAGGAACGTCGCTCAACTCAGCTCTGGAAGTACTTATCGATTTTCTTGATAAAATACTTACTTTGTACTCTTTATGTCTAGATATAGTAATAATCTTCTATCTTTATTAAATACTCGTTTACTTGTGCTTCTGTTCGTAAGTATGTAGCTTCAGTTTACTGTATTATGAATAAATTTTTAGTTTGACTATAGTCATTTTTAACCGACTTCAAAAAAGGAGGAGGTTCTCAATTCGACTGTTTTTTTTTTTTATGTTTGTTACCTCAGAACTTTGGACTGGGCGAACCGATTTTGATGATTCTTTTTTTAATCGAAAGCTGGTGGCTGTCATGTGGTCCCATATAAATTTTATTGAGATCTGACAATGGCATCCATGAGAAAACCACATAAGTCGTAAAGGAGGTGGCCAACATCTGTATGGGCATTTGCCCCATTTGTGAAGTATAATGTACACATATTATTTTTACCTTAAATTAAAGCTTACAATATCTACTTTGATAATTTTATCAATAAAATTCTCTAGAACTCGGGATTCTCCTTTTACGGGCAGTTTTAGCTTTTGTAGTTTGACATTCTGCAAAACATGTAATCGTGAAAAAGTGTTTTAAAGAGCGATTTTTGTATTAAATAAATACTATTTATCTTTTGGATAATTAATTAATATATGTCTTTTACTTTAATTATGACTTTATGACCTTATTCCTACAAAAAGATGTACTAGGAGTACTAAATAAAATATACGTATTAACTTGTCACCTACCTATCTGTAAATATTCACAAGCAAACGTAATATAAATAAAACTGCATATTGATATTATTAAGTGTTTCATTATATACATTTAGGTACACATATGTAAAAATTAAGGAATAAAATATAACAATAGTACCAAATAAGGCAAATAAGGTGATGCATTCAATTTTTTTTCAAATTCAAAATCATTTATTCGTTTAGGTATCATTGATACACTTATGCACGTAATTTTTTAATCAACCAGCTTTTCGCAAAGGTGCTTTGTCATGGAGGACAAGAAAAGCTGTAAAAAATCTCCTCAACACATCTTTTAAAAACAAAAATACATTGATATATTTATTACAAAAAAAATATACAGCTTGTACAGAACTGGTTGCAGAGCTGGTCATTTCCATGCGTCTTTGTCATTTATGTACTCATCTACAGTATAGTAGCCTTTGCCTAAAAGTTGAAAGAAAAAATGTTAGGAGCCTATTATAAAATAGAACTTATTTTCTAAACGTACCTATTGCAAAAAAAACAGGAATATTGTACATTGCCGCGTGAACCTAATCGTAGTAAGCACTACTTAATAGTAAAGAAAAATGCTATACCTGTACTCAATGATGTTGTATGTATAGAAATCTTTGCCTGTACTGCAGTGATCCATTCTACCAATATGGATTGCAGGTTTCTTACTAAGGAAGATATGGAGTGACGTGCCATGCGCTCAATATCAACCGCGCAATTAATGCACCTCATGGCAAAAAATCAAATACAATTAATATTTTGCAGAAATGAAACTGAAAAATATTATTTTGGCAAATGACAATATAGTAGACATTCGCACTTCTGTCAGCCAATTGTCAAATTCCAATGATGCCGGTCACTCACATTCGCGCGAATACGCGAACCCACAAGTGTGGGATGACCTTCGCGAATGATTATGCGAAGTTTTGGAGGCATTCGGGGTTTTCCAAGCTGTGTCGGTTTTTTGTCGCACATCAAAGCGCGCGAACCTCGAACCTTCGTGTAGTCAGTCTCCCACACATTCGTGCGACCAGTTGCGCACACGACTAAAAAGGTGATGTATCTCCTAATTTTTCGTGGTTCGTGGCATCTAATCGTACTACCATTTATTTTCTGTATTGAAAATGGATTTGAATGACCACAACATAATAACAACAGCAAGATTGAACATTCGTGAACAAAGTGTAGGAGAAAGCGGAAATGGGCTTGTATACTCATATGCGAACCCATTTGCCTGACCGCCCTTCACATATGTGCAAACATTCGTAAAAATGTCAAACATTTGCGCGCATGTGAGTGACCGGGGTGATAGCAATGGAGGTAGTAAAAGTATATTTGTATACAATACAACTTATTATTATTGTTAATTTATTATAACTACTCACGGCGGAGTTCAGAAGAAAATTAAAATTCTAGTTATGTTATAATAAATGGAAAATATGTCTTTTCAGAGGACTAAAACCTTGTACAAAAAAACGCATTTTAACCATTTCCGGGGTAAATATTGGCCACCTCCTTTGTGTTAAGATGTGCGCGACAAATTGACGAATAACTCAATATCACGCCAACCGAGTTCGATGATTCTTTTTTTAATCGAAAGCAGGCGCTTGTCATGTGGTCTCACATAAATTTGAACGAGATCTGACAACTATGTAGTTTTTGAGACTTTGAAGTCGGTTATTTTTTGTTAGTACTTTGAAGTCGGTTATTTTTTGTTTTAGGTTACTCATACAGAATTAATTTGCGTTTTTCCACCACTTCTAATGTGAAATTAATAAAACGCTGAAATTATATTGGAGTACATAGATACGCAAAAAATATGCACTGGAAAACAAAATAAGAAAACAGATATCCATTCAGTAATAGGGTTGTCAATTAATGAAAAAAATAACCTTTAAAGGCATTTTATGGTCTTTCCATGTCATATAAGTAAAAACTAAGATATGCATGTATTACTCTTTTTGTACGGAGAAAACGTTTTTTATTATTTAAAACAAATCAGCTGACATTTTATTATTTTTCCATACAAAATATCCCTAAGGAACCCTTTGGTGTGGAACCATAAAAAATAGCTTAAATTCTAAGTTGAAGTCTTTTCAATATCTCAGTGAAAGTCGTGTTAAAATTCGTTCAGTAGTTTCAGAGATTTGCGAAGCCAAACAAACAGACAGGCAGACAAAAATTTTAAAAACTCATTTTTCGGTGTTGGTATCATGCAAGTAACGATTTGCAACTTGAAAAAATCATTTTTAAAATCACAGTTTAACTCTTCAATTTTATTATTAGTACTAGCTGTTGCCCGCGGCTTCGCACGCGGAAATTATGCTTATCATATTTCTACCCCTTACAGAAGAAAATTTAAAAACAGGTTCATTTATGTATGTACATTCATGTTCATTGAAGTACTTATATTTAGGAATTTACATACTGAAACCTACGATACAATCACAGATTATTCCTCCGGGAGCGGGTTTTAAATAATAAACAACATTAACATTTTTTTTTTCTTATTCATGAAAAATTTTGAAAAACTCGAAATCATGTATTTCATCAATTAAAGGAGGAACGTTTGTTGCTTTAAAGCATATCATTGATATTTTAAAAATATTCCATACAAAGTTTCATGTTGTTAACTTAACTAATTTCCGTCGAATCAGTTCAAGGGTTTTCATGTGATGCCCGGACAGACAAACAGATAGACAGGCAGAGAATAATTTTAAACAGTAAAAAATATCTTTAAAACGGTTCTGTTCAAGATTTCATGTCCATCCGTCCAAGAGTTACATATCTCTCTTCCTCTCCCACTCCCTGTCCCTCTCCCTCTTCCTGTCCCACTCTCTCTCCTTCTCCCGCTCCCTGTCCCTCTCCCTCTGCCTTCTTCCTATCCCACTCTGAAGGAGAGATCCTTCTCCCGATTCATGTCCCTCTCTCACTCCCTCCCCCACTCCCTCTTCCTCTTCCGCTCCCTCTCCTGCTTCCTCTACCGATCCCAGTCCCTCTCTCGCTTCCTGTCCCCCTCCCCTCTCCCTCCCGTCCGTAAAGTTCTCTACACTAAATTTTTGTGCTTCTCACTATAAGCTACCATATTAATTTTCACATTACTAAGTTTAAAAATGACGTAGTTTCTTAAATATTTACAACCCCTTAGTTTACCCCTTATGGGGATAAATTTTGAGAAAACCGTGATACAGTTATTTTTTGTGTATTTAAGCTAATATACATATTTTCACCCTTCTTACTTCGAAACTGACGAAGTTGCCATACTAACTTGCATACGCTTATTTAACCGTTTAGGGGTTGATTTTCCAAAAAAACAACTTTTAAATTTTAATCTGGAGCTAATATATGAATTCTCATGTTTTTAACTTCAAAAATGATGACGTTGCGTACTAAGTTCCATGCTTCAAATTAACCATTTAAGGGATGATTTTCCAAAAAAAAAAACGTGTTAAAATTAACTTCTGTTCACAACTATAAACTTACATAAAAAAATTCATATTTATAACTCTAAAACTGACGAAGCTGATTTATGCGTAAACGACTTCCAACCCCTGTTTTTAGGGGATGAATTTCGAGAAAACAGTGATTTTTTGTGACTAACTGTAAGCTTAAATACAAAATTTCACCCTTCTTACCTCAAAACCTACGAAGTTGCCATACTAACTTGCACACTCTTATATATTTAAGTTAGGGGATGACTTTCCAAAAAAACATAATACTTCCAAATGTTGTTTCTACTCTGGAGATAATATATAAATTTTCATCTTTTTAACTGTAAAAATTACGAAGTTGCGTACTAAATTCAATCCGTTAAATTAACCTTTAAGGGATGATTTTCCAAAAAATGTGGTAATATTAAATTTTGTTCATAACTGTAAACTTACATAAAAAAATTCATATTTATAACTCTAAAACTGACAAAGCTGATGTATATGTAAATGACGTCCAACCCCTATTTTTAGGGGATGAATTTCGAGAAAACAGTGATACAGTTATTTTTTGTTTTTAACTATAAGCTTATATACAAAATTTCACCCTTCTTACTTTAAAACTGATGAAGTTGCCATACTAATTTGCACAGTCTTATTAAACCCTTTAGGGGATGACTTTCCAAAAAAACGTATTACTTCCAAATTTCGTTTCTAATCTGGAGCTAATATATAAAATTTCATGTTTTTAACTTTAAAAATGATGAAGTTGCATACTAAATAAAATCCACTAAATTAACCCTTTAAGGGATGATTTTCCGAAAAAAATTGTTAAAGTTAACTTTTGTTTATTACTATAAACTTACATTAAAAAAATCATATTTATAACTCTAAAACTGGCGAAGTTGATTTGTATGTAGTTGACTACCAACCCCTATTTTTAGGGGATGAATTTCGAGAAAACAGTGATACAGTTATTTTTCGTGTCTAACTATAAGCTTATAAACAAATTTTCACCCTTCTTACTACAAAACTGATGAAGTTGCCATACTAACTTTCGCCATCTTAATTAACCCTTTAGGGGATGATTTTCCAAAAAAGCGCATGACTTTTAAATTTTGTTTCTAATCTTGAACTAATACATAAATTTTCATGTTTTTTACTTCAAAAATGACGAAGTTGCCTACTAAGTTCCATTCAGTAAATTAACCCTTTAAGGGATGATTTTCCAAAAAAATATATTAAAGTTAACTTTTCTTTATTACTATAAACTTGCATAAAAAATTTCAAATTTATAACTCTAAAACTGACGAAGTTGGTTTGTATGAAAATGACCTCAAACCCGTATTTTTACCCCTTAGGGGATGAATTTCCAAAAATCCGTTCTTAGCTGACGTCTCCTTAGCATAAGCTATCTCCTTGCCAAATTTCATCGTAATCGGTTCGGTAGTTTCTGAGATTTTTTGTTTAATCAGTGTATCTCTTTTCAATTTTATATACATAGACTAGGTTTTGCGTGGGGCGCGCGCTGCTAAAGCAGCGCGCGTGCCTTTTTCTTCCGCAAATTAACAAATAAAAAAAAGTTTTTTCAAAAATATCATTGGTCTGCGAAATTCATTTTTCGATTCAAGGGTCCTCTTGCCAACATATTCGGCATCAAGTACTTTGTCTTTTTTTGTATGGCAACACTGAAATATTTTTTCAAAATCCAAAAAGGGAAGGGGATGGGAGGGCGAGGGAGAGGGAGAGGGAGATGAAGAGGGACAGGGACAGGGAGAAGAAAAGGGAATTTAATGATCTCAGGAGAGGGAGAGAGGGAACAAGAGAGGGAGCGAGAGAGGGAGAGGGAGCGAGGGAGGGAGAGGGTGAACGACAGGGGTAGGGGCAGCGGCAGGGGCAAGGGCAGGGACAGGGACGGGGGAAAGAAAGGGAATTTATTGATCACAGGAGAGGGAGAGGGAGCGAGAGATGAAGCAAGAGAGGGAGTGAGAGAACGGGAGCAAGAGAGGGAGAGGGAGCGAGAGAGGGAGAGGGAGCGAGAGAGGGAGAGGGAGCGAGAGAGGGAGTGGAAGAGGGAGAGGGAGAACGATAGGGGAAAGGGATGGGGCAGGGCTGTCCCTGTGGACAGGACAGAGACAATTTTCAAAAATATCATTGGTCTGCAAAATTTCGATTTTTCGATTCAGGGGTCTGTTTGCGACATGTTCGGTTTCTCACTACTTTTTTGACGGGAGGGGGAGGGGAGAGGAAGAGCGAGAGTGAGAAGATAGGGGGAGGTAGAGCGAAAGTGAGAGCTAGAGGGAGAGGGAGAGCGAGAGGGAGTGCGACAGGAAGCGGGTGCGGGAGAGAGGGAGGGAGAGAGGGACAGGGAGCGGGGAAGGAGAGGAAGAGGGAGAGCGAAAGGAAGAGCGAGAGGGAGAGGCAGAGGGAGAGGCAGAGGGAGAGAGAGAGGGAGAAAGAGCGGGATGGAAAGCGGGAGAAAGACTGGGAGTGGGGGAGAAAGAGGGTTGGAAAGCGGGAGAAGGACCGGGAGCGGGAGAGGGAGAGGGACAGGAAGCGGGAGCGGGAGAATGAGAGGGACAGAGAGCGGGAGAAGGAGAGGGTGAGAGAGGGAAAGCGAGAGGGACAGGGAGTGGGAGAGTGAGTGGGAGTAGGAGAGTGAGTGGGACAAGGAGAGGGAAAAGGACAGGGGAAGAGAGAGAGGGGGAGAGGGACTTGGGGAGAGAGAGGGAGACGGTCAGGGAGAGAGATATCATTGGTCTGAGAAATTCATTTTTCGATTCACACACATTGCGACATGTTCGGTTTCTCACTATTTTTTTGACGGGAGGGGGAGAGGGAGAGCGAGAGGTAGAGCGGGAGGGAGAGGGAGAGGGGGAGGTAGAGTGGGAGGGAGAGGGGGAGGGGAGCGAGAGGTAGAGCGAGAGGGAGAATGAGAGTGAGAGGATAGGGAGAAATAAAGCGAGAGAGAAATAAAGATAGTTAAACCTACAAAAACTACAAAAGTGTAGACTTGACATGTGAATATATCTACGCCAATAATTAATTTAATATGATAAATTCAAAAGGAAAACTCTCATGGCAATTTTAGCTTAATAGTTAGGTGATAGTCGATAAACTTACAACTACAGCACCCTAAATTCTCTACCCAAGTCCTCCCCAAGTCAAGTTTATATAGGAAGGATCTGATGATGGGTTCCAGAGATAAAGAGTGGAGCACTGAGGTGAGGCATAAATAATAATTCGTTTTTGGGAATGTTATTATTGAACAACCAGTCCATAATTTAACAACTCCATCCATGTGTGATGTATTTTGGAGTTGTATCCTTTCTAAGGAGCTACGAGTATAATAAGACTTAAAAAAGATCAACATGTAAAATGTAAAGAATCTCACAATAATTAATGTTCTCTATTCTATTGTAAAAACTAAAAAGTACTCAATATCATTACGAGTATAATGTGACTTGTAATTCAACTTAATTAAAGAACGGCACTTTGATATATAGGTACATAGTTATATTTCATACATTGTAAAAAGTAATTTTATTATACTGTAATACTTATCACGTACTTGGAGATTATGTAAATCCTACCAATATATTTTAGTGATTTGGATGTCTTTATTCAATATTATTTAATCAACAGTGGACCTATAAAGGCTGATGGATGGATGGATGATTCAATCACGCTAATATGGCTAAACGGATTAGGATGAAATTTGTCTCACAGATAGTTTAAGACCTGCATCAAAAGGTAGGATGCTTGTTATAACGGAAATGGATCTGTTCTATCAGGATAAGGGAGGGTATATTTTAGTATGGATGTTTAATGTATCTGCCAGTAGCTTAGATTTTGTTATATTATTATTTTTAGGGTTCCTTTCCGTTTTTCTTTTTGAGGTAAAAGGTCCGTCTGTCTGTATGTGTGTCTATCAAAAACCTTTCACTAAGGAATACGTGGAGGTATTAATTTGAAATTAAAATCGAATTCTTAGGTCTGCTGTGCAATCCCTTAGAGTTGTGAAAAAATCAAGCTTTTAAAAGTCAACGTAATAATAAAACTCTTTCTTATGCCCTATTTATTTAGTTATTTCGACTCTCGCAAGGTAATCAAAACCTATCCCCTAACTAAAGCCTTAAGTTTACGGTTCCGTGGATCAAGAAAAATGAAATGACAAAAACGGGTTCAAACTAAACTATCCCATCGAAGAGTCAAGAAACGGACAATCATTTCCAAACCAGACCATTATATAATAATAACAACACTATAGTGGTACAAATTAATGTCTTGAATGTGTAAAATGTATGAAGTACTATAAAATGTTATTGAATTATATTTCAACATTTCAAATATTTACACGTGAATTTTGATTTCTAGATTGAACATTTCTTTGTATGCCAACAAAGTTTTTTTTCACTCATATAATGTGCAGTCTATTTCATCTATAAACGCCTCATACATTTTACAGACATCAAATGCAAACAACAGTCCGAAATGTTCGATATAGTTTTTTGTGAAAAATACTTGTTTTTGTATGGCAACACTGAGTGTTTCTCATTTTTTATGGCAAGACTGAAACACGTTTATACGGATGTGACCGATCTATTAGTAGCAACAAACGTCGTATACATTTCAATGACATCAAAAGGAGACAAAAGCCTGAAATATTACGTACAAAAAATTAATTTGTATGAAAATTATTATTTTTTGTATGGCATTACCAAATATTTGTTACAACAACGTGTCCGGCCCTGCAGTACCTACAAACGCCTCATACATCATAAAGACATAAAATAGAGACAACAGCCTCAAACATTCGAAAAAAGAATACATTTGTATGAAAATTATAATTTTTTGTATGGCAACACTGAATTTTTTTTCATCAAAATTTATAAAATATTAGTACCTACAAACGCCCCATACATTATACTAACGAAATATTCGATCCAAAAAAAAATTTGTATGAAAATTATTATTTTTTGTATGGCAACACTAAAATTTTACAGTTCTCATAAAGCAATTATTCTAATTTAAAAATATCTCCCATACATTTTCTATACCCTTGATCTATAGTTTCGGCTCAACTACTCGAAAAGTGAAAAAAATTCTGGACTCCAGTGTTGCCAGTTGATTGAGTTGAAAATGGTCAAATGTCATTACGACGCCCATAAAAAATCTCGTGGTGTAATTTTTTGATCAAAAATGTTTCTCCTTCTACTTTTTACATTTTTGAATAGAAAGTTCCCAAAAATGTATGAATGACAAAAAAATCAACGTAACCTGGCAACACTTTCAGTCAAGATACACAACCGCTCCATACAAAATGACCCCCTCAAATGTTGCCAACATACAAATTTTTTCCTTCAAAAAATGCAGTTTTTCGTACATTTTACAAAATGGCCGCTACGGGGTCCGCCATCTTGTCGAAAAAAAAAATATACCCCAAACGTCAAAATTGGGGATAGACCCAAGCCAAAAGCGGAAAAATATAGCAAAAATGTTAAAACACCGCCGCGATGCGACCCCGCAAAGACACCTCTAAAATTGAAAAATTTCAAACTAAAATATCTCGGCGGCCATCTTGTTTTTTAAATTTTTTCCAACTTAATCATATTAGTCGTCCCAATATTAGCCGAAAACGACACCAATGTTGGGTAGGTGCTCAAAGTAAACAAAAAGTTGACAATCGCCGAGCGGCCGCCATCTTGAATTTTCGAATGGTCGTATTTTTCCTGTAATGACCATAGATATTCAAGCAACTTCCCCATACATTATTATTACCCCCCACCAATACTTTCGGTTGTGCTATTCGAAATGTGAAAAAACGTGAAAAAAAAATCCAGCACCCAGTGTTGCCAGTAAATTTTGATGAAAATGGTCAAATGTCATTACGACGGCCACGAGAATTTTTTTGGTGCAATTTTTTGATTAAAAATATTTCTCCTTCTACTTTTTATATTTTTGAATAGAAAGTTCACAAAAATGTATGAATGAAAAAAAAATTAACGTAACCTGGCAACACTTCAGACCAAATTCCACAACCGCCCCATACAAAGTGACCCCCTCAAATGTTGCCAACCCAAATATTTTTTTCTTCAAAAAATGCAATTTTTTATACATTTTACAAAATGGCCGCCATGGGATCCGCCATCTTTAAGAAAAAATAAATATACCCCATACGTCAAAATTGGGGATAGATCCGAGGCAATGAAGAAAAAAAATCTAAAAAAAGTCAAAACCCCAATTCAATCCGACCCCGCAAAGTCACCTCCAAAATTGAAAAATTTTAAAGTAAAATATCTCGGCGGCCATCTTGTTTTTTTATTTTTTTCCAATTTCATCGTAACACATTTCCCAACATTAACCGAAAACGACACCAATCTCGGGTAGGTGCATAATGAAAAAAAAAGTTGGTCATTTCGACTCGGCCGCCATCTTGGATTTTTGAAAGGTCGGATTTTTCCCATAGACACGGAGGCAAACCAAAAATTCCCCCATACATTGTACCCACCCCCCACCACTCCTTCTGGGAGATCAATTCGACTTTTCGTAAAACGAAAAAAAAATTCCAGCACCCAGTGTTGCCAGCCGACATCGACGAAAATGGTCAAATGTCATTACGACGACTACGGCACGTTTGCCCGTGTGACATTTTGATTAAAAATATTGCTCCTTCTACTTTTCATATTTTTGAATAAAAAGTCCAAAAAAATGTATCGACAAAAGAAAAAAAAACTCAACCTGGCAACACTTTGAGTCGAGTTACACAACCGCCCGGAACAAAGACACCCACTCAAATGTTGCCAACCCGAAGAAAAATTCACCCAAAAAACGTCGTTTTTCGTACATTTTTCAAAATGGCCGCCACCGCGTCCGCCATCTTGTCGAAAAAATAAATATCCCCAAAATATCAAAATTGGGGATACTATCAAACGAACACACGAAAAACATTTAAAAAAAGTTGAAACACCACCCCGATGCGACCCCGCAAAGTGACCTCTGAAATCAAAAAAATTCAAAGTGAAATATCTCGGCGGCCATCTTGTTTTTTAAATTTTTTCCAAAGTTTTCGTAAATCTCCCTCAAAAGTTTACGAAACTACCGAAAAACATCCCACAAAAAGCCATAAACAAAAAAGTTGAAAATCACAGAGCGGCCGCCATCTTGTAAATGTGAAATGTCAGATTTTTCCCGAGGTGTCGGGGGGGAACGGAGAAAACCCGCCATAGACAACAAAGTCCCATCTCGACTCCTTCTGGGAGAACAATTATATAGATCACTCCCCGTAAGTCTAGGATTATATATCATAAACTAGGTTTTGCGTGGGGCGCGCGCTGCTGAAGCAGCGCGCGTGCCTTTTTCTTCCGCAAAAGAACAAATAAAAAATAGTTTTTTTTAAATATCATTGGTCTGAGAAATTCATTTTTCGATTCACGGGTCTGTTTGCGACATGTTCGGTGTCACACTATTTTTTTTGTATGGCAACACTGACATATTTTTCAAAATCCAAAAAATTGTATGAAAAAAAATCATTGGGAAGGGGAAGGGAGGGAGAGGGGGAGGAGAGGGAGAGGCGAAAGAGATGGGGAGAGTAAGAGAGTGAGAGATGGAGAGGGAGGGGGAGAGGGGAAAGGGAGAGGGGGAATTGGAGAGAGAGAGGGAGTAAGAGAGAGAGGGAGTAAGAGAGAGAGGGAGTAAGAGAGAGAGGGAGTAAGAGAGAGAGCGAGAGAGGGACCAAGAGAGGGACCAAGAGAGGGAGTGAGAGAGGGAGAGGGAGCGAGAGAGTGAGAGGAAGAGAGAGAGGGTGAAGGACTGGGGAAGGGGCAGGGGCAGGGACAGGGGCAGGGGCAAGGACAGGGGAAGGGACAGGACAGGGGCAGGGGCAGGGGAAGGGACAGGACAGGGGCAGGGGCAGGGACAGGGACAGGACAGGGACAGTGACAGGGAGAAGGAAAGGGGATTTAATGATCTCAGGAGAGGAAGAGGGATCGAGAGAGGGAGCGAGAGAGGGAGAGGGAGAGGAAGAAGGACAGGGGGAAGGGGCATGAGCAGGGGCATAGGCAGGGGCAGGGGCAAGGGCAGAGCTATCCCTGTGGACAGGACAGGCAGTCGATAGTTTAACAACTTCATCCATGTATGATGTATTTTGGAGTTGAATCCTTTCTAAGAACCTATACTTATAAGACTTAAAGATCAACATGTAAAATGTAAAATGTAAACAGTTGCACAGTTCTATTCTAAAAAGTACTTATTTTAATTATAATTTGACTTGTAATTCAACTTACTTATACAGCGGCACTTTGATATATAGGTACATAGTTATATTTCATACATTGTAAAAAGTAGTTTTATTATATTTTAATATTTACCACGTTCTTGGAGATTATCTAAATCCTATCAATATATTTATAGTGAAAATTTGGATGTTTTTGTTCAATCACGTTAATACGGCTAAACAGATTCGGATGAAATTTGTCTCACAGATAGTTTATGACCTGCATCAAAAGGTAGGACGCTTTATATAACGGGAATGGATCTGTTCTATATAAGGGGTATAGTTTAGTATGGATGTTTAATGTATCTGCCAATAGCTTAGATTTTTATATTATTATTTTAGTGTTCGGTTCCGTTTTTCCTTTTGAAGTAAAAGGTCCGTCTGTCTGTATTTTCACTAAGGAATACGTGGAGGTATTAATTTGAAATTAATATCCAATACTTGGGTCTGCTGTGCAATCCCTTAGTAGAGTTGTGAAAAAATCAAGCTTTTAAAAGTCAACGTAATCAAAACCTATCCCTTTTAAAGACTTAAATTTACGTTTCAGTTGATCAAGAAAAATGAAATGTGGTGAGAAGCAATGTCGTAGGATACACAAGTAAAGGGAAAAATTTGAAGACCGTTTTATTAAAAATAAAATAGTAACATTACAATACAATTTAAAATAAATCGCACAGCCGAAGCTACTGGGCGCAAGAAGCTAAAATTTGGCATGTATGTTCCTTGGGGAATGTAGGAGCGCACTAAGAGATGATTTTTGTAAATTACGCCCCCCCCCAAGGGGTTTAAAAGGCAGGGTATGATGTTACTCTTTCAGGCAAATCACACTGAACGGATTTCGATGAAATTTGGTAAACGGGTATAATATAAACTGGAATAGCTCATAGGATATTTTTTACCGCAAAATTCCATAGGCTGAACCAATTTTGATAGGACTTTCACATATGTTGAAAAATATCATCCAGGCGGGTGAAACTGCGGGCTAAAGCTAGTACAATATATTTTAACGACGACGCAAAAAGAGGGGTGTTATAGTTTTGATGTGTATGTGTGTCTGTTTGTGGCATCGTATCTCCTAAATGATTGGACCGATTATGATGCAGTTTCTTTTAATGCTGAGGTGATTAAGAAGGTTCTTAACTATAATTTATGAAGATCTGTTTAGGCGTAAAATAATAAAACTGACTTTAACTGATATTCTGCGTCATGCATGCCATGTTATTTTTTATTATATTTTTAGTTGAAATTTCAGTATGTATACAAATGCTAATGAAAAAATGAGCATATTTTTTAGTTATCTGGAAACATTTGAGATTTTCTTCATCAGACAAATATTTACAAACAAATCGTAGACATAGAATAGAATTAAAGAAGCTTTTTGCTTCTATTAGTAGGTAAATAGGTAGGCTTAACGATGTAAAGTATTTTTTACAATTTAGTTATCATTTAAAAATAATAACACTAAAAATTTATTTTGCCTACACAAATAATTACTTACTATTCAAAGCAGTAAAGGGCAGAGATATGCAAACATGACAAAAACAGGTTCAAACTAAACTATCGGACAGAAGAGTCGAAGAAACAGACAATCACTTCCAGACCAGATCAGTAGGTAATAATAAAAACACTAATGGTACAAATGTCTTTAAAATGTATGAAATGTATGTTTACACGTTAATTATGTTTTCTAGATTGAACAATAAAAAAATTCTTTGTATGCCAACACAGTTTTTGAGGGTTCCGGAGCCAAATGGCAAAAAACGGAACCCTTATGGATTCGTCATATCTGTCTGTCTATCCGTCCGCATGTGACAGCCACGTTTTTCCGAAACTATAAGAACTAAACTGTTGAAACTTGGTAAGTAGTTGTATTCTGTGAAACGTGTTAAGATTTTCACACAAAAATAGAAAAAAAAACCAATAAATTCTGAGGGTTTATAGGTCATCAAAAATGATATTGAGGTTTTTAATA
This sequence comes from Thymelicus sylvestris, assembly GCA_911387775.1. Taxonomy (NCBI): domain Eukaryota; kingdom Metazoa; phylum Arthropoda; class Insecta; order Lepidoptera; family Hesperiidae; genus Thymelicus; species Thymelicus sylvestris. The sequence goes on along the minus strand of OU426905.1, from coordinate 14,076,347 downwards.
TAATTTTTTTCTAAACTGAATAGTTTGCGCGAGAAACACTTCCAAAGTGGCAAAATGTGTCCCCTCCCCCTGTAACTTCTAAAATAAGAGAATGATAAAACTAAAAAAAAATATATGACGTACATTACCATGCAAACTTCTACCGAAAATTGCTTTGAACGAGATCTAGTTAGTAGTTTTTTTTAATACGTCATAAATCGTTAACAGTTATTTGCCTTTTATTCTTGCTGCTACGGAACCCTTCATATTTATGAAAAATACTTGTTTTTCTATGAAAGTTTCTCATTTTTTATGGCAACACTGAAACACGTTTATACGGATGCGACCGATCTATCAGTAGCAACAAACGTCGTATACATTTTAATGACATCAAAAGGAGACAAAAGCCTGAAATATTACGTACAAAAAATTAATTTGTATGAAAATTATTATTTTTTGTATGGCATCACTAAACATTGGTTACACCATCGTGTCCGGCCCTTTAGTATCTACAAACGCCTCATACATTAGAAAGACATACAACGGAGACAATAGCCTGAAACATTCGAAAAAAGGATACATTTGTATGAAAATTATAATTTTTTGTATGGCAACACTGAATTTTTTTTCACCAAAATTTACAAAATGTCATTACCTACAAATGCCCCATACATTATAATAACGAAATATTCGATCCAAAAATAAATTTGTATGAAAATTATTATTTTTGTATGGCAACACTGAAATTTTATAGTTTTTCTAAAATGAATATATTATTTTAAAAATATCTCCCATACATTTCTATACTCCTGATCTATAGTTTCGGCTCAACTACTCGAAAAGTGAAAAAAATTCTGGACTCCAGTGTTGCCAGTTGATTGAGATGAAAATAGTCAAATGTCATTACGACGACCATAAAAAATCTTTTGGTATATTTTTTTGATTAAAAATGTTTCTCCTTCTACTTTTTACATTTTTGAATAGAAAGTTCACAAAAATGTATGAATGAAAAAAAAATCAACATAACCTGGCAACATTTTCAGTCAAGTTACACAACCGCCCTATACAAAGTGACCCCCTCAAATGTTGCCAACGTACAATTTTTTTTCTTCAAAAAATACAATTTTTCGTACCTTTTACAAAATGGCCGCCACAGGATCCGCCATCTTGTCGAAAAAAAAAATATCCCCAATATGTCAAAATTAAGGATAGACCCAAGCCAAAAGCAGAAAAATATAGTAAAAATGTTAAAACACCACCGCGATGCGACCCCGCAAACACACCTCGAAAATTGAAAAATTTCAAACTAAAATATCTCGGCGGCCATCTTGTTTTTTCAATTTTTTCCAACTTCATCACATTAGTCGTCTCAAGATTAGCCGAAAACGACACCAATGTTGGGTAGGTGCTCAAAGTAAACAAAAAGTTGACAATCGCTGAGCGGCCGCCATCTTGAATTTTCGAATGGTCGTATTTTTCCTGTAATAACCATAGATAGTCAAGCAACTTCTCCATACATTATTATTACCCCCCACCAATACTTTCGGCTGTGCTATTCGAAATGTGAAAAAACGTGAAAAAAAAATCCAGCACCCAGTGTTGCCAGTAAATTTTGATGAAAATGGTCAAATGTCATTACGACGGCCACGAGATTTTTTTTGGTGCAATTTTTTGATTAAAAATGTTTCTCCTTCTACTTTTTATATTTTTGAATAGAAAGTTCACAAAAATGTATGAATGAAAAAAAAATTAACGTAACCTGGCAACACTTCAGACCAAATTCCACAACCGCCCCAGACAAAGTGACCCCCTCAAATGTTGCCAACCCAAATATTTTTTTCTTCAAAAAATGCAATTTTTTATACATTTTACAAAATGGCCGCCATGGGATCCGCCATCTTTAAGAAAAAAAAAATATACCCCATACGTCAAAATTAAGGATAGATCCGAGGCAATGAAGAAAAAAAATCTAAAAAAAGTCAAAACCCCAATGCAATCTGACCCCGCAAAGTCACCTCGAAAATTGAAAAATTTTAAACTGAAATATCTCGGCGGCCATCTTGTTTTTTTATTTTTTTCCAATTTCATCGTAACACATTTCCTAACATTAGCCGAAAACGACACCAATCTCGGGTAGGTGCATAGTGAAAAAAAAAGTTGGTCATTTCGACTCGGCCGCCATCTTGGATTTTTGAAAGGTCGGATTTTTCCCATAGACACGGAGGCAAACCAAAAATTCCCCCATACATTGTACCCACTCCCCACCACTCCTTCTGGGAGATCAATTCGACTTTTCGTAAAACGAAAAAAAAATTCCAGCACCCAGTGTTGCCAGCCGACATCGACGAAAATGGTCAAATGTCATTACGACGACCACGACACGTTTGCCCGTGTGACATTTTGATAAAAAATATTGCTCCTTCTACTTTTCATATTTTTGAATAAAAAGTCCAAAAAAATGTATCGACAAAAGAAAAAAAAACTCAACCTGGCAACACTTTGGGTCAAGTTACACAACCGCCCGGAACAAAGACACCCGCTCAAATGTTGCCAACCCAAAGAAAAATTCACCCAAAAAACGTAGTTTTTCGTACATTTTTCAAAATGGCCGCCACCGCGTCCGCCATCTTGTCGAAAAAATAAATATTCCCAAAATATCAAAATTGGGGATACTATCAAACGAACACACGAAAAACATTTAAAAAAAATTGAAACACCACCCCGATGCGACCCCGCAAAGTGACCTCTGAAATCAAAAAAATTCAAAGTGAAATATCTCGGCGGCCATCTTGTTTTTTAAATTTTTTCCAAAGTTTTCGTAAATCTCCCTCAAAAGTTTACGAAACTACCGAAAAACATCCCACAAAAAGCCATAAACAAAAAAGTTGAAAATCACAGAGCGGCCGCCATCTTGAAAATGTGAAATGTCAGATTTTTCCCGAGGTGTCGGGGGGGAACGGAGAAAACCCGCCATAGACAACAAAGTCCCATCTCGACTCCTTCTGGGAGAACAATTATATAGATCACTCCCCGTAAGTCTAGGATTATATAATACTAGCAGCCCGCCCCGGCTTCGCTCGGGTGTAATTTTATTTTTAAACATTTAGAGATATATTTATAATTTTATGTTTTGACGACCCGTGTGGCGCGATGGCTACCATGCCGGATCGCCGCGCCAAGGGTCCTGTGTTCGATTCCCAGCGAAGTGGAAATTAGAATGATGAATTTGAATTTCTGTTCTCGGTCTGGGTGTGAATGTCCTTATCTAGTGTGTTGTCCATGGCACCCACGACACAGGGAATTCTAGTGTGGGGCTATGAGTGTGAAACGTTATTACCTATTTATTATTTGTTTTTGTTTATTATCTTTTTAAAGGACATAGGTATGTGTTTTTTCTTTAAATATTAAATTTGTACTTGCCAACCTATTGTCATTTTTATAACATAAACATCTTACTCAATTAATTTATTTCTAATGGGTTTATTTTTTTACTTGAACTATTTTTTTTAGATTCCTCTATTTACATTTTTGTACATACATACATCTATTTACATTTTATTGCTTTAGTAAATAAAGGCCTACGCTACAGTTGCTTTGCGTGGGGCCACACTGGTCATTGCGCGGCCGCGGCGGTGGCGGCGGTGTTTATTTTCCTAAATTCGTATTATCTTCTGAATGGAATGACCGATTTGAGTAGTTCAAAAAGTTATCTATAGGTATTGAAACAGTTTTGAGTATGAAATGATTTATTTGGATAAGGATTAATACGAAGGTATGGTTTTCATGATCTGATTTTGGTCATCTTTTTTATTAACTGTTAAAATGTAAAAAGCGGTTATAGTGACATAACGACAATAGTTGGACATATAGTATCGCGAGGTTTTTTGTAGATATTGATATGTTCTCTAATATTGTAAAACATTTTTTGTTCTATGATTAGTTTCCGCACTAAACAACTGGCTGCTTTCCATTCGATATACATAAACGTTAACGTTAAAAAATCGTGTTGTCGTGTGAACGACTGCCTCGTATACGGGGAAACCGTATACGGGAAAAAATCGAATCGAATGGACGCCGTGTGAACGTGGCCTAACGCGGGAGCAGGCAACATACAACTGTCCATGAGAAAAGCAGGGGTTTTCCAGATTAACGCCGGAAATACTTAAAGACTGGCCCTGTGGTTTATTTTGTTTATTTACTTTTACAACTGTTGATCTTTCATTATGTGCAGTCGATCGGCGACGATATAGCGGATAGCCATCGTTCCCGGTAATTGTTTCTGCCACTAATTCCCGTGGACACCGTTTCGAAAACTGACCATCTACCATACATAGCAAGCAAAAGCAAAAAGCAAGCAACAACCCATAATTGTCCCACTGCTGGGCTCGGGGTCTCCTCTCAGAAAGTGAGGGTTAGGTCATAGTCTACCACGCTGGCCAAGTGCGGATTGGTAGACTTCACACACCTTCGAGAACTTTTATGGAGAACTCTCCGGTGTGCAGGTTTCCTCACGATGTTTTCCTTCACCGAAGCAAGTGATAATTAACTTGTAATACGCACATAATGTTTGAAAATTAGAGGTGCGTGCCAGGATTGAACTCGGGCCCCTTCGTTCGGGAGACCAACATTCTACCGCTAGGCTATCACTGCTTGATGCTACCATACATGGTGAATTTAAATTGAGATTTCCACATGGGTCATGAATCATGTTTTTAATAACAACTTCATGCAAGCCTGGATCAACTTGTACATCAGGATTGACTTATACATCAGGAATTTCAGCAGATATGATTTGATCAAATTCATTTGGTATCAACTTTATTTTCTCAATTAACCAAATCAAGATTATGAGCATGAGGCAAACTGCTCGCAGCGCGTCTCACCAAGTACACTGTGTTTCACAATTAAATCCATTAAAGATTTCAACTTTAGTCGGAAGACTCGTGCAGTAATATCATGGCGATCAATCGGTGATTGGCCAGGTAAAAACTCCTGTTTGATTTCTATTCACTAAGACTGCATGTGAATGTGATAAATAAATCTGCAGTGCCATAATAACAAACATACATATGACATGGCATTTTGAGCGTATTCATGCATAGGTATGCCGAGGACTTCCAATATAATATGTTGCTGGAAGAATTGTCATCCGCCCGACATTGTTTGGATTTCCATCGGTAGTAATTGCATCTCGAAGGTGAATACATATACTCGTCAGAACGTAGTTTGGTCTGGTTCAATCTGATGAAGGTCAATCTCTCTATGTTTCTATGTTTACATACATAAAGCAACAACCCATAATTGTCCCACTGCTGGGCTCGCGGTCTCCTCTCACAATGTGAGGGGTATTAGGCCATAGTCTACCACGCTGACCAAGTGCGGATTGGTAGACTTCACACACCTTTGAGAACTTTTATGGAGAACTCTCCGGTGTGCAGGTTTCCTCACGATGTTTTCCTTCACCGAAGCAAGTGATAATTAACTTATAATACGCACATAATATTTGAAAATCAGAGGTGCGTGCCAGGATTTAAACCCGGGCCCCTTCGTTCGGGAGACCAACGTTCTAACCGCTAGGCTATCACTGCTTGTTTACATACATATCAACGGCATATTGATGAAATAATCGCCGACATTTCTATATGTGATTGTCTTTATTTTCAGGAACCATCAGACGGTATGAGTAAAAATTTATTGAACTAACTTTTTTATTAGATTCAGCTCCTGTAAATAAGATAATGTTTTGATGACAGTCATTCAACAATAACATAATTGTAAACAAAAACAATGCAATGACACTTTATAATTGCCTGAATTAGGATTTATCATCTTGATTGAGAAATGATAACCATCTTCACCTTTCCAAAATAATATTGGATATTGTAACGCGTCATTTGAGATGTGATTCATGCACACGCTATAACTGATCATTTCTGCGATGTAAAACAATATCACGGGCTTCCAGATTTTCTCCAACCATTACAATGGCAACTTCATAAATTTTTGGTGCATTGAAACGTCTTGCATGTTGTCCTACAGGAGATTTATCAGCTCTGATTACAATTTTATAACTATCAGATGGCATGTGATCCAATGCAGTTTTAAAAAATGTAATCAACTGATTATGTAAATTCCGTGGGCCTTAAGGAACATACAAAAAAATTACCCGAATTTGTTGAATATCGGGTACTCTTACAGAATTAATTTGCGTTTTTCCACCACTTTTAAGGTAAAATTAATGAAATGCTGAAATTATATTGGAGGACATAGATAGGCAAAAAACATGCTCTTGAAAACAAAATAAGAAAATAGAATATTATTATATTATTCAGTTATAGGGTTGTGAATTAATGAAAAAAATAACTTAAGGCATTTTATGGCCTTTCCATGTAATATAAGTAAAATTTAAGAAATGCATGTATTACTCTTTTTGTACGGAGTAAACGTTTTTTTATTATTTAAAACAAATCAGCTGACATTTTTTATTTTTCCATACAAAATGTCCTTAAGGAACTCTTTGGTATGGAACCCTAAAAAATAGCTTAAATGCTAAGTTGAAGTCTTTGCAATATCCTAAATAGTCCTGTTAAAATTCGTTCAGTAGTTTCAGAGATTTGGCTAGTACTGGTCATTGCGCGGCGGCGGCGGCGGTATTTATTATCCTGAAGTCGTAATATCTTTTGAATGGAATATCCGATTTGAGTAATTTAAAAAGTAATCAATAGGTATTGAAATAGTTTTGAATAAGAAATGATTTATTTGGATAAGGATTAATACGAAGGTATAGTTATCGTGGTCTGATTTTGGTCAGCTTTTTTATTAACTTTTAAAATGTAAAAAGTGGTTATAGTGGCATAACTACAATAGTTGGACATATAGTATCGCGAGGTTTTTTGTAGATATTGATATGTTCTCTAATATTGTAGAACATTTTTTTGTTCTATCATGAATAGTTTTCGCAGCGCACGCGATGTAAATAATATTTTAGGTAATTTTTTACACATTATTGGAGTTTTAGTAAGGATCCCTAATTTTTTTTAAATATAATATAGCCTATGTTCACCGCGAATAGTGTAGCTTTCTAACAGTGAAAGAATTTTTCAGATCGGTTTAGTAGTTTCGGAGCCTATTCAATGCAAACAAAAAATCAAATCTTTCCTCTTTATATATTAGTATAGATAATAATAAATAATGAAGAAAAGGTTTAAAACAAATCGACTCATATTTTATTTTCTCGCTTTGTATGGAACCCAAAAAAATATCCTACAATTTAAGTTGAAGACTCGATATCGTAGTAGAGTCCTGTTGAAATCCTTTTAGTGGTTTCAGAGATAAGTGGCGACAAAGAAACAGACAAACAAAAATTATCAAAAACTCATTTTTCAGTTTTTATATTGTGCAAGTAACTATTTACAACATGAAAAATGCAGTTATTTTGGAATCACAGACGGACTCTTCAATTTTATCTATGTAAAAAAGAGGTTTGTATGTACTAAAATCGTTGGCGTGAATGAACAAATACAGCGACATCTAGTGGCCAAGATATTAATCGATCGGTTACTCATACAGAATTAATTTGCGTTTTTCCACCACTTCTAAGGTAAAATTAGTAAAACGCTGAAATTATATTGGAGTACATAGATAGGCAAAAAATATGATTTGGAAAACAAAATAAGAAAACAGATATCCATTCAGTAATATGGATTTGAATTAATGAAAAAAATAACCTTTAAAGGCATTTTATGGTCTTTCCATGTCATATAAGTAAAAACTAAGATATGCATGTATTACTCTTTTTGTACGAAGAAAACGTTTTTTATTATTTCAAACAAATCAGCTGACATTTTTTTATTTTTCCATACAAAATATCCCTAAGGAACCCTTTGGTTTGGAACCATAAAAAATAGCTTAAATGTTAAGTTGAAGTCTTTTCAATAGCTTAGTGAAAGTCGTGTTAAAATTCGTTCAGTGGTTTCAGAGATTTACAAAGCCAAACAGACAGACAGACAGACAAAAATTTTAAAAACTCATTTTTCGGTGTTGGTATCGTGCAAGTAACGATTTGCACTTGAAAAATTCATTTATCAAAATCACAGTTTGACTCTTCAATTTTATTATTAGTATAGAAGATATAGATTTATTACTTGAACAGGTACAAAATACCGGTATTAAAGTAGTTGTAGCCAATACCAATTAAGTAAGATAGCAGATCGGAGCTGATTTAGGACGGGAGCCAGTAAATTTATCTGTCGTTAGCAAAAAGAGCGAATACAAAGGAACGGGATACGGCCTCGAATTAATTCACCTACCCGCATTTTACTGCGATTCCACATAGATGCTCTCTAACCATGGGTTTTAATGAATCTGTATCGATAAATACATTCAAATTTCTTTTACCCCTGCTTCTAGGGGAGAGGTTTGAGTAGACTTGAATTAATAAACTGATCTCAACAGCGCAACATTATGTAATTTTTACATACGATTTGACATTATTTCGGCATCTCAAATCAAATTTTGAGACGGGTATGTCTAGTTCCCTTCTTGAGTTCTTGATAGTATTTCAATCTTAGGGAATAGACGATAAAGTTAGGTCCCGTATTTCGGAGAACACAGGGCTCTGAACCACTAAGTTAATTTTGTCGCTCTATGCGTATACCGGTTTGATCACTTGTTACGAGATATAAGGATGGTACCTTCAATTTTTGATGTACCTTAAAACTACAAACCCCACACAGACACTCTGTCTTAAAATATTCACGAGAAATATGTAATTTTTCCATTTCATATTTAAGCCCATAGTATGAGATTTTATGGGGAGTAAAATCAAATTTTTCCATTACGTAATGTTAACTTATGCGTTGTTTGTAATTCGCAACACAGTAGTTGTTCTATAGTAGGTAGATGGCGTTGGATGGTTGATCAATAAAAACGCCATGTAATGATAATAATAATCTTGGTGATGTGAAACATCATTATCGATTATCATCATCATCAATTTTTTATGTATTTTTTGTATTTTTTTTTTGTCAATTTCTCAATGTATTTTTTTTTTAAATTCATTATTTTTTAAATTTTTTGTTAATTTTTAATCATCATCATGGGATCAAGCTCCAGTAGTGCGTTGGATCTAACACACATTTTTTATATTTTTCGTGAATTCGCTCTTTAGTTTTCATGTGTTTCAAACATTGTATTTTAGCCCGTGATAAACTTAAGCACTTGCTCGAACAATACTCATTTACCGAGATATTTGCCGCGCATGTGGTAGTGGTAAGTACAGACCACCCAAGTGGAGCGCGATGCACGATCTGCGATAAATTTGTCTCTCTATAAGTTGGCGATTTTCCATTAGTTGACGTCACGCGCCTCCGCCCCTTAAGTGAAACTGCGCATTAAGCGATGAGTTAGTAGGCGATTGTGTACTCGGTGTACACGTACAAATGAATGTGAACACGCCTTTATTTTAGACGTGCTATTAGAGATTGGGTGGTTTGCGGAAAGTACTTGGCTGTCGTCTAAGAGGTTTGCAGTGCTCTTTCACTGAAACTTTTAATGAATTAATGAGAGATGGGGTTGTATAAGTAAACTAATAATTGTACTAGTAACTAATTGTCACTTCAGAGTGACAACTGTGAATAGGACAAGAGTGAATAGGCTTTTACTAAGTTAATGTGCTCACCACTATGGACCACATCTACACTTACCATCAGGTGGGATTGTGGTCAAGCATTCACTTATTCGTGTAAAAAAAATATGGAACTTAATAATACATTATTTTCAAAACTTTGCTTGATATGGCTACCAATAGGTACTACTAATATATACTATAAATAAGTAGATAAAATAAATAGATACTATAAATAAGTATTCTATGATGTGGCTTGTTATGATGGACTTAAATAATTTGTCTCAATTAAAATTTATAATAAATTTTTACACGATGTGTTATGAATACAATACTTGCTTCTTTTCTAATACTGAGACTAACTAAAGCTAAAATACTGATATTGGCTTCATTGTTATCTCACAGGAAAACATAAAAAAACAAGGTAAAATTCATTATTATATTTACCAACCGAACTCTTAAAATCCAAGTCCAGTTCAATCTTGACCAGCTTAGTTTTACACAATGTCAGTAAAGTACATTAAAGTTAATCAACTGTTAGATTTTCCAACTTTCAATATCTTCCGATGTGTCATCGCTCTCGATCCATTAGGCGGGCGAGCCCCCTTCCGGTTCCGGAAGGCTGTGGCACCGGCGGGGGTACACATGGCTCCTGTAGGGTGGAAAGTAAGGGATGGACGGTAGTTCAAGTACTTTTCAAACTTGACGCCAAAGAAACTAAATGGGGTCGAAATGAATCGATTAACAATTTACTTTCTCTCACTTAAGGCGAGGTCTATAAACCTTTAGAACATGAAAATATGCTCAGAAGTTTTTATGAGAATAAAGTTCAATGCATACGTAACGTTGACGGGACGGGATGGGACGTGAAGTTTTGGAAACATCGTTTCATAGAAAATATAAACGATAGCGTATACGCCACGGAGGCACGGATGAGACGGGAACGGGGCACGCACCTATATTTAAGCCCCGTCCACCGATCCATACACCTTCACCTTCACATTTATAATAATTTATTAATAATTGAACTGCCAAAACTTGTATGGCACAAGAACAGTGATTGGCAAGACAAATATAAATTACGTCGTGACACGCTGACACGAAGCAGGTAATTCCACGTTAGGTATGCGCACACCGAATTCCAAACTCGGATCCTCGTGTGTGATATATTGCCAGTCCACTGACCTGTCCCCTGTACACGTACCTTACTTCGTATAGTGGATTTCCTGTAAATTGGAGTAAGTTGTTATTTGTTATGCGTTTGTTATTATTATCAAAGTTTAAAAAAGTAGTAATTTTCTTCTATCAGATATACAAAGCTAGATGAAGAATATTTTATCACAGTGCAAACTGATATAACTGTAAGTTACAAAAATGCCCAAATAATATTATGCTATCATTCAAATTTCCGCCTCGCTGGGAATCGAACCCAAGACCCTTAGCGCGGCGATCCGGCATGGTAACCATCGCGCCACACAGGCCGTCGTCGTCGTCATAATCTTTGTTACGAAAGGAATAACTTTAAATAGGCCCTTCATTTTATTTTTAATTACTGTAATCTAGTGTAACTTATTATTATGTATGTTAAGCATAATTATTAAAGTAAAGAAATTAATGTATGTTTTCTAATAATACTCTTATATAGCAATATTTTTAGTTTATTTTATTCCTTAAATTATAACAGTTAAATAATTTTCAACCTAACAGTTAAACAACCAATACAAAAAAGTTGCACTGCAAAGATACAATTTGAAATTCACTTCGCATTCGCAAGCTAGAAGTGAGGGTGATATAGAGGAAGAAATTATGTGTTACAGAAAACTATCTCTAAGACTGAGATCTGCCATGGTAATAAAGTTAAATTGGGAAAATATACGTAGGCAAATGAACGAAGTCCAGTGAAGCACGTGATAATTATCTATACATCTATACTCTATACAAATAAATAAAATTAGACTGTCTGTTTGTAATATTAAAATAACTTTCTTACTAAGCTATTTTACTTTTTTAAAAACGTTTTTTACTAAGTGTACATACACCAACACAACATTTTTTTACAATTTTTGTCTGTCTGTCTGTGTCTGTCTGTCTGTTTGTTCCGGCTTATCTCTGAAATGGCTAGATCAATTTTGACGGGATTTTCACTGGCAGTATGGTAACAAGGAGTAACTTAGGCTACTTTTAGTTTAGAAAAAAATGTGTGTTAGGCGATACGAAGTTCGCCGGGTCAGCTAGTTATAAATAAGTTTTGTTAGTTGGGGGTAGGGGGAGGAAGGGGGGCACGAAGGCAGTTTCCTTATGGATTTGTATGCTTACCAGTACATACCTACTTACATTAGGCTCCCCATGGACACAAAAATTCTAATTTCCCCCCCTGGGCGAAAAATTGTATTTGCCCAGGGACAAAATCTCGGTACGCTGAGTAAGACATGATTCTACACGTAAAAGTTTTGTTATGATAATAAACGATAACCCAACAATAATCCCCAATGCTGGACGATGGAACAAATAAATACCCAAGAATTATGGAAGCGTTTCACTTAATATCTCAATATCATCTTCAGCCGTACTTAGAAGTTTATTGCTCGAGGACCCGAATAAAATGGAACGTAGTAAGCGTATTTTTATCACAATAAAACAGAAACTAAGTTACGTTTGGGGCTGAAACCGGTTATGTGATTAACTGGAGAAATAACTTTTACCCGCCACGGTACCCGGTACGTAGTCTTCCTTGGTATTTTGTTCATCTATACTAATATATAAAGAGGAAAGATTTGATTTTTTGTTTGCATTGAATAGGCTCCGAAACTACTAAACCGATCTGAAAAATTCTTTCACTGTTAGAAAGCTACACTATTCGCGGTGAACATAGGCTATATTATATTTAAAAAAAATTAGGGATCCTTACTAAAACTCCAATAATGTGTAAAAAATTACCTAAAATATTATTTACATCGCGTGCGCTGCGAAAACTATTCATGATAGAACAAAAAAATGTTCTACAATATTAGAGAACATATCAATATCTACAAAAAACCTCGCGATACTATATGTCCAACTATTGTAGTTATGCCACTATAACCACTTTTTACATTTTAAAAGTTAATAAAAAAGCTGACCAAAATCAGACCACGATAACTATACCTTCGTATTAATCCTTATCCAAATAAATCATTTCTTATTCAAAACTATTTCAATACCTATTGATTACTTTTTAAATTACTCAAATCGGATATTCCATTCAAAAGATATTACGACTTCAGGATAATAAATACCGCCGCCGCCGCCGCGCAATGACCAGTACTAGCCAAATCTCTGAAACTACTGAACGAATTTTAACAGGACTATTTAGGATATTGCAAAGACTTCAACTTAGCATTTAAGCTATTTTTTAGGGTTCCATACCAAAGAGTTCCTTAAGGACATTTTGTATGGAAAAATAAAAAATGTCAGCTGATTTGTTTTAAATAATAAAAAAACGTTTACTCCGTACAAAAAGAGTAATACATGCATTTCTTAAATTTTACTTATATTACATGGAAAGGCCATAAAATGCCTTAAGTTATTTTTTTCATTAATTCACAACCCTATAACTGAATAATATAATAATATTCTATTTTCTTATTTTGTTTTCAAGAGCATGTTTTTTGCCTATCTATGTCCTCCAATATAATTTCAGCATTTCATTAATTTTACCTTAAAAGTGGTGGAAAAACGCAAATTAATTCTGTAAGAGTACCCGATATTCAACAAATTCGGGTAATTTTTTTGTATGTTCCTTAAGGCCCACGGAATTTACATAATCAGTTGATTACATTTTTTAAAACTGCATTGGATCACATGCCATCTGATAGTTATAAAATTGTAATCAGAGCTGATAAATCTCCTGTAGGACAACATGCAAGACGTTTCAATGCACCAAAAATTTATGAAGTTGCCATTGTAATGGTTGGAGAAAATCTGGAAGCCCGTGATATTGTTTTACATCGCAGAAATGATCAGTTATAGCGTGTGCATGAATCACATCTCAAATGACGCGTTACAATATCCAATATTATTTTGGAAAGGTGAAGATGGTTATCATTTCTCAATCAAGATGATAAATCCTAATTCAGGCAATTATAAAGTGTCATTGCATTGTTTTTGTTTACAATTATGTTATTGTTGAATGACTGTCATCAAAACATTATCTTATTTACAGGAGCTGAATCTAATAAAAAAGTTAGTTCAATAAATTTTTACTCATACCGTCTGATGGTTCCTGAAAATAAAGACAATCACATATAGAAATGTCGGCGATTATTTCATCAATATGCCGTTGATATGTATGTAAACAAGCAGTGATAGCCTAGCGGTTAGAACGTTGGTCTCCCGAACGAAGGGGCCCGGGTTTAAATCCTGGCACGCACCTCTGATTTTCAAATATTATGTGCGTATTATAAGTTAATTATCACTTGCTTCGGTGAAGGAAAACATCGTGAGGAAACCTGCACACCGGAGAGTTCTCCATAAAAGTTCTCAAAGGTGTGTGAAGTCTACCAATCCGCACTTGGTCAGCGTGGTAGACTATGGCCTAATACCCCTCACATTGTGAGAGGAGACCGCGAGCCCAGCAGTGGGACAATTATGGGTTGTTGCTTTATGTATGTAAACATAGAAACATAGAGAGATTGACCTTCATCAGATTGAACCAGACCAAACTACGTTCTGACGAGTATATGTATTCACCTTCGAGATGCAATTACTACCGATGGAAATCCAAACAATGTCGGGCGGATGACAATTCTTCCAGCAACATATTATATTGGAAGTCCTCGGCATACCTATGCATGAATACGCTCAAAATGCCATGTCATATGTATGTTTGTTATTATGGCACTGCAGATTTATTTATCACATTCACATGCAGTCTTAGTGAATAGAAATCAAACAGGAGTTTTTACCTGGCCAATCACCGATTGATCGCCATGATATTACTGCACGAGTCTTCCGACTAAAGTTGAAATCTTTAATGGATTTAATTGTGAAACACAGTGTACTTGGTGAGACGCGCTGCGAGCAGTTTGCCTCATGCTCATAATCTTGATTTGGTTAATTGAGAAAATAAAGTTGATACCAAATGAATTTGATCAAATCATATCTGCTGAAATTCCTGATGTATAAGTCAATCCTGATGTACAAGTTGATCCAGGCTTGCATGAAGTTGTTATTAAAAACATGATTCATGACCCATGTGGAAATCTCAATTTAAATTCACCATGTATGGTAGCATCAAGCAGTGATAGCCTAGCGGTAGAATGTTGGTCTCCCGAACGAAGGGGCCCGAGTTCAATCCTGGCACGCACCTCTAATTTTCAAACATTATGTGCGTATTACAAGTTAATTATCACTTGCTTCGGTGAAGGAAAACATCGTGAGGAAACCTGCACACCGGAGAGTTCTCCATAAAAGTTCTCGAAGGTGTGTGAAGTCTACCAATCCGCACTTGGCCAGCGTGGTAGACTATGACCTAACCCTCACTTTCTGAGAGGAGACCCCGAGCCCAGCAGTGGGACAATTATGGGTTGTTGCTTGCTTTTTGCTTTTGCTTGCTATGTATGGTAGATGGTCAGTTTTCGAAACGGTGTCCACGGGAATTAGTGGCAGAAACAATTACCGGGAACGATGGCTATCCGCTATATCGTCGCCGATCGACTGCACATAATGAAAGATCAACAGTTGTAAAAGTAAATAAACAAAATAAACCACAGGGCCAGTCTTTAAGTATTTCCGGCGTTAATCTGGAAAACCCCTGCTTTTCTCATGGACAGTTGTATGTTGCCTGCTCCCGCGTTAGGCCACGTTCACACGGCGTCCATTCGATTCGATTTTTTCCCGTATACGGTTTCCCCGTATACGAGGCAGTCGTTCACACGACAACACGATTTTTTAACGTTAACGTTTATGTATATCGAATGGAAAGCAGCCAGTTGTTTAGTGCGGAAACTAATCATAGAACAAAAAATGTTTTACAATATTAGAGAACATATCAATATCTACAAAAAACCTCGCGATACTATATGTCCAACTATTGTCGTTATGTCACTATAACCGCTTTTTACATTTTAACAGTTAATAAAAAAGATGACCAAAATCAGATCATGAAAACCATACCTTCGTATTAATCCTTATCCAAATAAATCATTTCATACTCAAAACTGTTTCAATACCTATAGATAACTTTTTGAACTACTCAAATCGGTCATTCCATTCAGAAGATAATACGAATTTAGGAAAATAAACACCGCCGCCACCGCCGCGGCCGCGCAATGACCAGTGTGGCCCCACGCAAAGCAACTGTAGCGTAGGCCTTTATTTACTAAAGCAATAAAATGTAAATAGATGTATGTATGTACAAAAATGTAAATAGAGGAATCTAAAAAAAATAGTTCAAGTAAAAAAATAAACCCATTAGAAATAAATTAATTGAGTAAGATGTTTATGTTATAAAAATGACAATAGGTTGGCAAGTACAAATTTAATATTTAAAGAAAAAACACATACCTATGTCCTTTAAAAAGATAATAAACAAAAACAAATAATAAATAGGTAATAACGTTTCACACTCATAGCCCCACACTAGAATTCCCTGTGTCGTGGGTGCCATGGACAACACACTAGATAAGGACATTCACACCCAGACCGAGAACAGAAATTCAAATTCATCATTCTAATTTCCACTTCGCTGGGAATCGAACACAGGACCCTTGGCGCGGCGATCCGGCATGGTAGCCATCGCGCCACACGGGTCGTCAAAACATAAAATTATAAATATATCTCTAAATGTTTAAAAATAAAATTACACCCGAGCGAAGCCGGGGCGGGCTGCTAGTTGTGATATAATTTTAATGCCATATTGTAATTATAAAGGTTATTGACTCGAAGTCATACCAGATAGTCCCATCAGTGTGACAAATCAGTGTTATAAAATTTCTACACCGTTTACCGGATACCAGAAATTACCAGGGGGGCAATTCTCATTTCGTAGAGATACATGTCTAACAGAGATATCTCGAAAAAACATGGCCGACCTCGAATAAAACGAGGCCAATCGGTCATGTTTTTTCGACATATCTCTGTTAGACATGTATCTCTACGAAATGAGAATTGGGCTCCAGTACAGCGTCAACTTTTTGTCGATAGTTACCAGCGTTATTTAAATTTAACACAAATGTATGTCATATTTATAGAATGCAAAATATGCACATAATTACGAATTGCTTAAATGTGTTTTATTTTTGTAAATCGGTGCTTGAAAACAATTCACTACATTGATATACTCGTATAAAAATAAAAAGATTTTTACTCTTGTTAACGATACGTCAAAAACCTTAAACATTCCGTCTAATTTGAACGATGTGTCCATTTAATAATATATTGAAACAAAGTGTAAATAAAGCATTTAATTGACAAACCCTAGAGCAGAATATAAAATAGTTAAAAGACCCCTCAGTCTCCTCTCGCTTCACTGATTTCAAATTACACGGCGCCCCTTTACTTATTGGGTTACTTACTTGAGCAAAGAGCGTTTGCAAACATAATTTCCCTTTTATCACTGTTGAATTGTAAATAATCGACATATTGGAAGTGCTCCGTCAATGTAACGTTATAGGTAGTTTTTAATAATATTGTATATTAAGAGGAGTCAAATTATCTTTGAGAATGTTAGTGTCAAAACTTAAGGTTTTTACTTCACATCCCTTGACTTTACTTAACTCATAAAATAATACTAAATATAAGGTCTAAGTAACAATTCAAACACATATGCAAAATTAATATTTGCCAAAGTTAATAATAATAAATGTTATCGATCATCTCGCGACAAAATTTCTTCCCAATAGTATTTGTTAATTAACCATTACTCTGTCAATCAATCAATCAAATCATCAGTGGTATTTTGACATATTTTGACCAATGAATGACTTTTTAGTACTAGCATGGCTGCCGAAAAGGTCACGCTGCCTGGCAGTTGCAGACTAACTATGGACATCTATTACTGACCTAAAATCAATAGCCCTATTTAGATTTAGACCCATCATTAGTATAACCAGGTAACTGTGCCATTTAGATATAGAATATACTACATAGTTTGAGAAAAAGCTCTTGTCTACCATAAGTATTAGTAGTATTGTAGCTATCGTCTAGTAGTTATCGTTGACGACCCGTGTGGCGCAATGGTTACCATGCCGGATCACCGCAATAAGGGTCCTGGGTTCGATTCCCAGCGAGGCAGAAATTTGAATGATGAGTTTGAATTTCTGTTCTCGGTCTGGGTGTGAATGTCCTTGTCTAGTGTTTTGTCCATGGCACCCACGACATAGGGAATCTTAGGCTATGAGTATGAAGAGTTATTTATTTATTATCGTCTGGCCCAATGAAGAAGCGGGCATTCTTGTATCACCAGCCATTTTTCAGTTGAAGTTGTCAACCTGTTGCTCGCTGAACGCAATATCAGCTTGTGCGCGATGCGTCATTACCGTCCGACCCTGGCCATTTGTCTGCCGGAGGCCTTCTGTATGGTAACCTCTTTAAACATGACAAGTATTCATGTACAACGTACAACTATAGTAACGTGGTTTTTATACGGAATAATATAAGCGCGTATAAACAAAATTTTGATATCACTAATCGCCAAACAAGAAAAATGCACCAGTTAGTAACGCCATCTTACCGTCTTTCTAAAGTGAAGCGATCTTTTATGGGCCGTGGTGTACAGTTCTATAATAAAATCCCAAAGTTAATACGTGATTTGCCAGTGGAATTATTTAAGAAACATGTAAAATCTCAACTTTTAGGCAAAGGCTACTATACTGTAGATGAGTACATAAATGACAAAGACGCATGGAAATGACCAGATCTGCAACCAGTTCCGTACAGGCTAGTGATACTTCTTTGTAAGAAATATACCAATGTATTTTATTTTTAAAAGATGTGCTAAGGAGTTTCTTTCGGCTTTTCTTCTCCTCCATGACAAAGCACCTTTCCGAAAAGCTGGTAAATTAAAAAAATGACGTGCATAAGTGTATCAATGATACCTACATGAATAAATGATTTTGAATTTGAATTTGAATTTGAACGGGTAATGATTTTTTTTCTATTTCATTGTCTATTACCGCAATTATTTTTCTACGGAATGCAAAATATGTGCACATTTGGTTTGAGAGCCAGTTCTTTCTTTTTCTTTTCTATCTCTTAGCCAGCAATGCATTAGTGATGACTTTTGTATTGCTAATGTCCATAGACGAGGAAAAGTCGTCAGCTCGTTTGCCAGCTATTTCCATAAAAAATACGAAGCTTTATAAAATATTTGATTACATAATTTTAAAAAGAGCGTTACTTAATGATGATTGACAATAAAATTAATTTATTGCTCTCAATTATCATGCTAAAATGAAGGGTCTACAACTCGTATAAAAATAAAAAGATTTTTACCATGGACTTAAATATATGGACACGCTGTTCAGTACTTACAGTTTGTTCACCTGAGGTTACCCCAATTGGGTTCACCTCAGTTTAGTCTGTTGCGAGCAAGTAGCTGTCACGTTAAACTCCGACGTAAAACTCCGACTGTTCAAGAACACTTATTATTCTATATTGTGCACAGTTAAAACGTTCTCATTATTTACGTTTGAACTTTATTTCACTTTATTTAATCATAATTGGTAAGTAACTATATTTTTATTTACATTTTTAAAAATTATTTAGTGTCAAATATTTAATACCGCCATCTTTAACCAAACTTGACAGAACGAACACAGAGTACTTAATCACTACGGAACAGGGTGCCGGCACCATAGGCAGGCGCATAGTGACTCTGTGATTGAGTACTCTGTGGCTGGCGAATAAGACACGAATTTTGTATGGTACAGCGTGTCTATATATTTAAGTCTATGATTTTTACTCTTGTTAACGATACGTCAAAAACCTTTAACATTCCGTCTAATTTGGACAATGTGTCCATTTAATAATATATTGAAACAAAGTGTAAATAAAGCATTCAATTGGCAAACCCTAGAGCGAAATATAAAATAGTTAAAAGACCCCTCATTTTTCAATTTCAATTTCGTATATAACTATATACTAATACAGCGTTGAAAAGAATAGATTTGTCCATTAACTTTAATCACGTTAATAGCAACTTTACAAATGTTTGTGAGTGCAGACACTCAGACGAACAAAGAGATAAAAATAATCTAAAAAATACGTTGAACCTGTCCATACAAAGTGTAACTACATTATAAGATGACATAATCTTATCAGACAGAACAATCTTATCACTTTAATACTACTTCAAAGGAGGTGGCCAATATTTACCCCGGAAATGGTTAAAATACGTTTTTTTGTACAAGGTTTTAGTCCTCTGAAAAGACATATTTTCCATTTATTATAACACTAGCAGCCCGCCCCGGCTTCGCTCGGGTGTAATTTTATTTTTAAACATTTAGAGATATATTTATAATTTTATGTTTTGACGACCCGTGTGGCGCGATGGCTACCATGCCGGATCGCCGCGCCAAGGGTCCTGTGTTCGATTCCCAGCGAAGTGGAAATTAGAATGATGAATTTGAATTTCTGTTCTCGGTCTGGGTGTGAATGTCCTTATCTAGTGTGTTGTCCATGGCACCCACGACACAGGGAATTCTAGTGTGGGGCTATGAGTGTGAAACGTTATTACCTATTTATTATTTGTTTTTGTTTATTATCTTTTTAAAGGACATAGGTATGTGTTTTTTCTTTAAATATTAAATTTGTACTTGCCAACCTATTGTCATTTTTATAACATAAACATCTTACTCAATTAATTTATTTCTAATGGGTTTATTTTTTTACTTGAACTATTTTTTTTAGATTCCTCTATTTACATTTTTGTACATACATACATCTATTTACATTTTATTGCTTTAGTAAATAAAGGCCTACGCTACAGTTGCTTTGCGTGGGGCCACACTGGTCATTGCGCGGCCGCGGCGGTGGCGGCGGTGTTTATTTTCCTAAATTCGTATTATCTTCTGAATGGAATGACCGATTTGAGTAGTTCAAAAAGTTATCTATAGGTATTGAAACAGTTTTGAGTATGAAATGATTTATTTGGATAAGGATTAATACGAAGGTATGGTTTTCATGATCTGATTTTGGTCATCTTTTTTATTAACTGTTAAAATGTAAAAAGCGGTTATAGTGACATAACGACAATAGTTGGACATATAGTATCGCGAGGTTTTTTGTAGATATTGATATGTTCTCTAATATTGTAAAACATTTTTTGTTCTATGATTAGTTTCCGCACTAAACAACTGGCTGCTTTCCATTCGATATACATAAACGTTAACGTTAAAAAATCGTGTTGTCGTGTGAACGACTGCCTCGTATACGGGGAAACCGTATACGGGAAAAAATCGAATCGAATGGACGCCGTGTGAACGTGGCCTAACGCGGGAGCAGGCAACATACAACTGTCCATGAGAAAAGCAGGGGTTTTCCAGATTAACGCCGGAAATACTTAAAGACTGGCCCTGTGGTTTATTTTGTTTATTTACTTTTACAACTGTTGATCTTTCATTATGTGCAGTCGATCGGCGACGATATAGCGGATAGCCATCGTTCCCGGTAATTGTTTCTGCCACTAATTCCCGTGGACACCGTTTCGAAAACTGACCATCTACCATACATAGCAAGCAAAAGCAAAAAGCAAGCAACAACCCATAATTGTCCCACTGCTGGGCTCGGGGTCTCCTCTCAGAAAGTGAGGGTTAGGTCATAGTCTACCACGCTGGCCAAGTGCGGATTGGTAGACTTCACACACCTTCGAGAACTTTTATGGAGAACTCTCCGGTGTGCAGGTTTCCTCACGATGTTTTCCTTCACCGAAGCAAGTGATAATTAACTTGTAATACGCACATAATGTTTGAAAATTAGAGGTGCGTGCCAGGATTGAACTCGGGCCCCTTCGTTCGGGAGACCAACATTCTACCGCTAGGCTATCACTGCTTGATGCTACCATACATGGTGAATTTAAATTGAGATTTCCACATGGGTCATGAATCATGTTTTTAATAACAACTTCATGCAAGCCTGGATCAACTTGTACATCAGGATTGACTTATACATCAGGAATTTCAGCAGATATGATTTGATCAAATTCATTTGGTATCAACTTTATTTTCTCAATTAACCAAATCAAGATTATGAGCATGAGGCAAACTGCTCGCAGCGCGTCTCACCAAGTACACTGTGTTTCACAATTAAATCCATTAAAGATTTCAACTTTAGTCGGAAGACTCGTGCAGTAATATCATGGCGATCAATCGGTGATTGGCCAGGTAAAAACTCCTGTTTGATTTCTATTCACTAAGACTGCATGTGAATGTGATAAATAAATCTGCAGTGCCATAATAACAAACATACATATGACATGGCATTTTGAGCGTATTCATGCATAGGTATGCCGAGGACTTCCAATATAATATGTTGCTGGAAGAATTGTCATCCGCCCGACATTGTTTGGATTTCCATCGGTAGTAATTGCATCTCGAAGGTGAATACATATACTCGTCAGAACGTAGTTTGGTCTGGTTCAATCTGATGAAGGTCAATCTCTCTATGTTTCTATGTTTACATACATAAAGCAACAACCCATAATTGTCCCACTGCTGGGCTCGCGGTCTCCTCTCACAATGTGAGGGGTATTAGGCCATAGTCTACCACGCTGACCAAGTGCGGATTGGTAGACTTCACACACCTTTGAGAACTTTTATGGAGAACTCTCCGGTGTGCAGGTTTCCTCACGATGTTTTCCTTCACCGAAGCAAGTGATAATTAACTTATAATACGCACATAATATTTGAAAATCAGAGGTGCGTGCCAGGATTTAAACCCGGGCCCCTTCGTTCGGGAGACCAACGTTCTAACCGCTAGGCTATCACTGCTTGTTTACATACATATCAACGGCATATTGATGAAATAATCGCCGACATTTCTATATGTGATTGTCTTTATTTTCAGGAACCATCAGACGGTATGAGTAAAAATTTATTGAACTAACTTTTTTATTAGATTCAGCTCCTGTAAATAAGATAATGTTTTGATGACAGTCATTCAACAATAACATAATTGTAAACAAAAACAATGCAATGACACTTTATAATTGCCTGAATTAGGATTTATCATCTTGATTGAGAAATGATAACCATCTTCACCTTTCCAAAATAATATTGGATATTGTAACGCGTCATTTGAGATGTGATTCATGCACACGCTATAACTGATCATTTCTGCGATGTAAAACAATATCACGGGCTTCCAGATTTTCTCCAACCATTACAATGGCAACTTCATAAATTTTTGGTGCATTGAAACGTCTTGCATGTTGTCCTACAGGAGATTTATCAGCTCTGATTACAATTTTATAACTATCAGATGGCATGTGATCCAATGCAGTTTTAAAAAATGTAATCAACTGATTATGTAAATTCCGTGGGCCTTAAGGAACATACAAAAAAATTACCCGAATTTGTTGAATATCGGGTACTCTTACAGAATTAATTTGCGTTTTTCCACCACTTTTAAGGTAAAATTAATGAAATGCTGAAATTATATTGGAGGACATAGATAGGCAAAAAACATGCTCTTGAAAACAAAATAAGAAAATAGAATATTATTATATTATTCAGTTATAGGGTTGTGAATTAATGAAAAAAATAACTTAAGGCATTTTATGGCCTTTCCATGTAATATAAGTAAAATTTAAGAAATGCATGTATTACTCTTTTTGTACGGAGTAAACGTTTTTTTATTATTTAAAACAAATCAGCTGACATTTTTTATTTTTCCATACAAAATGTCCTTAAGGAACTCTTTGGTATGGAACCCTAAAAAATAGCTTAAATGCTAAGTTGAAGTCTTTGCAATATCCTAAATAGTCCTGTTAAAATTCGTTCAGTAGTTTCAGAGATTTGGCTAGTACTGGTCATTGCGCGGCGGCGGCGGCGGTATTTATTATCCTGAAGTCGTAATATCTTTTGAATGGAATATCCGATTTGAGTAATTTAAAAAGTAATCAATAGGTATTGAAATAGTTTTGAATAAGAAATGATTTATTTGGATAAGGATTAATACGAAGGTATAGTTATCGTGGTCTGATTTTGGTCAGCTTTTTTATTAACTTTTAAAATGTAAAAAGTGGTTATAGTGGCATAACTACAATAGTTGGACATATAGTATCGCGAGGTTTTTTGTAGATATTGATATGTTCTCTAATATTGTAGAACATTTTTTTGTTCTATCATGAATAGTTTTCGCAGCGCACGCGATGTAAATAATATTTTAGGTAATTTTTTACACATTATTGGAGTTTTAGTAAGGATCCCTAATTTTTTTTTAAATATAATATAGCCTATGTTCACCGCGAATAGTGTAGCTTTCTAACAGTGAAAGAATTTTTCAGATCGGTTTAGTAGTTTCGGAGCCTATTCAATGCAAACAAAAAATCAAATCTTTCCTCTTTATATATTAGTATAGATAACTAGAATTTTAATTTTCTTCTGAACTCCGCCGTGAGTAGTTATAATAAATTAACAATAATAATAAGTTGTATTGTATACAAATATACTTTTACTCCATTGCTATCACCCCGGTCACTCACATGCGCGCAAATGTTTGACATTTTTACGAATGTTTGCACATATGTGAAGGGCGGTCAGGCAAATGGGTTCGCATATGAGTATACAAGCCCATTTCCGCTTCCTCCTACACTTTGTTAACGAATGTTCAATCTTGCTGTTGTTATTATGTTGTTGTCATTCAAATCCATTTTCAATACAGAAAATAAATGGTAGTACGATTAGACGCCACGAACCACGAAAAATTAGGAGATACATCACCTTTTTAGTCGTGTGCGCAACTGGTCGCACGAATGTGTGGGAGACTACACGAAGGTTCGAGGTTCGCGCGCTTTGATGTGCGACAAAAAACCGACACAGCTTGGAAAACCCCGAATGCCTCCAAAACTTCGCATAATCATTCGCGAAGGTCGTCCCACACTTGTGGGTTCGCGTATTCGCGCGAATGTGAGTGAGCGGCATCACTGGAGGTTGACAATTGGCTGACAGAAGTGCGAATGTCTACTATATTGTCATTTGCCAAAATAATATTTTTCAGTTTCATTTCTGCAAAATATTAATTGTATTTGATTTTTTTGCCATGAGGTGCATTAAGTGCGCGGTTGATATTGAGCGCATGGCACGTCACTCCATATCTTCCTTAGCAAGAAACCTGCAATCCATATTGGTAGAATGGATCACTGCAGTACCTATAGGTATAGCATTTTTCTTTATTATTAAGTAGTGCTTACTACGACTAGGTTCACGCGGCAATGTACAATATTCCTGTTTCTTTTTGCAATACGTTTAGAAAATAGGTTCTATTTTATAATAGGCTCCTAACATTTTTACTTTCTATTTTACTTTTTAATTTCAGCTACTAGGTAATGCAACAATTTGCCATGCATGTTTCTTATTATTAAATGAACAAACTGACGGAACAATACGGCAGTTTGGTCACACGATGATTTGTTTAGGTTGTGGCCGCTCAGTTAGAAGATTGAGATATCACAATCTGGAGCTAAGTAACAACATAACCCAAACTATTAACTCTTGGAATGATGAGCATCAGGTATCATCTATTTATCATTATTTTATTAACATTTATGTTCAAGGCAAAGGCTTTTTCTTTCATAGGAGACATGGATATGAATATGATGGATATGATAATATCAAAGTGAACCAACTGTTGTAGTACATATAAAAATCTCTCGGAATATGTTAGGTTCCCCACAATTTTTCCTTCGACCAAAAACTTATAGTAGAAATGGTAAAATAAATAATTATAAAAGATCCCTAGAAGGTTCAAAAGATATATCCAAATATTTACAGATAGGTAGGTGACAAGTTAGTACGTGTATTTTATTTAGTACTGCTGGTACTTCTTTTTGTAGGAATAAGGTCATAAAGTCATAATTAAAGTAAAAGACATATATTAATTAATTATCCAAAAGATAAATAGTATTTATTTAATACAAAAATCGCTCTTTAAAACACTTTTTCACGATTACATATTATGTTTTGCAGAAGGTCAAACTACAAAAGGAAAAACTGCCCGTAAAAGGAGAATCCCGAGTTCTAGAGATTTTTATTGATAAAATTATCAAAGTAGATATTGTAAGCTTTAATGTAAGGTAAAAATAATATGTGTACATTATACTTCACAAATGGGGCAAATGCCCATACAGATGTTGGCCACCTCCAAATCTTCGAAACATACATGACTGACTCATGAATATTTATAATTATTGCAAACCTGTTACAGAACTTTTGATTTCTCTGCGTGGCAATTTAAATACAGAAACATAAAAAATATTGAGTCGAGAGTTTATAAAAGCTTTAAAAAATAACACTTTTTAAATACTGCAAAAACCGACACTCGCATTTTCATATTTGGGGAGATTAAAAACATCATAAATAAAATCACAGCATCGTATCAAAGTAAATCCCGGAAAAGCCGTATCTGTATAATCGCTTTTTTCAAAGGTTTTAACAGTGACAAAAAAGTAGAAGTTTATTTGTTGAAATAATTGTGGAAAGGAGGTGGCCAACATCTGTATGGGCATTTGCCCCATTTGTGAAGTATAATGTACACATATTATTTTTACCTTACATTAAAGCTTACAATATCTACTTTGATAATTGTATCAATAAAAATCTCTAGAACTCGGGATTCTCCTTTTACGGGCAGTTTTAGCTTTTGTAGTTTGACATTCTGCAAAACATATGTAATCGTGAAAAAGTGTTTTAAAGAGCGATTTTTGTATTAAATAAATACTATTTTTCTTTTGGATAATTAATTAATATATGTGTTTTACTTTAATTATGACTTTATGACCTTATACCTACAAAAAGAAGTACCAGCAGTAGATACTAAATAAAATATACGTATTAACTTGTGGTGACAAGTTTTATTTATATTACGTTTGCTTGTGAATATTTACAGATAGGTAGGTGTACCTATCTGTAAATATTCACAAGCAAACGTAATATAAATAAAATTGCATATTGATATTATTGTTTCATTATATACATTTAGGTACACATATGTAAAAATTAAGGAATAAAATATAACAATAGTACCAAATAAGGCAAATAAGGTGATGCATTCATTTTTTTTTCAAATTCAAAATCATTTATTCGTTTAGGTATCATTGATACACTTATGCACGTAATTTTTAATCAACCAGCTTTTCACAAAGGTGCTTTGTCATGGAGGACAAGAAAAGCTGTAAAAAATCTTGTGCTGAGGAGATTTTTTACAGCTTTTCTTTTAAAAATAAAAATACATTGATATATTTATTACAAAAAAATATACAGCTTGTACAGAACTGGTCGCAGAGCTGGTCATTTCCATGCGTCTTTGTCATTTATGTACTCATCTACAGTATAGTAGCCTTTGCCTAAAAGTTGAAAGAAAAAATGTTAGGAGCCTATTATAAAATATAACTTATTTTCCAAACGTATTGCAAAAAAACAGGAATATTGTACATTGCCGCGTGAACCTAGTCGTAGTAAGCACTACTTAATAGTAAAGAAAAATGCTATACCTGTACTGCAGTGATCCATTCTACCAATATGGATTGCAGGTTTCTTGCTAAGGAAGATATGGAGTGACGTGCCATGCGCTCAATATCAACCACGCAATTAATGCACCTCATGGCAAAAAATCAAATACAATTAATATTTTGCAGAAATGAAACTGAAAAATATTATTTTGGCAAATGACAATATAGTAGACATTCGCACTTCTGTCATTCAATTGTCAACCTCCAGTGATGCCGGTCACTCACATTTGCGCGAATACGCGAACCCACAAGTGTGGGACGACCTTCGCGAATGATTATGCGAAGTTTTGGAGGCATTCAGGGTTTTCCAAGTTGTGTCGGTTTTTTGTCGCACATCAAAACGCGCGAACCTCGAACCTTCGTGTAGTCTCCCACACATTCGTGCGACCAGTTGCGCACACGACTAAAAAGGTGATGTATCTCCTAATTTTTCGTGGTTAGTGGTGTCTAATCGTACTACCATTTATTTTCTGTATTGAAAATGGATTTGAATGACAACAACATAATAACAACAGCAAGATTGAACATTCGTGAACAAAGTGTAGGAGGAAGCGGAAATGGGCTTGTATACTCATATGCGAACCCACTTGCCTGACCGCCCTTCACATATGTGCAAACATTCGTAAAAATGTCAAACATTTGCGCGCATGTGAGTGACCGGGGTGATAGCAATGGAGGTAGTTAAAGTATATTTGTATACAATACAACTTATTATTATTGTTAATTTGTTATAACTACTCACGGCGGAGTTCAGAAGAAAATTAAAATTCTAGTTATGTTATAATAAATGGAAAATATGTCTTTTCAGAGGTCTAAAACCTTGTACAAAAAAACGTATTTTAACCATTTCCGGGGTAAATATTGGCCACCTCCTTTAAATGTTTTTAGGTTACCTTTTACGTGTAACTTTCAGGATTAGGCTTTGAAGCTGCCACCAACGCTACGGATTGAATTTTGTGTTACGAGCAGAAACTTGGTAATTAAAATATTTTTTGATGTGAAGGTTTCTGGGTGTGAGAATATTGTGCGAATTATACTCATTGAATAACGCTAAGTTTCGGTTGAAAACTGTCTAGTTGAAAACATCTCGAGTTTCGATTCTACAGACATAAATTATTTTCCAGTCTACTCAAATACGTTGGTCTCCCGAACGAAGGGGCCCGAGTTCAAACCCTGGCACGCACCTCTAATTTTTCAAATATTATGTGCGTATTACAAGTTAATTATCACTTGCTTCGGTGAAGGAAAACATCGTGAGGAAACCTGCACACCGGAGAGTTCTCCATAAAGTTCTCGAAGGTGTGTGAAGTCTACCAATCCGCACTTGGCCAGCGTGGTAGACTATGGCCTAATACCCCTCACATTGTGAGAGGAGACCCCGAGCCCAGCAGTGGGACAATTATGGGTTGTTGCTTTGCTTTGCTTTGCTTTGCTACTCAAATAATTAAAGATTTTTCAGGTTTTGACTCTGACAAATTAATTTACAATTACACTACAAAAATACGGTATGCAATTAAAAGTTCTAATAACACCCCAACTTAGAGTCACTACCGGTTACTTTAATCGCTCCTGAGTAAAGAATCACCATACAAATTCTGTACTAAGGAGCGATTTAAGTAACCGTTAGTGACTCTGAGTTGGGGTGTAAAACATTCTTATGTGTTCACGTCAACAACGCTGTAAACAAGTTGTGGATTGTGGCATTAACTGTAGACTCAGAACGTGGAAAAATTAATAATTAGATTAGTTTTAATAATGATGATGATGATGTCGAAGGTGATGATAATGATAATGATCCATGTGAGCAGAACATCCAAATAGTCAGCCTTAATAAATCTTTTGGGCCTTGAACGTAAATAATATAATTATGTCCACGAAATTCCCGAGGAGGAAAGCGAGGCGAATTTCCTTCATTCAGTCATTCGCTGAATGGTCATCTGGGGACGGACCGAGTAATCTTGTCCCTTATTGTGTTTTGTGTCTCTTTTTTTTGTTAATGGACTCGTCGGATTGAATTTGGACGCGTGCCCTGGTCTCTAATCTCTCTGGACACCTTACATAATTTTGTTTAATTGCAACCGTGCTTGGGTTTCGCTTTCAGTCTTTTATTTCTTTTTTATTTTTAACCGACTTCAAAAAAGGAGGAGGTTCTCAATTCGACTGTATTTTTTTTATGTATGTTACCTCAGAACTTTGGACTGGGTGAACCGATTTTGATGATTCTTTTTTAATCGAAAGCAGGTGCAGGTGGTCGCATATAAATTTGAACGAGATCTGATAAGTACTTTTTGAGTAATATTTAATTCGGTTATTTTTTGTTAGTAAGATTATTCATCATTAAGTTTTGCTTACATTATTATCAGAGGATTCTTAAAGGGTTTAGTTATGGACCATAGAGTACATATTGAACTAATTAAATTAACAGTTCATTGCGTTTAATAAAAGCTTTTTTATATTATTTGAAATACAATACAATAGCGATACATCATAATCAGTAACCTTAGTAGTACCAAGTAGTATAAAAACCATATAATAAAAACATAAGCTGAAAATATTTAAGTTCCGTTGTTACATACGTAGCCTGTAAAATTACATTTCATTGCACAGTGGCATTCGAATTGACCTCGCAATCGTTTTGAAAGTACGCAAAATTTAATTGTAGTAAGCCATAGGATCATTGGACATAATAATAAATAGATAGTGCAATATTTTTTATAGCAGACACGATTACACCGTTTTATCAACCGGCTTGGTAGCATCACAAACATCCGGCAACGGGAAACCGGACGTAGTTGTCCATTCGGAAAAACTGTACAAAGACGTTGCGGTATCAAGCTTCTGTAACGGAACTGGAGTAGATTTCATTCCGGGACACCCGACTTAGGAGATTGTTGAAGCGTGATCGTCCTTTTGTTGCTAGTGCTGCTCCGGGGAAGGAATTTACATTGACAGAGAACTGTTAGGAAACTTTTGACTTGTGAATGCTGAGGTGTTTTAATTTATTACATTTTTTGATAGTTTCTTTATCTATTTTAAGTATATTTGTACTTAGATGCAGATAACATAATTTGTTTTTTTTTTGGCATGAATTAGTAGGCATTTTAGTCATTAAAGTTTATATTTTCAAACGTGGCATCAACAACCCCTTGATTACAGAAGAATCACAATTACAAATACAAAGTTACTAAAAATAAACTTTCCATACACTGTGTTGGTAAACTTTTACTATACTGTCCATTTGGTATAGTTTGTGCATACATTCTTTTAAAGGATTGCATACGTTTTACCTTCACGTATTAATATTATGATATTTTTATTAAAGAAGATTCAGTAATGGAGAGGACAGGTACTCTTAAAGTCAAAGTTTTGTATAGAAAATTACCAATTGCCGCTATATCTTAATTAATTTAATCCCTTTGGTCTGGCAAAACCATTCTTTTGATGTTCGGGGCCGTTCAATTATTGCAGGCAGGCGGGTACTTTTGTAACTCGCCCAGAAAATAGTTGAAGCGTGTAAGAGACCTTTTGTTCGTGATAAAATAACTTACCCTGTTTTAAAGTATTCATTTTAGTTTTTGTAAGGTTTATACATTTTGACATTTAAAGTTAAATATCATTTTATTTTTCTTTTCTGTACTTGAGATTCTTGTACGTTTTTAAATTTTTTTCTGTCTTAATTTTGCTGCTGTTCTAACGCTTTTATTATCCAAACAATGATCAACACCCACGAGGATCAAAATGATGTCTAAGTACTTCAGATAAATATTGATTATATTCTAAAACCTGTTTTATATTCTTATCGATTTATTTTAATCTTCTTATTATATATAAATTACGTGTCACGTTGTTTGTCCACGATGGACTTCTAAACTAATAAACCGATTTTAATCAAATTTGCACACCGTGTGCAGTTTGATCCAACTTGAAAGATAGGATAGCTTACATCTCAAAATAAAAACTTTAACCAGAACGAAGTCTGTCCGGGCAGCTAGTTAGTACGTAAAATATGACAGAATTACACAATCAATGAACCCAAAAATCAATTGCCCATTGCGTGACCCATGCATTTGGGAAATTTATTTGGTTTCATAGTTGTAACCTCATTAGCTAAAAAGGCATAGAGGTTACTTCGCGGTTAGTCACTCAGCCAATTACTGAGAAAGTCATCTGCTCATTTACAATCGATTTGAAAATAACTCGGAAACTTACTGCAATATTCAGCTCACCAATATTAGTTTCCATAGAGCCAGACTTACTGAACCAAGGCTACGACGAACTTACTCAATTAATACAATGTAATATCAATGTCCCCTTGCAGTTACAAGTTAGAACCAACAGTTGCAACAGATTCAATATTACAAAGTTCAAAGTTTCTATAGGATGTTCAATAAATTACTCAAGAATTGGTAATAAAATGTATTTAGGGTAACCCATAATGTGGCGCTAAACATTCGCATTTTGTATTTATTTTAACGGATCCAGTAATACTTTCTTTACTGAGACAAATCTAACGGTATAGTGTATTCTAATCGATTCATTTGTTTAGTTCAACTAGTAGGAGGACCAAATCTAACTTGTGCAAAAGAGCACGATAAAATACAAACACCTTTTTATTCCACAAACAGCCTTAAATGTTCCATATCAAATACTGTATTCCCAGTATACTTATGTTTCAGCCTCGTTTGTAACAACCCTATTTCCTTTACAGCTGCAATCAAGCTACTAAAGATTCCGAGCTGGTGCCGAGTCACTGGGAGCATAGAATTCATTAATCGAGAACAACAAAAGGAAGTCGGAGCAGCTTGCTTAGGGCAAACTCGGTCAGAAATTACCGAACAACTGCTACCTGACTTCGAATAGTATTTCAATAAGAGTGGAACTTTTGGATGGCGGAATGTGGGTTTGTCGGGAAATGCGCTTATATTCATATGCTACCGTGTTGAATGTTTTTTTTTTTATAGCCAGCAAACGAGCTGACAATCTAGGGAAAGTGGCAATTGTCACCCAATGACATCAGTGACAACAAAGGCATCACTGATGCGTTGAAGAAACAGAGAAGAAAAAGAAAGATCTGGCTCTCAAGCCCTAATTCATCGTACTAGTATTTTAAGTCATGCGTAACATAATAGCGCTTATGTCACAATATATCTTACATGATCGAGTAAAATGAATAAATAATGAGTAGTACTGTTCTTTGTCGTACAGTACACCATTTTAAGTAATAGTTCTTAATATTAAACAGCAGATTAGGCATTATCAGTAACCGTTTTAGTTATTTTTTAACCTTCCAATCCACTGAAGCTACAAACGCAGCACGTTGCAGTAATGAGTAATTATACCTAACCTTTCATTAAAAGCTACAATCAGCTCGTTAAAGATTCAATACTAGTTCGAAATCAATTGAGAAATTGTATAAACCTCTGGAGCTTAGCCGTTACTGGCGTAACTACGGGGAACTGTTCAGGAACAAATAACGTCATCAATTCGACTTAAATTTGTAGTTGTTTACACACAAATGAAACCTCATGAAAACCCTCGATCCCTTTACAGACACAAATCTGTCAAAAACATGTCTACACTGCCCGGGAATCGTACCCGAGACCTATTATTTTATAATCATTGAACTACAATATAATATAATATTGTCTTAGAAATTAAACAGTAATTTTACCTATAAAGGAACAAAACCTTCGAATATTTATTACGTTACAAAATTCCGGGAATCTGTGGCTCGTATGAATTGAAAATTAAAGTTAAATTCCAACAAAATAAACAACTCGTTTCTTTAAACAAAACAGGGGCAACCTTTGTTGTCCGGCCGGATTTAATATCCACGAGGTTAAATAACGGTCCCAGATCGGCGTTTAATGCGGTTAAATGCCAAAAGGAGGCTCTCTGGAGAGTTTTTAACGTCCTTTTATCTAATCTGAGTATTCGATTGGTCGAGAGATACTGGAATTTGATAATTACTGTACAAAGGGTTAAGAATATCATACAAATAGTAGGAATTACTATATAGCAGACCAAAGGACAATGATTCAGAAGTAGTAGTGATAGGCTAAATTAACAAACTTCAGTCGCCTTGCCAACTTTGGAAGGTAATAGGAGTAAAACATCTACATGCTCATTTCATGCTATCGGCCATACTAACTCTCTTTATTAAGCACTTAAGCACTGGAGCAAAAAGAAGTATTGCCAAGGTCTCGTCAATTGCAAGGAGACTGATACTCCACCCCCGTGGGTTATTAATAGGTATTAGCCACAAGGCGCAAGTGTCTCTATAAATCCTCACACTGGAGGAAGCCCTCGCCCTGAATTAGACGTAACTCTTAACTTGATAATGATTATAAAAAATACATTGTTTTAATATTTAGAAGTAACCCCCATTATTATTTCCAATAGCCTAAAACTGAAACAAAAAGAGCAAAAAAGGCCAAAGAGCAGCTTGCTTTTAAAACTTTCTCCATTCTTATCAGGCTGAGGAATCTTTCTAATGGAAAAGTTTGAGGACTTACTCGTATCGACATTGAAAGGTAAAATGTCAGAGATATCGTTCTTAATCTTTTTTATCTTTGAAAATTTTATATTAGAATAAAATCCAAAGTGACATAATAAAATTTCTCCTGTCAAACAGGCATCCTAACTGCATTTTGCGATAAAAGTAACGGTAAAGACATTTAACAATAAATAATACTTGTGAGCGCACCGTATTAATCTGTGCATATAAATGGTGTTTTATAAATTATAAATAAAGATAACAATTTCGCCCTGCTAAGGTTAAAAAAAAATAGGATTTTATCCTGTCAAATATTGTCTTTTTATGTCACTTCCTGAGGACGTATTAACCTACGCCTACACAACAACTGAGAGAGACAATGTCTTTGCTAAGAAGATTTAAATTTATAAAGAAACAAGGATAATATAAGTTCCTATGGTATTAATATTCATGGAAATTATAGATATTATGTCTATGGCTCTATGCGTTTATATTATTTGCTCGATGCCTTACGACAACTGTTCGGTAATTCCAAAGCAATCAATAGAAAAACACTATTCATTTCCCGCCATAAGTCACCCCATGACATATTAACGGTAGATTAAAGAACCCTTTGCAATAAATAATGCTGTATTAGGGTTGTTCTTCATCCAAACGGATACATAAAAATTCATCTTCCCTTCGATTGGGTGATTTCACACGAACCGATTTCGACAAGTCGGTCCGATATCGGATGACTTTTAATTAATCAACCATAATAACATTTTTATGTTGACTATTATAACTCACTTTATCACTTCATCTTATCATCCAAAATTCCTCAGTGCCTAAATTTGAAACTGTTCAAGCAATGCGTGTTGCCAGTGTTAACATGTGGATCCGAGACGTGGTTTTTTACTGTTGGTCTTATTCGAAGATTCGAAGTCACACAGTACGCTATACAAAGGAGCTAAGTTAGGTATTTCACTACGAGATAAGATTCGTTACGATGAAGTCCGTAGGCGAACAAAAGTTACTGACATAGTTCGCAGAGTTAGCCAGCTGAAGTTGCAATGGGCAGGTCACATCGTTCGAAGGACAGATAACCGATGGGGTCGAAAAGTCCTCGAATGGCGGCCACGTCTCGGCAAAAGGAGCACTGGTCGCCACCCGACCAGGTGGGCTGATGACCTAAAGAAGACGATGGGAAGCCGCTGGATTCAGAGGGCCCAGGACCGGTTGGAGTGGTGCCCATTAGGGGAGGCCTATGTCCAGTAGTAGATTTTAAAAGACTGTTAGTTAGAGATTATAACTCACTAGCAATATTCATCAGCAAAATTTTAGTACCAAATATTAGGCAGCAATACTAAATTAAAGCAAAGACTAATACAATTAATATCTAATGTCTAAATGTAGCAGTAAGGCAGTGATAGCCTAGCGGTAGAACTTTGGTCTCCCGAACGAAGGGGCCCGAGTTCAAATCCTGGCACGCACCTCTTTCCTTCGATGAAGGAAAACATCGTGAGGAAACCTGCACATCAGCGAGTCCTCCATAAAAGTTCTCGAAGGTGTGTGAAGTCTACCAATCCGCACTTGGCCAGCGTGGTAGACTATGGCCTAACCCTCACATTCTGAGAGGAGACCCCGAGCCCAGCAGTGGGACAATTATGGGTTGTTGCTTTGCTTGCTTGTCTAAATGTAGTAATCAAAACCTGTCAAAACCTAAATTACAGAAAATTTAAATTGATAAGATAACTGCCCTCATTACACTAGCTACCTGTTGCTACAGCAGAGGTGTCGTAGACTAATAAGGAATCAGAAAACCCGCTTGCTATCAGACTCTTTTCAACTACAACTTAGACACGAGAATCCTAGACGATCTTCACAAGCTATGCTGAGTCGTGAACATTTGCAGTCGATTGTTGTTAAGACCCCGAAGACGCCAGTTCGCATTTCATCGCTGGATTATTATTTTATGCACCCCGGTGAGCTTTCTTCGTTTTATTGCGTATTGAAGACGAGTAATGGGTCTTTCGGACGATAGATTTCGTTTTTATTCCTTTGAGTACAGCTCTCGGGTGTTATAGGCGTATGAATGTTTGTATTGCTATGCGGCGATGAGAACGTAACGGAAGACAAAACCTCTCCATCTTGTTTTTTGAATAAATTATTCACAAAAATCTATTATTTTTTGTTTTTGGTTCCATTTTGACTACGGAACCTTAAAAATACTAAGTATAGAGTCAGCAATGAAAGTGTCCAATCAAAATAAAAATAAAACCCAGTTAATCATCGCACCCGCAACCCAGTGGTTACAGGTAATGTGCAAAAACGTTCAAAGAAATCATAGCAAGCGTGTACAGGACACTGAGAACAAAATTCCGTATCTTGATTAATATGAAAATACAAGAAGTTGAGTTGCTAGTATAAGAACAACAACAGAACTCATTTTAAACGGGTCTTAGATATTAATGGCGTCACGCAATTTGACACTTAGATACTGTACAACTACAATCTTATCGCTGTAAATTATATATTCCAGATATTAGCCTTAGATTAGACAAACTTTAGCAATTAAGTAATTTCCGTTAAAATATTTACGCTCTTCTTCTCTTACTATTTAGTACTTTCCGTTAAAATATTTACGCTCTCCTTCTCTTACTCTTTATTTGGGTGCATACAATTAATTTTTAAAACAATTTATTAACAATTTCTGACTTTTGCCATCTGTAGCCATCAGTGGCCTCTTGAATGAATATTCGTCCTCGTAATCTAATCTAAAATTTTCCAAGATACTGCACCGAAATTCTTCATTTCAAGAGCATTTAATTCCTATACAAAAAACATGTTGCTTGCACCCTCGCTGCAGAATCCTAATTCCTGTAGGCTCTCATAACTCGTTGCAAGTTATCTCATAACGTGTTTGCGTCGCATTTCTCACTCGTCCCGTTAATATGGTAATGACGGTCATTACGACGCGTCCTTTTGCGATTCCCTGACGGATATTGACGTGGTTACGTACTGACAGATTGGCGCGGGAGCTGTGTATTTAATAAACAGTTATAACGTGTAGCGTAACGTAACATGTAGCGTAATGGTGTTCGATTTCCAACGAGGAAGAATTTTTAATGATGAGTTTGATTTTCTGTTCTCGGTATATTGTGTTCTTGACTTTGAGACTTTGTTCATGGCACTCACGAAATAGGGAATCCTATTGTGGGACTACGAGTAGGTATGTATCGCTATTTGTTTAAAAAAAAATATTATAAAATATTACCAGTCGTTCATTCTTCATGAAGTTATTATGTAACTACCTCATAAGGTGACCTGAAATATAAGTTCCATTGGTGCTGGTACCGTAACACATCAGATACACTTAAGATTTAAAGATAAGATTTTAAGATTTAAAACTAAATGATTATATTTAAATCTTCCAATTTTATAGCCTTATTTCCGCTCCGATTTTTCAGTTTCAATAGTCTACATACATAAATTGGTCGAGATACGCAGTTTGTTTCACTGAAACTCATTTCTGTTTTGCAACGACAGTGAAGATACTTATTATAATTTTGCTACTAATTAATTACATAAAATAATGTGTAAAAATTTTCAATTTCGTCGATTATTTTTGAAAAAAAATTTAAAATTTAAACACACGGCTCCTGCACAAAATATTTACGCACGCTCATATCTCATAGAATATTTATTGAGTATAATGTACACGTAGGCGTTGATCGGAGTAAATTACGCGGAATGAGCCTTTTTACTGAGCTTTTTATACGATACTTCCGAGAAGCCCCCGGTGTACATACATCTCGCTAATTGTCGGGCTGGGCATACCGAACGTTTGTACTAAACATCAAATAATCATTATGTTTTGTGAAATCTCTGAATTCATTCAAGCGAAACATATTTATATACTGGTTGGCTGTCTTTCATTTCTGAAATGAACCATGAAATATTTTTGCCTATTTTGATTACAGTACTACCTTCTTGGCGACGCTTTCGTGGTGCTTTCGTGTTTTGGATGTCCATAGGGGTGGAGGTCAGTTCCATAACGTGGAACAAGATCATTCACTAGTTTGTCAGTTATTAGCCACGTGACAGAATGAGTAGCTTCACGAGGTAATAGAAGATATTCAACTCAAAAATTCCGAGCGAGTGATGCATATGAAACAAATGTTCGCAAAAGCCTGTCGATATTTCCAGTTCTGGCAAAATACGGCAAGGGGTCCGTTAGACCCAATCGCCCGGAAAGATCGCGACAGTTATTGGACAGGCGCAGGTTGAACTAGCGCCCGATGTAGCTCAGGCGATTTCTTTCATGATATAACATTACAAGATAGGCGCAACTTACAAGAGACTTAAAAATGTGTAACCTCATGTCCTTTGAAACACGTATTCTACCTCATTTGTTTGATAATAAGAAGAGTAAAACTTTAAGCTCCAAATAATTAAGTAATTAGATATTAATGGACATAAGAGATGACTGAACAAAAAGAATACTAACTTCTGTACAAAAAATATCAGGGTAGATTCCCGACTAAACTAGACATAAATATGTCAAGAACCTGTTTCTCTTTGGTTATTGTTGCAAATGCGTGGCGAAAGTTATGGAGGTAGAAAGTACCTAAAAATATAGCAATTCACGTATATAAGTACAAAGATTGCATAAATAAATAAACCGCTGAAATTAAGGCACGAAACAAAACGATATACTCGTAATGGCGGAAGTACTCTCCGTTACCGGCGAATGGGAGACTCACATCCGCTGAGTGGCTCCGGCGGAAGTTTACTTAGAGAGCGACCGCTGACGACCGCCACCTCCGGTCCGACTTGTAAGGCGATGGATAGACGAGGCCCCACTGAGATATTTTGAAGTCCTATAAATTTATACTTGAGTAAACGCCTTATTGTATAAAATCAGAACTTTTAGGCTCTGATGGGGAGGGGAGTGTTGAATCACAATTCAGTTACCTCAGTTATAAGACACAAGTCTACAAAATCCAGGGAAGCAGCTATCCCCTGCCCCCTAGAAATGCTCAAGAAGTTGCCACTAGCGGTCATCCATCCAACTACCGACTTCTCAAAGTTGCTTAACTTTGACGATCACTTAGGATCGACATAATCCGCCAGGCTATGACCGTTCCAGTGGAATTCGTAACTTAATATTAGTAGGTTAAGTGAAACCTTAACCTACTAATACTATGATTAGCAGGCAGCCTAAACCGTGTAAATAGATCGCGTGCGTGGTCTACTTACCAGCCGGTCTGGTTACACAAAGGCCGATAAGAGCCGCATTAATGATAACCTCTGCGCTTGTGATAATGTGGAATGGCCATTTATCTCAGTTTCCCCAACGCGAGTGTGCTGCCGCCCGATTACAATCTATTTGTGAGCAAACAATGAACAACTATCATAGCTTGTGGGGTTAAAACACATCCGCCTTTTAGGACTACAGAGGTAAAAATATTTTTAAAATTAGGCTAATCTGTATACAATAATAAATGCTTTATAATTCAATGAAACTAGTGCTAATAGGATGAACAGTGAAGTCGACTATCTTATCTTTAGTGACGCAACAAACTGAGTCTCCAATTACTGCTTCTTCCTTTCAACATAAAGGAGTTAATTTCCATGTTTCGCAATATTAGTTCCATTCGCAAGTCGTATACTCGGGATAAGTAATACAATAAAAAATATTCATGTATTGTAATTAGTATTTAAATATCTTGAATTACAATTGTTTAACGAAATAAAAGTAATTTTTAGATAAACATATTATCAGTAACAATCATATTAGAAAACATTGATTATGATTTTTGTCTACATCTCCTCCTTTTTTGAAGTCGGTTAAAAAGTAAACACACTGTAGTGTCAATCTGGGTAATAGTACAAAAAAATGAAGTGTGCTTTTGACCGTGTTAAGGAGTTCCCTCTTCT
The DNA here is from genome assembly GCA_911387775.1 of Thymelicus sylvestris. NCBI lineage: Eukaryota > Metazoa > Arthropoda > Insecta > Lepidoptera > Hesperiidae > Thymelicus > Thymelicus sylvestris. The sequence continues at coordinate 14,036,621 of OU426905.1, read as the reverse complement.
GAGGCCCAACCTGAGTGTAGTTATGTTATAAAAAATGCATTCTCATTAGCACTAAAGCAATATTATGTATAATTTCAACTCCTGTGAGTATGACGAGCAGGTCTAATTAAGTTTGCAAGATCTCACACTAACAGTGTACAAGCTAAAAAATACCATTCGAAAGCTCTACTTCTAGTACGTATCAACTCAAAAGGTATTCGAATCGGTTTTATTAGTTTCGGTCCCAAATCTAACATGACTTACACACATTAATTTCCCCGGACAGCGCGGACGGGGTGCAAACGCACAACAATTAGCACCACTCCATCTAACGTTCCACGTATCTGGTTTTAGCGAAATAGAAGCAATTTCCACTACAAAAATAAAATATTTAACCCGTACATTTAGACAAAACTGTCACAGTCCGTTCCAGAGTTGAAAGCTGTACCGTATTTGGATAAGTGAAATGTGAAATCAAATGCCGTTGATATTAAATCAAAATTACCTTTGTTTCAAACTCAGTAGGACAAAATTGTTCTCTGATTGTTCAATTTAATGCTGACTTGACAAAAATAAGAAATTCGTTTATGTTGGTATCTTGCCGAATTCTTAAAGTTTTTGTTTAATACATTTTTACGCTTAATTTTAGAAATAGTATCGTCATTAAAGTTATTTTTGCTCCTCTGAAGTAATTATAAACGTCAGCATTGGCACCCAGTTTCCTAATTCCATAAACAATATTCAGGAGGTTCGCTATTCTATTGCGATCTTTGCGTCCCAGCCGGGACGCGGGACGTTACGCAAGGCTGTTGGTTACGACAGTGAAGTTCAAAAGATAGCTGATGTTTTTAGGATACCACTGTCAATATTATTAGGTACCATATGGATCTTAAAAATACTGTCTTCGTAAAAAAATTAAAAAGAAAAAAAACATGTCCAGTAGTTCAGAATATTGCATCATATACTAAAAATCATGATTTCAAAAATAACCACTTATATTCTTAGTTGCAATGGCTTTGAAAACTAAACTACAACTCTGCTACATGACTATGCGAAAGCAGCTAAAAAGTTTTATTCTTTCTATACTCATCAGGTAATAAATGTAATATTATATTAAGACCACTGTATGCTTTCTGTAAAGAACAAATAAATAAATTTCTAGCCGTATTGGGGCGGCTTAGAATACTAACCCCAATCCCACGCCGGATGGGTGTCGTAAAAGGCGACTAAATCCGGCCCGCTGGTGGTAGGGCCCCTCGAGGGATTATATTAGTAATATTGATTTTAATTATTAATTAATACCATTATTACTATTATTATTTCTCCATGGGGTTCGCCTGGATAGCTACCACCCTCGAGCATGAGTCAGCCGCCAAACGACTCGTCGTGTTCCGGCTGGGGGCTTGAGAGCCAGTTCTTTCTTTCTTTTTCTTCTCTCTTTCTTGGCCGGCAACGCATCAGTGATGCCTTTGGTGTTACTGATGTCCATGGGCGACGATAGCCACTTACCATCAGGTGGATCGTCAGCTCGTTTGCCGGCTATTTCCATAAAAAAAAAACGCTTCACACTCATAGCCCCACACTAGGATTCCCAGTGTCGTGGGTGCCATGGACAACACATTAGACAAGGACATTCAATTCACACCCAGACCGAAAACGGAAATTCAAACTCACCATTCAAATTTCCGCCTCGCTGGGAATCGAACCCAGGACCCTTGGTGCGGTGATCCGGCATGGTAACCATTGCGCCACACGTGTCGTCACACATGTGTCGTAACAAAATAAAATAAAACAGCCAGGAATCGAACCCTTGTCCCCGAATACAGGTCCAATAAATCGTTAATAATCATACTCTTATAGGTACAGCCCGAAGAATTAATATCATGAGACAATTTTTAATATCAAATGCAGTAGCAAGTGTCCGTTTTACAGTGGAAAGAGTTAAAAACTTTCCGTCGTATAAAAGAATCCCGTTTTTACATCGGGAAAGTAATTATCCTTCTGAAGTTGTACAGAATGAGGAATGCAAGGACTGTGTTAAAGCGTAGCCGGTGGCTATTTATTTGAGTGTGGGATTAAATTTTGTAACTTTTATTCCTTTAATGTTTTAAAAAAAGGACTGACGAAAACGCTTCAAAAAGTTACGATCAATTTGATAAACGAATTCTGATTGAGGAAAGTATAAATGAAACTGATAAATGTGATTTATCAAGTGCAGAATTCGTTGTAAAATATCAAATTGCATTATATTTATGACTTTATAGTTTACAGGAAGTAGTGTCTATGGATATTAGTAACACCAAAGGCATTACTATGCGTCAAGTAAAAAGACACAAGTAAGAAATACCAGATAGCAGAAACAAATTGTATTAAAACTTAACTGTACTAAGTACTACGTTTCAATGTGCAGCGAAACACGTCGCGGCCATAGAGCCGTAAACACGTAAACTGTGCGCGTAAACAAAAGAACTTGAAGTCTTTAATCTACAAACTAAAAACAAAAAAAGTCCACTAAAAAAGTTCAGTGATATAGTTTCGAAATTCCCGCCCCAGCCGGCCGGAAACGGAATGATCATTTGAACAACTTTTTTCATTATCTCAAACAACTCCAATACCTTAACAGGGCTACTGGTCCGTTTTGGCTGATTTACATTTAGTTTAGTGGCATTTTAATTTACAAACGGTCGAACTACTAAACTTGTTCGACCAACTAGAGATTAAATTAACGTATCATGTGGCCAACGTTTTACTTGTCTTTTCCTAAAAAGGTCTTCTTTAATATTTCTCTGATTTTTAACGTTTATAGAGTTTTAGTTACAAAGTAGTTAACAAAATTTGAATAATCTTATATTAAAATTTAAAAAACCTCGACAATTTTATTTACGCTATTCATAGCTAAGAATACTCTCGATTAAGTCACCAAACAAAAAAAAAACTGTGTCAAATTCAGTTCATTTCTTAGGGAGCTACGATACCACAGACAGACATATAGAATCACGGAAACACAGAAACACAGATATGTCAAACTTATAACACCCCTCTTTTTTCTTGGGGGGTTAAAAATACCTATTGCAATCAAAGTGTAAAAATCGCATTCATTAATTCAAAACAAACGAGAATTTGACTGGACAGCTATTTGATTCTAACCTCTCTAAAGTTGTTTTCAGAAGTATTGCTAATCCAATGCCCGGCCTACTAAATTTGCTATTCTACTGAACACAGTGTAAGCCCGCAGCGAGTAGTGATTTCTTTTTCGTATTTTTACATCTCTTGTTAACTATGGCTATTACCTTTTACCGGGCCATTCGGTCGCTTGTTTCTTTGTAAATTACCCAAGTTACTTAGCCAGCAATGGTTAAGGCCAAAATTGTTTTGGATATTAAAGGCTCAGGGCGCGCTTAATTTTGCTAAAATTGAATTTTGTTGAAGTGGCCTGAAAAATGACGTGCTTTCAAGAGGTTTTTTACAGGATTTAGAAGGTAAATGAGGGTAAAGTGGGAACAAAAAGGCGGAATGGGAACGAGGTGTTGTTTGCTTCGACTTTAATTTGAGGACAGATAAACTCAACGACATTAAGCTTACACTCATACTCCCGCAGTAGGTTTTTACCTGTGTCGCAGGAGGCATGGACGACACATATAACACATCACAATAACAACTATAACCCGAGTACAAATATTTTCACAATATATGCAGCGGCCGGGAATTGAATTCGGGACGCGTATTTCCATTTAAATGTTTAATAGGAGGCAGTACTACCTCGAAACACGCACCGTAAACGGGGGCCCGGGAGGCGAAGCCCCCCACTATGAAAAAGGCTATAGAAATCCAAAACGGAATGGGTTGGGTTAGGTTAGGTTCGTATTTTTTTACGTGGAAATAGGGACCCCGTGAGGCGGGGTTCCGTTGACATCTATGACAAAGTGTAGTTTTGTTGCATAATTGAATTGAAATTGAACATTTAGTTGCAATAATCAAGACAAGTATTGCCTCCTATTGAAAACGGAAATAAATACGCCAATCAGGGCCCATGCTCTTCGCAAACCCGTGCGCGATTGGGGGACTCGTGCCTTGAATTGAGCACGAGTTTGAAAAGAGAATTAGCGTAACAAACCCGTGCGTGTTTCGAGACATTACTGTCTCATATTGAACACGTAAACGGAAATCGCTTTGCAGGCAGTGTCGCTACCAACTAGGCTACAAGATCGTCTGAACATTAAATATTAAGCTTAAATAAGCTTTAAACTTAACAGTTATCACGTTGGCACCGCAAAATCACTCATAACTCCACAGTCAAGATACCCATCTTTTCCGGATTTCTTAGGAAATATGGGTTTTAAGTGTTGTATACGTTTTACAGGGGTTTTTTGGGGCATACGACAAACCGGGACTTGCGACCACCTGGATAGCTACTCACCCTCTGGATTGAGTCAACCGCCAAACGAATCGTCGTGTTCCGGCTGGGGGCTTCAGATCCAGTAACTTTAATTTTCTTCACTCTATCTTGGCCGGCAATGCATCAGTGATGTCTTTGGTGTCGCTTATTGTTAAGAATTTTAACAGGTAGATAAAGGTACAAAAGGTGATTGCTTATTTGTCAAAAAATTATGCTTTCCGTGAACAGCTTTATAACATAAGTATTTACTAAGAAACTAAACTGAACTATTAAGAAACCGCGCTCACGGTGAAGATTCTGTTAATAATCGCGGCATAAGGTCAGTTGTAGACCTCAGGCGAGTGAGTGTTACTGAGTTGTGACTTGTGACGCGTTCCCAAGATTTTTATATTACATAAATTAATTATACCACTATTGAGTCTCGACACCTACTTAAGATAAAAAAATCACACCAATATTTTTTTACATAATATACTATTATGCAGCAGCTAAAAAGTGTTATTCTTTCTAAACTCATCAAGTAATAAATGTAATATTATATTAAGACCACTGTATGCTTTCTGAAAATAACAAAATATAATAGTATTTTTATGAGTTATCTAATGACTAGCTGACCCGGCGAACTTCGTATCGCCTAAGAATGTAACAAATCAGAGATCATTAAAATCGGTACAGCCGTTCTTATTTCCGTGTCCTCCCTCTCACTCTCCCTCTCCCCCTCTCCCTCCCCCTTCCCCATCCCCCTCCTCCTCCCCCTCTCCCTCCCCCTTCCCCATCCCCCTCCTCCTCCCCCTCTCCCTCTCCCTCTCTCTCTTCCTCTCCCTCTCCCTCTCCCGCTCCCGCTCCCGCTCCCGCTCCCGCTCCCACTCCACTCCCCTCCCCTCCCCGTGTTACATAATCGGGATCCGCGGAACATGCGCGAACTGTCCGGCCGCGGGGCCGGTGATGATTGTACTACTCGTACAATCACGTTGTCACGTAGTTTCTTTACTACGTAATATCTTCCGAATGGAATGTCCGATTTGAGTAATTCAAAAAGTTATCTATAGGTATTGAAACAGTTTTGAATATGAAATGATTTATTTGGATAAGGATTAATACGAAGGTATGGTTTTCATGATCTGATTTTGGTCATCTTTTTTATTAACTTTTAAAATGTAAAAAGTGGTTATAGTGACATAACGACAATAGTTGGACATATAGTATCGCGAGGTTTTTTGTAGATATTGATATGTTCTATAATATTGTAGAACATTTTTTTGTTCTATCATCAATAGTTTGCGCAGCGTATGCGATGAAAGAAATTTTTAAGCAAATTTTTTCACACTTTGGTTCACGTTACTGATGTTTTAGCAAGGATCCCTAATTTTTTCTAGTAATAAATATAGCCTATGTTACTCATGAATAATGTAGCATTCTAATGGTGAAAGAATTTTGAAAATCGGTTCAGTAGTTTTTGAGTTTATTCGTTGCAAACATACAAAAATACAAAAATATAAAAATACAAAGCTTTCCTCTTTATAATATTATTAGTATTAGTATTAGTATAGATTTGTAAGTGTTTCAGGAATTAGCAATGTGCAAAAAAATAAAGCTAGTAAAAATCTGTAAGCTAGCGAAAAGTTCGAATTTCTAGCATTTCCGAAAAATAAATAAATACGAAAAGGTGTTTCGTCAGTCTCACAGACTAACGTTCGGGTATAGGAAGGTTCGAAGTACAATACTGCAATCAAAACCACTGTAAATTATGTTAATAATAATATTATCTGATGATAATTAACAGAGTAAAACGAGTTCTTTTACTCTTGTGTAAAAACTCAAAGCATGTTGTTGACGTGACTTTAAAATTTTTACCCATTTTTTCTAAAAACGCCAAAGATCATGTAGCTCAACTCGTCACGGTGAAACCAGTTCCGGGCACGTGTTATTAAGAGTCAAATACTAAGTGATAACTTTTAATGTGAAGTCAAGGAAATTTAATTTTCAACAAGTTCTGAGTATCTTAGTTAAACACACAAGCTCTGTGTTTCAAGGGAGTTTGTGATTATAATGACACTTTTAAATGTTAGAAGGAAACACTTATAGTAGGTATATTGGACTCGTAAGTAGGTACCTGTGTTAATTTAAGTGAATGTCACATGAAGTTTTGGGTTAATTTAATGGTTTAACGCCCCAACTCAGAGTCACTAACAGTTACTTAAATCGCTCTTTAGTAAAGAATCACCAAACAAATTCTGTACTAAGGAGCGATTTAAGTAACGTTAGTGACTCTGAGTCGGGACGTGTGTGTTCAAAATACACTAGTATGCCATTGTGGGAAGCAGTCGAACATGTAACAACCTTGTAACTTAACATCAGGATGATGATCGAATATCCAGAATTGCCCAAACATTCTATTATGGGAACTATTCCATTGCTGGACTTGCAATATACAGTGACGACAACTAGACATGGTTCACGAACATAACACTGCGTAGAATCTTCAGGAAGTGACTGAAAAAAATAATTTCTAAAAAGCACAAGATTTTGAAAATTAGCGGCATACTATCGTCGCAACACAGGTAATCAGTTATCTTTCTCGAGGGTTTTTGAACTAAATATTCCAATACTAGGACTTGTTACTAATTGATTCAATTTACTCTATTGGAGTATCGTGATGGAGTCTACAAACAAACTCAACTACGAGGAGAAGCCTGCGAATATGCACCGTCTCCGGGAGAAGCTCCTTCCGAAGACTAAGGAAATCTTAGTTTGCTGCTAATTGCTTGTAGTAAACGTATAAGAGGATTATATACCTAGTATTGGTATCAGAGTTGGACTTCGAGGAAGTAATATCGATGTTATGATACTCCAGAGAAAACTATAGTAAACTTTATGGGGTATATTTTAGGCATACATTCCCTGATATATTCTAATAGAAATAACATTTTGTACCATAAATTCTGCGAAAATTAAAAAATAAATCTACTAGACTTACTGCTAGAAAAATTAAAAATCATATTTTATAATATTAGGACCTGAAAATGCGTGTATCATTAGGCCGACAGAACATGAAATTAAACCACTCCATTGGGTTTCAAGTGTCCCGACGGCGTAAAAATTGGCTCGCGTGTTCACGGCGAGGAATTAAATTAACCTGAGTAATTACGATCGTGTGGGTTGCAGGGCTTACACTTCAGAATCGAGGAAACAACATGTATGAACTGTTAAACAAATTGCATATCAAATTGTTTATTCAACACACGAAATCCTACGTTTATGTAAATAGCAAACTACTTCTTGAAAAGTAAACATCAAGAAGAAAAACTAATTGAACAAATACTAAATGAACATCTACATATATTGTATATCAGGGAATTTTTATGAGTCTTTTAATTTCGTTTATAAATACAGGAGTTTTATTTTGTACGCAGTGATTATTAAGATAAAATGTGAGATTATATAGATACTTTCAGGCGGCCTTTGGGTAGAGTCAGAGATCAAAACAGGATACATCAAAAAGCTATAATATTGTACTGTAATGTGGTTTCAAATGATTAGCCTCCTAAAGGTATTTTTCTGTAATTGAAGAGTAGAATTTATCCTTTGAGTAGATTGGTAGTAATTACTAGTCCTGTTGGTCGCTAATGGATAGTAGATGGTAACTGGAATTCGATATAATCAATCTTACCATAATTCAGTGATGATAGTAATCTAAATCAATGCACTAAATTTACCCCAATATGCAGAAGTGGATGAGGATCCAGGGTTGCTCCATATAGAAGCCATAGTAGTAGGAAATTGGGGATTCTGGCTCACGGTCATTCAACGTAATCTAAGTTTTAGTTTTCAGTTTAAAGTGAATCGTTAGTCATCAACATTACAAGCCATGACTTAGGTACTGTTAAGCTACGCCACAGTCTACTCTATGGAATATACGTATGTGTGGACGTTTCCAAATTCATGCTGGTAATATTTGAACTTAATTTTGAAAATAACAAGAAGTTATTACTTACTATGTTGATGAGTTTAGTAACGATACCTAATTTCTAGAACTATTCAACATGTGGAAACAATAGATAAAGTTAAAGAATGCTTCATTTCCGAAGGTTGTTTGTCGCTAAACGTTACTCCTTAATATATTTTGTTAATTTATGATGATGGTGGTATAGACGCTTTCAGCAACATTGAACAAATAGCAACAAGTGGTCGCAAAAGTTATAGAATAGGTATAATTTTGCTGCATACTGTGGCTCCACACATTCTCAGTGCATTATGGTCCCAACTCCCAACACAAGAATATTAAAGATTCTTTGCTTTTCTTTGGGGGCGTCCATAAATTACGTGAGGTGTTTTTTTAAATTTTCTGTCCCTCCCTCCCCCCATGGTGAGATGTCGTGAGATTTTATTCAACCCCCTCCCCCATCCCCCAATCTCACGTGAGATTTTTCAAAATGTAGGTTTCTTACGTAAACGCGTTGGATTGTTATCGTGAAAAGAAAAAAAAATGCTTCGTGCTTTTATTTAGTGAATGATCTTAATCGTATTACGATTACGCTTAAGATTAAATCTTAAGCATATACAATCTGGATTAAATGGACCAAAATAGTATTTTTTTTTTTGTTTCAATCAGAAAAAAAATTGCGTGATATTTGCCGAGACCCCCCCTCTCTCCAACGTAAGATTAGATGAGATTTGACTCGACCCCCTCCCCCCCTAAAACATCTCACGTAATTTATGGACGCCCCCTTTGCCCAGATAATACAAAGGTATTCTATATATTCTAGAGAATAACAACGTTACTTTTAAATTAATAAATAAATTATTCTATTATATTTATATAGTTAACAATCCAATGATAGCAGAAGCAAAAATAACATGCATATTGCATAATGACGTGTATTGTATTGTGTATAAAATAGCTATCATGATTTTAAATACAATCAAGTACTTACCGTTTAAGATATGGGTTTTAAAATATAACTTTTGTAGGCAAATTCAACTTCTCAGTCAACCCTACGCGCTTGTCAAGTGGGCGGTTTAGACGGCTTGGCACTCCTCGGTGCGTGTTCAATGCGATTTGAGGGATTGTACCGTGTAAACAGGACAAATTGATAGCTTTAACTATAATCTGTACAGCGATTCGTTTATTGTAGGCTATCTAGGTATACTATTCAACGGCTGTCAAATCTGTACCAATAGATTGACTATTGAGGTACTCGTATGATCAGATACAGTCTAGTACAGATTAAGTTTCAAAGATCTTTTGTCTGATACAAAAGTGAATTCAGTTATTCCATCAATCTATCAACTTCCTCTGGATGTAGGCCTCCCCTAACTTTAGTCACTCTCACCGGTTCTTAGCTTAGACTCGGGGAGGGCGTCCTATACTCTTTTTTCTGGGTCATTTGAGGAACTTTCTACCCCAACGATTCTTGTTCTTTCGAGCTATGTAGCCAGTCCATTGCCACTTCAGCCAGCTTATTCTTTGAGCTATGTCGGTTACCCTCGTTTCATTACAAGATTTCTTGGTCTAAAGATTCTTGGCCATATCGATTGGTACCACGTGCAATGGATAGTAAGACAGCTGCTTCTACTAGAGATTGCTGGAGAACCTTACAAGTTACATAACGAAATCAATATAAAATTCATCGTATTCGTATAAAACGACAATAATATGAAAGAATATCCCTCTACCTGTTTTTCATCCATATTTCCATTAAATATAAACAAGCAAACGGGCAAATTGGCCTTTATCTTGTACACGTTGAACAGGTCACAAAAGGAAGTCGGACCGGAGCTATTTGAAAAATACTTCAACTTTAGTTTCAGACTTTATTGGAATCCTCGAGTACGTTTTGATATTTCTAAGGCTTCGTATTTACCTGTTTTATTCTCTATTAAATTCTTTCTGGTCTTGACGTTAGCAATACTACCACTAACATTTTGTTGTGAACATTTTTCTTTTATATCATGATGAAGGAGTTTCATTAATGGTATAATCAATTATTTTCCGTGGCTTTAACCCATTGGTGGCCCACTACTGAGCAGGGTCTCCTTCTTGAGGAGATCTATAGCATACCACCACGCTGCTCCAGTGCGGAGTGGTGAGTTAGTGGCCAATCCGAGACTCGAAAGTTCTCATGCCTCCCGAGGGCCTGAATATCTTACGACAACAACCAGGACCAACGTCTTTACGTGCTCTCAGAAGCACAGAAGTGCTCAAGATATTTTTGCCAATAGCGGTCACCCATCCAACTACGAACTGCATTCACTGTAGCCTTGTGCTGAAGAATCATGGAGTGTATAATACAATGGTTTCCGATTTGACAGCGAAAGCCCTCCGCAGTTACGTATGAAGGTGCTTAAACAAGTCTGCGTGAACCGCGATCGCTTACCAGAGCGAGCTGGATTGCGTCGGTGTGCACCGGTTTAAACCAGTTTAATCCGGTTACATTTTATTTCGATTCCCTTACTGCGGAGCCGGACAGGATTTTTGTTTCGCTGCAACGTTGATTGGGCTGATCTGTTTGGTTTTTAAATGAATTGATTCGGTTCTACGGTGGACTGTCTGCATTATGTGATTATACGTCCAATTGTAATAGGATTAAGGCTTAAAATACCGTATTGTGGCGATTCTGTTAACACTTTCGGTATTTAATTAGTGTCATTCATTACCCGGATGTAAATACAAATATTATTAAAATGTGGGCTGAAATTTAAATGCACTTTATTGCAATCATAGGATTTTTTATGAATAGTGTCGATTTACTTACTTCCTAACTATCAACACTGTTTTTCTATTGAAACAAATAGTTACTTTTTAACTTTTTGCATTTAGATACATAAAATACCATATATAAATTAATTTTATTATAGAATACCAATAATATCTATGTATTTCAACAAATTTTCTATTATTTCTACTCACAAAAGGCTCCCAGTCTTAAGAGAACACGAACAAAGGAATTACAATATAAATAGGTTGTACAACAATAAAAACGCTTCGATAACAAAAACGTTCTAGTAGCCTTTGGAAGTATAAGTATTATGGGGATGAAAAGTGGTCACTTTTCTCGTTATTAACCCATTCGTGTTAGCGACTGTCGTGAAATAAACCGCTTAAAAGTATTTCGTTTGTTTTCTTGTAAATCCAGTTGTCAAAAGAGTTCGCTCTAGTATTTGATCGTCAATTGTGACGCCTCTATTTAACAACTTTATTCTTTTAAAATACGAAAATAACACTACAACAACATAGCAATAACGCCGCAGAAAACATCAGCTAACCAACGCACACACCAGGAACAAATTGACTTTCCCTGGAATAATCAAGACACATCTTCAACGAATCTTCGCGTCCCCTTTTTTATCCCCGATATTTGTCGCCCCGATAATCCTCTGAAATTGGTTTACAACCATCCCCAATATTTCCACTTGCCTCTGAACCGGGGATAACAAGCCTATGTAGGGCGGGGGTAATAGGATATATGCATGCGTTCGCTGTTTGATAGAGTTTTGTATTGAATATGGATCAGGTTTGAGTGTTGTCAATTTATATGTAAACTCAATTAAAATATAAATATTATTTGCGTTAATCTAATATAAAAAATCTCGTGTCACGTGTGGTAGCACTCCCCCGAAAAGGCTTGACCGGTTTCTATGTTTTTTTTGTGTATATTTGGTAGATATGAAAATAGGGCGTAAAGTATGTTTCAAATCGTTAGGTGATTAGGGTATCTCTATCCGTTTACCGAGTCAGTGTATTATATTATAAGATTATTTGCTATGACGACTTTAGTTGAAAGAAAATTTCAGAAAAGGAAATTAAAAATAACTGTGGCTGCCGATTTTCTTTTTATTTTATTTTTGAAAGATTCTTTTTTATATAAACCACGATTTTGAAGCGCAGTTTATTTGTTTTATTTTTGTCTGAAATCTTTGTTTAATTAAAATTTCTAAATGAATTTTTTGTACAGACGTCAGTTTTAGTAAGAACCAAAAATGTGTGCTACACCCGGCACTGTTCACTTCGTAGACAGATAAAGTTCCTGCAATAAGAACTAGACTACAGGGTGTTCATCATAAATTTCATATATTATGTACATACATGACCCACGTTAAAGTAACCGATTTTTACAACAAATGACAATTAACTTTTAGGCGCTCCACCCACTGAAGACGCGTCCCGCCGCGGTGCGCAGAGCGACGGATAACACAACTGCGCGCGGGGCAATTTCCCGCGCGGTGCCGCGTCGGCAGTGTGTTGTGCTAGGCGTGATTTCTATATATTGACATAATTGCATACAATGGTAAAATCTGCCATCCCGCGCACCGCGACGGGGCGCGGTGCAGTGGGCGGAGCGCCTTAGTCTTACAATCTGTAATTCCAGTGAAGCCTAGCATTTTTCACCGTGGTAATTTACGAAGGTATGGAATTTGTTATTTTGTCACACTAAGGTAACAAGGCAATCAATTTGAAATCTCGTTCGCCGAACGCCAGACGTCGTTTGTCAAAGTCTCGTCTTAAAACGTTAGTGCTCAATTATTTTGAGGTAAATCGCGGCACACGTACAAACTGTCACAGGTACTGGATGATTTATTAGCGGTGATTCCGTATGAGAAATTAGTTTTTACAGCGTTGCTAGACTGTTCTGGAATGATATCCTTGGTTTGTTCTTGGATATTATAATTTTATTGATAGGCTTGCCTACACCAAAATTCAGTTATAAGGCGGGTGAACTCTATTAATTTCATCGCACACTCAAAGAACCGCCTTTGAGGACCTCAGTTAAGGAGGCCATACACGATCAAGTGTATTTGTCAAGTCTACAGTTTGACTTGTCTTTGCAGTTTGACTTGACGCGCCATCCAGTGTGCATGAGACAAATATATGGCAGATAGCTATACCGTGGCCATACACGATCAAGTATACTGGATGCCTCGTCAAGTACGCTTGAAGCTTCATCAAGTACCAAGTGTATCGTGTATGGCCTCCCTTATATAACTTTTTATGAAATATTTGAGTCATATCAGATTTACTTAAAATCACCCAACAAGATAAGATAAGATTTTTATAGATTTTTGATTTGATTTTTTTTTTTCATTTGATTGTTAAGTTGCGAACCATAAGCTCGTAACAGCAAAGATAATTATATCAAAAGTGTTGACAGACAAAAACGAATCAGGTGACCCGCTTATTAATTGACAGTTATGTAATCACAGTACCGAAACTCATCTTGCTTGAAGGCCTACAATACGACTTATCGATAACAATCTAACGATATAAGATCAACAGCTCAACGTGTCCACCAAAGTACGGAATCGCTCTAAAGTCTAACTAGCATCCATCCATCCTGACTTACTACAACGACATTTACAAAACATAACTTACGATCGACGACAACTCCGTACTACTACTCGTAGCTCTACGCTCACATGGGAATTAAGCACTTAACTATGCCCTTACAATGCTCCTGTTAAAGCCCTTTCACATAGAAGTCGTTAAGTATTTATGTTCCCCGACGCACCCAAATCTTTCCCCGGGTAGGGAAATCAAATCAATACCATAGGTAATACAATAAATTCGTTGTAACACCATTGGAAGATCGCGTGCCCCACACAGGAACGCGGCGTTGAATTAATACTAACAATTACTTGGGCCGCACGCACAAAAAACTGGACAAATTGCCACTGTGCGTGCCGGAATCTGATGTGGGCTGAGTGACAAGCTGAAGCGGTTTCAAATCTTCGCGAAGAGAATGAGATTTTACAAGTTTACTAAGTTAATACAATTATCATTACGTCATAACGAGGTATCCAGCTAAGCATAACGTATTAGCAAAACTTATAATTAGAAGTATTATGAATTTAATTTTAAAGCTTAAAAAAATAAAAATAAAAATAAAAAAAACTTTAAACTGTTGTGTGTATCCTAAAAGGCTTTGCTTTAGAAATCGCCATGTCCTTCCACCTACTTACTAATAACTTCAATCATAGGATGTCCTTAACTTTCAGACCTTCACCGCCAAAAGACATCAATTACTTAAACCTAATTGCTAATGTTGAAGCTAGCCGTATTCGTAATCTAATAGAGCACAATGTAGGACAACTACTTGAATGACCATTTTACACAAGGAATATAATAATACAGTGTACATCCACTGTATAAAAGCATATACTTTTTTCAATTTTAAACATAAAAACCCTGGAAAGGCCAGCATAATGGTCACAGCAAAGGAGAAAACAACAAGCAAAAACACAAAAAGAACAGTTTTAGAACAATGTAGTATTAAACGATGCATTGTTATCCTTGAGGACTTAAATAGCACAGTTTTGAAGAGGTAAGCACCTCCTAACCTGTTACGGTGAAACTGGGAAGTGCTATGTGCCTCTCCACCGTGGCGGAAAAGAATAAGGCGCCCCTCAAAATATTACAAAGAATCTTGCTTGCGGTTCTTTATTTTAGCAATAAAAGAACCGAATTTCTGTGTAATTCCACTTAGATGTATCACTTGTTTGTAGGTGTAATACCGTGTGAGTCATAAAATAGGGTTGAATTAAATATAGTAATAAAAAATCGTTAAGTTAGGTAAATAAATAATTTTACAAGGCATTATACATACAAAAAAAACTTAACATTTGATGTTTGTGTTATGTATTTATTTATCAATGTTAAATGCTAGCCTTATAGATACGTATAAGGTATAATTTATAATTGAAAATATCATAAACATTCTATAACACAAACATTACAGAACATTTTTGTATAATAAACTTCACAACTATCTCTTTTGCTGACAGTACATACGAATGGGAAACATAAAAGCTATAATTATAACCAATACGTGCCAATACGTACGGATTTAAACGATCGCCACACGCAGTATGGAGATTGCGGCGAAAGGCAATACCCGTCAATTGTTTCATTTGGACCACAGACCTTATTATACTTCGCAGAGCTTCAATTACATCAATTACATAATATTCATTATTGTCATGTTTATAATTTGCATATTTGATTTGTTCATTACCGTTATTTGCATGGTTAATCGGTCCAATCGTTCCAAAAAATTATGACTATAATGATATGACTACTCATAATAATAAATTATTAATTTTAAACAAAGTTATCCTCGTAAAATTGTAATACGTCATTAGTAACTACCAGTGTGGCGGCGTTTATTACAATTCGACGCCCCCGAGGAATAAAGCCGTAATCGATGGTTACCACTTTTTTAATGTTTTTAGGGTTCCGTAGCCAAATGGCAAAAAACGGAACCCTTATAGATTCGTCATGTCTGTCTGTCTGTCTGTCTGTCTGTCTGTCTGTCTGTCCGTCCGTCCGTATGTCACAGCCACTTTTTTCCGAAACTATAGGAATTATACTGTTGAAACTTGGTAAATAGATGTATTCTGTGAACCGCATTAAGATTTTCACACAAAAATAGAAAAAAAACAATAAATTTTGGGGGTTCCCCATACTTAGAACTGAAACTCAAAAATTTTTTTTTCATCAAACCCATACGTGTGGGGTATCTATGAATAGGTCTTCAAAAATGATATTGAGGTTTCTAATATCATTTTTTTCTAAACTGAATAGTTTGCGCGAGAGACACTTCCAAAGTGGTAAAATGTGTGTCCCCCCCCCCCCCCCCCGTAACTACTAAAATAAGAGAATGATAAAACTAATAAAAATATATGATGTACATTACCATGCAAACTTAAATTGGTTTGAACGAGATCTAGTAAGTAGTTTTTTTTAATACGTCATAAATCGTAAACCGCAATTTACCTCGATCAAAGTTACAACGAACTTCAAGAACTTTTATATTATGTTACTTGCTGCTACGGAACCCTTCATGGGCGATTCCGACTCGCACTTGGCCGCTTTTTTCATTTTTGGCGTCTACGAGTCAATATACACCTGCTAAATATTGTTTAGATTTTTATCTTTGAATTTCATAAAATTAGAGCCACTTTTATTTTTATTCTTCGGAAGTCATGTACAAATTATAGCCCATAATATAGTCGTAGCTTAGAATAATAACGCCTAGAAACCTATTGCGAGCACGAAAAACGCGCAACTAAAACTTAGCCATATGTGGCTAAGTTTGTTCCGCGAGCTGTCAGTGCTCATCGTCACGTTAAGTCGAACACAGCTCGCGAAAAATAATTCAAAATGACTGTCTGCACTATAAAGAAGTGGTCTAGCACATCAGACAAACAAAATAAAAGTGATCAAATTTCATTTCATAGGTAAATACTTACATTTTATAGATTTTCTGTATGTAAATCGACTAAAAACAAATAATTTGAAACACAAGAACCTATCACTACACAATGTTGCTAGTTGTGGGGGGAAAATAGCACACAATGTTTTTAGTTGGTTCTTAATGTTGAGTTTAAAGAAAGTTGGTAAGTATAATCCTACTAAAAATACAAAGATCTGTTTAATGCATTTTCACAAAAAGGATATGTACACAACGAAAAAAGGTTTGCGAAAAATACGCCGTGGTGCTGTGCCAGCAAAGGTACCTAAGGTCCTAGATATGTAAAATGCATTAGCTCATGTCAAGCTAACTGCTTGAGGATGGAGCGGCCTCCGGCTCCGCCGTTAAGTTGGTGTTTAGGTACTTAACAATGAAAAGGTAAAATTCAGGTAGCTATATCCTAGACTTCCTAGAGGTTAATTGTAAAACTATATTGTCAGCGATGTCAACTTATACATTATATATTATGAGAGATGTTGAATCAAAGCGAAAACTTTTTAAGAAACAGATACAATTACAGGGCTTTTAAATGGGAATGTATTGCTTTAATTTAAGAATGGTTAAATAAATACTAAATTTCAATAGGTATGTTAAACGTTTTTTTTATTATTGAAATCCTTATTCACCGATACTTCCTATATCATTTGATATCAAACAGGTTTTTATAGTAGTTGTCATATTTTTTTTAATCAGATTATAGTTTTGCGTCTCCTGCAACTAATTTTCGCGAAAAAATACAAACATCTACACAAATATGTTTTGCATAACATTTGTCTATGATTTTTTGGTTTGATAACGTTTTGTATAAATATTTCACGAAGTTGTTTCTCACAGAAGATGCGTCATAATGTGAATTTACACAATCATACAGGCATTTAAATTTAAACGCATTAAACGGCGGCATTCATCATTAGATTAATGTTTGATAAATTTGCTGTTATTTTAAAAACATGTAATATATTTATGAATATAATCATATTCATGTTATGTATTTAAAGATCATATCAAACACATGACAAATCATCGCATAACAAAGCAGCACGTTTTCCCATTTTTTGTGGGTAAACGCCCGATGATGGTAACACTGGAGCCATATATTTGTGTGCGTTAGAAGAGCGTAGATACATACAGCTCACGCACACAAGGATAATGAAATGGCACGCGTTTACGCTCATGTTTTGTTTCAGACGCTACTTCTAGGCGTTATTATTCTAAGAGTCGTAGTCACATATTACTGAACAACTATTAGTCTCTTTAGATCAGTAAGACGTTTATACCATTTTATTCCGGTAAAAAAATATGTAACAAGTTTCGGTAACACACTTTAACCACAAAACTCGGCGACTTTTAAACCGTTAACGTATATAACTATGTTATGATTGATATAAATTTCAGTTACATTTCAATACTTCAAAGATGAGTAATAACTTTGACCGGAACAAAATTGTAATAGTTAAATACATTTACAATTAATTCATAAAAGTACAATGAAAGTGTATCGTAAGTGATTAAAACTGTCGAAAGCTGAAGATGGTAAGTGGCGATAAAGTTTCACGGGAATAAAATTGTAATGTAAACTTACTTGATACATTTATTTACATTAATGCTGTCAATTTGGTATTAATTTACTGTTGTATTTGAACTATAATGTACAGTTATAAGGTGCTCCACCCACTGCACCGCGCCCCGTCGCGTAGCGCGGGATGGCAGATTTTACCATTGTATGCAAGTATCTCAATTTATATAGAAATCACGCCTAGCAAAACACACTGCCGACGCGGAAACGCGCGGGAAATCGCCCCGCGTGCAGTTGCGTTATCCGTCGCTCCGCGCACCGCGGCGGGACGCGTCTTCAGTGGGTGGAGCGCCTTAATGTTCTCATCTATACTAATAATAAAATTGAAAAGTTAAACTGTGATTTTAAAAATGATTTTTTCAAGTTGCAAATCGTTACTTGCACGATACCAACACCGAAAAATGAGTTTTTAAAAAATTTTCCTGTCTGTCTGTTTGTTTGTCTCCGCAAATCTCTGAAACCACTGAACAAATTTTAACACGACTTTTACGTAGATATTGAAAAGTCTTCAACTTAGTATTTAAGCTACTTTTTATGGTTCCACACCAAAGGGTTCCTTAGGGATATTTTGTATGGAAAAATAAAAAAATGTCAGCTGATTTGTTTGAAATTATAAAAAACGTTTTCTCCGTCCAAAAAGAGTAATACATGCATATCTTAGTTTTTACTTATATGACATGGAAAGACCATAAAATGCCTTTAAAGGTTATTTTTTTCATTAATTCAAATCCATATTACCGAGTGGATATCTGTTTTCTTATTTTGTTTTCGATAGCATGTTTTTTGCGTATCTATGTGCTCCAATATAATTTCAGCATTTTATTAATTACAACTTGGAAGTGGTGGAAAAACGCAAATTAATTATGTATGAGTAACCGATCGATTACTATCTTGACCACTAGATGGTGCTGTACATGCAAACCACTTTTTTACCTACAAATAAATAAAATTGAAGAGTCCGTCTGCGATTCCGAAATAACTCCATGTTTCATGTTGTAAATTCAGTTACTTGCACGATATCAAAACTGAAAAATAAGTTTTTGATAATTTTTGTTTGTCTGTTTCTTTATCGCCACTTATCTCTGTAAACACTGAAAGGATTTCAACAGGACTATCCTACGATATCGGGTCTTCAACTTAAATTGTAGGATATTTTTTGGGTTCCATAACAAAGCGAGAAAATAAAATATGAGTCGATTTGTTTAAACTTACAAAACCTTTTCTTCATTGATAATAAAATACATAACTTCACATACGTAAAGCGTATTGCGACGTGTTATGAAGCTTAGGATTGTTATTTGAAATAACTGTTTCGTGATTTTTTTTATGGAAATAGCCGACAAACAAGCTGACGTTCCACCTGATGGTAAGTGGCTATCGTCGCCCATGGACATCAGCAACACCAAAGACATCACTGATGAGTTGCCGGCCAAGAAAGAGGAAAGAAAAAGAAAGAAAGAACTGACTCTCAAGCCCTCAGCCGGAATACGACGAATCGTTTGGCGGCTGACTCATGCTCAAGGGTGGTAGCTATCCAGGAGAAACCCATGGAGAAATAATAATGGTAATAATGGTATTAATTAACAATTGTAATGCATAATATCCTTAGGAACATCGTGTTGAGAGTGCTGAGAGCTGAATTTTCTCATTTTATGTGAAGCAATATCTTCCCTTTGCCGAATTATTGGTTTGCCAAAACTACAATGTAATAAATGTGAAAATGTGTTGCCTCCTTTATTACCATTCACACATAACTCATTGAATTAACCTTAACTCTCTCGCACCGCTGAATCAATTTTGATGTGTTTGGGTATAGACATAGATTGTACGTTGGAGAAGGACTACTACTACTACTACTACTACTACTACTACTACTACTACTACTACTACTACTACTTACTACTTTTTTTAAAGTCTGGGTACCTATCATGTATGTAATGTGAAATACTGATGGATTAGTCATACGGCATCATAAAAACTATTTATTCAGTGTAATTTACTATGGGTTAAGCAGGAAACACAAACATTAGAAAATAATATCATGAAATAATAATAATAAGTAAAAGCAACCGGCCAAGTGCGAGCTAGGATTGTTGAACCTAACTTAACTATTTAGTGAAACCTAACGTAGCTGTGTAACGAAAAGATAAATGGAATTAAGAAACAAACATAACTTTGCCGTTGAAAAACTGTCGTCCCCATACATCAACATAGGCCCTAATCAAATTACCAAGTTTGCAAATAGGTGTAAAATCATGTTCTTTGTGATACCTACTTACAAAACAGTTTTTAGATTTTTTCTTTAACCTATGTTATACCTGAGACATTTCTTCTAGCCGAGTGTCTTTTGCTTGCGTTGACGACATAGAATATTGATCTTTTCACAGCTCCTAGAGATTGCAAATCTGAGAATTGGATATTAATTTTAATTGGTTACCTTCACGCGTTACTGCGAAAAAAGGTCTTGAGAAACAGACAAACAGAAGGGCAATGGAGTGAGTGATCTTATGGGAACCGTGTTTTTTTCTTTTGAGGTAAGGAACCCTAAAATATTGAAACGTTACGTGGTGTATTGACCTTTCATTGTAATGCCGTTCTAATGATCAATCATGCTGCTTTAAGAATATGTTCTGTAAGTTAACTAAAGTACCTACCTACTATTTTTGCCGAAGCGAAGCGAGGGCAACTGCTAGTATTAAATAAAGAAAATACACTAAATATAATTATATCTACTAATAGAAAATATTTATATTAAAATATTACACACAAAATAACTAATACTATACATAATGTACAAGGGACCTAAAAGTAAAAACCTTAAAAAATATAATTCAATAATTAAAATATATCATTATTAAAACGAGTCCCTTTAGGCAAGGTTCCGAAGATACTGGCAGCGTTCCCCCTTTGAATAGCAAGACTAAAATTCTTTGTCCGAGGTAGCTGCCAGCTCTTCGGTCTCCTGTGATGTCGACTAATTTTTTTGTTATTTCCTTAACATATATTATTACTGTTTTAGTATCTACAATTTTTTTTTTACATGAAATAAGTTAGTGCTTGACAACAATCCCACCTGATGGTAAGTGGCGATGAAGTCCAAGAGTGTGAACGCACATTCACTTGGAAGACTCGAAATATACACTGAACATTAAATAAACCCCTAAACCATTCTCGTTAAAGCATTATAAGTTTACCCAATACATTTTAAAATCCGGTCGAACAGTTTCGGTTAATACGTACCCCACAAAGGATTCTATTTTGAAATTCCGCGTAATGAAGATTAAAATTTTAAATACAGAGACCTTTTGTGCTTGAAACTCTGTCGGTATTATAAATCCCTTGTGTGGTACATTTATGTCTTCATTGCTCAAAACTCGGACATTTTTATTCGAGGCTACGCAAAATCTATAAGGGTTGACGAAAAAGCAGACGGGCCACCTAATGGAAAGTGGTCACCGTCAACTATGGACATGAGTAATACCAGAGGAATCGCCAATGCATCGCCGGCCCTGAAGGATAACTCATTTTACACCGTTTTTGAACAACCCTATGTCATAGAGTTCTGAGAATACCAATGGCAATATTTTTTTTTAATAATAATTTATGAATAACACAAACAGCTGAACACTCACTGGAATTTAACTGGGAACAGCATACACTTAACTAACGTATGTACTTACAATTATCTACAGACATCATTCAGAGACCAAGTAAAGCCAATTAAAAGAATTCCGGCTTTTTAATATAAATAGTTAACATTTATTTCGTCACAGGAACAAACCGCTCACTTCAACAAAATTACGAAGTTCACAAAACAGTAACAACATGATTAGAATATCTTTATAAACATTATAATAATTGGTATCTACATTCAAATGTATTTTAGTACAATTAAACTATTTTATTACATATTTTTATAGTTATCAATAAAAAAAAATCACACATTGTCTCTGCGGTGCATTGTTGAAACACGCTATTGTTTTTACTTTACCAGCTTATACTTTAGCAGTAAACAGATGAGATTAGGAAATTTCGTTTCTTTATCAAAAAGCGTATTTATTAGCTCAGCGGGATCCAACCGCGGGTTTTTCTGACGAGGGTCCGTAGGCCGAAAATCCTGATCCATGCCTAATTGAAAACCGGACCGACAAGTTTACTTGTGGCTCCGAATAATTGCATGTGGCGTGGGACAACGTTTTGCTGAAAATTGGACTTATGTCTGTTTGCGTTATACATGTGTGGGTTGTATCATAATAATCTAAATTTTACTAACAAAAAATAACCGACTTCAAAGTCTCAAAAACTACATAGTTGTCAGATCTCGTTCAAATTTATGTGAGAACACATGACAAGCACCTGCTTTCGATGAAAAAAATAATCATCGAAATCGGTTGGCGTAATATTTTTTTTTTTTTTTTTTTTTTTTTTTTATGCCTTAAGCAGGCAAACGAGCAGACGGGTCACCTGATGGTAAGTGATCACCGTCGCCCATGGACATTAGCAATATTGAGTTATTCGTCAATTTGTCGCGCACATCTTAACACAAATTTACGACTTATGTGGTTTTCTCATGGATGCCATTGTCAGATCTCAATAAAATTTATTTGGGACCACATGACAGCCACCAGCTTTCGATTAAAAAAAGAATCATCAAAATCGGTTCGCCCAGTCCAAAGTTCTGAGGTAACAAACATAAAAAATACAGTCGAATTGAGAACCTCCTCCTTTTTTGAAGTCGGTTAAAAATAGGGAAGAAAGACACTTGACCATGAGTTTTCATCACTATCGCTTTAGCCACGGCTTCGCTCGCGATTTACAGGATAACTCTGGGCTGAATTTTATGAAGATCCGTTCAATAGTTTTGCGTGAAAGAGACACATCCTCACAAAGAAACATATTTTTTATTTTTTTTATGCAAATAGGCAGCAAACGAGCTGACGATCCACCTGATGGTAAGTGGCTATCGTCGCCCATGGACATCAGCAACACCAGGCATCACTGATGCGTAGCCGGCAAAGAAAGAGAGAAGAAAAAGACAGAAAGAACTGGCTCTCAAGCCCCCAGCCGGAACACGACGATTCGTTTGGCGGCTGACTCATGCTCTAGGGTGGTAGTTATCCAGGCGAACCCCATGGAGAAAATAATAATAGTAATAATGGTATTGATTGAAAATTAAAATCTCATATAATTCCTCGAGGGGCTCTACCACCAGCGGGCCGGATTTAGTCGCCTCTTACAACACATCCATCTGGCGTGGGATTGGGGTTAGTATTCTAAGCTGCCCCAATACGGCTAAAAGACATTCTCAGAAATTTTCACATTTATTGTACAATGTTATAGCAGGATATTGAAGCACGCTGTATGAATTTATGTGTGTGCGAAGATGTGCGAAAACATACCCGAATCCACCTGCAAAAATATTGCATATTTAGAACCTATAAACACAATATTTACGATACCAAAAATAACATTTATAATTAAAACAAACAAAGTTACCTCTCAATCTAAACGAATATACCTTCTACCTTTCGAGGGTAAAAGCAACAGAGATAGGTAAGTTTGATAGGTACCTACATACATATTCTACTAAACATTGTTATTTTTAATGCTCCGTATTTAATAAAATTCCGTATGTAATAAAATACAACTTAGATGATCATTTTGTTGTTCTTCTTATCTGTCTGACTGCCTATCTGTCTGTCAACCCTCTTTTTCTCAGGAACGCATGAAGATAAGTCGAAATTAATATCTAATACTCAGGTCCACATTCCCTTGGATCTGAGAAAAAATTCTGAATGGTGGAGAAAGAACAATTTGACTACATCGTGTTCTTACTAAAATATTATAAAATTTTTTATTTACTCATTATTGACCACAATATATAATTACGGTACAATTGGCGAGCTTAATGCTTAATGCATTCTCTACCAGCTAACTATAAATATCGGTATAATTTCCAAACCAGATAAGTACTATAGCAATGGATTTCAACCTAACAAAATTACTTCAACAACGGTTAAAAATAATTTGATTACAAGAAATAGTATCAGTACATCGTTGGTGGCTGTTTGCTAGTAATCTACTGTAATTGGATTTTTGTGATCGCAATCGACCTGTGAAAACACGGCGCGGTCGTCACTGTATTTTTAGGTGTTGAGTATCGTTCAACTTATCGAATGGTTGGCAATCTATTAGACGACGAGTCGAGAACTGGGCATTGGACAAGACTAGAGTTTGATACACCGTTAGACGACTGTGAAAGATATGTAATGTAATAAGATGTCACCTGACAAAACAAAAACGAGATATTACAAAGGCCTAATAACTGTCATCTAACAATAACAACCGAAACCGAAGCTTGTGTAAATAAAATCACGAAAATTAAATTAAATCATCGTTTCACATTAAACTCATAAGTTATTATTACTAGCTAGAGTACAAGTGATATCGCAAGTCAGCTAGAATAGTAGGAACCTACATTTACTGATAAATATTAAATTTTAATATATTCCGAAAGTCCGTAGTTTTATAATGCATTCCGTAACAAAATTAAGTTATGTATTATTTAAACACTCTACACAGTAATGTTTTGTACAATAAACGTTGTCCCTATCTTTTTGCTTTGTTTCCACGGCCATTTATGGCCCTTTTAAGGCCAGCCAGCCATTATGGCTTTGTATTTTGTTTGACTTTTTGTCTGGATTATTATTTTTATATTTAATTAATAATTCTAAGTAATTACATTTTAACACGCTTTTATTTAAGTTTTTCTTTCCTAACTATGTAATTCGTAATAATTACCTAACCGTTTCAGTTGGGCATATCTGCTTAAAAATATAGGTTTTCTGCTTAAAAATATAGGAGGATTTCTTGTTTGCCTGATGACTACTATACTATAATACTGAGGACTAGAATATTTTTTACAACATATAACTAACGTTAACAATTTAAACACTGACCATTTTCTATCAATTTATCATTTAATAAACTGTTATCCCATATTATCTTTCTGGAAGATTTAAAGCAATAAGTAAATTTTTATGAAGAAGAATTTATATCTGGACGCTTCTTTCAGACATTTTTGCACACGGGCATTATTTGTGTGAACGCTGGCAATTTGGAGATTGAATCCGTCGAGTCGATCATTTGTAAACGAACGCGCGGGAAATAGATAATGGCGATTCGTCGGGAATGGACGAACGCTGTCTCAATTGGCTATCTGTAGTTCGGGAGAATTCAGCTGAAATTATTTAGAAGATATACTTTATAGATTCAAATAAGATATTAGTACGATACGAGCTGTAGAAGATTATATGTATAGTGTGACCTAGTTTGTTTCTATGATTTTTTGACATGGAAGTATTGTTAGGTATATAATTTGAGGTTTAGTATATTACGCCTATGAGTTTGTTGACACACCAATGTATATGTGGAAAAAGGGATATATTCTATGGTGTTGGCTATTCAATAATATTCCTTTTAATTTGCTTCATGATATATTTCCAGTTATCCTAGCGTTCACATCATTAACAATCTCTACCACTCCGTGATCAATAGCAGAATCCCTTAAAATGTCCTACGTATGTTCCAAATAGATTGATTCTTTATTCTAAATATTTAGTTTTTCGTCATGACTCTATTTTGTATGACAGCAGCTGCATCGGCCAGTCGTTGTAAGACAAAAGAGGTCGCTTGCCGACATATAAATAACACGGTTATGAAACGAATGACCGTTGATTTATCGAGACGTGAGAAAGGGAATAAGAATGTTACAAGAATAGCTACTGACAGATAAATACAGATGACATGATACATGATAATGACAGAAAAAAATACGCCACGCTTTCAATTCTTAAATGAATAATAAAATAGGATAACATTGAAGTTAAAGTGAGGAATGAATAAATGATGACATAACACCCAAAGTGTCAACAAAAAAGGAATTCAATAAAAATCTTTCACATGTCCAACGTGACGGTATAATTTCTGTCACAGACTAACAGCAATGCGTTAAACTATTGAATATTTATGCATCAAGTATTTTGACGATACATACCTTAACACCAGGGGTCTTGGTGTATATTAGGTTGCTTGTAAGCCGAGACATGGATCTATGAACCAGTTTACACGTAGGCGGATACTCCTATAATTTACTTGTAGTGCAAGTGCGTTCCTGCTTCGGAATATGAAAAATCTGAATAGTTACAGTGATTACTTTTTACAATCCCTGTGTAATAATATTTACCAATTTATCCTCATAATTATAAGAGAAGGCCAGGATTAGATATAGGTACTCCACCATTTTACATCGTTAGTGATAAAGAAATTATTTATAAATAAAAAAGAAAACTTATACTGTATGAAGGACTCTAATTTCCTAAGTGTCCAAGTTTCTAGGAAAATAAGTATCCTATATCTTATTCTAGATCATGGTCTATCTGTGTGCTTAATTTCATGAAGATTTGTTCAATAGTTTTTACGCGAAAAGCAACAAACATCCATTCGTAAAAGTTATCTTCGCTCCTTATTTTACACTTACATTTTAGTAACAGAAACAGTGTTTTCCTCAATGATAAAGCCACAGTAAGAATTATATATTTGTACAGTGATAAAGCTTTAATGAAGGTGAAAATTCATTTAATTTATATGGAGCTACAATACGTAGCACATTAAAATATTGCACACACAAAGTAGGTATACAGAAAATTTCTGACTTATCTGCCAATCAACTATACTTTATATTTAAAGTTACAATACTTACATTATTTGTTAGTAGGTAATTTTATTTTAAATAAATTGAAAGTACCAAATGAATAAATAACTCAACGAAAATCTTCCAATTTAACAATATTCTTCACACTTCAATCATCTTGTTTTTTTATTTCAATCATTTCTATTACTTCCATAATAGTAAGAGAAAGATCTTGTAATATAACAATAAGGGTTACAATAGTTATTCCTACCTACAGCATTGTTTGGAAACATGAAAGGAAAGAGGAACATTGTTTTAGCCAATTTCATCAATCACATATCGACGTGACATGAGCTTTTGTGTTTCTCTTTTCGATTTTTTATTTTAACAAAATATCATTCTGTTTATTGTAAAAGAAAAAATTTGTATATTTATTTCTACGAGGCTTTAGCACAGAAGTTATTAAACGTGTATAGGTTTATGATTTTCTTTGTTTAGGTTCCAGGATTTCAACATTTGGTATCTATAGTTATCTACTAATCGTTATTAGGTAGGTAGATCTGCTTGTCTTTAGCAGTACATTTTGCCTCCTAGATAAGAAAACTACGATGGGATTGAATCTGTATTATTAAATTGTATCTATAATACCTGCTTAAATGTCAGAATTTACACATTTTAATAAATTCAAGGCTTTCAAAAACTAGGACACAGAAAAAAACTAGATCAAAATCGGTAAATCCATTTGAGACCTACGATGCCACAGATAGACATATAGATCCACAGATACACAGACACACAAGGACACGTCAAACTTATAACTCTTCTAAATATGAGAAATCGTGAAGCGCCTAGAAAAAATCAATAGCAATATTTTGAAGCGGGTATCATTAATTGTACACTATGCTAGACCGGATGGCTTGCTATTTATAATTAAAAGACATTCTCAGTACTCCTAAAGCATAATATTTTTTTACATATCATACAACATTTAAGTGTTAGTTTTAATTGTTTCTAGTACATCTTTTACACACAGAGTCCTTTGGACTTTGTATGGTTCCTCTCCCTAGCCCGCAGGCGGCACGACCCTCTAATTAATGTGTGCCGATTTGGGCGTAACATGATTTGAATCGTTCTTCCGTTGGCTTAAATTCGATTGAACACAAATGCCTACAAAGATATAAAAATAGATAGCGAGTGTAGACCAGGATAACAGGAAAAATTACAACAATTGTGATTCCCTATTGATTCCATATCAAAGCATTAGCTGTGGTGAAGTCTACTCAATATCTTGCTGTTTTTAGCTCGTTTCTATCAAAATACTATAACATTATTCAAATCGATGCTATGCATCGTAATTGAAATTTAAACGCACTAAGGTCAGGTAACAATAGAATTAAATGATGTGAATGGCAAAATGCTGAAGCAGATGAGTCTGTTGATGACTCAACAACGTCATTAATGATCTTCTTTATGTTCATGTAGCAGTATTTCATGAACACCAAATTTAATACATATAATATCATTGATGAACGTCTCTTCACTAAACTTTTATGACACATGTACTATCAATAATGTTCAATGGAGGGGCGTTCATTAAATTGAAGGATTTCTACCTAAAATATAATCGTTGAGTCGTTGCCATGACAACAGGCCCTTCAAAGTTTCTCAGTTTGTTTCAAAAAGAACAAGAAACATAGCCGCGTGACATCAAGCTACAGAAACAAGACACCTTCAACTGTTCGTTAAAGCAGTTACAAACTCTTTCTTACAATACAAGTTTAAAAGAACTTTTAACTAACGACTGTTCACCCTTCACGGAAGTATTGTCTTTACGATACTTTTTTAGAAATAAAACGAGATAACAATTTTATTTGTCTACGTTGTCAACTTAATTCATTAATGAGAAATGGGTACTTGAAGTTTGGTTGGGTTGACGATAAAACTTGTTTACAAATTATAAAAGATTAATTGGTCAATTTAACGACCAAGTCTTTTCTTTATTTTCTTTAGTGTGATGCTAATGTGCTGCCACACCAGTAAACATTTAAAATAATTTTGTTGTAAGTACCTTAATTGTAGGTTGTCTTTGTTGTTCCTGAAAGAACCGAAGTCCCTGAAAGAGAAAATTCTGAGCTAATAAATGATAAGTAATGTTTTAAGACCTTTTAAAACAGCAGTATTTTATAACCATTACAATCGTGTCATCCAATTAAGAAACGGCCGGTATCTGACTTCAAATGAAACCGTATTTACTTCAATACCAGTCATAAAACAGTTCTCCGCTCTACTCAATATTCATAGGCATTAGGACTTTTCCATAAATACTTTGCGCATAGTGTTACGAATTCCATAAACAAAGCGTATTCACGAAGGAAAACATAGTTGAACGCTTTCAACCCATTTCCATCTGAAACTAGCGCACGCAATACACGAACGAAACTGAATGCGGAGCAAAGTTTCCGAACGAAAGCTTCTGATCATATTCAGAGGCGTGAGTTGCTGCTTAAATGCCTAAAGTTATAGGGCTGTCAAAAGGTGCAGTTGTCATGGTCGAAAAAGTCTTATCGCCTCTCTCATGGTACTTTTTTATGGAGATAGCCGGCAAAAGAGCTGACAAGCCACCTGATGGTAAGTAGCTATCGTCACCTCAGGACATCAGCAATACGAAAGGCATCAATGATGCGTTGCCGGCCAAAAACTAGGTACTGTAGACAACTGTATGGTTATTCGATTCTATTGCCATCTTATTCATTGTCATAGTTTGCTAATATTTAAAAATTTAATATTCTTTCACTATTGTTTCTTGATGTATAATTATTTTATTATTGACTTAAACTATTATTGTATGCCCATATGTGGCAGGGATATAACGGACAATTTACCTATAAATAACATACTTACCTGAGTACCTATATTCCACAATAAATTGATTTGATTTGCTTATAACTCTTCGAATCTTCCGAACTTCCGAAGTAGTAAGTTTATCGACTGCTAACATAACCGTGGAGTTTTAATAAATATGTATATCCATGTCAAATTACAGCTTTCTAGCAGTAAGTATCTCGGCGCTTTGTTTCGGACAGACGAATGGACGGACGGACAGAAGGACGGACGGACGGACATAAAATTCCGGTTTTACTTCGGAACCCTAAAAAGCGTCATAATACCTACGTTTGGTACACTTATTTATTTATTTATTTATAAACTTTATTGCAAAACCTACTAGCTAGGTCTACAAAGGGCGAACTTAATGCCATAGGGCATTCTCTCCCAGTCAACCCATGGTGTAGGTGAGAGGTTGTGGTAGGTGGTAACAATAATTATTAAACAAAGGTGCAATATGACAATAATAATACATAATAATAAAAAATAATATGTATACTTAACTATAAATTAATTATTTTAATAGAATACTTATATAACTTTAATTTATATACTACTATATACTAATATAATAATAATAATATACTAATAAATATCATAATCTCGTTTTTAAACGAAAACCTTAATGAATCTCTAAAGAACAGCAGAGGATTTAAGATAATGATCTTTGACCAATCTCTTAAAGGTCTCTTTAGTGGGGGCTTTCCTAATCTCCAAGGGCAGTGCGTTCCAGAGTAGTGTCGCCTGAAAAGTAAAGGAGTAATTGTAGAAACAGGTTTTAGAAGATGGTATTTCCAATTTAAGAAGTACAGAGGAGCGAGGTACTCTATCGTGGGAATCACGAAGATAATGAAAATTGCTTTTAAGGTATGAAGGGGTGTTAGGATCGTTAAGAATAGAGTACAGCAATAGAAGAATCCTAGAATTACGCCTTTGACGAATGTTGAGCCATTTTAGCTGCTGTCGGGACTGGGAGATGTGGTCAAATTTACGTAAACCAAAAACATAGCGGATGCAATTGTTAAGAAGGCGTTCTAGTTTATTAAGAAGTTCCTCTGTTAGGTCAGGGTAGCATACATCACCGTAATCAATGATGGGTAATACAAGAGTGTGGACAAGCATAAGCTTAGTCCTCTGAGGCAGGAAGTGTTTAAGTCGATTGAGGGCGTGCAGCGTGGCTACCACCTTGCGGCTGGTTTCCGCAATTTGTGTTCTCCAACTAAAAGCACGATCAATGTAAAGGCCGAGGTTCTTTACCAAATTACTAAGAGGTATCATGGAGCCATTGTAGTATATAGGAGGCACGGTGGTAACCTTAGCAAGTAGTCCTGAGCTTCCCACCAAGATTGCTTGGCATTTGTTAGGGTTAACTGTTACTCCGTAAGAGGTGGACCAATCTTTGAGAGCATTTAGGTTTGCGTTTATTTCATCGATGGCGGTGTGAAGGTTATCGACGCTAGTATGTACGTAAAGTTGTAAATCGTCAGCATACAGATGATACGGACAGTTGAGAAGTGCAGTGAGAGAGTTTATAAAGATAGAAAATAAAACAGGAGAGAGAATGCCGCCTTGCGGCACGCCAGTTAGTAGGTCTACCCAGTTCGAGGACAAATTGCCTAAACGGACTGACTGCTGGCGGCCGCGAAGATAAGACGAGAACCAGTCCAAGGCTGTTGGTGAAAAGTTTAGGTGGTTTAGAATAGCAAGTAGGATATCATGGTCCACTGTGTTGAAGGCGTTTGAAAAGTCAACAAGCACTACTACCGAGAGACATCTGTTGTCCATGGCACGTCTGAGGTCATCCGTCACCTTAACAAGTGCGGTAGTAGTGCTATGGCCAGGACGGAACCCCGATTGATATTCACTCAGCAGGTTATATTGAGATAAAAAGGACGAGACCTGCTTATGTACGCAGGCTTCGAGAATTTTTGAGAGGAATGGGAGAATAGAAATGGGACGAAGGTGATTAGGTAAGGTGGGATTTTGGGTTTTCGGAATTGGGTGGACGTAAGCTTTTTTCCAGATGGAAGGATACTCCCCAGAGGACAGTGAAAAATTAACAAGATGCGTAATTGTGGGGAGTAAGTCGTCTAAAATCATGTAAATCATGTCTCTGCTCACATCATCACAACCTACTGCCTTGGACTTGATTGCTAAAATCGTCTTTTTTACTTCGTCAAGATCAACAGAGGAGAATTCAAAACAGGGCGATGAGAGAGGTACCGATGACGCAATGGAAGAAATGGTGTCAGCACGGATTGTTGGGTCCAGGACAGGTGTGGTCGCGAAATGATGATTAATAACACCTAATGAGAGAGATGGACCAAAATCCGCCACTAATGGCTCTCTTACACCCAGAGTTCTTAAGAATTTCCACACGTTCGCGGGAGAAGAATTGGAAATATTATCATGGATGTATCGGCGTTTTGCTGAACGTATCATCTGGTTGCAACGATTTCTAGCTGTTTTGAATGATATCCAGTTCTGTTCAGTACGCTCTTTCTTATATAGTCTGAATGCTTTATTGCGGCGGGTCATTGCCATGCGCACACCCTCAGTCATCCACGGGGCAGGAAGACGTCTCAGCCTGACTCTGTGAACCGGCGCATGGACGTCATACAATGTCGTAACAGCTGTGTTGAAAAGTTTTATCTTGTCATCCATTGTAGGCGCCTCTATCACCAATCCCAAAGCCATGCCAGAAGCATCCACCCTTAAATTATCAATATTTATAGTAGAGAGGCTACGTAATTGTAAAACTGTTGGGCTGTATTTAGGGGGTTTTAATTTATATGAAAGATAAATAAGATCGTGCCGAGAGAACCCGGACGCAGATAACTGACCATATGCCGTCACACGGTCAGGTGATGCGGTAAGGATGAGATCAATCCATGAATCCTCAGTATCAAAATTATGGTGAGTTGCAGATAACGAAAGAATAGAGAGATTCACAGACTCCACCATAGATCGAAGTTTCTTAGCCCGAGAGGAATTTTTTAACAAGTCGGTGTTAAAATCACCCATGATCACGTAATGCGCATACGAAGACCCAATATTATCGAAAACTGTTTCTAGGCTTGAAAAATAATCGACGGAGGGAGGACAGTACACTACACCCAGAACGGCCCTGTTACCTTTAATATCCAGCTCCAGGAACAAGTACTCAGGGGCAGCAGAATAGTGTGAAGGGGACTGCAAAATGGTCTTGTAGGGTATGGAAGAACGTAAATAGGTTCTTAGTAGGCATGATTATAATATTTTGTAAGTGGCACTTCTGCGCATGTATATTCACGATGAAAACCATGTATCGGCAACTCAAAATGAGAATTCAATTTCGCGAACACCTGAAAAAGGTGGAACAATGATATTGCGATTTTTAATCGCGAACGCTTAATTCCTTTGCGATTAATGCTCAATGAATTGCAATTGTTACCGAGTTTGTAACTGAACGCCGAATTAATACGTATTGTGTTCGGCTACATTTTCCAGTGCAGAATTTATTTAACTATATTTTTTTATAATATTTATACTCTATCATCGTCCATAATGTTGTTGTACATTACTTTTATGTAATCATTCCTTTTGTTTCTATCGTGGTTGCAGTGTTTTCGTATCGATGATGATTCTAATGATGATGATGATTCTAATGTCTAAAAAATATAAATACTTTATCACAAAAAAGATTATATTATTATCTTGTTTAATCTCCAATACACACAGCTTATAAATTCCCCTAGAGATATAAAACGTTTTATATTCCACTCCTACGCTAAACTCTTATTAGGACGATAAAAACCGACAATTAGAGGTCTCCGGCATACGATTACCGTGATTTATGCGTTTAGCACCGCGATCGCGACCTTAGGAATTTGGGAGGAAGATTTAAATATGTCTGCATTTACCTTTACAGCTTCTTGTGCAGTTTCTGCATCATCGGCTAGTTGCTGTTATCTGATCTGTAACTTTGTAATTAAATGGCTATATATCTATATCATATAGTATTAAAACAAATGAAAAACCGCAGTATAAAAAGTTATAACATTTTTACCTCAGAAATATTTATTTAATTAGAAAAATAATTACATTATGTCGTCTTAAAATATGAACATTAAAGCTTTATAACTTTATTTTGTGTAATAAATAAATAACAAAGATAACAATGAGTGTTCTAAGTATACCACTACTTTTGTAACTTTTAAACACGGTATGTTCACAACAAAAGGAAGGTAGACGCTAAATTGTAATTTGATACAACCCGCTACCTCTTATTACAAAATACGCCGGCAACAAAAGTAGAGCATCCTCAGTGTGCTCGACTCGAGATGCTTTTTAAACATTTCCCGTTGCATTATTGAGAGTGCCGACAGCGCTATCGATTGTTTGGCCAAAGATTATGATCACAGATAAAATAACCCTTTTAGAACCGTTTGCATGCTCTGCCAAGTTCTCGAGTACTTGTACTGATATAATAATGCCGATGGGACAGAACTATTGTATTTTATGCAGGTTGTATCGGTTTAAAAGTCGTCTTTCTTGAGTTTTATTATTGTATTGAGAAAAACGAAAAGAATATTCATGGCATGACCATCCTGTAAGTTACTATGTCACACACACACACACATGCGTACATTCCTTTGAGATTATAGTCACATGGCGAGGAATGTCTTAAAAATTATGAGTAGGTATGTAGGCAAAGGTCCTCGAATGGAGACCACGCCTCGGTAAAAGGAGCACAGGACGCCCCCCGACCAGGTGCACCGACGACCTGAAGAAGACAGCGGGTATCCGCTGGATTCATAAGGCTCAGGATCGGTCTGAGTGGCGTATATTAAGGGAGGCAGTGGACCTCAAAAGGCTGATGGATGGATGGGTGGATGGATGGGGTTCCAATTTATCTTCACCGGAATGCAAATATTCTTTCTACTTTATACTGCGTACTGTTCAATCCTACAACACCCATTTATCTCAAAGAACGCTTTCACTTTAATTAAATTCTAATCATATGACCACACGCTCCGACCTTCTTACAATCTCTCTCTTCTTTCTCCTTCTTACTTCTCTTCTTTTTATTATAAATCCTTTTCTGTTCAGGAATTTTGCCTGTGGAATACAATATACATTTGTTCATTTTAAAATAAGTTTGGATACGAAAAAATCTTGTTACACATCATAATTCACTTTTGCTTTAAATTATTAAACTTGCTTGATGTTTTAGAGTGCCTCGTTTAGAGTACCCGTTCTGTTCCCAAACGATTCTTTGCCAATAAAGACAGAGTCTAGTGGGAAGCGAGTGTCTCGATAATATAAACTTTTGGGTTTTCCGGGTTTTATTTCGAGGTTTGCTCAAAGCGTCCACAGAGGAGATCTTATGTGATTTCAGCGGAACTAACTGTTGCCATTCGTAACACTGCGGAATAAACACACTTCAGGTGCTATATTGGACTTGCTGGGAATTTTTGATAGGTGGTAAAATATTTTACAGTTTACCTGAGGCGGTCTCTCAGCCAACGAATTCTGCCTCAAGGCAGTATGAACCGTATGCATCGAGGATGCTTTCAGAAATTTTATATGAAGCCGAGTGGGGGTAAATTATTTGATCGGGGTTCATAGTCTGGATAATCGCGAATCCGTATAAGTGAGGGCCGGATAATCGAGTTTCTAATGTATGTGTCTCTTTTGTTCGTTTGTCGGCCATTTACATAAAAATATGTATGTATTATTAATATAAAAGCAACAAAAATCTGTTTTAAACGTACAGGCAATTTAGAACGACGACTTATTTCTTACAAAAACCGTTGGATTCAGAATCAAAAATATAGGACCGTATTATTAATATTGGAAGGCAGATGTCGTAAAGAA
This sequence comes from Thymelicus sylvestris, assembly GCA_911387775.1. NCBI lineage: Eukaryota > Metazoa > Arthropoda > Insecta > Lepidoptera > Hesperiidae > Thymelicus > Thymelicus sylvestris. The sequence continues at coordinate 14,000,988 of OU426905.1, read as the reverse complement.
AATATTTTCAAGAGTATCGTAATAAAATACCTGGTATTCTTTGATCATTGTTTATAAGCCCGAATAGATTATCACGAAACTGGCAGGTGATCGCCTGTTTTACGAGTGTGTTATTTTATAGAAATATTTGCTTTACGAAGCAGCGCGGCGCGGCGCTAGCCCAGTGTTTACGCTAGCTCTATTGCTACAAAACAAACCTTTATATTCTATTACAAAAGGATTAAATTCAATATTGCACAGCAGTATATTTTTTCTTCATCTACGCTGATGAATGTTGTAAAAATTGTTTGTTTATTAGCTAAGTTTTGAATAAGTGGATTACAGCGGTGTTTGGATCGTGTTATTATTTTAAACTGTAGCTATGTAGGTACAAATTATGATAATTTATTCGATTATTTTAGTTCTTATTTATGCAAATTCACACTTCACACTCATAGCCCCATACTAGGATTCCCTGTGTCGTGGGTGCCATGGACAACACACTAGACAAGTACATTCACAACCAGACCGAGAACGACCGAGTTGTCTATAGTTAATTTATTAAAAGAACGGACGTTCATGACACCAAAGGCATGACACAGAGGTAGGTGGCCTAGATGGATGCAAGAGGCCCTCTAATGATATAGGTATAAGTACTCTGGCATTCGAATCAAATACATATTTAAAATTAAAAATAATCTCTGACTCATAAAAAGTGTCTAAAGTGTTAGTTAGTAGATTGCCAGTAGATCGTAATTCAGAAGATACCTGATCTCAGCTGAAAGCAATGGCTAGAGACGTCAATAAATTACCTAATATTACCAGTTGGCTGGAGTTAACCGTAACATATGCAAGAATTACCCTTAACACTGTTACATGAATTAATGATGTGTCGTCTGACAAACTTATCATTTATTATGCGCGATCTCACTTTCTCATAAATTATGGTGTCATTTAACTTTACGGCCACGAAACAAGCGACGTTTTGTAACAAATAAATGTTATTTAATTAATTTTTTAAGTTTTTTTAGGATTAAGAAATGTTTACATCAATCTAAGTGCCGAATTAAATAACCAAAGAGACAATTAAAACCAGGTCATCCGGTCCTGTAAAACCCAATTTATTCTGGACAATGATGAAAAGTTTAATGTGAAGGACATCCATAGTGGCCTATCTGCTTTATTTTTGGCTATTCGAATAAAATCTAACTATCGCGTTTGCCTATCTTCCATCTAATACCTTTAAACGAGCAATTCTTTATATCATAAACTGAGTCGCAGAAACGGCTCCAACAATTTTCATGAAACATTGTATGCAGGGGGTTTCGGGGGCGACAAATCGATCTATCCGTGTCTAGTCGTTTTATCCGTGTTTTCAAGCAATAAAAAAATGCTACAATAGACTCTCCCTGACATCTATTGGCGAGTAGCAACACTAAAGCTACTTCAATAGATGGCGTTGAATTACAAAAAAAAAAAAACCGAGCAAAGCTCGGTCATCTGGGTACTGTTTCATTATGTTGCTTGCATGCAATAGTCAAATGAAGGACGTGGACAGTAGGTCTTAGCTAGCTACAATAATACGTCGTACGTCCTTCCTACAGGGTCATCAAAAAATAATTAAAATATTATCATTGTAGATACTTGTACTCAGTTACTAGAGGGCCATAAATGTGTTTATTTATTTATTTTCTTTATTAGGCACGCCAACAGCATAATATACATACATTCAACTTAGGGGTAACAATTATAAGCTGATACAATTCCAGGTATATATGCCAATAACAGGCTTGCACAACATTCTCGTAATCTGGATGACACATTAATGCGCTAAGAACGATAAAGAAATAAATTCATATATAGAACTAAAAAAAAAACAAACAAAAAACTGACAATAAACCATGTAACCATGTTGGAACCATGTAACTGAAATATGTATAATGCTCAATATTTTTAGATACAACCTGAACTACAGTTTAACGCTGTGTAACGCTTTTTTCATGGCCTCTATACAAAAGAAAGCTGGGATGACGCTTCGTTTCTTGAATCCCGTCTGATTAATTATTAACACGTCAATTAATAGAGCGTTTAGCTAACTTGACCGTTAATTGATTGGTGTTAGCCGTCGGCACCGTCGGCAACGCCGGTCGACTGGTTAAGAAGGGTTAAACGGTTTTTAATTTATGTACATAAGGAGGATTGAATGTTGGATTGATTTGAGTTGGTTGATTGAAGGTTGGATTTTAATGATGTGAAATTGCGAAAACTGTGTGTGTGTGGTTTGATTTGTAAAACGTTATGGATGGATGAATGGATGATGAAATGAAATTAAATGAAAACAGTTTATGGTACTTAATAAGATATGCTGTTAATTTTGACACAGCATTTTCGTCCAATTAGATAACGGTGATGAAGAAATATTATGGTGATGTAGTTGATGTATTACAGAACTGTACTTAGGTATAAAATAAATGTAAAGTATATATAGCTTATTTTCCGATTTATGTACGTTGAATATTATATAAAACGCTTAAATAGATTGGAGGTGGACTCATGATTTTAAATGTAAAATACACTTCTTTTTAATGGTAACAGTAACAAGCAATATATTTAACGGTTATCACTAATAAATTCGATAGTTATCGCTGTTTTCAAAGATAAGTCAATTACGGTTAACTTATTTAATAGACGGAAGCCGTTAGTAACCTTACTTCCCACTCAGATAACTAAGTCGACTCAAAATAAAGTTACTGATAAATAACGAACTAACAAGGTTACTGCCACCCTTTACAGTTACTGCACCACTTTTAACTTGCGGCGATAGAAAAATTAACGATTTTCTTAAAAGTTTCAGTAGTTATTGGTGTCAGTCCGATTCTCGAAAGTCAATCGCATAGATATTTTAAGTGATATTTTTGTAAGGAGTCCGATTATAAAAGTAAATGTTAAAAGTTTTGATGATAGTCCTGGGTTTAGAATAAATAAAAATACTTGGTCATACATAATATTTAAAAATATAGTAAATCACACACTGCTGTTTTGGACGCAGCAAAATGGAAAGCAGAATAAACATACGAAATAAGGAATTATTATTATTATTCCACATTGTCCATATTGTGGGTAAACGGGTATATAAAATCATATGGCAATAGTTTTATACCTCCTCATTTCTATTAAAATGTATAAATAACCATAAAGTACATTTTCGGCTTTTCCCATACAAAACTTTTTAGCGTAGTAGCATACGTCGTATACCTAGTAGATATTTACATAAAACTGTTGTAAGCAAATAGCGGAAATTAATATGAAGGTGCAACAAAGTAAACGCTAGCCGCTACACTATAAGAGCAACAAACTTGTTGTATATAAAATTGTTATCAATTTTAACGGGCAATAAAGTCCGTATACGAATAAATTCCGTGGCGTCTCGTACGTCATAAAATCAAGCATTTCAAACAACGTATCCGTATCGACGGGGGGTGATATAAAACTCAATGTCGCATGAGACAGATATCGTCCGATGCAATAATAGAGTACCATTCGAAATTTCATGTACGCGCTATTTTTAACCTTATTCCTTAGCAATGCCTTTGAAATAAATATCACATTCGTAAACATTTTTAAACCTTATTAATATGTTGACATTAAAAATGGTCGTTAAATCGTGTTTTCTTACTTTTGTAATTTAAATTAACTATTACGATAATTCAAATTAGAAATTGAACCGTAACCGTAAACATACAATTTCATCTTGTTAAGATTTATTTATGAACCATATGGGACTGGGTTCTGAGTTGTGTGGGATCAATGTTCGTTACTGAATTGAAATTTGGTTAAATATCCGCTGGAGATTTTGTAACAGTTTATTTTCTTTAGCAATAAATCTTTTTCTTCACATATGGAATTAACTTCGCAATGAAATATTGATTTGGAATAAATTTGAAAATTATAATTGAATATGAGGGACATTTTTTTTTATTATGGTCAATTAAATGCGGTAGGTATATTTTATCCATTCTGAGTTCTCTCCTGTCCAAGCCGATCTCTCCTGTTAGTGATATAGGTACCTAGTTTGTTGAACAACCGACCCTTCTGGGGTTTGACTGGGTAATGTACAGACGGACGGACATGACGAAACTATAAGGGTTCCGATTTTACTTCGGAACCCTAAAACATTTCTGAATCTGTAAAACAATATGTTTCTCTACAAAATATTCTATCTTTGTTTGTATGTCAAATAAGACATTCCTGATGTACCCACTCGCTCAAGTAGCTATGCAAATATTCCCGGCGTCCTGCTAAACGACATACAGCTTGAGATACAGCTATAGAGGCATTCCGTTTAAATCCTACACAAAATTCTAAAATGCTCAAAATACTGACGAGTCATCGTGTTGATTTGAAAGTTCATAGACCCATAAAAGATATGAATCAAACAACGTGTACAAAATAAGTTAGTAGGTTTGCTTTGTTGTACCAAAGAACTAAGGCTTACCTAATACAAAACCAATTTAAATGGTTTGTATAACCACAAAATACATAATACATAATTGTAGTATAACTTCTGTTCATGTTATTTCTTATTTTATAACGACTCATATATGGTTAACATGCCGACTGATGTGCCAAGGGTCCTGGTTCGATTCCCAGCGAGGGAAAGATTGATGGGTTTTTTCTGTTCTCAGTCTGAGTATGTCCATAACTTAGGTGTTGTCCATGGCGCCACTACAAAGTGATTCCTAGAGTCTAGCGGTATTTCTAATATTCGCTCCTTAAAAGCAGTCTGTCTAATCTAAAGTAGGTACATTATGTTGAATTGTTGCTACCTCAGAATTTTCGACTGGGTGTACCAATTTTGATGTTTTTTTTAATCGAAAGCTGATGCTTGTCATGTGGTCGCACTTAAATTTGATTGAGATCTGACGAGTAGTTTTTGAGTTATCACTAATTTTGAAGTCATATACTTATTTTAGCAAGATGGTTTGTGAAAATTTTTCTTTCTGGACAGCGCAGCTAGAATTCATTTTTTCGTTTCAAAGCTAAATCTAGTTAGTGCGTAAATTTAATTACAATAATTAATTATAAACTCATGTAGGTATTAATTAAAATGGATACACGACGCTCAAATCCGTAATGAGTTATTGAAGGTTTTAATCATCGTGTGAGCGAACGTAATTATTGAGTTTCGGGTGAACCTATCACGGTTTACCCAAATAATTGTAGTAGTCAGTAGGAATATTTAGTGGAGATTAGTGATCTAAAAAATTATGCAGTAAAATTCAGTTTCAGTTGGCAATTAATTTCTTCAAAAAATTTCGTCGAAGCAGCGCTGTGAGGTATGCAACAGTCATCCTTGTCAGTGGAAGATCTACCTTAACACCTCCCTTCCTTTGTAGAGAAAAATTAGCATCTCTAAAAAATACGTGCATGAGTGTCAGTGACATGATTAACTATTTTTTAATTTTGATGTGCATTATAATCCATTGAAAAAAAGCTTTGATAGATTTTTTTCTACTTTTGTTTACAATATTCGTAATACAACTAGTATCCAACTGATAACTTCTCACGTCACATATCAAAGTGGCGTTACTCTATTATCATTTACTTACCATGATCCATGATAAAATCCATTATAGTCTACAATTTTAGTATTTTTTATACTTTAGTAAAGTATAAATTTAAACAGAGCAAAGTGTAGGTAACGTTCCAAGCGGGTAATAATGAAACGCAAACAAAAACCATAAATGCTCGACATTTTATTTGGAAACATTTACAAGAAACAAATATTTTTCGCATTTTCAAATATCGTTAACAATTTTCAATTCCATACTTGGTATGGGGCAGCCGGCAATTCAATTACTCTAGGTTACTTTATTATAATACTTTACAGTACTTAGCACCGTTAGAACTAAATTAGACTAGATTTTTATTTGCGATAGAATCTTCTATGTACATATTTACATAATTTACAAATTAATTTAATAGACATTTCTTTTAATTGTACACAACATAATTGTGCGGGCAGTTTTCATTTTAAATAATTATGTAAATATTCAATATCAAACTTATCATTATTACAATTTGTAACAAATAAATTCCTGAATTTGATCAATGTGATAAATATATCATTTAGGTATGTATATCACGATGAAAATTAATATCATTCATATCGACGTAAGACATTAGCATTATCATCATTATCAATACCGAAAATTTGACGTGATGTTTGTTGCATCAATTTGCTATCTGGGGGCACGGTAGTGCTCCCGCCAAGTCGAGCAAAAAAGTTATTTTTACAGATGATCTTGAATAAATAATCTCGATAAAATATCAAACTGTAACTTGTAAGCTCAATCTTTATAAGAGTTATCAATATTATTGAATTATCAATTCAATAGTTTCTTCATATTTTGATCAACATAATCAAAATATAATCAGCCTGATCAATTACTTGATGGACTTTATTCCTTATATTAATATCCTTTTGATCAATTAATCAGACCAACTCACAATATCAGATGAGGTATTTGAAAATTAAAAAGACAATGTATGTCAATGGTTAATTTTAGGTTAGCTTGCTTTTGTAAGCAAAATTGGTTATTAAACACCGTAAGAACATGTTTAACCACAAACATTATGATAAAAATTACAGTCTACTTTACTTTAACAGTCAGCCACACAAGCAAATATAAACTTATTAATATTTACATAAGATTCAAAATCGTTATGGCATTTGTCTTCTTGTCTCATTTTACTACAGTTCAAATAATTATTAAATTATATTTTAGTATTAAGTATACAAGTTCTAACTAAACTAACGATACAATGCATTTTTGTGTTAAAAAAAATCTACGTTTAGACGTCCACTACGGACTCATCACAGGCTTTCTTTATAGAAGCCACTGCTATGCTAGCCCTACCGAGTTCTAGACTCTAGTAAGTCAGGGAATGACTTTCACTGCTTTTAAACTTGATAAACTCAAGTTCTCAACTTCTTCACATTATTTTTACACGCATGTTTTCTTCTTCATTGGTTACTTGTTAGAAAACGATGTAGTTTACAAATTACCTCATCAACTATGAGCTGTATCGGTAAATTATGTTTGCATACGAATCATTGACAATGAGGAGGATTCCTCTTATAGAAACATTTAGCAGCATCCAAATAGCTCTTATGTTAAAGCATGCTCAGTAACTTTGAGTTATAATATTACAAAGACTAACCTCGCGAGCTAGATACTCGTGTTTGATAGGTTGATTCTTGTAAAATAGAATAGTTCGAAAAACATTGCTTTATCAGTAGTACAACAAAAAATGAGACCCTCGTCACTAAGTGCAATGTATGGGACTCACCCAAAACAAAGCAAATGAGTCCAATGCAGATGCAAAGTTTCATCCCAATCTGCTATGTAAAAGTTTAAAAAACTCTCACAAGGTTTAAAATAAGTAAAATACTGGTTCAAACCAAATAAACGCGTAAAACATCGCGCACATAATAACTTATACCCTATTACACCATCTATTTACCAAATGGTACTTCACGACAATCAAGCATTGTATAGTGCTATGTCCACAAACAAACGATTCAAATTTCTTCTTCTCTTTACGAATGATCGAGTGGAAATGTAATTCTATTTCAGTAAAGACTTGGGCAATTGTAAGCGGGTATCAACAAATAAGTTAAGATGTAGTGTTTTGAAACTGTTTTATTTTATCGGCTTTTTTAATCAAACTTTTAAGGAATTATGATGATTTTTGGATATACCGATAATTATCGAATACTTGGGTCTAATGCCAGGTTTTTTTATCATAATAATTTGGTTCTTTTAAGTAATTACCTATGTGTTTTTATCACTGTTAAAAATATATAAAATCCCTATAACACCATCCATTAAATCTAATCCAATCATAAAACATAATTTAGCTCGAGTAAGAAATAAAGGTCCGTAATCGCCATAAAAAGCTATGAAATAACGAGCTTACTTTGTTCTAAATCGCTGTGATTTGGCCGCGAGTTAAATGGTTCAATTTACACCGAACCACGTAGGAAGGGACGCTAACTATAGATAAATGTTGTCATTCAGTTTAACGACACGTCGCGTGTGGTCGCGAAGAGTGTGCGGCTCCAGAAATAGCGGGTTTGAGAGCGGGAGCGGTTTGAATTATGACTTATGTTATAAATCATTTATTGCCAGATCATAGTACAAGCATAATTAGGTGGTTCACAGATAATAAGTTATTTCCTTAAGTTCTGCCTCTTTGGGCATGCAAATTTTCATATGTTGTTGTTTTTGACATTGTTACTAAATACAGATAGGTAGCTGATTCGTAGATTATTGAGCATAATTTATTTATTTCTTGAATAAAGAAAAATTATCTGCTAAGGTTCGTTTCAAAATAACAAAATAAGCCTAAGACTTTGTAAACTTTTTTTATCTACTTGTAAATATTTAAATCATAAGTATGGGTTATAAGTAATTACAATGTTCAGTGTCCGTGATGATAAAGGTTTTTCTGTAAGCTAAACCAAGTAAAGCAAGTAATTTGTTATTCAAGTCATTTGCCTTGATAGCATAGTATGGAAATGTTGATATTAATCGTTAACAACGAAAGAATTAGTAAATATAACAAGTTATTAACAAAAGTTAACGTACTTTTTATGAACCGATGTATAAAACATTCTCACAATATCCCCTATCAAACCCGCCAAAATCCGCTGACTTCACGGCTTCACTCGAGCGTACAATGTGAATATTCTCAGCGCCCCGCCTCACGATTCTCCGTATCAATCATAACTCCTCAAACATTTGCTCCTATTCGTTACATTTCAGATACTTATACTAATTCCCGAGAAATGTAGAATTGGAGTATTTTATTTTATCTAGCGAATGGAAAATCTACACTGGGAATGTCATTAAAAATACTGAAGTTCTTGGAGGCAATAAAAAAGTCGTATCTTCGAATAAATATTATGAGTTGCTTCAACGTTTTCTTGCCTCACGAATTAAGCAGTTGTTCACTGATGTAGCCGACGAAAAGATTTTGTTGGTTTACAGAAGAACTTTTGATCTTCGAGTGTGTCAATATCCCAACCACTCATATGCATATTTCACCCTCCCTATGTTCCCGTGACGCTAATCAAGAACGCAGCCTTTATTTCATCATCACTATCAAAGCAACAGACAGCGTTATATTATTTCAAATTAGTGGGTCCATAAATACGTCCATAAATCGCAGTACCTATACTCCATTTTTTGGCCGAGTCCAAACTGATAAACAAAAAACAGTCATATGGAAATCTTACTAGAGAGAGCGACTCTTTGAGGGTTGTATTCCTTTATACAAATATCTATTGATTTCACACCAAAAACAATTTTAAATTCACCGTTTAATCACATAAACTTTCTCAAACACGAAATATTGTCCAAACTTATAGATCCTTTATTCAAGTAAAAATACCGTATTAAGTATACCTACTCCAATAAAAAATTTCCTTTACAAATACAATTTAAGAGAGCAGGGATTTTATATTTTGTTACAAAGGGAAGCATACTTAGGCATAAAATAATGTTACGTCGGTGACATTGTCTCAAAGGAAACAAATGCATGCCTTTATGATGTGCTTTATTCATTTAGGACGATAAAAGGATGTACATAATGATTCCTGCAACAGTCATTCTGTAGTAAACTTCATACAATTCTTTATACTCCTAAAAGATAGTATTTTGTTTGTCATATATTAGATTAACAGAGTGGTCTATGCAAAGAATGCTGGAAGTATGCAAGGCGCGTTCCTAAATCTCTGAAAGAGCATGACGTAGTGATGAACGTACACTTCAAGCTACCGTAGCCTCGTTTAGAGGAAACACCCCTGTTTAGTAGTGGGCTGTTATTGGGTATAAGTTACATAAATGATATTTGATACCGTAATATAAAGTTTACAAACGAAACAGCATTATTTTACTTAAGAAACTGAAAATCGATTACTAACAGATTGACGTCTGATAATAGCAAGGAATAGGTTCCTAAAAACCTACCATAAGGAGTTAATGACAACCTATTCCCCTTTAAAATTTACACAATTCAGCTATCTATTAAAACAGCACGACAAAATGACAAATCCAAGAATCACGTTCGCTATACATTGTCCACTTCACACAAGCATACTCTTAAAACTTTAAATCGTACATCAAATTAGTAAAAAGATTAATTACAAAAATTTTAAACTATCAAAGGAACACAGTCAGTACTTACTATTAGAGCTATTTACAAAGGAGGGTTGTGAGCGGGAGCACTGGAGTTTAGAGTCATAGATCCGCAAATCCGTTGATATTTTTAAAATATTCCATAAATTTTATCCTGTTTCCCAGGCAAAAATTTTAACTTTCCGACCCAGAATGTAAGCAACAACTTTGCCAATTTTCATCAAAATCCATTCAAGGGTTTTCATAATAATATAATGACTGGATTGACAAAGGTGAATTTCATATATTATTTATCTATACAGTGCAAATTAAGCTGTGTCTAAACTGTGATACGTATACCACAGCTATGTACGTAGATACAGCAGAACACAGCGTACCTGTATGCAAAAACAGGCTTAAAAACATTAAGTATAATTTCCCTTTGTTTATTTATTTATTTAAATTTTTATGTCCCATATTATCCATTATGTCCCATAGAAAAGTATAGAAAACAAAGGCGAACTTAATGCTAAAAGCATTCTCTCCCAGTCAACCTTCGGGCAGTGTGAGCACAACGGTTTAATATTATGTTGTTAATATGTATAGTGTAGTTAGCTCGACACTTTAAATATTCTATGTATTAGTATTCCGTTTTATACATTTTCACAATAAGCGGCTATGAAGAAAAACATAAAGAATGTTATTTTTATATTTCTTATTATAATTATCATAAAGTTATTTGAAGATATTTTTGGCGTTTTATTTTTATCTATTTTAGGTAGTCACAAGATACAACTGAAAGCCTGGATAGTCTTTTTTCGCATCTTATAATGTGAACAAATTGGCAAAAATACAGCGTAAAAAGACACTCAATGACTCTACAACCCAGTCCTCGCAAACACAGCTAGCTACAATCCATAGATGTACAGATCATTTATTAAAAATCCATATACTTCACTTCATTTATTTAAAAAGCATCCACCACTCAACATTGAGCATAATGCTCACTCACTCACAAGCTTCACTTCACATAGTGTTTACACCATAACTCACAACTCTATATACAGCTCTCCTGAACCCGATGCGACGTCGTGACGACCTCGGGTCGGAGACGATGCGCCGTGAGTGATGACGTCACTCCTGTCGTGGAACTCGGACTGCACGCGTTGACACCCTTGTTCGCTCGCCCTAAGCTATGGTACGACTGTAAATAAAGGGAGGAATTAGTGGCCATTTACACGACGTTGAGCATCTCGTTGTGCTCACAGCTGATTTGTTAACTACATACATACGACTATCATGCTTAGTTAACGACACTTTTTGCCGTCGTAGTTTTTTTTACATAGAAAGCAAGCCAGATTACTAGGATTTCTGACGAAATTTAATACCTTAGATTTGTTTTGGCACACTCGCTTGCATGTTTTTGCTATCCTAGTACTGACTGCAAGGAACTTCGTTCCATCCGGGTGTCCCTTGGCACCTCTCAAGTTTTTTTTTCTACTAAAATTGTCTCATATTTGTGCTCATCGTCGTATCATTTAGTTGAAACGAGATTCTTGTTTGGGTTGAATATCATCCAAGTTTTAGTGGTTATTTTTAAAACAAACAGTTCAACTTAGTTGTACAATAAACTACGGAGTGTTACACAAAAAACATAAAAAACACAACTTTCAATCCCTAAACAAATCTGTTTGGACGTTACTGAGTACTGAGTTATACTCCAGGGTCTTCCAGCCTGCCCCAGAGACGTATTTAGCGAGTATTGGTTCAACCAATTACTTACACTTCACTTAAAGGAACAAGCAACGATCCCGTCCCTGTAATTTCTTAACGCTTCGAAACTGAACGAGTTGCCCCCAAGGAATTTTCGTATTACTAACTTTGATTTAAATTCTTGGCTTCTAGGGTAAATTCCTTGGTATTTCACTACGGCAGTCAAACAAACACTATCTGTGAACTATCGCAGAATTTTGTCGAAAATTTGGTCAAAAGTTGAAAAATGAGGAATGAAATTGTGTCCATGTTTGAGTCCATTATAGGAGGTAAGTTACTACTATGCTCAAGAACAGACGAAGTTTTATTGCCAACAGGATAATAATATGGCAGGGCTGTGTAACTCCCACCTTTATCTAGATTAGAGAATCATACATAGTGGTTAAGTTTTTATCTCCTTCCCTATTTTCGTATAATCAGACTTACATTCATAGATTCAAATCTACCAATCCTATATATCTTTGATTCAATGCGGTTAAAGTCCGGTTTAGACGTATTAAGTAGTTAAGTAGATAATTAAATTTTAACTAAATTTTAAGTGAATAATATTTAGTGGGCATCTACACATAATAATTTAGTAAAGGTCTTTAGTTCATACAATAATTCTACACAACCTACTTAATTACCTAAGAATTTTACTAAATTTTAACTAAACAGTGCCTGTCCAAACGTGTTAAGTGATAAGCCCCGCCCAACAACTTAACAGAAAATAGAAAAAATTCTGAATTACTTGTTTACTTGCGTACTAAATTTTAACTATTAAATTGTCCGTTTACACAGCGTAAATCGAACATAAAACCTAGAGTTCATCGTACTCACATTAGTTGCAGGTAGCTTATAATCTTTCTTCCTAAACTCGTAGTACCCTCCGCCGTCGGGCTCCGAGCGCGCGTCGTCGCTCGGTCTACTCAGCTTGCTGGACGGCGGCCGCTGCAGGCTCATGTAGCCGTTGGAGACCGGCCGTCTCTCTGTTGGAGACCAGGGTGTTAGTGGTAGGGTACCACCTATGGTAGAAGTTTCGCGCTGTTCCTAGGACAGACTACTTGGGCCAAACTAGACTGCCTTTTTTAATGGAAATAGCCGGCAAACGAGTTGACGATCCACTTGATGGTAAGTGGCTATCGTCGCTCATGAACATAAGCTATACCAAAGGCATCACTGATGCGTTGCCGGCCAAGAAAGAGAGAAGAAAAAGAAAGAAAGAACGGGCTCTCAAGCTCTGCCTGCCATTTGACTGCATTAAAATTGATAGTATGTTCTTTTTTCTTGTACTTGGAGAATCTTAACACAATTTTATTCATATGGTATAAAAGCTATGCAGGTATTAGTTTCACATTTAAGCATCATTAGCCAGAATGCTGTTTAATAAGAAAACATAATAACATGGAAAACGAACACTGTCGAAGAGCGCCTTGTTATTGTGAAAGCTACAGAAAATTCCATTGCAGAGTATCATAATATTAAAAGACTGCAATGCTTCTTCTCTTTTCAGATAATGATCCACGTGACTCACCGTATAAGCTCGGTATGATATCCGGGTCGGCGTCATCAGTGGGGTCCGGAGACCGCAGCAGTGGCCCACGCGCTTCCCCGGGACTGGCTCGCGGAGCCTCCTGCTTCACTGGCGTGGGGCAGTGGCCAGCGCGCTCCGCGTACATTGACTCACTGCGGACAATGAGGACCATTAGGAACTGCTAGAATTGCAGTTAGAAGTGCAGTGATAGAATAGCGGTCAGAACGTTGGCCTCCCGAATGCATTTGTCCGAGTTCAAATCCTGGTACGCACTTCTAATTTTCAAAATGTTATGTGCGTATTACAACTTAATTATCACTTGCTTCGGTGAGGCAAAATATCGTGAGGAAACCTGTACACCGGAGAGTTCTCCATAAGGTTCTCAAAGGTGTGTGAAATCTAACAATTCGCACTTGGCCACCGTGGTGGTGGTGGCCTGTACCATTCACATTGTGAGAGGAAACCCCAAGCCCAGTAGTGGGACAATTATGAGTTGTTGCTTTGCTTTTTTGCTTTGCTTTAATCATTACTTGATGCTGAGGTAGATCGTAAGGTAATTAAACTCTGAGCACAAACTGTCCTTATGGAAAAGAGCACGACAAGAGTTTACCCAAATATATGATTTGAACTTCGTGGACTGAACATACTCACGGTTTTTTTACACCGATATTTTGAATCAGTTGCATGGATAGTAGTCAATGCTGAACTGTTTCTTCGTCAGTAGAAAATAAATGTTACCCTAATATAACTCAAACATGGTGGCATTAGTTACCTCAACGGCGCATGCTTAGCCGGCAGATGCCGCCGGGCCGCGTGCCGCCGGTACAGCACGGCTAGGACACCGCACACCGCCGCGGCTAGCAGCGCCGACATGGCTGCTATGGACGCCAGGACCGGAGACATGCCTAGCGTGTTGCTTTCACCTGCACAAACATAACGTTGGATAATGATGCTGATGCTATGATGTTTGGGATTAAACTGTTTGTAGTTGGAAGAAGGAATTAGGATTAAGATCCTTTTAGTCAACCAATATCAGCTTTTTAACCGACTTCAAATAAAGGAGGAGGTTCTCAATTCGACTGTATTTTTTTATGTTCGTTACCTCAGAACCATGGACCGGGCGAACCGATTTTGATGATTCTTTTTTTAATCGAAAGCTGGCTGTCATGTGGTCCTACATAAATTTTATTGAGATCTGACAAGTTGTTTTTGAGTAACTTTGAAGTCGGTTATTTTTTGTTAGTAAAATTTAGATTATTGATATTCAACTGCTGGAAAGGCTTGTTGCTCCACATAATTATTTATCAATTGCCGAGTTCAAGGAAAACGTTGTGTAAGGTGTCTTAAGCCTGTCAATTCATTAGCGGGACTAGGAAAATCATTACCAAGACTACCGTACGGCAATTCGCCCCTCACATTGTTAGAGAAAGCTAGAGCCCATCAGTAGATGCAACTCCGAACGCGGTTATTATTTATAAGTAATAATCTTAGAATAATAATGAACGTAATAATGTACCACCAGTTTTAATCATTGTTGCAATGCCATTGTCAGAATAAATGTTTCTTTCTTTCTTTCTTTCTTAGATTGTGTAGATGTTGTACCAGTAACCCGTACTTGAAATTTTACATAATTATTATTGTTTCATAACTGACTTCAAAAAAGGAGATTCTAAATTCAGTTGTATTTTTTACAGACAGAAGTTTCGACTGGGTGAACCGATTTTGATGATTCTTTTTTTAATCAAAATCTGGTGCTTGTCATGTGGTCCCACTTTTTGAGCGCAATCTGACGAGTAATTTTTGAATTATCCCTAATTTTGTAGTCGGTTATTTTTTGTTAAGAATTATGTTGATGTTTGTTACAACAGATATTTAAAGGATTTTTATTTCAAAGGATAGACTTTCAGATTTGTCCAAAATGTATCACAATTATCTTATGATGCTTCATGAGTAATTTGACATCACTTTGTCACATATTTGAATGCTATTTCGTTGATTTCACTTCATTTTTACACATGCAATTATGATGGCACATTCTAATCTTCATCATAATCTGACCACCGCGCCGCACTCAGGGATGTACAAGAATCTCCTCAGTTGGCAACATAACAGACAATAAAAAGTAAGAAACTAACGCCCCAACTCAGAGTCAGTAACGGTTACTTAAATCGCTCCTTAGCATAGAATTTGTGTGGTGATTCTTTACTTTATTATTGGACTGGTTAAACAAATATCATGAATATACCAGAGCTCAGTTATTACAATCTCGATCCTGAGTAGAACGTTATGCTAAGCATAATGCTACGTCATTATGAAAATCACTGTTATAAAAGTCGATGGCAGTCCCCTGAATAATCCCATAGGGTAATACCACACATTAAGAACAATACTAACACATTTTTCATAACACTGCAGTGTAGACGATTACAATAAAATTATACGACGCAGCCTTTATTAAATAAATGTACCTACATATTCTAATACATGCACATATTTCTAGAATCACTCGCGAATAAAGCTCCAATTGTACTTTGTAGGAATAATTATCGTAAGAACAACTCTGAGGAAAAATGCATTGGGATTTATTGTTAGTTATTTTTCTCATTATGAGGAATGAGAGGAAAAAACGAACTTTATTATACTGACGAATCTATTTATAAGAATTTGTTAAGGAGGTAAATTCAGAAGTTGCATAAACATTGGCACAGTCGATTCAACAATCTAATCATTATCCATCCATAATCTGGGACCGGTGATCATACAATTTTTGTTGCGTATTGAACATACTATTTTTATCGCGACACAGTATAATCTGGTGCCCGTGATTTGAATCAGTGTCGTACATTTAACAGGGTTATTTGGCGCTAGTATCTGTCAAGGGGGCAACTGCCAAAGGTTTCACTCCACTTCGTCTACTTGTGATGACCATGATTTATGTAATTGGGCCAAAGGATGGTTAAAATGTTCAAAGTCATAAATAACATTTTATTTGTTACATAAAGTCTGCCTCAGTCAGAAATCAACGCACCCTTCTCTTGACAGATCCACTACCGCACTACAGGGTCGGCAATAAATAAACATTCATAAATAATAGAACAACTAAACAGACTTAGGGCCTCTTTCACCACCATCAAGTAAAGTCCCGAGTAGGCTAATTGCCGATTAAAGTGACGAGTAACTATGCATACGCATTTCACAATCGCCGAATAGCGCTACCTGACAAGTAAAGTAGCCAGTAACTTACTTGTAACATCATCTGCCAATTAGTTTGTTTAACTGACGAGTAAGACGAGTAACGGTACGTGCAGTGAAGTAAAAAACATTTACAGCTAACCTTATAAGTATATTTATTTGACAAAAAATTATTAAACCTGTACTTATTTCATTTATAGATAATCAAATAGACGATTTCGAAAAATTTGCACGAAAAACACCAAGAATTTGTCTAGTTATTTTTATTTATTATCATATTTTCGACTCTCACACCCGCGTACAAAATATATACATACAGGGCCAAAAAAAATTATATAATAAACATAAATATATATACCAATAAATAAACTTACATAAACTCTACATAAATAAATACTTGTAGTGGGTGGAGGATTACGCCCCGGCAGGGGAGACCAGACGGCCGGGGGTCAGGGCGACAGGCTGAGAAACCGACGGACTATCCTAGCCGAGTCTAGCAGCACCGCTTTCTGCATCTTGGCTGCGAGCGAACTGCCGCGGAACCCCAGTCGCCTCATATGGTGAGCGAGGCTGACTGGGTTCAGCCCATTCGCAGATATAACGATTGGGATGGTTTTATTGGACTCCACATGCCACATGCTGGAAACCTCGTGAGCCAGATCTAGATACTTTCGTTTTTTCTCTGTGTCCACTAAAAACACCCTGGACTGTGCCCGGTCCATCAGCACGATATCAGACTTATTCGCCAGAATCGTCCTGTCCGTGATGATGGACCGGTCCCAATAGAGCCGAACTCCGTCACGCTCGAGTACTGGCATCGGTGTGTACCTATAATACGGCACTCTCTCATCCAGGAGACCGTACTTCAGAGCAAGCTCTTGGTGAAGGATTTTGGCCGCTTGGTTGTGTCTGTGCAGATACTCAGTGTTAGCAAGAGCCGAACATCCCGACAGCACATGCCCGAGTGACTCGCCGGGATGGCGAAAAGCTCGACAAATGTCGGTAGTGCCATCCTTCAGGATGTACTTTCGGTAGTTCTTATTATTATTATTATTTTAAACAATTGATATTAAAATATATCTTTGTTACAGAGTAAAGTTAGCACTTCTTTCTCTCTTGATTATATCCATGTTTTACTAATTTAATATCGGTCAAAACTCTAAACTAAAAAACTACCTGCGAATTTTAATAACACCAACTTATACAAAACCTTTGTAGTAATGACGGACGGACTGGCACTTAACCGATTTGACACGTGTTTGACATCTAGAAAACACAAACTGACCGAATGATGGAACGCATTATGACAAATCATTCAACTAACCGGCAAGTTGTTACTCGGAACTACATTTTATATTGTGAAACTGATGAAAGTTAATTGTGACTTTTACTTGCCGATTAACGTTATTCAGCAAGTAACTACTTATGACTTTACTTGACGATTGTGAAAGAGGCGCTTAGTCGGTTTATCATTCCGCCGAAGCCACTTTGACTAAACTTCGTGATATCGAAGAATTCTCAATTCTTTTTGCAAGCTAATAACCTTACCGCAATAAAATAGCGTGTCAGCTATCGCCCTTAATAAGAAAACAGCACTTCTGAACGACGCGGAACGGGGCACGCGAGGTAAATTAGTTAGTTTTGTTGTAAATTGTATTTTCCATTAATAATTTTAGTGATGATGAATGCATTAATGGACGATTATTTTATTTTTTTATGATGATAAGGCAGAGAAGGTTTGGATTAGATAACCACTCCTAAGCTTTGAGGTCTATGCTCGATTATCGTATGTTTTGCGTGGCCCTACCGAGTGTTTCTTTGCCATCGATTCGGATGACGGTTGTGGCTTTGTTAGTCGCCAATTCGGCCGACTACATGCAAGCTGGGTTGGTAATTTTTATTCGACTACAAATTTATTCTCTCCCTTGATATTTAAGGTTTTGAATGTAAACGCTCGTTTTATTATCTATCAGTCGTTTCTTGTAATGTTTTCCCTTCACTTTTTTTCTCTTTAATTTATTAATACCTACCTCAGAAAGTGGTCCAGATAGAAAAGAAAAATATCCATCTTAAAATTCTATCGGAATTGGCAAAATAGAAAATCCACTACGAATATTTTGGTGAGAACAAGAAAATTTTTTGTATCCTGTTTTTTTAACTTTCACATGTTTCAACAGAAGTAAATAGGTATACGTTTAAAATTGATACAAAAATAGTTTTGATGATACAGGCATAACATGCATACCCTTAGGCACTCCACCCACTGTACCGTGTCCCGCCGCGGTGCGCGGGATGTCAGATTGTATTGTATGCAAGTATCTCAATTTATATAGAAATCACGCCTAGCACAACACACTGCCGACGCGGAAACGCGCGGGAAATCGCCCCGCGCGTAGTTGCGTTATCCGTCGCTCCGCGCACAGCGGCGGGACGCGTCTTCAGTGGGTGGAGCGCCTTATTGTATTGATAAAATTAAACACTAATTCCAAAAAAAACATAATTATAAAAACAAACTTTGATATTTAAAATCGTTTTCATTATTGGTTTATTTCAAGTAATTTCCTCTATACCAAAATGTACCTGAGCGCGAAGTACAACCACCGATTTAAAACGATCACAATTAAGTCATTCAACACAACGTTGGCGTGACAGACTCGAAATGAGGGAACTTACAGAGCCATTGGGAGGTAAGTGCGGGTTTGAAGCTATACTAACAATCGACAATAATAGGGCTCTTTTATGGCCAGTCAGTTTTACACTCTCGTTAAAGGAGTTCTTAAATTGGCCTGGTTGTGACTAATGCTGAACGCACATTTGTCCCCATTTGTGCGCCGGACGCATCACATTTGTATGAAATCATATGAGAGCAGGATGCGGATGACATATGCAGATGGATCTGTCGATCAGGAGGGCTATTCTCTAAAATACAATCTCGAAATCGAAGCTCACTCAAGTGAGACTTGAAAGCGAACTTGCATCATCTTGATATGACATTCTCTAATCATTTAGTACGCACTTGCGAAGTGAGTCTCGAACTCGAACTTCAAACGACTAAAGATAGGAATTTTGACACTCACTTCCACACTCACTTCCGCTGTCAAGTTACAAAACAGACTAGCCTTGTTGAGCGATGCGTCCGGCGCGGACGGTGCGCACAAATGTGCGTTCACCATTATTCTATACCGTTACAACTTCTAGATGTAATAATGAACGCTTTTTAATTATTAGAAGCCCAAAGCTGGGAACGGGTCGTCGAAGATAAAGAAAACTTGAGCTCTATTGCTCTAGATTTTTCTTACTGAAAGTGCATCTTTAAAGGTGCACTACAATATATCATATTATGTCAGATATGTTATGTTCAGTCAGATTATGATAATATCAATACCTAAGTTAATATCAGTGAATATTTCAATACCTAGTCACGTAAAAGTTGTTAAATTTTAAATTCATCTGTGTCATACTAGTTTATTATAAATACAATGTTTTTTGCTGTATTTTTCACGAAGAGAGGTTGTTTTTAGTGGAGCTCGACACACCCTTAGCCAGTTGTTCAAACAAGTTTGTTGGTATACCATCGCTTTTGTATATTTTGCACGAATGATTTAATTTCAGCACGAAAGCGTGCAATTCATTCACTGTAGGCTGAACAAGAGAAATTGGTATGGAAATGAAACCAGCATGGTCTGCAGTTGAATTGAATAGGTTTTACGATTAATCTTGCTTTTTAATTGCATTCGGTTTCAGTACACGAATTCTGGTAATATACTGTTCATTTGCATAGTTATATATCTAATTGGTTTGGACACTAAATTAGCGCATAATTTATGTAACGTATTCATTGCGTAATTATAGCGCAATGACTTTTAAATAAAAACAGGTCATCGATAGATTAACTGCCGGCTCGGTCGGTAGCTGAATAGATGAGTTAATCATTCAAAATTTCTTGAACAATATCGTGCTTCGGTTGATCTTAAGAGCAGTCTTTAAGTTATGTCGGAGGCTTTCTAACAGTAAGTATGTAATCACTTCCGATACTAAGTCACTAACATTTTACTAAATCCGCACTTGTCTTAGCGAAAAGCATTTCAAGTCGTCTGCATTGCAATATCTAAGATAATTTAACAATTAAAGTGTTTCTTATGAATTGGATTTAAATTTAACTTCTTTAAAATTTATGGAATAAGTCCGAATAAAAAATTCCTCGTAGTAAGTTCACGCATAATTTTTAGTTAATTCAAGTATCAGGAATTATATATTGAAATTTTGTTCTGAGGCTTTTTAGGCGTATCATATTCCGACTTGAAATTTTTCTATAAAATATGGAAATAAAAATGAGCCATTTCTTTCCACGTAAAGAAACATCTCCTTTTATCCAATTGAATTTTAATGAACCATGAAACTGACTTTACATCGTAAGGTTTAACGATCGAGAAACTAGTGCCGCTGTAAAAGATAATGGGGCTAAGACGCTCTGTTATCTATCGAAAACTTCTCCCACGTGTCGTAACCGCTAAAAGCACTAAATATGTACTTAAGTGATCTCGTATCGATACTACGAGTATAATATGTATTGAGCTACGGATGTGCCTAAGCGGTAAACTGATCCAATAATTTCTGCTCTAGTCGAGAATCCTGAATCCTTCGCTTAATGAGCTCCAGAGTTATCAACTTCAAAAGTGAACGCTGAACTACACAATCATACCCTCGTAGTGAATTTCCAATGTCTCGGATGACATGGACACTAAAATTTTACTAACAAAAAATAGCCGACTTCAAATTTACTCAAAAAACACTTGTTAGATCTCGTTCAAATTTATGTGGGACCACATGACAAGCACCAGCTTTCGATTAAAAAAAGAATCATCAAAATCGGTTCGCCCAGTCCAAAGTTCTGAGGTAACAACATAAAAAAAATACAGTCCAATTGAGAACCTCCTCCTTTTTTTGAAGTCGGTTAAAAAGAGACATCACTAACATCCACGACCTGATCATTTATCACATAAATAACTGCTCCAGCATAACACTGGTGCATAATACTTTGTATTCGAACTCAGGATGTAATCTCCATATACGCTTTTTGACAACTTCTGTGTTCGTAGCTTCGTACCCTTAGTCAGCTATAATGACTGTATATGAAGGCCACTACTGCAATTTTTCGGTATGAATGGCGTGAATTCAGCTCGCTAACAACCGAGGACGAGTCTCCAATACCTCGTTAGTTTTAGGAGAAGCAAG
This sequence comes from Thymelicus sylvestris, assembly GCA_911387775.1. Lineage (NCBI taxonomy): Eukaryota > Metazoa > Arthropoda > Insecta > Lepidoptera > Hesperiidae > Thymelicus > Thymelicus sylvestris. The sequence goes on along the minus strand of OU426905.1, from coordinate 13,979,112 downwards.
TCATATTGGAAATTCAGTGGTATTTTGCAACTGGTCCGGATTTATTTTGAAAAATACGATTCTTACACAACAGTAATAACATCCAAAATTTATACTCGTTTCTATCAGGTGTCATTATTTTTTCACGAATTTCTTTTACAGTCGTCTAATAAATTAATCTAATATACCTTTTAACCGTGTAAAATATCATACATAATTATGGTATATTTCGTAATTATCGGTGTTTTTGTGGTGAATAAATTTCATTATCCTTACAACTGTTACCAAATATTGGAACTATCGTAGTGTAGCCCAAAATAATCGCGCTGTATTTCGTTTTGTATACGTATTTGCGATTTATGTTATACATTTACTCAAATTGTCATGCAACTACTCTTTGTTACATCGGGTGTATCCAAAGACTTTACACATGATACGACGCAAACTTTAAACAACTGAAATCGAAGGACCAACTTTCTATTTAAAAGTATAAACTCACCAGTAAATTTGGCCTGTCCTTTTAAAGTGACAGTCTCTATAGTGGACACGTCGCTTCGGCCCTTGGCATTGACAGCGTAGAGGTCGATCCTGTAGCTGACTCCAGGCGGCAGGCCTCGAATCTCAAAGAAAGGTGGTGTCCTGTTTGTGGAAACGTTGTATCGGACCTACGATGAAAGAAATATTAAATAAATACACTTTGCGTATTTATCTGAAATTTCACTTTCCCACATATTAAGAATAGCAACATCAATCATTTATATTAGTCATCACTTCCTTAGGTTCGATAAATTTTGTAAGTGTGCTGACAGTCTTCGCCTTGTGAGACTGAATTTTAATCATCACGTCCATCTGTCCAATCAGATTGAAAATGTTATTATTAGAGTATGATAACAGTATTGAGCAATCAGCAAGTAAGTAAAAGAAACAATAACAAAATTTAAAACAATAAGCATGTGACTGATACAAAGATATAAGTATAAGATATAAGGAACGTAAGACGTCAGCTTAAAAGATCAGAATAAGAACGCTTTAAGACTAAGTCTTGATCCTTACAATTAACGAAGGCAGTTCGAGCAGTTCCATCAAGAAGGTCTGTGGAAGTCCACCGTCGAAGTTCTCCACGCACTCCACATACAGAGAGTCCAGACTCTGGTTGGCGACGGTACAGTTCTGAAGGTGGAATGGACGACCTGGTACAAAAAGAAAGAAATGAGAATGAAATTAACAAGTGCTATCAAATCATACTGAGGAGCTAGGGTATAGAAGGCTATTAAGGTATTATACATCATTCGCAATTGCTTGTAGACAGAGAACTTGCGATGAAACACTTGGTTTCTGGAATGATGGTGAAATTTTGTGTATAGGAAATGAACTATTAAGTGTCTCCAAACTATGTTCAAACATACCGAAAGACACCAAAGCGTCATCGCTAGCTAGCGTAGACCAATATCATCTCGTGAAGTCATTACTTGTCATTACTTACGCCGCATATTTTAAGGAGAAATATTTGGTAAGAGTTGCCTGTGATATACGAATATATTGTTGTATATGAATATAGCTTTGTAGAAGAGACTTACCAAGAAGGTTTACTATTGTTTTCTATTGTCAAACGAGCAAAAAAATGCACAAGTTTGAGGAAATTATATCAGAGATTGTTCTTATTTTCAATACGCTACTCGTACAAGTATTCTTTATTTTCAAGATTTATTTTCTTTTCATTTTGTGGTATTGTGGAAGCACACAGGAACTAAATAAAATCCCATCTTCATTTCATCTTCGCTGAGACAATACGTCCAAATTTAATACAGTCCTCGGGGACCTCATAAAGTTTATACACCACTACGAGAGAGTTGAATTTTATTGTTTTCAAAACACTATTTCTGAGTTCGTTCGAAATTAGATCAACGAAACGAATTATTGGTTTATCTACGTTGGAAGATGGAAGAGTTATATTTTGAACTCATTCATTTTATACTTTAATTTTATACGGACTTTCTAAAAAAATATCGGGAACAAAGTTAGATAAAATATAAATATCTGAATAATTATTTTTCGATAAAATATTTTAGTAGCCACTAAAATTAAAGCTGCAGTGTCATTTAGTTTTCAGTAATGAATAATTCAGAGTATCCATTATCGAAACGAAGCGTTTTGTTATAAAGTTTATATTTAGGAATGTGTATTTCTATTGTGTTTAATGAACGAAAAAATATTTTGATAGCCGAATTAAACTAAGGATGAAAAATATTTTTTGAAATGCTGTATTTATATTTTCCATTCACAGAAACGTTCAATCGTACCATCTGATGGTAATTGGACAATGCTGATTATGTACTGATATAATTATCCTTAAAAAAAGGCATCACCAATATGTTACTCTTCGAAAGGAAGTGAAAGTACCCTTAATTATAAAACGATAGCATTTTCAATCCTATTAAACAGATTAAATTACAATATTACTTGATTCAGTACCTAAACAACGCATCATATTCCGACTCGTGGCTTGAGATCCACTTATTTTTTTCTTTATTCTCTTTTCTTTCCAAGCTGGCAACGCATCAGCGATGCCTAAGTTACTGATATTCACGACTACCATCGGATCGTCTGTCTCTTTCTCGTATATTTACTAGTACATTCAAAAACTTTTTATTTTCTTACCTGCTACGACCAATTGAAATAGACATGGAACTTTTTGCTGGCCAACGGCATTTTCTCCATAGCAAGCCAAAGTCCCATACTCCATGTCCGTAGTCGGTGTGTAGTTTAGAGTTGATGTGTGCCCATGGCTGCTGTACAATCTGAACAACGCAAAGTGCAAAATTACATTTGGAATGCAAAATGAACAGCTTATTGGAAGGGATTCCGTAGAATTATTATTATTTTACGCTCATACACTCCCTCCATCATACACCTTATTGCAAATTTTATTACGTATTGTAACATTGTCTTATGTACATTTGAAATTGATATTTGTGTCATACATATCTTCCCGTCCGTAAATCTTACCCAAGGCATCACATATCGGTAGCATAAGTATGGTATGTCTATATACTTCGCATACTTCAGAATGCGTGAACATCGGTAGCATAAGTTTCCATAACCACCACTACACACAAATACTCTAAAATTGATGAGAAATGAAGAAACATATTATCTTACCTGGGTGGCAACTCAGTCTGTTCTCCAGAATTGTTGAAGGTCCAGTGAAATGACACCAGCGCGGGGTTAGCGTCCACTGAGCAGTGCAGCGATACAGTTTCATGCTTCAATGCTCCGAAGAGCTCGCTGTCTCGTCTCTCAGAACAAACTGGGGCATCTGAGGCAGATACAGAGAGGTTAATAACAAAATATCAAAGGTATAAGTAATTAAAAATGAAATGGGCAGAAACAGACATAAAAGTTTTATGATCAGGATATTCATCCTCTTCGCACTATCAAAATACGATTCAGTTATTAATAACATTAATATTGTGCCTTTTATTATTATTTTATTTATTTACACAACAACAGCATTACGCATACAGCATTATTATTATATTAGCATGCCTTGTTGAATTGCATTTACGCATTCATATTTAACCTATTGTCGCGAAATTAATTTAGGTATAACCACAGAAGAAATAATAGTACTTATGGTATAACTGCACCTTGTACCTCACCATTTAACAAGAATAGTTAATATTATAATCTAATAAAACTCTTAAGAACAACTAAGAAGGAATTAGCAATGTCATTGAAGAAGAATAATTCTTTGAGATCTTTAAAACCCCAGCTATCTTCATAGCCATTCATTTCCTCATTAAAGTCTCACCGTAATTATCTCCGGAAGAACGCCTCGAGATTCACGACAAAGTTGGCGACATCAATCTTGGTTGCTCCGATAGTTTTCTTCGTCATTCCGACAAACTTAGACCCCCTTAAAGCCACCGCGACTTTACGATCTTGTTTCATAACGATATCTTGTTAGGAACTGATGGTCTTTATTAGTGCGAAAAATAGCCGTTTGATTTGGACGCTTCCAAAGAATATATTGCTTGAAATGCACCCGTTTTGATATGTGTGCTATTAAAACTTTAGCACAATTTTATCGATGGACTTTATACTCCGATGAGCTAACATTAGTGATCAGAAAAATATAAAAAATAAAAAACTTGAGAGGTGTCAAGGGACACCCGGATGGAACGAAGTTCCTTGCAGTCAGTACTAGTAGCAATTGCTACTAGCAATACAAAGCCGATCAGAAATTTAATACCCCAGATTTGTTTTGGCACACTCGCTTGCATGTTTTGCTATCTTTGTATTGACTGCAAGAAGCGAAAATATCTGGCTTGCTTTCTATGTAAAAAAAACTACTACGGCAAAAAGTGTCGTTACAACTTTTCGTCCCAAAATTTTTCGCCTAGCCCCCTTTCGCAACGCGCGATAAGGAACATCGTTCCAAAAACTTGTATTTTTGTTTTAACTTAAGTCATGATTCAAAGCAGGTTAAAAAAACCTGTGTGTGTACTTAGGTTCGCACGTAAGAAGTTTACTTCGTTGGCGTAATAGAACAAAAATAACTAAAGATTTCGGTACCATCGATCATCCCGTATGCCACAACTCTTTGTTTGTAAAGGGAATCGGTTATCAGCTAATTTAATCATGTCGCATTTTGGCTGTCGGTGTGCGCGCGCATCGTAACACGGAAACTTGAGGGACAGTTATCAGCTAACTTCATCGTACCGCTTTTTGGCTGTTTGTGAAAATTTTACTCTCGTACTTTTTTTCCAAACGCACCAAAAGAAGTACAACCGTGACAAAGATTGCCTGTGATTTTAACTTGGATAATGAAATACTAATGATCCAGTCTCGTTTCATTCTTAATAATTAATTTTTACTTAATTCCAGCATTTTCTATAATAATGTCAATCAGGTATTAAATTTAACTTTGTTCTTCAGTGTGAAATAGACAGCAATCTCGTATATCCAAAACTAAGATCCAACATTTCAAAACTCACTTGATCGTAAACTGAATTTCTCATACCTGTAGAAATATTGCCACATCTAAGGCAAAGCTGTACCCATTTTTAAAATATCGCTGGTATTCTAAAAGATCGTAAGCTCTCCTGTTTTGAGATCTTGCGATAAATTGCGGCGTCAACTTTTCAGGATTCTGCAGAACAGTCGCGTTTTACGTGTGAGGTGATAAAACCGGAATATGAGAAAATATTTTCTTAGTTATATTCTTAGAAATGCTGGCCATGGTTAAAAGAGTGGTTTACACCGAAATGTGTTATCGGATTGCACTTTTCGGACTATAATTTCTTACGTCTCGAACGCCTTCAAAATCAGGTTTAATTTTTATCCCCTAATTCGAAAGAGTTGGTCGCAAAACCCTGTGTAATCGACAAAAAATATGTCACTTAATCCACTCGTAATTACTCTTAAAAACATCATTATCATTTCCACAATATGGTTTAAGGAAAAAATCGTGAACAAGGATTATTTCCCAAGGTACCTAAGTAAATTATATAAAGAACAATGCCCAACTGCCATACATAGTTTTATTTCATTTTCAACTTAAGCGTCTTAAAATAAAAAAAAATCTAAAAAATACAGCATTAATTTCTGAGCTTAGATATATAAGAATTTTCAGCAGGCACACCCCAGAACCAAAGTATTTTGATATTGAATGTTTTATAACCATAGAAGTATTATACATAGAGTACCTGGTACACAACAAAACAACGATGCCGGAAGAGTATGTGATGTCAAGATTTGATCACTAAACGTCAACGTCAATTTTAAAAACGATTCAGAAGTTTCCATTTTACTACTACTGAAAGATTAAATTACTTAAAAGAATTTTCATGAGCATGACGAAAATAAATATTTTTAAATATAAAAATAAAAAAATTCAAGCAGAATGTTACTTTTTTATTAAAGATTGCCCAAATTACTCACTTTATACAATATGAAATAATTAAAATCAGAAAATATGTACGACTGTCAAAATATATATTCTACCATTAAAGGAAAAAAGTATGAAATGGTAACATTTTTACCGAATGAAAATGGACAATATCGACATCATTGTTATTATTATAGTCAATTCATCACTTATTATTAAAATTATTTTAACCTGGGTAATACGGGTACAAATATTAATTTTAAAATACGTAAAAAAATATTGAATTGCTTCGGTGTAACTGACGTTTTAAGACGCTACAAAAAATAAAAATAATTTTTGGGCATTGTTCTTTTTGTACCTATAACAAAAATATACCTTCGACAACGCTTCATATAAATTGGATAAATTGGAACTTAATCCAGGGAGAGATATAAATTAGGTTATAACAAATAATTTGTAGATATAAATTCTCGATAAGTGTTGTGTTTCACCACCCACTCACAAAAAACAATCGAAGTATATATTTCACGGAAAAACGTGCTATAATTTAACGGCATTAAGGTCTATAGTTCTAGCAATGTTTAGGTTGAGATCGAAGTTTTTTACCACCATTCAGTTACACCCTGGAGATTCGTATACGCAAGTAACGGATGGTATTGAAAAACGGAGAAGTAATAACTTAGTTGAATGAAACTCCAGAGATGTACGAATGAATTAGTTTTTTTCGAAAGGTGGAATTTACTGTGAAATATTATGCCTGTGATACACATGCTAGATTCTAGCATACGAGCATGCATGTTTAAGTATTTATTCGTGTGTGATAAACTAGCACGCTAATTTCAATCATATCTGAGTATCAATCATATCTGAGTCCTTAGCTACTACAAACTGGTTGTATGCGGCTTCATCGATCTTTGAAAACAAGATTATCTTCCCTGCAATATTGCAATTTGCAGTCTACTAGACAGTGGACAACAATACCCTCTACAATTCCCACTTTAATCTCAACATTATTTAACCCCAAAGCAAACAGATTGGTGTTATAAGTTTGACGTGTTTGTGTATCTGTATGTCTGTTTGTGGCATCGTAGCAATGAACTAATATACTAACGTCTTCGTAGCTTCCATACTTATGAATCAATTTTGATCTAGTTTTTTTTTTAATTTACAGTTATTGTTAGTAAGTCGTTGGGGTAATTTATAATGGAGTTTGTAAGTAAAAGTGATTGTTTGGGCCGAATTCAAATTTATACTGACTCGTTTAAATTGCTTTGTGTAATCCTTATTTTATAATCAGCATTTGAATCTATATTAAAGTATAATTGCATTTACCTATAATCATTGATCATTTACTGCACAATATGATTAAACCAACATGCATCGTGTCTGCACGGGTCGCATTTACGTCTATCAGAATGACTTCGTTGGAAAAGCTTATGTGAAGAGGCATTTAATGGTATTTTGCTCTAGTTTGTTGAGTACTCTAAGTGAGTTACCTAACTTTCAAAGCCACCTGGAAGGCAAACAAGACTTAATAACAACTATCCAATAATAACATATGAGAGTGACCGTAGCGACCGGTGCAATGTGTGTTACGAAGACTTAACGTTGCTCCTTTGTCAACAAGGATTGTATACGAAAATTGGGGAATTTGTGTCTTTACTATAGACTAAAGCGTATATGTTTATAGGACTGCTAGATATTTTAAACAATTTCTGAATCGATGTGGGCTCTTGATTCGGTTTTATTCATGAATTTTGAAGTCAGTTATAGGCATAACTGGTGTCACTGTGTGCTGATGGTTTCTCACCAGGTTATCACCATAATCATAATCTAAATCATAAATGCTGCTTATTTCCATGAGTAGGAAAAATACTCCTCGGAAGTTTCTTGCTGCTTCTTCGGTCGAGCCACATAAGTAATTTATTTATTAAGCGATACGATGCCGCATTTTGCCTTTCGAAATGTATGTGTAAAAACTTACCATACATAAATTTCATTTCATTTCCAACAATTGCCGTAACAACGGACTGCATACGACTGGATTGTACTCGTAACTACTCGAACTTACTTCACGTTATTCATACACGACTGGAGTATTTCCACTGCCTGGTTTAATACCAATCGTTTTCTAAAAATCCACCTAATTTTTTACGTATTCTGAGTGTACTTCTATAGTGCCATAAAAGTAACGGGCATTTTAAATCGGTTTCCACTCTTGAGCATTTAAAGATTTTCAGCCTTTAGATAGATACATATCATACCATTTAAAGCTTCACAGGATATTTTAAGTGAAAAGTTGATTATGAAGAAAAACTGTAATCACCTCATTAAAGCGAATTTAATAATAATTATACTCTTTAGCCTAATTAAGTAAACAAACTAACGTAATTTTAGAACTAAGCACACGCCGGGACGGACGAAAGCATTAATTAGTCTAAGTCTAAATGCAGCACTAATTACAAACTCAGCATGCGCCGTTGTTACGGGTAATTACGTCAACTATTTTGGAGAAGAATATAACGATTTTGCAGATTTTAAAAAGATTGTAAAGTTCTAGTTACCTTAACTGTGTGTGAATAGTAAAAATGGAAGTTTATACATTTTAAAATTAATAAAAACCCCGACAGTTTTATTTACATTTAACATAGCTAAGAAATCATCTCAATCACGCCAGTTTAAAAAAAACGCATCATACCCGTTCCATTCGTTTAGGAGCTACGATGGCACAGATAGACACAAAGACATTTCAAACATTATAACACCCCTTTTTTGTTAGGAGTTAATAAAGTAAAATGGTAACTAATAAGTTAAGTTTCATTAAACTTCTGTATTCATATCTGTAACATCTAGATGTATTGATATATTTATTTAAAACAATACTGTGTTGTTTAAATGAAAATAACAAACAAACAAACCTTCACATTAGGATTTGTTGTTTTGATTGTGTCTTGTCCTATCTTAATATATATAAATTACGTGTCACGTTGTTTGTCCGCGATGGACTCCTAAACTGCTGAACCTATTTTAATCAAATTTGCACACCGTGTGTGTGTTGATCCAACTTGAAAGATAGGATAGCTTACATCCCAAAAAAAAACTTTTGACAGAACGAGGTCTGTCCGGGCAGCTAGTAATAATATATAATAAGCACTATCAGCTTAAAAATTTAAAATGATCATAATCAAATTTTTAATCAATCAGGTCATGTAGACCTATCTACATGACTTGATTGATTAAATTTGGAAGAAGCAGTGTTAATAATTTCATACGAGTCACTAGTAATATCCAGTGACGAGATAAAATCATCTGGAATGGTTACGATAAACAGAACTGTTCTTCACGCTCTACGTGTTCAATGCTTCAAAATTCAAAGGCCTTTTGATTGAAAGCGCTCGGATCATCTCGAATCGAAAAGTGGATATGGAAATTTACTATACCACTTACATCTTTTGCGTCTAACATTTTCTATTCTAGATTATGAACTGCCTCGATTGATACTTGAATATAGCTTTCAAAGTATTAAAGCACAATTTATAAGAAAATGTTTAGAAAAAAAGTACATTATAAGTTTATAGCTTGTTTCGCATTCGCCTAAATAATATTGAAACATGTAGGGTTTTTTAACTGCCAACTGTTCAAATAATTCAAACAGATTTATTTATGGTTTTTTTTTTTCATATGAGTAAAAATATATAAAATCTGCAGTATAGTCAGCCCAACAGTAGAATCGTTATGAAATGTAGTTATTGGTATAACATGGTATTAAACAAACATCCATAAGTACACAGGAATACAATGACTCCATGTGTTTACATAAACAAGTGAAATTTCTTTCTTTCTTCTCCCATCTTTCTTCAACAGGATGATAATTTTGTTGCTGATGTGCAGGCGACGATGACCACACACCATCAGCGTCATTTTTTTCCTTATCTCACAAGATGTCTGCCGTGGTAGGGTACTTTGATGTGTACTGGTCCTTCCAACAGGAATTTAGGATCGTCAAATTAAGTCATCAGAATATTTTATTCCAAAAGCAGGTTCTTTAAGAAAAAATATGCTTATTGAAACATGAAATGCAAAAATGCAGCCCTAAGCCCCATACTAGGATTCCCTGTGTTATGGGGTCTTGCTTCTTCTAGTACGTAACCTTTGGTGTGTCTGACGGTAAGTAGCTGCATTTGAGCGCGCGCGTGTGTGTGGGTGTATATGTATATGTGTGTGTGTGTTTGTGTGCGTGTTTAAAAGCGAGAGAGGTGACTCACATCGAACCAGCAGTGACACAGGGTTACTGGTTCCCTTGCCCTCGCTGTTGGCCGCCATGCAGGTGTAGTCACCGGCTGCTGCTCTCGTCACACTCTGCAGGACCAGGCTCTGAGCGCTCAGGATGACGCCTGCTGCCTCGTTGTGGAAGATCTCTGTCGTCTGGTCAGAGGAAAGGTTTGTTTATTTATTTGTTTACTAGCTTTTGCCCGCAGCTTTGCCCGCAGTAGAGATCGATTCTTTACAAATCCTACTTACTTTTACTTAGATGTGCCTATGACTTAAGTAAACATGTATCATTTGATAGCGTGATTCAAAACTTGCAAATGAATTTTACTAACGCCATCTATTAACAACATCGGGAACTAAATATCTAGTAACTAACAAAATATCGATCTTCCCATGGGGATGTTTTACCGCGGTAAAAAGTAGCCTACGTTACCCTCCACCCTCCTCACTATCTCCACACACAAAAACCATACCATATAGCAGCTTCGTTGCGACGTGAAAGACGGACAAACAAACAAACACACTTTCACATTTATAATATTAAGTAATTAAGTAAAGTATGGATTTAGATGGGGCTCGGCCGCCTCTCAGGCAACACACCTCGCCTGGCGGGAGATCTCCATTTGCCAAAAGTTTTTATTCTAAACCTGAAAACTAGATTACAATGGGCGGACTTAATGGCTGATGGCATTCTCGACCTACTCTGGGCTATAAAGTTCTACGCTTCTACGAATGAACTAATACTATGTATTATAATACTAATTTAAAAGTTGTAAAGCTACAGAAGAAAAAAAGCATTTATTTGACATCAAAAATATCTTAAAAAAATAACCTATCTAGTGCTCTATATCCATAGAAATACTTTCTTTTTGTTATATATGAATGATTAAAGATAGTACATTTATTCACTACTTCTTCTAGGTAATGGTTTTCATTTAGGTACTCATGGTAGAACTTAGAAGAGGCAACAACTTTACATCCTAATGAATAGATTTTTAAGTTAGAGCACCTCCCACCGCAAGCATAATTCATCATACTTCTTCCCCACTTACCATACCTTGCAGGCAAGCAATAACCTATCAGATGTGTGTACTTTTGTACGCGCGTGAGAAGTTACACTTCTTTGGCATCATTAAATAAATATTTAACCCACTCCCCCTCGCCTCCCCTCCCCTCACCTCACCTCCCCTCCCCCTCCCCCTAAAGAAGTATAACTTCAAAAATACAAATGAACTTACGTCATGAAACCACACCAGTCGATGTGTCTTCGGGTTGGCTTTGACGGTGCACTCGAAGTATACATCGTCGCCCTCCTTAATCTCGTCAGGGTTTAGATTAGATCCCATCCTGAGATCTACTATAGGTATATCTAAAATAAAATAAAAAATTATAATATTTTGCATAGCAAACGAAACCACAGGTTAACGTGACTCTTTTAAAATTTATTGAAAGGAATTTGTCGTTGCAATAGCAAAATTAATATTACTAACGCCCCAACTCAGAGTCACTAATGATTACTTAAATCGCTTCTTAGTACAGAATTTATATGGTGATTCTTTACTGAGGAGCGATTGAAGTAACCGTTAGTGACTCTGAGTTGGGGAGTAAGAACAATATTATTCTTATTATCTAAATAAATTATAAAGAAGTATCTTAAAGCGAGAAATATTATATCAGTGTTTAACGAGACTTTGCCAAACGGGTAAAATAAGAAAAGCTCTCAGACAAGTTGGCAAGTCTAACGCCCCAACTCAGAGTCACTAACGGTTGCTTTAATCGTTCTTTAGTATATAATCACCATCCAAATTCTGTACTAAGGAGCGATTTAAGTCACCGTTAGTGACTCTGAGTTGGAGCATTAAAACGGCTATTGTTAAAGTTGATTTCGAACCATTATTTTTGTTCGAATAATTTTAAGATTGAGCAAAGCCTACGAGTACGTCCGCCTTATAGATCTCGCCGTCACACTCCAGCCCTAGAATAAACTGGATTAGAGTGCCATGGACTTTTATAAAATGAGATATCAAAAATATCTGCGACCCAACAAAATCCTTGTAACACGAATATTAAACAAAATTTCCAACGACGTTTAATTAAAATTCTAATTAGCTAGCCGAGCTTCATATTAATAATAATTCTTATCAACCTCTCGTTTCGAGGTCAGAAAGAAACCATAAATATCATGTCCTACAGAGGTTTACGACGAAACCCTCGTAATTATTGCTCGACAAGATTGCTACTTCAACTTATTTAATTAATAAAAAATATGTGACATTTAATTTCTAATAATTTCAGCTTCATTGTCGCAGATATACAAGTATACACGCTTGACTAATTGCTTGCGTAGATGGTTCGATAAGTATTTGTTCGGTAAGAAATTTAAGAATTAAAAAAAAAATCCGTCTGCTATCAATAACCAATCATGAGATACGTTTTTGAAATCCTTAATAGCAATCATAAACCTATAGTATATGTAAACCTGTAGTATATAAATAGCAATAATTACTTAATGTGCATGATCGTAATATAGATATCCCTGTTGTGTCTATGCTAAATACCGAAGAGTAAAAAAGACAGCCACATACTACAGTTGTACAGTATCACTGATGTCGCAACATCGAAGACTTCTGGTCGCCTAGTACCTACTCACTTTAATTAATTGCTACTAGGTGAACAGAGCCTGAGAAATTTAATACCCCAGATTTGTTTTGGCACACTCGCTTGCATGTTTTTGCTATCCTAGTACTGACTGCAAGATACGAAAATATCTGGCTTGCTTTCTATAAGAGAGAGAGACAGACAGAGAAACATGCGCACGCCGCACGACTTGTAACGACGCCGCACGAACGACGGCAAAAAGTGACGTTACAACTTTTCGTCATATTTTTTTCCGTCTAGCCCCCTTTCGCAACGCGCGACAAGGAACTTCGTTCCAATATTACACCCATACATACATACATACAAGATACGCGCGAAAATATAACCGTTCCTGACAGTCGGGTAAAAAGAAAGTAACGTAATATCGTTAAATTACAATCCTACTAACATTTACTTAAATTTTAAATGTGAAAATTTATAGGGATGTTTACTTGTTCACGCAAAAAATAATAAACGGATTTATTATGAAATTTAATACACAAGTAGAACATGGCATACGACATAGAGCATGTATTAACATGAAAAACGCTTGAAAACCCGCCGACAATAGCTATTTCCATATAAAACAATTCTAATAGTGGTTAATTAAAGTTAGGCACCGAAGTAAACAAAAAGATAAATTTAATTAATATTAAAGTCATAACTTTTATATTAATATCGATATTCCTTAATGGTTTAGTGCGTCAACAACTTTGCTCTTCCCCTCCCCTACGTTGGAAAAAGATTAAGTTTAAAACTTTTCGTAATTTTATATTTTACTCACGAACTAATAGATAAGGTTATTACATCCCAAAATAATCTGGTAACTTAATTATTGTCTTGCTTCATTTTGAAATAACGTACCTTCTTGTTACCATTAATAGGATAATGACTTTGGTTTACCTAAGTTTCAAAGATAATCATGGTAAGGCGTTCTCAAATGTTTGAAGTCGATGAAGCGGCCGTCAACCTTACTATTAAACCTCCCTACTAGAGCAAAAACCGTATTTTAGCCGTATTGGGGCGGCTTTGGAATATTAACCCCAATCCCACGCCGGATGGGTGTCGTAAGAGGCGACTAAATCCGGCTCGCTGGTGGTAGGGCCCTCGGAGGGATCGGTAATGTTGATTTTAATTGTTAATTAATACCATTAATACGATTATTATTTCTCCATGGGGATATTTCGCCTGGATAGCTACCACCCTTGAACATGAGTCAGCCGCCTAAGACGACTCGAAAGAATAATCAAAATCGGTTCACCCAGTCGAAAGTTCTGACGTAACAAATATGAAAAATACAGTCGAATTGAGTACCTCCTCCTTTTTTGAAGTCGGAAAGGATCTTCCCTATAATTCGCTAATAAAGAAAAACTTGTTTATTACCGCCTCGCATAATAAATTACTTGACAAGTTGTGTACATTAAAATGAACCTCTTTATATTTTGATTAAATAAAATCTAATATTATCTATCGCATCTTAGATGTTAGATGTTTTAATTAGTATGACTACAGAAGACATTAATAGTACTTATATGACATGATATTCATAAATGAACGTCACTAACCCTGCAAATTTAAGTTCGAATTTTCATATTGCTTTAAAAAAAACTAACAATAAAATTATTGTTCAGATGGGTCATCGTTAGTTTGCGTGAAAAAGTTGAATATATGCACTCGAGGAACAAAATATTATTATTATTATTATTATTTAACTCTTTATTGCACACCAAGTATAGGACAACAACAATGTTACTTTACATTAAGCAAGTATACAAAAGGCGGTCTTATCGCTACACAGCGATCTCTTCCAGACAACCTTAAGATGCGGAATGCTGTATATAGATAGATAAGATGAGGTAAGGTGCACGAGAAGTATTAAGGAAACTATAACAATTTAAAAGTCAAAACACAAATTTGTAATTAGGGATGACAAAATATGGAAGAAGGAAAAAGGAAAGAAGGAAGGAAAGTGATTAATTCTGGAGATAGTGGGCTTTTACTAAGTTTTTAAACGAATTTAATGTGCTTGCGTTACGGATACAAAATATTATCAAATAGACTAAAACCGATTAAACCTAGTTCAACTAATCTTTTATAAAGTAAATTTTTATATCATAACAATCGCTGTTCAACGTTCGCAATTCGCAATAATTTTATTTTTTATTTAGCAAAAATCAACTTCAAAATGAAAAGTTCCCTCAAAACCAAATGACAGCGCATTAATATACTTTGTTTCAGTACGAAAATAGTAAGAAGCAATAGAATTTATGTATTCCATTTGCACGTTAAACCATTCTTAACTTACAACTTTACAAGTCCTTTTACGAGTAAGAAGAACATGGGAAGTTTTAAAATTAGCTAATCTGGTTACGTCATCCACAACAACTTCGCAAATTAACTTCACTGTAAATTTTACACACTTTGCTTAACACGTTCACTGCGTCAACACTTTCAAAAAACTTTCAGCCTGTGCTATGGGGACCTCAAAAACCCCTTAACTAAACTTTCCTGTGGTGCGTTAGGGACCTCTTCAGCCCCCTAAAATAGCAGTTTTGAAAATAATTAATATCTTCGTCAAAACCAATGATATATTTATGAATTTTTTGTGGCTTAAACATAGGCTATGACCCTATCTTTTGGTAGGTTCGCACGCAGTTCTGACATTAGGGTAAATCGCTATTACAAAAAGAAAATTAGGGATCTGTTGTATCCCGTTCCGCAACAGATGATAGTTCAATATGTGTAGCTACTAGTGATGGGAATAAAATAAAATCCCAGTTGTCGATAGGTAAAAAAGTTTTATTACAAAAAATGGTTGTCTGTAAAGTCGGTTTACGGACGGTAGTTTAACGTGACAACGTCATGACAAAGTTGCGCTCCGCTCCGCCCCGCTCCGCTCCGCTCCACTCAACTACGATCGCCTATTGCATCGGCTACGATACGCCGATCGTCCGATCGCCCGTCACGTCAAAAAAATTGGTACATATGAATAATTTAATATTTAAAAAAAGTGTTATAAAGAAAAGTTTGTGATGAAGGTTTTTGAAGTTATACTGCTTTAGGCGCGTTGTGAAATAAATGGAAAAAATAATGAGAGTGAAATTTTAAGATTTGTAACACGGACGGTGACACAAAAACGACGGTCACAAAAAACGTCACGTGCGTTTTTAAAAACGCTCGTTTTGAAAAATTATTATTATTATATTGTTTTTTTTAATATTGTTAAAATATTATTTTTTAATATTGGTTTTTTTTATATTGGTTTTTTGATGCCATATCCATATGATAACTAACTAAATTTGATGCCATATGATAACTTCGCACGCGCGAACGTAAGTACACGTTTATGTTATTTTTTTCTTACCAGGATGATTAAACATCTCATAATCCGAATCACTATCACTGGCTACTGGCGGGATATTTGTATGTTTTGCAAAATTTTTATTTTAACATCGGATGTATACGTTCCTGTATAATCCGACGTTGACTTATTTACATACTTCCCGCACTTTTTAGGGTTCCGTACGAAAAAACGAAAAACGGAACCCTTATATCACTCGTGCGTTTGGGCGACCGCCGTTCACAGCCAATTTACTCCGATAGAACTGGACCAAATGAGTTGAAATTTGGTACTCATGTACATTTTTGTGACCTAAAGACGAAGGTATAAAGTAAACAACTGAATTTTGAAAAAAAATTAACAAATCTGTTTTGCGAACCGTATCGCGTTGTATGTCAAATAAAAGGGCTTGTTGTAATGATCTCATACATATTTTTTTATAGTTTTACAATGGATAGTTTTAAAGTTATTAAAGAAAGAACGAAAATTACTTAAATATTAAATATACTTATACGTATAATATATAATTAAAAATTACAGGAAAACCTATAAGAAGTCTTAAAAAATGACAAATATTAATAAAACCGAAAAATAACGGTAAATACATAAAATCAACGTACGGAATTCTCTCCAAGCGAGTTTAACTCGCACTTGTCAAGTTTTTTCATTTTAAAATAACTCATTGTTCGTATTTACGAGCGTAATAATTTGATATCGAAGCGCGAACTTAACGATCGATACATGAACATCCCTAAAACAAAACTTGTGGTGCTCGTGCCTCCAACTCTCCCGTCCTTGCGGCTACGGGGCTCACGATTCACGGGTATCAAAGGAAACCCCCAACGCAAGGAGTGAATATATTTTCACTTCTGTGCGGTAGGGACCTCGTCGACCCCTAAAATATTTTATTACACCATTGATTCAAAATTTAAGAGGGAAGCAAATATGTATATTTGTCTTTATCATACACATAGAACTTTAGATGTTATAGCCTCCCGCACAGAGTGAAAGAACACGATTTTTGACGCCGCACAGTATGAAAGTTCTGCACGGGATCTCGTAGAGATCCCTAACGCACCGAACGTGTTAACTAACAAAGTATTTTCTTGCTTCTTCAAATTATAATTACCTGTCAAATTGACTAGCCAAGATTCACAATTTAACAAGTGTAATTCAAAACGTCTATATGCTGACACTTTTTGTTTTTAACCGACTTCAAAAAAAGGAGGAGGTTCTCAATTCGACTGTATTTTTTTTTTTTTTTTTATGTTTGTTACCTCAGAACTTTGGACTGGGCGAACCGATTTTGATGATTCTTTTTTTAATCGAAAGCTGATGGCTGTCATGTGGTCCCATATAAATTTTATTGAGATCTGACAATGGCATCCATGAGAAAACTACATAAGTCGTAAATTTGTGTTAAGATGTGCGCGACAAATTGACGAATAACTCAATATCACGTCAACCGATTTCGATGATTCTTTTTTTAATAGAAAGCTGGTGCTTGTCATGTGGTCCCACATAAATTTGAACGAGATCTGACAAGTAGTTTTTGAGAATTTGAAGTCGGTTATTTTTTGTTAGTAAAATTTAGATTATATACTCGTGTTTAGATGTGATATACCTAATCCATTTCTTGAAAGTAAAACAAGGAGTCTTTAAAAATTGTCCGAAAAGTGTTTGTAAAAGGCAACTTCAAACAAATTTCATTTCGTTTTAATTAATGCTATCAAAAGTCATGTGCATATACGATAGAACTGGTTCAACTAGGCAATATCTTCGTCTATTTGAGGTTGATGGGTTGAAATAACCATCAATAAAAATAATCTTAAATTAAAATAAAAAAAACCCCAACAGTTTTTTTTACACTAAACAAAAAAAAACTAGAAATTTTGAAATTTGAAAAAAAAATTTAGATCAAAACTGATTCATCCGTTTGGGAGCTACGATGCCACAGACACACATACAGATCCACAGATACACAAACACACAGATACGTCAAACTTATATGTAATACCCCTTTTTTTCGTCGGGGGTTAATAAAAGGCAGTGATCAACTTGACGACCCTTTAGCCTAATTAGGCTAACAACTGGTAGCGACTCTGCTTGCGAAGCGAGGAGTCCCGGGTTTGATTTCCAGCTGGGGCAGATATTTATGTGACAGATAAATATTTGTACTTGTGTGTTATTGTGATGTATTATACCTGTGTGTCGTCCATGCCACTCGCGACACAGGTAAAAACCTAAGGGGATATGAGTGAGTACGCATTTATTTATTTATCCTGTTCAAAGGGAACAAAATTGTGCCAAAATTAAAAACTGAAGTAAAAATTATTCCAACGAAATATAATTAAAATTTAGTTAAGCATCGACTTTCCAACTTCGAGATTAGCTGAACAGGTTTGCGACAGCTTTGCTCCCTTGACATTAATGCTTGTCATTCTCAGGAATTTAAATATTTCCCCGCGGGTCAAGTTTAGGAAACAATTTAATGAAAGAAATATTGTTAGCTAATCTCAGCCTCAATAGATTTGATTTGACGCACACAGAAAACAACGCACACAAACAGTTAAATAGTCTTTGTTATTGTGAACTTCATTATTCAATAATAGGTAATATTTATTTATTTATTTATTTTTGCAACACCTTAATCTAGGGTATACAAGGGCAAAAATTTAATGCCTTATGGCATTCTCTACCAGTCAGTAATATCTATCGGGCTATTGCATTTCAATTTAAAATGATATGATCATGTGGGATTTTTTTTCAATAAACGTCATTTTTTTCAGTCTAACACAATTTTGGAAAGGTGCTTACGCCCCAACTCAAGAGTCACTAGCGGTAATTTAAATCGCTCCTTAGTACAGGATTTGTGTGGAGATTCTTTGCTAAAGAGCAATTAAAGTAACCATGACCAAGTACCAGTACCAAGGAAAAATTAAAGTAACACATCTCTTAAATCAAAATCAGTAAATTGACATACCCAAAACGAGTTATCTATCATATGGTCAAAAGAGCACAGTAAGATTCCACTACGAACTTCATGTATTACGAACTACCTTTAACTGAGGAGATTCTTCGTGCATAATAAAATGCATGTAAAAATCGTAAAGGTTCTTTTCTCCCACATAACAAAGGTAATTAAAAAAAAAAAACTAGTAATAACTCCATCGTCGAGTCAGGATTTTTAAAACAGAAAAATAACAAGCATTTAAAATACTTCCTTTTCCGCAGTTGAAAATATAAAATGGTAAAGGAAAACTCTTACTCACAGTGTACGTTAAGGCGCCACTTATCCTCAATGGCGGAGTCGGGTATGTGCTTGTTTTCGGCGCGGCACGTCAAATATTTGCCGTCGTCTTCTACGCTCGGCACTAAGCTGAGGACGCTCAGAGTTTCGTTGTTTTCAGAGAACTGAAAACGGTTTTGATGGTCAGCTTCTTTGTTATTGTTTCTGGGTGGAATAAAACGATGGAAGGTATGGAGAATATTGAATATTGAAGAGTTACGGATACATGAAGTTGCATGTTGATGTCTGCAATCAGCAATCTATTAGGCAAATTTGCACTAAATTTCAACGTTAAGAGGATTAAAATAGTCGAGCTTGCTGATTACATTTTAAGTTAGCAGACGCTTTTAAAGGGATTATACAAAGATAGACCTTTATACTGAAGGTATTTTCAGGGTGATTAAATAAAGCAGTTGATGAATAAAATTTAATACATTTAATTATTATTTATATCCCATGATTTAAATCTAAAAATAAGTCATAAAACGCATTGCTTTGCGTAGTTTCACAACAAATAAGCCAGCTAAAGAAACAAACATTAAAAGCAAATCTAAAAACGCAAAACAACATAAATACCAAACGTGAGGAAAAAGCGATAACGAAAGAAGAAGCGAAACTTAACGACGCCTTGCTAGTAGGTACTCCACCCGTAATGACCTACTTGTCTAAAAAACACGCGGAAACAATGAGGGACACAAGTCATTATTATACAGAGACCGAAAAAACTGAAAGGAATCTATTAATTAAAGTACAATAGAATCTCGATGGACAAAAGACTCACGTTTTTAGCCATCCGTTTCAGCTGCCTATTGTTCTTCCACCAAGTGACTGACGCTTCGGGCCGCGATCCCGTCGTCTTACACTCCACTTCGTATCTCTTGTCTGCTGATACTTGTTTCTCTTTAGTCAATATGTTCACGGTTATCGGCTTTACTGCGGAAATAATGTTGTTTTGAATTTTTTGTCTTGCCTTTATTTTCAGTACAATATTAATGTTTATACTATGGGACGAACATCCTCTGTTATGAAGTTCGACAAACAGACAACAATTGCTTAGATAGTCCGCATGCCTAGAGGTATACACGTTTCATCATACACTAATACTAACATAATACAATGTAATAAATTCCAAATATCTTTTCCTATTAAATTGATTGATGTTGTGTAGCTGTTATTTAAAATGTAACTTGAATGTAACCAGTAACTCACATGACAAGTTTGCTCTGCCCTACCAGGGTCATGTTGATGCCAATTGTATAATGTTATCCTAACAACTATGTAACACATTTTATAGCAAATAAATAAATAAACAATATTAATCTTGATTACCTACTCATGCATCATGGCTTAAATGGTGTCGAAAAGCATTGCAAGCAGTATTTTGTCATTGGAAACATGATACTGGGACATTGAGACCTCGTTAGGCAGCGAGCTACCAATTGGGTTAGTAGATCTTCGTTATCCAAATCAACAATTTATTGGACTAAAGACGAAACAGATAAAGAATAAAAAAACATCATTTAGAAGCAAAAAATAAACATACAGCTAGAGACGTCTTTATCTACCAGGCCTTCAGACGATTGTCTACATAATTGGTTTTTAGATAAATTAGACGAAGTGCTGAAATAGGCCGGATTTAATCCAGGCTTTATTAAATGAAACTTGATTTTTGTTTACTGAATTTCGAAGCGCCTTTGAGAAAGTCGTCAACAATTTTGCGAGCTCCTTAGCTAATCAAATAATTTACATCTACAAAATCAACGGATTGTAGCAACAACCTAATTAAATTGCAATAAAGATATTTTATTAAATATGTAGGCACATATTTATTAAAATAGGGTTAATAAGATAGAAGATAAACGATAAATGAAATTAAATCCTTTCATTTGAAATTTTGCTGTGACAAAACAAAAAAGAACAAAGCTATTATTAAAATTACATTTCATTATTAACAAAGAGGTTTTTTTTAAAATAAATCCAGTTAGGATTTTTAAGGATCAACTTCGCCAAAGCATCATTTTCGAGTAAGTATTTAGTCATTTTAATTCGAGTAAGTTAATAGAAACAATAAAATACATGAATATTTTTTGACGAACGGAAACAAAACGAATGCAATTATTATTAAAATAGTTGATACCACTCTACATACACTTCATCGACACTGATCATTTCTTGTGAGTTAAAAAACCAAACTGAAAATCAAGCAGTTTACTTACAATTGATATCTAGAATCAGAACTTTGGTCTCTGGTGGCGCGAGGTTGGTATTTGAAGCCTGGCAGACCAGCCTCGCGTTGAGATGCTGTCGGCCGACGCTCGGGAAGGTCAGAGTATTCACCGTGACCCCGTCGACTCTCTGCTCGAAGGAGTCATCGATCACAACGTTCTCCAGGTACCAAGTGACTCGGGGTCTGGGCATGCCTGTTGCAAATTGGAGGGAAGTTATGAAGTTAACAGGATAGTAGCAGATCAGTATGATTGAATAGGGGAATACAGAAATCATATACAACTTAATTATTACTTATCTTTTGTTGCTCACATTTTAGATGTAATACGTGTTACTACTATTAATAAATTTTACCCACGAATATAGGGACCAACATTTGGAAGCTACGACGTACAAACACAAGCGATATTCAGAAACTTGATAAACGCCATCTATTGGTCTATATTAAAATAGATAACGACGTATGGTCTCTGAACATAATTGAATGCCGCATAAATAAAGCAGACGGGCTACCTAATAAGAACTAACTGCCGTAATTTATGAACATGATCAGGATTTGAATATTTGATCGATAACAAGAAAAAATAATGATACACTTTTTTAAATTCCGTCTTGCTTCCCGTTTAAGTGCCAAAAATTCGAATGATTATAATTTTTCCATTCAATTTGTCTGTTTCTAAATTATGAAGTTGGATAACAATACATTTTCCTGACGATTTTTCATGTAACACAGGAAGCCGTGGCTGTCTAATAGCCGAGTATTTTTGTTATCCGGATATATACAAAGCCTCAGAAGGAAATTCGGTTGAGAAAAGTATAATGAGATGGTTTCCTATTGTTGGTTTCTGCAGAATATTTTCTTTTAGCCACAAATTTGAGACTACAACTACGTGAAGCCCTGTTGGTACTAGCTTAATGTGTACAGTCACCTGCAGAGAAAAGTAACCCATCTTTTACTGTGTGTTTAGTAAGAGACAGGTCACTTTTCTTTGCAGGGGACTGTACATTCCAAGAAATATCCAATAAATATACGAAAAATAGAATGGGTGATACCTTTTCTTATTGTTATTGATTTTACAATCCAAAACTTTAGTAGTTGGCATTCCCTTCCTCCTTACCATTAAAAATGATTCATAACAATAAATACGCATAAAACTTAATTTACCTTTGCAAAATGTGGCATCCTACGTGCTTTTCTTTTAAAAGGGATACCTACAAAGTGTTCTCATTGCGTATAAATAATATAGGTTAACATAACAGGTAAATTAATCGTCACTTCAGCAATTATACAATTTTCAAAACTTCCAAACCGAGAACTTGTTGTGCGACAGTCATTTGTTTCACGCAACACGCACCGCGCCAACGACAAATTTGAAACTCCAATCAAAACTTCAGGCGGCTTCACTTGCTCAGTGTCAACAGTCGACTAAGGAAAGTTACGCACGCCACTAGGGAGGCTTTGTAAATATCGCGTTCTTGTTGTGAACTTAATAAAACAAGATAAGGAGGTAAAAGGTAAAGCTTAATAGCCCTTTGCTTTACCTGGAGTTGTTAAAACATCTATTCTGATGCATTTGTGCACTACGAGTATAATTATTATGTACACGATATTTATTATGTACACAACCGTGACCACGATCTGTGCAACTGGGTGGAAATATCGCTGTACAAAATAAGTATTGAGTACGCTTATTATAGTAAAATGTGTTCAGTCCATGATGAGTTAAGTTTAAAATCTTTACAACATTTGATTAACAGGTCTACGGGCTAAGGTACACTTCATGGTAAATGATATTATACCACTACAACATAATATCACTGTCAGATACATACTTCGATTAAATAAAAAAAAACATATAATAATGTTTTAATGATTAATATGATTTAGTATAGAAGGATAACAATTTTGTGAATACAGTTGCAGCAGATGTTGTAAACAGTAGATGTTGTCAATAGTGCTAAATAATCATGCTTCTCAAAAGGATAACACAAATAATCCTGTAATTAGCTTCCATTATAAAAACGCCACATTAATGGTTGAATTCACACAATAGTATGAACAAACTGGCGAACTTCGGGATTTGGGACATGTTGAAAGTTTTAGCAGTTTCTTGAGGAAACCAGACTACTGTAACGCTGTTGAAGTTTCTTTACTTGCCCAACTTGCTGTTCTGGAATTTCCAGTTAAATATTGACATATTCTACTGCAGTACGGAGAAACCATAGGTTGAAGAAAAAATTAAGGTGATGAATTATCGTAAGTTCATGTACCTACTAAATATTTACTCTTCACATCAGAATCCCTTGTTCTTATTACCTCACTTGCAAAAGTCTTTTTAACCCATGGAGTGTTTTGCACTCAGTGTGTGTAAGGGAATCACGGAAAGGTAATGGACAGACACTGTAGGCAAAATGTGCGATGGGTTAAATATTAGAAATATCTTAAGACCCTGCACTACCTGTTCACAATGACAACTATAAAGCAGCTTACAGACCTCCTTCAACTTCGCAGATGAGAAGCACGTTGGAGCCTTCGTTATAAGGCTCGACTAGTTTCGTCCGGTCCCGTCGTTTCACGTCGTATATCGTTGGTCGACTGGGCGGTACTAGAAATAAAGTTTTTTTAACTTAAAATAGAGACTATGCAAAAATAAAAAAGCAATCTAACTGTACTATTGTTAGATTCAATATGAAGTAGTTAGCAGCTATGACATTAAAATTTTGCCTCCAAATTTTTTGTAAATTAAGAGTAAAGGATCAACATTTCTTAAACAAAAAAAAAACATATGTGACATTCTCATAGAAAGTGATTAAACTTCCTGCTCCTATTAAAAACTGACCCACAAATCTACTTACTAATGACACTGAAGTTAACTCTCACGTTCCTAGTGGGTGAGTTCTTGAAGTCCACTCGGCAGCGGTAGACGCCAGCGTCGACAGCCATGACATTGTCGATCATGAGGACCGCTGGCGTAGCACCGCCGCGAAAGAAGGCTCTGTTACCGAAGACCAGGGGAGAAGACCACAGCTTTGGCTGGTTGTACGACCGACCTCGGATGTCGAAGCTGGAGAAATAAAATTTGTTCAGATAAGCAATTCTTTGTCTCGATTCATTAGGTAGATAGTGAAATTTTGTCTCTTTTGCCATATTTATAAAATTCTTTCGCCGATTATTTTGACAATCTAGATAAATTATTTAAAATAAGCTTAAGGTAACTAGAGATATTGATTAGTTTGTAACTCCTGTCCGTTACTTGAGAGAAACTTTTAAGTAATTTACTAGGATAAAAAGTATCGTAAATGACCAGACCAGATTGTCAGCTATTTGAATACCCAATTTCATCAGTTATTACGTAATTTATCCGAACTTTGAGATTTGTCATATTAGTTATATTCTCTTCCAAAAAATCCAGTTTTATCTACGCACCTGTACAATGGTTCCCCATCAGACTCCTTGAACCACAGCACCATGACGACGGCGTCTTCAGAGTGCAGCGGCTGGATGTCACACGGTAATGACGCCTTCTTCCCCAGCACGCCTTGCACGTCTGATGTTGGCACTACGGAGAAAAGATAATGTTAGGACTATTTAGAAGAATTTACATGAAGAAGTGCAGAAAGTTCAATATTATGTATCATTTGGGAAAATTATCATTTGTGTTTTCGTCGATGATTTATAAACAATTCTTTTTATGGCTTACGACAAGAATACTGTCGACTTAACTTATAAACTTAAACATACATAAAAATAAATTATGATTCAAATAAATAGTGATTATAAGAACAATAATATAGACTGAGTGCATGTGAAAAAGTGGATTGTTACTGTGGTAAAAATATACGATACAAAAAGGCACATAACATAATTTAATTTGAAATTCTATTTCGAGTAAGTACAAAATGAGCTGCAAAAATCTACAATATTTCAACTGACTCAAAAGCTTTAAAGTTTAAAGCTAAAACTAGAAAATGCATCAGGGACTCGAAACACTACACTAGAAATAAACTTTGCTAAATCCAGGTCGTAGATTTAAGCTGGAACTAGTCTTTTAATAAATGTAGAGGCGGGACACTTAATGCGACAGCGGAAGGACATTCTCACTTTGAGGATTACGAGATAGGCTCTAGATAAAAATGTACTGATACATCTTATAATTCATTCCATTCGGGTCGCTGTACTTATTAACTGAATCAAACCAAATCATTATTACTGTTTATTAAAAAGAGTAGCTAACTGTATGTTTGAAATAAAAGAATCAAATGAAATAACACAAGACAAATATGAATTTATTTAGCTTAGCTTATTTCAGTTTAAGAGCTAAAGATTATATAATATTACAACTTATAAAGCTGATTTTATTTTCAGTAAAGTCGAAGTCGCGCAATATCTGACAGTACATACTATATAATATACTAGCTTCCCGGACAGACTTCGTTCTGTCAAAAATTTTTTTTAGATTTAAGCTATCCTATCTTTCAAGTTGGATCAAACTGCACACGGTGTGCAAATTTGATTAAAATCGGTTAAGTAGTTTAGGAGTCCATCGTGGACAAACAATGTGACACGTAATTTATATATATTAAGATGTTCTCTTGGCCACGTCCTTAAAAAATTCGAACAATACAGAAATTTTGATAACTTACTGTTAAGCAAGAAAAAAAAGTTGAAACAGCATAACGAGACATTATAAAATCTTATTTCGTACCAACGACTCGGCCTTCAAACTTCGCAAACTTGGCAAATGACATCGCCCAAAGTGCTAACAGTATTACTAAGGGCAGAGATTCTCAAATGATTATATCCCTCGAAATAATTAGGTTAGGTAGTCATTCTACTACGCAGTGTCTTGTTCTCTCAATCTTCAATTGAAATTGTAGGAGTTGTGTGTAACAAAGCCGTATGCCGCGGGACTATATTGCCTAAATTTTGGAACAATATTGCCTGAGATGATTTATTTAGGGGATTCTCCTATTAATTAAGTTCAAATGTATCTTCTTGTTTGGGGATTAAATTGAAATAATTAACATGTTCAAATAAACTTTAGACTTGTTAACTTATATTATAAGTCTAACATAATATGTTTACCACAAGTAAGTTTTAGACTGATAAAAAATAAATACGTATAATAGATGTCATGGTCTCATATTTGATGTCCAAGCTTATAAGCTATCTTATTATTATGAAATAAAAAATAAAAAAACTTAAAAATAAAAAAAATAAAAATTTTATTCTCAAAGCCCTTCTGCAATTTTTGAGTGGAAGACTAAAACTTTAGACTTGTTAACTTATATTATAAGTCTAACATAATATGTTTACCACAAGTAAGTTTTAGACTGATAAAAAATAAATACGTATAATAGATGTCATGGTCTCATATTTGATGTCCAAGCTTATAAGCTATCTTATTATTATGAAATAAAAAATAAAAAAACTTAAAAATAAAAAAAATAAAAATTTTATTCTCAAAGCCCTTCTGCAATTTTTGAGTGGAAGACTAACATTAGTAGATTTGTAATTAAAATAAGCGCTCATAGCCCGGCGGCTTGCGTCGATCCTATGTGATCGACAAAGTTAAGCAACAGCGGGCGCGGTCAGTAGTTGGATGGGTGACCGCTAGTGGCAAAAATTTCTTGAGCGTTTCCGTGCTTCGGAGGGCACGTAAAGCCGTCGGTCCCGGTTGTTATCATAAGATAACAGTCGTTAAGCCATGTCGGAGGCCCTCGGGGGGTTTGAAAACTTCCGACACTCGGGTTGGCCACTAACCCCTCCACCAATCCGCACTGGAGCAGCGTGGTGGAGTATGCTCTAGGCCTCCTCAAGAGGAGAGACCCGTGACCAGTAGTGGGCCATTAATGGGTTGAAGCCAATTAAAATAAGATATAATTTACAATAATTGTACTAGTTTAAGTAGCCAGGTAAAAGCCAGGATCTCTGACATCTGAAATAAAGATTTATTTATTATTATTAAAAAAAAAACAATTTTGTCAGTTTTGTCTTCGGATCATGAAGGGTGGGGAAATTTCAGTCCACAAAAAGCTTCCAAAGATCATATTACCTAAATGTTGGATCAATATTGTCGAAGATGATTAAGTTTGTGGACACTCCTTGACCCACAAAGGACGAGTAATCGGGTAATCGAATCAGGTTAGAACATATTTGTATCGTCAAATGCCTGTCCACACATTAATGAAATTTAATATTAAAGTCTTTTAAATTGCAGTTGCCTTTCAGTTGCACTTAAATTCTATGAAACTATTCAATCAAAAATAATGAAGTCATGTACATTGTACTAAGCAAATAAATGTTTAACCCTTTAACATCCCAAAAACACTTCTACCTTTCAATCGCGTTGAATGAAGAATTACTGAAGTCCGAATAAATCCTCCATTATTTTAGCCACCCGGAAAACAATACCTCGTCGAATTTTCGTAGTTTTAAAATTTTCTTTGCGCGTATCTAAATATCTATTATACGTGCCCGGAAAGTTATGATGGTTTGTAATAAACTCAACTTGAATTACAGATGAAATTGCAAATCAAGTCAGCGCAGTTTCCCTATGTTAATACATCGTAGAAAGCGCCGGTACCACTGTATTTGAACACAAAATATGCAGATGTGATTTGGATTTAAACTAGGCTGATATTTTGATAAAGCACTTGCTTCTACCATTTAGTAACTACATGGAACATTTTAGGATACCATTATCTTTAAAAAATAATTTGGTATCTTTGTTGGAACTTAACATCTTGGTTTATTTTCTTTTCGCCCATGCCAAACCACAAAGGTTTCTACCAAAGGTTTCGGAAAGCCAAAATTGTGGTAGAACCAAGGAGTTGACATACATACCTAAGTATAATTGGTACCACCTTTGAAAACATCACTTTTAATTTAGACTTCATCACCATTACCATTGGCTTAAAATCGGTTGAGGTTATTGTCAAAAAAACGTTTTTTTTTTACTTTTCATAAAAAAGGTAAAAAAAAACTTTGTAAAAGATAAATATTTTTATGAAAGAATTATTTTCGGAGAATATCTTCTATTTATCTATCAAACAGACAACTTGACAAGATACTCAACAGATCACTTTTTTCAGATCTTATCCTTAGTGAAGTAATTATAATATAGTGGATGGGTTTGTGTTTTGACCTATTCGGTTGCACGGCTATTTGTGCCCAATTGGCTTTAACAAACACTAAACATTGCTGTACCAAGTGGCGTGTCGATTTAAACAACATCAATAATAGAGGGAGCACCGGCGTGCGCCCGAAGCCAATTTATTGAACTTCGCTTGACCTGAGCTTTATAAATAAAGATTATAAGGTTTCCTTTGTAACAAAATAACAACAAGGATACATTGTTTACAGTTTTATGTTGTAATTTATAAACAAACTTTTCCTAAAATAAGGATGCCAAATAATATCAAAACCTAAAAGTAATAAAAAGTGTATATTTGAAGCAAAAAGAATATCAAATAAATGTCTTCCAGTTTGACTAACTTAGCCTAAGCAATAAATATGACAACGATAAATACAGAAACTACAAGATATGAATATTTCAAACTTTCAAGTTATAATTTGAAAACAAATTTTCGTTGTGTTTTGTGAGCGGGTTTTACCGTGATAATAAGCCTTTGCAAAGTTTGCCTGCCGCAGGGTTTCCACATCCACAAGCTGACATCAAACTAAACATGTTATAGCAATTTACTTCGTGGATGTTTACAGCTAAGTTTGATATTGAGGTGACTATTAAGTGTTAGTTACACTTGATAGTGGAGATAGTGAGAGTCCAGGTTTTGGCTGAATTAAATTTCAGAAGTTATTGTCTTGTCTAAAAGGATAACAACAGAACTTTGATCGATGATTTCCGAAGTCTTCCTAAACAAGTAAACGCACACAAAAAAATGGTATTAGCAGTCGCTGAACTGACAATCGACCGCACCCACTATTGCATAACATAATGATAAAATGTCTAACAAAGTTACTGGTCTATGGGCGCTATACAATAAGGTCAATAATAGTTAAAGCACTCCTATAATTAGACTTTCGTATAGACGAACAACAACTTATAAATCTAGCTAGAGCAAAATATCATCAAAAATTCAGACACGTTATAACAGCAATATTTCATCCAGTGTTCTGCTTAGTAATGGATCCCGCATATCGTGCTAAGAACGATAATGGCTTTGTTGTTCCTGCCGATAACTCAGGCGAAACATGGCTTCAGTCGATTTACATGAGTTGTGTCGGCTAAAATATCGCCCCGGGTCATTCCGCTCAAATTACACCAAGCGAGAATATTAAATCACCTACAAGCATTGATAATATAATATAATACACCGCCAAACAACGACCTCTTGTTACATTGTTAATGGAGAAATATTCTGATCATAATTTGAATAGGGTATACTAAGAGTTTATAATAGTAGTGGTATACCATAAATAATAGGTAGGTTATACGTATACTATACTAGGTAGAAATCCCACATTACTCACAGTTCTCGAGGTTCAGGTATCGTTCGAAAATTTCATCCTCACGTAAACACAAATTCATACTAGAAGCTTCAAATGCCTCTCTTTTTGCGTCGAGGATTTAATGACTTGATTGTATGGAACTGAACATATTTGTTTTTATAATAGAAATCGAAATCAACATACTCCAATCCAACTTCAATGACATTTTTATTCTAAATCATTCAAAATTCTATTGTCCAGATTCATCAATTTATTATTTTGGACTAAAGCTTCGTCAAAAATTAGATCAATTTATTTTTAACTGAATAAAATTCGACTGAAACAGAATGAAATTTGAGTGTTTGATTGCAAAATTTGTTTCATCGAATCTGTTTCAACAATCGCGAAATGGAGTGTTGTTCATTCCAAATAACTTAATTCATTAATCTTTCGAAATAAAACATTCATAAATATACAGCCAAGTACAGGGTTACATTTACCTTGTTATCCTTCTGAATCATTAAGCTTTCCTCTATTAGAGAGCTATTAACCTGTTTCTATAGAAACCCGCACTTAAGGAGCTCGTAAGAATAATCTTAGTTGATTTCCGTAGATTTCTGACTGTGATTCAATAGCAAATAATGTTTTATAAGAAGCTATTTTTATTGCTTGGTTATTAAGGATCAGAGACGTTCAAATAACATAGATTGTAAGGTACAGTATTGCCAATTTTACGACCCATTTCATCACAATTAAATGATAAAAAGTCGTATGCTAAACTTAATTTATTTATTTTGACTTGGAAAACACATTAACAACAAGTTAGAACTTCATTTATAACTTTTGGCGATGTTAATTTAATCAGAAAGTAAATAAATGACCTCTTGAAAAAAAATATAAGCAAGAGATGCTTTCTTCTTCCTCGAGTGTAACTTACTTCTTTCCACGTCATCTTATTCCTGATTGCTCAATGAACTACGCAATAGCGATAGAGTTGAAATTAATATCACCCAACTATGCGCACATTCCGATTCCGTTTATTGAAATTTTCACATGAGAATAAAGAACGGCACCAAAACACGTAGAAATTCTTCACGAATTTGTTACAACCAAAGTCTGAACTTGGTCACGTACGACCTTAATCCAAACATTCCCAGACTTAAGTGATAGGATAAATTGACGATCCTGCGCCCTGTATCTGCTTTGATAGTATTCATGTCTGATAAAGGACGAGTTATATAAAGGTTTGATTCTCAGGCAGGTGGGGAAAATGCATATGATGTTTGTTTTTTGATCATGGTTTGTGATGTATAATTTGTACTACTGTATTCATGTGGTTAGTATGTGTATGTCTATTCATGACTTATTACTCATGTAGGGATTTCCTTATAACATTTTAAAAACAAAATTTATTAACGAGGATATCTGACGTAGATTAGAGTTTTATATGATGGCCCTTTATCGTTTTAATAGGGGATCAAAAATCATAATATAAAGCGCGAAAGCCCCTCCGATATCGCAATGGGCGCCATCAACCATCCCAGAGACGTGATTCGCGTTCGAATCTACAACGATTGTGGTTTCCTTTGAAAGCGAATATCACGTAATGTTACCCAATTTCCTATTTGTATTACCCGGATTTTATGTCCAAAGTTCACAGATTAATTTCTAACTTGTACCATTATGAAGAAAACTCATAATTAGTTTTATATGGTCAATATTGCTTCGATGGTTAGCTTTGTTTCGACTTTAGCGATGGTCAAACAAAGTGATTATTTGTGTTCGAGAATTCTGTAGCGTAGTTGGCTGAGAGCCTTAAGATTTAAGGTTGTAAAATTGATCCCTGGTCCATGACCATGACAAATGCATTTTTAAATACTGGGCTGCAGAAATTGGTATACATGTGTATTTAATGTTTATAAATGTCAACCGTGACATAGGAAATCAGCAAGGCTATTCTGTTTTGTAACTCGACAGCGGAATCCGCGATGAGATTCAAAATTGAAGTTCGAGTTAGAGACACACTTCACTCCGCAAGTGCGTACTAGATGATTAGAGAATGACATATCAAGATGATGCAAGTTCTCTTTCGAGTGTCACTTGAGTGAGCTTCGATTTCGAGTTTGTATTTTAGAGAATAGCCCTCCTGTTTCTAATTCGAAACAGGAGGCTGTTTCTAATGTAACTGACAAAATAGACAGGCTATCTGATAGTAATCTGTGATACTAAATCCAACGGACTCTCTCTTATTACAAATATTAGAAAATTGAGTTGAATATAAAGATAGAGGAAGAATTTTAAGACTTGAAATATTAATGTTATTCTATGACGTTGGTTTTTTTAAATACTTCGCGAAAATCTGGGATTTGTGGGATTCTTAATGGCCAAATTTTTCTACGCAAAGTCTAAAGGTAATACGATGAGAATACTTATTAATGACGTAATACGTCCGTATAGCTCTTCAATTTGGAAATGTTTAATTACTTTCACAAATCAGAAAACAGCCTTATAGGGGCTCCGTATGATGTATAATTTTATCGAAGGTAAGTCGACCTAGATTTTTATACGCATACGTACTCTTATAAGTCTTTGATGTTTCACATTTACAGCACCTCTGGTCTAGCTCTGAATAGAGCTCCACTTCAGAGTTCTAGTTCTAAGTAAACTAAACACTTCTGCGTAAACGAACTGAAAATACTGTTTTCCTGGAAATAGCTGAGAAAATATAATTTGCGTTGGAAAAGAGTTGCAGAAAAACTGTGGTAAAACTGGAGCCACTGGTTTCTCACAGAGAGTAACAATAATAGTATTCACTAGTTAAGTAATTAAATTGACGACCCGTGTATGTGTCCTGGGTTCGATTACCACCGAAGTGGAAATTTAATGATGAGTTTGAATACTTTGAATTTCTGTTTTCGGTCTGGGTGTGAGTGTTCTTGTCTTTATGTGTTGTCCGTGACAGCTACGACACAGGGAATCGTAGTATGGGGCAATAATAAGTAGCGTTATTAATAATCTAAATTTTTAATGAGAACCTTATCAGTTACTATACATTCATAAGAAAATTTTATAGATGTTTTTTGATTTTACTTTTCTTCAAGTACTTTTTATTAGCAAAATGCAAAGTTAAATAAGTAAGGTTAGGTTAAGTTACATTATTTTCTTAAAGAACCCCATGAAGTTGTTTTATTTTTGAGTCTGAAAAGTTTTAAGAACCGTAGAACCGTTTTAAGAAAGAAGATTATGTATGATCAATGTCATGACATGTAAGATAAGTGGAGGCATCATTTGGTGCTTATTTAGTTTCAATAGGTTCACAAACAAAATGTGTAAGTGGGTGCTAATTTAAAGAATCTGATCTTAACATTTTCTCCGCGTGTTCTAAATAACATTTTACTTAAGTGTTTGCAGAATAAAACCGAACAATAAATGACCTCGGCACGGGTTTGCGTGTGTAAACATTTATTGTTAGGTATTACCCAATTTATTAAAATTATAATTTTATTCAACAACACATTGAACCAAATTTTCCGCTCGCCATTAGTGGTCGACACTTTAATCCTGACACAAGTGCGAATAGACATTTTGATAATAATCATTAATTTAACAATAATAATCAATTGTGACAACAAAGCTGCCATTACTAATGATTACAATTAACATGGGACCACAAACGCTAACATTTGTTAAAACAGATGTATACTGGTGAATGGTCACCACATTTCAATAACGATGCTCTCGTTGATAATGACGTGTTCACCACACGAATGACGCAAATAGTGACGTTATGTATTACTGTGGTGGGGTTTGTAACGCCTTAGCATACACTGACTATGAACGACAGACAAATCATTGTGCCAAGACATAGACAACACTAGACGTGGTAGTTGTATAGATGGATGGCAAGACGCTAGAACTTTAAGCGATTAATATTAGAGCAGAACTAAAATCCTAGTTGCTTTCAGATAAAATAAACGTCAAATAATAGCCGCGATTCTCGTGTTTTGCTTTGGGTGAAAAGACTGGGAAGTTCGACAAAAATGTTTCTTGCATTTTCTATAGGAATCACCATCAATACGCGATCAAAGATTGGGTCACGTTGCGAACAGAGTAGCAAGGTCGTTTAACAGTGGGAAACTTCTAAGGCCTCACTAAACTTCGGATTGAGAGTCAGTTCTTTCTTTCTTATCGTGCTCTCTTTCTTGGCCAGCAACGCATCAGTGATGCCTTTGATGTTGCTAATGTCGACGATAGCCACTTACCATCAGGTGGATCGTCAGCTCGTTTGCCGGCTATTGCGATAAAGAAAAAACACTTCTGAAAGTTGTTTCGACAATTATAATGGCAACTGTAGTGGTTACTTTGCTGGACTGCCTTAATAATGATTTCATTGAATGTCTGGCTGTTCTCGTTCGGAGTGTCGTGTCTTTATATAATGTCCATGGCACCTCTTGTTTGTAGGGATGTATGATGTTTCACTTTCACGCAAACTACTGATCTGATTTTCATGAAATGTTGCACACAGGTATACCATGACCTATTACAATATAAAATATACAATTACAATGTAAAAAGAGGTAGATATGTCACTAGTGCGCCGACGATGAAGAGCGTAAGAACAGGCAATAGACCGTTCTGCTCGTAGTCGCTCTGTCAATACAAGACGATACGCACGCTTTTGTTGTTGTCAGAAGTGAAGTTAAAATGCCTTCGTGTATTATGCCAATATGATTGGTGTAGTGAAACTAAAGATAAACGTGTCTGTGTTGTAGCTCTTTTCGGAACGGATTTTTTTGGTGGATCTGTAAGCGTATAACGTATTTGTATGTGGGATTTGATTTGAAAATAAACACACAAATAGAAATAATTAGGTATATTTAAGCAAATAAACATAGTGACATTATATTGAGAATAATAGTTGGTATTTATATAGCAATTTTTATTTAACAGTGGTTACCTAGGAACCGATATAGCGTAATAACAACATAATAATTATCATTAGCAATGTAAAAATAGAAATTAAATAGTCACCTGACAGTTCAGAACTCCGTGTGGTGCCGTGCCCGCGATAGGACAACTTCTGAGCCGTCTGTGGCGCTCCGAGCGTTAGCGTGCTCGCCAATGGCGGGGAGTTGTATCCGGTTGCATCGTAAGAAGCAACCGGAAGCAGTGTCGTTTCCGTTAATACTTTAATCGGTTTTTATATTTGAAAATCAATGTTTTAAATCCAAGCAAAATGTATCTAGTCTTAAAACTAAATTCAAAAATATGCAAAATTATTTTATCTCCCACATGTATTTAGGGTACCTTCTTATTATTCCAAAAAACGCGTTCAACGCGCTAGTATAAAATACACAAGTCTTTATTATGTAAGGGAGGCCATACACGGTCAAGTTTACTTGATCTAGGCTGCAGTTTGACTTGTCAAATTTGCGGTTTGACTTGACGCGCCATCCAGTGTGCATGAGATAGATGTATGGCCAGATAGCTATATCGTGGCCATGCACGATCAAGTATACTGGATGCCGCGTCAAGTCCGCTTGACGCTTCATCAAGTACACTCGATCGTGTATGGCCTCCATAATGCTTAAAACATAATTGCTAAGGTAATTTAGATTCAGAACGCCAATGCGACCATTACGGCGCCTAGTTTTTAATGTTGTGCCGTAGAAGCTGATTTGTCTGAAATGCTTTACACCCCAAATTACGTGCCGTAAAACTCGACAGGTGTGGCGGAAAACTGAAGCTCGTTTTATGTCTGAAATACATAGGAGCGGTAACGGACCCCAGGCGATTACCAGTTCGTGAATATTTATATGTATCAAATTGAAGGAAAAAAACACGGGCAAGTGCGTGTCAGGCCACGCGCAATGTAGGGTTCCGAAGTGGTAAGTTTATCGACTATTACTTTTTAACTACTCATGCTAACATAGCCGTGATAGTTTTTCTTGTAAATTCATCATATAAACTATTTTTGAAATTTTTTCACTTGTCCAACTCCAACCGGTTAGCCGGCACTCGGCAGGGGGTAGATACTCTTAATTGACTGTAACCAAAATTAGCAATTTCAAGCCAAATATTTCGCAAACGGACCCCTAATTCAAAAATTGTCTTAGAAGACCCATAATATTTTTAAAATACCTTTTCAACGATACCCCACACAATGGGGTATGCGATGAATAAAAAATCATCCTGACGTTACCTGTAGGGGAGGTACTCTGAAAAAAATGTTTTTCAATATTTTATTGTATGCTTCTGGAGCTTTAATAAAAATTTATATCCATGCCAAATTACAGCACTTTTCTAGGACTAAAGGTCTCGACGGTTTGCTTCAGACAGACGGACGAACAGACCGACGGACTTGAGAATCTATAAGGGTTCCGATTTTTATTCGGAACCCTAAAAAGAGCTTAATTAACACCAGCTACGTGGAGGTTCCAGTTTTACCGTTTAACCTTTTTTAAGGGTCCCGTAATAGTTCTGTAGTCATGATCGCAGTTTAGTTCAGAGATCCTTAGTAATTACTAACCTTTCTAAATTTTTTTAATATTATGGCATCGGTATTCATATTTATCACGATTCACGACACAAAAGTGGTGGGATAAGTTCTTAAAAAAGACCTATTTAACACTTTATATTGGTATCTATACTAATAATAAAATTGAAGAGTTAAACTGTGATTTTGAAAATGATTTTTTCAAGTTGCAAATCGTTACTTGCATGATACCAAAACCGAAAAATGAGATTTTAAAATTTTTGTCTGTCTGTCTGTTTGTTTGGCTTTGCAAATCTCTGAAACCACTGAACGAATTTTAACACGACTTTCACTAAGATATTGAAAAGACTTCAACTTAGCATTTAAGCTATTTTTTATGGTTCCACACCAAAGGGTTCCTTAGGGATATTTTGTATGGAAAAATAAAAAAATGTCAGCTGATTTGTTTGAAATAATAAAAAACGTTTCCTCCGTACAAAAAGAGTAATACATGCATATCTTAGTTTTTACTTATATGACATGGAAAGACCATAAAATGCCTTTAAAGGTTATTTTTGTCATTAATTCACAACCCTATTACTGAATGGATATCTGTTTTCTAATTTTGTTTTCCAGATCATATTTTTTGCGTATCTATGTACTCCAATATAATTTCAGCGTTTTATTAATTTCACCTTAGAAGTGGTGGAAAAACGCAAATATATCTGTATGAGTAACCGATCGATTACTATCTTGGCCACTAGATGTCGCTGTATTTGTTCATTCACGCCAACGATTTAAGTACAAACAAACCTCTTTTTTACCTACAAATAAATAAAATTGAAGAGTCCGTCTGTGATTCCGAAATAACTGCATTTTTTTATGTTGTAAATAGTTACTTGCACGATATCAAAACTGAAAAATGAGTTTTTGATAATTTTTGTTTGTCTGTTTCTTTGTCGCCACTTATCTCTGAAACCACTGAAAGGATTTAAACAGGACACTACTACGATATCGAGTCTTCAACTTAAATTGTAGGATATTTTTTTGGGTTCCATAACAAAGCGAAAAAATAAATTAAGAGTCGATTTGTTTTAAACTTACAAAACCTTTTCTTCATCCATCTATATCTATACATCTATACATTGTATAATAAAATTGAAGAGTCTGTCTGTGATTTCGAAATAAATGATTTTTTCAGGTCGCAAATCGTTACTTGCACGATACCAACACCGAAAATGAGTTTTTAAAATTTTTGTCTGTCTGTTTGTTTGTCTCCGCAAATCTCTGAAACCACTCAACGAATTTTAACAGGAATATTACTAGGATATTGACAAAACTTCAACTTAGTATTTAAGATATTTTTGAGGGTTCTACACCAAAGGGTTCCTTAGGGATATTTTGTATGGAAAAGTAAAAAAATGTCAGCTGATTTGTTTGAAATAATAAAAAACGTTTTTTCCGTACAAAAAGAGTAATACATGCATATCTTAGATTTTACTTATATTACATGGAAAGACCATAAAATGCCTTTAAAGGTTATGGCATAGGGACATACATTTCTTAGTTTTTTTTATATATTTTGCAAGGTGGAGCTAAAGCGTGGCACTGAAGTACCTATTTTTTACAATTTTACAGTAATTCAAATACATACCTTTAACTGACTAATCTATACATCTATTCACACAAAACAAGGTTATATGCATCCTATTCAGTCATCTATTCAGTTTTTTTTTCTAATTTGCAAGACGGAGACAGAATGTGGGGCTGAAGTAACTTTTTTAACAATAATCCAAACACCAAAACTGACTAAATATCTATTTTTATCTTCAGTTTTTTTTTGAAACCATGAATTGCCTATTTATAATAATTCACCATGGAAGGGGGAAAATCGTAATTTAGTTGTACGAACAGTTGACATTGAACAAATTGAACAATTGATAATAAAATACATAACTCCACATACAAAGCGTATTGCGACGTGTTAAATCAAGCTTAGGATTGTTCTTTGAAATTACTAAGTGTTTCGTGATTTTTTTTTTATGGAAATAGCTGGCAAACGAGCCGACGATCCATGTAATGGTAAGTGGCTATCGTCGCCCATGGACATCAGCAACACCAAAGGCATCACTGATGCGTTGCCGGCCAAGAAAGAGGGAAGAAAAAGGAAGAAAGAACTGGCTCTCAACTTTCTCAAGCCCCCAGCCGGAACACGACGAGTAGTTTGGCGGCTGACACATGCTCAAGGGTGGCTATCCAGGCGAAAAGTAAATAATACGGCGATTTTTACGGGTCTGTAGTGGTGATGTTTTAGTTCTGTTATAATGCATAATATCCTCAGGAACATCGTGTTCAGAGTGCCGAGTGCTTAATTTTCTCATTTTCTGTGAAGCAATATCTTCCCATCCCCGAATTATTGATTTGCCAAAACGACAATGTAGTAAATGCGAAAATGTGTTACTCCTTTATTACCATTCTCACATAACTCATCAAATTAACCCTTAATGTGTTTGGGTATAGGCATAGATTGTACCTTGGAGAAGGATATAAGACTACTTATTTTTTAAAGTCTGAGTTACCTATATAGTGTGAAATACGGATTAGCCAAAAGGCACAAAACTTAGGAAAATTTAGAACACACAAAATTTAGAAAATAATATGATGAAATAATAATAAATAAGTAAAAGCAACCGGTCAATTGCGAGCTAGGGTATTTGAACCTAACTTAACTATTTAGTGGAACATAACATAGCTGTGTAACGAAACGGAATTGAGAAACAGACTTAAAAACTGTCATCCCCATAGTCCCGATCAAATTACCAAGTTCTGCAAATAGGTGTAAAATTATGTTCTTTGTGATACCTACTTACAAAACAGTTTTCAGATTTTTTCTTTAACCTATTTTATACCTAAGACATTTCTTCTAGCCGAGTGTCTTTTGATTGCGTTGACGACACAGAATATTGATCTTTTCACAGCTCCTAGGGATTGCAGACCTGAGTGTTGGATATTAATTTTAATTTGTTATTTTCACGCGTTCCTGAAAACCGAGTTTTTTTATGCAGAATAAGCTTGACCACAAAACCACATGGTAAGCTGAAACGAAGTCGTGTATGGTAAAGCCTATTCACTCTTGACCTGAAGACACCCACATTATAATCAGACGGGAACACCCACGTGGGCAATTTATGCCAGTCCTTTGCGGTACGCATAATAAAAGACGAAGCAAAACACGACGTCCGTACCGGGGGGATGTTGACAACGAAGGGAGGTAAGGAACCCTAAAAATATCGAAACGTGATGTGGTGTATTGACCTTTCATTGTAATGCGGTTCTAATGATCAATCATACTGCTTTAAGAGTATGTTCTGTAAATTATCTAAAGTACCTACTATTTTTTCTGAAGCGAAGCGAGGGCAACTGCTAGTAGTTAATAATATCAGGCGTTACTTTGCGGAAATCCATTGTTATTAAGTTAGTATTAGTCTATATACTTTGCGAAAATCCGTGGTTAACATGTATGAAGGTATACACCCTAAGACATGCGTGTTATAGGATACTTTATGTTAAGGTGCTCCCTCACCGGGAGCATTCACGTGTAATGTAACATTATAGATTCGTCTTTGAGCATTACATTACAATAATACCTCCCTGACTAACGAGCATTCGCGTGTAATGTAACATTATAGATTCGACATTATTATTGATGTTACAAGTTGTAACAAGATATTACACATTGTATCATTACAAGGTGCGCATTGTAATGCTCGGTTCTCCTCCTTCACTGATGTATCCCCGTTTTGTATCATTACAAGGTGCGCATTGTAATGCTCGGTTCTCCTCCTTCACTGATGTAATGCTCAAATCTGTAACGTTACATTACACGCGAATGCTCGCGGTGAGGGAGCACCTTTAGGATGTTTTTTTTCTCGTTTACCCCAAAATGTGTTGTTGGGTCGCTATTCAATACTTATTTACGTAAAAAGCTGTCTCGGTTCTTCCAGTTACATCCACGTCATTGTGACTAAATTAATTACCTGTCGTTCAAAACACCTTATTACAAAATAGATTGAACACAATAGGAGTCTCGGACAAAAAGTCGCCTACGATTAATTGCATACTGTCATATCAAAAGGTAACTTTGGTGTACATCCGGGTCTGATGATGTAATTTCTTCTTGGAACTATGAAGTCACAATTTTTATGAAAAATAAAATAATGCTACACTTCTGTCTATGTCTAACGGACACTGCTTTCTTCCAGCTAACTTATATGCTGATTCATAGGTTTAAAAAAACATCGGTATATATAAAATTATTATTTCAGTTTCAATAAAATGCAACACAAAATTCATCTTTGAATCTGCTGAATATTTGAAGAGAGAAAAGAGAAAATCAAACGTTTTAACATTTTAAAACTGTACTATGCTTGAAATTTACTCTTCTTCCCCTTTCACCTCTCTCAAATAGGTTTCAAAGTTGCTCGCTCCTAATGTACATACATACGCTAGTAACAAAAGCTCAGACGTGCAATAAAGCCTTGCATGTGCATCGTATATGCCATTCTTTATTACGTTACATTCAATTGAAACAGAGATTTTGCATTCTGTTTCTAAGCATTTCTTGTGTATTATGCTCCAAGAAAGAATTATTTCTACAAAATTACTATCAATATGCATTTCTGACGATTTGTGTTTGAATATACATAGAAAGAGGCTAAAGTATGGATTTTTATTTTTGTATAAAAGTGATTGTCTGTTAACAATTCCACTTGATTGTAGGTAGCGATGAAGTTCAAGATGGTGAGCGCCACAACTTAGTAAGAGCCTATTCACAATTTTAATATGCTTATCACAATAATTCAATCGAGCAGTTTTTTTTTAAACTCAGCAAATAACAGCGTCTATGTAGTACATAATTTGAATGAATGTATAGTAATAACAGAAATTGATATGGTACAATTATAGTGCGCAAAGCTTTTTTATTAATTAAAAGCCTTTTTTTTAAATACCATACATTACTTCAAAAATGAAATGGACAAGCCATCAAAAGCAAGTGAATACAAGATGACCTTCCCATTTGCAACTTTCATAATAATTACATAGTTAAAACCAGCCTATTAAGGTGGACGCACCCTAGCGGCTTAATGCTTTTAACTTGCCTAGTTGGGATCCGTAAACTATCTCCCAGGCTTCCGGACACCTGCGGCTCGACACAGGTGTCTTACCCATCCTGATAATTTATTAAGGAAACAATGTTTTTTCTCCTTCTATTGCTATTGATTTATTGACATTATTATAAATTAATGTTGATGATGTCATTGCATTGTCAAGACATTGTCTTACGAATGTCTATGTGTAGCGATGATGTTACCATCAGGTCATTTACCTACTTCTTTGGCAGTCATCTTGTACAAAAAGACATCATTTACCTACTGATTCATAGTCACTGAGCCGTAATTTAGGCTCAGAAAAAGTCAAGAAAAAAATGGTTTATTTTCTGACTCATTATGCAAGAAACTTTGGACATTCCACATTTAAATTAACACATTGTGGATGGTGCACATTTTGCAATGATATGTATGACTATGAGTCACGATATTGATCAGCCGTGATGACGACCCATGAAACTAAGTCGAAGTATCGGTGTATAAAGTACATAATTATTCTGAATACAGTTGATGAATCCTACTGAATTCATACAGCAATAATATTGTGAAACTCCGCAAACTTCACCATACATACGTACGAGTGTTATTGGAGCGAATACGCGTCGAACATGTCTGGAACACTTGTACTACACCTGTGTGAGAGGACAGTGGGGTGCAGATATCGAATGACAAATATTGGTTCTGGAAAGTTGTACTGAGTGCAGGAAGGGCTTGATGTACAGTCAGCAGAAGACGTTTAATATTGATAATATCATAAAACAAAACATTCTGTAATATTAAATTAGTATTAGTGACGTTTTTGTATACCCTGCCAGTGCCTTCTTGTGGGCCCTGCATATCTAACTCTTTTGACTTTTGATGACTGTATATTGGAAGATAGCTGCGCGGAGGACAGTACATAATATCTTAAAAAATTGATTGAAACTAGATTGCAATAAAATGGTATACACATTAACGGCCCACTACTGAGCACAGGTCTATCGGAAAACGGGAACCTAGAGCACACTCAACCACGCTGCTCCAGTGCGGATTGGTACTAACCCCACTGGTTAGTAGCCAACCCAAGTTTCGGAAGCTTTCAAGCCGCTTGAAGCCCTCCGACATGTCTTAACGATTGTTATCGCTTTACACGCCTTGGGAAGCACGGAAGCGTAAAATGTTTTTTTATTGAAGTGAAAACTTCTTTAGCATCATTGTGATTAGAAAGTTCAACTCTCATTTACCAGTGACAAACTGGGCGGCCTGACTGATACATACATAACAATAATAATTGCAGCACCGATCGAATACAATCACGTTACAGTACAATCCAATATCAGAAATATTTACATTAAATTATTGCAAACAAATAACACGATTGCATGGAGGTATTAATCATGTTCTGTGATTCAGATAACTCATATTTAGAATATCCTACTAGGTATCTTACGCCCCAACTCAGAGTCACTAACAGTTACTTAAATTACTCCTTAATACAAAATTCGTGTGGTGATGCTTTACTAAGGAGCAATTAACTTGCGATTAACTAGCGATTAACTAACGGTTACTGTTAGTGACTCTGAGTTGGGGCGTTAATATTATAAATGTGAAAATCTGTATGGATGTTTGTTAGTCTTTCACGCAAAAACTACTGTACAGATTTTGATGAAATTTAGCACACAGGTAGGCCATGATTTGAATAAGATATAGGGTACCTATAATGATGGAAAACGCGGGCGAAGCAGAGGGCAGAGCGCTAGCAAAAACATAATTTCTTCGAAAATAAGGAACGCGAGATGAAATGAGTAAAGTAAGGAGGAAAAGAAATTATAGTACAATCCAAAATATGTCCCGAACTTCGATCACTTATAATATACTTAGTGATCGAAGGTCCCGAAAGTAAAACTCCGGAGCTGGCGTGTTATTCGGATCCACAATACAGTGAGTGGAGCGCCAAACATGTTTCAATTGCAGACTGAGAGGAATCTTGAGTACAGGGACGTTACTACGGGTTTAGAATGCGCTGAAAATATAGATACGTTATACCCTTACAAATCAACCAAAAAATCAGTTCCAAAAAGAGCTACAACACACACACACACACGTTTATCTTTTGTTTCACTACACCAATCACATTGGTATAATACACGAAGGCATTTTAGCGCTGTATGTCAAATGTAAACACTTCTGACAACAACCAAAGCGTGCGTATCGTCTTGTATTGACAGAGCGACTACGAGCAGAATGGTCAATTGCCTGTTCTTACGCGCTTCATCGTCGGCGCGCTATTGACATATCTATCTCTTTCTTACATTATAATATCATTGGCTTATATTCGAATGATGTCAGTAATATATTCAATACCTATTTCGTTTCACTCGATTCGCATTACGATTACAATATAATAACTTATTTACATGAAAGCCACGACCGTCAATTCTAATTTCATTATTCATTTTCTATACATGTTTGTCTAACTGTAGTGTGTATGTTCCATTCAAATATTCCCACAGAAATCCACAAATTAGTTAATAATAGTACCCACAAATTCCCAAAAGCTCAAT
Source organism: Thymelicus sylvestris (assembly GCA_911387775.1). NCBI lineage: Eukaryota > Metazoa > Arthropoda > Insecta > Lepidoptera > Hesperiidae > Thymelicus > Thymelicus sylvestris. The sequence goes on along the minus strand of OU426905.1, from coordinate 13,934,841 downwards.
AATAAAACGATAATACGCTTATCAAATAAATGCATAAAATAATTTACTCATCCACACATCATTTGTTATAAGCAGCTCAAAACCAAATTATGTGTTAACAAAATATATTATCATGGAAATTGCTATTATTTAAATGTTGTTGTGAACGAAATTTTCGGCTCTTTCAGACTTATTATATTACTATAAATAGTTTTGCATGTATTATCATAAATCTTATTGGTGAATTATTAATTTTTTAGTACCAATAACTGGTCTAAATTTTATAACTTTTGAACATTTGAAATACTAATAAGAATATTTACACTATGTGTAAATTATGAGGATGTTTAACACAATATTTTTCGTAAGTATTGTTTCAAAATCGAAATTAAGACGTAGTAACGTTGCGTTTCCTTTAACGTCGAATATTTACTTCGTTTCGTATGGATTAGCGATCCGAAATATAGGTAAGAGGCGTAATTAGGCGCATTTTTTTCCATTTTATTCTTAAACATAAAAAAAAAATGTGTGCAATTCACACGTGGTAGAAATGAAACCTTCAAAAATTTTGTTTTCAAGATAATGAGACGAATGTTAATTCAACTCAACTCAACTCAACTCGTCTCCACTCAATTCTAGTCTCCACTCATCTCTAGTCTCCACTCATCTCTAGTCTCCACTCATCTCTAGTCTCCACTCATCTCTAGTCTCCACTCATCTCTAGTCTCCACTCATCTCTAGTCTCCACTCATCTCTAGTCTCCACTCATCTCTAGTCTCCACTCATCTCTAGTCTCCACTCATCTCTAGTCTCCACTCATCTCTAGTCTCCACTGGACAGTTTCGTTTCATAAAATTTCAAGTCACCCCCGTACTAAAGAAGTTTTCACTTCAAAAATCGCTACTGATTTTAGGCACCAAACACATATAATTTATGCTTACATAGTAGATTACTTCGCTATTGATATCGACTGACTTTGAAAAGGAGTGAACTCAACAATCTAAACGACCGAGTTGCAGTAGTAACGCGTTCACATTTTTAAATGGAACTGCTTTTTGATTTTCAAACAAGATACGGTTTCCTCATGAGTTCCTTTATTGAATGGACTGAGGAAGGTTTTGGACGACCCTTCGTTCTAATCACGAGTTGTAAACAGAGAGTCATGAGTCGTGTTGACTTAACGTGTGTTTTGGAAGGCTTTTGTGTTTCGTCTACCTGGTTTTATCCTCTTTTCTCTGGTGCTTAAGACGGCCTAGTGGATAGGATTGCGCATACATTTGGATTGTTTGCAGTTTTTCGTGAAATGAATGCAATGTTTATGAATTTGCTCAGTTTTATTTGCTCAGTAGATTGATAGTAGATTACTTTTTTGATGGAAAGAAAATCTCTTCAACTTTGGTTACTATAGTTTAGAACATTTCAGAAAAAAAGTAACTGACTTCAAATGGATCCCATCATCTGAACTGAATTTACGATAAAGTCGGGACCAAATAAAACTAGAATTGTCAAAATCCGTAAAATTAAGAAGTTTTGGGGTAAAAAACATGAAAAAAACCGAATTGAGATTCTTCTTTGTTTGAAGTTGGTTTAAAATTAACAATAATTTCCCGTCAAATTTGAAATCTTAAGGATTACGGTATCTCATAAAAAAAAAACAGATGACTGGGTGTTGATGCGAGATAATTATAATATATCAGTTTCCAATACAATTTAAAACACATTAACTAATCCTCTTTTTTCACCAAGTGTACAAAATCCATTAGTTTTATTTTAGGTGTCGCTTCTTCTACCTTACAATTATATACCCACTTCTCATATAACAACCCTTAATAATCAACCTGTCGGCCATTTGTCGCAACCCCTACAAATTCCAACGTAACACATTACGGAAAATCGTAACTAAAATACAATAGTTCGTACAATATAATTCAGGAAGTCTTCAATCATTTAGCGTAGCCGTAATCATAAGGTCATATCTAAAATTCCCAGTACGGGATAGTGGTCGTAAAGAACAGTAGATTTCAATAAACGAACGCGTATTATAGCGTGCACCGATGTCACCATATATCGGCTCTGATCGGTAACACTGTAGCCCACCTGGACGGTATAAAGACAAGTTATGTATTCAATTTTGTACCGTAACGTCGCTTATAAAGTTTGACAGTGGAATGACAGTAGGACGTTTAATAACAGGTTGTAACCGGTTTTTGTGATCACATTTTTTCGACTTTATTGGATGTCTGATGTCCGGTCCCGATGATTGTGTATTGGACGACCGTTTCGCACACTATATCATCATGAACGAATTTTACAACAGTCCAATTACTCTTTTTGTGAATTTCAATGTGAACATTCCGTAACTTTATTATATTCATATCAAAGCATCGCAGTTTTATTTTTAAAATCCTGAAAATCAAGTGGTATTGAATTACGTTAACATGATACTACTTTTGTACATTAAATAACACAAATTGAACATTCGAAACTAGTTACAAAAATACATTTGATTTTAAAAAAAAAATAATGTCTTTAATATTATTTTTCTCAGTCATCACAGCGGGTGGCCAGTGCTAGAATGGCTCTAAACTAAACTAAATTATACGCTTGTTCAAAAATTGAATAAATACTAAAATAAACATAGTACCAATAAAAAACAGAGAGGAGGAAATAAAAGCCAGTTCAGACTTCAAGTCCCCGAACCATCGATAACAAATTAAATTTAATTCAAGATATCAATTCCATAATCTGTGCTATAATGACAAAAAATGAGACATGAAATTTCATTTTCTTACGATTAATAAAATTTCAGACAAATACAAAAACTGAATGAAAGCCCTTCGGAGCATAATGTACAAAACGCAAAATGAACACAAGTCGCAAAATGTACAATTCGCAAAATGTACAAAACGCAAAATGTACAAAACGCATAATGTACACAATACGCGAAATGTACAAATCGCAAAATGTACAACAAGCACTAAGGCCTCTTTCACGGCGACACGGGAAAATATCCAATAGCAAAACAAACATTGTAAAGAGGCTTTGTGGGGATACTCTTAAACGCATTTACGCCTCAACTCAGAGTCACTAACGGTTACTTTAATCGCTCCTTAGTAAAGAATCACCATACAAACTCTGTACTAAGGATCGATTTAAGTAACCGTTAGTGACTCTGAGTTGGGGCGTTAGTGTAGCTATTTGTACTCTAACAAATACATAGAAAAAAGACAAAGAATTCTCTATTACCTTGTTACATATGTCTACATTAGGACTAGACGAAAATAAATTGGATTTACTTCGTTAACTTCGAGGTTTATTTTAGTAGGATTAGGCGAAAGGTTTTCTCCTCAGTGAACCAAACCAAACCTGACGACCTGCGTGGCCGCGTGGCGAAATAGTTCATACCGGACCGCCATGTCATGTCCTGGGTTCGCTTCTCAGCGGGGAATAAATTTGAGTTTCAATTTGTATTCTCGGTTTGATGTATATGTTCTTGTCTTTGTGTGTTATCCATGGTACCCACAACACAATCCTAAAGTGCTGCGTTAAAAAATAGTCACAAAATTTAATGCTTACATTTTTCAAATATTACAACAGCGTAACTAATAGATACAATGTATCTATGAGACGCCTTAATTAGATCTGTACAATTATATCGCGTTTACACGAAACCCTAAAATTAATCACAATTATAATACAAGTTCAGTGACAACGCCATCGATCTAGTCCACGTCCTCTCTCCTCCATTATTCTCCTCTCTTTATCTCAACAGCCTGACAGAAGGTTTTGGCATCCAATATCTTGGCAGCAGGTACAAAATGTAAGCAGAAGCGATTTCAGTAAAAACGAATCATTAATTTTACAGCATTGGGTACATATTCTACTATTTATTTATTTATTTAATTAGTACGGTAGACACCAATTAGGTACACTAATTAATACACGAACAAAAGAAAATAAAATATTAGCTAACAAAACAAAACAAAATAAAAAAAGAGTGTCAAATCAAAATATCATTCAAAGGTATAGAATATTACTACGATAATATTATACGAGTACTCGCGATATTTATTTCGTATTCCGATATTTCGTATGGATCATGGTCACGGATGAACTGCGGTGGCGCATAGAAACTTTTGACACCGAGTCAAGTTTAAAATCTTGTATTGGGTAAATATTTTACTTTGTATTTTTGCTTTACGTAATGAGACAAGTAAATATATATTATTTAAACAATTAGATAATTTCCTTCGTATTGAAGATAGTTAAAAAGCATCTGTCACGTCCATGAGCGAACGGTTTAGATTTTAAAACCAACAACATAAATGTAATATTTAATTAAATTATTGTATGTAAAGATATAATTATTGTATGAAGTATACGCGTGCAACAAACATAAAGATTGTTAGAGTTTTTAAATAATAATTATAATCACCAAAACGCTGCCTCTCTTGACTTTTACCAATCAGAGACTAATGCCTGTCACCGTGGAAGAAGAATCGCTTTATATAAATTCTTAGAGTGCAATTAATTTTTGTTATGTCAAGGGGTATCAATGGACTTTAATTAACCTTTGGTATTTCTTTACTTTTCGGAATTTTGAATTGGTATCAAAGACTTCGTATAATTCCCTCGTTACATAAAAGGGCCTTTCGTTAGTTCATTTAATTCGATGTTTAGTGATATTGCTTTTTTTGGTATTCTTATCAGCTAATAAAGTTGTATCTTTACGTGTTTTTCGTATGTTAAGTTTTTTGATGCCGTCGAGTTGATAATAATTTCTTTTATTCTATTTTTAAGAGTTTGCTCTAGTTTGCGGAAGGCAATATGTGAACCTATTTAATGTTGCTCTTTGTGCTCCAGCTAAATAATAAATATGTAATTATTTTATTTTTCAGGAAATTGCAATTTGATTGAAGCTCAGTTCTTGCTTCATGAGAGTACTCATTACCAACTAAAGCAGTGTTTCCTACTCGATACTTTATAATCGCATCGAATCGGGCGAAACTAAATGTCAATTATAATGCAAATTAAGTAGTGATGGTTATATTGTCGGTAAGATTAAAATGTTTTGCAATAACAATCAATATTTATGGAACAGATTAAAATACAATAATGTACGGATCGTTCCCAATACAACAAAATGTTTTTTGTTTGGTATTGCTATAATTGGCTAATATCCGCCAATGTTTTTTAATTGAGATGCAAATTAATATTAATGTTTAGAGAGATGTAGTTTTTGTGGAATTATAAAATAAATTAAAATCGTGACTGATACTGTTGTTCATGGCAATCACTTATATAAGACCATTTACAGCCTAATTTTTCTCAAAATACTAATTCCAGAAACTATTACCGACAGTTGCTGTTGCTTGTTCAACGCCTACTCATTTTCCAAAATACTATTTCCAGAAACTCTTTAGCATTACGAACTTATTTTATGAGTTATTTCTGGAATAACCTTTTTTGAAGCAACCCACTGTCGAGTCTAATCAGTATCTTTATTATATCGATATATTGAAGACTGGATTCCCCTCACTAGTTACACATCCAGGTAGTGCCACCCTTATCCAAATGGGTAACGAGCGTATAATTGTTCAGGCGCGCTCAAATGCACCGTGTGTACCTACGCAAGCGGCTAATTCATTATGATTTATGAACATCATGATTATACACGACGTGTGCCATTGCAAGGCATTTCTAGTCATAAGTTTAAACTAAATTATCAAAGGACTGGGCTATCTTCAGACAGGTTTGGGCTAGGATTGTAAGCAGAAAAAAAATTAAAGTTTCTCCTTTGGTGATTGTTGTATATTGTCAAATTATTTCACCATATTTGATTGCAAACCTGGAGGGCTATTCAGTTTTGTAACTTGACAGCGGAATCCGCGATGAGTTTCAAAATTGAAGTTTGAGTCCGAGATCTTGATATGTGATTCTCTAATCATCGGGCACGCACTTGCGAGGTGAAGGGAGTCTCGAACTCTAACTTCAATTTAGAAACTCATCGTGTATTCCGCTGTCAAGTTACAAAACAAAAGCGAACTTGCATCATATTGACATGTCATTATCTAATCATCTATTACGCACTTGCGAAGTGAAGTGATCCTAGAACTCGAACGTCAATTTTGAAACTCCGCTATCAAGTTACAAAACTGAATAGCCTTCCTGTACTTGACTTGGACTTACTTATGCATATGCTCATACATAATTCGTATTATTACTTGTGAGCTATTAATTTTTTGTTCTTCCACTGACATTAACGCTACCCATCTGTGGCACTCAAAAAACTTCTTCAAGCAACATAAACACGTCAGCATTTGTTATCAAATATCGTTATTGAAAGAGGTGCGGTATTTTTTATACCGAAATTAACACACAGTCAGAAGACGGGGTTAGCTAGGTCAATTGTATTTATTTTTCGACTATTTCATGAATACGTACCAACTTGTTTTTAATTATTATACTATACATGATTCGTTAATACATGACTGCAATAAGAACTTATTTTTTAGTTTTCGCAGATATAGATACAATAGAAATAATATAAATAATAACATCGTACCACAATCATTTTTGTATATTCATCATGACTATTCATCATGTTCGGTAAATAATTAAGACACAGAAATCGTTGCCTCATTATTCACTACTACACCCAATTATTGAAGATTCATTGTACTTCAGGCTTGGTAAAATTCACAGCTTACCAGCGTAATATAACACTAAAAATGTGCGTACTTAAAAACAAATGAACAATCATAAACAACAAATACTGGAAAATGGATTAAACCCAGAATACTTCAGTAACAGCCCGTTTGGTTAAGGTAAGTTTTAAAAAATGTTATGAATTTAAATTGAATTAATGTTTAATATAAACAATACACAATACGTATCTACTGTTATAATGAATTTCTTTAGATAAAACATGTGCAGTTCATTCTTACACATTTTCCTAACATAATTAGTGCATAAAAAATAGGTAATAGTAAAAAACAGACATCATAGTTATCGGTTGTAAAATACGGTAATTACTAAATGACGTTAAAACACATTTCGGTAATCATTAATCATTAATAGTCAAGAAATTTTTACTACGATATCAGTTCTAGAATAATACGCTTCAGTTTCTTACTTAGACCACGTATAAAATAAACTTAAGCGTAGAATATCTTAAGATTATAAGTGGACGGGTAATGATCGATGTAACTCAGATGATTTTGGATAATAATATCCAACTACCGAAAGATTAAACTGTGTAATTAATTTTATACATCGTGTGACGGCTGGAAGTAAGAATCTCAGGTAATGAGCCGACTTAATTAATGATTGTGACAAATTGACCGCATCTAATTGGTTAAAAAGAGTTAAAAGTTTTTAATCAAAGCTTCATACGCTTCTTCCGTAAGGAAGATTTTTTTACGTTTTACTTGTTCTTCTTTCAGCTTTTATGTTCTAACTTCTAATAGCTATATTACGTCATTATGGTAAGAAGAGGTTAAGGGTCCTAAGCCATGCGATAAAATAGAAGATGCGGATTTAAGATAAGCATCGTAAGTGCAAAGGTGCGAAGGCAATATCACAATGTTGTTTTGAAGCTATTAGAGTTTGCTTTAAGGTACTTTTAATCCATTTTTTAGACGAAATTTTGATAAACAAACTTGTCAACACAAATAAGTTTTGACATTGAATCAGTTAATGATTGCTGTCTTTAAATTAGAATAATTTCATTATGTGTTAGTGTTATTTTTTAATTACAAATTACGACAAAAAAATTACGAGAAAAAAACTATAGGATTGTTTATAATTAGGTATAATGTATATTTGCACGGTACTTTATGGATTGTGTTATTGTATTTGTGTGGAAATTACTGATAGCAAGGTTACCGACGCACATGGACGTCAATACCACCAATACCCATTCAGAATGTTACAGCAGTAATAGATAATATTAGATGATAACACAAGTACCATAGCATTGAACTGTTCAGTGATCGGTAGCTCTAACTATCCGCCGCTGGCTAGTAATAAGACCCTTGCAAAACGGACATAACTATTGCCTACTAAATTACCGGTACAATGGGCCAATTGAGATACCTAGACGGAATATGCAGTTAAGAATACAGTAGCTCGAGCACGAATATTTGCGAGAAAGTATTCGTATGGTTAACGTAAGCAATTTGTCAAAGAACAATGCCCAAAAATTATTTTTATTTTTTGTAGCGTCTTAAAACGTCAGTTATACCGAAGCAATTCAATATTTTTTTACGTATTTTAATATTAATACCTGTACCCGTATTACCCAGGGTAAAATAATTTCAATAATAAGTGATGAATTGACTATAATAACAATGCATGATGTCGATATTGTCCATTTTCATTCGGTAAAAATGATACCATTTCATACTTTTGTACTCTTATGGTAGAAAATATATTTTGATAATCGTACATATTTTCTGATTTTAATTATTTCATGTTGTGTAAAGTGAGTAATTTGGGCAATCTTTAATAAATAAATAACATTCTGCTTGAACTTTTTTTATTTTTATATTTAAAAATATTACCTTTCTCCATGTTCATGAAATTCTTATATGTAATTTATTCTTTCAGTAGTAGCAAAATGGCAACTTTTGAATCGTTTTTAAAATTGACGTTGACGTTTAGTGATCACATAGTGACATTCGTGACATCACATACTCTTCCGGCATCGTTGTTTTGTTGTGTACCAGGTACTCTATGTATAATACTTCTATGGTTAAAAAACATTCAATATCAAAATACTTTGGTTCTGGGGTGTGCCTGCTGAAAATTCTTATATATCTAAGCTCAGAAATTAATGCTGCATTTTTTAGAATATTTTTTATTTTAAGACGCTCAAGTTGAAAATGAAATAAAACTATGTATGGAAGTTTGGCATTGTTCTTTGTATGGCATTTTAGTACCATTTACGCACGATAGGGGCGCTTTTGAAAAAATGCCATACAAATTGCTTACGTTAACCATACGAATACTTTCTCGCAAATATTCGTGCTCGAGCTACAGGACTTACGTGTAATTGCTACCTAATTACGTTACTTGTCTGCGAGCATAGTATTACCTCTTTGTACGTTTATTAGTTTAAAGTTTTTAACTATTTTTAACCGACTTCAAAAAAGGAGGAGGTGTTCAATTCGGCTGTATCTTTTTATGTTTGTTACGTCAGAACTTTTAACTGGGTGAACCGATTTTGATGATTCTTTTTTAATCGAAAACTGGGGCTTTTCATGTAGTCCCACTTAAATTTGAGCGAGATCTGATGAGTATTTTTTGAGTTATTTAGAAGTCGGTTATTACTGAACCTACTAATATGATAAATATGTAAGTATGTTTGTTACTTTTTCACGAAAAACTACTGAACGGGATTTTATGAAATTTTGCACACAGATAGGCCGTGATCTAGAATAAGATATAGGGTACCTATCATGCCAGAAAACGTGAGCAAATGCGGCAGCAGAGCGCTAGTTTAAGATAAGAAATAATAATAATATTAGGTCAGATCCTCACTATAATGCCGTTCACAGTCCGTTCTCGATCCGATCTCGGTCTGGTAAAGTCGTATCACGTACAAATTATACAATTGGAGCGAAACTTGACTGTCACGGATAGTATGAATGCACACATATATTTTATACTTCATAATATTTTATCAAACCGAGAACGCACTGTGAACGGCATTATAGTGAGGATCTGGCCTTAATAGCCTAAAGTCGTATTAGCTTTGAGCTTCGTCTACTAAAACTGACGCCGATAGTAAAGACAGTACTGAGAAACATTATACAGCAATCTAAACTACAACTCACGAACGAATCCATATCCATACTTACTAATATTATAAATGTGAAAGTGTGTTTGTTTGTTTGTCCGTCTTTCACGTCGCAACAAAGCTGTTATATGGTATGGTTTTTGTATGTGGAGATAGTGAGGAGGGTGGAGAGTAACGTAGGCTACTTTTTACCGCGGTAAAACGTTCCCATGGGAAGATCGATATTTTGATGTTTACTAGATATTTAGTTCCAGATGTTGTTAATAGATGACGTTAGTAAAATTCATTTGCAAGTTCTGAATCACGCTATCAAATGATACATATTTACTTGAGTCATATGCAACAAAATCAAACTAAGTAAAATTAAGTAGGATTTGTAAAGAATCGACCTCTACCGCGGGCGAAGCTGCGGCCAAAAGCTAGTTGAGTAAGTAAACTAAGCACAAGTAACTATACCGCATTATCTTAACAGAACGTGAATCGAGTTAGCTACGCTTGATTCTGATTAGAGACCACTGCATTTTGCTGCGGCAGCTTTCTTCCAGCCGGTTTCTTGAACATGAGACTCACGGACACCACGAATGTCGAGCAAGGAAACTAAATAGCAAATTCTAAACTGGACAAGACGTCTTGAACCTTAAACCTAAAGCATTAAGTCTGCCAATTGCAATATTCATTTTTGAATTTTACACCCAAAGGTGTAATACTCGCGATATTTATTTTGTACGCCAATATCTCAATTCTCAACTCTCCATACCCATTACTAGGATCCATGCAAATATCTAACTAATATAATAACATGATCAGTAAGGTACTTCAATAGTCAATATTATAATGGATAAAAACCGGGCTACAATTGTAATAAAAATACGAATCCAATTATTGTGGAGGTAATCAATTAATCAGTACATTAATAGATAAAATCATTAGTACTTAATGAATTGGTATTCACAAAATATATAGTAATTGCAACCACATGCTGATTAAATGTATGACCACAACAGTGAAATTATAAACGTAATTAATAATAAAGCTACAATTACTAATTGCCTGAAATTATTGAATTCAGTTATACATACCACAGAAGAAACAATAGTACTTGTTATACAGGGTCATGTTGATATTTTTTGTAGCAGTGTGTGAAATAAATTTTGCTAGAATGATTTAGTTCCTTTGGGGTTTTATAATAATAAAACTCAGAAATCCATTCTGAACAGATTCTGAAAAATCTTTCAACTCAAACTTTTGCATTAAGACTTGCTATGATTGCAGATTGCGGCAGAAAGTAGATTAAAACCAAGCGATTCAGCTTAGAGGGAGCTGCGCTGCTGCAGTTTGATATACCACCATTGTTTTATTTTTATGGATGTAGAAACATAGTACTGTAGTAAAACTCCAAGATATGCATGACATAGTAGGTATATTTCCATTGAATTCATACATGTTTTCTTCATCTTATTATATTTTAAACATTACAGTATTCCGATCGTTCATCCATTTTAATACATTTTACAAGTTAGCCATCATCTTGTTTTTTCATAACCTCCATTCGATCTGTCATGTCATAAGCAACTATTGCCACCTCTCGCCATAGATTATATTTCGTTGTTTTTATACAGATATTTTATTAATGTTGCCAGTTTTTAACGAACCTTACACTCGTCCATCCTGAACAGGTGTATGTCCCCATACACAGATCTAGAGTAAAAATAAGTAACCTTACACTCGGCGAGGGATGACATAGCTAGCTTATAAAATAGCATATTCATTAAAATCTTTACAAAAACAAGAGAGTAAAAAAATGACATAAAATTATGATGATAATAATAATTGGCTTTCTTGTCATATTATAAGTCAACTATCGAATTATGCAATTATTGAGTATTTGACAAACACGTCAAAAGGTACATTTGCAAGCTATAAAAATACAATAAGTATCTACAAGAATCATATTTAACAAAATTTCTGTATTTTACGGATTTTGCAAATCCATCAGATTTGCACATCCCATCAAATTCTTGTATCACCTTGAAATTTAAAAATCTTACTCTATAAGACGTGTAGACATCAAATTACTACTTCACAGTCAAACTCTATTTACAATTCTGTAAATCTATGCAACTCTTACAATTTGTCAATTTATGTCATAGACAAAAAAATGGATATTAGAAGTTAATATAAAGCTTTTGAATAAAGATAATAACAGTGTTTAGGTACTATGAAGAATTTATTCCTTGCAAATTGTTACTATTTCATCAGAATAAGTTTTACACATATCTGTTCCTACGCAACCGAATATCTTTAAATAATGCGCGCACTGCAGATTTTATGCAGGTTTATAATTACATGGGCCCGAGCCCATCTGAGGTTACCCGATAACCACTAAATAAATTTTTGCTATAATTTGTTGCTGTAGTTAATTTAGATGAAATAAACTTTTCTTTCTTTCTTTAAATAATGGCAGATTGTAGGTCAGTGGGTTAGGTCTATAATCACATGGGCGCGGGCCCATCTGACGCAACCTTTTACCCCTCGAGATTAGTGGGTTAGGTCTATAATCACATGGGCGCGGTCCTATATGACGCAACCTTTTATCCCTCGAGACTAGTGGGTTAGGTCTATAATCACATGGGCGCGGGCCCATCTGACGCAACCTTTTACCCCTCGAGATTAGTGGGTTAGGTCTATAATCACATGGGCGCGGTCCCATATGACGCAACCTTTTACCCCTCGAGACTAGTGGGTTAGGTCTATAATCACATGGGCGCGGGCCCATCTGACGCAACCTTTTACCCCTCGAGATTAGTGGGTTAGGTCTATAATCACATGGGCGCGGTCCCATATGACGCAACCTTTTACCCCTCGAGACTAGTGGGTTAGGTCTATAATCACATGGGCGCGGGCCCATCTGACGCAACCTTTTACCCCTCGAGATTAGTGGGTTAGGTCTATAATCACATGGGCGCGGTCCCATATGACGCAACCTTTTACCCCTCGAGACTAGTAAATCAACGAGAATAAACCATTTGGAAAACCACCAATAATCATCATGGTTAACATCTAAGATATAAAAATGATTAAATTTTATGTATTCTCTGACATGATCATTGCATGTATTGTTTCCTTAGTCATATAAGCCTTATAAAATAAAAAGTTAATTTGCCTATAATTGATAAAATAATACACTTTGATCAATTTATTTTAGTCTATATCAACTAAAAACAAATGGTGTTCTAATAAAAGCTGCATGGGACAGTTACTGAAACGTCACGAATTATTCTTGAAAAATAACAGCTATCTTCAATAATAATCATAATGTTCATATTCATAACATAACATAATGTTTTATTATAATTTCAAAACAATCTAGCTGCTACATTTGGATAATTTTAACATTCTACCTAGGTGTATTGCTAGTAGGTCAGCAGATATAATATACTTTTAATAAGTAACACCAATATCAAGTATTTAAACATATTATGTAGTTAATGTGTCTACCAAACTTAATTGTTTAAAATTTTAAATGTTTTACATTCAAATAATGGAACAGTTAATAATTATGTTTTTGTTTTTTTTTTATTATTCTCTATCTATTCCTACATTGTACTTACATAGACATCTGTCGGCGATAGTTGCTTAAAACGAGTATATTGTATATTGTACAAAACGAGGTATTTAACAGGAACCAAGATGCCTCAATGAAAAATACTTTAAATAACATATATGAATGGTACAATAAATAAAAGTGAAAACTTTTTCCCTCTACTACCTATTTATGGAAATAATAAATGAATGTATAAATTTTATTCATAGCCATAATTTATTCTTATTTCCGTTGTGGAAAATTACTTCATGCACTATTATTTTAAATATTTTAATGCTACAAATATAAATAATGTAACCTATTTAAAACAAAATGTGATTAATGTGAATCTTAGTCACTCAAACTTAGACCTATAATTATGTATACACCTTCTAAAATACCAAGACATCCATGCTCTTTATTTGCATCCAAATTCTGCAAAACCAACCTGGGTCGAGATTCTCCTATAGTCCGTCTATCTCATCTTTATAACAAGTATACAAATAAAATGCCAGACTTAGATATACATTTCGATACCTTTACTCAATTTCAAAAATAATAATAATATGTGATGCACCTTCTTAAATTTTGAACAAATTATATTATGTTGTACTTTTGTTTGTGATCATATTGACATGCTAATTTATTAATATTCCACTAACATTAACTAATTCAGTTTATTGTAATTCGATAATACTAAGTTCATATGCTTCATGATTATTGTGACATTTTGATTTATAAATATTCCAATGTCAATATTTCATTCAGTTTATTTTATAAGCAAATATTGTAATTTCTATTGGACATAATTGAATTGTGATGATAATTAAAAAGTAATATAGATTGTGTGTAGTGAAACTGTAACACAATGCATGCCGTGATTGCCTATAATTGAAAGAGCAGTTATGTATACATCTGTAATGTGCGTTGATTTCAAGCTTGTTGCACTGTTTCTTGCGTTGGCAAACCAAATAAATTAATACATGAATAAATACACCTTAGGTACCATGTAACAACTAGCAAGCCGGCCGGAGACCGCTGACTGATGATATCACGCATGATACACTACACACTCCGTCCTCCGGTCCGGGGTCCCGGACTTCCGGGGCATGCATTTTGCCCCGAAGTTAAAAATTACAGAAAGGTCACAACTAGCCCCGTAAACTCTGTTAAAACAGACTTCTATCAAAGTATATTACCTCATAAGCATTATAATATTCCATTTAAACGAAACGCTTTATTCTCGTTTTGTGTTTTTGAGATTAGACATTATACTTAGTTAATATTATGTGTCAATTGTTTTTTTTTAAAACAATAACATGAAGATTTTGTTTCGTCAAATTTTATTTATTACAACCTCCATGATTACAACAATATATACATTTACGCTTAATTTGCATGTAAAATATATTTCCCTGACGTGGTTTTGATAGCGTATATTTCTGTTATCAAATGTCCAAACTTTTGATACAATACAATAGGTGTGTAATCAGAACCGGTTCAAGTTCAAATATTCAAATCATATTATTATTTAATATTATGAACTCGAACAGCCGAGATGCAGTTCAACAACAATCAAATAGTTTTCTTGTAAACTATTTAAGTACCTAGTCTTATTCTTAAAAGGACACTTTTAAAACTTACAAGCTCAGATGAAAGAATAAATTACAAGATAATCTTGTAGCCTTAATACGTATTACAAGAATGTAGGCGTGTATTTACCACATTTTTGCAAATAAATATCATTTCAAACAGTAGGTACTTTTTATAGGTATGTACTCATACATACCTATAGGTACTATCCAGCATTAACAATAATTCTTAGTGTTATGTTCGGTTTACACATAGTATTATAATTTACTTAAAATTTAGTCAAAACACAGCCATCCACTCAACCACTAATTAATACGTGTAAATCGGACCCCTCGTCTGTTGAAAGTCCTGTGACAGGATCCACAGATGTGTCATATCATATTACATAAAATGACATCAACAGACGAAAGTTTTATAGACATTAATAAAATTAATGATCATGATTACATTACAAAGTGAGCGTGTTTAACTTACCACTGCTGATATGTAGTAAAACTCCAAGATATGCATGACATAGTAGGTATATTTCCATTGAATTCATACATGTTTTCTTCATCTTATTATATTTTAAACATTACAGTATTCCGATCGTTCATCCATTTTAATACATTTTACAAGTTAGCCATCATCCTGTTTTTTCATAACCTCCATTCGATCTGTCATGTCATAAGCAACTATTGCCACCTCTCGCCATAGATTATATTTCGTTGTTTTTATACAGATATTTTATTAATGTTGCCAGTTTTTAACGAACCTTACAGTACATAGTTATATAATTCAGATTATACTGGTAATATTTATTTTTATTGTTAATCTCATCAAAAACATTAATGTGAAATGAGAGCCAATTAAAAAAAAATTAGATGTAAATGGGTGCCAAGTTCTGTTTAGAAAAGTCTAAAGTTTTAGACCCAAGAACATTTATTTCAAGCTTTACTTGACTTGGTTAGTTTTCATTATAGTCTACTCGATAAGTTCAAAATGGTTGAAATTAGAGATACTGCTCTTAAAAATACGTGCGATAGCTCATTCTGTTCGGAATGATGTCTAGAAAAATGTTTCGGAAGCGTTTACCAGCACGTAAAAAATTGCAAAAGTTATTGACAAAATAAAGTTGAAAAAAAAAAGTATTTTGTTTTTGGTAATCACTTCGAAACTATTAATATTTAAGAAATTTTAAAACAAGATTCTTAAAGTAGAGGAAATTTTCAAACAATGACTCGCGACTATCGGAACTCTATCTCCATTATTTATAACTTTAATTTAACGCTGAAAATGGGTCTCCACGCTGCATTTTTAGGTTGCGCGTGCGGCGTCAAAACCGAGTTCGTCACACTCAATAATTTTTTAAGGTATTAATTATTAATTTAAAAAAATAAAAAAAATATGGTGTATTCTAAACACTTCAAAGAATTTGCTCCCGTAGGAAATTTTGCTTAAAGTTAATTTTTCAACAAGTTAGACGATTGTTAATTAACTAAATTTTCTCGAACTTCCATTTTCATTGTACATTAAAAAAAATGTTTAAGTAATTGTCCTATAAATTTTTCGCTTCGTGGAGCCCTTCTTATATACATGCTTAACGAGATCACGTCATAAAAATTTAAAAAGTTTTAATACTTTGTGTATAATAATTTTATAAGTTGAACAAACAATTTTTTCGTTTTTTTATCGAATCGAAATTAAAAAATTGAAAAATGTTTTTATCTGTACTTTGTTATACATCGTTGTTTTTTTTATTTTTAGGTGTTTCAGAAAAAATATATAAAAAAGTTGAGAATTTGTTTATAAAAAATTGTTAAGTTAAAAAACAATGAAATTGTTGATAAAAAAAATTTTTTTTTACATTTCTATTAAAGATGGTTAATTATAATTTTTAAGAAAAAAAAATTATTAACTAATTATTCAAACAATAGAAATATTAAAAAACAATTATAAACAATTAAATATCATTATTAAGAAAAAAATTTTTTTTTCAAAAATCATAATGTTTTGTAAAGAATAAGATATTAAGAATTTTTTTCTTGAAAGCATTGAAATAGTCTATTTGTTTATAAAAAAAAATTATAAAAAAATGAGGGAATTTTTTTTTTCAAGTCATTAAATGTCTTTTATGAATGCCAAAACGATTATGTAATAATAAATTGAGAAAAAAATATTTTCAATAATATTATTTGGATTTTTCATTTTTTGTTCAACTTATAAAATTATTATACACAAAGTATTAAAACTTTTTAAACTTTTATGACGTGATCTCGTTAAGCATGTATATAAGAAGGGCTCCACGAAGCGAAAAATTTATAGGACAATTACTTAAACATTTTTTTTAATGTACAATGAAAATGGAAGTTCGAGAAAATTTAGTTAATTAACAATCGTCTAACTTGTTGAAAAATTAACTTTAAGCAAAATTTCCTACGGGAGCAAATTCTTTGAAGTGTTTCGAATACACCATATTTTTTTTATTTTTTTTAATTAATAATTAATACCTTAAAAAATTATTGAGTGTGACGAACTCGGTTTTGACGCCGCACGCGCAACCTAAAAATGCAGCGTGGAGACCCATTTTCAGCGTTAAATTAAAGTTATAAATAATGGAGATAGAGATTCGAGAGTCGCGAGTCATTGTTTGGAAATTTCCTCTACTTTAAGAATCTTGTTTTAAAATTTCTTAAATATTAATAGTTTCGAAGTGATTACCAAAAACAAAATACTTTTTTTTTTCAACTTTATTTTGTCAATAACTTTTGCAATTTTTTACGTGCTGGTAAACGCTTCCGAAACATTTTTCTAGACATCATTCCGAACAGAATGAGCTATCGCACGTATTTTTAAGAGCAGTATCTATAATTTCAACCATTTTGAACTTATCGAGTAGACTATTAGTCAGCAACCAACAAACCAATTTTTAGAAAATTAACATAGGTATTACATCAACCTAACAGACTTTCCATAAAAAACATGAAATTCTAACTTTAGTCTAAATGATTTGCAGTAGCCGATGAGCACCGTAACTAATAACAACGAAGTAGCTAATTGCTGCTTCCTCACAAAGTTGGTTCTACTAGTAAGTTTTGAACCAACACGTAACCTTTGACAGGGGAAGAGACCAGGCAAACATATAAAGTTGGTAAACGTATAAAGTTGGTCCTCGCACAACGACCAGAAACTATACGAGTATGTAATTCAGATACTCGTAAATCAATGACACGTGTATTTCGTTACAACTCGCTACTAACAGCAATGCAATATGAGCACATAATATGTATTACAAATTTCTTTGACTATATTTGAATGCATAAGGGAAAATGGTGACAATACTGACCATGGTTATAGCATTGTATAATATCCACCATTTGTGATTATAGATGTACCTATCAATTGACGGTAGACCCGAAAATTATATATCATTTCAAAGATTTTATCTAATGTAAGTAAAGTTATTCAACAATGATTCTGAAAAAAATATTTAAGACACAACAATAATGTTTTCGCAACCTATCTGACTTCGTTCTGCGAATTTCAACAATTGTTTCAAGAGTTCTTTCTCGAAATGTTTATGTAGATCTTCAGTATTTTAAATTAATTTTCGGACTGGAAGACGGTGCTGAAGAAAAATATTAGCTTTTAGTGACTTTTGTTGAATTTTAATTTTTAATGAGTAATGCTTTTGAAAGCACTTATAATATTGAATCATGAAAAAGATACTGTTTTATTGCAAACTTTATACGTACGATATTATACTTTTTAGTATTTAATAATGATTTACTTCTATTGTGTTGTTATTTAAAGTCACTGAATATTTTTTTCAGAATGAATACTGATACATTTTCTTTCATATTTTTGTATACGTTCACAATTAAATTACATTTTTATGGCTGCTCTGTTACTTAATTCCGTTGGTGGTGTTTTTACTCATGGTATCAGTAACATCTAAGGCAGCATCGATGCTTTTAACAGTTCAATCATTTGACATATACACGCTTAATATACTCAGAAATGTCTTTAGTTATATTCAAACGTCCCTTTGAATTTGCCTTTAATAGGTTGTATCAATGTCTTTTTACGATCCATGGTGGATCCTTGCAGCTTCGTTAACATTTTATATGAATTTTGTGCGTAAAAATTACACGTCTTTCACATTAACGATGAGCGATGAGATAGGATATATACTTCCTAATCTATCAACGTCACACGTTTCAATGTATGCGAATATTTGATAGGCTCATCCCGAAAATGTATAAAGAAGGATTAGGCGTAAATGTAGATTACGTCAATTTTCAGATGGAACAGTATGATACGTTACTTGATTACAATTTTACAAGCGCTCTGCTTGACACTTTGCCCTAATTTTCCGTGATAATAAATACCTTATATCTTATACCAGATTATGTTCTACATGTTTCTAACCTAGGTATGTGAATAGAATTTTTCAAACACTTAAACAGAACAACTTGCATATTCAATTTCGCATGTTCAGAACCTTGCAACAGGATCTCTGTGATGTAATGGAAAGAAAAAATCTAGATCACGATAACAAACATTCATCTCCATCTGTAATATACGTACAACTAACCCAGCTGAAGATCATTTAAAAAATATATCAAAACCAAAGCACAGAAAACCAAAGGCATCACAAATGGCAAATACCTAAAGCAGTTTCCTTGACCTATAAAAAAATATGTTATGCTGGATAGAATTCAACTCCATACTAAAAACGTCGATGGTAATGATTATAAAAAGGCCACTGACTACATTACCACCGCCGCGCGACTACAAAGGGGAGATAAAGATCTGGTTACAAGTTGTTCTGTCGTGTAACTTCGATTTACCCTAAGGCGACGAAAGTATAGCATTACATGGTATTTAATATTAAGAGCATTTACCTGAATGCAATGAGGTTTTATTACTATAAAACCTCTGTTGGCGTTTATTTTTATTTAAGTGCAAGGCTAGCAAGTGACAGCTTCAATCCTTTAGCTATTTCAGAACATGAAATATCTGCAGGAAATTGAGCAATAGCAACTCTACCACGCTGCTCAGTATAGATCAGAAGTTTAGTTAGGGGACAGAAAAAAATCTAGAAGTTCGAGACAAATGAAAGCTTCCAAGAAATTCAGCTAAGGTGTCACTCATCCAACTATTCACTGCTATGTTCCTGTTGATTGAGAGTATTGTAATGATAATTATAATGGTAATGGTAATGCACTCCACAAAGACGAAACCAGTTCTTTCTTTCTTTCTCACTCTTTTGTCTTGATCAACGCCTTTGGTGCAGTGATAGCCTAGCGGTAGAACGTTGGTCTCCCGAACGAAGGGGCCCGAGTTCAAACCCTGGCACGCACCTCTAATTTTTCAAATATTATGTGCGTATTACAAGTTAATTATCACTTGCTTCGGTGAAGGAAAACATCGCGAGGAAACCTGCACACCGGAGAGTTCTCCATAAAGTTCTCGAAGGTGTGTGAAGTCTATCAATCCGCACTTGGCCAGCGTGGTAGATTATTGCCTAATACCCCTCACATTGTGAGAGGAGACCCCGAGCCCAGCAGTGGGACAATTATGGGTTGTTGCTTTGCTTTGCAACGCCTTTGGTGTTTCTGATTATACTAATGTCCATGAACAACGGTGTCTTAGCATAAGGTGGATTGACAGCTCGTTTGTTGACTATTTAATTAAAAAAATACTTTGGCGTTTAAGATTACCTGCTTAAAAGACTACATACAAATGTAAGTACTCGTATCAAAACCTAAAAAGCTGGCACTAGAAACAGTCATATCGTATCGCGAACACTGCAAGTAACGCTCACAGCTTTATCTAACCCATTCATTCTGTATAATGGCGCACTTACACTAACTTCGAATTCTCTTAACTGCTGTATAGTTAGTACATCAAAATTAATGGTCTCACTAAAATTGGGTTGAAATAAAGACTGCAGAGAAGAGCTACTTGTACTACTCCGCCCTACTTCTATCTGTCAAGGGTGCTTCGGAGGAATGCTGTAAGCTTAGATAGATTAGATACACTCCAAATTAGATCATTTATTTCATAGGTTCAAGGTAACTTAAGGCAATCTTTGTACGTGCCGTTTGCTAAATGGTTGTCATATGTGTTTTAGTAGGTAAAGAACCAAAAAGTAGGAAGAAGTGTGAAGTGCGAATGGTAATCGATACACAGATAGCGTAAGCTTGACATACAAAATATTATTGTCATAAACAGTTACTACGCTCGAAAAAAGCATAGAATTCAGGGTTATCCAGCATTCTACTTCCAAATATTTATGTTCATAACAGTACGTTCCGAAAGGCTGAATTTTCAACCATTAGGCAACTCAACAGACAAGACTTAACATGTAACGTACGAGATCCCTCAATCGTTAATACCCTGATTCCGTTTGTTGTCTATTATGACATCGATTAGTAAGCCGATTATCGTATTCTCTAGTACCCTTAGTGCGTTCGCCGTTCACAGAACAATGGCTCTCATCGCAATGCCTTTGACGCTATTATTCCGGGCGTGCATAATGTAACTTGTTAAGACGTAATCCCCTTGTACGTCTTGTTCGAACAATTAGCATTCTTAGGGTGACACGACATTCGGGTGGAATAAGGGGAATTGCAAAGGAGCGGTTGAAACGCCTGATACAATTGTCATTATAATCTTCAATGTTGTTTTGATTCAGTGATTGTTCGAAGTAGTCGAAGTGACAGAAGTGATCTAGTGATGTAGTGAACTCATATTGACGATACTGTAGTCTAGTTGGTAGTGACCCTGCCTGTGGAGTTTCCGAGTTCGATTCCCGGTCGGGGCAGATATTTATGTGACAGATAAATTTTTATACTCGGGTCATGGGAGTTATTGTGATGTGTTATACATATGTGTAGTCCATGCCACCCGCGACACAGGTATGAGTGTGTAAGCGTTTATTATTTATTTATCTATACTAATATATAAAGAGGAAAGATTTGATTTTTTGTTTGCATTGAATAGGCTCCGAAACTACTGAACTGATTTCAAAAATTCTTTCACTGTTGGGAAGCTACACTATCCCTGAGTAACATAGGCTATATTATATTTTCAAAAAAATCCTTAATAAAACTCCAATAATGTAACCCAATGTGTAAAAAATAAGAAAACCGAAGCAAAGCGAGGGCGGTTACTCGTTTATTATATTTTTTATCTAAATTTCCAACAAACGAACAAATGAACGTGGTAAGTCGCTGATACCCATCAGTAACACCTTATATACATAAGTATCACCAAATCATCAAATAAAGAATAATAGACGTTAGAAATATATTACTAAATTCTCTTTGTGGTCTTTCTGTCACTGCCACAACACGTTGTTGGCGTTTTCATTAGGGCCAAAACTTGAATTTCTCCTTGTAGACCTTTTACAGATGCTACAACGCGTTATGAGCCTTTTTTGCTCAATGAGCGTTTTTGGTCTTTGAGGGTAACATTATATTCTTCAGATTACGATCGATAATCTATAATGAATCTAAGTTAGGAACCACAGCTCAGAGGACAGTATCAGTGCTAACTAGACTAGAGGATATTATACTTTTAGGTTCAGAAGGGATATTTAATAATAAAAAAACAACAAGAAATCCGTTTCTTTGTTTATTAAAATCACGATTTTGTTTAATTACATAAAGTACTCACATGGATGTAACCACACATTTCAGAATTACTCACTGACACTCATCACAAAAAGATGGCTTACATGAACTTTATAATATCCCAACCCCAAAATAATGGTACCCTTCTAGAAACCACTCATATTTTATCAATACAACATTTTATCATCTGTGAGGGCCCTTAGTAATGTATTACCGCTTTTGTAATGATACTATTAAGAGATAAGTGTCAAACAATTGTACGACTTAAGTTTGTTGATAAGTTTAAAAGTGATAGTTGTACAAACAGGTGCTTATAAGTGATCAAATCTTTTATAAGAATTACTTTGTAGCGACTCTACATTTGTATATTATTATTTTAAATAAGCAACCCTAGTTTCTGTTAACATGGCATGATATAACATCACTGTCATATCATTCATCTTGCTCACATATTAACATATTAACATGTAAAAATTATTTGAAGTGCAGTTTATTGTATATACATCAACAACACGCATCCCACATCTTTATTGGTATAAATAAGCACAGGCACATAATTTCCTACTAGGATTGTGGCCACGCAATCTGAATTATTAGACACAAAACATGAGAACAATTAATTTCATGCTTTATTATTACGCAGATATAGGAAACCATGTATTGTAGAGATACCAATGGAAGAAATAATTTCTTATATGTACATTCCTTACATAGGTATTTACATATTCAAATAAGTAACCTGTATAAAATTTGAATTGGTGTCTACACCTACCATTTACCTACATAAAAATAAATAATGTAACTTATTCTTACACCGTAAGACCTTTGGAACAATTTTCAACCTACTTATATTTCCCGTGGGCGAACTCAAAGAATACAAGGTGGGTGTCGAATACCATGCCATCGTTATAAACGGTACTATTTTGTTTTATTCGTCGTTATATATTAATAGATACAAAATAGTTTTTAGCTCTGTAATTGGCCCCATAAAGTATTATGAACATGTTGTAGCGACCGCCCGTGGGAGTCGCATGTAATGTTTATTTGTTTGGTAACAGATAGTGATGCCATCAATCCTTCGAGTCCACTGTGGATTATGTTTCTGTTTTATTTGAATTTTAAACAATATAGTAGTTAATGATTTAGTAGATGGATTGTAGGTGGTAGGTTGACATTGGAGGAATTCTATAGGAAACGTTAATGAGAAGTAGATAATTATATTGATTTTGATCGCATCTCTTAAAAACGACTCTTGAAGGCTATTTTAAATTTTCTTAGTGCGAGTAATATAATGTAGAAAAAAATGCTTGACAACAATCCCATTTGATGGTATGTAGATACATAATAGGCAAAGCATGTACAATTGTACAACTCTGTTGTGAAGAAAGTTACATCGGATCAATGAAGATTTTTTGCATGTAAATTTCTAACATCTTCGTCCAATCATAAGCTAGGTTTATTTTTTAGGGTTCCGTAGCCAAATGGCAAAAAACGGAACCCTTATAGATTCGTCATGTCTGTCTGTCTGTCTGTCTGTCTGTCCGTCCGTCCGTATGTCACAGCCACTTTTTTCCGAAACTATAGGAACTATACTGTTGAAACCGCATTAAGATTTTCACACAAAAATAGAAAAAAAAAACAATAAATTTTGGGGGTTCCCCATACTTAGAACTGAAACTCAAAAATTTTTTTTTTCATCAAACCCATACGTGTGGGGTATCTATGAATAGGTCTTCAAAAATGATATTGAGGTTTCTTATATCATTTTTTTCTAAACTGAATAGTTTGCGCGAGAGACTCTTCCAAAGTGGTAAAATGTGTGTCCCCCCCCCTCCCCCCCCGTAACTTCTAAAATAAGAGAATGATAAAACTAAAAAAAATATATGATGTACATTACCATGCAAACTTCCAACGAAAATTGGTTTGAACGAGATCTAGTAAGTAGTTTTTTTTAATACGTCAAAAATTCAACGTCAAAAAGTTACAACGAACTTCAAGAACTTTTATATTATGTTACTTGCTGCCACGGAACCCTTCATGGGCGAGTCCGACTCGCACTTGGCCGCTTTGAAACTTACAAGTAACTCACAACTTAGTCACTTCAACTTATTTGTTACCAACTCCTAGGTTCAAGTAAGTTATTACGCGCCATCATGAATTCACTAAATAGATTTTAAGATAGAAGAGAAGAAGTTAAAAGTTAAGACAAAATCTTGAAGTGCCAAGTTTGTCAGTTTAGTTTTAATGGGCCCAAGAGAGCTAAAGCGTTGAAAAATTTGAAGCTTAGAACATAATAAAGATTATAATTTTAATGTTACTTTTTTATGACGCAACTCTCCGTCATAACAAAAAGCGGCCAAGTGCGAGTCGGGTATGGGTTTGATGAAAAAAAATTTTTGAGTTTCAGTTCTAAGTATGGGGAACCCCCAAAATTTATTGTTTTTTTTCTATTTTTGTGTGAAAATCTTAATGCGGTTCACAGAACACATCTACTTACCAAGTTCCAACAGTATAGTTCTTATAGTTTCGGAGAAAAGTGGCTGTGACATACGGACGGACAGACAGACATACATGACGAATCTATAAGGGTTCCGTTTTTTGCCATTTGGCTACGGAACCCTAAAAACGAAACCATGTTCTTAGCTTCGAATCTTAATTACGGACAGCAAAAAATCTCTAGTAATAATTTACGAAGACCTATCTACCACAACGACAGCAGGCCTGGCCAACAACCAAACATGAGAAGAATCTTAAGTACGTGTATCTGTGTGTATAAATGAAACATAAAACATGCAGACATAGAACACAATTTAATTTAATTTAAAAAACAATTCAGAAATGCACATTCAGTTCAGTTTCTGAGGCAACTGAGTCCCACGCCACATACTAACTTAAACCCAATCAAAGTTTAACGCAAGAAGTTTCGCCGGACGCTCGTTGGGACCGGAAACAATCTGACCAATTAAATTTCGGTCTGGATTCCTTGCGCAGCGAGTTACGTTCTATCGTGACTGGACAAAGGCGAGTTTGACATATGGCGGAGTGGACTAAAACTAATGATCTTACAGTTCAACCGTTCGTGCTTTGAATTTTCGGTTTGTTAACCTATCGATACCTATTCATTCACCTTGGTATCGACTCATTAGTGGCCCGTTGTAGAGAACGGCTTTTTTTGTGATTAGCGTGGTGAATTATCTCAGTCGCAGTTGTAGAGTTTCGATAGTTGGGTGAGACATTGGACTCAAAGTGGCCATGTGATTCGAGAACACGCCGGTGTCATTGGATTTTAACTAGCAAAAAAGCGGCCAAGTGCGAGTCGGACTCGCCCATGAAGGGTTCCGTAGCAGCAAGTAACATAATATAAAAGTTCTTGAAGTTCGTTGTAACTTTGATCGAGGTAAATTGCGGTTTACGATTTATGACGTATTAAAAAAAACTACTTACTAGATCTCGTTCAAACCAATTTTCGTTGGAAGTTTGCATGGTAATGTACATCATATATTTTTTTTAGTTTTATCATTCTCTTATTTTAGAAGTTACGGGGGGGGGGGGGGGGGGGGACACACATTTTACCACTTTGGAAGTGTCTCTCGCGCAAACTATTCAGTTTAGAAAAAAATAGATACCGCACACGTATGGGTTTGATGAAAATAAATTGAGTTTCAGTTGTAAGTATCGGGAACCCCCAAAATTTATTGTTTTTTTTTCTATTTTTGTGTGAAAATCTTAATGCGGTTCACAGAATACATCTACTTACCAAGTTTCAACAGTATAGTTCCTATAGTTTCGGAAAAAAGTGGCTGTGACATACGGACGGACGGACAGACAGACAGACAGACAGACAGACATGACGAATCTATAAGGGTTCCGTTTTTTGCCATTTGGCTACGGAACCCTAAAAAGCATTGCGTTTCACTATTTCAGCTATTTCAAAATACAGGCCACAGATCTCTCCTAATAGTCAGCTATCTTCTTGAGCGTATTTAACAACGACGCTAAAATGCGGACTGGTGGAACAGGATCCTTTCAATTGAGTGCTTTAAGTGAAACGTCCACAGCTGTCCTACGTTTAGTAAGGGTTGTCACAACAGATTTATAAACAGTCGATTTAAAGGTCGTCAGGTGATATCTATGTAAAACCTTCATCAAAGATTAATTTCATTCGTCATCAACTGATTGAAATGACACCTGACATTATACCCTTTAAATACATTAATCTCTGACATTAATCGTGATGATGTGTGTTGCAAAGCTAGTGTAAATTATAGTTTCGCAACTTTTATTTTTGACTTACAGTGTTTGATAGGTAGTTTTGGGTTTTTAAATATTTTTATTATTATAGTATAGCATAACTAGCTTCTACCCGCGACTTTATCTGCGTGGACTTTTAAATTGGTTCCTAAGAGAAATGAAGAGTGTGATTACACATATAAAGCTGTAAACAAAATTTCCATATTTATTGTACCACTTATCTTGTTGGTTATTAAAAACAAATAACCATATTACAACTTAATCACTCAATCAGCTGTTTGAATTTCGGCCATGTTTTATTTCGAACACCTGTAATGTCACTGTGACGAAAAACGACAAACTGTTCTTCTATGACTATAAACTGTACCTCTTATCCCTCAGGAACAGTATATTTCACGGGATAAGAAGTAACCTATCCGATAAGATAGGTTGAAAGCTATCCGTGTGCCAAATTTTATCCATATCTGTTCAGCCGTTTTTGCGTGATTGAGTCACAAACAACCAAACATCTAAATTCTAAACGTTCAAACTTTCACATTTAGAATATTAGTAGGAGTAGGATAGGATTTATCAAATAAATTCACTCCTGCAAACAAGTGATACCTACCCATAATATCTTTGAAAGACCTATCCAACGGTTCACAATGGGGCAGAAGAGAAGAAATAATTCCTCTCCATTTCACGTGTAAGGTAGCCTGTATCACAGTAAAGCCTGTATCATGCCAAATTACAGCATTCTAATACCAAGGGCGTCTATGCTTAGCTGGTGACGGATGGACAGACATGGTAAAACTATTCTGTTTTTACTATGGAACCCTGAAAATTAGCCATGTTTAAATACTATATGATTTGAGTTTGAATAATAACACGAATACTTACCGAATGGAGGTAAATTAAAAACGCTGACAGAAATTAATAATTCAACTGTTCGCTGCGCAATCGAATGACCTATTAAGAACAAGCGGATAGAACGAACTTGACATGTGAAAAATGACTTTGATAAATACGTTTCTAAGCAGATATTAATTTAAGATTATTTCACAAAAAATGAAGAAAATTACTGTTTTTATCTTAATAGGTCGATATTTTAAAATATTTTGAAAAGTAGTGTCATACGTCATACACGGGTAAGTAGTTACTCAAGTTTTATTGACAGATTATGTTAATGATTATGGTAATAAGATTATGCTTTTATTTAACATAATAAATCCGGCCAAGTGCGTGTCAGGCCACTCTATAACTATTTATGCTAACATAACCATGATTGTTTTTCTTGTAAATTCATCATCTGTTTTTGAGAATTTTTTGAAGAAGTTGTAAAACGCAATTTTTCATTGATTCAATTTCATTAATTAATAAAATAAATTATTATTTTTTATTATTCACTTTTTAATTATAACAACATTAAGGTTCATAGCCACGTCAGAAGGGACTGTCAAGCTCAAGCATTATCTAGGTAACTTATTTTTAATTTTCAAATTACGAGATAACAGGCGTGTTTGTGAAGTTCTCAAAACAAACGCCAGGTGTCACTCTGCTTCTGTTTTCAATCACGACCCGCTTTAATCCAACGTCAATATCGGCCACTCCTTCATTGTACGACACGACAATGACACTATAACGACACGACTTTATAATTCAAGTGGTGCTGCTACACTTCACTTACAAAACGTTTAAAAACATTGTTTTACTAAACACGATAAGATTTACTGATATGGCAGCACCTTTAACTCACATCACTTGCACGCAGACATTAAAGTTTGAATGTGTATACTGTACACAATATAAACATGACGAAGTGGCCATTGAAATAAATTGTACTACACAGAGAGCGTGTAGTACTCTAGTATGGGATGACAACAACACCAACCTGTCGTTATTGGCGCGGGCCAAGACTCCCACTGTCGTCATGTCGACATCAGCTCATGTATGCATTAAATAAGCCATATATTGTCAGCAGATGAGGTATGCAGGGCGTGATAAAAACGTTCCGTTACGTTTAATATTACAAAATGTTTATAGTATTTGTCAATGTTAAATACTTCCTTTATATGTACGTATCTTAAGTAAAGTACCTATACAATATGCGTGAATAATTCAACATTGATAAAAACACAAACCCTTTTCACTTTGGCGTAGGAGTAGCGTGGAGCTTAACTAGAATTATAAAAAGAAACATCTACCTTCCGATATCGTGTCGTTGACGGCAGTCGGTTCCAGTGTCGTGTCGGTCATTAAAAAAGCGCTCATTGGTGTAAAAATAAAGCGTAATCGAACCAAAACAAAGTTAAACAAACATGGAGTTTGTTTTGATGTTGCATTTTGTTAATGGTTTATATTATAAACGGAAGCAGTTAACCGGCGTATGTTTATGATCTGCCCTAAAAGCACTACGTAGTAAAAAATAATGTCTCTATCTGATCGTTTGAACGCGATAATTTCGAAAATTAGTGTATGAAATTTGTTGGATTTTTGGCGGTGCGACATTTTATTTAAGTTTTTTTTTATTAAATAAAACACGTCGAAACTTTTGAAACAAAAAGGCAGTAAAATAACAGAAATCTTGTAAAAGTTTGCTGAGCAACCGCCAGGTGTCGCTGTCCGCTGGGAAGTTTAGTAGAATTAGTAGCGGCTTCAGCGTGGTTTTATGAGGGATAATACGATTTTGCCGTCGTAAAAACATGGTAAAGTATGAAAAGAGTTGATGACACGCCGGTTTTAACTTAAAGCTATTCGGTGTACAATCTGTGGCCTCCGTTCTATATTCCATTTTTTAAAGTATGTTCGTCATTTTAAAATAATATTAATTTGTTGAGAGTATGACAGCATTATAAATTATAAATATATCACTCGCTTTCTCTGCATGTAGTCTACATCTCTATATACTTGCAATGGCAATTACCTTTCTTGTGTAATACTCCTCTTTGTCGTTTTGTTATACTGTAATGATGTTCAAATAAATAAATAAAATATTGCCGATGTAATTTTAATGTAAGTCATAAAAATTTTAGTTTTGGCTTAATCATCTGATTTTTAATGAAAAAGAATTTACGTTATCTTTATATGCAAATGAGATATTCCAATTTCCTATGACCCTTGAACAACATTTATCTGTCACATAAATATCTACCTCAATCGGCGATCCAATTCGGGATCCCTCATTCTGCTCATTACTGCCAACTGTGCTATATGGGCAGAATGCACGATTTAAATAAAGTTCAAAGTCAAGGCGTATTTCATTTTTAAACGGTTTTATTTAGCTGGCCCTTTTTGTGTGGGATCTTGCAAGCTTAATTAAACCGACTTCATCTTATCCGTAGGAGTAAAATTAGTCATATTGCTTTAGTTCTGATGACATGCAATGTTTTTATAAACATGACCTGATACTATTTTCAGGTTGGGCACCAGACGAGCGAATTCCTTATCACACTTAACAGTACGCAACTTAATAGTACGTAACTATTCTTTGGATTAGTACCTAGATTGACACTAACAAACCGTGTAATTAATTTTTAAACTATTACTGTCACAGTTTGAATAAACGTAATAGATATTTCGGTTGTAATATAAATTTTATTTTTAAAGCAAAACAAACATAGATATGAAACGAACAATAGAGCCTACAATTTTTCAACTTGTATTTCTTCGTTTCGGTAATTTGATCTCGGAACAGTGCTGGGACATCGGACAAGAAACACTCGTTATACTTCGATTTCTAGCTCTTTTCTCGCGAGAATACCGAGCATTTTTGTACCTTTTCTTGGCAAAAATTTTAGTGAATTTTACACTAGTTATGTGTTTGTATAATCTAAATTTTACTAACAAAAAATAACCGACTTCAAATTCTCAAAAACTACTTGTCAGATCTCGTTCAAATTTATGTGGGACCACATGACAAGCACCAGCTTTCTATTAAAAAAAGAATCATCGAAATCGGTTGACGTGATATTGAGTTATTCGTCAATTTGTCGCGCACATCTTAACACAAATTTACGACTTATGTAGTTTTCTCATGGATGCCATTGTCAGATCTCAATAAAATTTATGTGGGACCACATGACAGCCATCAGCTTTCGATTAAAAAAAGAATCATCAAAATCGGTTCGCCCAGTCCAAAGTTCTGAGGTAACAAACATAAAAAAAAAAAAAAAAAAATACAGTCGAATTGAGAACCTCCTCCTTTTTTTGAAGTCGGTTAAAAATCTAGTTTCATTTCGGATTAATGTATTTAAATACAAGTTATTGTTATGAAAGAAAATTATTAATAAATGTGCAGGTTTTGCAGGCACTTATTATAATTAACTATTTTACTTATTATTTTCTAACTAAATTTCTAAGTAAACGACTTACTGCCCGTCAGTTTGATCGAAGCTAAGACTTTCATTGCTTTAGACACCGTTCTTAACAGAACTTTAGTTAGCTAAAGAAAGTTAGCTTAGAAGAAGAAATTAGCTAACAAAGATGAATTTTATTGAAGAGCTGATACGAATATTCCGTAATATAGTTCAGTCGGTGATCTAGTTTTTCATTGAAACGGTCTGGGTTTGATTTCCGCTCAGGATTCACAAATAATAACAACAGTTGTTGGATTTTTATGCCAATAACATATTATGTCTAACAAGGAATGTAACTACAAAAATAATAATGTGTCTGCGTTTAATAGCAAAAAACAAACTCAATTGATGCATTGTAACGTATGATACTTTCACTAAAGTAACAAGAAGAATGAATCCAGCGACGCATTACAGTAGCTCGTATTCAGAGTAAGCCACTGACAAAAAGAACAAAGATGACTAAAACCGACGTATCATGAAATACGTGCACTCTAGACTCAAAGTCTATGCCTCAAAAGAGACAACATTCACCAATCCATTTGCGAACAAAGTGACGGAAGAGTACGCTGGAGGAAAAATTGAATCAGCCCAACGACAATTCCCCGACAAGGCTCAAACAACATAGTTCACTGACCAGAGTTAAAACAGGCCCGGATTCTGCCATTTTCAAACATCGGTCGGAAAAACGAAGAAGCAGAATTAAAAATAGTCAAATCCGACTAACATTGTAGCCGTTTGAAACAAAAAGCAAAAGTTAGGCAGCATCGTGTTTTAGCCATTTGTCTCACAATTGATGAGAGAAACGAAAAACAATAGACTTGAAAAGTAAAGTGAATAAAATATGAAACTAGTCTAGTCTTTTATAAAGTAAGTGTGAATATACCTAACTACGCAAACGACTAAGTAATTTACATTACCGTCTATTCATAGTACCTATTGCGAGGTTATCATACATACCTACTCGAATAATAAAACTATTATATAACTAAACGATATTAATTCTGACTTATCAGAAACGGCTTTTTGGAAGCTATTTTTGTAAATTTTAGTGTAAGAAATGTTTTATTTCAATTCACAGATAATGTTTCCTGAGTTCGATTTCCGATTTCCGAAACGAAAACGAACTTCGAAAACGAAGCAAAGTTGGTTACTAATGTTTTATAAATATAGATGTTATTTTCATTCGAAGATCTCGGCAACAACAAAACACGAAGCTTTGATTTCTCAAGGGAAGAGACTATAATTAAACTGCAGGAAGAACAAATCCTCCTGGATAATAATAGTCCAGTAGTTTTCTGTGCCGATATTCAGAGAATTCTGTTTTTCGTGACCATTGTATCAAGTCCAAGCTCCAACAATATAGACTTGGAAAATCAGATTTCAGTAATCTCAACCGATTTCATTCTATAATAAAAACTTAAAAAGTAATTGATCCACCTTCAAAATGAAAAACCAAATGACTAAAGTGAAAAACAATACAAAGAAACAACCTTTCAAAAATATTATGAGTCTGCAAAGACTATTTTTTGCTTTAGGAGACCACTTTGGAAATATTTGGCTTTAAAGTACTAATTTTGGTCACAGTCAAGTATCCCCCCACTGCCAGCTAAATGGTAGGTGTTGGACACGTGAAAAAAAATCATGGCAGTAGTAGATAATAATTGAATAGGTATAAAAGAAACCCTACACTGCGCGTGGCCTGACTCGCATTTGGCTGGTTTTTTAACAACAGCTCATCGGTCATGTCTTTGCTATTAGTGATGTATCTGTGATCTTGTATGCCCCTTTGTTGGCTATTTGCATGCTCAGTTACAACTAAGTAATTTAATATGATCGTTTACAGATCTTTTAAACCGAGGCATTCATTTTTATCTCTGACAGTGTCACATGTACCTTACGTATAAAAATTGATGGTCGCTGCGGCTGTGTCAGTCAGATTTATTGAATGATAAAAGTTTGATAGAAACTCTGGTTCCTGATTGAACGGATGGTTAAGTTCAGACTTCAGATATCTGCAGCTGTAAATGTCGTATGTTAGTATTGTATTTGTGGTTTCAAGCATGTACTTAGTAGAGGGGGGAGTCGTTTATGAAGGTATTATCACGTTCAATTTTAAAGCCGATTGCTGAACCTTTCGAAGCTTTCTGCAGCTTTTTGCGGTTCCTTAGACAAAACGGAATCCTTCTAGTTTCGTCATGTTCTTCCGTCCTTCCGTTCGCAGCATAGCGCTGAGACCCTTAGTACTAGAATGCTGCAATATGGTATTGTGTGCTAACGTATCGTATCTCTCATGCAAGTAAAGTAATATTTAATCAACACCCCTCATATCAGAAATACGAATTCTGAAGACATCGCCCAGATAATGTTTTAAGTGTTACAGAAATTGTATTTACACAAAGAGCTTCCTGAGAACTTTACAGTTTGTTTATACAATTATACAAACAAAGTTTACACGATTTCGACGTACGGAGAGACGGACAGTCAACAGCTGCTAACGTTTGTTCCCCTTTGCACTCAAAGAATCGCTCCTAAAATAAATGTTTGGAATACAAAGGTATTGTGTAACATTCGTTAATAAATCATTAGTTCATTTGGTTAACTGGATTAACCGGAATTAAAGTTTAACTTGAACCTGTAAGGATGTGTGTAGATTGATTTATGCTTTCGTTGTGTTACATGTCTAAACATGATTATACTCGGAATTTGAAACGGAATACGCTCTGGAACAACAAATTAAACGTTAGAACGGAAGAATTGAAAGGATTTTTTGTAGGAATAATTAACAAAATACGAGCAACTTCTTTCGTAAAAGAGATATTTTGAGTTCAAACCTGGACTTATCGTCACCCAAGAATGTCACACATTTACACGTCTGCGTAGTCACCACTTCTTATACATATAGGTAACTTGACTTGAGTCTTCAGAATCATAGCAAAATTACTATGCCTACTATTTGAAAGTTTTTCAGTCCTACAGAAATCATACCATTGTCCCCTCTCTACAGCTAATCTACTTGCAACTATCCTCTACAGTGTACGAATATTTTGATCTTCTACTAAGTATACCTCAACTAATAACAACTTATTTGAATCTGGCAATCCTACGGCTAGTATAATAAGGTATTCCTAATTAAGTTTACACTTTAATACTTTTTGCAACTGACTATAAAGACAAGAAGTAAATGCACTCGGTGTGAAACATCAATGGAAATTTTATTGTAAAGGTCAATCGTCCAAAAGAATTTGTTTTGAAAAACTCCAAGTAGTTTCGTGAAATGTATTCAACAATTTCACCTCAACTATACACAAGGGACTCAGTAACCACCACTAAATCCTACAAAACTCGTATTTTATATATTTCTTTGCGAAACAAATCTACTGAAGGCTTTT
Organism: Thymelicus sylvestris; assembly: GCA_911387775.1. Lineage (NCBI taxonomy): Eukaryota > Metazoa > Arthropoda > Insecta > Lepidoptera > Hesperiidae > Thymelicus > Thymelicus sylvestris. The sequence continues at coordinate 13,900,288 of OU426905.1, read as the reverse complement.
ACGAGTATATTCCCAGAGCTGCTCAATTCAGTAGTTTTCTGAACTCTATGAAAACAGTAATAGCTACTAGTCTACAAGATTTTTATGCACAATTTTAAGTAATAGTAATCCAGTTGCACTTACAATAATACCTAATACTTTTATTTGCTTAACAGCAGTGTTTTTAAATATCTGTGTTCTAAGTTTCTGCACTGTATTACAATCAACTATTGCCCATGGAGTAACATAGAGTAGTGTTATAGTGGTTACAACTAGCGATCAGACCAAAAACGTTGAAATATGTAATTAGTTTGTCTAAGTTTATTACAAATATACAAACGCTTTTATTTCCAGTTACATCTTTACTTAAATCTAAGATAAATTGATAAATTTTCAAACCTTTAAAAATCTATTAAATAATCATTTCTCGTCTTTTCCGGTTCAAAGTGAAACATACCTTGAACGCATATGTACGGTTCAAGAAACAGATCGTTGTCTTTAGGGGTGCGTCTGCGCAGATGTTTAGGAACTGAAGAACTGATCTATAAAGGTACCTACGCCATGTCTGGCGTTAAGTCTGTTAATTCCTTCTACGAAATACATTGGAAGCAGAAACATATGTATCAGACCTTTACTTTACTGTTTTTTTTCTTAAATTTCTGTAAATTGAAATTTTGCAATTATGGATTTTCATATAATATTCTATTAGGTGAACTTTCAAAAAATAATTATTTATTTATTTAATACAATCATTATTTGTATTTTTTCTTTCTTTCCCAATTTATACTTTTTATAATTATAGGTCTTTTCTATCTTATCAATCTTCCATCATGTTATTGGCTTTCTTTTTCATAACAAAGTTTAATTTATGCACCCTTTATTAGAAGGTTTAACATTACCGAGACCCTTTTTTGTTGCACTTGTAAGACAACCCGCTGGTTAACCTTTTCGGTTTAGTGGTTATGTTAGTTTATGAGAGCTCTGTTTATGAGTTTTTTATTTGGACCAACAAGTACCAGAAGCTCGTTTTTTTTTCTAACTGATAAATTAGCTTAGATAATAGTATAAAGAGACAGAAAGGATATTATTAAAAGAGTGCGACTTGCACTTTAAGATGGGGATCTATAATTTAGAAATCTAGTTGACTGGTGTCATCGAGACCTTTTTAGCACTAAGCATATGTACCTAATGAATGCTATGATAATACGATTCAATAAAATTCAATTAAATAAAATCTTCTAACAATATAATTATAACTCAATAACTCAAAAAAAAATAACTTGAAATATTTCTATGAAAAGGCAAACCATAGACAACATAGAATTAAGTTCTCTTGAAATAGAACTAAGTTTCTTGCAATATGCTGTACAAAAAATTTAGACAATTTAAGCTGTTCGAAGCTGTCGAAGAATACTGAAATAGAATTTAACGAAGGTAAGTTACCGTTTTTGTGATTGTTCTAATCCGTGGACCTAAATATAGCAACAGCTTTTGAAGTAATCATGAAAGCGATACGTTCATTTGGGACGCCCTCGTGCTATTTTTGTCGTAAATCAATACCACTTTATCCAGTATTTGGGGGATTTTCAACTGTGTGAAATGGAATACCAAAACTTATTTGGACAGCACAATTCCACATAGTATTCATGAACCACCCATGTAATTAATCAATAACAAGCAATTTGATTTATAAGATGTTTTGTAAAGACTGTTGGAACGATTGTGTAATAAAATAAATGTTTTTCTTACTTTCGGACAAGCTTTACCTATTGCAAGGAAAAGCGAAAGTAATCCTTAATTTGAATGTGTTTGGATACTATCTTAAATTCGAAAAATATTCCGCGTGTATCACAATGGGCTATGGAGAAGAAATTGAAAATAATCTAAACGAAGCTATAGAAAAGTAATGAATTATAGTAGCAGACCGAAATCTGAATGTTGCTATATTTGCGTTGGTCCATCCGGTCGTACGCGGAATGGAATTTATCTGGCTTTTTGTTTCAAAGGGATTACGCGTAATGAAAGCTGCGCAAGTCCTGCTCTCGTGTGCGCATGTTAAAGGAATAAGTTGGAATGGAAAAATATTCTTTCATTTCTTTGTTACTACCCATCAGATCATAGGCTGATAAAAAACTGCTAGGTGAAGGTAATAGTCCTACATAAGACGTGGATTTTAAAGGTCACCTGTGAGTAAGACAGGAATAATTTAAGATTTATAAAAAATAAAAAAGATTCTAGTGACCGAACACATGCGAGGGGGCAGATCCTCGACAGTAGTAATTGTAGGTACTAGGTAGCTCAGGGCGGGGTAAGAGATTATTCAATTAGGAACAACTCAGATTCTTCAAGGTATAATTATTTTGCAAGGTATAAATATCCTATACAATCACTATCAAAATATTTACATAATTAGGCACTGTACAAAATTTATAAAAGTGATAAAAATATCCAAAATAAAAATATCGTACATATTTACATCATTCCCGAAGGGAACCCAGCTGACAGATGATTTTTATTTTCAAGCCAAAAATGACAATATTTAAAAATTTAAAAGTAAAATGCATCTGCCAGCCAAGGAGTATTGAACGAGGTATTAGTACTTACACCTCGTTACACACATTTTGATTAAAATGTGCCAAATCTAGTCTAATAAATGTTGTTTAATTATATTATTAAACAAGATACTTTGTTACAGCTTATAGAATATAATCTAAATTTTACAAACAAAAAATAACCGACTTCAAAATAACTCAAAAACTACTTGTCAGATCTCGCTCAAATTTATGTACCACATGACAAGCACCGGCTTTTGATAAAAAAAGGAATCATCAAAATTGGTTCACCCAGTCGAAAATTCTGAGGTAACAAACGTAAAAAAATACAATGGAATTGAATATCTTCTCCTTTTTTGAAGTCGGTTAAAATAAAGATTTGTAATAAATTACTTATTTACTTTTATGCAAAATCTATAAAAATTTGTAGGATTACATAAACTTTTTTGTAACTTTTTTTTCCTAGTGTCGAAATAGATGACTTACTTTTATCTGTTCATTCCTTCATCCTCTACCTATACATTTAATGTGTATAGAGAATAATCCACGTCTGTAGTCACCATTCCAGTGTAACAAATATGGGTTATGGCCATTCACACATAATACATTGCATAATATATTCATGTCCTAATAAATTTCACCATAGAAATTCCAGACGTCAGTACTCCCGACAATGTAGCCGCATTCGCAACAATTACAACACTAATTGCCTTTGCGCTATACACTGCGGGCTCCTCAGCCACCTGCCAATTGAGGCTTCCGTTACCCGTCAGTGTTATTTACGATGCAGTAATAAATCGAATACACTCGAGGATTTACTTATGTTGGGAAGGGCTAACAGTATTGTTGGAAACTAAATTAATGTAGTGCTATTATTTGTGACTTTGTTACGTGTAAATAACATTGAATTCATATCTACTTCTATCATTTTCATTTGACTGCCATGTTCTATCAAAAGGCAGCACATATTGAAAAATACATAAATTAAAACGCCTTTAAACTGGAAACAAGACCCATTTTACTGATAAAACCGTTGAATAATTCCAAAAACTAAGTTTAATTTTTTTTAGGATTAATGAAAAATAATTCGTGGAGATGCACAAAACAAAGATGCGTTTCGATTTACATGCCGAAAGATTTTTATAATATCTTGATTTTTTATGTAAAGTCAATATTCTGTGTAATCTGAGGTTTTACCGGAGCGCTATGACATGGGGTTCTTCAAAAAAGTTTTAAAAGAGTTGTCCTACAGGGCTGGCGTTTCATTGGCGACTTCTCATTTATTTCTCATGTTCATAGGCGACGGTAACCACTTACCATCAGATGGCACGTATGCTTATTTCGTCTGTCCTTCAGGCTATAAAAAAGACATTTAGACGACCAAATATTTTAAAGCTACAACTGTGATTTTAATAGTAATAAATATAAATTATAGTACAAAAGTAACAAACAATCACATTTAAATGATATTTAAACTACTATAGTCATCGGTGAATTTGTATTGCCCATTGATTTCAAAGTAGCAATAAATGGGATGCAATTCGAATTAGTTGAACAGCACACGGTTCAAATACGCTATGCTTAATTGAAGTGTTGATTGGGATTTAATGGAGTGAGTTGCAGTTACTGTAGAGGAAAATTGAACAACAGACGAGGGCTTTCAATTGTATGTTCTTGTTAACTAGCAACAAATTAATGATAGTTTCCTTATAATAAGCGAAAAGGACATAGGAGACAAAAATGATGTAATGGATGGATGAAAAAACACTACTACTTTACTAGGGATTACATCTAGAATAAAGATCCACTCATACAAGTTTATCTATTGAATTGCAATATGTATAAGCAGCGTATTTATACAAAATCACGTTTATCTCAACTTCTAAACTAAAATTTCAACTCGAATTTCTAATTAAATTACCGCGCATATTAATCTCACAACATCGTATAAAGTTTGCTTGTCTTCCAAAGCCTGTTCTAGATAAGTTTACCTAGATTTTTAAAACAAAACTTCAGTATGTGCTGAAAACTTCGGAGCATACCGGTAACACCGTGTAATAACAGCCAGGGAAAGATGAGGAGCATTTTTGCTGGAAACAGTTCAGCTTGAGTTTCTGTTTTGAATAATACGGCAATAATAAGTAGACGTTGTTTCGTCTAAGTTATAAAGTTTTGTTAGTCAAGAAGTTGACTTCACCATAATCTTGTGTTACTTGTTCTGTCATCAATTCAATGATTTCAATAAAATTAAATAATTGAAAAATGAATAAACACCCATTCTCCTGCATACTTCTTGGTCGCAAACATGAATGACACACCACTTACAAAACAATTTCGTGTCAAAAAAATGCCTACCTATGTGGAATCGAACTTATCTTGTTAATTTAATCACCGTTTTTTAATAAAACACAACCGTTTAATTATTTACTACTCTGTGTTAAAATTTATGAGATCTATGATTACGTAACCAGATACTGATAGAAGTGAAAACTCAGCAGAGAATTACGAGTAATCCTGCAAATCCACATAAATTCACATCGTTCAGAGAACGAACTGCCACACAATTACTAATGTTTAAACCGCCTTAACATCGAAACTATTGTAGTACGAAACAAAAAGCAATCTCGTTAGAGGAAGTAAACAGCTGGGATCGACGGGCACCGTCAAAGAATTGTACAAAGACTGAGTACATCAAAGGCCTTTGGGAGGCTCTAAACGAACTACGAGGAAAATGATCGCTATCTGATTATATTGAAACGCTCTTAGCCCTTGCGTTAATTGGAAGTAATCGACCAGTTAAGAAATCAAGCATGATATTTAGAAATATTACTGCTAATGGCAAAATAACTTGAAAGCAGGATACCTTGAGAGATTCCGTTTAGTTAAGGCGCTACCGCGCCCGTTTGGTTGATTTTCTTTGCCATATATCTCGTAAAGTTTATACGCTATTAGTGTAATACTTAGGTATATGTTTCTTGACTATCTACTTTAAATCTACTCGAAAATGATAACACGATAACGTGAAATTTTCTCGATAGAAAAAAATCATAAAGTAAGGTCTAATTATTTACATTATAGCTTGCCACCGCGATATTTTAAGTAATTTTTGCACGGAATTCTTTTTAAAACATAGAAGATTATCACATCTAAATCCATGTATATTTTTGTGAAAAAACATGAAGCAGTTTTTAAAAACCAAATAAAAACGTTGTTTGGCGCTTACGTCGGTCAGTTTCGAGCGCACGCTCAGTATAGCTGTCTCACAATTTTCATACAAAAACTCATTCCCACACTGTCTTTATGATGTGCGTTCAGTCGACTGCGGTCTTCATGGACGTCGGACGTATGTCTCTCTGCGCTATTTTTTACACGATTTTTAATATGGAATTTGAAGTAACGTATAAAGTTTTTGACATTTGCTTATGATTGTCAAAACGTTAAATGGGGAAAACTAAATAGCACAGAGAAATGGAGTAGTTTTGTTTAATTATTTATATTTTTATTATTTGTATTTAAATAAAAATGTTTGATGATATGTAAGAGAATGAATAATTAATTAATGTTCAGTTGCGTAATACATTATCTATATTATATATAAAAGCAAAAGGAGACTCGCCTCTTTTTATTCGGTTCGGTAGTTTCTTATATAAAAATGTAAGAAACTACCGAACCGAATAAAATGAAATTTTTCAAGGAGATTGCCAGGAAGACGTCAACTAAGAACGGATTTTTTGAAATTCATCTCCTAAGGGGTAAAAATAGGGGTTGGAAGTCACTTTCATACAAACCAACTTCGTCAGCTTTAGAATAATTGTTGTTGAACAACAGTTTGATTCCACTCTTACTATTTACACTTACTGAGAGTAGGTTAACACGTTCAGGGCATTATGAGGTCGAAACGTCACAAGCGTGACTTCTCGCTGGTGCGGCAGTCAAAATCGCATTCTTTCACTCTGTGCGGGAGGCGATTATTTTGACATTTCTTTGAGTATGACAGAGACAAATACATAAAATTGTTTCTCTTGCGAAGTCAAGCCCAATGGCGTAGTTAATAAAATATGAGGTTGAAGAGGCCTCATACGCACTGAATAGAAATTAATTACGCTACTGTGCGAAGTGAGGTCTAATCTGCCTCAAAACGGAGTGAAGCGCGGGAGGCGTGGGTGCCGCGTATCCTAGCGTAGTGATGCGATAAGTTTCGATACGAAAGCACGCTTCTCGTTCGCGCGACTCGCTCGATATTTTAAATAATTTATAATTATTTTAGGGCTTATTACGAAAAAGGTGTCAATCGTTGGGGGACTGTCTGCCAACTTCAGTAGACTTTCCCCTACATACTTTAAAACTAAAAATGGTATGTGTGCCGGTAGGTATGGCACTTTAGAATCCTAATTTAAGTGTTTCATTTCAGGACAGGTGACGACCCATGTGGCGTAATGGTTACCATGCTGGATCGCCGCACCAAGGGTCCTGGGTTCGATTCCCAGCGAGGCGGAAATTTGAATGATGAGTTTGAATTTCTGTTCTCGGTCTGGGTGTGAACGTCCTTGTCTATGTTGTGTGTTGTCCATGGCACCCACGATACAGGAAATCCTAGTGTGTAAAGCTATGAGTGTAAATCGTTAATAATAATAATAATAATAAAATTTCCTAGCGGCAGATGCGCTAAGCATGCGCTTCAAAAAGGCACTCAACGCAAGCACTGCGTAGGTTGCTACGATAAATACAGGGTTACACTAAACAGTAGGTACTCAAGCAGCAAAAAAAAACTGAAAAAATTGTTACTTTTTGTGTTCAGTGCGATAAATCATACTGTTTGCCATGCTTTAATCAAAATATTTTGATTAATCTTTTATAAAAATAAATTTTATCGCACCTGCATTTCTCTTTTATTCCCATCACTAGTAGAGACACACATCGAACTTCTTTTTAGTGCGATATGAGGCAGAACCGATGACATAAATATTTTTCTCATTTATTCAATACCGAAATGTCACAACTGCGGGCGAAGCTAGATTCAACTTGAAAAACTATTTAAGTTTATAATGGTAAAGTTTCAAGCAAATATTTTCAATTTTGAGCTATATTTAAGGTGTTTTTTAGAAACAATATTTTATGAGGCCGAAAAGCTCTCATTCGCACTGTAAAGAAGTTCAACTTTGTCTCGAAAAGACCTCATTCGCACTGGCTGAAAGTCCATCAAAAATAGTCTCGCAGTGAACGTGTTAACAGCTATATCTGGAACATAGAGGACATTACGAACTTCTATTTTATTATCACCGCAGTTTACATTAACATGTCCCATACTCACAACAGGCAGCGACTTCTTGTCACCCACAGTAATTTTAGATATAGGAGGAGTCTGAATATCATACAGCCAATCACTCCTATTCGTCATGTGCATTGCTGCACCGGAATTTATATACCAGTCATTGCTCATGCTGTTTTCCGTGAATGCTGAAAAAGCTGCATTAAAAGTATTATAATTCTTACACTTTTGACTCTTTACATCATTTTTAGTACTGGACTTTCTCGGAGCTATGCAGTATCGGCTTATTTGTTCAAGCTTAGTGAAATTGAAACAACGAGGGCTTTGGCCCCGTGCAGACCTATACTTTTTTTTGTTAGTGTAAAAAGTCGAGGGCTCTATACTTTTAACCTCCTGGATTAGTTTTGTCTTTATAGCTTCCGCAGTGATGGGTATTCCAGAGCTCTCTAAACCCATAATCATTGGCCTATAAGTATCGGGGAGTCCGGCCAACATCAATCTACCAATCCACTCGTCTTCAATCTGAAAGTTGATGCTGCACAGCTTGTTATTTTATTCACGTATTCTTCAATACTATTACCACAACCTTCTAACGTAGTTGTGACCAAGTCTTTCAATAGTCCGACTCTTCTAGTCAGGCCGTTGTCGTCAAAGGCTTTCTCAAGATTCATCCATACATCCTTCGTGGTCTCAGCATTTTGAACATGCACTTAGTTCACGGGGTCGAGAATAAGGATGATTTTTGTAAGGGCTTTGACGTCCTTACTTGAATCTGGTTTGGTGCCGTCCGGACGTTCTACGCAATCCCACAAGTTTTCGTGCTGTAGATACGTTTTCACACCAAACTTCCATGAAGAGTAATTCGCTCGTCCCGTCAACTTCTTCAATTTGAACGAACACGAAGATATTTTCGGAGATACTTTAACCGGGCCGGCAAATAACTCGGTTACCGGCAAATATTTAACGGAGAAGATATCTATTTGTCACTGAACCTATCCACCTAACCACGCTCTGCTACCATGTAGGAAAATATTATAAAAATATAGGATACTGAAAAATAAAATACGTCTAAAGTATCTGATGTCTGATATATTCGTCAATTGCATTTTAACACTTAATACAAGTATTAAAATATGCCAGTAAGAACAAACAGTATTGACATAATATTAATCTACCTCAATACCTAACACAGAGGGCTGAAAATCCTCCCTTAAAGGGAAGTCAATACATTATTTATAAAGATTTAAAACATACACCCACACTCAGATTGTAAATATACGTATATACAGTACTAGCTATTACCCGCGGCTTCGCCCGCGTGTTCAAAGGGAAGTAATAATGAGTTGTATAACACGCATGACTCATTCCTAAATATAATAACATAATAATAATAATAATTCATAAATAAGTAACAGATCCAAAATTTAAAAGATACTAAGAGGAACCAACTGTAAAACCTATGACCCTCCTCGACCTTCCAACGATAATATTATTATTATTTATTCAAATGTAAAGCTTGAATTACATGTTCTTGTGACTAAAATTTTAGGCTTTTCTACACAGAACTTGGCACCCATTTAGATCTCAATTCTTTTTTTTAACTGGCTCTCACTTCACATTTATGTTTTTGATGGGATATCATTACTTTTTGTACAGAAATTATTAGAAGGTATTTATTCATAACGTTACTGATTAATTATTTACCTTATACATGAACTGTTATAGTGCTCTTCAACGAAATCTGTAGTTAGTGCGCCGTGGTCCGAAATACCCATTATTTCATTATTTATAAGTAATAATGTTCCACTATTGATGTCCACTAAATATTGAAATAACTATTATTAATACTAAATCCCAGATATAATATCGTAATATTAATAAATACGATAGTCAACTAAACTCTCACTAGGTATAAGTAGTTTGTGTTCGATGACATAACGTGTCACAATATACATACTTCGAATCACTTTAAACTGGTATAATTTCGGAAATAATACAAAATTTTCGTACACGCCGTACAAGTAGAAAAAAATATTTTTTCACACATTAAAAATGAAACGACGTAATACACTGGAAATAACGTATCTGGACAAACCACTAATCTGCACTTAAATATACGTAAATGATATGCACTTTCCCACGGGCACTTGGAACACTGAACATCTTCCCCTCGTTGAAAACTTTACAAAGTACTAAAACCGATATGTTTCGTTAGATATTCACCTTGAAATCCACTTAATGACCAGATGTCATCAAATTTTGATTGCTACTCTGAAATTTCAGGCATTATAAGTGTTTCTAATAGAAACAATTTTTTGAAAAATTATAATAAAATGATAAAAATTTACTACTTTCTGATTTATTTCTTTGTATTCACCCGATTACCTATCTGGATGCCAAATTTTAACTTTCTAGGTCATCTGGAACTGAGTTAGAGTTTTGATCTATAGGTCAGTCAGTGATAGTGAGTGAGTGACGATTTTTGGACGTTAATATCTAAATAACCGTTCGAGATGTGAATATGAAATTTGGAACACATATGTATTTCGCAAGTTTCAATAAATGAGCCAAATTTGACAGGTTTATGTTGAATAGTTTTTGAGTTATGAGGTGGTCAAAAGTGGCTCCAAATGGTTCTTGTAATAATACACACGGTGCTGCTCGCCAATTCTGTTAGCTTGAAATTGGCTTTACACGCTACCCCGTGTCTAAATTATTTATTCTCTTCAACATCATCAAACTTTGTACAAAAATTTCTCGTTTCGTTCTACCAAAAATAAGTAATATGTCAGCAACCTTAAAAGCCTACCACGGCTATGTTGATGTTGCCTCTAATATAAGTTATGGTATAGTTTTATGGGGAAACTCTACAGATTTCAATAAAGTCTTCATTGTTAAAAAACGATGTATACGCGCTATGTGTAATGTTACCTCAGACACTAGCTGCAAACCTCTCTTTAGGAAGCTAAAATTAGTGTCATTGACTAGTAGGTATATGCATATATGAGATTGCACCTTTTTCAGGAAAATAAAAATAATTGTTATTTTGCAACCAGATACCCTAACCGACTATGTGTACTATGGTACCACCTTCTCGATCAGCGATACGTTCAAAAAATTCGACTCACGTCATGTGTGTAATGATATAACAATAAAATCATTGAAAACATTAAAATCTTAACTTTCACTTAATTTAAAAAGAGTTACTTAAATGGTTAACTGACAAATGCTACTATTCAATGAAAGAATTTATATGACGATTTTTAATTATTTTTTATGGAAATAGCCGCAAACGAGCTGACAATCCACCTGATAGTAAGTAACTATCGTTGCCTATGGACTTCATCAACACCAAAGGCATCACTGATGCGTTGCCAGCCAAGAAATAGAGAAGAAAAAGAAAAAAAGAAATTTTTAATAATTATTGTTTTCCCTTGACATTTGAAATTGAAAATTTTAATATGATATAAATAATGTAAACTCACATATATTTTTGTGAAAATCTATATAGTAGTTTTTAAAAACCAAATAAAAAAGTTTGGCGCTTATGTTGTTCGCTTCCGAGCACACGCTTAGTAGGTGCTGTCTGACAATTTTTATACAAGAAGTCATTACTCTACTATCCTTGATCCGCAATTGTTTGTTTTTCATCTGTTTGGCACCGCCTCAAAATTATTTATTTACTGTTAATTTAGGATCTTAAATTATAATACTAATTGTTTTATTTTATTTTTCGATTTTCAGTTTTTTTTCGTTGGTTCAATTTTTTTTTAAAGTAATTGTTTTATAATTTTTATTTTATTTTATTTTATTTTTTTGTTTTTGGAAAACTTACAGCTAGTTTACAAACATTTTTGAGCATCATAACTGTGAGAGAAAGCCAATTACAAGTTTTCACGTGTAAGAATTTAAATATGGGTAATATTAATAATTACCTATTATTGAAATTGCTAAGTCGGTAGATATATTAAACTGTAATGTATGAAGGAATACAGAATACTGATATGATGTTACATTCATGTAGAAATTCCCATTAGTGCCTGCATTTCATGGATGTATTTAAATTAATTGATTAATATACTATCTTTAAAAACTAGTTATTGGGTTTGAAAAAGTTAAGAGTCATAATTCGCTTTAATTGTGATACACTAGTATTAAATAAGTCTATGTCACAATCCCGCACAGTAGCATTTAATGTTATACTTGCCCTACTGAAGAAGGAGTTCCGTCTATAGTTGACCTTTGATGGATGGACGAAGAGGGGAGCTTGTAATCTGCTGTTTGATCTGGGAACTCTGAGTGTGATGTTGTTCAATAGCTCAGGAGAGTCTACAGAACCATTTAATATGTTAAACAAATAAGATTTAGATGCAATAAAAATTAATAATAAGTACTACTCCGTAGTTTTTCTGTGCTGTTCTTGTGACCTGAATGACGGTCGGAAATCTGAACATAGAAAACAAAAGATGGTGGCCACGCCCACTTTATGCATAAATTCCCATGACGGTGTCCTCTTAAATAGGTAACTGTCGTTAAGTTTTCCAACGCTTGAATTGGCCAAAGATCTGAATTAGAGCAGCATGGGGGACTTTACCTTGGCTTCTGAATTTAAAAGCTACTGATGGACAATGGAAATCACGCCATAGTAAAACACTGCATTCAACTCGCGCGCGTACTGTAGCTGTGTTATTATGATGACTCGTATGGCGTAATGGTCCTGGGTTCGATTCCCAGCAAAGCAAAAATTAGAACGTTGAGTTAGAATTTCTGTTCTGGGTCTGGGTGTGTGTGTTCATGACTAAGTGTGTTTTCTTTTTTTTATGTTTGTTACTCAGAACTTTGAACTGGGTGAACCGATTTTGATGATTATTTTTTAATCAAAAGCTGGTGGTCCCTCTTATTTTTGTCAAGAATTATTTTTATCTTGGCCGGAAACGCATTGCTGATGTCTTGCGACTATAACGTAGTTCGTCGGCTTTCTCAGCTATTTACATAAAAAATCACAATTAAAAAACAAAAGTAACTCCGAAACAGTATACACAAGCGTATTGAAATAATGCAGTTATTGGGCACAAAGCAGGCATTAACCGAACATCGGTTCAAAAGGAAAAACGAAGTTGAGCTGAAGGAAACAATCGGCGGTGGTCCGTTCATGGAATTCCAATGGAATAAAAACTTGGAAAACTCCCGGCGCGGCGCTCTGATTCGATTCCAGACTGTTTTTCAATTAGGCGTGTTTAGGAATTTTGTGGGTTGAATACAACCGATATTCCGGACCGATAAAAGATAAAAAAGGATGTTATTAACTTATCTTTTACGGTTGTTGCGCAAAGGTTTTACAGAAAGTCTTTCGTATTCAATACAATATTGAGTTGGGAACTTTCAGCCGCTTACGAAAATGCTATTAATTCTCAAGCGCTCACAACATATACTCCGCTAATTAAATTCCATGTGTTGCTGCTCGAATGGACTTATGAATTAAGCAGTCATGAGCAACTAAAACGCGAGAACAGGCTTCTGCTAAATACTTAATGTCTGATCTAACGGGTCGTCGAACCCGGGACGCTAATAATCAAGAAGGGACATGGGATAGTCTGTAACACAGAACACCTAATAATTAGTTGTTCTGTGGTCTGTAAGATTGTATTTTAATTTGATTCACCACGTTTATTTTGTTGCATAATTATTTCAACATACCTTTCAACTATTATCGTATCTTACTATAATAATTATAAAATAAGTTCTCCTTCAGGGCCGGCGTTGCATTGGCGATTCCTCTGGTGTTGCTCATGTCCATAGGCGACGGTAACCACTTACCATCAGGTGGCCCGTAAGCTTTTTCATCTATCCTTCAGGCTATAAAAAAAAAGTGTGTCATTCCTACTATCAGCTAAGATGATACAAATCATTATCATCATTTAGTAATGCTTATTTAGTTATATCTTAATAGTCTTACGTCCCAACTCAGAGTCACTAACTGGCCTACGTGGGACGACAAAACAAGATACCTACTTCAAGGAAACACACGACTAAGTCCTTTATTTAATCATTCAAGTTCTCAAACTCAAACTTAGTCCTGAAGCGATTCCGTGCGTCTTTGTGGCATCACAACTTGAATATCTAGATTATCTAGTCATGGATATACCCGGAGTTCGCACACTACATCCGTAGCAAATACCTTCCATATCTCAGAGGTGAATTTGTCATTCAGAACATCTCTTTGAGCATAAATGGAGAAGATTTATGAAACCTCAGACCTTATGGCGTGAGTAATAATTCATACTTAAATTTTATTATCACTCAATTTTCCCGGGATACACAGGGGTTTCAGGAGTTATAAGATCAGTGTATGCATTAGCTTTACGATCGTGAGGTGTCTAGCAATAGGAGAGAAAGATTCTTGTCTGGTAATTTAATTAGATATGCTTCTTGTAGGTAACAAACAATAGACGTTAGCATGTATGGATAAAATCTTTACCTTTGCAACGGGAGAATCTCGAAAATAACGTGAATTACCTGAAACAAAAAATAAAAATAAATTTATTTGAAAACACGTATAATATTGGTATACATATGTCACATATGCTGTCGATTTGGGGTGGATTAAAAAAATGGCATTTTCTACCACACCATGGGTACCTAGATGATGATGAAGATAATAGAAAGTAGGTATGCAACATCATAATAGAAATTATTAATTTGGAAGTAGTTATTGTCATTTCGTTGCGTCTGAGGTTTTGACAAAGTATACCTAAGAACTTTTGACGAACTTTTTAGATATAGTACGAATTGGCCATTAACGCAGCAATGGAAAGCATTCTACTAGCCCCAGTCTGCTAAGGATTTGAAGTGAATATTAAAAACAATGGCACGATAGTCGATGTACAAAGTATTCTTAAATAAATTAAAAAGATAATATAACAAACAAGCAGTAAAGACAAAAAGAATAATACCAGTAGTTATTTTATTATATCTTTGTTGAAAATCAGGTCGAGTATATAGGTCGAGTTTCTACCACTAGAATTAAAATGGCGTTTAACCGTTTCAAGTTTTTAAACAATGCTCTGTCGTTGCGAGAAAATTAAATTTTATTGCTTTTATTCCTGTCGTAAAATAAAATTTTATTAAATATTGATAGTAATTTAATTATAACAGCTATAATTGGTTTAAGCGCAAAATGTCCGATTCGCATAATGTCCGATCACCCTATTCGCAAAATGTCCTTTTCTCAGAATGTCCTTTTCTCAAAATGTCCTTTTCGCATAATGTCCCAATTTGCAAAATGTCCTTTTCGCAACTATAATTATATAATATACTATCTGAGACTCATGATTTACAGTAGGTATTATAAATACGGATTTGGTATTTGAACCTCAGAATTTTTAAAGTTATACTTACTTTACTATTTATCTTCGACCAAATAATCACTTTATAAAACTAAAAGTAAGATGTTTATAAATACATTTTAAGAGAAAATTATAAATATAATATGTGCAAATAGTCCCTTTTCCATCGGCGGCGGATTTCATAGCTGCATACAATTTTCTTCAGATTTCTGAATGTAGGTACTTTTTCAAGCGCTTGAATTATGCATTTATTCATAACCTAGTTCTTTGCCAACTCCTTAAGCAAGTCGAAGTACATAAAATAATCATTTTCGAGCGCATAAAAAGCCATTAAATATGCAAGTAGTAGTATAACATTATATCGTATCAGAGATGAGACAATCATTACAATAACGTTTGAAGAGTGAATACAACTGCCGGCAATGTATGTTGGGATGCATATTTTTTGTTACAAACTTTATATGTGCCCATACTTGAACAATTAAATCATTAATTCCTTCATATATTCATTCATTTGTTCGTCATCCGTTTATTTAATAAAATCCCTGCATCGCTTCGAGATATAAATAAAACTGACAAATTTAAAATGGAATTGAAAAAGCTTTTAATTGATAAATGTTATAATTCAGTTCATGAATTTCTAGCGGACAATTTAATTTATTTTTTTGAACTGTTTTATAATTTTATTTTATTTTTAATAATATTTGTATGCCCGAAAGGGCCGAACACAAAGTACTTTTTAATATATTTTAAGACCTGTAATACCTATGATCACAAATAAAGAATTATTATTGTTATTTATTACTTCACCTTTTCATTATGACCTTATTTTGCTTAATATTTTTTTGATTAAACAGTAATATTTAGCTTACTCTGTTAGTGTGGGTGAAATCTTGCAAGTCTTTTACACTGCTGTAGTTCTGATGATGCATATTTGTGAAAAGTACCTGATACTACAGAGTACAGACAGGTTTGACTGCAGGCGAGGAAACTTCTCAGCATAATCACAGCTGGAGGGCTATTCAGTTTTGTAACATGACAGCGGAATCCGCGGTGAGTTTCAAAATTGAAGTTTGAGTCCGAGATCTTGATATGTGATTCTCTAATCATCTGGCACGCACTTGCGAGGTGAAGGGAGTCTCGAACTCTAACTTCAATTTAGAAACTCATCGTGTATTCCGCTGTCAAGTTACAAAACAAAAGCGAACTTGCATCATATTGATATGTCATTATCTAATCATCTAGTACGCACTTGCGAAGTGAAGTGATCCTAGAACTCGAACGTCAATTTAGAAACTCCGCTGTCAAGTTACAAATCTGAATAGCCTTCCTGAACCGTTTTTGGTGTTTTCACCGGTTTCACTGATGTATTTTAGCCTGTCTTTATTGAAGCTTGGTTATTTTTTAGTCTCATTTAATCACCCATGTCACAGGTATCACAAGAAAAACAGGTCGGTTAGAATAAGTGAATAACCATTTATTATTATTAACTCCATAGCAATAACATAAACTCGTATTACATGCTATTTCACAATAGTAATATACTACTAGTACGGAGAGCATATTCATACAAATCATGAAACAAAAGCTAGCACCATTATACCGTGTTATTATCTCCCCAAACTATTTGCACATAAAGAGCAAAAGCGCTGTATGTACATTCGCATTACTATCATGACGAAACTTCAGCACTAAGTTTTGTATAGAACGCGGACAATAAGCTGTATTTAGTTAGGTATAGTTAATAGTATCAGGCGTTACTTTGCGGAAATCCATTGTTATTAAGTTAGTATTAGTCTACTTTGCAACAATCCGCGTTTCCGTTGTGGGAGGGAGGGAGGTGCCACGCATGTTTTAAAGTATATATCATCAAACATGTTAAACGCGGATTGTTGCAAAGTAGACTAATACTAACTTAATGTATTTAGTTAATCTAGCTACGTCACATTAACCTTGGTTAAACTTTCTTTAAAAATTATAGTGGGTTTTCATTATTTTTCTTCGCTAAACGTGAGTGTCGCAGCCTTTTTATTAAACATCAGACAGTTACCAATACATTACCAGCATAAGCAAGTTACTCGAGTGATTATTTTGAAAAAAACCTTTACCTACTTATTTGCGGAAGAATGCCATGCCAGTCAAGTAAGGGTTGACATTGATGATTCAAGATATTTTGATTTTAGGCTAATCGTGATTTACGGATCCGTATTTTATGACATACTACCTTTTGCCCACGGCTTCACCCGTGGAATGGTTTTGAAACAAAATTTTTAATTAATTAATTTATTATTACATATTTTTTTATTAAAATTAGGTATTATATAATGCCCGTGGCTTCACACGCGTGGATAATATTTTTTTATAAATCTCGCGGTATCCTTGAACTTTTCTGGGATAAAAAGTAGGTATATGTGTTAATCCAGGGTATAGCCTATCCCCATTCCAAATTTCAGCCAAAATAGGTTTAGTAGTTGTGGCGTGATTGAGGAACAAACATCTAAACATCTTCACACAAACATTTTCATATTTATATTATTATATTAATAATATAATTTTATTTGTAATTTTGACGATTCGTGCATAGCGACCCATATTTAGAATGTAACGGCCACTACAAAAATAAATGAGCTTATTATATTTTCCTAAATTTAAAGCCTAATTCGTTATCACTTTTCACATTCTGGTGAAAATCCAAATAATTTTACGCATAGATATGTTCGATATGTTTTCCAACAAATATTGTAATTGCAATAACAATTCTGTACCTGCTCAACCATCAACGCAGTTTGTGCTACTATTACGAGTATTACAAAACCATTATTTTTGTTTGATTTTTGTTTGAAACATATCGTTTGGACGAGACAACACATTGTTCTCGAAATAGTGTACTTACCTTGAAACCTTTTGAATAATACAAAGGCCTCTAAACATTAGTGACCTATTGTTCTGTTTAGTTGCCAGAGTAGTGTTATTACTTTAAATTACACCCTTATTTATTACGAAGCAATGATGTGCTAAATTTGCGTCTGTGCTGTCTCCATCGAGCACATACGAGGCTATGTGCTCGATGGCTGTCTCTAATGTTCGGTTTACACGTATTAAGTAGTTAACTAAATTTTAACTAAATTTTAAATAAATTAATACGTGTAAACGGACAATTTAGTAGTTTAGTAGTTAACTAATCAAGTACACAAGTAATTTAGAAATTTTTCTATTTTCTGTTAAGTAGGTGGGCGGGGCTTATCACTTATCACGTTTGGACAGGCACTTTTTAGTTAAAATAGGGATGTTGACACTATCAGCAAATTAAAATAAATTTATGTGTAAAGTATCAAGGAAAACATTTAAACACCTAAAATATTATTCTTTTGTCGAAATCAATTACAAGAAATTAAATATAATTATTTTAAAATGTTAAAAATAGTACTCATTGTCACATGACCACAAACGTCATTTTGAGCTTATGACGTCATTGTTCTTATTTTATATGCAAGTGCAACTAACTTCAGTCAACAGATAGTATTGAATATCGGCTAGTGACGTCACGTGACGTTTTTGGTGGGAAATTTGAAAATGATTTTTATTTATCAATTTTTGTCTTTAAATTGAAGATTATTATTTTTATAATATTTTTTTCATGAATTTTAAGGTTCTATCTATAAAATCAAATTGAATCCTAAAATTAGTCAACATCCCTATTTAGTAAAATGCTTAAGTAGTTAAATAGAATTGTATGAACTAAAGAGATGTACATAATTACTACTTGTGGACGCACACTAAAAATTATTCACTTATTTAGTTAAAATTTAGTTAACTACTTAATACGTGTGTACGGGCTTATAACGGTCCTAATATGGGTTACATTAAATTAAAAACGAGTATTCACATTTTTAACAAGTGATGTGTATGGATTCAACTCATTAATGGCCCAGTAATGAATACGGGTTTCTCCTATCGAGTAGACTTAGAGCATCCACCATATTGCGCCATTGCGGATTGGTGGAGGGGCTAGAGGCCAAACCAAGAGTCGGAAGTTTTCATGTCGCCCGAGCACCTCCGACATGGCTTAACGACTGTTATTTTATGATATCAACCGGGACTGACGGCTTTACGTGCCCTCCGGAGCAAGGATTTTTGGAGATGATGCAAGAAGGATCACAGAACCCTTTGTGAGTGTTCACACTGAACACGCGGGCGCGGGCGCGGTCGCGGTAAACGCTACATACACCGCGCGCGCGTTTTGGTGTGAACACTTTCATAGTAGCTCATATTATGTTTGATATTTCGCGACCGCGCCCGCGCCCGCGAGTTCAGTGTGAACAAGCACTATGTGCTTGTGAGTTTGGTCACGTTTTTGACATAGTCAGCACCTACTCTGGTCCTAGTCAGGATCTGATGATGGAGCCAGGAGGTGACTACTATAAAAAATTCGACAAATACTTATGTAAAAGAAGTCCAAAATAACTTTCCTAATCTTTTCATTTCGATGTTTACTGATACCGTACTGAAAACTTCCCTTACAGCTCCTCTTTGTCCATCATTAATTAGTTATATCCCAATGTATCTTATAAACAAGACGGGAGCCAGGGGCGTAGCTACCGCCGTATCAGCCGTATCAATTATACGGGCCCCTAGCGTAGAGGGGCCCCCACTAACACTCTCAAAAAAAGCTCGTCAGCGGACTACGACCGCTACAGTTGGCACTCGTTTTATATTTGACAGCTAACGTCGAGGGGGCCCTACAAAAAATATTGATATGGGGCCTCCTTAGGGCTAGCTACGCCACTGACGGGAGGCTCAATGAATGGTGGACGCGACACAACGATGAGAATCCATTCTGATCTCGACAAACAAACACAATACAGCTTGCAGTAAGTGGACTCCTTATGTGGGATTAAACAGATAATGGCCGACTATTCTTAGCTAATTCTATTATTATCGCATTGCTCATAACGCGCTTCTTGAATCGTACTATTATTATACATGTGAAAAATTTTATGGATGTTTATCGAGGGGCACCACAGTGCCCCTGCCATGTCGACAAAAAAACGGCACGGCCGTACCATCCTTTTCTCGAAGCAGTTCAGGCTATTTCCGACCCTCCTATGACTTCGTTGTGGATAAAACTAAAAGCCTTTATTTTCAGTAATCAAGCAGGCGTTGTATAAACACGATATATGTATTTCAAACATTCAATTTGAACCACTCGATACCTACTTTAAGAATTATTATCTAATCAAAGTTTCTTAATTTTGTCACTCAGACACTAACTGACTGACTGACCGATCATCAAAACTCTAAGGCACGTGTCAAGGAGACATTTAAGCTTCAAATTTAGATCACAATTATTAGTGTTTACTATTACTATTAGTGTAAAAAAAAAAACGAGCAAACCCGCGGACGTAGCGCTAGTCTAATAAAATTAAATACCACATAAGGATCATTAGTTCTTGTCCTGGAGTTCAAAACTTCTCCATAATCAAGACCTCACAATAAACAGAAAAAACTGGCAAAACTCTCACTGCGACTGGGACAGTAAAGCGCGAGTGTGACATTAAAAACTTTAAATGGCGCTGTCACATTAAGTTGGTAATTTATAACCTCATATGAAAGCGCATAGCGCGTTGGGACCGCTTGATGACTTAGTATAGACGCAGTTCTGTCTAGGTTGCCTTTTTGAGTGCCGCAATACTTAAGTGTTTTTTGCACGTTTTAATCACACAGGATTTTTTTCTGTTTTGAAACTAATTAAGTGACTTTGATGATTGAAATTTTATATTTTATGTGACATAGTTGGCTTGCTGCGTAGTAATATCGATTTTGTATGCATGTTTATACTTTTCTGTGGATACAGAATAGGATTCAAATCCTTGAATTTAATAAAATAATTTAAAATGAATCCTATTAATTACATAATACAACTAAATAACCAGTAGTTACGACAGTGGTGACGATAGCCACTTTCCATCAGGTGGAATCATCAACTCGTTTTTCGGCTACTTCGATAAAAATACATAATTATGACCTCTTTTTCAGAAGTCGGTGAAAAAACATCACTGAAATATTGCCCGCAAGAGAAAGCAGAAACACGCATTACCTACTGAATCTATTGCACTTCCACCGATTCACGTAAAACATATTTCATGTCGATTTTTGAAGTGTTTAACAACATGTCTACGCCCGTATCTTTTCACAATAAAACAAACATAAATAAAAACCAAGTTATACAAGAAACATGAATGAAGAACGCAACACTACATGCTATGTGCTACATCGCATCGTGTTTACTTAGTCATATATTTTCTAACAACACAAAGCAGAAAAACTAACAACGCTAGCAAAACTTTAAGTGCCTCCGTCACATTACAACTTACTAATTTATAACCGCATATGAATGGCAGGTTGAGAACCATGGAGCTCGTTTCTTTTTCTTCCCTACGAGTTGTGACGACACATGCGAGTTCTTTCTGTTAGCGGAAAGTCGCATATTGAAAAATATTACACAAGTGTAGGTACGGCCAACAAAAGTAAAACAGTTGCAGTATGCATAAACTGACCATTTTTTCATCTCTAAGCGGGACGTGTACGGAATTTTATACATGTATACAATTATTTCTATCAGTTCAGTGCTCGGCTTAAAAAAAAGGTCATCGGGTGTCTATTTGTCTGCAATAATTACCATTTATAGCTAAATTGGTCCAGCGAGCGCTCATGCTAAAAAAAAGGTCATCGGGCGTAATCCCGTAGATATAAATGAATTTAATGTACACAAGTAGGTACCTATATACATTTAGTACAAAGCGGAACTTTTTAGTTCTCGCGGAGGACAGCGGGATAGACAGTCTGAAAGCGGGAGAATCCCGCCCAAAGCGGGACGTATGGTCACTGTACATGTTAAGTGGAGTTGACAGATGTGAAGAAGACCTAATTACTTACCATAGTGGTTGACTATAGTCATGAGATATACACTTTTGAAATTTTTTGAATCATTTCTGTATAAAAGAATAATATCAAAAATTCCGCCCGCTGTTACTTGTACCATACGACTAAAAGTGCCTCTGTTATATTTCTATATGCTTCACACTCATAAAAAGTCGAAAGCGGGCGGAGAATTTATTAAAAGTTGTGCGAAAACTACCGACGACATCTCTAGTTCGCAAAGTTTTGACATTCTTCGCTGATATTCGTCGGGTACAATATTTGTTTCTTTTTTAGTGCTTTGGAATTGACTTTTCACGGTGAAAATCCAGATTGCGCTTAGATAGGAGACTGAAAATACACGTAGGTACTTTTTAACACACCTGTGGTTTTGTGAATTGTGGGTAATTTTAAGTTTATGTAACAACGCTTAAAAGTATTTATTATGTTAAGAGTTATTTTTGTAATAAAAAGTAATTGCTTTCGCAGGTCTAAAGTAAATAAATATTACATGTTGCTCTAAAGTATAGCGTTTGTTTCTTTTCAATTAACATATTTTGTGCTTTTTATTATATCTACCTGTTGTTGTGAATAATTATGTTTAACACCAAATATAAAATATTTTTATTTCAGGAGATTTTAGTGGTTTCAAACTACCTTCGGACTATTGTCTTTCAAATGAAACCGTAGTCCTATTGCTTAGATGGTTTCAGAGCCTATAAAGGACATCCATACACAGATTTTTTGCATTTTTATATACCTAATTACTAGTTGCCCGGACAGACTTCGTTCTGTCAAAAGTTTTTTTTGAGATGTAAGCTATCCCATCTTTCAAGTTGGATCAAACTGCACGCAGTGTGCAAATGTGATTAAAATCGGTTTAGTAGTTTAGGAGTCCATCGCTGACAAACAACGTGACACATAATTTATATACAGGGTGGATTTTTGAGACGGGTCAGTAAGGGCAGGTACCTTAACCGTTATAATTACAGGAAAACGTTCCAAGGAGACTATCCATAACTTTTTTAGATATTCTGAACTGCATTCACAGATTTTTGAAAAAATGTATGGTCAGCGAAAAAAGTGCTAAAATCCAAAAAAAATATTTTTATGCCTATCGATCCTACTTCGTATGGGGATCAAAATACTCTATGGGACCATTTAAGGTATGAGTACTAGAAATGTCAGAAAACGCTAAAAACATTTTCCATACATTTTGTACTGAAAACCAATAAATCAACTCGAAATATTCTTTATCGCCAAACAATCCTATTTCTTACTGCGATTAAAAGATTCTTTAAGGCCTATTGAAATTTAAATACAAAAACTACGGTAAGACACAACATATCACACAAACTTAAAAATAGGTTATCTATTATTCACAATGACCACCGTTTTCACGAAAACATAAGTTCACTCGTTTTTGTACTGAGCAAGTAGCAGCGGAAAGTTTTCTTTGATGGATATTATTTAAAATCCTCGTTAATGCCTCTTTCAGCTCCTGAATACTTTCGTACTTTCTTTTGTAGACTTCATTTTTTAGGTGGCCCCACAAAAAAAACTCGAGAAGCGTTAGATCGGGGCTGCGAGGTGGCCACTTAATTGGACCATGGACCACTAACAGCACCTCTTGCAGCGTGTCTTCGTGAAAACGGCGGTCATTTTGAATAATAGATAACCTATTTTTAAGTTTGTGTGATATGTTGTGTCTTACCGTAGTTTTTGTATTTAAATTTCAATAGGCCTTAAAGAATTTTTTAATCGCAGTAAGAAATAGGATTGTTTGGCGATAAAGAATATTTCGAGTTGAATTATCGTTTTTCAGTACAAAACGTATGGAAAATGTTTTTAGCGTTTTCTGACATTTCTAGTACTCATACCTTAAATGGTCCCATAGAGTATTTTGATCCCCATACGAAGTAGGATCGATAGGCATAAAAATATTTTTTTTGGATTTTAGTACTTTTTTCACTGACCGTACATTTTTTCAAAAATCTGTGAATGCAGTTCAGAATATCTTAAAAAGTTATGGATAGTCTCCTTGGAACGTTTTCCTGTAACTATAACGGTTAAGGTACCTGCCCTTACTGACCCGTCTCAAAAATCCACCCTGTATATTAAGATGTAGAATAAAATGTAAAATGTATTCACAATTTATCCAACGCACTATAGTTCTTTATTTGAATCTCATGATGACAAACGGGGCAGTTAGCACAACGTCAGTAACGAAATTCTAATTTAGCTTGTTTACAAAATGTCAGCAGCATGACAAATTAGTTTACCGTTGGCAAATCAAACAAATTAATTTAAACCTTAGCACAACCCACAAAGCGTTATATTTAGTAAAACCTTTGCTATTGTCACAAATGTTCTGTTGAAGCATGTGGACCCTTGGTAAATAGATGGAACAGCAAAACAAATAGCAAACAATCGTCACGGAACAATGTAAAATTAAGTTATGTAACAATTTAAAAATATTGTTACAAATATAATTTTACGGTTGAGCAGGTACAGTACGGCCGACCTATCTTGGCGAGTCTGAACTTCGCGCAGAAGGCTGCGTAGTAACTTAACATTCGGCAATGCTGTCTCAGTTCCACGTTAGCATTTGTGTCGTGTTCGTGTCGCTATCTCTGTCTTACATGCGCTAAAGTTCGCAGAGCCTATGTTCAGACGCGCCAAGATACGTCGACCGTACTGTACTTAGGCTTTGTTCAGACTTAAAATTATCCAAACAAAAATAATGGTGCTAAATCTACCTTAACGTTTAACCATTGTATTAACCCCCGACGAAAAAAGAGGGGTGTTATAAGTTTGACGTGTGTGTATCTAAATGTCGTCTGTGGCATCGTAGCTCCCAAAGGGATGAACCGATTTTGATCTAGTTTTTTCCAGAGTGTTCTAAGCTATGTTTAGTTTAAATCAAACTGATGTAGTCCAGTGCCGATAATTTTTGAAACGAAAAAAAATTATAGTAGAATGAAACCTATTGCAAAAGGAAGAGAATATAACGAAGATTATAGGAAAAATAAATTACGGGCGATCTGAGGTCGGGAAGGGGGGGGGAGGGGGGGATTAAGGGAAAAAAATGATTTATCTCGATTTCCGGAAAAACTACAAGTCCTATTGAAAAAAGTTGAATGGCAAAGTTGTAGGCAATAAAAAGATCTACAACTTTTGTATTTACACTCTTTTACATAACCTCAAAATTTATGTGAAAAATTCAAAAAACCACGTTTTTGGTTTTTTATTTTTATCTTTTACAAAAAAAAATTTTTTTTCACGAAATTTGGTGAAAACTTACCTTTGTATGTCCTTAACATGCTGTAATTTTTTTGATTCAAAAAAATATTTTTTTCCACCTTATTTTGACCTTAAATCAAAAAAACAACCTTATTTTCAGTCGAAAAATCTCACGTCAAAATATCTGATTTTTTTTAAAAGTCGGCAGTCCTCTTGTTCGTTGAAATCTCTACTTTTTAATGGTATATAAAAACCTATACACTACTATGGTAAATGTTCTCAGAAAATGCAATGAAACGAATACTATTTTCGCATGTTTTTTGCCATCTCATATGCAATCAATGAAATCCGAAATTTTTTTGCGAAAATCTCTACTTTCTAATGGTATATAAAAACCTATACACTAATATGGTAAATGTTCTCAGAAAATGCAATGAAAAGACTACTATTTTCGCATGTTTTTTGCAATCTTATATGAAATCAATGGAATCCGAATTTTTTTTGCGAAAATAGTTGTCGTTTCATTGCATTTTCTGAGAACATTTACCATAGTAGTGTATAAGTTTTTATATACCATTAGAAAGTAGAGATTCCAACGAACAAGAGGACTACCGACTTTTAAAAAAAAACAGATATTTTGACGTGAGATTTTTCGACTGAAAATAAGGTTGTTTTTTTGATTTAAGGTCAAAATAAGGTGGAAAAAAATATTTTTTTGAATCAAAAAAATTACAGTATGTTAAGGACATACAATGGTAAGTTTTCACCATATTTTGTGAAAAAATAATATTTTTTGTAAAAGATAAAAATAAAAAACCAAAAACGTGGTTTTTTGAATTTTTCACATAAATTTTGAGGTTATGTAAAAGAGTGTAAATACAAAAGTTGTAGATCTTTTTATTGCCTACAACTTTGCCATTCAACTTTTTTCAATAGGACTTGTAGTTTTTCCGGAAATCGAGATAAACCATTTTTTTCCCTTAAAGCCCCCCTCCCCCCCTCTTCCCGACCTCAGATCGCCCGTAATTTATTTTTCCTATAATCTTCGATATATTCTCTTCCTTTTGCAATAGGTTTCATTCTACTATAATTTTCTTCCACTTTTTACCGTTTTTAGAGCTATCGGCACTGGGCTAATGGGGGATTATTAAATTTTAATTTAAGATTATTATGACTTTCTAATTTTTTCTTACCAACAAATATCGGAACGAAAGTAATGGTCCTGAATCGAGCTTAACATAAGCCGTTTTATGAGTTTTAATTTTTTTCCTGTACAAAAAGTGTCAGTACATTCATAATCTGTTGTCTGAGCAAAGAAATAGTGTAAGTTCGGTTTACTCGTATAGACCAAATCTTACAGCACCATCCCCGCATCGAATATAATGTTGCCTGAATTAAGTGACAATAATTTCAAACCATTTAGCATTTTTTCTCAAAACACTAGGTAGGTACAATAAAAACATTAACCAATCTATTTCCAATCATCCAGTATATTCCTCCGCAATTGTATAAACAAGCACGCAACAATTCACACCGAAAACGTACTGTTTGTCGGTTTATCGAAACATGTGTTTATAATCAAAACAGATCGTGTAATAAAACTAAAGTTAGTCCGTGCAGTTACATAATACCCATTCGGGCGAAACAATAAAAGAGTTTGGTTCGTGCTGACCTTTGTGAGGAATTCCGCTGCAGACTACAAAAGGGCATAGGGTTTACAATTTATGCGACACACGGCTGTCTAGTTTATCACACAAACATGTATAGTAACAATTAAATTTAAATTAAACAATTACAAAATCTTCGTCTTTTTATTGTGTTTTTTAGAGTTCTGTACCCAAAGGGTAAAATAACCGGGCAAGTGCGTGTCAGGCCACGCGCAATATAGAGTTCCGAAGTAGTAAGTTTATCGACAAAGTAGTAACTTATACTCGTATATGTATGCATGCAACCTTATCCTGCAAATAAAGTAATGAGTGATTGATTGATTGATCGACTATTACTCATTGACTACTAAAGCTAACATAGCCGTGACAGTTTTCCTTGTAAATTTGTCATAATAACCTATTTTTGAGAATTTTTCACTTGTCCAACTCCAATTACAATTTTCTAGCGCTAATGGTCTCGATGCTTTGCTTTGGACAGACGGACAAACGGACAGACGGACGGACGGACATGACGAAACTATTTTCATTTTTCTTAAGAACCCTAAAAAGCAGCTATGGGAGCCACCTTTATTCGTCAATCTGGTTAGTGGCTTTTTTGTGGGTAATAGACAGTTACCACCACTATAACGTTTATCAATGTTTACTTACCAATAAATGACATTAAATTGGAATTTGATAAATATTTGCAGAAACACTTTTAAAAATTTGGAAAATTTCAGCTCCCAATATTTGTATTTCTGGTGTAGTTCAGGAGCAATTTTCCCAATCAGTCGCCCAATTTTTTTTTTTTTTTGATTTGATGATTTATTTAAGTTAGGGCGTATTGACAACTGCCGCGATACAGGTAATCCTTTTATGTGAGTGCTGTTCAACGATGATTTATGCTGTTGTGTTTGGGTGTAATCACACTTACCGCGACACAAGTAATTTGTGGATGTGAGTATCGTGTAACGTTGTGTGCGTCGAACGCCCTAGCCCTGTGTCTCGCGTTCGATTGGCCCGGCCTACATCCAGCCACGGCTTTCGTTGGGAATTAATCACAGCGCGTGTTCCTCACTTAAAAACACGCGACGCACAATTTTCTTTATTTCCTATTACGCAGGCTTAGGCCGCGGCGACACGCAAACAGCTGATGTGTGACCATCGTATTGACGTTGGCATGTGAGTTGTAATTCTTATTGGTTTTAATGAAAAAAGTTTAACTTCCTACTAACATTATTAATGTGGAAGTTTTCATGGATGTTTGTCACTCTTTCACGCAAAAACGACTGAACAGATTTTCATGAAATTTAGTACACAAGTAGACCATGATATGGAGTAAGACCTGGGGTACTTAATATCCCAGAAAACGCAGGCGAAGCCGCGGGCAGAGTGCTAGTCGTTTAATAAACGCTTTCTCACTCATAACGCCGCACTGGTTTTATCTGTCACGTTTAGAGAAGAAATTAACACAACCTTCAAATTGAAAATCTTTTAATCGTGTGGGTATTTTGTTTATATACCTGACGTATTGAAGTATTTATTTTTTATTCTGTCGCAAATGTTTACTAAACGGCAGTGAATAGCTAACCAGGCCCTTGAAAAACCCTTATACCATACATAAGTACCGTCGGGTTAACTAGGTGGAACAAAGCCTATCGACCTCCGATAGTCATTATATTCCGTGATATACATTGTATAGGAGCGAAAGGTTGCCTTGGTCTCAAATATGGAAGCCTTATTAAAGTCTCAAAAAAGATTTCCCTTCATTATCCAAAAGTTTTAAATAGCAGACGCAAAACATGACGAAACACAGACAGGTTAATGACATATTAATGGTACATAATAGTCATTATTTATGTGAATGTTGCGTGACATTTAATGGATTTTTTAAGGTTTATTTCGATTACGTATGAGGTAATGTGAGGGGTGTGTGTAGTTATTCTGTTTAAATAATAATGTATTGAACTATTTCGTTGGGTTCAATGTCCGGAAATATTGCGAGCCTTCAGAATTCTAATTCAAAATTATGTAGTCATTTTTTTTAATAGAAATAGCCGGCAAACAAGCTGACGGCAAGACGCTATCGTCGCTCATGGACATCAGCAACACCAAAGGCATCATTGATGCGTTGCCGACCGAGAAAGAGAAAAGTAAAAGAAAGAAAGTACTGGCTCTCAAGCCCCCAGCTGAGCTTGGATGCCTGGTAGCTATCCAGGCGAACCCCATGGAGAAATAATAGTATTGATTAACAAGTAAAATCAGCCCTACCACCAGCGGGCCGGATTTAGTCGCCTCTTACGACACCCATCCGGCGTGGGATTGTAGTAAGTATTATTAATAGAGTAAGCCGCACCGATACCGTATTTTTAAAATAAAATTATACGTGTACTTATATGCTTCTGCTACAGTAACTGAAAGGTGGTTTATCATCGAGTATTAAAAACAGCGAAAGAAACTCCTCAGCATATTATTCTGTTTTGAACATACCTATACATTTTTGATGAAACGTATGTCCGGGAAAACCACGAGAAAAGAGTGGAGCAGTTACACCCAGCCCAGAACAGTCGCTTCTAAACAGTCAACATTTTCGCACAAAATTTGTACTTTACACGTCATTCTCCGATCGTATAAATTTATCGAACCCCCCGCGTGTAACTAACGTCGGCAACACTATTTTCTCACCGACTGTACTATATGTGAAATTTCCCACGCGTCCTTTCGTCCGGACTAAACCCGTCATTTTGCTGTTATTTTTTACTTCCAGGTCAAAACGTACCTCCCTGATGGGTTTCTCTTTTGCCTCATAAAAATAATGGCCACTAGGGATGGGCTGAATTTATTATCATCGATACTTTTTGTTACCTTTTTGCGGAAATTTAAACATCACATTATCCTTCCGTTAGATGGTGTAAGTAATACACAACTATAAATACATATGGGTAAATAGGCGAAATTGGTGAAAATAAATCGTATAGGTATTATACTCGTATTAATATAGGTAGGCTAAATAGACGAAAGCAAAACAAATCTTTAGAACAATAACGTAATTTTTTGTAATGCTAGCATTATTCTTGCAATTTAAGCAACGACGACCCTGTAGCCTAGTTGGTAGCTGCCTGAGAAGCGAGTGGTCCCGGGTTCAGCCAGCGCAAATATTTATGTGACAGATAAATATTTGTACTCGAGTCATGGGTGTTAAACTATATGTGTAGTCCATGCCACCCACGACACAGGAATAACCTATTGCGGGGGTATGAGCGTGTAAGCGTTTTTTATTTATATTTATAAAAATATTCAAATCGCTATCAATAACTGTATTTGAATCCAAACATAAAAAAAAACTCATTACAACCGGATTCCCTCATACAAGTGAAGTTTATTTATCACCAACAAACCCGTTACAATCAGATAAGCCACAAAGTCAATTTGTGGCGTAACAAAATCAACAATGAACGAAGACAAGGTGTTTTGCCAATCAGCGAGCAGGGTTCTAGCAAACAGGGTTGACTTAATGTCGATATTATCGACACAGCCTGTAAGATACGGTGTTTCTGCTTGACTCTACATATATACATTGTGATAATACTTGAGCTATTTCAAAGGTTTGACTAAGCTAACTTGTTGGATTCGGATTTTGTTTCCTACTACGACAAGTTCTACTTACACTACTTATTTTTTTTTGTCGCAGTTGGCCAAAGATATTTTATTCCCTCTTTTCACATACAATATTCTTTCTTTTAATTCATTTATTATTTTTCTTTTCATTCTTTCTTGGCCTCAAACACATCGGTGATGTGAAAGTGATGACAACTTATCATCAGATGACTCGTCTATTCTTTTGTCGGTTATTTATATAGAAAAAAAGATACCACTAACTATGACGAAGTAATATTTTAAACCGAAAATCTTACAAAAAGATATAAGGATAGTTTTTAAAACACTAAACATACATATACTTAACATAATACATATAACTAACATAAACATAGCATGGGTGTCACACTAAACATACATATACTTAACATAATACATATAACTAACATAAACATAGCGTGTACCGTCAATATTTTCATGGGATAAGTGGCTCCCTCTACCCTAAGAACCTATAAACTTAGGAGTTTTGTCAAAAACGGGTAACAGTTTTCAATTTTATGCAAAGTGTTTACAATACTAGAATAAAATGATAAGCAACACCAAAATGATATAGAATAATCGAGTCGAATATAACTATGTTATATATTTTTTTGTTATTATTACTTGATTATTACTTGGGTTGTAAAAGATTTGGAAAGACCTTTGCATCACTGGATTCAAAAATTGTTAATACTGAAAAGAACTGGCATATTTGCGAAAACGAAGATGCGAGCACTTACTATAACTAAATGTATTAGTGAATTTGAATTAAGCTTGAATAGAATTCTTCATTATGAGTTCAGTCCATCAATTAATGCATGTTAAACAGTGCCCTGAGAGCCTACCACCACCCGAGACTGCATAACCACTTTCCATAGTAACAATATTGTGAAGAATTTTAACTATTAAAGCTTTTTTATGCTAACGATCCACCTGACGGTAAGTGGCTATAGTCGCCCATGAACATCAGCAAAATCAAAGGCATCACTGATGCATTGCCGACCAAGAAAGAGCGGAGAAAAAGAAAGAAAGCTTTTACCCGCAAGCACTTGTTATAAACAAATATAAAAGAGTTTAGTATACATTTGAATAGTATAGATTTCACCATGTCATCATCAAACATAGTATATAAACAGCAACCGAACAAATTATTGCCGTTGACCTGATTGCTTCAAGTCGCAAATGTTTACAAACACTACACTCGACGCTTCTGTCACGTTGTGTATCTTGACATAAAAACTGCTCTTATGTTCATACTTCATACATTCGTTATGAGGTGGGAGATGTAAGTGTTCGCCTCTAATGGCAGAATAATTCCACTTGCAATGTTTGCTGACTGGTTTTGAGATACTATCTTGAACTGACAATTTAAAATACGAAGTCAAACGCTGTGTTTATAATATTACGAACGGTTTTGAATGAATCTTTACTTAAATCAATAATAATAATTCTGAAGAATTTGTTCGTTATTTTAAAAGCGCCAACTGCTGACTAACGGCCGGTCTCAATAATGTACTAACAGATGGAAGACTGTGGATAGGGCTGTCATCTGTCATATTTGTCAATTTTTCAGAGGCAAAAATTGACAAATATGACAGATAACATACTAATGGTAGCCCTATTCACAGCCTTCCATCTGTTAGTACATTATTGAGACCGGCCGTAAAAAGTTATTTCAGGGGTAGGCGGATAAGCGGTAATAATATGCCGTAGCTAATTATTTCAAAACTCAGAATAGGCACCCGTGGGACGATTTCACTTAAAATAATGCTCTTATCATAAATATAATTATAAATATATTTCTCTCTTACGAACTACGTGAGATCAGCGACATCGCGTTAAACAATATATATTGCCCCAATTGAACCCAATTTTAAACATAAGTAAATAATTAAATTATAAATAAATAATTCTTGATAAAATTAACCGACTTCAAAAACTACTCGTCAAATCTTCCTTAAATTTAATCTCATAACAAGCACCAGCTTTCGATTAAAAAAAGAATCATCAAAATCGGTTCACCCCGTCAAAAGTTCTGAGGTAACAAACAAAAAAAATACAATAGAATTGAATACCCTTTTTTGAAGTCGGTTAAAAACAGTAAACAACAATAGAAATAACAAAATAATGTAAAATAATAACATTAAAAATTCATTTTTTAGTTTCAACTATTTAGAATCTACTATACAATATATAACCGTATGTATAAAACTTAATCTAGAAACGGGACAAGTTTTAAAGAATAAAATTGCAGCTCAACATAAACTCGTATTACTGATATTTCTTCCGAAGGGTGTACTTTGTACCTACTGTACTTTGCTTCCGCGAATAATATTCTGAGCAACGAGAGAACAGCGTTGAAGAAGATCGATGACACAATACAAGAGTGGTGCAAGGGGTAAATAGTAGCGGGTGTATCCATCCGTCTCATTTTAAAGACGGATAAGCACGGATCTCGGTTTATAGATCTGACCCTTAGTTCAAGGCACCATCTATTGTTAGTACAAGCAAACTTTCCATGCACGTGGTGCAACCCGGTGAAACAAGGCAATGCCGCCAGATCCTTCTTCTCGGAGCTCGTTGGACTATGCACCATCCAGTTTATGAAACAGTGCTGTTAATGGTTAATTGTAAAAGCTGTTCATATCGTTTGTTCTTTTTTCAGCGATTCTTTTGTATTTTATGATCTTCGGACGACGAGCCATCATTGTTAAGCTACAACATTCTATCAGCCTTTCGAAGATCTCACGATCACGATGTTCCTTGCTATTTTTTATTAGTCTATTTTATCACCTTGGGGAAATTGTACTTATTGTGTTTTTGCTCGAAGATATTTCTAGTTTCCCGTTATAGTAATGGCTGTCTATTCTTGTAGAGCTTACTGTGCAGAGTCTAAATCAATATTTGACTAATTTTCGACAAAAAGCGAATTACTGTGAATGTCGATAGCACAGCATATTATAATACATAGTTGAGTCTTACTACATTAGGGTGAATATCAGAAACGTGCATTTTTTTTCAACTTTGGTGGCGAAATTTTCTCTTCAGTTTACGTGAAAAATGAGGACCTGGTATAAGAATAGAAAGTCTAAGCTATTATAACCTTCAAGAGGTCTGAGAATATCTCGATAACTTTTTGAGATATTTAAGTTCAAAGTTTAGTGTGGCCACCAGAATTGATAATCGCCCACCAAAATCGAAAGTACCCACCAAAATTGAAAATCAGTGACACCAAAATTGGATTTTTCTGTCACAAAAGCTCTAAAATCTATAAAATAAAGCTCAAAGTGGCTAATATCACGAATTCTCGGGAATTATCAATAACTTTCATCGTTTTATAAAACTCTATTGTTAAAAAAATGTAGATATTATTATTTAAAATCTATCAATCCATCAGCCCTTGGTGGACACAGGCCTCCCCTAACTTGCGCCACTCTGACCAGTCCTGTGCCTTCTGAATCCAGAGGGTGCCTGCTGTCTTCTTTAGGTCGTCAGTCCACCTAGTTGGGGAGCTTCCAATGCGCCTTTTTCCAACACTTGGGCGCCATTCGAGGACCTCTTCCCAATGGTCATCGGTCCTTCGAATTATGTGGCTAGCCCATTGCCACTTCAGCCGGCGTACTCGATGAGCTATGTCGATTATTCTTGTTCGTCTACGTCATTTCTGATTTGATCACGTACAGAAATATCGAGCATAGCCCTCTCCATCCGCTTTTTCTCTCTCTGTCCGCTTTGTGACTTTGAGTATATGAATAAGGTCAATAATAATAAAGCACGACGTCTCGGAGCCGTATGTCATCACTGGCAACACACACTGCTTGAACACCTTCAACTTCAGGCACTGAGATAGTGTTTTGGACGACAAGATATGATGCAGTTTCCCGAACGCAGCCCATTCGAGTTGAATTCTACGAGTGACTTATTTCTCGAAGTTGGACGTAGGGATGATATGGACATTGGACATGATTTTCGTCTTGTCCATGTTCATCTTAAGACACACCGATTGTGGCGCTGTTCAAGTCCCCTATAATTTTACCAAGCTCCTCAAGGGATCTTGCCAGATAGACTATTATCGGCATATCGCAAGTGTGTGATGTCACTATTGACCACGATGATACCACGTTGTTTTCATTCCATCAGCACGTCTTCTAACGCAGCAGTGAACAGTTAAGGAGATATGACGTTCCCTTGCCTGACACCTCTCTGCAGTTGTATAGGGTTCGTAGCTGTGTCGTATACACTGACGGAAATGGTACCTGATGATTACAAACACTTCAACACCTCCATATGAGAATTAAGTACCGATACCGATAGAATCAAAGGCTTTCTCATAGTATACATAAGCAACACATAACAACAGATTATACTCCTTGGTCTTTTGTATAATCTGCCTCAGTATGTCTATATTATGGTCTATGGTTCTGTAGCCTTTCGGAATCCTGCTTGTTCGGGAGGCTGGAAGTCGTCAAACCTGCCTCGCAAACGGCTTACAAACGTGGTTCAGAAATGCAATGGGCCTTTATAGTTCTTCAAATGGGCTTTTTCGCCCTTCTTGAAGAACAGAGTCACCACAGTTCTACTGCACGCTTCCGGGGCAGTTCCAGTATTGATGACGGAAACGAACAGCTATTGGAGCGTCATTAGTAGAGGTTTCCCATCAGCTCTTAGAAGCTATTGTGAATCCGTCATTTTCCGGAGCCTTGTTCTTTTTAAGCTGTTTGAGAGCCTCTCTTATCTTATACAGGCGGCGTCCGTGGTATCCTGTGTGTAGTGTCGGGTCAGTTTAGCTTGATTGTTATTGTCCTCGCAGGCAGCTGGAGCTTGAGAGGAGGCATACGACCATCTCTCAGAACTTCAGATTTCGACGAAAACATGGTGCTGGACTCGGTCTTCAACCTCGTAAGCTGACTTTGCCCAATAGACAGATCCCTGGCGAACACTTTGAAGCTCTAGTTTCGCTGAAGTGGCTCGTTTTAAATTTTGGTCACGCATAAACGCCACCAAATCCACCAAAATTGAGCCACCAAACTCGGACCCTGCATAAAAAAAATCTTTAAAAATAGGGATCTTAAGATACAATTAAATTTATATTACTGTTTTATGCGTAATCCAAATCACTACCTATATTGTGTAGCTTACTATAAAAGCACTTTAAAATAAACAGCAAATCGATCCACCAAAACTTGAACAATTCTTGTCCCCCTGTGCCACCCAAGCGGGTACTTTTGTTTTGGCGGGAAGTCATAGCTCTAATCACATACCCGTAACACTCAAACGTTACCAGACAACTATGCCCTGCAAAATAATAAAACTTAAATGATCGCATACGCAAGAAAGTTCATGTTTTAGTAAGTTGAACAAGTGCACCCAAGATTTTGGTTTTTTCTTGGACAAACTTTGATCGAGTATCCTGTGATGCTACATAACATTTTATAATATGGTTTAGTTATTTTTAGATAGTGTGTCTTATGTGTATACTAACGAAATTATATATTTTTTATTTTAACTTCAATTGTCACTGTGGTGAATGAAAGTATATCAAAAAATGGAGCTGGGACATACCACCAAACTTGAATTTTAAGGCATTTTTTTTACCCTGATTTTTTATTTACACATATATTTAAAAAAACAATGTGGCCCCAAATAAAAGAAGTTACGTAGTTTACTATATAAAAAAATCAGAAACATTCTATCATTTTACACCTCGATTCTCAACGTGGACACGTAAAATTTGCCGATTTGATATTCACCCATTAATACTTTTAAACCAAGGTAGCTCCTCAGATAAGTAACCCCAACAAAATATCAGTTGGAACCTCAGTCTAAATTTACACTAATTGCATTGACTAAAATGATAAGTGAATTAAGTCTACTTATATCAATTCATCTGCGGTCAGTAGATTTAAATCACCTGGGTGCATAGGTGAATAAAGTACACTAAAAGTAGACTTAAGACACCTGGGTGAATTAACTCAAGTGAATAAAGTCGACGTCACCTATTTTATTCCCTTGCAAGTTATGAAATCTAAGTTGGAGCTCGTAACTTACGCCATGTGTGTCCTGTCACGCGATGTTTACACTAAAATGTCGTGTTGAATATTGAATTTTAAGTTAGTTCGCGTTAAGTGAAGTTGTAAAGCGGTGTCCGTGCGCAGATGACATTTGTAGATACAACTTTTGTCGTTAAATTTGGTTGCTCTTTTAAATTGGTTGTTTATTTCAACTGCTTCATCGTACTGAATGCTTGTTTGGATTTATGGTTATGCGTTTTAACTTATTCATAAAAAACGCCAGGTGCTCAGGCTACGCACAATGTTGAAAGACTCATATTAAGGAGGCCATACACAATCAAGTATACTTGTCAAGTCTGCAGTTTGACCTGCCAAATTTGACGCGGCATCCAGTATACTTGATGGGTCTTATATGGTCAAGTAGACTTGAGGTAGCCATACACGATCAAGTATACTGGATGCCCCGTCAAGTCCGCTTGACGCTTCATCAAGTACACTTGATTCTTGTATGGTCTCCTTTAGCTTTAGCGAGCAAACCCTTGGAAGCCGTGATAGTTTTCCTTGTAAATTCATCATATTTTTGTGAATTTTTTCACATGTCAAACTCCAATTGTTTAGCTGGCACAGGGGAGGGGGAAATGTAACTATTACCTGCACTTTAAGCCAAATAGCAGCCAGACCTCTGAATCGAAAAATGGTCTTATGTAGTTAACCCATATTTTTGAAAGACCTTTACAACGATGTTCCACAATGTGAAGTATCTTCACCTATCCCCTATAGGGACCTGAAAAATATTCTACGACGTGGTAGTTTTAATAAAATGTAAGTACCTATGTCCATACCAAATTGCAGCTAGCAATAAGGGTCTGTCGCTATGCGGTGGATGGACGTATGGAGATGACGAAAGTCGCAACTATAATGGTTCAGACATTGGCAGATAAACACTACGGAACCATAAAAAGGATTAGACAATTGCAGGTTAACAGGAATTTGAGATAGAAAACAATTATAACATAACGTTTTGTGAATTTATACGTATCATAATTATTACATCGTAGCGCCCTTGACGTAACCTACTAATTTTAATCTATCTATGGATATACTCAGAGTAGGACAAACTCAACACAGGGGTAAAAGTTTAATAGAACTAGGAACTGATATTTGCTACATAGTACTCAGTAATTGTTTTGTAGAACGGTAGTACAAATAGCACTCAGACTGTTACTTAATCAAACAGTAACTTAGCAAAATAGGCAGACATTTTGCGTTATGGGCAAGATACACACGACACACATCGCAAGGAATCAATAAATAAGGAACATTATCATAAAATGTATCGCATAGTATTTACGTAAACCAAAGTCTGTCGGCGACTGTTCGTGACGGCTGACAATAAGGTGAGCACTGTCTGAAACTATACCCATATCATGTCTAAATGTGCCGTTACTGTCACAGAATACCCAAGAAAGGTAGAACTTCAGGTAACTGAAATATAAGAAATATTTTCACTGCAACGTATGGGTAATACATTGAATTTTATCAACGAAGACATAACGCCAGACGTATAGGAGAAATGGTTAAGGTAAAAGACTTTATTGTAAAAATATTTTAAGAATATTGATTTTGCGTAGTAACGTAAAACTACTGGGCTTATTTTTTAGTTTTTTACGCAATCGGTTTTTTTAATTAATTGGTTGAATCTACTTTATGGATTTTGGACAATACTGCTACGATATTTTCAATCAAAGGTTCACAATTAGGTAAATGGCGACAATTTATCAATCTAAGCGCTCTCCTGAAAAATGACTGTTTTGCAGATGGCTTTGATCATGTGGTATGATGAATTTACAACATTGTCAATAATCGGTTAGTAAAATTCAGTTTAGACAGAATAGTTATTGAAAACTAACCAACGCGGCAACGTGTCGCTCTATTTAAAACTTCGGAACGGGCAATCTATTGGCACATAAAAACATACTCTAGTGTTTAAATTTTTATAAACTCCTCGAACTAACAAAATAAAAATAATGCCTTACATTTAATAGTAGGCAACTGTGAGTTTTGACTTTCATTGGAACAGTTCAGTTCATAGACTGCATCGGCAAATAACACAAAAAAATTCTACATATTTGCAGTCAACATAAATCTAGATAAAGCCCAAAGCCCGACAAAGAATAGGCTCCAATAAAATTGGTTATTTATATCAACAAACGGTCGTATACGCCCACTACGGGAACGAACAAAAAAGTCTCTCCGGAAACATATCCATTCATTTCGGTATAATAACAGACAGGACTGAACATCATGGACCATATAGTTCAAGAAATATGATTGAAATTAGATCGTTCGTAAGATAGTATGGTAAAACCTTTCCGCAGTAATAAATTGTTATGATATTTTAATGTCATGCAAGTAACAAATGACGTGCATTTCGCCTGGGAATTAAGTGGTCAAAGCAGCCCACCAGCATCGGAAAACCTACTCAAAAATTCTTCTTTGGTTCATACTTGTCACTGATAATAAAAAATAAAATTAATGTTTCCCATAAAAAACCCAAGAAAATCCGTCAGAAGATGCAATTTCCTGTTCTGAAATAATATTGGGTACGTAAATATTTTAATTGAAAATACGTGTAAATTGCTGCATTTTTAGGAATGATATTACAGTTTTATGCACGGGTACATTATATATTTTCGCGCATTTGATTAGATATTCAGAGTTGGGAAACATGTAAACTTTTATCCTATTTCGAACTAACTTTTCATCATCGTAGGTTAAAACAAAGATACAGAAGTATCTTTACGCTAATAGTTAAAATATAAACCATTCACACAAATACACATACCCGCTAGTACTTTAACTCGCCTTACAATTAAGACATAACGTATGTAGTTTAACGACTTGTTAACAACAAATCCAGTCCAACCAAATTGCTCTTAGTAGACAAACGGCTGAAAGCCAAAACTGTAGTCATTAGCCAGCCTCCTAAACCGCCCATTAAATCTAATTAACAATTTAAAACCTACTTTATAACGGCTTACTCTCCTGTTAATCTGTAGCATTATGTGTTACAATTTGATCTTTATTTTAATGGTACCAAGTCTACACAGATTTATATTAACTTGGACATCAGCCAAGGCCTAAGCTGATTGGAAGACTGATAGAGTCCAGGCTCTATAGGAACCGCAACTGTTAACATT
Organism: Thymelicus sylvestris; assembly: GCA_911387775.1. NCBI lineage: Eukaryota > Metazoa > Arthropoda > Insecta > Lepidoptera > Hesperiidae > Thymelicus > Thymelicus sylvestris. The sequence goes on along the minus strand of OU426905.1, from coordinate 13,860,488 downwards.
AGTAACATAAAATCACGCGGCATGATTGTAATGGAATCTTTAAACTTCTTTTTCATCCCGTTATCCATGTCAAAATTATCCTGAAATTTTCCGCATTTTGGCCTGATATAAGTTAACATTCAACAAATAAAATAATGTTGCAATGTTACAAAAAAATATTAGTTTAATGTCGCGCGTCATGAAGTGCGCGAGTTTCGGCAATAAAAGTTATCTCCAAATCGCATATAGACCTTCTCGTAATTGCTCAACTGATCAAGGCAAACCTTTGTGTCTTGATCACTCCGATCAACATTTCTGATATCCACTTGGTACTTGTCTTCAAGCTGCAAGATTAACATCTCTATCATAATTTAAATACTCCTCGGGTGCAACAGTGTCATGTGATTGACTAAGCTCTGATCTGCACATCCAATGCTCTTTCCACGAAAACGAAAAGTCGATGTTTTTTGTCATCTCTCACCGATAAAAAATGTGCTTTAAAACCTGACAGTATCAGGTGAAGAACACAATGTTCCGTACAAACCCATATTTTTCCCGCGTTTTACATGGCACCAACGAAAAATTTGCCTTTTTCGACTCTGCCCGTCCAACACGGATTTGCCCGGAGGCCTGTCTTTGTCCCGTTTAAATAAAAGTCGTCCGGGAATCGCTGGACATTTTTTAAACAGAGTTTTTTCCGTCAATAATATATCAATCTTTCAGACGTATATCGGGTGACAGGAAGGAGTTGGCAGAAATAATGATGGATGGTGTAATAAGCTGTGGTTCAGCAAAATCCATCTCGTGTTAAAATCAATGTCATTGCTGGGTTATTAAACATTTGGTAACCTTTTCAACCTCCAGATAAGAGGTTACTTTTTAAGAGGAAAGATTTTTGCGCCAATTTCACACATTAGATCATGTTGTCTTTAGCGAAGAGGGAAACTATGTACTGTTTTGATAATGCACGCATGTAGGAGTATGGGATATGGCATAGTTAGTTTCCATAGAGAACAAGAGCAGAAAGTTAACTTATACATATAGTAATGCATAAAACTAGGTGGGTTATTACTCGCCCCTGTTTTGTTTCGGATACCCAAGTGTACACCTGGAGCACCTTTTTGTCTCACAAAACCTATAGGTTTTTTTATGCATTTGGATTTTGTACACACATTTTGGACAGGTCCAGAACTGTTCGGGAGAATTTAACTAAACTGTTAAGTAAATTTGCCATTAAGTAGCAATACAACTCCATAATTTCAATTTAGACAATTCTTTGGGATCTTAGTATACATGAAAAGTAATTGCTTTGGACTCGATAACCAAGGTAGACACTTATATGACAGATGGTGTTTTTCTTGTTCTTTCTTAGGCAGACCCTAGCTAGACGATCATTCAGTATGATATGCGTTTAGGTACAGAACACGTAAAGTATGGTTCTAAGATTATACCATGCATTTAAGTGCATGATCATTAATCATGCTTCATGATGGACCGTTATACCACTCATAGGTTCCCGTATGTCAGTGTGGATGCGTGCATTAATTTAGCGATAATATATAGAGACAAAGTATAAAAAAATAGCATCCTGTAGTCAATGAGACACGCGCTCAATATTGCTCGGTACAGGCGAGTGCAAAAGCGTTCTTTGCCAATTTTAATGAGTTCCAGAATATCCGCTTACGTGAGCGAGTTGAAGATTATTACTTTATAGAAACTGGTGTTTCTGTTTTAATGAAACCCGACCCGACCCACATGTACCTACAAATTTTAATTTAGTTTCGAACAAGCGATCTCTGGGAACCTTGTTAATTATAACTGTCGATTCTGGCAACGTTGTCGTGGTGACGGTATCTCCAATATGCTGGGTAGTTTTAGGTTTATAATTGGGTTTGGCATCAAATTCTCATAAAGTTTGTACTGATTTTATTGTGATGAAAGTTCTGTAATATTCCCTTTTTGAGGAACTTTTAGGCCAGGGGACAGAGTAACGAGGGCGTTTTAATTTTAATCCCATCCCGTAATTAATCTCATAATTAAAACTACCATAAAATACATACATACCTGAACGTTTTTGTACTGATACTATAAAGAAGATTAATTATCCATAAAATATTCTTAGAAACAAAAAAAAATTCATCGCCACGATGCTAGGAAAATATAATTACGTTTACTGAGTGTTCAATTATTATTTAATATATCTCAGCAGCAATGCCTCTAACGCATTACGAGTTAATGATAGGTATTATGGAAAATTGCAGTCCATTAGGTCGCATGACTAACTTGAAAATTTATATGTAATGCACTAGCAGCTACTCAAACTGATTTAACATAATTCTAGATTTAAACGAATTGAACGTTCTGTGAAATAAAATTTTATGAACATTACGTAAATTTAATGCTACTACCATTAATAGTTTACGTGCACGACTGTTCTCTCTATGTAAAGAGGTTTGATTTAAAAAGGCCTGGAGACCTCTTAATACGTCCAGCCAGTTTGGAATAGAAGTGTTTTTCTCTTCCTTCTCTCTTCTTTATTGGACATTTGCTTGTTTATTGGCATTTTACATAAAAAGGCTAGTCTATGTTTTTGTCATTCTATATCGATCCTAAGTAATTGGCTGAGTTAAGCTGAAGAGGAGTTTAGTGGTTGGATGACCATTAGGAGCAAAAAATTCTTGATCATATCCGTACTTTGCAGGGCACGTAAAGCTGTTGGTCCTGGTTATTATGGAGATGTAAAAGTCGTTAAGACATCTTGGAGACTTTCAGGTGGCATGAAAACTTCCGACACTTGGTTTGGACATTAACCAATCCGCACTAAAGCAGCCTGGTGGATTATGCTCTAGGTCTCCTCAACAATATAACTCTCTGACTCATGCTGTAATAGTGGCTCTTGATAGGCTGAAGACAAATCACGTGATAAGTTCTGAATATAATCACACCTGATGGTAAGCAAAAATCTAGTCCAAGGTAATAAGCATACTAACTTAGGAGATGCATTATGATTATTTATGAGTAACGTATCTTACATCTCCCTTCCAGGACCATTTTCTTCACATTATTATCATTATAGTCCGTGAGCCAGATAGTATTTTTTGTCAGTCATTTCCTCTCAAGCGATAACTCGTGAAATACTTCAGAGAGTTGCATTATATAGCATGGTGAACGTCAGCTGCCGCTCCAAGGGTGGGTAGGGGGGCGGCAGCCTTTCAATCATGTAAAAAAAAAATTGTTTTCAGTCATTTCCTCCCGACTGAAAATTTGTTAGATGATAGATAACGTAATTATTTAAAGGTAAAAAAAAGTCAGCTGGCCATACCGTGGTGGATTATATGTCAGCTGGGCACGCGAACATGCAAAAAAAATTTTTTGTTCAGTGATATCCTCTCACTTGAAAATGCGTCAGATGATACTTTACATGTTATTTTGAGTAAATAAAAACGTCAGCTGGCTGTATGTTGGTGGAAAGGTCGTCAGCTGATGCAGTGAATGGTGGAGCTCAGAAGCCACCAATTTTCAAAATAACTGTAGTTACGTAATTTCCTCTCACTTGAAAATGTGTCAGGTGATAGTTTACGTGCTATTTTGAATAAACAAAAACATCAGCTGGCTCTAAGTTGGTGGAAAACCCGTCAGCTGACGAATGTAAATAAGCGATCGGTGCTCACGCCTGGCTTCTGAGCTCCACCATTCACTGCATCAGCTGACGACCTTTCCACCAACATACAGCCAGCTGACGTTTTTATTTACTCAAAATAACATGTAAAGTATTATCTGACGCATTTTCAAGTGAGAGGATATCACTGAACAAAAAATTTTTTTTTGCATGTTCGCGTGCCCAGCTGACGTATAATCCACCACGGTATGGCCAGCTGACTTTTTTTTACCTTTAAATAATTACGTTATCTATCATCTAACAAATTTTCAGTCGGGAGGAAATGACTGAAAACAATTATTTTTTTTACATGATTGAAAGGCTGCCGCCCCTTAGAGCGGCAGCTGACGTTCACCATGCTATATAATGCAGCTGACGTATAATCCACCACGGTATGGCCAGCTGACTTTTTTTTACCTTTAAATAATTACGTTATCTATCATCTAACAAATTTTCAGTCGGGAGGAAATGACTGAAAACAATTTTTTTTTACATGTTTGAAAGGCTGCCGCCCCCCTACCCACCCTTGGAGTGGCAGCTGACGTTCACCATGCTATATAATGCAACTCTCTGAAGTATTTCACGAGTTATCGCTTGAGAGGAAATTGGTCAGGAAAATCTGTCGCTAGCTCACGGACCATTACGACATATCCGACATATCATACATCCTAAAGACAGCACTTCACTCTACCATACCCTACTCTTTGAGGACATCAGAGAACTCTAAGGAGCGTTTCCTGACATTTTCCTTCTCCAACCAAGTGAACCATATCAAAATCTCTTTGTTAATTCAAATGCCAAATCCGAACAAATCAAACATTTGCCATAAAACGACGTTTCTTTAATCTGCCAGTTGTTCAAACAACATGACAGATGTAAGAACATACGCATATATCACGGAGATAGACTCACCCGAGTGTTTCCTTTGTCGATAAATCTCCAGCGTCCTTTATGCTAATTTTGGGGGTGTAACGCGGAGCAAATGAAAAAAGCTATGGTAATATAACTCTTGTGGAACATTTATTTATGTACCGGTTGAATTTATATTTCAAGTTATGTTACTTACTGGAATTCCTAGTTATCTAAAGCTTTAAGCTGTTATTATCCAGAAGACTCAATATTATTTCACTACGTTTCTCAGGTTTCATGGTGGAAAAGATGAATGTGCTGTACAAGGTAATGTAAGTTTGTAAACAAATCATTTCTTAAAACCGATGTATTATCTGTGTTTCATAGCTTAAAATGGCTTTCGTTCCGCTTGGTACTAATCTCGGTTTGACATATCTAGGTCCAGGACAAATAGGGCAATCTGTCATCTGTTCCAGCTACTATTTTATGTATTTAACTGACAAACGCACAGACTATCAACCTAAATGTATGTTGTTAATGTACGTCGGTCATGAACTTCTATTAACCATAGCCTCAATAGTTTCTAACAAAGTTTTCTAGCTTCCATTACTTCACTTTTCGCCATAAACAGTAGAATATTTCTCCCATTACACACTTGCAAGCCGCATGCGTTTCAAAAATACTATAGATTAAATAGTTAGACCACTAAAATACCCTACCACCATGCACAACTACTGTCAAGTATATGCTTTCAAACACGTCAAAAACGATTAGGAACGGTCAATTGGCTATTTGACAGTTATCACGGTAAAATATGAAATGTGTTAAATATGGTTGCTTATTGGTTAACAATAATTATACAATACGTTTCTTGCATGAAAATAAATTGTAAATATTTTTACTTTTGAAAAATAGATTTGAGTTTTTTTACCTGTGGATACGAGAACCGAAACGCGGGCGGCCATGATTGAGCATGTTATGACGTCACAATTCAAAAAATAAAGCGTCGTGTACTACTAACTATATCGTGTGCACTGTGCAATTTACTGAGAAAATTAATAAGATATATTTTGATTTCTGCTTTTGAGAGGTTTTGTAAAATGGAGTCAGGCTATCCAAAAGCTGACAGTGCGAATTTGCCTCAAATTGATTCATTTATGGTCGCAAATTTCTTTGCGTGTAACCCTGACTTTTGCTCTACCGAGTTTCGGAATGCAAAAACCTCCTTGTAAGTACTGAAATTAATAAAGTTAAATTGGTCAGTCTTGCTAAGTGGTCACAGGGGGATTTTTTTGTAAGTTTTTCCTCAACGTCCCCTTAACGACACCATATTACTAATGATTTTAAATTACTTGTAGGTTATGTTTATGAACAATATTAGGTTAGGTTTAATTTGTTTTTTTAGTAAATCAGAGGCTAAGTTGATTTCTTCTAAATACTTACATCAAAGTGGTCCTCACAAAAGAATGTTGCTGATATAACAGATGTTAACTCTGGGTCTCGACGTGCTAATTTGTAACCACTGCTTTCGACGTTCAGGGCATTTAGAAACGTGTAGGTATAAACAATTTGTCAGGTTTAATTGTAGTACTTCTACACATAGGCACTGCACACGTCTTGTAGCTTGTCATTTTCACAATTCCAGTGAAAAAGGTGTAAGTTTTTCACTTAAAATATCTTCAGAGTTAGAGCGTAAACTTTTGTTAATTGAAATATGACGTCACAGCCAGCAAGTGACAGATGGCGGACTATTTTCGCGCGAATTTAAAATTAATGGATTAAATGTTATTTTTTCCTACTAAATAACACTTTTATGAGAAAAATAAATATTGTAAGAGGTATAAAATAAAACTACGAAAATTTTAAAATATTTTTCCAAAAGTTGTCTAATAGCCAATTATGTATATACGAGTATATAGTAAGTTCTATCGGAAGTTCTTATGCTGCCCGAAGCTCTTCAATTTGGCTTCAACCAAGGTATACACATCAATCTTTCGTCTGTGCTGTTGCTATAAAACCTTTTTAACCATTAAGTTAGTATTAGTCTACTTTGCAACAATCCGCGTTTAACATGTATGATGGTATATACTTTAAAACATGCGTGGCACCTCCCTCCCTCCCACAACGGAAACATGCACTACAACAATTAAACGTATATACCAACATACATACCAGCACCAACACGTGTTTCGCCCCGAAACGGAGCATCATCAGGGTAAGTTAAGCTGCTACGATGGATCCATCGTAGCAGCTTAACTTAATAACAATGGATTTCCGCAAAGTAACGCCTGATACTATTAACTATACCTTTTTAACCTTCTCTAGTCTTTCGGTTTAAAATGGCAATACTCACAAAAGAGTCTTTTTTCTTCAAATGAGTCTTCAAATGTCGTCTCATCAACTATAGTTGTTTTTCCTACATGAAGTCAGTAATGGATTTCAAATGGGAATGAATGTCGTTTTATTTGAGTTTACCATAGCCGTCAGTGGACTTTAGAGTAACTAACTTTGAGTAAACTGGATTCAGTAGCGTACCATCATTATTATGCCCCTAAGCAGAATCTATTTAATTACATTTTAATATCAGGTTACAAAACAATCTTCCTTGATATTGTAAATTGTTTGAATGAACTGAAAACTTCAGATGAAGAAGTTTTTACTCGATGAGGATCTTCTACATCCAAACATATTATGTAATGCATGGATTAAGTTTGCCTTCAGGGGCCGAGATGCACTGACTTCCCTCACGACAGTCTATGACTTTAGGCGAAGTTTAAAAATTTCTATAATAAATAATGTTAGTTTGTTCGTTGGCCTTTATTAGTAAAATAAAAGGCATGATCATTGTTAACCTATAAGGACGTTCATGTAATGTTGGTGGTATCGTTTGATTTCATTTCTAGATTATGCTTAACATGAACGGTCGGCACGCCACACTGAATGCAAGTTTACTACTAAATCACTTACCTACTTTAAAAAATACGTAAATCTTACAGAAACCGTAAGATTTATTACTAGTAGGTATAATATGGAATCCGCTGGATTTAGATGGCTCTGGACCGGACAAAGTGCAAGTTAAAGGGTCTTTATACAACAGCAGACCTGCTAAGGCTGAAAGATGGATGTATGGTACAATCAGACAAACACATTTGTGTTGAAGTTTCCTACTGTTATATTTATTGAAATTTCCTTACAGTTTACGTTTTAGTAGTTGCCTGTGAACCCTGCACTGCTGTCATCATGTTACAAGAAGTCGCTTTTGCTCTTCAGGACAACATCGAACTTGCGTGACAAATACAGCGGTTGGCTAGGAAATTCTCCGCGCGTGAAGTAAAATTAATCTTTATCGATAAGGCAAGTCAACATAGGGTACACTGATATCTCCGTTCGCGCATCTGTCAGTCCGTTTGAATCGGGTCCTTTGGGGATTAAATTATGCAAATAGCTTTGAATTTGTCGGCTAATGGGAAGCCTGTTCCTGAAGTTATGGGAGCCGAATAATTCGCTCTCACCGTTCGCCTGCGTGGAATTTCAAGTACCTGAAATGAAGACATTATTTGGTTATTAATGCAGGAAGCAGTGATTGTTGGATTGGCATCTAAGTTTGGTTGTGTTTTCTAACGAGTTATTATGTCAATGATCGCAGTGGAGCTGGAGCGACATAAAACAGACAATCGGGGAATTGACTGCACGTTTTTTACTTAAAAAGACTCGTCTTACAAAAATGGGCTATACGTGCAGAGATTTGCTCTGCAGAGATTTTCTCTGTACGTAGATTACTGCAATCAAAAACACATATATACGATTTTTGGTTTGTTGACAGCACAATCATTCGATTTCACATTACCGCGTAATCCATGTTAATTTTCTTAATTAATCGCTTTGTCCACTTTGGAAAACGAAGTTCATAATCAACACACTATAATGGATCATGAATGTAATTAACTGGAACTGAACCGAGTTTGTGCGTAAGATAAAATAATACCAAATTTTGAAACTACTAAAACCCGACATTGGCAATACCTCGGATAGTCGAAATATGATTAGTAGTTTTTGTATTTTGTGGGACCAGATGAAGCTTCCTTTTGGGATAATAAGTACCCTATACGATTTTCCAGATAATTATCGTGATTTACGCGGAAAAACTCCAACGCAAACAAAGTTACTGGCATAGCTAGTAGATAAATAAAAAATAGACAGACCTGTAAGTAACTAGCTGTCCTTTTAAAAGTACAGCTGTTCGCTTCACTTTAGTAAAGATACACGGTCTGTTTCCCAGTAACGAGCTAGGTCCCTAATGGTAACACTTAACGTGCACCTCGTTGGATTATTGTTCGCGCAAGTAACCTCTAATGCCTAGTTATTTATGTCTCTGCCCGCGGCTTTCTCTAGGTTTTCCAGAATAATAAGTACCCTATATGTTATTGCAGATCAGTATCGAACTGATTGCTAAATTTCATGAAAATCCGTTCAGCAGTGGCGTGGAAGAGTAACAATCAAAACATCCTCAGAAACAATCTTTCGCATTTATAATATTAGTAGGATGGGGGGGGGGGGGGGGGTTTCCATGACATCTTTCTGTCTATCACATGCAATTTTTTCGAATTCGGTGGTATATATGGTATGCATTGGATTTGCGGAAAAATTATCGAAAACATTTCATCGAATTACATTTCATCGAACACATTTCATCAAATTACAATAAATCGAATCGACATTTCATCGAAATTACAATTAATCGAATGATCATTTAATCGAAAACACAATTAATCGAATTAACATTTAATCGAAAACAATTAGTCGAATGTCATTTCATCGAATGACAGTTAATCGAATGACAATATATCGAATGAGAACATATCGAATGACAATATATCGAATGACAAAATATCGAATGACAATATATCGAATCACAATTGGCCCAATCGAATGATATAATTTTCATATGATCATTAATAAATATTTTTTAATTATTTCAAACGTCACACATCCTTGAAAGGCAGCACTAAGACGTAAGCAGCATGCAACATGCAGCAAGCACAGTTTCTGTCACGGCTCCGGCGCTGCGGGGCTCCGGGGGTCCCACGCGAGCTTATCGTCGCAGATGCTTTTAATGCTCACCACCGCAGCTTCGGCTTGCTGGCCGGCTGAGCCGGCCAGCCTCAGCTGCTGCGGCGAGCATTAAAATCACCTGCTCCTTAGCTCGCGGGCCGCCTCACCCCTCCGCGCCTACGCGGGCTTACATTACACTCTAGGGGTAGGGCAAACAAGACTACGTGGAGTCGGTTTTGCAGCGATTCGTTTCTGTCACTAACGTAAAAGTTTTGAAAAAAAGTGATTCAAGGAAGAAAGTAAACCTAAAATTTTTATGTACAGAAAAATGTTAAATTGTTATTGATCAAAAAATAAGAAATACAAAAAAGTTATAAAAAGCATAAAATTGTTTCTGTTTATAATAAAATCTTTAAATCTTTTAAACAAGAATAATTGCAATTCGAGGAATTGTCATTCGATGAATTGCCATTCGATGAAAGTTCATCGAATGGTAGTCCATTTGATGAATCGCCATTCGATGATTTGCCATTCGATGAAATGACATTCGATGAAATGACATTCGATGAAATGACATTCGATGAAATGATATTCGATGAAATGACATTCGATTAAATGACATTCGACGAAATGTAATTCGATTAATTGTCATGTGATTAAATGGTTGTTCTACTTAATGCTATTCGAACAAATGTCAATCGATGACTTGGTTGTTCTACGTTTTGTTGTTCGACGAAATGTTTTTTCGATGTATTGTGTTCGGCGAATTGTAATTCGATGAAATGTTTTCGATGATTTTTCCGCAGACGATGCATTGCTATGAAACCTGCAGTCTGCACACTTAAAAGTTGTGTGAAGTCAGCCAATCCTCAATCCAACGTTTAGACCTGTTGCCGTACCCACTTGGGACAGCTGTTATGGATCTTATGAAGACACCACTAAGTATTTTACAGATTATGTCATCACTGCTATATCCTGCAGTAAAATATGGATTACTTAATGCAGTCAACTCTCTAACAGTCAATATCTATTGACGCAATATCTCACACACTATTCCGATATAAAGTGAATAATATATCAAAGACGACTAAAACATTCATCAATATGCAGACGAAACGCTAACTACTTGTATATGGATAATGGATTTGTATTGAGATATCTTCATAACTGGTCGACTCACTTGGAGCAAGCATAAAGAGACCTAAGGCACTTCAATACCCTGTTAAATTATGGATTCCAATAGTAATGCCCAACCCGAGTGACGCCAGGTTTCATGGCATCTGAAAAACTTTGAAATGCCTGAATGACTGATCAAAATATATGGATGAAAAAGTAAAATGTATGAATGAGACTAAATATTATAATAATAGTTTACCAAAAATATTTAAAATCATACAAATATGTGCAAATTAAAAAGAGGCATTAGCGTATTTAGTGCAAAATATAGATAGGTATAACTTAAATTATAACTATGTTTTTACAATTTTAGAATTTCTAACATAATAAAGTTTTTTAAACCAAACCGATATAATGGATTCAACTCATAATGGCCCACTACAGACCGCGGGTCTCCTATCCTCAGGAGGCCTAGAGAATACGCTAACGCTACACCAATGGGGACTGATAAAGTGGCAAATCCAAGTGTTTTTGCTACTCTTACATTGTTCGATCACTCGATAACTCGAGAATTACCCATCGACAACTTAAGTTCCCTCTAAGGTACCGAAGAGCTCATCAAATTTTAACACTCATTACTAAGTTTCTCAACCCGCCCGATGAAAATTGATTCAAGCTGTTCTATAAGCTTCAACTATGTAATATGGTGAAATATTTTGTGCGGTATTTGCTATATTCTAGAAAGGCTTTTACGAGATGAGAACGATATTACGTGAACAAGTACAATCCGACGAGGAATTACATAGCTTAGATTAATCAAGCAAAACATAATGTATACCTGTCATTCTAACGAAGTGAAACTTGATTCGATCGTTAGCGATTTTATTTTGAAGGCAGACAGGAAGGAAGACAGTTATCTGGTAAAAAAATTATAATCAACTTCATAATCCTTTTATGTGAATCCATGGGGAATAAGCTCGTTTAGCGTTTAGTTACAGATATTAAAACTTGGGTAGACATCCCCATATTATCCGGAAAACTTACAAACAGGCCACATAATAATAAATGATCATAGTTTAATCTGCCAGTCACGGACGTTCACGGACGACACTCTTCAATAAGAGTCATCTAAAGGCTCTCTCTCTTTCTAACGAAAGTGTAATCTGATTATTATTATCTACGATGTTATTCACCCGTGGTAATCACTTCTTAGAATATAATATAATACACACATGAACGCAATAGAAATTAAGTATAAACATATCGGCAAAAAGAAAACAAAAATTCAAACATACAGGACATAAAAGTATACAAAATAGCTTAAAAATATTGCTGCACTATGCTCGCATCGCATGAGTGACCTAGAAAATGGAACTCACTCAGCATCACACCGTTGTGGTGGCTATGGCGCTGATTTTCATTGAGTGTGATCGATTATTGTTCATCGCTGGTAGTACGGCGCTCGCCCAAAGCACAAGACAAAACTCGAAGGATTAAAATCGTCCAACCGTTTTATTGTTTTCGAATATCTCAGCAGCATTCCCGTTGCGGTGTCGTGCGAATTGCTCGGAAGGTATTCCAGTAATTATTTATCCGCAGATTCCCTGATGCTATTTGTCTTCCCAATCTTCGGTTACGTGATTCTGGATTCGGATTGCAAAAATTAATTGGTGACGAAGCTCACGTAACTGTTTTAGGTCTGTTCTTTCCATATTACAGATATAAAGCAACATTTTGTTGTTTCCATGCAAAGCAAAGCAAAGCAACAACCCATAATTGTCCCACTGCTGGGCTCGTGGCTGGGCTGCTGACTCCTATCACAATGAGAAGTACATGCCATAGTCTACAACGCTGGCCAAGTGCGGATTGGTAGACAACCTTTTAAGAACTTTATGGAGAACTCTTCGTTGTGCAGGTTTCCTCACGATATTTTTCCTTCACCCAAGCAAGTGATAATTAACTTTTAATACGCACATAATATTTGAAAATTAGAGGTACATGCACGGATTTGAACTTGGGTTCTGCGTTCGGTAGACCAACGTTCTAACCGCTAGGCTATCACTGCTTTTTTGTTTAAATGCGATACAACGATATTCTGCTAATTAATAAATTATTAAACAACGTTACCCCCACACTAGGATTCCCTGTTTCGTGGATGCCATGGACAACACACAAGGGCAAGAACACAATCTTTCTTGGCCGGCAACGATTGGTGATATCTTTGACGTTACTGATGTCAACGGTCGACGATGACTGCTTGCCATCCGTTCGGATCGTCTGCTTCTTGGTTCTATTTACATGAAAATAAACAGAGATAGATAGAGAAAGAAAGAGATGCCGTAGGTTAAAGCCACACAGTGTTTGTTTTTCTATTAGATTTAAAATACCTAGTCATGATGCAGAAAGCAGAGTTGGGATTAGGTTATAAATATTGGTTATTTTCAGTCACGTTCATATTTCCCGTTAATTCTCGAGATCCGGCCTTGGTGTTAGCATCCGATAATCCGATTTGCTTTTGTTCTTGGTTTATTATCAAGGGTTGCTTGCTTGATAAGAAACAGGTAGGTTCAAAATAAATAAAATCACACTACGAGTATAAAACAATAGTAACTTATTAATAAGAATCATCATTACTATTACTACAGTTACCCATGTGTTTTACGATCGTGTTTTGAACTTATTATTTAAAAGTAACTTAAGCTTCACTTTGACATGATTTTTTTAATCTGTATTAATTTGTGCACCTTTAAAACAAACACTAAATGTTATATCAAGCACCAAAATGTATTGGTGATAAGTGATAATCTAACTAAATTTTACTAACAAAAAATAACCGACTTCAAAGTCTCAAAAACTACTTGTCAGATCTCGTTCAAATTTATGTGGGACCACATGAGAAGCACCTGCTTTCGATTAAAAAAAGAATTATCAAAATCGGTCGCCCAGTCCAAAGTTCTGAGGTAACAAACATAAAAAAAAAATACAGTCGAATTGAGAACCTCCTCCTTTTTTTGAAGTCGGTTAAAAACCGCATTTAAATCGGTCTAGATGTGTCTAAGCGGGTATAAACGCAAAGACAAAGACACGAAAATTCTAAAAACCATTTTTATCTACAGCATTAATAAACTACACAACATCTATCATTAGCATAAAAATTCTATAGATTTCAAACTCGATTTATCTACTAAATTCGTGATAAACATATTTTTCCGATCTTTCCCTTAATCCAACACCCACCTTAACCGTCAGTCACTGTCTACCGCATGTCCAACGAAGCCAATAATAAACCCTAATCGCGAATAACAACCCTTATTCCGCACTCCCATACATTATTCATAGCGGGGGTATTTAATTAATTTATCTTCGGGCACGCTTCGCGCCGCACTTCGGTCCAACGAAGCGTTTGATTATGTTGGGTTGTTGTGTTATTGTTCGAGCGTTTTGCTTATTGTATACATTTGTAATGATATAAGTATTATTATGAGCATAAATGGTTATGTAAAACTGTACTATAATAGTAAGATTCCCTCGCATACATTCAATCATAAACAAAGGGGTTAAGGATGTAAGAATCTCTACATATTCACGTTTCCTTTACTGAATAACGACCAAGGCTATGGCGAACGGTCGCAGCTAACGATTACAGCTAAACGGGCACAAGTTATAAGTTAAACCCTACGGTACCTATGCATAGTGGTGGATCTATTTCTATTTTGTATCTTGGCTTCAATCACTTTTATTTGCTTTGCAGTCTTTGTCTTCAACACATTCCATCCATCCATCCATCAGCCCTTGGAGTTCCACTACTGGACATAGGCCTTCCCTAACTTGCGCCACTCTGACGGATTCTGTGCATGAATCTCTTCTCTTGAGGAGGCTTAGAACAAACCCCATCACGCTACTCCAGTGTAGATTGTCGAAACTTGTAAACTATCTACACGAAGCTAATCTGTAACACTCGAGTTGATGGACTGTCGTCACACTTATCTTGTATCATCCGGGAGGATTTTCAAGTTTGGAGGAGTTCCAAAGCCGACTTACCTAAATAGCACGAGAATTTGAAAGAAAACCTTATCACAAGTAAATTGACAGTAATAGCGACTCAGTAGATCCAAGTTGATGTTGATGAGCATCGAAGAGAAACTGAAACTTCACAATAAAAATCTTAGTATTTATATTTTTCGTTCTAGTCCAAAAACAGAAGTTACATGAGACACCACCAGTAAAAGATCAGTAGGGTAAACGGCCCAATATCCGTGAAGTTTTGATATTCACAGACTTTCCAGGTCTGTTATGCAAAAACTAATAACCTTAGAAAAACGAGATATATATGATTTGGTAGGTAATTTATTCTAGTTTTCAGATTATTATATCGTTTTATGGTAGTATAAAGATTTATGCACAATAATTTCAAAAAAATTAAAAATAAGCCATTTGTCCCAGTATCCGTTAGATTTGTACTAGTATTCGTTAAATTGTCCTGGAATCCGGTAATTTTTACCGCGAATTGAAACTCTATTGCTTGACGTTAAAGTTCACAGAAATATTGCATTTTTGTCTTTACTGCCGTATTGGCAGTAAAAACAGGGTTCATACCAAAGAATACACATTAAATAAACAAAATGTGTATGTTTAAGACAAATTATGAATGGATAATTCCTTTATTAAATTGTAAAATCATCATGTTATTTTAAAATATGATTTCTATAAATCGACTATCATTAAGTAGTAGGAGCTCTGGGTGAAGACGGAGTTA
Organism: Thymelicus sylvestris; assembly: GCA_911387775.1. NCBI lineage: Eukaryota > Metazoa > Arthropoda > Insecta > Lepidoptera > Hesperiidae > Thymelicus > Thymelicus sylvestris. Next base: position 13,845,078 of record OU426905.1, on the reverse strand, counting down.
CAACAGAACTTCTAAAAGCAGGGGGATTTCCCATGCTTCATGAACTACAGAAGCTGTTTAACTCCGTTATTCATAATGACTGCACACCGGAGGCATGGAGCCGGAGCGTGACGGTGCTGGTTTTCAAAAAAGGTGATAAAACTCTTTTGAAAAACTACAGGCCCATCTCACTCCTGAGCCATGTATAATACAAGCTGTTCTCGAGATTTATTACCAACCGACTCGTTCAGAAACTTGACGACTTTCAACCGGCGGAGCAGGCTGGCTTTCGAAAAGGCTACAGTACCGTGGACTACATTCACACCAATTGTCAGGTTATATAAAAGACGGAGGAGTATAACCTGCCTCTCTGTATGGCGTTAGTGGACTATGAAAAAGCCTTCGATACCATCGAAAGCTGAGTTGTTTTGAATTTCTTGCAAAGATGCCGTATTGATTGGTGTTACATACAGATGATGAAATGTCTGTACGATGCCAAATACGTAACCAGCAAACGAATCTTATCCAATTGCGTCGAGGTGTAAGACAGGACGATGAATTTGATGTAATATCGCCGAAACTGTTTACTAACGCGTTAGAGGATATCTTTAAGACATTGGGTAGGATGGGGCATTAACATAAATGGCGAGTATATTTCTCACCTCCGATTTGCGGACGATATCATCATTCTGGCGAAGTCTCTGTAGGATATCGGAGAGATGCTGCAAAGCTTAAATGATGCGTCACGACGTGTGGGTCTCGGTATGAACTTGGATAATACAAAAGTCATGTTCAACGAGCACGTTCTTCCGAGACCTATATCCATCGAAAATTTTCAGATTGAAGTTGTCCAGGAGTATCTATATTTAGGCCACACAATATCACTTGGCAAAAACAACTTCAATCGAGAAATCGATAGACGGATTCATTTGGGCTGGGCAGCGTTTCGAAAGTTTCGTCAGGTATTCTCGTCCACAATACCACAGTGCCTCAAGACTAAGGTCTTCAACCAGTGCGTCTTGCCTGTAATGACGTATGCGGCTGAAACGTGGACTCTGACATTGGGACTAGTCCACAAGCTAAAGGTAGCTCAGCGGGCAATGGAGCGTGCTATGCTTGGAGTTTCTTTGCGGGATAAAATTCGAAGCGAGGAAATCCGGCAAATAACCAAGATTACCGACATAGCCCGAAGAATAAGCAAGCTAAAGTGGCAATGGGCTGGTCACATATTATGTTAAAGTACCGATGGCCATTAGGGCAGACGAGTTCTCGAATGGAGACCGCGAACTGGCTGACGCAGCGTGGGCCGTCCACCAGCCCGATGGACCGACGACCTTAAAAGGACGGGTGGTAGTTGCTGGATGAGATCAGTGGAGGACCGTGCGTTGTGGCACACCTTGGGAGAGGCCTATGTCCAGCAGTGGATAGATAAGGGCTGATATGATGATGATGATATGTAGGTACGTACATATTTTTGGACACATATTTTACAATTATTATAGACCTTACTTACCTTAACAACAGATATGTGGTACATAAATTTTAACTTAACTCTTGACGAAGCCCGAAGTTCTGAGAGCAACGGAGAGATTATACAGACAGCTGTATGCCTCCGTTCCTCTGAAGGACAGGGACAAGCGAGGTCAATTAGCCCGGCACTATACCGAAGACATCGCGGACGTCAGCCTGTATGAGATTAGAGAGGCTCTGAAACGACAAATGACGGGATCACAACAGAGCTGCTAAGAGCTGGGGGTAAGCCCTCTTTGTGGTGCTCCAAAAGCTATTCGATTCCGTCATCAATACTGGACTACCCCGGAAGCGTGGAGCAGAAGTATGGTGACACTGTTCTTTAAAAAGGGTGACAACTGACAATACAGTTTTGAAGAACTACAGGCCCCTTATAATTCTGAGCCACGTTTTTAAGCTGTTTTCTAGAGTCCTCACTAATCGCATTGCACGCAGGCTTGACGACTTCCAGCCTCCCGAACAAACAGAATTCCGAGAAAGCTACAGTAACATAGAGCGAATTACACACACTGCGGCAGATTATACAAAAGACTGAGGAGTATAATCTGCCGCTATGTGTTGCTTATGTGGACTATGCGAAAGCCTTTGATTAAATCGAGACCTGGGAACTCTGGGCAGTGCTAAATTCTCTTCAGCGGTGCCGGATCGACTAGCAATATATCGAGATGTCGAATGAAGTTTTTATACACATCAGCCACCATGTCCGTCAAAGTAAGCGACACAGAAACTAATCCCATCCAACTGCAGAGAGGTGTCAGGCAAGGAAATGTCATATCCCCAAAACTATTCACCGCTGATTTGGAAGAGGTGTTCAAGCTGATGGAGTGGAAATGGCGAGGCATTAACATCAGTGGCTAATACATCACACACTTGCGATATGCCGATGATATAGTCATCCTGGCGGGTTCCCTGGAAAAACTTGGTGCAATGCTCGGGAACTTGAACAGCGCTTCATAACGAGTTAATCTTAAGATGAATATTGACAAGACGAAAATCATGTCGAATGTCCATTTGACACCCGTACCGGTTGTTGTACGAAGTTATAGACGAATAGATTTACTTGGGACAACTTGGGTGATCCAAATGGGTAATAGTCCAGTGCCGATAATTTTTGAAACGAAAAAAAATTATAGTAGAATGAAACCTATTGCAAAAGGAAGAGAATATAACGAAGATTATAGGAAAAATAAATTACGGGCGATCTGAGGTCGGGAAGGGGGGGAGGGGGGGGGGGGTTAAAGGGAAAAAAATGGTTTATCTCGATTTCCGGAAAAACTACAAGTCCTATTGAAAAAAGTTGAATGGCAAAGTTGTAGGTAATAAAAAGATCTACAACTTTTGTATTTACACTTTTTTACATAACCTCAAAATTTATGTGAAAAATTAAAAAAACCACGTTTTTGATTTTTTATTTTTATCTTTTACAAAAAATATTTTTTTTTCACGAAATTTGGTGAAAACTTACCTTTGTATGTCCTTAACATACTGTAATTTTTTTGATTCAAAAAAATATTTTTTTCCACCTTATTTTGACCTTAAATCAAAAAAACAACCTTATTTTCAGTCGAAAAATCTCACGTCAAAATATCAGATTTTTTTTAAAAGTCGGTAGTCTTCTTGTTCGTTGGAATCTCTACTTTCTAATGGTATATAAAAACCTATACACTACTATGGTAAATGTTCTCAGAAAATGCAATGAAACGACTTCTATTTTCGCATGTTTTTTGCCATCTCATAAGCAATCAATGAAATCCGAAATTTTTTTGGGAAATCTCTACTTTCTAATGGTATATAAAAACCTATACACTAATATGGTAAATGTTCTCAGAAAATGCAATGAAAAGACTACTATTTTCGCATGTTTTTTGCAATCTTATATGCAATCAATGGAATCCGAATTTTTTTTGCGAAAATAGTTGTCGTTTCATTGCATTTTCTGAGAACATTTACCATAGTAGTGTATAAGTTTTTATATAACATTAGAAAGTAGAGATTCCAACGAACAAAAGGACTACCGACGTTTTAAAAAAATCTAATATTTTGACGTGAGATTTTTCGACTGAAAATAAGGTTGTTTTTTTGATTTAAGGTCAAAATAAGGTGGAAGAAAATATTTTTTTGAATCAAAAAAATTACAGTATGTTAAGGACATACAAAGGTAAGTTTCCACTAAATTTCGTGAAAAAAAAATATTTTTTGTAAAAGATAAAAATAAAAAACCAAAAACGTGGTTTTTTGAATTTTTCACATAAATTTTGAGGTTATGTAAAAAAGTGTAAATACAAAAGTTGTAGATCTTTTTATTACCTACAACTTTGCCATTCAACTTTTTTCAATAGGACTTGTAGTTTTTCCGGAAATCGAGATAAACCATTTTTTTCCCTTAAACCCCCCCTCCCCCTCCCTTCCCGACCTCAGATCGCCCGTAATTTATTTTTCCTATAATCTTCGTTATATTCTCTTCCTTTTGCAATAGGTTTCATTCTACTATAATTTTCTTCCACTTTTTACCGTTTTTAGAGCTATCGGCACTGGGCTATAAGTCCAACGTTGAGAAAGAACTCACTCGTAGAAACCAACTCGGATGGGCTGCGTTCGGGAAACTGCGTCATATCTTGTCGTCCAAAACACTATCTCAGTACCTGAAGTCGAAGGAGTTCGAGTGTGTGTTGCCAGTGATGACATGCAGATCCAAAACGTGGAGCTTCATTAGGGTCCTAATGCATAACCTCAAAGTCACCCAGCGGGCTATGCAACGAGCCATGCTCGGAATCTCTTTACGCGATAGAATAGGAAATGAAGAAATCCGTAGACGAACAAAGTCATTAGTTTGACATAGCGCTGAGAATAAGTCGGCTGAAGTGGCAATGCTCTGGTCATATAAAACCGACAACTGTTGGGGAAGAAAGGTCCTCGAATGGAGATCACGGCTCGGAAAAAAGGAGCACAGGACGCCCTCCGACCAGATGGACTGATGACCTGAAGAAGACAGCGGGTATCCGCTGGATTCAGATGGCTCAGAACCGGTCAGAATCGTGCTTGTTAGGAGATGCCTATGTCCTGCAGTGGACTTCCAAAAGCTAATGAATGGGTGGATGGAGACCTTAACTTGAAACTTTAAAATGATTTTCTTCTTCCTTCGACAAAACTGTACCCGGTCCCTTGGAGCATTTGACGGGATAGAGACTATGGATTAAAACAGCCAACGTTGACCGTGGGATACCGTACTGTCTGGCAGCAGCTGAAATTGAGGCCCTTTTTTGGACTGCCTCCATGGCTTTTAATATAGCCTTCTGCTTCTCAGTCATGATTAGCTGAAATTAAAAAATGAAACATTTCTTGCAAGTCATGCCACATGCCTTAATAACCATCTAAGCTATCAATGATATTATAGAAATGCTACAGGAAACCGAAAAAATAACCAAAATAAACAAGGTAGGTATTTATTATTAATTTCAAGGAAAGTGAGACTAACTCAAGACAATAAGAACCATGATAGGTTTAGGAGCAACTGTTAATGCACGAACCCCGCAGAAAAATATACAGTTTCAAGCTAAAATGAGACCTATGTGAAGGCAATAAGGTTCAATAAAGATACTTTAACGGGTTTTGGTTCAAGTTTGATGCGCGTACCAATATCCGGTAGAAAATGTACGATTTTGCCGGGTACTAGGTCATGTAGGGATTTATGAGTACCAATAGATGTGAAACGCAAAAATATTAACATTTCAATTAGATTCACCTGAACTTGTAGGTTATATCGCTAGATAATTCATTCAAATATCACAGGAATGTAATCCTCTTACCGTAATGTTATCCGCAGCAGTATGGAAAGCTCAACAATATGACGCGGTGACGTCCTAGTTCAGTAACTGAACTTTGGACTTTTGTAAAAAATTCCTATAACACAACTTTCATGTCAAACAGTTTCCACGCCATTGCACTTTTTAGACAGTTTTACCATAGCATTTGTACAAAATATTACCAAGAATATGTTGCCATTATCAAACTTTAATGTAATATTGGTAGAATGGTGCAATGATAGAAAAACTGACTAGTTACCGGATACTCGGACATTACCGAGAATACGTGCTTCTACCCTAGTGCATGTTCGGTTTAAGGGTTGAATTTTGATCAGTTACTACCGCAATTCTCTGCTCCTTTGTAGTGTTATTGTAGTTTATTTCGTATGTATTCTGGTCCTTTGTATTTCTACCAAGTAATAGTAATGCAGCTTCAAATGACACCAAAAACAATAATTAGTAATGTGTTCTTCTTCATCGTGAATTCGTGAGTTAAAAAAACTTTTGCTTATAAGATTATTTCCTCTTCTTGTACAAATCATGGAAGGTATATTTCCAACTTCCAAGCAAAATTCCATAAACCGCTTATAAATAACACTGAAAATTAATTTTCAAACGTTTAACAAAATATTAAAAACTTTGTTAACTCAGTCAACAATTTTCTCCCACACGATTAGTGACGTTTGTGATAGGTTCCTGGTATTAGAGTGTGGAGTACCAGACTCTCATGGAGCGAGGGAGCACAGGCTGTTATCACACAATCTCCGTGTAATCCGTACCAGGAATGCTATTCTCTTTTGTAACTTGACAGCGGAGTTTCAAAATTGACGTTCGAGTTCTAGGATCACTTCACTTCGCAAGTGCGTACTAGATGATTAGATAATGACATATTTATTATTCTCGATCATCGAATTACGTCACCTTCGAAGCTCGTGTCCAATTGTCAAACGAAAAGTTAGTCAAGAGCTATCGCGTTCTCGAGTAAACTAAAGATTTTTGAAATAAAAATAAGTTATTTTTGTTATATTTTAGTTATTAGGTACTAATAAATACCATGGCTCGTTTATTTTTGTTCAATTATTTATTAGAAGAAGCTTACTCTTTAGATTGTGCTGAAAGTCGACGTCAAGCGAATGAGATTCGTAATTTTCAATTAATTAATATGCACAGAGACTTTGTTTTTAACTACCGGTTGTCGGAAGAGTTAATTGATAACCTATTGGAAGATATTAAATATCTTATTATAGTACCTCAGTGTCGAAGACATGGATTATCAGCTAAAGTAAAGGTTAGTAAAGCAAACCTAACTTTCCCTTCTTTCTTACAAAGGTTAATTGACGACCCTGTAGCCTAGTCGGTAACGACCCTGCCTGCGAAGCGAGTGGTCCCGAATTCATATATGTATATTTATCCCCTATTTCACCCCCTTGTGGGTTGAATTTTGGAAAATCCTTCCTTAGTGGATGCCTACATTATAAGAGGAATATCTACGTGTGCGAATTTTATGGTTCTAGCCCAAAGGGTTTGGCCTGTGTGTTGATACATCAGTCACTTTTGCTTTTCATATACATATATAACGGAGAGTGCTGTAGGGAGCCGATTATTTTTCTGGTTGAACACAGCGGAATAACATAAAGAATAGTCCGTACACCGAGTTCAGATGTTTACTTAAACAATCCATCATCAATTAAAGATTAACACTCAAAGATCAATGCGATTAATCACGATTAAACTTGGAAACGCGGCAAGTTCGGTGCAGCCAGCGATCGTACTTTTCATCGATTCCCACGCTTCAAACCAAATCCTTATGGCGGCCCACCCGCTCGCTCAATCACCAATGTCACTTCTCAAAGTTGTAAACCCTTCCCTGTCCAGTATCAACTGACAACTCAACTGTCAACTATCAACTATTAACTGTCAACTATCAACTGTCAACTATTAACTGTCAACTCTCAACTGTCAACTATCAACTGTCAACTGACAACTGTCAACTGTCAACTATCAACTGTCACGCCTCGCTGCTGCACCGACCATGCCCAAACCAGAGTTTGACGTTTCCTATAGTAGTTTCGGTATTTCATCACAGATGGCGTTAAGAGATCGATGCAGAACATGTGCTGAGCTGCGACACGGCCATCTTGACAATTCTCACACGTCCTCGTGTGAGGCAACAATGGTCCATCTGGAAAAGACATAAACCTTCGCAAAGTAAAAGTTTCCCACTCGGCCTTCCTGGCCTCGAGCCCGAAGGTTGCATAATGAAAACGCATGCAGCAGCCAGAACAGGATAATTACCAAGAATTACAATCTGACAGCACAATCTAGCTTTTCAACAAAAAGATTTAATGACACTCAAAGATCAGTTAGCAGTAGGTATGCAATACTCTCATCATCATCATCATCGTCATCATCATCATCGTCATCATCATCATCGTCATCATCATCATCACGAGGGCTACCTCCCTCTGGTACCCAATACAATTCACATTATGCTGCCCACCTGGCAACACCTTGGGTACCCAGTTCCACATCACAACAACAACTCATCGCTTCCTTTCGGAAGTTCCAACAGTGACAGCTTACAGCTACAAACCATTCGCACGCCACTCACAGTCGTGGCCGCACTGCGGCGGGATATCTATGCCCGATCTTACGCCTACGCCTACGAATGACTGGAGTTGCATGCCATCTGAGCGACTTACATACCACTACTACTCATCAAAAACAATCGACAATTGGTTTACTTGCTCTGAAGATTTTAAGAAATTCTTAGTGTGTTATCCCGTCTGTCTTAAAGATTCACAAAAAACAGTTCAACAAATCAGTAAAGGAATTAGTATCTTTGCATAACCCTTTTAAACGACAAAAAGGCTTCGTTCACTTCGTTCACCACATTCTCACTGTGGCCTTTGTTACCGGAAATCGTCAAGTATACAAACTCAAGTAACCATCAAATGTCAAATAATGACATCACGTAATATCAGCACAAACTCGACAAGGAATAATTACTGTTAGTGAGCAGTAATCAAAATGAGCCACAAAAGAATCAATACAGATCACCTGTTATATCATGTCGCCATCCAATGACCGATGAAATCATCAATCAATCATCATAAGCCAATGTACAAAAATGCAGGTAGTTGATGCCGGTCTTCCTTTTTTCACATTAATGTAATTTCTCGTCACCGTTTAAATATTCACAGGTTGCATGTCCATACAACAGTCATCGTCACTTGGTTTATCTGAAACACACAAAAAAGAGCAACGACAAAACACACGAAATTTCTAAATGTTATTTCTCTGAACTGAGGGTAGACGGTAAATTAAAAAATATCAAGATGTTTGAAAATTGAAAATTCTTGATCTCATTTACAGAACGCTTCTGATGTCACAAAACAATTTACTTGCACTGATTTTGAATGACTACGAAGTGCAATATTTTTTTACTTAAACTCAAATTCACAAAAAACTTAACTTTAAAAATTCTGTCAGGTGTTTTTACAGTTCAAGATGACGGTACCATTTACACTGGAAGTCAAGATATTACACAAAATACTATCGGATTCTCCGATTTTGTTAAGAATAATGAAACAAAAATGCCATACCAAATAGCTGTCGAATCATTGTATCAAGGTAGCCATCTGAAAAACCTGAAATGCTGATTCTTGCGATTCAAGTGAAAATTAGGTACTTATCCCTAGACATGTCATTTTTTTTTTTTTTGTTTTTTTTTTTTTTGTTTGTTTGTTTGTTTGTTTGTTGGTGTGGTTTTATGTCTTGGACGATTTACCGCCTCGGCCATCTCTGACAAAATCAACACGTCCTCGTGTTGTTTTTCAAATAGTAACGTACTCTGTTTTATCATTCACTTCCACCATCAGCCATCATTGCCATAGAAACACAAAACAAACGACAACAAACACGCCATTTCTTAACTTCACTTTTCTACACCGAGGGTAAACGGCAAAGCAAAGAACAACAAAATGATTTAAAGTTATTGATTTATAAAACGTTTCCAGTGTCACAAAACAATACACTCGCACTGAATCTCAATAACCTTTGTTCGGCAAGTTTACAAAAAAAAAAATTAAAATCTCCCTCAAAACGTTACATTCTGTATGCAATCAAAACTATGATGCATTGTTAATCATTTGTCTAAAGAAAACAAAATAATTAAATTCCTTTTATTCAATGATCACAACGTAGTGCTTTTACCCTACTGGTCGTAAACAAGTGTCTTTACCCTACAGGTAACAAGAAACAAAATAATTAAATTCCTTTTATTCAATGATCGTAATTTGGTACTTTTACCCCAGTCACATTAATGTGACATTACCAAGAAAGTATACAGTTTTCATCGACACGGACTGATTGCTCTAAACTTTTTAATTTTATGTTGCTATTAGATATCCTCATGATTGACAATCATCAATCATCATCAATTATGTTGACCACAACACTGGCATCTTATATCACCCATAATATCTCATTCAGTCTATAATATCAAAATAGTTGTATCACACTTCATAGTACTATGAAATCAATAATCCACGTCCATTTGGGATTATACTTTAGTCAAAACCATAATTTATTCTAAACTAACACAACCAAGCAACTATTGCTTTCTTATTAAAACTCATCAAAACTCATTCAACTCATTCCACTCAAACTTGTTGTATCATTCAACTCAAACAACATGTGATGTGTGATGGTGGCAAGATATTCAATAACTTTATTTCATCATTGTCACAAAAAGTTATCCATCTCATTGGTTTCACAATGAAGCACTTTATTTTAACTCTATAAAATAACTCATAACATCATTTAATGTATTGCCCAGCGTTACCACATGTAATAGTAATGACTACAAACCACGCAGATACTAAGTAGTTAGTTAGTCTATATTTCCTTTACTGTTTTTTTTGAGAAGATTTTAAAATCACATAACTGTAACTATATCAAGACTACTGATCTTGTTAGGTAGTTACTACAAGTTTCCTTTAGTTATCCTGGCACCATAACCCAAGTTAAGGTAACATATTAAGATAGTATTGTCTGTCAGCTGTTTATAACAAACTTTTAAAACTAACTAAATAATCAATTCACTTTTTCAAATTAACAGTAAGTAGGTACTTAGCTACCTAATATGGTCTTAATCTTTTATCTTAGGTTTTATTATTTGTTGTATGTGTCAATCTTTTGATCCCAAAGTAGTACTATACTTCAAACTTTATCTAAATCATATTGTAAGTGACCAAAAGATATTAGGTACCTGGATACAAAAACTTGTGTCCATAATATTTCAAGACATTCATCCAACATAAAACAACAGATATCACCTGATTTCCAATAGCAGTCAGCACTCATCAAGTCCCTCAGCAGACTTATATCAGCTACTCCGGGTACAATGATGCAAGCTTGTATTAACTGACAACACTTGTATACACTTACACACGGTAGACATTCAGATGCCTCCTGGCCTTAGCTTACAAGCCTTGAGGGCCCCTGAAAACTTTCACTTGGTCATAGAACTCTTTGGAGTTCTTTCATGTAGGTTAATGAAATTGGTTTATCTTTTCTGTTCCACTACGCCTTCGTCACAGAATTTCGTAGTATTCTCAATAACAAAACACTCGTTCACTCGCAATAACAAAATTGTCGCAACACTGGGACTACTGCAGGTATTCCGTCGTAAAATTATTCACGTCAAGTTTCATTTGTTTTCGTTTCGTTCATCTCCATTCTCAAATACTTAGGTACTTTAGTTCCCTCGACTTGTTTCGTCGTGTTTTCAATAATAAAACGCACTTATCGATGTTACACTCGCTGATGTACTACGTCGTAAAACTTTTCGTCAAGTTTTGCAAATCAAGTCAGGGTCTCGTTTGCCGGTCCGAAGGTATTGCAATAGGTACTGTTAGATAGCCTTCTCTTGGGGCTTGAGTTACATCGCACTTCTGATAACGGAGAGTGCTGTAGGGAGCCGATTATTTTTCTGGTTGAACACAGCGGAATAACATAAAGAATAGTCCGTACACCGAGTTCAGATGTTTACTTAAACAATCCATCATCAATTAAAGATTAACACTCAAAGATCAATGCGATTAATCACGATTAAACTTGGAAACGCGGCAAGTTCGGTGCAGCCAGCGATCGTACTTTTCATCGATTCCCACGCTTCAAACCAAATCCTTATGGCGGCCCACCCGCTCGCTCAATCACCAATGTCACTTCTCAAAGTTGTAAACCCTTCCCTGTCCAGTATCAACTGACAACTCAACTGTCAACTATCAACTATTAACTGTCAACTATCAACTGTCAACTATTAACTGTCAACTCTCAACTGTCAACTATCAACTGTCAACTGACAACTGTCAACTGTCAACTATCAACTGTCACGCCTCGCTGCTGCACCGACCATGCCCAAACCAGAGTTTGACGTTTCCTATAGTAGTTTCGGTATTTCATCACAGATGGCGTTAAGAGATCGATGCAGAACATGTGCTGAGCTGCGACATATATATGTACATTAATAAAGGTGATTGAAAATTATATATTTGAATTATTTTTTCAGTTATTATGTGCACTCTCTTTCTTTGCTAATGGAAGTGATCAAAGAATATGCGGAAAAAACATTCATTCCTATATGTCGCAGCCATCGGTTTCCCGTTGTCTGCATGTGGTTGTTGAAGCACTCAGCCATCCAAATATTGTAAAAAAATACATTCGATTTCCTCAAAACTTTCAAGAAAGGCTTAAGCTGAAAGAAAAGTAAACAAAAATTTTCAAATTTTAGCTACCTGTATAAATATAAACGCAGGTATTAAAAAATGTAAATGCCTGTTATTATTATAGCTTTACCGCGGCAGTCCCCGAGTGCCACACGTTTTTTTAGTAATAAAACAATAAATCATAGAATTTATAAGAAATGTGTAAGTGCCTTTATATCAGAAGGATAAAATATTTTACCGATTCGTTTATTCATACCGAGGCGAGGCCATCTTTAGTCGTTTGACGTTTGAGTTTGAGACTCCCTTCACTTCGCCAGTGCGTACCAAATGATTCGAGAATCACATATCAAGATCTCGGACTCGAACTTCAATTTTGACACTCATCGCGGAATCCGCTGTCAAGTTACAAACCTGAATAGCCCTGCAGGATTGCATTTCCCACTTCGATGCATATATAAGCTTGGCATCTGCAGCGCACGCCGGGTAAAAGCCGTTTGAAATAAAATTTGATATATGTTGCACGAATGATTTAACATATGAAAAAGAAACATTATGTACGAACTATTCAATAATTGAACTGGAGTATGAATAAATACAAAATATAAAGAATGGGGTTCTTTAAATGTCGCCTTGGCTTGGCTTCAACCCTTTAATGGCCCTCTACTGAAATGTCGCCTAGATTTCATCAAACATGTTCTTCACCATTTAAAGGTAGTATTCTAGGAGATGAAATTATGTTAATGAAGCTTATTAAAAATGTTTATATTTCATTATTTAGGCGTTGAATACTCTGCCATATTTACCTTTTTGTCTCAATAATCTACTTAGTGTCCTTAGTCAAAGGCTACGTAAACCTCCGTTAATTAATCCCTGAACACTCTTTATGATCTCGCCTACCACGGAAGCGACTTGAAAGATTCGAGTTCTTCAGCATTCTGGCAAAATTAAACTCATTCCAAAAACAATATTTATCAAAGCTATTGAATTGATAGTCTCCTATTAATATTGAGTCCAGATACAACGACTGTTATACAAAAACCAATTACAGCTGAAGCCGTGTCTGAAGAGGATGATAATAAAATTCCACCCAACGCCATTGAACGGCTTCTGCTATCGAAACAAGCAATAAAGGGTTTCGAGAATCAATTCACGACAGCGGTAATTGTTACCGTTTGCGAGCAAAACGATAAATCTAGCGGGGATCGTGTTTACAATTAAAACAATAGGATCCGAAGGGAATTTATGGAAGGGACCTTTGAGGGCGGAATAGTCGGGCGTTTGGATAAGCTCATGATATAAGAAAGCGATATCGAACTGGAAGGTCCGCCGCATTTTGTTTATTGCTTGAAATAACTCTAACGGGTGGGGCTTAACAATCGACAATATTGTAACAAGAGACGAATTGATAACTACTGAGTCAAGGAATAAGATAGAAGATTTGTAAGCTTAACATGTTAAGACAAGAATGTTCGAAATTTATGTGTTAAAGCAGCAAGATACAAGATTCAAAACAACACTACAACTACAACAACCAGTGACTGTTTTGGGCTATACCTGAATATCAAATATCTAGCAAGCATTACATGTTGCTACAAAATGTTTGTTAGCGATACAAACTAGCTATAATCCTCGAGAAGGAAACGCAATCCTGGCTGGATAACAAGGAGATTGCGCGATAACAGTCTGAGCTCCTTCATTTTATGTGAGCTTGGTATGTTGCTCTAGCGTGGATGACGTCGAGTGTGTAAATCCAGAACATTTTGTGGTCTTCATGTGAAAATTATTTTAATAACCTGATTGATACAATTGCGTCAAATCCATACTAAATAAGTCTATTTTTATTTTGAAACTATTTTATATCCTATTATTGGTCGTTCTAAGGTTTCGCTAGGTTAGGTTATGGAACATGAAAAGTTTTGATCACGGTCAGTTTTACGACAGTAGTACAGTATAAAGAATAATTAATTATTGAAGTAGACATTACAAAACCTCTACAAAAATATTAATAAGTAAGAAGCTTTTAAAAGCTTTTAAAATAAATTCTTGCCTTTGACAATAGATCAATTTTGTCCTGGAATCGTCTATTGAGATGTTATTGAAAGCGGTCTCCAAGCAACGGAGCTCAGACATCGATACATCCTTTGTAAGGGAACAAATACCAAGAGGAGTTAAGAGATACAAATCTAGTCTTGAAAGTTTCAAAGAAGGTATACAGGGGTTGACAAAAGATTCGACTATATATCAAGTACGGACAGCGATGTTAAAATGGAACCCTTATCGAATAAAACAAGATGTTATGACGAAATGTTTTACCGTTATTTATTGTATTATTGAACATGGGTAAAACACAAGGATATAATAAATGTAGATTTATGTTAAACAAAGAAAAACATCGGTTTTAAGAGACGGATCTTTGTACTAAAGCGACTATAGCCCTGCGGCGCTTGTTGCTCAAAAGATCTGACAGAAGATGATACTTCAATGTATCGAAGTGTCTCACATCAATATCAAACTATTCGTCTCGTTTGCCGTTTGAACTTTATATTACTTACTTTCCTGTTCCATAAGGATGTTATAATAATGTATAATAATATCCATAACCTAACTGAGGAAAGATCCAAGCGCCATAAGCCTATATTAAATGTAGATGGTCATAATGTAAACGTGCATATTTGTGCTGCGTACTATTATTAGTTTTAGTCATACAGTGCCCAGAAGCCAACAAAAACATTCGTTTTTGCAGTAGAAATGACGGATTGCACCGCAACTCACTGCAGCAGGTGTCCACTAAATATTATTTATGTTCAAACCGCAGATTGCAATCGTTCCTTTGGTAAATTGCCTTTCGCACAAAGTTTTGTGTTTCATACAGTAACTGTTGCTGTTTATTACGTCTTTGTCTGTCATGTCAGCCTGGTACTTGTGTGAACGAAACTTTTAGTTTATTTATTTTATTGGACTTGTTTTGTACGAGTATGTTGTGCGAAAATAGTTCGATATACATATAAATGTAGGTAAGGAAGAGTTTTTAAACTTAGTAAAATAGATTTTTTTACGTAAAATACAAATAAATATTAGTAAACATTTGCGGGTGCAAAACGAGTCCTAGCTTCGATACAATGATAATAAAATTATAAAGTAAAAATTACTAGTGTCATTGCTTGGATAGACAGACATTTTACATGATACAGTTGAGTATGCCATGGATCTGAATTTTAGTTTTTTTTCTGTCCAAAATGAGTTGATTGACCACAATTTAAACCTATTGATAGTGTAGGTAATTATAATATTATTCAAGGCATTAATTACCAAATAACAAATAGATTCAAATCAAAATCATTCACTAGTGCTAAGAAACTTCAAAGAACATTCATTGAAGGTACAGCGAGTGTCCCCTTAAGGACACTCAGTGATAACAGTAGAAGTGTTTGCACGCTGTTCATCTTATTGTACGGGCTTTGTCGTACCGGCTGCGGGAAACTAACTGATCCGAGCTGAAGAGATACACGCTTACAAATAAACAAACGCTTACAGTAAACCTACTGTCCTGTTTCGCGGATATTATGGATAATATTGTTTCGCTTATGTCCACTCAACACACCAGAATAATATTCATTGGATTTACTTAGTGATAATCTGTAAATGAAGGCTAAAAAATGTAAATCCATTATTGCCGGTAAAATAGTTCGTAAAATACATTATATATTTTTTTAAACAGCTGTGGGTTTTGTAACAAATAATAATAAAAATAAAATAAAACACAAATAAGACATCACTATAACACCTATGACCTGAGTAAAAAGGTACAATAAAATAAGGAGTAAGTAGGTACAATAAAATAATTACGTACATTAGTACATTGATAAAAAGCAGCCAAGTGCGAGTCGGACTCGCCCATGAAGGGTTCCGTAGTAGCAAGTAACCTAATATAAAAGTTCTTGAAGTTCGTTGTAACCTTGATCGAGGTAAATTGCGGTTTACGATTTATGACGTATTAAAAAAAACTACTTACTAGATCTCGTTCAAACCAATTTTCGTTGGAAGTTTGCATGGTAATGTACATCATACATTTTTTTTAGTTTTATCATTCTCTTATTTTAGAAGTTACAGGGGGGGCGACACACTTTTTACCACTTTGGAAGTGTCTCTCGCGCAAACTATTCAGTTTAGAAAAAAATGATACAAGAAACCTCAATATAATTTTTAAAGACCTTGGTTTGATGAAAAAAAAATTTTTTAGTTTCAGTTCTAAGTATGGGGAACCCCCAAAATTTATTGTTTTTTTTCTATTTTTGTGTAAAAATCTTAATGCGGTTCACAGAATACATCAACATACCAAGTTTCAACAGTATAGTTCCTATAGTTTCGGAAAAAAGTGGCTGTGACATACGGACGGACGGACAGACGGACAGACAGACAGACAGACAGACAGACAGACAGACATGACGAATCTAATCGAAATAAGGGTTCCGTTTTTTGCCATTGGGCTACGGAACCCTAAAAATCACATTAATCAATTATTTTGAATATGAATAGTTATAGTTGCTTCAAACAATATTTGCTCTGGAAAAGAAAACGGAATTTTTCTAGTTTTACAAATGAATTTCTCGTTTAAGATGAAAAATCTGTAGAACGCCGTTGCTTGCTTTTGTACCGCCCGATCTACGTAATTTCTATATCTATCTGTTTGTTGTTTACTTAAATGAAAACGTCTGCCCCATTTCCGCATCAGACACCCTTCCCGTCTGTTTTGTGCCTAAAGCATTTACGATCATTATTAACGTTCATGAACCTTTTGTGAGTGAGTTTAGTTCTTGCTTTTCTAAATAGACTGGATGAAAAATTTTATAATTACCAGAAAATTACAAATGAAACATATTTTGAGAGATGCCTTAATCATGGACGTGCATCATAAGTGAACGAATTGTGATTAATAAATAACTATAGGTATTAAAAAACGTGACTGCATAAAAAAACATTTAATTACACTATATCAAAACGATTGAAACCAATTTATTTTTCCTAATTAAACTTAAACATATAACTTCTATATATTTTTGTAATCCCCCTTTTAATTTTCTTAATTTGATACCTTACACACAAATGTGTAACGAAAGTATAAACAACTAAGTAAATAAATTATTTAGTTGTTTATTTTTTCTATTACAACTTTTTCATTCGTGGATTAAAAAATGTTTTTCATTCAAATAAACTTTTTCAATTTCAATATAAACCAAACCTTTTAATATGTGTCTTAAAGCCGGATTTACATTTTACATATATTTCTTAAATTGTCACAAAGTAATCACCACTGTGTGTGTGTGTGTGTGTGTGTGCATTGTAATTGACAACAAGTGTTGAATATAAACGGTGTGTGAACTAGCTCGTCCATTTGTCGTCAGACACTGCGAGGGAGCCAAGATCTCATCTGAAGTGCGCAATCATCTCTCAAAGAGCTAAGTGGCAAACTTTGTGAATGCACGCCAAAGAATTCTTTTATCGCAGCAATTTACAGTTGAGTTTCAAAGTGCGGTAATTTGCTAAGTTAGTAAGTGTAGATAACGTTTTTGAAGGGTCACTGGGTTTTTTGATTTTTAACCGTACGTATTGTTTTTTTCAGTATTTCTAAGGCAAAAATTAATCCATTTATCCTGTGCGTTAACGGTAGCATTAAAGTTATTGGAAATAAAATTAAGAAGAAAAATTATAACACACTATCCGTGTGTAGGTAACTAAGGAATTAATAATCTTAATCGTAACGGAGTTAGTTTCTCTGGATAAGTCTTAAAATTTGTCATGGTCTCAACTTCATAAGTGACATGGTAGTGGATTGATAAAAATTACGCTACGCCTTCGTTGATGCTTTTGGGTTATAACAAATGAAATAGCCAATTGACCAACCTAAGCTTTACAGATCTAATCTAATGTGCCTAGAAAAAAATATCCTATAACAATGACTATGAAATAATATCAAAAGGAGGAGCCATAACATATTCAACCACTTATGGTCACCTCATAATTGAATCCTGTATTTTTTATTTTTTCAATATACAAATTAATCTCCTGAACATTAAAAGTGATAATTAAAAAGAACGTCGTTTAAAGAAAATTTACACAAACACCTTAAAGAGAAACGTGGAAACTTCAGACGCGCACTAATTTCGAATTTTGTCAAAACGTCGCAATAAAAGTACAGTCGGCAAAACAGGGCAAGTACAGTCAACGTAGCCATAAAGACTGCGATAGCGTAATGACGAGACCTCGTGAACCGTTGACTGCTTTGGGCCATGAAAAACGCTGTAAGCTCGCTAATACCAGTTTTAAATGATAAGCTTGAAATCGCTCATCAGATTGATTGAGGAGTGGATACCGATGAGTCCGAATATCCCAAAGCCTCTCCAGAATAATATACTCGAACATATGGCTCTTTCTTCGTTTCTCTTATTTATAATAAGACAATCTAAAAGTGCTCGTACTATTTTAACTTTACTTGTCCAGAACGTACCAAAAGAAACTGTGTTACACAGGTGAAAGGAAAAACGAATTAATGTTATTTAATGTAGTATATGAATAAATAACTATCAAAGCCTAAGTATATGTCAATACTTAAAAAACACTAATTATTATTTCTAAATCTTAATATATATAAATTACGTGTCACGTTGTTTGTCCGCGATGGACTCCTAAACTACTTAACCGATTTCAATCAAATTTGCACACCGTGTGCAGTTTGATCCAACTTGAAAGATAGGATAGCTTACATCTCAATTTATAGTCGCAATATTATTTTATAGCAATTTTTTTTTTGACAGAACGAACTCTGTTCAGGCAGCTAGTAAAATATATTTATCTACATTTTGTAATAATTTTAAAACTAAACTTCAATTGTAATCCTAGCAATCTTGTATTCACACATGGTTCTACACAGTAAAAGTTAACTGCAATATAAAACTACACCCAAAGATCTATGTGGCTTCCACTACTAGTTTCGTGGCTCCACGACGAAGTTTTCTAATTTATTCATAACACGAAACCCTCCCTTGTAAAGTTG
Source organism: Thymelicus sylvestris (assembly GCA_911387775.1). Lineage (NCBI taxonomy): Eukaryota > Metazoa > Arthropoda > Insecta > Lepidoptera > Hesperiidae > Thymelicus > Thymelicus sylvestris. The sequence continues at coordinate 13,825,984 of OU426905.1, read as the reverse complement.
GTAGGAGTTCCGTTAACAATACGGATGAGCGTTTCAAAGAAAAATAATTTGTACTCAACGGAAAACGTAAAACAGTCGAGATTGAGTGTTTCGAGATGTTTTATGGTAATGAGTTCGGATTGAATGAGCTGATGGTAACGAAGTTACAACGATGATGTGATTTACAAGTGAATTGTGTACTCGGTCATACGCTTCTTTATAACGTGAGTGGATTATTGAGTTGAATCGGACTACGTAAGAAGTTTCTTTTTGAAACGATGTGAAGATATTTTCAAGTGGCGTTGAAGTATGAGCAATGGAAAATATAAATGTCACGTATGTGAACAGCTTTGGTAACCTTGTGGCTCTTGGGTTGTCTAGTCTATACATATCTAATTTAGAAATTGTGTATTTAAAGTGAGTACTACTAGCTACTCTGATAATTCTTTAGGAAACATGCCTGAGATTTTTTCATGAAGTTCTTGAAGATGCTTGAAGTCTGCTAATCTCCTTGTCTAAAGTTATAAACTTTCCACAATAAGAGAGCCCAGAAAAAAAATTGTAAATTTTTCAGGTATAACATTATTGAACACTAAATAGAAATAGAAATTATTTATTTCACCAGTCCTCACAACAAAATTATTTTAGTAAAAATTAAATAAAAACACACTCATAACAGTTATAAGTTTTTCCTATTCTGCTGCGTAGTTCAAGTCAATTGACACCAACATACAGTTAAATTTTAAACCAAAATTAACTTACTAATTCTAATTTTAATTCCCCGTCATACTCAAATCTCCAAGGTTAAACAACGTAGGAAACGTCTGCGGTACCGAACCTCGATCTTTCAGTTCCAGGTTTGCTCCCAACAAGCCACAGGATCTTTAACAGCAAGAAAACAATATTTAATTTCGACGTCCCAATACACCGCACCGCGGGACGCCAAGTTATTAAACACAGAGCGAAACCAACGAATAACTTAGAATATTTACAACGAAAACTTTTGTCTTGTAATTATTCCGCCGAATCAGCATTTTGTTTGGAATTCTTGAGCATTGAATTAACAGAACATTCTTGGCGAGTCAAGATACGACATAACATATATATGTATTTTATATCGTTACGGGGTCTAAGTTTCAATATATGATCCATAGATTTAGGGAGCAATTATTGGTCACCCCAAAAGTTTGTTCTAACTCGTCACGCGCCAAGGATGTAATAAGAAATTTTAAAATATGATTAAAATATGATCCATATTGTATCAAGTGGTATTGTAATTCACACGTAGTTTGCAGTCAAAGAAATACAAACTTAATTTAATTGAAACCTGCACTTGCAAAAACCTAAAAACCGATGTATTGGTGGTAAATGACTATCATTAACCATTACGTTGCTTAACTGCTTCGCTGCTACATAATATAATTATAATTAAAATAAAAATCCCTAATAGTTTCATTTCACCAAACATAGCTCATAACATCTGCATCACGTCAGCGTCAATACAAATAAAACCGCATTAAAATAGGTCCATTCGTTTAGGAGCTACGATGCTACAAACAGACACATATAGGTACATACACTCAAAGCGACGTCAATCTTATCACACTCCTCTTCCTGCGCCGGATGTTAAAAATTATTTGATACAAAATCAGGAAGGCTATTCAGGTTTGTAACTTGACAGCGGAGTTTCAAAATTGACGTTCGAGTTCTAGGATCACTTCACTTCGCAAGTGCGTACCTACTAGATGATTAGATAATGACATGTCAATACGATGCAAGTTCGCTTTTGTTTTGTAACTTGACAGCGGAATACACGATGAGTTTCTAAATTGAAGTAAGAGTTCGGGACTCCCTTCACCTCGCAAGTGCGTGCCAGATGATTAGAGAATCACATATCAAGATCTCGGACTCGAACTTCAATTTTGAAACTCATCGCGGATTCCGCTGTCAAGTTACAAAAGTGAATAGCCTTGCTGTACTTTACATTATCTGTCACCGATGTAACATTTAAATATGAGTCAAAATACAAGTTTCGCTTTCTATTTCCGTATCAATTTAAAAATATTTTTCGTTGTAAGTAAAGAGTATAGCATAGAGTATCAGAATAAAAGTTGGAAATATTTCCAATAAAGAGGCAACCTTCATACTCCAATGGCTTTAAATAATGAGGTCGGGATTTGCCGTGGAAAGCAAGATGATTGATGCATTCCAATACAAATACCATCCAAATCCAGGTCGTCACTTGCATGTAACATTAATGTTACAATTAAATCAATCAGTTTTCTATAGTAATGTTATAAAGAGGAAAGATTTGATTGTTTGTTTGCATTGAATACGCTCCGAAACTACTGAACCGATTTGAAAAATTCTTTCACTGTTGGGAAGCTACACTATCCCCGTGACATAGTAGCCCAGTGCCGCTAGCTCTAAAAGTAGTCGTTTCATTGCATTTTCTGAGAACATTTACCATAGTAGTGTATAGGTTTTTATATACCATTAGAAAGTAGAGATTCCAACGAACAAGAAAACTACCGACTTTAAAAAAAAATCAGATATTTTGACGTGAGATTTTTCGACTGAAAATAAGGTTGTTTTTTTGATTTAAGGTCAAAATAAGGTGGAAAAAAATATTTTTTTGAATCAAAAAAATTACAGTATGTTAAGGACATACAAAGGTAAGTTTTCACCAAATTTCGTGAAAAAAAAATATTTTTTGTAAAAGATAAAAATAAAAAACCAAAAACGTGGTTTTTTGAATTTTTCACATAAATTTTGAGGTTATGTAAAAAAGTGTAAATACAAAAGTTGTAGATCTTTTTATTACCTACAACTTTGCCATTCAACTTTTTTCAATAGGACTTGTAGTTTTTCCGGAAATCGAGATAAACCATTTTTTTCCCTTAAACCCCCCCTCCCCCCCCCTTCCCGACCTCAGATCGCCCGTAATTTATTTTTCCTATAATCTTCGTTATATTCTCTTCCTTTTGCAATAGGTTTCATTCTACTATAATTTTTTTTCGTTTCAAAAATTATCAGCACTGGACTATAGGCTATACTATATTTTGAAAAAAAATAGGGATCGTTAATAAAACTCCAATAATGTAACCCAAAGTGTAAAAAATAAGAAAACCGAAGCAAAGCGACGCGCGACGGCGGTTACTCGTATTTAATAAGATGAAAGAATTTAATTTCGGTAATATGACGTGTTTGTGAGGCTGTATAAATGTTAGTTATTCGTTCACACAAAAACTACTGAACGGATTTTGATGAAATTTAGCACACAGGTAGACAATAATAGGCCAACTTAGACAAACACATGGAGGAGTTTGATAATGTAAGAAAAGAATTTGGACAAAAACCTGTAGGTTCTTCCTTGAAACACGTCTTACTCACATGAATATCATGAAAATATTTTTCACGTAAAAGTATTACTCCATTATTAATTTCCCGCATTTCGTAGCTTGACTCCTGACGTAAAGTGTCAAACGCAATATTATTATTCTCGCCAGACTACATAAATTCAATTTAAGGCGAGAATCTTTCTGAAATATTCTCCTTCATTTATGTACTGAATTCCTGAGACATTCGGCATCAGCCATGAAATCTGTGACATCTATAAATGTCTGCAACCGACAATCGACAACTCGATTTTATAGCTAAGCGAAATACATATATCAATCATTTCCATTGGCAGTAAGTATTTTTATGTAAACCTCCAACCAACGTCAAAAACTCTCCCATAATAAAAGGAGCATTGCATAGAAAGGGCTTAAAAGATTCCCTTCGGAGCATAATGTACAAAACGCAAAATGAACACAAGTCGCAAAATGTACAATTCGCAAAATGTACAAAACGCAAAATGTACAAAACACAAAATGTACACAACTCGCAAAATGTACAAATCGCAAAATGTGCAAGAAAGCCCACGTTTACATCAATCACATAAATGTTAGCGTGCTTTCTATTATTACGGTGTAAAGTACACTTGAGGCTATTATTTTGTACTATTGTGAATATAAGTATGGTATTGACTAAAATATACTACTATCATCAGTCGCCACTTGGTGGCGCTAGTGAGCATATTGACGACATTGATGTCGACGTTAGAGCATAGAACTGAGGAATCGGGACATTCGCCATTCGACAGTCGACCTGGACGGTCGCATGCAAACCCGAGGAAAATGCTATTTCTCTGTTGAAATCTGTGATTTTAGTGATAACTTATTTTGTGATAAATGTAATGGAAAGAGTAATTAAAATAATTGTGAAATATCATCGTTTTATTGGGCTGAGCCTATAGTTCAGAAGCAGGGATGGACAGATAGAAAAATCTCTCGCCACGCCCCGAAGAGGTAAAAACGTGAGTAATTTATTTTCTTCCTGATGACACGTGCTGAATTTAGGAAAATGAAGTATTAAGTGATCATTTTTTTTAATGTCTAGCCACGCCACAAAGAGTGGAGGTGAAATAAAAACGTGAGCAATTTTTTTTTTCCTTTTTCTGATGACACGTGTAGAAGTTAGAAAAACTAAGAACTAAAATGATTTTTTTTTAAATTTCCGCTTGCTCTTCAATATTTTTGTCTGTCCGATATCGGATGCGAGTTGAAAGACTAAAGATTTTATTGTGTGCAGTTGATAATATATATAAATAGAAAAAGGATAAACTAAATGAATAGTGTACTAAAAATGCTTTATGTATGTGGCGACCATTGCATAGTTATTATTGAGCAGCTAAGTTATGTATATGGACGTTGCGCACGGACCCCGCGTGTTCAGATGGAACATTGGTTAAAAAGTAATCGTTCCGTATCCAAGTGATCCGTTAATATTACACCTAGTAATTGTTGATTTTGTAATCATTATAGGAGTGTCTTTTGAATCTACACCGTATTTTCGTTATAACGAAGGCCTGATCTCCTCGCCCGCCTATCAACGTAAATTATGGATACTTCGCGAGAATGCGATGAACCTTTTGTTTTATAAAAATGAAGGAAAGAAAAATAATAAAACTTCCAGGTTATTAAGTAATCTTTATTAGCTAGAACTGATATTAATTGCTTACCTCTTAGACCTACTGAATCAATACATAAAATTGAATGATAAACGACCTGTGAAACTTGCATTTGAATCCGAAATATTGCCCCACTATGACGTGCATCCTTTATAGAGTATGTATTAAGTTTCCTTCACTCCACGGCCAATAACGCGCTTGAGCTCCCTCCATGTCCCGCGAAGACACCAATTATCAACCTAATAGTTGAATGGGTACTGTAATGCAATGTAAGAATTTTGGAAGCCAAAATTTAAATAAAGCACCAGGATATATTTCTTACAGGATTTTTTTAATTACTTGAGTATTAGCTAAAGAGGTCACCCAATACAATAGTATGTGTATGGTAGTTTCAACTTGATGATACTCTGAAGAGATGGACGTGATGGTATATTACGAGATGGACAATAGAATTATTCTGCCTTTATTGAGTCTCTTCGACTTTGAGATCGTTTTGCTTTATTTTGTTGAGCTAAATTTAACTAAGTGGTGGGTTAACTTTATCTATATACTGGCTGCCCGGACGGACTCCGTTCTGTTAAAGGTTTTTTTTAATTATTTTGAGATGTAAGCTGTCCTATCTTTCAGGTTGGATCGAACTGCACACGATGTGCAAATTTGATTGAGTCCGTCGCGGACGGACGACGTGACACGTGGTTTATATATATTAAGATTATATAAACCGCAAAAAAATGCTTGTACGGATGTCTTCTATATATTTTGAAACCATTCAACTGATCATTCTAACCTCAAACTGGTTTCATTTGAAACGCAATAATGCGATGATGGTTTGAGATGAAACCATTAAAATGATTATTAAGCATTTTAAAGACACATTTTCGATTTCCGACTTTTTCTATATATAATCTTTAGCCTAGTGGAACACGCCGGGTATCCGCTAGTTTCTCATAAAACGATTGTCAAATATGAAATCGCAACATACCAACAAATATAGCAAATCTAAAGATGAACTTGCGGGTAGTTACACGAAAATCTTTTGCTGTCATCAAAGAACCTTTCCGAATTGTTAGTGGATAAGAAAGAAAAATTACATGCATTAAGTGTATCAGTGATACCTACATGGATAAATGATTTTGAATTTAATTTTTGAATTTCCATGCTACTCCGTAATGGATCTTTTAGAGTCATGATATTATGCACAATAGACGAGCTCGATTTTATTTAATATAATGATATCTTATATAAAAATCTAATAGAAATCTCGTGTCACGGAGTTTGTGGTGTGTTCGCAGTATACGGTCACGATACCCAAGCGCTTGTGCCGCATTTCAGATCAATTGGACATTGGGACGTAAGTCAAGTTAACCTTAACTTACAGGATTTGATTAGACATCGGATTGTTGAAAGTGTTGAAACGAAATAAAAGCTTGTTATAGAAATAACAGGTTGTTGAGGTAAGACATGTAGTACTATTATCTATTCTGTGGTAATACATTTCTTTTTGTTTTTTTTGTTAGCAAGTAGGTAGGTGAGTCGTTTAGATCATGTTCTACTCGTATCTAACAAATTACAGCAAGTAAGAGGATTATTATTTGAGATGGTTTCATGTGATATCTACATATGTGATTTAAGTAACTATTGCTATTGTCAGTTATCATAAGGCACATTACCGTAAAGGTAGGTACATTGCAGAATAAGATACAATGAATGCACACTTAAATGACTACCGCACTCGATTAATTCGGTTATTATAATGGCCTCTGTGCGTTGCACACCAAATACGAGCTTGGATGGCTCCTCTGAAATATTTTGGTGATTCCCGTTTGATGTTACAAGTATTGTTTATATGACGTTTAGTTATGGCGATGCCGCTATGTTTATCGTGCTCACTCTACAGCGGCGGTACAATACGTATAATTGACAACCTAACGGATTCAAACAACTGGAAAGCGATAGTGACTGAGATTAACTAAACCATGTATTATGATTACAGATTTCTTTGTGACAAGAGATTGCCGGACTACGGTCGGGATTCTACGGCAATTGATTTAATCATGCAGCCTAATCACACAAGAGATGTACACTAAGTGCGTGCATTGATCTTCCAAGGAGTTACAAGGTAATGTAAAGACATTAGTGATATTTTATAATGCTACACACTCATAGCCCCATAGTAGTATGTGTAATGTGTGTAATAAGTACCTTGGACGGACTGAGACCAGCAATGTTAACTTATTTATATGTACGCTTCACTGAAATTAAACCTAGGACGTCTGGCACGACAGGCGGTGGACCGCAGAAAAAAATACGTCTTGTAAAAAAAAATATAGACATGACATGAATTTCATCTCCGTACTCTATCGAACCGACTCCAATGAAATTTTGTGAATGTATATGGTTAGTTCTAGGTGAAGAGTTGCATTGACCCGACAGATGGCATTTAACAGTAAGAGCGATTCCAGAGCATCGGGCAAACTGTTAGAGACATAGAAATTGAGTTTAAACATTGCGAATTATTGTCCAATGTGATAGGATATGGATCTATATGTGTGATGTGACAAGTTTTTCTGCTATGAAACTTTGAGGTATCAAACAGGCTTCAAAGCCAATGTGAATAGAATGGAAATACGCAACGCAACATCCGTTAATAATATTAACATACCCGTTAATAATATTAATGTATGTATATCAACGAATTATTTACATAGATTTATTTGATGACCATAATTATTTAGTGACTTGCAGTCGAAGAGGGAATTCATCATATAGAAATATCCATGTCTTCATAATATGGTATTATATGTCATAATATCATATTGATATCCTTCTCCCTTAGAATGCGATTATAAAACCTGGTAAACTAAAATTATTAAACTACTTATCGAGCAATTACTGTCCCGGTGGACGGTACAGACAGGTAGTACAGATTTTCTTACAGGAGTGGAGGGTTATTTTTCCCTATAATGAAGCGATTATTCAAAGGAGTGATGAATACATATTGGCACGAACCATTTTATTAGATTGATTTGATGTATTGGAGTTAGTTTTTCGAGCATTGAAAGTAATGGAATTTTAAGATTTTATTTATTGATTGATATTATTATGCAAACAAGAGTACGTACCACCGTACTAGAAACATTTTATCTGAAGAATAGATTTATTTTGTTACATGAGCGGCCACTTATTCTAGGAATATATAGGAATATACTATTGATTTTTAGTTGCTTTATTTCTGACGTTGCTGGAGACTAGACTGACAGAATTAGGGCTGCCACCTTTTTTTTGAAGTTAAAATAATATTTTGTTTTCAAAACATTGAAAAAATGTAGTAGGTACTATTGGGAAATTGAAAAAAATAGTACACATTTATTCTTAGTGCTTATTTGTTTTTCCGTGTGTATTTGACTAATAAAGTCTTAGCTTGGGTTAACAAAATCTTATTAATTTTAAAATAATACATAGTAAATAATGCACAAGAACGGTCAATTTGAAGTTGACGTTTACTTGCCGTGACGTGTGAGCAACGAACGACGTGAATGCGTTCCGTTCTGAAATTCCCAATGCTGCGTTGCGGGTGCGTTCCAGTCACAGTAAAAAAAAAAAGAGCTCGACAACTGAATTACCGATGAAAATATAGTATTATTCGTATTATATTATTTTTCTATAAACGAGTATAGTACAATTGACTGAAATATAGCATGATACTATATAATATAGTAAGGTTGGCAACCCTAGACAGAATATAGTTTAACACTTACACCTTTTTAATGATAAACATATACCCTGATTCCTAAATAATGACGTGACGATATTATATCATGGAGTCATTATGACTTATGTCTATTTGCGTCGGTGTATGAATTTGCACTTATACAGTATTTATAAGTTTCAGATTGATTGATGACATCAGCTTCGGGGGGTACAGAGACAACACTGATGAAAACCACGATTCTGATGAAATTAGATGAAAAACGATGAAGCACCTGAAGACCCACCGACACCTGAAATCTCTGGTAAAGAACATGGAGTAAGTGAATTCAGTCGAGTCGAATTGAATCAACTTGAATCGATGAAACACTTGAAGACCCACCGGCACCAGAAAGCTCTGGTAAAGAACATGCAAGAACTGAATTGAATCGAGTTGAATTGAATCGACTTGAATCAAATCGAGATTGATCGAATCGAATTGAATTGAGTCGAGCTGAATCGAATCGAATTAAATCGAATCGAGTTGAATCGAATCGAATTGAATTGAATCGAATTGAATTGAATCGAGTTGAATCGAATTGAGTTGAATCGAATTGAATAGAATCGAGTTGAATCGAATTGAATAGAATCGAGTTGAATCGAATCGGACTGGTTCGAATCGAGTTGAATCGAATCAAACTGGATCGAATCGAGTTGGATCGAAGCTAATTGAAATTAAGCTTATTGAAATGAAGCTAATCAAAATGAAGTAAATTGAAATGCATTGAGTGAATTGCATTAATTGAAATGGATAGAAATGAATAAGATAATTTGAAATAAAATTATGAGGCAACGAAATGAGACAAGATTCGAGTTGAATCGAATTGAATAGAATCGAGTTGAATCGAATTGAATAGAATCGAGTTGAATCGAATCGGACTGGTTCGAATCGAGTTGAATCGAATCAAACTGGATCGAATCGAGTTGGATCGAAGCTAATTGAAATTAAGCTTATTGAAATGAAGCTAATCAAAATGAAGTAAATTGAAATGCATTGAGTGAATTGCATTAATTGAAATGGATAGAAATGAATAAGATAATTTGAAATAAAATTATGAGGCAACGAAATGAGACAAGACGATATAAGACAAGACGATATGAGACAAGACGATATGAGACAAGACGATATGAGACAAGACGATATGAGACAAGACGATAAGAGACAAGACGATAAGAGACAAGACGATAAGAGACAAGACGATAAGAGACAAGACGATATGAGACACGACGATATGAGACAAGACGATATGAGACACGACGATATGAGACACGACGATATGAGACAAGACGATATGAGACAAGACGATATGAGACAAGACGATATGAGACAAGACGATATGAGACAAGACGATATGAGACAAGACGATATGAGACAAGACGATATGAGACAAGACGATATGAGACAAGACGATAGGAGACAAGACGATAGGAGACAAGACGATAGGAGACTAGACGGTTCGACTAATACTATTCAGGACCATATGAAACAGACAATATTTGATGAAACGATACATTTTTGCCACCACCGGAGAGCTAGAGCAACGGTGAGAAAATTGAGATACGTTTCGGCGGTGAGCTTGAGCGACGACCGATGCGTATGCGATATCACCACAATGATGATATGGTTCACTGAATTTCTCAGACGGTGAGCAAGAGCGACGTCTGAGGAGCTGCCAAAATGACAGTCCGAGCGATGAGCCTGAGCAACGGTCGGGTTTAGTGAACCACTTGAAACGTGAAAACTTGGTCGTGACGGACGGTGTGGTGAGCTTGAGCGACACTCCCCATCGCGGCCAAGTATGAATTGAGAGATGGATCTGATCAGAGAAGAGAGCCAAGTAAGGAGCATGACCGACGCATGAAGACGTCCCACGCGACAAGGTAGCTGGCGATTTGAACACGTACCGCAACCGTAAAGGTTTGATAGTAGCTCTAACAATAATAATTATTATAGACTTATTAAGCCATTTTATATTATTAGTAGTCAATTTTTTGCTTGATTGAAAGAAAAATTTAAATATTGTGTTATTTCCTATTATTCAGTTAATATGACCCTAATATTAGATCTTAGCAGAATAGTATGCAAAGTTTACTTGATAGAATACTCATTAAAAATTTTACATTTTTACTTAATGAACACGATGTAGATGATTACGATGGAAGTCATTAACTTGAAAGTATATAGTACCTATTGAACCTGAAAACTAAAATGATGACTAAAATATCAAAATATTGTATCAAATTATTGTATGATAGATGTATATTATGATATCGATCAAGATTTTTGTTATAGATTTATATCAAGTGTATGATATCAATTTGATGATATTATATTTAATAGGTTCAAAAATTTATTTGAGGAGGAGTAATTGTTTTTGTAACACTATTATTAAGATCTATTAGTTTTGATTAATAACACAGTTGTGATCAATATATTTATGAAAACTCATTTTCATATAGATACAGGCATTTTTGTAATACTATTATTAAGATCTATTAGTTTTGATTAATAACACAGTTGTGATCAATATATTTATGAAAACTCATTTTCATATAGATACAGGCATATCAACATTAGCATTTATCATAATTTCTTGGATTGTTTAAAACTTTGATGGGAGAGTACGTTTAGATGATGATTGTATAGTATTGAATGCAAAATATAATGTGTATCACGTACGAGGACGTACGAAAAGTCAGATGGCCGAGCTGTTAGCGTGCTTTCTATTATTACAGTGTAAAGTACACTTGAGGCTATTATTTTGTACTATTGTGAATATAAGTATGGTATTGACTAAAATATACTACTATCATCAGTCGCCACTTGGTGGCGCTAGTGAGCATATTGACGACATTGATGTCGACGTTAGAGCATAGAACTGAGGAATCGGGACATTCGCCATTCGACAGTCGACCTGGACGGTCGCATGCAAACCCGAGGAAAATGCTATTTCTCTGTTGAAATCTGTGATTTTAGTGATAACTTATTTTGTGATAAATGTAATGGAAAGAGTAATTAAAATAATTGTGAAATGTCATCGTTTTATTGGGCTGAGCCTATATAAATGACACAAAATATTGATCTGAATTTTTTCAATAGAAATACAAACTAGGGATAAAATAATTCTTATTAGGTGCAGCGCAGACGTCACACAGTCCGTGACGCTCTTTTAAGACTGTGAAAATAGAACCTTTGCAATTATATGCAGTAACGCATACGACGCGCAATAAGAGCGGCACACACAAATTACGTGTAATTCGGGCAGACCGCGCCGCCCCGCGTCGCGCAGCTCCGCACAAGTGGTGTGCGAAAGAAATACAACGTTTGCTTCAACACGCGCTAACGCAGACGTCGCACACTTCAGTCTGCAATCTGCATTCGTTAGTGGTGGGCGTAACGTATGCGATATTAGCATGGCGGCAGAGATCGATTGAAATACAAAACAGACCAGCACTTTCTCATTGTTTCCGAATGAGTCAAAGCTGGTCTTAAAATAGATAACAGTTCATTAAATGTTGTAACAGATATTTTATAGAATTTGAAAAATTTATCCGGATATTGTTTCAGAATTAAATGTTTAATATGGAACTGTCCTTTCAGTAATCTCTCCGAAAGTATAGAATGTACCCAAAATTCTCTATTTCTTCTTTTTTTCTGTACTTCAAGTACAAAATAATGCATCGCGATCTCTGCGTGATTTCCATAGCGTGTACGTCACTACAGTTCTGCCGACAGAGTGATCGAAGGTGTGCGTCGTGTGCTTTGAGTCTGCGAAAAATCCGAGATAGACTGTTGGCGCGCCATGTAGTCATTTGTGCGCCCGCAGTCTCGATCGCTCAAGAAGAGTGTCGTCTGCGCTGCACCTTAATCACATTTTACTTACAACACAGTTGGTTCTATACTGGTTAATCGAAATATCATTAAATATGTATACCTACTTAAAAAAGATTTATCTCTGCATTGAAGGTAAAATTTCTTTGAAAACTTCACACCTTCACAAATGGATTCCTTGACTGAAGACATCAAAAACTAGGATCCAGGGAAAATCATTGATTTGTCATGATTGATAAACTCGGAAACGGTCACTATTACTAGTGAGTAATAGTGGTCAGTAGTGACTGACCAGCGCGTTCTAGAAATTTGATTAAGTATCTATAAAAGAATAACTAAGGCCTAAGTAAGTTCGATACCTACTTATTTTTACGCCAAAATCAACATCCTCTTTCCGTCCATTCATATTCCGTGACAGTCATCCAACTAATTCCCCTCAACAATATTGTTTAAAATTGATAATTAATGATCATTAATGATGAAATGATAGCTTCAACTCAATTCTCATTATCCATATATTTACACTGTGAAGCCTCTGCAGGTTAACCGAACCGTGAAGCGAGTGACGGAATAATTATGTCATATTTTTCCTGTAAGATTCCTTTCAAGACGTAACCATTTCCTTAAAATAAAGGGCTAAATTCACATAGAGATGAGAGTGAAATATTGTTATAAAAAGCACGAAGGGAGGGCAACATTACCGCCTGCCGCGGTTGAGTAGAGTCACCACGGTTTGTGTTTGAAATGGGATGAGTCATGATGTAGATAATAATAAATATTGTGTGTTACAAAGAACTGTACATGGAAAATTATATTAAAATTTCATTGAACTCAGCTATTCAGTTTCAATGTAATAAAAAAACAGAAAGGATTTAAATTAAAAAAAAAAAAAACAATTTAATGACATAAAAAATAGTAACAGAAACCATAGACCACCTCCTACGAGATCATAATATTATTAATACATTTCGAAATTAAATAATGTGGAACATATTTTTTTATAAAAATAAAATGAAGCAAATTAATGAGCAAAAAAATTAGCAATTATATTCATAAAAGTATAATCGATTATAAAATTGAGAACACGAGAATGAAGCTATTTATAATTTCAAGTTTTTTTTAAAAAAAACACTTTGACTATGTAATATTTTCTTGAAAGTTAACCTTTAGCTGGCGACATGGAGTCATACAGGCGTCGCGCGTTTTGCAAATTCTTGAAATTGAAGACTACTGGATTGATAAGTGGGAAATAGGAAATATCGCTGGTCCGACAAACGTGTGTCTACTGCACGCAGTCGAAATGTGACTCGCCCTCAATTTCCGCGTGCTTCCCGCCCATCCTTATGTTTGAAAAGCATTTAAAAAGCCAAGAAACAAATAATTCCTTTCTTTCTTTTGTTTAATTTTTATTTTCTTTTTATTCTTTAAGTTTTCCTTCAGTGTAGTGAAGTGTATTTGCAATAAAGATTGACACTTTATCATCTGTACACAAATAAACATTTTATCTTAAACATATTTTCCGGATGAATTTACCTCGTGATAAAAGAGCTAAGTTTTTATTCGCATCTCGTTCATCAGCGTCTTTAAAACTGCGATATAGTAATTAGCCTGTTAATTAGGTCACAAAGTTTTTTAGTTCGTTAGTTCTCTCAATTAGTGTTACAACAGCATAGACGTCCTACTTTGACTACGTCGCGTCGTGTCGGTTCATGACTGTATAGTCTGTCTTTGATAATCGTAAAAGCAGAGCTTTGTAGTACAAGTCAGGAGTGCTAAAAAACTTACAAGTTGCTAATTTTTATTCATAATTCTTTTTATATAATCTTCCCTGAGTTTTTATTTTTAATGTAGTTTTAATTCAGTTTAAACCCTGACACTGTTGTACTTGAAAAAGCTTAATGTAAAAAGTATTTTAAGCTCAATTATGTTGTGTATGGAAACTATAATTTTATTCATGCAGTAAAATGAGGCCACAAAGTTTGTAAACGAATTAAAATTGCATTAAAATATTTTATATTTACGAAATTGTACTCTGTATATTACTCGCAATTGTAGCCATAGTAGCGTAGGGGTAAAAAATTACAAAATTATAGTTGAATTTCACATATGTCCTCGAATAATTTTACTATGGTAGATAAACTCAGTAGTAACTGGCTAATTATGCGACCTGTTTAAGTAAAGTTAGTGATTTATCCAGTAAAGTCCAATCTTATGCGATTCCTGCGTTCTTTAACAAACTGTTGTACTTGAAAAAGCTTAATGTAAAAAGTATTTTAAGCTCAATTATGTTGTGTATGGAAACTATAATTTTATTCATGCAGTAAAATGAGGCCACAAAGTTTGTAAACGAATTAAAATTGCATTAAAATATTTTATATTTACGAAATTGTACTCTGTATATTACTCGCAATTGTAGCCATAGTAGCGTAGGGGTAAAAAATTACAAAATTATAGTTGAATTTCACATATGTCCTCGAATAATTTTACTATGGTAGATAAACTCAGTAGTAACTGGCTAATTATGCGACCTGTTTAAGTAAAGTTAGTGATTTATCCAGTAAAGTCCAATCTTATGCGATTCCTGCGTTCTTTAACAAACTTATATAAAAAATAATTTATCAAAAACACAGTTTGACCAGCAACTGGCCACCCTTTTGTATTCCTCTGATTTATCGTAGTAACAGAAAATCTTTTTGATAAATAGAAAGGGCATGTACTGGATAAAATTGAAAAATAAATTCTTATTTTGTCGAACGAAATATTTACACAGTGGCCAGATATTAAACGCAGCCCATTTCACCCTATTTAGAAGACATTATTATTTCATTGTACAATCTAAAGTGCCTGACAACATCGCAGTCCTATTTTAATTTGTCATCTGACATCAAACAGTTCACAACATCACAAATTACCAAGTAATTCTAAACTTGGAATGAACTTTTCCAAATGAGAGACAAGATTACATTCATTCAGAAACAGAAGTATGAGACATATCAGATGGCTTTCAGATACTCCTCAGACCCGTTTATGAGTTATTAAGCACACGCTTAGAACTGTCAAAACTTGGGCCAACATAATATGTTTCGGAGATAAGGAACTTAGCCAAGAACACAAAACTAAAATGGGAACACACGAAAATAATATGTCGTGATGGGATTTAGTGAGATTATTGCGCCCATCAGCATGATCATACTACAGAGAAAAGGTCAATCGGATGAAAGTAAGAAAATATTTATTTATAGTAACCTTTTATCGATTCGGGTAGTGTGATTTACGTTCACATACAGCTGTCTTAACTAAACAATGATACTCATTCTATTAAGCGTTTCATAATATTCACTTGACACTTAATTTTTTCATGGACATAGCCGTGAAACGAGCTGATTAGCAACACCATAAGCATCACTAATGTGTTGCTGGCCAAGAAAGAGAGAAGAAAAAGAAATAAAGAACTGGCTCTCAGCTCCCAGCCGGAACACGACTAGTAGTTAAGAAGATAGAAGAATAGGTAAGAAATAAAGAAATAATAATAATGGTATTAATGCACTATTGAAATCAATATTACCAATATATCTAATCCCTACGAGAGGCCCTATCACCAGCGGGCTGGATTATTCGCCTCTTACGACACCCATCCGGCTTGGTATTGGGGTTAGTATTCTAATAAAATAAATACGGCGAAAATTATTTCATAAATGAATACCGTTATATTGCGCAAACCTGTTAACATAACCTTCAATTTGACTTATAAAATAAATTTCTGTAGCATAACTGCTCAGTTATTTTCCGTCTCCGGAAGACATACCACTGTGAGTAAAACTAAACATAATTAAAATGTGTGCAATTCACACGTGGTAGAAGTGAAACCTTCAAAATTTTTGTTTTCAAGATAATGAGACGAATGTAAAATTTCGGGAAGATGATAAATGTAGGTTTCTCTACTCCGCTCCGCTCCGCTCCGCTCCGCCCCACTCCGCTCCACTCCCCTACCCTCACTCCTCTACCCTACCCCCGTACAATGCTTCCTATCTCACTTTAGAATTAATGTGTTTGTCTCTTTTTACTGGACAGTTTCGTTTCATAAAATTTCAAGTCACCCCCGTACTAAAGAACTTTTCACTTCAATAATATGACAGTATTCCCTAATATTCTAGGAACTTTATGTCTTGCCCGAACTTTAAAAGCGAGTTGCTTTCATGAGACGATTTCATTATGATTCTAAGAGGGAGACACGACAATATGAAAACAACAGATTATAATAAAATTATGATGTTACGTTCTCGGTTACAATAAATATTTATAGATATTTTTACTATTAGTTATGTCGAGAACAAGCAGCTACTCTTAAACATACCATAGATAGTTTATGAACGAGTTTATTATTAAGGTTCAATTTAATTGCAACATTGTTCATGGAGATAACCATTTCATTGTAAACACGTTGTCTATCAAAAACCCATCCAAACTTCTGATTGCTTTCAGAAGTTGGAAATTTCCGAGTTATAAATACAGTTCTCCATTTTAGATTATTTTGCACGATTTGTTCATTTAATCAACGAGGAAGACAGATTAGAATCAAATACTTTAAAAAATTCAAGGAAAAGTTTTGTAATGCTTCAATGAAATAAAATAAATGAAAACCGTCCTCTGCTTAACTATATACCAACTTTTTGAACTTACCTACTGTATTCAGCAACACAAGACTTCATTTACATCGATAACAGGTTACTGCAGAAAATTTCCATACGATCTGATTTCAAATGGCGTCATCTTTAGCCAAGCAGGGAAAACGCAACACAATAATATGTGAAAAAATGTTTGCACATTTTCAAACGAACGAAAAATATTCCACATCTACTTATACCTAGCTCTCTTTGGTTAGTCGCAAATGGCGTAATCATACGAACATCCCGAACCTAAACACCTTCAATTTCACCCTCGAGGCTCGAACCCAATTTTCGGGGCGTAAGAGCATAACCGGTCAACTGGTCATGTTACAAGAAATATGGGTAACATCATGCATTACTTCGTAATAATATTTTTACGGTCTCAAAGCTTACAAAGTTAATTTGCCGGCGGCTGAGAGCAGGCGGGGCGGGCTCAAATGCGATATAATGGCGAATTTCGCTCGCTCTCGCTTTGAGTTCGTGTAGCGTAAATTAGCGTGCAAGTGATGAATGATGAGCGGTTTTCTATATAAAAACGAAGCATGGAAATCCTTTTCATTAGCAATTCTGCTTGTACACAATAAATTGTGATATTTGTATCTTACTTGTGCTAATATAAAGGACCAGACGGAGACTGAACTATTTATAAGTAGGTACTCATACAAACTCAGAGAATAAGTATACATCATCTTTTGGTATTTATTTATTTATTTAAATGAACGCCAACATAGTGAACACCAATACATTGTTAATTACGTAGCTAGCTTTTCAAGTGCCACCACAATTATAGGCGAAGACAGCTTGCACAATTAGAAGTCAACATCAACAAAGAACGTAAATAGAATTAAATATGAAATATAAATAATAAAGTAATAGGTATATAAGAAGAAATTACGCCAACCCTATACACTCATAGCTACACCCTAGGATTTCCTGTGTCATGAATGCCCTGGATAACACACAAAGACAAGAACACACACATCAAGATAGAGAACAGCAATCCAAACTTATTATTCAACTGCCTCGCGTGCTAACCACTGCACCACAAAGTTATCGCTTAAGCGTATCGTTTTGCACCAAACACCAAAGTACGGAGCGGGCCGGGAACTTCTGTAATTTATTCATAGTCGAGTAATGACACTCGATTACTTTGGCGTTAACCCTTTACAACGGTCCCGGGTTTAAAAGAGTTGATTTTTGTTATAAGGAATGACTTCATTTGGGCCTTCAGCACGAACGTTCAGCATTACTTTACATTTTATCTTCAAAGCAATCTCAAGGGAAATGCATTAAGGTACAAAATGCAATTTAGGTTTGCATAAATCACTTTCTTTTTCAAACTTTGATACATATTTGATAAAAAATTCCATTCGCTTCGTTGTTAATGTAGAAAACGGAGTTTTATTTATTGAGTCGTTGAGTGAGTTGAGTGTCTCAGAATTTTTCAATAGATGTTAAAAAGAAATATGCATATGTATTTATCAAATAGCTTGACTAGACAAACAGCTGAGAGCCTCGACATTAAAGTGCAATTTTGCAATATTAATAATAATCAAACATAGCACATTCTCGTCCAGGCCCGTTACCTCACGTGCGTATTAAAGTAAATATAAAAGAAATAACAAAAGAAAAGTAAAATAGTCCCCGAATAGTGGAACCAGGTGGCATTCGATTTTGTCATCCTCCTTACTCTGCCAAAAGTAAACGAAGCTTTGGCACATAACGAGCCTCTAATGATTCTACTTTGATGAAAGATTTATCGTGTACCTACCTCAATTGCTAGTAATTTTCGGTTAACCGACAAATGTCACGCTAGCAGCCTAACAATGATTTTTTCTTTAACTTTCCGAGTGAACTCAAAAAGGATGTGACGACAAAAAACTGTGCTCTAATTGGTAGATATTTTTATATAAAAATGGTTTCATGTTTCAACGTTGCTAAGTTCGAATATTATACGTATAAGGATTTTTTTTATGCCTTGAGCAGGCAAACGAGCAGACGGGTCACTTGATGGTAAATGGTCACCGCCGCCCATGGACATTAGTAACACCGGGTGCATCACCGATGCGTTGCCGGCCTAGAAGGAAATAATAGACCTTCTTCTTGAAGAACCCAATGTCATAGTTGGACACGTTTAGTTAGTAGTAGTGTAGTAGTTGTCACAGTTTACACGTGCAGGGAAGAAAACTACGCGAGAACCGAATTGTGGACGAATGCCAGGTATCCAGGTGGTGTTGATGGATCCTGGTAGTCCGTGATGTGCGGTGACGAAAATTAACCGCAGGGATTAAACTAAACAGTTCCTCAGAACGTTCCCCATTATACAGACCGTAGAATACACAGAGAGAGCTTACATCTCTCCTCAACTTAAGCGACTCTAGTCCGTCTGTGAGCTTGGAATCGTCGACAAGACGAATGGCTCGCCTTTGAATGCGGTTAAACGTATAAGGAATTATTTGTACATGAAAATTTTCTCTTGTTTTCAAAGACGTCCATCAACCCTACGTTTAGTTCTATAAAGCGTTTACTTAAATCGCTCCTTAGTACAGAATTTGTATGGTGATTCTTTACTAAGGAACGATTAAAGTAATCGTTAGTGACTCTGAGTTGGGGCGTTAGACTTGAAATTTGCTCAGACAATAATTAAATATATTAGATGACTGACGCTTTGATAATACGAAAAATAAAAATTCGTATAAAACGGCCAACTTTTACGTTTAATTTTAGGATCATTATTTTTGTTCGGATACTTGTAGTGTGAGCAAAGCCCTGGTTTATAAACCTCACCCTTATTTTGGACGAAATATTTATTCTTAAGCATGGTGTAAGAAAGCTACCCTAGCCTACAAAGACCTTCGATCATTGATGTTCATCATAATAAGATCCTATTTTATGTGAAAATTGGTCAATTCACAGGCGGGTCGTATAATGATATATAAGCACTACCATGAACATATCCAACAACTGGCTAAAAAGGAAGCGAAGGTCCCCTTCGATAACTATACGGGTAATATTTGCTTAATACAAGTTTAAAACTTCGAGTTATTCCGAGTTATAAAAGACTAGACTAATGGCCTGTGACCCAGTTCTGAGTAAGGTAAATTGAGTCGAAAGTTTAATAATAAAACAAATGAAAATTAAGTCAATACAAAAATAATTCTCACCTTAAAGCTTTTCTGTTATTCTTTACTTAACAGAGCATCCTTACTTTAAATTGCTCCATAAGATCCGATTCTTTGCTTCACTCGAAGAAACTTACTGCCTCATTTATACGGAGAAACTTAGAAAGCAGGGAAAGTTTAATAAGAAAAATAATAGCCATTCCTTTTATTCGCCTTACTCTCCTTCTGTCTTTATAACAATGTATTTTAAATGTTTTAACGTGTTTGACTGCTGCCGAGTCTAAGTTCTCTTATCTTTTAGTTCAACAAAGAAAGTGAGTAGTTCAGAAATTGTCTTTAATGTTTTAACGTCTATTTATAATTATGAAGTTGAGATTTCATTAGAAATATATATACCTAGTATTTGTTTGTTAATCCTTGATGGTGCCTTTGATATAATTGTCGACCATGGGTGTAGGTAGCCACTTACTACGTATGTACCATCAGACTTGACAAATCGTTTGGAGTAATGTGGTTAGCATGCCAGACCGCTGCCGCGCTGTGCCAAGGGACTTGGGTTCGAGGCGGAAATGTGAATGATGTGTTAAAGTTCTTGGTCTGGGTATGTGTTCTTGTCTTTGTGTGTTGTCCATGGTATCCACGACACAGGGAATTCTAGTGCGGGGCTATATGCAAATTATTTTAGCTATCGAATATTAGTCGAGGTAAACACTAAGCCACTTATGAGCCAATTTGTATCCATATCGACAATTATTATAAACAGAAATACATACCTAGCACTTCGGATGAAATATGGATGGTATAAATCCAAGGTTTTTTACGTAAATGGCTTGTTCCGTGAAAACGCCATTAATTTAAAACCAGTTTCGGCCAGGTGTTATAAAAATAAGTAATGTGTGAATTAAGGAAAACTTTAAAGTTTTTTATAAGGAAATAAGTTTAATTTGTTTAAAACTGAATTTTATCATCCACACTAAAGTTATAATATATGTCTTAATTTTTTTTACCTTGTCACTTGGTTAGTACGAGGTGAATTCACAGGTTCGATTCACGACAGGTGCAGGTTCCGTGGAAACTGAATATCTGCATATCCCTTTCTCTGTATTTCAAGATTGAAAATTGATCCAGTAGCTTAATTTACAGGGAACCAGTTTGCCAAGCGAGGGGTAACTGGGTTCGATTCCAGGCGGGAGAGGCATTCATGAAACAACACAGGTCACATGTCACACAAATCAACATTTTTACATTGGCAAAATTACACTAGCAAAATTACTTCATTACACCTTCATATGGTATTGAATTGTTCTGTACTCGTAACTTACGTAATTATGTGACACAAATTCCTGCTTAACCCCGAAAGCCGTGTCGAATTCGCCATTACAATTTAATTACCTAACGAGTTTTTAATGTTGTAAACAGTAGGATTACCTCGGTCTTGCGTCAACAAAACGCGTCTAATCATTTGGTGATGATATTTTAAACGACGATTTTTTTACTTTAAATGACGCTGAAGTTCAGTACTGTTAATGCTACTGTTGCTAGTTCTTTCTTTCTTTTTCTTCTTTCTTTCTTGGCCGTCAACACATCAGTGATACCTTTGGTGTTGCTGATGTCCATGGGCGACGATAGCCACTTACCATCAGGGGATCGTTAGCTCGTTTGTCGGCTATTTTCATAGAAAAGCAAAGATTCTATTTCGATTTTTGTTGTGTGGAAGTGGGAAATAGAAAAAATAGAAACAATTTTTCTGAATTAACACAGCCGATCAATGAACCGATTAAAAGCAAAAAAAAAGCAAAGCAACAACCCATAATTGTCCCACTGCTGGGCTCGGGGTCTCCTCTCACAATGTGAGGGTTAGGCCATAGTCTACCACGCTGGCCAAGTGCGGATTGGTAGACTTCACACAGCTTTGAGAACTTTTATGGAGAACTCTCCGGTATGCAGGTTTGCTCACGATGTTTTCCTTCACCGAAGCAAGTGTGTAGTAACTTCTAATCTTCTTCAACTTCTAATCTTCTAATTAGTAACTTCTAATACGCACATAATATTTGAAAATTAGTGGTGCGTGCCAGGATTTGAACTCGGGCCCCTTCGTTCGGGAGACCAACGTTCTACCGCTAGGCTATCACTGCTGATGAACCGATTAGCCCTAGATAATTAGTTCCATCGATATGTTGCAGGAAATGTAGAATTCTTTTAAAAGCCAGACCAGAGCAGTTGGGTATTTTGCTAAAAATCCCTTTCCATTCCAAAACAATAATTAAACCGAGAGATAGTTTTGTTATAATAAATAGCTTCATTCAATCAATAAACTCAGTTCTCAAAATAAGAGGTTCATCAAAGGCATAACTTTCCTTGAAATGTTACTACTGGGTCCAGTTCTGGTTTTTGCTCCTTAATAAATACTCTCCAGCAGAGTAAATTAACAAATCATTAGAGTTGCCTTAACCCATTTCCTAACTGATATATAATTTAACTACACCCCGCGCCTTTAAGTGCTCAGACCTACGCAAGTCAAGCTTCTGTGTAGAGTGACCATGGTACTGTTTATAAAATAAAACGTTAATAATATTAACAAATATTCTACAAAATCAAATTTTTTATCATTATCAAATACGGTAGATCAAGGTTTATTTAAATTTAATCATCGTAAAGTTAGTAAAATAAATAAAGTTTGTACAAAACTACACATAGAACATCGTTTTTTTGGAGGGCTGAACTTTAGTCATTAGAGGACGAGTTTTTCTCCTAATCTTGGGTTCAGGGCGACAAAATGAATGAATAACCAGATAGAGTTGTATGTTCGACAAAAAGCCGTTCGGCAGTCGTACGCAAACGGAATCCGAATTGTGCCGAGACGACGCAAATATTCTGAACGCTGAACGGAGAGTCAGGCCAGGTGATTTTGCCGACAGTTTGAGTCAAAAATATGTCGTTAGTACTTCGATTCAGCAAAATACGCCGAAACAAACACGTGTGCAGCACGCCTTACAGCCAAAGCGTGGAGATTAATGATCAAATGCCAAATCTTTTGCATTATAGGTAACTCAACCTTTAAAGTATTTATTTATTAAAATAATTCTCCATAGAATCCTTGCACAACCCATGGTCACCTTAACCTGGCTTGAATTATGACGCATTGCGGTTAGCAAGTTAGGCCGTTTTTAGATGTATAGCGTTTGTGTTCACCTCGAGAACATTCATTATAGCACAGTGATATATTGTATCGTATAAAATTATTGGGTACACAAATAAACCATACAATGTTTTGTCGGTTTTTGTAAGAAAGTAATTAAGGTATGCCACAGTGTTTTTGTTGAAGCTTTTATGAGATCCTGAAGCGGTAAACCAGCAAGCAGTACTTTTGATAAACGAGAATAATATTATTGTTTACTTCGAAGTATTGTTGTTCGCAGTGGGTATCACTATGATACGAATATGATGGTATCCTAGTGACTCAAGAGAACGTTCCCCACGGAAGGTCGAGACCAAATCCTGCACCCAAACCAAATATAATTTAAAATAATCATTACCACTAGGAATCTGGTGACATCCATAATATAAATTATGTCGCCTGTCTAACAACACTTGGTTAGCGACGGCCTATGGCTTTGGATTTTGCCTTGCTCATAATGAGAAGCCTTGTACCCAGCCAGCCTATGATAATAAATATAATGAGAATTGTAACAACACTTCCAAGTTTCGTTAACACTTTCATCAAGCAGAAACACAAAGTAGCTTCAAACTCGCTTCATCACAGCGGCGTTCATTATTTCAGTTCAATATTAACGCTAGCACCCGTCAAGGTTCGCCGAACATCAACCTTTCAAGGTTTCACTCTATATAATTACTTACAGCAGATAATGTAGTAGAATAGACTAGCGCTCTACTGTCTGCTTTGCTTGTGTTTCCCAGGTTAATAAGTAATCTGTATGTTATTTCAGATCATGGTCTATCTGTGTGCAAAATTTCATCAAAATCCGTTCAGTAGTTTTTGTGTGAAAGAGCAACAAATCCATCCATCCTCACTAACTTTCACATAACATTAGTAGGATACTTCTTGCTAACACCGTTTCATTCCTGAAATGGCTCTTGAAAGCTATTTCTGCTACACAACGTAAACAGAACACTTGATGAGTTTTTACATTTGACGATAGTAGGACTTAGCATATTTAGGTTTTTAATATCACGGTTGCTTTTGGCGAGCTTACAAGTAAACTAAAGTAGAACACAGTACGTAAGTAGATAGTAGTGCGTGAGACTACTTTTTGGCAAATTAGGAAGGATAGTTGTTTAGTTCTTTAGCTGGGAAATATATTTAGGAAATCTCATAAAAAAATCGAGTGGAATTAGAAACCAGATCGCCCTACCAGAGTCTGAATTTTCGAATTAATTAAATAAACACAAAGTTCGTCATTACAACTTCCCACGAATAGGATCGGGTCTTCTCACAATGTCAGAGAGAAAGACGAATCGGTAATCAGAATAATAATTCTGGCCAAATTTTAATGTTGATTGTCCTCTACCATCTACAAGCATAAAGTCTTTAACGCTGTTCCAAAACATTCATATTTTTCCCACGGTATTTTTATCACCGACGTAAGTCATAAAAAAAATTACAAAACAAATAAGATTGCTTCATCATCTCTTTTTAGCTTCTCGTCTTGAAAATTAAAAATTTTAACAAGATACAATAAGGCTTGTTCAACATGTCGAATTTAAAGCTATAATAATAAACTGGAAATGTTTAATGGAATCCAAAAAACTCGCTAACGAAGTCTCCTCTGTGTCACAAATTATTTGTAAAGCCGACAATGAAATGAATACCGCAATAGAGGGACTTGTCTCACCTCAGGCGATGATTGAAATTTTAAATAAATTAAAGTTAATATTGTTTTTCAATATAATTGAACCTCAATGTACCTTGTAAACTGTAGAATTAATGCCATTAGCGGAATTAGGTAATTATTAAGGAATATAAATAGGAATAAGTATCAGGAATAGGAAATTGTAATTACGAATAAATATTAGGGATTAGGTAAACATGTAAAGAATATCCTCACACAATAATTTCTTCAGTAACAAGACACCAATAATCATAATTATCTATGAATAAAAATGAATCCCTATTTCCCTAGGTCCCGACTCACGGCATCACGCATGAACAGCTCGACGGATTTCGCAAATTCTTTTTTGTTGTGTTTCTCATTATCAGGAGAAAGTTCTTTTTAAAGAAAACATTAAGAAAGTTGTGAAAATTTAAGAAAATTTAACGACTACAAAACTTTTGTGATGTACCTAATCTTAGCAACATAACTTTTTTATTTTATAAGTGTCAGTCGTTTGACAGTTGGCGTGATTGAATATCAGAGGGAGACATGGAGAGGGAGAGAGGGAGAGAGAGAGAGAAGGAGAGGGAGAGAGAGAGAGAGAGAGAGAAGGAGAGGGAGAGAGAGAGAGAGAGAAGGAGAGGGAGAAAAGGGAATTGTTAGGCGGTACGAAGTTCGCCGGGTCAACTGGTCATGAATAAAACGTTAATTTCACTACTAGTGTACCTATTTTAAAACCAACGTATCGTAAAACTTGTAGAAAAGAATCCCATGTAAATTCCTTCTTTTCTCACAACTGTTGGTTTGACAAGCACTTAAAACCTGTAGTTTAGTTCAAGAAACGTCAAGATGGTACTTGATTAAAATTGACTGCGACAAAGGGAGCAAATCAAGTGGAAACGCTATCGTTTTTACATAAATACAGACCCAAAAAGAATCAATTACGAAATTTCTATTGATTACTGAATAAAGAACCAACAATTAAAATGTCGATTACATAAGGAGTTCTATGGCCTCTAGCATGGCATAGTTACTATCTTACGCACGTATGCCCCTGGGGCATGCCAGTATTTACTTAAATCAGTCACTCTCGATTAGTCAAACTGATTGATCAACAAACTGTCAAGCTGTGAACTACAAAAACATGATTCTTCATACTAATACAAAGTGACACCGATAATATCTATCGGTGAAAGTGTAACAGATAAACCAGACTTGTTACTCTCTGAGTCCCTTAAACTTTGGTCATTTCTAACTTTATCAATCTCTTAAGATAGATTAAAGTCGTAAAGATTGTTAACGTCCAATGAAATTGGATCATGATAAAAATCAACCACGTAAAATATAAATTTAATTAGTACGTAATATATTAATAGACCACTCTTCGTGTACTTGGTGACTGCTGCAGAATCTTTAGGCTCTCCACGCAGTGTCTTAACTCTGAACAAATAAAACAAAACAGTTAACAAGCGCCAAGAATCTTCAAGTATAAAATTAATAGCATTTACTTCTTTATACCAACAATAACTACGAGTATTCTCATCTCCCCTATTAGGATAATCTGTCAGTACGCACGAACTCTGTTATTTTTATTAATATTCATGTATAATGTCTTAATACATTTCGTTAGGTGATTAACAGAGGCCAATAAACGTAAAGCGGCAGCGTCGTGTGTGATCCAATATCCGGTAATAGCCTTCGCCATATCTCCGTATCTCCAAAGATAAGCTGATGGCCAAGAGTCTTGTTAAGATAATTCAGATCGTGTTCAGATTCCAGTCAATGCTATCGGTATATCATTTGTTGACGCATTTTAATACGATGAGGAAGATAACGAGCGATCAGATGCCATAATGATTAGGAGTTGCACAAGGTTCTCTATTGAGCCCCATTACTTTGAAACTAAATCAACTTTATTGTATTCTTTTGTTACGGCAATCTTAGATAAGCTCCACAATAAATATAAAAGAAACATTTAAATAATATATCTCACAGTAAATTACATAAGATACGATGAAGTTACTATAGGTACTTAAAATAGCAAAAATAAAGAAAATAAAATAAAAAGGAGTTAATACAATGTGGTTATGAACGATTAAAAATTGTAACTGTAATGTAATCACTATTACTTTTTTCACACATGTAGACTTATTTCTTTTACAATATAATACAATATCTTTATTTTCATATTTACTTATTGCTATTGATAATTTTTGTATAAAACTAAGAACACTGCATTTATAAAATATTTTAATATTTAGATAACAAAGAAGTCGTTTAAACATTAAAGAAAAATAATACAAAAGGTCTTAAAATAATAAAACACGACAGAGTATTTTTAGACGACACAGAAAATCGATTCAGACACATCATGTCCATATATTTCCGACAAATTATGATGACAAAGTTCAAATATCGTCCATAATTTTTACCCCATGATGTATTAACGATCTTTGTGGAGTCGGTAAGCAATATAAGCAATGCGCACGTTGGTGAAGTGGTCATATATCAAGTGAGCATTTAATATATTATTATGGAATCTAAGTGAATATGTATGAGGCACCCCAAGTATATATTTTAACTTGGGGAATCGCTTACCTTCATTTTTTACGGTTTTGCCGGTCAGTGAAAGCCAGGTCTAGCTATCTATCAGCGTTTACTGCCTCTGAGATTTATGTAAACGTTTTTCAACCCCGCCATCCTGAAGCCGCACCTCATACAATACATACACACATACGCACATCTTACAATAATATTATTTGAATTTTTATGTGTGCTTTCCTAGAGAAAACATTCTTGGTTTGAAATGAACAGAAATTATTGTAGGTATATGTCTGTTAAAATTATCTGCTTGATTTACTACAAAAAAAAACATTGGTTTATGTTAAAAAGCTTTGAATAATATAATTAGTTTCGTCACGACGTTTTCGAGGTCTTCTGGGCACAGTTACTAAAGTTACCCTTAGGAATAAAATTTCCTAACACCTAAGTTCATACTATTGTATATGTAAATACTATTATTTCTTCTGTGGTTCAACCAACACATATAATGCTGTACATTATCGCAACACGATGCGAAACTTCATTCCTTGTCCGATCTCAAAACAAATATTTCACATAACAACATGAGCGGAGCATCAAAATTCACTTTCCTGGAAACCCCGTTGAATATTCGAAATAGCGATTGAGAATGTTTTCACATAACCGTTACGCCCGAAGTCATTAGACGATAGCCAGTAACTGTTATATCATGCTACGCTTTTGAGCTGTTTAGATAATTATAAAATTTTCAAACAAAGGCTTCTGAGGCAACGGTACGATACCGACTGTGTTTTGTTTCGATATCGACTTATCTTTTGACTTTTGTTCGACTTAACCCAACTTATCTTTTGTTCTCATAAGATTGTGCTCTTTTCCTGATTTTGAAATGTACCAAAGAAATGCAATACTTTTTTCAAGTTCTACAAAATATCTTATTTTAATCTCGATGAAGAAACAGAAAAGAATGGCTGAATGAATCAAGAATGTCAAGTCATTTGATACGCGTGTACTGCCGATTTTGAAGCACGTTGGTGACGTTAGAGGAACATTCGGCCGTCAGTCACTCAATTTGGAATATTCTTGAGTCTAGATAACTGGTGAGGTGTATAAACTACAAAAGTACGTCTTTTGTAGTTTTAAAGCGTTTTTTCGTGATATTTGTAACATTATAAATACCTTAATTTTCTGCAGCACTGACTGTAAGAAGAATGTAACTGTCTTTATTACAATTAGTTCATTGAATATTGAAAATAATGTAAAATAAACATTGCAATCTCACTTTAACGAAACGAATACCAATCGTATTATCATATTATCAGTCATATTATGTTAAACGTAGTCGTGAGACCAAAAATATTCTGGCGCATAACATAAAGCTACGTCAAGTTGCGGAAGGAATTTGCACGTGGCCGCGTCGAGATTGCACCGACATCTTCGCGTTAATTAACAGCGAAGCAAATTTTTAACGTAATTTTCTTGCTCATCCTTAAATTCTTCATCATTACCTCTTTTATAAGTTGGACTTTTCATCTTTTAAACGTTCTTTTCTTATTTATCAATTCTGCACCTTTCAATTACTAATTAAGAATCAAATCACGCAGGACTCTACCTTCTGTCTTCATTAACCTTTATCTGTACAAGACAGAACATAAATTTTACAATCGCACAGTCACCAACGAACCAACCATGGTTCCCTGAAGCTATAAAGAGTGATATAAATATAGGAGAAGTTTTCTCAGGCGTAAAACCGGCAGCAAATAAAAATTTCTATTTAAGAGCTTCGAGTAAATTACTTGTAGAGTTTCGCGATAGTTTGCGGTTAGCTCGTAATGAAGCTTTTCTTGTGTTGGCATCTCTGTCACATTTTCTTGTTCAACAGCAACTACTTGCAACAATGTTTGGATTGAGTCTACTTTTAACACAAAGTTTTTAAAAATTTTCAGTATGTGTCGGCGAGCGACATCTTTGGTTCTACAATGATGGGCCGATCCAGAGGCTGTCACACGAGAAGAGTCATGAAGAAAAACTAAATAATGTTTAGAACAAGGAATATGTCAATCTATTTATAATCTATGGGATTCGATTATTGATCACGTAGTGTTGAAGTACTTTGGAATATTGATGTGAACGTTAGGAGAACTTGTATATATCATGGTGCAAAGTAAAAAGAATATTATTGAATAATCAATACCGTAGAATACCCCTTCTGATTCATATGTAAGTAGATATCATAACATATAATTAGAAGACGAAACATTGCGCCATATTTTTATGTTTCATCAGTAAATAACATGAAAGCCACCGGATGAGATACAATCTCAGATGGATTCTTAGGATACAATACTCGTCATTTCATCATTAATGATTACTATTAACTGTAAAATTGATTTTGTCATAAGGCACCACAGGCATTTTAAACTGAAAGTAAGTTCGTATGGGTATACTATTGGTGACTAGTATATGTATAATGTATTTATTTATTTTTATAAGGGAAACATACAAATTATACCTACCAAAGTGTTTATGACAATGTCCAACATTTACGATGAAACCTTCGGCTTATCTTAGACTTGCTTTATGTGATGCTAAAGGAAATCAAAAGCACTTATAACCTTCTAATAAACCATGAGTTTTCTGTTGGCGGTTTCTTGCCATGGAGCTAATTACCTTCACTTTGTGTTTATTATGGCGCAGTCAATTCCACGGCTGTAATTGCTTCCTCGCTTCATGGAGCTTTTGCATCTATTCAAATCAATTTTGTTGGTTTATTTAACACTGATTTCATTTCATAACCTGACCTAATTTATTTTAGTTGAATATTTATGCTTAGTAACAGATATTTTAGACTTGTTACAAAATTATTTTTCGTTGAGTTGACACCCGCAATGCTTAAATATCAAATTTTAAAAAATATGTCTGTTACTTCCAGTTTTATTTGCTTGATAGTCCTTCAGATTCCGATGTAGAACATAAGGAGTAGGTACTAAAAACGAAAGTACGATCGCTTACGATACAAGTTATGTTGAGTTAATTCATAACTATAAAAATGAAGCATGTTATGTTAATTTGTTACGCGTTATATCAGGCACGGAGCTACACACACATGGGCACTTATGTAGGTAACAAGTAAATACCAGTAAATAACAATTTTTAATTTTAAAGCTTGTAACTAACAATAAGAGATGAAATAAATCTTGTACGCATTGTAAAATCAATAAATTATTTAAACAACCTAATTAATGCCTTGGCCACACTTCAATGAATATTGTATACCTGTCATTATGTCATAACATAATGATATATATTCACACACTATGAAGTGCATATTTTAAAACTTGCTTACAACTCCAGTGTTACAAACTATATCTACACAATCCGTATCATTCTATTACCACTTCATAGACAATTCAATTAATTTATTTTTAATTGCCTTCAATAAGGTTCAACGCTGAGTTTAATTTATTTGCGTTGTATTTGTTATTCAATGCTCGAATTGCGTAATGTTCTCGCTTGATTGAACTTACGCAAATTAAATTTCCTCGAAGCAATGAACTTGAAAGCGCAAATTTGAACTTGGTTACTTTTGCGTTACAGATTTATGACATGAATGTATTAGAGGTATTTAGGGTGAGAAGATTTTATTAGACTAGAGATTCAAAACAATGTACTGCAAACTAGAGTCACTCATCAAAATGTTTAATATGACAACTCTTTTGACGACCCGTGTGGCGCAATCGTTACCATGCCGGATCGCCGCACCGAGGGTCCTGGGTTCGATTCCCAGCAAAGCGGAAATTTGAATGATGAGTTTGAATTTCTTTTCTCGGTCTGGGTGTGAATGTCCTTGTCTAGTGTGTTGTCCATGGCACCCACGACACAGGGAATCTTAGTGTGGGGTCATAGCCCGTATGAAGCGTTATTTATTTATTATTTTGCTGAATGTAAAGTAAACAGGGGGGAGGGGTTTCTTTATTGCCGGCAAGATGTCGCGTTACCGTGCCTGACGGTGATATGATAATTTCCTCTGCCAGTCTACTCGTTTAACAGCTATTCACATATGATATAAAAATGATTACAGGATTGAATTTTAAAAATAAACTGGTAGCCAGTAAACTATTCAAATGGACTAAGCTTAGCGAGAAACATCACTCATGTTTCTCGTCCTATATTCAGATGCATATAAACAGAATACACTCCAAGGATTATTTCCTAAATCATAACAAAGGCAATATTTAAAGTATACAATCCAAAATTCATATCATAACACGCACGTAATTTCCACATTACATAATCATAATTAAACCAAACACGCGAAAACAAGTAAACACATTGCTCAAATTTCTAAACCGATTAACATTCTACGATAAACATACAACAATGAATAATCCTTCGGCCATGATACCGTTACTATATTTTATGTTCAGAATTCCCATTTCGGTTGTTGCGAATTTAAAACCGGAGTTTGAAGGACCTTCACGAAATGCGCCTGGGAGATTTGAACTTTGGTATTTAATCTGAGTTCGCAGGTTATGAAAAATTGTACTGTCGACGAGAAACATTTCAATGTTACTTTATGAGTTTGCAGTTTATATTTAAATATATCTTTTTCGTACTGAAAAGATATGATATGGCTTCTACAGTCACGCCGCAAAACCACGATAAAGAAAGTGGTGTTTAGCGGTTTTGCGTTGGCGCTGCGCAACCTTCTATATATTGGCTAAGTCTGAAAGAAAATGTTTGGTAAATAAATGCTTGTATGAGGTCATAGCCTGTTTTAGGGTTTCGTACCTCAAAAGGAAAAATCTTAACCCTTATAGGATAAATTTGTGGTCCGTCCGTCTGTTCGCTATAAGCTGTTAAAAATCAAGCTTCGAAGTCAACGAAATCAAAATAAACGGCCGTTTATACTGTACTTTTTGAGTTCTTTTGATTCGCATAAGGGGCAAAACAAAAACCCTATATGGTACTTGCCGTATATCTAGAAACCTGAAATTTAAGTCTTAGTATATCACAAGTAAAGGAAAAAATCTGAAAACCAAAAATTCGTTATTTCATCACAATAAAAAATTTCAACGGCAAAGTTAAGTTTGTTACTCAATTCAGTTTATATAACAGTACCTACTTAATGTTGTGTTCGACTAATTTATACGGAACTCTCGGTGTGCGAGTCCGACTCGCACTTGGCTGGTTTTAGCCAAGGAATCACAGATAAGACTACAAAAATCTAATCTAGTCTACCTATTTTCCTAATAATAGGACTTTTAAATGATAATTAACTTGTATCGTTCGTCAGTTAATGCCACTGCTAACATGTTTGTTTTGAAACAAAATTCAATTAATAAATCGATAATAATGTGTATTAATTTATATAATTTTTCTTAATATTATATTTTAATATTATGATGAAAAGTACAAATTACTGCAACACAAAAATCTGGTATAACATATACGTAAAGTTTATCCCTTCATTACATTGAAAAACCATAAACGAATTCCATACACGAATATCGTTCCCACACACGACAATAGCCGAGGTATCACAATATCATGTTTGATATAAATAAGTATCGGCTGGCGTAAATTATGGCTTTAATCTCATAAGATCCCTAATATCGATGTGCTCATATGTTAAGTATATGATGTATTGTTATTTCTTGAA
Organism: Thymelicus sylvestris; assembly: GCA_911387775.1. Taxonomy (NCBI): domain Eukaryota; kingdom Metazoa; phylum Arthropoda; class Insecta; order Lepidoptera; family Hesperiidae; genus Thymelicus; species Thymelicus sylvestris. The sequence goes on along the minus strand of OU426905.1, from coordinate 13,792,591 downwards.
ATAAAACCCCGGTTATAAAGGATTAGGGTTCTTTTTAACCGACTTCAAAAAAAGGAGGAGGTTCTCAATTAGACTGTACATTTTTTTATGTTTGTTACCTCAGAACTTTCGATTGTGTGAAACGATTTTGATGATTCTTTTTTTAATCGAAAGCAGGTGCTTGTCATGTGGTCACACATAAATTTGAACGAGATCTGACAAGTAGTTTTTGAGTAATTTTGAAGACGGTTGATTTCTGACTAGTAGTTTTTGAAGACGGTTGATTTTTTGTTAGTATTAGATTATAAGTTTCAATAGAAGATAGAAACTTATACTATGTCCTTAGGCTTGGGATAGCACACGTAAACTGTAGTTTACACCCGTCAAAATCAAGATTTCGGTACAATATAGCGCATGATCGGTCGATGATACAAATGGGAATAAATTATTTTCGTTTTTTGCGAATTATAAAATTAAAAATTATAAATGTATGTCGTATAGAGCGACCTATAAATGAAATTGAAGTGTATAATTATCTGTGATTTCAAATAACTGTCCTTTCTCGAATGCTTCTTTTATTTTTATGTACTGATTACTCCTCTTTTTATACATAAAATAATATAATTGGGTTAAGTGTAATTTTCTTCGAAAAATATACCTAAATAATTCTAATGTCATGTATTAAGTTCTCATAGCGAGTAACTAATGTGAGTAGCTAAGTGGTCAAGTACCTACAACTGAAGTCTTGAGATATTCCCGTCCGATGAGCGTGTTGATGTTCCATAAACCGTGTCGCGACATTTCGACATACATACGTATCTCGTAGTAGTACATATCTACAGGAGTACCTATAACGTTGTCTCTTCCGCCTTTAGCCGTTTTGACTGTAAAATGTTTTGCATAGATACCGTTTCAAAAAATAATAATAAACTGCGTATAGTCCCGACATTTTGTATCTCAGTGACGTTATATCTAGTGAATTGGTAATGCCAAAAATATTGTGTACAACATATTTTTGGTATTTTTTGTTCATTTAAGATGCAACTGTAAAGCCAATTTTTTGCAGCTTTGTTTTGTCTAATGGTATACCTTTGTTTGTAGAATTTTTTTTCAATAAAACTAATAAAAAAATATTTTCCCTACCCGAATGAGTTAGCCATTTAGCGCTCATTTGTAACTTAAAAAAACATAAACGTGTACTTATATACGCGCGTCAGAAGTTATGCTTCTTTGGCACAAAAAAAAAGAGATTCATAAAAACAATTAAAAAAAATTTCAAAAAACAATATAAAAAAACAATATAAAAAAACAATATTCAAAAAAACAATATAAGGTATAAAAAACAATATTCAAACAATATTAAAAAAAACACTATAATAAATATAATAATAATCATTTTTTCATAACACGCTAAAAAGTATAACTTCATAAACCATAATTATGGTCAATGGATTTTTTTCTTTAGCTACAGAACCAAAAAGACGATACAGGATTCTAGCATTCCCGTGCATGCGCGTGATAATCCGCCATAACGCGAGCCGTGACCGTCCGACATATCCCGCTCGTGCCGCGCCCGTATCTTCGTACAACCTTTTGTCGACGACTATACAATGTTTTGCAACTGATTTCAATATAAAAATGTACTGTCAAATAGAAAAAGCACTTACATATGAATTGCTGGATTGGCTTCAGACATTTTTTACGTCTTTATACTTCCTAATGTTCTTGATTTTCACGTCTAAATTACGAAAGTTTTTGATTATAGCGTCGTAAATTTAATATTTTTTGAAGTCTTTAAAATTTATGTTACTTTTACGTTAGTCTTACTATCAACATTAGTTTTACGTTACTATTTTTCTATACATATAATATGGTAACAAAAATGTTATATGTTATATGTTAGGTACATGAGGCCAATTTGACAACCTTACCCAAATGTTCTGTCACCGTATTTACCTACATCTATTACCATTAAATGTTTAACTTAACCCTTCCCATATTACCGCCAACTCCTCTCAAGGAATTCAATGTAAGATTCCTTTCTTATTTTTTTTACGTCGGTTCATAATTGCGTTCTCAAAAACTCATTAACCCTCAGCCCATCGCGATACTTGTGATGTTTTCATTAACCCTCAAACACCCTTATTCAAATGAGCCCATAAATTTCAAACCCTTTCGAATAAATCATCTAGTTATTATAAAATACCTATAATAAAAACAAAATACTCATTTATCATGAATGTCAGTCGACAACCGTTTTTGTAATTTATTAGCTGTACCCCATATTGTACATATCACTGATAGGGTTAAGTACAATGGGAGAAAGGTTACATTAAAATTCAATGGAGATTTGGTTCGATGTTCTATCTGTAGTCTTTTATAAGATCAGCAATGCGTAATAGTAACTATACAGATAATGCTTTATATTTATCGATTTATATAATGTAGTTATATTGACATTATAAGTGTGTTGCCTATAGTTATTATATTCCCCATGGACTCCAAAATGACTGAACTGATTTTGATGAAATTTTCAAACAATTTCCAGATTAGCCCAGCGGTTTTTCAAAATAAGTAGCAATTTTATTATTACTATATTTTATTAGTACTAATTTAATATATAATTATGATGACAAATATAGTTAGTAACACAATATCATTTTATTGGACCTCTAACCTTCTAATCCTTGCTGTTAATATTCGATTATTTTAATGTATTCAATAATAGCCCCGATAATTTACAGTATCATGATATGTACGGAACACGTAACGTCCAGCTATAACTATAGTTTCCCGCTGGGAACACGCGTTATTAGTTCCATTAACCAACTCTCATAAATGATTCCAGTGTACGGTATGTAGATACTAGTATAATTTTGATCACTGAAATAAAAACCGTGAATTCTAGAGCGACAGGGTTATTTACAGATAAAGTCATAATAAATAAACACACTCATACGACGATATGGACGACACATATAACACATCACAATAAGACCCATGACCCGAGTACAAATATTTATGTCACATAAATATCTGTCCCGGCCGGGAATCGAACCCGGGACCCCTCGGTTCGCAGGCAGGGTCGCTACCAACTAGATTACAGGGTCATCATACAGAAATATTTTCAGTTTCTTAGTTTAAGGTCCTACATTTTTCGAATAAAAGGTCAACAAATATTTTGGTTGTATTGTCAAAGGAAAGTAATAATCTGGTTTCTTCCGATAAGTCGGATAAAAATCAAACTAGGTACATATCTCGTATTTGCAACTAAAAAACTAGATCAAAATCGGTTTATCCATAGGGGAGCTACGATGCCACAGACAAACATACAGATCCACAGATACACAGATACACAGACACACAGACACACAGACACACAGATACACAGACACATCAAAGTCATAACACCCCTCTTTTTTGTCGGAGGTTAAAAATGAACAGCAATCGTTTAAGGCGACATTAAATACAGACAACAAGTGACCGCGACAACCTTGTAAAAGTAGATTATAAAATCACAATCGCTATGCCAGAAACTGACGGCTCGCTGTCCGACCGACACGCAAGTAATTGCAGTATGCCGCTGGCATCTGAAGATGGGAGATTAGATTGTGACAGTCACCGTAGCTCAATGCTGTAATATTTAGCTTTGATTGAAACATATTTCCTGACTCTAGATATCGCTTGTTGACTGCAACGTAATTGAATCTGTTCATGACATAACTGAAAAGTGAAAAGTCGGTTAAATGTAAAGACAAGTAATTTTTAATAAACTTTATGAAATTGGATACGACAACACTTTTATCTGAAGTAGAGTAAGACGGGGCAAAGCGTGACCAATGTTATATGACATTTGCACTTCATTGTCTAATCTGTCATATTTTGCCCCGCCTTACTCAATATTACCAACTATTACCACTACATAATAGTGCCTTGTCATTACAGAAAGGAGTGTTGCGTTATCATTTTTTTTTTTTTATTTTCATGTATTTACATTTATCCGACGTAGTGCGTCGCACTATAGTTCAGATATTTTGAGTTGTATTTCAATTAATTTCGTAACTATTCAGCTAGTCATCTCATATACACGGGGCTAAAAAGTATAATGATTTACTCGTAATAAATCTTAAAACGTGTACGTTTTAATTACAATATACGTATATTTTGAAGATCTATTTCTAAGCTTACCTGGTTTATCTAAATCGCTTAGAAACTCCTCAGTGTCCGTATAAGCCGTTGTCCGGCCCAACGCTGCGATTACCGCCAACCAGGCCCACAGGCCAGGGCCAGGCCTCCAGCCCCGCATATCCAGCCCTCCGCGCTTCGTCCCATTCACCCTCACACCTGGCCTCTTCGGCCCACTCATGGTTTGGGTTAAAACATCACAACACTATTCACTGCACTGGCTCACTATGACACTATTGTTTCAGTCTTTTACCTGCAACAAAAATAACATTTACATCATCATCATCATCATCATCCTGCCCATTTCCCAATTTTATTTGTAGTCGGCGTAATATGTTTTCCTCTTCCACACTTCCCTATCAGCCGTCATCTTTACATTAACTCTTTTATCTTTCATATCATCTGTAACACAATCCATCCTTATTCATATCCATATTTTGTTTGGTCAAAAATATCAACTTACTAGCTGCCCGGACAGACTTCGTTCTGTCAAAAGCTTTTTTTTGAGATGTAAACTATCCTATCTTTCAAGTTGGATTAAACTGCACACGGTGTGCAAATTTGATTAAAATCGGTTCAGTAGTTTAGGAGTCCATCGCGGACAAACAACGTGACACGTAATTTATAATATACTAACAATGAGATAATAATTAAAATATTAACGTAATATTTCGTATATTAAAAATGTTTTTGTACCTAAGCAAACAATTCTTTTTTCATAATTTTCCTTTTATAGGCTTCATTCTCAATGCTCTGGTTGGTTTATTAATTCCACATAGAAAACATTTTATTTTTATTTTATGCCGTTGTCTATTCTCTGTTATAAAACCACTGTCGTGCTTGTGACTTTGAGTTAAGAGAATACCATTGTTCTTGTGAGATAAAAGAGTGAACTTAAATCTAATAGAGGTTTACAGAAGTTAGAAAAATAATTCTTTTGCTCCTTTACTAAATTAATAAAATCTGCTATTTAAATTGACTTAAGTCCACTTTTTTAACCGACTTCAAAAAAGGAGGAGGTATTCAATTCGACTGTATTTTTTTGTGTTCGTTACCTCAGAACTTTCGACTGGGTGAACCAATTTTGATGATTCCTTTTTATCGAAAGCTGGTGCTTGTCATATGTGAGTGGGATCACTTAAATTTGAGTGAGGTCTGACGAGTAGTTTTTGAGTTGTCCCTAATTTTGAAGTCGGTTTTTTTTTCAAGAATTATTTAATTTAATGTTTTTATATCGGTGTATACTTTGAACGATCCAAACTTGGCGCGACCTTCAGTCACCTGTTTATTGGATGAAAAGTGTTTCACATCCATTTTAGTAGGCTCAAAAATACATCGCGAGGTTGACTGAAAAATTCCTGGCCGGACTAATGCGTCATACTGTGTATTTTGTCAGTCCTTATAATATTTTAAATGTGAATGTTTGGATGTTTGTTTTCATGCGGTTACAGTTGTGCACAGATACACAGATACTCATTACATTGTGTAACATAAATGTATACTTGTAACTTCGTTTTAATCCGCGGGCGAAGCTGCAGACGGAAACTAGCATAATTTTTTTCAGATGATTTGGGTGATAGGGACATAATTATGCAGTATGTTAAACTAATACATATACGGCTTATATATAAGGCAGATTAATATCAAAATCCGGAATATTATGATCACACTAATAACATCACGAGCTTATGTTATAGACGATCGGATCCAATTCTACAGTATACGGATCAGTTTCAGAATTAATTATAATTTTAGTGGATGTCGAAGGATTATGGTCAGAGCCAGAATATAATATTGGTCCAAATTCCAAGTGCAATTATCGACTTGTTAAATGTTAAGCCTGTTACGCAATGTCAAACAATTAAATAGTATTTTTTTGCTTAGTGCTTTGAAAAACAAATCACGTTACAAAGACATCTAATACAACCTTATACTGGCTGTAAAATTAATAGTTACTAGAATATTAATTTTACAGCTGCAAGAATCTCGTCAGCATTAAAACATAATTATACCTAGCAAATAAATGTTGTATATTTTGATGATTTTACAGAAAGTTACAGTATAGTCACCGCCATATTGTTTTATTTTAAGAGACAGAGCGCAGAGTATCTTTGAAGCAAATGTGAGGTATAACAAAGGATTTAAATTACTTCCTTGTATACTGCGTGTTGTGCTCTGCTCTTTGATACAAGATATTATTGTAGAGAATATGTGTGTTATTGCAGTATTTTGAATCGCATTTGACTCTTCTCGAACCCATTAGTGATGTTTCGCTAACAAGACTGAATTTCTGTACCATGAGCTGCCAGCATTCATGGAAACACGAATATTTGAATACAATTTTCAAATAATTAACGTCCCAGTGATATAATGATGCATAGTATGAAATTTAGATTAAAACCTCCTTGGTAGTCATCCAGAAGAGGTTTTTTAACCGACTTCAAAAAAGGAGGAGGTTCTCAATTGTATTTTTTTAATGTTGTTACCTCATAACTTTTACTGGATGTATCGATTTTGATGATTATTTGTATGTATATTGGTGGTTTTCATGGTGGTCCATTTAAATTTGAGCGAGATCTGACAAGTACTTTGAGTTATCCCGAATTTTGAAGTCAGTTATATCCTTTTCACTTTTCGGCAAGGAGGGATTTTATCAAAGGTATTTTTGGACGCAAATGGATTGAGTGTATAATAAGTCTTGGTAATATCAACACCCTAATTAATACCGGAGTATAATACTTATAGGATACTTATGACGACACGCGTGGTGTAAATGTTTACCATGTTGGACCATCGTTCAGAGAGTCTTGGGTTCGATTCCCAGCTAGGCAGAAATTTAAATGAAGATGATGATGTTTGAATTGAGTTCTCGGTCTGAGTGTGTGTTGTGTTTGTACTGTCCATGGCACCCACGACAGAAAATTCTAGTCTGGGGCTATGAGTGTGTAGCGTTTATTATTGTTATTATTATTTTTCCTTATATAATGGAATACCCGAGCTACACACAGGGTACAGATCAATAAACACGTACAAAAGAAAAAAATAATCCGGCTCCCCTAGGTGGTCCTTCAAGAAATTATTTTGTTCTGTCAAAGATTCCTCCGTCCCAAATTCTATTACGGCCTACGTGTTTCAGACGCTTGTAATGTTCCCCGGGGTGCTCCACACGTGACCAAAGGACACAATTTAATGGGAATACCCTGTTTTCAGCATAAACTGCCGTTACGTCACTGTGGGCTAGTGCTTTAAACTTTACAAATTTACATTGTCTTAAGTTATTAAAGCTTAAATAATACCGTGTACCAGTGAATTTTGTGGCTATTTTACCTTAGTCATTAATTAATTTATATATTAATTTAATTTTCCCGTGTAGGTTGGTAGAGAAATTACAACGTGTATCATATTTTCGCAAAAAAGAAGGTTTAGTATAAAATAAATACAGTTCAATTTATAAGTTTCATATTGGCTCCAAAACACCTCAAAGTGTCAAGACGTCGCTTGTGACGTCACGCCTAAGTAATAGACAAGCTGTCATTGTCAGTATTGTCATAATTATAAGTTTGTTTACTGAGGCGTGACGTAATTCGCTGTGATTGAGACTGATTGACGTTTAAGATATCATGGCGGCTTGCCGTATTAATTATAGGGTTTCATTAAATAAAAACATAATTTTAGATTTTTTATTTAATGTCATCATGCCTATTGTATGTTCATTCTTTTATTGGTGTGCGATTAAGTGTTTTGTATTGTATTGTTATTATGCTGTTTTTATAATTATATTGGAATATGTTATAGAGAAGAGCGAGGTCTCGTCACGGTCACATATCGGACCCTTGTCGTGGGCTGTCCGTCACATTCGCATCGCATACAAATAGGAATGTTATTTACGTAAGCCATACGGCAACGCACATCAGTTTTACACATTGCACAGTAAACGTTAGTGTAAAATAAGAATATTATATTATACTTTTGAGTATCTACTCCTGAACTAAAATGAATTTTAAAACTGCGAGCCAAGAATAACCGTTTTGGCTGTCTAAGTTAAAACAATAAAAAAATTACATCCATAGAGTAACTTATATTGCGTTCGATTTAGTGTGCCTGTTTATTAGATGAAAATAATCAGTCTTAATGTTAAATACAATCAGAAAAACGGGGAAAATTTTAATTGGTGGAAATGGAAACATGAACTTTCAAATATAAGTTAATATACTTTTTCGAGAAATCAAATCCAAAACTAAGATAAATGTTTCTAGTCCCGAAAGTATTCATATTATCATGAATGTTATACTAAACCAATAAACATGCTTTTACTTTTGTTCACAATTTTAGTAATCACCAACATGTGGAATCGTTGTCAAACATTCACATAAATAAAATAAAAAAATGTGTGCAATTCACACGTGGTAGAAGTGAAACCTTCAAAATTTTTGTTTTCAAGATAATGAGACGAATGTAAAATTTCGGGAAGATGATAAATGTAGGTTTCACTAATCTACTTCACTCCGCTCCGCTTCTCTCCGCTCCGCCCCGCTCCGCTCCGCCCAGCCCCGCTGCGCTCCGCTCCCCTACCCCTCACTCCCCTACCCTACCCCTGTACAATGCTTCCTATCTCACTTTAGAATTTATGTGTTTGTCTCTTTTTACTGGACAGTTTTGTTTCATAAAATTTCAAGTCACCCTCGTACTAAAGAAGTTTTCACTTCAAAAAAATAAGCCTTAATCAAACCGAATACAGAAACCGGCTCGGTAAAACCGCAGTGAGCTTGCACGTGGCCTGGACTGTGACAGACAGCCGCTGATAAGGGTGAGACAAGTGACGCACGTGGTTCAGCATCGTGCCTCCAAGACCCCGTTGGGATATCTATAAATAGATACCAGTATTAACCTGCTATATAATAAATAATAAAAATAAAATTTATTTATTTCAGGCAGTTTTAGCCCATAGAGTTAGTAACAATTTACTTATAAACTATGTTAGTACAATACAATTTCATTCAAAAACACATTACATTCTATTATATTGAAATTTTATTACTAATTATTACTATAATATTGAAATTTCAATTTAATTTAGTACAATAAAGATGTCCAAATTTACTACCATTATTTAATTAATAACCAATTATATCCTATAATTACTAAACAATCCCTTAAACAGAGTTGCGTGTATGCACGTGCAAATGCAGGAACTTCCTGAAGAAGGCTGAGTCCATTCTATCAGATATCATCTTCAGGATTCTGTTGCTGCTACCTCGCACATGTTGAATAGCGGATGTCGTTTTCTTCCGCATAATTGCATAGAAATCATCAACATGTGCATCTGCAAACATGCCAGATGCACTGCAGTATCGTGGCAGCTTCAACAGAGCCCTGAAGATGTTATTATCATCCATCCATCCATCCATCAGCCTTTGTAGGTCCACTGCTGGACATAGGCCTCCCCTAGCTTCCGCCACTCTGACCGGTCCTGAGCCTTCTGAATCCAGCGGATACCCGCTGTCTTCTTCAGGTCGTCGGTCCACCTGGTCGGGGGGCGTCCTGTGCTCCTTTTACCGAGGCGTGGTCTCCATTCGAGGACCTTTCTTCCCCAACGGTTATCGGTCCTTCGAACTATGTGGCCAGCCCATTGCCACTTCAGCCTGCTAATTCTCTGAGCTATGTCGGTCACCCTCGTTCGTCTACGGATTTCATCATTTCTGATTCGATCGCGTAGAGAAATACCGAGCATAGCTCGTTCCATAGCCCGCTGGGCGACTCTAAGCTTATGCATAAGGCCAATAGTGAAGCACCACGTCTCGGATCCGTATGTCATCACTGGCAACACACACTGCTCGAACACCTTCGACTTCAGGCACTGAGGTAACTTTTTGGACGACAAGATATGACGTAGTTTCCCGAACGCAGCCCATCCGAGTTGGATTCTACGAGTGACTTCTTTCTCGAAGTTGGACTTACCCATTTGGATCACTTGTCCCAGGTAAATGTACTCGTCTACAACTTCGAGAGCAGCGCCGTCAACAACAACCGGTACGGGTGTGACATGGACATTCGACATGATTTTCGTCTTGTCCATGTTCATCTTAAGACCCACCCGTTGTGAGGCGCTGTTCAAGTCCCCGAGCATTGTACCAAGTTCCTCCAGGGATCCCGCCAGGATGACTATATCATCGGCATATCGCAGGTGTGTGATGTATTCGCCATTGATGTTGATGCCACGTCGTTTCCACTCCATCAGCTTGAACACGTCTTCCAACGCAGCGGTGAACAGTTTTGGGGATATGACATCCCCTTGTCTGACACCTCTCTGCAGTTGGATGGGGTTCGTTGCTGTGTCTAGTACTCTGACGGACATGGTGGCAGATGAGTATAAACACTTCAACACCTCGATATACCGGTAGTCGATCCGGCACCGTTGGAGAGAATTTAGTACCGCCCAGGTCTCGATAGAATCAAAGGCTTTCTCATAGTCCACATAGGCAACACATAACGGCAGATTATACTCCTCGGTCTTTTGTATAATCTGCCGCAGTGTGTGTATATGGTCTATGGTGCTGTAGCCTTTTCGGAATCCTGCTTGTTCGGGAGGCTGGAAGTCGTCAAGCCTGCGTGCAATGCGATTTGTGAGCACCCTCGAAAACAGCTTATAAACGTGGCTCAGAAGTGCAATGGGCCTGTAGTTCTTCAAAAGGGCTTTATCCCCCTTCTTGAAGAACAGCGTCACCACACTTCTGCTCCACGCTTCCGGGGTAGTTCCAGTATTAATGACGGAATCGAACAGTTTCTGGAGCGCCACTAGAAGGGGTTTACCTCCAGCTCTTAGTAGCTCGGTTGTGATTCCGTCATCTCCCGGTGCCTTGTTGTTTTTAATTTGTTTGAGAGCCTCTCTAATCTCATACAGGCTGACGTCCGGGATATCCTCTGTGTAGTGTCGGGTCAGTTTAGCTCGCTTGTCGCTCTCCTCGCGAGGAGGTGGAGCTTGAGAGGAGGTATACAACCGTCCGTAGTATCTCTCAGTTTCTCTCAGAACTTCCGGTTTCGACGAAACCACAGTGCCAGACTCGGTCTTCAACCTCGTAAGCTGACTTTGCCCAATAGACAGATCCCTGGCGAACACTTTGGAGCCCTGGTTTCGCTCAATTGTGTTTTTTACACGTTTTGCGTTGTGTTTCCGCAAATCGCGTCGCCTGCACTTGGAGATCTGTTCATTGAGCCGTCGGTATTCCCTCATAGAGGTTGGAGACTGCACACATAGTTCTCGTCGATCCCTCATAAGACCGAGAGTTTGTTCTGAGAGAACCTGAGATCTACCACTAGGGTGGGTCTTGAAATACTTCGACCCTACCTCGTGGACAGTTGTTACCATCCTGGTGTTAAACTCGTCCACTGACGTGCACGATTCTAGGCACGCAAAACGATTTTGCAGCTCAAGTTGAAAGTTTTCAGATCCCTGGATTTGGACGGATGTTGGGCGAAGCGTAGACTTCATCAGGCGTGACCGTTCCAGCTTCAGGTCGATATTTAATGTGCCTCTTACAAGTCGGTGATCGCTCCCGGTTTTGAACCTGCTGATCACAGAGACATCATTAAATATGTGCCGTTTGTTTGCCAGAATGAAGTCTATCTCGCTTTTCGTGGAACCATCAGGACTTATCCAAGTCCACTTGCGTTGTGGCTTCTTTCTGAAGAAGGAGTTCATCATGAAGAGATCTTCCTTCTCCAAAAAGTTGGCCAGCAAGTGTCCTCGGTGGTTCCGTCGTCCAATTCCGTAGGGACCCACTTTCGTCTCGGCGCCGCTCTGCGTGCCCAGTCTCGCGTTGAAGTCCCCCATCACAACATTGAAGTGAGCTTTAGAGGTATGTATGGCTGTACTTATGTCCTCATACATAACCTCAACCTCATCGTCGGGATGTGTCGAAGTCGGCGCATATACCTGTACAACCTTCAACGAATACCGTTTGGATATTCTGAGTGTAAGGTACGCTACCCTAGCCGACACGCTCCCAACTTGCACAATGTTGTTGACGAGGGACTTGTGAACGAGAAACCCGACACCACCTTGGGACAGGTGTTCGCCCTCCCGGTGATAGAACAAGTTTCCGGATTTGAGTATTATCGTGTCCTCCCCCTGTCTTCGGACTTCAGATAAACCCACAATACTCCAGTTTAACTTGTCTATCTCTTCTTCCAGCTCTTTTACCTTGTCGTCGGTCCTCAGTGTCCTGGTGTTATATGTTGCCAGGTGCAGAAGTCGTCGTTTGGATTGGTAGCCCGATCTCTGCCGGCGATTCTTAGCACCCCCTGCCCCGCCGTTACCATAGCCGCTACCGTAACTAGGAATAGCGGGGCTGCCGGGGACTGGGGGCCGAGGCTCATTCGTGTCTGACATGCGGGGGTTTTAGCCGATAGTCACCACGCTTGGCTAGTGCGTGTTGGTGACCGCAGGAGACCTGACTGGTATTCGTCATACACAGAAAGATGCTGCTGCCCATCTTCTGGATTTGTCCTATTAGTCGCCTTTTACGACATCCCAGGAAGAACGGGAGTGGTGCTATTCTACAAAGTGAACCCGGACACCACACGGGGGAAGATGTTATTATATTGGACTCGAAGGGCACTGTAAGCCTTTTGGGTGTACCTGACCCACAGACCACTCGTGTAAAAACTTTGACAGTAAGCTTTAAAAAGCGTTACTTTAACATTGACTGTACAGCGAGCAAACCTATGAGCCAGCATATTCCCACGTACTGCCAGTGCCCTCCGTTCCCTCTCTATGTCCTGGTCATCCTTCAGTCTTTCCGTTACAATATGACCAAGGTACTTAAACTGAGAAACACGGCTCAACTCACTCCCATTAAGTGTCAAATGTGGTACACTGCTTGGTTTTTTGTTTGCTCCTACAAACACCATAAATTCACTTTTACTGACATTATATTTTAAGCCATGTTCCCCAGCATAAGTCTCACACACACTTAGAAGTTTTCTAAGACCACCAATTGAGGGGCTGAGCAGCACCATGTCATCTGCATAGCTTATATTATTGATGCAGTTATCATCTATCCAGCATCCTACATGCATGCTACTCAGCCGCCCCACCAGCTGGTCCATGTATAGGTTAAACAGCCTAGGGGATGTTAACCCACCCTGCCTCACGCCAGACCTTAACACATACTCGTCTGAGTTGACATTTGCCCATCTCACGGTGTTTTTTTGGTGCCTGTACCAATAGGCAAAAATATTTATGACCTCTGGTGAAACACCTGCTTTCCTCATTTTATCCCAAAGCAAATCATAGGATACTAGATCAAACGCCCTAGAAAGGTCTAGAAAACATGCATAGACTGGAGTTTTCCTGTCAAGATAATAGTTAACAGTGTATTTAAGTGACATAATAGCACTTTCTGTTGACAGTCCTGCCTGAAAGCCAAATTGAGCATCTTGTAGCTTAATGCATTTACTAAGGCGTTCATCCAGCATCCTATCCAATACTTTGGCAATAACAGTTGCCAGTGAAATTGGCCTATAATTATGTTTATCACCAATGTCACCTGTACGGTTCTTTACAATAGGCACTACAATTGTTTTAATTAAGTCCTGCGGTAGGTAGGAGTGGGTGATACACAGGTTGTATAGCATAGCTAACAATCTATTTAAGTGAGGGCCTGCATACCTTAGGTGCTCCACACTGAGCCCATCATGTCCCGGGGATTTCCCTTTTTTCATATTTGAAATTGCTATTTGTACATCCTTAGCACAAAACTTAAGTAATGAGGTATTGGGACACAGGTTCAAACTACTGTTATTACATTCATAGTTACTAGTCAATGGTGATTCTACTTTAAAATGGTCTTTAAAGAGATTGGCAATACTTTTCAGATCACTTTTTCCTTCCACACACACAGGCAGGCCTGTCCTGCCATTCAATTTTTTAGTGCTGGACCAAAATTTATTAAATTGTTTGGTGGCATGCTGTGATGCAATTATATCCATTTTTATTTGCTCCTGATGTTGCTGACAGAATTGGATTCTTGATTTAAAAATTTTACGACTAAGACACATTTTTTCATATATATAACCCGAAGTTGGCATACCATACAACACATACATTTGGTAGTCCAGGCGTGCCTGTTTATGTGCTTCAGCTACATGCTTATTCCACCCCGTTATACATTTCCCTTTTACATTTTTATTATACACATCCCAGGTACTGCTGTTAATGGCAGCCCTGGTCAATACATTTGTAATACTATGGTACAGATTATCAATTACTATTCTGTGGCTCAAAACATAATGTGTAACTGGTATCAGTACTAGGTATCATAATATTATGAATATCAATGAGTGATTAAAGAACAGAAACGGAGAAGTGCCATTTTTTGGTATAAGGTAATATCCACACCTCCTTAATAAAGTAATACCACAGAAGAAATAATAGTACTTTTAATAAGTAATACAATTTTTTTGACTAATTTTAATATTTATTTTTTACATTTGGACATTTTTAAGATTGCTATATTTTATCTATACTTATAATAAAATTGAAGAGTTAAACTGTGATTTTAAAAATGTTTTTTTCAAGTTGCAAATCGTTACTTGCATAATACCAACACCGAAAAATGAGTTTTTAAAATTTTTGTCTGTCTGTCTGTTTGTTTGGCTTCGCAAATCTCTGAAACCACTGAACGAATTTTAACACGACTTTCACTAAGATATTGAAAAGACTTCAACTTAGAATTTAAGCTATTTTTTATGGTTCCACACGAAAGGGTTCCTTAGGGATATTTTGTATGGAAAAATAAAAAAATGTCAGCTGATTTGTTTGAAATAATAAAAAACATTTTCTCCGTACAAAAAGGGTAATACATGCATATCTTAGTTTTTACTAATATGACATGGAAAGACCATAAAATGCCTTTAAAAATTATTATTTTCATTAATCCAAATCCCTATTACTGAGTGGATATCTGTTTTCTTATTTTGTTTTTAAGAGCATGTTTTTTGCGTATCTATGTGCTCCAATATAATTTCAGCATTTTATTAATTTCACCTTTGAAGTGGTGGAAAAACGCAAATTAATTATGTATGAGTAACCGAACGATTACTATCTTGGCCACTAGATGGCGCCGTATTTGTTGATTCACATCAACGACTTTAGTAATACAAAGCTCTTTTTTTACCTACAAATAAAAAAAAATGAAGAATCCGTCTGTGATTCTAAAATAACTGCATTTTTCATGTTGTAAATCGTTACTTGCACGATATCAAAACCGAAAAATGAGTTTATTTTCAATTTTTGTTTGTCTGTTTGTTTGTTTCATATATGCTTAACTTAGTTTCTTTTCTATTAGAATGTGGCACGAAGTAATTTTTTTTACAATAATTCAAATACCTATAACTGACTAAATATCTATTTTTATCTTCAGTTTTTTTTTAAAACGTGAATTGTCTATTTATGGCCTCCAACTAAAATTCTGTATTTTTTATATTTCACCATGGAAGGGATTGAAAATCGTAATTTAGTTGTACGAACAGTTGACATTGAACAAATTGAACAATCTATATCTATACTAATAATAAAATTGAAGAGTTAAACTGTGATTTCAAAAATGATTTTTTCAAGTTGCAAATCGTTACTTGCATAATACCAACACCGAAAAATGAGTTTTTAAAATTTTTGTCTGTCTGTCTGTTTGTTTGGCTTCGCAAATCTCTGAAACCACTGAACGAATTTTAACACGACTTTCACTAAGATAGTGAAAAGACTTCAACTTAGAATTTAAGCTATTTTTTTTGGTTCCACACCAAAGGGTTGCTTAGGGATATTTTGTATGGAAAAATAAAAAAAAATGTCAGCTGATTTGTCTTAAATAATAAAAAACGTTTTCTCCGTACAAAAAGAGTAATACATGCATATCTTAGTTTTTACTTATATGACATGGAAAGACCATAAAATGCCTTTAAAGGTTATACATAACTCTACATACATATCTCTCATACCTACTCCACATACAAAGCGTATTGCGACGTGTTAAATCAAGCTTAGGATTGTTATTTGAAATAACTAAGTGTTTCGTGATTTTTTTTATGGAAATTGCCGAATTACTGATTGGCCAAAACTACAATGCAATAAATGCGAAAATGTGTTGCCTCCTTTATTACCATTCTCACATAACTCATCGAGTTAACCTTAACTCTCTCGCACCGCTGAACCAATCTTGATGTGTTTGGGTATAGACATAGATTGTACCTTGGAGAAGGATTACTTTTTTTAAAGTCTGGGTACCTATGTAATGTGAAATACTGATGGATTAGCCAAACGGCGTCATACAAACTATTTATTCAATGTAATTTGCTATGGGTTAAGCAGGAAACACAAAATTTAGAAAATAATATAATGAAATAATAATAATAAGTAAAAGAAACCAGCCAAGTGCGAGCTAGGGTTGTTGAACCTATCTTAACTATATAGTGGAACCTAACATAGCTGTGTAGCGAAAAGATAAACGGAATTGAGAAACAAACTTAACTTTGCCGTTGAAAAACTGTCGTCGTCGTTATTACCTTCACACGTTCCTGAGAAAAAAGGTTTTAACAGACAGACAAACAGACGGACGAGTGAGTGATCTTATGGGAACCATGCTTTTTCTTTTGAGGTAAGGAACCCTAAAAATAAGGAAACGTTATGTTGTATATTGACCTGTCATTGTAATGCGGTTCTAATGATCAATCATGCTGCGTTAAGAGTATGTTCTGTAAGTTAACTAAAGTACGTACTATTTTGCCGAAGCGAAGCGAGGGCGATTGCTAGTAGCAAATAAAATTAAAACCAAAAAAATGTATAATTTAATTTTATCATAACTATTTTCACATAAATACACTTAAATATAATGTTCTTGGGTGTAACCACATGGATCACTACTTCTAACCAAATTTTAAGTGCTAGTGTTGGGCATTTCATTAAAATATCTTGGAAACAGGTAAGTTCTAAATTACTAACATGTTTTGCAGAATAAAGTAAGACAAGTACTACATAGAGTATAATGTTAAACAGAGACAAAAACTTTATTATAATGCGACGCTCGAATGGCGGATCTCACGCTACTCACTTGGTGTTAGACACAGGTTGTATTGCCAACGATGAGCTATTGTAGAATCAAATGCATGCCATACTATATTTAAATAGGAGCTACTTAAGTAGGTAATCAAGCTGATACTATTGTTGTCCATGCCACGTATTTACCGTGGCATGGGCAATAATGAGATATTAAAATATAATTCTTGACAAAAAATAACCGACTTCAAAATTAGAGATAACTCAAAAACTACTCATCAGATCTCGCTCAAATTTAAGTCGGACTACATGACAAGCACCAGCTTTCGATTAAAAATAATAATAAAAAAGAATCATTCGGTTCACCCAGTCGAAAGTTCGAAGGTAACAAACACAAAAAAAATAAAAAGTACAGTCGAATTGAATACCTCCTCCTTTTTTGAAGTCGGTTAAAAACAACTGTTTGTCAACTAAATTACAATAGTTATGGAAAATTCACTGTATCTTAGTGCATAATTTATACTACAGCACAGTTTATTAAATAGTAATCTAAGGATAAGAACAAACCTTTATTAATAACTAACATAAATGCCTTCTCAGCTAGCTAACACCTCCTAGCTTCTAAGTTTTAGCCTCCTATTATTCTTTAAATAGGTAAGAAGATTTTCCCTTCACAGATAAATTTAGAACTTTTTCAATAACACGCTCGCGCCGCCTACAATCAAACCCGTTCCTAAAGCCAATGTCCCTATATCCATATTCATCGGACGGCCATTTTGATGAGTTATTGCGATATACTCGGTTAAATATTAAAGGTAAGCCCTGTGCGTTCTGAGTGAATAACGAGCTATGAGATTTGCTTTTATGCCTCTTTTTGTGCTTATCAATTTGGGTCCCTGGTGGTATTATGGTAGATAATAATGCGTTTACGCAACATCCAGACACAAAGCATAATGTGATTGCTTTGATGACCCATGTATTGTGTATGTGCTTGCTGGATTAGAATAGCGGTTCAGCCTTAACTGTGACGCGGGTCCTTGATGGGAGATTTGATAATGCATTTATTAATGGTATAACATTTTATGTAAATCGTCGACAGTCATATATGCTATCAAGCAAAGTCGTTATTGCCCTTTGAAATCGGTAACAAACGCATCACTTTTGGTTGCTGCATTATTTTATCTCTAACACTATAACACATAATTATTTTACAGTCGGCCTTCAAAAGCAGGGCGGTAGGTAGTGGTGAAACCTTACCACCACATATGATTTTTGGTGGTTTTGTGAGATTACGCTGAATGGTACAAGACCCGGTGACCTCAAACCAATTTTATGTAAATCTTGTATATTATAAAAAGTACTTACATATGAAATATAGATACATTAATTTATAGTACGTAATCAAATGAAACGTGAAATACAATCACAGCGTGAGACTTATTAAAGCCGAACATTAATAAACGATGAACTATAAACTAGAATCAATACCTCGTAATAATTAAATTAAAAGGTCAAAGTTTATGAAGGTATAAGGCGTTAAATTAATAAAAAGCTTGTTTAGCAATCTCCATTCGTATGCCAGGTGTCAATGGCATCATTATCGTTTTTACGACCACGGTGTAATATGCTAAGGATAACTATGAATTCGGAATGTATTAAAGATAATTTTTAACCGACTTCAAAAAAGGAGGAGGTATTCAATTCAACTGTATCTTTTTATATTTGTTACGTCAGAACTTTTGACTGAGTGAAACGATTTTAATGATTCTTTTTTAACCGAAAGCTGGTGCTTTTCATGTGGTCCCATTTAAATTAGAGCGACATCTGACGAGTAGTTTTTGAGTTATCCCTAACTTTGAAGTCGGTTATTTTTTGTCAAGAATTATTTTACGTTCTGCGCATCGTCTCGCGCTTAACTTCAGCTCGGCCAATAAGTTTGGAGATTACTCTGTACATATTATCCCGGAAAACTCAGACAAAGCCGCGGGCAAAGCACTAGTATTGCATAATAACATACCTACTAGACGTTTAAATAATAAAAGCTTGTTTAGCAATCTCTATTTACCTGCCAGGTGTCATTGGCATTTGGCATTATTAACGTTTTTACTTATTATTATACGAGCAACTGCCCTCGATTTGCTTCGGTTTTCTCATTTTTTACACCTTGGGTTATTATTATTATTGGAGTTTATTATTGGAGAGTATATTATTGGAGTTTTATTAAGGATCCCTATTTTTTTAATATAATATAGCCTATGTCACCCGGGGATAGTGTAGCTTCCCGACAGTGAAAGAATTTATTAAATCGGTTCGGTAGTTCCGGAGCCTATTCAATCAAATCTTTCCTCTTTATACTCTTAATATTAGTATAGATTATTACTAAATTACTATGTTATGTATCTTATGTCTTATGAAATTCGGGTGTTTACACCTATGGCTCCAACCCGATAATACGCATACAAGATGGGGTTTCGTAATCAAATCGAGTAAACATGCCCCACGTATATTCTCCAATTTTAATTAAAGTGTAGTCGTATACATGAGTAAATGAATAATTGAATCTAAGCTTACTTCATTTAGACCTAGGAGTAAGAGTTATTTTATACTTTGTACTTTGCATTTTACTGAATTGAGTCTTTAGTTAAAAACTCAATTTAAGGCCAATGCATACGTTAGGAGTTTTTTCCCGTACGGGACAGGACGTGAAGTTTTGGAAACATCGTTTCCTAGAAATTGTATACGATAGTGCATACGCAGCGGAATCCCGTACGGGAAAAAACCCGTTACGTATGCATTGGCCTTTACTCTCAAAATCTAAAAATGCTTATTTTAGGTATATATAGGCCGTGAATTAGGGTTAATTGAAAACAAGCATTATAAATATTTGGGATATTTCGAATTCGTTGACAATTAAGAAACCGGTCTATTTGGTTTCTCGGTAATAGTGTCACGGAATCACGGAAGCAACCACGGTATCTGACCTTAGAACCAGATATCCGTAACGGGACTTAAGTTGGCGCCGGAATATCAATAAGAGCATACAATCTTTACGCCAACGTAAATATTTAACATCGATTTGTGTACAATTGATTGTTTGTAATGCAAAGTGCGTTTGACCAGTGTAAGACATCGCGATGTAAGTACTAAATAAACCGGTTTGATTTTTAACGTCTTCGTATTTAAAGTACAGCTCGATTTCAACTTGACTTGGACTCGACTCATATCAAAGTATTGAAATTATTATATCGTGTTCCATACGGTAGAATTTTCAACAAAATGAAGTGTACGTGGTTAATAGTAAACAGAAATAAGTTTTCGCATTAAAAGTTAATTTAACTTTAAATTCTATTAATTGAATGTCTGCGGTCTGCCTTATTACTAAACTAGCTTTTTCCTGCGGCTTCGTCCGCAGCAGAAATCGCTTTTTACAAATCCCACAGGATCCCTGAATTTTTCTAAATTACTATGTTATGTTAAAACACTCGATGTAAAGTATGGATACATCGATTTAATCAGTCAGACGTGGGCGGGAATAAATCAACGGACCACTTTGACAACACAAATGCAAAAATGTTGCCAGCACATATTTGCATTGCTATTTTTATCGATCATGTTTTACGTAAGTTTTAAAATAAATTTAATTCTATTTTCATTAGTAAGAAAAACCCAAAAATAGTTAACTGTCTACTAACTTCAGAATATTTTTTTGGTATGTGCCACATTCATACATAATAATTTTGTTAAAAAAATTTAATCGATGTATGGAAAACATCGATATAACATCGAAGCCACTAAGCGATGCATTGCATCGAAAAAAAACATCGATGTTTTTTTTTCAACGTCCATCACTAATTCATATTAATTAAATTAAATAATTTACACGGCACTAGAAAGAGTGCCATTTCAAAAATATACAATTCAGAAGTGGGATAGTTCAGCGCTCTTCAATACGCTGAACCGTCGATCCATTAGTATGAAGGTTACTTATGTAGTTTCCAAGAAATCTCAACAGCGTGTTTCAGCATTCATTTTACTAGCGCCATCTATTAGCACAGCTAAAAACTTACTTCGCCAGTAATAAAATATGCAAGCTTTATAACCGAACTCTAGAAGCAAGTTTTCTTGTTTAGTACTATGTGTTTGTGACTGTATTTTGGATTCTTCAAAATTGCTCATTGTGCCTACTAATCTTATCGCTTATCACTTGCTGAAGCGATAACGTAACGTGGTTTTCAAACAGTGTCGATAAACGATATCAAAAAGGAGAACCCCATCTTCCATAGAAACTCAGGCCTAGATAGACAAGACTGAAAATTGGTGGTCAATTAGATCATAGTAAAAGCTTTAATTTCTCTAATTTTCACGGCTGCTAGCAATGGCCAACTAATGAAATCCTACTAATGAGTGTTTAACAATATTTATAGTCGAGTTATCGTAACTTTTTTGTGTTATTTTGTTCATTTAGCAAATGTAGATGAGGCTCAGCTTTAAATATGTTTATCTAGTAATAAGTTTACTTTTGTCTATTGTTATTCCTAGCACAGAATATTACATATGGTACGTGGCCGAAAATCGGGGATTCAGCCAATAAGTATCCGAGAAAAAAGAAAAAATAATTTTCACTCTTCTAATGCCAGCAAATTCGAGACCAAGACAATTTGCCTAGTAATGTCATTATGAGATCCTAAAATATTAACAATTTAAATATCACCCTACATTTACGTACCCAACACTTCGCACAGTATAAGAGTAGGTACAATACAGGCCCTTATACCGTGCTATTCCTTTCATACCTCGCCCTACCGGCGATAACTAACTTGAAGAAAACAAACGGTATAAAACCACAGAAAGGTATAAATCAGTTTTAAAGCATTTTAAAAGTTAATTTAACCTTAAATTCTATTAATTGTATGTCTGCCTTATTATTAAACTACATAGCTTTTCCCTGCGGCTTCATCCGCAGTAGAGATCGATTTTTTACAAATCCCACGGGAACCCTGAATTTTTCCGGGATAAAAAGTAGCCCATATGTTAATCCAGGGTATAGGCCATCTCCATTCTTTTCAGCT
This sequence comes from Thymelicus sylvestris, assembly GCA_911387775.1. Taxonomy (NCBI): domain Eukaryota; kingdom Metazoa; phylum Arthropoda; class Insecta; order Lepidoptera; family Hesperiidae; genus Thymelicus; species Thymelicus sylvestris. The sequence goes on along the minus strand of OU426905.1, from coordinate 13,770,307 downwards.
AAATCAGTTTAGTAGTTGTGGCGTGATTGAGGAACGAACAGACAAACATCTTCACAAACTTTAACATTTATAATATTAATAGGATTACAAATTACGAAACATTGACCCTGTTGGCTTCAACCCATTAATGGCCCACTACTGGGCACGGATCTCTCCTCTTGAGGAGGCCTAGAGCATACTCCACCACGCTGCTCCTGTGCGGATTGGTGGAGGGGTTAGTGGCCAACCCGAGTGTCGGAAGTTTTCAAACCGCCCGAGGGCCTCCGACATGGCTTAACGACTGTTATCTTATGATAACAACCGGGACCGACGGCTTTACGTGCCCTCCGAAGTACGGAAACGCTCAAGAAATTTTTGCCACTAGCGGTCACCCATCCAACTACCGACCCATTGACCCTGTAAGATTATTAATTTAGACTCGTCTTGGACTATACATACTTGGTGCTCAGTCTACGACAATTTACATATGTTTAAAATCATACATTACAATATTAATGAACAAAGTCTCATGTTATAAGCCTCGACACAGAACTGAAGTATACAAAGGTTACGCTGGTTAATTAGCTGGATAGCTGTAGGGTCTGTGTCGTATGTCCTTCAGAGAATTACGTCTTGTTCTCGAATAATTTGGGCGTATTTAATGCCTCCCAGGCCTAGATGGTGTAACTTAACAGGACAATATTTGTAATACACTGTTCTCAATTATTGAGAGGTGATTGGATATCATCAGCATTCGTTTTTAACCGACTTCAAAAAGGAGGAGGTATTCAATTCGACTGTATATTTTTTTGTTTGTTAACTCAGAACTTTCGGCTGGGTGAACCGATTTTGATGATTCTTTTTTTAATCGAAAGCTGGTGCTTGTCATGTGGTCCTACATATTGAGCTAGATCTGACGAGTCGTTTTTGAGTTATTTTGAAGTCGGTTATTTTTTTCTTGGTAAAATTCAGATAATCTTGTTAGCTAGTGTATGTATGTTACTTGTGTATTTTATTAATGCTAAAAGCATTGACGACTCCTGTGTCGCAGTGCATGCCGGATCGCCGTACCAAGGTTCCTGGGTTTGATTCCCAGCGAGGCGGAATTTGAATGATGAGTTTGAATTTCTGTTCTCGATCTGGGTGAGTAATTATAAATCTTGCTGCTTCTTCTCCCGGGCCCTCTACCAGTAGGGCCTTGTTGAAGCATTGGTGTAGCTTGCATGACTTTCAAAGTGTTTGTAAACCAAACCAATTTGAATAAATGCTGAGGAGTTTCTTTCGGCTTTTCTTCTCCTCCATGACAAAGCACCTTTCCGAAAAGCTGGTACATTAAAACAATGACGTGCATAAGTGTATCAATGATACCTACATGAATAAATGATTTTGAATTTGAATTTTAAAATATTGGAATTTTGATTTTTTTTTGTCTAAGTGTGTTGTCCATAGTGCTCCATAGCACCCACGACACAGGGAATCCTAGTATGGGCTATGTATGTGTAGCATAATTTCAATCAACCTTTTAGAATAGTGAATATAACGAAGGTGGTTAGAAACATTTGTAACACCCGTGACCCGAGTAAAAAATATATTTATCTGTCACATAAATACTACCCCGGCCGGGAATTGAACCCGGAACGGGACCCCTCGCTTCACAGGCAGACAGGGTCGCTAGTGGCTACTATCTAAGTCTAAGCTACAGGAGTACAGACAGGGTTGACAATTATTGACTTGATAGATTAGATAGATATTGACATTTGACAAAAATGACTGTTGAGTATTGACGATTGACAATAATGACATTGATTATTAACTAAATTATTAAATAATTTACAAGGCACTAGAAAGAGTGCCATTCTTCAATGCGCTGAACCGTCGATCCATTAGTAAGAAGGTTACTTATATCATATATGGTTTCCAAGAAATCTCAACAGCGTGTTTCAGTATTCATTTTACTAGCGCCATCTATTAGCGCAGCTAAAAACTAACTTTGCCTGATCGCATATTATTATGTGAAAATAATTATGCAAGCTTTATAACTGAACTCTAAGACTCTAAGACTAGAAGCAAGTTTTCTTGTTTAGTAATAAGTGTTTGTGACTGTATTTTGGTCCAAGGACCAAAATCCAGGACGGATTCGATTCACAGCGAGGCAGAATTTTAATGATGAATTTTAATATCTGTTCGCGGTCTGGGTGTGTGCCGGTAGTTTCTTCCTGCTTCTTCTCCTGGGCCCTCTCACAGTAGGGTCTTGTTGAAACACTGGCGTAGCTTGCATGGCTTTCAAAAAAAGTTTGTAAACCAAACCAATTTTGAATAAAAAATTGGAATTTTGAATTTTTTTAATTTTGTCTTTGTGTGTTGTCCATGGCGCCCACGACATAGGGAATCTAAGTGCATGTTCACATTGAACGCGCGGGCGCGGGCGCGGTAGACGTGGCGAATTCGTGTTCACATTGGCCGCCAGGCGTTTGCGCGATTGTGAAATAAAATGAAATAATCTTTTATTCATGTAGGTACCACTGATACACTTATGGACGTCATTTTTTTAATTTACCAGCTTTTCGCAAAGGTGCTTTGTCATGGAGGAGAAGAAAAGCCGAAAAGAAAAGCCGTGACGTGTTGTCAGAGGTTGAAAACATGGACGACGATCTTTTTTTAGCCGAAAATTCATACCTAAAATTTCATTTAGGTACTCACCCTCATACCAGGAAACAATACAGCAATTTCCTTCCGTAGTTTATTAAGAATGTTTCTGTTCATAAGATGCCTGTGTTTACTCTGCCAAATCTGAGTTCAAATCAAATCAGTTCTAGCCTTAATAGCGCTAATAAACTCTTCTGTATTGAAGGACATGATCTTAGATGAAAGAACAAACCTTTAATCTGGGGACATGATGAATTCATGTGATATCGTTTCTAGCGACAAGTTCAAACTGGTTGAACTTACCTGATATAGCGAGTGAATCGCGCACTCCGCCGCTAGTTCAATGTGAACACACTCATTCATCTCTCTAGTGGTTAGAAACTTTTACTTCCTATCCTCACTCAAAGGTTCATCTAAAAAAATCACCGATAGCCCACCTCAAGTTAATAAGCTATTGATATTACCATAATTTATAAAAAGACTTTTTATCTCAACCAATCTACTCTGTCCTAAGATAGATGGTGTAATCTCTTTTGTCGCGAAAAAGTAACAACGTTAACAAAGAAAAAAGAATTTAAAAGGCCATAACTCAACCTCCCAACCCCCACTATAGAACCCTTCCCGGGAAAGGACATAAAGGTGTGGTGCAATTACGAGCGATGTACTTAGAGGTAAGCGTAATTGGGTATTTTTTATGCGATAAGTTAATGCTTGACTGCAGTGCCACCTGATGGTAGTAGTAAAGTCTGGATAGTAAGCACAAGTTAGTAGTTAGTACAAGCCTCTTAAAAACTAGTAAAACCATATTTGTATTCCCATTTATATCTACCGTTACATCTTGCAATAGTACATTCGTGATCGAAACAAGATTTAATAGATGAATATTTAAATGATAAGGATGCTTGGAAATGACCAGCTAGGCAACCAGTTCTGCTCAGGTTAGAGAATACCTATTTTTCTAATAAATATAACTTTTATTTTTAAAAGATGTACTGAAGAGTTTCTTTACGGCTTTTCTTCTCCTCCATGACAAAGCACCTTTCCGAAAAGCTAGTACATTAAAAAAATGACGTGCATAAGTGTATCAGTGATACCTACATGAATAAATTATTATTTCATTTCATTTCAATGATATTATCATTTGCTTTTCATGTTAACAACCGACACTGATGGTAAGTGGCCATCTTTGTCCATGGACATAAGTAGCGCCAAAGGCATCACCGATGCGTTGCCGGTCAAGAAATAAACTAGACGAAAGTATCGGCTCTCAAGCAACCAGCTTTGTTCTAATTATTCATTATTTAAACGTTTAACAATGAATAGGTATTTTGATTTTCCGTATCAATAAAGAACACCTCACTGCACCCCCGGGTGTCGTGTTTATATACATAATGTATTTTTTATTAATAAGGTAATAGTTAAGACTGTATTATTGTACGCCTCAGTGAGACAGTACATAAGATACCTACATACTGTATAATAAAAACTGTTATTAATCAATTTATTGTGGATTATTATAAATCCACAATAAATTGATTGATTGATTGATAAGACTGATTGGTCATTAGTTTGATATAGGAATATCACCACTAATACCTAATACCTCCGCAGCGCAGTAGGTTTTTACCTGTGTCGCGGGTGGCATGGACGACACAGTCATAATAATTATAACACGTCATCATAATAAGTAACACCCGTGACCCGAGTACAAAATGTATTTATCTGTCACATAAATACTGCCCCGGCCTGGAATTGAACCCGGGACAGAACCCCTCGCTTCGCAGGCAGACAGGGTTGTTGCTACTATCTAGGCTACAGGGTTGACAATTATTGAAATATTGACTTGATAGAGTAGATCTTGACTAATGTCACTAATGACTATCAAGTAATAAGTATCAATACTAATTTACTAACTAAATTATAAATAATTTAAATTTACATTTTAGTTTACACGGCACTAGAAAGAGTGCCATTTCAAAAATATACAATTCAGAAGTGGGATAGTTCAGCGCTCTTCAATACGCTGAACCGTCGATCCATTAGTATGAAGGTTACTTATGTAGTTTCCAAGAAATCTCAACAGCGTGTTTCAGTATTCATTTTACTAGCGCCATCTATTAGCACAGCTAAAAACTTACTTCGCCTGATCGCATATGTGAAAATATGCAAGCTTTATAATAACCGAACTCTAGAAGCAAGTTTTCTTGTTTAATAAATCAGTGTTTGTGACTGTATTTTGGTTTCTTCAAAATTGCTCATTGTGCCTACTAATCTTATCGCTTTGGCACTTGCTGAAGCGATAACGTAACGTGGTTTTTAAACAGTGTCAAAAAACGACATCAAACATTTACATTTTAATTCAGCCAGTATCCGAGAAAAAATAATTTTCACTCTTCTAATGCCAGCAATTTCGAGCCCAAGACAATTCGCCTAGTAATGTCATTATGAGGTCCTAAAATAGTAACAATTTAAATATCACCCTACATTTCCGTACCCAATAAACACTTCCCATAGTATAAGAGTAGGTACAATACAGGCCCTTATACCGTGCTATTCCTTTCAAACCTCGCCCTACCGGCGATAACCAACTTGAAGAAAACAAACGGTATAACGCCGCAGAAAGGTATAAATCAGTCTGGTTCAATTATTAAATACCCCATTCGCATACTTCGTTTGTTTTTCTGTATCTAATATCGAAATAAATCACACGGAATATAATAAACGACGCTATTGTACCGTCGTTCCTTGTATTTTTGTAATCATTTTAAGAGACTTGATGATAAAGTGTCTTTATTTAGTCGTGGTTATTATTTTTCAGCATGCGACGATGTCAGCAATGAGATATTTGTTGCTACAATTCGTTTGTTTGTAGATGAAGAGAAGCAAATAGTGATTTATTGAAGAATATGAATTTTTGGAGTGTAAGACTCCAATTTGGTCTAAATCAATCCTTTTCGCGATGCTCTGTTTCAACAGGCGAATATAGGGGTCCCTCCTCCTGTTAAAGATAGCGGTTTTTGTACTGCTCAATATAATCCTGTTGGTACGTGAGTATACTTGGTGGTAGGGTATTACCCATCTACATACCTGCTACCAATAATAATAATCTTCATGTATTTAATATGGTCATAGCCTTTATTATTGGCTTTCTTTGTAGTCCTGTGTATGAATAAATATTTTTTCTTCTTCTACCTTTTCTTCTTCTTTCTCTTCCTCTTCTACTACCATCTTCCTAAGTGTTTCGGTCGCAATAACGCAGGGTCAGTCTGGGATTACGACTCTACAGTGGATCAATGTTAGAACATTATTAGCCGGTTTTCTGCAATCATGCACGATTAATTCACTCTCATTCCAATCATTCGTTCAAATTCTCCCGATGTTGATGATGGTGATGTAACTTCGTTACCCAGTTACGTTATGTGTAAGCCGTTTCGGTATAAACGCGATATTTGTATGTTTAGTAATAAAATGTTTTCAGATTGCGTCGAGCGCTGCCTATATTCCTATCGCTGATTTATTCGGGAGCCGATAAAACATTTAGTACCTTCGGCTGAGGTAAATGTTATACTGGTCTGACATCCCCCATTGAGATTAAAAAACTTTCCCAAAGGACCGCGTTTGTCTTATGACAGGCGAGTGGAAGGCTAGCGATTTGTTTTCGCAATAAGACAAATAAAAAATATTATAGGTATTACATTCAATATTATAGGGTAGTACAAGTAGGTAAATTGCAGATGGATAATTAGGGCCGTTACTCGTGCCCCACTGACTTCACCCACCGGTGGGTGTACGGGTAATTCGTGTTTACCCGTGCACCCACTGCATCAACATCATCATTTAAATTTCCATCTCGCTGGGAATCGAACACAGGACCCTTGCACGGTGTGGCATGGTAACCATACCACACGGGTCGCCATGCAGGTCGTATATAGACTACTCACGATATCCGTAAACTATAAAAATAACGGTGAAATTCTCGGCCAACGGCTGAAAACTGTCTTTTGTAGCAGAAAGGCAATTAAGAAATCCAATTTTGTCTTTGTACGGGTTGGTCAGCTCGGTGGACCAGGAGGGCTATTCTCTAAAATACGAACTCGAAATCGAAGCTCACTTTTCGTTTGGCAATTTGAATCGAAGCTCACTTTTCATTTGACAATTGGACACGAGCTTCGACGGTAACGTAATTCGATGATCGAGAATAATAAATCCCTTACCGTATAGTCGTATATCAAACATGTCAAATCGATGCCTCCAATGAACACTACGTTAGCACCAATATTACGGTATTGGAGTTAGCGTAGTGTTCATTGGAGGCATCGAAATTAGCCTGAACAAGTAGTTTATCTCACCGCCACATTCTACACTGCGGTGCCACTTGTACTGTCGAGTTTTAGAGAATAGGAATTTTGAGACTCATCGCGGATCCCGCTGTCGAGTTAACAAAAAAAACCTTACAGAATAGCCTTGACTGCGGCTGTAGCGACAAGTTTCGAACAGCGGTTCCTTTGACGGCTGTTTTTATATTTATACTAGCAATGCCCGCGTCTTTCACCACGTTTTCCGGGATAACAGGTACCTGTAAATATTACCATACCATATTATTATCTATACTAATATTATAAAGAGGAAAGATTTGATTGTTTTTTTGCCTTGAATAGACTCCGAAACTACTGAACCGATTTGAAAAAACATTTCACTGTTGGGAAGCTATACTATCTCTGGGTGACATAGGCTATTTATTTATTATTTATTTATTTTCTAAAAAAATTAGGGATCCATAATAAAATTCCAATAATGTAACCCAAAGTGTAAAAAAATAAGAAAATCTAAGCAAAGCTAGGGCGGTTACTCGTCTATAATAAGTATAAGGAAATTGAAGGTTTAGAGATATTTCAAACAAAGATATTCAACAAACCATACTTTATCTGCAGCTGACTTGTTTTTAAAAAGCGGCCAAGTGCGAGTCCGACTCGCCCATGAAGGGTCCCGTAGCAGCAAGTAACATAATATATATTAAGTTCTTGTAGTTCGTTGTAACTTTGATCGATGTTTTTTGCAGTTTACGATTTATGATGTATTAAAAAAACTACAGACTACATCTCGTTCAAATCAATTTTCGTTGGAAGTTTGCATGGTAATGTACATCATATATATTTTTTAGTTTTATCATTCTCTTATTTTAGAAGTTACAGGGGGGGAACACACATTTTACCACTTTGGAAGTGTCTCTCGCGCAAATTATTCAGTTTAGAAAAAAATGATATTAGAAACCTCAATATCATTTTTGAAGACCTATTCATAGACACGTATGGGTTTGAAGAAAAAAAAATTTTTGAGTTTCAGTTCTAAGTATGGGGAACCCCCAAAATTTATTGTTTTTTTTCTATTTTTGTGTGAAAATCTTAATGCGGTTCACAGAATACATCTACTTACCAAGTTTCAACAGTATAGTTCCTATAGTTTCGGAAAAAAGTGGCTGTGACATACGGACAGACAGACAGACAGACATGACGAATTTATAAGAGTTCCGTTTTTTGCCATTTGGCTACGGAACCCTAAAAATGCATAATGATTTTGTTTAACATAGTACTAAATTAATTCGTCGATTATTCATACAATTATTTAGTGTGCGATCAACCTTACTTTGCATAACATAACTTGATATTATGCAAACCAGATGTTACCAATTATAAAAGTATTTTGATGAGTGTTTTTTGTTAATTGTATTCATAATTCATTTTTTGTCTATCATTAGAAAATAACACTTTCAATATGTTAACGGGAATCCATTTATCAGACTCAATTAAATTATGAGTAGTATACGTTTTGATGGTAAACTTTATAAACATGCATTGAATTTTAATCATCATATTAATTTTACGGCATCATAAATTTCATATTTTATCAACTGGTTGGGTTCACAAATGCCGCTGAAATAATACTACTAGTACTAATAATAATAATACTATTAGTATTGGAATATTTTATCGTTTTGCAATTTAACACGGTGTTTGGAAGTATTTGGTCTTTACTTTATTTTTATTAACTTGTTATCAAACTACACCTAATAAAATTAACACGCACTGCGACTGAATCACGAAAGAAGTACAATTTCTTTCAACGGTCTTTCATATTCATAATAATATATTCATACTTTTTAACACGCACTATCTACTTTTCTGTCACATCTCTTCATCATCACTTTTATTTACTTTTTTGAGTCGGGGGTTTTTAAAATTTTTAATTTAAGTTTAATAACAAATAAATGCTACTGTGCGGTAATCGCAGGGGCGATCCCTCGATAAATATCTAATGGACTGTATTAATGTATGTACCTGTGTAGATGCCTAAGTAGGTGGTATAACAATCCCATACCATGTATGAAAAGAACCACCAACCTTGACAAACGAATGTCGCAGGATTGTATTGCGTACGTCTGCATTTTCTCTGCTTGTTTCACAGCACACCCGATAGAATAAGCCCATAAACTTTGAGCTACGGGATGAACGGAAACAAAGAGTAATATAATACATGAACGGAAATCTCGCGAACGTCACGAATGGATCGTTTCCACCTTCACAGAGTTGAAACAACTGCGGATTTTTCCCATTGACATTAGTGTCAATTTTGGAAGGTTTTTTATTTTTCTTAAAACACAAACAATATTAAACGAGTACTATAAATGCCTGAAATATATTACTATTATCGTTGTTAAGGAAAGACCTCCTTAGATCCACATCCACCTAATAAAGCCAACGAAAATATCTTTAATTGAATAAATGTTGCTACTGAGCGTTAAACTACAGTTCTATTGTTAGTCGACCTACAGGCCGAGTTCCCTTAGATTATTTATTCCCGTTTTATTAGTATTCCTAGCAGTTAGTCCAACTGAAAAATCGTTGCCATTGAAAGTATTCGGAGCGGGACCGGTCCAACAAAGGCCATTGAAACAAAGGCCTCCGACCACTGGGATGGAGTTTTGTTCGAATGCAGGCGAATAGAGAGAAGAGATTATACACGAAACTGATTTGAAACATCGTTTTAACGCTTTATATTGGTTTCACGTGTATAAAATAAAAAAATTTAGTCAAAATTGGTTTGGTTTACAAACACTTTTGAAAAGTCATGTAAGCTACGCCAATCACTCAATCGCTAATCTGTAAAATTGTTAATCAAAAACATCATAATTACTGACACAAAGTACAGTTTTTTTATATAAATAATTGACGACCGTGTAAAGCAAATAACTTTGTCAGAAGCATTTGAGCAGTATAAGAACGTAGAAATATCCGAACATCCCACTAATCTCCCTCCCTACATTTAACTGAAAAATATTGTGGAGAGAGTTACAGTATTAAGTTACAAAAACATATGCAACGCAATTCTTTATTAACTTTTAACGGTGTATCTTTATTAATTATCGCTTTATAGTTCACAGTGGGACGGATATCTAAGCGACCTCGGATCTTAGCCTTACCTTTTTTATTGTTACCTAACCTTTTCCCGTTGATCCACTCCTGTTTAATAACCTTTTTTGCAGCAGGGTACATAAAGCGGAATTTTACAGGCACCATTATCTTGAAAGGAATTTACACGAAAGTAACATTCCTTTTGCTGGTACTAAAGGGGTCTTACGAGGTGATAATTATAAAAAACCTTTCATGAAGTGTGAAGTGTAACAATGATGAGGGACTTTTGAGTTTTTCAAGGGTCCAGGGACACAAGTCAAGGGACCCGAAAATCTTTTACTGCTCATTTACATGCGCGTCTCGCGGATCGTCTCGTGGCTCGCGCGCGCGTGTAAATGGGGGATTATAATAGCTATGGTTTTATAGTTGCTATATTGAGTAGTTTATTTCGTTAGGTTCACTTTCTTCTTCAGAATAATAGGAACCTTTCTGCTGCTAAAGTTTAAATCTTTTATTGATTGAGTACCTACCTATTATTCTGAAGGAAATTCTTTGAAAATTTCGCATATTGCGGAAACGTCATGCTTGTAAAATAATCAAACAGTTGGTTGCAATTTTTGTTTCATTTGGAAAAGTAATGGAAACAATAAAATTTTCAAAAGATGTAATTACATCTTAAACTCAAGACTAGAAAGAAATTTGCAACCAATTTCAGAAGAATGTGTAGTTCTATTAAAAGAGTACGAAATTAATCAAGGATTACTTTTGATTGTAATTTCAGCTAAACACCTACATATTAATATTAGACCACCAATGGTTCACGATAAGGAGGCAAAGTAACAACTTCACTCACGTAATAAACACGAAACTAAAAGTCACAAAGTTAAACGTTTAACGCTAACCGAAATGGCCACAGCATCCGTCGTTGACGACCGTAAAAACAAACTAAGCCACGTTACTGAACCAACGAATGTTCCAGCATTAGTATCTGAAATTTACGTCTCACTTTATGTGCCACTCGAATTTCAATGAAATGGCGAAGCTTCTATGCGGGCGTTACCCCGCTAAAGGTTTTTACTCATCGTCTAAGAGACATCGTTGTTTCGGGCTATTTCTAGCTATGACATAAAAATAATTCTATGCGATGTATAAGTAACTGTGGGTGGGGCCAAAGCGTAGTTTTTGAGCTGTCAGCTGCGAAAAATGAATAACGAGCTTTCGATTTCACACTGAAGTCGTTTGGCCTCTTCCTTAGCCTATATCAAAACCAGCACATCAATTCCTTAAAATAATTTATTCTTAAGAACTGAAAATGAATTTCAAAAACGGGGACTAATTTTGTAGTTACGAATGTTCCATTATTAACTACCCACTTTCAAATGGTATCCAAAATTCCATTATTTTATTATAAATGAACGATACAACGAGCTAAGAGAACTTGGTAAAACCAAGTTTGGAAACACTTGACAAGTTCATTTTGGTGATGAATTACTTGTAGTGATTCGAGACAATAAAGACCTCAGAATAGACTGGAAGAAAGGTCACTCTACGTAACAGTCTACTTTATTTATCGACCTATAATGAAATTATGTGATCCAGATGGCTTACCCATCTACCTACTTACTTAATTTCATCTAAAGAAAGAAAATATTAGTAGAATATTCGTTTCAAATTCTCAAAATATTTGTTTTTTGAAGTCGGTTAACCGACTTCAAAAAAGGAGGAAGTATTCAATTCGAGTGTATTTTTTCATGTTTGTTACCTCAGAACTCATTAAACAAAATCATCAAAATCGATTTTAATGATTTTTTCTTAATCGAAAGCTGGTGCTTGTCATGTGGTCCAACTTAAATTTGAGCGAGATCTGACGAGTAGTTTTTGATCCCTAATTTTGAAATCGGTTATTTTTTGTCAAGAATTATTATTATGACGAACCGGCAACATGACCTTACCTAGAAATTACGCTTATCATTTCGTTCTGAGATGAATTCATTCGTGCGATATAGAGAAATTTACGCGTAACATGAAATAAATTATTTGGCTTAATCACGAAAATACCTACTTCTCTCAAATCAAATCAAATCAAAATCTTTTATTCATATAGATATCACTGATACACTTATGCACGTCATTTTTTGATCTACCATCTTTTCGGAAGGGTGCTTCGTCATGTAGGAGAAGAAAAGCCGTAAAGAAATTCCTTACACATCTTTTAAAATCATGAAAAGTTACATGTTCTAACCTACGCGGTTCTAACTACCATTTAATAATATAATTGAAGTGCCATCATAATTATTATCCTAGGATAACAAAATTGGTCATCGCATCACTTGGCCCACCGCAGTGAGACGACGGGTAATAAACGGATTCGGAAAAATCCTTCCAGTTTCACTACACGGTCCGTTGCCGAGTTGCCGACCTTTTTCCTACCATCTTCGGGCGATGTGATAATATTTGGGGCTATATTTCACTCGAGATACTCCGCCAACTTTTAGACCGTTAATTCGCAAACGACGCACTGACGGGAATAAATATTGAGGTCGCTGGTTTGCTTGTATTTCGGGCGAGTGCAGGTAGCGTGAACCATTGGTGCATAGCAAGAAATGGAAATGAAAAAAAAAAACATTTTAAGTACAAAAAGCACTTGTTTTGCCATAGATCAATTACGACTTTTTCGGTTGTTAAAACTACTGGCGCTGAAGTAATTAAAGTTAACTGACATGATACGTATTGACTTTTGTAAGGTAGTGACTCTAGAATTGAGTCAAATGTTTAAAGAATTAAATAATAATTTATATTATAATAGTGTTTAGAAAATTCACTAGCAGTCGTGAAAGAGATAAATGACGAAGTAAAATTTATATACATTATGAAACAAAAGAGATGAAGTATTATTAAAGGAAGACGACACTATTGTACTCATTTCAGCATCTATTATACATATCTATACTAATATTATAAAGAGGAAAGATTTGATTGTTTGCATTGAATAGGCTTCGAAACTACTGAACCGATTTGAAAAATTCTTTCACTGTTGGGAAGCTACATTATCCCCGGGTGACATAGGCTATATTATATTTTCAACAAAATTAGGGATCCTTAATAAAACTCTAATAATGTAACCCAAGGTGTCAAAATAAGGTGTAAAAATAAGAAAACCGAAGCAAAGCAAGGGCAGTAACTCGTATTTTATAAACGAAGATTTATCATTCCTTAATTCATTTTGCCATTAAGTAAGGTTAACGTTGCCAAAAAAGATATTGAAGAGAACAGATGAAAAAACCAATCCAAAAATTACCAATCTCATCAAATGAAAATATTAATACACTAACGTAACATAACTACTTCATGAGTTCTGTCACGCGACAAAGTTAAACAATGTCGAAAGTTGTCAACAATAGGTTGTATGGAATAGCATGAGTAGCAAGAATTTTTCCATATTTTGTATGTTTTGTGTGTCATTGTTCAATTTGGGGTGTAAGGCGATTAGTATCATAAATATACACTAACGTTTTGATCATAACGCGATCTTGATTTTCAAATCGAATAAATTTTGATGTGTATGAAAGCGTGATTTATTTGAAATGTAAATATTATTTTTCATTTACTTTTATACTTAAGGCATGAAAAAAACAAATCCTTATAGATTTCCTAAATATGTAGTCTTTTGCTACAATCTTTATTTTAGGTGTCTTGACGAGCAATTTCTTTAAACTAAAGCAAACTTGCCTGAAGGTATCTATAACCTCAAGAACTTTAACTTGTGCTTTAAATCCTACACTGAATAATTTGCTCACGATTTCCATAAACAAATAATGATAGGTTTAAGGTGACTTCATGTCACAAAATTGCGGAATAATAAATCTTCTTCTGCAAGGTAAACAGCGGTAGGATTTATGACGATCAAGCCATCTTGATAAATAAGATATTTTATGACCCTCAGTAAGACTTCTGTGAGATACTTCCTTGAATAACTCGGAATTTCACAACTGTCCTAAATATTTTAATATAATAACTTTCTAAAATAAAAAAAATGTCCTCTACGTAGACTTGATAGAGTAAAACGAAAAGTTATGAAAATGTCAAAAGGGAAAAAATAATATCCCCCTGAATAATCGACCTTGTAGCCTAGTTGGTAGCGACCTTGCCTGCGAAGCGAGAAATCCCGGGTTGGATTCCCGGCCGGGGCAGACATTTATGTGACAGATAAATATTTGTACTCGGGTCAAAACACCAGAATCGTAGAATAAAATATTTAAAAAACATTTTTTTCAGGGCATCCCCCCTACAGGTAGACAATTAGGTATAGTGAGGATGAATTCTTTATTTGTCGCGTACCCTATATCGTTGAAAAGGTCTTTCAAAAATATTATAGGTCTACTAAAATTAATTTTTGGAATTAGGAGTCCAATTGCGAAATATTTGGCTATAAAGTGCTATGTTCTTGCAAAATAAATGATTATGATGTGATATTGAATATAGAGTCAAGTGTCCCCCCCCCTGCCAGCTAAACGGTTGGATTTTGACAAGTGAAAAAATTCTCAAAAATAGGTTATAATATTATGATGAATTTACAAGGTAAACTATCACGGCTATGTTAGCATAAGTAGTTAATGAGCTTCGGAACATTGCGCGTGGCCTGACACGCACTTGCCCGGTTTTTTAAAAGAGATATTTGTCAAATAAAACAACGATTATAATGATTTTCTTGTATTTCAATTAAATATCAGCTCCATCGGAGCGGAGACAAAAAGAAAGCGCCTACAATTCTTTTACGACTGAAACATCACGATTTAAGTTTAAATTGGGAAAGTTCGGAGATGAAAACTTTTGTATTTATTCCTCAGATTTGTAATATTTTCAATATTTTGTATAATAAACGACTCGTTTTATTCGTAACGAAAAACATTACTTTTGTACGAAATATATATTCATTTCTTTATTACGAGAGTGACAGTTCAAAACGACAAAAAAGGTGTGTGTCAGTACGACTGAAATTTAACGCCATGAAGATGATGATGATGATGAATATGAAGATGATGATGAATATGACGATGATGATGATTATGACGATATTGATGATTATGACGATGATGATGTTTCATATTATCAGAATAGGATGTACAAATATTTATTATTATCATCAGATGGCGTTGTTACTGATCAGCCATCCAACGTCATCTAGATTATGTGTTACGAATTACAAATATAATGCATAACGTAACGGAAAAAAAATTACTTCCCATAAAAACTCATACGACTAGATACATGAGTTAAAATCCAAAAATGTATTCAAAACAGTGTACTCCATGCCTGATAATTATTGCGCGAGCGTAGCGGCTCTAATCTAACTATTCTACAACAGCATAAATTACGAAATAATTACTGTACTTTACGAAAAAACTATTTCACATTTAGAGTTGGAGTATAACATAACAAAATCGTTTAATACATCAATGTGTCTATATATAAAACATCATAAAAATGTACATTGTATAAGATACAACAATTTGTATACCTGTTAAAATTACTACTGGCTATAGGATACCTCGCATGCCCTCAAACTGTTCTTTCTACTAGCGTGTACGAGTTTTTTAGAGTTGAAATAAAAGATTTTAAAATTACATCAGTAAAATCATATTTGTGTTGCACGTGAGGGGTATTTATAAGGTAACTATTAATAGTCGATCAAGTTACAACTACAGAACCCTAGATTGCACGTGGTCTGACACGCACTTGGCTCGATTTTTATCCTCCATTCAAGGACATTTCTTCCCTAATGGTTATCAGTCCTTCGAACTATGTGGCCAGCCCATTGCCACTTCAGCCGGCTTATTCGCTAAGCTATGTCGTTTACCCTCGTTTGTCTACGGATTTCATTATTTCCGATTACAATATAATTATTATGATGTATTATTCGCCACAAACGTATTTAAAGCGTAACGTTTACTATCGTACCATAGTCGGAATACTTAATCGAGAAAATATTATTTCTGTTTAATATAAGTCTTCAAGAGACATTGATCAAAGAGAAAACAAAAATGCCATTGTTATTTCAAACTTTTGATATCCAATTCTATTGTACAATTATATTGAAAATTAATTAATAAAATTGTATAAATAAGGGTATATTTTATATTGCTTTGGTATAGAATATATTTTTCTTTTTATAAACAATTAGAGGTAACCTATTTTTAACCTTTACAATATCCTAACAAAACACAAAATATAGTTAAAAAAACACAGTTAATGTTGGTATAATTAGACCATCAACCGCCTACAGTCAAATTGGTTAACACTTCTTCTCCATTCATAGAATGTCATAGATAAAAGGATCGACACACAAACATACAAAACAGTGATCTTATAAATGTAGTAATTTTTATCCAAAGGACGGAACCGTAAAAAGACTTAAAGACTGTCTTAACATGAATAACAAAGACTCATTCCCGGTTATGAACATTCCAGAGGCGTTATTTTTGACACTTGACCCGGAGAAATAAAACCGGAATGAAACCATAAGTTTCAAACTAAAATTACTTTTTTAAGCTTACGTGTTTTATACTACCGGGAGGTTTCTTAATTATATTTGCACAAAATATTATCCTGTGAAGATTCGGTGGCTAAAAACGTAGTATCATTTCTGTGATCAGGGTTAAAATCCGGATCACAATTGGATTCGCCAGGGATTGTTAGATTAAGTTTTGGAATGGAAGAGGCTACATCCTTTCTTAGGTTCAAGTCAATCTATGCTCGACGAAAGACCGGACATCCAAAACTCCAAAAGTGACCATGGCATTTTGCCTGACGCCTGTCAGGCAGGTTTTAGCCATTTATTATGATTCTGTATACTCCATAATTCTTGGCCACGATGTGGGGTTTATGAAGATAAGGCTTGTATAGTCACGCCTTGTAGAGTTAGGAGCTCGGCGCTTCCTGCAATCTCATAATCGTTTAACACTGAAACGTTGGATTCAGTTTTCTATGGGTTTTTGATTGTTCTTAGACAAGTTTCATGGTGCTAACTCACATTTGGGTACCAACTCGGCCAATGTAAATCTATTATTTGGATGTAAACGCTGCAATAACGAAACTGCTTAAAATAACGAAATTGACGACCCTGTATAGTTGGTAGCGATCCTGCCTGCAAAACAAGGGGTCCCGGGTTCGATGTCTGGCCGGGCAAGATATTTATGTGGCGGATAAATATAACATATTTTGTACTCGGGTCATGGGTGTTAGTGTGATGTGTTATATTGTGTAGTCCATGCCACCCGCGACACAGATAAATAACCTACTGCGGGGTATGAGTGTGTAAGCGTTTATTTGTTTATTTTATTTATAACGAAATAAAAAGCCATTTTTCTTTAATCCAAGATGAATGAAAAAGTTGTTATACAAAATGGTTGAAATAAAATGAAAAAAATCCAATACTAAGGGAAAGTAAATATCGGAAAATTCAAAATAAAAAGCTAAAAAGAATTGAAGATAAAAATCATGTATGGGAGACTATCCCTTTTTAATAAAAGATCCTGACTAGGGACCTATTGACAGATTTGAACTCTTTGACTTCTCAAGGAGATAGGTAAGTTTATGAGTCGATAAGTGTTCTGAACAATACAGCCTTTATGATTCAAGATTAGGTACTAATATCTTATCGAGATTTAACACGAAAATGAGAGTATTTACTGTGCTTCGAAATAAAATAGACGTTATTCGATAGCAATTTTTATGTCTATATTGACGGTGTAATGCCGGGATTAATCTTAAGATATTGGAGCATGAAGCGTCTTTCGGGACACCACTTTCTTGTCGTTAACGCCCAGACCACTTATCCCGTCATAAGCCGTTCTGAATGACATTATTTATCGGTCTCTTGTCACAATAAATATTCCATCAATATCACAGCAGCCATTTTTCCCAAAATGAAAATAAAAATTATCGCGGCATAGATAAGGCAAATAAGACATTCGAAAGAAATACTAATAGGAATATGTCAAATAAATGTCTGCCCAAGCCGGGAATTGAATCTGAATCTAGGAATCGAATCTTCGTAGGAAGGGTCCCTATCAACTAGGCTACGGAATGTTCAAGGTAAAACCTACTTTCCAATACTAAATAGTTTATGAACCCATAAAAGCATAAAAAACAATCGTATTACTTCTCTATTAAAATCGAACTCTTTAATAGAATATAGAAAAGTATGACAGCACTACAACTTGATACATCAAAACCTAGGCACATATGCAACCGTGTTCCAAGCAGAACTATACGCTATAATAAGATGCGTACATGAAAACCTTGAAAAGAAATATGTCAATAAACGTATTACGATACTCTCGGACAGTCAGGCAGCCCTGTTGGCTCTACAGTCCGAGCAAGTCAATTCAAAGCTTGTCCTAGAAGGAATACAAGCCATCAACCGATTAGGCTTCAACAACAAGGTCACCCTAGGATGGGTACCTGGGCATAAAGGTATACGCGGGAACGAGAAGGCCGACGAAATGGCAAGGAGGGGGGCCGAGGCGCCCACCATGGGTCCTGAACCTATGGTGGGCATCTCCAAAGCAGTTTCTCGAGCCGCACTCAAAGCAATAGCCCTGAAAAGGGGAGCTGAGATGTGCCGAAGAGAACCCGGCGCGAGACAGGCCAAAACGCTAATAGCGGGATACTCGCAAAAATACTCAAGAAAAGTGCTCAACCTGAGTCGACCCGACTTACGGGTACTCATCAGACTGCTCACTGGACACTGCAGGCTCAATAAACACCTTCTTTTGTTAGGTTTGAGCAACACTGCAACTTGTAGATTCTGCAGCGAGGCAGAGGAAACGCCCACCCACATACTTTGTGATTGCTCTGCCATAAATCACTTCAGAAGTCGTATCTTAGGAGGCCACTTAATCCCACCCAGTCAAGTAAGAGATCTGGAACCCAGGAACATCCTACTGTTCGTCCGAGCAATAGGACTTGGAGACCAGATCTAACTCAGAAACGGGTACGGCTACAATAGATCAAATCTGGTCGCAGTGGCCCCTGGGACGGTTGACCCAGGCCCGAAATTTCAAATAATAATAATGACAGCACTAAAAGCTCAGGGTAAATTACCTGTTCTTAACAAAGGAAGCATAAAGGCATAAAAGTGTAAACAAAGCAAAGCCTTCAGCTACAAAGTGTCCTATAAACTTTATATAAGCTATCATTACCTTCATCGTTTTGCCCTAAGAATAAACTCCTTCTTCTGATAGAAATTCAAACTACACGCCGTTGGAACACGTAAATTGTACCCATGTGCGGTTTCAACAGGAAATGGGTTTCCTATGAAAAATTTTCAATGAATTTTAAACGAATATCTTACGTATATAAGGTCATCGAGTTGTCATACGCTGAGCGGTAAACGATTGCCAGGTGTATTTAATATATTTTACATTGGGGATTCACAAACCGATAGCAGCTGTGTCAATTATAACCAAGAATTTTATTTATGCATCTGGATGGCAAGCTTCGAAGAGGTACCTTTTAACACGGATCACATGAGATTGAATAAACAATTTCGACGAATAATAGGTCTGATTGATGTTGACCGTAAAACTCGTAGCCACTCTTTGTGTGTGTATGTGACTTCGATGTAATAATAGGGCGCAGATATTCATCCAATGTCACGTGATAAGTCTTCAGGTACGTCTTCGAAGCTTGTCCTTCAGATGTATACATAAACTTTTTGATTATAACTGACAAAAGTAAAGGTCAAATTATTTTTTTCATAGAAATTAACGGCTCACTTAACGAAAGTCAAAATTTAAAAAACTTTAAATACATAATATCCTATCCTACTTCCTACTAATTGTATATTCTTAGGCTAGTTAGGCCAGTTCTTTCTTTTTTATCTTCTCTCTTTCTTGGCCGGCAACGCATCGGTGATGCCATTGGTGTTGCTAATGTGACATCATTGATGTCCATGGGCGACGATATCCACTTACCATCAGGTGGATCGTCAGCTCGTTTGCCGGCTATTTCCATAAAAAGGTTGTATTCACTGCTCTCTTATGATCAAACCAGGTCCTTATTCAAGTGTTGTGTATTCTAAGCAGCTCTTGGTTGCCCTACGGAGCATCTTTGTAATTTATTTGTGACAAGCTTCCGCCCGTAAGATTTTATTTTTCATACACACTATCTCGTAGGACACAAATTGGATGTCTCAGGAAATACAGTCTATTTTATACTCTTGTACGTACTTGCTACATATTTTAGGCGCATGTGATGTAAGTAGAGCTCACAGCCCGATGGTTTGTGTTGGTCGTAAGTTTTGACCAAGTATTATCTACCTTACATGTTCCTCGTTAGGTGAGTGAGGTTCGTAGCAAAATATCTTGAGTGGGTTTGTGGTTTGAATGCAAAATTAAGCTTTGTTGTTATCATTAGAAAGCAGTTCATTTTCTTAGTTTCATTCAAATGAACTAGTGAAACTTGGACTGTCTTAAAACCATCCTCTAATTTACCAGGCTTCCTTCATTAGCAGGTGTAACCCATTTTCTTTATCTACAAAATATGATGAGAATCCGTCATGGTGTAATATCTGGATCGCAGAAAGTTCTCGCTTCTTTGTTTCAAAGCGTTACGTGTAATACATTGTCATACTTCTCAATATCACAATCATCTCCCCCTTACATAATTTCAACATCCGAAACTTTTTCACCGTCTATAAGAACGCCTCTAAAGTACTCAACGATAAAGTGAAACAACTTATCATTAAATGAAAACCTAACCCATTCACTGTTTCTCAACTGAAACAATAGGTCTTTCAGGAGTTCGCTTCAGTTATGAAAACTTAAATATTTCTCGGCAAAGGAATTTCAGAAGAGAATTCCGATTGGGAATTTAAATGAAGAAAAACTTGCTCGGGAGCAAAATCTATTGAGGCTGACTTGTACTCTAAAAAGAACATTGCCAACTTGTCTTAATACGTAGGGTTCCGTTAAAATGCCTCGTTTTGAAATCAACAAAATGATTACTCGATTTTAATACTATTTGCTGTTTTTGTGCTTGTACGAAGATTGTTCTAAATAAGATCTTACATATTATAAATTACATCAAATACTCTACAGATTACGACACGAAACTACATCACATAAAATACACAAAATTGGACCGTCCCCTCCATAGTTAAGAAACCTCAAACCAAACCTAATTTTTTAAAGAAATATGGATATCTTATATGGAATGGAATGATATGGAACATTCCTTAACCATAATCCATAAACAGCAAAGTAAATTTAAGAAGAAATAAAGAAGTATTTCTGAATACAGCTACACGTGAGTCTCATTCGGCTTTCGACCCTTTTCACTTTAAACTTTCTAGAAATAAGAGTTTTATTGAAAGTGAGTCGGACAAAGGCCTGGATATTAGGTACATAATGAATGCGATACTCCTCCGCGGCGAGTCGAGATCCCTCAGCTATTTATAAGAAAACATGAAAATTTAATAAGAGCAGCTCTCAACGTTGGATTGTCTAGAGCTCTATCAAAGTTGAAATTAGGTTTAGAGGTTTTCCAATATAAGATTCTTGAGTTAATTTCCATACCTTACATTTTAATAGTGTTTTATTTGTACGTATGTTTACTTCTTTGTAAATAGCAAGCACAGGAGCAGATGAACCACACATGGTAGTAAGTGGATTCACATGGACATCAGAAACACCATAGGAATCACAGATGCGTTTTCGGGTACAAAGGATGCTTTATTTTCATCGGATCGCTTTCCATTGATTTAATTCAATTGATCTTTTTTCTATTAGTTTCTTGAGTAATGCATGGTAGTAAATTCGATTCACCTAGTTAATTTGACCTGTGTAGTCCATGTCCGTTGAAAGATTCGTCCATTAGATATGTATGTGAATGGCGAAGTATATTTAGACTTGGAACTAGCCTCTTTCTTATCGTAAAAGGATGCTTGTTCATACAAAAGAAGCGTGTCTTTTCAAACTTTTATGAACGAATTTTGTGGACGATTTTTAAATTTTCTGAAAGAACGGCTATGACGCAAATAGTAAAGTCTCTAAGTTTTCACGTGATTTAAGTAACATTTATCATGAAATTTAATCTATGTTAACTGTTAAAGTATTTGTATAAATAAAATTGATCAAATCAGAGTTTGATATAAACATAAAAACTCGACCCGGATGAACATCTAAAAATAAATCCTCATTAAAAATACCAGTCATCCACGTGAGTAAATCTGTCACTAAAATTTATTTTTTTTTCATAAGAAGAATAATAACTTTAGAATGTGAGCATGACAGTTAGTAAAAAGATTGAGATTAACGCGTATATGCACAACGTGACTTCGAAAACGAGGTCAGATTTTATCTAAATCAATGATAAACTTTGGACAATGAACCCGAAACCCTACATTGCCACTATCATTCAATAATTCTATCATTTCTCGCCGTCATTCAGACTTATGAGTAGATCTCATAATTAACTTTCCTAAGCGCCACACCAAGCGTACGAGACCCATTTGCCACTATCAAGTAAATAAAAACAGGGACAAAGTTCTTTAATTAAGTCAGTGGGTAGTTCGCCAAATATAAGTAATCTGAGTTTTTGTGTCCTTTGGGAAGGCCCCACAGTAATTGTCCTGTTTCAAGGACACCTCGTAAGTTTCATATACGACATTTGTGAGAAGCTAGAAAGTTTTATGAAGGTTAAGGTTGGTAGTGTCTTGTATGTAAGTTTAAGGTGGTATTGTACATTAGTAGTGAGTGAATGTGCAGTGTAACTGCGAAGCAAAGAGTCAGGGTTCAATAACAAATCGTAACTAAGTAGTGCATTACGATACAGTACGTAAAGTGATTTATTATTGCACGCGCGTAAAGCGTATGCCACGAGTATCTATTATACTCGTAGAATATTAGATTAAATCACAGTGAGCTATAATTATTTAAATTTTACCACAGACTACAAAGACTAGCCTTCGAAAAATATACGATATACGAGTACAAAACTGAATTTTGATAACTGTGGGCCCAATATGGAGGTATACTCTCTGGGTGTACTAGGTTTTTAACCGACTTCAAAAAAAGGAGGAGGTTCACAATTCGACTGTATTTTTTTTTTTTTTTATGTTTGTTACCTCAGAACTTTGGACTGGGCGAACCGATTTTGATGATTCTTTTTTTAATCGAAAGCTGATGGCTGTCATGTGGTCCCACATAAATTTTATTGCGATCTGACAATTGCATCCATGAGAAAACTACATAAGTCGTAAATTTGTGTTAAGATGTGCGCGACAAATTGACGATTAACTCAATATCACGTCAACCGATTTCGATGATTCTTTTTTTAATAGAAAGTTGGTGCTTGTCATGTGGTCCCACATAAATTTGAACGAGATCTGACAAGTAGTTTTTGAGAATTTGAAGTCGGTTATTTTTTGTTAGTAAAATTTAGATTATGTTAAATAAAAAATCCAATGGTGTTCTGTGGTAACGAATTCGAATTGAGTCTGTTCAAAAGTGTCATACAATACATTTACATGAAATCGCTTGAACAATCCTGTTCGTCAAACATGAAGCTATGACTTTTGTATGTAAATTCAAAGTTTACAAGTCAATGTTCCGTGGAAAAATGTCCTAAAGCGTACGCTGAGCGCCTCATTTGCGATATTACGCAACTGGATAAAAACTCAGGAAAAGTAGTTTGGAAAACGTAATACTCGTATGACTACAAAATTGTCAAAACTTTGCCGTTATTGTCTTTTTTCAAGGACGGCTTTGGTGATATCAAATAAAATTGATAGTAAAATTAAGTAATCATATATGTATTCGCTTTTTACACAAAACTGAAAAGCAATCAGGAAGAAATGCAAAAATAAGGAGAAAAGATGAGAAAATGGAATGAAATAAAATTAATTCAAAGTTGGTTTTTATAAATACTTTTTGAAAATATGCTACGCCATCGCTTCAGCAAATCGAAAATACCGTGAGTGGTCTATGGAGAAGAAACGGCAAGGAACTATCGAGGAGTTAAAAAGTGGTTTTACGTTAAGAAGCGATTTCCTCGACTTGAGGCGGATGTGTGATGATTTTAGATAACCTTATAATACCAATAAATATGCCATGTATTGTTCCAATGCCATAATATGCCACAGCTTACAATGAAGGACAAACCAACTCGATATATAAAGAGACGCGGGAATTCAATAGGATCAAGTGAATTGCATTTTAAGTTATATCACAACTGATGCTACAGCGTTTAGTCCGTAGACAAACTTCTGTCTCATGGGAACCAAACCCGTAACCGTCAGCTCAGTAATTTCTACCCAAACTCCAACACCTCAATTTTATCGTATTTGAACTTTCTTATACCAACTCCATAAGCGGCGCTTCGGGCGTGCGACTCATTTGCCGCCATCACGCAACTTGGAGAAAACTAGTTGGAAAAACTTAAGTAATTCGACTTTTTGCGTCCCTTGGGACTGGTGACCTAATTGTTTCGTTTCAAGGGCGCTTTACTTTTACTTATATTATATCAACGTCAATACAATTAAAAGAGCAACTTTGTTCAGATGCTAACCAACTTTCTGTCATCACAAAACCTATATTTTTTGCTTAAAAAGTTGAAAATTGAGAGTATTGCTAACAATTTTAACGAAAAAGAGTTTCAAATTACCCATTTATAACGTAGCCTTTCCGGTCCGCCATTATTCAACTTTCCTTTTGAGCTAACCAGTTCTGAGCTTTTATATCTAGCACAAGTTGGCTGTCGGCTTCTGTTCATGAATCCATCTATTCAAAGTTCTATGTTTCGTTTATCAAGGCGCGGTCACCATTCAGCGAGATTACTTCTCCAAAATGTATCGGTGCTTCGAACGACATATCTAACCTTCTGCTGCTTAAGTTATAATATACGAGTTCTGCAGACCAGGCTTTCCTTTAATTAAAAGATGATATACTTTTGGATTTCTTTGAGTGAATATTAAATTGAGAAGAATAAATGTGAATCAAACTAGAACTCCTTTGATCACACCACCGTATCTCAGGTTCAACTGATCTCGTAATAATACTGGGATTTGGTTCACTTCATTCAAAGGCTCAAATCTAATTGATTAGACTAGATAATGAATATCATCGGGTTGACCACATTCCTATAAATGCAAATCTGAGAAATGGGAAAAGTTTCTGTTTCAAGATTTGGCCACTTTATGATGCAAGTTAGTAACTACTTTAAATTTAAAAATTATTTAAAACCCGCCTGCTATCAAAAAAGCTAACATGATATACCTTTTTGAATTCCTTATGGTAAGCTCTTTAATTTTATACCCATACTGCATTATTATTAGATTCATTTTTATTTTTTGATACTCCAAACGATCGCATCTCACAGCCACCATATTTTTTTTTTATTTCACTTATCTAAGACTAATTGGGTCATCAAGACATATCTAACGATATCTTAATTATATATGTAAATCCGTTCAGCGGTGTGGAAGTTATGAGGTTATAAAGAATATTACATGCATACATAGAAGATACGCGCGAAAGACGTAACCCTTCCTGGGAGTCGGGTAAAAATATTTGGCAAGGATGAAAGTTAAAGTACAAGCCGATTTTCCAGCTTCCTAATGTAACTAGTTTTGTTTGCGTAAAATGGTGTACAGTTTTGTAAAACGGTGTAAAATTGTGTAAAATGATGTAAATTAGTTTAAAATGGTGTAAAATAGGGGGAGCTATTGACGGTCGCTAGGCTCTGTATCATAAATTCAACCTCGCCAGTGTCAACAGAGAAATCTCACATCTCGTAATAACAATAAGCATAACATAATAAAATGTTTTAATAATAAGATTCGATAGTATTGTCGGAAAGCTAGGAGTTAGTAGGTGGTACCAATAGTGAAAACTTATCTTTGGGTATCGGCTATTGAGAAAGAAATTATAAGACGTCCTGTATACTTACATTATTGTAGTTCAGTAAATTCACTTCCAAACGTCGGGCACCTGAAACAAAAGCAGATTTTTATTAATCTGGAACCGTGACCGAATTCACACTAGTATTTTTCTAGTGGCTTAGTTTCGTATGATGTGCTTGTAAAATATTAGTGGCCATTGAGCCGACGCCAGATGTACTGCTTGACCATCTGCTGTATAACAACACATAGAAACCATATGTCAATATCTTTTACTAGCTTCTTACACAACGCCATAATTTTTTTACTTAGTAAAAAGTATAATTTCAAAATGGAAACGAAAAAGTGACAAGTCTCCAAATTTATCCATCCAAAAGCAGATAAAATTTAAATACATACGATACATATTTACGCAGCTTTTGTTTAGCGAAATCGTTCTGTCATTCGTTATAATTAAAAGCGCAGAATAAACGGACACTGAATTCCAATTTCGGGTTTCAATCCAACATTTTAACACCATCGGGCCTTCAGGAACGTTATACTAAAAAACAATCGGTTCGAAATTTAAAAAATAAAATATTTAAAGCTGATGAAATCCAGCAGCGGAGGGAATGAATGCAAAACGCTCAAAACATTTGCTTTATTGGATGTTGGTGTAAAAACCATAAATCCCGCCCATGCTGTGGAGCCCACAATTTAACTCCAGTGAGCCAAACCAAAGTAAATTCGCGACCAGCATTTCTCGTACCGATTCCAAATATCTTTATCCTATTTATACGTTGCTGAAACCCGCAATAAATCCCTATTTATTGCCATATCCAAGTTTTATATCAGTCACAAGTTTTGAGTCCGATAACTTACTTCGATCTTCAATTTATTGCAGACGGGTTTGGGGAATATCAATTTGCATTGATTACTTGGGAATTCATCGATGTAAATTGGTGAAGTAGTAGTCCAAGCGAAGAAATATTTAGATCTTATCGTGTGGCTTGATTGTAAAATGTCACTTAACGTATGGATGAAAGTAATTATTAGTATGGATGGTAGAAAAACCTGCACCTCCAGTGAGTTTAACATACCTAATAACTGATAGGTATACATAATGTTAAATGAGTCAAACAACGCTTGGTCACCGCGATGCAAAACTTACATATTATTTACTATATTACTAATGCCCTGTCCCAAGTAACACTGTCAGAACAAAAAAATGTTGACCTGAACGCTAACAAAATTCACAAAATCACCTCCTCTGGGACTACTCTGTCTGAAAATTTAATCAAAATCGGTCAGCCGGACGAAATAATAGGGAATATACATTTATATTTTCATACATACACAGATAAAATTATAAACACTAGCCTAGATAAGAAAAAGCATTTTAATTTAAATTGATTAAATATCCATCTTTCTGAGTGAGAAACCCTACTTCTCGTAATCTTAAATAAATATACTTGTAGTTTTATTTAAACTCACAATAAGTTGAAAAAAAAATTGTGTGTCAGCTGTGACTCATGACTGGAGTTTACTCCTTATATATATAGATTAGTAAATGAGAGTAGGTACACTTTGGTGAAGGGTGCGCAAGATAAGTTGCGCACGAAAATAACGCATAACGCAACGTAACGGGGAAAATTTGAATTTTACTCCCCACAAATTTTCATACCCCGGCGGCCCGGGCCCGAAAATCGATTGTTAAGGAGTAAATTCCAAAAAAAATTAACTGTTCCCATTGACCATTTCGAAAGCGGTTGGAAAAAAAAGTATTAACAGTTCCACTCCATTGATGAATGTTACACCGCAATTTATTTCATCGTTACTGGAAAATGCAATTAAAAAAGAACCGCTTCACCCGCGTGGAAAATATCTCTAAAACAATTGCCCATCAATGTCGGAGCTATGGAAATAATTGAACGTAATTACACATTTCATTAAGCATTGCTTTTGTATGATATGCTCGGTAAAATCATGCCCTTTCAGTCTTCCCTTTAGGCCCTTATCATCATCATCATATATTCAAAATAATAAAACTGAAACTCATCAATGTATGTTGTATATGGAAGATATTTTTGAAAAACTATTACTACGAATATTTACTAACGTAATAGATCCCACGACAATAAGTCTTATATTTTTTGTTTGTTTGTCGGTTTTTCTGTGTGATTGTTTCAGCTAATCTCAAAAACGGAGACATAAAAAGTTACCTTAATTTAAAGAATACCGTCCTTAAATATTTTCGTGTATGTGCTGTCCGTGTGAGATAACTTTACCGAAGCGAAGGGACGGCAGTTACTATGTAGTTATAGATAAAACGACTTGCATGCAAGTTCATAGACTTAAATATTCCGTCACTCATGGAGTATAGAGCTAAGCCATCTCATATGGTGGGAAAGTTGAAAAAGTCTTTACTGTTGAAAAGCTGTTTACTAAAAATAGAGGTTCCAGTACCTACCATCATTCAACCACAATAGTACTGGCGTCGGAAAAACTGCGGTATGAACATAACTGTTGTAGACGGATTGATAAGTGACGGGATAAGTTTGCCGATTTCAATAAAATTTATCCTAGGCTACCGCAGCGCAATCTTTAATGAACGCGTTTTTACGAACACTTCATTCATACACAGAGATTGCTCTCCTTACCTCTACACTCCATCTTGTAAGTGATCGGCCGGTTTAAGCTACGAGATTAGGTAAATGGGCGCCGGTAACAGAACTGACACTCCCGAACTCCTGTACGAAGACATTCTGACATATTAAGCATAACTATCATAAACTTACACGTCTGTTTACCTAGATCTCACTGGAACTAAAAAATAAAAAAACCTACTCTCATAATTTTGTTACAAAATCCTAGGTCTATTTCCACTGTGGTTTCACCTTGGCATTTACAACAAACCCTAGAACTTTGGGAGGCTATTCATATATTTTGAAGAAGAAGAACAAAGGTCTTGTCCTAGTGACATAATTATGCTTCAATCAGAAGAAGTATTACAACACATTCAATGAATAATTACAGTTGAATTCCCATATCCCTATTGTGCGAAACTATTAATTAGTGCATTTGAATACCTTAAGTAACGATGTCATCAGTAAGTGATCGAAGCTGTCACAGAAACACCACAGACGTCAAAAGACCCATTCAATATTAACGTTCAATGGATTTTATCGTTCAGGGCTTCCGTTTAATTTCTAATCGATTATCGCCCGGGGTCCGATTCTAATCGAGGGGCCGATCTACTCGTGACCACACGCAGATCTGAAATATACGGGCCAATATTAGCGGCGATGACGCTATAGATGATAAATGTGATTGTCGGTTTTATAAATAAATGATGAGTTGAGAATTATAGAGTTCCTAATTTTTTTTAAATAAAATATAGCCTTTATTACACTGAGACAACAGAACATTCTATTGATGAAAGAATATTTGAAATCGGTCCAACGGTTTTTGAGTTTATCCATTACAAACAATTAAAATTTTCCTGTATATAATATTGCTTGACATGTTGTCTTCTATCAATAAAATTCATTACCACTATTGAAAATGATAATTTGAATATTTTATATATTATAATTTGATAATTTTATTTTCAATTTGTGAGCACTTCAATAAAAAAAGTTGTATACAAATAACGTTCGCATAAGGCATGCAAAACTTTTATTATCTACTCTCAAATAAATATCTAAGTGTCTTCATTTTTACATTTCTTCGATGGCCGATCCACGTTTTAAATACCTTTCGTTTCTTAGTCAATTTAGGAAAAAAAATAAGTACGGCGACTTTGATACAAAGCTTACATACAGAGTTTTTGTGCTCTTACATCAAAAAATATTCTCTATTTATTCTCGTACCAAAAAAGTACCCGTATGTTCCGTTCTTGAGGTAACAACAATTAAAACTGATTGTATCTTTTGCGCCATGTAGCAGAAATCTCATCTAGCACCTCTAATAACATTAAACTTTATTTATTACTTATTACGTAAAAAATATCATTATAATACAGTAGAGTTAAATCACAGAAGAAATAATAGTACTTATAAATAAGTTAAACTAAATGGTTTTATCACAGTAATTATAGGTATCGTGAAGAATATTTGAAAAATAATTACCGTAAAAGTAGTTATAAAGTGTTGTGTAAAAGTATGAATACCTCCATATATTACCATGGAGCTTTTTCCACCATGCTCCTCCATTGTTGTTGACCATTTTTACACGCTTTATATTAGCTTCACCTGTATGTTCGTTTGTTAGTTTGTTTATTTGTTTGTAACTTGTAACCGACTCATTGGGACTTGATTTTGACCCACTTTAAACGGTCAATTTCTTTCAAACTTTGTGGACTTATCAAGGACCGATGACAATTCAATATTTAAAGAAAAAAAGAAAGAAAGAAACTAATTACAAGCTTTATATTAGCTTTAATCGGTCAGATTTCTTTAAAATTTCGTAGACTTATCGAGGGCCAATGACAATTCAATATTTAAAGAAAAAAGAAAGAAAGAAAAAACTAAATTTCATTTCAAAAAATTAAACTAAAAATGAAAAAAAAAACTAAATAACACGCTTTTATAGAGACTCCAACTAAAAAAATCCAGACGGTGACGTAATTCAATGATCGAGACAAATAAATCCCTTACCGAATACCAAACATGTTAAATTAGTACTGAACAAGTAGTTTTTCTCACCGCCGCATTCTACACTGCGGCGCCACCTGTACTGTCGAGTTTTATAGAATAGGAATTTTGAAACTCATCGCGGATTCCGCTGTCGAGTTACAAAACAGAATAGCCTTTCTGAACACGGGATTCCTCGCTTCGCAAATAAGTAAGTACTTTATTATTTATGTATTTGAACAGCAATGACAAACTTATTGGACGTCATATATTTATCTTTGATTTCCTACATTTTTGTAACTTCGGATAACACACCAAAATTTTTCTCACCGTTATACATTTTCTATGGAACCGCAAGGAATCTCCGCTTTCAATCCTCGAAACAATGTCCCCGAATTCTTTCGTATTCCATTATCTATGCTCCACTTTCCCGTTGTCTTAGCAAGAAGTCTCACTGAGAGTTGTGTGCGATAGGCTACGAAGTAGTTACTCGCAATAAGTTAGTGTTTTGACCATGCGTTCCGAGGTAAAACGTAAAAGATTGTTAATTCGGACACGTCAATAATGATGTCTAGGTTTACAAGTGGAATAAAAAAATTGCAAAACATTAAAATATTTTCTATTCATATAATATAGAACCCAAATCTCATGAAGGTATTTAAAAACATTCAAGTGACAATGAAATCGTAAGAAAATCTCAGATTATCAGGTTTGATACATTAAAATAGGCAAAGTACCTAAACTTTTTATAGGTAACTCTGACAAAATTGAGTAGGTATACCAGCAATAAAAACACATTTTTCTTTGCTTTTTTTATGTGTAAATTTCTAAACGTAAACAAAACAAGTTAACGTACCGGTGTCCGAAGGTATACTATGACTCTTTACGTTCCTTGTGTCTGAGTTAGCAAACACACGGTTCGCAAAACTCACTCCAATCTGCGTAACCAACGCTTTCAATTACGTCACAACAAAATGACCGCGCAATGTTGTGACACTTTAGCTTCTCGTTACTAAGCAGTTGTGAGAGAAGTTCCGAATTTCCCAACGAATACCAAGTGTTTATTTATTAAACAAGTATATTCTCAACGGTCAGAATAAGCGGATCTGAGTGAATAGAAAACAGACGCTTCTGTTCAAAACAGAGATAAATATTCTCCTTCTTTCTTTCCTTAACAAAAACTTGAGGTTGAATAGAAAAGAATTAAGCCGCGAGACTTTTAAGACTTTGCATTAATTGCGTCGCCTTTGCGAGCGAAATGATTTTATTGTAGTTTTTTTATTCAATCAATGACCTAATTTATAATCGAACAGTTCAATGCAAAAGAAATTATGATAAGTCTTGATGGAGCTGTGATTATCACACATATAAAATTAACATACATTTTTTTCGAATGGACAATTGCTGTGGACCCTGGCGGGGTTTTTAACTTCACGCGAATAGAAGGTCGAGCCTAGTGAGGCTCAGCCGAAATGACCCTTGTTGCGAAGAGGGATTAGCTCACCCTCTAAGAGAAATAGGACTTGCGAACATCCTAAGGCCATCCCCTGAGGGATTCGGATCTCGGATTTAGGATTCTCTTTGATGTGGATGTTGATAGCCAAAAAGTTATCACAAAAAATCACAAGGCGAGAATAAAGATTATGTCATTGTCGCGTAAATATCAAATATCCCTCAAGCTCTTTTGTACGGGATATATTTACTGTACCAACTCAATAAGGGTTAAACAAATAAATAAATAAAGATTAAAATAAAATTATAATTCACAGAGTACGAATTTAATAAAAGAACATTAAATATTTACGCAAAAAATGAAAACCCTTCAATGCTAAGATTGGAGGGTTACAAAGCGTAAACGAGTCGGCATAAAGGAACCAACCGAACGGCAATGTTGCTGAAAAACGAATGACTCGACGGCAATAAATATTTTCTCTTGATTTCTACTTTCAATCTCGCTACGCAGCGAGCAATAAGTTTGACCTGAATTTATTATACTCCGATGCGTGATCGACAAATTTTGCGCTGAAATGAATTATTTTCAGCGATGGCTTTATCAACTAATGTACGGGTATTAATGATTATTTAATGTATCATAAGTACACCTCGTTAATTTATAATAATGTTTAATACATGATCCAGTTTAACTTTACAAGTCAAAAATATACAGAAAGATTAACTTAAAACCTGGTTCAACAGGAGATGTTATTGCTAATATAGCGATCCAGCGAAGTTACGTTATTTTTGAAGAAACATGTAGAATGAAATTGCAGAAAAAATTATAAAGAACATGGATAAGAAGGCAATAAACATTAAAAACAAAAATATATATCAATACACAAATAATAGTTAAATTGTAACGGATCTATGTCTGCAGGTACATAGAAGACAATATACATTATTTAATAAACGTAATATCGATGATTTTTAGAATTTCCCGATAATATCACGCAGAAACATCTAAATAATTAACTTTTGTTTGTGCAGTTTTTTCCCTTCTTATTAAATTTATTATACTGGCAAGCGATTGTTTTAAATTCAAGGTCTTTGATTTTTCTATTTCAAGTGTGTGGCAGCCTACCGTACCTATTTTTTGATCAGTACCAAATAATACAATAAGGATATCGTAGGATAAAGTTGGTTATAAATACGAGCGACCAATATTATCCAACAATGGAGTAAGCAATAACTTAGGAAACCCCACTTCAATTTACTGAATTACTAATACTTGCCATCATAGACAACTTGACAATAAAAATCTCTTCTTCTACACAATAAAGTTATTTGTAATTTAATGTTTGTAAGAACTATGGATGATTTTTTAATAAAATATTTTTAGGAAAATATAATCTATATATATTATAAAACTGTAACTCGATAATGTCTGTACATTGAAGATATTTAAGAAAATTTGGTATCAGGGGACTATATAGGACCAATAGATTACGAATCTGTCATTTTTAAAAATCTTGTCTGTCTGTATGTTTGACACAGCATCACGCCAAAACCACTGAATGAAATTGAGTGCGGTTTTCACAGTTGTATTACTGGTGGTCTAACTTAAAATCTGGTGTATGTTTTATCGTGATACGTTGCTTAGAAGCCGAGATATCAATAAATAGGACTTTTTGATACGCCACATAACTGCAGGAAATACTGAAAGTGCCCGATAGAGGGATATAAAAGATTGTTTAGTATCGGAAATATACGTTATTTCTTCAAAAAAATCAATGTGTACCAATTTTTTTTTTAATTTATAATTTTGCTGTGAATTAGTTCTGCTAATCAACAATAGATGTCAGTTTAGGTAACTAGAAGCCATAATTAAAAAATGTACGTAGGTCTGAGAACGAGTCAACAAATCTTTTATTGAAATTAATGTATAACTATACATATTTACAATATTTAAAACATTGGGTTTTTAAGAAATTAGTTACCCTACTCAATCAATAACACATAAAAATGTTAGATTGTGCTATCAGATTCCTATGTTCAATTCGTTGTATGATGGTGTGGGTCAGAGTTAGTGATAATAATATTATTAAGACACAATTTAGGAAAATCTTATTATCAAATATTGTTTTACCTGCAGATAAATAAAAATCTTAAATTTTGACAAAGTATTACAATTTAGATTTTCTTATTGTGATGTAGGAAAAGAAAGTAGATATTAATAAAAATACAAATCACAATGAGTAAGAAATTAAAATATTTGCGAATAATCGTCTACTGCTGTCACCTACTGGTCAATGCATACCAAGCCGGCGCGGCCCCGCATAGGCTAATTATGACCGGATGTAAGTGCAATACAAATACATAACTAAAATACTTTTGAATTTGCGAATAGCCACGTAAAAGCAGACGAGCCACCTGATGACTAAAAGCATCGTCCGTGATCAGATCAGACTAAAGGCATATCACCCATTGGTATTCAAGAAAGAAAACAAGAATGAAAAAATAAAAAATTATGAAGATGATTAAATTTCCATATCAAGTTTAGAGTGAGTTATTTATGATTTAGCAGTGAGTTATTTATTATTTAAATAGTAGTACAAATAAACTAATGTTATGGTAATGCAGGCACGCTGTTTAATCCACAAATGGTGAATCAGTTTAAGCAATGAGTTTCTTTTGAAACGTTTTATAGGTATAAAATATGTAATACGTCTGGTCTGGCCAGGTTCTTGGACACTTAAAAATCCCAAAGTTATTCAGGAATAAACTCAGGAGAACTAGAGTCTCCCGGTTGAGAGGCAGACCCTGCTGTCGGGTAGGGGATCCTTTCATTACCGTAAATCTAGCTGGTACCGCGGTTGCGAAACTCCCCAAATAGTCGAGGGGGCTC
Source organism: Thymelicus sylvestris (assembly GCA_911387775.1). Taxonomy (NCBI): domain Eukaryota; kingdom Metazoa; phylum Arthropoda; class Insecta; order Lepidoptera; family Hesperiidae; genus Thymelicus; species Thymelicus sylvestris. Next base: position 13,735,417 of record OU426905.1, on the reverse strand, counting down.
TTTTGACTGTTCGCGCAGAAGCGTTTAGCTCTCAGGTAGTCAAATACGGAGGGGCAAGACGTCCCTGAGCGACTCATGTAGCCCGTGGTCGGCGCGATCAAACATTGACCGATAAACCTGACATGGTACACCTCAGCTACCTGCTAAACCACCCGATCCGATCATGGAGACAGAGCGGCGCGGCGGCAGCGGCAGTTTGCGTGATCTGGTGAGCAGCATGGGAACCGTCTTACAGACCTTACTTGGTCAGATAAAAACACATAATAAGTCGAAAAGAAGGAAGGAGTAGTGCCAATAAAACACTACGTAATTAAAATGGAAGAAGAATTCGATTACTTTAGGTTTTGCTGTTTATACTTACGTGGAAAAAATTGTCGACGTGTATGAATAAATAGGAGCAGTCCAGTATTCCCGTAGTCTGAATGAAACTGTCATTTATAATCTACAACTCCTACAATGTCCTGGTTTAATTTCGAGGAGGTGTAGTCAAAGTAAAACCTTTTTTTTTCAGTTGTCTTTATTTATCTCTGTAGATATATCTTAATTGACCAGGGCTGAAGCCTTTGAAAATGGTAAGTGAAAAAATAATAGTAGGATGAAACCCATTGAAAAAGGAAGATCTGAGGTCGGGAAGTGGAGTGGGGGGGGGGGTGAGTTTTTAATGGTAAAAAACGGTTTATCTCGATTTCCGGCAAAACTGCAAGTCCTATGGAAAAAATTTAAATGGTAAAGTTGTAGGTAATAGAAAGATCTACAAGTTTTGGATTTCCACTTTTTTCATATAATCTCAAACTTTTTGTGAAAAATTCCAATAACCAAGTTTTTGGTTTTTTATTTTTATTTTTCTTTTACAAAAAACAAATTCACAAAATTTGGTGAAAACTTCCCTTTTTATGTTCCAAATACACTGTGTTTTTTTTGATTTTAAATATTTCTTTTTTCACCTTATTTTGACTTAACACCGACAAAGCACCCTAATTTTCAATCGAAAATTCTCAAGTCAAAATATCTGTTTTTTTAAAAAAGTTGGTGCGATTTTTTTCCATGAAATCTCTACTTTTTGGTGGTATAAAAAAAACATTATTATGGTAAATGTTGTGTGGTAGCTGCTAGGAAATAACAGTATATTGTATTAGGGTCTGGGCTGGGTTGGGTCTGGTGGTGTATCTTAGAGACAGACTATGTAACTCCAGAATGGGTGGGAATAACAGTTTTAATAATATTTGTTGATGGTCACGTTGACATAGCAAAACCAGTACAACATGGACCAATTCAAGATCTGATGGTGTACGTTTATAAAATCCCACTAATATTTCTTAGGCGTATAATAAGACATTTTTTACTCTCGCTAAAGCGGCTAAATGGATTTAGATGAAATTTGGCTCACAAATATTTCATATCCCGGATCAAATAACAGGGTGCATGTCGTTCGAGGTCGGAGATGGATCTGCTTCTTCATCAGGTCTAGGGTATAATTTAGTTTGGAAGTTGGGTTTACAGGTTATTTATTGTTTTAGAGTTTTCCTCAAAAGAAAAAACATAGCCCTTATAGGATCACTTCGTTGTCCGTCAGTCTGTCTATCTATCGACCCTATTTTCTCAGGAATGCGTGGAGGTATCATTCCAAAAAAACTTAAACTTATTTGTATTTGGTTAATTGATCGCTATGTCCATGCATAGGCACGACAGTTTTACAGCGGCAAAGTTAAGTTTGTTATTGAATTATTTAATATTGCTCTTATGTTCGGTTCTCTAAATTTGTACAAAACCCTCGGTGCCAAAAAACTCGCATTTTCCGGGATGTTTTTAATTACTTTCAATTAATTCTCAAGTCCACGCAGACGAAGTCGCGGGTATAAGCTAGTATTCATTATAAATTTTATAATAACATTCACAAATAGACCAACTTCTTATCCTATAAACATGACTAGACTGTGTAGATGAAGATCCTCACTGCTAATCAGTAATTATTATTTGTAGTGGATTAATTACTTATACAATAAATTTTATTACTTACACGATGGCGGAAATAAAATCATTCTTATCCTAAGTCGTAATAAGGTCCTTGGATTAGTGACCGCTAACGGCAACTCACAAGATTCAAAGCTTTGGGAGCAAGTAAAGCCGCCGGTCCCAGTCGTAAGATAGCAATCGTTAAACCTTATCGGGAACATTACGGAGGCTTTGATGCCGAATTACTGACATTGGCAACTGAACCGGAAGTAACTGTTAGAGAAAGCCTACCTGCTGTTAAAATGGTCAGTGGGAATAATGAAATTGTTACTTTGAAACCATTTTTGAAAGATTACCGTGTTCAAGTGGGTCATCATGCAAGCATAATTAGACCTACTTCCTCTTATCTTATGGCTTAGGTTCAGATGACAATGCATTTTTATGAAAATGGTGACTTAGTACTACGCTCAAGGTAGTCTCCAGACGAAGGTACTCCTCGACGTACCTATAACATTATGACATTAATTTTATTTGGGTATTTAATTATGACAGGTCATTCTTAGCTTCATCATAACCTAAGTGTCGATCAGGGATGGGCTCATACCAGAAATGTCACCATCATCGTGCAAAAAATATATTTGGAAGCTTGTTTTTAAAATGTTAATTACTTAGCTTGCAACGCACAGCATTGCTCAGAACTATCAGTAAAAACTACGGATATAAACATTTTTATTAGTATGTTATCAAGGCGTCAAAATAACTTAGCAATGTCGGGTTTGGATTGATAGTTATGGTAATAAAAATGATGTAGGAGCGGCGGGCGACATGCTCACGTTTAAAGCGTCGTAAAGTTACTACCATTAATTCTGGATCTTCAGAAGAAATATTTTTGTAAGATAATAGATAAAGATGCACAGTCATTTTATGGCGAGTTAAGAATAGTTTGGAAAAGATAAGATACCAAAAGAGGATGAATTAAAAGAAAATATGCATCGTAACTACGAGATATAGTGAACATTTCTGTAATAAAACCTGTGGTGGGCCATTAATTATTTCAAGCCAACGATAAAAAACTTAAAACAAATAATAAAGTTCAATTTATTGCTATTGTGATTCAGCGAATATATGCACTGAAAAATGCAGGAAAATACAGGTTTAAACAAAAAAACCGCAATTTCAGTAGAACAGAGTATGATTATAGTTATCTGATAATCAGGGCTCCAACAAATTCTACCTTTCCTCACATAAACGTAAAAAAATCGTCGCCCTCGCATAAATCAGGGCGTAAATATACGACGTGAAGTAAACAAATTCACCTCGCATCTCCATCTTTATCCAAGCGAGTCGCAGCATTCGTATGTAAATAAAAATGCGGAAGTTTTATGGCGTATCCGGGCGGGCAGGACCATAAAGTGTGCGTTGGACTCCGAGGTACTCTGATCCTCACCTGTCATCGTTGCTCATAAAAACGCAGTAAAACTATCCGTTTTATTGTTTCGTCCCATTTTTTTATGGGATTCGCGATGCCATGAATAATCTATGCGGTTCTGGCGCGATTTATCCGTATTGAGCTTCTTTTATAGCCGCGTAATGATGTCTAGACAGGATATTGGGAGGTGTAAAATTTTTAGCATATTGAGATTTTCACCAGTCACTCCAGTGCAGCATTGATTTTGGAGTAGACTTATGCATTCTAAAATTTTAGAGACGCGTTTCAGTTAATTTCTTCCAAAATTTCACATATGTATGTTTCTGGTTATATGTCTGTCGTCCAAAATTTCCGGAGTGGAAAATTAACATAATAGACGTAATTACATTTATAGTTGATCAGCGAACTTAATGAGAAAAAATTAAAATAATAAATCATTTTAAAAATACCTCACACAAAATATTTGCCACGGAAAAAGTTACTTTGAGAATCAAACCATGAATACCACACTCTTTAGGTACAAGCGCTACCAATTCTGCTTCTAAATTGCTAACCAATATCCCAATAAACCAATTTCCATCAAACCTCGTTAGTTACAATTTTGTTGAACACTGTAAAACCTATATTCTAACCGCAAAATCGTTATTCAAAATACACGCCAATATTTGCCAAACGAAATTATGATAAAATTTTGTAATAGATTGCGTTTTGGTACAATCATTTAGTATTTCACGCTCATGCAATTAATATTTTATTCGGGCTTTGATAAACATAATCTATAAGACCAAGAGCAGTTTTCGTAAGAGGTAATGGCATTCTAAGGTTTCACTGTCCCCTCACCTCGTAAACAAGACGCAAACAATTCATTGGTGACGCATTTACTTCAGCTTAGATCAAATCTGATAAACTGAGTGAAACAAAGATCGATGTAATGACGTAACTCACAAATAAACCCGACGACTTGGCAAACATCACATTTCCAGCTGTCATTACTGATGAATATCGAAATGCATGTGACACTGATGATACGAACGAATGCGATGAAAACGAAGATCCAGCAAATATCGCACTGCGGGCTGACGTAGGCGAAAATTAAATTCATGTGGTGAAACGCCAGCTGGTAATATGTCATGAGCGATAATGACGTAGTTCAAATAATGCAAGTAATGATTTTATAGTCTGTTGAGTAAATTATGCATGTCGTATTTTGTAGTACTAAAATTTCAAACAGCAAAGTAGTGATTCTAACGGGCAAAGAATTTTCGTGTTTTCGAAACTATGTGCCTATTACTTTTTTTTTTGCTTTTATGACACCAATTTTGCTTAACAAAAATTTCAAAAATACCTGGGAGTTCTTCATTATGTACTAAAAAGTGTCTGAAATCTGCAATTTGCAAGGTTCAGCACGGTTTCCTAATTTTGAGAGGAATTTCAAGCGAAACAGCGTAGGAAGAAGGAATTTCAAGTGGGACAGCTTAAACTGCAACGATTATTTTAATAAGGTACTTTTTCGTAATGTTAAAAACAAATAAGTGTATAAACCAGAATCGACCAGCAGAATTGACTATTATTTGAATCAAATGTATCACTGTTTTTCTCTCTAAAAATAACAAAATCAAATATCTTAATGATATGCTGACAAGTCAGGTACTTCTTTAACCAAAGCATTCTCGGCCAAACCAATTAAAGAAGAGTCGAAAATGGCGCCCAAACTGGTACTTGTAGAACGAGGTCATGCAGATTATTACGTACCCTAGTGATTTCGTTTGAGAATATATTACACTACTTTTTCAAGAGGCAAACATTGCGGTTAGGTACATATTTAATTACAGTGGAGTCAAATATTATTTCTTTCATTTTACTCTTAATCAAGTTTGTTTCTACGTTTATAGTTTTGGACTAAAAAAATGTTTTAAAAGCTTATTAGTTTATAGTATTTATATATATATGGAGGCGAAGAAGCGAATAGCGTCATAATCCGATCCATTGTTCTACAGGAATACCAAGCATAAGAATTTATGGATTCAATTCAACATGTATTGTAATGATGAATCTTGATCGTATTCAAATTAAAGTCCATCTTAATGATAAAACTTCCTAACCAAGTGTTCAAAAGACTGCAGAAAGCTAACAACACGAACAAATGGATATTTGAAAACCCCTTACTATTGTAGTTGCTTAAGGGAAAATTGTCACTTGTCGTATGACATAAAATATCTGTTTAATAAACGATCAAAGTTCTGAAAAAGTTACAAACATAGCTGAAGCATTTGGACATACAATTAATGACGGCTCGCTAGCTAGTGAAGGGAAGGGGATAACAACCGCAGACCAATGCAAATATTTGTCACGAGCGGAAATTGACAGGAGAGTCTCTGGCGTGGAGAGCTGTGTCGTCGCCACTACGGCACACCGATCGCATGTTTAATGTACGATACATATTTGGTTATAGGGAGCATACAAACCTGATGGATTGTAAGGTTGAATTTATCAATTGAACATCTTACGCGTCTGGATAAAATGTTTGGCAATAAAAGTGTTTTTGGTGTGAAAATAAAGGTTCATTTTTATCAATTTAAAAGAACGCCATTCTGGTCTAACTCAGCGAAATTTTCCCAGAAGCCCTCAAGTAAAAATGAAAACTATGTTATAAATAAATAAAAAAGATATATTTTTCATATCATCGTTTTAACCTTGTTGTATCGTATTTATTGACAGGCAAGCGAATTAATTACTGCTTAATTTTTCATTGATTAGAATATTAAAATTTTGATGTACGAGCAAAGAAAACTGCATCACTTACTAGAAATATTCTTGCTTTCATAATATTCACTTTTGTATTTAAGCAATCGAATTTACACTATCCAATTTACCCGATTGAGATTTTGTATTTTGTTATCTTGCTAAATACATATGCTACTATGTCTTCGGTCTTGGTCAAACCGCAAGGGGCCATAAATACCTCAAGACTTCACTGAGCAAAACAAGAATCACAATCGTTTCTCTGAGCAGAAACAGGGACAATTCAGATGTTCCCCGATACAAGAAATATATCTTATTCACGCAACATTTACCCCGCAAACACGAAACTAACATTATTGTTAAAAGCGCTCAACTGTGGCAAATGGACAGGATGACAAATGATGGGATCATTTTATTAGATCTCAAACGGCATTGCCACCTACGATGATGTATTGAGAGGAAGCAGGGGACTGTTACCTCACAAAGGTTCTTTCTGAAGATTATAACTTGAATAATCTGACATATTTGTGGCTTCGTAAAATACATAGATTAGACCATTAGATATATTATGAAAAGAAAACAAAATGAAATGATTTAATCAGAACGTGTAGGTAAGGTAAAATAAAATAAAATAAAATAAACAAAAGCTAACACACTCATACCCCCGCAGAGGTTTTCACCTGTGTCGCGGGTGGCATAGACGACACATATAACACATCACAATCACACCCATGACCCGAGTACAAATATTTATCTGTCAATAAATATCTGCCCCGGCTGAGAATCGAACCAGGGACCCCTCGCTTCGCATACAGGGTCACCAACTAGGCTACAGGGTCGTCAATTTATTTGACTATTTTTACATTCATGAAGTTTTTGGTTTTTCACGCAGTAGCATTTAGGAGTTTTATAGATGTTGTAATTATTGTTTATTATTTTTTGATAAATAAATAGCAAGACAAAAGACTTACAGTAACAATATGCTTAGAAATTGTTACTTGAGAGAAGAAATCATTACCCTAGTTCAAAAGGCTTCAGTAGTTTGAATGGTGTTGTTTCATTCGGTTTCATTTCCCTGACAAGGCGTCCGGTCTCACAAATAACTTATTATTATTGACCGAAACAACTGTGTTTGTTTGGGACGGAATTAGTTAATTTGGAAACCTCACAAACTCAACACGTATTAACCTTTTCAGACACTCAAGAGTAGTAGAGTGACCTTAAATTAAGCTCTTTAAGTAATTTCAAATTATATTTCTGTGACATTTACTTACTGACATTTGAAAACCCTGTGATCTAGGGATACAATCAGCCGATGAGGGTTCCAAGTCAACCAGCTGCCAAACATATTTTGTATGACAGAAACATGTATCGTAAAAGGGTTAAAGTATGAGAATTATTAGTAGGTATACCTTCTTTTTATTCTTTTTAATGATGAATACCTTCGGCCTATGCTTCATTTTTCTCTACTACCACAGAATGGATATCTTATTTACTACATTGCTTTGATGTTCAATTTAGTACGTCTTATAATTATCATTCTCTTGTCTATACATTGCCTACATTTAGTGAGTTATTTACAATTATTTTTAGAATTAGTTTTAAGAAAATAACAAAGTTATTCAGTGAAATATTTACAACTGCCCCAAAGTAAACCAGTTTATTTAGCTGTAGTTCAGTTCTGTCTATCCCTCTGTATAATTCCCGGCCGGCCTACAAAGCAAATAATAAATATTCATAACTACTTTTCCGCCCGACGGCTCTTCGCGAAACAAATTGCTAATGTGATTTCGCGAACAGTGTAATAAATATAAGATGTAATATAGCATGTCTTTAACTGAAATTTGCATTCGGTGCTCCGGCAGCGAGAATAATACAGTACTGCAGTAGCTCAGATTTCAATGAGAAAAGTGGAATCTTTCGTTTCTTTGTGCTTTGTGAAACTTTTTAATTATATTTCTACTGTTCTGAGTCATGAAGTTGAGATTGTGACTTGTGAAAATTAGGTTATTATTCGTATTTATATAGTCGTTAGTGTGTCTGGTACTAGTCTAATGTCTTTTGAAGTTCTTGACTTGCCTTTGACTGCACTGACATTTTCATACCACCTTGTCGTACCATCGTTTTCAAAATGGTGAAGAAGTTTGAGGAGAGTTTCCCCCTCGGTCCACTGGGTTAGGTTTTGTTTTCTGTCAGTCAGCAAGAGTTAGCATATTATTAATAAAGAAGTCTTTAAAATTTATCAGAAGAATTCAACTGGAATACAAACTTGTTAATCCCTTTATGAAGCACTAGTGCAGCGTGGCTCTGACGCTACAATTTCGTGAAACTACATTGAAATTTGAAGTTGAAATGGGCTAACTTCATTTCAATGTATCAAAAAAATCCTATCCAAAGATAAATCTCAATCGGAAATAAGCCTATGGATCATCAATTATAATAAATCCTGCATATTTCATACGTAAAATTTACAGCAGTATCAGTTTTCAATTACTAAAACAGAATTGCAAATAAAAAAACGTTTTTGCAATGAACGAAAATGCCAGTGGTATTTCTTTACTTTCCTACTATTTGATAGAAGGTGAACTGAAGAATTATGAGGAAAGATTAGTCGCCTGTAATGAACCTGAACCGATTAATAGCCGCAACTTAGCGACCTTTTCTTTAGATTATTCACCTGTTTTTAAACCATTATTTTCAAGGAACAGTCCTTGCAGCCTTAATTAATATAAAACGTGATGAAATAGAAAACCCACTCAACTACAGGCAATCAAGTCTTTATACAACGCGTATTGTAAACTTGTAAACGGCTAGCTACGCCTAGCTTGTTGTAATACGGATGGTATAATTATTATTCATAGAAATCGCAATACAAGAGAATCTCAAATGACCCACATCGTATAAAGCAACTTAATGAACCACGGAGCAACAGCGTGTAAGTAGCGCAGTAGGACAAACGAAACTTACGCTTGGAGTCATTCATTTCTGTCTTGTAACAGCTGTTCCACCCTGGAACTATTACAAATGTGTTGCGCAAGATTAACTGCTTATACACAATGCATAAGATGTTTTCTTTATAGAACAAAACAGGAGTTTTAAGTAACCAGACAAGGAAGTATGATAGGAGTAATGCTAAGAGCTTCATCAAACAGGGAACTGCAACACTGCAACCAAATGTGTAAAACATCTCATGGTGGATACTAGAATCAAACTAGTAAACTCTCCAACACTCTAATCAAATGCTTAAAACGTCTCATGGTGTATTCTAGGATCAATTAAATATACTTAATAGGGGTTGGTCGGTATATACTATAACATTATTATAATATACTCCAACGACAACATAGCAAAAGTTTAAGCTCGGTTACAGCCGGTTAAACCTAAATACGGCAGAATCTTCCTCCCACACGAACCCCAATTGTCCCCCAACCCAACCTTTTGGACTCATCTTTTTATCTTTTACGTCCTTTTCCCAACCCAACCGAACTCAATTTGCGCATTAACGAAAGATATTATGACGCGTTATGTAATTGTCACGTATCGCATGGCTACAAGAGCTGGGACACCGCAACCGCTAACCGCTTGCAGGATGAGGTTAACCGCATCTGTCATGCGGGTTGCTTTATGAAGGACCGGTTATTTATTAACTAATTTGAAACCAAGTGGAAATTATGGTGTAGCAACTTCTGCTCCTCCGCAATATACACTGGAGTAGAATGGTGGAGTCAGTTATGTTGAAAGGCCCGTACTCTTTTGTCTTTAACCTATCAATGACCGAAAACTAAGCACGGGTTATCATCTATAGAAGGCCTAGAGAATACTTCAGTGCAGATTGGTGGATGGGGTTAGAGGCCAGCCCAAGTTTTCGAAGCTTTCTGGCCTCCCGAAGGCCAGAAATGATATGGCTTAACGACTATTATCTTATCATAATAACCAGGAACCACGGCTTTACGTGCTCTTTAAAGCAGAAAGGCGCTGAAGAAATTTCATTGTTGAAAAATCTTGAGTAGGATTGTAGGAGGGACTTGACTTGAGTCTAACCGACTAATTAGATCCATTAGTATCAGGTGTTAACGAGAGTATGAGTAGTTAGTCTTCGTTAGTGAAAGAACTGCTGGTGTAAGTTAGTTTTTTTTTTAATAGTATCAGGCGTTACTTTGCAGAAATCCATTGTTATTAAGCTAGTATTAGTCTACTTTGCAACAATCCGCGTTTAACATGTATGATGGTATATACTCTAAAACATGCGTGGCACCTGTGTGGGAGGGAGGGAGGTACCACGCATGTTTTAGAGTATATACCATCATACATGTTAAACGCGAATTGTTGCAAAGTAGACTAATACTAACTTAATAAGTTTTTTTTTTCATAAATCTAGACACGCGGAGCGTGTCAAGTCAATTTCTTAGCTAACAGAATTGACGAGCAGCACCGTGTGTAATATTACACGAACCATTTGGAGCCACTTTTGACCACCTCATAACTCAAAAACTATTCAACATAAACCTGTCAAATTTGGCTCATTTATTGAGACTTGTGAAATACATACGTGTTCCAAATTTCATAAACACATCTCAAACGCTTATTTAGATATTAACGTCCAAAAATCGAGAAATTTAACACTGACTGACCTATAGATTAAAACTATATCCAACTTCCAGGTGACCTAGAAAGTTAAAATTTGGCATGCAGATAGGTAGTCGGGTGAATACAAAGGAATAAACCTGAAAGCAGTAATTTTTTATCATTATATTGTAATTTTTCAAAAAATTGATTCTATTAGAAACACTTACTTAAAATGCCTGAAATTTAAGAGTAGCAATCAAAATTGATGACATCTGGTCATTATGTGGATTCCAAGGTGAATATATAACGAAAAATATTAGTTTTAGTACTTTCTGAAGCTTTCAACGGGAGGAAGATGTTCAGTGTCCCAAGTGCCTGTGAGAAGTGCACAGCACATATACATTTACGTGAAGATTAGTGGTTCGTCAGGAGACGTTATTTCCAGTGTATTACGTCGTTTTATTTTTAATGTGTGAAAAATTATTTTTCTCTAATCTACAAGATTACACCACAAAATTTTGTATTATTTCCGTAATTATACCAGTTTAAAGTAATTCGAAGTACCTATTGTTTCAAAATTTATTGTTGCACGATGTCATCGAACACAAACAACTTATCTGTAGTAATAGTTTTGATTGTTTGTTTGCATTGAATAGGCTCCGAAACTATTAAACCGATTTGAAAAATTCCGTCACTGTTGGGAAGATGCACTATCCCCGCGTGACATAGGCTATAAATATAAAACTAACCAAGTCAAATGTGGAGCTTGAATTACATGTTCTTGTGACTAAAATTTTAGGCTTTTCTACACAGAAATTGGCACCCATTTAGATTTCAATTCTTTTTTTTTTTTGAAATTGACTCTCACTTTACATTTATGTTTTTGATGGGATAGTAATTATTACAGCATTTTAAATAGTTTTATTAGTGAGTTCTAAAGTTAGAAATAAATGTGTTGAAGTAAAGTTATATTAGTATATCCAGCTGTAACCTTGACCGCAGTCTAACCGCGTTTCGTAGTTCCCGAGTTCCGCAGTTCCGCAGGACTCAGTGATCCGCATTAAGCGCGGAGGTAAAATAAAGGGAATGGGATTTATTGGCTGGTTCGATCGGCAGATTTGCTAACATCCTATTTGAAAGTAGATTTTATTTATTATTATAATATATAATCCTAGACTTACCACTGACTCACCTATATAATTGATCTCCCAGAAGGAGTCGAGATGGGACTTTGTTGTCTATGGCGGGTTTTCTCCATCTCCCCCCGACACCTCGGGAAAAATCTGACATTTCACATTTTCAAGATGGCGGCCGCTCTGTGATTTTCAACTTTTTTGTTTATGGCTTTTTGCGGGATTTTTTTGAGTAGTTTCATAAACTTTTGAAGGAGAATTACAAAAACTTTGGAAAAAATTTAAAAAACAAGATGGCCGCCGAGATATTTCACTTTGAATTTTTTCGATTTCAGAGGTCACTTTGCGGGGCCGCATCGGGGTGGTTTTTCAACTTTTTTTAAATGTTTTTAGTGTGTTTGTTTGATTGTATCCTCGATTTTGATATTTTGGGGATATTTATTTTTTCGACAAGATGGCGGACGCGGTGGCGGCCATTTTGAAAAATGTACGAAAAACGACGTTTTTTGGGTGAATTTTTCTTCGGGTTGGCAACATTTGAGCGGGTGTCTTTGTTCCAGGCGGTTGTGTAACTCGACCCAAAGTGTTGCCAGGTTGAGTTTTTTTTTCTTTTGTTCATACATTTTTTTGGACTTTTTATTCAAAAATATGAAAAATAGAAGGAGCAATATTTTTAATCAAAATGTCACACGGGTAAACGTGTCGTGGTCGTCGTAATGACATTTGACCATTTTCGTCGATGTCGGCTGGCAACACTGGGTGCTGGAATTTTTTTTTCGTTTTACGAAAAGTCGAATTGATCTCCCAGAATGAGTGGTGGGGGGTGGGTAAAATGTATGGGGGAATTTTTGGTTTGCCTCCGTGTCTATGGGAAAAATCCGACCTTTCAAAAATCCAAGATGGCGGCCGAGTCGAGATGACCAACTTTTTTTTTCACTATGCACCTACCCGAGATTGGTATCGTTTTCGGCTAATGTTGGGAAACGTGTTACGATGAAATTGGAAAAAAATAAAAAAACAAGATGGCCGCCGAGATATTTTACTTTAAAATTTTTCAATTTTGGAGGTGACTTTGCGGGGTCGGATTGCAATGGGTTTTCAACTTTTTTTCAATTTTTTTTCGTTATTGCCTCGGGTCTATCCCCAATTTTGACGATTGGGGTATATTTTTTTTTTCTTAAAGATGGCGGATCCTATGGCGGCCATTTTGCAAAATGTACAAAAAATTGCATTTTTTGAGGTAAAAAATTTTGAGGTTGGCAATATTTGAGGGGGTCACTTTGTATGGGGCGGTTGTGAGACTTGGTCTAAAGTGTTGCCAGGTTACGTTAATTTTTTTTTCATTCATACATTTTTGTGAACTTTCTATTCAAAAATATAAAAAGTAGAAGGAGAAACATTTTTAATCAAAGAATTGCACCAAAAAATTTCTCGTGGCCGTCGTAATGACATTTGACCATTTTCATCAAAATTAACTGGCAACACTGGCTGCTGGATTTTTTTTTCACGTTTTTTCACATTTCGAATAGCCCAGCCGAAAGTATTGGTGGGGGGTAATAATAATGTATGGGGAAATTGCTTCACTATCTATGATCATTACAGGAAAAATACGACCATTCGAAAATTCAAGATGGCGGCCGCTCGGCGATTGTCAACTTTTTGTTTACTTTGAGCACCTACCCAACATTGGTGTCGTTTTCGGCTAATCTTGGGATGTTTGTTTTGATTAAATTAGAAAAAAATGAAAAAACAAGATGGCCGCCGAGATATTTTACTTTAAAAATTTTCAATTTTCGAGGTAACTTTGCGGGGTCGGATTGCATTGGGTATTTAACTTTTTCTTGATTTTTTTTCTTAATTGCCTCAGGTCTATCCCCAATTTTGACGTTTGGTGTATATTTTTTTTTCAACACAATGACGGACCCCTTGGCGGCCATTTTGTAAAATGTACGAAAAATTGCATTTTTTGAAGAAAAAAATTTGTACGTTGGCAACATTTGAGGGGGTCACTTTGTATGAGGCGGTTGTGTAACTTGACTGAAAGTGTTGCCAGGTTAGGTTGATTTTTTTTTCATTCATACATTTTTGTGAACATTCTATTCAAAAATGTAAAAAGTAGAAGGAGAAACATTTTTAATCAAAAAATTAAACCGCTAGATTTTTTGTGGTCGTCATAATGACATTTGACCATTGTCATCTCAATCAACTGGCAACACTGGAGTCCAGAATTTTTTTCACTTTTCGAGTAGTTGAGCCGAACCTATATATCAGGGGTATAAAAAATGTATGGGAGTTATTTTTAAATTACAATATTCGTTTTGAAAAAAGCATAAAATTTCAGTGTTGCCATACGAAAAATAATAATTTTCATACAAATTTATTTTTCAATCGAAAATTTCGTTATTATAATGTATGGGGCGTTTGTAGGCACTGATATTTTGTAAATTTTGGTGAAAAAAAATTGAGTGTTGCCATACAAAAAAATATTTTTTTCATACAAATGTATCCTTTTTTCGAATGTCTGAGGCTGTTGTCTCCATTGTATGTCTTTTTAATGTACCAGGCGTTTGTAGATACTAAAGGACCGGACACGTTGGTGTAACCAATTATTAGTGATGCCATACAAAAAATTATAATTTTCATACAAATGAATTTTTTGTACGTAATATTTGAGGCTTTTGTTTTCTTTTGATGTCATTAAAATGTATACGACGTTTGTTGCTACTGATAGATCGGTCACATTCGTGTAAACGTGTTTCAGTGTTGCCATAAAAAATGAGAAACTTTCAGTGTTGCCATACAAAAACAAGTATTTTTCATAAAAATCTATATTGAACATTTCGGACTGTTGTTTGCATTTGATGTCTATAAAATGTATGGGGCGTTTAAGGTGCAAACAGACTCTTAATATATAAGTGAAAAAAAACCATGACACAATATTTTATTGTTCAATCTAGAAAACAATATTAACGTGTAAACATTTAAAATGTTGAAAGATAATTTATTAATTTTTTATAGTACTCCACACATTTTAGACATCATTTAAGACATTTGTACTATTATAATGTTGTTATTATTACCTTACCTACTGGTCTGATCTGGAAGTGATTGTCTGTTTCTTGACTCGCCTATCCGATAGTTTAGTTTTCACGAACCTTTCAGTTTTAGTTCCTATCAAAATTGGTTCAGCCCATGGAATTTCGCGATAAAAAGTATCCACTAAGCTATTCCAGGTTTTAAATTACATCCGTTTACCAAATTTTATCGAAATCCGTCCAGTGTCATTTGAGTGAAAGAGTAACAATCAAACCCCCCTTTTTTACCCCTTGTCGTCATATCATCTCTTAGTGCTCCCCTACACTCCCCAAGGAACATACATGTCTTTTAGCGTCTCGCGCCCAGTAGCTTCGGCTGTGCGATTGATTGTAAATTGTAATGTAATGTTACTTAAAATGGTCTTCAAATTTTTCCCTTTACTTGTGTATCTTACGACATCGCTTCTCACCACATTTCATTTTTTTTTATCAACGGGAACGTAAGCTTAAATAATTAAAATGTGTGCTATTCACACGTAGTAGAAGTGAAACCTACAAAAATTTTGTTTTCAAGATAATGAGACGAATGTAAAATTTCGGGAAGATGATAATTGTAGGTTTTAGTAATGAACATAGTGATGCAAAGTTACATAACTATTTTACATTTTATTGGTATACTATATCACATATATTTATTCAGACTCAGAGCTAAAATTTTCGATAAATGATACAAGAGGCTTATGGTAACTAAAGTATGAAATGCTCTCCTCCCCTCCACCTTACCGATATGTCAGTATTGCCGTATGATCTGTTTTGTCTTTGCGTGCAATGAAAACCATGAGTTACGTTGTTAAAATAGTCTGTCTGAACTCCCATCCGTTGAGAAGTTACAAATTTTGTCCCCAAGATACACCACCAGACCCGGAATTGCTTAATGATGGACATGTTTTGCAATGTTAATGTAACCATCAACAAATATAATTAAAAACGCATTATTATCCACTCTTTATATCTGGAACCCATCATCAGATCCTTCCTATATTAAAGGACTTGGGTAGAGAATGAAGGGTACTGTTACGTAGTTGTAAGTTTATCGACTATCACTAACTAACTATTAGGCTAACATTTCCATGAGAGTTTTCCTTTTAAATTCATCAATTAAACATTCTTCTGCCGTGGATATATTTACATGTCTAACATCTACCATTTCGCTGCCACTACTCGAAAAAATTAATACATATTTCATTTTACCACTTTGTAGTTTTGATAAATAAGTATGGGTATCCATGCCAAATTACAGCCTCTCCTCTATCAGTCCTTCCTCTCCCTCTCGCTCTCCCTCGCTCTCCCTCTCGCTCTCCCTCTCGCTCTCCCTCTCGCTCTCCCTCTCGCTCTCCCTTTCGCTCTTCCTCTCGCTCTCCCTCTCCCTCTCCTTCCCCGCTCCCTGTCCCTCCCTCTCTCCCGCACCCGCTTCCTGTCCCTCTCCCTATCCTCTCACTCTCATTCTCCCTCTCGCTCTACCTCTCGCTCCCCCTCCCCCTCTCGCTCTCCCTCCCCCTCTCCCTCTCCCTCCCGCTCTCCCTCTCCCCCCCCCCCCCCCCGTCAAAAAAATTGTGAGAAACCGAACATGTCGCAAACAGACCTGTGAATCGAAAAATGAATTTCTCAGACCAATGATATCTCTCTCCCCTTTCCCCCTCTCTCTCTCTCCCTGACCGTCTCCCTCTCTCTCCCCAAGTCCCTCTCCCAAGTCCCTCTCCCCCTCTCTCTCTTCCCCTGTCCTTTTCCCTCTCCTTGTCCCACTCCCTCTCCTACTCCCTCTCCTACTCCCTGTCCCTCTCGCTTTTGCTCTCTCTCTCTCCCTCTCCTTCTCCCGCTCCCTGTCCCTCTCATTCTACCGCTCCCACTTCCTGTCCCTCTCCCTCTCCCGCTCCCGGTCCTTCACCCGCTTTCCAGCCCTCTTTCTCCCCCACTCCCAGTCTTTCTCCCGCTTTCTATCCCGCTCTTTCTCCCTCTCTCTCTCCCGCTCCCTCTCCCTTGGCCTCTCCCTCTCACTCTTCCTTTCGCTCTCCCTCTTCCTCTCCTTCCCCGCTCCCTGTCCCTCCCTCTCTCCCGCACCCGCTTCCAGTCGCACTCCCTCTCACTCTCCCTCTCGCTCTAGCTCTCGTTCTACCTCTCCCTATCCTCTCACTCTCCCTCTCCCTTTCCTCTCACTCTCCCTCTCCCTTTCCTCTCACTCTCCCTCTCCCTTTCCTCTCACTCTCCCTCTCCCTTTCCTCTCACTCTTGCTCTACCTCTCCCTCTCCTTCTCCTACTCCTTGTCCCTCTCCCTCTCCCGCTCCCGTTACTGCTTCCTGTCCCTCTTCCACTCCCGATCCCTCTCCCTCTCACTCTCCCTCTAGCTCTCACTGTCGCTCTACCTCCCCCTATCCTCTCACTCTCGCTCTTCCTTTCTCCCCCTCCCGTCAAAAAAATTGTGAGAAACCGAACATGTCGCAAACAGACCCCTGGATCGAAAAATGAATTTCACAGACCAATGATATTTTTGAAAAAACTATTTTTTTATTTGTTCTTTTGCGGAAGAAAAAGGCACGCGCGCTGCTTTAGCAGCGCGCGCCCCACGCAAAACCTAGTTATATTATATAATCCTAGACTTACGGGGAGTGATCTATATAATTGTTCTCCCAGAAGGAGTCGAGATGGGACTTTGTTGTCTATGGCCGGTTTTCTCCATCTCCCCCCGACACCTCGGGAAAAATCTGACATTTCACATTTTCAAGATGGCGGCCGCTCTGTGATTTTCAACTTTTTTGTTTATGGCTCTTTGTGGGATTTTTTTTGGCTGTTTCGTAACGTTTTGAGGGAGAAATACGAAAACTTTGAAAAAAATTTAAAAAACAAGATGGCCGCCGAGATATTCGAATTTGAATTTTTTCGGTTTCAGAGGTCACTTTGCGGGGTCGCATCGGGGTGGTTTTCCAACTTTTTTTCAATGTTTTTTGTGTGATCCCTCAAAAGTATCCTCAATTTTGATATTTTGGGGATATTTATTTTTTCGACAAGATGGCGGACGCGGTGGCGGCCATTTTGAAAAATGTACGAAAAACGACGTTTTTTGGGTGAATTTTTCTTCGGGTTGGCAACATTTGAGTGGGTGTCTTTATTCCGGACGGTTGTGTAACTCGACTCAAAGTGTTGCCAGGTTGAGTTTTTTTTTCTTTTGTTCATACATTTTTTTGGACTTTTTATTCAAAAATATGAAAAGTAGAAGGAGCAATATTTTTAATCAAAATGTCACACGAGCAAACGTGTCGTGGTCGTCGTAATGACATTTGACCATTTTCGTCGATGTCGGCTGGCAACACTGGGTGCTGGAATTTTTTTTTCGTTTTATGAAAAGTCGAATTGATCTCCCAGAAGGAGTGGTGGGGGGTGAGTACGATGTATGGGGGAATTTTTGGTTTGCCTCCGTGTCTATGGGAAAAATCCGACCTTTCAAAAATCCAAGATGGCGGCCGAGTCGAAATGACCAACTTTTTTTTTCACTATGCACCTACCCAAGATTGGTGTCGTTTTCGGCTAATGTTGGGAAATGTGTTACGATGAAAATGGAAAACAATAAAAAAACAAGATGGCCGCCGAGATATTTCCGTTTAAAAATTTTCAATTTTTGAGGTGACTTTGCGGGGTCGGATTGCATTGGGGTTTTGACTTTTTTTAGGTTTTTTTTCTTCATTACCTCGGATCTATCCCCAATTTTGACGTATGGGGTATATTTTTTTTTTCTTAAAGATGGCGGATCCCATGGCGGCCATTTTGTAAAATGTATGAAAAATTGCATTTTTTGAAGAAAAAAATATTTGGGTTGGCAACATTTGAGGGGGTCACTTTGTATGGGGCGATTGTGAGGCTTGGTCTGAAGTGTTGCCAGGTTACGTTAATTTTTTTTTCATTCATACATTTTTGTGAACTTTCTATTCAAAAATATAAAAAGTAGAAGGAGAAACATTTTTAATCAAAAAATTGCACCAAAAAATTTCTCGTGGCCGTCGTAATGACATTTGACCATTTTCATCAAAATTAACTGGCAACACTGGCTGCTGGATTTTTTTTTCACGTTTTTTCACATTTCGAATAGCCCAGCCAAAAGTATTGGTGGGGGGTAATAATAATGTACTGGGAATTTGCTTGACTATCTATGGTCATTACAGGAAAAATACGACCATTCGAAAATTCAAGATGGCGGCCGCTCGGCGATTGTCAACTTTTTGTTTACTTTGAGCACCTACCCGACATTGGTGTTGTTTTCGGCTACTATTGGGACGACTAATATGATTAAGTTGGAAAAAATTTAAAAAACAACATGGCCGCCGAGATATTTTAGTTTGAAATTTTTCAATTTTAGAGGTGTATTTGCGGGGTCGCATCGCGGTGATTTTTTAACATTTTTGCTATATTTTTCCGCTTTTGGCTTGGGTCTATCCTCAATTTTGACGTTTGGGGTATATTTTTTTTTTCGACAAGATGGCGGACCCCGTGGCGGCCATTTTGTAAAATGTACGAAAAACTGCATTTTTTGAAGGAAAAAATTTGTATGTTGGCAACATTTGAGGGGGTCGCTTTGTATGGGACGGTTGTGTAACTTGACTGAAGGTGTTGCCAGGTAACGTTGATTTTTTTTTCATTCATACATTTTTGTGAACTTTCTATTCAAAAATGTAAAAAGTAGAAGAAGACACATTTTTAATCAAAAAATAAAACCACAAGATTGCTTGTGGGCGTCGTAATGACATTTGACCATTTTCAACTCAATCAACTGGCAACACTGGAGTCCAGAATTTTTTTCACAATTCGAGTAGTTGAGCCGAAAATATAGATCAAGAGTATAGAAAATGTATGGGAGATATTTTTAAATTAATATTTTCATTTTAGAAAAACTATAAAATTTCAGTGTTGCCATACAAAAAATAATAATTTTCATACAATTTTTTTTTTGGATTGAATATTTCGTTATTATAATGTATGGGGCATTTGTAGGTACTGACATTTTGTAAATTTTGGTTAAAAAAAATTCAGTGTTGCCATACAAAAAATTATAATTTTCATACAAATGTATCAGTTTTTCGAATGTTTGAGGCTGTTGTCTCCATTGTATGT
Organism: Thymelicus sylvestris; assembly: GCA_911387775.1. Lineage (NCBI taxonomy): Eukaryota > Metazoa > Arthropoda > Insecta > Lepidoptera > Hesperiidae > Thymelicus > Thymelicus sylvestris. Next base: position 13,715,402 of record OU426905.1, on the reverse strand, counting down.
CTTTATAATGTATGAGGCGTTTGTAGATACTAAAAGGCCGGACACGTTGGTGTAACTAATGTTTAGTGATGCCATACAAAAAATAATAATTTTCATACAAATTAATTTTTTGTACGTAATATTTCAGACTTCTGTCTCCTTTTGATGTCATTAAAATGTATACGATGTTTGTTGCTACTGATAGATCGGTCACATCCGTATAAAAGTGTTTCAGTGTTGCCATACAAAATGAGAAACTTTCAGTGTTGCCGTACAAAAACAAGTATTTTTCATAAAAATCTATATTGAACATTTCGGACTGTTGTTTGCATTTGTTGTATGAGGCATTTAAATGTGCAAATATACTGCACATTATATGAGTGAAAAAAAAGTGTTGGCATACAAAAAATATTTTATTGTTCAATCTAGAAAACAAAATTAACGTATAAACATTTAAAATGTTGAAAAAATTCAAAAACATTTTTTTAGTACTTTATACATTTTAGACATTCAAGACATTTGTACCACTATAGTGTTGTTATTATTATTAGCTACTGGTCTGGTCTGAAAGTGATTGTCCGTTTCTTGACTCTCCTATCCGATAGTTTAGTTTGAATCCGTTTTTGTTATGTCGTCTGCCCTTTAATTTTAAGTGTTATTATTTTTAAATCATACCTAACTATACTGTGAGAAATACCTATCAATTCTATTCTATACCAGCAGTATTCAACACCACGACAGTATACGATTTGTTTGTAAATCGTCTCGCATCTTTGTCTGATGACGAAAGTGTCAAGTGTTGCCAGATAAATAAAAATATGCACATTTTTGCATTTGCATACTAACTAAAATTGCAGCTAAAAAAAATAACACACCATGCTTGATGCAGAATATTAGTTTAAAACAGTTTTATTATTTTACGCCTTCATAAATTATTGTTAAGAACCCTCTCAACCTCAGCATTAAAAGAAACTGAAACTCTTTATGCTTCGGGGGGTTTGTACTAGCTTTTGCCCGCAGTTTCGCTCGCTTGAATGATAGTTTTCAACATTTTTTAGTTTTCACGAACCTTTCAGTGAAAGTCCTATCAAAATTGGTTCAGCCCATGGAATTTCGTAAAAAAAGTACCCTATGTGTTATTTCAGGTTATGTTCTACCCGTTTACTAAATTTAATCGAAATCCGTCCAGTGATATTTGCATGAAAGAGTAAAAATCATCCCCCCCCCCTTTTTTTCCCCCTTCGGGAGAATTTACGAAAATCTTCTCTTAGTGCTCTCCTACACTCAACAAGGAACATAATAATATAACATAAAACATTTCAAAAGCTTCTTACGCCCAGTAGCTTCGGCTGTGCGATTGATTGTAAATTGTGATGTAATTTTACTACAAAACTGTCTTATTTCCCTTACGACATTGCTTCTCACCACATTTCATTTTTCTTGATCTACGGGAACGTAAACTTAAGGATTTAGTTAGGGGATAGGTTTTGATTACCTTGCGAGAGTCGAAATAACTAAAAAATAGGTCATAATCAAAGAGTTTTATGATAGCGTTAACTTTTAAAAGCTTGATTTTTTCACAATTGTACAGAAGACCTAAGAATTCGATATTAATTTAAAATTAATACCTCCACGTATTCCTTAGTGAAAGGTTTTTAATAGACACACATACAGACAGGCGGACCTTTTACCTCAAAAGGAAAAACGGAACGGAACCCTAAAAATAATAGCACATTAAACATCCATACTAAATTATACCCCTTATCCTGATAGAACAGATCCATTTTCTTTTGATGCAGGTCATAAACTATCTGTGAGACAGATTTCATCCGAATCTGATTAGCCGTATTAGCGTGATTGAATAAAAACTTCTTTTCACTATAAATATATTGGTAGGATTTACATATTCTCCAAGTAATGGTAAGTGTTACAGTAGGTATATTAAAACTACTTTTTACAATAACGCTTCACACTCACTACTTTTTACAATGTATGAAATTAATATAACTACACTAGCTTTTGCCCGCAGCTTCGCCCGCGGTAGAGATCGATTCTTTACAAATCCTACTTACTTTTAATTAGTAAGATTTAGTTGCCTATGACTTAAGTAAACATGTATCATATTTGATAGCGTGATTCAGAACTTGCAAATGAATTTTACTAACGCCATCTATTAACAACATCCGGAACTAAATATCTAGCTATTACAAAATATCGATCTTCCCATGGGGATGTTTTACCGCGGTAAAACGAAGCCTACGTTACTCTCCATCCTCCTCACTATCTGCACACACAAAAACCACATCATATAACAGCTTAGTTGTGACGTGAAAGACGGACAAACAAACACACTTTCAAATTATAATATTAGTATGGATATGTACCTATATATCAAAATGCCGTTCTTTTAGTAAGTTAAAATTACAAGTCACGTTATAATTTTAACTGAGTACTTTTTTAAGTCTTAATAAAGGTCCTTAAAAAGGATTCAACTCCAAAATACATCATGCATCGTACATGAAGTTATTAAACTCTGGACTGGTTTTTCAATAGTACCATTCCCATTCATTATTTTACATTGTTACCAAAATCCTCAAATTCATTGAAGTACAAGGTTCTCCAATGTGTCACTATGTTGTAAAAAAAAATAATAGTGAGGGGTAACAGGGGTTTCAGTAGCGACGTTCGATCTGTTTTGTCTTTGGGTTCAATGAAAACCATGAGTTACGTTGCCAAAATAGTCTGTTTCTATTGCCATCCGTTAAGACGTTAAAACTTTTGTCCCCAAGATACACTTATTGATGGACAGGTTTTGCAATGTTAACACGTTCGAAGCGGCACCAATTTTTTATTTCTTTCCATTCCTGCGGAACAAGGCGTTTTCAACCTGGTCCTAAAACTTTCATTGTGGCGATACAAGTTATATTAGACCCTGTAACGCTTTAGAAACTAAATTCTTGTTTTAGCATACTTTTACCAAAAAATATATTCTTTTTTGCCTTGAACATTATCTATAATGAAGTGATTTATGTAAATCTGAAGGCGTACGTCAATAGCTTATTTTGTTTAGAATCTATAGCTAAAATAAAATACAGTATCTTTTACACCCTGTACCGCACTGAACACGGGAAGTTGTGTACATATTTTAGGGTTGGGAAGTAAAAATATCGATAACCTTATATAAAAGAATTATATTGAATGTTCTTCATTAAAACATAGTAGACAAAAATATTTTTGGCACTGAGCACAAAGCATCAAAAATTTTTAAATTTTTCTGTCGGCCGTTCGTAGATTCGATTAAGTTCGTAGATTTTTATAACATCCGACACAATTCCTTTTCTTAACACCCTTTACGAGATAGTGTTTACTTAGTTTCGGTTTCGGCTCTGAAAAAATAAATGTATTATTATCGAAATTACATATACGCACATTGAAAACATAAGTGGCATTATACAAAAAACCCGAATTCTCAGTTAGGTAAAACGAGATTTAGATTACCTAAAATGAAGCGCTTCTAATGCAAAGACTGATATTTTAATAGTTTGGATACTTTTTTCTAGATGCCTCTTGTGTCACTTTATACTTTTAGTAAAAACAACTGTGCGGTGAGTAAAAAAGTGGCATTTTGTGTTTACTGTCGTTTTAAGCGTAATTCACGCTACTGAAGTAATAACCATATAAATTACATTTTGGATATAGTGTCACTTAGTTAGTTAAAAGTAATAACCAAACAAATTTTATTTTGAAATCGCACGGTTTTGTCGACTGCGACACAACACTGGCCGCGTGAAGCCAGCGCAGGGTGCGGTATAAGGTGTGCGGGGGTACCAGGTGTTTTCTAGCTGGTACCGCACTGTATTTATATTTTATTACTACAGTGCGGTACCAGATCTAAAAAATCTGGTATTAAGCTGGCCACTCCTTTGGACTCTACTTTAGAAACACATCTTAAATATATATTTATCTCCTTCCTGCACCAAAGCAAACTGAAGTTATGCCTTTCGCACCACAGAGAAGTCTATGTTTTTCTTAGCCGCACTGCAAGCGAGTCATGTACAACATGTTTTCAACCTGGTTTCGCATCGAACGTGTTAATGTAACCATCAACAAATATTATTAAAAACGGAATATTTATTACCTTACCACTGAGGTTTTCCATTCTTTATCTCTGGAACCTATCATCTCTTTATCTCCCATCATCAGATCCTATATTAAAAGAGGACTTGGGTAGAGAATTTAGGGTTCTGTAGTTGTAAGTTTATCAACTATCACTCATTAACTATGTATTTAAGCTAACATTGCTATGAGAGTTTTCCTTTCAAATTCATCATATTAATTATGTTCCTCTCCCTCTTGCTCTCCATCTCACTCTCACTCTCGCTCTCCCTCTCGCTCTCGCTCTCCGTCTCCGTCTCCCTCTCCCTCTCCCTCTCGCTCTCCCTCTCGCTGTCCCTCTTCTCCCTCTCCCTCTCGCTCTCCCTCCCGCTCTCTCCCTCTCCTCTTCCTTTCCTCCCTCTCACCCTCCCTCTCGTTCTACCTCGTGCTCTCCCTCTCCCTGTCTCTCTCCCTTTCGCTCTCTCTCTCCCTCACCCTCTCGCTCTCTCTCTCTCTCTCTCCTTCTCGCTCTCCCTCTCCTTTCCTGTCTCTCTCTCCCTCTCCCTCTCACTCTTTCTCTCTCCCTCTCCTTTCCCTCTCGCTCTCCCTCTCCTCCTCCCGTTCCCTATCCCTCTCCCTCTCCCGCTCCCAGTCCCTCTCTCGCTCCTGGTCCCTCTCCCCTACCCCTCCCGTCAAACAATAGTGTGAAACCGAACATGTCGCAAACAGACCCTTGAATCAAAAAGTTAATTTCGCAGACCAATGATATTTTTATAAAAACTATTTTTTTATTTGTTCTTTTGCAGAAGAAAAAGGCACGCGCGCTGCTTTAGCAGCGCGCGCCCCACGCAAAACCTAGTTATTATAATATATAATCCTAGACTTACCACTGACTCACCTATATAATTGATCTCCCAGAAGGAGTCGAGATGGGACTTTGTTGTCTATGGCGGGTTTTCTCCATCTCCCCCCGACACCTCGGGAAAAATCTGACATTTCACATTTTCAAGATGGCGGCCGCTCTGTGATTTTCAACTTTTTTGTTTATGGCTTTTTGCGGGATTTTTTTGAGTAGTTTCATAAACTTTTGAAGGAGAATTACAAAAACTTTGGAAAAAATTTAAAAAACAAGATGGCCGCCGAGATATTTCACTTTGAATTTTTTCGATTTCAGAGGTCACTTTGCGGGGCCGCATCGGGGTGGTTTTTCAACTTTTTTTAAATGTTTTTAGTGTGTTTGTTTGATTGTATCCTCGATTTTGATATTTTGGGGATATTTATTTTTTCGACAAGATGGCGGACGCGGTGGCGGCCATTTTGAAAAATGTACGAAAAACGACGTTTTTTGGGTGAATTTTTCTTCGGGTTGGCAACATTTGAGCGGGTGTCTTTGTTCCAGGCGGTTGTGTAACTCGACCCAAAGTGTTGCCAGGTTGAGTTTTTTTTTCTTTTGTTCATACATTTTTTTGGACTTTTTATTCAAAAATATGAAAAATAGAAGGAGCAATATTTTTAATCAAAATGTCACACGGGTAAACGTGTCGTGGTCGTCGTAATGACATTTGACCATTTTCGTCGATGTCGGCTGGCAACACTGGGTGCTGGAATTTTTTTTTCGTTTTACGAAAAGTCGAATTGATCTCCCAGAATGAGTGGTGGGGGGTGGGTAAAATGTATGGGGGAATTTTTGGTTTGCCTCCGTGTCTATGGGAAAAATCCGACCTTTCAAAAATCCAAGATGGCGGCCGAGTCGAGATGACCAACTTTTTTTTTCACTATGCACCTACCCGAGATTGGTATCGTTTTCGGCTAATGTTGGGAAACGTGTTACGATGAAATTGGAAAAAAATAAAAAAACAAGATGGCCGCCGAGATATTTTACTTTAAAATTTTTCAATTTTGGAGGTGACTTTGCGGGGTCGGATTGCAATGGGTTTTCAACTTTTTTTCAATTTTTTTTCGTTATTGCCTCGGGTCTATCCCCAATTTTGACGATTGGGGTATATTTTTTTTTTCTTAAAGATGGCGGATCCTATGGCGGCCATTTTGCAAAATGTACAAAAAATTGCATTTTTTGAGGTAAAAAATTTTGAGGTTGGCAATATTTGAGGGGGTCACTTTGTATGGGGCGGTTGTGAGACTTGGTCTAAAGTGTTGCCAGGTTACGTTAATTTTTTTTTCATTCATACATTTTTGTGAACTTTCTATTCAAAAATATAAAAAGTAGAAGGAGAAACATTTTTAATCAAAGAATTGCACCAAAAAATTTCTCGTGGCCGTCGTAATGACATTTGACCATTTTCATCAAAATTAACTGGCAACACTGGCTGCTGGATTTTTTTTTCACGTTTTTTCACATTTCGAATAGCCCAGCCGAAAGTATTGGTGGGGGGTAATAATAATGTATGGGGAAATTGCTTCACTATCTATGATCATTACAGGAAAAATACGACCATTCGAAAATTCAAGATGGCGGCCGCTCGGCGATTGTCAACTTTTTGTTTACTTTGAGCACCTACCCAACATTGGTGTCGTTTTCGGCTAATCTTGGGATGTTTGTTTTGATTAAATTAGAAAAAAATGAAAAAACAAGATGGCCGCCGAGATATTTTACTTTAAAAATTTTCAATTTTCGAGGTAACTTTGCGGGGTCGGATTGCATTGGGTATTTAACTTTTTCTTGATTTTTTTTCTTAATTGCCTCAGGTCTATCCCCAATTTTGACGTTTGGTGTATATTTTTTTTTCAACACAATGACGGACCCCTTGGCGGCCATTTTGTAAAATGTACGAAAAATTGCATTTTTTGAAGAAAAAAATTTGTACGTTGGCAACATTTGAGGGGGTCACTTTGTATGAGGCGGTTGTGTAACTTGACTGAAAGTGTTGCCAGGTTAGGTTGATTTTTTTTTCATTCATACATTTTTGTGAACATTCTATTCAAAAATGTAAAAAGTAGAAGGAGAAACATTTTTAATCAAAAAATTAAACCGCTAGATTTTTTGTGGTCGTCATAATGACATTTGACCATTGTCATCTCAATCAACTGGCAACACTGGAGTCCAGAATTTTTTTCACTTTTCGAGTAGTTGAGCCGAACCTATATATCAGGGGTATAAAAAATGTATGGGAGTTATTTTTAAATTACAATATTCGTTTTGAAAAAAGCATAAAATTTCAGTGTTGCCATACGAAAAATAATAATTTTCATACAAATTTATTTTTCAATCGAAAATTTCGTTATTATAATGTATGGGGCGTTTGTAGGCACTGATATTTTGTAAATTTTGGTGAAAAAAAATTGAGTGTTGCCATACAAAAAAATATTTTTTTCATACAAATGTATCCTTTTTTCGAATGTCTGAGGCTGTTGTCTCCATTGTATGTCTTTTTAATGTACCAGGCGTTTGTAGATACTAAAGGACCGGACACGTTGGTGTAACCAATTATTAGTGATGCCATACAAAAAATTATAATTTTCATACAAATGAATTTTTTGTACGTAATATTTGAGGCTTTTGTTTTCTTTTGATGTCATTAAAATGTATACGACGTTTGTTGCTACTGATAGATCGGTCACATTCGTGTAAACGTGTTTCAGTGTTGCCATAAAAAATGAGAAACTTTCAGTGTTGCCATACAAAAACAAGTATTTTTCATAAAAATCTATATTGAACATTTCGGACTGTTGTTTGCATTTGATGTCTATAAAATGTATGGGGCGTTTAAGGTGCAAACAGACTCTTAATATATAAGTGAAAAAAAACCATGACACAATATTTTATTGTTCAATCTAGAAAACAATATTAACGTGTAAACATTTAAAATGTTGAAAGATAATTTATTAATTTTTTATAGTACTCCACACATTTTAGACATCATTTAAGACATTTGTACTATTATAATGTTGTTATTATTACCTTACCTACTGGTCTGATCTGGAAGTGATTGTCTGTTTCTTGACTCGCCTATCCGATAGTTTAGTTTTCACGAACCTTTCAGTTTTAGTTCCTATCAAAATTGGTTCAGCCCATGGAATTTCGCGATAAAAAGTATCCACTAAGCTATTCCAGGTTTTAAATTACATCCGTTTACCAAATTTTATCGAAATCCGTCCAGTGTCATTTGAGTGAAAGAGTAACAATCAAACCCCCCTTTTTTACCCCTTGTCGTCATATCATCTCTTAGTGCTCCCCTACACTCCCCAAGGAACATACATGTCTTTTAGCGTCTCGCGCCCAGTAGCTTCGGCTGTGCGATTGATTGTAAATTGTAATGTAATGTTACTTAAAATGGTCTTCAAATTTTTCCCTTTACTTGTGTATCTTACGACATCGCTTCTCACCACATTTCATTTTTTTTTATCAACGGGAACGTAAGCTTAAATAATTAAAATGTGTGCTATTCACACGTAGTAGAAGTGAAACCTACAAAAATTTTGTTTTCAAGATAATGAGACGAATGTAAAATTTCGGGAAGATGATAATTGTAGGTTTTAGTAATGAACATAGTGATGCAAAGTTACATAACTATTTTACATTTTATTGGTATACTATATCACATATATTTATTCAGACTCAGAGCTAAAATTTTCGATAAATGATACAAGAGGCTTATGGTAACTAAAGTATGAAATGCTCTCCTCCCCTCCACCTTACCGATATGTCAGTATTGCCGTATGATCTGTTTTGTCTTTGCGTGCAATGAAAACCATGAGTTACGTTGTTAAAATAGTCTGTCTGAACTCCCATCCGTTGAGAAGTTACAAATTTTGTCCCCAAGATACACCACCAGACCCGGAATTGCTTAATGATGGACATGTTTTGCAATGTTAATGTAACCATCAACAAATATAATTAAAAACGCATTATTATCCACTCTTTATATCTGGAACCCATCATCAGATCCTTCCTATATTAAAGGACTTGGGTAGAGAATGAAGGGTACTGTTACGTAGTTGTAAGTTTATCGACTATCACTAACTAACTATTAGGCTAACATTTCCATGAGAGTTTTCCTTTTAAATTCATCAATTAAACATTCTTCTGCCGTGGATATATTTACATGTCTAACATCTACCATTTCGCTGCCACTACTCGAAAAAATTAATACATATTTCATTTTACCACTTTGTAGTTTTGATAAATAAGTATGGGTATCCATGCCAAATTACAGCCTCTCCTCTATCAGTCCTTCCTCTCCCTCTCGCTCTCCCTCGCTCTCCCTCTCGCTCTCCCTCTCGCTCTCCCTCTCGCTCTCCCTCTCGCTCTCCCTTTCGCTCTTCCTCTCGCTCTCCCTCTCCCTCTCCTTCCCCGCTCCCTGTTCCTCCCTCTCTCCCGCACCCGCTTCCTGTCCCTCTCCCTATCCTCTCACTCTCATTCTCCCTCTCGCTCTACCTCTCGCTCCCCCTCCCCCTCTCGCTCTCCCTCCCCCTCTCCCTCTCCCTCCCGCTCTCCCTCTCCCCCCCCCCCCCCCCGTCAAAAAAATTGTGAGAAACCGAACATGTCGCAAACAGACCTGTGAATCGAAAAATGAATTTCTCAGACCAATGATATCTCTCTCCCCTTTCCCCCTCTCTCTCTCTCCCTGACCGTCTCCCTCTCTCTCCCCAAGTCCCTCTCCCAAGTCCCTCTCCCCCTCTCTCTCTTCCCCTGTCCTTTTCCCTCTCCTTGTCCCACTCCCTCTCCTACTCCCTCTCCTACTCCCTGTCCCTCTCGCTTTTGCTCTCTCTCTCTCCCTCTCCTTCTCCCGCTCCCTGTCCCTCTCATTCTACCGCTCCCACTTCCTGTCCCTCTCCCTCTCCCGCTCCCGGTCCTTCACCCGCTTTCCAGCCCTCTTTCTCCCCCACTCCCAGTCTTTCTCCCGCTTTCTATCCCGCTCTTTCTCCCTCTCTCTCTCCCGCTCCCTCTCCCTTGGCCTCTCCCTCTCACTCTTCCTTTCGCTCTCCCTCTTCCTCTCCTTCCCCGCTCCCTGTCCCTCCCTCTCTCCCGCACCCGCTTCCAGTCGCACTCCCTCTCACTCTCCCTCTCGCTCTAGCTCTCGTTCTACCTCTCCCTATCCTCTCACTCTCCCTCTCCCTTTCCTCTCACTCTCCCTCTCCCTTTCCTCTCACTCTCCCTCTCCCTTTCCTCTCACTCTCCCTCTCCCTTTCCTCTCACTCTTGCTCTACCTCTCCCTCTCCTTCTCCTACTCCTTGTCCCTCTCCCTCTCCCGCTCCCGTTACTGCTTCCTGTCCCTCTTCCACTCCCGATCCCTCTCCCTCTCACTCTCCCTCTAGCTCTCACTGTCGCTCTACCTCCCCCTATCCTCTCACTCTCGCTCTTCCTTTCTCCCCCTCCCGTCAAAAAAATTGTGAGAAACCGAACATGTCGCAAACAGACCCCTGGATCGAAAAATGAATTTCACAGACCAATGATATTTTTGAAAAAACTATTTTTTTATTTGTTCTTTTGCGGAAGAAAAAGGCACGCGCGCTGCTTTAGCAGCGCGCGCCCCACGCAAAACCTAGTTATATTATATAATCCTAGACTTACGGGGAGTGATCTATATAATTGTTCTCCCAGAAGGAGTCGAGATGGGACTTTGTTGTCTATGGCCGGTTTTCTCCATCTCCCCCCGACACCTCGGGAAAAATCTGACATTTCACATTTTCAAGATGGCGGCCGCTCTGTGATTTTCAACTTTTTTGTTTATGGCTCTTTGTGGGATTTTTTTTGGCTGTTTCGTAACGTTTTGAGGGAGAAATACGAAAACTTTGAAAAAAATTTAAAAAACAAGATGGCCGCCGAGATATTCGAATTTGAATTTTTTCGGTTTCAGAGGTCACTTTGCGGGGTCGCATCGGGGTGGTTTTCCAACTTTTTTTCAATGTTTTTTGTGTGATCCCTCAAAAGTATCCTCAATTTTGATATTTTGGGGATATTTATTTTTTCGACAAGATGGCGGACGCGGTGGCGGCCATTTTGAAAAATGTACGAAAAACGACGTTTTTTGGGTGAATTTTTCTTCGGGTTGGCAACATTTGAGTGGGTGTCTTTATTCCGGACGGTTGTGTAACTCGACTCAAAGTGTTGCCAGGTTGAGTTTTTTTTTCTTTTGTTCATACATTTTTTTGGACTTTTTATTCAAAAATATGAAAAGTAGAAGGAGCAATATTTTTAATCAAAATGTCACACGAGCAAACGTGTCGTGGTCGTCGTAATGACATTTGACCATTTTCGTCGATGTCGGCTGGCAACACTGGGTGCTGGAATTTTTTTTTCGTTTTATGAAAAGTCGAATTGATCTCCCAGAAGGAGTGGTGGGGGGTGAGTACGATGTATGGGGGAATTTTTGGTTTGCCTCCGTGTCTATGGGAAAAATCCGACCTTTCAAAAATCCAAGATGGCGGCCGAGTCGAAATGACCAACTTTTTTTTTCACTATGCACCTACCCAAGATTGGTGTCGTTTTCGGCTAATGTTGGGAAATGTGTTACGATGAAAATGGAAAACAATAAAAAAACAAGATGGCCGCCGAGATATTTCCGTTTAAAAATTTTCAATTTTTGAGGTGACTTTGCGGGGTCGGATTGCATTGGGGTTTTGACTTTTTTTAGGTTTTTTTTCTTCATTACCTCGGATCTATCCCCAATTTTGACGTATGGGGTATATTTTTTTTTTCTTAAAGATGGCGGATCCCATGGCGGCCATTTTGTAAAATGTATGAAAAATTGCATTTTTTGAAGAAAAAAATATTTGGGTTGGCAACATTTGAGGGGGTCACTTTGTATGGGGCGATTGTGAGGCTTGGTCTGAAGTGTTGCCAGGTTACGTTAATTTTTTTTTCATTCATACATTTTTGTGAACTTTCTATTCAAAAATATAAAAAGTAGAAGGAGAAACATTTTTAATCAAAAAATTGCACCAAAAAATTTCTCGTGGCCGTCGTAATGACATTTGACCATTTTCATCAAAATTAACTGGCAACACTGGCTGCTGGATTTTTTTTTCACGTTTTTTCACATTTCGAATAGCCCAGCCAAAAGTATTGGTGGGGGGTAATAATAATGTACTGGGAATTTGCTTGACTATCTATGGTCATTACAGGAAAAATACGACCATTCGAAAATTCAAGATGGCGGCCGCTCGGCGATTGTCAACTTTTTGTTTACTTTGAGCACCTACCCGACATTGGTGTTGTTTTCGGCTACTATTGGGACGACTAATATGATTAAGTTGGAAAAAATTTAAAAAACAACATGGCCGCCGAGATATTTTAGTTTGAAATTTTTCAATTTTAGAGGTGTATTTGCGGGGTCGCATCGCGGTGATTTTTTAACATTTTTGCTATATTTTTCCGCTTTTGGCTTGGGTCTATCCTCAATTTTGACGTTTGGGGTATATTTTTTTTTTCGACAAGATGGCGGACCCCGTGGCGGCCATTTTGTAAAATGTACGAAAAACTGCATTTTTTGAAGGAAAAAATTTGTATGTTGGCAACATTTGAGGGGGTCGCTTTGTATGGGACGGTTGTGTAACTTGACTGAAGGTGTTGCCAGGTAACGTTGATTTTTTTTTCATTCATACATTTTTGTGAACTTTCTATTCAAAAATGTAAAAAGTAGAAGAAGACACATTTTTAATCAAAAAATAAAACCACAAGATTGCTTGTGGGCGTCGTAATGACATTTGACCATTTTCAACTCAATCAACTGGCAACACTGGAGTCCAGAATTTTTTTCACAATTCGAGTAGTTGAGCCGAAAATATAGATCAAGAGTATAGAAAATGTATGGGAGATATTTTTAAATTAATATTTTCATTTTAGAAAAACTATAAAATTTCAGTGTTGCCATACAAAAAATAATAATTTTCATACAATTTTTTTTTTGGATTGAATATTTCGTTATTATAATGTATGGGGCATTTGTAGGTACTGACATTTTGTAAATTTTGGTTAAAAAAAATTCAGTGTTGCCATACAAAAAATTATAATTTTCATACAAATGTATCAGTTTTTCGAATGTTTGAGGCTGTTGTCTCCATTGTATGTCTTTATAATGTATGAGGCGTTTGTAGATACTAAAAGGCCGGACACGTTGGTGTAACTAATGTTTAGTGATGCCATACAAAAAATAATAATTTTCATACAAATTAATTTTTTGTACGTAATATTTCAGACTTCTGTCTCCTTTTGATGTCATTAAAATGTATACGATGTTTGTTGCTACTGATAGATCGGTCACATCCGTATAAAAGTGTTTCAGTGTTGCCATACAAAATGAGAAACTTTCAGTGTTGCCGTACAAAAACAAGTATTTTTCATAAAAATCTATATTGAACATTTCGGACTGTTGTTTGCATTTGTTGTATGAGGCATTTAAATGTGCAAATATACTGCACATTATATGAGTGAAAAAAAAGTGTTGGCATACAAAAAATATTTTATTGTTCAATCTAGAAAACAAAATTAACGTATAAACATTTAAAATGTTGAAAAAATTCAAAAACATTTTTTTAGTACTTTATACATTTTAGACATTCAAGACATTTGTACCACTATAGTGTTGTTATTATTATTAGCTACTGGTCTGGTCTGAAAGTGATTGTCCGTTTCTTGACTCTCCTATCCGATAGTTTAGTTTGAATCCGTTTTTGTTATGTCGTCTGCCCTTTAATTTTAAGTGTTATTATTTTTAAATCATACCTAACTATACTGTGAGAAATACCTATCAATTCTATTCTATACCAGCAGTATTCAACACCACGACAGTATACGATTTGTTTGTAAATCGTCTCGCATCTTTGTCTGATGACGAAAGTGTCAAGTGTTGCCAGATAAATAAAAATATGCACATTTTTGCATTTGCATACTAACTAAAATTGCAGCTAAAAAAAATAACACACCATGCTTGATGCAGAATATTAGTTTAAAACAGTTTTATTATTTTACGCCTTCATAAATTATTGTTAAGAACCCTCTCAACCTCAGCATTAAAAGAAACTGAAACTCTTTATGCTTCGGGGGGTTTGTACTAGCTTTTGCCCGCAGTTTCGCTCGCTTGAATGATAGTTTTCAACATTTTTTAGTTTTCACGAACCTTTCAGTGAAAGTCCTATCAAAATTGGTTCAGCCCATGGAATTTCGTAAAAAAAGTACCCTATGTGTTATTTCAGGTTATGTTCTACCCGTTTACTAAATTTAATCGAAATCCGTCCAGTGATATTTGCATGAAAGAGTAAAAATCATCCCCCCCCCCTTTTTTTCCCCCTTCGGGAGAATTTACGAAAATCTTCTCTTAGTGCTCTCCTACACTCAACAAGGAACATAATAATATAACATAAAACATTTCAAAAGCTTCTTACGCCCAGTAGCTTCGGCTGTGCGATTGATTGTAAATTGTGATGTAATTTTACTACAAAACTGTCTTATTTCCCTTACGACATTGCTTCTCACCACATTTCATTTTTCTTGATCTACGGGAACGTAAACTTAAGGATTTAGTTAGGGGATAGGTTTTGATTACCTTGCGAGAGTCGAAATAACTAAAAAATAGGTCATAATCAAAGAGTTTTATGATAGCGTTAACTTTTAAAAGCTTGATTTTTTCACAATTGTACAGAAGACCTAAGAATTCGATATTAATTTAAAATTAATACCTCCACGTATTCCTTAGTGAAAGGTTTTTAATAGACACACATACAGACAGGCGGACCTTTTACCTCAAAAGGAAAAACGGAACGGAACCCTAAAAATAATAGCACATTAAACATCCATACTAAATTATACCCCTTATCCTGATAGAACAGATCCATTTTCTTTTGATGCAGGTCATAAACTATCTGTGAGACAGATTTCATCCGAATCTGATTAGCCGTATTAGCGTGATTGAATAAAAACTTCTTTTCACTATAAATATATTGGTAGGATTTACATATTCTCCAAGTAATGGTAAGTGTTACAGTAGGTATATTAAAACTACTTTTTACAATAACGCTTCACACTCACTACTTTTTACAATGTATGAAATTAATATAACTACACTAGCTTTTGCCCGCAGCTTCGCCCGCGGTAGAGATCGATTCTTTACAAATCCTACTTACTTTTAATTAGTAAGATTTAGTTGCCTATGACTTAAGTAAACATGTATCATATTTGATAGCGTGATTCAGAACTTGCAAATGAATTTTACTAACGCCATCTATTAACAACATCCGGAACTAAATATCTAGCTATTACAAAATATCGATCTTCCCATGGGGATGTTTTACCGCGGTAAAACGAAGCCTACGTTACTCTCCATCCTCCTCACTATCTGCACACACAAAAACCACATCATATAACAGCTTAGTTGTGACGTGAAAGACGGACAAACAAACACACTTTCAAATTATAATATTAGTATGGATATGTACCTATATATCAAAATGCCGTTCTTTTAGTAAGTTAAAATTACAAGTCACGTTATAATTTTAACTGAGTACTTTTTTAAGTCTTAATAAAGGTCCTTAAAAAGGATTCAACTCCAAAATACATCATGCATCGTACATGAAGTTATTAAACTCTGGACTGGTTTTTCAATAGTACCATTCCCATTCATTATTTTACATTGTTACCAAAATCCTCAAATTCATTGAAGTACAAGGTTCTCCAATGTGTCACTATGTTGTAAAAAAAAATAATAGTGAGGGGTAACAGGGGTTTCAGTAGCGACGTTCGATCTGTTTTGTCTTTGGGTTCAATGAAAACCATGAGTTACGTTGCCAAAATAGTCTGTTTCTATTGCCATCCGTTAAGACGTTAAAACTTTTGTCCCCAAGATACACTTATTGATGGACAGGTTTTGCAATGTTAACACGTTCGAAGCGGCACCAATTTTTTATTTCTTTCCATTCCTGCGGAACAAGGCGTTTTCAACCTGGTCCTAAAACTTTCATTGTGGCGATACAAGTTATATTAGACCCTGTAACGCTTTAGAAACTAAATTCTTGTTTTAGCATACTTTTACCAAAAAATATATTCTTTTTTGCCTTGAACATTATCTATAATGAAGTGATTTATGTAAATCTGAAGGCGTACGTCAATAGCTTATTTTGTTTAGAATCTATAGCTAAAATAAAATACAGTATCTTTTACACCCTGTACCGCACTGAACACGGGAAGTTGTGTACATATTTTAGGGTTGGGAAGTAAAAATATCGATAACCTTATATAAAAGAATTATATTGAATGTTCTTCATTAAAACATAGTAGACAAAAATATTTTTGGCACTGAGCACAAAGCATCAAAAATTTTTAAATTTTTCTGTCGGCCGTTCGTAGATTCGATTAAGTTCGTAGATTTTTATAACATCCGACACAATTCCTTTTCTTAACACCCTTTACGAGATAGTGTTTACTTAGTTTCGGTTTCGGCTCTGAAAAAATAAATGTATTATTATCGAAATTACATATACGCACATTGAAAACATAAGTGGCATTATACAAAAAACCCGAATTCTCAGTTAGGTAAAACGAGATTTAGATTACCTAAAATGAAGCGCTTCTAATGCAAAGACTGATATTTTAATAGTTTGGATACTTTTTTCTAGATGCCTCTTGTGTCACTTTATACTTTTAGTAAAAACAACTGTGCGGTGAGTAAAAAAGTGGCATTTTGTGTTTACTGTCGTTTTAAGCGTAATTCACGCTACTGAAGTAATAACCATATAAATTACATTTTGGATATAGTGTCACTTAGTTAGTTAAAAGTAATAACCAAACAAATTTTATTTTGAAATCGCACGGTTTTGTCGACTGCGACACAACACTGGCCGCGTGAAGCCAGCGCAGGGTGCGGTATAAGGTGTGCGGGGGTACCAGGTGTTTTCTAGCTGGTACCGCACTGTATTTATATTTTATTACTACAGTGCGGTACCAGATCTAAAAAATCTGGTATTAAGCTGGCCACTCCTTTGGACTCTACTTTAGAAACACATCTTAAATATATATTTATCTCCTTCCTGCACCAAAGCAAACTGAAGTTATGCCTTTCGCACCACAGAGAAGTCTATGTTTTTCTTAGCCGCACTGCAAGCGAGTCATGTACAACATGTTTTCAACCTGGTTTCGCATCGAACGTGTTAATGTAACCATCAACAAATATTATTAAAAACGGAATATTTATTACCTTACCACTGAGGTTTTCCATTCTTTATCTCTGGAACCTATCATCTCTTTATCTCCCATCATCAGATCCTATATTAAAAGAGGACTTGGGTAGAGAATTTAGGGTTCTGTAGTTGTAAGTTTATCAACTATCACTCATTAACTATGTATTTAAGCTAACATTGCTATGAGAGTTTTCCTTTCAAATTCATCATATTAATTATGTTCCTCTCCCTCTTGCTCTCCATCTCACTCTCACTCTCGCTCTCCCTCTCGCTCTCGCTCTCCGTCTCCGTCTCCCTCTCCCTCTCCCTCTCGCTCTCCCTCTCGCTGTCCCTCTTCTCCCTCTCCCTCTCGCTCTCCCTCCCGCTCTCTCCCTCTCCTCTTCCTTTCCTCCCTCTCACCCTCCCTCTCGTTCTACCTCGTGCTCTCCCTCTCCCTGTCTCTCTCCCTTTCGCTCTCTCTCTCCCTCACCCTCTCGCTCTCTCTCTCTCTCTCTCCTTCTCGCTCTCCCTCTCCTTTCCTGTCTCTCTCTCCCTCTCCCTCTCACTCTTTCTCTCTCCCTCTCCTTTCCCTCTCGCTCTCCCTCTCCTCCTCCCGTTCCCTATCCCTCTCCCTCTCCCGCTCCCAGTCCCTCTCTCGCTCCTGGTCCCTCTCCCCTACCCCTCCCGTCAAACAATAGTGTGAAACCGAACATGTCGCAAACAGACCCTTGAATCAAAAAGTTAATTTCGCAGACCAATGATATTTTTATAAAAACTATTTTTTTATTTGTTCTTTTGCAGAAGAAAAAGGCACGCGCGCTGCTTTAGCAGCGCGCGCCCCACGCAAAACCTAGTTATTATATTATATAATCCTAGACTTACGGGGAGTGATCTATATAATTGTTCTCCCAGAAGGAGGTGAGATGGGACTTTGTTGTCTATGGCGGGTTTTCTCCATACCCCCCCGACACCTCGGGAAAAATCTGACATTTCCCATTTTCAAGATGGCGGCCGCTCTGTGATTTTCAACTTTTTTGTTTATGGCTTTTTGCGGGATTTTTTTCAATATTTTTATAAACTTTTGAAGGAGTATTATGAAAATTTTAGAAAAAATTGAAAAAACAAGATGGCCGCCGAGATATTCGAGTTTGAAATTTTTCGATTTTAGAGGTCAATTTGCGGGGTCGCATCGGGGTGGTTTTTCAACTTTTTTTCAATATTTTTTTAGTGTTCCCTCAAGTGTATCCTCGATTTTGATATTTTGGGAATATTTATTTTTTCGACAAGATGGCGGACGCGGTGGCGGCCATTTTGAAAAATGTACGAAAAACTACGTTTTTTGGGTGAATTTTTCTTTGGGTTGGCAACATTTGAGCGGGTGTCTTTGTTCCGGGCGGTTGTGTAACTTGACCCAAAGTGTTGCCAGGTTGAGTTTTTTTTTCTTTTGTCGATACATTTTTTTGGACTTTTTATTCAAAAATATGAAAAGTAGAAGGAGCAATATTTTTAATCAAAATGTAACACGGGCAAACGTGTCGTGGTCGTCGTAATGACATTTGACCATTTTCGTCGATGTCGGCTGGCAACACTGGGTGCTGGAATTTTTTTTTCATTTTAGGAAAAGTCGAATTGATCTCCCAGAAGGAGTGGTGGGGGGTGGGTACAATGCATGGGGGAATTTTTGGTTTGCCTCCGTGTCTATGGGAAAAATCCGACCTTTCAAAAATCCAAGATGGCGGCCGAGTCGAAATGACCAACTTTTTTTTTCACTATGCACCTACCCGAGATTGGTGTCGTTTTCGGCTAATGTTAGGAAATGTGTTACGATGAAATTGGAAAAAAATAAAAAAACAAGATGGCCGCCGAGATATTTTACTTTAAAATTTTTCAATTTTCGAGGTGACTTTGCGGGGTCGGATTGCAATGGGTTTTCAACTTTTTTACGATTTTTTTTTCGCTATTGCCTTGGGTCTATCCCCAATTTTGACGATTGGAGTATATTTTTTTTTTCTTAAAGATGGCGGATCCTATGGCGGCCATTTTGCAAAATGTACAAAAAATTGCATTTTTTGAGGTAAAAAATTTTGAGGTTGGCAATATTTGAGGGGGTCACTTTGTATGGGGCGGTTGTGAGGCTTGGTCTAAAGTGTTGCCAGGTTACGTTAATTTTTTTTTCATTCATACATTTTTGTGAACTTTCTATTCAAAAATATAAAAAGTAGAAGGAGAAACATTTTTAATCAAAAAATTGCACCAAAAAATTTCTCGTGGCCGTCGTAATGACATTTGACCATTTTCATCAAAATTAACTGGCAACACTGGCTGCTGGATTTTTTTTTCACGTTTTTTCACATTTCGAATAGCCCAGCCAAAAGTATTGGTGGGGGGTAATAATAATGTATGGGGAAGTTGCTTGAGTATCTATGGTCATTACAGGAAAAATACGACCATTCGAAAATTCAAGATGGCGGCCGCTCGGCGATTGTCAACTTTTTGTTTACTTTGAGCACCTACCCGACATTGGTGTCGTTTTCGGTTAATCTTGGGACGACTAATGTGATGAAGTTGGAAAAAATTTAAAAAACAAGATGGCCGCCGAGATATTTCAGTTTGAAATTTTTTAATTTTCGAGGTGTGTTTGCGGGCTCGCATCGCGGTGGTGTTTTAACATTTTTGCGATATTTTTACTCTATTGGCTTGGGTTTATTCTCAATTTTGATATATAGGGTATATATTTTTTTTCGACAAGATGGCGGACCCCGTGGCGGCCATTTTGTAAAATGTACGAAAAATTGCATTTTTTGAAGGAAAAAATTGGTAGGTTGGCAACATTTAAGGGGGTCTTTTTGTATGGGGCGATTGTGGGTCTTAGTCTGAAGTGTTGCCAGGTTACGTTTATTTTTTTTTCATTCATACATTTTTGTGAACTTTCTATTCAAAAATGTAAAAAGTAGAAGGAGACACATTTTTAATCAAATAATTACACCACAAGATTGCTTGTGGGCGTCGTAATGACATTTGACCATTTTCATCTCAATCAACTGGCAACACTGGAGTCCAGATTTTTTTTTACGTTTCGAGTAGTTGAGCCGAAATTATAGATCAAGGGTACAGAAAATGTATGGGAGATATTTTTTAATTAGAATATTCGTTTTGGAAAAACCATAAAGTTTTAGTGTTGCCATATGAAAAATAATAATTTTCATACAAATTATTTTTTTTATTGAATATTTTGTTGTTATAATGTATGGGGCATTTGTAGGTACTGACATTTTGTAAATTTTGGTGAAAAAAAATTCAGTGTTGCCATACAAAAAATTATAATTTTCATACAAATGTATCCTTTTTTCGAATGTTTGAGGCTGTTGTCTCTATTTTATGTCTTTATAATGTATGAGGCGTTTGTAGGTACTAAAGAGACGGACATGTTGGTGTAACCAATGCTTAGTGATGCCATACAAAAAATAATAATTTTCATACAAATTAATTTTTTGTATGTATTATTTCAGGCTTTTGTCTCGTTTTGACGTCATTAAAATGTATATGACGCTTGTTGCTACGGTCACATGTGTATAAACGTGTTTCAGTGTTGCCATAAAAAATGAGAAACTTTCAGTATTGCCATACAATAACAAGTATTTTTCACAAAAATCTATATCGAACATTTCGGACTGTTGTTTGCATTTGATGTCTATAAAATGTATGGGGCGTTTATAGGTGCAAATAGACTGCACATTATATGAGTGAAAAAAAAAACTGTGTTGGTTGGCATACAAAGAAATGTTCAATCTAGAAATCAAAATTAACGTGTAAATATTTGAAATGTTGAAATATAATTCAATAACATTTTATAGTACTTCATACATTTTACACATTCAAGACATTATTTTGTACCACTATAGTGTTGTTATTATCACCTACTGGTCTGGTTTGGATTGTCCGTTTCTTGACTCTTCTATCGGATAGTTTAGTTTGAACCCGTTTTTGTCATTTCATTTTTCTTGATCCACGGAACCGTAAACGCTTTAGTTAGGGGATAGGTTTTGATTACCTTGCGAGAGTCAAAATAACTGAATAAATAGGGCATAAGAAAGAGTTTTATTATTGCGTTGACTTTTAAAAGCTTGATTTTTTCACAACTCTAAGGGATTGCACAGCAGACCTAAGAATTCGATTATAATTTCAAATTAACACCTCCACGTATTCCTTAGTGAATGGTTTTTGATAGACACACATACAGACAGACGGACCTTTTACCTCAAAACCCTAAAAATAATAATATAAAAAAATCTAAGCTACTGGCAGATACATTAAACATCCATACTAAAATATATCCTCCCTTATCCTGATAGAACAGATCCATTCCCGTTATAACAAGCATCCTACCTTTTGATGCAGTTCTTAAACTATATATGAGACAAATTTCATCCTAATCCGTTTAGCCGTATTAGCGTGATTGAATCATCCCATCCATCCATCAGCCTTTGTAGGTTTACTGTTGATTAAATAATATTGAATAAAGACATCCAAATCACTAAAATATATTGGTTGGATTTACATAATCTCCAGGTACGTGATAAGTATTACAGTATAATAAAATTACTTTTTACAATGTATGAAATATAACTATGTACCTATATATCAAAGTGCCGTTCTTTAATTAAGTTGAATTACAAGTCACATTATACTCGTAATTATATTGAGTACTTTTTAGTTTTACAATAGAATAGAGAACATTTATTGCGAGATTCTTTACATTTTACATGTTAATCTTTTTTAAGTCTTATTATACTCGTAGGTCCTTAGAAAGAATTAAACTCCAAAATACAGTTATGGACTGGTTGTTCATAAACATAACATTCCCAAAAACGGATTATTATTTATGCCTCACCACTGAGATGCTCCAGTCTTTATCTCTGGAACCCATCATCAAATCCTTCCTATATTAACTTGACTTGGGGAGGACTTGGGTAGAGAATTTAGGGTACTGTAGTTGTAAGTTTATCGACTATCACTTCACTATTAAGCTAACATTGCCATGAGAGTTTTCCTTTAGAATTTATCATATTAAATTAATTACTGCCGTGGATATATTCCCGAAAAAACTTATAAAGATTTTATTTTACCATTTTGTAATTTTGATAAAATGCTAAATAAATTATCGCGTAATGAATGTAGTGCTACTTTCAAGTCTACACTTTTGTAGTTTTTGTAGGTTTAACAAATGTGGGATAATTAAATTCCCTCTCCCTCTCCCTGTCCCTCTCCTTCTCCCTCTCTCTCTCCATCTCTCTCTCCATCTCTCCCTCTCCCTCTCGCTCTCCCTCTCGCTCTCCCTCTCACTCTCCCTCTCCCTGTCCCTCTTCTTCTCCCTGTCTCCATCTCTCCCTCTCCCTCTCGCTCTCCCTCTGACTCTCCCTCTCGCTCTCCCTTTCGCTCTTCCTCTCGCTCTACTTCTCCCTATCCTCTCACTCTCATTCTCCCTCTCGCTCCCCCTCCCCCTCTCGCTCTCCCTCCCCCTCTCGCTCCCCCTCCCCCTCTCCCTCTCCCTCCCGCTCTACCTCTCGCTCTCCCTCTCCCCCTCCCGTCAAAAAATAGTGAGAAACCGAACATGTCGCAAACAGACCTGTGAATCGAATAAATGAATTTCTTAGACCAATGATATCTCTCTCCCCTTTCCCCCTCTCTCTCTCTCCCTGACCGTCTCCCTCTCTCTCCCCAAGTCCCTCTCCCCCTCTCTCTTCCCCTGTCCTTTTCCCTCTCCTTGTCCCACTCACTCTCCTACTCCCTCTCCCACTCCCTGTCCCTCTCGCTTTCCCTCTCTCTCTGTCCCTCTCATTCTCCCGCTCCCGCTCTCTGTCCCTCTCATTCTCCCGCTCCCGCTTCCTGTCCCTCTCCCTCTCCCACTCCCGGTCCTTCTCCCGCTTTCCGTCCCTCTTTCTCCCCCACTCCCAATCTTTATCCCACTTTCTATCCCGCTCTTTCTCCCTCTCTCTCTCCTGCTCCCTCTCCCTCTGCCTCTCCCTCTCGCTCTTCCTTTCGCTCTCCCTCTTCCTCTCCTTCCCCGGTCCCTGTCCCTCCCTCTCTCCCGCACCCGCTTCCTGTCGCACTCCTTCTCACTCTCCCTCTAGCTCTACCTCCCCCTATCCTCTCACTCTCGCTCTTCCTCTCCCCTCCCCCTCCCGTCAAAAAAATAGTGAGAAACCGAACATGTCGCAAACAGACCTCTGAATCGAAAAATGAATTTCACAGACCAATGATATTTTTGAAAAAACAATTTTTTTATTTGTTCTTTTGCGGAAGAAAAAGGCACGCGCGCTGCTTTAGCAGCGCGCGCCCCACGCAAAACCTAGTCTAAATTATAAACCTAACTATATTTTTGAAGTTATACTTCTTTAGGCGTGTTATGAAATAAATGGAAAAAATGATGAGTGTGAAATTTTAAGATTTGTGACACGGTGACGGTGAGACAAAAGGTGACGAAAAACGTCACGCGCGTTTTTAAAAACGCGCGTTATAAAAAAATGATTAATAATATATTTGATATATTGTTTTTTTAATATTGTTAGAAAATTGTTATTTTTATTGTTTTTTTTTTTGACGCCAAAGAAGTATAAATTCTCACGCGCGTACATAAGTAAGTACACGTTTATGTATGTAGGTATTTGTTAATAAATGTATTAAGTTATCAAAAAGTCAGTGCATCGATATTGAAAAATCATATTTTACACCTAATATGTAACGACTAAAACCACAAATTATAAATGAAACTACCAGTAGGTACCTACTGCAGATATAATAAATAATTTTCCCGTACACCAAAACCATTTCCTCTGGAGTCCCCGATTGACCTAGTGGCGAACCGCAATCGTATGCGACTGTAATTTATTATCTATGGTAATATATTAAACTGTTTGTATGTTTGCAATGCTAATTTGAAGAACTGTACTGATTATCCTAACATTCACGTTTAAGTTTGTATTTAGGTACGGGTTTGGTTTTTTTTTTTTGTACTTCGATCGTGTTAGTGTTTCAGTGGAGGAATATCAGAAGTGAGTACACGTGAAACATTCCTATTGCATCTTGTATGTTTGAGAGACTTCACTATTGGCATTTTGCCGCATAACAAGAAGACACTGCAACCCAGTAGCATACTGGGACACAGAACTGTTCAGTAAAGTACTATTGAACTACATTACTTGTAAATAATCTAAAAAACAAGTTAATTTTCAATTACAATAAAAATACCATCCTTTAATATTCTCGTATATTACAAACGCAACAATTGAAAAATTGAGTTCCGACCGGCAAATTCTAACTGCGAATAATTTTTCGTATGAACAACCCGATAACGTAATAAATAACTTCCCCACATTACACAGTTATTTCCCGTGAAGTCCCGCTGACCGCAGTGTGTATGCCAGGGTTAATTTATTGCAGATAATATAGACTCGGGGTCTAACAGACCTCATGCCAATTCTGAATTCCGTTTTATTACTCATCGTCGGCTTCATTTGCTAGATGAGCATGGGGTTATTATGTTAATTTCGGTTTATTTTGAAACCGTTAATCGTTAAAGAATTAAAATACATTTTATCACAGAGTAGGTACACTAGACCTGACATCAGTTTTATCCCGAACTTACGGCAATGAACTTTCTGAAAACCTGAAAACCTACCACAGAATTTTGCCCTTACAAAGTTAATGCTTCTAGATCTCCTGATTGAGGCGAAGGCTATACGTAAATCAGTCAGTGAGTTAGCGTTTTATTAGCATTGTTTCCTAATAAATTGTACTTAACTATTTCCCAAGAAACTCTATATTCCGTACTTTCCGTAGCACCTTTGTTTCAACAATCACTTCAAGTGCGTCTGAGTAAATTGTGCTCATACCGAGGAGCACTCGACATTGCTATAAATCTCCTCGAGTTTCCATAACAAGACAGCGCGTGTAAGAGGCGCTTTATTGTTTCAAGTAATAGTCCATTATTTTCTTAGATGTACTCTCACTACTCGTGTGTAGTGGAAAATCTTAGCAGCACTTCGATACATTACAAGGTCTTTAAATCGGAGGCCTCGATGTTCTACGCTGCTTCCGTGCCGATTGGATGATTGGGAGTAGACGAACTGAAGAGTCGGAAGTTCTTATGCTATTCGATGGCATTACGTGGCTTTACGACTGTTATCTAACCATAGCCATATTAGCCATCACCAACGGTTTAACGCGCTATCTAAAGCTTTATGTCAGTGGCTTTTTGTAAGAGAAGTGAATAAATGCTAAGTTAGTTATCTAGACACGCGGAGCGTGTCAAGTCAATTTCTTAGCTAACAGAATTGACGAGCAGCACCGTGTGTAATATTACACGAACCATTTGGAGCCACTTTTGACCACCTCATAACTCAAAAACTATTCAACATAAACCTATCAAATTTGGCTCATTTATTAGGACTTGCGAAATACATACGTTTTCCAAATTTCATAAACACATCTCAAACGGTTATTTAGATATTAACGTCCAAAAATCGAGAAATTTAACACTGACTGACCTATAGATCAAAACTATATCCAACTTCCAGGTGACCTAGAAAGTTAAAATTTGGCATGCAGATAGGTAGTCGGGTGAATACAAAGGAATAAATCTGAAAGTAGTAAATTTTTATCAATTTATGATAATTTTTCAAAAAATTGATTCTATTAGGAACACTTACTTAAAATGCCTGAAATTTAAGAGTAGCGATCAAAATTGATGACATCTGGTCATTATGTGGATTCCAAGGTGAATATATAACGAAACATATCAGTTTTAGTACTTTCTGAAGCTTTCAACGGGAGGAAGATGTTCAGTGTCTCAAGTGCCTGTGAGAAGTGCACAGCACATATACATTTACGTGAAGATCAGTGGTTCGTCAGGAGACGTTATTTCCAGTGTATTACGTCGTTTTATTTTTAATGTGTGGAAAATTATTTTTCTCTAATCTACAAGATTACACCACAAAATTTTGTATTATTTCCGTAATTATACCAGTTTAAAGTAATTCGAAGTATTGTTTCAAAATTTATTGTTGCACGATGTCATCGAACATAAACAACTTATCTGTACTAATAGTATAAAGAGGAAAGATTTGATTGTTTGTTTGCATTGAATAGGCTCCGAAACTACTAAACCGATTTGAAAAATTCCTTCACTGTTGGAAAGCTACACTATCCCCGGGTGACATAGGCTATATTATACTTTCAATAAATTAGGGATCCTTAATAAAACTCCAATAACGTAACCCAAGGTGTAAAAAAATAAGAAAACCAAAGCAAAGCGAGGGCGGTCACTCGTAACTAATAAGAGTATAGTCGACTTTCGTATTTATTACGATAGTATAATTGGGATTTAGTATTAATTATTATTTCAATATTTAGCGGACATCAATAGTGGAAGATCATTACTTATAAATAATGAAATAATAGGTAACGTATTTCGGACCACGGCGCACTAACTACAGATTTAGTTGAAGAGCACTATAACAGTTCATGTATTAAAATTAATCAGTAACGTTATGAATAAGTACTTACTAATAATTTCTATACAAAAAGTAATGATATCCCATCAAAAACATAAATGTAAAGTGAGAGTCAATTAAAAAAAAAAAAGAATTGAGATCTAAATGGGTGCCAATTTCTGTGTAGAAAAGCCTAAAATTTTAGTCACAAGAACATGTAATTCAAGCTTTACATTTGACTTGGCTAGTTTTCTTTAGTTAGCTACCAACAAACCATATTAGAGAAGAGTGTCATAAGCCATCAACCTAACAGATTTGACGAAGCTAATTACATAGATATAATATAGCCTAGGTAGGTACGTGAAAACTAACCAAGTCAAATGTGGAGCTTGAATTACATGTTCTTGTGACTAAAATTTTAGGCTTTTCTACACAGAAATTGGCACCCATTTAGATCTCAATTCTTTTTTTTTTAAATTGACTCTCACTTTACATTTATGTTTTTGATGGGTTGATATCACGTTAACTCATTTTATGTAAAAATGCTTTGTCGCAAATATCGATAAAATTCGCTCTGAAAAATCCTCTCTATGTTCTTTAGTGACAACACTTCTAAAACAGTCCAAACATCAAATTCGTTCATCAATAAATAAACTTGACTTCCATTGTTAAAAAAAATGCTGAATTAAATTCCTAGCCGATGTGGCTAGAGTCAATTTCTAACCAAAGATTTCAGTGCGCGAGGTGTACTAAGCTTATTGGAGAACCCTTTAAATAAGAAACAATTACGAGAAGCATTTCGAAGCACTCCGAAGCACTTGACACGTTCCGGCTGTAATTCCTCCCTCTTACGATCCTAACGAGACCTATCCATAGTGCTTTGTTCGATCGAGTGCTGTTTAATTTCACCAATTTATTTTTAGATTGAAGGAAATACTCCTTTTCGCGATCGGAAATTAAATTTACGTTATCCCTTTCTTCCGTAACAGATTTTAGCGGAATTTTCGTAAGAGGAACGAAGTATTGAATTAGAATTTAATTAAGACTGTTGAGGTTAAAGGAAAGGAGTACAAAGAATAATAAAACATCAAGGTTTTGTTTTAATGGATTATTGTTTGGGTTTATTTAGAATAAAGATAGCTTATGTTGATTTAACTGGTTAAAGCAGGATCGATTTTCACTTTTAAATATTTTATTAGGCGGAGGGAAGAAGCTTCCTATCCACAATAATAGTATTACTTTTAGAACTGACTCGACACTTTACTGACAGACCTCCGTCCGTTTATTAACCTATTTGGAAAATTATTTTATTTCTGTTACTATCAAAAGTAAGACTGAGGACTGAATTGGAATAAGAATCGAGGAAACTCCTCATAATTATTTTATTATAATACAAAGGTAATAATTATGGAGATTTCCAAAAACCAAATGCATATTTTAATACTTAATTTCAAACAAAACTCAACTGCGTTGAAAGTATAAACTGAAAAGGGGAACTCTCTTATGACACCCATTTTTTATAACAAAAACGATTTTATTCTCCATCCATATTTTTTTACGTACAATTTAAAAACATAACCCTCATTCAGCCAGTTGGGTAAAAACAAAAGTCTCTGGATTTCATTTCTCCATCACATATACGGAAACCTAAAAACAAAATACTTTCCACAAGTTTTGACATGCTTTACTGCAGAACTAGTTCTCGGGGGGACGGTAAAACAGTGCACTTGCTACCGTCGTTCAAAATGAAATTAAACGGGATATTTTCCCCTCAATTTCACTCCGCAAACCTCCCGCATACGTGACGCGAAACAAAATTAAATGAATGTTTCTTTTAAAATGAAATTAAATACTTTTACGTTTTCTTAATAGAATAAGAATGTTTTATAGACAAGAGAAACAACTGGATTATGTCAGAATATAAGACTAGTGATTGTTAACAGATAAAAAGATGAAAGAAAAGATGAAATGGTGCTTACTGCTAAGCAAAGGTCTAGACAATTGGACTAATTCCATGATGTTGGCGATCGCTGAGCTCCGTACGTTTAGAAACTGAAACGAGAGCGGAGACGGGCTGGAGCTAGTCTTTTTTATATTATTCGAAGCAGTATGAAGGACATAGAATTCGGAGGCCATCCAGAGGCGGACCACATCGGGGATGTTTCAAAATGTTCTTAAAGTGTCTGTATAGAACATTATATTTAAATACATGTCAGATGAAAGTGACAAACTTTTTATTACTTGCATTAAAACTCAACAAAAATAGTCTCAAATTCAAAGGGCAGCCTCTGGACCCGCTACGTACTGAATTTCTTCCATACTACATCAAGAAAGCAAAAATTTCTAGCAATAGCTGAGAGCTAGTTCTTTGGCTTGAGAGCCAGTTCTTTCTTTCTTTTTCTTCCCTCTTCCCTGGCCTGCAACGCAACAGTGATGCCTTTAGTGTTGCTGATGTCCATGGGCGACGAAAGCCACTTACCATCAGGTGGATCGTCAGCTCGTTTGCCTGCTATTTCCATAAAAAAATTCAACCGAAATTCTAATGAGGTCGTTCTTCTATCTTGATGACTTCAATTAGCTACTGAGATAAATGATAATTGAATGTTAGGGCGTAGCACAACCAAGTACATATCTACATTGTAGACATAATGAGTAGGCACTCACGCACAAGTATTGACATTGGTTTTTTACGATTTCCGTAATTCCAACAGGCTCCCAGCTATTGTATTGTATTTGGGTCGCGGCACGACGCGACGTAAAGGACAATTTTTTCAAGTTATACATCATATTATGTTTAAACAGCCTTTCTGTTACACTCTTGCCTACCTGTTTGGCGTTCTTAAATCTTTAGGCACAGGAACCTATACTGTATCAAATTTTTATAAGGTTCTAGGCCAGATTCTGCAAAAAAAATCTATTTCGTTTATTTTATTTTGTTCAAATACTTCAATAATTCTCAGATCAATGTCATTAATTTTAAATTTACCCGAATAATTTGAACCGGTACCTAACTCTTATAATTTCGTCATTGCTATTTGCATGTATGAATAAGTTAGGCATCAAGCAATTCATTCCTACAATCTTTTGACGATACGTTGACATCGTCAATATTTAAATCTAATAGGTTTTTAAAATACCTGGGTGCAATACGAAATGAATGAAATTAAAATAATCTGTCACTGAAGCTCTCACTGATACGATAGAAAATCCCCCACAAGAGCGTAAAATCCCCCAAAAGAGCAGAAAATCCCCTAAAAAAGCAGAAAATCCCCCAAAAGAACTGAAAGAACTTTCGGCGGAAGCGTGCGCGTCACGCGTTTTGGAGTCACGAGAGCCCCTCGTTTGTGACGCTTTGATCTTCGAACTGAGCCGTAATGAACACTTTACACGATCCCTGATTCAAAGCGAGTGAAATGCTTTAATTTAGCAAAATAACTCGGACCTTGTAAAATTGCGCAAGTGTACGTTAACTGACTTCTAATCCAAATTTGATATCCTGGAATTTGGAAGTTAAGGTTTGTTTGTAAATCGAAATTTAACTGTGTCTGAATAATAATTCAGGTTTAGGTAATATTTATCCCACCAAAACATTTTCATGTAAAATGTTGCCAAGACGACCATATATGGCTCTACATCAAAAAATTATCAGATCTCATGTAGAGCCAAGTTTCTTACTCTATACATCCTAACGATACAAGTCTCCTACAAAACACAAATCACAAGAAAAAAATAATTGATTTTTATACGTGTAGAACATGCTTCAACTACAAATGGGTCACTTTTAACCTAAGTTACTGACCTAGCCGACAGTCGATTTTAGATCAATACAAAAGCAATACCTTCGTTCGATTTTCTATCGCTGATAAGAGGCCCGAGAAAACGAGAAATTAATAACTAATTTATCAAGTTTCCACAGAACCTTATAAATATAGATAGTTCAATCGATTGCTTTTCGGTGAGGAATAGGAAATGAAGCGGACATTGGCCCCTAGTCTTTGTTTGAGCTGCATTTACCGCACTAACGGCGTCGAATGAAACGATGTCGCATTTGTTGACAGTGCACACCGATAATCACACAGCATTGGCCACTAGCTGATCGCTTTCGCATGGCTCGTTGAATTGGCACACAATCGTTCAGATATATCAGTTGTAGAAGTAGACTGACAGGAAACGTCAGGAACGGATTTGGCTTCAACCATTAATGGGCCATAATGAGCACAGGTAGGTATATTAGAGGAGGTCTAAGTGGAGCATACTCCACCACGCTGCTCCAGTCCGGAATGGTGGAGTGTCGGAATAACGCAAGTGTCGGAAATTTTCATGGGCCTTAAACATGGCTTATTGAATGTTAATTTATGAAAGCAATCGAAATAGACGGTTTTACATGCCCTCCCAAGTAAGGAAGCGCTCAAGATTTTTTTTCACCAACCATCATTATTAATGATCACTTTGCCTACTAGCTAGAGTCTAGCAAATTCATTTATAAGAGAGCAGATATGTCCTTACATCAGTAACATCCAAAGCATTACTCGCGGACTACCAGTCAAGGAATAGGAAGACCAGCGTATAATAATCTCCCTAATATTGCATCCGAAACAAGCACAAATCAATTTTATTCAAGAAAGAGCGTAAAAACTACCCAAGTAGTTAAAAACCCTGCCATTATGCACAAGTACCGTCACATTTAGACTGAGTGGTACTGAACTTGGCAACTTCCTGTTAGAGAGAACGAAAGAAACATTTATTCCGTCATAGGCATAGCAAAAATGTCGAACATGTTTTTTTGTTACAGGCCATCAAAAAATACGACAATATCAAGCAAATAAAATCAGATATTCACTGATTGCAGATAGTTCGTGCAAATCTATTCAAGCTTTCGCGGAATTCACAGTAATTATAAAATGAATGCGATGTAATTGGTATTCCTCGAACCAATGCATTTGGAAATACAATAATGTAAATAATCCGGACTGAACTATCTTTTTTATTGAACTTACACTTGTCTTAAGTTTTCAAAAGTGCTGATAGTCGTATTAAAACAACTTCTGGCGCCGTTGGCTGGGTAATGACATAATTTTCTGATGAATGACATGATTTTGATTTCGGAGGACATTTCTTCTTCTGCGTCAAGCCACGTCAATTTAGGCATAAGTACTTTCAATGGCTTCCTCGAGTCTTTCCAACCTTAATTAGTGCACTAGATAAAGATATTCCGAAGATTGAATTTTTTTGAATGACATGTTCTTGTGACTAAAATTTTAGGCTTTTCTACACAGAACTTTTTATCTCAATTTAGATCTCAATTTTTTTTAATTGGCTCTCATTTCACATTTATGTTTTTGATGAGATTTCCGTTATTTTAACAATGTCTCCTTGTTCGAATCTCTCTTTACCCAAATGTGTCTTTTTGAGAATGTGTCTTTTTAAGAATAATCCGTGCCATATATCCAAAGGCTTTACTTTTTCCGAATCGCACTATTATTTCAGTAATGTGAATTATTTTAGTATTCAAACTAACACCCAGTTGAACTGTTGTCACAGCGCTAACCACACATCGATGATGGATAGTTCGCGTGAATCCGATGTAATTAAAAATGGTGTTGGTGTTGTGCATGTACATAATGATAAATTTAATGACAGTAGGATAACATGGCGAGTTATTTCTGTAGAGTTATTTATGATTGAAAATCTATCCGTATTTGAATACCTCTTCGGTTTTGTTTCAAAATTCGATAGTGAATTATTATGTCCCATCATTAGAATAATTTAAAATTACTCAACTATTACACTATGACATAACAAATAAAGATTCGTCCTAATTTACAATTAACAATTCAAACCAATTCATGTGAAATTTCAAATCGAATATAATTAATACACTAAAATTAATTATCGAATTATATTGGTTAGTATTTGTTAATATCGTTTAAATCATAATTTTCGTATTCAGTTTGAAAGGTATTTATATATTGTTCGCTAGATAATTTGTTGGTTAGTTAAAATTGTAACGATTAAAGAAGTCGGGTTAGTTACTTATTTTAACAGCGACATAAAGTTTCATAGTACTCCATTTAAAAAAATATAACCAAAAATATCTAAAATCTAAATGAAGCTTTGATCTGAGTGGCGGCGTTTCAAGTGGACAGATGTCGGATGTTAAATACAACGATAAATTTCTACAGACCGTCCTACAGAGCTGTGGGAGTCACTAATGAAGTTGTCGGTTAAAGATCGGATAGGTACCTACGCAACAGCCACGGCCATATACATGTCGTACATAATAATATTTAACAATAGCATTATCGATACAATGCTGAAGGAAATCCGCTTAATATTTCCGAAACTGCGGCTCACAAACTGGAACGAACCTTTGGATAGAATTACATAGTTAATTGAATCGTAATTCGATCCAAAATGAGGGGCAGGAACCGGGATGCTTCAAAATTTTGATAGATAAAGCAGTGACCTGCATCTTTGACATATATAACCAATAAATAATTGATACAGTCGTAATAATTAACTTTGCGTGAAGCTACCACTCTTACTTGCATCGGCTGCCAGACGGTACCATATTCTTTCAGCTGAGGACCTGAGCGCTATCATCCTTCTTTCTTCTGTCGCCTTTCATGGCTTGTAATTCATCGGGGATGCCTATGATATTATCCATATCTCAGCGACGGTGACGACTTACCATCAGGTGTTTTGTCTACGTGTTTCGTATAAGATCAGATTTTACTCAAGACTGATGTATTCTCCATTTGTAACGTTGAAAAGAATCCAAAAATATTCAACAAAACTTTAAATAATCATTGTTAGCTTGGTATTTTGATACGGTACGTATTATTTACGAAAGGAATTTTAGTGAAGTTTATACCTATTGTTATTATTAAACAAAGGATTGTTTTGTAAACAATGTGTATTTTTTCATTAATGATCTCGGGCTACGAAACTTCTGCTCTCTAAATTATTATAAAATAGTTACGACAAGGCGTTTTCCTTTGTACGTTTAAGGAATTTAGAAACTTTCTTTGATTTGATTCTTGAATGCAGATGTAAAGTAAGAAGTTCTGATGCATTTTGATGCAGTTAATTTCTGTCAACATATTATATAGCTTATGATTTAAATATTAATATTGCTAGGTACATGTTTAATGTCGGCCAGTCAAATATCTCAGAGGAATCTTTTATTAGAGATAATAACTACTGCGGAAATTCTGATAAGTTCTGTTGTATACCTATTTATTGCAACAAATGAATTCGTTCCTTATTAACTGAGCTGAAGGAACGAACCAATAAAACGATGAATGAATGAATGAATGGGGTAACATGAAATCGCCTTAGAGAAATGAGTAACACTTTTTGTATACCAGTACTAGGTATTTGTAAGAAAAATGTTTCCGACGCAAACGTGGGCGGGTTAACTAAGAAATAAAAGCATTCTATACTTTTTGTGTCATACTTCCAACCATTAATAGCAAAATATATTAGAAATACTTTCAAACTAATAACGAAAGGTGAGTTTGTTAGACTTTCACGCCTGAAGCATAAACTCAATAAGCCTGAGATTTTGCATGCCTACTACCAACAGTCCAGAGGAGGTGTTTAGTCCAGAAAAGGTTAACGCGAGCGAAGCCACGGGTAACAGTTAGTCCTACTAATATTATTAATGTGAAGGTTTGTGAGAATGTTTGTGACCCTTTCACGCAAAAACTACTGATGTTCATGAAATTTAACACACAGGTGTTACATGATCCGTAATAAAATATAGGGAACAGAAAACACGGCCAAAACCCAATGATATTATAATGTAAAATGAGGTAGATATGTCACTAGCGCGCCGACGATGAAGAGCGTAAGAACAGGCGATTGACCGTTCTGCTTGTAGTCGCTCTGTCAATACAAGATGCTTTTGTTGTTGTCAAAGGTGCTTGACATACAACGTTAAAATGCTTTCGTGTATTATACCAATGAGATGGGTGTAGTGAAACAAAAGATAAAGATGTGTGTGTTGTAGCTCTTTTCGGTACAGATTTTTGCTTGATTTGTAAGGGCATAACGTATCTATATTTTTTTAAATATTATTGTCAAAACCACGGTTAGTGCACTATGTTAAACTTATCGTGTAGTACACGCGCAATGCAGATGCTATTATATGTACTAACCGAACAGGAACGCTATTCAGATTTGTAACTTGACAGCGGAGTTTCAAAATTGACGTTCGAGTTCTAGGATCACTTCACTTCGCAAGTGCGTACTAGATGATTAGATAATGACATATCAATACGATGCAAGTTCGCTCTTGTTTTGTAACTTGACAGCGGAATACACGATGAGTTTCTAAATTGAAGTAAGAGTTCGAGACTCCCTTCACCTCGCAAGTGCGTGCCAGATGATTAGAGAATCACATATCAAGATCTCGGACTCGAACTTCAATTTTGAAACTCATCGCGGATTCCGCTGTCAAGTTACAGAAGTGAATAGCCTTGCTGAAGTTCTGCAATTGACGCTCGGAATGTGTCCAGCTGTCTGACAGACTGCCAAACAACGTTTAATGCAATAACGTGACTATTTCAAAGCAAAACAAGCGATACCGAAAGCATTACGGGAAGTATTGCAAATTAACTTAGTTATAAATCTTGCAATAAATTAATTTAGCTTCCACCAATACGCACTGGAGCAGCGTGGTGAAGGATGCTATTGCCTTCACCAAAAGTAGACCCGTGCACAGTAGTGGGACGTAATCAATACTATTTATTACGTGGTTATAATTCAAAGGAGCATTTAAGAATTAAATAATTTGTACATAACCATTATCTGATTATTTATTTACCTGGTTCAAAGAACAAAGTTTGTTTAGTGTACTAAACATTTCAAAAAGTTGTGAATACGTAAGGGTTAAATTGTTGATAAACAAAAACATAACCGGATAACAAAAACCAAAGTTCTGAAGTTTGTTGCAAAGTATGTTCTTAAGATATCTGAACTCTGGGCCCGCAGCGTTTCCTATTATCGGAAATCCACGTCTTTTAAAGAGTTTCATCAAACATTTAGGTAGCTGTTGTTTATCATTTAAATTAGGGGGTGATTCCATTATACTTTGATTAAATCTTCGGAGATTCTGATAAAAAAATACACAGTTAATACTCCAGTAGAGGTGCAAGTAAGATTTAAACCTAGATCTCTTTATCTCAATACTAATAAATTAATAAGATCCGTAATATCTCTCATCATAATTCAAAACCATTCCGTGATACAAATGATATTTTTATTTTCAATAAATCGAAATTTTAAAAAGAACATCGCAACACATCATCAATTATATTCCATGTTGAATGAGCATCGTACGACCGATGTGCGTCCCACATTTCATCCTAGATATCCTGCAACCCAAATTTGCTTCTAAGCTGATTACCGTAGGTTCAAAATCGAGTGTATCATCAGGACAGTTAAGGCCTTCGTTTGATAAACCAAACTCTTTGCATAAAATATTCGAACGCCGCAACCAAAATTTTCCGCCATGCAAAATCAAGTTCTACACCAACGCAGGTCGGTTCAAAACAGCGCGTCGGTTTCGATGATGTAAGTCATTTTGGGGTTTCTACAAACTCGTCCAGTGTACGAGTTATAGACAAGATCATTAACAGGGATTCGGACGTCGCGCCGTTGTCACTAATTTGTATCAGCTGAGTGACAGACGGACATGCGGACTGATTGACGGCCTTCATTAGTGACTCGTATGGAGCCTTTATTTGCTAAGTGAAATCCAAATGTTTTTGAAAGGCTACACCGTACGCGTGCCGTGTCAATAGTTTGGAAGCTAAACCGTGTACAGAGTTATAAAAGGTTGACCGCATGCTCATTTAATTTTACAACAGTAATAACTTCAGTCTCTGACCCTATTGGATCGTTAAAATGCTGTCTAGCCATAGTAAAGATCGAGTCTTTATCGAATTCTAAGATCATTGACTTATCGTAGATCATATTGAGGCTTCGTCTGTAGTTATCAAAGGGATGCTTGAGTAATTATGTCTTCCTATGCAATTATTTCACCATCACATAATTATGAATAACCCTACTTTATGGTCGAGGTCAAAGCTATAAAATTGACCGGTGTAATAACCCCTCCGCTATTCCGTATTAGAAAAGCTTAATGGAGTTAATCTAGACCTCCTTAAAAAGAGAGACCTGTGATCAGAAGTGGGCATTAATAACTGGTTGAAGCCAATATTTACACTGGGATACGTTTTCTACAAATTGACTAGTTTCACTGATAGCCCGGATTTTTCAATCGTCAGTGACCGGCTGAGTTCAAATGAGTTACCAGCTACCGCTCCCGGCATTTCTTGAACGCTTCCATGCTCGGAGCGCAGGAACGCCAATGGTCCCATAATAATCACTGGTAGCAGTTTGGTCTACAACTGGAATAACAACTATCATCCTTGCTCATCTTCTAACCGGAAGCATGGTAGCACACCTTAATAACCAGAGAACATGCCCTATGGTTCATACCCCGACGGCTTGTGTCGATCATAAGTGATCGGCAAAGTTAAGCAACAGCGGGCCTGGTCGGTTGTTGGATGGGAGACCACTGGTGACAAAAAATTCTTGAGCGTTTCCGTGCTTCAGATTATGCGTACCGTTGGTAAGGCATGCTGCAGGCCCTTGCACGGCATGGAAACTTCCGACACTTGGATTAGCCACTAACCCTGCATGTGGAATGGTGAATGAAGCCTTCATCTGTTCAAGTTTGATTACAAGCCAACCATTCCGTTGGCTACTTTTAGGTAGTTAATGATTGCGATCGAAGCCGCGCTAACCGCTAATCAGCTAACGTCAATCAGGTGTGTTTGCACGTCATTCCCGTGCTTGGTGGACTTGCCTCTGGCAGCTTAGTGTTTGGGTCTATTTATAATGTTCAAAATATTTAGGTAAACGTGTTGTAGTATGTTTATGTTTAAGCCTGATATTGTTGCTGTTACTATCGTTTTGGACGGGTGCTTTATTATCGAGAAGCGACAAAATCAATTCATAAACACTCTTTGATATGTCACTATCTTGTATAAAAACGTTACAAAATAGACGTCGTAGTATTCTTGTTCCGGGTTTGATTCCCAGCTTAGGCAGATATGAGTGTGTAAGTTTAAAGATTATTACATACTAAACATGCTATGGCACTATTATTACATGGCACTATTATTTTCAAGCGCCCTAGCCATTTATATTATATGTAACTTGACAGCGGAATCCGCGATGCGTTTCTAAATTGAAGTTCGAGTCTTGATATGTGATTCTCTAATCATCTGGTACGCACTTGCGAAGTCAAGGGAATCTCGAACTCGAACGTCAATTTTGAAACTCCGCTGTCAAGTTACAAAACAGAATAGCCTTGCTGAACCTGTACTTTTCAAACAGTAAAAGAATTCCAAATAGGTAGGTGCGTTGTTTCGGATATTGCCGTCTACATACAAAAATCGCACTCTCTGTTTATAATATACATACATAAGTGTAGTAGATACAGGAGTATATTAAAAAGAGCGATAATAATATGATATTCCCCATGCGATACATCGATACGTAGTAATGAAAGCAATAAATTCCTGCAAATCAGTCGGCCTCAATGTGTCTGCCTGACCACGAGAATCAGAAATGAAATTGCAGCGTCAATTCCATTTTTCAATTGTCACTGGTTTGGTCTGAGCGATAGCTGTCAAATCGAAATTCAATTTGGTATTTTTGAATTCCTTTTTTATCCTGCTCAATTGATTTAGAGATTTTTGGTCAGATAAAAGTGTCATCTTCAGTAAATGATCAAACATTAATAAACAATGACAACATGCATAACTTCTTTTAATCGTACCCTTTTTGTATCAATCACAAAAAAAATATTGTTATATTTCAGTAGGTATTTTACAAATTACGATAAATCCATAAAGAAAGTTAGAAGTCTT
The DNA here is from genome assembly GCA_911387775.1 of Thymelicus sylvestris. Classification (NCBI taxonomy): domain Eukaryota; kingdom Metazoa; phylum Arthropoda; class Insecta; order Lepidoptera; family Hesperiidae; genus Thymelicus; species Thymelicus sylvestris. Next base: position 13,676,779 of record OU426905.1, on the reverse strand, counting down.
TCCAGATCAGGTTTTACATCTGAAGACACTTTGTTTTTAACCGACGAAAAAAAAAGGAGGAGGTTCTCAATTCGACACGTATATATATTTTTTTTTTATGTATGATCATGCAGAAATCAGCACAGGGTGGTCCGATTTGGATGATTCTTTTTTTATTGGATAGGGTATGTCCTGAAGTTGGTCCCATATTTTTTTGAAAATTTTATTCCCACCTTAAAGGTACGAAAATAGGGAATGATTGATTATTCACCCGTTTTTTACCCGGAATTTTTACCCGTTAACCCCAATAACTTTGTACTGGATGATCCGATTTCGATGATTCTTTTTTATTGAATAGTATATACCTTGAGGTTACTCTTGTTTAAATTTCGAAACAAAATTTTACCCCTATAGGTACGAAAATAGGGGATGATTGATATTTCATCTACTACATTTTTACCTGGTAACTGAATCTATAATTCATAAAATCAATAATTTATTATTAATTATAAGTATTATAGCAACTAAAAATTAAAAAATAATTACTTTTTAACAAAAAATAAAACCAACGAAAAAAAACTGAAAAGCAAAAAATAAAATAAACCATTTAGTATTATAAATTAAGAACCGAAATTAACAGTAAATAAATAATTTTGAGGCGGTGCCAAACCAATGAAAAAACAAACGGCGAAAAGATGTGCGCCTCGCTGCTGCTGCCGTGTGCATCGCATGCCGCTGCCCTCATAATATTATGAATTTTATGTAATTAATTTTGGTTGTTTGTTTGGCACGGTCTCAAAATTATTTATTTACTGTTAATTTCGGATCTTAATTTATAATACTAAATGGTTTATTTTATTTTTTGCTTTTCAGTTTTTTTTTTCGTTGGTTTTATTATTTGTTAAAAAGTAATTATTTCATTCTTACTATCCATCAAAGTAAACGGACTTGAAAGGTTTCAAATTTTCTTAAACTTTTCTACGAGGATAAAAGATCTTGTGTATTTGAAATTCAATCTTGTATCAGTTTTTGACAAATTACTGCCAAGGAAGGGTTATGCTTTTCGCGCATATCTTGTATTTATTTATATGTATTTACATGTACCTTTTTGTGTAATAATCTTTATTGCCTCATATCTTCCAAACCGCTGGACTAATTTATCATAATTAAGATGTCGTTAGATTCGTCTTGATAACCCAAGTATTCTTACATAAAAAATAAAAATAAATCGATTAATGCAGTATAAAAAAAAATCAAAAATCGTTTATTATTCCAGAATTTACATTTTATTACAATATGTGTGGGATCTTTCCATTTAAGTATATAAAACTTGTGTTTGGAAAGTCCCCTCTTCCCTATGTGGTGTACAATGATCTGGAATAATATAAAGCTCACCATACGGATTTCAAAAATGTTTATCATCATGGATTTTTTGATAGCAGGCGGCATTTTTAAATTTATACTAGTTAATCCATTTGTTATGTTATATTTTTTTTAACTTTTTCTGTGATAATATCATATACATTATATATTGGATAAGCAGGTGAGAATTATATTACTACATAATAATATTTTCATTTAACAGTACGAAATATTTTACAAAATGTTGTCACAATAGTTCCAAATTTTCCCTACCTTCAGCGACTATCCACATAAATCAAAACGAAATTTTAACATCACTTTCATTTTCCAATTTTGTCACTAGGACAAATTCCATTCGCCCTAAATCGATTCTTAAATTGATTTTCTTTTAATTCCTTTATCTGTGGCTAGAACATTTCCAGTTCTGTCCTTTTTGCCGCAGTCACAAAGATACCGAAGTGATGGTCATATTTTGTTTATTATCTTATGCAGTATGTTCGATGCTATAGTGACTCATTTCTCAAAATCAAAAGATACACCGCTGCACCGCCCCAACTTAGAGTCACTAATGGTGGTCACTCACGGTCATTCCATCGCGTCATTTTTGGAGCCACGCCAAGCGACATATGTCAAAATGGCGCGATTGGACATTTTTTTAAATCACGCCATCAGTTTTTCACATTCACGATCAAATTTTGGCTGTATATCACGCCATTTGACGCGATGGACTGACCGTGAGTGGCCACCATAACGGTTACTTAAATTGCTCCTAATTCTGTGCTAAGGAGCGATTTAAGTAACCGTTAGTGACTCTGAGTTGGGGCATTAGAAACGTGTAAACCCCTTAAACATTGACTTGAGAGCTTTTCCTTTTTCATTTATAATACTTTAAACATGCTATTAAATAATAAATTATTAATACGAGTTCCAACCTTGAAATTACGAATAATTTAATTTAAGGTGTTTCCATATTACGAAAATATCGTAAGAAAATCTTCTTTTTTATAGAACTAATCAACAAAGAAAATAAAGAGAGAAAGAAAGAAACTGGCTCACAAGCACTCCAATATCTCAAAATTGTCCAAAATATTGCGAAAGATGTGTTTTCTCTTTATAAGAGTTTAGAGAAGAATAGTCAAATATAAACATTATAGTTGTTATGAAGATAATAAAAGATAATGCAATATAAAACTCCAATCGATATTTTATCACAGCCGCACGATGTATTAGTGTGTCATTATAGCTCTACTAAATAGAATTTCCAATTAAAAGAAAAGGATTTTTGTCTTAAAAACAAAAAACTCAAAGAGAATAATAGATAAGTAAACAAAATTAACAAAGTTAATAGTATCAGGCGTTACTTTGCGGAAATCCATTGTTATTAAGTTAGTATTAGTCTACTTTGCAACAATCCGCGTTTAACATGTATGATGGTATATACTTTAAAACATGCGTGGCACCTCCCTCCCTCCCACAACGGAAACATGCACTACAATAATTAAACGTATATACCAACATACATACCAGCACCAACACGTGTTTCGCCCCGAATGATGATGCTCCGTTTCGGGGCGAAACACGTGTTGGTGCTGGTATGTATGTTGGTATATACGTTTAATTATTGTAGTGCATGTTTCCGTTGTGGGAGGGAGGGAGGTGCCACGCATGTTTTAAAGTATATACCATCATACATGTTAAACGCGGATTGTTGCAAAGTAGACTAATACTAACTTAATAAAATTAACAAAGAGCAAAACCCACAAATGAAAATAAGACAAAAGGCAATCGCAAATAATGATAAATCGGATTATATTGAGAAAAAAAATGTTTTTAATTGAGCTAGCTAACAATCCTCTCCCAGACTAATCTAATTATTTGATTTGTGCGATGGTATGGATTATGGATAGTATAAAATCCTAGCTTCTCGGTTAGATTACGAAATGATTGGAACACATTTTGAACACAAGACATTCCTCTTATCTAAATCTAAATCAGTTCCCATATAAAACGATAAACTGTAAATCTTAGATGAAGCAATACAGTCATCCTTTTATGAGACTGCAGTTATGACTTTGATTAATGGTTAGAATAAAAGTTTGTTGGCAGTTAATAGTGAAAATGTTACTACTCGTCATGATCCATCTGGGAGATAGCACAACCAAATAAGAAAAGGTGTATTATTATGTTTTTATTTATTTGTTGTATTTTTATTTATTCGTTGTATTATTTATTTTATATAAACAACAATAAATAGTCACAAGTATCGAATACAGTTTAAAAGCTCGTGTGATATTAACTCACACTTAAATTAAATTTCCAATTTTCAAATGTCAATAAAAGTATTTTCTCTCGTTTATTATGCGTCTCTTAAGTTAATCGATAGATTTCACACGATGTAAAATAAGTCTAATCAAGTCACGAATAGCATGACTTAAGTGCGGATTTGGGTCACATACTGCTATAAACTGGTTTAAAATTCAAAACAGATGATAAAGAAAAAAAAATGATTCAATTAGTTAAACAAGTTTGGAGATTTATAGTGAGGAGCATCTAAGGTCACGTTATGTAACAGTTAAATAAATTATGTCAAATTCTAAGTTATATAACAGATACTTATATACGTAACAACTAAGAGCCTATAATATTTGATGATCGTTATGTAAATTATTTAAAATCGTATTTTAATATTAAGTAACATGACACTTACCGTCATATGACACCTTTACGACATCTGCAAATAACAACTTATATTATGGCAAGGGTCAAAGAATCCTGAGAAATTTTCAGTATGGGGTTCGAGTTCAAGTTACAAAATAATGTCAAAATAAAAGTTCCTGTACTTTATAATATACTACATCTTAATATATATAAATTACGTGTCACGTTGTTTGTCCGCGATGGACTCCTAAACTGCTGAACCGATTTTAATCAAATTTGCACACCGTGTGCAGTTTGATCCAACTTGAAACATAGGATAGCTTACATCTCAATTTATAGTCAAAAAACTTTTGACAGAACGAAGTCTGTCCGGGCAGCTAGTTATACTATATTTGTAGCTTTCACATTCAATAAAAGAGCATGCTTTTAAGAGCAACATTAGATTCTCAAACACATAACAAGACATCGTCTCATGAGGTTCGTTCATATTTGAATATCAATATTCAAAGCTACAATACCCACACTGGTCGCTGGCAAAGCAAGCTTGCTAAGAAAATATCAAATACTAATATATGCAAATAGAATTCGGCTCCAACCAGTCTGCGAAATAACAAGCGAATATTAAGGTGACAATTGTAATTATTATGCTTGGAAGGAAAATGTTTAGATATCGAGCGAAATTTAACATCTGTTATTTTTAACTAGCACTGCCCGTGGCTTTGCCTGCGTTTTCCGGGATAACAAGTACCATATATCTTATTCTAGATTATTAGCAATCTATCTGTGTGCAAAATTTCATGAAAATCCGTTCAATAGTTTTCGCGTGAAAGAGTAAGAAACATCCATACTAATTCATATTAGTAGGATTCGAGTGTGGAGAGTGGTTGAATATTGAAAATAATAATAATAATAATAATTTATAATTTTATAAATTTTTACTGAATTTTTTTTTTAAAGAAATGTACAAAACAAAAATTTATACTACATAAACTCTGTTTTTTTTAAAGAATGTCTCCCTGCTCGATGTGCCTTATGGCAAAGGCCTCCTCCAACTCTTTCCATTGTTTTCTATCAGCAGCAACTCTGATCCAATGTGGTCCTAGGGTTACTTTCAACTCATCTATACTATAATAAAACTCAAAGGGCAAATTTTCTGTACATTGAATATTTTTTAAAAATTTTGATTAGGGGGCACTTCAATAACGTGTTAGAGCACAAAAATATTTTTTTTAGAATTATTGTCTGTCTGTCTGTCTGTCTGTCCGTCTGTCTGTTTGTCTGTCCGGGCATCACATGAAAACCCTTGTACGGATTTCGATGAAAATTAGTGAAGTTGTTACTTATACTCCGGGTCATATTTTAGGATACTTTTTATCCCGGAAAATTAAAGGGTTTCTCCGGGAAACGGGATGAAAGTTTATATGGAATATTTTTAAAACATCAACCGATTTGCTTCAAATTTGCAACAAATGTACCTTGCTTAAATTTATGGAACACGTATTTTTCAGTTTTTCAAAATTTTCCAAAAAAAAGAAAAAAAATACAAATTAATGTGAATATTGCTTATTTTTCAAAATCTGCTCCTGGAGGAATCCTTTGGGATTTTATCGTGGATTTCAGTATATAAATTGCTAAATATAAGTACTTCAATACAAATTCACCGTTTTTTAAATTTCCTTCTGCAAGAGATACAATTAAGGTAAAACATAATTTCCGTATGCGAAGCTGCGGGCAACAGCTAGTTGATAATAAAATTATAATAAGCATTATTCACGGCAGGCATCCCTTTATGGTCAACATCCCTTCAGTATGGACAAATCGCTTCGTATCATCCATTATGATTTGTACGATAAAGGATTGGATCTGTTTACCTGCGTCGGAATTTACGCCTGATTATAATGTGAGTTAGGCTGTTTTAAAGTTAAGAATGAATAAGCTCTTACTAGGTTAGTGCGCTTTACCATCCTTGACTACATTCAGTTGAAACATTGCAGTCTTGACCTTGACTAACTAACTAACTTGACACTTTCAAACAATGAATAAGTAGAAAGTTCAGTTTTTAATTAAAATTATTTTTAAAATTAAAAAAAATGTGTTTCAATTTGAAGGCGGTTCGACCTACTGTTGAAGTTTTTTTTGCTTATATATAATTTTATAATGTTAACTAGCTGACCCGGCAAAGTTTGTTCTGCCAAAAATTTAGGGGTAGGGGGATGAAAAATAGATGTCCGATTCCCTAGCGATATGCACGCAAAGATTCACGAAAATCAGTCGAGCCATTTCGGAGGAGTTCAACTTCTAACACCGTGACACGAGAATTTTATATATTAGATAGTGCGACTACTTCGAGCACGAAATAGTTCATGTGCTCGTTTTCCCACGTGTTAATTGAATGGAATATTCTACAAAATATCGAAAATCTATTACGACCATTTACAGATGTATTTAATATTCAAGTATCAACTCGGTCCTTAGAATGCGTGTTAAACCCCATGACTTCAAATTTCTCCAACCGCTTCGATTTAATAAAATTACTCCCACAATTTAGTACACAGCGAATGTTAGCGTAATTTATTCAACTTTAACTCGTATGGTAATTCCACAGAACTGGTTTTAGAATTAATTATTAATTATAAGACTGATACGCCCAAAAAGCGACCTTTACTTGCCTCAGTTTCTGTGGCACATCAATACATATTAAGGCCCTCTTCTTCCAACGAAGTAGGTATTTCTGACGTTCCGAGACCGGCTGAATTAAATACCGCTAACGCGCCGAGAGCCTGAACTCGTATGATCCCGGTGACTGACCACAGTACAGTAGGAGCACGGCACTACTTTTATCGTACAAATTTAAATTATTTTATAAGTACATTTATGTGAAAGATAAATATTTGTACTCGTGTCATGGCTGTTATTGTGATGTGTTATACTTATGTGTAGTCCATGCCACCCGCGACACAGGTAAATACTTGTAACCTACTGCGGGGATATGAGTGTGGAAGGGTTTTATTATTATTATTATTAGTAACCGTTAGTGGCTCTGAGTTGGGGTGTAAGTATACTTTATTTTGATTTATTAACTGGAATTTTAGGTGCTTTAAAATAAGAGTGATGATAATTTTAGCTTATTTTTGTTTTTATTATTTTTTATGTATCTTTAGGTATTTTATTTTAAATTATTCTTATACTTTTTATCATTCTCAATATACTTGTAAAATGTGTTATCCAAAGGGTTTGAACATTTTTGTACGGAACCTGGCATACCTACAAGTCCGCCATTTTGAAAATAAAAACTCGTTTTTATTTTGAAGTTGGTTATTTTTTGTTTGTATTTAGATGATATTAAATTTAGTCAATTTTGTATGTACCTACTTATGTGTGGGTGAACCGATTTTGATGATTCTTTTTTTGGTCGAAAGCTGGTGCTTATCATGTGGTTCCACATAAATTTGACGAGATCTGACAAGTAGTTTTTGAGTTATTTTGAAGTTGGTTATTTTTTGTTAGTATTCAGATGATATTAGTCAATTTTGTACGTAAGTACCTACTTATATGTGGGTCAACCGATTTTGATGATTATTTTTTTGGTCGAAAGCTGGTGCTTATCATGTGGTTCCACATAGATTTGAGCGAGATCTGACACATAATTTTAAAGTTATTTTGAACTTGGTTGTTTTTTGTTAGTATTCAGATATTAGTCAATTTTGTATGTAAGTACCTACTTATTTGTGGGTCAACCGATTTTGATGATTCTTTTTTTGGTCGAAAGCTGGTGCTTATCATGTGGTTCCACATAAATTTGAGCGAGATCTGACAAGTAGTTTTTGAGTTATTTTGAAGATGGTTATTTTTTGTTCGTATTCAGATGATATTAGTCAATTTCGTATGTAAGTACCTACTTATTTGTGAGTCAACCGATTTTGATGATTCTTTTTTTGGTCGAAGGCTGGTGCTTATCATGTGGTTCAACATAAATTTGAGCGAGATTTGACAAGTAGTTTTTGAGTTATTTTGAATTTGGTTATTTTTTGTAAGTATTCAGATATTTTAGTAAATTTTGTATGTAAGTACCTACTTATTTGTGGGTCAACCGATTTTGATGATTCTTTTTTTGGTCGAAAGCTGGTGCTTATCATGTGGTTCCACATAAATTTGAGCGAGATCTGACAAGTAGTTTTTGAGTTATTTTGAAGTTGGTTATTTTTTGTTAGTATTTAGATGATATTAAATTTAGTCAATTTTGTATATAAGTACCTACTTATTTGTGGGTGAACCGATTTTCATGATTCTTTTTTTGGTCAAAAGCTGGTGCTTATCATGTGGTTCCACATAAATTTGAGCGAGATCTGACAAGTAGTTTTTGATTTATTTTGAAGTTGGTTATTTTTTGTTAGTATTTAGACGATATTAAATTTAGTCAATTTTGTATGTAAGTACTACTTATTTGTGGGTGAACCGATTTTGATGATTCTTTTTTGGTCGAAAGCTGGTGCTTATCATGTGGTTCCACAAAAATTTGAGCGAGATTTGACAAGTAGTTTTTGAGTTATTTTGAAGTTGGTTATTTTTTGTTAGTATTTAGACGATATTAAATTTAGTCAATTTTGTATGTAAGTACCTACTTATTTGTGGGTGAACCGATTTTCATGATTCTTTTTTTGGTTGAAAGCTGGTGCTTATCATGTGGTTCCACATAAATTTGAGCGAGATCTGACAAGTAGTTTTTGATTTATTTTGAAGTTGGTTATTTTTTGTTAATATTTAGACGATATTAAATTTAGTCAAATTTGTATGTAAGTACTACTTATTTGTGGGTGAACCGATTTTGATGATTCTTTTTTGGTCGAAAGCTGGTGCTTATCATATGGTTCCACATAAATTTGAGCGAGATCTGACAAGTAGTTTTTGAGTTATTTGGAAGTTGGTTATTTTTTGTTAGTATTCAGATGATATTAGTCAATTTCGTATGTAAGTACCTACTTATTTGTGGGTCAACCGATTTTGATGATTTTTTTTTTGGTCGAAAGCTGGTGCTTATCATGTGGTTCCACATAAATTTGAGCGAGACCTGACAAGTAGTTTTTGAGTTATTTTGAAGTTGGTTATTTTTTGTTAGTATTTAGATGATATTAAATTTAGTCAATTTTGTATGTAAGTACCTACTTATTTGTGAGTCAACCGATTTTGATGATTCTTTTTTTGGTCGAAGGCTGGTGCTTATCATGTGGTTCCACATAAATTTGAGCGAGATCTGACAAGTAGTTTTTGAGTTATTTTGAAGTTGGTTAGTATTTAGACGATATTAAATTTAGTCAATTTTGTATGTAAGTACCTACTTATTTGTGGGTGAACTGATTTTGATGATTCTTTTTATCTTTTCTTATCATGTGGTTCCACATAAATTTGAGCGAGATTTGACAAGTAGTTTTTGAGTTATTTTGAAGTTGGTTATTTTTTGTTAGTATTCAGATAATATGAGTCAAATTCGTATGTAAGTACCTACTTATTTGTGGGTCATCCGATTTTGATGATTCTTTTTTTGGTCGAAAGCTGGTGCTTATCATTATTGTGGTTCCACATAAATTTGAGCGAAATCTGACAAGTAGTTTTTGAGTTATTTTGAAGTTGGTTATTTTTTGTTAGTATTCAGATGATATTAGTCAATTTTTTATGTAAGTACCTACTTATTTGTGGGTCAACCGATTTTGATGATTCTTTTTTTGGTCGAAAGCTGGTGCTTATCATGTGGTTCCACATAAATTTGACGAGATCTGACAAGTAGTTTTTGAGTTATTTTGAAGTTGGTTATTTTTTGTTAGTATTTAGATGATATTAAATTTAGTCAATTTTGTATGTAAGTACCTACTTATTTGTGGGTGAACCGATTTTGATGATTCTTTTTTGGTCGAAAGCTGGTGCTTATCATGTGGTTCCACATAAATTTGAGCGAGATCTGACAAGTAGTTTTTGAGTTATTTTGAAGTTGGTTATTTTTTGTTAATATTCAGATGATATTAGTCAATTTCGTATGTAAGTACCTACTTATTTGTGAGTCAACCGATTTTGATGATTCTTGTTTTGGTCGAAGGCTGGTGCTTATCATGTGGTTCCACATAAATTTGAGCGAGATTTGACACGTAGTTTTTGAGTTATTTTGAATTTGGTTATTTTTTGTAAGTATTCAGATGATTTTAGTAAATTTTGTATGTAAGTACCTACTTATTTGTGGGTGAACCGATTTTGATGATTCTTTTTTGGTCGAAAGCTGGTGCTTATCATGTGGTTCCACATAAATTTGAGCGAGATCTGACAAGTAGTTTTTGAGTTTTTTTGAAGTTGGTTATTTTTTGTTAGTATTCAGATGATATTAGTCAATTTCGTATGTAAGTACCTACTTATTTGTGAGTCAACCGATTTTGATGATTCTTGTTTTGGTCGAAGGCTGGTGCTTATCATGTGGTTCCACATAAATTTGAGCGAGATTTGACACGTAGTTTTTGAGTTATTTTGAATTTGGTTATTTTTTGTAAGTATTCAGATGATTTTAGTAAATTTTGTATGTAAGTACCTACTTATTTGTGGGTCAACCGATTTTGATGATTTTTTTTTTGGTCGAAAGCTGGTGCTTATCATGTGGTTCCACATAAATTTGAGCGAGATCTGACAAGTAGTTTTTGAGTTATTTTGAAGTTGGTTATTTTTTGTTAGTATTTAGATGATATTAAATTTAGTCAATTTTGTATGTAAGTACCTACTTATTTGTGAGTCAACCGATTTTGATGATTCTTTTTTTGGTCGAAGGCTGGTGCTTATCATGTGGTTCCACATAAATTTGAGCGAGATCTGACAAGTAGTTTTTGAGTTATTTTGAAGTTGGTTATTTTTTGTTAGTATTCAGATGATATTAGTCAATTTTGTACGTAAGTACCTACTTATATGTGGGTCAACCGATTTTGATGATTATTTTTTTGGTCGAAAGCTGGTGCTTATCATGTGGTTCCACATAGATTTGAGCGAGATCTGACACATAATTTTCAAGTTATTTTGAACTTGGTTGTTTTTTGTTAGTATTCAGATATTAGTCAATTTTGTATGTAAGTACCTACTTATTTGTGGGTCAACCGATTTTGATGATTCTTTTTTTGGTCGAAAGCTGGTGCTTATCATGTGGTTCCACATAAATTTGAGCGAGATCTGACAAGTAGTTTTTGAGTTATTTTGAAGATGGTTATTTTTTGTTCGTATTCAGATGATATTAGTCAATTTCGTATGTAAGTACCTACTTATTTGTGAGTCAACCGATTTTGATGATTCTTTTTTTGGTCGAAGGCTGGTGCTTATCATGTGGTTCAACATAAATTTGAGCGAGATTTGACAAGTAGTTTTTGAGTTATTTTGAATTTGGTTATTTTTTGTAAGTATTCAGATATTTTAGTAAATTTTGTATGTAAGTACCTACTTATTTGTGGGTCAACCGATTTTGATGATTCTTTTTTTGGTCGAAAGCTGGTGCTTATCATGTGGTTCCACATAAATTTGAGCGAGATCTGACAAGTAGTTTTTGAGTTATTTTGAAGTTGGTTATTTTTTGTTAGTATTTAGATGATATTAAATTTAGTCAATTTTGTATATAAGTACCTACTTATTTGTGGGTGAACCGATTTTCATGATTCTTTTTTTGGTCAAAAGCTGGTGCTTATCATGTGGTTCCACATAAATTTGAGCGAGATCTGACAAGTAGTTTTTGATTTATTTTGAAGTTGGTTATTTTTTGTTAGTATTTAGACGATATTAAATTTAGTCAATTTTGTATGTAAGTACTACTTATTTGTGGGTGAACCGATTTTGATGATTCTTTTTTGGTCGAAAGCTGGTGCTTATCATGTGGTTCCACATAAATTTGAGCGAGATCTGACAAGTAGTTTTTGATTTATTTTGAAGTTGGTTATTTTTTGTTAATATTTAGACGATATTAAATTTAGTCAAATTTGTATGTAAGTACTACTTATTTGTGGGTGAACCGATTTTGATGATTCTTTTTTGGTCGAAAGCTGGTGCTTATCATATGGTTCCACATAAATTTGAGCGAGATCTGACAAGTAGTTTTTGAGTTATTTGGAAGTTGGTTATTTTTTGTTAGTATTCAGATGATATGCACCAGCTTTCTATCAAAAAAAGAATCATCAAAATCGGTTCACCCACAAATAAGTAGGTACTTACATACAAAATTGACTAATATCATCTAAATACTAACAAAAATTATCCAACTTCAAAATCAAAACGAGTTTTTATTTTCAAAATGGCGGACTTGTAGGTTGTATGCCAGGTTCCGTACAAAAATGTTCAAACCCTTTGGATAAGATATTTTACAAGTATGTTGAGAATGATAAAAAGTATAAGAATAATTTAATATTAAAATAAAATACCTAAAGATACGTAATAAATAAATTAAAATGTTTGCAATTCACACGTGTTAGAAGTGAAACCTTGAAAAATTTTGTTTTCAAGATAATGAGACGAATGTAAAATTTCGGGAAGATGATAATTGTAGGTTTTACTACTCCACTCCACTTCACTCCACTCCACTCCACAAATTTTGACTTTTGACTATTTTGACTTTTTTGACTTTTTTGACTTTTTGACTTTTTTGACTTTTTTTGACTTTTGACTTTTTTTTACTGTTTTGACTTTTTTGACTTTTTCACTTTTTTTTGACTTTTTTGACGTTTTTGACTTTTTTGATGTTTTTGACTTTTTTGACTTTTGACTTTGACTTTTGACTTTTTTTACTGTTTTGACTTTTTCACTTTTTTTTTTACTTTTTTGACTTTTTTGACGTTTTCGACTTTTTTGACGTTTTTGACTTTTTTGTCATTTTTGACTTTTGACTTTGACTTTTGACTTTTTTTAGTTTTGACTTTTTTGACTTTTTTGACTTTTGACTTTTTTTGACTTTTTTGACGTTTTTGACTTTTTTGACGTTTTTGACATTTTTGACTTTTTTGACTTTTGACTGACTTTTTTTACTGTTTGACTTTTTTGACTTTTTTTTACTTTTTTGACTTTTTGACTTTTTTTGACTTTTTTGACTTTTTGACTTTTTTTACTGTTTTGACTTTTTGACTTTTTTGACTTTTTTGACTTTTTTGACTTTTGACTTTTGTTTGACTTTTGACTTCACTTGACTTGACTTCAACTCAAGTCAAGTCAGTCTCCACTCATCTTTAGTCTCCACCGACAGTTTCGCTTCATAAAATTTTAAGTCACCCCCGTACTAAAGAAGTTTTCACTTCAATAAAAACAAAAATAAGCTAAAAATATCATCACTTATTTTATAGCACCTAAAATTCCAGTTAATAAATCAAAATAAAGTATACTTACACCCCAACTCAGAGCCACTAACGGTTACTAATAATAATAATAATAAAACCCTTCCACACTCATATCCCCGCAATAGGTTACAAGTATTTACCCGTGTCGCGGGTGGCATGGACTACACATATAACATGGTCATGGAAATTATAGTAATGTCTTATTTGTACTCCAGTCTCCACTCAACTCCAGTCTCCACTCAACTCCACTCAACTCCCCTCAACTCCACTCAACTCCCCTCAACTCATTCGTTTTATTGAATTTCAAATCATCCCCGTACTAAACAAAGTTTTCACTTCAAAAAACAATATAATAATAATCATTTTTTCAAAACGATTTTCCATTTATTTCATAACACGCCTAAAAAAGTAGGTATAACTTCAACAAAGAAAACTGGCTCTCAAGCTCCCAGCCGTCACGACGAGTCGTTTGGCGGCTGACACATGCTCAAGGGTGGTAGCTATCCATGCGAACCCCATGGAGAAATAATAATAGTAATAATGGTATTAATTAATATTTAAAATCAATATTACCAATATTATCCCTCGAGGGGCCCTACCACCAGCGGGCCGGATTTAGTCGCCTTTTACGACACCCATCCGGCTTGGGATTGGGGTTAGTATTCTAAGCCGCCCTAATACGGCAAGAATAATTGTGTAATTAGGACTTGACTTATACCAATACCTAATTACTATAAACAGTAACTAAAGTTTAAAAACGAACAATTTTTATTATTTCAAATTACAGCAGTGTGGATACTTTTGACTGGGTAATATAAGTCCAGAAGGCGCGCGCGCCAAATTCGAAATTAAAATAAGTATCGGAAATTCGACGTCGTGCGGCTGCGATACGGATCGACACAGGTCCTACCTCGAAGGCGACTGGCGCGAGAGTAAAATTGAGTAAATGAACGCGTCGGGCGTTTCGTAGCTTGTGGAAAGGGAAAAAATTGGAATTGAAAGGGATGTTTTTCAAAATTTCATATTATGATGCGATAACAATATTGGTATCTATAGGACCTATACTGTGGTATATTTTTTATTATCTGGAAGCGATTAAATTGCGAATAAAACGCCATTTTTATGCCAGATTAGACCCAACTTTGTGATTTATTTCTATCTAATGAAGTAACGACTATCGTGTATCAAGTTTGATAAAAAGAAAGAACAAAGACTGTAAAATAACATATATTTTTTTTAGAGTTGTATTATGTACCATTTATGAGCAAAACACCTTCAAAAATACCATTTTTGGGATAAGACCCCCTTAATGAAATGGTAGCAACCGAGACAATAACGTTTACCTCAACTGGTATTTGAATAGGTTTTGACGATTCTAAGTGAATTAATAAACAATAATATGTTGTTATACCTACTTATTTACCGAACAAAAGTATGAGTCCAATTCTCACACGTAATTTGACGACAAATTGTTTTCAAATCAACGTTAAGTTTGGCTTCAGACGAGGGATCTCACCTAAGGGTTAACACCTCCATATCAATTATCTGCTGTATTTTATGCTTAAGTGTTTTTGTTTTTTTCAATTTTCAAAGTTGAATATCACCCATTCTTGAAAAAGACAAAATATTGAATTAGGCACTCGAAAGTGGTTGATATTTGGATAGAGGCCATAAGAGGTAACTTAGTTGCAAATGACCTCCCCTACAAACCCTTAACCGATTGCCAACAGATTTCGAGTCACCCTGTATGTTTCCATCTTAAGACAAGGACATACCTAAGATGTTGACACTAACATGTTGTACCATAAAGACTTTATAATAACTACCTGACTAACTGCTTACTCCTCATCTCCATTCACCATTACAAAGTTTTTTCATTCCATCACATTATATACAGCGAGGACTCCTCGGGGAGTGTTTGGAACTTTCAACTCGTAACTTGATATTCTGCCTTCCCCTTGCGAACGCTTTACGTATACCGCTTCTTGTTTCGTGTGGTTTTTATTTCAAAGTGTATACTTACGATGATGGCTGAAGGAAACTTATATGTTTCAATACTCTCTTCTAAGCATCTATATTACATCGATCTTCTTATATTTTAATAAACGCGATACTCTGACTAAACATAAGTACTAGTAGTTATTTCTTCTGTGACTAAACGCGATATCTTAAAATACTTAACCTAGAATATGACATTTGGCAGGGCGGGAGTTTTTGGACATGACAGCTTTTAAGCTTATCTAAACTAAACTGAGTTTTATATAAACAAACCTAGTCATTTTTTAAATAAAAACATGGGAATTTAAATATTACTTCAATGTTCGGAACAAAAGTTACGAGTAAAGGTAACACTTTTTTAGAAAATTATCCCCTTAATGGTTAAATTAGGGGATGAAAGTTGGTATGAAACTGATATTTTTTGAACCACTAAAGAAGACAAATTAACTAGCGCTACTAGTAATATCATCCCTTGAGTTTCATTCGTTTCAGTCACAAGTTTCATTCACAAATACCTAGTTGAAACTCTCGAAAACTAATCACGATTTCAATTCCGAAGAAAATTTCTCACACTGAATTCCTCAAAAGCTCACATAGTTGATGGGTGATAGAGTTGTGTAGTTACAGGTCTGACAACTCTAGTACCGCAGATGTAAACTGATACACTGTAAACTGATACTGATACGAGTATGCTAAATAAACTTGATTTAATGGGAAAATAAATGGATATTAAAACATAGGTTCTCCAAGCCGAGGGCAGTTATTACTTACTCTATTATGTTTATTTTAAGACTCGATTTAACGTTTAAGGTGGTGTTATAATCAAATTATCAAAAAAATCAATAACCAAATACGTCTTGAAATTAACTTATGTTTTAACCAAATTCAATTCGACTGTGTTTTTTTTATGTTTGTTTCCTAAGAACTTTCGACTGGGTGCACCGATTTTGATGATTCTTTTTTTAATCGAAAGCCACCAGCTTGTCATGTGGTCTCACTTTGGGCGAGATCTGACGAGTAGTTTGTTTGTACGAGTTGTTTGTTGTAGTTTGAGTTATCCCTAATTTAATGTCGGTTTTTTTTTGTCTTATTATAAGCTTATTATAACCTTCAAAAAACTATAAGGTTTCTGTTTTGAATGCAGAACACAATAATCGATGATAGTTTTGGTTTATTTGATATCTATAGCAACGGAGACCACTAAGGTACCATCAGATTTATCTGCTTTTTGTCAGCGTTTCGCAAAAAAAACTTATAAAGTTTTCTGGTTTGCTTTAGCTATAATAAAACCAAAAAAATCTTTTTCCCCCTACCTTCTTGCAGGTAAATTATTATCTCTATATACCTGCCGTCCTCAAACTAAAAGGCGGTTAAGTGACAAAAATAGTATTTGAGGCAGAGCCAAAAACGCAGGATTATTTTGAAATCGTGCTAGTGATTCTCTATAAAACAATTGTTAATGTTGTCATACTATGTCAAACTCAAACTACTATATATATATACTATAGGTCAAAAAAATATCAAAACTGTTATTAAAGTAAAAATTTACCAGATGACATTTAGCCGCCTTTTAGCTTGAGGACGGCAGATACGGAGTCATCATACCGTGTAAAAAAAAAGCAAAGCAACAACCCATAATTGTCCCACTGCTTGGCTCGGGGTCTCCTCTCACAGTGTGAGGGGTATTAGGCCATAGTCTACCACGCTGGCCAAGTGCGAATTGGTAGACTTCACACACCTTTGAGAACTTTATGGAGAACTCTCCGGTGTGCAGGTTTCCTCACGATGTTTTCCTTCACCGAAGCAAGTGATAATTAACTTCTAATACGCACATAATATTTGAAAATTAGAGGTGCGTGCTAGGATTTGAACTCGGGCCCCTTCGTTCGGGAGACCAACGTCTAACCGCTAGGCTATCACTGCTTTTTTATATCATACCGTGTAATTTATATAAAAACATTCAAAAGCTTCAAGCATTCCAATTCAATTTATATCGTTACTGTAATTACTCGTAACACTACATGAGGTTTAATAAAGAGAATATTAATGATATTCTCATCAATGACCAGTCAATGACCAGTCAATATCGTGTCAAAAATAGCACCGAAACAAACCAACCATGGAACGTTAATGACGGCTTTAACTTTATTAATTTAATGGTTTCTCTACACAATTGTTACTGCGGGAGTAACAACATCGATGATTAATTTTGATAATTTTAATTATTGTTATGATGTATATTTTTTATGTTAACTATGTGAATGGAATGGAATGACATTTGGTTTATCTCACAGATGTGTATCTCCTCTAGTCATCTCCTCTACTGATACAATCTTTTTAATAAGTGAGTTAATGTATACAAAAACTATTATTTTAACTAAGTAACAAATTATTTTTCATGGAAAATATTTAAAGTAAACATAAAAATGGAAAAAGATCCATCAGTAGATTGGTGAAATGAATCGTGCCAATAAATAATTTAATTAGAAGAAAAAGAAGAAGAAACATTCCGTCATAGCTACGCAATAAAAATTAGTGGTATATCAATAGAAAATAAATTAATTGATAATTATTATTCATTATTAGCGTTTTCGTTCATCGAAAGACATGTCCTTATTATCAGCTCAATAAAACAATATTTGCCCACGAAAACTTAAGACCTTTTGACACTATCGAGTTAGCCTCTAGAATTGTAATGCTGGTACTTCATTATTTACTTGAAGATAATGGTATTAACTGTCAACTACAACCCTGAAAATTATAAAATATGACACTAGTTGTTATTCTGTATTACTGAAAAAGGGCAACTTATTTTCTAGATTATTGTTTTTTTAGTGAAATTAACGAATTAGTCTCTGGATTAAGTTAAATGTATAAGCTTTTAACGTATAAAAAAAAGAACACAAAATTATTTCCAAACTTGTAATAACATAAAAAATAACTTTATTTCTATATCTTTTAAATTAACTGGTCACTTTTACTACACCCGGTAATCGGTTTCCGTGTGTAGTCGATTTTATCGAAAACATTATCGGATAGAAAAATACCTCAAACAAGATCTTTAACGACTGATGAACGAGATCTTAAGATCTCAAGTGATATACTTTTAGACAGCTTTATATCGGTCCGACCGTGAGAGATAAAACGATGAGCTTGTTAATTATTAAGGACAATGCGAACATCTCATCCATCAGGACTTATTGTAAAGGAATACATTTACGTTAGTTTCAATCAGTTCTCCATAAAGTGAAGACAATTATAAAATAAAGGTGCTCCCTCACCGGGAGCATTCACGTGTATTGTAACATTATAGATTCGTCTTTGAGCATTACATTACAATAATACCTCCCTGACTGACGAGCATTTGCGTGTAATCTATATATATTATAAAACAGTAACTCGATAATGTCTGTACATTGAAGATATTTAAGAAAATTTGGTATCAGGGGACTATATAGGAGCAATAGATTGCAAATCTGTCATTTTTAAAAATCTTGTCTGTCTGTATGTTTGACACCGCATCACGCCAAAACCACTGGATGAAATTGAGTGCGGTTTTCAAAGTTGTATTACTGGTGGTCTAACTTAAAATCTGGTGTATGTTTTATCGTGATACGTCGCTCAGAAGCCGAGATATCAATAAATAGGACTTTTTGATACGCCACATAACGGCAAGAATTACTGAAAGTGCCCGATAGAAGGATATAAGAGACTGTTTAGTATCGGAAATATACGTTATTTCTTCAACAAAATCAATGCGTACCAATTTTTTTAAATTTATGATTTTGCAATGAATTAGTTCTGCTAATCAACAACAGATGTCAGTTTAGG
Source organism: Thymelicus sylvestris (assembly GCA_911387775.1). Lineage (NCBI taxonomy): Eukaryota > Metazoa > Arthropoda > Insecta > Lepidoptera > Hesperiidae > Thymelicus > Thymelicus sylvestris. The sequence goes on along the minus strand of OU426905.1, from coordinate 13,657,619 downwards.
CAACTAGAAGCCATAATTAAAACACCTAAGTAGGTCTGAGAACGAATCAATAAATCTTTTATTGAAATTAATGTGTAACTATACATATTTACAATATTTAAAACATTGGGGTTTTATGACATTAATTACCCTACTCAATCAATACCTAACACATAACTATGATGTTAGATTGTGCTATCAGATTCCTATATTCAATTCGCTGTATGATGGTGTAGGTCAGAGTTAGTGATAATAATATGACACAATTTATAAAAAATACGAATTAATAATGTTTTTTTTTTTTGTAGATAAATAAAAATCTTAAATTTTGACAAAGTAAGGAAAGAAGGAAGGAAGGAAGAAGTAGTGCCAAAAAAACACTACGTAATTCAAATGGAAGAAGATTAGGTTGCGTTTGGCTGTTTATACTTACGTGCAAAAATTTTTTGACGTCTGAATAAAGCAGTAAGAACAGAATAGGAGCAGTCCAGTATTCCAGTAGTCTGAATTTGTCATTTATAATCTCCAACTCCTACAATGTCCTGTTTTAATTTCGAGGAGGTGTAGTCGAAGTAAAACTGTTCATTTTTTTCAGTTGTCTTTATTTATCTAAGTATATCTTAAATGTTAGTTCTACTAGATAAAATAAGTAACGCTGTCTCTAAACTTGATGGAATAAAAAATTTAATCTTCTTCTTATTTTTTAATTACTTTTGAGCATTGATTTTAGGTGCTCTACCGTTTGTACTGATGTAAATAGAGCTAGCTGGGTCAAAATTTGTAAGTACAAATACTATTCAATGAATAATAATCTAAATTTTACTAACAAAAAATAACCGACTTCAAATTCTCAAAAACTACTTGTCAGATCTCGTTCAAATTTATGTGGGTCCACATGACAAGCACCAGCTTTCTATTAAAAAAAGAATCATCGAAATCGGTTGACGTGATATTGAGTTATTCGTCAATTTGTCGCGCACATCTTAACACAAATTTACGACTTATGTAGTTTTCTCATGGATGCCATTGTCAGATCTCAATAAAATTTATGTGGGACCACATGACAGCCATCAGCTTTCGATTAAAAAAAGAATCATCAAAATCGGTTCGCCCAGTCCAAAGTTCTGAGGTAACAAACATAAAAAAAAAAAAAAAAAAAAAAAATACAGTCGAATTGAGAACCTCCTCCTTTTTTTGAAGTCGGTTAAAAAGACTGTAATGTTTCATGATGTTAGAGTTTTAATCCCAGAATGTGTGAAAATTCGGAAGACATTTTGGATTGGAGATTTGGTTTAAGTTTTATCAATCTGAGTTGACTTTGAAATACTGTTCATAGGATATGTTTCATATGTTTTTTTTAATTATTCGGTCCAGGGTATAAAAAAGTTTAAATAATAGTCAACATGATCAGGTAATTGCATTGGGTCTGTAGGTGTATCTTGAAGAACAATTATGTAAATCCTGAACGGACGCAAATAACAAATACTAAAAACAAAGAAAAAACAAATAATAAATGGATTTGCTTCTCCAGGTCAAGGGTATAATTTGGAAGTTGGGTTTACAGGTTATAATCATTGTTTGGACTGATTTTATGTATATGCTATTACATAAAATTTTGGTATAATTTTTTAGGGTTTTGTTCCTCAAAAGAAAAAACATAACCCTTATAGGATCACTTCGTTGTCCGTCTGTCTGTCTGTCTGTCGACCCTATTTTATCATGAATGCATGGAGACTGGAGGCATCATTCCAAAAAACTTAAACTTATTTGTATTTGGTTAATTGATCGCTATGCCCATGTATGGGAACGACAGTTTTACAGCGGTTAAGTTGAGTTTGTTACTGAATCATTTAATATTGCTCTTATAGTTCGCTTCCGTAAGTTTGTACAAAACCATCGGTACCAAAAAACTTGCATTTGGCCGGGATCTTTTTAAATTACTAATTCTCAATTCCACGCAGACGAAGTCGCGGGTAGAAGCTAGTGTAATATAAATTCGACTTTGAGCATTCCGTAGCATGTTACAAGTTGTATCAAGATATTACACATTGTATCATTACAAGGTGAGCATTGTAATGTTCGGTTCTCCTCCTTCACTTATGTATGCCCGTTTTTTATCATTACAAGGTGCACATTGTAATGCTCGGTTCTCCTCCTTCACTGATGTAATGCTCAAATCTGTAACGTTATATTACACGCGAATGCTCCCGGTGAGGGAGCACCCTTATACATCAAAACTTTTTTATTAAGCGACTGCGATTAGTTGTGTGTTATTATAAAGTTACAATTAATAAACAGTTAATATTATGTAAAATAAACTTAAAGCAACCCACAGTTTACTTACGGCCGGTCTCAATAATATACTAACAGATGGAAGACTGTGGATAGGGCTGTCATCTGTCATATTTGTCAATTTTTCAGAGGCAAAAATTGACAAATATGACAGATAACATACTAATGGTAGCCCTATTCACAGCCTTCCATCTGTTAGTACATTATTGAGACCGGCCGTTAGTCTACTTCAATAAATAACCTATTATTAAAGGTTACCTACTCTTGTCTTAAGAGTTCAATAAACGCTGCATACTTATAAGTTACACACATAACCCTATGCCGTAGGTGCCATGGACAACATACGAATGCAAGAACACACACACCCAGACCAGGAAGATTAATTTAAACTCATCATTCAAACTGCTTTGCTAGAAATTTACCGGCGGTACTGTATAGTATACTTTACGCCACGGTAAAAATTATTGTGAAGCAATGGTTGTAATATCTCTTTAATTTATTTAACCGCTTAACATTGCATAGTCAAACGCGTCCCTTTCTGTATTAATATTTTCATACAAAGAGATTATTTTCTACTGTCTAAGCAATAATATACCTTCACCTATCGAAATAAGAAGCATAATCACGTTGACAACAACACGCAGCTCATCCCTGTGAGGATGCTATAAATAAAAGATAAATGGTGTTTCGATTAGATTGCATATAGAATACATAATATTTATTGTGTTCAGTATCTAATTGAGTTTTATTTGTCCGATTATAGAGAACGTAATGGCTGATGTAGACAAAGTTGAAAGCATTTCGATATAATTTTACTTTAACGCCGCATGGGAATTTTCTGGTTTTAGGTTCCGTTTAAACACACTTTTTTTGTTGGAGTGCATTTTTTTCATGCCTTGTCAAGGAAATTCAATTCCCTTATTTTTGACTACGGAGGTCTAGGGGATACTCCACCACGCTGCTCCAGTAAAGGTTCACAGCTGCGGGTGTTAGTGATAGCGAATTCTAGTGGAAGGGAGGGGGGGAGGGGTGATAATAATATGTCAAATGTCATGCTAAACGCGACCCACATATAACCCTATTTAATTACCCATGGACGCCGTCAATGTTTTGTCTATACTATAATAAAACTCAAAGGGCAAATTTACTGTACTTTGAATATTTTTTTAAAATTTTGATTAGGGGGCACTTCAATAACGTGTTAGAGCACAAAAATATTTTTTTAGAATTATTGTCTGTCTGTCTGTCTGTTTGTCTGTCCGGGCATCACATGAAAACCCTTAAACGGATTTCGATGAAAATTGGTAAAGTTGTTACTAATACTCCGGGTCATATTTTAGGATACTTTTTATCCCGGAAAATTAAAAGGTTTCCCCGGAAAACGGGATGAAAGTTTGTATGGAAGATTTTTATAAAACATCAACGGATTTGCTTCAAATTTGCATAAATGTTCCTTGCTTAAATTTATTGAACATATATTTTTCAGATTTTTGCAAAAAAAAAATAAAAATACACAAATTAATGTGAATTTTGCTTATTTTTCAAAACCCGCTTCTGGAGGAATCCTTTGTGATTTTATCATGGGTTTCAGTATATAAATTACTTAATATAAGTACTTCAATATAAGTTCACCGTTTTTTAAATTTCCTTCTACAAGAGGTACAAATAAGGTAAAACATAATTTCCGTATGCGAAGCTGCGGGCAACAGCTAGTACCTACCTAATATTAATACGTTTCCATCATACGGAACTCTCCTTACCTTGGTCGCCTGTTATTTTTATAGTGATTGCTTTTAATTCTAAAATTCTTAGTGAACTGATTACGTATGTATCTGAGCCTCGACAATACTCGACATCTTTATTGGATTCAGGATTTATTGTCTTCAATGAAGATGCTATTCAATGAAGTTGTAATATTGTTTTGGTGCAAGTGGAATTTAATGTTAGGAATTTCTGTTCAAAATCTTCAAGGTTTTATTTTGTTATTGGCGTTATGGGCGGTAAGTTTAATACAAAACCTAATGGTGTTGTGTAGAGGCTTGACAAGTGATGTAATTGATGAATTGGAGGTCGGCAGAAGTAGCCAAGTGATTTTGGGGAGAGATAAAGACATCTGGATAAAGAAAGGAATTCCAGAATGACATACGAAGCACAGAGCATGCACTTTTCTTTCTATAATATATTAATAATAATTGCTAGGATTATAGACTCAGTGTTTTGTAACACAAGTTTAGTACCTAACTCAAGTATGCTTTTTAAAAAAATACATAAAAAAGTGTTAAGTTTATTAAAGTTTATTAAAAGTGAAGTTTATTAAAAGTGTGAAAGTTGAAATGGATCTTCATGATTTTTTTATTTCCATTAAAAAAATTGCACTCAGACTATGGCCTGGAATAACATATAGGATACTTATTATCCCGCAAAACGCGTGCAAAGCCGCGAGCAGAGTATACAATAAGTTATCGCATGTTTCGGGGTCGCAACTCATTGCCGTTCCGTGGTAGTTTGCTCATTCCCATTCACAGATCGAAGGTTAAACGAAGCGTGAGCCCCGTCCTATCTCCGTTTAGATTGGGCCGTAAAAATAGCGGTTGTGATAGGAAACGAAAGGGGTAACCGTTATCCGATTTTAGCGTAGGTTTCATTAATCTCCGATACATGTATCACGATGACAGTAGACCAGCAGTTCAGGGTACGGTTCTTGACTGGGGTACATTAATGCAATGGATAAAATGATGACTGTTTCTTTCTCCTCTCTTCTATGTCCTGCAATGAATCGGTAATTTTAGTTTTATTTGTCTCCATGGGCGATAGTTACACTTAATAAGAAAAAAACTTGTTTTATACAACAGCGGGAGTTTTATAAAACTTTAAATATTTTTCTTATTATCAAATATCCGAAAAAAATACGGAGCCGTTTACTTTTTAATTTTTTCTTATGAACAATGTGTCAGTCAACACATTTTATAGTAGTCTGAGAATAGTCCAAGTCTAAGTACGCTTTATAGATGCCTTGCCGTCTGGTGGCTCACCACTCGCCAGTTGCCTCGTTTGACAACGATTCACATACATAATCTAAATTTTACTAACAAAAAATAACCGACTTCAAAGTCTCAAAAACTACATAGTTGTCAGATCTCGTTCAAATTTATGTGAGACCACATGACAAGCACCTGCTTTCGATTAAAAAAAGAATCATCGAATTCGGTTGGCGTGATATTGAGTTATTCGTCAATTTGTCGCGCACATCTTAACACAAATTTACGACTTATGTGGTTTTCTCATGGATGCCATTGTCAGATCTCAATAAAATTTATGTGGGACCACATGACAGCCACCAGCTTTCGATTAAAAAAACAATCATAAAAATCGGTTCGCCCAATTCAAAGTTCTGAGGTAACAAACATAAAAAAAAAAATACAGTCGAATTGAGAACCTCCTCCTTTTTTGAAGTCGGTTAAAAATCTGTATTAAACACAAGAAATTTTAATAACTGTAATACGTTAATTTTGTATGTCTATTCACACGAAACATTTATTATACGTACCTACTCATTTTATTTTTAAATACAAATAGCTTTGACATTGAACCTTGCCCGGTTGAAAAAGACCGCGATAACTATTATTTCAGTGTATTTTCCGCTACATTTTCTTTATATTGCCGGTCAGGTTAAACAAGCTTCTTTAACAGCGGTAATAAATATACGAGTATTTAACCAGTCCGACAATAAACCATTATGTAGCCGGCCGTTTGGTAGAACACATTTTTTAGATGATAAAATCGTAGTTTTTATTCTTGTAATATTTTTATTCTTTGTTCTTTCAGTAGACAATATAGTTACATCGAAAAATTATTTTTATTTTCCGGTTTTTTGACTAACCGTAGTACGTAAATCACTAGATGGTTCATTGCGAATTTTTGATCTACCGTAGCACATACCTAAATCACCAAATAGTTTTGGACGAGAATTGGGCGAGATTAGTAACTGTCCAATCAGGCTCTTATACCACGTTCGTATGCAACGTGGTTTTATGGCTATTATACTATTTATTAATTAGTAAATGCCCTCGATTCGCTTCGGTAAGCCACAGTGGAATAAATACATGGACGGTACATCAGTGTAAACCACATATAAATCTGTTAAGCTGTTCTTTTGGTTAGCTAGACTAAACAGAGACAAACATACATTCAAAAAAATAGTTTTATGGGATCTTTTGCGTTAATAAATAACTATACTTTTTCACAAATATCTTCCATGTGCAGACATCGATCGGTTATAGTTTATTGTATTTATTGATGATAACAATCAGGATCAACTAACAAGTTATTCGAAGGACAGATATTGTTTATCGGTCTCATGAGCCATTCGGGCTTATTTTTTTATTCTCATAAAATTACGGTAAAATAACGATAACATCAGAAATAATTCGCAGTTAACTCGCATTATAGCTAAGTTGTATGTATGTTATTGAAAAGGAAATGAAGGATTTGTTGACTTAGTTGTGAAAGGAAAGATGAAAAAAGATTGACGAAATAAATTCACAGGCCAAGCAGTAAGTACTCATAAATATTATCTACCCATGTATTATTTATAACCCTGTTCAGTTTGGGTACATTCGTACATTAATATGGTCAATGACTTTCTGAATAATTTACCTCATCATATTATACAAAATCATCAACTTAATCATCTAGGTAACACTGATATTTATGATATTTATGCGCGTTTTTAGGGTTCCGTAGCCAAATGGCAAAAAACGGATTCCTCATAAATTCGTCATGTCTGTCCGTCCGTATGTCACAGTCACTTTTCTCTGAAACTATAAGGACTATTCTGTTGAAACTTGTTAAGTAGATGTATTTTTAAACCGTGTTAAGATTTTCAAACAAAAATAGAAAAAAACAATAAATTTTGGGGGTTCCCCATCCATAGAACTGAAACTCAATTTTTTTTTTCATCAAACCCATTCGTGTGGAGTATCTATGGATACTTATGGATAGGTCTTCAAAAATGATATTGAGGTTTCTAATATCTTTTTTTTCTAAATTGAATAGTTTGCGCGAGAGACACTTCCAAAGTGGTAAAATGTGTCCCCCCCCCCTGTAACTTCTAAAATAAGAGAATGATAAAACTAAAAAAAATATATGATGTACCATACAAACTTCCAACGAAAATTGATTTGAACGAGATCTAGTAAGTAGTTTTTTTTTAATACATCATAAATCGTAAACCGCAAAAAACATCGATCAAAGTTACAACGAACTACAAGAACTTTTATATTATGTTACTTGCTGCTACGGAACCCTTCACGGGCGAGTCAGACTCGCACTTGGCTGCTTTTTGTTATTTTACCATAATTTCGGAAAGATGATTTGTCATAGAGGAATACCTACAAATGGCATTAAAAATAAATTTTGCAATAGTACCTCTAGTTGAACTTGAATCATGTTTCTTTAAAGATTTTAATCCACTGATTTCGTAGCCACATAATAATTTCTGTCAGAGAATTTTGCGCCATAATTCTATGGCAACCGAACGTCGTAATCTCCGCGCGGTGAATCTCAACCGTCGGTGATTGGATCGGCTGTTCTTTATGTTATCAGCTAGCCACCCTAACAGCAGCTTCTTGCCTGGAAATGAGACCATTTGCCTCCCGAGCTCAAATTAGCTTAGATTATGTTATTAGGTATGGTAAATTACTTTTTTAATACCATTAGTTACCTTGAATAGTCTGGAAAGTAGTGAAATATGGAATGGCGTGTAAAACAGAGAATAATAAGCTGAGAGTTTTTTGCTTGTTCTGTTGTTGTTTATCTCTGGAACCGGTCGGATTTGAAATACTGCACCCGACGTATACTTTCAAAATGTGAGTTGCATAACAATATATTATAATATAACATTTAATAAAATTAAACGAAACTAGGCCTTTGTTGGACCAAACCTCCTAATAGTTAATAATTATCATACTGTAATTAATGGAAATGACAATAATGTAATTACCGAAAATAATTAAACATATTGTAGAAAATAAAAAGATATTTTCTTTAACATGTCATCAATAGAAACCAAAAAACTTTTCTGTATTTTAACACATCTAAAGAAATAATGGAAATAAACCTTTATCTTCAATAAAATCTAGGACCGTTAAAAATACAACAGACTCTTCAAATTTCATCGCCACAACAAAGCACGCGTTTAAATTTGAATCTAATGCGAATTCTAAGAAATTCCCAGTTCAACAAAAACCTATTCCTTCTGAATATTTCAGTGGTAACACCGGCGCAGCAAGAAGCGGTAATGATAAATTCAAAGCCCGCCCCTCGGGAACGGAGCAATCAGACGGCGCACAAAGGTCGGCTCCCGACTAACTTGTACTCGAACTTACCAACCGAGACTGATCTCAAATAAACTATAAGTTAGTTTGTAACCTCTTTGTAATTTTAAATCATATAAACAGACAGAAATATAGACAGACTCCGCGTGGCGCAATGGTTACCATGTTGGATAGCCGCACCTAGGGTCCTGAATTCGATTCCCAGCGAGGCGGAAATTTCAATGATGATTTTGAATTTCTGTTCTCGGTCTGGGTGTGAACTGTTCCGTCTTTGTGTGTTGTCCATGGCATCCACGACACAGGGAATCCTAGTGTGGGACTATGAAGCGTTATTTATATTTCGATATTAACAGGTTAAAACATACGATCGAATACACGGGCAGAGCTTAGCCAGTCCTGGTTGTAAGTGACATTTTTAGTTGGGCAACCGAGACATCAAAAATAGGATAACCACCTGAATGTTGCTGAACAACATTATTACGTGCATCGCAAGTAAAACACGTACTATTTTATTTTACCAATTCCAAAGGTTTCCAGAACAAGTACAAGTTTAGTAACGTCAGGATTAAGAACAAAGCCAGGCGTCTTGAACAGTGGCGGCTGGTGGATCCTAGAAGTGGTGGTGCACTGTATCAGCGTATTTTTATTTTTAACGACTGCCAAAGAACGGTTATGATTTTCGCGCGTAGACCTTCTAAACGGCTGGATGGATTTGTACCGTTATATTCGTCTTAAAATTGTCCATAAATGAGTGTTTGAAAAATAATCCTGCCAATTTTAATTACAATTTTTGTTGAAAAGTTTCATTATTGCTTTCAAAATAATCGATGTTAAAGTTTAATACCCATTTTCACACCTATTTACTCACACACAATGTCCCACAATTCAGTAACTATAATCTAGACACGCGGAGCGTGTCAAGTCAATTTCTTAGCTAACAGAATTGACGAGCAGCACCGTGTGTAATATTACACGAACCATTTGGAGCCACTTTTGACCACCTCATAACTCAAAAACTATTCAACAAAAACCTGTCAAATTTGGCTCATTTATTAAGACTTACGAAATACATACGTCTTCCAAATTTCATAAACACATCTCAAACGGTTATTTAGATATTAACGTCCAAAAATCGAGAAATTTAACACTGACTGACCTATAGATCAAAACTATATCCAACTTCCAGGTGACCTAGAAAGTTAAAATTTGGCATGCAGATAGGTAGTCGGGTGAATACAAAGGAATAAATCTGAAAGTAGTAAATTTTTATCAATTTATGATAATTTTTCAAAAAATTGATTCTATTAGGAACACTTACTTAAAATGCCTGAAATTTAAGAGTAGCAATCAAAATTGATGACATCTGGTCATTATGTGGATTCCAAGGTGAATATATAACGAAACATATCAGTTTTAGTACTTTCTGAAGCTTTCAACGGGAGGAAGATGTTCAGTGTCCCAAGTGCCTGTGAGAAGTGCACAGCACATATACATTTACGTGAAGATTAGTGGTTCGTCAGGAGACGTTATTTCCAGTGTATTACGTCGTTTTATTTTTAATGTGTAGAAAATTATTTTTCTCTAATCTACAAGATTACACCACAAAATTTTGTATTATTTCCGTAATTATACCAGTTTAAAGTAATTCGGAGTATTGTTTCAAAATTTATTGTTGCACGATTTCATCGAACATAAACAACTTATCTGTACTAATAGTATAAAGAGGAAAGATTTGATTGTTTGTTTGCATTGAATAGGCTCCGAAACTACTAAACCGATTTGAAAAATTCCTTCACTGTTGGAAAGCTACACTATCCCCAGGTGACATAGGCTATATTATATTTTCAATAAATTAGGAATCCTTAATAAAACTCCAATAACGTAACCCAAGGTGTAAAAAAATAAGAAAACCAAAGCAAAGCGAGGGCGGTCACTCGTAACTAATAAGAGTATAGTCGACTTTCGTATTTATTACGATATTATAATTGGGATTTAGTATTAATTATTATTTCAATATTTAGCGGACATCAATAGTGGAAGATCATTACTTTTAAATAATGAAATAATAGGTACCGTATTTCGGACCACGGCGCACTAACTACAGATTTAGTTGAAGAGCACTATAACAGTTCATGTATTAAAATTAATCAGTAACGTTATGAATAAGTACTTACTAATAATTTCTATACAAAAAGTAATGATATCCCATCAAAAACATAAATGTAAAGTGAGAGTCAATTTCAAAAAAAAAAGAATTGAGATCTAAATGGGTGCCAATTTCTGTGTAGAAAAGCCAAAAATTTTAGTCACAAGAACATGTAATTCAAGCTTTACATTTGACTTGGCTAGTTTTCTTTAGTTAGCAACCAACAAACCAAATTAGAGAAGAGTGTCATAAGCCATCAACCTAACAGATTTGACGAAGCTAATTACATAGATATAATATAGCCTAGGTAGGTACGTGAAAACTAACCAAGTCAAATGTGGAGCTTGAATTACATGTTCTTGTGACTAAAATTTTTGGCTTTTCTACACAGAAATTGGCACCCATTTAGATCTCAATTCTTTTTTTTTTTAAATTGACTCTCACTTTACATTTATGTTTTTGATGGGATATTATAATACTGAAAATCCTTGCAGAATGTAAACAAACGCAACTCCTTTTAGCTAGGCGCGGCGACGTAGCGCGCGCGAATTTCGTCAAACCTCGGTAATCTTCGGTTCTGGTGCGGCGCACCAGAGTGGTCTTAATTCGCCATACATTTTCTATTGAACTAGCTCTGTCTCACGCGCCAGGCGTTTTCGGTTGCATCTCATAGAAGTTGTATTAGCATTCGCCGTGCGCTTTGGCTAGCGCACCGTGAACCATTTTACAGCAATTTTCGCGATAATGAGTCTTAATACTTTATCAAAGAGCTTAAATTGGTTCATCATAATTTCGTTAATATTGAATAGATCGTTAATCAGACACTATTAAACATTTATTTTTTTATTTTTCTAAACATTAAAATCTGGCAGTTCGGCGCACGAGTGCACTTAAAGTACAGCCGCCCTTGGTCTTGAACAAAGGAACTTTAATTAATACTAAATTTTGTTTATTAATAATGATGAGAAAACAAAAACAATGTCCTAGGAATCAACAACATGATTGAAACTTAGTGGGCGTAATAACGCCCTAGCACTAGCTAGTTGTAAGCAATAAGACTTTGTTAAACTTAAACCTGACTATGGTATAGAGCAAACAGATACGGTACAGAGGTCTGCGGAGAAAGTTCTACTGGAACTAAGTGGCAACAAGGAGACTTTACTCTTGCAGTTCTCTTGATTAGTAATGTTTGCGGAAAATGCTCACTAAAGGCGCAATTTAATCGTAGCGAGCAGAAAGCCTAGAACTTGCTTTTATGCCGTTTTTAAAGGGTCATCTGAAACCATATTGAAAATTGAGAACTTTCGCTCAAATGTATCGTACACAGGTTTGACTTTTGAAAATAATTGAGTTTTCACATTGACATACGAGATTAAAAGTCACAAGTATCCATTGTTGTGTTTGAATCTCCTCTTAATTAATTTAAAGACATCAAATACCAATCTGAACAACAATGGATGAGGGATATTTAAAAAAATGTATAATATTAAGGTTGATTGCTGGAGTTATAAAAATAAAAGGTCTCAAAAGATAATGTGAGATTATACCCTTCTTGAGTCTCTCTAACGACAGATTTCAAGCAATATGCCTGGCAATACGCGTGAACAGCTACCACAATTCTACTTTATCAACTGAAATGTGTAAATGATAAAAACAACAAGGCTCCTCCACTTCAAAACCATTATAACTTAACCAAATCGAATTGAAAATTTTCCAGAATTTGTGAACGCTTTTGTGAACTTTGCGTAAATTTAAATGAAGTCGATCAGATTGATTTGAATGTTTCCGGAATTACTATCCATGCATTTGGATTTGTCGATGCCACAATGGCTTCGTTATCTTTATAGTCAAGTTTAAGACGAGATTCCTCATGACAATCTTCAGCGATTATTTAACGAATTCGTTCAAATATTTTAATAAAATACGAGTAATTGAGGTGATTTCCTAATGAATGCAGTGGTTGGAGTTACACTAATAGAAAAGTGTCAGAAATGATTAAATGGTAATTTTATCGTTAAGCATGAATTCTGTTATATCATTAAAATAAAGCAGCACTCACGATATCAAAACACGTACAGAACAATTTTCGCGGTAGATTTTAGAAAGAGGTAGGTAGCTAACCAGATGGGTAAAATATCTGACGCAAATTGTGTTACAAAAATAATTGTTGACACAAAATAACCGACTTCAAAATTAGAGATAACTACAATAAACTACTAGTAATATCTCGCTCAATTTTAAGTGGAACCACATGACAAGCACCAGCTTTCGATTAAAAAGAGAATCATAAAAATCGGTTTAGCCAGTCGAAAGTTCTGAAGTAACAATTATAAAAAATACAGTCGAATTGAATACCTCCTTTTTTAAAGTCAGTTAATAATAATAACCAATAGTAGAAGGGTCAGAGAATTATTGTATCTTCCTATGCTCAGGTACATTCCAGAGAAAACAAAGAAGGTTAAATTAAAACAAATGTTGAATGTAGCTCTTCATTCGACAACTCTCCTGTGACTTGACACTGTGGGTAGAATTCTAAAAGATGTTGATTTTAAAGACAAACAGAACGATTGGAAAAAGTTTAAACATACACCGTTAAAGTTTGACGCTAACTAAGTAGTAGAATTGGAAGAAGTTGAACCAGAATCAGTTTGCCATTGATTTATCAAACTAAAAGAAGAAAGAAAGAAGTGTTAGAACTTAAAATATTCGACATCAATGTTATTATTCATGCTTTTCTGTAAACTTTTGACAAAAACATCACCTGGTAAAATAAAGAGTAAAATATTTTACTAAGAAGGATGTAAGTACTTAATCATTAAAGGAAGATATTGATGTGGTTAGATTTTATTTGTTGAATAATGAAGAAATACATGACATAAATAAAAGTAAAATAAATATAAAATAAGCTATACCGAAATAACCTGTTTATTTAGATGTTTGAATTAGACGTAGTTTCTTAGGCCTCATTAAATATAGATCAAAAGTAATATTTGACTGAGACATGACATTATATTTATAACGAAACTTTTTTTCGAAAGGAAACGAAACCTATCTTAAGAACAAATTAATTATATCCTTTATAGATTAAATGTTTGCTGTGTGTATGGAAAAAATTATAAACCGGTGTCCAATCAGGATCTGATAGTATACAAATATAACACTTGGGTATTTATGTAACATCACTTTAATAAAACATAGTTGCTCTCCTAGTACCTATTACTCTAGCAAACTTTAGTGTATAGCATGGATTTTAATTGAAAATAATCCCCGAGACAACGTGAAGTAATTACTGCGGGACACCTTTCATAAACAATAGGACGGAACAACGATGTTATGGAATAGAAGCAATTTTGTATAAAAACAAGGACATTTTAGTATCTTTATTTTTTCACAATATTAATATTTCAACTTTAAATCATGGAACGGTATGGTTTTGCTCAGCTAGGGGTTTGGTAATGATATATTTATTTAATAGGTAATTGAGATAAAGATTGTAATCTTAACTTATGTGATCACTTAAGTCCATAACGCATCCAATCGTCTTAACCATGTCTCAATTTTTTCGTTCTGGATATTACGTACCTGGATATTTTCACAGTAAAATAACAGTTTTAAACTACTAACTTTTTTCAAACAGTTAGTAGTCTCAGTTTCTCTAGATTAATATTACAGCAAACTTCCTGATAGATGTCCTTGCAAGAATCCCAGTCCCCGTAATCGCTAAGATTCGTCGTAAAAATTAAGCCTAATTTCGTTACGTTACCTAATTTATGTAATGAAACGAGAATAATGGTGTAATTATACGAGAGACGTGCAAATGGGACGAGATAGCGAAACCTGGGTTTACTTACCAGAATAAGCAGAGATGATAAATGAGAACAGCGGGGTTAGTGAGGATACAGGGTGTTTTATCGACATCGATATATCGATAGTTGGTATAAAGTTGGTATACCAAACCAACTAAGAACAACTTGTAAAATTTATGGACGCTTTACGATGATTTCATTTGTTTTTCGTGAAAGATGCAATCATTCATTGTTTGCATTTTACACAATGTAAACGATTTAACAAAACATCATTTTGTCGCCTTAAAACTTTACTTTACTTTGACTTTTTCTCATCAATAGCAGATAGGTAATTATAAACTTTACAATGATTTATTTACAAAGCATCTTGATAAAGCACGAGAGGTTTATCTCAACAATGTTGAATCCATTAATTTCCTTCCAAATAAAGAAGAAATTCAACTAGCAATTAATATCACAGAACGTAATTACTTACGAAGCACTATCCTCGACCAATCAAGAGATCTAAAGAATTCTTTGTCACATCACAAACTATTTACGGCCCACAACAAAATTTAATTACGGGACTCGAACAAATTTGTTCATGGACAAAATTACTTAATTTGGAAAGTATAATCCAAGTATAGAATCACTTAATTACGGAAAATTGAATATATAAACCCATTACCCATGACAATGATTGGACGTGGTCATAGTGAATACCATGAAATGACTACAGCACCAATATTTGTTATTAAGCCATGCTGTTACCTCATTTACCACCCAGAAAGCGACCTACCGCCCGATAGCTGAGAGTAACGACGTCCTAGTCTTATCCATACGAGGGACGATTTATTAAACTCCAGATGTTAATCATACGATTGAAACGATTTGAATATATTAATTATGAATTCTACAAATAATTGAAAGTAATTTAGGTCACGTTTGATACGCATGTGTCTTGCTATAATTTAAAACCCTAGAAAGCTTTTACAGAAACGTTCAAGCGTCGGTTGGGACGGATTAATGGTCAATCTGAATAGGATATTGGACATCCTTCAGTTACTTGACATTAGGTACCTTGTACTTAATGGAATGTACTTTCAATAGAAAAGTTTTATACGGTCTAATGTTATTGTTATAAGGTGTAAGTAACCTTCATAATTTTCATTATGATATACCTAAATAAATGATCAAAACACTGGACAGTACGCTACAAAAAAATCATACAATATTCTTATCCTATTTCAACGGTTGAAGTTAATCGAGAAATATTGCCTTAAATCAATTCCTCGCCCATAACGATTCATTGGTTCAACAAGTTAAACTATCTTAAATGTACTAATAGTTCAAGCGTTAAACTCCTTTATTCATTTGAGTTTAAGGTTGATTTTCAATTGAACACCGCAAACGTCTCGTTGACGGTAAATCAATTTGGGTTGAACCATAAACTGAATGCGTTGGTTCGTCTCATTTTCTGACCGAGATTGGTCAAATCATTAATTGAACGCTTGATTAACAACTTAGAAAGTAAAGAAACAATATATCTCGGTGATCCATGCTTTATTTTGTTTGATATTTATGCATTACTGTGATCATGATGATATTTATTCTGGATTCAAATCACTTATAAGTATTTTATTTAAGGTTTTGTAATGTTTTTAAGAATTTTAGCCTATAATAATCATTTGTGTTCTTTATGTTTTTTTCTAACTTGTCGAGTGTAACTAGGCAGGTACAATACTGTCAACGACGTTATATTTATAAAATGTAATTGTAGATTTTTAAAACTATAATTCTAAATTCCTAAATCTCCTATTTTCCCCCCTAAATTCTACAACAGTTTAGAATATGAAAAGTAAAACATGGATGTTACGTGGGTATATTTTTATATATCCTTTTATAAGCAAGTTGCAAATCATAACTTTGTGTACCTACCTGTGTGTTTGTTTGGGAGGGGGAGGGGGAGGGGAGGGGGAGGGGCGAGGGAGAGGGAGCGGGTGGGAGATTGAGAGGGAATTTAATGGTATTAGGCTATACGAAGTTCTCTAAGACAGCTAGTGGTAATTTTTTATTTAATGATGCTAAAGAACTATAACTTCTCACGCGCGTACATAAGTACACGTTTATGTTTTTTTGCTTCAAATAAACCAGTAGCGTAACTAATTTATGAAACCATATCAGAGTACAACAAATAATGCTATCAAAACAACACAAAGATGTCTGATCATTATGTATTGTTTTGTTCTACTTATTACCTTACCTGCTACAGTGAAGTGGCATTCGTATTCAAAAGGTACTTACAGTCTCCGCGTCAGTGAATCTGCAAAGAAAACAATTCAGTTAAGTTAAGAGTATAATCATAACATTACACAGTCCTAAAACAAAAACGTGTTTGTTCGTTACGTTATCTCGCTTAAACGGAGAATTTAATTCTACAAAGCGTAAAAAGATTAAAACGTACACGTGAATAATACTAGAATTTTACGCAAAATTATAACAGCTCTCCGGTGTTAATGTTACGGTGTTATTATAATTCTCTCGTTATCATATTTGTTTCACTACATGCGAGTAGCGAAAAACGAGGAAAAATAACAACGGAAACAAACAACAAAACAAAAATTACGAAAGCAACAAGAAATGAAATAAACACAAACTGTTAACTATTAAAGTTAAATGGGATACCGATTTATTTAATAAAGGACATCATTTTTTTATCATTGTTTTTTATGATCTTAAATACACAGTAATCGTTAACAAGCAAAGTAATAAATAAAATCTTGAAAAATGCTCTGCTTGTTTCTCTAAAAAAATATTTCGTCAAATCTAAGATTAAACTGAATGTAATGAAACAAAAGAAACGATTGCATTAAGAGAGCCAATTGCGAGTTCGTAAGTCAATCGATAATGATACTCTCTTAGCGACAAATCCCAGGCTTGATTTCCAGCTGGGGTAAATGTTTTCGTAACAAATTATGATTATTTTTGGGTCGTGATCGGACATCAAAAATCTATGTCAAAAGTGCATGGATTTAAGTTTATTTACTTTTTGTTTCTATTTAAGTTGTATCGTATCGCTTGAATTTACTCTCTGACGGTTATTCAATGCTCTAATATGAAGAGATTATTTTCTTTCTCGTCAAGTGGTAGAGGGTTGCGTTTATATTCTCCGTATAATTATTTTTGCTGACGATTTTCCTACCCGTTGCCATAGCAGCCTTCAAGGGCCAGGTCCTTCGTTGCCTTTATATTATGAGTATAAAATTAAAGTTGAACCGCGAGTCATGAACCAGGTATATTATATTGAAATTTCTTATACCTTTTTCTAATTTGTTTCTCATTAGTTATGAAGGTCGTATAGATATTGCTGTATCCTATCGTAGTGATATGGGAGTCTTAAAGAATCGGTTTATTTTAAGAATTAGTTTAGCATAGGGGTAAGAAACATAAAACGATATTGTCCTTCATATGATCATATATTATAGCCTTGTAGCTGATAACAATCTGGCGATATCTCGATTAGATGTCTTTATGGCGGAGTCGTATTCGGGTCTTATGTAATGCAGCAAGTCGATCCATGCCACTGATAGTCTTTTATTTTGAGTCTTGTTGTATTACGAAGCTTATCATTACTTGCTCAGAATTAACTTTGGAATCATAGAATACCTTTTCGTTTTATTTTTATTATTTTCAAATTTCCATTTATTTGGTGTAACATTATTCAGTGTATTTTATTATCTATGGTTCGCAATTTTCCGTACAGTATACCTCATGTATACCTATGATAATAATTTGATTTTGTTTGCTGTAGTCTTTTGTGTTAATTAAAGTGTTAATTAAAACCTGTTTCGTACAAACATTGTTAATGTGTATAAAATTCATCATCATTTAACCTACTAGCAATCAAGTTACAAAATTACAAAACTGAATTCTACAACAATGGCGTGAATTATTTAACCGATTTATGATAGCAATATAAAATAAGGAGCTCAACGGCTCTCACTTAATAGAGGCCGCTTTATTTGAAGGTTAAATAATCGTCTTGAATACTTAATTGATCAATAGTGGTTCCATTTATATATTAAAGTTTTGGATTATCGTCCCCTAAATCGGTTTTAGTGCCGCTAATTCGTCTAGCCATTCACCTAAACCTTAAATATCTGACTTAAGACGTCAATGTCGATAATATTGATACTTGTCTGAAGTATCAACGTCAACTATAATATTACAACAGAAGAAATATTAGTAGGTACTTCTATTACTGAAGGCAGGCTTCCTCCACAGAATAATAAAGAATATAATTTTAAAACTAAAATACTTCTAGGTACCTACCTGAAAATCGCGCAAACGTTAATAATTATGTAGGTATATCTGTTATTATGAAAGGTGTTAATTGAGATTGTTAGATTCGTCTCGATAACCCAACTGTTCTTAGAAATTAAAAGAAAACAAATGTTACATGGTGGCTGTAAGATCACATTGTTTGAAGTTTCAAAAAATTAAATCAAAAAATGCAATACTTATGGTATCAAATTAAAGAGCTCAACATAAGGATTTCAAGGTATATCATGATGGCTTTTTTGATGGCAGGCGAGTATTTTTTTATTTTTAAAATACTAGTTGGATGTCCATGTCATGTCGGGGGGTATGAGTAGGTATACAATCGTTGAGTATAAAAAGCGTTGATTTATTTTTAATTTCTTTTATTTTATTTATCGTTTTCTCATCGTGTGCTGTCTTTGATCAGACAATACTGTAGATGTATAGGGTATCTATTCCCTTCGCAACATCGGTCCCTTCACAAACTAAAGTCTCCTGCGCGTTGCGTAATACTTTATGGAAAATGAGCCGGTCATATATTTTTATTGAGTGAAATATCCTGTTACACGATATTTTAGTACTTCGATGCTGAAAGCTTCGTGTGCAGGCTTTCAAAGAAATTTCGCGTACCCTTTGGAGAATGATGTCTTATTTCTCGGAAGCATCTTTGACTACCTTTAGGGAGTTTGTAGAACGAATTTGTATTTTATATTAAAGGATAATACTACCAAAGATCAGGTATACTCTTCCCGTCTCTATTCCAAAGGTAGGATAATAATTTAAAGATACATTTATATTAAAGTATTTATACATATTTTGATAAAAACATATTAGGAATAAACAAGTCTCTCCAAATCGGAAAATCGGCCAAGTGCGTGTCACAGGGTGTGTATGGTAATCGATTATACCTACTATTACTCAGTAACTAAATGATTACCAACGATGACCCATATCTATTATGGGGTAAGAACGAATTATTCATCCCCACTTTTATTTGTATTACCTTATTTTTTATGATTTGATACAATTTGTCATTTAAAATCGATTATTCGATTCTTTTATTCGTCTTTCCATTCAACTGCCGACCGACTTGATGTTGTAAACTTACTCAATTATTCACCCTCAAGTTACTCCTTAAGAAGAATAACTAGAATACTTAACATGAAGATGTATTCAGAGAAACTTTTCTTTTATTATGTCTTGCCACTCTTGCCGCCATAACCAAAGTAAATGCATTAGCTCTCTTGGTATTATCCGGACACTCTTTTTGCGTTCATTCGTGGCCTTTTAAGCATCCGAACGACGTAATCCTCCCTAAATCCTAAGTGAGTGTCCGCGAATTGATGCTGTTCTTAGTTAACCAGACCATGTGCTGTAAAAGAGTGCTAAAAAACTATAATTTACATTGATTAATGCATGTTGCTATGGCATAAATCAACCATTAAAATGAAGTATAAAATAAAAGAGCTTATTGTACCTATTTGTATCCACAAATAAAAGGGTTTTCGAGATTTCAATTTCAATACAACGCGAATACAATTCGAATTTGATCTGTTTATTCCATTTATTAGTGGGCAGCACAAATTGATTCTGTTTTAATAAGTTAGTAACGAACTTGACGACTGAACATATTTAGGCGTCTGGTGTAGCATTAGTAAGTAGTAACGTAGTTCAAAAAAGTGAGATAAAGATAATAAAAAGACTTCTCGCAGTAGCCGTAATTATGAAAAAAAAATACAATAATTAATATTCCAAATATTTCACAATCATTTAAGATCATACACTTTGTAACCGACTTCAAATAAAGGAGGAGGTTCTCAATTCGACTGTATTTTTTTATGTTTGTTATTTCAGAACTTTCGACTGGGTGAACCGATTTTGATTATTCTTTTTTTAATCGAAAGCAGGTGCTTGTCATGTGGTCCCACATAAAGAACGAGATCTGACAAGTAGTTTTTGAGTAATTTTGAAGTCGGTTATTTTTTGTTAGTAAAATTTAGATTATAGGGTGTTTGTTTGGGACGATGTATTTTCATAAAATTTAGCACACAGGTTCCTACTCCATTATCTGGAATAAGATGGGGTATTATTATCCCTAAAAAATCGGATAAAGCCGCAAGCGGAGTGCTACTTTATAATAATTATAATCCTTATAATGACAACCTAGTATACTGGCATGAGATTGGTATTGGAGAGTATTTCAAGACATCTCAATGTGGCTTTCATTAATGCTCAATTCTTTTATATAATGAGAACTAAAATATGACTTTCAATAATACCAATTAATTTATTTCATTAAACTTAAAGGCGAGTGATTTCAAATAGATATTATCAAAAAAATTAAAACAACTTTTGTCAACACATAAACAAACATACAAGCGCTCGAAATTATTATCACTATTACTAACATTAGCGATCGTTTCTCGTTTTCAGTAAAACCAGTCCGTACAAGCGATTTCCTTTTCAAGATGGTCCGCGAGTGTCTTTACGATATTTTCTCTTTAAAAGTTTTTTGATGCTTATCTCATATAACTCGGTTCCTTTGCTGAATCGGACGACTGATCTTAAATCAGATTGGAGCCCGCTTTTACGTTCACCAGCGGTTAATATATTAGAAATGGCCAGTGAGATTTGTTCCTTTGATTTTCCGTTGAGTATTTCGTTGGTCAAAGGATATACCTATAAGTTAATTCACGCAACAATAACCCTCAACTTCGGAAAGTTATTTAGCCGATAATTTGATCAGAATAGTAATCAAGTACCCTTACTTAAATCGCGGTAATTATAATATGTTTGTGTCACTTTATATGAGTAATAGCTTCACTTCTATTCATATTGGAAATTGATAGGTGGTGAAATTTATAAAAAAAGATCAAATTGATTGACAATATAAGTCAAAAAGCGGCCAAGTGCGAGTCGGACTCGCCCATGAAGGGTTCCGTAGCAGCAAGTAACATTATAAAAGTTCTTGAAGTTCGTTGTAACTTTGATCGAGGTAAATTGCGGTTTACGATTTATGACGTATTAAAAAAAACTACTAACTAGATCTCGTTCAAACCAATTTTAAGTGGAAGTTTGCATGGTAATGTACATCATATATTTTTTTTAGTTTTATCATTCTCTTGTTTTAGAAGTTACAGGAGGGGGACACACATTTTACCACTTTGGAAGTGTCTCTCGCGCAAACTATTCAGTTTAGAAAAAAATGATATTAGAAACCTCAATATCATTTTTGAAGACCTATTCATAGATACCCCACACGTATGGGTTTGATGAAAAAAAAATTTTGAGTTTCTGTTCTAAGTATGGGAACCCCCAAAATTTATTATTTTTTTTCTATTTTTGTGTGAAAATCTTAATGCGGTTTACAGAATACATCTACTTACCAAGTTTCAACAGTATAGTTCCTATAGTTTCGGAGAAAAGTGGCTGTGACATACGGACGGACGGACAGACAGACAGACAGACAGACATGACGAATCTATAAGGGTTCCGTTTTTTGCCATTTGGCTACGAGACCCTAAAAATGGCAACAGAATATACCCCTAAGCACTAGAATTACTAACATTTCCAACATTAGGTGTGACGTATATGCGTATGACAATTAAGGCATAGGGTTTTTATATGCCTATTAGGCTGTTACTACCTGGATCTGAATATCAAACGCAAAATTCTTTTAATGCGTATCGATTGCTGGAAGTTGCTATTTCTATGTTTTCTGGCAAATAGCAACTTTCTACTATTTAGTAGAGAGGTATCACGTCTGGTTTTGCAAAGGTGCATTGATGGTACAAATAACAGTTTTTGTTTAATTTCGATTTCGTTATTTTTTTCAAAATTCAGTAGTTTTCTTTATACCTTCGTCTTTGGGTCACAAAAAAGTACATGAATACCAAATTTCAACTCATTTGATCCAGTAGTTTCAGGGTAAATTGGCTGTAAACGGCGGTCGCCCAGACGCACGAGTGATCCTATAAGGGTTCCGTTTTTCGTTTTTTCGTACGGAACCCTAAAAATAACATTAACAACCCAAAAACATAACCAAACTCAGAATATTTGAGGTAGGGTCATCAAGAGCATGAGAACTTAAACAACATTGCTATTAGTGAACAGTACACTACTACTTACGACTATGATAAATCTGCTAACATGCTTACGCAGCATACGCTGACAATGGCATATCAATAAGTCATTCCTTCATCTGGGATGAACACCGTAAGTGCTATCGGTACCCAAGACCCTCGAGTACAATGACCACTATTGTACCCGCCGAGGACGGATAAGCCCACTTTGAAACAAGATACCACACAAAGAGCCCCATCAACATTCGGCCCGACGCAGCCTCTATTTATCATTTTCCGCTAAATTTTCACTCAGACCCTGTTAGAGCGTGGCCATAAAATCTACGTACGCAGAAACGCAAAGATTTGTCATAGTTTAGTCAAAATTTGATATGCTTGTGTTCTAAAAACCTTTTGATCAATTTATAATCTATCTCAGGCTTGAACTATTTCAATGATCTGAAAATGAGAACCCTGGCATTCTTTGTCTATATTTTTACCCGGCTGATAAATATATGTATAATCTGAGTGTCGGAAACGGCTCCAACGATTTTCATGAAATTTAGTATGCAGGCGGTTTCGGGGGCGATAAATCGATCTAGCTAGGATAAATTTTTAGAAAATATCGTTTTATCCGTGTTTTTACGCAATGAAAAACTGCTACAATAGACTCTTCCTGACATCTATTGGCGAGTAGCAACACTAAAGCTACTTCAGTAGATGGCGTTGTTAAGCAACACTAAACCAAATAATTTCCAAAAAAACACGATTTACAAGTTATGAAGATTTTAATATAGGTTTTTCGAAGACAGTTTGTTAGAAGTTTCAAGTCAATTATCTTTTTGGGAAAATTTAGATTGTTTAAGCATGGTTACTTTCATCGTACATAGAATCTATACAATGAGCGGCTAGGGCGATATTCACGCTTGCCACCAAGCCATCGCTTCGCCGGATCCCGATCGTACTATATTGAATTACGAAACTTGAACGGCTCTCTCCTCTATGACCTAATTTGTAAAAGGATCAACACGTTTCCCGTAAAGAAGTAGTTCGGAGAGATCAAATAGTAATGCAACTAGGGAGACGATACTATTAGTAAGTTTAGTAACTGATTGATCTGTGTATACTAAAGATATATATAACTGATTGATCTGTATATACAAAAGATATATATTGGAGAAACATATTTTGAGAAAAAAGAGGGGTGTTATAAGTTTGACGTGTCTGTGTGTCTGTATGCTCCCAAATGGATGGACCGATTTTGATCTAGTTTTTTTGTCTGAAAGGTGACTTAATCAAGAGTTTTATTAGCTATGTTTACTGTAAATAAAACTGTCGGGGTTTTTTAAATTTTAATTTAAGATTATTTTACTCTGTTCATCGGTTCGTCTGCGTGTCAGTTTCGTAATAGATGCGGTTCACAAATATAAAGTAGTAATTTTATTTCAATCGGATTACAAAATTATGTCAATTGAAATCACCCAGCGAATAAGGAATACCTTTAGAGAAATAGATTACTAATAACCTAACATACTTAATCAATTAGTTTAATAAACCGATATCATATTGCAGCTATTCAATAATCCTTGCATTCTCCGGTACCGTGCAATCAGCGATGCTGCGGGCTTCAATCAGCTGCTTATATGCCATGATTAGGTAATTATCCAATAGAATTCAATATTACCTGTAATCATCGTCTTGTGCAGTGGTATTAACCCTGTAAGAGTTGGATGTATCGTACCGTAAGATGAATCTTACCCTTGAGAGCAAATATTTTTTTAACCGACTTCAAAAAAGGAGGAGGTATTCAATTCAACTGTTTTTTTTTATGTTTGTTATCTCAGAACTTTCGACTGGCTGAACCGATTTTGATGATTCTTTTTTAATCGAAAGCTGGTGTTTGTCATGTGCTGGGAGCACACTTAAATTTGAGCGAGATCTGGCGAGTAGTTTTTAAGTTATCCCTAATTTTGAAGTCGGTTATTTTTTGTCAAGAATTATTCTACAAAGGCTATAGTAAAATATTATCTACTAGTATACGTAAAACAGCCGACTAGCTGTTGTAGATATAGAAGAAGCTGTTGCCAGTATAAAACTTTTCATGCAAAAGCAGAATCGCAACTCGTTACTGTCATCAACATTGTGTCACCTTTCGTTCTGCTAATCACAGCTCACCTTTCACTAATCACCACTTAACTTACGGTTATCAACTTTAACCTTACAGTAATCACATTTTGTAATGACGCCTTTTACACGTATGTCTCAATCGCTTGTCCTACACATTTACACTAATCTATACTAATATTATAAAGAAGAAAGATTTGATTGTTTGCATTGAATAGGCTCCGAAACTACTGAACCGATTTCAAAAATTCTTTCAGTGTCGGGAAGCTACACTATCCCCGGGTGACAAAGGCTATATTATATTTTCAAACAAATTAGGGATCCTTAATAAAACTCCAATAATGTAACCCTAGGTGTAAAAAAATAAGAAAACCGAAGCAAAGCGAGGGCGGTTACTCGTACTATATATAACCCGCGGCTTTGCCTGCGTTTTCCGGGATAATAAGTAGATACCCTATGTATGGTATCTGTATGGTATATATCTTGTATGGTATATGATACCAGATCATGATCTACATGACATGTATACTAAATTTCATGAATCCATTCAAGTTTTGTGTGAATCAGTAACAAAATCAAATATCCATACATCCTCAAAAACTGTCACAATTTGCCAGATCCATCTTATAAAGTAATAAATAAATAAATAAACGCTAACACACTCACACCCCCGCAGTAGGTTATTACTTGTGTCGCGGTTGGCATGGACTACACATATAACACATCACAATCACAATCACCCGAGTACAAATATTTATCTGTAACATAAATATCTGCCCCGGGAATCAAACCCGGGACTTACAAACAACAAACTGACTGACAAACTTGGTGGCAACTCGCTTTGCAGGGTTGCTACCAACTAGCCTACAGGGTCGTCAATAAAATGTTAATTGCTTAATTGGATCAACCAGACTTGAAAATAAGTTTAAAATCAAATCCATTTCTTTGAACCACGCGAACATAATTCCCAGATCTAATATTCTGCTCTTATCTTCTACCTGACCTTAAATTGGTTAGTATTAATAAATGTTAAAGCATTATAAACTTTAATAATTAATAGTAGTAAAATGTTCGAGCACAATTCAACAAATAAACAATCATCACACAGCAGCAACTTGCATGCTTACACGAACTCAGTCAAAACAAAGTGCTATCAACAATTTTGAAGTAAATACAAACATTGTTTCGAATGTTTTGTAAATTGTGCTAAGTGATTTAAATAGATTACTATGGCTCATATACTGTATTTGTGTACAAAAAATGTTAAATAAATAATTAAATAGTTTTTAACTATTTTCCCAAACTTATTCTTGTGAGGTAAATCGCCTTCGTCTTAATTAGAGTTAATTATATCAGTACTTGCACTACCTAACCGGAGAAATGGGTACTGTTAAAATTATTATATTAATTTATTTCAAATTTTGTCTATATTGTAATAGAATTATGAGAAGCGATAATTTCAGTGGTTCTCATGAAATCCATTTAGTGGAAATAGGTTATGTTTTTTTATAAAATTCTGATTATTTTCTAATTTACATGATTTTATTAGCAATATCTAAGGCAATACCTGCTGCTTTTTATTTTCGAACGGACAGCTGTTGCTGTGGCAGTTGGCTCTAACGAAATTTACGCTTCATGCGGACAGAACTCTCTCTCTCTCTCATTCCTTATGTCTCGTACCTGCTCAGACACCGCTTTTCAACAGCTGAACAACGAAACATTTATAAGTGTCAGTGACCCAACAGTAGGTACTTCAGGAACAAAGTTTCTTGTCACAGCATCCAAGCAGAGTAAGTAGCACTAACTGTTTGTCTACCTAAATGCAGTATAATCAAAATTTTACTAACAAAAAATAACCGACTTCAAAGTCTCAAAAACTACATAGTTGTCAGATCTCGTTTAAACTTATGACAAGCCCCTGCTTTCGATTAAAAAAAGAATCATCGAAATCGGTTGGCGTGATATTGAGTTATTCGTCAATTTGTCGCGCACATCTTAACATAAATTTACGACTTATGTGGTTTTCTCATGGATGCCATTGTCAGATCTCAATAAAATTTATGTGGGACCACATGACAACCACCAGCTTTCGATTAAAAAAAGAATCATCAAAATCGGTTCACCCAGTCCAAAGTTCTGAGGTAACAAACATAACAAAAACAGTCTAATTGAGAACCTCCTCCTTTTTTGAAGTCGGTTAACAAACTACATTACGTTACTTTGGTCTTGGCAAAATCGTACATTATGTTACTTTGGTAGCATCATGCCAATCTGTACTATAATAAAACTCATAAATAATAAAAAGTCCCTTTCGCAACGCTGTCTATTCCGCATTCGGAAGACGAAATACGACTGTCTCTGTAGATAAATTCTGTAGCCTTCTAATTTAAATCTATAGGATGCTGGACGAAGGCCGAGTGTCTAGATAAACCGGGGAAGCGGCCCGGTCATTAGTCCTGGAACCCTTTTGGGATAGCTATTTCCCTTATTTCTATTTCGGTTTTTGTCCCAACAGTTTTTCATGGAGCCTGATTAATCTAAGGCTTTAGAAATCTCGACAGCTAAAAATCATTTGATACACTGAAAAATTCCACATTCTGTTTTAATTAGCGCAACTCTGACTGGCAAAACTTAACACGGAGGGAAGTACGAGTTAGTCTTAGGAACCCACTAATGATGTTCAAATACAGCGACTCTAGTTAGTTCCAGGAACTGCGAAACAAGACACGACACAACTATTTAAGTTACTTTATAATTATGAAGTAAGAAGCAAGAAAATAATTTGATTAAATAATCTAAATTATACTAACAAAAAATAACCGACTTCAAATTCTCAAAAACTACTTGTCAGATCTCGTTCAAATTTATGTGGGACTACATGACAAGCACCAGCTTTCTATTAAAAAAAGAATCATCAAAATCGGTTCGCCCAGTCCAAAGTTCTGAGGTAACAAACATAAAAAAAAAAGAATACAGTCGAATTGAGAACCTCCTTTTTTTGAAGTCTGTTAAAAAGTATCAATATTCATACATCCTCACAAGCAAATTATGGAAATAATCAACAAACTAACTGACGGTATCGTCAGCTGATGGTAAGTGCAGCTATCGTCACCAATGAACATCAGCGACACCAAAAGTATATTTATGTCAACTAATTTATTTTATTCAATTTCTGCTTAGATTAGAATTTCATGAATAAATTAATAAAGGATAAAAATTCACAAGATGTGATCCTACCCATGGCTGATCAGAGCAAGTTATAAGCAGAATAATAAAAGGCTAAGAATTCGTTATCCTTTTGTTTTCTTCTTCTGAATACATAATAGGACTTTTCAGCACGCAAAGGCTTAATCCAACGTTCAAAGGAAAGTTTCGGTTTATTTTCGAAGGGTACGATTCGAGTGAGTTTTGTGAGGATTTTAATAATTTTGTTGAATTTCAATGTCCTGCTGACAGTAACAGGCAAAAAATGTGTTTTAAAGTACTTTCTTTGTACTTATATTATGTGAGTAGGAGTCCGGATGAAAATATATTCGCAACCATTTATTGGAACGAAGTTCCTTATCGCGCGTTGCGAAAGGGGGCTAGGCGGAAAATTTGGTAACGAAAAGTACCACTTTTTGCCGTCGTAGTTTTTTTTACATAGAAAGCAAGCGAGAGTACTAGGATATCAAAAACATGCAAGCGAGTGTGCCAAAAGAAATCTAAGGTATTAAATTTCGTGAGAATTTTTTTTTGGCACACTTGCTGCATGTTTTTGCTATCCTAGTACTGACTGCAAGGAACTTCGTTCCATCCGGGTGTCCCTTGACACCTCTCAATTTTTTTTTATATCGAGAAAAGTTCCAGTTCGATTCGTGACTTTTGTAACCAAAGACTTTTAACCTAACTGATGTATAAGTTTGTAGACAACGTTTAAATATCCTTATTAATCTTGCCTCTGTTTTTATTTATTCGTATGTACCACTTTAAAGAGTAATTTTACAAATAACAATAGGTATAGGTATTAATTATTAATAGATACTAATAATTTCCAGACGTAAAATGAAATGAGAGCCAATTTAAAAAAAAGAATTGAGATCTAAATGGGTATATCTAAATGTAGAGCTTGAATTACATGATGTTGTGACTAAAACTTCAGATTTTCTACACAGAACTTGGCACCCATTTAGATCTCAATTCTTTTTTTTTTTTTTTGAACTTGGCTCTAATTTCACATTTATGTTTTTGATGAGATTATATTTTCGACAAAATATCGATGGACCGAGGCTTTGCCAGCAGTTATCTCTTCTACACAGGGATATTTCGTTCCGTTTATTAACATTTCCAGTACGAAGATTTTGTAGGCTTTGAAGTTACTTTATTAATACGAATTTATGATTTCACCAAAATTTTGTTCATTTAAGATCCTGCTTAACTGAAGATAATATTGTCGAAGTAACGACTTGATACGAATTTCATTAAATATTAGGATAGCTTTAATTAATTCACTGGCATATACACTTTGCTATTTATTTGCCGATATTGTTAACCCTGATTGCCAATAGCACCCTGGATTCGATTCCCAATCGAAGCATACATTTATGGGACTTGTCTAAGCACCTTTACAAAGTGCTAGATCAAAAATTAAAATGTGTGCAATTCACACGTGGTAGAAGTGAAACCTTCGGAATTTTTGTTTTCAAGAAAATGAGTTATGAGACGAATGTAAAATTTCGGAAAGATGATAAATGTAGGTTTCACTAATCTACTTCACTCCGCTCCGCTCCCCTACCCCTCACTCCCCTACCCTACCCCTGTACAATGCTTCCTATCTCACTTTAGAATTTATGTGTTTGTCTCTTTTTACTGGACAGTTTCGTTTCATAAAATTTCAAGTCACCCCCGTACTAAAGAAGTTTTCACAAGTGTATAAGTAACACCTATATCATACCTAACTATACGAAAAAATGATTTTGACTTTGACTTTGTTAATATTAGTTAGTATTATAGTAATACGTGAAACAAAAACTTTTGTACCCCCTTTTAACGACAACTACGTGGACGAAGGAGTATGAAATTTGGCATTGTTAAAGATTGCATGGAGAAGGAGTGCAAAAGAAAAACATAAAGTTAATTAAATGAATATTACACACACTATCAAGCATGTCCATGCACTTCACGATACAAGGTACAGGTTGCGAGATTCGCGAATGAGTGAGCGATTATTTACTTGTTGTCGCTTGCGGTTTTAGTCACGGAAGAGTGGTTTCGCAATCATAATAAACGTTCCAATCATCCCTGGGGAACATACAACCGAGTTAAATCAACCTCATTTTCCGTCGCTGGAAGTGGCCTAGCTGTATGTCAAACATTTTAATAATTACCGCTGGATGAAAAATTAAACATCCAAATATCTTCTAGGATATGTTCAAACATAGCATAATATCAGGCTTTTCACTTCCGCTGAAGTGTGTAGTTTATTTACTCAAATAAATCTGACTTCCAAATCCAAATCAATTCAGAACATTCCGTTCTAATTCATAAAAAGCTATGCTTAAAGACGTAAGCGACAAATTGCTTTAAAATTACAAAATGCATTAAGATATTTCTTGCAGAGGATATATCTAGACACATAATGCAATAACATAAACTTTTTGTTGTTTTCATGTGGCCAAATTGTCACTAACAAATGAGAATTTCTATTTTAGGAGTAAATATAATCATACTCCTATACGGTCTATCAACAACAAATTCCAACTTATTTTTAATTTCCATAGTTCTGTTTTTCATGTAATTCTTCATGACTGTTAAAAATAATTTGGCTTTGTAAAGTGACGCTGCTTTTTTCAAAAAAAGTATATTAGCTTTTGGCCTCGAATTAAAAATAATAAATAAATAAAATAAAATAAATAAAATAAATAAAATAAATAAAATAAATAAAATAAATAAAATAAATAAAATAAATAAAATAAATAAAATAAATAAAATAAATAAAATAAATAAAATAAATAAAATAAATAAAATAAATAAATAAAATAAATAAAATAAATAAAATAAATAAAATAAATAAAATAAATAAATAAAATAAAATAAAATAAAATAAATAAATAAAATAAATAAAATAAAATAACTTTATTTCAACCAACCAAGGATCATATTTTGTTAGTAAGTACATACCTTAAAATCTAATGTTAGTACACTAAAAACTAAAACTAACCTAACCTAACCCGGTGCCTCTCTGACAGGCTGGATTTGTCAGCACATGCACCATACGACAATGGTTCATGTACTGACAGTCCAGCCTATCAGATCAAAGATGTTTCCTTATCTTCATTAACCTGTTTGCTTGTGTACCGAATAACATAAAAGAATGGACCACCATAAACAACTTGTAATTTTTAACCGACTTCAAAAAAGGAGGAGGTTCTCAATTCGACTGTATTTTTTTTTTTATTTTTTTTTTATGTTTGTTACCTCAGAACTTTGGACTGGGCGAACCGATTTTGATGATTCTTTTTTTAATCGAAAGCTGGTGGCTGTCATGTGGTCCCACATAAATTTTATTGAGATCTGACAACGGCATCTATGAGAAAACTACATAAGTCGTAAATTTGTGTTAAGATGTGCGCGACAAATTGACGAATAACTCAATATCACGCCGACCGATTTCGATGATTCTTTTTTTAATCGAAAGCAGGCGCTTGTCATGTGGTCTCACATAAATTTGAACGAGATCTGACAACTATGTAGTTTTTGAGACTTTGAAGTCGGTTATTTTTTGTTAGTAAAATTTAGATTATTGACCGAATCAGATTAGGCTGTAGGTGTTCAGCGTCCTACACTTCTTACGAGTATATTGAAAATTCAACCACAACAAAGACGATATAAAGCGCATATTTCAATGCTCTCTTACAAGTGGAATCGGAGTGAAGTTGACTTCCGAGTTTGTTCGTGTAAGACCTTTAGAGAGTGTTAAGTTCATAGTTCACCACTCTGGCCAAGTGACTATTGGAATACCTTTGAGAACGTTGTGGAAAACTCACAGATATGTAGATAATATACCTAAGCTTTCTCACTGTGGCTTAGACAATATGCCAGTTCGGCTAAGTATGAGAACAACAGAATTCATAAGTTATCATGCAGTAGAGATGAACTGCTGTTCGTGCCGCCTTACCAGTGACGTGCGTCTCGCTTGACAGACAGTGTCACTGAGAAACGTCACTGTCATAACGTCACACTCACGATGCTTCACTTCACTGAAATAACTGATAAACTTATTCCAGATACGTTCATAAGTTTGAAAAGTTACAGATGGGTGCAGGATTCGAAGAGAGAATCAAAGAAGTTTAAAATACTACATAGGTATTCATTACAATATGAATAATGTATTGCTGAGTTAAAGTTTACTTTAAAAAAAATCCTACTACTAAAATTCTCGTTCATTAAAAAATATATACCTAAATACGAAAAAATAAACAGAGTGGATCAAAAGCTTTTAAATATCCATGTTTCCACACAAATATGCAGCCAATTATTAAGTTTGAATATTGCGAGCTCTCCTCAGTCAATTGAAAGTTTAAAGTGACTCGACGGCAAATTATTTAATTTAATAATTGCATGTTTTAGTTCGCGAGCTATTTCACAAGAGGTATAACAAAACTCAAAGAGTTTACAGCCATTAATCGTGAGAGAAAGTTTAACAAGCGCATGTTAAAACATGTCAGACATTGCGAACGGCAATAAGTGGTTTTAAAATCAATATTATATCCTTACAGGTAAAATCATACCTTAAATATAGCATATTATGTAGCAATTAACAATGACAAAAACAATAACAAAAAAATCTGTAATATTAATAATTACAGGTTTTAATATCATGCGCTGCATACCTAATTATTTTTCTGACTGTACTTGATAAGTCAACTAGAGTCCCATTGGTTATATTTAATGTATTATATATGTAGAAATCAACTTCCCTATGTTAGCCGCAAAACAAAAATTTTTTGAAGGATACATTTTTATACAAGCACTATTTCAATAGAAGAGTGTTATAAGTACTTTTTATTCCGAAGTGGACGTTACGAAATTAGTGTTTTATGTAGAGTATAAGTATATGGGTCTTTTATATAATCATAGGCTTTTTGGATGAAGTCGGACAGTAGGTCTGTGGTTCTAATCTTCGATTTAGCTGATAGTAAAGGGGTTTACAAATGAAACATCAGTATGTACAGTTACAAGTTAAATAAGTCTGAGTTTTAATAATTTCTCTTGGGTTTTTTCATTCAAGTCACAAAAAAAAGTCAATTTAATATTTTTTTGAGTGTGTACAATGAGAGAGGTTTCAAGCAAAGGGTTACTAGTATGTGACAAAATATACCTATATATTCGTATCAACAGCGTTCACAAAACTAACCCGGTTAACCCTCTCCCAACCGGCCATTACCTTTTAATTACGTCCCGCCTTAATTAATTAGGGTCGAAGGTGCATGGGTGCCGCCGATAATAATTTAAATGTTAATCGGATTAGTTTTACAATGATTTCATTTCGGCCTCATGCCCGTTTGGCGTAACTGCCGAGATTACTTAAATGTCACATCAAAAATGATAAGCGAAATTTTTTATGTTAAAATTAAATATAAATTTATTTATCAACTTGGGCAGATTTGTTTGGTATAACAAACTAACTTCATCTTTACGAATCCATAAATGTTACTGCGTTGGTATTTTATACGAAATGGTCAAAGTTAACTTAAATATAGGCTAACGTCCATGACTTTGTGTAACTAATTCCAGTAGAAATATGGTTTAATTTCAAGTTTATACGTTTGCTACCTCCATATAAATGTAAGAGTTAAAGTTACAGGCCAGTAACATTACTGCTTGATTTTCCCATCAAAATACTAACAGCTCAACTTACTCCTCCGATTGATTTCGATCGCTTACGCATCACCATTGGTTATATTATTATGAGCTTTGGTCATTCATTCAATGCAACGTGCATCTCAGCTCTCAGAGAAATGTTACTTTATCGCCTGTCGCTAACACCTCTCCAGTCAGACGTGTCGCTTAACCTGTTTCGACCTGAGGCAAAAGCAATTTTACAACCGATTGGCATAGTGGATTGGATTTGGCACTGACACTGCGATTACGGGAGGGGTCAAGGCTCCAATTTAGGGCGAATGTTTGGTCACAACAAATACCTATCCTGGTTCGAGGATACTTTTAAACATAAGTTTTTATACACACTATATCGTCTACTCAAAGTTTTTATTAGTAGGTATTATAGAATCAATGTAAAAAAGAATGTAGTATCAGTGCCGTGTATCCAATGCTCACGGCTAGTCGTCTATCCGATCAGGAGGGCTATTCTCTAAAATACAAACTCAAAATCGAAGCTCACTCAACTCTAAAATACAAACTCGAAATCAAAGCTCACTCAAGTGAGACTCGAAAGCGAAATTGCATCATCTTGATATGTCATTCTCTAATCATCTAGTACGCACTTGCGAAGTGAAGTGAGTTTCGAACTCGAACTTCAAACGACTAAAGATAGGAATTTTGACACTCATCGCGGATTCGAGATACAAAACAGAATAGCCTTGCTGATCATAATCTTTTTTATTTATATCAATCAAATAGGATTTTTTTTCTTTTGGACTGGCTTTAAGTAAGTTTTATTAGTGAAATGGAATGCCATATCTATTGTGATGAGGAAAGATTAACAAATTGATTATTATTTAACACGACGATCTTGAAATCTGTTAGATATTGCCCCAAAAAAGGTACCTTATTCTCAAGTGTGCAAGTTACCTCATTATTATGTTTTCTTTCATCGAACCAGGAAATAATTTCATTTCTAATATGCACATAATTTAGAATATGAAGGGTCAGGTTTGCGGCTCAGACCAATAAAATACTCATACTTTACTCACCACCTTCAATTTAGGTAAGTATTGCCGAATAATACCAAGCCGGCGTAGACCTCGTAGAATTCGTGTATTTACATGCAATTGCATAGACCGGCTTGGTATTTTTCGGTTACACTCATTTCAAGGCGGTGAGTATCTACCTTTTTTTATTGATCTGAGGTTTGCGGTCACGAACGCGATCAGATACTGCGGCAGCGGTAGCACTCGAATTCCTTTTGCACGCAATTAGATCGCGACCGCGAAGTGAACGCTTTTGTTTGTGCGAACCTTTAGTACAGTCGGCTGCAGAAGTAGCTTAACATTTTAGTACCTTGTCACATTACATTTCTTGAATTTGTCATAGATGTTGTTAGGAAACCGTCGAAACAGTTACTATTACAAAGTACTATAATGTTAAGCTACTTCTGCGGCCGAATGTACACATGCCAACAGAGTTAGGTATGCAGGGCATGATACAATATTACAGAATGTTTTTGTTATTATTAGTGTTACATATACGTTATGTATCATTTAACTTTGCTAATAAAGTTAACAATTTGTTATATTAAACATTACGGAAGTTTCTTGTATCATATCCGCATACCCTAACACTTTTGATTTGCGTACATGCATTCTGAATTTTCAATTCTCAAACTACTTCTAGTCAATCGTGCAGGAATCTGACGTTAAAACCACTTCTCAGCGCTGATAATATCAATAAAATCAGTGTACAAAGAGATCACAGGAAATATTTTCAGAGTAAATAGCTGTTAATAACGAGTAAAGTATACATCGTCTCATATAAATGTATTCAAAAATTCCCCGTTGCTAAAATAACGTTGGCTAATAATTACACGCGAGAAATCGTGTAAAAATAAGCCATGCGCTGGTATTTTAAATTTAATAATTCAACAACCTTTTGCCTGAAGAGGTTGTAGCGATACTGATATTAAATTTGCTAACGCAAAATGTCGAGAGCGAATGTGAAATATGTGAGAGTTTTTGAGGATTTTTGTCGTTGTTACATTTTGTCCGGGAGTCGGGACATCCCGGGGGATCGAGTTCCTACCATGATCTGGTTTCTAAGCCAACATTTGATATTTTTTAAATTCCTCAAAGCTCATGTCATAAAAAGCAAAAGAATGTGTACCTAAAGTTCTAGATTTCTTGAATTCGAGCTAGGCATTCTTTTTTTATGGAAATAGCCGGCAAACGAGTTGACGGTCCACCTGATGGTAAGTGGCTATCGTCGCCCATGGACATCAGCAACACCAAACTCATCACTGATGCGTAGCATTACTTTCCATGAATAACATAAGAGCGAGCGACACAACCAAAGCGAAGAAGTGTTTAGTTTAAAATGAATGAATTGTTGGTAAACTAGTAAATGCATTAAAAAATTGTGTAAATAATGCCGTGGTGAAGACGATGATGTTTTACATCATCAGAATAGGATGTACCAACATTATTATTATTATATATGTATTATATATTATATATATGGCTATGTTACTGATACTAACGCCATCTAGATTCTGTTACTAATTATAATCATAATGCATAACGTAACGTAAAAAGTTTGATTTTACTCCCCATAAAATCTCATATCGTGGGCTTAAACATGAAATCGATAGATAAAGAGTTAAAACTCCAAAACATTTTCAGGACAACACTGCTGGTTTTGTTATCCATATTGTAACATACGTATCGTTGGAAACACTTTTTATTGAGTTATTTTAAAAGCATTTTAAAACAGTCCGCGCTATATTCACTTCAATTATTTTACATAACACTGTGTGACATTTGTAACTGACCATCACAATCGCTTTCTAAAAACTTGCTATACAAAGAGTCATCAAAATGAGAAAAAGTAAAAGTTGTTGCGTCTTGTGTATCGTTATTGAATAGAAAGGAATGTAAATACGCAAATTTGTCCCTTATTGTGAACGCGTAACGAAGTCAAATTATGTACCGTGTTTGGGTCCAAATATTCGACAAGTTTCAATTTAGTGTTGCTTGTATAATATCAGAGTTTAAGTAGTACATTCCATGATACAACAAAATCTTTACAATTTCACGTATCAAAAACTGTTGTTACTTTGGTAATTTCTTTTGTAAATTTCGAAGCATATCTTGCATAGGCACTTAACAGTAGACAAGACTGGAAGTAAAACTTTAAGCCATTGTCGATAAAAATAACTATTGTGACAAAACCGCAATTCCGTAAGACGTCACCGCATACATAATTACTGTAATTACGCTACAATACACCATGTATTTGTTAAACTATTACAAATGGCCTTCTGAGAGGCCTTTGCGGGGGATTGAGTACCATTGAACATTCCTATTGGTGTACCCTAAGAACATGACTCAGTGAATAGATTCGGTATCATACGCGTTCATGGCGCTAACTTGTTTCTGAAGTATTGAACATACACATAACTGGTATAATAAGTCACAAAATTGGACACGATCGTGATTAAAAATGCATCACGAACCCTCATTAAAGAAAGAGTCACACCACAAAAGAGTAAATATCTCAACCGTAAGCTTTGTACAACCACAGGGTTCCTAATAACATCAACACATGAACAACCGTAAAAATGGCCAGACTCAAATAAAGGACAGTTTTCATGGCAAACAAAGTGGCCGTAAAAGTACTGGTTTTATGAAATAATTATATTATAATATCGAAATTATTATTAATGAATCTGGATTTATTTAAGATTTTTTACTTCCATAATATTCAAACGCTTAATAAATTACCGGTCCTTCTTTGTACATGAGGAGACCTGAGACTCTTGAGAGTACTTCAACAAAATACCAATGGGAAATAAATGTTTAATTAACTTAAGTTTCGAAATTCTTACTTAACTGTTAGGCACCGACAACTTTGATCAATTATAAAAAAAAAATGAAAAGTAATTGAACAACAGCAATTTTTATTTTACTGGATCACCTTTTTCTTGTTAATTTTTACTACTTAAAAATCTTATTTAGATGTAAAAAACACTCCAAAGAAAAATATTAAAACTTAAATCTGTCATATTCCAAAAAACTAAGAATTACGATGTTAATCGCGACGAATCCTCATTGAAAACCTACCCTACGTTATGAACCGTTAACGTTTACCTACCGTCAAACACGGCCAGACGTAGTTAAGTAGATTTAAAGTTGTTCCATTATATATTTCAACTCAACGGAAATTATTTGAAATGAGCACGAAATATTTGGTCCCTAAATTAGCATAATCCGTATAGGGGTAGAAAGGGCCGTTTATCCCGGTTTCAGCATAAACTTTCCTAGTAATGTGTTTAATTTAAACATTCCTCTTGATTTTTCGACTTCAAGCTCTTTGCATACTGCAGGAGAGTAACTGATTGTGAGTATATGAAATACCTTCCAATATTGAAGTGTATGGGAATAAATAAATGGTTTGTAGTATGTTTTATTTATAATATTAGAGAGTTAACAAAAATCAGAGTAGGTACCGCGCTCTTCTTGGCTGGCAACGTGCAAGTACTTAATAACATTTTATTACATATAGGTATTACAGTAAAAATACTAATATTTTTTTGCGTTATTTAAAAGTGTAAATAAAAAAATATTTTATTTTAGACTATGCCCGACTATGTGACTATATTAGGAAAGAAGGTATCCCAAGGAGGGATTGCATTCAAACATAAACTTATCAAATATAAAAAAAATTAAATGTGTGCAATTCACACGTGGTAGAAGTGAAACCTTCAAAATTTTTGTTTTCAAGATAATGAGACGAATGTAAAATTTCGGGAAGATGATAAATGTAGGTTTCACTGATCTACTTCACTCCACTCCGCTCCGCCCCGCTCCGCCCCGCTCCGCCCCGCTCCACTCCGCTCCCCTACCCCTCACTCCCCTACCCTACCCCTGAACAATGCTTCCTACCTCACTTTAGAATTTATGTGTTTGTCTCTTTTTACTGGACAGTTTCGTTTCATAAAATTTCAAGTCACCACCGTACTAAAGAAGTTTTCACTTCAAAAAGTCGCTATCGTGATCGCTCATCGCGCATGGTAAAACAAGTTGTGAGTGATATTTGAACTTCCATATTTGTTTCCACGGCAGGTAATTTCAAAACTCAATATAAAGTTATTTATGTTAGCATTTCGCAATCTTTCAGAAGCTATCATATTTAATATTTTTTACCTTACAGTTGACATTAACATTCATTTAAATTCAGGCGTATTCGAATTAACATAGCTAATAATTATTATTTAATGTTAATTTTGAAGAAATAATGAATGAATGAATGAATGAATGAATGAATTTATTTGCTTTACACCTTGGGTTACATTATTGGAGTTTTATTAAGGATCCCTAATTTTTTGAAAATATAATATAGCCTACGTTACCCGGAGATAGTGTGGCTCCCAACAGTGATAGAATTTCTCAAATCGGTTCAGTAGTTTCGGAGCTATATTCAAAGCAAACAATCAAATCTTTCCTCTTTATAATATTAGCATAGATTAAATTGGTTCTACAACTCGACAGGCTACATCGTGTAAACTGAATCTCACTCTAGTTGTTAACGACTTCTAAGAGAGGAGGATTCAATAGAGTCACTTTATACAGAGGGGCCGGATTTTTGGAGGGACTGTAGTACAAAAGCGACACTATCAGGTTAATCTTTATGAGCTATACATAAAACCTTCACATTACAATACTCCAGTTCAAACACCAATAAATTATTGTCCTGTTTCATATAAGTCGTGTTTAATTTATTAGTTTACCTTCTCCGGGAGCAAGGAACGTTGCGATGGGACAGTTCTGGTAAGTAATGTCGGATTCGCGGCCCATCCCATGTCAAACTGAGTAATTGATGTTGTGGGTAGTATGACAAAAGGAAAGACAATCTTGAAGAAATTTTACGTAGAATTGCATAGATCTTGGAATATTGTTGATATTATAATAGTTATTTTGAGTTTAGATTTTCAAATGCCCGAAAGATAGCAAGTGCCAATTTTAGCTTGTTAGTTTTCAGAGTTAAGGCAAATGAACACCAAATCAATTCTGGATATTGTCTGTATGAGGCACACTGAATATAGCCGTATGTATTTCGATGAACAACTTTTAATTACTGAAGAAAGAAAGAAAGAAAAACATTTATTTCCCTCACAGGGCACTGCAAAAAAAAATACAACAACAACATTAAGCTTAAACCTAAATATGTGCTATGATTAAAATTAAATGCAGTGCCATGTCGATGGCAGGGAAAAAGGTCACAATCAGCGAGGTCCGCTTGAAGAAAGATTGGATTCAACCCATTAATGGCCCACTACATACTGAACAAAGTCTCTTGTTGAGACGTGATTTGCCAGTGGAATTATTTAAGAAACATGTAAAATCTCAACTTTTAGGCAAAGGCTACTATACTGTAGATGAGTACATAAATGACAAAGACGCATGGAAATGACCAGATCTGCAACCAGTTCCGTACAGGCTAGTGATACTTCTTTGTAAGAAATATACCAATGTATTTTATTTTTAAAAGATGTGCTGAGGAGTTTCTTTCGGCTTTTCTTCTCCTCCATGACAAAGCACCTTTCCGAAAAGCTGGTAAATTAAAAAAATGACGTGCATAAGTGTATCAATGATACCTACATGAATAAATGATTTTGAATTTGAATTTGAATTTGAATTTGACCTACAGTATGGAGTACTTCACCACGCTGCTCCAGTGCGGATTGATACTGAATTTATGTATCTTCTCAGCCCAACCTATAAAGAACGTACTCAAATCAGGTCTTACGTAACAAGTTACTCTTCATTTTATAACCTTCATTTTGCCTCAATAACATCAGTAATATAATACAAATATTCAAAATCACTGAAAGTCAAGCAGTATGAAAATTTCCAACGCTCTCGGAAAACAAGAAATAAAATTGGAGTCGGGTAAGATAAATAACCATAAAGGGATCCACCGAAATGTTTCACATAGATACAGGAACGCAAAGCAGAGTAAGAGAATTGGTGTACATTAGATACACGTTCGACTCGTGGCGAGTAAAGATTAAGATATAGAGGAATCATCATCACAGCCCATAACTCTCCTTTTCCTCTCACAATGAGAACTAAGTAAAATAGTTGTTTTTTTATTACTTTAATTAGTTAACTTAATTTAAGTACTTATTTCACATGCAGACCTGATGCGCACTCTACAAAGCTTCTTGCTTCGCATTGGTTGGAATTTAAGTTAGTGGTTTGATTGGATTTGAAATAAAATAAAATATACTTAATCCATGAGATGTAAAACATAATTATGTAAATAATAAATTGTATGGTTATAATGTAACATAATCTTTTGTTGGCCTTTTATTATTATTACAAATTAAGTAAAAAAAATCTCAGTAAACGAAAAATATTTACGTCCTATACGTATTAAAAGATACCTTCACTGCTATTACACGCAGTTTTCTACCTAAATTACGGACCTAATTTAAGTTAGGTACAATTATAGCAGTCCTATCTCATTTTATTTTAAGTAGGTATTTTATTTTATTTCTTTTTTTTATTTATTTCCAAACAAGATCTTTTCTCGCGAGCACGCGTTCAGTGAGACTACCCAGTAAATATTGACGAATGACCCAACCAAGCCAGTCAGCTTGACTCAACCTTTTCTCTTATTTACTTTATACCCTCGACAAGAAGAGGGTGGATTTCAACATCGAACCTTATGTCAGCGTTAAGGATCCTCAACAAAGAATGCAAAAACGAAATTTCGATTCAGAAATATTGGGAACTAAACTACGAAAAAGTCATGTAATTATAACAAAATAAATCGATATTATTTTAGTTACAATGTACTTTTGATAAGAACAAATGCTTTTGGTGTTGCTGATGTCTATGTGCGACGATAGCCACTTACCATCAGTGATCGTCAGCTCGTTTGCCGGCTATTTCCATAAAAAAACATGGATGAAAAATTGTATAGCTACTATTAAATGAAGTTTTGAGTTCCATTTTAAAAGCTATCAGTTTTATAATTAAGTATTTTTTAAATACACGAGTAGGTGGTGACCTGTAGCTCGAGCACGAATATTTGCGAGAAAGTATTCGTATGGTTAACGTAAGCAATTTATCAAATTTGTATGGCATTTTAGTACCATTTACGCACGATAGGGGCGCTTTTGAAAAAATGCCATACAAATTGCTTACGTTAACCATACGAATACTTTCTCGCAAATATTCGTGCTCGAGCTACTGGTGACATATCGTGAATGATGTTATTATATGAACCAAATAGTATAAAAACTAGTTTTAGTAGTTTGTTTACTTGAATTGTTGCCGAGCGAAGTCTACTAAGTTATCATTGTGTAACATACTTATTTTTATGATATTCTTTAAATTATGTAAAGTTTGCAAATCCTTATTTGATAATTATGATAAATGATCAATGAATGCTGTAAGGTGATGAAAAGCACAACACTGAACAATGAAATCTATTACCTAACGGTACCAAATACGTAATTAAAAATAACATAAAAAATTGCTGAGTAATTTTCAAGCCATCGCTCAGTAAATTTTCCTCTTAATGAGATTGTAAGTAAATAATTAATTATCGAATATTAAATCGAAGCCGTGTTTGAGACGTCTCTTTTGCTCCTGTAAAATTGGGCTTCTCGTAATTTTGATCTAATTAATTCGTTTTAATTGGCATCTCTTCGGTTTTGCGAACTTTATTTATTAAAAATGTTTTATGTAATGACATGCTACATCCGTAGCGGTGGAGAACATAAGTAATCAAATTAAATTGGGTGGTACTAAGTTCATACCTTTATGCATCTGGAGAGGCTTGAAAGAGATTCCTGAAGACGGGTCACGTGATATTGGATGAATGAATGAATGGATCTGCGCTTTATCATTGGTCGAATTTACACACCCACCTTACCAGTGGCCACGAGTTTAAGGTCAACGTTAATCAGGCGTATAATTGGTTGAAATTTTTCATCCAATGACACGTGATTCGTCTTCAGGCACTCATACCCCTTCGAAGCTTGCCGTCCAGATGTATGTATGTATATGTAAAGTTTTTGGATGGTGCAAAACCCAGCTACGTCTGACCACAAAATACTCTTCACTATGACCAGAAAAATATGTACTCCAAGGTAAGGTAATTTGAATACTAGAAGTTTGCTTGCAATGTGACAGCGACATGAATCGTATGGAATTTAATCTTACCTTTTACCTTTAATCAAGATCAAACCAGGCATCAAAAACTTTCAATTAGCACGTGCAAATTTGAGTTTTAACCCTAAATTCAATCCCAACTCTCGTTCCAATTTTAAGAACAACTTGAAATCTAAATCCAATAAAAATTAAAATGTGTGCAATTCACACGTAGTAGAAGTGAAACCTTCAAAACTCACCTCTCAACTCACCTCTCAAC
Organism: Thymelicus sylvestris; assembly: GCA_911387775.1. NCBI lineage: Eukaryota > Metazoa > Arthropoda > Insecta > Lepidoptera > Hesperiidae > Thymelicus > Thymelicus sylvestris. The sequence continues at coordinate 13,614,259 of OU426905.1, read as the reverse complement.
TCACCTCTCAACTCACCTCTCAACTCACCTCTCAACTCACCTCTCAACTCACCTCTCAACTCACCTCTCAACTCACCTCTTAACTCACCTCTCAACTCCCCTCTCAACTCACCTCTCAACTCATCTCTCAAATCATCTCTCATTTTTCAAAAAAATTTCAAGTCATCTCTAGTCTCCACTGGACAGTTTCGTTTCATAAAATATCAAGTCACCCCTGTACTAAAGAAGTTTTCACTTCAAAAAATTTAAACCAATTTATCCAAATATCTGGTTCCGATCCCAATCTCAATTACAGTTGAATTATCATATCATAGTGGTTTGGATATTGATATTCCGCAAAAGAAACCCGGATACCTCTATTGTTTCAAGTTATGTGCGTTAATTATAAGTTCCTTCGGTGAACAAAACCTCATGAAGAAACTTTCATACTTGAAAGTTCTTAATAATGTTCCCAAGGGTGTGAGAAGTCTACGAATCCGCACTTAGTGGGTATATCCCGCATAATAGTGAGGCAGACTGCATTCCAGCAATGGGATATCTAATTATACAATGTCGGATATATTTTTTCTTTCTTCCAATTATAAAATTGAATCTAATTCATATCAGAACGATATTTCTAACGCCTGTTTATAGGAAATCAATCATAATGAACTCATTAACCCGTTTAATTGGTCCGTTGGCGTAACTAATAACTAAATTAATGCATCAATCAAGCTCTAATAACAGTCGGCGCTTTCAACTGTGAAATATGGAATTTCAGGCTGACATTATTCTTTAGGAACTTTTTGGGCCGTGATAATTGTACGGTAGACAGGTATCAATAATTGCCTTGAAGTATGAAAATTACTATCGTAGTGTTACGAGTCATAGGTAAAAATAAGTACCTAAATTATTTTAACTATAGATATGTTAAGACGTATTTTTACTTGATGGGCTAATGAAAAAGCAGATAACTAAAACTAAAAAAACAGATACGACATCGGTCTGTTTTTGACGTGTTTACACGTCACGTTTCCAATACCAGTTACATACATTCAATACACGAGAATTCGCTAATGCCTCACCCACCGAGAAAATATACGCCTTTTCGAAGAAACCCTTGTCACAACATTCCGGGAATGCCCCAAAAGGAAGCTTCAGAAAGAAGTAAATTTTCGTTGCCCTAATAATCTAAATTTTACTAACAAAAAATAACCGACTTCAAAGTCTCAAAAACTACATAGTTGTCAGATCTCGTTCAAATTTATGTGAGACCACATGACAAGCGCCTGCTTTCGATTAAAAAAAGAATCATCGAAATCGGTTGGCGTGATGTTGAGTTATTCGTCAATTTGTCGCGCACATCTTAACACAAATTTACGACTTATGTAGTTTTCTCATGGATGCCATTGTCAAATCTCAATAAAATTTATATGGGACCACATGACAGCTACCAGCTTTCGATTAAAAAAAGAATCATCAAAATCGGTTCGCCCAGTCCAAAGTTCTGAGGTAACAAACATAAAAAAAAAAAAAAAAAAATACAGTCGAATTGAGAACCTCCTCCTTTTTTGAAGTCGGTTAAAAACCACTCGTGTCTAGTACCTAGATTCTAGCTAGAAGGTAGTGATTTGTGAAGAAACAGAAAATGTTTCCAAACACTTTCAGTACTAAATATGTGTTGTAGTAACATTTGTTATTTTTGATCGTATTTCGTTTCGTAGATTGAACATTTTATATATTACACAATTACTATATTACTATAGATCCATTCGAAGAAGTGTATTGCCAAATTCATTTATATCATTACTAGCTGTTTCCCGCGGTTTCACCCGCGTTAATTTGTGGAAAAAACTATTTACTAAAATATAATAATATGATGTTTTATAGGGTAAAGCATTCCTTCATAAATATGCACTATCAAACACAAAAATAATTTTCCAAATCTAACCAGTGGTTCCTGAGATTAGCGCGTTCAAACAAACTCTTTAGCTTTATAATATTAGTATACATTCAGCTCTCTCCTAAGCTCTATTCCTGTAATGACGTGAAGGTACGTAAAGCTTCCCTTCCATTCGTCCCTTAAATCTGAAAGTAGTGAAAAAGTAACATCCAGACCATACATACATATATCTAAGAGTAACCATGTTGTTAACAGAGAGAAGCTAATAGGTTGAAATCAAATATAGTATCATGTCTTTAAGAAAAGAGTGAATAGGCTTTTATTAAGTTAATGCGCTCAACATCCTGGACCACATCTCCACTTACCATCAGGTGGGATTGTAGTCAAGCATTAACTTATTGTAAGTAAAAAAAAAGACTATTAAATATACCTAATATCCATAGATATTGGCGCTTTAATAACCCTACTGTGTACATAACCACTTGACTCCAATATCTATTATGGCCACAAGTTTGATTCTCTGCCGCGCAAGTTCGATAAACAAATATTTGTTCTGGTTCTAAATCTAGATAATCCGGCCAACAAAACGGACATGTCTAAATTTATGTCTGTATGCATATTCATAGCGTTAGGGTTTAAACATGGCATTCGTTCCAAAACGACTGTTACTTTAACGTAACCTAATTTAATTTACGGTTTGTGCCTTTCAAATGTAAACGGATTACGGAAGGTGTAAAAACTTTTATTGCACAAAATCCTGACCACTCTTTTGCTGTGAATCGTTCCGCATTGAAAAGTTTGATTGCTAGTGACGATACGTGTGGGGACTTCTATTTGAATGTTTTTTTGGTCATAGTGATTTTGATGATACCAGATTCGGTTATTCCCATGACAAATACCGGGTTCTATATTTACCCCGTAATACACCCTCTAAAAAGATGGAGAAATCCACAATATTTCGCTCGATATAGCTGCTCATCAGGTTAATCTCAGAAATGTTATATACGAATACATCATACATTTTGCTTCAAAATAGTTCGAAAATGAATACATTTTAATTAGGTAAATTAAAACATTTATTAGAGCAACCTGCTCAACAAGATTATTATGTAGGTACGTCGTATAATTTATTAAGATGACAATTATTATAACGAGAAAGCTGTTTAAATTTAAAATTTATAAAACCAAACCAACGGGATTTATTATATTTAATAGGACTTTTTAAGTTTGACAAATTGTTCGAGATTAGAAACAGGTTATCTCGCTATTAATTACAAACATATTAAGGTTGGTATGATACAGATCATTGCGTATGACTAAACATAACTAAACTAAGAGGCCTGATCGGGTGGACCGCATTAGAATTTGTCTCTTGACCAGCAAACAGTTTATTTTCACCACATGCAAAATATATAGAAGTTACTTTTAGCAAATGAAAGTTGAAATGTTTAAATTTAATAAATTAACCTTAAGCATCAGTTTTGTATACCCAATAATACCGATATAATAACACCAAATATAATCACAATCAATTATAATCTCATAAATAAAACAGTTAAAACAAAATAAAATAATTATATTTGGTTAAAATCATCTCAATTACAATCTCATAAATAAAACAGTTAAAATAAAATAAAATAATTATATTTGGTTAAAATCATCTCAATTATAATCTCATAAACATAACAGTTAAAACAATTATAAATGGACAACTGAACAGTGCGGAATGGTAGAGCTGTCAGAAGCCAAACCAAGTGCCGGAAGTTTACATATCGCCCGAAGGCCTGACATGGCTCACTACTGTTATCTTACGATAAGAACCGGCACTGACTTTACGTGCCCTCCAAAGCACGGAAACGCTCCAAAAAATTTTGACACCAGCGGTCCGCGCCGTAGCTTAAATTCGCCATTACTTCGGATCCACAGAAACCGCTCCGAGCCTTGCCGAGCTATGAATTGATTAATCAGGAGACACAATAGTGTCTAGTACAAGTACACTCACACATCACACTCAAAAAATGTCACTTGACGCTATAGTCTCTTTTCCCGAAACCTAGTGTGACGTCACGAAACAAGCCGTCACGAAATTTTTAACTGCATATTTTTAATTATTAGCGAAACTTCAACACTTTATAAATTAACATATCAAAATGATTATAATTTGTTTGCTTATAACACTAAAAATTATTTCGATCTTTCAATTATTTAATACTTTACAACAATAAAAAATTTGGCCCGGTCCCTTTTTGGAATCTGAACAGCCTAAATTACTAATTTCGGGTGAATTTTTCCTAGAAGGTTGGTATTGAAATTTCTTTTTTTTTTCTTCGTACATGGCATTGGCGTATTAAATATTTCGATATTAATGGCTGTGACCACAGACACATGCTTAGTAAGTAGATAGCGTATACAGACTATACATTGAGTGCTTGCTTCAAGGATATAATAGTCAAACTGGATCACAATCTTCGAAGGTACCTGAAGATGGATGACGACACAATTGACCATTTTTCTATTGAGTTTATGTTATCTATAGTCCCAGGATATATTATTCGATGGTTTTCAAATATTTTTATAATTGCAGTGCACTTAAAAAATAGATGTAGGTACCTTAATAAATACTATCGTTTCATTTTATTATTACCTTACACACAAATAATCATATTAATATAAAAACACCAGTTTTCATATTATAAAGATAATTTTGAAGAAATTATTAAAAATACTAGCTGACCGGGCAAACATTGAAATGCCTCATAAATTATATCTAGATATAGGGACACCCTAATCACAACCCTTGAGTTAATACATATTTTAACATCCCTTACTTTCACCCTTAATGGGATTATTGTCCAAATAAACTTGTCACAATACTTTTGTTTTTACAGGTCTGATAAATGATAAATTAAATCATCGACAGCCGAGTGTAGAAAATAATTAAAGTACTAATATCGCTATTAAAAAATAGGGGTTAGTGGTAGAAGGGTAAAATTAAGAATTGAATGTATTTTTAATGCCGAATTATAAGTAAATTGAAATAAAAAAGTTGTCCAGAAAACAAAAAAGAATTTGGTGTGGAGAAATTCACTGGTATGAAAGGTATGAGACATAGTTTATGTCCTACTAGCTTTTGCCCGCAGCTTCGCCCGCGGTAGAGATCGATTCTTTACAAATCCTACTTACTTTTACTTAGTTAGATTTTGTTGCATATGACTTAAGTAAACATGTATCATTTGATAGCGTGATTCAGAACTTGCAAATGAATTTTACTAACGCCATCTATTAACAACATCTGGAACTAAATATCTAGCAACTAACAAAATATCGATCTTCCTATGGGGATGTATTACCGCGGTAAAAAGTAGCCTACGTTACTCTCCACCCTCCTCACTATCTCCCCACACAAAAACCATGCCATATAACAGCGTCGTTGCGACGTGAAAGACGAACAAACAAACAAACACACTTTCACATTTATAATAATAAATAAGTATTTATATATGGATTTTCAGACCTACTGAATATACACAAAGTCAAACCGTTTCGGAGGATTTTTGTTACTACCACTGTGACATATTATACATATATATAATTAATTGCTGTTCGTTTGTCTCACTAAAACTCAAGAATAGCTGGACTGATTTGGCTAATTTTGATCTTGAAGTTGTGGAACTTCAGGGAACGTTTAAATTAAACGGTGAAAAACATAAATAATAAGTAACGGAAAATACTAAGAATCTGTATATGTAAAAACCAATTGCTGTTCGTTAGTCTCTCTAAAATTCAAGAATGGCTGGACCAATTTGGCTAATTTTGATCTTGAAATATTTGTGGAACTTCAGGGAAGGTTTAAACTACCTCTCATAATGAACAAAAATTGGGATCGTGGTCAAGGATTAACTTATTGTAAGAAAAAATTGATTTATATACCTATAGATTAGATGTTCATTGAATGAGGGTTTTCGATACTTTTTCTGCCACCAGGCGGCGCTACGTTGGCGGCAGGTCTAAACAACTGTCAGATAGCACAGAGTTGTAGGTACTAAACATAAATTAATGACATTCTGTTGTGTTTGGAAGTGTTATTGATTTTATTATGGATTACGGCCAGAAGAAGGTAGCTGAACTGAAGATTGAGCTCAAAAAAAAGGGGCGCAAAAGTCACTGGTCCTAAGGAAAAGCTCATTGAAAGGTAGGTATTAGATTTTGTTTACACAATTTGATTTCGTTCTATAACTACTAAATTGCAGTTATTTATTTATCCGACCACTGGAACACAGAAAAAGTAGCTTTCTTCCTTCCGCATACATTGTCTACTTAGTACCGAAAACCACCTATAGTGTGACGGCACACAATTTTAAATTAATAGATTTACATTTCGTAGTTTCCTATAGTTAACTATATATAGTAGTGTTATATATCAATAGATTAGGCTTGAAGTGCTGTCTTCAACTGTACAATTAGTTTTTGATTTGCCTTTAAATTTTTCAAAATTTTCTTTAAACTACTTTTTCCTCATATTAACACACGTTTTTGCAATAGTTTCTTTTCAAATTTCACGTCGACCGACCAATGCGTGGTATTGAAAGATTATAAATTCCTTGGTGTACCCATTTCTATTAGTTCCGTAAAAAATATTTCGTAAATTTCAAAAAAAATTGCCAAAAACTGTAAAAACCACTCTTTTCAAAATTACTTTCTCAAAACACTTTTTACATCAAATTTTATTTCAGTTCTGTGTAGTGCTCACTGAGCCCGATCTTTTGGTACCTCTCGCGTCCCGATCCGACCACTGGGACACAGGCTATTTTTCGTTGTAATTTATCTTTGAATGGCTACAAGCCACTGTTTCAATCGGGTTTTATCTCCAGTAGGGAACTTATGCCCTCCTGTTTTATTTGCACACATAGGCACTCCACAACACTGTGGCATTTTAGGAAACAATATTCTTAAAGTAATGATTTTAAGAATAAATAAACCAAAAAATACATACAAAATTGTAATTCGCGTATGTATTTTGACAGTTCATTAGACCTGACGCCAAAGTGCTGCCATCTGGCGTAGACCGTTTCAGAAAACCCTCATTGTGATGTGACATCACGTCTTCAGACCCTTCGAAGTTCGAAGTCAGTAATCCAGTTATACTATTATATCCATGTCGACGCCTCAGTAAATAATGTTGGTAGCATTGAAATAGGAGTTTAAAAATTTTGTTGTTTTGTTTGTTTTATTTGTGATTATAAATAACAGTGATTTAGAAAAATTAGAGAACAGAAAATAAAAATACAAATACAAACGCCAACAGTTAAAAACAAGCATCGCGGGCAGATCTACTAAATAGGTACAAAAATTTCAAAAATTACATTATATAATGATAATAGGGTCTTGCACTTTTTGTCGAAAGTGTTTAAGCGTGTTTATTAGATAATAAAATGTCTGTAAAATATGTTTTCCCATAGAAATTAATCGGTTTCTATGGAAATAAAAGCAAAAATATTTTACACTTTTGAATTTCGCACTAAAACGCTACTGTCCTATCATTGATGTGCATGACGTCACTTTCCACTGTCATACACACTGCTTGTAGCAGAACCTATTCAATGTAAATAAAAAAAGATCAAAAATGTGTGCAATTACTAATTGCATTGCCTAATTTCCAATTAGGTATTATCAATACTGTCCAGTGCCACTGTGTGAAAACAATACAAATAGGACACCTGAGAAATTAATTTTATTTGTGCCTCATGACATAAATATGCGAAAAAAGTGGATGCAACTTGCCAGGAGAGATTGGAAAGACCAATCAATAAAATCAAAGATTTACTTTTGCGAAGATCATTTTGATGTAAGTATGCATTACAGTATACAATAGGTACTCATTTATCTATAATCTACACTACATTACACGACATTGCTGTACGCTAACAAGAGTACCTACCTACTGTTTACTTTGATTAGATGTTATGTTTAGAATGTACATATTTATGTGCCTTGGATTATGGTAATAGGCTGATGAGATTTTTATTTTTATTTTCAGCTACCTATTGGTATGGAGAATTTCTTGCAATACAAAATACAGGGCTATATCAAGATTCGTATGAAGGATGAATATATGCCTATCAGCCTGATAGAAAGAGAACAGCGCTAAGTGCCAATCGTGATGTCGTGATAATAACTCAAAAGGCAAAGAAAGACATTAGTTGAAGAGGCTTTAAAGGATGCAGCAAATAAAGGAACATTTCAATGTACCGAAGTTAGTAATTCCTATTTTTGAAAGTGTTTATTTTTTTACAATAAGAAGGAATTAATCTTATTTAATGTATCTTATCTTCAAAAAATATGTTGTAGATCACTGAGCTTTTATATTCCATTTTCTACATATTTAATTCTGTTAAATTTATTATATTTGTTGTTCTTTGTTTTAGATTCAATACAAAGCAAAGAAGAACTTGAAAAAAACTTAGCAACTCCTGCAGGAAACCCCTCAACATCACAGAATAAGTCTGTTAAAGTACATAATATATATTATTATATATAATAAATATAGGAGTAAATGAATTCAATCTAACATTAAACACAGCGGTTTCACCTATAAAGACATGCACTAAAAATGAGTGTTATTTCTATTACTGCTAAAAGGTTTAAAAATACTGAGACCCCTTCTGTACCTCGTGGACAAAAATTAAAGAACAAGTTAGTGAAACAAAGCAGATTGCAAGCATTATTTCATGTCGAAAGAGTAATAAGAGTTTCAGAATTTGCAATGTTTGTTATATTTAGTATTAAATACAAACTTATTGTCTTTAATAGATGACATTCTGATAGTAGTATGTACACCTGTTTTACAAGATAGTCTCATACAGTATTTTTTTAATATTGTTAATATGGGGCTATGTGGTTATCAAATAAAACATTTTGGAAAGTAAACAAAAGTTCTTTTATTAATTTACATGTTAATTTCAAACAGGATCTTATGAGGAAATATAAAGCCCATACAAACATACTTTTCTGTTTCCTCTCTGGATATTAACATTACAGCAAATATGTTTTGGAAAACAATACATCACTGTCTGCCGTGTCAGTATGTTTTGTTTTTTTAAATAAATTAATTACTATAGAAGCTTCAAAAACGGTCTGATGATGAACAGGTATTTCTTTTTCAGATTTACTTGCTTATATTGAGAAAATTTTCACTATCATTCACAGACTACTTAATCACTACATTCACTATCAAATATATTTTTATATTTTATGGACAAAAAATGCAGACAGGTTTCTAATAGCATCCGTCTCATAATTCAGCTGTTACTTCAATAATCGACAATTTTTTGTGCCTCTTTTCTTTGCTTCTGCTAAAAATAATTTTAAAACTTCATTGTCACTTGTTTGGGTAGAGCCTACTGTAGATTTGTTTCCTGTCATCTCTCGTGCAGTGACAAATTTCATTGTCCGACCAACCTGAGCAAGTTTTGGTTTGTTCCAATAACATTGAACAGATGTACATGAATGTTCCTCGGATCTTCTATGTACCCACATTAAAAAGGCCACTGAGTGCTTGCTCCTCCTTCTGATGCAACACAGTCATGACAAGTCACAATAACTACTTGCGTGTTACAGACTGTAATGTTGTACTTCTTTTGTGGACTTTGTGTTCTGGACACATTTTGCATTTTACGATACACAAATCATTTTCTCGGCGCAGTTGCACGTAGCCTATAGCATCATCTCCATATTATTATGTCTCTCTAGAAGATCTAAAAGAAAAAACATAACGGGTAAAGCCTTTATAAAGTACAGATAACCTCGAAATAAATACACGAACTTCAGAAATTATTTCTTGTATTCCTATTTGAAATACTTATTGATTACTTTTATATTGGTATAATTAAACTTACGTGACAGCTAAAACATTTCTGAATTGAATTCATCAGCTCGAACGAATTGGTTCTCCATCGAAAATGTTCTAATAGCATTTGAGTAACTTCAATTCTCCCCAAAAAAAATATTAAAAACTCTAAATACACATAAAATTGCGAGATTTTGTAAGTTCCATCAAAGGTGACAATTGAATTTGTTTGATTGTCAGTTGACACTGACAGTTACTAATATCAAACCACAGAGTACTTAATCACTATGGATCAAACTAGGATGATCTATGTCGTTTCGTTTCTTCATGATTTTGGTTTACAATTAATGTTATTAATAGAAAATATGCTTTCAAATGAAATATAAATTACGGCTGTACAAATTTCTTCGGAATAAAGTACCACTTTTGAACATCTCCTTTTCCATAACTTTATCGCTGTAGCTCCATTAATTAATATTGCTTGTTTTCTCGCTTATATGCAATAATTACATTTTCTTATTATGATTGAGAAATAATCTGAATCAAAATAATGATTAATGTACACTAAACAAACAACCAAACAGCTATGCTATCTATAGCACGACAGCAGTCAGCACAGCAAGTAAACTACAGTCAGTGTTGCCAGATATTTTTTCTCGAATAGCCTTGCCGGAGTGCGCGTGTAGCCCCACCTAGGGTTCGAAGTATAGGGGCAAAAAAAAGTTTTTTTAGTCCGAGCGCTTTTATATTAAATATATTGTCAGCACTGGACACGGCCCATGGTACACTGAATATAGCCGATCGGCTACGTGTAGCCAACGGATAATATATGACAGCCGCTCGGTAACGAAAATAGCGCCCCATTGGCGCTTAATAGCCCCATCAGGCAACACTGACTACAGTATAAGTTTACTATGTTTAATATAAGTTATAACCATAGAGTAACTTTGCATAAGGCCAGCCACTCACTGGTGACTTTTGTCACCGTAACTTTTTGTCACTATCTCTTAGGCTAAGCGCAGATTGAGATTTTTGTCTCGGAGAGATTGAATAGTCACTGACAGTGTTGCCAAGTCAGTGAACCAAGAAATGGCTAAAAACTTTTAAAACGTGGCAAGAATGTCAAAACTTCGTACCCTTTAAAGTGGCAAAAAAAATTTTACCCTCTTTTTGGATCAGGAGTTAAAAAAACACCATCAAACAGTTATCTTTTAATAAAATAAAACTTTGGAACATAAATTATTTGTATACGATTGTATTACGATTAAATCAAAAATCATTAATTTGACGTAGATGGTTCTGGTTCTGGGACCAGGAAAGAATATTTTTCTTGTTTACCGATTTGGCTTAAAAGTCATAATACTTCCAGCGGTATTTGGTAGGTATCTTCATTAAATGCCATTCTATTCATTAATTGGACTTATTAATTCTGACAAATAAATCAATTCCGATTATAATATACTCCTTTTTGGATTTCAGTACAGGCAGTCCTCGTACTTACGGCATGTTAGGTTCTCGAAATACGCGACGTAAATCAAAACGATGTAAGTCGAGACATATTTTTTCATATTATGTTTACATGTAAAACTCAAGGGTTAGGATCCACACGGACTCGAAATTAAAAAAAACTGCATTTATAACAAAGGATATACATACTTTATTATCAAAAGTAAGTTCTTAAAATAATTATATATGCACATATGAAATTGCTAGTTATTTTTCCTATGCCGGAAATCGAAACAAATGACGTACCTATGTTTGAGGAATAGTGTCAAAACATTGTTGGACGTAACTTGAAACGACGTAAATCGAAACGACGTAAGCCGAGGACTGCCTGTATTCCAGATTGCAGATTAATCTGATCTATACACGGAGATTTTGTGGGCGTTCTGGAGCCGAAGATTTTGAATCATTTATCAATAACAGAAGCTATATATAACGTTAATTTAATAATATGTATATTTTTTTTTCATCAAAGTCGATATTCATATCGTTTACAGAGAAAAAGTGAGAACCAGTAGTAGCGCTATTCAATCACACGTAGATACATACTACAAATAGAAATACTACGCGTTTTACTATCAAGTCACATAAAATCGTATTCGCCAATAAAAACAAAGCTACTGAGTTGCGCCGGAGTCGTCCAACCAATGACGGCATTGCAATGAGTCGTATGCCCGTATACGAATGCGCGGGAATCGCCTGTAATCGTCAGGCGTCCTTGGACCTTGGCATTCAGTAGGTCAGTGACACCAACGGCACAGCTGTTGTTAGCGCGGAATGAATGATCAGTGCGTTACTACTTTCCAAGTCGATCGATTATAAATGAATATTAAAACTGAAACTTTTTTTTAGTCAACATTACAATTGATTTATCCGTTTTTATTGGTACTATAGATAATTCCAAATCAAAATGTTTCGGCTCCAGAACGCCCACAAAATCTCCGTGTATATAACTAGTCCAGCCATAAGTTCTGTTACAAATGAAAATGTTTTTTTTTAATGAAGTAATGTAATATTAATAAAATTTATACCTACATATTTATTAAAGTCTCAGCAAAAAATAAAAAAATATTCTATTCGAAATGGCCACCTTTGGCTTTTATACAGGCCTTTAATCTGTTTTGCCACGAATCTATGGATTTACGCACTGTTTCCAAGGGAAATTTCGCCACTGCTTGCTCCAAAGATTTTTTAAGAAAATCAATGTCGCCGTGTCGTTTAGAGCAGGCCATGTCCTCTAAAACTGACCATTATTTGTAGTCTAAATGGTTGAGGTCTGGGCTAGATGAGGGCCGGTCTTCAGCTCTTATAAAGTCCGGAAAATTGGTTTCAAGCCAGGCTTGGGTAGTTCGTGCCTTGTGACCAGATGCAGAGGCCTGTTGGAAAGTCCACGGTATATTTTTAAAAAGAGTATTGCTGAGAGGTTTCACAACATGATCCAAGACTGTATCTTGATACACTTTGGCTGAAGTTTTCACTCCTTTTTCACAAAAATGCAGTTTTGTGACTCCTTGATAAGACACGCCCCACCAAACCATCACTGACGCAGGATGATGACCACGTTGTACCTTCCCGACCACTTGAGCAGCTTCTTTAGAACTGTGAGCGTCCACTTTATCATTTTGCTTATTGTAGTGTTCTTCAATCGTGAAAATTTTTTCATCGGTAAAGAGGATATTTCTGTGCCTTTCACCTGCGTATCGCGACAGAAGGCGTTTTGATCGATCCACTCTCTTTAATTGTAAAGATTGATTTAGGGCATGTCCTGTTTAGCGACGATAAGCACCGAGCTTCAGGTCTTGTTTTATAATACGCGACAGAGTCCTAGCGGGAATCTTCATTTCTCGCGATAAGATTTTTTGCTTCCTAATGGGGTTTCGACGAATTCTGGCTTTAACAGCATTAACAGCCTTTGTAGTTCTAACAGCACGCGGCCGCCCCGATCTTTTCTGGTCTTCGACAGACGAAGTGTTGTTGTATCTGTTGATTGTACGATATACGAACATACGGCTGATACCAAGTTTTTGAAGTGTCTGGAATATGACCGACGGCTCCATACCCACTTTGTGCAAGGCGATCACTGCAATCCTATTTTCTTTAACACCCCATTCCATATTGTAATTTGATAATGAACACGAAAAAGTATGTGAAATGGCGCGATATCGAAAGAAGTTTTTAAAATAATATACGTGTTCCAAATTCAAAATAATTAAAAAGCTGAAAAAAAGAAAAGTTTTTATGATGTAACAGTATTTATGGCCAGACTAGGTATAAAATTGAAAAGAGATACACTGATTAAACAAAAAAAGCGGCCAAGTGCGAGTCGGACTCGCCCATGAAGGGTTCCGTAGCAGCAAGTAACATAATATAAAAGTTCTTGAAGTTCGTTGTAACATTGGTCGAGGTAAATTGCGGTTTACGATTTATGACGTATTAAAAAAAAACTACTTAATAGATCTCATTCAAACCAATTTTCGGTGGAAGATTGCATGGTGATGTACATCATATATTTTTTTTAGTTTAATAATTTTCTTATTTTAGAAGTTACAGGGGGGGGGGGGACACACATTTTACCACTTTGGAAGTGTCTCTCGCGCAAACTATTCAGTTTAGAAAAAAATGATATTAGAAACATCAATATCATTTTTGAAGACCTATTCCTAGATACCCCACACGTATGGGTTTGATGAAAAAAAATTTTGAGTTTCAGTTCTAAGTATGGGGAACCCCCAAAATTTATTGTTTTTTTTTCTATTTTTGTGTGAAAATCTTAATGCGGTTCACAGAATACATCTACTTACCAAGTTTCAACAGTATAGTTCTTATAGTTTCGGTAAAAAGTGGCTGTGACATACGGACGGACGGACGGACGGACTGACAGACAGACAGACAGACAGACATGACGAATCTATAAGGGTTCCGTTTTTTGCCATTTGGCTACGGAACCCTAAAAATCTCAGAAACTACCGAACCGATCATGATGTTTGGCAGGGAGATAGCTTAAGCTAAGGAGACGTCAGCTAAGAACGGATTTTTGGAAATTCATCCCCTAGGGGGTAAAAATACGCTATGGAGGTCATTTTTCATTTCATTTTTCATGGAGTCATTATTTTCTCTGAACAAACGTGGAAATACGTAAATCATGTTTTGAGACTTGCACTCACAACTTTTCGATTTTAGCAGGGAATTACGTATTAACGATGACGTGATGGTGTAGTTTTTGATGCAACTCGCACTAATCACCACATGAATACTTATTGGTAACTTCATACTATCGCCACGCGCGAGAACACTACTACATGCACAGCTATGTGTGCGTGACCTATCACCGACAAGACGGGGCAGCGTGCGCCGACCAATCAACTAACGCGCCGGCGGCGCCCGCTCGGGTACAGTAAGGTGACAAGTTCAGGTGTGCCAGCGGCGGTGACACGGGTGACGTTTTGTGATGACGCGACGTATTGTTTTTAAAGATGCCAAACTGTTGAACTGTTTGTTTAAATAGGTACCTAATGGGAAGAAAACCAAATAGATTTCTTTATTTGTATATCCAAAGGATTTTGACAAGTAATAATAGTACACATTTTTATGATTATTAAAGAAGACTAATAGTAGAAGAATTTAGTTAATAAGTAGGTACCTAATATCCAAAATAATTAAAGTGGCGATAAGGTTATTATTTATTATTCTTATCGTTTAAGTTCGGTTTACATGTATTAAGTAGTTAACTAAATTTTAAGCAAATTAATACGTGTAAACGGACAATTTAGTAGTTTAGTAATCAAGTAGACAAGTAATTGAGAAATTTTTCTATTTTCTGTTAATAAGGTGGGCGGGGCTTATTACTATATTAACCTATACATACCAATTACTCGATTTTGAAATGTGACGTCACGAAATTTAGGACCCCCTCCCACCCCTTATTCTGTTTAAATAAAACATTTTGTTTCGAAAGTGTTTTTTTCATTTCTAACAATAAAGTGTAAGTACCTACTTAATATTAAACGAACTGTTACATAGTCAACTATTTCATCTTTCAAAACTACACCGTTTTTAATATACCAAAATTTTAAAACGGAACACATAATAATAAAATAATGGCCACACAATTACTGTCCATCCGTCTGACCGTCTGTACTCATTGCTGACTCTCGCTCGATACGTAGGAACTTGCCCATTTTATTTTTATTTTCAGTAACCAAGTGACAACCCTATGAAAGTAGGTATGAATTTTTGTGTCTGTTAGGAAGTTAACATTCTGGTTGTTATTTATTCATGTGCTAATCACAGCAAGTGCCACTGTACCGTAATCTGTCCATGGAGGATAGAGTAGAAGGAGAGCCATCTCTGTTTATGAAAAGTGTCCATAAAGACGGGTCCAATTACGGATAGCGCTTTGTTCGAATATCTATTTTTCAGACACTAGCGCCATTCATCACGGGTGACGCTGCGGATGCACTAAACTCTATCCACAAAATCACAAATCATAAGAGACTAAAATGACAACCACTAATGTTAAAGTTCGAAATAATGATACCAACTAAATTTGTGCGATCTACTTCTCCGGGGTTTTGAATCGTAAACTCTGTCGTAAAAATAGTGACATATCAGAAGCGACACTCTTAACTAGGTAGATATGAGATATTTAGTATTTGGCTAAATAGTAAAATTAGCTGAATACCGAATGTAACTATAGCCAAATACTCATTCTTGTAAGCAAAATAACTTTTAAATTCAGTTAGTAAGGGTAAATATATTATGTAATAACTAATAACCAACCATGTAAACTTATTTTTATATTAGTTTTAGGGACTCTTCAATAATTATACAAATAGTCGACCCACCATGAAAGCTACGAATACTTCTCAGATGAAATAAAAGGCAGATGGAACATTCGCAAAGAAATGTAACGAATGACGTGAAGTCACTTTTTCGCTATGTGTGCGTGACAACCTTAATGTCAACTAGCAGTGGCACCGTATGGACACGTAATTCTTTGTGTGTGTGAGGATGCCAAGTGAAAAGTTACAATCTCCCGCAAGTTTGTAAATGTTGTTTGACATATTTCCAACTTAACACATTATGCACAATTAAATTGGCAAATTATTTATTACTAGTGAACGCCCTTGCTTCGCTTCGGTAAGCCCACAGTCGATAAATGTAGGGATGGTATTCTTTAAATTGTCGTGATTTTTTTATTTGTGAACCGATTCAAATAAACCAAACACTAAATGTTAACCCAAGCTCATTAGAATACGTCAGTGAAAACCGAATCTCTTATTAAGCCGTTCCTGAGATAAGGTGGAACAAATGCATAGAAAATCAGTCAAAAATTTAAGTTGTATTATATGCGATAATCATAATTGATTTTAATTTCATCACTAGTTATCAAAAAGTACACTTATCAAAATATATGTAAATGTTCTTTTATTATAAAATAATACTTCAATATATTTAATTGTTTTAATTAACCTATGGACTTTTTTTATGCAGAATAAGTTAGTGTTTGACCACAAAACCACCTGAGATGGTAAGCGGTAATGAAATCGTGGATGGTAAAGCGCACTAACTTAGTAGAAGCCTATTCACTCTTGACTTGAAGACACCCACATTATAATCTGACGGGAACACCCACGCGGACAATTAATTTCAGTCCTTTGTGGTACGCATAATAAAAGACGAAGCAAAGTGCATTTTTTTCTCTTGTAATAGCATCTGTCGGCAATCTGCAAAATTATAATTGAAATCATTTTAGTGAGTAGGCTAAACTAAAAACAGAAACTAAAATATAACATAATATTTTCTTTCAATCATGCATATTATCGTGGGATTCGTGGGCAAACGTGACATTTTCAACTAACCCGGTTTGCATAATAATATTATGTTTTAAAATGCTAATTTTGTCCCTCTATGCCTTTATACTATCTATCTTGTGTTTATAATATCCCAGCGTTAGGTGTTTATGCATTGGCTGTATTTCCTGATTTTTAGGTTTAAATAAATACAAATATTTACTTTTTTAATAATTTTTTTTCGATGTAAATTTATAAATCGACCTCTGTTCAAATAGCTCATGCATATTTTCCCAAATTTAGGGTAACCGATTTTCACATAAAGCTGGTATAGAAATGAATAATTGTCGAGGTTTTGTGTTCCGAGTAAACCGCAAAAATATTATTATAAATAAATAATAAAATAATGAACAGACACCTCTGAAAAGACATTCCATCTTCTTTTCTTTGATTTTGCGAACTACTTTTACATAGTTTAAAAATGCAAGACGGCATTATAACTGATAAAATTATTTAATAAATTTTGACAATTGCGACGTTCATGCAATTTGATGCTTTCTTTAGAGTGACACGAGATTGTATTAGTTTTTTATTTTGTATTATTCGTGGTAGGCTTACGTCATATTCGAACGACGTTATCTGCCTTTTATTCCATCTGAGGAATACTTTTCCGATTTACTTTCCGGTTTAAATTAAATATTAAAGGTAAACATTTTTGGCCTTGACGTATCGAGAGTAGGTAATTAAAGCACAACCTCAACCGCTTCGCGGTACAAGGCGTGCAATATTTGAAAAAAAAAGTACTTTACAAAAAGATATGAAATCCGAACAAAAACAGTTTCACTGTAAAAAAACCGTACAAGTACACTTCAAATTATAGTTCTATACAAAACTGATGATTAATTTTGTACAAAAAATTATGAAATCAAAAAACCCAAGTACATAACCGTTTTAGATTAGAAAAAAAAATTTGCTGGAAAAAGTAAAAAAAAATGGTGTACTTGGTGTGCATAATACTTTATAGTGCGCGCTTATTTCAAAATAATCTTCAGTTGAAATTTAAAAAATCCCCAACAGTTTTATTTACACTAAACATAGATAAGAACACTCGATTAAGTCACCTTTCAGCCAAAAAGACGAGATCAAAATCGGTTCATCCATTTGGGACATACAGATACACAGACACACAGATACACCGATACACAGACACGTCAAACTTATAAAATCCCTCTTTTTTTCATCGGGGGTTAAAAAGTTTTAAAAAATATTTTCCAAATTCAGTGGCGTATGGTACAGCCATACAAACCGAAAAGCCCAGCTTAATATCATTGCTTTACGATCATCGCTCTGCAGCTATTAAATATTAAACGTATGGAATGGAGTGTTCTGTGTTGTCGGGCCAAAGATCCCGAGATCCTGGTTTGTACGACACAGCTGGGCTTGCCTTGTTCTGACGGCCTAGGCTTCCAATGTCAAGTCAGATCGAAAATCATAATTATGCACACCAAGTACACCATTTTTTTTTACTTTTTCCAGCAAATTTTTTTTTCTAATCTAAAACGGTTATGTACTTGGGTTTTTTGATTTCATAATTTTTTGTACAAAATTAATCATCAGTTTTGTATAGAACTATAATTTGAAGTGTACTTGTACGGTTTTTTTACAGTGAAACTGTTTTTGTTCGGATTAACTATACCAATTAGTCTATAGGATAACTTAGACTATAGTATAACGTAGGAGAGATATGTGTAATACTCACGGGAACACGGATATCGAAACCATTTAATTACAAAGATTAAACACGGTACTCCGTTACAGGTAATAGCCTCCTGGAATGTTGCCATCCCTACAATAATACCGTATTGGATTGATGTCGGCTGAGTTGATGAAGTGGTGATAAGTTCGATTCTCGGCCTTCGGTGAGCAGATAATAATATAATTGAATATAATTGTGGACGCATTATGGCGTATCATATTAATTCGATATAACAAACAAATAATTAAGCTATTTAATGACCCCAAGAGGAGGTCTTTTTTACAAGTTAAATAAATGTAATCAAATGAAATAAATAAAATGAAAGTAATATTTAGAAAATCTCTCTCTTTTTTATCTTTCTAGGTTAATTATTTAGCCAGTTCATCTCGCAGTTTTCATGAACCTTCACAGCACATGTTTACCCATCCAAGGTACACACACAAAATACCTAAACTAGGGAACGTATTTACATTACGTAAGTTTAGGTTCGTTACGTCCAAAAGGCCCTTTCAACTTGTTATCGTAAAATCAAGATTGAAATGAACTCAACCTTCAATATGTGCCCAGATTTGTTACTGTGAATCTGTGAAGACTTTTAACTATGAACTTTTAAAAAATATTATAGATTTAAACGACTTTATCATTGTTTTAAAGGTCATCAGCGACACTTATGGACATTATAATAATTATACAATTCCGATGATGATATTATTCCAATTTTATAATGGCGTGTGTCTTAACAGTGAATTTTATATTGTTCAGACTACCAAAAATTTTGCAAATTTACTTAAAATAATAATATATTACCATAATAAAGTATTATCTATTTTGTGGCATTACACTAACTTATCTTATGTTAACTGACTAAACCTATATACATACATGTAATCATTAATTATATTTCGAAATTTATCTTCGCCAGGGACGCCATTCTAATGCAGCAAATCCGCTTCTAGGACTCCATTTTAAAATAAATAATCTAAATTTTACTAACAGAAAATAACCGACTTCAAAGTTATTCAAAAACTACTTGTCAAATCTCGTTCAAATTTTGTGTGGGACTACATGACAAACACCTGCGTTCGATTAAAAAAAGAATCATCGAAATCAGTTGGCGTGATATTGAGTTATTCGTCCATTTGTCGCGCACATTCTTAATACAAATTTAAGACTTATATTATGGTTTTCTCATGGATGCCATGTCAGATCTCAATAAAATTTATGTGGGACCACATGACAGGCACCAGCTTTCGATTTAAAAAAAACATCAAAATTGGTTCGCCCAGTCGAAAGTTCTGAGGTAACAAACATAAAAAAATACAGTCGAATTGAGAACCTCCTCCTTTTTTTGAAGTCGGTTAACAAATACAAAGAATAAATATCGCATATCAAAAACTGTTCAAGCTATCTTGTTCGACTATTCGTAAGGTAATACGAGTATGTACCTACATAATTAAGTTAATCCGATGTTATATCACTAATAATTTTAATTAATACAAAAATAACCACGGTATTACTCGTATTGGCCTACAGAATTCTTGATCAAATTTAAAATTCAAATCTGGTAAAATCCGATCGAATACACCAAAAACAACATTGCAAATCACGCATGTAACAGCGTATCTGATTAATAATTTATTTAATTCTACACAAATTCCCGACGTGTATAAAAAGTTTGAAAACAAGGAATATTTTAATCAAATAAATAACAATAATCCTGTGTCCTGGAACTCGTGGGTGGCATGGACGAGATCTAAACAGAAGAATACATACACCAAGCCCAATAATTGACCATTGTTTGCCTTGGTGGGAATTGAACCCAGGACTTTTAATTTGAACAACGATGGCATGGTAAATGAAAATCACATCTAAAATTGGTGGATGGATGGTTTAATGGATGGTTGGATGGATGGATGGATGGATGGAAATAAACACCTTTTGTTGGATAACAATGTCATACAC
This sequence comes from Thymelicus sylvestris, assembly GCA_911387775.1. Taxonomy (NCBI): domain Eukaryota; kingdom Metazoa; phylum Arthropoda; class Insecta; order Lepidoptera; family Hesperiidae; genus Thymelicus; species Thymelicus sylvestris. Next base: position 13,593,518 of record OU426905.1, on the reverse strand, counting down.
ACATACCTACATACCAATCAACCACCTTTATAAGAACCCCCCGAAATTATAATATGTGTATGATATGAAGTTGCACTACGCTTATATCTACTAGTCAGCTAACAAGACCATCGAAATGGATATTTTTCCCTATTTATAGGTAGAAATTAGAATTAACTATTGTTTAATGAACTGTTAATTAATTGAATGCAAGGGATTTAAAAAGTGTCTAAGGTGTAATATGAAGTGTATTTTGTATCGCAGTGTTAGCCGGGGTACTAGGATACCAGCCGCTGCGAACCAATCATGTGTATGGACCGGCCACTGCTAACGAATACACGTTGCGTTTGTTGTTCCAATGTTTCCAATCAGAAAATTTTTATTCAAAGAACGAGCCGCAGTTTCCGAAAACACAAGTCAATTTTTTTTAAAGCATAATGGCACCTTCAGTTGTTTATTCGATTCAGTAGAAATATGAGCCCATATTTACGATTATATTTTATTTATTTTCCTGTAGCGTTTGAGTCTTTACTCACAACAAAACAGTTATAATCTAAATTTCACTAACAAAAAATAACTGACTTCAAAGTTACTCAAAAACTACTTGTCAGATCTCGTTCTTTATGTGGGGCCACATGACAAGCATCTGCTTTCGATTAATAAAAAAAGAATCATCAAAATCGGTTCGCCCAGTCCAAAGTTCTGAGGTAACAAACATTAAAAAAAAACAGTCGAATTGAGAACCTCCTTTTTTGAAGTCGGTTAAAAAGTATAATCTGTCTATCGCGGTGATAGATTTCTGAAAATATTGTGAAATGCTTTAAGCAGAAAATCACATGCACAAAATACAAGTACACTCGAGCAACGCACACAAAGACATCGTTCACGGGCACAATAATTTATATTTTATCAAAATAACTGACTTCAAAGAACTAGCTTTCGAAAAACATATATCTAAATCGCTATATGTTGGTATATCTATAATATTTGCGGAGTTTCCTCAATTGCTCACGGATCCCATCATCAGAAAAATATGAAAATAATATGGGACCAATCTGAACAAATATCCTTTTGAATGAATGAAGAATCTTCCAAATCGGTAATCCAATATTTCCACTTGCAGATTGTATCAAAATAATATTGTGTGGGAGCATTAATTTGTTAAATACTAAGACGATCTAATACAAAAATTATACTATCAATAGAATCATCGAAAAGTTTTTCTTCACTTGATTGCTACCTGATTATATTATACCAAACTCAAAACAAAGAGTGTACTTAATGCTGTGATTAATTAATAAAAATACCTAACTGAGAAAAATTAAATTAATTGGCGTAAAAACCATTCAAATCTTATAAAATTGCTGTGGTAAATCAAGTCTATAATTAAAAATTAGATATAGCAGTGATATCGTTAAAAACAAGTTTTCTAGTAGTCTGTTATGAAGAATTACGAAGAACCGCCATTATAATAGTTCTAGTGTCTATAAATAATAGAAAACACGAACTGCACTTAGATAAGTAAGCAAAGTTGAAAACAAGTTCATGTTTGAAATAAGAATGTTAAAATGAAATAGATAATGTATTGGCGACGCAGTCAGGAACCCATTTTAAAAATTAGTTTCATGTTATTCTTAATATTACTTTAATAGATTCCTGCGTGCATTATAATCTAGGATATTACGGTTTTTATTAACAAGGTACCTTAAATTTTATCTAAATAAGTCTGAAAACAGTTTTTCTTGCTTTTAATAAAATATAACTGAAAATTAGCAATACGGCTAAGATTAAAATTACGAGTTCTTGTGATTTTTATCATTACTAACATTAGACAAGTTATGAGGGAGTTGTTAGCGTGTGAGATAGATAGTACTTTCATTCAATTACAGTAGTTTGGAGTGCGCTTAATATTATTTTATTTTCAAGCCTCAAAACTTGGCCTCGCTATGTGGAAGATGAATAGTTTAGTTATATAAATAATTACTCGTACATTATTATTTACATCGATACTTGAATCATCATCATTTTAACCACTAATATCATTCTGCTTTTCATTTAGAAATTAAAATAAGTCACTCCATAGATACAAAATCGGAAAAATATAGTTAAAAAAATATGAAAACACTTTATTTCCTATTTAAAATCAATCAAAATTATTTCCCTGTTTATACGGAAAATTCCGATCATCTCAACGAAGAGGTCAAAATGAAGGTAACATAAGTAAGACACTAACAACATTATCAATCAAACGTCAACGTAATAATAAAGTAATCTACAGACACAATTATTTAACAGTGATATTTTATTCGCAATTATTTACAGTGAGGACCGTGGGAACTTAATTAAGATTAAGGATATAATTTTGTAGCCATAGTTTTAAACAGAACATTCCTTACTTTAATGCTATTATTAGAGACATCATTTATCATAGAGTATTTATTATAACGAAGATTGAATGACACGTTCATAGAGATTTCAATTCGACATTAATATAGGTAGTATTTTTGTTAGCAGTGCTGGGAACCAAGTTTCATATTAATACGTACCAAGTTAACGCGTGATGCAACTCCAACAACGGCTACAATAGATCTATGGGATGGGATTGGAAGAGCTGTCCCGAAATCACAAAACTCAAACATGGAAATATCTTCACTAACTTTCGCATTTATCGCATTTTCCATTCTTCGTTACGGAAAAAAATATATTTTCGAATCTACTAAGATCCTAAACATTATTTTCTAAAGATACCTTGAGCATCTATAAACGTTCCAAGGTTCTTAGACAGGCACTTAGTAGGAGTTTTCTCAAAAGCTTTTCAAAACAACGGAAACATGAAAATTACCAGACAACAGAATCTGGGTTAGATATCGGTCCTAATATAAGCGGTGAACGACAGGCTGTGTAGATCGTAGTACTTCGGCGAAACATTAACCTAGGTACCTCAATAAAATAACCCACAACTCAAGGTATACTGCTGTACTCGGGTCTATTTTAACAATGAGAAGTAAGAAGGACATAAATCTAGTCTTCAAAATGTGAATTCTGCGAATTGGCAGACAATACGAGTACAATGTTTTAAGAACATTCTAGGTAAACTCATATCCTACGTTTTCCAGATTTTAAAGGGTCGCGGTTGAAGGCACGCTCAGTAAACGACGCCAATTCTGTTTGGTTATATTTCAATCTTTGTCTGTCTGTCAATCAATCAATGTCTGTCTGGCTATATTTCAATCTTTAACACAAAAAGTGAGGGGAGGGAGAGAGAGGGAATTTAATGGTCTCTGATTTGTTAAACCTACCAAAACTATAAAAGTTAAAAGTAACAACAAAGTACATTCACTGATTGTTAGGCGATACAAAGTTCGCCAAAACAGCTAATGTAAAATATTTATTTAATGATGCCAAAGAAGTATAACTTCTCACGCGCGTACATAGTACACGTTTATGTTTTTTTTTTCAATAAGTTCACTAACAAAAACAACATATTATCAATTTAAATAAGTCATCTCTCCAGACATTTTTCATGTACCCAACATAGCATAGGTTTTGAAAGCAAGGTGTGGGCACTTACTAGTTTTTCAATAAAAATATTTTCTTAATTTATCTCTCTACTCGTTTATCTTAGTAGATAAAACAAGTAGTTTTTTCGAGTTTCAGTAGTTAATATCCTAAACCTTCTTTTGGGTGCTAATAACTCATTTCTTACCTGAAAATGGAAGTTACGAAAATATGAATTCGCAAACTTTGAGCAGAAATTATTTTTCACTCTTCAGCACTGAATTTCGTTTGATTTCAGTACTCGTTAACATCGACATTTAGCTCGTATTGAATCTATATGGAAATTAAATGTTCAGTCAAAGATTCATTCTGTTTATTATCCAACATTTCTTTGTTACTGTCAAATTGTTTTTACTCTATTAGCTGACCCGGTAAATTTCATACCGCTTAACAACTCCCTCCTCTCCCTCTGCCTGTGTTATAAATACACAATTATAAACCTTCCTTGTGAATCATTTTGTCTATAGAAGAAAACCGCATTTAAATCCGTTGGTTAGTTCGAAAGATGCGTACAGACTCGGGAATTAACTTCATTTTATGCTATGTAAAGATTCGACAAGTCGTGATATAAATTATCTCTTTTGCTCATTTGCCGACTCCAAACATAAAAGTTTATACAATATCTCGTATCTTGTCCCCTCGTCTTTGATTTCAATGATTTACTTCATCTAAGACCCGTTTAGTACCCCCGGTCTATTTACACCAAGTAATAAGTCAAACACCATGAAATGCCTATAAACGATTTTAGGACCGCCAGTATAGACGTTTCATGGGTCGCTTCAGCCATCCTAAAATTTAGTGCTCTCGGAAATGGATCGTTCAATATATTACTGACTTTGTAAAGTGCGTCACATAGTTATCTGTTTTCGTAAGTACCTATGATTTATGAGACATTTTGATATGATTTGAATTTTCTTAGTGATTGAACCGCAAGTGTAAAGTTATTTTAGCTCATGTTTCCTACGATAGAAAACTTGGAATTCATTTATGAATTTATAAAGCAAAATTGCAACCTTAAAATTTAACCATTTTTAACACTTCACGTGATTCTGTTAGGTATGTACCAAAAGTTTTCTCGATTCTCACCCGAAATTAATCAGATATTAAAATTATATTACCTAATTTATAAAGCTTTTCCTTACCACTTTATTTGTTGACCAAAATAGGTATTTACTTATCTGGTACATTCACAGTGAATTTAACGTATTTTAGTTTTATAACTGCAGTGAAGTTCTTATTTCATTTTATGAATTATTTTTATTAAAAGATTCATTGCACTACGCTTTGCTGCAAACCCGAGCTAAGTGTCATTATTTCTTTGGTGGTATTTCGAAAAATATCTCGCCAGTTGAGGTTTAATTACGGCGGCGGCAGTCGTCACTGAGTTACTTGAGAACCGCTGACCGTAATATTATTAGGCTGCTTTCATATATATTTTAAAAAGATTTGTTGATTTAATTTTTTATTATTATTTGGATCTACTATTGAAATATTGGATTTCATCAATCCCTAAATATCCCAGATAATTTTAAGGTTTGCATCTCCAAGCTTGATCCAAGATTGATATTTATAGTTGGAAGGTCGAGGAGGGTCATTGGTTTTACAGTTGGTTCCTCTTAGTATCATTATAATTTTGATCTGTTACTTATTTATGAATTATTATTATTATGTTGTTATATCTAGGAATGAGTTATGCATGTTAAACAACTCATTGTTACTTCCCTTTGAACACGCGGGCGAAGCCGCGGGTAATAGCTAGTACTAAAATAAGCTTCTCAAGTATTTATAGCTTAGAGGCTTTTGTAAATAATTGGCCAGTTTAAGCTGTGTGTAACATTGGATAGGTGAAAATTGGAAAAAATTCAGTAGCTCTTCTGTGCTTCGGGCAGTTGAGATTCCGGCCTCAGTTCTAATGATAAGATAACATTTATCAATATAGGGAAAGACCCGTCATCCTTCTTGGCCGCTAATGTAAAGGGTTAACTCCACTTTCAAACGCATCTATTCTATGCCAATTTTATTATGTATTCTGTGCGACACCTTCTTTTACATACAGGTGCACGAAGACAGTTTCTCGAATTATCTGTGTTGCAATCTAGAACGGAGACCGCTTGCCTGCGGAATTAGTCATTTGAATTGGCCTTATCTCGTGTCTATGTAAGTAGGTTACCTGGATAGCTCAAACGTTAGTCTGTTTTAAACGGATCAGTAGGCTTTATAGGATGCAAGATAGTCTTTTGTGCATCAATGCAATTCTCGAGATTAGCAGAAACAAAATGATGCTACATAGTGATAAGGTTGCCTATTCTTTTGTACTTCTTATTTATCTGTTCTCCTTGTACGATTGTATAAGCTGTGGTGTGCAATCAATAAAGAGTTATATATCTATCTTCTATCTTACTATAGACTTCTTCAATTGATTTTTATTACATTTAAGTTTGCGATAACCTCATTAGATATTATGCGGCATTGTGGTTATATTCACCATTATTCACGCTACTCGTAGAAGAATAAAGCTCAATTCACAATCCGATCTACGATCTCATTTTCACAATCATGTTTGCATATCCTTTATTCTTAGGTAATACCGAAGAGCTGTGACATAGGATTCCCCAACAAAATTATAAAAATGTCCCTCTTCAGAGTTTGCTTTACGTCGAGGTCAAGATTTTATGATGAACGTTGCAATTTCTCGTCAACCCTTAAGTTTTCGAAGGTAAGATCATGTTGAGCATTGATAAAATTTAAAATAAATTATAATACTATTTCGTGACATAAATGTAGATTTTTTTTCTTTTCTGTAAAAATTGCAGGATTGAGATTTAGGTATCATGTGGATTTATTAGTCAACCATGAATTAGGATTGGTGTTTTAATGAATGTGTTTAGCGCAATAATTTTAACAATAGAACCGTAGGAATTACACCAAAGAAAAAAAGAAACCATTATAGTAATGATGATGTAAGTTTTGAAACTAAACAGAAGTTTAGTAATAGGTCAGCTGCAACCAACACTTCCGAGATCAACTCTGACGTAATTCAAATTTGCTCTGTTCCGGTTCATTAAAATAATACCACAGACTGAACCGATTCTATAAAGTGAAGGAGCTACAGTCTAAGAGGTTTAATATCAAACTACACTGAATGGAAACTGATCCTATATAATTGCAACATTCGATAGTGTCGCTAACGAGGATCGAATTCTGGGAAGTAATGATTCTGCAAACTATTCCATATCTTATAGTTTAGAATTGGCGCATCCACGCTTGAAAAATCACCCTGTATAATTGCCATACTCTTACATTTGGCATCACAACCTTTTAATATGGCATTGTTTTGCTCAGATCTCTTCTGTCCGTCTAAGTATCACAGTACTTAGCCCTAATATACGGTTACATTGTAAACCCAAATTCTAACATGAATTCTAACTCAATGCAGTAGGATTCAGTGTTCGCAAAGTCAGAAGCTGAGTTGTAATAATGAGGTTAACTCTGCTAGTGAAGCAGCAAGTTGCAGATTCCTTAAAACGATTACCACTGTTCTTCGAATAGACGCTTCCTAGATTGTATCGTTAAGTACATATATTTCGTGGAAATTGTTATTTATAGACCAGGCAATAGACCTCATAAGATTGTATCAAAGGTAATTTTGTGAAAATTTATATCCTTCAACTTTTTCAAATCCACTTTCCGATTTATCAATATTATAAGTATCCTTCCGATCTTTACTATTTTCAGTAGGGGTGTATCGTGACACTTTACTTCTCTTTCCAAGCTTATCTTCGAACGATGTGGCTATATGTGTTTAAACTCGTTTATTTTCTTATCTATTGTAAAACAAGTTCGTATAGAAGTATATTTCATCATTTCTTCTGTATCGTGAAACATCTTTCCAAAAAAAAATGGTTGTCTGTAAACAACGGACGGTAGTTTAACGTGACAACGTCATGACAAAACATTGATGAAATCTTGCATACTTTTATAGATAAAATTGAGCGCTTTGGCCGATCGTAGCCGATCGTGCCTTTCTATCGCTTGTTCCACGCTCTCGCTCGCGCGGAACGGGACAATGAGTCATGCTTTTTCGTGCGTGCACCCGGCGTTCATTGTTTTAATAGACGTTATCACGTCAAAAATCCTACAACTAGTATAAATTTTAAAGTGGATGTTTGTTGCTGATAGGCGCAAACACTACTGAACGGATTTTCATGAAATTTTGAAAGCATTTATTTATTTATTTTCATTTACGGACATACTCTCTCCATAATTAAGAAATTGGCTACCCTACCAATATTGTAAATGTGAAAGTTCTTGAAGATTATTTAATATTTTAATGTTTTTTAATAACGCAATACAACGTCCGACGTTCCGTACAACGGTGTACAGAATAATATCAAAGCTGGCACACAAACGGACCACGTTCAGGATCTAGGTAAATCTATCCTAGATTTTATCCCCATTGCATAATATGTTTTTCTGGGATGACTTGGACGTTTGTATGTAAGTGACTTTGCTTTCTAAAACCACTCTTCTGCAGGTGAAATCAAGGATATATACTAGTACTTTTATTTAAACGTTAGCGCATTCATTTATTGCTCTGAGGTATCGTTGATAATTCTAAAGTGCTCGTATCTGGTAGACATCTATTGAACAAACTCACAATGCTGGAAATAGGTCGTTCATTTATCAGGCTACCTCGGGTATTTAGTCTGCTTATTCTTAGTGCCTAATGGGTTGGGTGCTTAGCGTTAGAAAACACGAGATTTATGTAACATTAGAAGCGGGTAAGAGCTGGTTTGCGGCTAATTGTACGGATTATTGGCTTCGAGTCGACATTTAGTTCCGTTGGCACTTAATATTGCAACGTTCTCTGTTCAGCAATTCTGTTTAATGTTGAAGATGGTTTCAACTTACTCGTTGTCGATAGACAACGAGTAAGTTGAAACCATGATAAGGTCTATTGTTGTGATTTTCTAGGGTTTTTTCTTAGAGCTATTTTGACGCAGGACCCTGAGCGAGTGAGCGAGCCATGTTTAAGAGTATTCTTGTTCTCCATTGGTGATTCATGACACCATGAAGCCATAATATGAAGTTACAATAAGGCGGGGAAAAATGCATTTGCAGTAAATAAATAAATAACGCTACATACTCGTAGTATTTTTATCAGGGGCGTAGCTACCACCGTATCAGCCGTATCAATTATACGGGGCCCCCACTAAAACTCCCAAAAAAAGCTTGCCAGCGGCCTACGACCGCTACAGTTGGCACTCCTTTTATATTTGACAGCTTGAGGGGGCCCCACAACAAATATTGATATGGGGCCTCCTTAGGGCTAGCTACGCCATTGATTTTTATACTTGTTATCTGTCATATTTTGCCCCCGCAGGCCCTATTACAGAAAAAAATTGGGCTGCCCTATCAAATTGTATAATTTATGTATTGTTAAATGTAATGTATTTTAAAGTGTATAATTTGAGACATTAAAAATTCCATTTTGTCCTACTCACCTATGAACCTGTGAACATAATGACCTACTCACATTTATACGACGAACTATAATAGCTTTAATAGTTAACATACTTCCCCAAACTACGCGTGGCCTATTTTAACATTTCTGTCACTTACGAAACAAAAACATAAAAACAAAAGTTACTTACTTTGCCCGTACAAAGTTATTTGATTCGAATATGGAAAAACTTTTGGTAGTTTTTTCGCTCAACAAAGCAAAGCTTCAAAACTTTGTACGTTATAATCTTTACCAGGAATATGCGTAATACTAGTTTAATCGGTCTGCCTTTTCGTCGCGGTAGGTCTTTTGTGAAAAAAGATACGTCCTACATTTTTTTGTAGAAGTAAATTAACCTTATAAATACGGTTTGCCACTCGTACCTGCTGAGACTAAGATAAAGCTTCATTTTGTAATTTATTTCATTTCGACTATATTTTGTGCATTCTTTATTTATTTATTATATTAATAATAATAAACGCTTACACACTCATACCCCCGCAGTAGGTTTTCACCTGTGTCGCGGGTGGCATGGACGACACATATAAAACATCAGAATAACACCCATGACCCGAGTACAAATATTTATCTGTCACATAAATATTATCTGCTCCGGCCGGGAATCGAACCCGGGACCCGTCGCTTCACAGGCAGGGTCGCTACCAACTAGGCTACAGGGTCGTCAGGTCGTATTGCACCTCAAGCATAATGGTGGCCACTCACGGTCAGTCCATCGCGTCAAATGGCGTGATATACAGCCAAAATTTGATCGTGAATGTGAAAAACTGATGGTGTGATATAAAAAATTTGTATGTCCAATCGCGCCATTTTGACATATGTCATTTGGCGTGGCTCCAAAAATGACGCGATGGAATGACCGTGAGTGACCACCATAAGATACATAAGGCGGACTTAATGCTACAAGCATTTTCTCCCAGTCCACCAGACAAGGTAGTGGGATAAAGAAGCATTAAAATTTTGAAATCTTAACATTTAGTGGAGAAGCATTACCTAACAGAATTAATTTTAAAAATTCATCTGCAAAGGAGGTAATTTTTTAAAATAATATTTCCGCGGAACCGATTTCCAGCTAGTATCCTACAAGAAAATACGATTCTGATAACAAAATATAACTTCAGCCCTATAGTACAATCGCAATCCGAGAAGCATATTAAACCGGTGTTTGTAAAATTGATGTAGGTTAACCTATAGTATAGTTAACCTATAATTTTTTTGTTTAAGATGTCGTTTTATGATATCCTTGGCAATTTCTTTAAATTATTGTCCTTTATTCACTGAACCAGTTACAATATAGTCTAGCAGATACCCATGACTTCTAAGCCCACGACATGATCTGCTGAAATACTCCTTGTAGCCCAATTGAAGTGAGTGAATTTATTTACACTCATAAAATCTTTTACCTTTTCAGCACTCTCTTATAGTATAAATTTTCTAAAAAATCTTTCTTAAAGCTGGCAAGCAACCTACAAAGTTACAAAAAGTTTTTTCTAGTTTCACCTATTCAAGCTATACGATGACCGTCATCCATCTTTAGCGAAAATAATCAAAATTTAACGAAAATATAAGTGACTTCAAATAAATAGTCATCAAGAAAGAATGATAGAAAATTCAAGAGAGGGCAGTATAACGAAAACATAATTTCCGTTATGTAACTTTAGTCCATAACTTCATAATATTACAATGTGAGGTGTAGCTAATGTAGCTATAACAAGAGTTTGTTTTACAATGGTTTGTGTTTTTTAAATTGGTTTGGAACCAATAAGTTTCTGAGAACAGAAAGTCACGATAGTAATTTTCTGCATTCTATGTTAATTTGTCAGTTTTTATTTTATTTTAATAGATACGCTGATCAAACAAAAAATAGGTAGGTACGCATTTTGCTTCCGTAAAGAAAACATAGTGCGCCACAACTCAATGAAAGAATAAAATCTGTGTTGAGTGATGTGCTCAGGGCAGCATTGGGAAATTTAGTTAGTTTTTTTTTTGAGGATTTTAAAATTTTTTACATTTTTCAAATTTTTTAATTACCAACAATACACGTATACAACTTCGAGTTTTTTTTTCACATCGCAATTATTTAATGTTGACATTTGATAAGAACTATAAGATAACATTTATGTTATATTATAATTTTGAACATATTATTTTCTACACAAATAATTGATATTATGATGAAAATCCTTCAGGATTTTCAGGAATCACACATTTTATTTCTGGATGCGATGGATTTAGCTATAATATTATATTAAAAATATATTGCACTTAATTTATCGTAAGTATTGTAGATACTTACGATTTTATTATTACATAGGTATTAATTTTATTTACCTTCATAAAACGCCAGAAAATCCACAAAAACACAATAGATATTTTAGTTTTTCACTGTTCACTAATATATTATTTTCAAACACATTTATTCTATAACAATCACTCACTTCAAATTCCAAGTTTGTTGGGTTTTAAATAAAATTTATGAGTTATTCACAATTTTTTTGTCTTTTATTTATTTAATTTAACACGTAACCGCAAGTCAAATTGCATAAAACTGAGTAAAATTAAGCAACTTCACTTAAATAACTTTTCATTCAATCATCATCACTCAACTAAAATTCAGTCAGAAGCATTTTAATTTTAAATTATTTACACGAACCCGCGATTTTTCCCGATCGTTCCGTAACGCGTGTACGAGCGACGTAAAACCACACCCCAATAGCACATACTTCGAGCTCCGCAGCTCAAAGGCAACTGAGAAGCAGAACCATAGACTACCTGCAAAGGCACTCACACAGCTTCACATCACGCCCACACGTACAATACAACTTAGCGATTTAAAGCACCGTATCCACGAGTGGCTGTTTGTTCCATTCCTTTGCCTTTTTGTTTTTCTTTTTTTTTTGATTACCTGTGAATCATGTTTCCGGCCTATTCTATTTGATCAGTCAGAAAATTGACAGAAAAAGGAGGCTGCTTTGGGTAAATCTAATTTATAGACGCCCGAACGCCCGCGTAATGGTGACCGTTATGCAATGATGTTGTATGTATAGGGAGGTAGATATGCTGAGAGGGCGTTGAAATTAAGTCAGTCGAATCTAGTCAAGTGTAGCGATTTCATTGCAGACAGTTGATAGATGCTTCCGAGTGAGGCTGTCTGTAGTTGTCACAAAAATGCCGAGTTGTGTTTTGAGATTTTGCAAAAATCATTTCTCCAAATTTAATAAGAATGATGGAGTTACATACCATAGGTAAGTAAATAAAACGTTATGTTTAATTTTGTTACTAATATATAATATTTCTTTTAAAATTGATTAAAATATTAAATGTATTAAGGCACATGCCATTCGTCATAGACTAATAAGGCAGAAGTGAAATCTAGGCATAAAAGCCAATTTAAGACATTTCGCAAATTGAACCAAATGAAATCTTTTTATAATGAATATGTATATCCCCAATTTTTTAAACTCTAAGCTAATTTTATTATGATATCAAGTTTTAGATTGTTCGTAAAATAAAATGGTTAAATATCCTTTTATCTTTCATTATTTTTAATTTTCCTAGATTTCCAAGTGATGAGCTTATGTGTAGTCGTTGGGTAAGCATTGTTCAAAAAGAACGCAGTGAAGCCAACTGGATGCCTACAAAAAATAGTATGATATGTTCTGTACATTTTAAAGAAGAACATAAGTATATTACTACGAAAGGATACTCGCGTCTGAAAAAAAATGCAGTGCCTGTGGTAGCATCGGTAAATGAAAGCCCATTTCTTCAGTTTTAGTATCAGTGTGTTTGTGAGTAAATAACAAGTGTACGTTGTTCCTTTACTAATATTATCAATGTTGTTTTATATATCTTAATATATATAAATTACGTGTCACGTTGTTTGTCCGCGATGGACTCCTAAACTACTTAACCGATTTTAATCAAATTTGCACACCGTGTGCAGTTTGATCCAACTTGAAAGATAGGATAGCTTACATCTCAAAATAAAAAAAAACTTGACAGAACGAAGTCTGTCCGGGCAGCTAGTATAGTATATTGCCCATGGACATTAACGACACTAATGAATAACGAATGCAATGACGCGCTGTCCTACGTGTAATATAATTTCAAATAATTTCAAAAATTTCAAATCAATATAATTTCAAAATGTTAAATGACAATAATAATATTATGCCTAATAGGTACTAACTATTCGTTTCATTCAGTGTCCCTTCTGCCTGACTACTCTATGTTATGCTTTGACAATTATGACATGTCATCGCGGATCGAAAACTGAACCTCGTAATGTATGGACATAACACATCTATGGTAAAAATCTTTGCCGTTATGTTATTTGAAGTAAAATGTTTATTTTTTACTGCTAAAAAAATTATTGGAGTTTCTTTTTATAGAGCTGAGTAATGCCTTCATAATAATGTTAGAGCAGAATTTTTTTCTGGGAATTCTTGGTGACATAACTTAAAAACTGTAGAGAACCAAGTATTCATTTACATATATCCTGAAAATCGCTTTCTAAGGATTTCATCATTCAGAGGTGTATTAAAACTGCATTGGACCGAAGATATAAGTAATACCAAAGACTTCGCTGAAACCGATGCTTTGTGAAATAGAACAGAAGTGAGAGGATCCACATTATTATAACTGGCTCTCATAAAATTTCATATATGAAAATCGATTCTCAAGGAGTTAAAATCCAACAATTCACGGTCAATATTGGAAAGGAGGATGGCAATTCTTTAGAAACACGTCCATAGCAAGATTACATAGATTTATCCAAAGAGAAGTCACAACCATTATTATTTCTAGTAGTTTTTAGTATATTTTAGTTCAATGTAAGTACCTACTTGAGAAATTTAAGCTAAGAATGCCATTAATGCCAAGAAAGAAGAAAGATTAAAGACTGGCTCTCGAGCTTCCAGTCAGAACACGACGAGTCTTTTCGCGGCTGATCTAGCAAGATGATGGTGGTATGGTATCTACCAATGCAGACTCCATAAAATTTTTTTTTTTTAAGATTTTGCTCATATGGAAAATATCGATAACTTCGCAATAATACAAAACCCAACTAAAGGAGTATTTGGGCTAAAAAGGTAATCAGGCCAAAGAACCTATACAATTTTCTTCCTGGCTAATCCCCGGTAATAGGAAAGGTTATCCGAATGAAACTTGATTGCGCCTCTAAAAATGTCTCAAAGAAGGTAAAGTAAGGACACTTTTGGAGCTCGCGAGAAGAGTTCATGTCATTGTGGATCTAGCTCAAGAAATGTTATATAATATTTATATTTTCTGGAAGTTATAAAATTTAAAATAATTAATCACCATTTAATACTTTTTTTTATCAATTGACGTAAATGAGATTCTCTCGGAACTAAATCAAGAAATTCAAAGAGTATGCTACAACATTAGCTCTATGGGGATATAAAATATCACGCGGAGCACTGGCAAACTGTGGAGTTCTTCCGAAAAATTCAGCATATCACCCGAAATTTCAAGACTCACTCCTGGACCATCATGGACAAAGAAGGCAAGCCGATTTTCGATATTACTGAGGTCATTTTTCAACATGAGCCAGACATCCTCTGATCAGAAATTCCCCATACCATCAAAAAAAAAGCAAAAAGTTCCCAGGTTTCGAATGCAATCCGAAGTATGCTTCCCTAATACCTTAATAATATAGGACTATTTACTTTTGCTTTGAAGATGCTCAGTTCGTATCCAGACGAGATAACCAACGGGAGGCAATTGCTTCTTTCACGAACAATAAATGACGAAAACAACCGTCCGTCCATACAAGTGACATTTAAAAAAGAAAAGCAAAAAAGCATAGGCCTTAGCGTCCGGTAGTTACAAGAAAATAAATTCTTGCGAATTCCCTGACAAGATCTAGTAACACAACAAAAATATTGGAAATAAGGGCTACTAAAACGTAATGATATATCTGTATTTAAGTAGAAAAAGAATTCGGGGATAAGACGGGGCCTACACAATCTTCTATCCGGCTACAAACATCTGCAATGGGAAAGTTTCTGTGCCATATTTACTTTCGTTGTACCTAAATGAAAGCCGATTTTCGTGCGGTCCCAGTTATAAGCGGTTTGATGATTAAATATAATAAAATATTTTATATGTGAAAATAATTTGCTCAAGTAAAAGTGAACTCTCAAGGGGGTAAGAAGTAATCATATTAAACTTGATAACAGTTATAAAAATTGCATTGGTGAATAATTTTTGATCATAATTTTAAGGTTTGTATTTCCAATATTTTCGGCTCAATATTTACGGGGATACAAAATCGGCTGAATACCTTTGAAACACTAAAATTTTAAAGAAATATGACATAACTTTATTAATTATATAATACCATATGACATTAATATTTTAACTGCTCTATTACAAGATATTTAATCATCATCATGCTGCCCATTTCCCAATTTTATTTGGGGTCAGCGTTAGTAAGAATGAATAAATAAATAAATAAATAAATAAATAAATAAAAATAAAATAAATATGTTTTCCTTTTCCACACTTCCCTATCAGCCGTCATCTTTACACTAACTCTCTTAATTATCATCTGTAACACAATCCATCCATCTTTTCTTTGGTCGTCCTCGTCCCTTCGCCTATCCATCACATTTATATCCATCACTCTTCTCGTCACGTGCATTTCCTCTCGCTTCATCACGTGTCCATACCACGACATTCGGTTCTCTTTTAACTTTTCTGTCATTTTTGCAACTTTCAAACTTCCTGTAATATACTTATTCCTTACTATATCCATGCTCACACCACTCCACAAATCCACCTCAACATTCAACACGACATTACAAGATATTTCATTAACAAGGTATTTTTACTCGGTTCTACATCCACAAAATATAAAGTAATAACTTAGTAGCTTCACTTGAGCCACTCTCCAATATCACCGGTAGAAGCAAAATTCCGAGCCGTGGCGATCTATCAATGTCGGTGAAAATTCCT
Organism: Thymelicus sylvestris; assembly: GCA_911387775.1. Lineage (NCBI taxonomy): Eukaryota > Metazoa > Arthropoda > Insecta > Lepidoptera > Hesperiidae > Thymelicus > Thymelicus sylvestris. The sequence goes on along the minus strand of OU426905.1, from coordinate 13,577,482 downwards.
AAATTCCTGGCAATCGATAACGACGGCGACAGAAATTTAACGATTAGTAAATTACAATTCGTGTTAATAGGTTCAAAATTATTTCTTGTTCTGAGGCTACTAGTCTTGTTGTTAGGCTAGTCAAATTATTTTGATGATGTATTTAATAAAATCAGCATGTTATGTGTTGTTATGTAAAGAATGTGAGATTTGGCATAGTTTATAATTTTTTTTATTCAAGATGACCAGCAAGTACAACATCTTTATATACGTACAGGATGAATTTTTCAAATGGGCGTAGATGGCCAAATCCGAAACTATGAGGAATAGCGAAAAATGCTCAAAGGAGGCTCGGATCTGATTTTGATGAACACTATAACTGCATCATTATATTTTTGAAAAATTAATGTTCCTGTCCAGTATTGCTTTAGTTCTGATTCTACTGTAATTTTATAGAATGGGATATTTTTGAAATCTGATTAAAAGGTGGAAGATAATAATATTTGTTTAAAATTTTGAAATATTAAATGTTCCATCTTTTTGACCCACTTTTTACACTACATAGGCTATAAATATACTGACAACACAAACTAAGCAATACGTTTTAGGTAACTTTTAACAGCTAACGTAATGAATACTCGCTGCCAATTAGAACCCTTCGCCAGCTACGCAAAAAATAAACTTTTGACGATAATTTCAATTACCAGAGCTATCCGTAAATCCATTCGGCCAATTTTACGCAAAGCCAAATTTGTTTTTCTGGACATTAAAATTTGAGATAACTGACTATTGCTTATAGTAGAGTTACTATACTTTTGGATTTTTTTGGATAATTCCTTTACTATTATTGAATATGTTTTCGGTGGTTTTTTCCAGTATCTCTTGCAGGTGGTAATGAAATAACAGACGTATCTACTTATGGTTCATTATGAATATTTCTACGCTTTCATTAAATGACTTTTCTGCTCTTTTGTAGGGTTTTTACTCCTATATAAAAATATTCCATTACAATTTTATATTTCAGTAACTAGGGATTTTGAATTAAATAAAAATTGATAATGATTGTTATTTACATGCATTGCTGTTAATTTGAGAATACATGCCAAATTTTTCAAGCTGAAGTTAGATAATTAAGTAAGATAGTTGAGTAAGTAGTTAGTAGAGCTATTATCTCTTAAATTGTTATTACGCAATTGTTATAAAACAAATCTAATATTATTAGGTTTTATGATATCTAATTACAATACAACTTTATTAAGCATAATACTTGTACGCTTGTGTCAAAGTTATTTAATTTTTACTCTCTTTGCTTTACAAAAGAAGTAAAACATACATAAGGTACCGCATACAAGATTAAGCGAAACTACGTGACGAAAATTAGAGTTTCTTTGTGGGACTAACTCGTGACGCATTCGCTCGTCACCAGTTTGCAAACAATATTAACAGAACACAAATGTCGCAGGCACTTCCTGCAAGCTACCTTTGATATAATGTGCTCAACACCGACACCATAGTGTGTTGGCGTTAACATGTTCATACATTTTAAGAATTACCGAATGAATACTTTATTTGCGGTAACTGGGGTTACATACTATTGATTTACTATCTCCGAATTGGCCATTATTTGTGGCGTGCAAATATTTATCCCTATTTTACTAAAGCTTAGTTATACAAACAAACAAATATACATTTTCCAATCAAATAATTAGACGACCTTGTAGTCCAGTTGTTCGATTCCCGGCAGCAGACATTATGTTTGTTTATTCTGGTCATCGTCCGTGATGTCTTTAGTTGTGTTGTCTTAGCACCCAACCCAGAAAATATTATGGGATGTATGAAGGTTTTAATTTTGTAAACATCTTAATGATGCTTGATTTTTGGGGCCGCAATATTTTTATTATTATTTAAAAGGTATACGACACAACGTAATTAATCGTAAATTAAAGCTACTGACGTACAAAAATTTTACCTCTTCACATTTTTTTTAATGTTGTCCTATTTTGGGTCACGTTATGGGAGCACATGCTAAACGTTTTAAACCAAGCAGTAAAGCGTTATCTTTCTCTGCTATGAGAATATTTAAATGTTAAATTTTGATGTCCTACCGTTCATTTAGAATTTGATTAGACTATGATTATTTATAATTTCAATTTCTTTTTTATCTGTTGCTCGGAATATTATTATTTGATTATGAATATTTTATTGATTTGTTGTAAATCTGTGCGTATTTAAATAACTCCTCATCCATATTTTTTCGGGCATGCTTCTTGTCACGGTAATACGTCTACGGAACGTCATGTGGAACTATGCCACCAATATTGCAAGATGTGCGGTAATCGCAGGGGCGATCCTTCGATGTATGTAATGTGGACTGTATAAATGTATGTATGTATGTATGAAGCAGTAGGTTGGTAGTATGTCCAATCCAATACCAAAATCAGTAAGAAAGAACCCACCAACCTTAACATCCAATGTCGCAGGATTGCGCTGCGCACGACTGCTTCTTTCTTTCACGGCACGGCCGGAGGACAGCACCATAAACGTTATGGTCTTCTTAAGATGGAAACTCCACGAACGTCGTGAATTCAACCGATCTTCTTAACGGAGTTGACGCAACTCGCGATATTTTTCCTTTGACATTAAGTGTCAATTTTGGAAGGGTTTTACTTTTTCTTTCACACCGACCAGTGATAAAGGATTGAACATACCCCCCACCGAAATCAGTGTGATGATTTCCTAATAGTGTCGGTGTGTGAAGAATGAGTGTGTTAATAATTTGTGTTATTGAATATTTACGAAATAATTCAAAATAAAATAAAGAAACTTGTTAGTGTTAAGTAAAAAAGTTGAGTGTATGTGCCTAATCTAAGTCCTAACCTAATAATAACCTAATTTTATATTTAATTTGCATATGGCAATGGGCAGATTTTATTTACCGGTCTTTTATAAACCCCGGTTTGCGTACGTACAGTAACTACCCGTACGATGTTATCACATCCAGGGTGAACCTCTTCTATTCTACCAAGAGGCCACTGCAACGGTTTGGTTAAGTTAGATTTAAGAAGCACTAAATCACCCTTCTTAACATTTGGAATTGAGGTGAACCACTTTTCTCTTTGCTGTAAAGTGTGCAAATAATCATTTGACCATCGCTTCCAAAATGATTGTGATGCCTTCTGAATACATTGCCAACGTGACAATCGATTCATCTGTACATCTTCAAAATTATACTCCGGAACAGTTAATAGATTCTGTCCAATTAAAAAATGACCCGCAGTCAGAACTTCAAATTCATTAGGATTATTTGAAAGGGAGCATAATGGTCGCGAATTCATAATCGCCTCAATTTTACAAAATAAAGTACTCAACTCCTCAAAAGTCAAGGACCTATCACCTACTACACGGTAGAGATGATGTTTGGCTGATTTTATACCTGCCTCCCACAGACCACCCATGGAAGCTGCATTAGGCGGGTTCGTGCGCCATTCGACGCCTCGCGAGGATAATCCAGAAAGGATTTCATCAGAATTTGATGTAGAATTAAAATAATTAGTAACGTTTTTTAAATGTTTAGCTGCCGCAATAAAGTTTTTTCCACAATCAGAATATAAGCAAGTACAGAGACCGCGGCGTGCCACAAAACGATCAAATGTGGCCAGAAAACATTCGCAAGATAAATCTGAGAGCACTTCTAGGTGCACTGCTTTTGTAGAGAAACATACAAATAAACACAAATATGCCTTAGTAACCTTTGCGTTTCGCCGCATACCTTCTTTTATAAAGAATGGACCACCAATATCGCAACCAACATGTTCAAACACCTTGTTGGCCTTAAGCCTAGTTGCAGGTAACGTACCCATCATAGGCTGTGTGGAGTATGGACGAAATTTAAAACAAGCCCGACATTTCGACAAAACTGAACGAATTACACTACGAGCGTTTATTATCCAGTATTTATTATTCAAAATGCCTTGCAAGGTGCGCGGTCCTACATGCATGTACAATTTATGAAAATAATCAATTATTAAATTTGTTATGTGACACTTCTTGGGTAATAGTGCCGGATGTTTTATATTATACGGTAAATCCGACTGTTGTATTCGACCCCCCACCCTGAGGAAATTATCAGGGTCTATAAAGGGAGATAGTTTACGAAGGGATGATACATGAGTTCCCTTTGCTAGCATTTGTATTTCAGAATAAAAATAATTATTTTGAATGACTTTTATAATTAAATCATGTCCCTGTTTTAACTCACGAGACTTTAGTGAACCAAATGTTCGATCAGATTTTTTACGTTTTAAATTATTTATAAAACGAAGACACCACGCTGTTACGCGCTCGAGTTTACTAAAGGATGAAATATTATTAAAGGAATGTTCAATATCATTAAAGTTATTTAAATTGTAAGAATTAAAAGTGAATGTGTCTACGTTAGTTTTAAGTTCTGGAATGATATCATTTTCTTTTAAAATTAATGTACTTCTTGGCCAACTACGCGGATCCCCAGCAAGCCATGCAGGGCCACTAAACCATTCGTCCGCTACTGCTATAAGTTGTTCAGGCAGCGCGCCTCGAGAACAGAGGTCGGCTGCATTGTTCTCACTGTTTACATGAAACCAGCAATTGGGCGGAATCACGTCAACAATCTCGCTAACACGGTTAGCCACGAACACTTTTAGCTTGTATGGCGGAGTCTGTAGCCACGACAAAACTACACTCGAGTCGCTAAAGGCAACTATTGGTAAATTAAAATCTTTAACGTTTTGTACGACAAAACGAACTAGCTTCGATAACAGCACGGCTGCCATAAGTTCAAGCCTAGGGATAGACATTAACGGCTTCAATGGAGCAACTCTAGATTTGCTCGTCAATAGTTTGACTTTGACGTTCCCATCCTTGTCAGTACTACGAAGATATATGCAAGCTGCGTAACCCAGTGATGACGCATCACAGAAACCTATTAATTGCACGTTTACAAACGAATTCACTAGAAGGTGTCGCTCAATGCGAAGTTGTGAAAGGATCGGTAATTGACCGATAAATTTATCCCATTTTTGTAACAATTCGTATGGTAAACGGTCATTCCAGCCGAGGCTCAGTTTCCAAAGATCCTGCATGATACATTTGGCAACGAAAGTACACGGCGAAATAAAACCAACCGGATCGTAAATACTAGCAAGCAGCTTAAGTACTGAACGTTTCGTTCCGTCATTATCTTTTAAATTATAATTAAATGAAAAGAAGTCGCATGAGGGCAACCATGTCAATCCCAGGACTTTTAAGGATGATGATAACGTATCATCTTGAAAATTTATTTGCGTTATTTGTTCTGATTTCATACGTGTCAGTAACTTGGGACAGTTGCTAGCCCACTTACGCAATTCAAACCCGCCCTTTTTCAGAAGACTCATTAAGCCGTCTTGTAAGGTACAAGCATCGTCTACAGATTGACATGACCACAAAAAGTCATCGACGTAGACACCCTCTTCTAGAACTCGGGAAGCCTTACAGTCTGACCGTTCGTCTTGGGCAAGTTGAAGCAGCGTGCGAATGGCCGTGTAAGGCGCGCTACGCAGTCCGTAAGTGACCGTTTTCAACTCGTAAACTTGTACTGGGTCTGACGGTGTATCACGCCATAATATGTGTTGATAACACCTATCAGCGGGGTCGATGAGCACGGCTCGATACATCTTTGACACGTCCGCCGTAAAACATATGTCGTAGAGACGAAAGTTAATAATAATTTTTAAAATATTTGGAAGTAATTTACGGCCGGTCAAAAGGTTGTCATTCAGTGACACCCCAGTACTAGTTTTCTGTGATCCATCAAAGACCACACGCAACGGTGTTGTGGAGCTAGAAGGCCGTAACACACAGTGATGTGGTATAAAATATTTAGACGGCTCCGTACCACGATATAGCTCCATATGCCCCAGTGACTCGTACTCCTTCAGAAAATCAGAATAAGCCTTCCGGAACTCGGGTGAGTGCGCAAGTCGGCGCTCGACATGCGTGAGTCTCCTAAAGGCTATGTCATACGAATTACCTAACGGTTCGTGATTTGGCTTTAATAAAATAGGTGAAACATATCGGCCACTCTCGTCACGATAATGTTTCTCAATATATAGTTTTTCAGCGACTTCATCATCGGGATTTAAAGGAACATCGCACGGCGAGGATTCTATTTCCCAAAATCGCTTAAGAGTATCATTTAAATGATCATCAGTGGTGTACGACACCAACGTTGTAGACGCTACAACGTTCACTTCCGTGACGTCATTAGTCGACGGTGTAACTAGTTTACCTGTGATAATATACCCAAATATGCTATCCAGCACGGCTGGCATATTGGGACCCATAATAATTTTCTTCCCACTGTAAATATGGGGAAAAACGTCACCGCCTAAAATTAAATCAATTGGCGATTGCTTATAGAAATGAGGATCAGCTAAAAATAAATTATCATACTGTTTTATTATATGCTCAGGAATTTTAATGGTAGGTAAATCTGAAGTTACTTTCTGAAGAATAACAGCATCAATATTAAAAACAGGTTTATCAGTGTGACGCGGCCTTAAGTTACATGACGTCATGCCATAGTTCTTAACTAAACCATCAGCTAATCCGCAAATGCTAAATGGACATTTACGTTGAGATAAACCTAAACGTTGTAAGCATGCAGCGGAAATAAAATTGGATTGTGCACCGGAATCAATTAATACGCGACATGGTTGATAGACGTTAAAGTTATCTAAAATATAAACAATCGCGGTACCCAACAACACCGTACTGTAACTGTTATTATTATCAGTTGAAGGGCCTCCCGACTGGGCGGGTGCACTTACAGGAATCGATGCATTACCGGAGTCATAAGAGGAAGCGAGAAACGTTTTCGTTACGTCCTGATGCAACAATAGGTTATGTGGTCGCTCACAAATAATGCATTTAAATTCACTCCTGCACTGTTCAACAGTGTGATTAGGTTTAAGACAATTATGACATAACTTCAACTCATCAGCACGGCTGATTCGTAGCGAAGCACTCAATTTACGAAATTGAGCACAGCGATATATCATGTGATTGTCTCCGCAATGCAAACAAGATAAATTATTTTTTGAGTTTGCTGACGATGCATGCGCGTAGTTTTTCTGTGCACTATTTCTAGTTCGCGCCGTAAACCTACTTACATCTGGTTGACGTTTATTTTGTACGACGTTTTGGTTGCTTGTACTAGCACCATAAGAACTAGAATGATCCAACACTTTTATTTGATTAGTAACATAAGTAATCAATTCAGAGAATTTTGGAATCGACTTCTGATTGATACTTTGTTCAAATGACCTACGAGTGTATGGATCCAAGGCTCGTAATGCTATATGACACAGAATGTAACTATTCAAATCTTCAATATTAAGAGATTGTATAGCTTTGTATGAGTTATCAAAGGTTTCCAAGAAATTATTCAAATGAAAGGATGATTCCTTCGTAATAGGTGTAAAGTTTAACATTTTATCTAAATAATTCCCGACTAACATTCGGTTATCTTGATACCTGTCGAGTAAAGCTTGCCAAACTATGTCGTAATTATTAGAAGATATCGGAATACTTTTTACTATGTTTAAAGCCGAACCTTTGATACATGAGAGTAAATAGTGAAATTTATCTATATTAGGTATCTGAGGCTGATTATGAACCAACGAACAGAATGTCTCGTAAAAGGTATTAAAATTCTCAATATTTCCATCGAAACAAAACAACTCCAATTTTGGAAGACGTGGTCTAGATTCGATGCACGACTGTGTTTTTTCAGTTTTCACATTCTTATCATTCGCTAGTAATTTTGAAGAAATCAATTTTATACGGTAATACAACTCATCAAAACTATTCAATTCCTGACTTTGAAATATGGTTTTCATACCAGCTTGTAACTGACATTTATAAATTTCAAAAATGCATAATTCGAAAGATGAACGTAGCTCATCTATATCCGTGACACGCAATAGAAACATTTCACGAATATTGTTGTCAGTTACATTTAATGACATGTCAGATATTGTCTGTAATTGTTCAAAAATTCTTTGCTTTTTGTTGATTAAAACGTTTAATTCAACATCAGCTATGCACTCCTCGTACACTTCCTGAACCTTCTGACCCTTTTTAGCCATTGCAACGTGCAATCTAAATATAATATGTCAAATAAAATAAATGAATAAAGAATTGCCTACTCTATGTTCGGCTCGAAGGCCACAAAAAATTGTGCGGTAATCGCAGGGGCGATCCTTCGATGTATGTAATGTGGACTGTATAAATGTATGTATGTATGTATGAAGCAGTAGGTTGGTAGTATGTCCAATCCAATACCAAAATCAGTAAGAAAGAACCCACCAACCTTAACATCCAATGTCGCAGGATTGCGCTGCGCACGACTGCTTCTTTCTTTCACGGCACGGCCGGAGGACAGCACCATAAACGTTATGGTCTTCTTAAGATGGAAACTCCACGAACGTCGTGAATTCAACCGATCTTCTTAACGGAGTTGACGCAACTCGCGATATTTTTCCTTTGACATTAAGTGTCAATTTTGGAAGGGTTTTACTTTTTCTTTCACACCGACCAGTGATAAAGGATTGAACACAAGATAACATTCAAAATTACATTAGCAGTATATTTTATCTTATAGATTTCTATCTTGTAGATTAAATTAAACAATGATAAGGATAACATCGCTATATTACTGCTATAGTATGAAAAATTAAAAACTGGTGAATCTTAATTAGGTAGGAACATATCGACGCATGAAAGGCAAGAGTTACCAAGCGATATGTTGGAAACTTTACACTAGAGCATTTTAAAGTTTTTTAATTTTAGAAAAAAAATCGTAAAAAATGGCTTAAATTGTTTTTAAGTTACCAAGCGACAATAAAACTCTTCCTGGCATCAATCAGTCATATGATCGACCGACGCAGAATTTTTTGTTAATTTATACCTTGTTCACAAATCTTAGAGACTAAAATGACAACCACTAATGTCAAGGTTTGAAATAATAATACCAGCAAAATTTGTGCGATCTACTTTTCCGGTTTTTTGAATCGTAAACTATGTCGTAAGAATAGTGGACATATTAGTAGCGACACTCATATCTACCTAGATATTTAGTATTCTGCTAAATAGTATAAAATTAGCTGTATACCGAATGTAACCATAACCAAATACTCGTTCTTGTAAGCAAAATAACTTATGAATTTAGTAAGTAAGGGCAAATATATTATGGATATATGAATGATAATGGTTGCTTGAACTTGTTTTTATACTAGTTTTAGGAACTCTTCAATAATCACACAAATAGTCGACCTTCTATAAAAGCTGTGAAAATTTTTCCGATTTACTTTCCGGTTTATGGTCCACGGTGTTCAAGAATCGACTTTAAATGAAAAAAAATAGGGCCCCCATTTTTTTCCATGAATTGATAGAATTTTAAATTTCAATTAAAATACAATTTGGTTTGAAATCGTAAGTATGGCACTTTTTATTTTATACGAAAAAAAACTTTTTTTTGGTATTTAATAAATTACTGTGAATTAATTAATATATAATCAATTATTAGATAGATATTTTAATTCAGAATACGAATATATTTGAGTTCAAGGATTATAAGTATGGAAAATTACATTTTATAGAAAAAAAAGATATTTGTTACACAAAAAATTTTATTTAAATATTATTATTAGAAATAATTGCACAATCTTCTGTTTAACACTGACTAAATTGTCATATATAGCAAAAGCAAAGCAAAAGCTTTTGCTTTTGCTTGTATAAATTGTCATATATACAAGTTGAAAATTAATAATAAATTGTTTACTCGCGCCGTGAACAACAATATGAGGTCAAACTTGTATTGACTTATTTGTTTACTAATATAACTATAACATTGTAAAGAGAATTTATTCTATATTGATAATTAGCGATATATGGATAATTAATTTTAATATAATATAAGTACAGTAATCCCCCGTTTTACGCGATATCGTACAGCGCGAATTCGTTATAACACGATTTTTAAAATTCGCGTTAATTTACCCCGCTTTACGCGGATGCATTTGATTGGTCTATTAATGCTTCGTGGCGTGATTGCACTAGCCAGTAACAACGCGAGTCAACTAACAATACATAGATACGCGATACAACTTCAATTTTGCAGCCCATAGATCAAGGGGCAATAGCGAATTTTAAAGCTTACTACCATCGCCGCACCTTTGGTCAGCTAATTAGCGAAACAGATGGAGAAATACAATCCATGCGCGATTGGTGGAAAGTATACAATATTTTGAAGGGTGTACAAAACATTGAAGCCGCTTGGAATGAAGTTAAACAGACCTGCATGAATGGAGTTTGGAGAAATCTTTGGCCAGATGATGATTTATTTGGCTTGTTATTTCATCATACTCCATTACCCCGCTATACGCGAATTTCGCTTAGCGCGATTTTGTCCGGAACGCATCCTTCGCGTAAAGTGGGGGATTACTGTATTAATATATTTTTGATAATAAAATTATTTCTATCAAGAATATTTAAATAAAATGCTTTGTATAACAAATATCTTTTTTTTCTATAAAATGTAATTTTCCATACCTACTTATAATCCTTGAACTCAAATATATTTGTATTCTAAATTAAAATATCTATCTAATAATTAATTATATAGTAATTAATTCACAGTAATTTATTAAATATTAAAAAAAAGTTTTTTTTCGTATAAAACTAAAAGTGCCATACTTACGATTTCAAACCAAATTGTGTTTTATTTGAAATTTAAAATTCTATCGATTCATGGAAAAAAATTGGGGGCCCTATTTTTTTCATTTAAAGTCGATTCTTGAACACCGTGGGTCATCACTATTTAATTTGCACCCGAAACTGGTCACCCATGAAACGTCATTCTCTAAGATTTGTGAACGGATTATAGTGATGTTTATAACTCAATATCGCCCAACATGTCGCTTGGTAATTTTTGTCTTTCAAGCGTCGATACGTATACGATAGAACGCAGTGTTTTTTTAAGTTAGTTTTTGACTACTAGTCTAGGGTGCGCAAAAGCAACTAATACACATATTAACTATGGATAGACATTTGTTTTTAAATATTACATAGACTTATTATAATTTTTGTAATATCACATCCAATCAATTAAACAGCTTCTAAGATTCGTATGAACAAACGCACAGACATACAGTATAGATATTATGTACTCTCCGTGCGAAGCCGGGGTGGGTTGCTATTTATTCATAACAAAGTCCACGGATTTTGCCAGAATTCAATTTAGCCTAAAACAAAATGAGGGAGTCATATTAAGATCATATTTTAATTTCCGGGATTAAGTCAATACTGGATAACGTTTGCTCTTCGTTTTTTCGACTTATGATGAAGATTATTTTTTGGCACTGAACAATAATTTTATTTTTTGAGATTATTCTTATGATGTCTTAAAAAATATGACAATATAAATTAATTATAAATATAACTGATTGTCGGCTAATTTATTATAAGCTATTTATGACGTCACAAATACACTACATAAATACAACGAGGTCACTAACCTTAAGGACGTAAATAATAAAGTAATAAAAAAATTGAAATGTTTCGTGTTAAAAAAAAATTATTATATTTTATTTATTGGAGGCCATCCCACTGGCGACACACACGACACAAAACTTGTTTCCTTTAAATTGGTGCATACTTAACAACAGCTATGTATGATACCGTAGAGTTTTACAATGTGCAGCAGCACATTCTAACCAAAAAACTCCGGGAGGGTACCCACCACCTATAAAACCGTTTTACAGTTCAACTGGGGGTTTAATTACTGCCCATCAACGCGCTGACATTAGAAACGTTACGTCCTCGCCGCAATAAAGTTGTCGCGTATCCGCTAAAATGCCACAATAACCGGAGAATTTTGAAGAGCGGAGAAGAAATTAAAAACAATTCTTAAAACTGGCAGGTTATTGTTGCTGTCCAATTTTTTTCCGAGTGTGTTACACGAATGTTTATGAAAAGTGTTACGATTGTAGCTATTGTGGCTATTTGTCGTTATTTATTCATTAAATCGTATTTTGTTGATGAAGTTGAATTTCTTAACGTAAATTTTATTTGTGTTTATTTGATTAAAGTATGTTGTATTTATTAGACCCGAGTAACCGCCCTCGCTTTGCTTCGGTTTTCTTATTTTTTTACTCCTTAGATTACATTATTGAAGTTTTATTAAGGATCCTTAATTTTTTGAAAATATAATATAGCCTATGTCACCCGGGGCTGTAGCTTCCCAACAGTGACAGAATTTTTCTAATCGATTCAGTAGTTTCGGAGCTCATTCAATGCAAACAAACAATCAAATCTTTCCTCTTTATAATATTAGTATAGACGATTCGATGTTTATAGTCACACTCGTTCGAAACGGCTCAACCGATTTTCGTGATTTTTTTCTGTGTATTTGGTAGATGAGAATATGTCGTGAAGAATAATTTCATATCGCTAGGTGATCCCCAGCGAATGAAGTCGCGGGCACATCTAGTTTTGTATAAGGTTCTATTAACGTGAATCTGATCTGTAGCTCAAGCACGAATATTTGCGAGAAAGTATTCGTATGGTTAACGTAAGCAATTTGTATGGCATTTTTTCAAAAGCGCCCCTATCGTGCGTAAATGGTACTAAAATGCCATACAAATTTGACAAATTGCTTACGTTAACCATACGAATACTTTCTCGCAAATATTCGTGCTCGAGCTACTGGTGTACAGCACTATTGTATGTTTATTTACAACCCGTGTGGCGGAATGGTTACCATGCCGGATCGCCGCACCAAGGGTCCTGGGTTCGATTCCCAGCGAGGCGGAAATTTGAATGATGAATTTGAATTTCTGTTCTCGGTCTGGGTGTGAATGTCCTTGTCTATGTTGTGTGTTGTCCATGGCACCCACGACACAGGGAATCCTAGTGTGGGGCTATGAGTGTGAAGCGTTATTTATTTATTTATTTTCATTATTAATTAACAACTAATCGGATTGAAAGTGTGTTTTCTCGCCCTTTACTCTATGGATTTAATGTGTTTGCCGAGGCGAATTTTTATATCTCTAAATAATTACAGTTATTAAGTTACATTGTAAATACTTTCTCACCTAAGTCAACCTGCAAACGTGTGGCTTTAACTATCTGAAGTAATTAAAAGCCTACGCATACTTTACACATTGTTTACACTTGGGGTAGGAATATTATTAATACACAATATTATTAATACGTGAAAAGAAAATCTTAGTCCCATTTGATTAATACAGGCATGTGGGAGTAAGATATTTGAATAATTGAAGCAGAAAAAGTGCAGAATGAATGAATGACTGAATTGTATTTAACCTGTGTTATTATTTCGGTTGAATTTCGTCCATAAAGTGGAAATCTGGCGGGTCACTTTATGTATGTATTGATAATATTAATTTATTATGATAATATTGGCTTTGAAATATCTTTGGTGGTATTTATTCCTGTTTGACTAGTTATACCTAATTAGCCTTCTAGAAATCCCGTACCGTTTTTATATAGGTATTTGTGTGTTTATTAGTATTTTCAAAATGTCTGTAAGCCTTAAAATCGATCTATAGTTACAAAATAGATATTATATTTGGTTTGTAGATGCTAGGGAATGTCACGAACTATGAAGTTAAGAATATCTTAGTAACCGAAACATTTCATATTAAAATATATTGCTGAACAACTTCCGGGCATATAAAATCTGGCTTCTAAAAGTCCAGTTTGTTTCGGAGGAGCCCGAGGAAACAACAAATAGGTCAAAGCAGTTACGACGTTATAAACTGGAGTTAAACTTGGACAGAAAACAAGGAATGTGCAGTTCTGTTGTGAGGATTCAAAAGACAAACTCAACATGCAACTACGTTAGGCGTAGACCTTCTACGTCGACTGGGAACACGTCTGCAGTTCACAATTCTTTTATGAGCTCTCGAAATCTCTTGTTATTTATCTAGCTTTTAGTTTGTTTATTATAAAAACAGTCAAATAATAATTAACATTAATGAGGAACCAAATGTTGAAGGGCATGTGATGGGCCGGGGCGAGAGGATACGCATGTGAGAAGATAAAAATGAATGTAGAGACGAAGGGGTCTAGGCTAGCCAAAGAAAAGGTGAGTGGATTGTGTGAGATACGATAATGATGGATATAGCAAATAGTGTAAATATGACGGCTGATAAGGAAGAATTGAAGTGAAGGACATAATACAACGACTCCCAAGTAAATTTGGATAAGGGCTGAAATATGATGATGCTGAATTAATTTCCCAAGGTATTTTTTTAATTTAGAGCATACAATACTCAACCCAATCCTAGAAGAAGGATAGCCACTGACTATCGCTGTTAATGAATTTCATTAGTTGGAATTCATTCAGAATTCGTGCAACAGATAGTCAGATACTCGTTCAGTAGTTTCTTGTATTCTATCAGGAGCGGAAGCTGTATGTCTGAGTTTGAAACTGCCAGTTCATGAATGAACTTGCTCATTCACTAGTCGCTCCTCTCTTAAAGTAGTAGTAAATCAATTTAGTATTACACTAAATTAAATATTTTCTACCCATTGTTTAGTATTTCATACCACTTCTTTATCACGGGATTAGTCCACAAGTAAAAACATTTCACGATAAATTTTAGAAGGAAATTCTCCTTTCATCATTTACTGCATCATCAAGAATATTTTACTTGTCATCATTTAACTTGTCATCGTTCTCATAACCTTTATATCTCATACTCTTTACTGTTTAGCATTAATATGTCTTCATGTATTATACAAACAAACAAAAGATAAACATATGTGTGTTGTAGCTCTTTTCGGTACAGTTTTTTTGGTTGATTTGTAAGGACACATCTATATTTAAATATCATTGCATTAAGTACTAAAAACACTAATACCACTTACCCTTACAGGCGGTGTTAATGTTACATCTTTGTTTTTGCATGGCGTTTGTTTGCCAAATAAATATTAATGCCTTGACGACACTCTTGCAGAATTCAGAAAACTGTACTAAAGAATAAAAATATGTTTCATAACCTATCACCTAAATACAGTAACTCGACTTAATAAACTTCCGTAAGACGGGACTGCGGAACAAGCGGGTAAAAGTTGCCTCAACTCACAGACGAATATGGCGGGTAAATGAGACTTTAATTGTTCTGTTGACGAGTTATCCAACTAACTGCAGCCGTAATACACTGTTGTAAATTAATTTAATTTCGATAACACAGAATCGTTGCGATTACTTTTGTTAAACTGCTCGCTAAATTTTTAATTGAAGACTTACCTAAAAACTTTGGAAATGTAAAGTTATTTAGGAATTTCAATTTTTCAATTTTAAATTAAAGTTTTTGTTTAATGTACAGTAATTACAAATCATTAATTGTGAGAACAGAATTTGAACCTAACCCGATTAGACTACATCTGGAGATCTAAATATTAGTTACCCTTTGCCCAATGATTTTTGACTATTAACCATGGCTGACCCTGGAGTAGCAAGAGAAGCGGTCTCATCAGGTGGCAAGTGAGCTGATAATTGGCAAGCTTTTTTCAGAAGGGCACCAGCTTTGAAATCTCGCACCATTTTAGGGCCAACACTGATTGTGAGAACATGAACAATTATCCTGAATAGTCGACCACTTTTGGTCGACTATTCAGGATATTCAGGAGCCTTTGCTCTAAAAGACAGCCTCACTCTACCTTCGTCAATAATCTAGCCCTTGGTGGATCTGAACACCACCGCTGTACATATTCATCCAAATCTTAACTCGTATAATATTTTAAAACAATGTACGGAAGGACATCGTGCGGTAACAAGTTTCCCCAACAGGCGTCGCACGAATATGGCGGACAAATTAGACTTTAATTGTTCCGCTGTTGCCCGCCAACGCGTGGTCCAGCAATTATGCGCAGCCTTCACTTCATGTGTTGTGTTACGAAATCACGTTATGCTTGCTCTAATCACCTGGCTTTTATTGCTTTTATGGGTAGTTTAGTTTGTTGACTTAAACACTTGAAATGGAGGATAATCGACACTAACAACGATGGTGAGCGAATGAGACTATGGCGGTAAGTCGAATGTTGAAGGTCGTTGCACTGTTCTCAGTTTCATTTAGTTGGTACTCATGTATGATGGTAGATTTTTGGATAGCTACCAGCTTCCTTGTATAAGTGGCCCTATTTTGTAACCGACTTCAAAAATACCTCCTGGAAGGCTATTCACTTTTGTAACTTGACAGCGGAGTTTCAAAATTGACGTTCGAGTTCTAGGATCACTTCACTTCGCAAGTGCGTACTAGATGATTAGATAATGACATGTCAATATGATGCAAGTTCGCTTTTGTTTTGTAATTTGACAGCGGAATACACGATGAGTTTCAAAATTGAAGTTAGAGTTCGAGACTCCCTTCACCTCGCAAGTGCGTGCCAGATGATTAGAGAATCACATATCAAGATCTCGGACTCAAACTTCAATTTTAAAACTCATCGCGGATTCCGCTGTCAAGTTACAAAACTGAATAGCCCCTCCCCTCCTGTATTCAATTCGACTGTATTTTTTTTTAGTTTTGTTACCTCAGAATTTTCGACTGGGTGAACCGATTGGATTGATTGTGCTTATCATGTGGTGGGACCACTTAAAGAGCTAGATCTGACGTTTATGAGTTATTTTGAAGTTGGTTATTTTTTTTCGTAGTAAAATTCAAATTATCTACGATAATGGTCGAAGTGTTGAAGAGCCAGGAATGTTCTCCGTAATATATCGATAATATTTATCAGAACTCATAATAAGGCCGATACTTTTCGTAATTTACAACTGGAAAAAACATTTCAACCAGAAACGCATGTTAACCGCCTATGAGCATTTTCACCGTTTCGATTCCCAGAAGTGTAGATACCTACTGTAAATGAATATGTTTCGGAATCATAATAAAAATCGATGTCATTATACACTCGACAATTCGTTTCCCCAAGAATTTTCCACACATTACAATTTTCATGATTTCCCTGGTGTGGCACGCGTTTATCAATATCAATTTACTCTTTAAGTGAAGGTATAAATATTAATATGTATTTATTTACGTCTACCTATGTTTATAATTTATTATTACTCTGAATTCAAAATGCTACTGTTATTTACCCGTTGAAGGGTTGATTTACCTTGACAATATGGAATGTTCTATATTCTTTAATAATCATACTTTAACATTTTATAATTATAGAACATGGGTCTTTGTCATTTTTTCTCAATGCAAACTTTTACAAAACCTTTCCAATTCCAGTATCTATAGATAGGTATTTTGGAACCTAAGTTTTTTTGATAACACCTATTCAACTATAAAAAAACTTGCTTGATTTTAAACTTAACTCATCATGGACTGAAACTACATTTTTAGTATAATACGAGTACTCACGATATAAGTATAGGTATGTATTTTATAATAGAGAAAGAAGAATAGAGAAGCGCTCATAGCCCGGCGGCTTGCGTCGATCCTATGTGATCGACAAAGTTAAGCAACAGCGGGCGCGGTCGGTAGTTGGATGGGTGACCGCTAGTGGCAAAAATTTCTTGAGCGTTTCCGTGCTTCGGAGGGCACGTAAAGCCGTCGGTCCCGGTTGTTATCATAAGATAACAGTCGTTAAGCCATGTTGGAGGCCCTCGGGCGGTTTGAAAACTTCCGACACTTGGGTTGGCCACTAACCCCTCCACCAATCCGCACTGGAGCAGCGTGGTGGAGTATGCTCTAGGCCTCCTCAAGAGGAGAGACCCGTGCCCAGTAGTGGGCCATTAATGGGTTGAAACCAACCAACCATGTATTTTATACGTATTACGCGACGTCGGAATCCAGCGGTTAGTTTATGCAAGTCTCGAAAAGTTTCAAGTATTGTGCGGCAAGATGTAGTCTAATGAACTAATATACTATGTATAGTATATTCATTCACTGATGTAGTCAGTGTAGTATGTCGTGATAATGTTGACAGAGACCACTGCCTTATATTGGACCGTTTAATGGTTGACATTGAAGCTATAAGGACCAACAGCAAATGTCCATTCGAAAAAAAGTGTGGCGACCTAGCACACATTTCAATTTTTTTATTTATAGATACCATAACTGAACAGTTACGTCATTGCGTTAGTAAAAACCGCGGACTCATAGCTGTCGGATATCTTAATAGTGGCTGAGAACAGAGGCAGTATCGAGCGGCCCCCAGAGAGTCGCAAAGCATATTTGAACAGATAATTGACTGGAATACATATTACGGGGTCTGCGTCAACTACTCTGTATTGCTTGTTGTCTGAACTATGATATTAATGCGAATAGGAATAATGTTAAGTATATTGAGTACAATGAATTGGAGCTTATATTGCAATGAAGTAATTGAATTTATTTATAACGTCACCAACCTTAGCACGGAACTTAACGGAATGTCCGCAGAGTACGGGTGTCTCCTCAATATACTAAAGCTCAATGCATACATAACAGGTTTTTTCCCGTACGGGACAGGACGTGCAGTTTTGGAAACCTCGTTTCATAGAAAATGTATACGATAGTGCACACGCAGCGGAATCCCGTACGGGAAAAAACCCGTTACGTATGCATTGGGCTTAAGAAACACTAAAGCATACTCCACTATACCATGAGTATGAATTGGTGGATGACATTACGGAGAAAGTAATGAAGTCCAGAATTCTTTCCTCAAAATTAAACCATTAAACTTAAAACAACAAACAAAATAATATTACAACTTGAAAACAACTTACAGAATAAAACGTAAATGTTTTTGTCTAGATAAAATTATTATACTTCGTGCTGTGGCTGTCAGATGAAATTAAACCGGACGAAACGCAAAATTTCCTGAAATTTCTAGATAATATCTGAATATTTTCGGTATAAACCGGTTTATACTAGTTACCTATTCTATGTAGGAGTAAAATTTAAGGTAAAAAAGTATAAAACTAAACCGTGGACGTCGCGGTAACGTTAACTGATTACAAATTAATTGAAATCAAATTATCCCGAGTAACACAATTAGTACCTAACTCAGCTTTTCAGTAGCTAACTAAATCTACATAATTCCATAAATTTGTGGATGTTTTTTAGGGTTCAGGAGTAAAATAGGAACTCTTATAGTTTCGTCATGTCCGTCCGTCAACAACGCTATTATTATCTCCCATAATTATGGTTTTTGAAATTTTAAAACCACTCATTTCAATGCTTCCAACATAATAGCGAAGTGCAGATTTACTTGAATCACACTATCAGAATGTTTCCCTATCTAATTCTGACTAATTTATTATTTGAGAGGTATTTCCATTTATTCGATGCACTGTAAGCTATATTAGGCTACACGCATTTTATTAAGTAGATACAGATTATATAAATATGAAAATTAAATCAATGTGAAGTGGAATTCTGTGGCCAATTAATATTAATTCATGTCTGCTTTCTCCACTTTGTTTTTGATACCGAAAGTACCTATTGATTTCCCGCTATGTAAACTGTTCGGAATGGAAAAATAAATTTTACATTTCATACATACCTAGTTTAATATTTTGGAAATTGCTACTCTTGATACGATAAATCATTATAACACATTATGTAAGAAGGAAAAATTTTAAATTAAAAGTTGAGCTGCGTTCAGAATAAATTCTTCGGAACCCTAAAAACTAAATAACTTAGTGAAAAATAATTTAAATTAAAAACTGTATTTTAATGACATTTTTTTATAAAAACAAAACGTACTACGGCTTTGCCTCAATCTATCAATCAAATCTATGCCTCAAAGTATTTGCTCCCGAAACATTGCTCGTCATTTACATCAGGCATTATTATAAATATATTTTACCTTATAATTATGTCGATCAATTAAGCCATTTTCAGGGTAACTTGTTATACATTAGGTTTGTTTAATATATGCGCTACGGAGTTTCTTTCGCCGTTTCTTAAAACCTACCATCAAAGAAGATGTTCATATCTCAAATCAAATATTATCTCAAATCAAATAAATCTAAACGATTAAATGATTTATTTATGTTCCATACAAAAAGTAAATATAGAAACAAGCCGCCTTAATGCTAAAAGCATTCTCTGCCAGTCAACCTTCGGGTGGTAATAAAACAACGATGATTCTCAGTTTTGTATAAAGTGTAACGTTTGAAATGAAACATGTCCCTTGTACAGGAGACTCTTTAAACAATAACTGCTTTGACTTTCATACTCCACTAATTACGTCACACGCCACTGTTCAAAAGACATTATTTCACGCCATAAACTCCCTTCAATCTGCATATTATGCATATTATGGACTCGTAAAAGGAAAGCGCTGTTACATTGTGTTATATTTCAGTTTCCATCGTTTCATTTTCTATGTTCGTTCCTCTGTGGGTCCCGGATATGAGATGCTTACAGAACGAATGATGTCCCAAATATCGTCCGTCGCGTCCGTTATATGATGAAATAATTTAGACGCCAAATGAAATTCTTGAGTCCACTCTACGTTCTCATTGGTCATCTTTGGGAGCTGGAATAACTTTGCCGAGATGATAACTTTGCATAACTTTTGTATTGAGAGAAGGAATATTTTAGAACAAAAAGACAAGTGTTCTGACTGTTTCAAAGATAATTATAACTCTGCGAAACTTAAGCAATTTAGAGCGAGAATAATTAAAATGTTAGAAGACAAGTGTTCTTTCTAACTAGCTGTTTGAAAGATGAAAAGTGGCAAATAGTATTTCAAGGACTAGAATGAGTTATTAAAATGTCTGTAAGTAAACAGAAAAATATTCTTTTTAACCGACTTCAAAAAGAAGGTAATCAATTCGACTGTTTTTTATATTTGTTACCTCAGAACTTTCGACTGGGTGAATCGATTTTGATGATTCTTTTTTTAATCGAAAGCTGATGCTTGTCATGTGGTCCCACTTTAATTTTAGCTAGATCTCACGAGTAGTTTTTGAGTTATTTTGAAGTCGGTTATTTTTTTCTTGGTAAAATTCAGATTATATCCTTAAAAAATAAAAATTGTTAGCTTTTAAATGACCTACCAGTGAATTATTAGCATTTTGTATGCTTGCTTATTTATTTGAAGCAATGGCTTGTACTAGCGAGTAATATTTTTAAAAACCAATTTACCACAATACGTTCTTAACATTTAACCTAAGGTGAAGACGCAAAATGATCATAAAAGTGCAATGGTGTGGACATACATTCAAATCATTAATAATTTATTTGAACATTCTCTAACCCCTAACTCACCTATACACGATTTGACTTTACAACTTCAAACCCAATACATTTAAGGCAGCATTTCGGCTCAATGGTTTCCTGAGTTATTGAAGCCTGCAGTTAATGGCTCCAATTTCTAACTTATGTGAAAAATCTTCCTTAACTTGAGCCGTTAAACTCGAGATTAGAGCGGGCTCCTGTCTTTGGGTTACCTTCTGAAATACGTATACGTATAGAGACAGAAAATCTGCTGAGTTAGCACCATCGCCAAAATTGACATTCTCAGAAATATTGTAATAATGTTTTATCCTTTGTTTACTTTAAAGATATGTCAACAATAGATGAAAGGAAATTCTGACGCATAATGGTCATCGCCACTTTTTAAGAGTTCCGTAGTCAAACGCAGCATAGCGCAGAGATTACAAAATGGTAGATTTTTTTATTGTTCTAAATCAGATACATCAAACATAACACTTTTGTATATGATTACAAATTACCTGTATAACCGCAGAAGAAATAATAGTACTTTTATTAAGTACAACAACCAATATTTATAATGAAGCGAAAAACTGTTTCTATTAAGAAAAACCACATCTAACTTAATTACATGCAAATTTGTTGTATCAGAATTTCCTCGCCCAATTTTTATTTTTCTAATGTTAAAATTTTCAAAACTTCCTTATTGGCTTTAAGTTCCTCTTTCTCGACCCTAAAAATTCTTCGCGGCCGCATCAAAAATTCAATTCAAAGTATTTCTCAACAAACAATTTTAATGTAATTGTTATGAAATTTTAATCAAACGTTGGGGATTTAGAGTTGAGAGGCGAAGTTTGTTTATTATTAAAACAAACGCAGAGAAATTAATTTGTCAGCTTCGTTTAAAATTTCCTTTTTAATAAAAAAAGTTATCTGCACCATTGAGATTTGCTTACAAAAGAGATAAGCTTAGAAAATAATTTTATAGTTGAGATGAATAAATATCTGTCTTTTACATTGCCATTCCAAAGAAAGCGGCTAAATCCTTCTTTCAAATCCGCTATATTTAAAATCGTCGGGTATTTACATAGTTATAAACGCTAAAACAAAGCCTTTTTACGGCAAAATTAAGTATACAAAATTAATCAAGATACTTCTCTTTTTCATCTTTCGCTAACATTGATAATATAACCTATGTGCATCATTTTTCTTTCAAACCTATTTTCGTCCATAATAACTTTATTGGCATAACTTTTTTAACGTTTGTTTTGCCGTATGTGAGTTCCAAAGTCCATCTTCTAAGGTATTCCTCAAAAGGCGTAAAAAATAGTGCCGTCGTGGGTGAATTAAGCTAGGTGATTTAAGTCTTCTAAAAGTATCGTGTTTTTTTTTTATTTATTTTTTTATGGAAATAGCCGGCAAACGAGCTGACGATCCACCTGATGGTAAGTGGCTATCGTCGCCCATGGACATCAGCAACACCAAAGGCATCACCGATGCGTTGCCGGCCAAGAAAGAGAGAAGAAAAAGAAAGAAAGATATCTTAAGCTCTTAAGAGCATCTTAACATTCTTCTAAAGGCGAATCTTCTGGTGCTGCTAATTTGAATAGGCAACGAGGATATTCCAGCAGGGTTCTTTTTATCTGACCATTATCTAAAAATACCTTTACTTCAACAATGTTCCCAAACTCATCAATATATTCAGTATTACAAGCGTGTTCTGTATTCTATTATCTTCGATAAAAATTTAATTTTTTCGATATCTGTAAAAGCTTTCTAATGTTCGGATTGAGTATTGGAATATTGGAAAGTAATGAAATTATATTTCCACAAGGAAAATTTAAAGTAGGTACAGCTGTTTCCAGTTTTATGCAAAATCTTCTTGTTTTATCGTCATGGCATTAGCGTACATTCTTGCAGCATGAATAGGTATCGGTATCCTATAAGCTTCAATTGAATTTATTTTTACTTTTACTAATTGTAAGATGAGTTTCTTTTCATGGCCCAATGAACTAATAGTATATTTGTTCACTGTCTTGGCCCCTATTAACACTTTCATTGATTGTGTCACCAGTGTTCTGTTAGCGGCTCTGTTCACTGTGTACCCTATCTTATTCTAGATTCTTATTTCATGGTATACCTGCGTGCTAATTTTCATCAACCGTTCAGTTCTTTTTGCGTGAAGGAGTAACGTCTATATAAACTTTCATCTTCATAATTCATATTTAAGTAGGAAGTTTATTTTCTTTCTATTTTTAAGATTGCTTTAAGCGGATTATAGTAAAATTATTACAGGTCCAATTATTATTGAATCGAATATTATTTTATGTTTATTGTCACTGCTGCAAACTTTAGTAATACGTAACACCAAAATAACGTAAGTGTAGAATAACACTACACCCCAAGATAAATAAGTTTTACAATACACTAGGAAATACAAACAAACATACGAGTAGCTGTCTACTTAATCATTGCTAAAAGCTTTCATTCACAGCTTTGTTTCTACCCTCAAATGCGTGCACCAATTAATTAAGGCCCACAATATACTTAAAGGGCGCCATTGTAGAAGATATAAAGAATACGATGTTAAAATACTTTTTTGTTACAATCTTTTAGATTTATATGAAATAGGAAACTTACTAAATATAGTTTTTTTTTAAATCGCAATGGTGCAACAGGCGCTATTAGTAGTCGGATGGGTGGCCGCTACTGGCGAAAATTTCTTGAGCATTTCCACGCTTTGAAGGGCACATAATGCCGTCGGACCCGGTAATTGCAAGATAACATTTAGATAAATAAATAACGCCTCACTCTCATAGCCCCACACTAGGATTCCCTGTGTCGTGGCTGCCATGGACAACACCCAAAGACAAAAAAACACACACCCAGACCGAGGACGGAAATTCAAACTCATAAATTAAATTTACTTCTCGCTGGGAATCGAACATGACAAACTATCCGGCATGGTAACCATTGCGCTACACGGGTCCGCAAACTTTCAATATTTTACTTATATCATCGCCAGACAAACATTTCGCGCGGCAGCTGTCAACCTGTTAGTGAGTGCCAGACTCTGTAGTGAAAATGACGCAACTCAATAATTATGGGTTTTACAATTTTGCATGTAGCTCTATGCTGTTAAACTACTGGTGACTGAAGAAGACAAAACCTATGTACCCAGTTTTAAGAATATAACACAGAAAGGGTCTGAGTGCTAAAAATTCATTAATTTATTCAAGTAAATACTTAGAACATTTAAAATTGTCACTGTGAAGTAAAAGCAAAACAGAGTTTGATTATATTCTAATTTCGACTCCAAGCAGACTCCAGACCACTAGTCTTACCTGATTAAAAATAAATTATTTGTAACCTAAATCCAATTTAATCTTTTTTTGAAAATAAAGTTACGTCTTTTTACTTCGTAAAGAGACATTGACGTTTACCAAACAATTTCTTATGTACGATATCTAATGTTGTAATGAATTATCGGATGCCGAGGGTGGAGGGTACGATGATAGCTAGGGGCTTGCTTTGTCTAGCCACTTAGGGGATGAAAACAAGGTGGCTAACACAATAATTGATTTTCTTCCCCTCGCGAAAAGGAAATTTCGACATCTTATTTCGTGAAGGCCTTGTTTTGATGCTATGTAGCTAGGTACATACGATATATATATTTTAGAATATAATTAGCAATGGAAGCTGAGTGGTTTCATTGTTGTTTTTCTGTGCTTGAAGCATGAATTGTGTCCTAATGTTTTCAGATGATAGCGGAAAGGAAATGTGAAATCCACTTTGTTTTCTTCGATAGCAAAGTTACAGACAAATATTTATCATAATTGATGGAACTAATTACCATCTAATTACTAAGTACTACCGTCTAAATAATAAAGAATACAATTTCTGACAATATTTGACGTATTTATTTATATGATATTCTTCATAGCTTACCTGGAGATGAAATATAAAATAAGCGCTAACTCGTTCCGGCTGGGGAATTTCGAGCTAGTTCCTTTTTTCTTTTCCTTCTCTCCTTCTTGGTGAACGCATCGGTGATGCCTTTGGTGTCACTGATGTCCAATGGCAATAACGAATCGTCAGCTCGTTTGTCGGATATTTCCATAAAAATATATAAATTCCAAGTTTCTGTCATTTAGCCAAGGAAGGCTTAAAAATGAAAAGGCTGTACAAATATCAGTTATTCTCCTTTCACAAAAGTAAAGTAACAAGGGTAACAGGGATAAATACGTATGGGGAGGTAAATAGTAAGGCTTATTTTATTGATCTCAATTTTTTTTTTATGGATATAGCCGGAAAACGAGCTGACGATCCACCTGATGGTAAGTGGCTATCGTCGCCCATGGACATCAGCAACACCAAAGGCATCACCGATGCGTTGCCGGCCAAGAAAGAGAGAAGAAAAAGAAAGAAAGCAAAGAACGGACATTTTGTTCAAACAGGAGTTAAAGAGTTCAACCCATTTTCCCTCAATTTACAGAGGAGTTAGCAGCAGCCAATCGAAGAAGTTTTAGGTCATCTGCTAGCTAGAAAGAACTATAAATTTATAAAATAACAATCGACCGGCTTCAAAACAATAAATACGATAACTTTTGATTTTACGTGGTTTTTGTATTGATATTGTATGCACTGTCTTTGGGTTTTGATCACCAAATGGGTGATTTACAAGACATAAGAATGGAACATAAACAAGAAATAAAATAACTGTCAACTTTTATGAAGTAAAGCAAGAGAAGGTTAGAAGAAAAAAATATAAAAGACATTTTTTTTATTCGTTTATTTCAAATCAAATCAAATCAAATCAAAATCTTTTATTCATATAGGTATCACTGATACACTTATGCACGTCATTTTTTAATCTACCAGCTTTTCGGAAAGGCGCTTTGTCAAGGAGGAGAAGAAAAGCCGAAAGAAACTCCTCAGCGCATCTTTTAAAATCATGGATGGTTACATAATATTGCGTTCTAACCTACGCGGAACTGGATGCGGCATTAGTTTCCAGGCGTCTTTGTCATTAATATATTCATTTATACTATAGTATCCTTTGCCTGCTAGCTGAGATTTCACATATCTCTTAAACATTTGGATAGGTAAATCACGTATTGACCTAGGTAATTTATTGAAAAAACGTACACCGAGCCCCATATAAGAACGTTGTACCCTACTTAGGCGAAAAGATGACGTAACCAAATTATGTCTGTTTCTAGTTAAATGATTATGCGTATCACTATTCTGCTTGAACATACCTAAGTTCTTTTTTACGAAAATAATATTGCTGTAAATAAATTGAGAGGCTACTGTTAATATGCCTATTTCTTTAAATTTCTCACGCAGGGATTCGCGTGATTTTAATTTATAAATGGCTCTGATTGCCCTTTTCTGCAAAATAAATATAGCATCAACGTTAACGTTAGCCGCTGAGCCCCACATCAATATACCATAGGACATGAGACTATGAAAGTATGCAAAATAAACAAGTTTAGCAGTTTCTACATCAGTAAACTGTCTTATCTTTCTAATGGCATAAACTGACCTACTTAGCTTACTCGCGAGAGCCGTTATATGGGTGCCCCATTGTAGTTTAGAATCTAAGGTGACACCCAAAAAAACCGTGGATTTTTCCATAGTTAGAATTTCATTATTTAATTGGAGGCTTTTACTAACATTCCGTACATTAGGTAGTGAAAATTCAACACACTTAGTTTTTTTAGCATTTAGCAGCAAATTATTTGTAGTAAACCAGTGTGATAAACGAGACAGAGCACTGTTTACATCGTCAAAATTCATTTTATTTCTATTCGTCTTAAATATAAGAGAAGTATCATCAGCAAACAGGACAATCTCTGCATATTTCTTAATATAATACGGCAGATCATTTATATATACTAGAAAAAGAAAGGGGCCTAGAATCGAGCCCTGAGGTACCCCCATAACAGATTGAGATCCCGATGACTTGGTATCATTTATACTAACACATTGGATTCTACCCTTCAAGTACGACGCAATCAAGTTGAGTGAATTATTCTTGATACCGTAGTGACTAAGCTTAAGTAGAAGTGTTTCGTGCTCAACACAGTCAAATGCTTTAGACAGGTCACAGAATACCCCTATGGCATTTTGTGAATTTTTCCAGGCCTCAAAGATGTGTTTAAGAAGCCTAGCACCTGCATCTGTTGTACTACGGCCTTTGGTAAAGCCGTATTGTTCAGGGTGGAGTAAGTTATAAGTGTTGAAGTGCATCAGCAATTGTTTTAATATAATTTTTTCAAAGACTTTACTGAGAGTAGGTAAAATAGAAATAGGTCTGTAATTATTAACGTCTGCTTTATCCCCAGATTTAAAAACCGGAATAATCTTACTATACTTCATAAGATCTGGGAAAGTACCTAGATCTACACATTTATTGAATAACCTAGTTAAATAAGGGGCTATCACATCTATTATATTATTTAAAATTTTGACAGACATTCCCCATAAATCACCCGTATTTTTAATGTGCAATGCACGAAAGGTTCGAACTATTTCCAATGAGGAAGTATATTTAAATTTAAATGAAACACTACATTCATCAACGGTATCTTTTAAAATAGAATGTGCTGCCGTCGGGGATGAAGTCAACGATTTTGTCAACTTAACAGGAATATTTTGAAAGAAATTTTCAAATTCATTAGCCACCTCTTTATCAGAGGTTATTTTATTTTGACTAACTAATAATTCATATTTAGAATCGCGTAAATTTTTACTACCAATCTCGTTACCAATAATACTCCAAGTGGTTTTTATCTTATTGCTTGATTTGACAATTTTTTCCTTGATATGCATAGACTTAGCCATAATACACACGGCTTTAAAAATTTTTGAATAACACTTTACATGTTCAAGGAAAGATGGAGAATGGTTGAATTGTTTTTCTCCATATAGCTCATATAATCTATCCCTACTTTTAAAAATACCTATTGTGGCCCAATCACTAAACTTCAAATTTTTATTTAGTTGCACCTGCTTAAATTTAAAAAATTTATTAAATTCACTATTTATAGTAACGAAAAGGGCCCTATATAAGTTATCGGGATCAGTATTTTTCAATGATAAGGGGCTGTGGATTCTGGCGGTGACTCCTAGTTTAAAGCGTGTCATTTTGCTTTTAGAGAAGTGAAGTGTTCGGCAGTGAAAACGCTACAGAATATGAACCTTAATTTTAAAATACTACTCAGGTGATACTCACATATGATACAGTGATACTCAGTGAAAGCAGTGATAGCGTAGTGGTTAGAATGATGGTCTCCCGAGGGACAGGAGCAAGGGCCGCAGGGGCCCGATTTCAAATCCTGGCACGCACCTCTAATTTTCAAATATTATGTGCGTATTACAAGTTATCACTCGCTTCGGTGAAGGAAAACATCGTGAGGAAACCTGATACGGAGAGTTCTCCATAAAGTTCTCAAAGGTGTGTGAAGTCTACGAATCCGTACTCGGCCAGCGTGGTAGACTATGGCCTGTACCGCTCACATTGTGATAGGAGACCCCGAGCTCAGCAGTGGGACAAATGTGGGTTGTTGCTTTGCTCTTTTTTGCTA
Organism: Thymelicus sylvestris; assembly: GCA_911387775.1. Classification (NCBI taxonomy): domain Eukaryota; kingdom Metazoa; phylum Arthropoda; class Insecta; order Lepidoptera; family Hesperiidae; genus Thymelicus; species Thymelicus sylvestris. Next base: position 13,548,639 of record OU426905.1, on the reverse strand, counting down.
CTCAGGTAAAAATCCTTAATAACTAATTAAATTATCTCCCAAGTTCCTCGGCGACTTCACCAATTTAAAGTATTAAAGTAACATGTAGGTATATACTATAAGAAGTAGGAAGGTACGAAAATAATCATCTCATATAGTAGTAAGGTACTATGACAGTATCAGAAACTATTGATCTTAAACACAGACATGTATCTCCTGAACCTTCATTAATAAATAATTAATGTGCAAAATTGCCTTGACGTTGGCCTTTAAATTTTAGAGAAAAATAACTGTCAAGATTCACAGATAAAGTAATCCAGAGCTTAAAAGTTGATGCCTGGTGGTATGACAGATAACGTTCCTGAGGAACTTGTCTCATTGATAACGGATAAGCGTCAAGCGAGAAGAAACAAAAAAAGAAACGTATGAAAGTTTCGTCAAATTTTTGTTAATTAATTTTATGAGTCAGTATAGAGTCGAATAAATGTGATTTTTTAGAGTTTTTATTTGACATGAATATAATTATGAATGTAAAAGGATATACCTTATATCCGAAAAACTGTATCGGACAAAAATTTTATTTATTACTTCTCTTTTAGGGTTCCGTAGCCAAATGGCAAAAAACGGAACCCTTATAGATTCGTCATGTCTGTCTGTGTCTGTCTGTCTGTCCGTCCGTATGTCACAGCCACTTTTTTCCGAAACTATAGGAACTATACTGTTGAAACTTGGTAAGTAGATGTATTCTGTAAACCGCATTAAGATTTTCACACAAAAATAGAAAAAAAACAATAAATTTTGGGGGTTCCCCATACTTAGAACTGAAATTCAAAAAAATTTTTTTCATCAAACCCATACGTGTGGGGTATCAATGAATAGGTCTTCAAAAATGATATTGAGGTTTCTAATATCATTTTTTTCTAAACTGAATAGTTTGCGCGAGAGACACTTCCAAAGTGGTAAAATGTGTGTTGTCCCCCCCCCCCCCCCGTAACTTCTAAAATAAGAGAATGATAAAACAAAAAAAAATATATGATGTACATTACCATGCAAACTTCCAACGAAAATTGGTTTGAACGAGATCTAGTAAGTAGTCTTTTTTTAATACGTCAAAAATCGTAAACCGCAATTTACCTCGATCAAAGTTACAACGAACTTCAAGAACTTTTATATTATGTTACTTGCTGCTACGAAACCCTTCATGGGCGAGTCCGACTCGCACTTGGCCGCTTTTTGTCTTTAGCGTAGTCCCATCAGCATTTGAAACAGTTAAACTTCTGATATCAATTACTTTGGACGAATTAAAATGAAAATACAATACTTTATAAAATAATTTACACATTTTTTGTCTGTTTTTATTTTTTATCAATTTCAATTATTTTGACGAAAATGTACAGGCAAATCGATTAATCGATTGCTAGGTTTAAACCTAGCGGGACTCTCGCTCTATTTGGTGGGCAATGCCTTTATGTTGCTAATGTCCATAGGCGACGGTGGCTGCTCGCCATCAAAAACCTGCTAGACATGAAACCTAAATACCTTCTAATACTACCTTCTTAAAATGAATATCAGTGATTATGTGAATTCAAAGTCAGTTTATATAAAGAGTTATGTTTATTCCTAAAAATTTAACTTCCCTTTTTGATCGTAAAATCAGTCTTGGAATATATTTACGTGTTTTTAATGAGAAGGCACTCTCAATGATGGATTTAAACAAAGAATTAGCTGTATTAAAAAGTAAATTCCTCAAAATTTTTTACAGGAGCAGCGTAGAAGTACGCTCGAAACCTCCAAAAATACTTTCTTTGCATGTTTGCTTAATGTCAGTTACAATGTTAAATTAATAAATTTATCAAGTTGGAATCGCACTTGCTAGGTGAAGTGTTCCGTATAATATTATTAATGTTATTATTAATAATCATACTAATATTATAGATGTGAAAGTTTGTATGGATATCTGTTTCTCTTTCAAAAGCTACTGAACAGGTTTTTATGAAATTCGCACGTCGCTATGTGCGATTTTTTCGTATCGCTGTCGTACGTGTAAACGGACACTTGACTTCAACCCATTAATGTCCCACTATTGAGCGAAGGTCTCTTTCTATTGAGGAGGCTTTAAGCATTTTTGGAAATTTATGTGCCCGAATGGCGAGTTACCATTCGTGTTACAATGGTTACCATTCCGAGTCGCCGCGCTGGATTCGACTCGAAAGAATGATAAGTTTGAATTTCTGTCCTCGGTCTGGGTATGTGTTTTCTTGTCTTTGAGTGTTGTCCATGGCAGCCACGACACAGGGAATCTTAGTGTGGGGCTGTGAGTGTGAAGCGTCATTTATTTATCTAATTATCTTGCAATTACCGGGACCGACGCCGCGACGGCATTATGTGCTCGAAGCATGGAAATGCTCAAGAATTTTTTGCCAGAAGCAACCCATCCGGCTACTAATTTTTGTATTGTGTTAACTCAGCCCATGGCTCAGGATCGACACAAACTATCGGACTATAAAACACTTGGACAGAAACTTTGGATTTTTGGATAGATAATCCTGTAATCAATTAATAAGATGGTCAACGTACTTTAACATTTCTTTTTTTGAATTTGGGCTTGGGATTGGCTAATCCTCCTTTTTAATCAGTTCTTCTAAATTCATAACAGTTTTATAATTATTAAAAAATGTTTCCAGGTACTTATAACAAATTGATTGTGATAAAAAGACTAACAAATGAACCTAAAACGGCTACGTTTCTCCATCAAACGCATTAAACATGAAAACGAAAGCAATTATCCTTTCTTTGTTTATGAATTACTTTATGAAGTTATATATAGACTATATTTTAGTAATATTTGCGTCACACGGCAAACATTTACCGTTATCTCTAGACAACGGTATTATTTAATCACCTCATTTTATTCTCAACACTAGTAGTGGAAATTGCAAAGGCTTGCAATCTGTGTTGCGTATTATTCCGTTGTTATTAAGAAATCCAATGATTTTGAAACTCGTTTTTTTAAGGTATGTTGATTTTGAATCTATAAAAATTGTTTTAAGTATATTTGAAATCTAATTCTAATTCAGTGTTGCTTTGCGAAACCTAATTCTTTCATTTTAAATGTGTGCTCGTACCATAAACAATTCTTACATTTTATCACAAAAATGTCATGTTTATTCTGTGGTTCCTACTCATAATGGAGGCGTAGATCTATTCTACCACGCTGCTCTAGTGGCCTATCCAAGTATCGGATATTTATGCTACCCGAAGGCCTCCGACATGGCTTATAGACTGATTCGTTTCTAAAATAATTTAACGAGTAAAATAGTCAGATATTTATATTTTTGTCACCACCCAAAAATATCTTAATGGATGTTTCTTCCTATAAGTGACTTAACAGATGACTGGGCTAGAGGCGGGTATTGTCAGTATTTCAATTAGTAGATCCATGTTTTGATTAAGTACCGTCGAGGCATCATCTTATACCACCAGTACAGCAATCAGTGACCTCGAAATTTTGTACCTATTTCTAAAAAATCATTCAATTTAAAGTTTTTAAATTAGTGGTCACCCTCGGACACATTTGCTAGTAGAAGTGTTGGTTCATCTCAGAGTCATAACATCAATTTTAAGTGAACCTGGGCACCGTCTCAAAATTATTTATTTACTGTTAATTTAGGATCTTAATTTATAATACTAAATGGTTTATTTTATTTTTCCCTTTTCATTTTTTTTCTTAGTTTATTTTTTTGTTAAAAAGCAATAATGTTTTAAATATATTCCTACTATATTGTTTTACATTAAAGAAAAAAGAGTTATAATCCGGGGCTTAATAGATTTACTACACAATTTTTTTATTAATTATTAAACAATTTTACTAGGTAATATCCTTTTGTTTATTATGATTTCATTTGTTTTTAAATGTGCAGTTCATTATACACGCAATTGTCCTTATAATCAGTTCTTGATAAAATTTAGTTCTAAGCAGTTTTCATTGGTTTGTTTGTAAATACAAACACAAAAGCGTAAAACACAACACAATTAAATACTAGGTAGGTAGGTACTCATGCTCTTGTACATTCTGACGCATTGTTATAATAACTAATATTATTTTCATTTTGTTTACCTGTTTATTACATTGTTTATGTTTACTTGAATAACATAATTACACATTTTAGAATATTTCGACCAAAGAGCTTTAAATGTTTCAAAAATAGCGCTAAAGTTAATACTTTAAGAAAATGTCTTAAAGTTTTAAGGCATCGCAAAACTAATTCGATTATCATTTGCTGCTGTTGATAGACTAACGTTCGTCTTTCTGTTGAAAGACGAACTTAGTCTTATTAAATAATTTACATAAGTCTGAACAAAGTAACACCTATGTAGCCATAGCTACATATATCATTATGACAAACTTTCAACATAATAACAATCATTTAATTTAATTTCATTTCATTTCATTTCATTTCATTTCATTTCATTTCATTTCATTTCATTTCATTTCATTTCATTTCATTTCATTTCATTTCATTTCATTTCATTTCATTTTATCTCATCTCATCTCATCTCATCTCATTTCCTTTCATTTCATTTCAAACTTTATTTTTTGGCACAAAGGGTCGTCAGACATTGCTTAAAAAGATTAGAGAATAAATATTTATCCGTCATAACTCATAATAAATGTTTCAACTGAGATGAATACAGAACTTCACCCGGCGGAAGTACCAGTAGGTACTATTAAGTATTCTGTGCCGGAAGTCAGGATACCCCTTGTGGCACGGCACACATCCATACATAACCACTTGGTTATAACGTTGCAAATTTTATTTTTGAGTAACAAATACAGCTGTCTCAATGCTTATTAAAATAAAAAACGAAAATATCTCCAAAAATAAATTTAATATTAACAAAGTTGACGAAAAATAAATTGAATTTTTGCGTCAGAGTATTGTTACGATTCCAGTGATATTGAAATTTATTTCCGCTATTTAAACCTGTCTTTAAAAGTATCGCTGCTATTTTGAATTTTTTTATCTTCTAATTATATCTCATCGATATCATGATCTTTTTGGCGTATTCCAGATTCATAGTTTTTGAGGACCCAGTCTTTGTCAATTTAAAAAATATAGGTTTATTGCCTTAGTTTATTTGATAATAAGTAAAGTTTCAATATTTATTTAGAAAGAAAACAATAAAATCAAAATAATCTAAATTTTACTAACAAAAAATAACCGACTTCAAATTCTCAAAAACTACTGGTCAGATCTCGTTCAAATTTATGTGGGACCACATGACAAGCACCTGCTTTCGATTAAAAAAAGAATCATCGAAATTGGTTGGCGGGATATTGAGTTATTCGTCAATTTGTCGCGCACATCTTAACACAAATTTACGACTTATGTGGTTTTCTAATGGATGCCATTGTCAGATCTCAATAAAATTTATGTGGGACCACATGACAGCCACCAGCTTTCGATTAAAAAAAGAATCATCAAAATCGGTTCGCCCAGTCCAAAGTTCTGAGGTAACAAACATAAAAAAAAAAAAAAAAAAAAAAATACAGTCGAATTGAGAACCTCCTCCTTTTTTTGAAGTCGGTTAACAAATTATAAACATTAAATATACCTAATTAGTTAGCTACATAATTAAAATACAAATTGGTATAAATGAACATCACATATTACAAGGAGAAGATATTAGTGATGACAATATTTAAAAGCTGCTAAAATAACAACCAAGTAAACGGTTTCACACGCAGTAGGTTTATACCTGTGTCGCGGGTGTCTTGGATGACAAATATAACACATCACAATATCACCCATGACCTGAAGGAATCGACCACGAATCAAACCCGAGACCCCTCGCTTCGCAGGCAGGGTCGCTACCAACAAGGCTACAGGGTAAAAATAACAAAATCTTGAATGTTAAACCCTGTCATTCACAAAGATCCCTTTTTCCGCAGATTATGATAGAATATGGCGCCGAAGAAAGGGAATTCGAAGATATGAATAATGATTACTTTGACTCACTTCCAGTGAAAACTGGTACATACTACCCTAGGAATCGTAAGTTTCTTGTGATCTCGTGATAGTATAAGGTAAAAAGAGGCGAATAGTCGAATCCACTTGCATTATTAGTAGATTCTACCAATTTTAGAAATTAATTCTTTTGTCATTATAGATTGTTAGAATAATAAATACCTATACATACTTTTCCCATAAAACGATTTATATTAGAACTGAAGAGGTTTATTTTAATTTGAGTAATAAAATAACATCATTAGAATGTCGCATATCATAGGTTTTAGGGCAGATTGATTGCTTTTAACAAAGATATCAATAAACTTATTATTTACCAGTACCTAATTATAATGTAATATATACTTTTAATTTGTTATTTTATATATTTTCAGCAGACCAGTGTCAGAAACCATCGCGTCATAAATTGATAAGAATCGTTTCCAAAACCGGAGTCATCAATATACAAAGCAATATAAACCAAGGATTCACGATCTCGAATTACTTCATCGCTCTTGTCGAAACAAGATGGCGCTGGACTATCATAAACTTTGTGTTGGCATTTATTTTGAACTGGTTGTTCTTTGGACTCATTTACTGGGGGATCTCTTACTCACATGAAGATTTTGATGATGAAAACTTGGACTCAAATGGGACAGATTTTGTACCCTGCATTAGTAATACGTATGGATTTACTTCTACGTTCCTCTTCAGCATTGAGATTCACACAACAGTAGCTTATGGGAAACGGGCCATTACTTTGGAATGCCCTCAGACTATAATAGCTATGTGTGTCCAATGCATGGTCAGCTCCATTTTTCAATCCATCATGGTGGGTATTTTGTTTGTCAAGCTTACTAGGCCAAGAAGCCGGGCCCAGACAATACTTTTCAGTAAATGTGCTGCCCTTAGTTTGAGAAATGAAACATATTGCTTAATATTTCGTGTTGGAGACATGAGGACATCAAGAATACTAAACATCGAGCTACAAGCGTTCATCATAAGGTACAATTCAGACAGCGATTACTTAGACGAAGCGAGACAGATAGAACTTAAGTTAGAAATAGACGAATGTGAATCCACATTCTTTCTATGGCCTGTGACAGTTGTACATTTAATAAAACAAGGCAGTCCTTTGTACGGAATCTCAGCAGCGGATTTGTTGTGCAGTAAAATAGAAATATTGGTTGTATTCGAGGGAATTATTGAATCAACTGGGCAGCCAGTCCAGGCCAGATCGAGTTTCACAGAACATGACATATTGTGGGGGCACAGGTTTCTTCCAATGGTCGTGTTTAATGCTGATAAATTGGCGTATGCTGTAGATTTTTCTAAATTATCTGAAATCCAACAAGTTGATACTCCACTTTGCTCTGCTAAAGAATATGATAGTTTAATGTCGACAATAGTTGATACTTACGGATTATGTGACGATTCTTCTAGTACCAAACAAAACGGATATATGGTCTGATTGTAATGTATCGTATTGCAGAGGTTTTATTTCAATAGTATTTTAAGTAAATAGCCGAGCCAATTACCAAAGCCCATGGGCGTCAATCACTCCAAACCAAAGGCTTTCCGTTGCTTTTCCGGACTAAATGAATTGCTTCTTTACTTAGACAAGTATTGTTCTTGAATACGGGGGATAGAGTTCTTACACGAAAGGACGTTTTACGAGGAAGAATGATGATATTGTACAATTTTAATTTATATTTAAATATAGTGCAGTTACTGATATTGTTATTATATAAGTGTTGCATAAAATATAACAGTTACTGTTACTCGTGTATTCGTGTATTTATTTTTCAAAGCCAAAGACATTTGGCAATAATACGATACCACAAATTTGTTAGTAAATAAATATACTAGGCTTTTAAAAACATTTCCTTGGGGGCCTAGGTCATTCCATCATGCTACTATAGTATTAATGAACCGGTGATTTAATAGTCATTGGAAAATTGTACAAATACAACATTTCATCTCAAACTTGTGAATAGTCTAGAAGCCTTATTTATTCAAAGCATTCATCCTAACTTCAAGGGTACTGAACTCTGGGAGTTGTAACTTAGGCATATGTGCCTGTAATTTAATATAAGCCAGGTATAACAGTATTATGAGGGTAAGTGACCCTATTTGTCGACAATCGTCTTATCCCTAATTCGGTTCTCTTAATTAATTCTCAGTCTTAGTTAAATCTGGTTTCCTGCTGTTGATAACGCTTGCCTAATTTAAGATATTAATCTGCTAGGAAAGCAACTACTGAATAAATTATCTATATATATTATAAAACTGTAACTCGATAATGTCTGTACATTGAAGATATTTATGAAAATTTGGTATCAGGGGACTATATAGGAGCAATAGATTGCAAATCTGTCATTTTTAAAAATCTTGTCTGTCTGTATGTTTGACACCGCATCACGCCAAAACCACTGGATGAAATTGAATGCGGTTTTCACAGTTGTTTTACTGGTGGTCTAACTTAGAATCTGGTGTATGTTTTATCGTGATACGTCGCTTAGAAGCCGAGATATCAATAAATAGGACTTTTTGATACGCCACATAACAGTAAGAAATACTGAAAGTGCCCGATACAGGGATATAAGATACTGTTTAGTATCGGAAATATACGTTATTTCTTCAAAAAAATCAATGCGTACAATTTTTTTTAATTTATTATTTTGCAGTGAATTAGTTCTGCTAATCAACAACAGATGTCAGTTTAGGCAACTAGAAGTCATAATTAAAAAATGTAAGTAGGTCTGAAAACGAGTCAATAAATCTTTTATTGAAATTAATGTGTAACTATACATATTTACAATATTTAAAACATTGCGGTTTTAAGAAATTAATTACCCTACTCAATCAATAACACAACTATTTATGTTAGATTGTGCTATCAGATTCCTATATTCAATTCGCTGTATGATAGTGTTGGTTAGAGTTAGTGATAATAATGACACAATTTAGGAAAATTTAATTATCAAATATTGTTTTTTCTGTAGATAAATAAAAATCTTAAATTTTGACAAAGTATTACAATTTAGATTTTCTTATTGTGATGTAGGAAAAGGCACATAGAAAGTAGATAATATTAAAAATACAAATCACAGTAAGTAAGAAATTAAAATATTTGTGAATAATCGTCTACTGGTGTCACCTACTGGTCAGTGCGTACCAAGCCGGCCCCGCATAGGCTAATTATGACCGGACGTAAGTGCAATACAAATAACGAAAATATTTTTGAATTTGCAAATAGTCTAAATTGGCATCATCCTCCATGGATGACTAAAAGCATCGTCCGTGATCAGATCAGACTAAAGGAATATCACCCATTGGTTGTTATTCAAGAAAGAAAACAAGAAAGAAAAAATAATAAATAATGAAGATGATTAAATTTCCATTCTGTTAAGTTTAGAGGGAGTTATTTATGATTTAGCAGTGAGTTATTTATTATTTAAATAGTGGTAAAAATAAACTAATGTTATGGTAATGCAGGCACAGTGTTTAATCCACCGATGGCGAATCAGTTCAAAGAATGAGTTTCTTTTGAAACGTTTTATAGATATAAAATATACGTCTGGTATTTGGGCCAGGTTCTTGGACACTTAAAAATCCCAAAGTCATTCAGGAATAAACTCAGGAGAAGTAGAGTCTCCCGGTTGAGAGGCGGCCCTGCTGTCGGGTAGGGGATGCTTTCATTACCATAAATCTAGCTGGTACCGCGGTTGTGAAACTCCCCAGATAGTCGGGGGGGCTTTTTTGACTCTTCACGCAGAAGCGTTTACCATTTATCTCTCAGGCAATCAAATACGGAGGGGCGAGACGTCCCTGAGCGACTCATGTAGCCCGTGGTCGGCGCGATCAAATATTGACCGGGAAACCTAACATGGTACACCAGGTACCTGCTAAGCCACCCGATCCGATCATGGAGACAGAGAGGCGCGGCGGCGGCGGCAGTTTGCGTGATCTGGTGAGCAGCATGGGGTCCGTCTTACAGACATGACTTGGTCAGATGAAAACACATAATAAGTCGAAAAGAAGGAAGAAGTAGTGCCAATAAAACATTACGTAATTAAAATGGAAAAAGAATTCGATTACTTTAGGTTTTGCTGTTTATACTTACGTGGAAAAATTTGTCGAAGTCTATGAATAAATAGGAGCAGTCCAGTATTCCAGTAGTCTGAATTAAACTAGCATTTATAATCTCCAACTCCTACAATCTCCTGGTTTAATTTCGGGTAGGTGTAGTCAAAGTAAAACTTTTTTTTCAGTTGTCTTTATTTATCTCAGTATATCTTAATTGACCAGGGCTGAAGCCTTTGAAAATGGTAAGTGAAAAAATAATAGTAGGATGAAACCCATTGAAAAAGGAAGAGAATATAACAAAAATGAAAGGAAAAATAATTTACGGGCGATCTAAGGTCGGGAAGTGGGGGGGGGGGGGGGGGTTGAGTTTTTAATGGTAAAAAAACGGTCTACCTCGATTTCCGGCAAAACTACAAGTCCTATGGAAAATAGTTAAAAAATGGCAAAGTTGTAGGTAATAGAAAGATCTACAAGTTTTCGATTTACACTTTTTTTCATATAATCTCAAAATTTATGTAAAAAGTTCAAATAACCAAGTTTTTGGGTTTTTATTTTTCTTTTACAAACAAACAAATTCATGAAATTTGGTGAAAACTTAACTTTTTATTTTCCAAACACTGTAATTTTTTTGATTTAAAATATTTCTTATTTCACCTTATTTTGACTTAACATCGAAAAAGCACCCCAATTATTTTCAATCGAAAATTCTCACGTCAAAATATCTGCTTTTTTAAAAAAGTCTGTGGGATTTTTTTCTTTGAAATCTCTACCTTTTGATGGTATAAAAATACATATGGTAGCTGCTACGAAATAACAGGTGGTAAGGCCCAACCATAGGCCATATTGTATTAGGGTCTGGGTTGGATTGGGTCTGGTGGTGTATCTTAGAGACAGACTATGTAACTCCAGAATGGGTGAGAATAACAGTTTTAAAAATATTTGTTGATGGTCACGTTGACATAGCAAAACCAGTACCACATTGAACAATTCAAGATCTGATGGTGTACGTGTATATAAAATCCCACTAATATTTCTTATTATAGGTACAATAAGATATTTTTTTACTCTCGCTAAAACGGCTAAATGGATTTAGATGAATTTTGGCTCATAGATATTCCATATCCCGCATCAAAGAACAGGGTGCATGTTCGTCGGGATCAGGTCGTTCGAGTTTGGAGATGGATCAGCTTCTTCATCAGGTCAAGGGTATAATTTAGTTTGGAAGTTGGGTTTACAGGTTCGTTATTGTTTTAGGGTTTTGTTCCTCAAAAGAAAAAACATAATCCTTAAAGGATCACTTCGTTGTCCATCTGTCTGTCTGTCTGTCGACCTTATTTTCTCAGGAACACGTGGAGATATCATTCCAAAAAACTTAAACTTATTTGTATTTGGTTAATTGATCACTATGTCCAAGCATAGGAACGACAGTTTTACAGTGGCAAAGTTAAGTTTGTTACTGAATCATTTAATATTGCTCTTATGTTCGGTTCTCTAAAGTACAAAACCCTCGGTGCCAAAAAACTCGCATTTCCCGGGATGTTTTTTAATAACTTTAATTTCATTCTCAAGTCCACGCAGACGAAGTCGCGGGTAAAAGCTATCTATATATATTATAAAACTGTAACTCGATAATGTCTGTACATTGAAGATATTTATGAAAATTTGGTATCAGGGGACTATATAGGAGCAATAGATTGCAAATCTGTCATTTTTAAAAATCTTGTCTGTCTGTATGTTTGACACCGCATCACGCCAAAACCACTGGATGAAATTGAATGCGGTTTTCACAGTTGTTTTACTGGTGGTCTAACTTAGAATCTGGTGTATGTTTTATCGTGATACGTCGCTTAGAAGCCGAGATATCAATAAATAGGACTTTTTGATACGCCACATAACAGTAAGAAATACTGAAAGTGCCCGATACAGGGATATAAGATACTGTTTAGTATCGGAAATATACGTTATTTCTTCAAAAAAATCAATGCGTACAATTTTTTTTAATTTATTATTTTGCAGTGAATTAGTTCTGCTAATCAACAACAGATGTCAGTTTAGGCAACTAGAAGTCATAATTAAAAAATGTAAGTAGGTCTGAAAACGAGTCAATAAATCTTTTATTGAAATTAATGTGTAACTATACATATTTACAATATTTAAAACATTGCGGTTTTAAGAAATTAATTACCCTACTCAATCAATAACACAACTATTTATGTTAGATTGTGCTATCAGATTCCTATATTCAATTCGCTGTATGATAGTGTTGGTTAGAGTTAGTGATAATAATGACACAATTTAGGAAAATTTAATTATCAAATATTGTTTTTTCTGTAGATAAATAAAAATCTTAAATTTTGACAAAGTATTACAATTTAGATTTTCTTATTGTGATGTAGGAAAAGGCACATAGAAAGTAGATAATATTAAAAATACAAATCACAGTAAGTAAGAAATTAAAATATTTGTGAATAATCGTCTACTGGTGTCACCTACTGGTCAGTGCGTACCAAGCCGGCCCCGCATAGGCTAATTATGACCGGACGTAAGTGCAATACAAATAACGAAAATATTTTTGAATTTGCAAATAGTCTAAATTGGCATCATCCTCCATGGATGACTAAAAGCATCGTCCGTGATCAGATCAGACTAAAGGAATATCACCCATTGGTTGTTATTCAAGAAAGAAAACAAGAAAGAAAAAATAATAAATAATGAAGATGATTAAATTTCCATTCTGTTAAGTTTAGAGGGAGTTATTTATGATTTAGCAGTGAGTTATTTATTATTTAAATAGTGGTAAAAATAAACTAATGTTATGGTAATGCAGGCACAGTGTTTAATCCACCGATGGCGAATCAGTTCAAAGAATGAGTTTCTTTTGAAACGTTTTATAGATATAAAATATACGTCTGGTATTTGGGCCAGGTTCTTGGACACTTAAAAATCCCAAAGTCATTCAGGAATAAACTCAGGAGAAGTAGAGTCTCCCGGTTGAGAGGCGGCCCTGCTGTCGGGTAGGGGATGCTTTCATTACCATAAATCTAGCTGGTACCGCGGTTGTGAAACTCCCCAGATAGTCGGGGGGGCTTTTTTGACTCTTCACGCAGAAGCGTTTACCATTTATCTCTCAGGCAATCAAATACGGAGGGGCGAGACGTCCCTGAGCGACTCATGTAGCCCGTGGTCGGCGCGATCAAATATTGACCGGGAAACCTAACATGGTACACCAGGTACCTGCTAAACCACCCGATCCGATCATGGAGACAGAGAGGCGCGGCGGCGGCGGCAGTTTGCGTGATCTGGTGAGCAGCATGGGGTCCGTCTTACAGACATGACTTGGTCAGATGAAAACACATAATAAGTCGAAAAGAAGGAAGAAGTAGTGCCAATAAAACATTACGTAATTAAAATGGAAAAAGAATTCGATTACTTTAGGTTTTGCTGTTTATACTTACGTGGAAAAATTTGTCGAAGTCTATGAATAAATAGGAGCAGTCCAGTATTCCAGTAGTCTGAATTAAACTAGCATTTATAATCTCCAACTCCTACAATCTCCTGGTTTAATTTCGGGTAGGTGTAGTCAAAGTAAAACTTTTTTTTCAGTTGTCTTTATTTATCTCAGTATATCTTAATTGACCAGGGCTGAAGCCTTTGAAAATGGTAAGTGAAAAAATAATAGTAGGATGAAACCCATTGAAAAAGGAAGAGAATATAACAAAAATGAAAGGAAAAATAATTTACGGGCGATCTAAGGTCGGGAAGTGGGGGGGGGGGGGGGTTGAGTTTTTAATGGTAAAAAAACGGTCTACCTCGATTTCCGGCAAAACTACAAGTCCTATGGAAAATAGTTAAAAAATGGCAAAGTTGTAGGTAATAGAAAGATCTACAAGTTTTCGATTTACACTTTTTTCCATATAATCTCAAAATTTATGTAAAAAGTTCAAATAACCAAGTTTTTGGGTTTTTATTTTTCTTTTACAAACAAACAAATTCATGAAATTTGGTGAAAACTTAACTTTTTATTTTCCAAACACTGTAATTTTTTTGATTTAAAATATTTCTTATTTCACCTTATTTTGACTTAACATCGAAAAAGCACCCCAATTATTTTCAATCGAAAATTCTCACGTCAAAATATCTGCTTTTTTAAAAAAGTCTGTGGGATTTTTTTCTTTGAAATCTCTACCTTTTGATGGTATAAAAATACATATGGTAGCTGCTACGAAATAACAGGTGGTAAGGCCCAACCATAGGCCATATTGTATTAGGGTCTGGGTTGGATTGGGTCTGGTGGTGTATCTTAGAGACAGACTATGTAACTCCAGAATGGGTGAGAATAACAGTTTTAAAAATATTTGTTGATGGTCACGTTGACATAGCAAAACCAGTACCACATTGAACAATTCAAGATCTGATGGTGTACGTGTATATAAAATCCCACTAATATTTCTTATTATAGGTACAATAAGATATTTTTTTACTCTCGCTAAAACGGCTAAATGGATTTAGATGAATTTTGGCTCATAGATATTCCATATCCCGCATCAAAGAACAGGGTGCATGTTCGTCGGGATCAGGTCGTTCGAGTTTGGAGATGGATCAGCTTCTTCATCAGGTCAAGGGTATAATTTAGTTTGGAAGTTGGGTTTACAGGTTCGTTATTGTTTTAGGGTTTTGTTCCTCAAAAGAAAAAACATAATCCTTAAAGGATCACTTCGTTGTCCATCTGTCTGTCTGTCTGTCGACCTTATTTTCTCAGGAACACGTGGAGATATCATTCCAAAAAACTTAAACTTATTTGTATTTGGTTAATTGATCACTATGTCCAAGCATAGGAACGACAGTTTTACAGTGGCAAAGTTAAGTTTGTTACTGAATCATTTAATATTGCTCTTATGTTCGGTTCTCTAAAGTACAAAACCCTCGGTGCCAAAAAACTCGCATTTCCCGGGATGTTTTTTAATAACTTTAATTTCATTCTCAAGTCCACGCAGACGAAGTCGCGGGTAAAAGCTAGTTATGGATAAAAATACAATTGGAGATGTCACTTATGTACATTGTTAAGTGTATACGTTAAAATACTTAACTAATATTCGTATTTTCATTACTAAATCCTAAACTAGTCAACGTTATTAACTATACTCGAGGATTTTTCATTTCAACGCTGACCCTGAAGACGTCCGTCCACTGACTATTTATAATTAATTACCTACAACATAATTGATTACACATTAATTACATAATTAATAGGTACGCTGGTTGACTTAGTATTAAGTATAGTGGAGGACTGAATTGCCTGAATTTGTCAAGCGATTAGTGAAATCTGTCTTTTCACCAAATAAAACATCCTCATTATAATTTAACTATACCGGATAATACACTTCGTAATTCCAATTCCATATTTGTTATAATTTACCTAGTGTTATTAAAAAATATTTTTAAATATTCTCCTGCCATAAAATTTACTTCGCTTTGTGAATTGCATATCTGTTGCTAATATATTTTATCAGGCGTTGGGCTGTAAATTATTTCACGTCAGGTTGATCATGATAATAAATGTACAATATTTATTACCTTTTAATGAGTTATATTGGAATAATAAATTAATTGCATTGTAAGTGTAGCAAGGGACTTAACTATGCTGTTGATTAACACTGAAGTTTTATCACCAGGAAGGCTATTCAGTTTTGTAACTTGACAGCGGAGTTTCAATCTTGACGTTCGAGTTCTAGGATCACTTCACTTCGCAAGTGCTTATTAGATGATTAGATAATGACATGTCAGTATGATGCAAGTTCGCTTTTGTTTTGTAACTTGACAGCGGAATACACGATGAGTTTCTAAATTGAAGTTAGAGTTCGAGACTCCCTTCACCTCGCAAGTGCGTACCAGATGATTAGAGAATCACATATCAAGATCTCGGACTCGAACTTCAATTTTGAAACTCATCGCGGATTCCGCTGTCAAGTTATAAAACTGAATAGCCCTCCTGGTATAAATAAGGTAAAAAGATGGGTTCTATTGAGCTTTATCCATCCTTGTATTCAAAACATATCTCTATTGCTCTTGCTGTGCTAAACAGGCGAGATGTGACATCAGGTCCATTCAAGTTGCTGAGCTTAGATTATAATAATAGCAATTGTAGTATCCGATAACCTGAGAATTTGACGACCCTGTAGCCTAGTTGATAGCGACCCTGCCTGCGAAGCGACGGGTCCCGGGTTTGATTCCTGGCCGCGGCAGACTTGTGACAGATAAATATTTGTACTCGGGTGCAGGGTGTGATTGTGATGTGTTATATGTGTCGTCCATGCCACACGCGACACAGGTAATGCGGTACCTGCGGGGTTATGAGCGTGTTAGCGTTTATTTTTTTAAATTTTCAGGTGTCTAAACTTAAACCTACCCTATATTTTAAGTCTGGACATGTTCTACCTATCTATGTGCCAAGTTTCATCTTATTCCGTGCAGGTGTTAGTGCATGATGAAAGCCCAAATATCTTCACAAGCTTTTACATTTATAATATTAGTAGGATTATATTATTAATCATATCATAATAATTATATTGTGATATTATTTCAATCCGCACTGGAGCAGCGTGGTGGAGTATGCTCTATTAGGCCTCCTTAAAAGATAAATAGCCGTGCTCAGTAGTAGGCTAATATGGGTTGAAGCCATGTCTATTATATATATTTAGTATGCTCGTGTTAGCATGTATGTATTTTTATACAATTTGTACACTTACTATAGTAACTACTATATTTTGCGCACGGTCTTTCTAACATTTAGTCATACGCATCATACTCTCCAGTCTCAGATCTGCTAGAGGGAAATTGTACAAGGAACAAGCAGGACCTTTGTATTTGCTTACACTAATAAATAAATAAACTATGTATTATTTTATAGAGACGTCAGTAATTGACTTATAACGTTTTAAATTAGCAAGATTTGAACACTAAGCGCGTACTAAACCAAAGTTCATATATCGTCTACTGCTTGGCTACATCCACGGAGTATATTAATAATATCTCTGTAAGCAAAACGAAGTCTTTAAGAACCTAGTGTATGTAAGCTTTTAATGTTTACACCTATAAAAGAGGTATCACTAAGCAATAAATTATGTATCGTCTATTCTTAGTGAGTTTGTAGTGTATATCTTGTTGGTGTGACAAATAAAATAAATAAATAATGTAGTTAGCTGTCAATGTAGGTACAGGATACCTGAAATAGTTCCGCTCAAACATTGTAAAATATATAGACTCAGCGCGTGTTCCCGTCACGTATAATATTGCAGGACGCTATCTCTACCTGGGATCCGAGTGTTGGTGGTGGGATATATTTCGTTTATTTGTGACTGTGTGCTTAGCAAGGGATGTCAGTTCGATTCCCAGGAAAACATTTGTATCACAGATAATTAGAATTTTAACAAAAACCGACTTTACAGAAAAAGTCTTCAAAAAACATATATCAATATCAGTTTGCTCAATTCCTCATGAATTTCATTAAATTTCGATAAATATGGGACCAGTCTGGAATCGTCTTTCAAATAAAGTAAGAATTTTCCAAATCGGTTCATAATTTACAGAGTTCTGAGGTAACAAATATAAAAGAACACAAATGAATTCTTCCTCCATTTTCTGAAGTCTGTTATAAAACCTAAGAAGGGCTTGTGTTTGTGATATCTTATATTTTGTGTTGCATAGGTATTATTCCACCCGGGGCAAAGAAAAAAATACAGGGCTATGAGTGTGTTCGTTTGTATGTTATCTATCAAAGTTCACTGTAGGGCATGGGGTGTATTTTCTATGGGTCTCAGTAACCACCATTTACGAACTGGTTAGCATTATACGAGTAGAAAATTTGAATTTGTTGATTGTTATTATTTACTCAGTAATTGTTCATTGTAAACCTTCGCTTTTCAATTCCAATAATATTTCATTTTATGATTTAATGAATATTAAACCAAATTTATAAATTATTCATTCTTGGAAAACATATTAATTAGGTACACTCAGTTTCATAAAATTTCGTCTACATCAGATCAGAATATAAATATTGCTAGCTAGAAATTGCAAGCTTCCGAAACTAACTTGCAACCCCAACAAGTTAAAACAACTAGGGATAAGAAATAGGAAAAGCTTTTAGTGATAATATGCGAAAGAGTCTTTTTAAATACTTCGTCTTTTTACAGAACTTGCAAGAATAGCGCCCCTTTGAATTATATTTTGTGCATTAAATCTAACTGTGGTCACCATGAAGGCAAGTGTCGGAAGTTTTAATGCTACCAGAGGGCTTCCGACTGTTATCTTATGATAACAACCGGGACCGACGGCTTTATATACGTGCCCTCCAAAGCAAATAAACTCTCTAGAAACTTTGTCGCTAATGGTTACCCATCCAAACAATAATATTTAAAAAATATAGATACGTTATGCCCTTACAAATCAACCAAAAAATCTGTTCCGAACAGAGCTACAACACCAGGGGCGTTGCTACCGCCGTATCAGCCGTATCAATTATACGGGGCCCCCAGCGCATAGGGGCCCCCACTAACACTCCCAAAAAAAAAGCTCGCCAACGGCCGCTAGAGTTGGCACTGCTTTTATATTTGACAGCTGACGTTGAGGGGGCCCCACAACAAATATTGATATGGGGCCTCCTTAGGGCTAGCTACGCCACTGTACAACACACAGGTTTATCTTTTGTTTCACTACGCCAATCACATTGGTATAATATACGAAGGCATTTTAACGCTGTATGTCAAATGTCAACCACTTCTGACAACAACAAAAGCGTGCGTATCGTCATGTATTGACAGAGCGACTACGAGCAGAACGGTCAATTGACTGTTCTTACGCTCTTCATTGTCGGCGCGCTAGTGACATATCTACCTCTTCTTTACATTATAATATCATTGCATCCAACTATACGACCGCGCCCTTTGTCGTTCACTTAGAATCGAAACAAACCGCCGGGCTATGAGCGCTACATTATTAATCTCGCTGTATTTTCATATAATTAGGTGGTTCAACCACTTTTTTCGTGTGAAGTCTGGTGGGAGTACCTATAGATTTAAGAGGAGATATTATGTGACATGAGACAATGAGAAGTAGGCCATTTCGATTCCTGACACACTTTTTAGGTACATCAGTAAAGCATACAAAAAACGTATAATAAAGGAATCATAAACCATACAGAGTTTTCTCGTTTTTGTTACGTCTGCACACAACGTATCAAACAATAAAAACAGATGTCACGTTAAACAGAACGATTCAAATGGTACCGCCTTTCAGTTAACAGAAGTTTTCTATACACGACCAGTGCAAGCGATTCTCGTCTCAATTCTAAAGGGAATGTGGGCGTTTAAGTAAATTATAGCGTGAACAGAACACAGGTGCACACAACAGGTGAACAACGTCGGAATTAGGCCGGAGATGTATCGTGCGGTAATATTCTACGTGACTGTACGAGCGAGGATACGTGCATAAAGTCTTTACGTGGAATTAGAAAGAGTTCAAAATGAGTATTCTTTGTTAAATTGGATTTTTTGATTAATTTAAGTAGCTACTAATAATTTCAAGGCTAATAACATCTCAATATATTAATACCTTCATATAAGGGATTTACTTATTGAAATAATTACTCGAGTGATGTACACAGGAAGCATAATCTAAATTTTACTAACAAAAAATAACCGACTTCAAAGTTACTCAAAAACTACTTTTCAGATCTCGTTCAAATTTATGTGGGACCACATGACAAGCACCTACTTTCGATTAAAAAAAGAATCATCGAAATCGGTTGGCGTGATATTGAGTTATTCATCCATTTGTCGCGCACATACTTAATACAAGACTTAGTATATGGTTTTCCCATGGATGCCATTGTCAGATCTCAATAAAATTTATGTGGGACCACATGCCCGGCACCAGCTTTCGATTAAAAAAGCATCATCAAAATCTGTTCGCCCAGTCGAAAGTTCTGAGGTAACAAACATAAAAAAACAATCAAATTGAGAACCTCCTCCTATTTTTGAAGTCGGTTAAAAATACACAAAATTGAGCTACTCAAAACAAAAGGCAGCCTCAAAAATATTTATAGCCTCGAATAAATTTCAGCTTATTTTAGCAACGCGGAGAAATGGAGAGTCGCCGATCATCAACTCATTGTTATCACCACAAACAAATTAAAATCCTCAAAACGGATTCAATTTGCCATTAAGCATGATATAACAATGGTTTTTCGGTTTCCGACACCGCTTTGTTGGCTATAGACAGAACGATTAAAATAATTGAATTTTGTATCGCATTAACGAGATAATGAGTTGGTATTGTGTCGAATGTCCCGTTTTCACAGTTATTTGCGCTGATCGAAGAGATTGTTGAAAATCAGTTTGCAATAAAATTTATCACGAAAACGCGTGGTGTTGGTTAAAAAGTGAGCAAACTGAAATCGATATTGAGCGGATAGACAATTTATGACTAAGTTGATAAAATATATCTGTATAATAACGAACTAAAATTAAAATGTGTGCAATTCACACGTAGTAGAAGTGAAACCTTCAAAAATTTTGTTTTCAAGATATAATGAGACGAATATAAAATTTCGGGAAGATGATAATTGTAGGTATTAGTAATGATCTCTCATCCTCAACTCATCTCTTAACTCACCTCTCAACTTACCTCTCAACTCACCTCTCAACTCACCTCTCAACTCACCCTTCAACTCATCTCTCAACTCACCTCTCAACTCACCTCTCAACTCACCTCTCAACTCACCTCTCAACTCACCTCTCAACTCACCTCTCAACTCACCTCTCAACTCACCTCTCAACTCACCTCTCAACTCACCTCTCAACTCATCTCTCAAATCATCTCTCATTTTTCAAAAAAAATTCAAGTCAGTCTCCACTCATTTCTAGTCTCCACTGGACAGTTTCGTTTTATAAAATTTCAACTCACCCCCGTACTAAAGAAGTTTTCACTTCAAAAACAATAACGCTTCACAGTTTACTGACACATCATAATTAGTGCGCACACAAGTTACTGAAATAAATAAACACGTTTTATTTTATATTTTGTAACACACTGTGACCTAAACGGGATCTTAGGTCACGCTTTTCCTTGCGTAAAATAGCCCTTCTCTACACGGTTCACACACGGTGTACAGGTTCGTGACTTTGTGTTTTCTACTGCGTTTAGCAACCCTAGCGGATCGGGCAAATCTTCGCAGGGTGTAAAAAAGCGGCCAAGTGCGAGTCGGACTCGCCCATGAAGGGTTCCGTAGCAGCAAGTAACATAATATAAAAGTTCTTGAAGTTCGTTTGAACTTTGATCGAGGTAAATTGCGGTTTACGATTTATGACGTATTAAAAAAAAACTACTTACTAGATCTCGTTCAAACCAATTTTCGTTGGAAGTTTGTATGGTAATATACATCATATATTTTTTTTAGTTTTATGATTCTCTTATTTTAGAAGTTACGGGGGGGGGGGGGGGGACACACATTTTTCCACTTTGGAAGTGTCTCTCGCGCAAAGTATTCAGTTTAGAAAAAAATGATATTAGAAACCTCAATATCATTTTTGAAGACCTATTCATAGATACCCCACATGTATGGGATTGATGAAAAAAAAATTTTTGAGTTTCAGTTCTAAGTATGGGGAACCCCCAAAATTTATTGTTTTTTTTTCTATTTTTGTGTGAAAATCTTAATGCGGTTCACAGAATACATCTACTTACCAAGTTTCAACAGTGTAGTTCTTATAGTTTCGGAGAAAAGTGGCTGTGACATACGGACGGACAGACAGACAGACATGACGAATCAATAAGGGTTCCGTTTTTTGCCATTTGGCTACGGAACCCTAAAAATGACTATTTTGTCACGAAACTTAAGGTCACACTGTGCTATAAAATGATATACGATACTCGTGCCATAACTTATCTATTATTTATTGCACGGCCATTTTATGTACCGTATTGTAATGTACTATAACGCACCGGGTGCGTTATGTATTATCTCATTCTATAGAGATCTAATTAACGTGTACACTATACATAATATAATCGTGTGGATCTTGTACGTTGGTTTCTTCTAAATATAAAAATGAGGGAAGAGATTAGTCAGTAGTCACCCGCGACCCGTGACACAAGATAATTTTCTACTTTATTTACGTAAGAAATTTTACCTATAAATTAACTGACTTTAAACAAACAGTCTTCAAAAAACATGTTTTTTGGATATTTGAATGTTGAGTTTGAATTTGAAAAAAAAACTATTATAATTTAATTGGGAAATTCACTCAATTTGTAATGGATCTCAACATAACTGAATTTCGATGTATATGAGAGCAATCTGAAAGTTTTTTCTTTCAAATTAAAATAATTTTCCAAATCAGTTGATAAATGACGGACTTCTAAGTTAACAAACATGAAAATTATAACAGAATTGAGATTTAAGAGCCTCTTCCTTATGTCCAAGTCACAACGCAACCATAACACAATTTCACTCGATACATATATTCGCTACACACACACACATTCACACACACACACACACACACACACACACACTTACGTCTATTATAAGAATGATAATAATATAATATAAAGAAGAGCGAGGCCACTTGCCACAAACATTATCTTATAGGTATGTTTAATAAGTGATCTCAACCACTGTTTGAATATTGATATGTAACGGTAATAGACAAATAAAGATTTTTGTATTTTGTATTTTTTTGTATATAGAAGCTTGTACTGCGAAATACCATGTAACAGAAGTCCGTATTGTCCGACTGCTATTCAGCTGAGAACAATACAAAATGGCTAATAATGGAACGTTGGCAGGATCGCAAGTCTTGAGTGTTTGTCTGTGTATTGGTGTAGTTATTGGTCGATTCAACAGAGCTTGAATGTGATGTGATATGAGACGAGTACTGGTTTAAGGGAGTCAAATTGTTTTAGTCATCTTTTGTAAAAAATTTTGGAAGACTGGTTTTAAACTAAAAAACTTTTTTGAAGTGAAAACTTCTTTAGTACGGGGGTGACTTGAAATTTTATGAAACGAAACTGTCCAGTAGAGACTAGAAATGAGTGAAGACTGAATTGAGTTGAGTTGAGTGGAGACTGACTTGAGTTGAGTTGAGTTGAGTGGAGTGGAGTGGAGTGGAGTGGAGTGGAGTGGAGTGGAGTGGAGTGGAGTGGAGTGGAGTGGAGTGGAGTGGAGTGGAGTGGAGTGGAGTGGAGTGGAGTGGAGTGGAGTGGAGTGGAGTGGAGTGGAGTGGAGTGGAGTGGAGTGGAGTGGAGTGGAGTGGAGTGGAGTGGAGTGGAGTGGAGTGGAGTGGAGTGGAGTGGAGTGGAGTGGAGTGGAGTGGAGTGGAGTGGAGTGGAGTGGAGTGGAGTGGAGTGGAGTGGAGTGGAGTGGAGTGGAGTGGAGTGGAGTGGAGTGGAGTGGAGTGGAGTGGAGTGGAGTGGAGTGGAGTGGAGTGGAGTGGAGTGGAGTGGAGTGGAGTGGAGTGGAGTGGAGTGGAGTGGAGTGGAGTGGAGTAGTAAAACCTACAATAATTATCATCTTCCCGAAATTTTACATTCGTCTCATTATCTTGAAAACAAAATTTTTAAAGGTTTCACTTCTAACACGTGTGAATTGCACACATTTTAATTTTTGTAGTGATAGCTTCATCCTTTTTTATGGAAATAGCTGACAAATGAAGTGACCATCCGATGGTATCACTTATGGAGTGGCTATCGTTGCCCATGGACATTCATGTGCGGTAACCACTTAGTATTAGATGGCTGGTTTTCCCGTTTACCAGGTGGATACATAATACATTCACTTAAAAAAAATTTTTACAGCTATAGACATTTTATTTAAACAAATAACTGCCCCATACATGAGAGCTCTTCTTCATTTCATACATCTCCCAACCTTATCAAAATAACAAATGAATTATGAAGGAATTGATAATCACTTTCACTCCCAACGTAATGAGTAAACTTCGACGAGTCCCGTAATATTAAATACGTTGTTTTATAGCAAGTTACGTCCTTAATACGTGAAATACACTGTACAGTGTAAGTTTTAAGTAGAAATAAGCGGTTTGGGCTCGCTACGACTCAGAGGCCGCGATAACACGACGGAGCAGCCCATGGTGTGGTGCAAGTTATGGCTGCATTACTTTACTTACTTTTAAGGATATATAATAATAACGATTCACACTCATAGCCCCACACTAGGATTCTCTGTGTCGTGGGTGCCATGGACAACACACTAGACAAGGTCATTCACACCCAGACCGAGAACAGAAATTCAAACCCTTAATTCAAATTTCCGCCTCGCTGGGAATCGATCCCAGGACCCTTGGTGCGGCGATCCAGCATGGTAACCATTGCGCCAGATGGGTCGTCAAGTGTATTCAAGTGTATAAAGTGTATATATAGTGCTATAGAAAGAAATGATAGCCTATATTTCTAGAATTTTATGTACACCGGTTACACCTTAGATAAGAAAGAAAATAATTGTGCTCCAACCCCGGACGAAACACAATGAATTGTTTGGTGGCTTAAGTCAAGTAAAAGGGTAGAAACTGACCAGGTCGGCTTCACAGAAACATAAGTTTGCAGTAAAATATTATAATAATAATCCTTTTAAAATTATAAATGTGATAGTTACTGAAGATGTTTAGTTTGTATTTTTATTACGCGCTAAACGTTGTACTTAATTAAGATAATATTATTTTATGTCGATTCTATGTTCCCCTAGTAGTTACCTACTCGCGAAAGATATTAATAACTTGCCATCACAGAATTTAGAGTTTCTCAAGCACTGGACTCTCAGCGCTTGTAACTTGAACTTATAAAACAACCACCATCTAAAACTTACCAAAGTGATTTCGAGTTCAAAGTTTTGTAGCGAAAATAACAATGTGGGTTACTGTGATATTCATTCTAATCTACATTGATAGAAGTGTAAATTATGAACCTAATGAGTATCAATGTATGAGTTGCCGCATATAGTAATAATAATAAAAAGTAATAATATTACTAGAAAATAGAATTTAGTCATACTAATAGTCGCTATACAAAAATGTCCCAAATTTTTTTTCCTGGAGGGTTGAAAAAGCCGACGGGCCATACAGTTCTCACAGTTTCACATTAATTATAATATTAGTTGGATATTTAACAACACAAGCCATTAGTATATAGCTTAGAATAATATTGAGATGGAATGCTTATAATGAAATACTTGTATCTTGGTTCACATAGTTTCTAGAATGACATATTGTGGGAGTAAATTTACTGGCTAAGGAATTTCAAATTGCATTTGAATAAAGGCTTGTGGCTTGGGTTCGTCTGACGTAGTTTGCCGTATTATTATAATTGCTATCTAATTTATTAAGACACTACACTAAATACCCTTTCTGGGGTCACAGACCTTTGCAGCTCAAACTAAAGTTCATGTTTAACTACGCGTATTAGTTTACACTAAGTAAATACTTGGTTAAAGAGGTTATTCTCCTCTATTGCATGTTATATTATTCTAAATCTGTAATGAAATATTCGTCTACTTGGTCTCGACTTGATAATGAATATCTAACTCTACACAATTTTTACCATGCTTCATAGCCTATTGATGTGTGACGTTTGAAATGTAAAGGATTGTGGAGTCCTTAGAAGCATGAAAGTGCTCAAGAACACGCCACCGCGCCGACCGCAACCTACGTCACGTCGTTAGATGACTTACAAGTAATTGCTGTTAGTATATTCTAATAACTACTACTTATTATAAATTGCTACGATCTATTAACTATTCTTTACAGGTGATACTGAAATTTTAAACAAACAGTACTAATATCCTAGTGTGAAGTGCTAGTGTATGAGCGATTATTATGTATTTGTTTTAAAACACAGTTTACATCAAACCCCGCGTCTTTTAATTACGCGATGACTCCTGTAAATTACAGGTTTATTCCTTATTCTAAGATTACAGGTATAATAAATGGCTGTCATTCCGCATGAGCGTCCAGAAATAGATGACTTTTGTAAAAATAAATGCATAGTAGCTCCTTTAATATAATTTCTTATTTATAATGTATCTGGGCATAAACTTATTCCTTTACATTCCATTCCCTTTTAAAAAGCTCATTCCTGCTAGTTAAATATTTATCCTAGTCCAAATTGTCATATCTTTTCCAATTTTTGTACTTTGTTTGATATAAGTAATATATTTTACAGCGACACCAAAGGCATCGCCGATGGGTTGCCGGGCAAAGAAGAGAGGAGAAGAACTAAAACAAAACATGTATTAATTAGGAAAATTAAAAACCCCCTATATCGCAAATGCGTCTGCGACAAGTTATGTTGCTTCGTCGTCTTCACCAATATTCATCTACAGACAAGTGATATTTTCACAACATTATTGGTCATTTTCGCAACATTATGGTTATTTGTGGATACGATAGCTCACAGCTCTTTAATCTGAGAATATTATAATGAAGTGATAGATGGCGCTGTAACGAAGTTATTAAAAACAGTTTCATCCTTATTTTCATTACTATAAAATCTCAATCGCTATAGCATTCTAAATAGAGGAAAAATAGATAAAAGACTGCATTACGTGTATAGAGGAAAAGGATTGTTTTATCCAATTTATATCCCGGAGAGAATAGTGTATCAGAGACTGCACTTAGGTCCGAACGACCGCCGTGACCGTAACCACGCCTTAATGTCCTCCTGCACGTGTTGATCTGCTAACTAAGCGGACACAAGACACTGCACTTCACTTGCTATGAAATTTATTACTCAGATTATTTGTTTAATCTAAACTTTTCAGGAGAATAGCGCCAGCAAATTATAGTTACAAGCCTTTGATTAACGCCTATTCGTTACTCACAATGCCCTTGCTGCGTCGTTGATAAGAAATGGAATAAAATGCAATTTATTGTACTTTATAAAGGTATTATGGAGGTTTTTTTATATCTTATAAGTTTATGCTTGACTACTATCCCACCTGATGGTAAGAGGGAAGGTCATACACGATCAAGCGTACTTACTTGTCAAGTTTGCAGTTTGACTTGTCTGCAATTTGCCATTATGCGGGCTCAATGCCAACACAGCATTTTCTTCAAACCAACCAACGGCGATGAAGAAAGAATAGAAGCAAGTCAAACAGTAAGTGTGTAATGAGTCAAGTGAATAATGGACACAGGAAAGATACTAGTAGCGGTGATTTGAAGTTTGGGTCACGAGCGGAAGAGCTTGAACTCAATCTTATACACCAATCCAATGTCTTGAATGATGTGTATGCGTACAAGAAATTAATTACCCACTGTTTCGTTGATCTTCTCTTCAAAGTCCCATGGGATTTTGAAAAGAGAAGTGAGAAAATGTGGCCTGTGATGAAAATGATAATGAAAGACACAACCTCTATTAATAAGATGTACATCCCTTTCATCCACATTTCCAATCCATCCACAAGGAATACATTACATCCATGTAATTCCATTTTATATTACACTACAACCTTGAGTTCCTTAACACATCAATACAGTTACCTCCAATACAAATGTCTCTAAATTATTACGCCTATATGTTTAAGCGTAAAAAGTAACACTCAAGCCACTCCCCTAATGACCATAGAGGGACCCATAACAAAGGGGCCCTCAACAAAACGTATCGACGTTGTTAAACGGTGATGTTATTTATGAGTATGGCGCGAGACTTTTGTTTTACGTCAATATTGTAAGCTATTCGCAGTTCTTGTCGTCGTCTGTCTTTATATCTTCGAGTATTTTATGAGAGGTTTGCAGAGACTCCGGCAATAACCGTCACGCTTCCGGCTCTTAAATTCCTTAAAATAATTTCATCCTTTTTAGGGTTCCGTAACTCAAAGGGTAACTTAAACCGTAACTTAAACATAACCCTGATAGGGTCACTTCATTTTCTTCTATTTGTCTGTCAACCCCCTTTTTAGGGTTCTGAAGTAAAATCGGAACCCTTATAGTTTCGTCAAGTGCGTCCATCCGTTTGTCCGTCTGTCCATCTGTCCGTCTATCCGTCCGTCCGCCCGTCTGTCCATTCGTCCGTCCGTCTGTCCGTCTGTCATTGAAAAGGTCTTTCAAAAATATTATGGGTTTTTGAAAACCATTTTTGAAATTAGGGATCTGTTTGCGAAATATTTGGCTTTAAAGTGCTAATTTTGGTTAGAGTCAAGGGATACATTCTGAAGAGTAGGAGTCAAGCTGAACGGACTCCTTTTAGCGGTGAATAGACACGCTTGGTTTTTTTCTGTGTACTTAACCGATTTGCGAAGCCGTGGGCAAAAGCTAGTAACAGTAATAAAACTTGCAGTTCCGGAGTGATATACAAAGATATAACAATATAATATTTAGCGAACACCTAAACATTACCGTTCACCCTTGCCGGTATTTCTACCCGGATGCAAGCACAATATGTTTTATTACTATCTAGCGAGAGCTTTTACGTATCCATGTCCGATATCTGTCCAATAACTCACAATCTCGGCTTTCCACAACAATACCATATGATGCGAATATTATGGTTTGAGTAAAACGACGGTATCAAGAAATTTTTAACCACATGTAGCCATTTTTAATGATCTATCGTCCAATGAATATAACTGCTTAAGGACAGGCTCCACATATAGGTACTTACTCAAAATGTAGCACTTACATTGGTTTATTTGGTTCATAAATTAAAGCTCAGTACATATTATTCAATGCAGCGACGCTGATCTGTCGTAAGAGAACAAGTGATGTCTACCCGCAACTTCTTCCGCGTCTGCGAACTTCTTCAGAATTAGGCCCAGAGAGAATTGAAATGTGTAATCAATAAAAAACACCAGCCAAATGCAAGTTGGACGCACGCACCAAGGGTTCCGCACAAATCTGTAGAACCTTACATTGATCCAACGAAATTTCTGAATTCAGTAGCAAAAAGAACATTTGTGGGAAATGTTCCGAATGACCTTTTGAACATTGATAAAAATAATATCTGCATAAGTAAAGTAATAACAACTTTGAATTTTCGGTATTTCCAAAAATAGATACGGCCGTAAGATACTTGATTGTAATCACTACCTACATGTGGATATTATGTTTTATAACTCACGTCATCACTTAGTACCTACTATTAGGTACTTGTCAAGTACATTAACGGCCAGTCTCAATAATGTACTAACAGATGGAAGGCTGTGGATAGGGCTACCATTAGTAGGTATGTCATCTGTCATATTTGTCAATTTTTGCGTCTGAAAAATTTACATACTAATGGTAGCCCTATCCACAGTCTTCCATCTGTTAGTATATACATTATTGAGACCGGCCGTTATTGGTATTAGTATTAGTACCGATATTTCAACAAAGTATTAGTCAAACGTCATCTGTCATCCCGTCGATAGTTTCTCCGCATTACCGCAGTTTAGCCCTGACCACAATCCGATAGTGGATCGAAATATCGGCATACAAAATGTAACATTGTGTGTACACTGTACTTACCCGTATTTGGTATAGTAAAATATTATGTCAAATAACGTGAGTTAGTCGATTTTAGAAAGAGAGCCGGTAGACAGCCAGGCGGGGAAAATAGTACTGATGATGCAGGCTGATGGATAGATTAATGAAAACGATATTTATAAAAATATTTCCGAATTGGGCTGTGTCTATAGTAAATATTTGTTGTTCGCAACAGAAATACATCATCTGTGAAAATTTCAACTGCCTAGCTATCACGGTTCATGAGATACAGCCTGGTAACAGATAGACAGACAGATAGTGGAGTCTTATTAATAGGGTCCCGTTTTTAACCTTTGAGTATGAAACCCTCAAAAAGGATATAAAATCTGAGTAGGTATCCCAAGCAGCATTAAGGTTTAAATTTTCACTCGTTTTTCTTCCGACTTTACAATGAACTTCAATTCTGAGCTAGACAACCAAATAACCATTGAATAGCTCGTAGACTACATAACAAAGCGTAGATGAGCATTCTATAAACTGATAACGCACGCTTCAATAACAGGAGAAGACTTGTATGGGAGGTTATGCTGTAAAGTCAATGACATACCTACAAGAATGCTGTAAGGCATCTTTAATAAATAATAACAGTTTAAAGAGGAAACATTTTCATAAGATTTTTCCTGTTCTGGGAATATTGCTTTTAAAATATTTTCATTTCATCGAAATGTAAGTTATTATAGTAAATTAAATTATGAATTTAAAAATTTAAAAAAAACCCCGCTTGCTGTGAAAAATCCTATCATGTTAGACCTTTTTGAAATCTTTACGGTGAGTTCTTTAATTTGAAACCACTATTGCATTATTCGATTTATTTTTATTTTTTGACAATTCAAACAATGGCATGTCACAGCCACCACATTTTTTTTTATTTCACATATTTAAGAACACTTGGGTTATCAATACGAATCTAACGAAATCTTAATTATATAAATCCGTTCAGCGGTTTGAAAGATACGAGGTAATAAAGAATATTACACACAAACATACAAGCATACAAACATACAAGCATACAAACATACATACATACAAACATACATCCAAGATACGCGCGAAAAACATAAACCTTCCTTGGCAGTCGGGTAAAAATTACAATCGCAAAATAATTTTTATATTACTTGTATGATAAGACATAGATTTCCGTGACATACTGATTGCACTCACTGAAAATCAGCACCGTACCCAAAACAACGGCATTATATGCTGTGTGATCTTCATTTTATAGGCCACTGGACATTATGTGCAGCAATAATTTGTATAATTTGTATGATACTTTTTGTTTTTTTCTAATATTTTTGTCCCAGCCGGGAATTGAACCCGGGACCTCTTTCTTTGCAGAAAGGATTACTCAGGGTTCAACAGGGTTACAGTTTCGTCAAATATTATAATTTCGGTATTGAATTATCATTTTTTTACCCAATCGCTTAAATAGAAATACTTAAAAATAATTTATGATGTCACCCAAACTTATTGTATTTAAATAAAAGCTTGTAATATCAGAAAGGCTAAAATGGCAGAAATAATCTCCAAAACGACGGGACCCAACGTACGAAGACGAACGCAAGATAATGATTATTAAAGAATCGTCAGAAGACATCAAACATCGCTTCAAAGAATACATTTTGAATTCCAACGAGGAAATGAAAACTCGCTATGCTTCCAGTCAAATTGATAAATGATTGCGATAACGAAAATATTGAAGAAATTATTGAGTACGTTAATATTTTTATGAAACTAACAGGGCATGTTCTATGATCTAGTATTTGAATGAAGAATAGTTAAAAAAAATTGAGAGTAATGCCATCTGTCGAATCATCATGAATCTGACAAAACGGACATTAATTTGTCAAAACCAAAACGCAGTGATAGCCGAGTGGTTTGAACGTTGTCCTTCCGAACCGAACACGTGAGGCCAAGTTCAAATCCATAATATGTCCGTGTATTAATTAATGAATATAGTGCAAGATAATATATTTACCTACCTAACAAACTTCATAACATTCTTACAGGATTCATGTCGTAATTGTAATGAAACTCTTATAACCAAAGCCTCACAAGGATCGGCCTCAGAAATGCAACAGCTATTCTCACCCAGTAAATCGACTTCAGTATATTGTCCGTTACGGGCGAACAGTATTACACCTAACATAATCACAGCAATAAATGTTTGGCCTCGGAATTTTTAGTGAGGTTCAGACCTCACTGAATTCGTGACTGATTAGTGTTGTGCATACTAATGATCAAGTGAATCCATTTGTTTTCTAAAGGTGAAAGATAGGGTCATGGAAATCTTTAGCGTAGTATTTATCAACTCTAAGATTTTCCCGAAAAATCGTTACTGGCTCGTAAAACTGGCTATCACAATCTGTTTACTGAATAAAGTCCTCATTTTAAGTTTATTCGGTCCTAAAAATTGCCCTTACCGTGCTTGCTAAAAGTAACCTAATTCAATGTAATAAATTGAGCTTTAATGCCTGGTGATAAAGTATAATTTACTCGTCAGTGTCTTTTATTAAAACAGCCATCTCTCACTGGACCGACCGTAATCAAAACATTTAGGCTCTGTTCAGAATTTGTTCAATTTTTATACGTAACCTTGTATGTTGATTAATTAGATATATAAAAAATCGTTAAAAATTTGAAAGTGAAAACCGAATTAAATGACAGTCATGAAAATTATAGATTTTTTAAAGTTAGACAATGGGGTTAAATTTATCATCAGCATTCTTATTGCAATTTTCATAGCCCAATAGCAGCAGATATTAATTAAAGAGTAACCGTAACTTAATAATTTACACAGAACCACTTATAACATATAGCATGTGGTTCTTGAAAGGATTAAAACGAGCTTTCCTTGAGGGCCAGCGTTGCATTGGCGATTCCTCCGATATTGTTGAGTCAATAGATATACGTTAGATAGATAAATATGATATACGTTGTAATTATAATGTATTTCCTAACAATAAGGTACACTATTTCAATATCTGTCATCATACCTATTGTTTAAAGACTCATTTTCTGATTTTGTTTTGTTCTTTAGGAAACTTTATATTTAATTATATAAGTAGATATGATTCCAAATATATTTCTTAGGATATTCAGTTTAGTCACCCATTGTGCCTTCATTATAAGTGATTTACTTTTTGCATGCGGTGTTTGCCTATAATAGGTTGTGCACGTAGTTTTAAGTTTATTGAAACATGTAATTTTCCATGTAAGTGTGTAACAATTGTTGGCAGACCTAATAAATAAATAAATAAATAAATAAATAAATAAATAGATGACGGTGACCACTTACCATTTAAGGAGTTTCTTTCACAAATTCTTCTTCTCCATGATAAAGCATTATCTTTCCGAAACGGTGGAGGAGAAGTAATGGCGAAGAAGCTTTTCTAAAGTATTATCGTCCCGTCTGAATAAAGCCTAAACTGTACACGTCATACATTTTTTTATTTACCGCCTTTGGACAGTTCTAGCCATTCATTCTGCGACTGATTATTTTTCTCCGTTTGAACAGATGGATCATAAGAACAATAGCCTACATTCTTATTTTAAACATGAAAGAATTTGTATTGTATATTCTGTATAATGTTTTGAGTACTAAGCTCTTAATTATATAGTTTCGTCATTTCAGTCATTTCGTCCGTCCGCATCACACCTATTTAATTAAAAATATTTGCAATACTTATTACTATTTAGTTATCTACTTATCTACTTAATACGTGTAAACCAGTCTTAAGCGTCTATTTGATCCATATCTCACAGATAGACATCAATGTAGCATCTGATACGATTACCTTTTGATTAAATAAAATTTCAAATTAAGTGTCGTACAAAGCAATCCGCCAGATGGATTCGACGTAAGCACAGTATGCTAGCAAGAAGATCAGATATAAATTACGTCTATGCTACAAAACTATATTTAGTACATATGAGAATAGAATAAGGATTACAGCAAAATCCGCGTGTTTACGTTAGTCATCTGTAAACATAAAGGCAAGGACAAGATCTTAATAATGCGTCGTAAACCATCAAAGCCTGCAGAACCGTCTTCAAAGTTATTAACTTTGGATTGCAATAAACTAAAGTGCGCTATACTTTTATGGAGGAATTAAGGAGACGTTACACAGTATGGAGCGACAAAATTATTCAACGCTTCAGGGCATGGAAAACTGAACTCTGTTTCTGAAGCAGCAAGGTTGGTTATGCTCGCGATATTATACTGTGAAGGATTGTGTTTATTGTATGGGCTAGAAGGGAAATATCCCTTTTTTACGAGGTAACAACGACCAAGCTTATGTATGGAGACGTATAGTTGTTAATACTCCATGTTTATTCAGTGTGAAGCACCGAAG
Organism: Thymelicus sylvestris; assembly: GCA_911387775.1. NCBI lineage: Eukaryota > Metazoa > Arthropoda > Insecta > Lepidoptera > Hesperiidae > Thymelicus > Thymelicus sylvestris. The sequence goes on along the minus strand of OU426905.1, from coordinate 13,514,679 downwards.
TTTTAGACCTCTTGTTGGCTAATTTTGTACAGGACCAGCTTGGGGTTGGTCTGCTGTTTAAGGCCGTGAATTGGATATGAGCTTTTACTGAAATAATACCTTAAAAACTTTGGTTATCTTGAGAAGGTTGGTATGAGCATAGAAGAAATAATAGTACTTATAAATAAGTAGTATGAGTACGATTGTGTCTTCAAAGATGTAAATAAAATAATCGAATAAAAGGATAACAAGTGCAGTTAGATTACAAATAACTTTATATGTATTATGTTGGCGAGGCCATGAGTCTCCAGTGAAGGTCCAGGGACGGACCTCTTTGTTCTACAATGCTTGTCCGATGCAGAGGCTGTCACATAAGAAATGTCATGAAGAAAAACTAAATATTTTGAATAAGGAATTATCAGTAATGTAGAAAAGATGATTATTGATCAAGTAGTGTTGAAGCACTTTGTAATATTGACGTGAACGTTAAAATAACTGGAAATAAGTAAATTTTGGAGCAAAGTAAAAGGAATATTATTGAATAACCAATACCGTATACCCTTCTGCTATATATATTTATTAAATAAAAACTATCAAATAATTTAGCGAAGTAATCATTTGACAAAATTAATTAGTCTAGTTTAGAGCGCAGAGAGAGTGTCTAAGTTGTGCATTATTGTTTAATATGCACATTTTAAAGGTTCTCATACATCGGGTAATATTAAAAACAAAACTCAGGTGCACCCAACCCAAGGGAGCTACAAACCAGCAGCCAACATTATGAAACGGAAACTTTGATTTTCCCGCTAGGCTGTATGTACGAGTACTGTACTGGATCGACCTGGTTCGCTCTGAACACAGCTATTGTATTCCTACAATTTTACTTTGTCATGTAAGAAAGAAATAAGCGACACAATCGAAAAAAGGGGTTCTTAAAATATGTACAGATCAATAAATTATAGGCAAGATAAACTATGTATTTAAGCTATTTTTATCTTTAGAATCAATTCGAATCCAGCGACATGCCAATATTTTTTTAAACCAAAAATCTTCAAGCTATTTTTCTTAGTTCTTTAGTGTCACTTCATCCGTTCTTTCAATTTTGTTGCCTTGCTCCAATAAAATTTTACTGCGTACTTGCTCGGGGCACTAAATTGTTGCATATCTTTATTAAATACTCGATGCAAGAATGTCACATTCGTCTTACCATTTCTACGTGGGTGTTTCATTGGGTTATGTGAAATTTATGTCTGCAATATTTAGGTTCTAGATTTTCTAAAGTAATACCCTCAGTGGAAAAAGGCATAAAATGAAAATTGCAATTTTACAGGAGTGCATAAAAGCTGTTAAAATATCTGTAAGTATTCAAAGGAATCATTACGATTTCTTCCATAAAACCGTCAAGATTAATTTAAAAAATTTGAAAAAAAATTGAGCATAATAAGCAACTTTTGCCCCCCTTTACAGTCATATTAATAACTAAAATTTAAAGTAACATGACTTATGTTTTTTTTCCACTGAGGGTGCGATGTTATAAAATTTTATTTATTATCAATCGCTAAAAAGTTAAATTTGATAATTATAATTAGATTACCTACGGATATAAACATAAGTTCTTCAAAATATTTATACAAAACTACCTCGATAATATTAAGATCACTTCACACTTTCAGACGAAAAAATCGTTCCAACATTTAATAGCCATTTGATTCATTAGTTACGAGTAACCGCCCTCGCTTTGCTTCGGTTTTACTATTTTTTTACACCTTGGGTTACATTATTGGAGTTTTATTAAGATTCCCTAATTTTTTTTTAAATATAGCCTATGTTCACCGGGGACAGTGTAGCTTCCCAACAGTGAAATAATTTTTCAAACCGGTTCAGTAGTTTCGGAGCCTATTCAATGCAAACAAACAATCAAATCTTTCCTCTTTATAGGATATACATTAGTATTAGTATAGATTAATATTACCTGCACGCTTTGTTATAAACTCTGCAGGTCTGGTCAAAATCAAAATACGGCCGTGGATACAATTCAATTGCATCTTACAATATAACTTACTTTTAGTAACATTATCACTACGTTTGGTACAAAATACTACATAAAATGTACCACTTCAAACCGGCTGAAACTGGTGCAAACCGGTTCTCTCTAGATAACAATAACAAAAGTTTTACAGCGGGAGCAGTTACAGCGAACCGTTAAATTGTTGCATACGTCGGTTTACGGGTCTCTTAATTAAAATAATACGTCTGGTTAATGATCTTCCTGCAGGTTTTTATTACTCATATAGAGAACCGAGCAAAACAATGAAAATTAAGTTCAATTGATTTTATTCCCTTAGCTATTTTATACACAATTTTGGAGATAGATTGATTTAATAGAATCTTCTTTTAAATCTCATAAATAATTAATCACAAAAGTACTTTAATAACTTTAATAATCTACGCTTGATATAACCAGCGGCTATTGATGATGGTAAATAATAAGCATCATTTTAATCTTCAAAAAAAATTTTTTTTTCTGTAATATCGCATACTATTAACTACTACAAGAATAAGTTAAAATTGCAAGAAATAAATCAAAACCCGTAAGTGTTTGCCGGCGCAGGACAGTGTATTAACTTCCTCTACGGAATTTCTCTGCGCCATTTCTCACAATAACGTCACAGCTAAAAATTTACGGGTACCGAAACGAAATATACAATAACTACCAGTCTGGGTATGTATGCAGTTGCATCTCTGCAGTACTGCGACTTTGCGACTAGTAATTTAATTCTGTGGATATATTTATTTTTAACCCCCAACGAAAAACGAGGGGTGTTATACTACTATATTTTATTTGTTCATTGCATTTAATGAGGATGACGTATATTTCATGTATTTTAATTATAATAAATATATTGAAATTTTGATGTTTTCGAATTAGAAAACATCTACACAAAGAGAAAACATCCATAAATTAAAACAATTAAACATATTTAAGTATTATTGCATAATAAAAGAACGATTACATATGATGTTATATTTTTGATAACTAGTGGCTATTATTTGCCAATTTAATTGTGCATAATATTTCAAGTTTGAATTATGGCAAAAATATTTACAATAAAATAAAATTGTGGGAGATTGTGACTTATCATCTAGCACCTTACACACACAAATAAATATAAACTCGTAGTCTCACATAGAAATTCTAAAAGAAATAATAAAAATAATTTGTATACTTCTATATAAAATAAATGTTACCTGCGTTCAGATTGTCATTCTCATTTCAGTGCTCCGGCATGTCAATTTCAACAAACACGAATTTTGCCTAATTACAGTGGCGAATTTAAATTTGCTGTTTCTGATAAATTTTTTTGGTCTAAATAATAGGTAATTATTAGTACTAATTAATCATATACTAGAGATTGAAAAAAAATTAGTTCATGAGATATTTCCATTTGAAATTATCAAATGCCACCGAAATTATTAAAGGACCACCGGAATTAAAATCCGAGCCACCGAAATTGATTAACTTGCTGTTTCTAATACATTTTATTTGGCATAAATAAGATGTACATAATAGTAATAATTAGTCATATAGTAGAGATCAATAAAAAAAATATTTGTTCCGGAGATATTTTCAAATTACATTATCAAATGGCACCGAAATTAGGACCACTGGAATTAAAATCTGATCCACCGAAATTGATTTATGCCCACTTGGGAAATTCGCCCATTTCTATTTGCGTTCTAGTGTTTTTAAGAATATCAAATACAAAAGTCTTGTAATCGCAAAATCGCAACAGCAGTAAATCGGCATTAAGTAAAAACATGGGGCGAGTTATGACGCGTGCTGCGTTGGCCTCGCGCCAGCCGAGTCACTTGATCACCGCTATGGTGACGTCACTGCTGGTACTAATGCTACACCTGGTGCAGGGTTATGTTAAATGGTACCATCTACTACAAGTACATTGGGACTTTACTACAAGTGCTTCAACCCATTGATGGCCCACTAGTGAGCACGGTTCTCTCCTCTTGAGGAGGCCTAGAGCATACTCCACCACGCTGCTCCAGTGCGGATTGGTGGAAGGGTCAGTGAACCACCAAGAAATCGGAAGCTTTCATGCCGCCAGAAGGCTTGCGACGGTTCCGACATGGCTTAACGACTGACTAACGGCAAAAGTATTTTCACTCTATTGCAGTTTAAATTATTCACATCTAGCGATTAGCCGTATTGGGGCTTAGAATATAAACCCCTATCCCACGCTGGATGGGTGTCGTAAGAGGCGACTAAATCCAGCCCGCTGGTGGTAGGGCTCTTCGAAGGATTATATTGGTAATATTGATTTTAATGTTAATTAATACCATTATTACTATTATTATTTCTCCATGGGGTTCGCGTGGATAGCTACCACCCTTGAGCATGAGTCAGCCGCCAAACGACTCGTCATGTTCCGGCTGGGGGCTTGAGAGCCAGTTCTTTCTTTCTTTTTTTCTTTCTTTCTTGGCCGGCAACGCATCAGTGATGGCTTTGGTTTAGCTGTGTTCATGGGCGACGATAGCCACTTACCATCAGATGGATCGTCAGCTCGCTCAGCCAGCGAGTTGCCTGCGTTCTCCGATATGTCCTAACCCACATCATTGTCAACCTCTGTGATTTTCCTGAAAATCTATTCAGTAGATATTGCGTGAAAGATAAACAAACATCCCCATATTTCACATTTATAATGTTAGTAGGAAAATTTATTATTACAAGATATTTTTTTTTATAGCGGAGGGGCTGACGAAAAAGCAGACGGGCCACCTGATTGTAAGTGGTCACCGTCACCTATGAACATGAGCAATACCAGAGGAATCGCCAATGCCTCGCCGGCCCTGAAGGAGAACTCTTTTTACACCTTTTTTGAAGATTTGCTTATAGTGTTGTTATATTTGTAAAACTAGTACAGACATGCCAGTTTTTACTGTCGAATGTCAATATTTATTTGATTACAGTGTTATGAATACAGAAATAAAACTACCAACAGCTAAAAATATAAAGTTTATTTTATTTCTAAACGCTCGGTACAATGTCATACTAAAACGTATACATTTGAAATTTCAAAACATTTCGACAACTTTTTACGACTTGATCCATTAGTGGAAACTTGAAAGTAATAAATACATGCTTGTAAGTAAAGTAATTTTCTATTTGTATAAAAGTCTACACATAGAGAGAAACATATAAATAAAATAGTAGTTATATTAAAACAAATTTTGTGATACAGACAGAATTATTCATGGAAATAATTTAACGTATTACACATTCATATTCATCTAAAACCCATTTGTCACTCGAAAATAGGATATTTTTAAACATCTGAAAATAAAATTCATATTTGGATTATAATTGTTTTCAGTCTCTCCTTTCAATGGCTGGCTGGCTGGCTTCAACCCATTAATGGCCCACTACTGGGCACGGGTCTCTCCTCTTGAGGAGGCCTAGAGCATACTCCACCACGCTAATCCTTTCAATAATTCCCTATTAAATTTGTATAAAAGTGACTATTATAATACATACATACAGATACATTAAAATATAACAAACATTGTATGAAAAGTAGAACGCTATCAAAGGGTTTATACATAATGCATATGCATTTAACAATATTTTCACATAATATACTATCTTTACTAAATCAATATAGACAGTCAGTTTTGAAGGAGTTGTAATTATTCAAGTTTACGTACAATAGTCGCCAAGAAAAGTAATTATATCGAACTAGGGCGACTCAGAATTAATTATAAATCTAAATCAGCCAATCAAATGAAACACGTTCATGCTTTTCCTCTTTCAATCAAACCTACTACTTTTGAAAGGCTTTGAAAGGCACAGAACAAAAAAGTCAGCAATAAAAATGAAACTATTCGCGTTTATATAATTTATAGATTGTACTCAAGTGAGCCTTTCAGTAGCTTATTTAGTTTTTGGTTAATCATTGTAAAAATCATTTAGAACACATCACGCTCTTTGTAAACTGCAGAAACATACATACAGTTTAATTTTAACGTAAAGCTTCTATTCGGTGAGATTAAACACTAGATTTATCAAAGACCAGACATTGGCTAAGTTTTAATAATTATACTGTAAACGTAATACCCGTAATCGTATATCTACCACAAGCTACATTAAATATTTCATACAAAAGACCTCTACACCAATGAACTAACATACTAACGTATCGTTCACTGCACTACAAGACATTAATTTAAATTAAACATTTATTACCTTAAGTTATCAGGTGTACCTATAGAAAAAAAAAGTTCAAGAACATTTTAAAGATAATAGTTGTTCTTTAAGACACTAATCGGAAATAGCACAACAAAATGATTTGCAACATGTTTTTTTAATAGAAGAAGAAATTGTGTAAGGAAGAATTTCACAAGATTTAATAAAATACAAAGTTTTAAATATCCATTCAACATTTAAAATTCTATCATAGCACACTTGGATATGTTTGTAAAATATCTACAAAAAGATAATTTTACTATGCATTGGTTTATGCGAGGTGTAAGGTTACCAAATAATTACTTAGTAGTACAACAAGAACTTTAAATAGTGTCTTTCAAATTAATCCTTTCTAAATTTTAGACATCTCTCTCCTTTTGTATGATTTCTATGCGTTCAATAAATTCTCACAATTACTTTCTGTTACTTGCTGCTACTTACTTGTTAACTCACCTTTATTTTACAAAACACTCCTTGCTTATTATGTCTATCACTATAAGAATAATACTGCATGCATCCATCACTGTAACAAAACTAGACTTCTTATAATTACCTTAATGAAGTTATCTTTCAACTTTCATACTTGTTCCAAATGATCCTGTAATATTATCATTATCAGGTTAAATCGGAATTTGTTCGTTGGAATTTAATCAATATTTTTGCATTAATTTCGTCATTAACGCCTCAAGCATCCGTTTGGGTCTCCATATCATCCATGTGCCTTGTTAGCGATGTTTCTACTTCACCATCGCTGTTATTTGAATCTGTGTCAGCTGAAAATACACAAGTACTTATATAATTTTCATGTACTTAAATGAAATTTAAATGTAATGATTTTAGATTCCCCCTTACCAAAACATATTTTGTAAAACAATCATAATCAATGCCGTGTTTATTCAATAAACTATTATGTAGATTAAAAAATGCTTTATAAAATTATCAAGTTTAATAAAATAATCAAATATACTTAAATAATAGTTATTATTTATTTATTAATCCATTATATTATAATTTTCAAGGGAATCATCAGGAAATATAATGAAATCAATTACCATGCGGCCTTGTGTCCAAAGCAAGAACAGCTAACGGTGCCTCATCTAGCACTCCTGACCATCTCGCTGCCAAGACCCTGGATCCTCTATGACCCCTCACCACCACAGTTGGTACTACACCTTGAGTTATTGAAGATCCGCTATACATTGATACGCCCACGTTTCTGCGTAGAATGGTACTGAAAAATATTGTCACTTTATTAAAAGTCTTATATAATTATTATACTAATTGTAAGTTAGGTCGCAGGTTCACGTGCGGAAGAGCGGTTTCATGAAATAAGATTACAAACATATAAATGTCAAAATCATCCTAGGGGAACATACAATCGGAATAAAATCTATCCATGTCCTAATCCTGATAATAATCTGTCTTAATGCCAAGTTTCACCCTAATTCATACGAGAGTAAGCGCGTGATGAAAATACAAAATTCTTCATAAACTATCACTTTTACAATTACATATTACTAGGATAGCATGAATAAGAGTCCATTCTATTATACGTTATAAAGATTTCTAAAATACAAATCATTACCACTAATGATTACCTTTGCTCTGGATCCCGTATAGGTCGGGATTTCTTCTTACACATGATGACTAGAGATACACATAAGGTAGTTAAAATAGTTAGCATGATCAATGCTAACGCAGCTCCCACAAGTAGTGCTACACTATTGTCGCTGGCTGTAGGTGGTAGAGGCGGTACGGGTGTCATTGTTTGTAAACCTAAAGAAAGAAAAACGTAATACATTAATTATTTAGTTCTTTCAATGAATAATGATAATGTCGTAGGTAATCTTAGCTTATTCTGATAATGATATGCAATCGAATTTCAGGTGGCCCAATTAATTCTACTTATACGTACCTACTACTAATGGTCATTAGCATAATTATCATCTAACAATTACCGTTGGCGAATAATTGTTTTATATTTTAAATATTAGATCAGATCTCAAAATCACAAAAAGTATTATAATTAATATTGACCGATTGAAGCATTATAAAACTTACCTGGCCGGTCCAAATCCAAGTCATCCTCAGATCGTATAGAGATGCTATGCAAAGCGGCTGGTCGTTGCGATCTGCCACGAGGGGTCTCCGAGTAGACGAGGAAAGTGTACCTTCCAGGGGACAAAGCGTCAAGAGGAAACTGAGGCATTACGTCGTTACTCGCTCTGTATACTGTTTCGGTTAGACCTCTTCCAGATAGAACACCCTGGGTTTGAGAAAAGTTAATGTATAAGTATCAAAATTTGGACGTATATTTGAGGAAAGCTATCACCAATTTCAACAATTTACAAAGTAACGGTAATTATAACATTTTGGTTACTGCTTCTCTGAGTGCAAGAAACATAATGTAGATGCGGTTAGTTGCTGGCGTGAAATTCCATTTAAATTAGAGGCGCAAATATGCAGTTCTTATATTTACAATAGCGTACATTGTCAGTTCTACCTGAAGATATGCGGGAAAGCGTTTTGAGGGTAACATGCTTAGGTAATTTAGCTTAATAGGCGGCGTAGACGAGAGAAAATCCTCGAGGTACCTTTGTCCCTATCGCATTAGAACGCACTTAATTATTTATAACTTTATAATAATAACGCTTCACACTCACAGCCCCACACAAAGACAAGAACACTCACACCCAGACCGAGAACAGAAATTCAAACTCATTTAAATTTCCGCCTCGCTGGGAATCGAACCCAGGACATTCGGTATGGTGATGGTCGGAGGACCTCATATACAATGTGAGGTGTTTGTTCTCAGAGAACAAGAGTTACTCGTCTGCGTAAATGGAAATTTGGAGTTTACAATCATAACTCATTAGACATTACTATTACTATGCTGCTTATTAGACTATACTATATGAAGTCACCATGCACCAGGCTAGGATAGTAAAGCAAGCCTCACCAGTTCCAAGCTCCTCCACCTCACCTGATCGTTCATGGTGTCATCGCCTCGCACCGGTGCGTTGGGGCGTACCTCGAGCGCTTCCAGGATGAAGCGCTGCGGTAGCCCTCCGTCGTGGCCTGGCTCACAGTGGAGGAACTCATTCTCTATCTCGCAGTTACTGGGCGGCTCTGGGAATGCTGAGGATATTGGAGATCTTAGTGAGTTAAACAAGGTATTTTTTTGGAGAAGGAACAAATAATGAAGGCGATGAAAAATAATGCTCGTATTTCAATCCTATACAATCAAAACTTCTCATTCAAATATTGACATGTAAACAATGTAATTATTAATGAAGTTATTGGTAAATATCGTAATGCAATATATGTAGTAAGACAAGAAGGAAAATATATCAAATACAGGTTTTGAAGAGTCATAGTACAATTCGTGTAAAGCACAGAACCCTTCAAAACATTATTTGAAATACTTTGTAAGAAACTACTTCCTATTACATGATGATTTAATATTTATGATCAGTGTTGTCACAGCCCAACCAACTAACTCCTCTCGAGGAGGCGTACACCCCGCTGCTCCTATAGCAAATACAGTCAAATGAGTTACCCGCAGCCACAATCCTGAACAAGCAAGGTTCCCTCTGGTTCCCCACGTCGTTGCTGGCCCAGCAGGCGAGCCAGCCCAGGTCGTCGTCAGCGTCGGAAGGTAAGCCATGTATAACGGTGCTGCTGGCTCCCATTACAGTAACGTTGGATGCAGGAATCTGTGGACAGTTCCATTGTTTTATTGCTAGGTTTAATACAAGAATATTTTTTATTTTTTTATCTTCCTCTCTTTTCTTTAGTTATTTAGCTGTCTACTAAATTTTATGTATAAAGCTAAAATTTTGATCATATTCAATTTTGTAGCATTTTACACTATGGAATAAATATTTTTTCTCCCTCCAAGGTTCTATTTTTATATGAACGAATAATTTTACATTTTAGTATTATTTTAATTTTTACTTAGTTTTAAAAAAACACATTTTTCAACATCGTATTCACTAACTTAGCAATTCATAAAGGATGTTGGTTTATGTTCGATACATTTCAAGAAAAGCTGATGTTGTTTGGCATTTGATTTTAATTTGAATGTTTGTAGGTAGTAAAATAAAACGCCAACTACCAGCTACAGTTTTTCTATGAAGCGGACGCATCACTTGATGGTAACTGGTTCCTATCGCCCATGGAAATTTAGACACCAAAAACAAAAATATCTAATCTCCACTAACCGGCAAAACATCTTTAGTGCCGTTGTAGGTCCAGTAGAATCTCAGTGGCCCAGCGTCCTTGGTAGAAGGAGCTGACACTGAACACCTTGCTCTGACTTCTCCTCCAGGTGCCCCTGCTAGTTGCTGGACTACGCTTCCCGCTGAACATTCTGGTCGAGCTATAGAAGAAGATAATGAACATTCAATCAAATTCATTCATCAAATTAATTTTATGTATCCGCAATTGTAAACTTGAATTTCCAATGACGCAATAAATGTTTTTTCTTCTTCTTTTTCTTTATGTCTACTAATTACTTCGGCTCTATCGTCCAAATCCGACTGTAATTAATTTTCTTTTCTTTTTTTTAAATTTTTGGTTTATTTTCCTTAATAACATCAATTTGTAACATATTAAAAACATAAGGTTAATGTTTTGTTCACTTCTCCTCCGTGTTAAAGTAAAGGTATGTTAATCTAGAAAATTTAGATAAAAATTAAATTCCTAGGTTTAACGCCAGCTATCTACAAATTATAAGGACTAATTAGGACGTCTAGACAATTTAATCTATTGGTGTTAATTTCGCGTCTCATATTTCAATAGACACGATGCTTCAGTTGTGTGTTGTACCTATATGATGCTTTACTGTTTCTTTTCTGGTGTCCCCAAAAACACGATAACTTTGTACAAAATTTACAACCGCTTGTTACCGTTCGTTGAATGAAAGCGTACACATCGTAATCAACAAAAATAGCAAGACGGAGAGAACATTTGCGACAAGCGCGCATTATATCCTGCGGCCGGAAACAATTTATCGCAAAAATGTAACGAAAAATGTTACGAAATGTAAAGTACTAAATATTGAGCAATGTTTCTTAACTCCGCAGTAATTATTAACTTGTTATCAAATGTTTCTCGGACACATTAGGAAGTAACTGCTGTAGATCCACCATTACAACGTTATAATAGGTGCCTTTGTTATAATACTGACTTATAATTAATTCAAGTACCTACACAGTATATTCAAGGTCAAGGATTCACTCAGACCGCTTCCCTCAGAGTTTCTCGCTCGACACCGGTACCTCCCGGAGTGGTGTCTTCTGAGACCTTTCAGGTATACCTTGTCTCCTTCCACAGCAATCCCTCCTACAGGGTCGTCTCGTATTTCATGGTCCTGTTGGAAATGTTAGAAAACTTAAAGCGACTTCAAAAATTTGATCAACAGTCATTATAATTTGTTTTGTGGCATTTTAATAGTACCTTAAATAGTTCAATTTGATGACCTTTAAAAGTAAAATCTCCACAACTGCATCACTCAACAGATACAAAACTATTTTTTCTTTCAAGCGCAAATATACATTAATATATCAATATCAAGGATGTTTTTAATGCAATTATTTATTCGAGCACATTAAACATAAGAATGTTTTGCGTCGCTGTAGGTACGGAATTACAGATGTCCTACTGTTATAATGCAAAGCATCTTCAAATAATAGTACCCCAAGATATTTGGATCTTTTAATGATATACTGGTTTAGTGATCATCCATTTTAATGTTGAACAAAAGTGCATTCCAACTCTTGACGTTATTTCTAAATAAGAAAATGTTGTTAGAATTTCGCCACGTGCCATATCTGTCTATCTCAAAACTAATCTAAAGCTGAATGCAAAACGTGACCTTTCTCAAACAGAAATCACAACAAGTGACAAGTTTCACTGTCATCGAGTAGCGGGAAGAATAGTTAATGGGAAAATATCCCAAACGACACCTGTAGCAGCGAGTGACTGATATTCGAATATATTTCAAAGTTAGTGGAGATTATCACAATATTCATGATTCTTATACAATCTTCTAAATTCTAAAATCTTTTTGATTCATGAATAGATTGAAAAAAAAATACTATAAATGTTAAACCCAGTTACCCAGTTTAATCATAACGATACTAATTCTTGTTGCTAAGTTTTTTACTGGTTATCATACCTACGAGTGTGTCGTTAATAAAATCGACCGTGAATTCGGTCACAGTGTTGGAGAGCCAATAACGGGTTCCTTTAACGGGTTGCTTCCTATTGACCGATAACGGCTTTTGGTGTTACTAGAAATTTACATGGAAATCATGGGCAACGTTCAAAACTCCTATGATCCTATCAGGTGGCTTGCCTGGTCTTTTGGCTACTTACATTAAAATATCGGCGTTGTATAGTGCCCAGCGAACTATAACAAGATGATCTATTCAAATAGGTACACAGATGGATGAAGCCCCTTACATCAAAATATTTTCGCTTAAAGATCTGTATGGAACTAGTCATTAAGTTTATAAGAAAAACAGTTTCCTTCCAATCCTGCGATTTATATAGAGGAGCAATTTAACAGTGCCAGAGAGTTAATGGAATGTTATTATAAGTTATTACTTTCTGTCAGTAACAAATTGGATTTCGCTAAGTATTAATTGAACGCTTATTAACTGGTCTAGATAATCTATAAATTTGTTAGTACAGCTATTGAACGATAGAGGTAACATTATGAAGTATTTTGAGATATCTTGGTCATTCTATGGTGGAAACCTCTTAAATAACACAAGATAATAGAACTTTCATAACATTTTTGTGTTTTTTGTATAAGGTACCAACAATATGGGCGTTTTTTTGACTCATGGATTGCTATTGTATTCTCTGTGGCAGGAATAAAAATATTGATTAAAGTAAGCTTGGGAAGGGAATTGTTGGAGCTGGTGAATTTTTTAATCCAAATATGAACAACGCACTATTTAATAAAGAACTACAACTACCGCGGATAAAATATTTACCATGTATTTAATGGAACCATCCCCCGATTATTTAATCACGAAAAGAGAAAAATAAGCCTAGTAAACTTGAAGAACCCGAATAGTTCAAAATACGAATCAAATATCTCAGTTTTGAAGTCGTTAAAAAAAGAAATAGAGATGGCAATATTTTGAAGGACGTTTTCATATTTTTTCTAAAAAGGACAAAGTTGTTGGATTACAGATTTAATAAACACTGTAAAAACTAGAAGAGATAATATGCCCCCTTGAAGAACTCCCGCTTTAGTGAGAAACAAAATAGAAAAAACTAGATTGATGCGAATAAAAACATTTCTGACAAATTGATATTTTTACTTGACAGGCAAGGGAGCTTACGGATCAGAAGAAAATTGGATTGTTTCCACAAAATTAAAGCTTTATTATCAGATTCGGAATTATTTGAAGGTAAAAATTACTTTTTGAAATATTTTTACAATAAATTGCTTGGTTTACAAAGGTGTCTGGTTCAGACCTAGTTAAGATTCATTTTATTAGAGCCACTCAGAGATATTTACGAATTATTTGGGTTATATTAAATTTCTTTGATCTCTAATATTTTCTGTATCAAATAAAGAAATTCAAGCTGAGTTAGGGACTACAGATTCATTACCAAACGTAATTGCTTTTACTGATTAAATTGCAAATAATAGTCATGTATTCTAATTTATTTCAAATAGGTATTTAGTGGTTATTTAATTTAATTCAAATTATTTTCATAGATTATTTTTATTTTAAACTCGACCCAGATTTGCAAGTGCTTAACATATTATTATATTATTATGCATCCAGTAATTTACGAATAGAAAATTTATTAAGACAAATAGAGAGCGAAGCTAAGCATTCAGACATGGCTAGTTACTAGTAAAAAAAAATAACGATCTTCTATTACCTTTAATCCTCTGTAAAACGTAAAGTTGAAAGCGGGAGGTGACGCATCAGCAGAGCAGAGCAGAACAGCATCTTCATCTTCTCGAAGCAAACGAGGCTCTTTAGGTTCCACAAGAGATATCTGCGCCACTGGAGGGTCTAGTAAGAAAATTTATTTGTTTAACTTTTTTCCATTATTACCATTCGCTGTAATCTTAAGCAAGAAGTTTATAATATTCATCTGGAGGGCAATATCTGCAACATCAGTCGAAGTTACACATCGACACCCTGTAACTAGGTGTGAATACCTCGTTCAATATTACTTGACTGGCAGATGCACTCTTCTTCTAAATTTTTAAATTATGATAGTTGTTTTTTTTTACAAAAATGTATCTGTCAGCTGGGCCTCCATCATTGATGGAGGATCTTGGATCTATTAAAAACGTTATTTTATTTTAATAATACTGTCATCGTAATTACCTAATATCACTGCTACTGTGTGTTAAATAGTTTAATATCTATAAAATAATATAGTGCCTTGAAAGAAATTTGAGCTGTTCTTCATTACCTACCTACCCTGCCCTGAGAGCTTTACCTGATATCTCAAATTTACTTATGGAGGATCTACACCCTACGAATGCCTACAAGTCTTTAGGTCAACGTCAATCTGGCCTAAGATTGGTCAACATTGTTCATTCAATGTCACGTGATCCGTAGTCAGTAATCTCCAAACTTATTGGCCGGGCTGAAGTAAGGCGCGATTCGATGCGCAGAACGTAAAACAATGTATCAGCGAGGAGCGTGGATGGACGGGGCATCGACTACGATCACCAGGGGGGCAATTCTTATTTCGTAGAGATACATGTCTAACAGAGATATCTCGAAAAAACATGGCCGACCTCGAATAAAACGAGGCCAATCGAGACATGTCGAAAAAACATGTTTTTTCGACATGTCTCTGTTAGACATGTATCTCTACGAAATGAGAATTGGGCTCCAGCGCGCTCCCTTTGCGCAGCGCCACCAACTTCAGCCCGGCCAATAAGTTTAATAATTAAAAATAAATTAATAACGCATCACACTCATAGAGGTTTGGAGATTACTGTACCTCTTCGAAACTTGCCGCCAAGATGTATATTATAAACTTCTTGATGTTAAGTTTTAGGATTCTAATTCAGCGCACAGTCTACTCGACTGACCTCAACTGATGCATTTATTCAGGCTGCATTCTGTGTCACGAATGTTGTGCATTCGAATAAAAAGCTTCGATAGAGCATACTGTTAAACTTAAATATATTTCATTCCAAATAATGTAACATAATAATCTAAATTTTACTAACAAAAAATAACCGACTTCAAATTCTCAAAAACTACTTGTCAGATCTCGTTCAAATTTATGTGGGACCACATGACAAGCACCAGCTTTCTATTAAAAAAAGAATCATCGAAATCGGTTGACGTGATATTGAGTTATTCGTCAATTTGTCGCGCACATCTTAACACAAATTTACGACTTATGTAGTTTTCTCATGGATGCCATTGTCAAATCTCAATAAAATTTATGTGGGACCACATGACAGCCATCAGCTTTCGATTAAAAAAAAGAATCATCAAAATCGGTTCGCCCAGTCCAAAGTTCTGAGGTAACAAACATAAAAAAAAACAGTCGAATTGAGAACCTCCTCCTTTTTTTGAAGTCGGTTAAAAACAGAAAATATGTGCGTTATATTAGTGATCAAGGTGAACTGATATATGACTGACGATAGGGAGTAAATTCTTCCGACTTATTTTATGGATATTGATACTCAGTATAACCATCAGTTACAGTTGTCTAATAGTGTGTAGCATTAACTTGATGTAAAATCCACTAAAGTTTACAATGAAATTCGTGCTACAGGTTTATTCATTTTCATTTCTGAGATTTTAGATTGATTAATATAATATAAAATAGGATAAATACATTCACGGAAAAATACCCAGACCGAGAATAGAAATTAAAACTTAGCGTTTAAATTTCCGCCTCGCTGGGAATCGAACTCAGGACCACCGTTAACAATTACGCTTGGTCGTCTGAGTTCAATCAAAAATCAAAATAGTAGAGAACAAAACTTTTGTAGGTGACGACTGTTCTTACACTAATCTTCACTAAACGCGATTATGAAGGAAAATGCATATTATTATATTAGACTAATCGAGAACTGTATTAGGTATCTATTTGTTTAAGGAAATCTTCATGCCGAGAGGCTTCCTGTTCCTAAAGGTGCTTGAAGCTCGGCAGATATATCCTCATAAGTGTTGATTAGTATTAACCGTAGAGACAAACTGATAGATCAATTTGTCTCTTCGGTTAGGTTATATATAGGTATAGGAGTCGAATTAGAGACGTAAGAGAGATTTTGCTGTAGTGTCTTGATACAACTAGATAAGCTCATTAATGAAATTATTATTAGTAATAGTAATTATTAGGTAAACATAATTATTAGGATAAACACGTGTCTAAATTTTATTTTATTTGTGTTAACTTGTATGAATTAGTTTGTGATATTTTTATGTGAGTATTTTTCTATGGGCCTTAGTTGCCTGAAAATTAATTGAAATTAAAATAATAACAAATTAGGTAGCCTCAGTAGGAATTTTATTCAGGTAACCTAAGACATAAAACATAACATAGAAGAATTAGAGAATAAAAAAACCAGTAATGGAGTGTATTTTTGTTCAATATAGTAAAAGTTGGATATTGTAATCACAATTTCAAATAAACCTGTGAATTTATGAACATTTACCTTTCAATCACTACTTCCAATAATTTTCGATATTCGACATCAATTTCGCAAAACTGATAGTTGGTAAAACAAAAATGGTAAGTAAATGTAACTTATACTCGTTGAGTAAACGCGGTGTAAACACACAATCTTCGATTGTCTGACTCGGCAAATATTGAAGCTCTCCCGGAATACCAAGTATGTAATATGTCTGTTGTCGACCAATATCTGAGTCGAGCACTTTGTAGAACTTACTTGGTATAGTATCTCAGTGCAGTAGTGGTAATAACCCAGTGATTTCTAGTATAGTATTATATTAGGAAAGCCAGGTAATATAGTTGTATCAGACTATAACATGATGTGAAGCAATCATACTTAAGCATCATATGAGAATCCCAAATTACGATTCCCAGCTTTGATATACCTAAAGATATACCTCAGACAATAATTTCCTAACATCTTTTTATATTATGTGTAAAATGTTTTTCATATCCTATCAAATCAAATCAAATCAATTTTATTTGCTTGGATGTGGGTATGTACATACATAATCATGTTGTTATAAATAAAAATATAAATAAGTCCACCACAATCTACCTTTCACGGCATGCAAAATGTATGACACAGAAAAAAAATACTATGAGTCCTAGTAAAATCGATTTAAATCATTAGTTGATAATTTTATCATCAAAGTAAAAAAACACTTAATGCGACCCCTAATTTTAAGTATGCTCATTATACTCACACATGACGTCAAAAGTCAAGGAATCTTCCAGGGTGTACGCTGGGAACCACGGGTTGGAGACACGGCAAACCAACTGTCTTCCACTGTCCTCTCTTCTCACTCGCCACGTGAGGATACTTCTCTTTATGTCACCTTCTACTTCCGACTGCAATGAAAATTACGATTTAGCTAAAATTATCATCAGTGGTTTCTATCTTTGTTTCTTGTCTAGGAAACGTGAAGGTAAAGTATGCTCACTTGTATTCCAAACAATGACTGGAAAATTCTAAAATCATATTATTGTTCATTTTAAAATTATCGACAATGTTATCGATATTTTTAAAATTCCAACCTTGATGCAGTGGATGCACGGGTAAACACGAATTACCCGTGCACCCACTGGTTTCACCCACCGGCCCAATATAACTACCTACATTCAATTAATGATACATACGTACTAATGAAATTGTTCAAAGATACAAATTGTTATTACACTTTTTAGAAAGTTACGTCATCGCTTATTGGTTTCTAAAGTGAGAAGTGTTACAGGAAGAATCGATAAGAAACTTCACATTTCTACTCATAATAATATCATGGAGAGTTTTGTTTACGTCAATCATTTGCTTTGTAAAAACTGTATTGTAATTACCTTTTGTCATTAGTAACAAAGGAAAATTTAGGACGTATTATTTAAAGGAAAGTTTTGAAAAACTTTGTTGAAGAGATTTGTCATGTGCATTATTACTTACAAATGGCGAAAGTGAAAGAATCTACAAACTTTTAGAGAAATCTACAATGTTCTCAAAGGTGTGTGACGTCTGCCAGCACTTGATTGTCCGTGAATGCGACTCGATTTGTTTTTTATCCTCGTTTTTTCTGGAGCCCCTTATTAGTAGTTGTAGGTACATAATAATCTTTTGCAACTATCATATACATAGGTACGGTGCTGTCATTTATCATTATTTGTAGAAGTAAGTACATATTGTGTATTTTTTGCAATTGACTACTTTATCTTTTGGCTAATATCTTTCTCATTCCTTTTTAAGTTAAATCTACAGTAAGCAATTTAATTATACAATCTTCAAAACAACAAAAAACATTGTTTTTTATTACCTTAATCAGGGTAGAATCCACGCGTTGCGCATTAATAAACCATTCGATATTAGGGGGTGGTTTCGACCCTCTCCCCGTGCATACGAAGGACCTCTCCTGTCCGGCCTTGGTAGCTCCTGTGCCAGTGACTCGGACGAACTGCGGCTTGACTGAAGGAAAAATATTTATAGTAAGATACAGTACTACTAGAAAATATAGTTCAGCTTTGCACTATTCTTCAAATCCAATTGATTTTAAATGTAGATTTAGAGAACAAAATAACTGTTTTAAACTTATACAAGTATCATCGCGGCCATTATTACGAAGGCCATTATCATTATTACGAAGATGTAAAGCCACTTAAAATGCTATTTTAACAGTTGTAAAGGTAGATGTTGTATATTTAATAAAAGAAGTTATATTCAATAAAACCCAACACGGCTTCAAAGCCTTTGTTAAACAATAGGTAAGTGTAATCCCATCAAAAACATAAATGTAAAGTGAGAGTCAATTTCAAAAAAAAAAGAATTGAGATCTAAATGGGTGCCAATTTCTGTGTAGAAAAGCCTAAAATTTTAGTCACAAGAACATGTAATTCAAGCTCCACATTTGACTTGGTTAGTTTTCACGTACCTACCTAGGCAATATTATATCTATGTAATTAGCTTCGTCAAATCTGTTAGGTTGATGGCTTATGACACTCTTCTCTAATTTGGTTTGTTGGTTGCTAACTAAAGAAAACTAGCCAAGTCAAATGTAAAGCTTGAATTACATGTTCTTGTGACTAAAATTTTAGGCTTTTCTACACAGAAATTGGCACCCATTTAGATCTCAATTCTTTTTTTTTTGAAATTGACTCTCACTTTACATTTATGTTTTTGATGGGATATCATTACTTTTTGTATAGATATTATTAGTAAGTACTTATTCATAACGTTACTGATTAATTTTAATACATGAACTGTTATAGTGCTCTTCAACTAAATCTGTAGTTAGTGCGCCGTGGTCCGAAATACGGTACCTATTATTTCATTATTTATAAGTAATGATCTTCCACTATAAATTGATGTCCGCTAAATATTGAAATAATAATTAATACTAAATCCCAATTATACTATCGTAATAAATACGAAAGTCGACTATACTCTTATTAGTTACGAGTGACCGCCCTCGCTTTGCTTTGGTTTTCTTATTTTTTTACACCTTGGGTTACGTTATTGGAGTTTTATTAAGGATCCCTAATTTATTGAAAATATAATATAGCCTATGTCACCCGGGGATAGTGTAGCTTTCCAACAGTGAAGGAATTTTTCAAATCGGTTTAGTAGTTTCGGAGCCTATTCAATGCAAACAAACAATCAAATCTTTCCTCTTTATACTATTAGTACAGATAAGTTGTTTATGTTCGATGACATCGTGCAACAATAAATTTTGAAACAATACTTCGAATTACTTTAAACTGGTATAATTACGGAAATAATACAAAATTTTGTGGTGTAATCTTGTAGATTAGAGAAAAATAATTTTCCACACATTAAAAATAAAACGACGTAATACACTGGAAATAACGTCTCCTGACGAACCACTGATCTTCACGTGAATGTATACGGGGTGGTCATGCAATCGTAGGAGATATTTCACCCCCCGCTTCACCTCGCGATTCTCTGCCCGAATACGTAAAAAAAATCTGACCTTAATTTTTACCCAAATTATCCTTTAAAATACATTAATCATAGACACTGCGCTCGAGAAAGCGGTGACCTAATAACCCACATATTGCAAAAGAACACCGCCGCTCTGTCGGCACACCACAAAGGCACGCCGCGCCGCAAACGCTCGCTTTTTTCCATTGAATCATGCCGCCTAAGGGTCCGTTCACACAGACCAGCTCGGAGAGGAGAGCAGATTTTTATCACGTTGGAAACAGAGTTTTGAATTTTAGTAAAGTTTATTTTTGCATGTGCACCTTTTTTGTCATCAAGAATGCTTGAACGCCCTTCGTGTGAAATAAAAATTGTGTGCTCTTTCTCGATCGTGCAGCTTGTCGGCTCCGATTGCGTGCTCTTTCTCGCTCGCGCAGCCTGTCGGCTTCGATTTCGTGCACATGAACACACCGAAAACAAAACTTGGACTGCGCGGAATACTGATACTGCCTTTGTAGTGTATCCACCCGTCTCCGAGCGCATCTGACCGGCTCCGAGCACATCCGACCGCATCCGCTTTCAGATCTCTTCCAGCCGGTCTATGTGAAATAGTTGGCGGCTCCGTTCCGGCCAATTACAAGCGTATACGATCCGGTCTGTTGAAAAGAAAAAAGCAGGCCGATGCTCTCCGAGCCGGTCTGTGTGAACGGACCCTAAAAGTCGCACCGCCGCCGCACCGCTTTGTCGGCACGTCGCAAAGACACTCCGCAAACGTCAAATAATCGTAACAGGTCATTCACCTAGTGACCTGATAACGCGAGTTCAACGCGCTGCTAAGGTGTCCACACGTTTTGAGATTTTTCGTATTTAGTTTGATATTATTATCTTTGTGATTTATGGATGTTTTTATTATTTCTTTGTTTATTCGGGCAGAGAATCGCGAGGCGAACCACCCCCTGAAATATCTCCTACGATTGCATGACCACCCTGTATGTGCTGAGCACTTCTCACAGGCACTTGGGACACTGAACATCTTCCTCCCGTTGAAAGCTTCAGAAAGTACTAAAACTGATATGTTTCGTTATATTATATTCACCTTGGAATCCACATAATGACCAGATGTCATCAATTTTGATCGCTACTCTTAAATTTCAGGCATTTTAAGTAAGTGTTCCTAATAGAATCAATTTTTATTCACCTTTGTATTCACCCGACTACCTATCTGCATGCCAAATTTTAACTTTCTAGGTCACCTGGAAGTTGGATATAGTTTTGATCTATAGGTCAGTCAGTGTTAAATTTCTCGATTTTTGGACGTTAATATCTAAATAACCGTTTGAGATGTGTTTATGAAATTTGAAAGACGTATGTATTTCGCAAGTTTTAATAAATGAGCCAAATTTGACAGGTTTATGTTGAATAGTTTTTGAGTTATGAGGTGGTCAAAAGTGGCTCCAAATGGTTCGTGTAATATTACACACGGTGCTGCTCGTCAATTCTGTTAGCTAAGAAATTGACTTGACACGCTCCGCGTGTCTAGATGAAATGCTATTCGTGAACTGTATTCAATTGACTGTTGAATTCCGTCAGCGGATCATTTTGTTTTGTTTATTATCTTTGTTGCTACAAGCTAAAAGTTTATCGGCAAATCTAGATCGACATCAGTATGTACATGCTGCGTGGGTATGAGAGCAGTTACTTTTCAAAGGACAATGTCAAATCACTATTGTTTTATTACAATCGTAAATAGCAAAATAGCACCTCACTGTACTTCCGTGATGGTTCTCTAATTAATTGGAATCAATTACATATCAACACTTTTAAGGATAACGGCGGTTAAGATTGATTTATGAATTTTCGGCGATCCGTCGCTTACGAGCAACTCCCGTGGTGTCTACAAGATAGTCGCCACAAGATGGCTGCTCTTCTGACGTTCCGCCAGAGTGACAAAGACGTGTCACTCTTTCAATCTTGCTTCAAAAATGACAGCGTCACTGTCGCGCCGTCAAGTTTATTGAGAATCCAAGTTTATTAATATCTATGAAACATAACAGGATTAGCTACATAGGTTTAATATATCAAAGAATTTATTATGTTTATTATTACGTAAAGAGAAAATCTTACATCGTTTTGAAAGAAGAATACAAGCGTGTCTACGAGATTGGATGGAGAACTTCAGAAAGCTATATTTTATAATATAGGTATGTTACAAAATACATTTAATTTTACAAAATGTATTTCATTTATGTCAGTATGACGTAAGCTTTATTTCAAGATGTGTTACTATCCATGGCACCCACGACACAGGGAAGCCTAGTGTGGGGCTATAAGTGTAAACACAGACATATATACCTAGAGTAGATGAGGCATGTACCTCGAATTGTATGAAAACCAAGCGTGTCACTTTTTTTGACACAATGTTATGTCACAAGAATATTTTAGTGATTGATATACCTCATCCTAGCAATACCAATACGAAACCGATTTCTTACCGATTCTCGATATCGATAACCGATTATAATCAGTCTGGTTGGTTGTTATTGTACGTATAGGTTATAGTGCTGAATAAAACCAAATAAATAATTTTCTTTTGTTAATATTTTGTTATTAAATATCATTGGGGTGAGTTTGATTTAACTTGATTATTTATTATAAACACAAATTATAAAATTTATTAAATTTTTATTAAAATTATAAACACGTTTCAAAAATATAAATAAACAGATCAATATCATATTAAATTCCTTACTTCAAAATTTTATGCAAAATAAAAAAAGAGAATTAAAACAAAATATAATCATTTATTTATTGAAATCAAAACCTTTGTAATTTAATAATCAAAATAACAAAAATGTACCTACCACCATTAATTTAGACCTTTGAACCATTAATTTAGACATTTGAAAAATTCTTTCGATTGATGAAAAACAACTGGTCAAGAGCTTGTAAGGCCATGCGCTATGTAGGGTTCTATACTTGTAAGTTGATCGATTATTAGATACTCGTTAACCTGCAAATATTTCGTAACCGTGTGAATTTTTTCACATGTCGAACTTCACCTTTTTAGTATTTATTACTTAAATATGTTTAATATTTTATTCTACGACTTTGTAGTTTTAATAAATAACTATGTACATCCATGCCAAATTACACCTTTCTAGCTCTTAGGTTCTCAGCACTAAGTTGCGAATGGACGGACGTACGGGCGAACAGATATGACGAAACTATAAAAAAAAATACAGTTAGTTACCTTTGGAATAAAATTTGTGTTACAAAATATATGTCTATGAGAATATTTATTTATTCGACGATTCTCAAAATCGATTAGAATCGAGACAAGACAGGGTAAATGAAAAACACTATATACTATATTTGACCGAAAAACGACAATATTGACAGTACCACGAAGTAAAGCGTTACTTAGCAACGATTGATAGTAACGATTGTTGTATTTTCATTGCATGTTCCAACAAAGAAACCCTAAATTTTTTAAACCAAAATGAGCAATGTATTGTGTAGTATGTAGTACATATACTCAGTAAGTGCTCGTCATTGTAAAACGTGGTAAAACCACAATAAACTTTAAATTAATTTATTTTAAATAGATAGGAACACAATTTTATAACGAAATTACTTAGCAATGAAAGAAAATGTTATCTTTATCTTTCCTAACTATATTTGTAGATTTTCTATAGTTTATAACATTAAAATCAGGCATTTTTCGTTATTTCAGTTGACATCTGTTGCCAATAGCAATGAAAGTCCGACTAAATGACACGGCGCCTCATTAGGATTTCAAATCCTAATTGTTACACGTAAATTGTATGAACTTGCCGTGTCTACTCTGGGTATACATGTTTGTGAGTGTAAAGCATAATTCTGCTTAACATTACTACCGAAACACAACAATTAGTTACATAAAACAACATATCATAGTTCTCGGTCAATTTTAGAAGAAAGGTGGTATTTCGCCAGGCTAATACCCTAATATAATAATACTACATCAGTGGAGTTAACAGAAGCTTATACTAAAAACATGTTGACAAACTTACGAAATAACTTAATAATGACGTCTCTATACTGCGCCTGCAGTAACGGCGGTTCCACTCGACACTGCAGCTTGGCTCCGTACATCTCCCGGGATATCGACTGGATGTGCAGCTGACAGACTGAACCGTCCCTGGTGATCGCCAGCCTCTGCTCACCAAGGTACCAGGATACGTTTGGTGGTGGTTTACCTGGGTAAATATATGGTAGTTTGAGTCAACCGCCAAACGCCTGTGTCGTATTTGGCTGGGAGTTGAGAGCTAGTGATTTCGTCTATTTTCTTGGCTGGCAACGCATTGACTGGACGGACGAATATGACAAAACAATAAGGGTTTCGTTTTGGCTATGGAACCCTAAAAACACAATCTACCAAATCATCAAAACAGATGGATACTGCTAAGGTATTGAAAAATGTAATGTACAACTACATCTACAAGTACATGTGCCACGAAATGTACAACAATATGTATCATGTACAACTAAAAAGAAAATAAAGTCTATAAATGTTACGACAGACGCATGAATGTATGTATACGTACAATATTAGGGTAAACTGTGAAGGCCACGTAAGTTATACATAACTCCTAAAAATGTATAATTTAACACTCACCTCCTGACGCTTGACAAGAGAGTAACACGTCCTGGCCTTCTCTGAATGGTCCTGCAACGGTTCCTAGGATCTCCTTGCCCTCGGAGTCGTATATCCGAGGCGAGTCTGGTGGAACTAAAAAGAGAATAAAAGGGAAGAGTAATCAATGGGTTCGTAGTATTTCCTTACTGTCTGGGGTTAGATTCACGGTTTGGGAACGTTGTATCAGATGAGTGATTGTCTTTACATCACTAGTGTTTCATGAAATTCGTTACGTAATTTTTTTAAACTGGACTACTAGTGAATAAGATTTTGGATTCCCGAATTACATAAACATTTAAAAAAGTAAAATAATAACGATTTCAAGGAAATAAGAGAAAAACTCTCTTTAAATTATTCATTAAAAGCTCTCCCCAAAGCGAGACTTTCTGCAAATATTAAAAAAGGTACTCCTTCACAAAATTCCGTCCCACCTGAGATTTATCAGGCTATGCCAGGATTTTCTAATTCACGTAATTTTATTATAATTGTTGTGTGATTTGCCATTTTTGGTAAT
Source organism: Thymelicus sylvestris (assembly GCA_911387775.1). Classification (NCBI taxonomy): domain Eukaryota; kingdom Metazoa; phylum Arthropoda; class Insecta; order Lepidoptera; family Hesperiidae; genus Thymelicus; species Thymelicus sylvestris. Next base: position 13,489,139 of record OU426905.1, on the reverse strand, counting down.
ATTTATTTTACCGGTAACATATTTATTAATTCTTATTTCATCTACTTTTGTATTCGCTACCTTAAAAACACTTAAAGATGATAGCTTATGTAGGGATTGCTTATACTGAATGCATATTTGTAATGCGTTGGATAGTCATGTCAAATTCTAATCAGCTTTAAGAATAAGAGAGGAATACACTCTTATCTGAAGTAGAGACAAAAGAAAAGACAAATACTACTGCAAATCTGGTTTAACTTACTCTACTTTAGATAAGAATGTTGCCGTACCCAATAAATATAACATGTTTTCACATTTACGCGCTATACTCATAAATCCACCAATAGATTTAAAACATAAAGTAATTAAATAGTAATAGGCAGATACCAGGCTCAAAGCATTGTTCTATTTTTAGATTTTAACCAAATTGGCAGTATTTTCCATGCTATTCCTACAACAAAGGCAATTTATTTATGCGGTATTCAGTTTGCCGGACATGTGCTGTGGCTATGACAATTTAAAATGAGACCGGAGTGATTCGAAAAATCTTTGTTTTTTCAATTTTTGTAGCCCTATATTATGTCTTCTGTTGCTATGGATTAATTTTTGTTATCAGAGATAGGCGTTGTTTTTGCATTATAAATTGAAATCATTAACATCGTCGTCATCCTACGCATTTCCGAATTTAATTGGGGTCCCGTTCGGTGCAATATAAAATATTTCTCTTTCATACTTCCCTATCAGCCGTTATCTCCATATACTTTCATGTCATCTCTGTCACAATCTATCCATATTTTCTTTGGTTGTCCTTGTCACCTTCCTCCATTCACATTCATATCCATAACTCTTCTGGTCACTTGCGTTTCCTCTCGCCTCGTCACAGTCATGTCCACTGTCCTTACCACAACACTCGGTTTCCTTTCACCTTTTCTGTGACTTTTGTCACTTTCAAACTTCCTTTTATAATTACTCATTTCTTACTTTATCCATTTTCGTCACTGTAATTATTCATACCTTGATCTTACTATAGCTAAACAATATCGTTTTAATTTGTAAAATTAAATTTAAAAATAAAAACCTCTACGATTGTAACATTGATTTTAACATTAAAATCATAATTAAGATATCTACATAATTGTTAGTTGTTTGATTGAGCAGTAGCAGCAGCAACAGCATCAGCATTAGTACTAGTAATACCACTATTACTACCACTAGTAATAGTAATCGTAGCGGGAAAATTAATTATAATCAGAGTATTTACTTACCAATCACAGTCAAATTAACTCTGTAGTTCTTAGTCGGGGAGTCCACGTAGTCAATCCGGCACCTGTAGGTACCCTCGTCATACCGCGCCACCTTCTCCACGGCGAGGTGAGCTGACGATGGGTCAGACTCGTTCAGCACGAAGTGGGTTCGAGTCCCGAACTCACCAGCCACTGCCCAGTGGACTGGCGCGCCGTTTCGGAAATCCACTCTATGGACAATAAGTTTTTTTAATTAAGTATTTATATTCACGAGTTTTCGTCAGGATTTAAAAAAATATTAATTCGGACACTTTTTAAATACTGAATATTAGGACGACTACATTTAGCATAATGTAATGAGAATGTAATACATTACAAGCAAATTGCTCCTTAAAACTATCTACTTGGTTAATATTATAATATGTATAACTGCTTATATTAGCTGGTATTCTGTTATATACAATTAATAGGTGCAACAATAATCAAAATTTTACTAACAAAAAATAACCGACTTCGAATTCTCAAAAACTACTTGTCAGATCTCGTTCACATTTATGTGGGACCACATGACAAGCACCAGCTTTCTATTAAAAAAAGAATCATCAAAAGCGGTTGACGTGATATTGAGTTATTCGTCAATTTGTCGCGCACATCTTAACACAAATTTAGGACTTATGTAGTTTTCTCATGGATGCCATTGTCAGATCTCAATAAAATTTATGTGGGACCACATGACAGCCATCAGCTTTCGACTAAAAAAGAATCATCAAAATCGGTTCGCCCAGTCCAAAGTTCTGAGGTAACAAACATAAAAAAAAATACAGTCGAATTGAGAACCTCCTCCTTTTTTTGAAGTCGGTTAAAAAAAAGCTTTTTCTTAGCATATTCGTTTTGCTCAGTAATATTTGTAATGTATATTGGTGTCTTTAGAGATCACCTTGTAAATCCTACTAATATTATAAATGTGAATGTTTGTTAGAAAGTATGAATGTTTGTTACTCTTTCACGCAAAAACTATTGAACGGCCACTACCTACATGAAATTACTACGGAAAACCTACATGAAATTAGACCATGATGTATGTATCTACTTATTATTGCAAAACCGCAAGAAGAGCGCAAGTATAATTTTGATAATGATACTCGTGTTGAAATAAGCTATTATCCTATTGGTTGAATGAGAAATGAGTAAAGAGAAAGCACATCCATTAAAATTAACTTTCATAAATACTCTTTAGAGATATCTTAAAGCGTCTTAAAGGATGTTAAACTTAACATCTCTTTAGACTGAACAATAAGATATAATGAGACCCTTAGCTACGCATTACACGGTGAATTTTATACTTCTTCATAAAAAGCAATCTCAACGTACCCTTCTACCCGTTAAAAGGTATGAAAGCATGTTTTAGTAGTACATATTTGTATTGAAACGAAAAAGGTGTTCCGAAACAAATTAAGGATGTAGGTACAACGTGTTATTAGAAGTATTTTTATTCGACAACTTATGCGAAAGGTCAAACAGATGTAGTTTACTTAAACTTATTAATATAATGGCTTTTTCCCACGTATCCTTTAGAAGGTATTAAGGTAAGGTTAAACCCAGTACCGTACTGAAAATCTCGCTATGACTAGGGGATAAAGTATTACTATAGTTTTACCTATTTAAGTATGCACTTCAGTCAATTTACATTCTATGACTCCAATTTTAAATATTTCCATCTTAAAATAACAATGTAAGCGGTGCTCGAAGCAATATCAGTCGAAGCAAATAAATTTAGGTCCATATTGGTCCGGGACGAAAACAAAAGTAAGTGCATGATTTGATATAGACATCCTGGAAGAGTTCCAACCAAAGAAAGATTACTTAATTGCATTGCTCTCGTTCCGTCACTATGAGTGCAAAAGTTTGCGCATTCGTTTGAATAAAAATTAAGTAATAGACTAATTGTTATTCAAAGCGCTGCGCAAACTTTTGCAACTATAAAATTGGAGAACGAAAGTTTAGATGAAGTGAAATAATAACTGGATATATTTCCAGAAGAGTGATTACTTTATACTCTTAAGTTGAAATTTTATCACAAAAGTTGAAATTTTATCACAAAAGGATACTTTTGTACGCATGTGAGAAGTTATATTTCTTTGGCATAATTAAATAAATATGTAGGGGCCCTCCCCTTCCCCTATCCTCCCCTCCCCTCCCCTCCTCCTCCCCTCCCCTCCCCTCCCTTCCCCTACCCCTCCCCCTCCTCCCGTGGTAAAAAACGGAACCATTATAGTTTCGTCATGTCTGTCTGTCTGTCTGTCTGTCACTTTATTTCATTAAAAGCTGTAGTGTTGGAAGGAATTGTGATTCCTATCCTTATTAGTTTCAAATTGTAATCTTAATACGCCAAAACATTATAGACCAAACAAGCCAAAGCGAGTCTAAACAAAATATCTTTCGACTCAGTAGCCCTGGCTCGCTTCCAACGGAAGGCGGATTCTTTCATTGTATCGCTTCCTTCCTAGACGTTAGTTGTTCTAGACGCAGGAACCGCTGAGATTCCGCACGATTTGACGCAAAACTCATAAATTGAATTGTATTTGTTCCTCTGTTTTCAAATGTATTGAAAATTAAAAACCAGTGGGTGGTTGCTTTTGTATATAGAAAAGAAGCTTCAGGCGCTCCACCCACTGCACCGCGCACCGCGACGGGGCGCGGGATGGCAGATTTTATCATTGTATGCAAATATCTCAATTTATATAGAAATCACGCCTAGCACAACACACTGCCGACGCGGAAACGCGCGGGAAGGCGCTCCGCGCGCGTTTTCTGCCAATCTGCGCGGGAGCGCGGCGCGTGCCGCGGGGTATGGCACACCGGCTCCGCAGCACCGGGCGTGATTTGATACTGTTGATGTACCTAAAGCGGGGAATTCACTGGCGGTACGACCGGGCATGTCTGACCTTTACCGGAATTTTGAACTTATTGCTTAGGCTACAACGACAAAATGAGATCGCGCGGACTTGCAACAGGCAAGTCTGCCAGACTGACTGCAACGGTCCTACACTAGCAAACATTGCACAGACCTATAGTAGCATGGCCCGGCGGACATGTCTGCAGACTTGCCCGTGGGTATGGCCGTCTAATGAATTCCAATAAGTTTTTCTTCCGGCGTAATGCAAGGACGAAAATTTGTATCTGTTCCAGTAATGGTCGCTCGAATTTTGCTTAGTAAATAATCAAAAGATGCAGTTGACATACGTGTGTAGCTAAAGAAATTATCTTCATATTTTCTTAAGTCTTTGTAATTCAGTGCAAATGATCCATTTATAGATCTCGATCGTAAATAGGGATGTATCCAAAATCTTCTATGGACGCAGTGTCTTTTAATTCTTGTATACAAAAACCAAAATGACAATATAACTGCAACATCTTGAAATTGAATAAGTTCGTCCATTCTCCACGACGATCGACAACACAGTGAACACATGAGTTTATTTAGCGCGAGGCCGTCGTAATCTGCATCACCGCGCGGGGGAGCAGATTACACCGCTAAGTAAGGCAGATCTGCGCCTCCGTCGCCGCGCGCGTTATCCGTCGCTCCGCGCACCGCGGCGGGACGCGTCTTCAGTGGGTGGAGCGCCTAAAGACGAAACATAGTGCGCCAGTTGCCGACCAAGAAAGAGATAGAGAAAGAAAGAACTAACTTCTAAGACCCTAGCTGGAACACGATGAATTGTCCGACGGCTTATTCAAGCAAAAGTAAATTTACTTAATAATATATTGATAATTTATAATCCTCAAGTAAAGCCTCACCACCAAGCATCATACAACACCCTTGTATAGCTGATTGGGGTCATATTCTAAGCCGCCCCAATACAGGTTATTAAGTACAAAATGGTGCTAAATTTAATAATCTCAATAAAATCAAAGTTACCAAAATTTTTAACATTTCCAACGCATGCAGTCGCTATCCATTTAGTCGTCTAGACTTATTTTGTACGGTACTTTAGAATTCATTTATGCGTACGTAAATCTTCTAGATTCTTTTGTATTCGGAGATGGTTACTGGATAGCAGCCAAGTTAAAAGCTTCCAATGTATGGGATGTAACTTGTTAACGGCATGCATGTGTTACACTATGGAGTGGTTAGCGATAAGATTTAAAGCGAGAATTTATTACTGGCGAAGTAGTGTTAATTTTCCGTACTGATCTTGTGCAAATATCTAAAGGGACAAGAGCGAACTGGTAGATTAATGTATTTCAAAGTCGCAGGAAAGTGTAAAAAAGTAACCAGTGCATATGACGCAAAAAGGGGGTATTCTACGGTGTTGGTTATGAAATGATATTCCTTTTACTTTGCTCCATGATATTATATTTCAAGTTCTCCTAACGTTCACATCAATACTTCCAAGTACTTCAACACTACGTGATCCTCCGTTCTATCTTATTGACAATTCCTTCATCTAAATATGACATGTCGTTTCTTATATGCCAACCTCTGCATCGGACAGGCGTTGTAGATTATAGAGGTCCGTCCCTGGACCTTCACTGGAGATTCGTGGCCTCACCGACACGGCTATCCTGACGTGCGCTCGTCCTCGTGCGCACTTTAATTTATCTTGGTACATCATCATCATGCTTCTTCTATCTACTGCTCCACAAGGCATGCCATATGGTCCTCCGCTTATGATCTCATCCAGCAATACCACTCGCCCTCTTAAGAGCGTCGGTGTATCGGGCTGTTGGTGTTCGTGGTCTCCATTCTAACTCCTGGGTCCACAACTCATTGTTTTCGTATCACGCACGCGGCCATCGCTGACGACCCACACGACCTCGTGTGGATAATCAGAATCCTGTAAAAACAGTCTCAACAGTATTTTGCTCGGCTATTCTGACTACATTAACCTGATTCACATTCATTTTACTTTCGTCATTCATCACAATCATCATTATTAATTTACAGTCAAGAATAATTCGCTCATTAAGTCTGATATTTTAAATGTGGACACTTAAAATATAGTGGAGATAACTATGGTTTGGCCATTTGGTTACCAATCTGGTTCATAAGACTCTACAGAACGTCGCAATTATGTTATTGTCGTCTGGTCCGGATTATACCCTGCAGACACCTGGTCCAGTCTCTCTAAGACTCTCCAGGTACAACGTCCCTTCAGTTCTATGCTGGCCCGGACTCATTCACATTTCTTTTCCTCTTTTTTTTTCTCTTTTTTTTGACACCTTTTTTTACAACCTTTTTTATCACAACTCTTTTTTTTTACTCCATTTTTTTTACAATTTCATATTGTTACTAGGTACTCTTTTTTTTACCTTTCATTTTCACTTATCTCTTTTTTAAACTCTTTTTTCTCTCTTTTTTCACATCTTTTTTTTCACATCTTTTTTTTCACATCTCTTTTTTTTTCACTCCTCTTTTTTTTACTCTTTTTTTTACAATAGCCATTATTGCGAAACTCATTAAATTGATATCATCATGCAATCCTTCTTTTACTATACCATCAGACCGACCATAGTTTCTCTACGTGACTTACATCTGACTTACACAAGTCTAACGAGTCTACTGACAAGAAGTCGCTATTCACCATAACGAACTCGCATCATAAGGAACCCGATAGCAAAAAACTTCGAACTGTTAACAATTGCAACAGCTTACTCTTAGTTATCAAATTAGGTTTCATAACTTTCAACCATTTATTAAATTTAGAAAAATAAAAGAATGTCACTGTCATTGACTGAAAAACCTCATTTAAAGACAACGTAATTTCGTTCTTTAAATATGAATGTCAGGTAAATCATGCAAATAATTTTAAGAATGATTCGTTTAAATTCAATACCAGCAACAACATTATCTACACGCTCATCAGCCCCATAATCATAGAAAACTTCACAAAATCACCTGTATGATCGAACTATGCCTGAAGACGGTTGTGACGACACTCATTCTGCCATCACCTAACCTAGCACCGCTCACGCAGCAGACAGGTCCTGGGTCTCTTGGTTTCTCGTGGCTGGCGTGGTAGATCATTATTCCATGTGTCATCGATTTTCCGCAACTGAAAAATAAGTGAGGTTAATTTCACTCGTATGATATCAGGTATCACATTTGATGCTAGACAAATGCTACTTATCTGCGATCCGTAGTTACGTTACGTCCATTTCCATCAACATGTTCCTCGAAGAAATTTTAGTCGTCACCTCATATTTAAAAATCGACATTCGCGTTTCAGCACATCGTACTCCGAAAGGTCTACATATTGGATGGCTTCGTTTGTTTGAACTCTCACATCACCACATTTCGCATTATCCACACCGATTATATTATAAAATTCGACGATTCTCATTTTATTGCGTTTTGGATTGTTTCATTTCTCATTGTAAAATTTTCTTCAAATGTCATCCGAACTAGTGTCATTCCTCATTTCTTTTCCGACTTTTCCGATGTTTTGGCCTTTTATTCCTTCATCTGAGATGGGCGCCTCAGTTCTTCCAACACTTCTGATGACGCAAAAAGGGGGTATTCTACGGTGTTGGTTATGAAATGATATTCCTTTTACTTTGCTCCATGATATTATATTTCAAGTTCTCCTAACGTTCACATCAATACTTCCAAGTACTTCAACACTACGTGATCCTCCGTTCTATCTTATTGACAATTCCTTCATCTAAATATGACATGTCGTTTCTTATATGCCAACCTCTGCATCGGACAGGCGTTGTAGATTATAGAGGTCCGTCCCTGGACCTTCACTGGAGATTCGTGGCCTCACCGACACATACATATTATGCAATCTGTCTCTCCATGTATGCCGGAATATTACTGAAGGAGTGTTTAGTAGATAAAATGAATGGATTTCACTCATCATTCTTCAAATCATTCTTTTAAATTCAAACTCAGAGTCATTTCGCCTTCGCTTACTAGGTACCTTATGTTTCCCTCATACACGTTTTATCAAATTTTCATTTATTGCTTTCAATTACATGTTCGAAAAAATTTCTTTCTATCTTCTATCTTCTATCTTCTTTCTTGGCCAGCAACGTATTGGTGATACTTCTAGGTGACGATGATTATTTAACGTCAGGGAACTCATCTGCTTGTCTATCAGTTATAATCAGTTAATAAAGGCTGCAATTAAGTGCAGTATCTCATAGTAACTTTAATTTTCTCGCTCTCGGTGAAACAAAATACTTAAAGTTGTTAAAGAAATTCGTTTTACGTGAGGTTTTATTAAGCGCGAGTTACACTGCTTGGTGGGAAACCAAGTACCAACTTAAAGTCTAATGTATCGTAAAAATTTAAAAAGTATTAAACAATTTTAAAGCGGTTTATGGACGTTGCAAGTGCGTTTCTGTTTCAAAAACCTGGATCAGTGACAAATAAAGCATTTATATTTTAAAAAAATGTGTGCAATTCACACGTAGTAGAAGTGAAACCTTGAATTTTTTTGTTTTCAATCATAAATTTTTTGTTTTCAATCATAAATCATAAATTATAATTTTTCAAGATAATGAGACGAATGTAAAATTTCGGGAAGATGATAATTGTAGGTTTTACCACTCCACTCCACTCCACTCAACTCAACTCAACTCCCCTACCCCTGTACAATGCTTCCTATCTCACTTTAGAATTTATGTGTCTGTCTCTTTTTACTGGACAGTTTCGTTTCTTCGAATTTCAAATCACCCCTGTACTAAAGAAGTTTTCACTTCAAAAATGCCTCTTAGTGATAAAATACGTACATTCCATGCTTGAAGGTACATCAGCGATCTTGCTAGTGTCCGATACCAACTCGTGTTACGGCTGGGAGCTTGGAAGGCACTGTTAGTGCTTGTTCACACTGAACTCGCGGGCGCGGGCGCGGTCGCGGTAAACGCTACATACACCGCGCGCGCGTTTTGGTGTGAACACTTTCATAGTAGCTCATATGTTTAATATTTCGCGACCGCGCCCGCGAGTTCAGTGTGAACAAGCACTTAGGGTAGTTACTGATGTTCATAGATGAAAGAGGCCAGTGTGGCGAGTGTGGCCTCTTATACCTCCAACATATGCACATGTAGACAGCGCTTTAAAATATCAAAATATTTCAAGCTGTTGAAGTTTCCCAAAAATACTTGCATTACGCATTATAGACAAGCTTCATATCTAGATCTTCCTTTGCTACTCCATTATTACACAAACGCATTTTACAAAATGTGTCCCAATCCGTAAATGTAGCGAATCTATCTAAAAGTTGTGAAGTAAGATTGAAGATAACGTTGCCACATACAATCGATAAGGATGTAAGCAATAAGAAATATTGCTAGACATTTGTGATATTAAATGTACAAGCCTGGATATTAATAATATTATTTCTTTTTCAAATATTTTTACGTTAAAATATCCGTGATTATTAAGTCTAATTTTATTTCGCAAACGTTTAATGACAATAATTACGTTGGAAAATGTAGGGAATATAATGCTTATAATGGGAAAATTAAGTAATCTCAGTCAGGGCGAGGTAAAATTTAACGATTCGTATAAAAATTAAACAATAAACTCATTATCTTTACCTCACAGGGAGCCATTTTGGTTTTCATTTCCGCTTACCTTTTATTCCCATTAAGGATTTTAAGTAACAGCGGAATTTTACGCGAGCTATTAAATTTGGCAGTCCACTTAGAATCTTAATTTATGTATCTTTCCTTCATTACTTATTAATTGAAGTTCTCATAAAACATAAAAAGAAATCCTGACTAATTATGTAAATGTTTGCAAAGGAAATTTCTAATGTTATTTTTTTGTTCTTGTGAGAGGAATACTTTTATGAAAGCTGAGAAAAATACCAGAATAAGTTTTGTTGTATCACATCTCCATCATTAAGGTTGTCCTTGCTCGTACACTCGGCTGAATAATGAATGAAACGATGATGAAAGAACTGCAGGATACGTATAATCCTGATGGTATTATTTTTATGGAAATAGCCGGGAAACGATTGAAAATCCATCAGGTAAGAAGCTATCGTCACACATTAGCAACATCAAAGGCATTACTGATATGTTGCCGGCCAAGAAAAACAGAATAAAAGAAAGAAAGAACTGGCTCTTAAACCAAAAGTATTCTTGCGTTTCCCCACTGTTTCCACAACATATAAGTTGTGACAACAATCATAGTTTCAACCTGGTAGGTGGTGTATATAAGCTCTTTTCTCTTTAAATTAAACGACAAGCACCCAACAATGGTATCAGCTATTACCACCCTACACTCGAGTGCTCGACGTATCACAACAAACCATAATAGCAAAACTTCCGACACACTCCTCGTTCGAGTTGAGTTTGGCTTATATTTCTGGCGCGGTGCCGAGCCTCTACAGGGTGGGTTTATTTTGGTGCATGCATTAACACATTAAGCTGTTGTTCCTTGCAAATATATGCTGTTAAAGGATAAGGAAAAGTAACGTTTTTGGGAGGAAGTTCACTGTTTCCTGTGTGGCTGATATACCAATAATGTAAACGTTTGACGCTTTGGCAAAAACAATTGAACGGACATAGAGCAGTACTGTAATCGTGATAACTTGAGCTCAAATACAATACACAACTCTCCATATACTTGTATATAGATTCCGCACGGTTTTACCCACGGAAGAGTGGGTTTTCAAAACGAAATCACAAAGATGTAAACGTTCCTATCAACCAGGATAGAACCAACCTCATTTTGTTATCCTTGATATGGACTATCTGTGTTCCAAGTTTCATATTATCCGTTCAACCAAATGAGGTGCATTCCGTTTGCTCATAAACCTAGGTTTCAAGAGTCACGGCTGCATAGTCCAAATAAGATATTAGAAACACCAGCAACAAAAATTTTGGTTTCATAAAAATTCTGCCTGTTTATTGAACCTGGAATTCGGCAGGCGATCACAATAAATAACATCCAAGGTTTTAATTTGCCTAAGTACAATAAACAAATATTGCAACCCCAATTTCAATAACAAGCTTAGGATAGTTTGTAGGTTTGTACAAATACAAACCTAATTTCGTTATGTAACTTTTAGAGGACGTAGGCGCTCTTATGCACTTAGTGGATTAACGAATAACGGCAGCAGGTACTAGCTTTAGTAATTCTGACCCCGATAAAGTGAGTTCAGGGGGTTTGATGGTTCAACGGAAGAGAAAAATATTTGGGAGCACAACATTGTTTGATGCGAGAAATGTTATTTTTGAACATATTGGATGCCGTGGAATTTGATTACCTATTTTCCGTACCTTGTGTATTTAGGTAATAAAATATGGTTCTACAGCATTTTTAAACAAATGAGAATAGCAAAAAAATATATAGGTTAAGTTTAAATTTGTCTCGCATAAATATTACTTTCAGTTATTTGTTAATTTAACAAAATAAGCGTGTGAGGTGGTGGACGTTTGGATTTTCCAAAATTTTATTTTATTAAAATTATTCTCGCACTTTCACTGTAAAACACACGCAGTTCGTAAGAGAGAGAGTGATGGCGCTACTTTTTGCTTGTATAATAAACATTTCACCACCCGAGTGTGTTACAAGTTTTTATAGAATTTCTGTATTAAGAACGAATACATATCTGTGATTTTTTCCTGAAAATTATCTGACACAGAAAAAGTCCGCGAGGCCGCTTTCCTTCGATCGTACCGGTAATCATGAGTTTTTCTAAGTTGTCTTTGTTTTTCCTCGCAATATGACCGAAGTACTCCAGGATTCTCCTAAGGCAGATGGTTGAGAGCCTCGTCATACTTTTTCACACAGGTGTGAAATGTTCCAACTGGCCTCCTTGCCATCCTTCCGTCTGTTTGAACCGGAATAGGACTACAAGATTCTTTAACCTAGGATCTCATTCAGTTGGGCTGCGTCGTTTCTATCCATCCGTCCATCAGCCTTTTGAGGTCCACTGCTGGACATAGGCCTCCCCTAATCTACGCCACTCAGACCGGTCCAGAGCCTTCTGAATCCAGCGGATACCCGCTGTCTTCTTCAGGTCGTCGGTCCACCTGGTCGGGGGCGTCCTTACTTTTACTGCGTCGTTTACTTTCATCCAAAAGAAAACTAGTTAAATAATTATCTCCTATGCTGGTAAATTGATGAAACCCTAGTGCAACCCTTCCACTACTATAGTTTATTAAACCCGCCAGTCATATCACTGTAGACTGAAATTTCATCCATCATAGCGCCGCTGTAATTAATTACAAGCGTTTTGTGACACAATGCAGCTCAATTTCTCAATCGAGACCCGGATTGTTGGGAAATGTTGATAGTAAATTGCAAAATAGTTGGGAGCCACGAACAGGAATTGATGGATGAACGGCGATTATGGAGGATCGTTCAGCGATGCTTTAGTGGAGGAGTGTTTTATGTTGGAGAAATAAGCAGATGAAGCAAAGGGTCTAAATGTCGACTGACAATTACGCACTTACTTCATACCGGAGTCATTCCATGGAAGTTTTTTTGGAGTTTAGAAGCTTGACTGCTTGAATGCCTTTGCACCATAGGAATTAACTGAATGGTACAGCGATCAGCGGCTTCCAAAAAAAGGTGCTTGAAATTTTATCGAATCACTCAGCATGGTCATAATTTAGTACGATATCCAGGACTTAAGGATATGTACATCCGCGTACAACCTATGAAAACTTAATATTCATGTTCGAATTTTGTACTCGACAGTACAAGTCGAACATTAATAAAGATATAGAGCTGTCAGCGTATCGCACACCACGGGCTGTCAGCACCGCACGCTGTTATAGACAGTGGCGCGATCACATAAGTGTGATAATGCGGTGAGCGATGAGTGATTAATCAATTCGTGAATCATTAAGGCGACTTACATACATGTACATACATGTGGGTATTCGCAGCTATAAGTTTTGGAATGAAATGAATAATTGATGCTTGATTCAAACATAAGCTCACCATTTTTTTTCGTGTCAAAGTGGGACGGGTATATTTACGCGTTAATAAGTTAATATACATTTATACAGTAATTACTATCGGTTCAGCGCTCGGACTAAAAAAAGGTCATCAGGCGTAATCCAGTACTTTTAATGAACAGAAGTAAGTAGGTATATACAAAGCGGGACATTATGTACAGTCACCTGCGGAGAAAAGTAACCCATCTTTTACTGTGGTTTATTAACAGATGGGTTACTTTTCTTTGCAGGTGACTGTACGACAAAGCGGGGTTTTTTTTGTTCTCACGGGATACAGCGGGATAGACAGCCTGTATGTAATGTATATTTTGTCACATAAGAAATTATTACAAAAATGTTAATTTAAGTTTTATAACATACGAGTACAATGATTTTAGCTTTTAACTTAACTTATAGTGGACTGAACACATTTTACTATAATACAATACTTACGATATAATATATTCCGTGTTTTATAAAGAAATAGAGAATTTATTAAAAACGTATAGGTAACAGTTGTTATCAGCTCTTTCAACTACATTATCCATAATTTTATTTACCCATTTTATTAACACAATTTAGATTAATGATTTTAGGCTTTTATAATGTTATACTTATATGCCTTAAGTCAGTTTGATTCCACCTTAGGACTGGACAAGACAGTAAGTCATCCATTGGCTGCTATAAATCCACCATTGTTGTAGTCCTGATTTAGCTGTTCCATGGAACAATACCCGATTGATTTACGTTGAATATATTCTGAATTGTGCGTGATTTAAATCTTTCTTTGACGAATTGATAGACAGACAAATTTCTAGAAATATCACTGGAGAATATTTCATATCGTATGAAGCTCATTTTTATAGTTTACCGCTAAAGTAATTAGATATTATTATATCTTTAATTTATCACACATTTTTAGAATAGGAGTAAAAAATCGTCATTACCTCTCTATAACAGCGGCGTACTTTCCCCCGAATGTAGTGTACATTTTTATGAATACATTAATCCCCCGTACATGGAAAGGATATTGACGGACATCAACGGACATCGAGACACATTAACAAACATCGACGGACGCCAATAGCCAAAGGCGGACATCGACTGAGAGTATTGTATTCTCTTTGAAAATGATCAAGTTAAGCCCCTGATATGTTCTAGGCGTTTATTCTTCCACGGACAAAAGCTTCTTGTCTGTGTAAGACAATAATGTAAATCCAGCCATGACATCACGGCTGAGAGACGACGAATTGCATTGTTATATCGTCTATATTGTAATAGGAGATGCAGTCAACTTCAGCCGCACAGAAATAATGAGATGTGTATGAGGGTATAATCGGTCTGTGTAAAGGGGTATTCACTGTGAATTCAGTACTAAAGGCTGTTATTGGCCATGTCTGTAATTGGCTTATTATCTTCACCGAGTAGTTCTATACATTAAGACCTTACACATAAATAATGAAGTGGTAATAGGTAAGGTGACAGGGCCATTTGAAAATAAAACTGTCGGAGGTTTTTTTAATTTAATTTAAAACTTTACAGTTAAAAATAAATGCTAAATAGTAAACGCTTATATAGTTACATACACTCATACCTCCGCAGTAGGTTTTTATCTGTCGTGACCATGCCCGAGTACAAAATATATTTATCTGTCACATAAATATCTGCCCCAGCCGGGAATTGAAACCGGGACCCCTCGCTTCGCAGGCAGGGTCACTACCAACTAGGCTACAAGGTCGTGATCTATGTATATTATGATATTTTTTTACCTACAACCTTTGCTTATTTGCTGTGTTGTCTCCTTCCTTTTGTATAAAAATATAAGTGAGATACTCACGTATAAATGGGCATTCTGTCGTGATCCTTGAACCACATCATCATAGCCACGTCGTGAGCTGGCGAGGCCAGGTTGCAAGGCAGCCGCGTCTCCCCGCCCGGAGCTGACCAGACCTGGATCACTTTACCTGGAAGAGGATTGAGATTTTACTAAAGACGCACCGCCCTCGCTTTGCTTCAGTTTTCTTATTTTTTTACACCTTGGGTTACATTATTGGAGTTTTATAAAGGATCCCTAATTTATTTGAAAATATAATATAGCCTATGTCACCCGGGAATAGTGTAGCTTCCGAACAGTGAAAGAATTTATCAAAGCGGTTCAGTAGTTTCGGAGCCTATTCAATGCAAACAAACAATCAAATCTTTCCTCTTTATAATAGGTTATTAGTATAGATAATCCTACTAATATTATCAATGTGGAAGTTTCCAAGGAACTTTGGAGGTTTTTTACGCTTTCACGCAAAATCAAAAACCACTGAACGGATTTTTATTAAATTTAATACTGAGGTAATTCACAATTTGTAATAATATATTATACCCTTATTATCCAAGAAAACCAGCGCAAAGCCGCGGGCGTGTATGTTTTTTAAACGTTTTTACGCCACGGCCCGTGGCTGTATGAGTATACCACAAGAACAACAAAGTAAATGTAGAGTGGCTGTTCCCACTTGGTTGTATCTCTTCTGGATAATAATGTAAAGTTATTAATAACTACAACCTGAATAATTGTTTCTTTTATTGAAATAATAATATGAATTTTATAAAAATAAACAGCAATTACACACGAAAAAATTGTTACTAGATTTCAGCATATATTTTGTTTTTTAACTTTATAAGTGATGTTTTCATACAGTAAGAAATATCTTGATAAAATCACTGCATGCTAAATCGCAAGAAAATCCGTTCTGAGATTATTAAACTAAGACACAAAATTAGTTTCATACTAGGTACGCAATAGTCCACTGCACCAAAGTTTTGTTGAAATGACAATAACTGAGACATAATACGTATAATGTCTTCTACTATATAGCTAGTTACTTGTGCAACATACATACATACATGAACCCAGTAGGTTTGGACACGCACGGAATGCAATTACAGGCTCTCACACCGACAAACCGCCAGAATACCTTGAATACAACTTGGTGTCAATGTGGTTGTAACTCGCAAAGCAATGAATTCAAATTTGCAGCAAGTGAAGGAAAGTAGGTGCTGCACTAGCTCAACTACGCGAAAGTAGGTCGCCACTGAAAACCTCAACAATTTGAAACGTTGCGAGTGTCACATAACTATTCTAAACGGACTGATTTTGTGAGGAAGTGGATAAGCAGTTGGCCTTTTTAAGACACCGGTCTAATGGCCAAATGGCTACGGATCTTTTGAAAGTGTCGCTTGGGGATGGTTTGGTGCAAGAAATTATTTTGTTCCTTGTATTTTATGTATGAGATTTTTTTTATTTTTAGCAAAGGGAGTTCTCCTGCCAAGCGAGTTGGTGCTGGAGGGTAGACGAGCTTTAAAGCTTTAATCTTTAAATATCTTTAAATGCTTTCGATAGTGTGATTAGGTCTGCGTAACATCACAAAAAGACGTGTATGTAGTTAGTTGTTGCCACATGTTATTGAGTTACATATTAATATGACCCGTGTGGCGTAATAGTTACGTACTACGCTGGACCACCGTGTTAAGGATGCGATTCCCAGCAAAACTGAAATTTAATGAGAAATTTGAATTTCCGTTCTTCGAAACACCTTTTCAGCAATTATGACTGTTGAACCCAAAGGTTGAACCCTAAAAATCCATCCTTTCATCAATCTTATCATGATACATCCTATTAGTTAATAGTGACTCTGTCCGCCGTGAGGTCACTGTTTTTGTTCCCGGTGGGGTAAAAAATTATCCAGATGCATAGAAATAATTGTTCTTAGGTCGTTGGTGTTCCTGGTATCAATGCCACTGGGAACAGAGAAATAATGAATTATTATCGTGCAAACAGGCTTTATCGGTCAAGTTAGTATTACGACTATTAATAGCCATCGACAAAACATAAATAGTATGTACAAGTAATATAGCGAGCAAGTAACATAGTGAGTGATAGCCTAGCGGTAGTACGTTGGTCTCCCGAACGAAGGGGCCCGAGTTCAAATCCTGGCACGCACCTCTAATTTTCAAAAATATTATGTGCGTATTAGAAGTTAATTATCACTTGCTTCGGTGAAGGAAAACATCGTGAGGAAACCTGCACACCAGAGAGTTCTCCATAAAAGTTCTCGAAGGTGTGTGAAGTCTACCAATCCGCACTTGGCCAGCGTGGTAGACTATGGCCTAACCCTCACATTCTGAGAGGAGACCCCGAGCCCAGCAGTGGGACAATTATGGGTTGTTGCTTGCTTGCTTGCTTACAAGTAATATTGTTTACAAGTGGATACCCGGCAAAGCAAATATTCAAAAAGACATTCTGCTTCAAAAATTGCTCAGCAAAGTATTCGTCATCTTAATCAGTAAAGATCACGGGTATTGTTTTCCATTGCAATTCAGATTTGTTCTGGCGAAATTTTGCGGAGTCTCAATCAAGTGTTCGGAAAGACGGGAACAAAGGATGACTTGAGTGCTAAGAGGAATAATCAAAAGGCCGAAGGATGATTATCACTATTATTTGCTAAGTTCTTTGAGATTACAGATATCGGTCGCTAGTAAAATGAATTAACGCAGAGAACAACTACGGTTTTTGGATAGCCACACCACAGCTTGATTGTTATTATTACAAGATTTTGTTTAACTTAATTTTTTTGTTAGTTTGTTAGCAGTTAGCACTAAGCGTGTGTGAGTTAAAACTAAAATGAATTAAAACTACTTCCTCTTATCCAACGTTGTTAAAATTTTACATATTTTACACATTTCTACACATTTTGCTTTAGATCCCAATGCATTTTTATGATAATGCTGACCACAGACGTTGTCAGTTTTGCTCAGGGTTGACTCCAAACGAGGGAACTCCTTGAGGGATTTTATGTATGTATATGCATTCAAATTCAACTATCATAG
The DNA here is from genome assembly GCA_911387775.1 of Thymelicus sylvestris. Classification (NCBI taxonomy): domain Eukaryota; kingdom Metazoa; phylum Arthropoda; class Insecta; order Lepidoptera; family Hesperiidae; genus Thymelicus; species Thymelicus sylvestris. The sequence goes on along the minus strand of OU426905.1, from coordinate 13,471,128 downwards.
TTAGAAACCACGCTGCCAATACACGAAATTTTAAAATGAATTTTATTTTTGCAGAAAACGAGTAAAAGCAAAAGTTGTTGCAATATTCCCTAACCTATGACAAAGAAGAGTTACACCTCTCTAACCCTGGTCACTCACATGCGCGCAAATGTTTGACATTTTTACGAATGTTTGCACATATGTGAAGGGCGGTCAGGCAAATGGGTTCGCATATGAGTATAAAAGCCCATTTCCGCTTCCTCCTACACTTTGTTCACGAATGTTCAATCTTGCTGTTGTTATTATTTTGTTGTCATTCAAATCCATTTTCAATACAGAAAATAAATGGTAGTACGATTAGACGCCACGAACCACGAAAAATTAAGAGATACATCACCTTTTTAGTCGTGTGCGCAACTGGTCGCACGAATGTGTGGGAGACTACACGAAGGTTCGAGGTTCGCGCGCTTTGATGTGCGACAAAAAACCGACACAGCTTGGACAACCCCGAATGCCTCGAAAACTTCGCATAATCATTCGCGAAGGTCGTCCCACACTTGTGGGTTCGCGTATTCGCGCGAATGTGAGTGACCGGCATGACAATGAGTCAGTATTTAGTTTTCTGAACAGTTTAAGCGTGTAACGCTGCAAAGGAAGCGCAGCGCAATTTCCGTAAGACGCAGCTGTTGCGACGCAGTGCAAAGTTCTGTGTCAAACCTTGCAATTTGCAGCGGATTTAATTTTTAGGCGTTCAAATTGCGAAGCGCTTCAAATTGCGTTAAAGTTCGTTTGCGGCCAGTCTGATAAAAAGGAATACATTTTCTTGAGGGCGTTGCTTAAATTCACTTCTAACAAAGACATTAAAATAATTCAACTTCCTTGGTAAGTTGTAAAAAGACAATTTTTATACATGATAGAATTTTAATATAGGATGCTTAGTATGTAGACTTGTGTCGATTCAAAGTGGTTGACCAAGTAACAGCGGTCGCGGTGGTAGGTAGATCGTGGGGTGACCTCTAGAAGCAATATTTCTTGAGCGCTTACGTGCTTCAGAAGGCACGTGCAGCCATCGGACAGGCTCTGTGGAGATATGCATTCGTATACTCATAATAATGAAGTGCTCTTTGTACTAAGCTGACTTAGTAGGTACATCTCTAAAAACCACGTATCAAAGAGCACTTCATTACTATGAACATGAATCTCTCTCTGTGGGTGTAGTTATGTCAGGAATGCCAGGATACTAAATAAAACACATTTCGACGGGCACAAGGAAACTATTCGTTTATTGCCTGATAACTCCCTATTTTATCAATTCGACGTTATTTGGTTTTACCAAAGCGCTATTATTTCTTCTGTGGTTTTACTCTGATTCCGCGGTCCTACCCATCTGTCTACCATATTGACAGTTGCCCTTTATCTTCTTAATTTGATAGATTAGTATGAACTTATTTTACTCTGTGGTACAGATTATATTTATTAGATAGTAGTCGTTTAGTCGTTCAGTTGTGGTCTTTCGGTATTTTCCGCACTGGGGTTGGTCCCTAACCTCTACAAACCTATTTAGAGTAACGTGATGAGGTATATTCTAGACCTAGTTATGTCCTCATAACTGGGTCTAGAATATAACTCTCTAGAATATAGCTCTGTGACCCATGCTTTGTAGCCAATAATGTAGCAAGTAACAAAAGGTTTTCTTGAGTATGATTTTTAGAGAGAGACTGAAGGTTTCACAAAGAATTGAACAAGTTATGTAAGTCAGCATTTTGTTAAGTTAATAAAATTAGAAAATGTGCGATAAACCTCCTCTCATAATTGCTTGTGTGGAGGCAAAGAAGGAAGCTGAAATATTTTGATGTAACATAATTTAGTATAATCAGACTAATTAAGCTTTCAACGGCAGCTTTGTAAAAGAAAACTTCATTTATCTTGTTCATCGTATACCTAATTATTAAACCGAAGTGCTTTAAGAGCGATATTAGAGCCATACCTCACTAGGAAGTTATGGTAAGGTAATAAAATATTTTATACATACTAGTAAATTCCCTCGATTCGGTCCGGTAAGCCCACACCCGAATGAATGTATGAACGGTATTCTTTAAAGTAACATAACTTTTTAATTGTGAACCGATTGAAATAAAACAAACACTAAGTGTTCACTAAAATACTAAAATACATCAGTGAAAACCACATCTAAAGTTAAGCCTTTCTTGAGATTAGCCGAAACAAACGCACAGATAAATAGGCAAAAATTAAAAAAAAAATTATGGGATCTATTGCAATTATAAATACCCCTAGCAATTTTTTTTTCAAATATCTTCCATGTACAAACAAAGATCACTTACATATTACATGTATATTAATAATTTAAGGCCATTACGTCGTCAAGTTTATCTATTGTATTTTTTAAACCTCTTCCTCGTAATTATGACAAAAAGACGAACAAGAATTTTAAGGAAGCATTAGATATTTTTTCAAATAGTCAATATAAATTCAAACGTTTTGTTCTTAACCTAAACAAATAATAATAACTTATATATAATAATTATATTTTAATAATAATATTTTTATCAAATAATAATTATAATTTATGAAATTTATTTTAGATGTGTCATGTTTAATTGTTACTTACTTTTTACTTCCGTTATATTTCATGCACATTATGAGAATTAATTTACCTCTTATTTTATTAAATGAAATTTGTTTAATTTTAATCATTTTAATTTTAATTTTATTTATGTAACTTATTGATTTTTTTTATTAATGAATTTTATTATAATTTTTATTGTTTAAATGATATTTGACTTGTAATTGTTAAAATACTATCCCTAGATTGTTTTTATGTAATTTTATTATGAATGAGATTTTATTATGAATTATTAAGAGTTATGAAAAACTATAATTTGTGAATTCTGTTGATTATATTTGATTGTGCATGTTGTTTACACCTGTAATTGAGGTGACACTAGAGAATGTATTTTTTATGTTTGTTATATTTTGAGTGTGATAGTGTACACTTTGTTGGTGTGACGTAATAAATAAATAAATAAACTGCATTTCATAGCATCGAAAGAGTAATTAATGTTGTTTTATGTTAAGATCAAAGTTTGATCTGTGAATTGTTTATATGATGCGATAAGGCTCACATAATCTTTGTTCCAATGTAATAAGATTTGGAAAATGTTTTCTTATCCACTCAGTTTTATGACCCCGCTAAAGCCCGTCTTGGTCTAAAACAGTTGTGCCTTGTGTATAATAGGGATGTTGACTAATTTTAGGATTCAATTTGATTTTATAGATAGAACCTTAAGATTCATGAATTTTTTTTTATAAAAATGATAATCTTCAATTTAAAGACGAAAATTGATAAATAAAAATCATTTTCAAATTTCCCACCAAAAACGTCACGTGACGTCACTAGCCGATATTCAATACTATCTGTCGACTGAAGTTAGTTGCGCTTGCATATAAAATATGAACAGTGACGTCATAAGCTCAAAATGACGTTTGAGGTCACGTGACAATGAGTACTATATTTAACATTTTAAAATAATTATATTTAATTTATAGTGATTGATTTCGACAAAAGAATAATATTTTAGGTGTTTAAATGTTTTCCTTGATACTTTAAACATAAATTTATTTTAATTTATTGATAGCGTCAACATCCCTATTAAAATGTCTTATAAACTCGACCCAAGTCGAGCTCATAAGAACTTGTGGTAACATCAATGTGCTAAATAAATTGTCCGAGTAAAACCTTTATTGCCAAGCAATGAATACCGGACGCTCATCCTCAAATATAGTAATTGAATTATGGTTTGCTCTGGAAAACCTGTGAATTATTACCAACTCCAAATAATTTCAGTGAGTGCCTATCCTTTTAATTGATTTTGCTTGTTTATAAAACGGTAAATTACTGCAATACCTCAGTGTAATGGCATTGAAATTGGTAAAATCGTTTTTGAGATTAGCCTTAACAAACAGGTTAGTTACAGTTTTATTATATCAGTGATATTGTAAAGCGGTTTGAACGTTGGTCTCCCGAACGCCAGAACCTGAGTTCGTAATTTTACGCAAGCACGCATCTTTAATTTTCAAAAATTATGTGCGTATAAGAACTTATCACTTGCTTCGATGAAGGAAAACATTGTGAAGAAATCTCTACACCGGAGAGTTCTCCATAATATTCTCAATGGTGTGTGAAGTCTACCATTCCGCACTTGGCCAGCATGGTACACTATGGCCTGTACCCCTCACATTATGAGAGATGACCTCGAGCCCAGCATTGGGACAATTATGGGTTATGACTTTTTAACTTTGAAGAAAGTGTAATAATTATGTCGAAGATATGATAAAAGAATGATGTATTTTTTCCAACCACAAAATATTCGTAGTACAATAAATTTATGATATCGGTCACTAAAACAATTACCGCGCTTAGTCTTGCATAGACAGAAATTAATTACGATTTGGTAAAGGGTTTGTGTACCTTCCCTGAAATTATAATTAGATACGTGGATAGCAACCCATCCAAGTACGATTATAAAATTAATTTGTATATTAAATTGAGGCGATATTAATCTTAATTTAATAAACGTACAATTTCGCAATTTCCTCCGAACAAGACGGCGTAAAGCTAATTTCCCGCTTCAAATGCGTTTTATTGTATTAAGTGCCTAGAAATATTATTAAGTAGTTTTACAGTGGTTTATTAGTTTTATAAGAGCCAGAGTAATTGTTGCTAAGACATTTATTACTTGGGTAGCCAATGATTTTTCAGTTCTTTTGTAAGTTTTATAAGTGCTTACTGCATGAAGCTGTGGTTTACCGTATGGCTTCAACCGATTGATGGCTCATTATTGAATACTCTTCTCTTCTTGAGGAGGCCTAGATCATAATTGCACCACGCTGCTCCAGTGCCGGTTGCTGGAGGAGTTAGTGGCCATCCCAACTGTTGGAAGTTTTCATGTCACCCGAAGGTCTCCGACATGGCTTAGCGACTTTTATCTTTTGTAACAAAATGAAGTTTGTGAGTACCTCAAAGACGGTAGCTGTTTTCTGGGGCGTATTCTAGGGTTATGAAGTAAAATCTTTGCATCATGTCGAAAGTTTTTTTTGTTGCGCACCCCATAGTACCCCCTAAAGGGTATCGTTGTTAAAGTTCTTCAAAAAATATTATGACTTTTAAGACCATTTTAAGAATAAGAGGTTCGTTTGCAAAATATTTGGCTTTAATCACATATAGACACACACTTTAATACATCAGCAATAGCAAGGTTTATTGGCGGTCAAGAAAGAAGTGAACAGACAGTGATTCATAAGAACTTGCGACCGCATAGTTCATTTGATAAACTCAACTAACCTTGCCCTTGGGGCAAAAGGTCTCTGATTCCTGGAAACGATGGTATGACAGTAAATTCTATTGTCAATGTTATCTGCCACCACACACGAAGTCTAAATATAGTGTTATGAATCTGTTAACGAAACGAAATAATACAAGCTTATACATATTTTACAGAAAACAATTATAATATACAACACTTTCAATTTTATCCATAAGTCGAATCAAAAACACGGATAAAATTGCATTCTTTTAGATGGCCAACGGGCAATGTGTAGGCGTGGTCCATCCCAATAGGCCTACATTAAAGTCCGTAGTCGAAACAAATCTTAAAAGAATTTCAGGACTTTTCGGTCTCGTTCATAATATATTGACATATGTATGTACATTGTACAACCTACCTCGGTCATGTAAACAAAATAAATCTTTAACAGTATTTTTAATAAATATCTTGATATTATTCCGCCCTTAAAATATTTGCTCATCTTGCAATTACGACTATTTAAGGATTAAGATTAACCTGTGGAAAAAAATTCAATTTGTAAAAGATTTATCAATTTCGACTAGCTCCTGAATGAAGCGCTTAACTTGAGGGCGGGCGGCTTTCGATTTAAATTAATTTTATCTTATTATAATATCTGCTTACTGATGTTTAGGTTTTCTGTCAACCTTTTACAAATATTATAGTAAAAGATGATTTTATGTAATTACTTTACTCGTCAAACGAGTAGAGTAGCCATGACCATTTACAATAAGAATCTTTTGCTTTTGAAGGTAACAATAAGTAACATTAAAGACAAAACAATAGCAAAATGGCAAACAACTAACAGATACAAGCCACAGCATCGCCTCATTGAAGTGTCCTACTTAATACAAAAATGAGTGTCGCAGTATTGTTGGGCAAACAAATGCGCAACTTGGAAGTGCTCGAGACAACCATATCGGCTGCAGAAGAGTTAGAAATGGATAGAAACGTTGCATGACTTTATTGGACCGATATTGCACTGATGACTCTAGCTTTGCTCATATTTATCATGTAGTGCTAAAACGATCATAAGAATAAAAAATACAGCACAAAAGAATAACACTAAGAACTTAAGAAGGAATAAGGATGAAATTTAACCATAATGGCCATACCATATGGCTATACTATAGATGCCGACCGCCCGCGCCGGCCGCCGCGCTGTGCCAAGGGTCCTAGGTTTGATTCCCAGCGAGATGGGTATTTGAATGAAAGTCGATCGCCTATATCATCCACATCCCGTTAATGTATAAGTCATGGGTCAACCTGTAAACATTGATAGATTACAGCCGCTACTTGACAACAAAAAAGTAAATAAACTTCAAGATCATTAATTTCCCTCTCTAATTTACATATTTTCTATACTAATATTATAAAGAGGAAAGATTCGATTGTTTGCATGGAATAGGCTCCGAAACTATTGAACCGATTTGATAAATTCTTTCACTGTTGGGAAGCTACACTATCCCCGGGTGACATAGGCTATATTATGTTTTGGAAAAAACAGGGATAATAAAACTCCAATAATTGTAACCCAAGGTGTAAAAAAAAAGAAAACCGAAGCAAAGCGAGGGCGGTTACTCGTCACCTATAAAATGTAATACATATCTATCCATTAATTACTCTTCATCACGTCTACACTTCACCTACTCGTCACCTATAAAATGTAATACATATCTATCCATTAATTACTCTTCATCACAGGGACAAAGATATCGATGACTGCAAGTTTGAATGCTATCTCCGTAAATGAATCCCATTCGTATAGATATAACTCATTCACGTACAAAGCATCAAATGCTCCTGCTCGGTTTCATCGGAAGTTAAAGCTTTTATTCCTCCGCATTCTTATTTGCAGTTTCAATATTATTTTTATTTCTATTTTTAATACTTCCACATCAGATGCGGGTGGCGTTAGGTTTATATAACTTTTTGCATATTATAAATCGTGTGAAAACAGTTTCATTTGAAACTGGATATTATAATAATTATAGTGCTCTTTGAAATGCATTAATTTTACTGTTTATAGCAAGCAAACCACATTTATCGGCTAAACCCACCGACAAAAACCTATAAGCCAATATAAAATGAATAAAACCAAACAACTATAATCTGAAAAAATTATCTCTGCACCTAAAGGATTGTGGGGTCTTATGTGGTGGATGGTAGATCTTGAAGAACCTCAAAGAAACTAAGTAAGCACCTATTGGATTCTTCAGCCTGTTAAATACTCGTGGCAGTACGGGCATTTTCTTCCCACTTAATATGCCTATGAAGGGCCCCAGGCTCTCTAAGTCCAAACAAACCTTAAACTTAGGATTTCACGACTTTTTAGTTTCGGTCATAATGTAGAAGAGTATTTCAAGTTGGTCAAGTAAATGTTTATGTTTATAGAACACAAAAGCCCAAGGCCCGAATAATTTTAAATAAACTGATCCCACCTGCCCTTTAGATTTTAAATTCAATGAGAAGCAATTCGTCTCGTCGACAATCCCAAGTGTACAGATAGCTTATTCATCTCAAGAAGCGGGTCATCTTGTTCAGTCGGTAACTCGTTGATGATGCCCCTGGTGTTATTCAAGCTAAGTCTTAACGAATGTGGATGTTGAAAAGATTTGGATAGATTTCATTTCATATGCGTTTTTGTACTTTAGAAGGATGGCTGAGTATTAATTTCAGGATTTAATCATGAGATTCTTGTTAAGTCTCTCTGTCCGCGCACTGAACTTTTCTTATTGAAGAAGTACGTCAGATTAAATTTTAGCATAAGTTATGTTGATTTTGATCTGTAAACGACTTCCCAAAACCCAAAACTACCTATGAATTACGATCAAAACCAAACTTCAAACATTATACTGAAGTCTAGAGTCTACTAACAAATGAATCCATGGTCGCGTTTGCAAATAGGAGGAATCACACGCGACACGGAGATCGAAGCTCATGCATATTCAACTGCGACGCAATTAGCGGGCTCCATAGTTTTGAGCTGCCCGCCAATTATAGTGCAGAGTCGAGACCGCACTTTTTGCTGAGTACAACCGATTTGAATAGTGAAGTGTGACCGAAACTGCTTGAGTTGCTCGTAAATCACCAGCCTTAAAGTGGGACGCTTGCCAAAAAGTGTCACTTAGGTATTCGGATGTTTCGCAGCGTCTGGGAAACTGCCTGAAAATTCCTAGCAGGCGTTAAATTCAACGTATATAATTATGTCTGTTTGTGAAGGGTTCAAGCCTGGGTGTACTTGGTTCGGAGATGAATCATTGACCAGAGTGACCACTAGTTTAAAATGTCATGATCACTTTCGTTACTTTTTACAGTAAACTTAAGAACGGTTCTCTAAATCAGAGAAATGAAATACTGCCTTTGAGTTTTGTCGCTTTTTTTAGTTTTACCTAATAGTGTGTTCAAATAACCTGCATTTTACAAACCCAGTATGTAAAGTTAGCCCAAATTTCACGCACAATTTGCATGTGGATCTGCCATCCTAATCCCGGTTCGGAGTAAAATCAAACTTCGGGATTTGGTTCATCCTAGAATTAATTTCACGTGCCCAGCTGACAAATGATTTGTTGACTGCTGTCCAAATATGACATCATGTGGACTGAATAGTTGCCTTTGTTTTGAATGTTTGATAGAGATGTTACAATGGATATTAGCGAAAAAATATCAGGTGTTCTTAATAGACTTATTGAGTTAACTAATGGCATTATGATTTACTTTTTGATGAATTTTATGATGTAATAATAATGATGCAAGGTTAAACGAAGGGCAACATTGCTGTAAGCGCAATTATTATTATTCTGGCCCGGTTTGAGGGTATCTACAAAATGTACGGTTGGTGGGCGTCAGGAAGCTTTTATTACGGAGTTAACACGATAAATCTAACGTCACTAGTTAATAAATGAGTTTTGCTTTTACCACATTTTTTATCGAAGGCTGTCTCGCTAAACTGGAAATGGTGATCGATTTAAATTAAGGACTACAGCAACTAGTCGCTTGTTTACACAAGTTTCACTAAATTGTGAACAGTTTTCTTAGGCGTTGCATCCATTGTACCTACCGAAAAAACTATGGTTCCGATGTCAACAAAGATCAGCAACGCAGTAAAATCAAATTCAAATTACGTCAAAAATAATTGCTCGAAAGTAATGCTATAGAACTTTAAATTTAAAAAAATCAAATACAGACGTAATGTGGCTTAATTGTTTCGTTCTAGGTGTCATTTTTTTGTGTCAGCTGCAAGTAAAACACACTACATAAGCTTTAATTTAAATAATACTGAACATTATTAGGAAAAAAATATCTGGAGAATTGAGTCCGCCAGTATATTTTATGCAAATCGTCGACAAATGAACAACTTGGTACCTGAAATCAGTAACGTCAAAAACTTCACCGATGCGTTTCTACAAGACAGAAGATAGAAATTCCAATAAATAAACAGTTGTTTCTAGATCATTCCATTCCATTTTTATCACGAGTACTCGTATCTCTTTGCGGTATTCGCACACTCAGTATCTTTGTTCCATTATATCATTACAAAGTTCTAAAGATGTCTCCAGCACAAAGCCACTCAAACAATGGCAGCATCTGGAACACGATTGCCTGTAATTAATGTAAGCGATATTACTACCGCACTAGAAATATTCCTTTGGCGGTATTGGAAGCGTATTTGGCATTCAAATTTTGTTACTGTGGTTAGGAATGTATGCCGTTGTTTGTTTCATGTTATTTTAATATCATTCGGTTGCTGTCCTTTACGACAATTTCTGGTTGTAGTGCACAAAGGATGATGACAATTGTATTTGACTTCGTAGGCGTATGGCATATCTACCCATGTGGAAATATTGTTTACTACGATGGATTTTGCTATGGGGTTCTTCTTTTCAAGGTAGGCAATGTATTTCATAACAGTTATTATGCCAAAGGTGACGATATCGATGTATCAGTAGAAAGCTATTAATATCGTTGGTTCTGGCCTGTATCATTCAAGTATTGAAATGACTTTTTATTTCCTAAAATTTCTGAGGGCCTCCTTGCTTCGGAGAGCAGGAAAAATAGCCAGCGCGGCGCCCTTGACTTTAATTATCGTTAGATATCGTAGGAATCGTACGTTCAATTTTTGGATTTTATTTTTATTTTATTCGGCTGGCACATTGGAATAGCACGGTGAAATAAATTGTTTCGAGAAGTTTCAGGTTCGAAATAGTTTTCAGGTTATAATTGCTAAACTTTACAATAAGGTTTACTCAACAATTGTAAAATAAATAAAATCCCATGTCATTATCAAAAGTATGATTTTACATGTCATGTTTTTAACCATTTAATACTTAACATCTATTGATGACACTTGATTCAAAGAAGAAAAATCTTACTATTAATGCAGGCATTATTTAGAAAAGTTTGCAGCGTATCACTTACTCCCTGAAGTCTTACAACACCCTTTTAGTTAGAGCATTTTTGCGCGATGACAGCAATGGCATAGCAAGACCCTAATGAAGACACTTCGTCTTGATTAAGATTTAATTGCCGAGCCCCATGAGACGGTACTGGTTTTTGTTTACGCTTCTCAATTACTTGAGTTTTAATAGTCGGTAGGATTAAAATAAGCGGTTATTGTAACTAATGTTTCTTTAAGGGGAATATGATAGTTGCGACACTCTTGTCGGTTGACTAATCGTTTGTTAATTCGTTCATGTTAATGTCTAATGTTTTGAGAGTTGAAAATTTTGTAGTTGATTATGGCTTGTTGTTGTTAATGACTTTGAATTTAGCCAAATAATCCTCAAGAATCTTTTAATGTTTAAAGACAACAAGTGTGAAAGTTTTTAAAATACCGAGATTTTCACTTTAAATTTTTAAAGTTTTGAGTACGCTGTATATCACACATGTCACTTGTGATACAACATCGGAAAGTTAAATTTAAACTTCCTTAATAATTTCAATTATTAGGCAGTACGATGAATTTTTTAGCTATAATCGTCATTGAAAACAGGAACTAAAGTCTTCCAGTGTTACTCTAATTCACCAACAACGCATCAGTAATAATATATCCTTGGTGTAGCTGAATGTCTAGGGGCGACCATGACATTTACTGTAAATACAATCAGGCGTCTAAACCACCCTCTTCTTTTAAGAGTTCATGATATAATCCGCCTAATCGCACCATTATTACATTCGCGATCAGTTTAATAGACAATGAGCCTTATAATATTCCTTTATTTCGGTATAAATGAAGGTAATTGAAGATGAATGAAGCCTGGCCCTCCGTCACGAATGGGCTGTCATACATCAGATAAGACAGGTCCAGTACGCAGAAATGTTCGCCGCGAACCACGTTATTGCTATTAGGAGATAATAGTTATGTGTTGCAAGTTACAAGCGTTACTACTTTTTAATATAAATAATTATTTTCTATTTTCAAACGAGTATGAACGATCTTTTATAATAATAATAATAATAATAATAATTTATTTATTTGCTAGAACATAGTACATACATGCATGATGATGGTTCACAAAAATACAATTTGACCTTATGTTCTGCCTCTATGGGCATGCAAATTGGTATACATGACTCTAATAAAATTTATTCAATATTATCAAATTACAATAATTATAAATTAGCGAAATAAATGTCAATTAATTATGTCACTATTTCAATGTCAAAATGTCCCACATAAATAATAAAGTGATAAGTTTATAAATGTCAATGATCAAAAATAGAATTAATTAGAATTATACAATTTTAGTTTATAGCAGTCATCTTAAAGAATAATATTCCGACATGTTGTAAAATCTGTGTTCATGTAGATACGTCCATAGTTTAATTTTAAATTGACGTCTTGGTAGATCTTTGAATTCATTGGGTAACTTATTAAAAATGTCAATAACAGAGTAGAATGCGTTTCGCCTACACATCTTTAGTCTACACGCAGGTGAGTAAAGATCGTGCTTTTTTGTTCTTTGTGTGCTACGTGGTAGGTACTTTGAGCGGAGTTCAAAGTATTCCATGTGCTCCTTTGCAAATATACAAGCGTCTTTTATATACATACAACACAGTGGAAGTATATTTAATTTTCTAAATAAAGGACGGCAGCTATCAAAAGGGCCTGCACCACAGATCGCACGTATGGCTTTTTTTTGTACTTTAAATGCTTTTTTGGCATCGACAGAGTTACCCCACAAGAGGAGACCGTACGACAAGATAGTGGACACATATCCATGGTAAGCGCTGAGAGCCGCTTCCTGTGACACAGTTAGCCTTAAGCGTCTAAGCGCATATATAAATTTATTAAGTTTGTCACATATTGTTAACACGTGCTCCTTCCAGTTACAATTTTCATCGATAGTGAAACCTAAATATTTTATTTCATTAACTGTCTCTACCGGTTTTTGTTCGATTGTGATGTCTAGATTTATTCTTTCCGCTCTATCCGAACAAAACTTTATTATTTTAGTTTTATTGATATTTAAGTTAAGATTGTTTTCATTAAGCCAATTTACTACGTTTATAATCGTTTGTTTAATTTCCAATTTTAATGTATTTAAGTTTTTATCTTTAATAATTATCGTGGTGTCGTCAGCGAATAGTATAGATTTATGTTCAATCACATTTGAAATGTCATTAATATAGATGAGAAAAAGGAAAGGTCCCAATATGGAACCTTGAGGAACTCCACATTCGATGAGTTTATAGGAAGATCTGCTCGTTACTCGTTTAGAATTTATTATTTTTGAAACTTTTGTACATTGTTTTCTATCTTTTAGGTAACTATTTAGCCAATCTGCTGCCACTCCACGAAAACCATAGTCACACAGCTTCAATAATAGTTTGTTGTGGTCTACGAAATCGAATGCCCGCGTCATATCGAGAAATATTGCAGCTACTTGAGCTTTGTCATTTAGCGCCATTGTTACTTCTTTTATTAAATTAAACCCTGCTAGAGTTGTAGAACAATTTTTGGTAAATCCGAATTGTTCTTTTTTTAGAATCTCATGTTTCATTGAGAAGGTAATTAACCGATTAAGCATAGCCTTTTCAAATATTTTGGATATAATTGGTATGAAGGCAACTGGTCTATAGTTGTTGACATCACTTGGATCATTCTTTTTGTATAGGGGCTTAACAATTGATTGTTTCAGCAGACTAGGAAATTCACCTTGTTCGAAGGATGTGTTGATAATATGACAGAGTGGCTTACATAAATACTGGGCGCAGCTTTTTATCGTCTTTGTATTTATTCCGTCAAAGCCCACCGAATTAGTCTGTCTAAGTGATTTTATTAAATTTAAAATTTCATTGTCATTTGTTGGTGTCAAAAATATTGTTTGCTGATTAATCTTTGCGTGTGGATTATTCAATTTGAAGTTCTTATTCTGTGTACATGTCAAGTTTATAAAAAAGTTATTAAAAATTTCTGCAATGTCAATCGGATTTGAATAAGTTATTTTATTTTGTATGATAATGTCAGGATATTTTTTATTTATGATGTCATTATTACCTGTCTGATTTTTTATAATATTCCACGTCGCTTTACATTTGTTTTTGTTATTGTCAATGTATTTCTTATGCCTAATTTTTTTTGCTGCGTAAATAAATTTCCTTAATATGTAGTTGTAGTTTTTGTATTTACGGGAATTTAATTTCTTATTACTTTTGGAGTGTTTATTTATAAGTAAGATATAAAGACCGCTTTTTAATACTTGAAGTTTTTAACCCTTTCGTAATCCAAGCATTACTATTATCATTTGTTTTTTTTACGAGAATCATCGGAAAACACAGGTTGTAAAATAATAAAATTAGTTCATGGAATGCATTAAATTTTTCGTTTACTGTTTCTTTTTCATACACCTCGGAGAAACTTAGCGAAGCTATGCAGTGATGGAACTTTTTAATGTTTTCTTTGTTAAAATCACGTACATTTTCGTACCAATATTGGGTTTCTTTTTTCCTTTTCACCTCAAAGGTTAACGTTTGACCTGTGTCATGATCTGATAGAGCTAAATAGTGTATTTTGGCATCTACGGTTGTAATGTTGCTCATGATAAGGTCTATACATGCTAATTGTCTAGTTGGACTATTTATGTGACAGACTAAATTATAATTTTGTAAAATTGCTTTTAACTGTTGTGTGTTATTGTTATTTTTTAATATGTCAATGTTTAAATCTCCACAAAGAACAACTTTATTATATAACTTTTTATTACTTAGATAGCATAATAATAATTGTAGTTTCTCAAAGAAAATGTTAATATCACTATTGGGGACCCTATAAATACAAATAATAAGCAGCTTTATTGTGGTAATTAGCGTGCCACAACATTCAAATACATGGCTTGTACTGAAATTATTAACTGATGAAATAGTTTTATAATCAATTTCTTTTTTGAGCAAAATACAAGTCCCCCCTCTTTTATTGTCTCGGGAATATGCAGCAGCTAACTTAAAGGGGTGAATATGTAACAAACCCTCCGTACCTTTTTGTAAGAACGTCTCGCTTAAACAGATGGCGTCTATTGGCGTGCTTCGTTTGGACAACTCAGTAATCGCGATTTCAATTAGTTCCGATTTGTTTAACACTCCGGCTATATTTTGATGTAATATGGTGAATTTATTTAATTGGTGATTAACGAAAAAAGCTTTGTGACTGTGTCTTGTGTGTCTTTTTATCGGTGTGTGAGAGTGTATCAGTTGTGATTAGGCTTGTTGATTGTTGGTGTGCTTGGTTATTGTTGCGTTTAGAAAAATAAAAAGGGATAGTGCCTTTTTTATGTAGTGATGTAACCGTTGACTGCTTACGAGTGTGCGAGTGAACTTGAAAGTAATATGGTATAGTTCCTTTTTTTACTTGAGCAGTTGTCTTATGTGTGAGTGGGATACTATTTAACTTCCTATCTTGTATTAATTTCTTTAGATTCTTTATGTTAAGAAATTTAGAATTATAGTCTTCAGAATTAATTTCAAAGTTTATAAGTAAACTAAGTTTGTATGAGTATTTACCGTAGTTATTAGTGAACAAGTATTGGGATTCGCTGAAAGACATTTGTTTGTTAAAAGATAGGAATTTACAATTCGAGTAGTTATTTACTAATGCCCTAATGTGGTTGTTAATGATATATTCGTTAAGAAAAGGGTTATTTGTGACTTGTACCACAGTACACATATTATAAACAGTAAAGTGACTCGGCCCGATTCTCGAAAAACTTGCCTACGCGTCGCCGCCCGCTAGGGCTGTCCGCCGACAGTATTTTAATTTTATAAAACGACTTGAGTTTCTTTGTAGTAATAGTTAATAGTTGTAGTAATAGTTAATAGTACCTAATAATGGCATTAATTAACAATTAAAATCAATATTACCAATATAATCCGTCGAGGGGCCCTACCACCAGCGGGCCGGATTTAGTCGCCTTTTACGACACCCATCCGGCGTGGGATTGGGGTTAGTATTCTAAGCCGCCCCAATACGACAAAAGAAATAATAATCAACCATTAGATTTTTTTAGCCCCTTATTTATAAATCTAGGCATTTTACTCGGTGGACTTATGAAAAATAAACAATTTAGGTACCTACTTATTGCAATACGTACTTGTTTTTATTTATTTTATTTATTTATCCTACATGCACTGATCTCCTTCGGCAGGACCGAAGACCTTGAATACAATAATTTGATTTCTTATTAATAATTACAATACAATAATAAAGTTAATATTAATCAATAACGCAATAATTATACAATACCTACTACCTAAGTTACTTACCTACAATAATTATATATACCTACCTACAAGTACGTATTATATATTATTATATATTATATTATATAGTATTATATATACTATATAATACGTACTTGTAGGTAGGTGTATAAAAATAGTGTCTTACCTTTCGGAGTCTCCAGGTAACGTAAACAATGATATTCCTGGGTGACTTAATGTCGAATTAAAGCACCCAAAAACAGCACAATAATGTCTACTATTTCTGTTGCCCTTTTCTACTGCCATTTTAAATTAAAACCTAAATCCACAGCCGCACACGACCATACAGCTCAACCAGAGTAGAAAAACTAAAAAATTGTTATTTGTACCGACCGGACCGTGGTACAAGTTCCGCTCGTTCGCCTGTCGGCAATCGCCACGCAGCGGACGCTGTCGCCCTCGTATCGCACGCGTATTCGGATGTGGGTAGGTATAACGCGCTTTTCGGCCGTTTGTATGAAGAGCGACTACTGTATGTACTGTGCTTGTACTACGTAGACCAAAACGTGTTGAAGCTTATCCAGCGATATACTCAAAGCATTAACAATGTCGTACGGGTTTCTATCATTAGATCCAATTGCTAGAATCACTCTGTCATTTTGCGATAGATTACATAAACTGTCACAATATTTTAAAGTTTCCTTGCTACGCGAGTATGGTTTAACAAATGATGAGATATTGTAATTATATATTGTATGTTGTTTTCTGTTCTGAATCACGTACTCGTACAGTCCTGAGATTTGTTGATCTCCTAAAATGTATAGTGTTCTGTTTGTATTGTGTTCTGTTGTTGATTGATCCATTGTTGTTCTTCTCTCATGTATTTTGTTAGATTGTTCTTCAATTTTCCCATCAGATGGTGTATCCATTTTATTTCTTATATTTTTCTGTTGTGATTTACTTGTAACTGGGGTTGACGAAAGTGTTCGTGGTTGTCGTGTAGGTGTCGTTAAATCTGTTAGGTGACGCTGTATGCTGATATTTGTGTTTTCACTTTGTAGACAACGTCTGTGCTTCAAGTTTTGTTTTTTTTGTGATGATCGAACCAGTTTATCTTGACGAGAGGGTGTAATGAAATTTTCAGAGACGCCTAATTGCTTATACAAATTTATTTTTTTCATACATTCCTCTAAACTGGCTTTTATTTTAGAGTTTTCGGATAACAGATTTTCAATTTCGACATGAGCGCTCTCGAGTTCAGATTGTAATTGAGATATTTGGCATTTTAAACTGTTTATTTCTTCCGTGTCCGTGTAGTAATTAGGTAAGCTTTTAATGGTACTGTCAAGATTACTTTCGCTTACAATTGATTGGTCATAAGAGTCGTCAGATAGTATACATGTAAGGTCATTAACGGCCGGTCTCAATATTATACTGTCAGTGAAACTCTGGTACATATCAGAGATAAAAAGTAAAGAATGATCTCCCGGCAACTGCCGTCTCTCAAATCAAAAGTAAGCCAATAAAAGTAAGATCATGGGTAGATAATATTCCAGTGACATTTCTGCCTCTGGTTTTTACGTCCCTCTGAAAATTTCGTTTTCGCATAACAATAATTTTTTTATACTTTTTATATTTATTTTATACTTTTTATTATAAAAAGGAACTCAGTGTTTTTGATTATGAACTTATTTCATTTTAATATTAAAATGATAATTTGTTCCAAATGTACTGTGAATTTCGCGGATGAAGTTAATAAAATAATGTTATGTGTAACCTGGAACAATGCTCCACTAGTAACAAAACGCAGCATTTGACGTTTAGCACTCCGACGATGACATGTGTTAAGAGGTGGGTCGGATGGCCGATATAAAATACGTAATTAATCACGTTCCGTATGATTGTATTTGGGCAGAGTAACACCTTACACGCTTTATCACACAGACTGACTTCGGCTGTACCTTACATGCGCTTATATAGAAAAATCAGAGTCAATACAGTGTCTCATTAAGACTTATTTGGTAGTGTTGCTAGTAGTTTGTAACATTCGGCCATCCTACTGTAGCCGTGTCCCACGGCGATCCACGCTGCTCCCTTCAGTCGGCGTAGAAGAAGATAGTACAATAGATATGAAGCACTACAATAGAAAAGAATATTACGGCACTAACTTCACATTTATTAATGTTATTATGTAATTTTATAAATTTTATTACATAGTTAGTAATTTGTTAAATATTTAGTAGGTACCTAGGTATATTTATTATGAACTTGATCACACAGTATTTTTATATTTTACGATTTTTTTTTTAATATTACTCTGCTATAGTTATTATCCTTCACCATACATATAGAAAATGATGATGCGTATGTAGGTATCTATGTTCTATTACATTACACACAGTTAATTCCTCTTTTGAGTATGTAGGTATGTACCTGCTTGATCACAAAGCCACAGGTACAATAATATTCACACAGCCATCTTATGATTTATATTTGTTTTTATTTATTTATATGATTGGATCACACAGTAACTTCACTAGTATTCACACAGCAGAATTCAATCGTAGTTGTATAGTTGAACTTGGTCACACAGCAGTTCACAGCACACAGATCACACAGTCACTATCTTTTGTCCACACAGGTTGAAGTAATACATATTTGTTTTATCAAGAATGTTGCCTATACGCAATGAAGTATTTCCTATTAACTATGTTATTAGCAAAATGTTGTTATTAAATTATTTTCTTATTGTTGCTGTTATTCTTTTGTTTTTCCTGCTCATTATTTTATATCACCAAGTCTTGTAATATTAATGTTGTATTAGATAATGTATTTGTGAATATTTGTAATTATTTAATGGTTAATAAGACAAACACGTACTAGTAGGGAATATGTTTGAAACAGAAGCAGTAAAATCCTGTTAATACTCAAAGAAAGGTATTATAATACCTTGACTATCTAAATCTGTGCATAATTGAAACAAATATTATGACAATATTAATAAGTATGCACACAGTTGCACAGTGTGTTATAAACCTCGATTTTGTTTCACTTTGTTTTTATTCGAAAATACTATAGTCCATATCATTACAAACGTCAGAGTAAAACTCCCAGTGCGATACATCTTTTAGTTTTTTTCCAAAACCGTTTCAAAGTTTGCCTTTTTCGGGCCTAAAAATTTACAAAATATTTTTTTGCAGAAAAACCAAATTGGATACTATAAAATTGATTATG
The DNA here is from genome assembly GCA_911387775.1 of Thymelicus sylvestris. Taxonomy (NCBI): domain Eukaryota; kingdom Metazoa; phylum Arthropoda; class Insecta; order Lepidoptera; family Hesperiidae; genus Thymelicus; species Thymelicus sylvestris. The sequence continues at coordinate 13,451,857 of OU426905.1, read as the reverse complement.
CCATTTAATTGTGCAGATATAACTATACTACCCTTAAAATATTTATCCATTTACTGTGGTCAAATAAGGCGGAAAATGTATTTTTATCATTTTCGGTCTTATTTTTTTTTCTCAGATATAATGCCGTATTAGATGACGATTTTACATGTATCGATAGCTTACATAATTGACTATTATCTGTATTAAAATCATGTTCTAATTCCGTGTTATTCAAAAGTTATAATTAATTAAAATTATATCCGGATTTTTTGTGCTTAGGGTTGTCACATCAAGATAATATTTATTACATCCGGTATACATTTTTTAATGTTCCATAGCCTTTTATTTTAATGACGTTTTACATAATTTGTAGAAATATAATATACTTGATAAAATGTTTAGGGAATCCGAAAATCAAGTTAAAACGCTATTAAGTTTTTTATTTATTAAGAAAATCAACCCATTTGGTGAATATGATCAATCGTCCAATTTTCGTACTCGCTGTCTTTGAACGTCGAAATTAAGTTCACACAAATTATATGTCTTAGTTTTAGCACAGAAGAAACAATAGTACTTATAAATAAGTACAGAAGGTGCACTAAGAAAAATTCCGAAAAATCATTTAAATAAAAAGCGACTCTTGCTCCAACGCAATAAAGTGTAATTCAGATCGCACAGCGCTAATCAAAGACGCGTAATGAAGTAATAGTAGAAGTAGTGCGCCTGTTAAAATCTAACGAGTTTCCACAGCAAGTTTCGGAAGTTGAAGAGAGCGAAAATTTAATTCTATCCACCGAGGACTAAAGTTCAGTAATAATAAACTATACTTAAAAATTATCTAAGATGCCCATAATGATAGCTGCCATTTATTAATATGAACAAACCTTGTATGGGCGTCTTAGAGCAAAATGGAATAATTATTTACTTGACATGAATAGTTGGATACTTACGCCAAAATTTGTTAAAAATCCCTACTCATTTTCATTGGCGTTGATTAGAAATCATATTTAACGTTATAATGTAGTAAAAATCCCAGCACATCATAATTTATGCAAAATTTAATAAAAATATATGACATAATGTTTTATGAAGAGGCCTAAATCTAAACTGACGTACAGTGATGTGACGGCTTGAAACCGTTTATAAAACCAACATAATCGATACATTACTATAATCTAAATTTTAAAATGAAAATTGATTAATTTAATTACATTGTTAAAAATGATTTACTTGCATTTGAATTTAAAATTAGGTACCCAAGAATACTACGACGAATTGGATGGTAACAAAGTACATTTTCCCTTATGTATGGGCACTTTGCCATCCATGGACAGTAACTGCAGATAATATATTATATGTAATTATGTATTTAAGGTTGCTGTAAACATTTTTTTTTCAACAAAATAATAATTATGTATACATGAATGACGTGTCTTACGAAATAAACAAGAATTTATTTTATGCACCGTAGTTTTTTCCCTGACGCTCATAATATTATTATGTCAAAATATTATTATGAAACTAAGCGGATGCCTTTCATTCTATCATGGTCTATCTTTTTTTCTTTTTCTTCTCTCTTTCTTGGCCAGCACTTACCATCAGGTGGATCGTTAGCTCGTTTGCCGGCTCGGCTATTTCCATGCATACCTAGCAGCATCAGTTGTTAGGAAGAAACAATAAAATAATATTTTATTGAAGTCCTAAATACATATTGAGAATACGCGGTACGAGATAGCTGAATCGAGTACTACGGTAGGTACCTAAATATTACGGTTTTTAGTTTACAATTTAATTATCGAATCGAGTAGGTCTTACAATTTTGAATCGATTTGTTGCAAAAATTGGTTTCTTTCGTGAACCGATTTTTTGTACATCTCTAATATCACTGTGATGGCAAACGACAAATTAGGCATCTTAGTTCGGGATGACATAAATATAAATCATTAAAATAGTGGTAACAATAATTTTAAATTAATAAATAATAATATGCTAACTATGTTCCTTTTACTTCCTCATAAAATAGGTAAGTAATTCATTTGCGGGAAATTGTATTCGAATGTTAAAAATATTGCCAACGGATGGTGACACAAAAAGTGAGTGTTGATTATTTCTAACTACACTGGAAAATGGTAGTAGATTTTTTGATATTATTATGGAAACTGATCTTTTTAAAAATAAATAATGTTAATTCTGGTGTTATCGAATTCTTTCAGTGTTTTTTCGGGGTACCTTACACCCCTATAAATATATTCTATAACATAAATTACGTAATACTGAAACTTTTTGCCCGGTTGTAAAGGGATATATGATATTTTTCTATATCACATTGTCTTTTGGTTTGAATGCCTCGTTAGAATCATGACAAAACAACTGATGACTCTTAAAAATCAATTAAGATTTGAAAGATAAAACAATATATTTTATTATATTTTTTTAAATCCAGATACCAAATATTATTATTACCCGGATTTGAAAGTGCCACCCCTGAATTAAAAATTTAAATGTCATTTATCTTTTGAATAACACGGAATTAGAACGTGATTTTAATACAGCTAATAGTCAATTATGTAAGCTATCGATACATGTAAAATCGTCATCTAATACGGCATTATATCTGAGAAAAAAAAATAAGACCGAAAATGATAAAAATACATTTTCCGCTTTATTTGACCACAGTAAATGGATAAATATTTTAAGGGTAGTATAGTTATATCTGCACAATTAAATGGCATAATCAATTTTATAGTATCCAATTTGGTTTTTCTGCAAAAAAATATTTTGTAAATTTTTAGACCCGGATATAGGCAAACTTTGAAGCGGTGTTAAAAAAAAACTAAAAGCTGTATCGCACTGGGAGTTTTACTCTGACATTTATAATGATATTGACTATAATATTTTCGAATAAAAGCAAAGTGAAACAAAATCGAGGTTCTTAGCACATTGTGAGTTGGCACGTTACAATAAATGTTGTAGTTGTAATTTACGAAGAGTACACAGTTACTTTTTCCATCTAGAAGACTAATTCAGATATAATAATCAAAGCTGCAATAGCTGTTGTAGCTATTATAAAATATATCGGACTGCGAGTGAGAACCACATATGCTTGGCCCGCACAGTATTATGAGTTATCAATGGCTTTTAGCTTTCAAGAAGATCTATCAAATCGTCCCTATCGACCTCTATATCGCTCCCTGAGCTATCCTTTTAAACATATCGGAAAAATTATCATACTTAAAATATTGCTAACCTTCTGGTCTTGTGGTCGGGATGCTCCTAGTACAAACCAACACGAAATAGTCGTGTATCCACCGCGTCGACAGGTCTCGCAGTGTTTCTGCATCCTGCAATCACGAGCTTCGTATCCCGGCTGACGACGCGACACACGTAGCACGTCCTATGTTGAAGTTGATGTCTGGACTATTTTTTTTTTTTGGATCTTCATCTTTTGCACTACACGTATCAATATCACTACTTATTATAAATTCACGGTTACTTCGCTTCCGTTTGCCTAAGCCATCGCGATATGGCCCAGAAATTTCCGAATCCCAACTTCTGATATGTTAAGAGGTGGGTCGGATGGCCGATATAAAATACGTAATTAATCACGTTCCGTATGATTGTATTTGGGCAGAGTAACACCTTACACGCTTTATCACACAGACTGACTTCGGCTGTACCTTACATGCGCTTATATAGAAAAATCAGAGTCAATACAGTGTCTCATTAAGACTTATTTGGTAGTGTTGCTAGTAGTTTGTAACACATGTTATTGTCATTTGACATTCGTTGATGTCGCTTGGTTACCCAAAATATAAACAAACACAACAAAATGTATTTTCTCATAAGTTTGGTAATATTAATTAGTTTTATGAATAAATGAAACACATAGCTCAATAGGTAATTACCGTGAGTACCTATAGACTTTATTTGTTGATAAAATAAAATATATTATTATTATGTTTAGTAAACAAAAAAATGTAGTAATTGTAAATTGTTGTACCTAATAATTGTAGCAGTGATAGCCTAGCGGTTAGAACGTTGGTCTCCCGAATGAAGTGTTTATTCCCACTTGACCGTGGCCCGAGTTCAAATCCTGGCACGCACATCTAATTTTCAAATATTATGTGCGTATTAGAAGTTAATTATCACTAGCTTCGGTGAAGAAAAACAATAAATATCGCGAGGAAACCTGCACACCGGAGAGTTCTCCATAAAGTTCATAAAGGTGTTTGAAGTCTACCAATCTGCACTTGGCCAGCGCAGTAGACTATGGCCTAATACCCTTCACATTGCGAGAGGAGACCCCAGCCCAGCAATTATGGGTTGTTGCTTCTTTTTGCTTTTAAACAAAAAATTTGTTGCCAAATGTACTAAAGGAAGTTTCTTTTCAGATGAAGTCCAGACCCTTCACAAAAGATGAAGTACCTTTCTTCATTAGGCCAATAGCTGTTGATGTAGCAGCCTAGCAGGGATACACTATTATTTCTGAAAAGGCGAAATGTTTTTGTTATAAATTCAAAATATATCTAACTTAAAAAGCTTTGTGTTCTTGTTTTATTAAAATACCTACTTACCTAAAACTTTAAAGATAGGAATTGTTATGAATTCTCATTCACTGCCGTTTTTAACCGACTTCAAAAAAAGGAGGAGGTTCTCAATTCGACTGTATTTTTTTATGTTTGTTACCTCAGAACTTTAAACTGGGCGATCTGATTTTGATGATTCTTTTTTAATCGAAAGCTCGTGCTTGTCATGTGGTCCCACATAAATTCGAACGAGATCTGACGAGTAGTTTTTGAGTAACTTTGAAGTCGGTTGTTTTTTGTGAGTAAAATTTAGATTATGGATTATGTTTAATCTGAATCTAGGTACTTATAAACAAAATTGGATACACACAATTCAGTCATATAATATTTTATACGAGGACAATTTCGGCGATCTTGGTACCGTATTAAAAAGGCGGAATCAAATAATAAATAAATAGGCTTCACAAAATTCATTATCACTCTTCACTGATTAATAAATCCATGATGTTTTGATAAATTTTCTTTACAATATGAGATATCTACCAATTATCCGTCGAAATCGAGCGATGTGAAAGACTCCGATAGTTGGTCACTTCTATTACCGACAGATAGCTGTCAAAGCGTTATTGAGACGCAAGTATTTTTTTTTGTATGGACCAACATACCTACGGTATGACTTGGCCCTCCGAATGGTAGATCAATGTCATGGGTAGATATTTTCTATCCACCGAAGGTTATTGAGACGCAAAAATTGACAAATATGACAGATGACTTACTAATGATAGCCTTTTCTACATTTTTCTAACTGTTAGTACATTATTGAGACCGGCCGTAAATGATTTTGTCTTTTTTCTTAAAGTTATATTTTCCATGGTTACGGTACACACAGAGGCCTCTAGTGTATCCATATTGATATTCTTCGGATTCTATGTCTAATCTCTAATAGATGTCGCTATCTTAAGGCTATCGCAACTGGTCCACTGGACATGGTAATTTATAATATGCAATGCATGTTACTGGTTGTGTTAGTTTTTCTGCTATTGCCTACTAGATGGCGCCGTAGTGACCGTTATTATAACCAATCAGACCGTACAGAATTTTTAAGCTATTCGTCAAGAGATGTCGCTGATTGCTATTGTCTATTGTAACGATTATTTTTGAATTGTTTTTCACAAAAAAAATCACATTTATCACTTTGTTCAGCAAATAGTCTAATTATTTTTATTCTATATGTTAATTCACTGTCATTTCACTAAAGGTATAGTTGTAATTTCATTGGTTTATTGGTATTTAAGACAATTATTCAATGATCCAGTTGTTATCACTTTTCTCTAGAAATCTTCAAACAGTACTTGAGATAACACTAGTACAACGCACTTAGCTGTTTTTGATCACTTTCACACTATAATCAATACACAACGTCATTTTTTTCAATTTATGCGAAATAATTTAGCAAGAGGTGTCTATACTCCGTGTTTACTTAGAAGCGCCCCCTGGCGGAAATTATTTTGATAATGATTTAGAAATTACTTTGATAAATCTCAATCCTACAATGGTTCAACTACATACTTATATTTTTATGATATGTATTAGGTACTAAAATAATCGCGGAAATTGCAGGCAGAGCATTATTAGTGTAAAATAAAATCCATACTATACTAATATTGTAAATGTGAAAGTGTGTTTGTTTGTAAGTCTTTCACGTCGCAACGAAGCGGTTATATGGTATGGTTTTTGTGTGTGGAGATAGTGAGGAGGGTGGAGAGTAACGTAGGCTACTTTTTACTGCGGTAAAACATCCCCTTGGGAAGATCGATATTTTGTTAGTTGCTAGATATTTAGTTCCGGATGTTGTTAATAGATGGCGTTAGTAAAATTCATTTGCAAGTTCTGAATCACGCTATCAAATGATACATGTTTACTTAAGTCATAGGCAACTAAATCTAACTAAGTAAAAGTAAGTAGGATTTGTAAAGAATCGATCTCTACCGCGGGCAAAGTTGCTGGTAAAAGCTAGTAACAAATACTAAAAAAAAACTAAATTGATAAAACGGCGTCTACAGTATTCCGCCATTGCGTTCTATTTCGGGATACGCGCTTTGCCTCGGACCATGTCAGCCCGATCGTCTTCAGCTCCGCTGCCACTGAACACCTCCAGGTGTGTTTTGGACGACCACGTTTCCTCTTCCCTTGTGGAGTCCATTCCAGAGCTTGTCTAGCAATGTGGTTGGGAGCTCTTCTGTCTGTGTGACCGATCCATGTCCACTTCCGGTGCTTGATCTGGTGACCGATCGGCGTTTCATGACAGGGACCTCACAGTTCTTCACTGGAGATCCTTTTCGGCCAGAAGATTATGTCTATCGTAGGCATCGGTTTATGAACACTTGGATTCGCTGTGTGAACAAAAGACATCACGCAGTGAATCCTATACTATGACTAGGACATTTTTTTAAATAGCGAAAAATAGATCTTTTGAAAAAAATTAAAATGTATGCAATTCACACGTGGTAGAAGTGAAACCTTCAAAATTGTTGTTTTCAAGATAATGAGACGAATGTAAAATTTCGGGAAGATGATAAATGTAGGTTTCACTACTCTACTCCACTCCGCTCCCCTACCCCACACTCCCCTAACCTACCCCTGTTCAATGCTTCCTATCTCACTTTAGAATTTATGTTTGTCTCTTTTTACTGGACAGTTTCGTTTCATAAAATTTCAAGTCACCCCCGTACTAAAGAAGTTTTCACTTCAAAATTATGCTATTGTCCCTAAGAACAGTGACAACCCACTGTAACCTCAAATTAAAGAGTCCATCTTCTTTTCCACTGGTTCCTTTATGTTAATAAAGCTCTTTCGTTCTCTCATGCCTTGCACCAACCTCAATTAATGAGCGCCCTCTCCAATTTCTGTTACGGCTCATTAATGCCAAAGATAGCGCCACGTCACTTAATTACGACACAAGTATCGCCACACCGACACCGTTTTACAGTACACATTTCACACACGGTATAATACAATAAAATTATAAAATTTAAAATGTCATCAGAGCATTAAATTCTTCCAGTTAGATGCCCGTGGGTAGAAAGCGAAATAATCTACTTTTTACTCGACTTTATAAAAAGAATCATCAAAATCGGACCACCCTGTGCCGATTGCTGCGTGATCATACAAAAAAAACTATACGCGTCGAATTGAGAACCTCCTCCTTTTTTTCTCGTCGGTTAAAAAGGAGGTGGTTATCATTTCAATCAATGATCTTCTATATTTCAATTGTATTTTTTAATGCTCATTACCTTAGAACTCCGTCACTTATCAACCGATTTGTAAGATGTTTTTATTCGAAAGAGGATGCTTTTTGATTGTCCCATATTTTTTCCATATCCCTTATGATGGGATCCATGAGGAGTTGAAGGAATTCCTCAAAGATTAAAGGAATATTTGAAATATTTCACAATGGATTCCAGGAGGGTGGTAGTTATCACGAGCCCCACAATGCCGCATCATATGTCGTAAACGAACCGTCATTATTAGAATAATTGTTGGAGGGTACTCTCGGAATAACACTGGCTGATACTCCTAAATCTTTTTTTTTGAAAGAGATCCCATACATTCTTGTATGAGACTAGTACCTAGTATTTACCTTGAGTAAGAAAGCTCAAAATGGTTTTTAGAGAAACTTACGCGTATTTTCAGTGTGGTGATGATGAGAAACGAGTTCTGCGTTTGATTTTCGATTAGAGTATGACAGGGATAACTAAGTCATAATGAGGTATAACTAAGTCATTATTCTTCTACAAAAAATTCTCAGTAAAATTTTAAACATTTCTTTTATTTAAAACGCTGAGAACAAGATCAATTACTGAATGCTTTTAAATGGGAGTAATATAGGGACAAGTTGAATTTAATGACGGTTCAAATAACCTTTTGTCCGGTGGCCCTTTTACATTGCCTTTACTTATTGCCTGGTTCTACTGAGAGTGATGTGATACAAAAGATATTACAGGAAACTCACAAACTGTAACTTAGAAAATCTGTCTGTTATGTATTACTACTATTATAAGTAATATAATATGTATTCTGTGGTATTACTTGGTATCACTTTCATTAGTGTTCCGTTTTGTAAATGTATTCACAATTTTAAAGTCTTCAATTTATCCGTAGGTTGTCCTGCTATCGTTATCTGTAAAAGAGAATCAGCAGTAACTAATGTCGGTATTTTTGACCAAAATATTGTGTTTGGTAATGTCAAAATACGGATACAAAAAAATTATTGATTCTTCGAACATCACGTAATTATTATGATAGGATTATAATATTACTTTCTTTTCCTTCCTATTGGTGTATCTCACAACAGGCAGTTTCATTTGAAATCTTTTAGTTTACAGGCCAAAATGGCTGACGAAAAGCAGACGGGTCAACTGATGAGAACCTGAGGAGTCGCCAATGCTATCTTCATTATTGATTCAAACCAAACCATACGTTTCTAGTACCTACAAAAAAAGAAAATCGGACAAGAAAGCCAGAAACGAGATAATTTTTGTAAAGGCTTACACGTGGGTTTACATTTTTCTCCAACTGAGAAACATCTTATTGAAACGACTCGCTAATAGCTTGCTAGCGCACTATATCTTTTCTTAGTCAGTTCATACGATTCAAACCCTTTTGATGTTTTCATTTTTCAGCCACTGACCTCTATTTTCATGACCGTTTCAAATTATATTCTGCTAAAGATATTTTAAGCCACTTTTTGTAATCTTAAAAACCCATGAAAACTGGAATGATGGGGTCATTCTTTAGTCCTCCTAACTAACATCCCCTTATCTTAAGACCCTTCTAACACAATTGGTCATTGGGCGTGGCCCCTGACAGGCACTTGTTTAAAGTATTTTCGTTAAAGAGCACTAAATCCAAAAAAAAATATTGTCTGTGGTATAATCATTAAACATGAATATAAATAATACGTTTGCGCTGTAGATCTCTGAAGAGTTCCCTCTACTGGAACGAATCCTAACCATCATAAGCTATCATGAGGTCTGATCAAATCATCATCGTGATCAAAACTTTAGCAATCCATAATTAGAACCGAGCTTGAAAAGTACCCGACTATTACAACTTTCGAGATATTTTGATCCAAAGCATTTTTCCAAGAAACTTCTGGATATTAATGAAGCTAAAAGCAACCGATTCATACATATTCATGTTATTATGATTACGTTATCTAACTCATGATACAATAACAACTATTTAATATCCATAACTGGGGCGAGGCTGGTTTCAGTTAATGGCTGGCGGTTGCCCAAACCTATTATGCGAGAATTTTAAGTTTCTTGACAGAGTTTAGTAAAATCTTTCTGCTTTTATATTTTTGTTTTGTAAAGCTGCTTTTATATTTTTGTTTTAGTAAAGGTTCATGGATGATCCATCCATGAACCTTTCATCATCCATGAATCATCATCCGATGATGAACCGTAAAATATTTTTATGTGTTTAAGTTAGAAGTTATAATTTTGGAGGTAATAAGCGGCTGCGCTTCAGCGACTGGAGCAGCGTGATTTAGTATACTGTAGGCCTGCTCAAGTGGAGAGACCCGTGCTCAGTGGGAGCCATTATTGTGTTTAAGCCAGCCATAGCAAAAACTATTTTAGCAACTAGTAAAAAGGTAAAAATATACCCTACCACCACGCATGAGTACCATCGGGGTACAGCTCATATCTCGGAATAAACCCTTCGTGCACCACGAACAGGGAAGTAGGCTTGGTCACTTGTTCTCTTGAGAATATAAACATAGACGGTCACATTAACATTGATTGACATTGACTTTGAATCTTGGGCTCTCTCGCTCAGAATGCATTACCGCTGAGCTACAAGATGGTCAGTTCAATTCATAAAGTTATATAAAATCGGTCATCATAAAAACTTTATCTGAAACGAGCCAATAAACTGACTTCGATTCTAGAACTTACTGGATAACGGTCGGACGTTACTGGCGACATCTGTCAGGGTTATTGCGATTCATATCCCGCTCTTACGGTTCTATGAAGTTAGGTATGTCAGTGGGTTATTGCCATTTTGAAGTGTTCATTGCCTTGCTTATATCCGTCTGAAGTGATCCACTGCGCTAAGTTATAGGGTAATTTGTTGGATGGATGATCAATGACAAAAGTTGAAAGGTCGCGATATTTGGAGGGCATATTATTAAGAATTCTATGGCAATGGACCGAAGTCCATTACCATAGAATTCTTTCAATAAAAGTCGTATAAGCGTGAAGGACAATTTACGATATTCTTGTTCACCCCAATACCAATCTACATTAGAGAAGTATCGTAGTAAACCTAGGTCTCCTCTATTGCGACACGTTCTGCATTGACGCCATGAATAGACCATATTCCGCAATAAATCAATTATATAAAAAATCTCGTGTCACGGTGTTTGTGGTCGAACTCCTCTGAAACTGCTCGACCGATTTTTATGATTTTTTTTGTGTATATTTGATACATATAAGAACCAGGTCGTAAAGCACATTTCATACCGCTTTCCCTATATCTAGGATATGAGATATATATGGCCGAACAATGTTTTCCCAGTCAGTTAGTATAGACTCTTAAAAATTACTTTATATGGTGACCTTCACAATTGATTTTAATCTTGTATGCCTCTTAAAATTTGCTCATAAATACCTAATACTAAGAAACATGACATCTTCATCCTATTTTGAACGCTTCTATGAACTGTGACTAGGCTTTTCGTTACGTGTCTTAAAAATAAAGTAATTGGTCTAATTTCGTCGTGACGTTACCACATGACTCACCGTGAGTAAAACCTTACACTACCATGAAATATGACGATACAGATCGTATCTAGCAATTGATTAGTTAGATTCAGGTAATCACCGGAATATTATGAATATTATATAATACTAGCTGCCCGGACAGACTTCGTTCTGTCAATAGTAATTTAAAAAAGAAATTAAAATTTAGGGGTGGAACAACTGGAGGTCATGATATTACGATATATTCAAAAAGCTAATATTTGTTTTTTAAACTTTGTTTTAACCAGAGTTAGTATTTAGTCCAGTTTGCCACAATATGAATGTAAATAACAATCCCAACTAATACTAAATTTTTATTAGATAATTTCAACGAAAAAAATGTAAATCTACTTTTTTATGGAATAGCCGACAAACGAGCTGACGATCCACCTGATGGTAAGTGGCTATCGTCGCCCATGGACATAAGCAACACCAAATAGGCCACCTATGCGTTACCGGCCAAAAAAAGAGAAGAAAAAGAAAGAAAGAACAGGCTCTCAAGCCCCCAGCCGGAACACGATTATACTATATTATACTAATATTAAGTTTATGAGGATGTTTGTCACCCTTTCACACAAAAACCACTGAATGGATTTTCACAAAATTAAGTACTCAAGTAAAACGTGATCTGGAGTAGGACATAGGTTACTTATTACCTTTAAAAACGCGCTGGTAGTTTCAAACCACACGTCCTGCTATATGTCTGTGTAAAAATTGTCTCAAACGTTTTTTTGTCAAACCGATTCGTTAAAACTATCCGCAGCCTAGTGAACAAATTGTTTTGAGGTCAGCTTGCGGTATTGAATAGAAAAATGTTTAAGTAAAACTAAACCATTCAAATATGCACAATATGTTACATTCTGATATAAATAGCTGATGCTACAACCTAAGCAGATAACAGTCACAAGTAGTTGATATAACATTTGATGCTTCAGATAATAATTATAGTAAATTTCGCAGTTGGTGCCGAAAGATGTAGGTACCTCGGTGTTCTGGTTATGGTGGGTATTTATTTCCCATAAGTAACTGACCACCATCAAATAGGTACTAATTCTGACTTAAATAAACAAAGAGGATGTACTATGATAGCTTGTACATTATAATGTTATTTAACTTTTGGCACCATACATTTGTATAATTATATAGACGGACTTAATGCTAAAAACATTTTCTCCGAGTTAACCTTCGGATAGTTTGAATATAACGATATGAAGGTAGGTATATAAAGCATATTAAATAATAAAAAGATATACACGAACAGTTCCTTATTTATGTGAAATTCCTATTTTCTGATTTTGCATACTGTCACACTACGGGATCTAATATGCCGATGTCTCTAGAAAATCCCTTTTGCATTTAAAATGTTAAAGGCCTTAAATGCAGGTGGTACTGAACAATAACTGAAGTAGTTCTTTGCTATAAATATATCACTTATAAGACAATCCTGAACGTATGCAAACTAAGTCAAAAGAGACACCAAAATATGTTGTAATATTATGCACATTACACTATTACTGCAACTTGCTCAGAAAATAAACGCTTGTCTTTAGTCCAATGATAGTATTACATTGCGCAAAATGTTCAGAAGACTTAATTTTTGAATACACAAAAGGCGACATGTAAACTGATGTTGAAAAGAGATCTAGCAGAGTTAGAAATTCAGGTGATGTGGCTGTAGAAATGAAAATCTGTGACCGTTTTAACTGGATTAAGAAAACAACATTGTTTTCTTCGTCAGGTTTCTCGTTTTGCGCGTTTTGCAGCAAATATGTTTTGGATAATAAAATAATTCAGAACTTAACTAAGATTTCAAAAGTAACGCTACATAAAGAAAAAAAATTCTTTGCTCTTAAAAAAAGAGTTTACTTCATTGTAATCCCGGTGCTGATTGGAGATTGTCGAGCCTGGAGCCACCGAGCATGAATTTATTAGTTTTGACATCCAACAAGATTCAAAAACTACAGACATATAGGGCTCCATCCATTTTCAATCTAAGCCAAACTCTTAAGGTCAACGTCAATTTTTTCATCCAATCCATCTCACTTCAGGTACCTCTTCGAAGCTTTCCGTCCAGATGATAAAGTTCCTGAATGAGAGACTTAGGTGCCTGAAAAGATATTAATTTTATTTGATCTAATTAAATTTGCTAGTATTTGGCAGTATGCTTAGAGTGATCAAGAAATTTTATCACTCAATAAAATTGCTGGAGAAAACTTTGCCAAGTCACATATTAAAACTCCAGACCGCATCAAATTTCTTAATTCGATCAACTTACAACTACACATCAGATCACTAGACATCAAAGTGCAATGAACTGCAAATGTTAGCTAATATAATTATGATGTATTGGTAAAAATATGAAATAGTTTCTTATTTTCAAAATAAATATAAAGTTTACGATATAAACAGGTATAGTAAGGAAACTGTAGAGGGTATTAAGGATCGTGGCGCAAAGGGCCGAGCTAAAGACGGTGTTACATCAAAGGAGGCGAACACTACGAATTGAGTTAGTAAGTGTTGGTTTCCACTGTTCGTGTAAAGACGACTTTTGCAGGATTCTTTTCGATAAAATACAGTTTGCTAATAAATTGCTTGCGTACCAAAGAATATACAGTTAAATTTGAGGAAAGGCAGCCTTATTATTACAAAACGATTTCTTGCACGCAAACTATCAAAAAATAAAAACCCTTAAGTGATACTAGAAGGATTAAGAGAAAAAACAATACAAGTAAAAGTTTTGACTGAATAAGTAAACGGATTTAATTGTTTTTCTTAGAAAAACCTATTACACAAAATTATTTCCCGTGAGAAATTAAAATACATTAGCCATACGTGAGAACCGGTATTATTATAATTTTTGAAATGAATAGTTAAGTTAGTAAATAATTATAAAAATTTATATAAAATGTTTAAACAAATTTTATGCTGGTCAAAAGTCAACATTTATGCAACAAATACAATTTTTGTTACGGTTATTTAAATATTAAATTGTTTAAAAGCGTACCATAAAATTTTACAATGACAAGTATAGACAAGTGTTCTTATACTACCTCAAGTAAGGAAAAAATTCATGTGATTTGAATGTACAGATTTTGAGGATGAAATAATCTAAATAATGTTACTAACATTTATGCTTTGGCTGTCAGTTCTCTCGTTTTTTTATGGATATAGCCAGCAAACGAGCTGACGGTCCCCCTGATGGTAAGTGGCTATCGTCGCCCATGGACATCAGCAACACCAAAGGCATCACTGATGCGTTGCCGGCCAAGAAAGGGAGAAAACAAAGATGGACAAGAACAATAAGGTTAAGGTCTTGGCTTCGATTCCCAGCAAGGCGGAAAGAGTTTTATTGTTTTTGTGTGTTGTCCATGGCTCCCACGACACAAGGAATCCTAGTGTGGAGCTATGAGTGTGTAGCATTTATCACAGTACTGCAGTGTATATTAAAGATTGGACGACTTGCAAAGTGCCGCGTCATGTCAGTGTTTATCATCCTGCAGCAGTGTTTAAACAATACGACTAATGCCGTGCCGTGCTATTGCCGTGATGTGCTAATGCCGTGACGTATCCAACAGTAGTCCCGCACAACCACTACGCACCACGTTATTAGATCATAGCGGGCGACGCAGAGGCGCTATGTTTTATGTATGTGGCGTGCCGCGCCGTCCCGCGCCGTACCATACCGTCCGCTGTAACGACCCGCGCGGAATATTGTCCAGTTTTTTCCAACTATGGACAAATAAGAGCAGTCATACGGCTTAAGATTATGAGGACCACTTTTGTGTAAAATCATGGGTGTGAGGGCTCGGTCTGTATATTTGCTAATCAGCGAACTAAATAGGTATAAGATGTTAGGAGATTTAACAAATATTTTATAAAGTATATTTGACGTTGACGACAAAAAAGAAACTGGCAACAATTTGCCATCATGTAGGATTTAACAGTTGTAGTAGTAATAACATTAATTTTTTAATTGTCATAATTAAATAAATAAATAAACGCTAACACAAATAAAATTCTCTCCTTCTCTAGGTCGTAACTCTCCTGAAGAAGAGAAACCCGTGCTCAGCTGCAGTGGGCCGTGAGAGGGTTAAGCAGTCACTTACTACCAGTGAAGAAACGTTTATCTCTCACATAAATGTCTGTCCCCGCCGGGAATCAAACATGGGACCCTTCGGGAAATGAAGTTGTACCAAAGTCTCGTCCTATGTTCAGAAATAAGTAGGAGAGGTTTAGATTAGGTACATTAATATTATATTTATATATTACTATATTATATACAAGTTTAGAGCTTATGAAATGATTTGATCGACGCTTCAATTACTGCTGGGAGCAGTTCTCACGTGTTCTTAAAAATATTCATTAATTTGAATAATTAATTACCGTTAAGTCATCTATTTGCCGCCGCTAAAAGATGAAATCATTTAACGACTTAATTATGCCCAGTTTTTATATGTTTAGTAACAAGATGACTGTCTTAAATCAAACGGGTAATTATTCATAAAAAAATGTTAGTTTTTAATGTCATAATTTACCATTTATAATGCTATGCGTTTTATGAAGGGGTTTGATTTAAGAGCAACTGATTATAAACAAAGTTTTTAAAACAAAATATCATGCCATTTAAGATACCTATTTATACAGGTTGCTCAAATACTTAACATACTCAAAAGATGGTTAAATGAAGCGCTCATAGCCTGCTTTTGTTGATCC
Source organism: Thymelicus sylvestris (assembly GCA_911387775.1). Taxonomy (NCBI): domain Eukaryota; kingdom Metazoa; phylum Arthropoda; class Insecta; order Lepidoptera; family Hesperiidae; genus Thymelicus; species Thymelicus sylvestris. The sequence continues at coordinate 13,435,830 of OU426905.1, read as the reverse complement.
TAAGTGATCAACAAAGTTGGCGCTAGCAGTAGTCTGATTTGTGACCGCTAGTGGCAAAATTGAGCATTTCGGTGACGTGGGTTCCAGTAGTTATCATAAGATAACTGTCGTTATTCCACGTCAGAGGCCTTCGGGCAGCATGAAAACTGGGTTGGCCACTAACCCCTCCACCAATCGGCTCTGGAGCAGTGTGGTGGAGTATGTTCAAAGCCTGCTCAAGAGGAGTGAGCCATGCGCAGTATTAGGCTAATAATGGGTTGAAGTCAGAAATGGGCATCCAGGGCTGCAGAACTTCGTTACCAATTGTTATTTTCACATCAAAGAAAAAGGCTTACCTCAATAATATTCTATATACGATATTCTACTACAGTCGATATAAGCTTAAATCATTTACAATCTACCTTCATTCCCAAAAAGGCGTTCAAATACCGTGCTCTCGGTTCTAAATTTAAAAAGCAGTAAACGAAAAGTTCTTTCAACCGTGTCTATAAATATACGGGTCCCCCAACAAAAACTGTCCTAAATACAGAATTGCACTCGGCGACACCCGATATTTAGGGATCGGCACGCGCTGGCCAAAAGCCAAAGATCAAGCAGATAAAATTAGACTCGGTTAAGCGCCGCTGAAAAAAAAGTACTATTAACTACTAGTATTTACTACCGTAGATTCGTTGGTAATGACCCTGCTTGAACGATCGGGGTACGATCCTACACTGATGACAGAGAGGTATTAAACTCGTCATACCTAATTATGCGTATCCTTATAAACTATGTTCATAGTTTTTGTACACTCAGTGTTAATAAAAAACATTTTCATATTATGTCAATATTGATAAAATACTTACCCCTTATCACGAGCGAGTATATACCTACTATAGAATACAAGTAATAGTGTACAAGGAAGCTGTGGAGAGCTAATGGTTATTGTTGCACTGAGCGATTCATTATACGTTTGCCTGTAACCGTCGTCGCTTTATTTCGTGAAACTATAACATTGTACTCACGCTAATAACAGGCACTACACAAACTACAAAACAGACACGAAATGGTAATGCATTATAAATAATGATATTTAAAAAATATAGATACGTTATGTCCTTATAAATCAACCAAAAAAACTGTTCCGAAAAGAGCTACAACACACACATAATTAACTTTTCTTTCACTACACCAATCACGTCGGTTTATTACACAAGGCATTTTAACGCTGTATATCAAATCTCAAGCACTTCTGACAACCACAAAAGCGTGATCGTCTTGTATTGACAGAGCGACTACGAGCAGAACGGTCAATTGTCTATTCTTACGCTCTTCATCGTCGGTGCGCTAGTGACATATCTATATCATTGATTATAAAGACTTTTATCAACAATCCTGTAACTTAACCAATGGGTAGTTATCTGTCATCAGATCTGTAGCTACCGCATCACTGACACGGAAGCACGCTGGCCACATCATCAGCGTAACGAGACGTCTCAGATTTCCATGAAAGCAATTGTCGGCATCTGTAATGCACTCGTCCTTACTGATTGCCACAATGATTGCTCGAGTTCTTTTATTTGCATGTTTACTGCGGAATTCAGAGGCAGATGCGACTATAGTGAGCAATGTGATATACGCTATGGTGCATTAAGTTAAATTTTCTGGGATTCGATCTAGTTTAGTCAGTATTTTAGTTTTGAAATTGAAACTTTTATACCTTAATTTTTTTTCCAGTATAAACTAAAAACATGTATGTCGTCAGCTTTGAGTACTTATGCGGGAATCAGTTAATTAATAACTAGACCCTTAATATTGTAACGAAGTTCCTTACCGCGCGTTGCGAAAGGGGGCTAGGCGGAAAATTTGGTAACGACACTTTTTGCCGTCGTAGTTTTTTTTACATAGAAAGCAAGCTAGAGTACTAAGATAGCAAAAACATGCAGCAAGTGTGCCAAAACAAATCTAAGCAATAGCTGCTAGGAGAACAAAGCCGATGAGAAATTTAATACCCCAGATTTGTTTTGGCACACTCGCTTGCATGTTTTTGCTATCCTAGTACTGACTGCAAGGAACTTCGTTCCATCCGGGTGTCCCTTGACACCTCTCAAGTTTTTTTTTGAAACTTTTCGCAAATATCTTTTAAGTATATTTTTTCTGAAACCTTTTGAGAAAATAAATTTAATGAAGAATTTGGCTTCCATTAGGAGTAGAATTATAGATGGGGAATACCTACATAGCACAATAATTACTCAATAAGTCGTGCAAAGAAGATCTAATGGTCATTTTAAATGAAACTGGTACTCACGATTAGTACTTTATAATACCGTATCGTCTTGTATTTATAATATTTGGTATTGTAAAATATGTATCGTGAGTGCCCGTTGCACTCAAAATATTCAGTGTCCGCAATGATAGGTTTAAGTTGGACGTCGCGATATTCAAAATGATAAGGGTGAAATATAAATACCTACTATTTATTATTCATTTTATCACTCTCTTATATTGGAAGTCCATACTGAAACCGTATCACATGGGATTTTTTCGGAGCGGAATTTAATTTCGCGCAAAAATTTCATAACAATAAGGTTGTTGGGCAGAATTTTTAACAGCCTAATAATATGAGCGTATGTAGCTGCGTGACATGTATACGTTGCATTGAATGTCCGAAACGCAGTATCTCTATAAGCAAGTAACGTATAAGATACACTACTCTATGTTAACATTCACCATAGTAACTAGTATTTTGGAAAAAAATAACATTCTGTATTTTCGATTATTCCGTTGAAAAACATAAAAATCTAATTCAACAGTTAACAACGAATATTTTGTTAACTCCTAAATTAACGACAACGATATTTTCAATAATTGGACCATATTTTAAACTAAAACGTAGTTTCAATTTTGTTTAAGCCCTTTAGAGTAAAACTTTAATATAAGCTAGTACTAAGCATCAATACTAGCTAGTATTAATATTTTTGGTTTGGGCTAAAACTTCATAACATAACGTCGTATTAATTAATACGTATATAACTATATATATGATTTTGGTAGTGCTAATTTACGCATAGCCATTAATATTCTTGTAATTTGTAAAAACACATAGTATCGAAACCTTGCCAGTTAATAAAAAGAAAATAAAAAAACTATTAATACGTACAGAGATTTAATATCTAATCTAAATTCATTAATTGCAATTTAAATATCAGAAAAAGCGATCAATTTAACTTTGTCCGAAACCCCGGTTAAAAGGAACAAACAGATTGGAAAAACTTCTAATGCCAATAAACTTTATCAGGAATGGTTCCGGTATCCATTGGCATCCCGCCAGCACTGGTATTTATAGAACGATGAAGTATGACATTTTCAAACTTGCAACTTTGAAGGACGTAGGAGAAGAGCGACTATAGAAGAAGAAAAAACTTGCTTAATCAAATGATAAAATATAACGCCACTTACTCATACTCACACATTAAGATTCCATTTGTCATGGTTAAAAAAAGGTGAGATAACCTTCAGTGTTAACAGCTTTTTTCCAACTATTTTGCCCATATTTTACTGGAACTCCATTTATTGTATCCCTAACATCACCCCTTCATGGAGTTGCGTGTTCAAAGTCTAGTTTTTCTTTTGGTTCACCCTAATTTGTCTACTTATTTTAAAATGTGAAACTTGTATTGCTTCAAAGTCAAAAGGAGTACTTAGTATTTGGCAAGCTGGCAAGTTGCCAGTTTGACGTCACGTGTCAACTCTTAACGTGCGGTGCAGATGTTACTTCAGAATACAGTTTAAAAGTTTAATATCCCTGGCCACTAATACATCATTATTCTTTAGCACATGACATATTGTTTTAGTAAACTGAATAGTGAATGAAGGTAGCACCTCCAATCCTCTAATTTTGTTGCTAAAAACCCTCGCAATAGGATACCCTGTATTTACATGTATAAGTCCCAACGAAACAAAGAATCTTCCTGTAACTTGACTGTTGGGTCAATTACTTATGATGTTTAATTAGTTATCATTTTCTGATTACCTAGATGATTCTTTAGTGATTATACTGGCATTTCAGCTAAGGATGATCTCTACTAGCTTTTGCCCGCAGCTTCGCCCGCGGTAGAGATCGATTTTTTACAAATCCTACTTACTTTTACTCTATTAGATTTAGTTGCCTATGGCTTAAGTAAACATGTATCATTTAATAGCGTGATTCAGAACTTGCAAATGAATTTTACTAACGCCATCTATTAACAACAACCGGAACTAAATATCTAGCTACTAACAAAATATCGATCTTCCCATGGGGATGTTTTGCCGCGGTAAAAAGTAGCCTACGTTACTCTCCACCGTCCTCACTATCTCCACATACAAAAACCATACCATAATATAACAGCTTCGTTGCGACGTGAAAGACGGACAAACAAAGAAACAAACACACTTTCACATTTATAACATTAGTATGGATAGTATGGAAGTATGGATAGTATGGAAGTATGGATAGTATGGATTTAAAATCCTAGACTACAACCTTCTGTTATTAATAATGTCAAGGTTGCAGTATATGCAGGTTTCATAATTCCCCAAAACAATTCTCAATTAATTCCAAATTTCGAATCTTAAGGCAACAAAAACTGGACACATTGCAACTGAACAGGAACTTATTACATAACTACTTATCACTAACTTTACTTATAAAAATACAAAAGAAATTATAGAAAAAATAGGTATTTATGCAAATTCGCTGGCGCATTGCCAACTGACGAAAACGGAGGCAAAGCACGTGGCAGATGCCATTGTTAGGGAATACAGTTTAAAATTTCGAAATATTCCCATTTTGGCACTTCATTCTCTGGTACGTGTCAGGGTTTTAGATGTCAGCGGCTTTTGTGCTATTACCGTCGCTCTTATTGTGTTAGCGCTGTGTTAACATTAACATGGAATGCAGGATTCTAATACAATAGAAGATACTCACAAGAATTTTTCTTGTACTTTTTATTTTCTTCCATAATGTTTGTTAAGCATTTTTTATTGTTAATCTTAAATTGGTTTAAGAATGGTCTTAGAGAAGTGAGCTGAAAGAAGGATGTAACAGATTCTTAAACAGGATACTAACGCAGCTTTGTTAAATGGTAGTCAACAAACATCTACTATAGCTACTACAATCGATTCTTAAGCAATAAATAGAATACGATACCATAATCAAAATTCACATTTTAAAACACAGGATTGGACCAGATAACCGATTTGTGTCAATCAACCAATCAAAAGTTCTGAGGAACCATATTATTTCCTTTTCTTGTGATGTATTTTTTAATCGAATTGAATCAATGTCTAAGTCGAAATCAAATATCGGATCAAGAGTTACACAATTCAATAAATCCTTTGAACTAGCTGTATCATTTTTAATATCGTTCTATTCTATAATCCTCTATACTTCCTCAGTCCTGAGCTTTGCATCTATTTAGAGCCTCGCAATATATAATTAGCGCAGTGGTGACAAATGGGCGGTCGGGAAACCATAGTTATCGAGGTTAATGTCCTACAAGTTGGATCTCGTCCATACACATTTTACACCTGTCTTATAACGTCCTAGTGTTGATGCAAATAACATTTCAAAACAATAACAATACCGATAGAAGAAAGAAAAACGTGAACCTTTATCGTCCCAATTGGGCTAAATTCAGATCGGGAGCGTTTTACAATGTGACAGGTAAAACCATAGTCCATTAGGATGAACAAGTGCGGATAAACTAATCATATCCTGAAGAAAACACTGAATTGTTATAGATGGTGGTTGGTATATGCATGCTTGACTTTAGATAGAGCTTTATATCTGGTAGGGTTGTTCGCAAATTGTCTGTTAAGTTGGCATTTCCTAAATTATCCGCATCGACGTATTTCGGAGGAGATGCAAACATTGACTTTTTATATTCAAAGGAAGTGAAAGAGGTTAACATTATACAGTCAATTCAACGAAAAGTGGCTGTAATAAAACTTCATATTGTACGACCGTGACTTCAAAGGAAACTTGAAGTCATACTTAAGGTAGGTCACAACTTAAACTATAAAGTAGAAACAATAATAAATGCCCACTAGAATGTGAAATTAAAATATCAGTAACTCAATAGTTTCTTATTACAAATACATTCAGCTCAAACAATCACCACGTATGATAATAAAATTAATCTTAGTTAATTAAAAGACGAAAATATATTCCGTGAATATTGTTATGACTTAATTAGTGAATTCTTTATTTCAGAAACGACCGCGATAACAAATGTTCTAAGAATCATTAATAAACGTTGTGTCTTTCTTGATAGCAGATACGGTGGTTTCTTAGAAAAAAATACGTCAGCTTGGAACAGAAAGAATCACGAGAAGATAATTAAAAAAGAGCTTCTATTTCTATTAAAACGCGGCACACCAGTTTATTTCGTCCATTGTTTCTCTGAATCCAGCTTAGGATCGATCCCGATCGGTTTACAGTGGAAAAAGTTGCGGAATTAACCGACATGTTTCACCGGGACCGGATGATCGAGAAGCGTGAAAAGATTTTCGATTAATTACCAATATTTAGAGCTTCAAAGAAGTATGCAACTAAAGACAAGGGAAGCATACATGCTTAACGAATGATTTCAGATTCTGTCCATCAGAATAATTAATCTTATCTCTTGGTTGTAATTTTGGTTCGTTTATTAAAAGGCACTCCCTTTTAATAAATTCTACACAGACAAATTTCTACTTAATTTTTATACTGAAGTTAGTTCTCGGCTACTGTTCCTATTTGCACATTACACCATTCAATCTCTCCACCATGGTCCAACATGGTGGAGAATTCTTTAGGCCTTCTCAAAAGGCCCACTTAATCTCTACGATTTCAAGATTCGATTTGAGATGCTGAAATATTATATCATATCTTATGTAAGAATGAAAATTGTAAGATCTGAGAACGCTTTCTTGAGTCAAGATTATTCATACGGGCCTTAGTAAAAGCTTATTCTATTCACTCTTGTCTTTAAACTCTTACATTATAACCCGACGGAAATATTGACGTAGGTTAGCAATTCCAATCCTTTGCCATACATTTTATATAATGTAAATTTTAAGAAAGATTTTTACCGAAGATACTATTCATCACGGTAAAATTGTTCGCTACTCTCTTGTTGCCTTTGCATAGACAAGTACTTAATGGGAAAAGTTGCAGAATTAAAGGCATAAGCCGGATTCAATTTCGTCCTCGGCAAATACAACGATTGAATAGAAAAACATCGGCTTTGTGCTGGTTGACACGAAATCTCGTTACATGCTGTTTGACCCATAAAGTTAACTCGAGTCTGTCAATGCTACCTATGTAGTACACTATATTTATGATTAAAAGTAAAAAAACTAATATTTCAATAGAAGTGCATGGAAAAGATGGATGGATTGTGTGAAAAGTGACATGAAAGATAAGGAAGTTAATTTGGAGATGACGGATGATAGGGAAGTATTGAAGAAAAAACATATCGCGACCCCAAATAAAATTGCGAAATGGACAGGATAATGATGTAAATCGAAGTGCAATCCCAGCCGAGTTACAATTATTACCGTCTATCATTGATTAAATTGGTTAGATTGACACAAAACATTAAGAGATTGCTTACTATGTATAAGGAGAGTAGTTCTTAGGAACCGACCATTTCTAAAAGAGTTGTAGCTGAGGCATGTAAAGCTTCCCACTAGCATGCTGCAAATCTATCGTTCGTATTACTCCCGTACTATTTTATTTATTATGTTCAGTTACTTTAGACTCTACAGAGCCAAAATCTTTGGAAGAAATACATGTAGGTATGTTTAAAAACTAAAATGTTACTATCAGTAGTCCTGCGCCAAAAGGAGAATTTTGTTACCTAGTAGGAAATGTATGAAATTCGTTAAAACCAAACAAATGAACCAAAATTCGCGGAGATTTGTAAAACAATTTCACAGTGGCCATGATCAAGCCAAGTGTCATTACAGAAATCAAGCTGAAACTATCATAACATTGGAATATCTCGGTATGTGCAATGCTTCATAATAATCGGTTTAGTCAAAGGTAAAACAGCTCTCACAAAATCTTAAACAAAGCTACATGGTAAAATACTTGTTACAATTTGATAATACTCAGTACAGAGATTTAATAAGTATTTTAATTTAAATACTGGGTATTTTAAACCCAACAATCACTAAGCAATCCTTCATTAATATTTATGAGTAGCGTCTGAGACTCAGGCTAGCCGATCCAACTAATCCGGATAAATAAAACATCTCCGAGGATTTGCTCCGACTATTGCAAAGTTCAAGCAAGCAATGAAATGTTAAATTTCGGCCGGGTTTACTGAACTAGAAAGTATAATATTAAGCAACTTGCCGTTGTTTTTCACTTCGCTCACAACACTTTAAATATTTGAAATAGGTTTAATTTTCTTTTTTCTATGTAAATAACCACAGAAATGCATGTAAAACAGGAACTCAGCACAACACAGCAAACACAATGAAAAGATATCCCTTCTAACATAAACGAAAGCAAAAGCTTTAAACAATTAAAGTAAATTTTTATTTACTTAAATAAGTACGAGAATATATTTGATTCACCTTGTGCTACAGCATGAGTCTCAAAATGCCAGACCACTGTCCTCACTTCAGCGATCCTCGTGACCGCAGAAGACCACGCGACTGATACGATTATGTTGATGTGCACAGGTTTGCTTAGTCAGTAGGTGTTAGTTTATTCTAGTTAGTTTTGGGTAAGTACCTTCTTGTTTCTGCTGGTTAAATTGTTTTGATTTGCTATTCATAATAACTAAATAATAAAATATCAAAGTTATTATAACTAATCATTGGTTATTGAAACCATAAATAACAAATTAGTATTGTAAATTACCAACAAAAGTTGCACTTTCCTATCCACATTTCGATCTTCTTCCAAGTTTAAGTTAATCCGACCGAAACGCCACGGTGATATTGCAATTTCTGTGGATTCCACATTAAGATAATAACCATTCTCCTATGGAGCCGCATTGAATTTCAGTATCTATTTCAGCAGGCGATGTCGCGTTCGACCCACTTCTGCAGCTGGACCCCGGCCAAATTAAATGGATGTTTGTTAGCACACGTACGATTTTGTCACACACCCCCTGTCTATAAAATATTAGTGCATAGTGTAATGAGCATTACTGATACGCATTGCGCAATCGCTGCACGCGAGTATGCATTTATTAAGAAATTAGCGTATGTTGATCTGATTAAGTTATGAACTCACATCCCTAGCTTTTGTCAGATGTTACCTCCGTATTCAGAACCGACAAAGATAGCAACGCTATGCAAAGATTGATTCTGAATTCATTCTGGCTAGTTCTTTCTAAAGGCAAAAGACAAAGATAGAAATACAAACAAATTGATCCTTCCTTTCTATTTTCATGTAAATCAACTATTATGTCTTTTGTGCCAAAACTACGCATTCGGTAAAATAGCTCTGCAGCTACTTTATCAATTTTGACAAACGCTTAGCGATGGATTTTACTCAAGTATTGTGAAATGGTTTTAAAGACGCTATGTACGCGAATGCACTGAGACCTTGTTGTTTGTGAATACGGCTGTTAGTTTTGCTACTGAATTCCTAGAATTAAACGTGAAATCTGTTTCAGTTTTTTAGTTGCAGGGTTGCCTAGTAAATGAGCGATTCTGTTTCTTTCTTGAACCATAAAACATCAATAACACTTGATGTAGAAAAATGATAGTACTAAGTTTGTAGTTATACTGCCGTACTAGTAGTTATAGCACCTGATCTACACCGATATTTAGATGGTAGGAATGGTATGGTTAATGTTTGGTTAGGTGGTAAGAATAGCCTACGGAAATCGTCATATAACGGAAACGTTTTCTCAAAAAGATAACGTCAACTTGGCTCCATTTATCAATGTCATTGTCATAGATTATTGGTTAAGAGTTATTCGATTAGGGGTGACGATTGGTGTAAAAATTGTTTTTAATTTACATTATTATACACAACCCCTTGCATTGAAAATATTATTAAACAATTTAATGTATTTATTATTTTTGACTTCTAATCACAAAAACAAAAGATTTCACAACCAAACCCGCACGACAATATATAGTCACTAGACTAAGTAATAAAATCGAGCTCACTTTGAACGAAACATGGAACAACTAATTAGTTACCAGTATTTCAACTTTTCTAATTACAAGATTAAGACACTACTCAAACTCGTGAAACAACGCAACTCCCAAGGTAAACGGTAACTTATACCGAGTTACTAGCAACGTTGAGATAATGGACTTTAGAGCATTTAAGATAACTTAGGTTACTATGAAGAAAATTCGTCGAATTAAGATTACTTTCGGATAAAAAGGGAAAATTAACATAGTATCGTACATTAATTTTGGTTTTAAACTGTTCTATTTTATTGTTTCCATGAAGGCTAGCTAGCTCTCTTCTGCTTAAGTCATCCGTCAAACGTTCTTTCTTTCTTCTTCTCTCTCTTGGCTGGCAAGTGGCAACGCATCAGTGATGCTTTTTGTGTTGCTGATAACCATGGACTACGATATCCGCTTACTACCAGGTGAATTTTGAGCTCATTTGACGACTATTTTCATAAAATAAAATTGAAATAAAAAATTAAACAATAAAAAAAATTATACTTATAAAAATGCTGGCCTGAACTTGTTTTTAGGACTTTTAATGGAGAACAATTCAGCCATATATTATTTTAGTGTAACGTTAACTATTCACGCATCGTACGCCGTGAAACTATGCAGTGAAAGCACTTATAACGCACGACTTCTTCTGATTTAGTTAAGGAATAACACACTACTCAAGCTAATTTATATTGTTACATATATCACATTGGAATTTGTATATTAATTTCAGCGAAGACTAGATTTCCTTCTAAAAATTTTCATTTCATAAATACAAATAGATTTAATAGCACCAGAAATCTAAAACTCATTTAGATTTAGTTCAATTGAAATTTAAAATATTTCCGGTAGGAAAAGATTATCAGATTATTTCAAGAAATCCGTTTGATCTTGGAGATGAATCATTTTATTTAGAGCGAACGTTTGCGGCCTTCGGGGATATTCGCGTTAACACTTTGTAGAGATTGCACGTGAAGATCCAACATTTTAATACTGTTATTAAAAATATATCAATATGCGTAATAATAGAAATATTATTTCTACCTTGTAAATGTCTATTATACCTATTATAAGTTGTACCTTCAATACCTTGGTATTTTAATATGATTCACAATAACATACACTAACATAAGGACAGTAAGAACCAATAATGTATGTCTCAAAAAAGTCTACTTAACAGAAGATGAAACAAAATCATATTTTACTGTTCATTAGTAAAGTTACTGAAAAAGTTTATAATACTTAAATAACAATTAAGAAATTCTATTTATTTACATATTATAAACTTCTTCAGTGACCACTATTGAACAGTAAAATACGTAATATTAGTAAAGTTACTGAAAAAGTTTATAATACTTAAATAACAATTAAGAAATTCTATTTATTTACATATTATAAACTTCTTCAGTGACCACTATTGAACAGTAAAATACGTAATATTAGTAAAGTTACTGAAAAAGTTTATAATACTTAAATAACAATTAAGAAATTCTATTTATTTACATATTATAAACTTCTTCAGTGACCACTATTGAACAGTAAAATACGTAATATGTATTAGTAAAGTTACTGAAAAATTTATAATACTTAAATAACAATTAAGAAATTCTATTTATTTACATATTATAAACTTCTTCAGTGACCACTATTGAACAGTAAAATACGTAATATGTATTAGTAAAGTTACTGAAAAATTTATAATACTTAAATAACAATTAAGAAATTCTATTTATTTACATATTATAAACTTCTTCAGTGACCACTATTGAACAGTAAAATACGTAATATGTATTAGTAAAGTTACTGAAAAAGTTTATAATACTTAAATAACAATTAAGAAATTATATTTATTTACATATTATAAACTTCTTCAGTGACCACTATTGAACAGTAAAATACGTAATATGTATTAGTAAAGTTAGTGAAAAATTTATAATACTTAAATAACAATTAAGAAATTCTATTTATTTACATATTATAAACTTCTTCAGTGACCACTATTGAACAGTAAAATACGTAATATGTATTAGTAAAGTTACTGAAAAAGTTTATAATACTTAAATAACAATTAAGAAATTATATTTATTTACATATTATAAACTTCTTCAGTGACCACTATTGAACAGTAAAATACGTAATATGTATTAGTAAAGTTACTGAAAAATTTATAATACTTAAACAACAATTAAGAAATTCTATTTATTTACATATTATAAACTTCTTCAGTGACCACTATTGAACAGTAAAATACGTAATATGTATTAGTTAAGTTACTGAAAAAGTTTATAATACTTAAATAACAATTAAGAAATTATATTTATTTACATATTATAAACTTCTTCAGTGACCACTATTGAACAGTAAAATACGTAATATGTATTAGTTAAGTTACTGAAAAAGTTTATAATACTTAAATAACAATTAAGAAATTATATTTATTTACATATTATAAACTTCTTCAGTGACCACTATTGAACAGTAAAATACGTAATATTAGTAAAGTTACTGAAAAAATTTATAATACTTAAATAACAATTAAGAAATTATATTTATTTACATATTATAAACTTTTTCAGTGACCACTATTGAACAGTAAAATACTTTCTAATCATGTTGACTTTTTTGAGATAGACATTATTGATTCTACCATCGATAATTATAAATTTACTAACCCCTGACATACAGGCTGTTTTAATATCTAATATATAAAATTCTCGGGTCACGCTTTTTTGAAGTTAAACTCCTCCGAAACGGCTCAACCGATTTTCGTGAATCTTTGCGTGCATATCGGCTAGGGTGGAGAATCGGACAACATCTATTTTTCATCCTCCTACCCCTAAAATTCTTTTGGCAGAACAACGTTTGCCCGGTCAGCTAATAAGTTTAACGTGTCTGTGCGTAAGTGAATGTATCGATCTGTGGCATCGTAGCAGCTGGCAAACGAAGCGATCGATTTTGATGCGGTTTTTGTTGCTTGAAAGTTGACTAGATCGAGATGGTTATGGATAGCTTACCAGGCTATACTTGATGAAAATAAAAATAAAACTTAAAAATTGTAAGTTATTCTGAACAATATTAATAAAACACACCATAAATACTCACGATCCGTGAACAAAAACATCAAAATATCACTTCCGAGAATTGAACTTACGATTCTTATGCTATATTATACTGAGCATTCCGTATTCTTGTTTATATCAGTAGAGTTCCAGGTTACATTCCCAGCTATAGCAATTATTTTTGTGACTAATAAATAAGTATTATATTATTATTGCTTGTAAAAACGACTCATGTAGTTGCATGTCAAACATGACAATAAATCCTATTTCTAGAGAATACTTTTATAAAAATTAAAACATTAGAAAACTATTAACTTACTCTCCACGATCTCCAAACTCGTTTTAATCAGCGTCTGTATCACTAACAACCGCACAATCACTTGCAAATTCTTATCCCGGGCCATATTCACCACAAACACTTTGGATCAACGTTCGAACAAACAAAGCTTCACTTATTTGCTTTGAGCATGTTTGATTGTATTTGGCACACATCGAGATTGCTTGGCTCTATAGCTTAGCTCCGTCGAAATTCCGTTGATGAATTTGGCATAGCACCCTTTAGAATTTTACGACCACCAAGCTAGGTACAAATCCAAATTTTGGAGTGGGGTTTGATGGTGTGGTATTACGGGCGCGTTGTATCAAAATCAGTTGCGCTTTCCCAATCTCATCTATTTCCTCAACCCCTTTCTGGAAATATGAATCTATTTTTGTAAAACTCAAAGTGTCATAATGTTTGGATGGGATCCAAGTAATTTTTTCATTCCCCACTGAATTTTCTGCGCGCAACTGGCACACGAAATCTGTAAAGAAATAATATTCTTGTTAATGTAAATAGTTATGTTTATTAATACTTACTGTGATCTCATTATAAATTTAATTTGCGTCATTCATATTTTGCTAATGTGTTTTGATTTATTTTGCTCTTTTTATAATTCGGTTTAATAATTCAACTTTGTCTTGTTTACTTAATCTTCATTCTGCATATTTTTATATCCTACTACTTTTATTTTACTATTTTTCTGAACTTTTATTTTATTTTAATTCTATTATAACAGCTGTATGTATGTATACAGCTTTTATAATGATGTTTTTCGTTTTATCGGTTTCTGCATAATAATCTGAAGAAAGATTATGAAGAAGATGAAACTTATTATTATTTCAGGTATTTATTTCTAAAAATAACATAGTTTTACAGCCTAACTACTAAATTGCCAAAAGTAAGATTAAAAACTTAGTGACACTACAAACGTTATATAATAAGAAGAGTATAAAAATAATTTAAGCAGTTTTATACGATACGATAAGTTTTCAATAATTTCCACTCGCAAAATGGTACAATCATATGATGATGAAACTATAATTATTATCGAATCGAACCCGATATTAATTTAACATCTTTCATTTCCAGTCTCAATTGCCACAAAGCGCTCACCTGAAATTGGTAGCAATACAGAATTAATAGCTTCCTAACCATTTCAGGTTGATACCTCACCTGGCGACACTCGAGCAATGTCGCTCTGAATCAGGAGGTCAACATATTTTGGTTAACCCATGCGTCATATTTCCGTTGCTCTAATAATAATTTTGTTCCCTCACGGATGTTATACTTCCTTTGCCTTGAAAATTTCACTCTGATCCAATTACAACGAGTTTGTGTAATTAAATGGAACGTTTTTAAACTGTCCCTAATGTTTATTATGGAGGAAACGTTTATATTACTTTTCCATGTAGTATTATGAGCAATATATATTAAAAATATCAAGGGCCTACCTTTTTTATTTAACATGTTTTTTTACTATTTACTTTACCTATGTTATTTAAGAAAAATTAAAAAAATTATGTCAATCAACGTTCTATTGGATATTACAACGTACAAATTAAAATTACCACGATGCTTGGTTTTTATATTTGTGATATAATTAATTTTTGAGAAAATTTCAAGCATGGAAGACACAAGCAATCACCTAGCAGACTGCCATCGATGATTACATCAGACTTTACCAACAGGTGGAAATTGTAACTAAGTATTAACTTACAATTAGTAAAAAATAACAATGCTACTTAAGATTATGATATTATAATATTTTTTGGTATCGCTAAATCTTTGCGTGCAGGATTTGGATCACCTGTGTGTGAGAAACTAACGTTCAAACTACTAGCATTATCTTTATATATAATTTTCAGATGTACAGGCACCTGAGCAATATTACCTTCCATACATGGACGATTTTGAATTGCATCATCGTGTACACAATCAATTTTGTCTAGACCACTCGGTCTGAAACGATCAGATTTAACAGACCCACGAGCGCAGACCAGTTCTGTGTGAAGGAAATAACCAATCAAAACACATGTGACATTGACACTATTTACGTGCTCAATTATTTTAAGCTGCAATTTCAAAACATGGGTCAGTGTTAACTGGATGGTCTCTGAGGCACATAATACGCTGCCTCATTCCTACTTGCGCTATTTAACGTTATTAGGTAAGGTTAGTACGATATTAGATAAGAAATAGTTGATACCACTTCTGATTATATTTTTTTATTTGGCGACCACTTTACTACGACATAAATATTGTTATACCTTAAACGGCTTATTAGTGTCACTATTTCTAAATTAGATGGTATTTCAATAGTCTTTGGTACTGTGTTCCCAAAGTTATAATTGTTTGAATTCAAATAAAACAAAGAATTTAAATTTTATCATTTTATTCTCCTGAATGACTTTAACGATTCCGGATGCCCTTATCTTCGTTACGAATAATAATTCTTCCGTAGGGAATTTTATTATACAATTAATTTTCGGTTTGCTTCGACCCACTTGAGATAAAGATCATGAGGGTGTAATGTTAATTCGTGTTAGGGACCAAAAGATTTGGTTGATTTAATAGTAGAACACATTTTGGTGCAATATTATCATCATTTTACATTGCTTGTCTTCCTACAGTATCCATTCAAATAAATGGGATATCATGGTTTTTAGCGTTTAATAACATTTAATAACATTTTTTTTAAAGTGACATAGTGGCATAGTAACTATTAAAGTCTGATAAGATTAAATTAGAATTTGCAACTTTTGTATCGATGTTGATTTAATTTTCCTTACTTTAAATAACTTATAAAGAAAAATTTAATGAAAACTAAAGCTATATAAGAACTTTTTAAATACTTTGAATTCTTTAAATTTTTAGAGCCTTCGTTAAAAGTAGAAAATAACATGCACAACGAGGTATACCGTTAATTACGTTATGCTGGAAATGTTATTAGATAATAGTAGTAACATATAATGAGTATATTATATTGCTCTGGTCACTAATTCACCTCCTTAGTGGGGTCCTCTGATGTAATTATATTCTCAGCTAAACTCATGGCAAACAATTCAATGCACAAAGACAGCTTCGGTCTCAACTGATTGTGAGTTAATTATCGTATTATCTGAGTTACTGCACAACGCCTAGAGATTTCCCTTTGAGAAGCTAGCTAGAACGAAGCTAGGTGATCTAATAAAGAATTTATACAGTTACCAACTAATCCTAGTCAGTGACGTGTGTCTGACATAAGTAGGATCAAACCAAAAAAAAAACAATTGCTATGGCATGTAAATAGCTTATAATGCAAAACTAAATATTACAATGTCATTAAAAAGTAATAATCGAATATTACAAATTAATTCAATTCGTTCTACCCGAGATTCTAATTTTTTTGGAGATAAATTAAATAACATTGAAGTTGTGAATGAAAATGTGAGTGTGTGAACTCACAAATAAAAAATAATTCATAAAATGAAATTATAAAGACGCACAAAATAAGTATTATGTTCATTAATATTTCCTAAAATATAATTCAAAAACTGAACAACAATTAATTTTCTAACATGTTGTTTTGAGCGGACTATATGCTGAGATTATTATTGTTAAAAAGACGTGTGCTGTTTATATTAAAATTGAAGATAAACTTGTACAAAACTTCACTTGTGTTTAGGTACATAACTTAGAACAAAATATTTTAAACCACTTAGTACCAAAACTTGTAGGTAGGTACATCATCCTCTTAAAATTTTCAAACAAACCCTAGAGGCATTAGTAATTGACCATCACTTCCTAATTAATGGGCCGCTTATTTCAGGAACGAGAGATGGAGAAACATAAATTGGTCACAAAAAGAACATCTGAAAAATAAACGTCAAAGTATTCAAACAACGCGCTTGTATCATTAGGGGAGGATTCGAAACGAATCTAAGTTTGTCGTCAAGTTAAAAATGGACTGATGCTGTTGGTTTTACAGCTGAACGGTAAACAAGAAACAATAAACTATAAACAAAATATATTTTACATGTAACTTATTTCATAAAAGATAAATTGCCTTATGCACAGTTCTTTTAATCAGATAGTAAACCTATCATGATATACTTTTTTGGAATTCTTATGGTAAGTTCTTAATTTGACACTTCAAACAATGGCATCTCACAGCCAATATATTAGTTTTTTTATTTCACTTATGTAAGAACAGTTGGGTAATCAAGACGAATCTAACGATATCTTAATAATATAAATCAGTTCAGCGGTTTGAAAGATACGAGGTAATAAAGAATATTACAGACATACAAACAATCATATATACATACAAGTTACGCGCGTAAAACATAACCCTTCTTTGGCAGTCGGGTAAAAAACAAAGCTCTAATAAACACTGAAATTAAGTACTTAACGAATTAAGTAGACATAAGTATCACACATAATATTAGAATCGTTTAAACTTCCTAGTTTGAACTTAGTTCATGAAGGGTAATTTGTATGGTAAATATAATAATATGTTTCTTAAAACTAACAGGTATTTTAAAATCAGTAGGGTCTAACAAAATTATTAAAGACTTTTTCCCAAAATAAACCATAATTATTGCTATTTACCTATAAACTAATGGCAAAAATAAAACTATTTAAAAGTCTCTAACATAATACTATTATTATTTAATCTATTTGTAACTCGATTGTACAGTACTAAAAGATTTAACTAATAGTTTTTCTTATTAATAATTAATATAATTTTATTTTAAAACTCATCATCGCAAAGTATCAATTACTTTTATGATAAAGTTTTGACGAAGTTTTGTTTTTCTTTCACAAATTATTTCCCGTGTTACGTAGTGGTAGAAATAACAATCGTTCATCAGCAGATGCCCATCAGCACGTAGCTATCTTTATTTTACTACTTCTTAACAATGTTGCGTCTAATGAGGCTATATATCCAATTTATGGGATGCTCTACAACTCAACATGCGTTACTTTTTGTCTTAGGAATTCCTTGACTAAGCTGAACCATTAAATGTATTAATAGGTTTTTTTCAAAAATATAACACCCAAAACCTACCACTTGCATATCAATGTTATTAAACTAAAATAGAGACTTCAATAAGTTTCAAAAACGAACTTAAAGAAATTACTTTAGATGACGAGTAAAATAAAACTAGCATAAGAAATCCTGAAATAAATTCAAAAGAATCTAACATAATACTCGATTGATGATGAAGATAAAATAATTGAAATGCGGAGGGCATTTCAATGATTTTAAAGATTGATTAGAGTCTAGTATTAAATCGAAAATTAGTTAGAGATAATGATTGAAAATACAGAGAAGTTTGAGCTTTCTTGCACAGTAACTCAACTATAAATAAGCTGCCCTTTTTCAAAGATGTACGAGTACAGCGTATTCTAAGAATTATAGAGGTGGATAAATATATGCAGTTCAGTCGGCGCCGGCACAATTAGAGAGTGAAAGATGACAGAACTGTATGGAATGTAAGATCGTCATCGTAAGGAATTTCATGGATGTTATTAATGTCACGCGAAATCTTGTAATTAAGGTTAAATTATTCTTAGCTCTAAATTCGCTATATTGGAGTCTTTCGGTTCTAGGTGCTGTGTAATTTTATCTTTTGTATTTGGACTGTCAAAAATATCCAACACATACAAAAATATTTCTATCTATCTAAGGATGCAAGTTTTGGAAATCGAATAAAGCTCCTTTATCTAGATCATAGATTCTAGATTGCCTTTCCAACACTTTTCATGTGAACTTCACATACACTTTACTAACAGATAACAAAAAATATCTGTTCTTGGTTCTGTTTCATTATAACTTTTTATTTCTTCACATTTTTTATGGATTCGTATTCTAAGCAGTTTTACACAATTTATTGAACTCCTTGTGTAACAATGTCCTGTTTTATTCCAGCAACATATTGAACTTCAAACTACTTTATTACTTTAATATAATTAATTAGGTTTCATATCATATATATTTTAACTTCAATATCATAAAATAATATTATTATTGATTAATGTAATAACGAAATTCATCAGCTAATTGTGTTTTATAGTCTGCGTAACTCATTTTAAAAATACAACGTCCTTGGGTCATTACTTTCCGGTAATATAATTTCGGGAAGTTAATATTTTTTACTCTTGATTTTAATATCAATTTGTTCGTCGCGTCACTTCCTTTTTATGATGCCATTAATTGAACAATATTACGCCAGTGCCCTAAAAAATGCCATCCAATATTATACCTAATTATTTAACATCGTGAGTGATTAATTTGCTTTGCTCTTAACAGTTGTAATTTTGTTGTAGCGTGTTTACCGAAACTAATGATAAAGGTTTATTTCTTGGCTGGGACAGACATTTATTTGACAGATGATTTTTCGCTTTTGGATGTTTTGTACGTTTCTTATTGCGCGGATTCCAGCTTATGTAATATTATGTAGCAAAGAATGACCCACTGAATAAAATGAATTAATGATAATTTAATTAACCACTGTGATGAATGCCTTTAATTGCAAGGGAGGATCTGAACTCGTTGCATTGTATTGATGATAATGAGGATTAATATTTAAAAATGAAGCACTGCAAGTTTTCATTTAAATAGGTATATTATATTTTCAGGTGTGAGTTCTCATGGAATGCAGATGAATATAAAATATTGTGTCATTGTGTAACAATGTATTTTCGGGAAACAAACCTATTCATCAAAGTACGGTTGATTCATTCAGCGACGTATGTAAAGAATACTTAATATTTTTTTTATTGAATTCTACTTAGTTGGGACCTATAATAAAGGACATGTCGTAAAGGATTCGTAACTCGGATTTCGTAATTCGGATGTAGTAACCGTCGTTACAGTTAAGAATCAATAATAATAATAATAATGAAATAAAAAAAATGTTTACTGCTCATCAGTAAGGTTACTGAAAAAGTTTATAATTTACAAATAAAGAGTGAACTATAAAGAGTAAAGTGATGTATTAATAGAGAATTACCTTATCATTAGAAAAGTAAAGATATTTTTTGTTCATCTCCTGTGAAGTTTACTTTTTTGAGATAGACACTATTAATTCTTAACCACCGATAAGTTCTATAACTATACCTACAATATTTAATATAAAATATTAAGAAAAATACATGGCCTCTGCATTGATAACAAACTATTTAGATTTGGCTTCCTTACGTAACGTCAGATACAAAAATTGTAACGTCTTGAAGTTTCCCATCCATTCCCATATTAAAGCGTACCTATTCAACCGCGATTCTTCCCCTAACAAAATATGTACAACGTTTTGCCCTTTCCTGCCAATCTGTCATAATAACAACTACACATTCATCTGTCTGTCAAATAAAATATTCCAAACAAACTGAGCCCTGAGCGGTCGTCTTTTCTAATGCAAATGCTCGGAGTCGCTTCAACGATGTGTTGGCGTAGATAATTGTAGCAAAATAGTCGTAAATGTGACACAAGGTCACGGAAATAGTGACTAGTGAGATGAGAATTCAATTTTCTGACACCTTTTGAATTAGATTTAATGTATAAAAGTAATAAAAACAATTTGTAGTTGAGTAATAACAGCAGTATTGAATACAAATACAAATACAAAAGTCAAGAATGTGTTTGTTGGTGAATTATTTACATAATTAGATCAAAGCGTACAAGCTGAATTGAAACTACTGTAGCTTAAATGATAATGTATTTTATAATTATATATTTTAAATTACAATTGTAAAAAAAAATATTATTATAAAAAAACTTGAGAGGTGTCAAGGGACACCCGGATGGAACGAAGTTCCTTGCAGTCAGTACTAGGATAGCAAAAACATGCAGCAAGTGTGCCAAAACAAATCTAAGGTATTAAATTTCTCACGAAATTTACTCGCTTGCATGTTTTTGCTATCCTAGTAGGCTTGCTTTCTATGTAAAAAAACTACGACGGCAAAAAGTGTCGTTTCCTGTCAAAAAGTGTCGTTACCAAATTTTCCGCCTAGCCCCCTTTCGCAACGCGCATTAAGGAACTTCGTTCCAAAAATTAAATTATAATCAATTTATAATTATACCTGATACAATAAAACTGAAGAGTTTTCTTGTTTTTTTTAAAGCGCTAATCTCTAAAAGTACCAGTCGATTCTGAGAAATTATTTTTATCCAGGTACAGATATGATGCGATTTGATGCAGGATATGGATATTATGACTAATTCAAAGCGAAGTGAGGACGGTTTACCAGTCATTATATAAAAACACAACGGAGTTCCAAACACACACACATTCGTGTTTATTTATCAAGCTACTTGCCCTCGGTACAAGATATATTACAATTAGAAATACTATAGGTACCTACCTATGAATAAAGGCAGACAAAGGATAATTAGTTTATTATTGCGACTTAGCAAAATAAACACACTACCTTCAGGGTCAATTCACATCGAGACGCGACGTGATGCGACGTACAGTAAAAAATTACAATTAAAATTAGACCTTATTTACATCTATTTGCCTGGTCAGGCATCTTGACGTCGCGTCGTGGCGTTGTGTCGCGTCGCGTTTCGGTGTGAAATGACCCTTAGACCACTTTTAGTGATTATTATGACACGTATAACATTTACCTTTAATAGTATTATGGAGAATTCTTACATGCGATGGTTTTCCCGCAATGATATCCTTCACAGAAGCATATGAATACGCACATTAGGTATAACATATTATTTACCTTTAAGAGTATTATGGAGAATTCTTACATGCGATGGTTTTCCCACAATGATATCCTTCACAGAAGCATATGAATACGCACATAGCTTTGACGTAGAGGTTGATGTTAGTAAGTATGTTCAAATCCAGACCTCCCTTTTTGAATGAATGTAAAAGCCACTATGTCTTTAACGCTTCACAATCATAGCCTCACACTAGGATTCCCTGTGTCGTGGGTGCCATGGAACAACACCACAGAGACAAGGACACTCACACCCAGACCGAAACCAGAAATTCAAACTCATCATTCAAATTTCCGCCTCGCTGGGAATCGAACCCACACGGGTCGTCAATCTATCTATGAATGTGTGGCGAACATATTATTGTTTATATTGATTCTCATCTATGTGTCTATGCTATCTGTAAAGTAAAGTATTTGTGTAAGTTACTCTCTATGAAAACTTTGTCTATGTGTATGTCAAGTAATAATAAGAGACGTGAGCCTTCATGATTGTTGTCCGGAACACGAATTGTAACTTGTACTTGAATTTGTACGGCGAGATTAAAACGTGTGTTACAACAGAGCCGGTGTTTAATTCATCGAAGCATAAATCCCATAAATGTAAAAGCCACTAACCTATTTATCTTTCTATCTTTTTAGATTACCATTGCTACTATCAATAAGTACCCGTCACCCAAGGTTATGTTTAAAGGTGACGTAAAAATTTAAATAACCTAACACAGGATGTGAGGTAACTCTGCTTCAAAGAAAACTGGATTGATTTAAACGACAGATAACGACAACTTGTTGATTGCGAGACAGGCAGCTAAAATAAATAGTGATTATTTCCTACATATCATTATAAAAAGTATACTGGCGTAGCGTTCCGGCTTTACCCGCGTTTTCTGGGTTAATAAGTACTTTGTATCCTATTCAAATTCAAAATTATTTATTCATGTAGGTATCATTGATACACTTATGCACGTCATTTTTTTAATTTACCAGCTTTTCGGAATGGTGCTTTGTATGATAATAATAACCAACAGTTAATTATTAATGTTAGTTAACTACATCAATATTTATTGTAGCTGTCTCTATCTTGCTCTAAGGTTTACCTGAAAGAGAAGAGAAGAATCATTGATGATAATTGTGCAAGTGTTTTTAAAGAACATATTTTGCAGATAATCTAAATTTTACTAACAAAAAATAACCGACTTCAATATTAATCAAAAGTACTTATCAGATCTCGTTCAAATTTATGTGGGACCACATGACAAGCACCTGCTATCGATTAAATTATCAAAATCGATTCACCTAGTCCAAAGTTCTGAGGTAACAAACATAAAAAAACTACAGTTGAATTGAGAACATCCTCCTTTTTTTGAAGTCGGTTAAAAAGCTTTAATGTAATAGGCGTTGCAGATGGCGATGTGACAACGTCACCATTGATGTAATAGCCGATTCAAATGGCGATGTACCAGTCAGGTCACCATCACAGTTAAATAAAGTAAACAGTGAAATCACTTGGAATATCCGCACTGATTTCTATCACGGCCATACAACAAGTGCATCAATTACGTTTAATATAAACACGCCATTCGAACGATCGTCGAGAACTGGAGGTGTTGTGTTTGTCGGCTATTGCAATTGTGATGTGTAACTTCGCTGTTTTGGTATCCTTGATGATCACATCACATCACATGACATCTTATGATTTGTACAGTATAAGCACGAGTTCCATCTCTTTGGGTTTAACTGCCCTAAACAAAAGAAAAAGAAAAAAAGGGTTAATTCTACGCAAAGCGAGATAACAAATTTAATTTTCGTCTGGAACTCCAAAAATATATTTTTACTAACTGCCCGAACAGACTTCGTTCTGTCAAGTTTTTTTTATTATTTTGAGATGTAAGCTATCCTATCTTTCAAGTGGATCAAACTTCACACGGTGTGCAAATTTGATTAAAATCGGTTAAGTAGTTTAGGAGTCCATCGCGGACAAACAACGTGACACGTAATTTATATATATTAAGATTATTTAAGAGATTGATAATTTTATTTCATACATGCGCATGGCCTAAGAAAATAACATGCAAGATTTAAATCCAAATCTTTGAAAGAAACAGGATTTTGACTATAACTGCAATAAAATTTTATTTATGAAACAAAATGAATTACAACAAATTCAAGTCGTTTTGGAATTAACTAATCGAAAACTCGAGTCACAAACACGGCTTCAATTTCTAAGTGTTCTTAAGAGAACAAGTGATTTCTAAATCAGATTGACAATGAAATGAAATTTGTATAAAAGATATTCTCGAGCATCAATGTTTTTCAATAACCTCAAACACGCCGTCATTTAAAACGATGGCAATATGCAAGAACACGAACAAATTGGAAACGTTTGTTCCTTTTTGAATCGGAACATCAAAAGTAAATGTTAATTCGGACATTCCATTAGCGTGACGTCCGAGAGAAACAAATACAAAAGAATTGTTTTAAGCGACAAATCCCGATTGCGAGACTCCGTAATGTTGTCACTTTAGGGAATCAGCACATTTTTTTGAAAGCGAATAAAAAAAAGCGCTACTCAATCATAACACTAGGATTCCCTGTCTTGGTTGCCGTAAGCAACACAAAGACTTTACCTTTGTGAGTGTGTGTGAGTGTGTGTGTGTGTGTGTGTGTAACGCACACGCCAACACCGAGAACAGAAATTCAAACTCATCATTCTTTCCACCTCGCTGGGAATTGAACCCTTGACAGTCGACCATGGTAACTATTACGCCATACGGGTTGTCAATGATATACCTACGCGAGTAGTGGAAATTCTTCTAAAGGTAGGTAATACCAGCCTAGCTAGCTTATCGTAAAGAATAGGCTAAAGCCTAGATTTGCTTTAAAATAATTTTAAAGGATTTGGTTCCCATCCTTAATCCGCAACGCGGCAAACACTTCAAAAAACTTATACAGAATTGATAGTAAATTGCAATGTGACGAATTAAGTAGAAGACGTAACTATTCGCAAGGCTGGCTAGCTTCACTACCGTGCTAGACAACATCTGAGATTACAATAAGTTACAATAAATAGAGACTAACTGTCAAAATAAGGAATATTGATCATGATTTTGGATTTGTCCAAAGGATGAAGTTACGAAGATGAAGAATACTATTCGTATTTTAAACTCCACGTTCGTATTCGCATTTCCTAGCGTTTTAGTAATAATATTATTTTACTATCGATATTACGAGTATTCTATTCTTTGCCTTTGGATTTCCTTTAACAAAAATAATGGCCATTTTAGTATCGGGGGAAATCAACAAGAGATTTTTCTTCTCTCTGGAGTGTGACCGCGTAATGTGGAATATTTTAATTCATTTTTAGCAATTAAGAGCAGTTACTGGTTAAAGGCATCAAAGAGAATACTTATGTTTATAAAGAATAGTGTGTGAAGCAAATATTAATCTTATTTATGAGACAATTTCTATCACTCTCCTCAACAACTGTTACCTCTGTTATCCAACTTCGTAGTACACTGTACATTAAGGGTCATCAATGCTCATTTATGTTTATTATTTAAATCACTCTTTAGAAACATGTGGATGTACCCTTAAGCTATGTAATTTTTAATGTGGCGTTGAAATTCTGGCGCTTATCGCTTTTGATTGCTCTGTTTTAGTAGCGATCTTGGATTCGGAGTCACATCAAAGCTTTAGAATTATTCTTGTACGAACTGATTGCTAGGAGGACTTCCAAATAAACAAATTTAAGTATACTTTTTCTTAGATTCTGAGATTATTTTTCATTTAAATAATAATGTAATGCTTATCACCATTGTCTGTAACCAGAATTATAGTCGAATCCATAATTAGACGGACCACTTTGACAAATAGCGTGTTGCTAACTAATGCAGAAAATTAATAGTGAGGGGTAAGTGTCGATATTTCAGTATCGACTTTTGATCCCCGAGAAAGAGAGCGGCGAAAAAACGTTTTCTCTGGGCATTCAGTGGGAAAACCATTAGTTACGTTGTTAAAATATTAAGTTACGAGTAACTGCCCTCGCTTTGCTTCGGTTTTCTTATTTTTTACACCTTGGGTTACATTATTGGAGTTTTACTAAGGATCCCTAATTTTTTTTAATACAATATAGCCTATGTTCACCGAGGATAGTGTAGCTTTCTAACAGTGAAAGAATTTTTCAAATCGGTTCAGTAGTTACGGAGCCTATTCAATGCAAACAAAAAATCAAATCTTTCCTCTTTATATATTAGTATACATTATTAATAATAAGTTGTTGAATTATGAATTCGACTATAGAATGATTTAAAGTTTCTTGTTTTACAAATTTGACATAGAATAATGAAAATGTGATGTGGCCGTGGGTCTGGGCGCAGACTCAAATTGTCCTTTGAAGTGTTTGACGTTACAGCGTTTTTTCCCAAGGGGAATGTTCTTAAGATACTCAACGGTTTATTTGGGGCTTTTACCCACTAAAACCAACTCGATAGCCATCACTAAGGGACAAGCCGGTACCATTCCTGTATGGCCAAAGGAACTCAGGACTACTTAGGTACCCACTTGTGGGACTCTCGATCTTCACCGTTATAGCCTGTGAAATTCAAAGAGTGAATCTACAAGTACGTTATTATTGAGATCGGTTGCAAATTTATGTATCATCAGGTTGGAGGTGTGCCTAATTATAATCTTACTAGCTATTACCCGCGGCTTCGCCCGCGTGTTCAAAGGGAAGTAACAATGAGTTTTTTAACATGCATGATTTATTCCTAGATATAATAACATACTAATAATAATTCATAAATAATTGACAGATCCAAAATTTAAAAGATACTAAGAGGAACCAACTGTAAAACCTATGACCCTCCTCGACCTTCCTTCCTTCCTAAAGAGTAGCCTACGTTACTCTCCAGCCTCCTACCTATCTCCATTCAAAAAATCATACCATAACATCACTCCGTTACGAAGTGAAAGACGGACAAACAAACAAACAAACAAACACACTTTCGCATTTATAATATTATAGTATTAGTATAGTATAGTATATAGTATAGTATGGATTTCTCAATGGTGTTGGTTTGTGGCAGGGCATATCATCCTCTGTCTATAATCTCTTCTAATTTACGTGACAGTTGTCACATTCTTTACAGCCTATGCAAGTACTGAAATATTCAGATACTAAGGGTACCGATAGGAATTCTCAGGAATGCTCCCTTAATACGAACATACTCTTTAAGGTATATACACATTCTCGACATAAACATGCGTATTTTAGCACACATGCATATATGTATTGTACTATGTAAATACGTATGTCATCAGAGCTGAGTATGCCTCTACCATCTGCGCTTCAACGTTCGATTTTTGAGCATGCTTATCTTTAGCATGTACATTATGTAATACATCATGCTAGTAAGTAGCAATAGCTCCATTGCGCGTGCTCGTATACTAATAATACTTGTCTGTATCTTATATCAAACGGATTATAATATTTAATTTAATCTACAATCAATGTTGGCTCTCTTCTTACGTCACACAGAATTATCGATGGATATTCGCACACGCGTCAACCGCGAACGAGTTGATGGGAGGATGTTTCGAATTTATCAGGTATGTCCCCCTGCGTGAGACCGTGGTAGGCTGGTAGCCCGCAGATGTCAGCCACGCAAATTGTTTAGCTAGTCTGACACTCTATTTTCTACTAGATCTAGCCAGTGACATGACATTAATCAACCCGGATCCAGTTTGATCTCTCTGTTACATGAGAAGGGGTATCAGTCCTACTAAAACTAACCTAACCTAATTCCTCCTATGATAAATGAAAAGAACTTGTTACATTACAGTCTAGGATAAGTATAAAAAGTTTTATTTTTGGTTTCACAATTGTATTTTCCGGATAAAAACTAGAATTCAAATTACATATCCCTTGAAAGTTCTCTAACGGCCGATCTCAATAATATACTATCAGTTTAACAACCTGTAGATAATTATAGTTACCAAGCTACCATTAGCTCATGTAATTTTAAAGTGTTATTTGTTAATAATAACAGACGACAATGTAGCCTATTTGATAGCGACCCTACCTGTGGCGTCTGCCACCCGCGATACAGGTAAAAACCTACTGCGGGGGTATGAGTGTATAAGCGTTTATTTATTTTGTTTATTTAGTAGTGTCGTATAAACATAATTTATTTATTCTACTATAATACAAGAAAAGAATCGATTGTTTATTTGCATTGAATAGGCTCCGAAACTAGTGCACCGATTTGAAAAATTCTTTCACTGTCGGGAAGCTACACTATCCCCGGATGATATAGGCTATATTATTTTTCAAAAAAAATATCGATCCTTATTACAACTCCAATAATGTAACCCAAGGTGTAAAAAATAAGAAAACCGAAGAAAAGCGAGGGCGGTTACTCGTGAAATATTATTTGAATTACTGTAAAGATTTTAAAATACATCCTCATCTTTGAGATATTACAATGATGTCAGGTAGTGAAGCGAAGCTCAAGATGACTTGAAGATAAGAGCCGTTTTGCATAGTGTATGAGACCTTGGGGTTGCGACTTGAGAGTAATGTCACTTTGAAATTTTATTTTTACATATTGTAATTTTAAGCTAATTTTTATTATAAAATGTTTAGAGTAAAATGGAAGAGATTCCTGTATGGAATAAGCAGTGCCCTAGTACTAAATTTTCTTTTGTAATCATTTTTGTAATTGTTTGTGTGTACTGAATAAATAAAAAATAAAAAAATAAATAAAAAAATGATCAGTTTATGAAAAATACATGACACACACACGATACACACTCTGATAACAAAAATAAGGCTGATAAGCTTTTTTAACATGAGATAAACTAAAAATTTTGTGGTCAATTATCCTTAGAATATAATCCAATTAAAACCCCTGTTTTTCTCTCTTTCAATCTCTCTCTTTCTACTTCTATATTTATTAATTTCATGCTGCGCATTAATTATGATTGGCCTTTAGAAAACTTTGCCACATAAACCGCACCTGAGTTCCATTCTTCTCTATAATAGAGTACATGCTAGCTGGACAAATGCGGTTTAACTGATTACACATATCTCAAGATAATAGAAAAATCTCATTATGTAGATTTTTCCTACCAGAAGACTTAGACAAACTTACACGACGAAGCAATATGCCAGAAAAGAGTTTTATTTGTAAAACTTGTAAATAATATACGATAATTCCTGTCAGAATGTGAACATGTCCAATGCGCGCTAAAACGTGACACCTAAAGCCCAATCGGTCCAATGTTCAGTACGTTTTATATGGTTTTATTCAACCGCTGTTTTACATTGTTCGTAACAACGAGAGACATGGCGCTATATTCTTGCTTATAAAGAAAACTTGTGCGAAATGTTCTTTGCATATCTTTTTGAAATCATTGCTTTAAAGTGATACTTTTTCTTTTGTTCCCTCCAGAAGCTTATCCCATCACATTCCTTTTTGGAAAACAGACAACGACGACGTTGTTAAGATTCGCGTGTTCCGAGTGTTTTAACGTTTTGTTTGCACAAATTGTGTTTAAGTCAAAGCATCTGTTAAGTCTTTGATGTCGGAAATAGTCCACCAGATATGTGGATAAGGTAACTAGTTGAGTTATTTTGACGAGATACTCAAACAGATTTAGCATGCAGTTATCGACTTTCGTCCACATTATTGGTGTAACTCCTGCATACGATTTTAAGTTTAAAATGTATTTTTCGCTCATTAAGTTACCTTAAAATAAGATTAGTTCAAATGAACATTCAAAATAGAATTCGCTTCTAAATACCCTGTATACCTACAATAATATAATTAACATAATTTTGCGATGCAATTATAAAAAAAATAACGCTTAGTTACGCATTTTTCCTGAAAATTTTCTTTAGCTTTAAAAAATACAGATAAAACTTCACTTCCACCGTATATTAAATTGAAGCTCGAACAACTAAGCTATCACTGGACATCTATGTATGCTGTGTAACCATACATAATGCTTTGTTTGCGACCCTTTGATGTTTGCAAGACGCCCGCATCAATAGATCAGCCGATAATTATGATAAGACCGCCAGAAATCATCAGTGAACTTAGTAGCCATTTAATTTATGCATTGGAGATCCAGAGATATTGGCTTGTGATTAACAAGAGGCTAGATGGTGTACATGAATGAATGGTATATGAGTCACATTGTGTCATACAGTCATAGGATGTCACAAATTTAACGCAAAACAATTAGTTTTAAAACAGTTTTAGCTGAAATTGTATGAAATATAAAGTACACACACAATATAAATAGCAATAATAAAAGAACTGTCTCACCGCCGACTGGGCATAGTATAGTCGTATAGGTCATTTATCTATTAGTAATAAAAGGGATCCAACATCGAATAATTTTTAGAAATGTATGTAGGTTTTTTTCGATACAGAGGCTGAAACATATTTTTGTCGGATTTTTTTCTATTATCCTGCACAATTACGAGTGAAAACTTAGATTAAAAGATTCATCAAGCCACCTTAGACACGTAGATTACAAAAATTTAACCATTAAAAGGACGATAGGTCATTGAACGATTTAGCAAAAGTGCCAATTAAAACATAAAAGCGAACGAAAATATAAACTGAAAAAGTTAAGTATTATTAATGCAATGTATAATTCAGAGTGGAATCAGAAGAATGATTTACGAGACAAGTAATAATTAATATTCGTCTCACTCAAAAACTGTGGCAACGTGTTCCAGCCTTCCTGTAATTAATGGTTTTACGAGCTATCCTTGTTTATAGAAATGCAACGTTCCGATCTAGTAATATTTAAATAATAATTATTATTATATATTCATTTCAACAGCTGTACACTTTTTATCTTATTATTTAACTTAAAATGTAAAATAGCTGTCTGATACCGGGGATTGTTTGAAGATGATACCTGAATTATAGGTCTGTGTACCTTTTGCAAGCCCCTGTTGTATGTAATTACAATTGGGCTTATTTAGTAGGTACGTATACTATTGGAACGAAGTTCTTTATCGCGCGTTGTGAAAGGGGGCTAGGCGGAAAATTTGGTAACGACACTTTTTGCCGGTAATGACACTTTTTGCCGTCGTAGTTTTTTTTACATAGAAAACAAGCCAGAGTACTAGGATAGCAAAAACATGCAAGCTAGTGTGCCAAAACAAATCTAAGGTATTAAATTTCGTGTTTCGTGTACCTATTAAATTTGTTTTTGCACACTTGCTGCATGTTTTTGCTATCCTAGTACTTACTGCAAGGAACTTCGTTCCATCCGGGTGTCCCTTGACACCTCTCAAGTTTTTTTTATTTAAATATTAAGTTATTAATTATTCAAATTAAGCGCTAATGTATCTTTTTTAATCTGAGCAATGATTAAAATTAGACTTATTAAAATTTGACGACCCGTGTGACGCAATAGTTACCATGCCGGATCGCCGTGCCACGGGTCCTGGGTTCGATTCCCAGCGAGGTGGAAATGTGAATGATGAATTTCTATTTCAATTCTCCATGTCATTGTCACTAAGAGTGACTCCTAGAGTGAAACATAGGGAATCTTAGTGTGGGACAATGAGATATTGTATAGCGTATCTATGTATGTATCCTTCTACACCAGATGTTTATGATCAGCTGTGATTGATAGAAGTGGTGACCGAGTGTTATGACATTGTATTTTTATATACGTCCGTGTTGTGACCAATTGAGGTAGTATGATCTATGGCTTATGACCTTCATAATAAATTGAGCCATTGGAATACAGTGGCACAATCATACAGCGGGGTTTCAGATGCATAGTTGGTAGACCATTCCTGTTGAAGATGTTACGGGTTCGATTCCGGGACGCAGATTTATGTGAAAGTAATATTTATTTATGTGAAAGTTAATATTTATTTATGTGGAAGGTAATATTTATTTATGTGAAAAGTAATATTTATTTATGTGAAAAGTAATATTTACTTTTGGGTTTGTGTGTTTGTAGTTGACTTTGTTGATGTTGGTTTGTAGTTACATTGGTAATAATATATTTGTTTGTGGCTGTGATGTCTTATTTATTTTGTGTTGTTCATTATCTGTGACACCTAGTAGGTATACTAGTGTATTAGGGAAAGATAAATGACCATGTTCAAGGAATAAAGCGCTTAAGTTTAATGATATCTCACAAAATAAATGATCAGAGTTCCGGAAACTATTGCATTTTCCCGTGAACTTAATTTAGGCGTGGAGCATCCGTAGTTATTTCGCATTCTATATGCTTTTAAATCTATATTTAATATTGAAATTGATGAGTTATTATAACAAACTCAGTTGAATATTAAATGTTAGAAAACACGTTTTATAATTTTATTATTATTATGCTAAGAACCGTAACGCTTTTTTTGAGCGATAGCAAGTTTAGGTCATGAATATTCAACATTTATTACAATGAGCGCTTTACTAACTTTGTATTTTTAAGTGGTTCGAGTGCAAAAACCGTAAAGACGGTTTAAAACGAGTTTACCGGTATTTTTAACAGGCAACGCATCTGAAATTTTCTGATGATAGATATAAATCCTTTATCGTCAATGAACCGTCAGTTTCGTTTGAATATTTTTAACTAAAATTTAATGATTTCCGCCACTTGAACCTATTAGGGCACGTTCTGGCTGAATAGGTACAGTTGAAATAATATTTCTAATTTTAAATAAATGTATGCTTCGTGACGTAACCACGAAAGCACAATATCACATGCTGTATGCTTAAGTATATTGATAAACGTAATCGTAATACTCAGTCAGTGTTAAGTCGTTAAGTAGTAACGCATCTGTGATGGACCTCCAGAAACCGTAGATATTATATTGTTTTGTAAAAAATATTGTTACATCCATATTACATAGAGTTTGTAGTTGACTTTTATCAATCTTAAATCTGTGAATAAATAAGCGCATACGAAGGTTTACGTTTACAGTGAATAAAGTGATTTTTTTTCTTTAAATTATTTTCCTGCGTTGAGTAGACTAAAAGAGCATAGTAGTCATATAGTCAATACAACTATAGTTTTTCCATTATTAGTCAACAAATAAAGTAAATAATACAAGAAAAAAAACATATTTCTATCAAAAAATTACAGTCATAATTATTATATTTACCTTCGCATAAAAATTAAAAACAAAATCCATATCGAGCACAGACACAAAATAGCATTTCAAAATTCGAACACATGTTTGACACTTCGATCGGCAGCCATATTGGGCGAATGACACGCGCGCGCGCACCGCGTTCTAAACACAACTAGGAGCTCATTCCACAGATCTCTGAAGCTGACGATATAAATAAATCCCGCGGTCTTTTATTTGCTACTGTCATTGTGGGAAGTTTTGCCGAAAAAATCTCCCATAACACTATTAACGCCTGAGATCAAACCATGTGGTCTTCAAGAGATAAATGACGTTTTAATTTGTTTTTCATTTTACGCTACTAAACGTCTAAGTATCTATAAAGTTATGAATTAATTAATCATAGTCACACACTTTAATATTAATGGTTTCGTTGTAAAAGTTTTTATGATACTTACCTACCTAATGGTCGTTTTCAATAAATAAATAGGAGTAAGAAGTCGGTCTGTCAAAGATGGTAAGAACTAGTAAGAAGTACCTGTCAAAGATCGGTAGCTTATAAGGTTAACTCTCCGATACTGAAATGAAAACTTTAAAGAATGCAGGATTGAATTTAGAAGTAATCCTGATCACGGCCTGATTGAGTATTTCTAACATGATAGCTTTGTTTTGAATGAATAGTTGGTGTTGGCCCTATAGCTACCTTTACAGCTTCAAGTGGACAGATACATAATATTGATAGCCTTTTACACTGTTCAGCAAGGTGCTACAAGAGATACATGATTATTGGTTACATGAGGGGAGATTTGCTTGGACCCGAGATGATGCCCCTTGTATTATTTACTATTTCAACTTGGAATACCTTCTTTTACTCATCCGTTTCTTCATCTTACTTCATTCCTTTCATCATTTTTATCTTTGTTTATTTCTTATATTGCTATATACTTTATATGTTTCTTTACCATTTTATGGTAATTTAGTTGCTGTAATTAAATTTTAAATTAGAGTTAATATTTATAGATATCCTTTTACCCTTTTCTACTTATTGATTGATTGATTGATTGAAAGATGAGTAAAAGAAGGTATTCCAAGTTGAAATAGTAAATACTACACCCTTTCTGGACTTAAGTTGTCGCTCCATACAATTAGTTTTACCCCAAAACTAGTGTCCAAACTTGAAAGATTACAAACGTCTCTATCAGTATCAATAATACGATGGATTATGATTACAAACAATTATTATCGCAGTATTATAACTAAGCTTACTATTGGCTTTTATGGTAATGGAATTGGAGATCTGATAACTTTACAGATTATCTGAGATTATTTCTGCTCGAATACTGATTCGCTTAGAACCTATATTACGCTGCTCAAAGCGTGATACATCGTACGAGAGATTATGCGTTTCAATTTAATTATGTACCTACTGGTTGCGGTTAAAGCTTAACTGTAAACTGAGATAGCTTGGTCTTTTGATGTTGATTGTGTTGTGCTGTGGCCAATTCAAAACCTGGATGAACTTCCTACTATCCTAGGAACTAATCTTATGTAATGTGGAAGTTTTTATGGATGGTTCTTTATTCTTCAAGGCATTTTATTAGCACACAGAACATGATCTTGAATAAGATATACGCACGGACTTAAAAAAAGACGGACGTAATCCCGAGAACAAATTCAGTGAAGCACCCATAGTAATACCAACTCTCTATTTGTACAAGTACACACACCATATTAATTTATTTTAGGTAATTACAGAATACAAGTTTATCAGTGATCCAGTGCAAGAGATAATTAATTATGCATGCCATGTTTACTAGGGTTTAAGTTACAAATATCAGCAAGACTGTAAACCAAAAAATTATCTTTTCACTTTTATTTCTCTGAAGCTTTGTTTTTTATCAAAGAAATTATATTATTTGCCAAATCTCCTCGACGTTCATTCCGGAGATTGGGTTCTGTGAAGCCTTGGATTAAGATTTAAATACAACTGTTTTGGATAAAACAGTAGGTATTTTCTGGCATTTATCTGGTTTTGGTATAAATTATAAAGTGCCGGATAGGGCTTCTTTAAAAATTATCGCTAGAGTAAGTAAAGCCAGGCTTAGCAATGATTTGGTTAGATTTTCGTTCCGTTTATGACTCATACCTCTGTGCTTAATTTTTTATATTGTGTGTGACCCGAAAACAGACTTTTATATGTCACGTTAACTCACTTGTCACCGTCTGCCCCGACGGGGAATTAAACCTGGGACTCCTTGAATTTTTTACCGCCTCCTGTTTGTCAAAAGGTGTGATTCCCTACGGTAGTAGATATTTATGTGACCGATGACTGATCGTTCCCCTATTTCTATTGATTGCGAAATATTATCCGAAGATTGCCTGTTCTATACCAGTTAATGAACAGTATTTCGTTGACGTCAGTTATTTTTTTGGTATAATTTAGATTATTATCTAATCTAATAGGTACCTTTAAACGAGTAATTCTAGCATTTATTTTCTGAATCTCGGAAACGGCGCCAACGATTTTCATGAAATTTAGTATACAAATGGTTTCAGGGACGATATATCCATCTAGCTAGGTTTAATTTTAAAAAATCTCGTGTTATCCGTATTTTCAGGCAATGAAAAACTGCTACAATAAATTCTTCCTGAAATCTATTGGTGAGTAGCAACACTAAAGCTACTTCAATACATGGCGTTGTTTGTTAAAAAAATAACGACCGAAGTTCGGTCATCCGAGTACTTTATATAATGTCTTTGCCTGCAATAAGCTTACTGGGGTCTACCACTAATTTAACCAAATCCATTTCACTTCATTCATTTGTATTGTTATGTTCCTACAAAAGCAGTTCTGTTACTCATTTGTGTAAATATTCATTTTAAACTATATACAGTTAGATTTTTCAGAGCAAACCGCGTATGTTATACAAACAGCCGCAAATAGAAAATTTAAACTGGAAATTGGACCTTATTTCTCAAAATTAGGTGCGAAAATGATTTATCAAACCAGTCAATTTCCGTCAACACCGGACACTAAAGTGGTTGATGAATAAATATTGATGCAGAAGTTGATGTAGATATCTTACCCATTTTCTAGTCTACATATTTTGCAAGTTTTGGTCCTTGAGTACATGTTAGTAGATGAATATATTTAAAAACGTGGTGATTTTTAAACGGTTTTATTTACCCTGTTTGTGTGGATCTAATCTTGCAAGCCTAATTAGACGTAATTCCTCTTATCCTTAAGGATATGAAATTTTACATATTACTGAATTTCTGATGGCAATTCCTTTTAATGATAAGCATAACGGGATACTACACATAACTTTGGCTCCAGATGAGGGAACTTCTTATCTAATATATTGTTGTACTTTTTGCGTTTAAGTTAATAAAGGAACATTGAAGGAAGAAGGAGAAGGAAAGGATTCCTTTCTCATCGATATGATGTCGGTGCTATCTCTGTTGTCATGAAACTCTATGGATTACGTTGACTAGGGTACTTACGAACTCATTTTGTATTTCCATGGAAATAGTGGGATACACCCAAGCCGTCTGTTTGTTGAGTAAAGAAAATAAAATAATATTGTGAAGAATTAATTATAAAATAACTAAATTAGAATGAACTATTCAGGAAAAAATTTGTTAATAAGCGTAATGAAACCATAAAGACTAAATTATTTCACAGATATTTGATTAAGTACCTACTAAAATTTTATTATTTTCTTAACTCTGAAGTGTACCTCTGAAGATGTAGCAAAATTAGGCATAAATCTCACGTACGTCGCTCTGTATTTGACTTTTCTAGTACCGGTGGTATTGAAATGTTAATATTGGTCTAAAATCTGTTCGGAAACCTCTCGAGGCAGCCAGTAATTGTTCGCTGCTGTGCATAATTTAGACGTGGCCAATGTTCATGACCCTGTCTATTTGGAGCATTGATGATGTGGTGCTTTGTTAAGTATTTTTTGGCTTTAAAATGTACTGAATGGTCAATATTTCTGGTGTTTGTACTTTGTACATTCATTGCGAATTAGATATACTATATATATATATAGTATTTATGTATATGTTGAGGATTGATTGGAACTATCTCCTCATTTTATAGTGTCAAATTTATGCCCTCAAGATTAGCCGATATAACCTTTCATATCATACCTTTGAAGCTTTGTAATAATGATGCCTTTAATACATTTATACCCATGAATTTCATGTGCTCTTAATGCATTTAAACTAATATGCATTTATACTGAGTAAAAAATTGCCTAATTCTACATAGTTCCATTCGGCCGTAGCCCTAAAAAGAACCATCCAGTTTTTACGAACCGTGTATTATTGAGCTTGATAGACGCTGCCATTAAAATGTAAACACAAAACATGTGCCATCTTTGTTTGTCACTGAGTGAGTGAAAGAGTGACACTGTTACATAATAAAAGTAATGAGGATCGTGTACAACTCACGACTTTTTAGGGTTCCGAAGTAAAATCGAAACCCTTATAGCTTCGTCATGTCCGTCCGTCCGAAGCAAAGCGCCGAGACCCTTAGTGCTAGAAAGCTGTAATTTGGCATGGATGTTTGTACATATTTATTAAAACTACAGAATCGTTGAATAAAATATTGAAAAACATTTTTTTTCAGGGTATCTCCCCTACAGGTAACGTGAGGACGAATTTTTTATTCGTCACGTACCCTATAGTGTGGGATACAGTTGAAAAGGTCTTCAAAAAATATTATGGGTCTTTTAAAACCATTTTTGAAATTAAATTAATTTTCAGTTTTTTTAATATTTTATTTTACGACTTAGTTGTTTTAATAAATATGTATATATCTAGCACTAAGTATCTGGGCGCTATGCTGTGAACTAACGTATGAAGGGACGGACGGACATAACGTAAATATAAGGGTCCCATTTTAACTACGGGACCCTATATAAGAACTGACTCGTACCAGCCAAAACATAACGTAAGCCCGTGTTATCGATTAGGTTAAACCATGTTTCGATGTAATTTGTGTCTGTTTAGGCACATACCACGCGTAAACAACTTCTTACTTGTTAACTTGGTACGTGATTTCATATAATATTTTTTATCTGGATAATCATTTTCATACAAAACAGAAAATAAAAATAAATTCAGTCGTACCTACTTCCGATATCAAAAAGGTACCGAAAATATTGCTGAAAATTGAGACTTACAAAATATTATACTGATTCTAATTCTGGAAAATAGAAAATTCTTTGGAAAAGGTAATAAAAATACGTGGTTTTCAAAATGTTTACTTTTTAAACGACTTCAAAAAAAGGAGGAGGTTCTCAATTCAACCGTATTTTTTTTTATGTTCGTTACCTCAGAACTTTGGACTGGGCGAACCGATTTTGATGATTCTTTTTTTAATCGAAAGCAGGTGCTTGTCATCCCACATAAATTTAAACGAGATCTGACAAGTAGTTTTTGAGTAACTTTGAAGTCGGTTATTTTTTGTTAGTAAAATTTAGATTATAATAATTATACTTAAAGAAGTCACAGTCCATTCTTGAATCGAAGAAATACTGGAAGAAGGAAAGAAAGAAAGAATTCATGCTAAATAACGCTGCCCTACTCACTGCACACTGCTGAGCTAACTTCCATCTAGAACCATAGCATAATTTGTTAAGTTAGTTTAACAACCAATTATAGGGGTCAATATGAAATTTAATTGTTTTTGAGAAATGTGTGTTTCGGGTGCAAACTGCAGGCAGCATATAACACCTTAAAATTATAATACTTTGTTGATGTAAGCTTTGTTTACAAGTAATTTATAAATACTTTTACACGACACTGTTACTGGATATCTTTTAGAATTCAAAATGAGTTATTTTTAGCATAGGTACTAACACTCATTTTAAGAACAATATCATAATGGTAATAACATTGAGTATTTATGTAGATAAGTATATAGCCTTACTAAATGTAATTTCTTACCTTTTTAAATTACTTATTTTATGATTTTCTAATTTGGCAATAGTTTTGAAACCAAATACGAGTACAGTCACTGTAAGAATTGACACAATAACAACTTCCTCCCTACTTTAATAAATCTTTGAAGCAATTGCTAATTATTCCAAGCAATTAGAGATTCGAGCAATATGTTGTAGATAACCCATTCTGGTATTTTAACGTGTTCGTAACAGCGCGTTGGATGAGAAAGAGATGTTCGCTCCCTTGACTTAGAGATGGCGATTACAAACTAACAAATATCGATAAAGTATGGCGTTTGAAAGCTTTTTTTATGCTAAATAGGTTAGTGCTTGACTACAGAACTACCTGATGGTAAGCGGTAATGAAGTCGTGGATGGTAAAGCACACTAACTTAGTAGAAGCCTATTTACTCTTGACTTGACACACACATTATAATCAGACGGGAACACCCACACGGATAATCTATTCCACTCATTCGCGATACGAATAATAAAAGACGAAGCAAAGCGCGACGTCCGCACCGGGGAGATTTGACAACGAAGGGATGAATACCCACCGTGCGTCTAGATGTTCGATGGTAGAAAAGAGAGGGAGGGAATTAAGTCATGTAATTCCTGCGCACACTCCAAAATGTATCCTATAGAATACTGAGAGGCTGGCAACTCTGCGTCTGTGCTCGAGGCTTTGTAGACCCGCCTCTAAGTAGGCAAGAAAATAAATAAATAAATAATAAAATAATGCTTTATTGCCACACAACAAATGAGAAAAAAAAATATAATTAATTATAATTAATATTTCAAAGAATGGTTTCAATATTGTTAAAAAAAACAATCTTTTTCTTTATAAAATCCCTATTTTTGGTTGCTTGGTTTGCAAGCATGTTTATTTAGTTCGTCGAAGGATTGTTTTCCTGTATTTTAACAATATGATCAAATGATCATTATCATTAGGGGAAGGCTGGGCATAGTGAACAGCCCAGGCAAAGCGAATACCCTCTTTTATTTTAATAGTCCGCCAAAGGTTAAGGTGTCCACTTTGCCCGGCCTTCCCCTACTCGTCGCAGTAGGTTGACTAGTCCTAACGACTTGTTGCCGTAGTAAATTATCGTCAAAGTTTAGTAATTTTAGGCACGTGGAAGGGTTTAATGAATTAGTTTAGTTTTAGACAGAATACTGATCAGGTAGAAACTTAAGAAATGAAGACCGAGCTTTTGGAGTATAAGGATTTTATTCATATTTTGTCTAACTTTATCATTAAAATACAGTCTACTAGCTGCCCGGACAGACTTTGTTCTGTCAAAAGTATTTTTTTTTATTTTGAGATGTAAGCTATCCTATCTTTCAAGTTGGATCAGACTGCACATGGTGTGCAAATTTGATTAAAATCGGTTCAGTAATTTAGGAGTCCATCGCGGACAAACAACGAGACACGTAATTTATATATATTAAGATAATGAAGTATATAAATACTCTGTTTAAAGTTTCTATTTTCGTTGTTAATGTTTTGTTAAGTCAACTTAGTCTTGTTTTTTACTAAGTGCGCTTTTCCGCGAGACGCCTGAAAAAATAATTAATGACTTTAAAAACAAAAGTATATCGATATTCTACCTCGTCACTTCACTAGTAACTATTAGGTACTTCGTTGCGATGCGAAGTCATTAAATTAGGCAACACGATACGAAACGTTATTATTACACACTCAAAAAGGACCCGCGAATTAATTAACTATGTGGAGTAAAGTTGAGTCTAACAGGGACCTTGCTTTACACTGTTTAGTGTCTTTATGTAATTCTTTCATCGGCCGAGGCCCGTCGCTGGGTATTAGAGGTCTGTAGCTTATGGAGGTACTAATTGGCTACTCTGACCGATCGTGGGCCTTTAAATCTAAGAAATACCGATTGTCTTTTTAGGTCAGAAGATCTTATTACAGACAGTCGTATATTATTTTATCAAAATGTGGTTGTATTAAAAGGTTGGTTTCCTTTGTATACGAGTAATATGTATGTGGTTACCACATAGTCAGTGCATTTAATAATCTTATTTAGTTAAAACATTAGCATTTTATAAATAATTAATTGGCTTAATTGAAAACAAAGCGTAAACAGATAAACTTAACGCAACCGTGAAAGAAAAATGAATAATAAGAATGGAAGTGGAAGGATCATCACAAACACATGAGAGAAATATTTCGGATGACAGTCAACACATTGGGTGGCAAGAATAGCTCTTAAGATTAAATATTCCCACCCAAGTTGAACATAATGGTTACTCATGGTGATAACTGACTCATCCAAATCTCCACAGTTTGTATCCATTTTATTAATTCAAACATCCTCGTTTTACAACTCTTGAGTATTCCATTCGCGCACACGATCTTTAAAACCGCATCGAGTGCCCTATTTCATTACTAATTATTTGTTGTATTTTAAAGCAAAGTAAAAATACCTGTTTAAAGCTGAAACTACGAAGAATCAATTTGATAATCTTTAAACATTCTGTCCTAATAATATTAACACTCAACTCAATTACCTCTGCCAAAAACAACTAATACTTCATTATCAATAACAGAACTTAACTATTTTATTTTTATCAAGTACCCAATTTATAAAAAAACTTTCATTTCTTTGGCCGTAGAGTCAAAACAATTACAGACAGTCTTAATAATGTCAGCGACACCAACCACTCCTTGCGCCAAAGATCTTTACGGATCGCTAGAAGTCATAAAAACATTGAAGACGTTGAGGTAATAATCAAAATACATCAAGTAACTATTATTTATGTTTTGCTATTATTGAAACCAAAACCTTTTCCTACGTATATTTGTCTCAAGTATATTTTAACATGAAAGAGCTTTAGAAACTCAATTGGTAACATAAAACTATAACCGCTTAAACCATTGTCATTGGTTAACCATCCAAATTGTTACTGTTTAATTTAAGCAGTTTAATAAATTAATATCAGTTATCAATGATATCAGTCACTCTGCATGCTTCGTTGACATATGGATTTATTAACAGCGTGAAGAATTAACCCGTTAATATGTAATTATTATGGAAATTAACGGAATATAATCGCTACCAGATATCCAATAAACCGGTTTAATGTAGGCAGTGTGTCAATGTTCGGATGAATGACAATGACATAGTCGTAACCCAATAGTATTCCTACTATATGTATCTATAAGTATACTAACGATATATTTCATACATTCAGCTCACAAGTCTACAAGTCAGATGAGGTGTGCGTGGCGCTATGAGTTCCCGAAACATTAAGAAAGGTTCAGGAAAAACAATGAGAAAAACAGGTTGCCGATTTGTAGATACCATCTGCACTATATGTAATTATTTATTTTTGGTACTATGTTATAGATAACGTTTTCGAAAATATACAATGCTTTCACGAGTCTGCTTTGGTGGAAACCAGCCATAAAGGGCGTTAAGTAGACATGATTGGTTGGATGACCGCTAGTAGCCAACTGGCAAGAGTGTTACCGTACTTTGGAAGGTACGTAATCATATTTCCAGATGGTATCGTTGAGCAAATCTCGCATCTACTTGGCTTTATAAAACCAAACCATACATGAGAAAACACTTATCGAGCACATTGGTCACTGATGATTTATGGAGGCCATACACGATCAAGTGTACTTGATGAAGCGTCAAGCGGACTTGACGCGGCATCCAGTAGGTATACTTGTATAGCCATCTGCCATAGTCTATCTCATGCATACTGGATGGCGCTTCAAGTCAAACTGCAGACTTGATCAACTACACTTGACCGTGTATGGCCTCCCTTACGTAGACAAGCAATACAAACACGTAAAATAATTATGGTTAGGGTAAAGCTATTCTTTATAATAGTTCCGCAGCCCTGCAGTTCAATCACAATCAAATTGTTTTCTAAACAGATGTGTAACACAACACCGGAGAGATCCTCGGGGAGCCATTAGGGAAAAGATCTATCCGTACCACCGCCGCGCCGCTATCTTCGGTTTTCCTGTATAATTTAACACGTGTAATGTAGGTACGTTTATTTATTGGGAAAAACTATGTTATTAGTACGCTACCTTTACGGTTACAGTAAAATATATTGATTTTGTTTCATGAAAGCTGTTGGTTATATTATTCAGTATATTTTAGTTAATTTTGTTCATTCAGAGTTTTTTTTAACCGACTTCAAAAAAAGGAGGAGGTTTTCAATTCGACTGTATTTTTTTTTTTATGTTTGTTACCTCAGAACTTTGGACTGGGCGAACCGATTTTGATGATTGTTTTTTTAATCGAATGCTGGTGGCTGTCATGTGGTCCCACATACATTTTATTGAGATCTGACAATGGCATCCATGAGAAAACCACATAAGTCATAAATTTGTGTTAAAATGTGCGCGACAAATTGACGAATAACTCAATATCACGCCAACCGATTTCGATGATTATTTTTTTAATCGAAAGCAGGTGCTTGTCATGTGGTCCCACATAAATTTGAACGAGATTTGACAAGTAGTTTTTGAGACTTTGAAGTCGGTTATTTTTTGTTAGTAAAATTTAGATTATTCACAACATACATACCTCCTCATATCTAAATTTATTTTAGGTCTCCTTTCATTATAAAAGGAATAAAATTAAACCCTTAACTATCTGTATATGTCATGCGGATGCGATAAAAGTTTATTATGTCGATCGTAGCACTCGTCTCATATCCGCGATAATTTTATTTGATTTTAAAATCAAAAATTAAAAATTGCTTTCAATTTCGTCATGATATGCTCATAAACCTATAATTTCAATTGAATAAAACAGTCGAATCCCCATCTATAGTTCTCCCTTGTGGTACATATATGAGACCATTATTTTATTACTCATGTTATCAATTATAAATAAACAACAAGGGAATGAAACGCGTCAACTGATGGTAATTGGTCATCGTTGCCCACTAGTTCATTACACCATCTGTATTACACCTGCATTAACCTATCAGCCTAGAAAGTACAAAACTTCTGAATCACATCCCCGCATTTTCATTTCACACAATATCTGTTTGATATTA
Organism: Thymelicus sylvestris; assembly: GCA_911387775.1. Taxonomy (NCBI): domain Eukaryota; kingdom Metazoa; phylum Arthropoda; class Insecta; order Lepidoptera; family Hesperiidae; genus Thymelicus; species Thymelicus sylvestris. Next base: position 13,391,475 of record OU426905.1, on the reverse strand, counting down.
TCGTGCACGGGAGCGTAATCTTAGGTGCAATCAATTATCGTTCTCGTATCTGCAACGATGAAGCTACAATCGTGTTACAGTAATTTCTTGATTTGATTTCAAATAAGATAAGTACTTTTCAGTTGAATCAGTATCTGTATGTATGATTAAACAAATGTTTGACACATTTACAAATCAGATAGTGATAAAAGCTGGTTGTGTTATAGTTTCGTCATCTCCGTCCGTCCGTCCTTTTGTCCGTCTGTCCGAAGCAAAGCGCCGAGACCCTTAATGCTAGAGAGCTGCAATTTGGCATGGATATACATATTTATTAAAAATCCAAAATCATAGAATAAAATATTAAAAATTCTCCTCGATGCCTTGCTAGTCAAAAAGTTAAAGAGAAAAAGAAAGAAAAACCAACTCTCAAGCCTCCATCTAAAATACCACGAGTTATCTAACCGGGAGGGATCATGAAACGGTGATACAATTCTAAACATAACATTAATTACAACATTTTTATTCAATAAACATTATTACATTTACAACAAAATCAGATAACGCCAATAAACTCGTACAATTGATTAGATATTAATGTTACTTCACCTTTTACAATTTATTAAGGAACGGTGCAATCGAAGCAAAATCTTCACAGTCAGGGATGAGCTTGCCCTTAAACTTGATGCAGGATTCAGCACACAAAGGACCCTCAAACCAGGCACCAAGCATCTTCTTGCACTGAGCGCAATTCTCGATACAGATTTCCATGGGGTCATATCCAGTGACGATGGCAGGATTACTTTTGACAAAGTGGACACAGGAGATCAGCACAGCGATGGAGAAGATGGTGAAGAACATTTTGGTGGCCATATTGTTATTCTATTAAGGTTGTTGAGTGTAGAAAGAACTGATTTGGAATGTGACAATGATGAAAACGTCCAGCTTTTTATATGTCTCTTGAACTACTTAGACAAATGAAGCGTGGAGGAAACTAAGGGAGGTCCAATATATTCCATTAGCTATTTGGATCCTGCTGAGTAGTTTTATAAAACGCTGATTGTAATTAGTTCATATAATTAGGAATACATCACAGTATTAGATACATCTGAAGAAAAAATATTTAATTAGATTGATAAAATATGGAAATTATTTAATGATTTTACAATTGGAAATTCATAATGTAGATTAATGAATTTCTATGATTTTTGTTATATACAGAAAATATTAAGAACTAGCTGTTGCCCGCAGCTTCGCTCGCGGGAATTATGCTTATCATATTATTTAGTATCCCACAAAAGAAAATTTAAAAAAGTACATATATTTAGGAATTTATATACTTAAACTTACGATACAATCACACACACAGATCATTCCTCCGGGAGCGGGTTTGGAATAGTAAACAACATTAACATTTTTTTTTATTTTCCCTCTCCCTCTCCATCTCCCTCTCTCCCCTTGCCCTCTTCCTCTCCCGCTCCCTTGCCCTCTTCCTCTCCCGCTCACTGTCCCTTTTCCTCTCCCGCTCTCTGTCTCACTTCCCCTCGCTCTCCCTCTTCCTGTCCCACTCCCTCTCCCTTTCTCGCTCAAGGTCCGTCTCCCACCACATATCCCTCTCCCTTTCCCGCTCGAGGTCCTTCTCCCACTTCATATCCCTCTCCCTCTTCCTCTATCGCTCCCAGTCCCTCTCCCGCCCGCACCCGCGGCCTCTCCCGATTTCTGTCCCGCTCCCACTCCCTCTCCTGCTCCCTGTCCCTCTCTATCTCCTTCTTCCGCTCCTTCTCCCTCTCCTGCTCCCTGTCCATTTTTAACTTAAAAAATGACGAAGTTGCTTACTAAGTTCATTCCCCTAAATTAACTCTTTAAGGGATGATTTTCCGAAAAAAATAATTCTAAGTTAACTTTTGTTTATTACTATAAACTTACATAAAAAAATTCATATATTTTATAACTCTAAAACTGGCGAAGTTGATTTGTATGTAGTTGACTACCAACCCCTATTTTTAGGGGATGAATTTCGAGAAAACAGTGGTACAGTTATTTTTTGTATCTAACTATAAGCTTATACACAAAATTTCACCCTTCTTACTTCAAAACTGACGAAGTTGGCATACTAACTCGCACACTCTTATTTAACCCTTTAGGGAATGACTTTCCAAAAAAACGTAATATGTACTTCCAAATTTTGTTTCTAATCTGGAGCTAATATATCAATTTTCATGTTTTTAACTTTAAAAATGACGAAGTTGCGTAGGTATTAAATGAAATCCTCTAAATTAACCCTTTAAGGGATGATTTTCCAAAAAACCGTGTTAAAATTAACTTTTGTTCAAAACTATAAACTTACATAAAAATTTTCATATTTATAAGTCTAAAACTGACCAAGATGATTTATACGTAAATGGCTTCCAACCCCTATTTGTAGGGGATGAATTTCGAGAAAACAGTGACACAGTTATTTTTTGTGTCTAACTATAAGCTTATATACAAAATTTCACCCTTCTTACTTTAAAAATGACGAAGTTGCATACTAAATTAAATCCACTAAATTAACCCTTTAAGGGATGATTTTCCGAAAAAAGTTGTTAAAGTTAACTTTTGATTATTACTATAAACTTACATAAAAAATTTCATATTTATAACTCTAAAATTGGCGAAGTTGATTTGTATGTAGTTGACTACCAACCCCTATTTTTAGGGGATGAATTTCGAGAAAACAGTGATACAGTTATTTTTTGTGTCTAACTATAAGCTTATATACAAATTTTCGCCCTTCGTACTTCAAAACTGACGAAGTTGCCATTCTAACTTTCGCACTCTTAATTAACCCTTTAGGGGATGATTTTCCAAAAAAACATAATACTTACAAATTTTGTTTCTAGTCTGGAGCTAATATGTAAATTTTCATGTTTTTAACTTCAAAAATGACGAAGTTGCCTACTAAGTTCAATTCAGTAAATTAACCCTTTAAGGGATGATTTTCCAAAAAAATATATTAAAGTTAACTTTTGTTTATTACTATAAACCTACATAAAAATTTTCAAATATATAAATCTAAAACTAAGAAAGTTGGTTTGTATGAAAGTGTCTTCTAACCCTTATTTGTACCCCTTAGGGGATGAATTTCCAAAAATCCGTTCTTAGTGGACGTCTCCTTAGCATAAACTATCTCCCTGCCAAATTTCATCTTAATCGGTTCGGCAGTTTCTGAGATTTTTTGTTTAATCAGCGGTGTGTCGCTTTTCAATTTTATATATATAGATAATATAAAAACTAAATCAAGACATTTTTCTATTCGTCTTAGCACCACAAAATTTGAAAAGCCGTCCAGTCACAGTCATAATATTATGATAAAAGGTACGTAGGTCAAAAATATAAAACGAATACGTATTTTTTTTTGAGCTCGAATAAATGTTCAGAAAATACGTTACAAAAACAAAGCACAATTAGGATTTCAGACACATGAAACATTTTTGCAAAATCAGATTGTAGATTTGTACCGTTTGACCTTATTCAATGAAAATGAGCAGAAATTGGTTGGGTGAATCATCGAGGCATGCCGGGTAATTATCATAAGTATACATTATATTTCCACACGTAATTAATTCAAAGAAAGTATTGTAATAACTGGAGCTACTAAAGCATATATGTATCAGGTATATTTGAGATATATCAGTGTTATTAAAATGTAGCAGTTATATTTTCTTTACTTTTTTCTCTTTTTCTTGCCGGCAACTCATCAGAGATGCTTTTGGTGTCTCTAATGTTAGGCACTTACCATCAGGTGGTCATCAGCTCGTTTGTCGGCTATTGTTATAACAAAGTTGTGGACATTCATAATTATCAAACCGTTGGTTAAATTTTCTGCCAATACATTATTGTTATAACACATCTACTGCTAATAACAGTAGTCGTATATGTTATGTATAGATTTACATTATCATGATAAAGCCGCGTTTTCACAATACGGGTGCGCTTGGACCGAGTGTACTCGTAAGAGTTAGGTCGTATAGGAGTGCACTCGGAATGTGGTGTACACGTTACGAGTTTAATAGCATCCGAGTGTCATTATTGTCTCCCTAAAATATTAGTCTTAACGCATCAGTTTTCAAGATGACCACTAATCTTCTGCTGCAAGGTATAGAAGTAGTAGCAGATATGTTAATGGTTGAAGTACAAGAGCATGAAAGGAGAAAGAAACCAACCAAAAGAAAAATTTGGACCCGAAAATGGATATTAAGGCGTCACCAGGAGGGCGCTTCGAGTAATTTTTTACATGAAGTAGAAGAAGAAGATCAGGAGACTTTTAAAAATCATCTGAGATTGAAAAGCGAACAATTTGAGTATCTGCTTGAAAAAGTAGCGCCACGAATTCCAAAAGCAGACATCCTTATGAGGGAAGCCCTACCTGCTAGAGTTAAACTTCAAATAGTTTTGCGATATTTAGCAACTGGAGATTGTTTTACCCTTATTTTTATATTTTTTTAATCTTACATTCACACAAAACTTCCTCTTCTTCATATAATTCCAGAAACTTCACCGTATTCATTTTTTTTATGACAAACGCTTTGTTATTTTCATTTGACGCCATTTTATTTATATTATTTTATAAGAGTGAGCTCGTACGAATAGAACAATGTCCGAGTCCACTCTGATCGGATGCCACCGTCCGAGTGCACTCGGATCACTTGTTTACATGATACGAGTAGTCATCCGAGTTGATCCGAGTGGGACTCGGTCCGAGCGTACTCGTATTGTGAAAACGCGGCTTAATTTCAATAATTATCATAATTAAAGCAAACTTCATTAAGTAGTTAAATAACAGACCTAATTAATTATAGCTATATTCACTATACTTTGGAAACAAGGGTATAGTCCAACTGAATAATTTAAAAGAATGTAATTTGAATTGCGTAAACAATTAAGTATGGCATATTGACATAATTTTTCATTCAAAATCAAAACAGAAAGAATACCTACACAATAAAGAAAAAGAAACCATGAAAAATCTGTTTTATTTTAAAGCAACAGCCTTATCAAAATAATGTAATTTGCAATGACAAGAATATCAATCTTGTATGTTAAAAAATAAGAGTCATTTTAGAAACACAACAGACTTCATGATTAATTTTACCAAGCTACGAAGTTCCATTCAAAAACTTTGATTTTGCTAATTTATCTTCGTGAAACATATTAAGGTAACCGTAGATGTAACTTTGCCGCAAAAAAAGATTTACCGATGGAAAATAAAGAGATTTCGGTGAATATTACAAAAGAAATCCGCAAAAATGATAACAATGGAGGCGAAACAAAAGGAGAGTGACGAATCGTAGTATTATTATTGTCGGGCCATAAAATCGGTGTTTCTCTAATTAATTACCTGCGTAATGATACGGCGGACTATTTTAATGGTGACGCTGTTGCAGACCAAAATAAAGTTCTTAGTTACTCTTGAATTTGTTTTCTGAAGAATATAATATTAGTATCTTTAACTAAAACACTATAAGATGTGATTTTTATTTTAGAATTAAATTTTAATATATCGCACCTTTGGTGGAACAAGGGCTCAACTGCACTTTTGTAATTTTACAGGAGAGCCATTTTAAAGTTGTTTTTTTTTGCATTCCGAGTCGTATAATTCGTCTTTTTATTGCTTCAAAGTGTTTGTTCTTTGCATGAGATACGACCCATTTATTTGTGAATATGGCCATGTACTTTGCAGGTGCAAAATATTTTTTTGTTTCATTTTTGTCATTTTACGATTTTTTGTAAGATGTACCCTTGTACGACCAAAGGTGCGATGTTATGTTGTGTGAACGAAGCTTTAACTATTTATAATTAAATATTTAACTATTTATAAATAAACTTCTTACATGGATTGATTACAATAATCCATAGATTTAATGCTGACGTCATAATTATTATGGATATTGGATATGTCAAAGTAGTCCCAGTTAAAGTGATTGTATTTAAATTTCCATTTTTTCATTATTTTTTGGAATATTTTCCATATTTCCCCTTAATCAGGTTAATTAATAATTTACATATAGCAAATGCCAGTATGGCCGACAGAAAGAAAGAAAACGCATACTTAATAAAGTACATTTAGGAATTGAACTATGTATCTAAAGCAATTTGTGAATTGTGTTTACCGTTTGAAATAAATATCAATGAGTTGAATGCGTAATGTAGAAATGTGTACAAAAATAAATAATTAAAAGTGGTAGTCTGGTTTTGAAACATCCAAAAGTTTATTTTGCTCGTCATTTAGACAAATTAGAAACCTCCTGACCTAATGCGATTCCATTAAGTAGACCTATCACTAAAACAATTTTTATCTTTGCGGTGAAAATAGATATGAATCTGGCTTGGGTAAATATTTCCTTCCTATGAATCATTCGCCGCAGCGTAATTTGTACGTCCGTATGTTATTTCAGCGGTTGATTATGCAAAGCGTTCCGGTTTTTCTTTCGCTTCGTTGTGCGTGTTTTTATCATTTTTCTTTTTAATTACTTCATTATGGCGAGCCATGTATCTGCAACTGGCCGGTCGCACGGTTGTTTGCTTTGTTATTTCCAAACACCAACATAATGGTTTAAGCAATGATATTATAACGTAAAAAATAGGTACATATGTCACTAGTGCGCTGACGATAAAGAGCGTATGAACAGGCAATTGACCGTTCTGCTCGTAGTCGCCCTGTCAATACAAGACACGCACGCTTTTGTTGTTGTCAGAAGTGCTTCACATTTGACATACAACGTTATACCAACGTTATACCATCGTGTATTATACCAATGTAAGTGGTGCAGTGAAACAAAAGATAAACGTATGTGTGTTGTAGCTCTTTCCGGAAAAGATTTTTTGGTTGATTTGTTAGTGTACAATTGATTTATACGTTTGAAAGTCTATCGTTAGATTAGTATCCTGCTTAACTTGTACCACTTTGACGAGTTTAAAACCTTCCGCATAAGCTTCAACCCATTAATGGCCAACCAAAAAAATTGAATGTATGTATGTGTACGGAGTTTGTCCATAACCCATACCTACTGAAATAACATAATTAAACTAAATTTTACTAACAAAAAATAACAGACTTCAAAATTACTCAGAAACTACTTGTCAGATCTCGTTCAAATTTATGTGGGACTACATGACAAGCACCTGCTTTCGATTAAAAAAACAATCTGTTCACCCAGTTCAAAGTTCTGAGGACAGTCGAATTGAGAACCTCCTTCTTTTTTTGGAGTTGTTTAATAAAAAAAGACGCTGACGTTGACGCAAGACGATTGCCAAACAAAATTTATTAAAAAAGAAAATGAAAGTCTATTAGTTTTCTTAATACGGTAATTAGAATTGCAAATGAAAACAGGAGGGCTATTCAGTTTTGTAACATGACAGCGGAATCCGCGATGAGTTTCAAAATTGAAGTTCGAGTCCGAGATCTTGATATGTGATTCTCTAATCATCTGGCACGCACTTGCGAGGTGAAGGGAGTCTCGAACTCTAACTTCAATTTAGAAACTCATCGTGTATTCAGCTGTCAAGTTACAAAACAAAAGCGAACTTGCATCATATTGACATGTCATTATCTAATCATCTAGTACGCACTTGCGAAGTGAAGTGATCCTAGAACTCGAACGTCAATTTTGAAACTCCGCTGTCAAGTTACAAAACTGAATAGGGCTGCAGTACTGTATAAATCAAATTATGAATGTCACATATCATGTTTATTCCTTAATTAAGGGACCATAAAAATCGAACGGTTAAGTCATTATCGTTAATATATCGTCAACATTTAGTTACATGTAAAATATGCATCTATAAATTATTTATTATGTTGATTTAATGTAGAGAAACCAGATGTGAGAATTGGTTATACATATTAGCTTTAAGAAAACAAAAGTGATTGATTAAATTTTAATCAGGACACTGATGTTATATTAATAAAAGCAACTATTGTTAATACTCGACAGATAATTGGTCGTCTGAAATTTAAATGACTTATGGAAAATAATCTGTTTCACACATAACTAAATCTAATAAAACGTACAAAAATGTATCTTTTACTTATCTATACATTGATAGTAGTTAGAAGTTAAGTGCAGAGTGGTCGATCGGTCTCCAAGGGAGATTCAGTGTTTTGATTCAAAGCGAAAATTCGGTCCAACCTTTCACCGCGACCTCAATTTCACACATTTGCTTCAAAAGGCGGTGAAAAGGCCAAAGGCGAAAAGGCTGGAGCAATCCGTACGCGTGTGATTCTGTCGCCTTTGAAAACAAGTTAGTAATTTGGACGCATTTCTCAGAACTTCAATCGAATTGTTCGACATTTTAATTTGAACTTTTTGATTATATTTTTGTTTATTTGTGATTCAAAATTTTAAGCAATCTAATACTGAGTACATATTAAATTTTTAACCGGCTTCAAAAAGGAGGAGGTTCTCAATTCGGGGATTTTTAATGTTTGTGACCTCAGAACTGTCCTTTATCCTCTTTCTTCCAATGAAATGAAATAAATTGCCTGTAAAAATTTTCGTATATGTTATGGACATGGCCAAGCTGCGCTAAAATCATGGCACGTTGATTGGTACAATGAACCAATGCTCAGTACATAATTATTCAACATGGCGATGCTGATCTCACTCAGTTCGTAAGAGAGAAAGATGGTTCTACTTTTTGTTCACGTACGAAAAACATTTGTGTGAAATGTTCCGATGGGCCTTTTGAAATCCGCATTATATTTATGGAAATAGCCGGCAAATGAACTGACGATCCACCTGATGGTAAGTGGCTATCGTCACCCATGGACAAGAACAGCCCAAAAACAACCCAGCAACAACAGAAAGATAAGAAAGAAAAATGAGAAAAAGAACAACGACAGAAATAAAGAAATATTTATTTACTGTTTAGGCTATTAATAGGGCCACACCAAATCGAAATAAAACACGAATAATCTGTGAACAAAAAAGTGTAGCACCCAATAATATTCTCAGATATTTCAGCACGGCATCAATTTCACGCGACACCGGTCAAACGGTCGCCCGGACGGCCGGACAGCTAGTACAACGCGATTCGCACGGACTACACTACACTACACGTGCCAGTGTGCCTTTGACATGTAGTTAGATGTAATTTTCGTGTTTACGGTCCAGCCGGCCAGCTATCTACGTACTCGGTGTTTTTAACTCGAAAATATAAGGAAGGTGTTGGAGTTCTCGGCGTCGTCGCCTGTGTAGTTTTGTGTTTCGGGTGGATAGCCAGTTCTATCTTTACTTACATTTCTTTCTTACGCTTCCCGCCTACGTCCGATAATCGGTGACCGATTTTTTGTAGGAGAAAAATAGAACGTACTGTAAGTAAATATTCTTCAACGTTTTTTAATGGAAACATATTAAATTATAATTTGATTATTAATAAGTTTATTTGTTCTCTCATATGAAAACACTAACACAGAGTACTAAATAGTCGAAGAAAAGTTTGGCAGGCGCGCAGGATGGGTGCAGGAGAAGTGAAGTTCACGCGCAGTTTGCGTGCAGTTGACGCGCAGTTCAAAAATTACGACAATACGGTTTAGATGCTAAACGTCAACTTGTATGCAGCGTCACTGCAACTTGATTGCAGCGTCACTGCAACTCAATCGATGCGTTTTAAAGTTACGTGAATTAGGGTGCTGATAGCAATAGTGCAACGCACACGTCCTACAAAAAGTCAGAAATAATATGGGAGCACTATTGCTATCAGGGCGTTCTATTTTTCTCCCACAAAAAATCGGTCACCGATTATCGGACGTGGGCGGGAAGCGTTAATGGTACCTACTGGTATTTTCCATTTTGTTTTTTACATTAAAAAAATTCACGCCTTTCACCATGAAACATGTTACTTTTGTGTGTCAAAGTCCAATTCAGCACAGATATACAGTATAGAATATTATTGCCATTTATCGCTGTAAACAACAGACGTAACTCGTTATTCAATAATCTTCCCTACTTTAACTGCCCAAAAACTGCTTTAACCGTCAGTTATTCCAAGTACAAGGTTTAAGATTTCTGATTAGTTAAAATCTAAATGCTCCATAACACAACATGTTGATTAGCTTCTGGCATACTTTTGCCAGGGCAGTGGCTGTCAACCTTTGGTGGCTAGCCAAATATCCAAATAGCTGCAAACTAGAGACATTTCTGAGTCTGATTGGTACGACAGTGACATATTCGTTTGACAAGATAATTTGGGAATGTTGGGATGCCGTGCGCCTGTAATCTGGCCTGTGTAATGTCAGGTTTGATTTGAAAGGTTTTTTCAAATATTTGTGATTGAGCACAGATGTTGATGAATGTTGAAAACATCTATGATGCCCTTCGAACGTCCCACCAGTTACTATAAACGGTACTCCTCTAGAACGTGTATCTGGGTCACTGTATAACAGAGAACCTGCAAGACAACGCAGATATCGCAAGAGAGCGCAGGGGGCTGTCGGTTCGATGTAATATTTTGGCCCGTAGATTTAGGGCAGTCAAGGTCACTTTACTTTTTTTATGCTTATTGCCAATCCTTATAATTATACGAGCAGTCTCTGGACTAACTTCGCTCAGAAGGCTTACAGCACATCGCGCTTTCCATATAATAATGGATTTAAAGTGCTGATGGGATTGCCGAGATTTTGCAGTGCGTCCAGCAAGTTTTTTGAGACACATACTATCCTTCCATGTCATCATCAGACAGAGATGTGGATCGCTGATGAGGAAGCTCCAACAGCATCCTGAGGTCATTGGCTTGTATATGGGACTCTCCATTCCTTTCACACTGGATACGTCTATTAGAGTTTACTATCTACTATACGTCTATTAGAGTGATAGAATACAAAAAGTCAGCATAAATGATATTAAGTCATCGGGGTCACCGGCGGTGATGGGTGTACCACAGGGCTCGATCTTAGGTCCTTTTCTTTTCCTGGTATACATAAATGACTTACCTCATTATGTAAAAAACCAAGCGGATATTGTACTATTTGCTGATGATACATCATTAATATTTAAGTGTGATAGGAATAAAGAAAATTTCGACGACGTAAATAGTACTCTTTCGTATGTCTCGCGTTGGTTCACTATTAACAATTTACTGTTAAATGCAAAAAAAACTAAATGTATAGAGTTTGTACTACCTAATGTTAAAAAAGTCAATAAACTTATTAAACTTAATAATGAAACATTGAATATGGAGGAATCCACCGTATTTTTAGGGGTGACCTTAGATAATAAACTTCAATGGGACCCACATATAACAAATCTCGCGACTAAACTCGGTAGGGCTGCTTACGCTGTTAGAAAAATAAGGCAGTATACTGACATCGAAACTGCTAGGATGGTTTATTTTGCATATTTTCACAGTATTATGTCATATGCCATCTTGCTGTGGGGCAAAGCAGCCAGTATAGAACAAATTTTCATACTACAAAAAAGAGCTATTAGGGCTATTTATAAACTTAGATCTCGTGAAACTTTGCGTGACAAGTTCAAAGAAATAGGTATACTTACAGTAGCCTCACAATATATCTATAGTAACGTGGTTTTTATACGGAATAATATAAGCGCGTATAAACAAAATTTTGATATCACTAATCGCCAAACAAGAAAAATGCACCAGTTAGTAACGCCATCTTACCGTCTTTCTAAAGTGAAGCGATCTTTTATGGGCCGTGGTGTACAGTTCTATAATAAAATCCCAAAGTTAATACGTGATTTGCCAGTGGAATTATTTAAGAAACATGTAAAATCTCAACTTTTAGGCAAAGGCTACTATACTGTAGATGAATACATAAATGACAAAGACGCATGGAAATGACCAGATCTGCAACCAGTTCCGTACAGGTTAGTGATACTTCTTTGTAAAAAATATACCAATGTATTTTATTTTTAAAAGATGTGCTGAGGAGTTTCTTTCGGCTTTTCTTCTCCTCCATGACAAAGCACCTTTCCGAAAAGCTGGTAAATTAAAAAAATGACGTGCATAAGTGTATCAATGATACCTACATGAATAAATGATTTTGAATTTTGAATTTTGAATTTACTACGCCTTAAGAATCGATTTTCATATATTATGTATAAGGCTATAAGCCCGCGGTATGAAAATTTATGGGGAGTAAAATCAAACTTTCTCCGTTACGTTACGTTATGCGTTATGTTCGTTCGCAAACTACCAACAGACTGATTTGGCGGTAATGTCATGTTAAATTACATAATTATTATAAATAAAATGTATCAATAATGCTTTCAGTAATATAAAAAAATGTGTTAATTTAGTTCGTAAGGAGTAAACTCCAGCCGTGCGAAAGACACACATAAAATTTTCGTTGGGTGCGTATTTCTGAAACGATTTTCTTTAACCTAGTTACAGCCCCTAAAGTTTGAGAGTCGCTGTTCGGAATTATTTTACACGAGTATCATGTGTCATGTTGACTCGTTCAATTAACTGCGACAGATTATATCAATTGTTTGAACGACCCATTGCAAATATTTGTTATAATGGGCTCGGTAGTTCCTTGTAATGGCAATAAAAATTAGACGTAATACTTGTAAGTGGAAATATTTATTTCTATTTATTTACTACAACACTGAAATTTAATTGTTTATTTATATTTATTAAATAATAGCTGTGCCTGTGACTTCGTTTGCGTGGAAGCATTTCCCGTGTGAATCCCGATCCCCTGGGAACTCTCTAGTGGTACGAAATATACTTTACGATCTATTCCCATATCTCCCAAATATATATGTTATAGGCAAACTCCGAAGCTCCGGCGCTCCTAGGTTGGACTGGTCAATCCTCAGGTCAGACTGAATGACTTAGTCAAAGCCCAAACAAATGTAAATTTTCGGCCTTTGACTAAACAATTTTCGTCAAACCTGGGAGAGACTAATTTGGTCAGGCAAACGTCAAAACACAATTTTATTAAATCGGGGTTTGACGAGTCAAACTCCGATATAGGTATGAAGTGTCTTATCTTCGTATATTTGGAAGCATTTTATCATTTAAGCAGCTTTCAAGTCTTAAGAACCGCTTAACTCTGCCAGTTCTGACACCTGATTGGTCAGCTTACGTGATTTTCACTTTTATATTTGAGATGCTTTGAGAGAATGCCGTGTGGCATTAGGCCCGCCTTTTGTACGATGTGCAATAAAGTATAAAATAAATAAATAAATGCTTTGGAATATACGGAGGTTAGTTTGTAAGATTAGGTATAAAAAAATAACATTTTTAAAATTTTGATGTTTATTGTTTTAATAATTTCTTAAGTAATTAAAATGGAAAATTAATAATTTTTCTGACATGGTGAGGCATTAATGTTAATGTTAATTGTTTTAATAATTTCTTAGGTAATTAAAATGAAAAATTAATCTTTATTCTGGCATGGTGAGGCATTATGACATTTAGAATTGCACAATACATTAGATCTTTTACATTTGCATAATTTTGAAGAGCATTTTTTATTGCAGTGGCATTTTATAAAGCCTTGGCCACCAAATTTTGAATCCTTTGCACTGATTTCTCTGAGACAGCCGAACGTCAGGCACATCTTCGATCTTAAGAAATTTTTCTTTGCATTCTTTTATTTGATTCCTCGAAAAAAGTGTGTTTATTGTCCCGTGTTTCGTGCCTACTCTGTATAAACCATCATCTGTTTTATCTTGTATGATACCCAAAACATTTCGAGCATCTCCTTTGGCTCTGTCAAAGCTGGGAATAGGTAAGGTTACAGTTTTTCCAATCGCGATTGGCGGAAATTTTTGATCAGATAATTGTTTCATAATATCAGCCTGAGCTTGAAGACCTTCTATCGCCTTTTCTTTATTTTTTTTTTATATTTTCTGTCTGCGCACAACGTATGCATGTAACTTTACTTCCGAAGCCTTCATAGTCTGCGCCAAGTGTGCTGTCAGTGCAAATAACATGCACGACCTGATTACAAATAATGCACGTATGTGCGCCGGAGCTCTCTTTTTGGCAAATACAACAAACGATGTCTGAAGAAGTTATCTCAACTGTTGGAGAGTTTATTTCCTTTCTTAGTGGCAACAATCCAGGAACTTTGTCAATATGGTGATCCTTATTTTTTTCTGTGACAGAAGTATCTTCTTTCACAGTTGACGACGACGGTCCAGGTATTTCCATCTCATTTCTTTGTACTAAAATAAAATTTATATAAGTAATTAATGGAATCAGGCGTTATTTTGCAGAAGTCCATCATAATATAAAATAGAAAAATATTTAGCTACTTCCACACGAAAAATGACAAGTTAGTTATGCATTTGTTAAGTGCACCGCCCGCCCGCCCGCAATTTAATACAATACAAAGCGATACAATGCACCTGCACCACCACCACCGTTAACTTCTCTACACGTGTTTCGCCCCTACACGGGGCATCCTCAGCAGCAGTTAGACCGTTATTAGGGGCGAAACACGTGTAGAAAAGTTAACGGTGGTGGTACAAGTGCATTGTATCGCTTGCATTGCATTAAATTGGGGGCGGGCGGGCGGTGCACTTAACAACTGCATAACTTGCCATTTCTCGTGTGGAAGTAGCTAAATATTTTTCTATCTTATATTAAAATTCATATACTTAAGTACCTATTTAGCTAAATCAGATTACACATGTAAATAGCAATTATAAGTGAGGGTGTCCCCACATAGCATTCGCCGGGCGTACGTGTTCTTGACGCGAACGCCGCGTAAGCGCCGCGACAACCCGGCGATTACGTCGCGTTTTATGAGCATGCAGTAATTGTACTGGCGTGCACTTACCACGGTGAGATGGCAGACAAGTGCGGGCCTATTTTATAATTTAAAAAAAACTTCGCGTTGCATTGCAGCTGCCTGACTGACGCACTATGGGCCGGCCGGCCGCTCATAGAACGCGACGCAAGCGTACCGTTTGCGCAGCGCTCGCGTCGCGTAATTTATGTTCGAGCCTACTCTCAGCTGACATTTAAAAATATAGTAATTTGAAACGGTTTTTGTTGCTACTTACTAGTGTCATCAGTATTATTCTGCTTCTCACCAGACGAGTTAATAGCGTTTTCTAACTCTTCCTCGGTCTGAAGAACCTTTTTTATTGAATCTGGTAGTGTTTCAATTCCAACATGAGCTTTTCGTCCTAAAAAAAAGAATTCATAAAATGTTAAGTTTATTCTATTTTCGCAGTTAAACTATTAGATGGTTTGGTCATGTTGAAAGGATGAATGAAAGGACTTTCTCATAGTAAGTTTCGGCTAGCTACCCGTTACACCCTGTAAGGGCATGTTCAGATTCTTGACCCGCGTCGTATCGTACCCGCGCAGAACCCGCACACGCGTTGTACTGTACGCGCGCTCGCCCCGCGGCAGCCCCGCGCACAGCCCGCGCACAACCCGCGCACAGGCGCGGGTCAAGCGCGGGGCGGGCGCGGGTGGACTTCGATAAATTAAATTTGAGATCTAATTGAAGTGTCATAAGACTCAAATTACATACAACACAAAGGGGCTTAGACGCGGCTTAAACGCGGGTGCTGATACGCTGGGCGAGCGCGAAGCGGGCGCGGGTCATCAGAATGCGCCCTAATATACTCACCAAACATCACTTCAAATGGCGATTGTTTTATGCCATGATGGTATGCGCAATTTTTCTTCAGTTGACAGAATCGGAGGCCCTCACTCCAACGATTAGTTTTATTATCTTCCATCCATGCGAACAATATTTGCTGTACATGCTGATTTGCACGCTCCACGCTTCCCTGACTTTGAGAATGACGTGGTTTGCCATGCACTATGGACAATTCGGGCCACATTACTTTTAACTCTTCTACGACACGGTTGGCGAATTCTCGTCCGTTGTCTGATTGAAGCACAGAAGGCGCACCTATAGTACAAAATATATCAAGGAGATTGTGCGCTACTTCCTGTGCTGTTTTTGTGTGTAGGGGACGAAGAATCACAAATTTTGTCAAATGATCTTGGTAGTTTAAAATATACTTGTAATCACGGTCAGGACACGTCTGCATGTCTACAAGATCCACTTGTCCCCGTGCGTGAGTCTCTTTAAATAATAACGGTTTAACGACGAGTCCCTTTTTAGGCTGACTCTTTTTCTTGTGACACGTTTCACATAAATCTAAGTAATAGTTTACGCACTCTTTTGTGACATTTGCATACTTTTTATTTAAAGCTTTCAATGTGAGATCTCTACCACCATGACCACATTCCTGATGAGCACATTCAATCACATCGAATAACTCGTCATCCGTAACGTAGTATTGTATATTTTTTGTATCTGACAATGGCTTAATCAATTTTTTTTCGTCCCCAAAACAAACAACGTCGTAGCGTTTGAGACGGCGATACTGCAAAGACGTTTTCTTTTCAGCTACTTTAGCGGATTCTACCTCACTGATAATCTGCTCATACAACTGTTTGTTTTTTATGTGAAATGAACACTTATTTTTATTCAAATTAGAAATTTTCTCTTTAAACTTTACTTTTAAAGCTTCTTTATCCACGTTTTTAGTAACAACAACACCGTTTGATTCACTCATCTTCAATTTTACACAATTACACGCCCGCACGCTCAATGAACGAACATGAAATGACAAAACAATCGGTCGGAACACCGCGAGAGACATTATGAACCTGTTTAAACATGTTCAGATCAACGTTTGATCGAGTTTTGCAGTCGCTTCTAGGATTGACTAGGCCAAAACCGAAACAGAATAATTTACTTTCGACGTTTGACTGAAAAGTTAGGAGCTCCTGGGTTTGACTAAAAATACTTCAGGCAAAGGGCGAAATTGAAATGTATTTCGGGGATTGCCTGATGGCTTTGGCCAAACCTAGGATAAACCAGTCCTTCCGCGAAGAGACTGTGTATCGGACTTTGACTATAACATATACAATAATTACTTTTTAACAAAAAATAAAACCAACGAAAAAAAAACTGAAAAGCAAAAAATAAAATAAACCATTTAGTATTATAAATTAAGATCCGAAATTAACAGTAAATAAATAATTTTGAGACCGTGCCAAACAAACAACCAAAATTAATTACATAAAATTAATTACACAACTTTTCGCCGTTTGTTTTTTCATTGGTTTGGCACCGCCTCAAAATTATTTATTTACTGTTAATTTCGGATCTTAATTTATAATACTAAATGGTTTATTTTATTTTTTGCTTTTCAGTTTTTTTTTCGTTGGTTTTATTTTTTGTTAAAAAGTAATTATTTTTTAATTTTTAGTTGCTATAATACTTACAATTAATAATAAATTATTGATTTTATGAATTATAGATTCAGTTACCAGGTAAAAATGTAGTAGGTGAAATATCAATCATCCCCTATTTTCGTACCTATAGAGGTAAAATTTTGTTTTGAAATTTAAACAAGAGTAACCTCAAGGTATACACTATTCAATAAAAAAAGAATCATCGAAATCGGATTATCCAGTACAAAGTTATTGGGGTTAACATGTAAAAATACCGAGTAAAAAACGGGTGAATAATCAATCATTCCCTATTTTCGTACCTTTAGGGTGGGAATAAAATTTTCAAAAAAATATGGGACCAACTTCAGGACATACCCTATCCAATAAAAAAAGAATCATCCAAATCGGACCACCCTGTGCCGATTTCTGCGTGATCATACAAAAAAAAAAAAAAAAAAATATACGTGTCGAATTGAGAACCTCCTCCTTTTTTTTTCGTCGGTTAAAAAATTTCATAAAAATCGGTCGAGCCGTTTCAGAGGAGTGCGACCACAAACACCGTGACACGAGATTTATATACAGGGTTATTGGTAACTCGACGTATTCCTGGCGGTAGGTGATGAAGGAGCCAAAATTCAATATATTTGATCGCTCATTTGTATGAGCGAAAAAATTTTCTGCTAACTGTAGAGATATTTGTAATTTAAGTTTTTTCATTATTTACCTGGAATTGGGCATAAAATAAATCGAAATAATAACCTTTTAATAAGTAGATTTTTTATGCACTTAAATGCCCAATTCCGGGCTATTGCTTTTTTTCATCACATCACATCCCGCCAGGAATACGTCGAGTTACCAATAACCCTGTATATTAGATTTCCTAAGTATTGCCACTTACACGTTATAACATTAATAGGCGCTCTCACATTCATTTTCAAAATAGTCGATCTCTACATATTAAACTCTGTGAAGCAAACACACAATAGGCATGTTGTATATATGTTACCGGATATCTGTATATTGCAGGTATTCAGCACAATTCCTAGGTAATGTGTATAATACCTGGGTCGTTTTGGCAATGTATTAAATGATATTAATATTATTCACCATTAAATACTTTACCTAGGTAATGTATACGTTTCCCATCTACTGTACAGAATACCTGCAGGTCCACCGGCAATGAATAAAATTAATAGATTTGGGTATGTGTAGTCAACTTGGATGTAGGTTGGAATTAAGAATTTACTTATAAACACACTCAAAACAAATTGTATTAACCTGCATGAATAGATATTTTTTTATACATTTTAAATTAATGCTTGACCGAAATCCTACTTGATGGTAAGGGGAGATGCAGTCTAATGGCTCCTATACACTATGCCGCCATCATCCCGCGCGGTATGAACCCATGGCGACATATTTTGCGGATATCTTGCCGGCGGCATGTGCCGCAGAAATCGGATCAGTGACGGATAGCAACATCAGTCTTGTATAACGCATGGTGATGATAATACATGTGAACGTTGTGTTTGTTTAACTCACTATACTATAATAAAATGAATATTTTTCAAAGTTTCGATTAGGGAGCACTAAATTGATAAAACTGAAAGGGATTGTTTTCTCCCAAGTAGCACGCGGGGCTGTATAAGGGCTGTCTAAGGGTTCACATGTGAACTATAAGCGGTAAGTCAGCTGTATATGAGCTGTAGAGCACGCTTTACAGCCCTTATACGACTGATTTGGGCACAAGTTATACAGCCTTAAGTTCACATAGCTGCATAGTAGCAGTATAACAGCATTTAAATAGTAGTAGGTTAACATTACACTCTTATACAGACCTTAGCTGTATACGTATATTAGGTTAACATTACACTCTTATACAGACCTTAAACAGCTTTAAGCGTATTTTTCGCCTTTATACAGCTAATACATCACAGGTGAACTCATATAAGAGTGAATTAATGCTTTAAGTTCACTTGTACGCTAAATGTGAACTCTTATTCAGCCCCGCGTGCTACTTGGGCTGTACATTTAATATTATTTTTAAATTTCGAATAGGGGGCACTTAAACAACAAGTTGTAACTCAAAAATATATTTTTTATATTATTACTTGTAACTATGTCTGTTTGTCTGTCCAGGCATCGATGTAGGTAATTGGGTTTTCAATCACCAGCAATGCTTCTTTTTAGTTATTAAATGACATTTAATATTCCTTTTTCGTGCCAGGAACGAACTGATATTAGGCTTGTGGCTTTTTTATGCGGCAAAGCCGATGGCATAGTGTGTAGGAGCTAGGAGCCATAAGATTCACTCTTTTCTTGAAGACTAGATGAGTACTTAAATGACAAAACGCATGGAAATGACCAACTCTACAACCAGTTCCGTTCAAGTTAGTGATATTTTTTTTGTAATAAAATATATACCAATGTATTTTTATTTTTCAAAGATTTGCTAAGGAGTGTCTCGACGGCTTTTCTTCTCCTCCATGACAAAGCACCTTTCCGAAAACCTGGTAAATTAAAAAACGTGCCAATGATTATGTGAAAAAAATATTTTGAATTTTGACTCTCTCCACGTCATTGGCGGGTGGGTGTAGTGTTTGCGCAACTTTGCAAGAATTCCATGTATTGTTGCAGCAGCTTTAGCGTTTGGTTCAATGCACCGCCAAAAGTTGGGGTTTTTACTTTAACTCGTAACAACTGAAGGCGATCGGTATATTCTTATGGTACGTTATGAACAGTAGGGCTCGGGTGAGCGGGCTCCTGGTATATACGTGCGGTAAATATACCTACAGTCTACAAGTATCTTAGTCTTAGAATTCTACAAGATTGGCCGTGCCCCACTCGGATACAGCCCAAATTGTGTGATTTATACGTTCCACCACCACTCTGCTATCGTCTGCATAGCCATAGATAACAGGCATGAGCGGGTAATTACTATGTATCAAGAAGAAATCCTAAGCCTAGCCGATAAGGCCAGAGGATATGTTGGAGCTGGAAGCTTGCTTAAATGTTAGAATGCCAAAGTTTGGGTTTGGCAGCCAAACCCTATGTGGCAACTGTGGCAAGTAAACTTTTATTGCCAGCCCGCAAGTCTCGTCCCTCTACCACTTGCTTGTTTTTGTCTTTTACACACATTACCGTATTACGCATGGAGTATTGTATATAATGCCTGGGCGAAGTATGAAATAAATAATATTCAAAACGTTACCTGAACGTTATAGATATTCTATACATTGCCAAGGTATTGTATAGAATGCTGAATTATACAGATATCCGGTAACATATAGATATTATAGGCATGTGTATACTGTATTAAATGGAATTCCACATGGACTAGATCGGTCTGATAACACATGGCCCCCATAAACAGTAGACAAGCGCCGTTGTAAACTCGTCAATAAAGGATTTGTTTACATGCCGAACAAACGGACAATTTATTTCAGTTTTGTATATTTATGTGCCTATATTTTTCTTGTACAGAGCAGCTAGATTGGTTTGCGATTGATTTTATCCAGCTGCTGAAATTCCTTTGTTCTTTGGACTGAGAGGCCAACTGTGGATTGATGGCTTATGACTTCACCGCCCGTCATTTTATCTATTAAATATCATTGATCTACTGCGATCATTAATCCATGCCTTTTTCATTAACATAACATTATTTCTTTATGCATGTACTAGATTCTTCTAGCGGCTTCGCCCGCGGAAGAGAGGTTTCACAAATATATTATGGTGGCTATGAGATGCCATTGTTTGAAGTATCAAAAAATAAAAATATATCGAATAATGCAATATGGGTATCAAATTAAAAAGCTCACCATAAGAATTTCAAAAAAGTATATCGGGATAGCTTTTTCATATCAGGTGGTTATTTTTAATTTTTAAATTTATGCTAATTTAAGTCTGGATATGGGTATCTGTGTGTTAAGTTTCAACTAAATTCATACAATAGTTAGAGC
Source organism: Thymelicus sylvestris (assembly GCA_911387775.1). Taxonomy (NCBI): domain Eukaryota; kingdom Metazoa; phylum Arthropoda; class Insecta; order Lepidoptera; family Hesperiidae; genus Thymelicus; species Thymelicus sylvestris. The sequence goes on along the minus strand of OU426905.1, from coordinate 13,370,314 downwards.
GTGATGCAACCCCAAATATCAAAACATCTTCATAAACTTATTAGCAGCATAATATTAGTAGAAAGTAGGACTTAATGATCAATGCAAGAAAAATAACTGTCACCGATTAGATCCCATAAAAATCTTTTGTAATATTTGTATTTTGTTTGTCGGTTAATAGTAACACTACCATCCACACATCTATCCTTTACAAGTCCACTACTGGACATAAGCATCCCACTTGCACTAATAGTAACACAACAGTACTAAATAATATCAAATATTATTGTTATTATTATTATTATGAAGTAAATATTATTATTATGAGCAATACGAACAATATGTAATTTACTACGATAGCTACAACTAAGTAGTTAATGTTAATTAAGGGTTGTTTTTTTTCGAAACCAACGCGAGGATGGAGAAACATTAGTAAAACCCGCAATGAGGGTCAATGGACTAACATACATAGAATAAATGATTTTAATTGATTTTTTCTTCAAATGAAGGGTTCTATAATTGTACTATCAAACGTAACGATATTGGAGTTATTTGGTGGCAAAACACTAATGAAAAGTAGAGGTTACTGGTAAGGAACTTGTTTTACAATGAATATTAGAGCGACATGCGATATAAAGTATAAGCGAGACTTTTGTAGTCAATATCCCGCCGATAAGAACCACGCGGTTTGCTTCGTATTTTATTATACGTATGGCGAAGAAGTGGCATAGACTTCGCCAGTGGTTTCACTTTCTCTTACCTTACTCTGGTAAGAGCGCTTACCATCCTAAACCGTGGATAGATTTCGAACTTTACTACGCAAGATGCAAAAAATAAAAAAACCGAATGCTACCAAAAAAGTTACCTTGATATACCTTTTTGAAATCCATTGGTGAGCCCCATTATTTGATACCCATATTGCGTTATTCTATATATTTTTAATTTTTGATTCTTCAAACAATGGCACCTCACAGTCACCATGTTTTTTTAATTTCACTTATCTAAGAACACTTGGGTTATCAAACCGAAACTAACGATATCTTAATTATCTAAATCCGTTCAGTGGTTTGGAAGATACGAGCTAATAAAAAATATTACACGCGAAAAACATAACCATTCCTTGGTAGTCAGGTAACATGCTTCAAGCAAGCGACAAGTGACGATAGAGAGCGTGCGAATGACGTGCGTTTACGTGAACAATTTCTTAGCTTCAGTTCTCCGCCTGTGGTCAGACAAGTGCCGAAGGTGACTAAATGAGCGAATCGCATGACCACTAAGGCTGATATGGTTATATTCAATTACGTTATACTTTCCATAATAATTATAATTACTTACGTAAAATGAAAGCCTACGAATTAATAGAAACACAATTGTATTTCGAGTCGCTTTTGAGGCTCATTGATGGCTCTTGACTGAGCAGTCGTATGGTACGAGTATAATATAACACACGGTGCTACTCGCCAGTTCTGTTAGCTTGAACTTGGCTTGACACGCTACCAGGTGTGTAGATTGAATCTAGTTTAATATGCGTATTAACCTAACACCATGGATTACAAGTTTAAAAGTAAAGTTATTTTATAATATGAAAATTAATTTAATTTAATCACTATTATCTTACTCTATGCCCACGTTATCCGGGGTAATAAGTACAAATCTTATTCCAGATCATTGTCTTACATGTGTGCAAAATTTTATGAATAATTCTTGACAAAGATAACAGACTTCAAAATTAGGGATAACTCAAAAACTACTAATCATATTATGCTCAAATTTTTAAGTGGGACCACATGACAAGCACCAGATTTCGATAAAAAAAAATTAAAATGTGTGCAATTCACACGTGGTAGAAGTGAAACCTTCAAAATTTTTGTTTTCAAGATAATGAGACGAATGTAAAATTTCGGGAAGATGATAAATGTAGGTTTCACTACTCCGCTCCGCCCCGCTCCGCTCAGCCCCACTCCGCCCCGTTCCGCTCCGCTTCCCTACCCCTCACTCCTCTACCCTACCCTCGTAAAATGCTTCCTATCTCACTTTAGAATTTATGTGTTTGTCTCTTTTTACCGGACAGTTTCGTTTCATAAAATTTCAAGTCACCCCCGTACTAAAGAAGTTTTCACTTCAAAAGAATCATCAAAATCGGTTCACCCCGTCGATAGTTCTGAAGTAACAAACATAAAAGATACAGTCGAATTGAATACCTCCTCCTTTTTTGAAGTCGGTAAAAACCGTTCTGTAGCTTTTCCGTGAGAGTTACTTTCACATTTATAATATTAGCAGGAAATTCGCAGGTTACGCATTTCTAAATTTGATGGTGTTCAAGGCTTGAATTTGATTCATTCCTATCGGAGACTGACATTCAAACAACTAGACTATCACCACAAATTACCCCCTAAGGGGGAGATCTATGAGGATAATATGTGTCTATCCTTACGCCATTAAATGGTATAATAGCATTCCTGAAACTAAACAATCATGTTTCTTATTCTCCGAGGCTGAAGCCCTTTACAAATCAGTCGGCGTATTGGCACAAAGAGATATATTTAAATTCTTTATTTATTCAAACAGACATACAGGACGGCTTTGTTTACATACGGGATATAAATGTGTCGTTTGGTGCACTAATAATAAATTAGTCGCGTTCATTGTACGCAGCAAGGAAAGAATTCCAAGGAAGATTTTGTTTTAAATACCTCGTCTCTGGAGAATAGCGTGTTGGATCCTAACATGTGTTAATAAGGATCGGTTTAGTAGATTAGATTAATTTATTCGTTTTAAGAATTTATTTATGGAAACCATAAATAGTGTTTAGAGATTGAGTAGTAGTTAGTAAACATAGTTCATTAGAGAAGCAAATGCATATCATTGAAAAAAATCATAGGTGAATAAAGTACACTAAAAGTAGACATAAGACACCTGGGAGAATTAACTCAGTGAATAAAGTCTACGTCACCGAAAATACAATAAAATTCATATGTGTATAAAATGCTTTCGAAGTAAATGCTTGCAGTAATATGTACAAATAACTTTCAATACACATTCGAAATGAATAAAAATTTTAATTAATAAAATAATTTAATATGTCCTATGATCCCTAAAGGTTTGCCTGGAATAAATAGCTACTGAAGCGATTAAACCACCTCTTTGTGTTTGTTAAATTTGTCCTAGTTTACGTAATAATAAACACTGTATTGCATTATATCGTATAATGTTTAAACAATGTAGTATTCAAAACAAATAAATGTTACTGACTGTACGTGAACACAACTAATTCAGATTTGAATTTCAAAACCATCTTCGTCAGGTAGAGTTACTGAGAGGTAGCATTAAGCTTTACTATGTATTTTACGTTGGCCATAAACTTGTTTCATTTACGCGAATCGCTTACTTTGTATTGACACTAAAGTAGAACAGCAATGTATGCTTTAAAATTCTATAATATTAATTTATCGGAAAGTCTCATTAACCAATATAAGCTAGAACGAAAATCATCCCTCAGTTATCTGCTTGGACATGCGTTTTATGAATATAGATTGTAGTAGATGATAGGTAAGTGCTATCTGTAACTGTGAGCAGGAAAAGAAACCGGTAATTTCTTGCTGCTTCTTCTCCCGGGCCCTCTCACAGTAGGGCCTTGTTGAAGCATTGGCGTAACTTGCATGACTTTCAAAAAGTGTTTGTAAACCAAACCAATTTTGAATAAAAACATTTGAGTTGATTTGATTAATAAAGAGAAAGCCCTCACAACCTCCTCTTTTGAAATCTGATAAAAAGTATTCAAAAAATAATCAATTCGATTGATGTAGGTACATACATTTGATTACCTGACAAAATCGTTTAAGTACAATTTGTACTTACAATTTGTTGAAATCCAGTCCCAGATGCTACAGAAAGAAATAAACAAAATCAAAAACACTTGTACAGGCCACGAAATCTTCCACTAATCCACATTGGGAGCATCAAGGATGCTGTAGAGTCTGTAGACCTTAAGGAGGATAGACCTGTATTGTATGGGCTGAATGTTTCAACTGAAGAATGTATAACCACACAACGCAAATTAAAGACGGAAATGACGACCCTGTAGCCTAGTTGGTAGCAACTCTGCCTGCGAAGCGAAGGGTCCTGGGTTCGATTCCTGGCCGGGACTATACCGATATAATTATGTGACAGATAAATATTTGTACTCGGGTCATGGGTGTGAATGTGATGTGTTTTACGTGTCGTTCATGCCACCCGCGACACAGGTAATAACCTACTGCGGGGTAAGAGTGTGTTAGCGTTTATTTATTTATACACAACGCAAATTAATACACGTACTATTTCAAAGTTGAGACTCGGCTACATCGTGCTTACGTCTAGTGAGCTAGAAACTGATCTTAATTTGTTGCTATAACGTATTAATGAGCGCCAAACTTGTTACGTGTGGCTTTATTAAGTTGGAGTCGCTTTGTTCGTATTGCAACTAATTTAGTAATATTAACTATATTCCACCTGGTTATTCTGTCGTGGAACATGTTTTCGTTTTAATAAGACCGGTGTTGGGGCTAATGCTTTAAATGAACAAATAAACACGTTAATAAGGAAACACTTGTACACTTATGCCCCGCTAGCATTCCCTGTGTTGGTGACGGCATGAAAAAAATAAAGACAAAAATACTCCCGATGGATTTGAGAGTAAATAAATAAATAAACGCTTACACATACCCCCGCAGTAGGTTATTTACCTGTGTCACGGGTGGCATGGACGACACATATAACACATCACAATAACACCCATGACCCGAGTACAAATATTTATCTGTCACATAAATATCTGCACTAGCCGGGAATCGAAACCAGGACCCTTCGCTTCGCAGGCAGGGTCGGTACCTACTAGGATCGTCATAATCGAACCTGGGATACATCGCTTCGTCTTGGTGTTTAAAATTTATCTTTAACAGGTTTCTAGTTCTATAAATCATTATACCTTATTCAAAACGTCGTTGTAAGTCTTGTTCATCACACAATATGTTACAGCGTAAGAAACTTTGTTTTTACCTGGTTCACATTACACCTCTATTTTTATAATTAGGGTTATTTTCAAAATTGGGCCCCCGTTCTCCTTTCAAAATCGAACGAATCCATTGGCAATTGAAGCCGCGCGGCGCCAATTCATTGGAACATATATTGTGTTCGCGGTGTTCATTCTATACGCTAGTAATAATACTTCAATGTACCTACCCATGTGCTTTTTTGTGACTCAAAGACGAAGTTTATATAGAAAACAAATGGATTTTGATAAAAAAAATACGAAATATAAATGAAAAATAAGTGTTTTGCAATCTGTATCATGTGGCATGTGACTTGAAAGGGCTTATTGTAAGAATCTCAAATATATTTTTGCTATAGTTCTACAATAGATAGTTTTAGACATCAATCCAACTGGTCCTGGGCTCTATGTCCAGCGGCTTCCTCTTTCTTCCTCTGTTCCTTCCTCTGCCTTCTTCTTTCTTCTGTTCTTCTTTCCTCTGTCTCCTTTACGCCATCAGTCCTTCATAATAAACACAGCTTCTAAATTGTCGTATACCCAACGTAGTTCAGCAGAGTACATCGCTCCGCAATAAGCTGCGAGGCTCGTTTAAACCAACTTGTTTCATTTTATGCGGTTATTGCGTTTGACTAAGTTTTGATTACTCCACTACACCAATACAACTCTGTTGGCTACAGTTCCAACAACACTCAAAAATAGCTGTTATAACTATAACATTTTTAATTAGTTTCACTCCTGTATGTTTACAAAGCCGAGCAATTTGGTACACTATTTTAATAATATTAGACACTCACTCTGCCGTCGTAATTTGACTGTAAAGTGTCAAATGGTAACTTAACATTGATCCATCCATCCATCAGCCTTTGTAGGTCCACTGCTGGACATTAGGCCTCCCCTAACTTGCGTCACTCTGACCGGTCTTGAGCCTTCTGAATCCAACGGATGCCCGCTGTCTTAGCGTAGCGTTTTTAAAATAGGAATGGACATTAAACCCATTAAAACCATTCAGCCTTGAGTTAGGTCTGATTCATCTTTCCCTTGCTAGTGATGCGCCCTGATCAACAAACAACGCCAATGACGCCAGGTCCCTGGTCTTGGATGTTGTTGGATATCACTGAACTCTGTACCGTCCAATTTATCCATCCGGTACTTGATGGTTCCTCCACTCTCCTGCTCGTCTTTACGAATTTATGAGAAGAGTTCTAAACAGCGGATGAGTAGACTCTAAGTCTCCAAGGAAGGTATAACAAATTAATTGTTCCGTATAAAGGATTTATTTTGGCCATTGTAATAAATCTATTAAAGAAACAAATTACAAGTATTCCAACAAAAATGTTGGCTCGCTCCTCCACAGTCCAAAAGATAGCTCCACACAATATGCACCGACGTAAATCAAGTCTTAGACATTCCAAATTCATTCCTTAGCGTTTCAATTAGAAAGTTGGACCTAAAGTTGTACCTGGAGACATGCCAACCATTGAATCCAGTGCCATGTGAAATTCGGAATCTACTATAAATTCAGTTATTCAATTCGCCACAGACAATTAGACGTCGAACTTAGATCTGTTTTATCCTAAACTATCTTCTAACTACTAAATTAATACGCCTTTATTGTCTTATTTTAATAAATTACTTATGATTTAAGACATCAATCAAATGAACTATGACTAAATGACCAAATGAGAAAGTTTCCCGGAAGATAACGACTCGGAAAAAAGAGCTTAAGTTCGATCCTATTGACGACCTAAAAAAGACAGTGGGTATGCGCTGGATTTAGAATAGTCAGAAAACGATTAGATTGTTATGATGCCTATAAAAGAGCCCTAAGGGAGGCGTCGGTTATACATAGTTATAGGAGGTGACCTGTCCTCAAGGATAGCAAGACCGACCAACTGTCCTCAGGGGGAGCAACGCATGGGTGGCACTGCAAGTTAGTTTGCTATCCTTACCACATAAAATAACGTCCAGAAATAATCATAAAAAGATGGACGAAGAATTAAAGATATCATATTACAGTAGAAAAAGTATTTATCCGTCGTGGATCAAATGCATAAAGTTATTGATAATGCTTTTAACTTAACTCATCCTAAATTGTACACATTTATTGGTATGTACTAAATTATCACGATTCCTCGCGGAGAATTTATTACCTCTTACCTAAGTGTGATACGTCAGGAACTGATTTATCAGTCTGGAAGTTCCTCTGGACGGTTAGTACACTAGCAAGAAAGATTGCACGAAAAATGTTGCGATGTTGAAAGAGATTTTTAAGATGTATCTGTATAAATCGTGTATCGTTTAGTTAATAGTATCAGGTGTAACTTAGTACATGAAGTTATGGGAACTAATTCTGTAATACCTACTGTAACTTTTCCACTCGAATTACAGACGGATAAAATAGACTATGGCCATAAGTTAGCTTTAGTCTACTTTCATAGCACAATGTACCTAAGAACACCTATGATGTTAATGATTTCAGACATACGTAGCACCTCCCTTCTTACCACAAAGAAAACACGCACTTACAATAAATAAAAGCACATACAAATTTAAAATCATACCAATAACAGCAGATATTGGCAACACACTCGTCTTTGAGTTATTTAGATAGCCCCATACATTTTCTATTAAAATTTCTGTAGAAGATAAAATATAGATTTAACTCTGGCGCAGTTAGTTAATTTCCGACCCTTGGGCCACATCGAAGTGTAATTATAACGTTAAAGTAACTTTCTAAGAAGTTCTTCGACTTAATGTTCAACCGCGACCCGTTCGTGTTACAATGATAGCACAAAAACTTCAGGCAATTTACGCCACAAAAAGTATGGGAAAATCAACAGTGAAATTGCTGTAGACGTTGAATGTTTTTATTAGAGACGACACGACATCGGTTTTGAAGAGGCTGAGATTAGAAGACAATATTCTGTCTGACAAAAACAAATAAATTTTCAGTCTTTGATTACCTATTTAATAATACATGTAATGTATATAGCATACTTTTAAAATTTCGTTTGCAAAAGAATTGTAATAAAAAAGTTTCATAATTTTGAAACTAAATATCTCGCCGACTTATTTTAATTACGACGGAAAATGCATATACCTACATTGAAAACCATTTTGAAAGTAATGTTATTAGTTTAAATGAAGCGCTCATATCCCGCCTTCTCGTGTCGATCCTAAGTAAACACGCACTGATCAATCGAGCGATTGGTAGTTGTATGGTTGACTGCTGCTGAAAAATGTCATGTTCGCTTCCGTGTTTCGATGAGCAAGCAAATTCGTCGGTCCCGGTTGTTATCCTAAGAAAATAGTCACTTGAAAACTTCTGAATTCTCGAGTGATGGAGCGTAGTGGAGTATTCCCTAGGCCTCCTCAAGAGGAGAGACCCATTAATGAGGTTGAAAACAAATAGTAAAAACATGTAACCGAAGTTGAAAGATTGATTTTGATTTATCGCTACTTAGTTCGAATCGTAGGGTATGAATTAGAGTTAAGAAAATTACATGTTAGACGCTTATTGATAGACTAATAGTAGGACAACACTTAAGGAAATTGCTCAGTTTTTGCGAGGTTTTGAGACGGATCGGAATAAATCATTCTTTAAAATGTTAATTTTCTTTCAATATAAGTAGCTAGTTGCTTACTGGACGTTTGCCTAATCAGTGCAGCAAATCAAACTACTTCCCAATATAATCTTAAACGGATTTAATAATAGCGTGCTTATAATATAATATTAATATCTAGCTGCTTATAGACTTTATTTTTTTTTCAATTATCGGACTAAAAGCCGAAAACAACAATTAAAGCACCCTTTTATCTTCGTAAGGAACAAAACGCGTTCTATATTAAATTTCGCACGTCCCGATCCAAATAGATGCAAATTGTCTCCTATCAATTCCCATCGATTGTTATTTAATTACCTTGTACATGGGAATTGGAAGATGAAAATTCAATACAGCGCTCATGAATATTGAAATGAACGAATGTGGTGTACCGGCGTTTGGTAATGCTGGGTGTACTGATTTGAATTGCCAAACTGCGCAAATTTTAGTGTTAATCGGTTTTATGTTCAGCGGTGTCAGCGGGGCACCGGATGGTCAGACTTTTCGGTTATGTACATTAACCATTAAATTTATGTGACGTGAATTAAAGTTTATTCTCCTATTGATAGCGTACACTGACTTTATTTAAAAGGCATACGGCCATCACGCAAAACGTGGTACTGTTTCTATCCCTTCCTTTTCTCTCCCTCATACGAACTACGTTGGATCAGCGTCGTCACAGTGGATTGTCGCATTGGTTCTCCTAGAAACAATTTAAATGCCTTATTTAAAGCGAGCCGGCTTTGTTATAACTGGTGTCTATGGACTACGATCAACTCATACAATCAGGCTATTTTGCTTGTTTATCTGTTCTATAATAATCTAAATTTTACTAACAAAAAATAACCGACTTCAAAGTCTCAAAAACTACATATTTGACAGATCTCCTTCATATTTATTTGAGACCACATGACAAGTGCCTGCTTTCGATTAAAAAAAGAATCATCGAAATCGGTTGGCGTGATATTGAGTTATTCGTCAATTTGTCGCGCACATCTTAACACAAATTTAGGACTTATGTGGTTTTCTCATGGATGCCATTGTCAGATCTCAATAAAATTTATGTGGGACCACATGACAGCCACCAGCTTTTGATTAAAAAAAGAATCATCAAAATCGGTTCGCCCAGTCCAAAGTTCTGAGGTAACAAACATAAAAAAAATACAGTCGAATTGAGAACCTCCTCCTTTTTTTCGTCGGTTAAAAATATTGTTAGACTTGGTCTTGATCTAAAACTGTGCCCTCGCCAGTTCATATGGAGATTTGCTCAATAAATCTCCTTGTTATAAAATGCGGTCACGGGATAATGTAAATACAAAATAAATCATCTCCCTCTAAGCACACGCTGTATATTTTGACGTTTACTTGCATTAAAAATTATCATAATACTGTTGTAGGATCGCATGTGGCACTTAACAGAGATATATGGTGACACCGAAGGGGCGTGAGCGGTGACATTTTCGTAGGAGTAACTTTTTTGCAAGCTAATTATTTAGCGTATACTGTCAAGATGCTTCGACATCAGATTTTTTTGTGATAATGCGTCATATTTTGTTTAGGTAATCCTGTAATTATTTAAGGAAGGCGGTCCTATCGAAGTGTATTGCGTTCGATGGCAATTACGTTAGTGTAGAAATAGATATTTGTGCTTCAAGGTTGTACCTAAACAGAACTCTAGTTTAGTACAATATTTTAGAACCTAAGCCAGACTGTATGTATACAACCCCTGGAAAATTTCAAGCAAAGTGGGTTTACAACGGCGCAGATAAAATCTGTCTACAATTTTATTGTTTAGATTTAGGACATTTACATAATCTCGCCTTCGCCTCGATCCACCAGACTTATTTTTAACGCGAGCTGTATCTATTAACTCAAAAAAATTGCCAAAAACGGCCAAAATGACCCTGGCCGGAGATTCTTCGTTAAAAAGACAAAGATGCAATGTATCATCTAAATCGGCGTAATGATGCTCACTGACAGACAAACACCTCCACCAACCATCTCTTGCACGAACTACGTTAGTCTAACGTCGCCACGTTGAATAATATCTACTGAGGATTGTTTCAATTAGACCAATTTCAGTGCTCCAATTTGAGTGGCCCTTGGCCTTATGCAGTAATAATATAGAAGTCAAAATAAATGTCTTAACAGTCATTTATTTATTTACCTCTATTTCAATAACAGAGATTACTTAAAGTTTGCAAAAAGTAATGCACTAAATTCAGTATCAAAACCTTTGCATGTAATCCTATACAAATCGAAGCTGTATGTTGACAAAACCCAATCATATTACTCGCGACACGAGATCCACATTCCACAGTCGGGAGCCGTGGCTCCTGAGTGATTCAGCCGCGCTCTACACGCTTAAATGGAAACCCATTCCGCCTCAAGTGCAACGATTTTTGTACGGGAGTTGTATAGCGGATTTTACACTTTTTAACTGACGAATAAAAAAGGAGGAGGTTCTCAATTCGACACGTAACATATATGTATATATTTTTTTAATACGAGTAACCGCCCTCACTTTGCTTTGGTTTTCTTATTTGTTACACCTTGGGTTACATTATTGGAGTTTTATTAAGGATCCCTAATTTTTTTGAAAATATACCCTATGTTACCCGGGGATAGTGTAGCTTCAAAACAGTGAAAGAATTTTTAAAATTGGTTCAGTAGTTTCGGAGCCTTTTCAATGCAAACAATCAAATCTTTCCTCTTTATAATATTAGTATAGATATGTATATTGATCGTTTGCAGGTTTTGTCTGCGTTTTCCAAGATAATAAGTACTTATTCTATATATATTAGGATTAGTAGGGTAGAACGTATTGAATTTTAGGAGCTTACCATTCTTCTTTTGGCTCTTTCTTCTTGGTCCACAATACAATTATATCGGTGATGCTTTTGGTTTTGATGTCCTTAGGCGATGATGACCACTTTCCAGTAGGTGACTTCTGTGTTCATTTGTTGGCTAAGTATTTACATAAGAAGTTCTAGTAATAATTTAAAAGTTCTCCTTTTCTTGGAACACGTAGGGTGTGACATGATTTCTTAATCGAATGCAAGTTTTATCTTACTCAAGTTCTTCTTTGATAGGCGAATCATGCCTATTGCTTCATCAAGTCTCTTCAAAGAAAGCGTTGACACTTCTAATCATCAATGATAGTAACTAGCAAACTGAAATCTATAATAATTAGATTTACAAACAACATTTTTGTAATATTAAAAAAAAAATAGTATAGTTTAAAACATCTTGTGAAAATTACTGTAATCCGACTCCAAACATACCATTTAATACACTAAAACTAGTAAAAGTTCATTATACCATTATTTTCAGTAAAAGCAGTTGTTACGTAAAAAACAATAACCACAATAACATACCAAATTGCGAGTATTAAGTGGGAAATTCATATTTTTATAGCTAGCCCGGCTGAGTCTCGGTACCGGATTAAAAAGACATACCGATAGCAAAGTAAAAAATTACCAGGATACCAATTCCAACGGTTTATTGAGGCGGCTACAGTTTAAAAGTGGACCAAACTTATTTATTTCTGCCATTTGTTCAGCTCAGTTCTGACAAATGATATTCAGATATACATATTACGGACGGTATTATGGCGAGCTGAAAGTGTACGAATTAAAATACACGATCACTTTATTAAACGATTTGGAAACATTTCAACATTTGCCAGGCTTAGCCGGTAGCGGTGATGATGACCACTCAGGTGATGAGTCTACCCCATAATGAATGAATGAATGAAAGTTTATTTGCAATAATTGTGGTTACGTAAGGATCTTCATTAAAATATATTACTTCTCACAATTAGCCATTTACATTATGGCATGCAAATGTCAATTAATATTACTATGTAGAATTTGATTATTATTATTTAGTATATGTACATACATTATTAGATATACATACAGTAGGGCCCATGTTAATAAACCGATCACAGCTCTAGAGCTGATCTCTGAACAAACATCACTTTTACATACGAGTCGATTATTTCATCTCAAACCGAATTTTGAGATCGCAGACATTTAGAAGTCAACTTGATACATTGATAGTACTGTCAATAGTACTGACATAAGATAATCTAAATTTTACTAACAAAAAATAACCGACTTCAAAGTCTCAAAAACTACATAGTTGTCAGATCTCGTTCAAATTTATGTGAGACCACATGACAAGCGCCTGCTTTCGATTAAAAAAAGAATCATCGAAATCGGTTGGCGTGATATTGAGTTATTCGTCAATTTGTCGCGCACATCTTAACACAAATTTACGACTTATGTAGTTTTCTCATGGATGCCGTTGTCAGATCTCAATAAAATTTATGTGGGACCACATGACAGCCACCAGCTTTCGATTAAAAAAAGAATCATCGAAATCGGTTCGCCCAGTCCAAAGTTCTGAAGTAACAAACATGAAAAAAAATAAAAATACAGTCGAATTGAGAACCTCCTCCTTTTTTGAAGTCGGTTAAAAACCTGGTTCAAGTTTCCGAACAGCAACTCTCGGTCTAACATTTCCTATAGACATGGTCCGGATTGTCGAACAGTGACGTCACATGCTCGCATTTTATATTCGATGTCATATCACCTGTTCCTTTTCGCCGCGCAACCAAATTTGATTGGAAGAAATAGCGCGGCGCTGGCGTACTCTGCTTTGTGGCTTGCTGTACTACAAGCGAAAATAGTAGCAAAGTTCTATTATAACATGAGAGAATATTTACAAAGAAAAAGGTTTTGGTTACTTCCAAATATGCATTTCGTGTGTGTGGTACAGCAATTTTTGTGTGGTTCGTGTAGTGTATGGCCAGATAGAGAAAAAGGAATTATTTGCAATATGTCAAGAGATTGTCATTCTATTATATATGCTGAAAAGTTGAATACGCATTTCTATTTAACATCCTTAATTAAGCCCTAAACCAGGAATATTGCAGTGGCGACGAGATAAAAAGGAAAGAAAAACTCACGTACGTATTAACATTGATCAATAATAATGTCGATCGGAAAATTAAATGAGTTTAATGTGTTGACGGGAACATGGTCATCATACATCGATCGCCTTAACATGTATTTTAAAGTAAATAAAGTGGAGGAGGTAATGAAATTACCCACTTTAATTGCCACCATGGGGGACGAGGCATATGAACTTTTAGCAAACTTGGCTAGTCCCACTAAGCCGGCGGACCTTACTTTTAAAAAGGCAGATGAGCTAATGAGCCAACATTTACAACCGGCTCCGTCCGCCTTGGCAGAGAGATACCGGTTTAGACAGAGGAGGCAAAAGATGGGCGAAAGCATTTCGACGTACGTAGCGGAATTAAAACGGCTGTCAAAATTTTGTAAGTTTGGGGCAAATTTAAATGAGGATATGAGAGATCAATTTATTTGTGGGCTCTATAACGATATTATACGACAGCACTTGTTTGCTGAAAATGATTCGGTTATGTTCAGCGAAGCCGTTAAGCTTGCAACGACGTTAGAAGCCGCGGAGCGGGATGCGGCTGTGATGGAACCGGCGAAGCTGTCAGCAAATAATATAGTCGGGGCAAATGAACTGCACGCTATTTTACCATCGTGTAATAAGGTGCAGCATGGATTGACCGACAACAATAATAGAATCAGGTGCTATGCTTGCGGAGCGGGAAACCATGATTTTGCAAACTGCAAGTTTCGCAAATATGTGTGCAGCAAGTGTAAGAAAACGGGCCATTTGCGGCGAGTATGCAAGGAGGCGGGTGTTTCTACAGTCTCGTGCGGGGCGACGCGGGCGGGCGCCCGGCGCGGAGGAGCTGCGGCGGCAGCGGCACAGCGCGAGCAGCGCGGAGGTCTTCATTTTGGTAGTGGCGATTGCAATGCAAGTGAGGACTTCGGCGGTGATATCGAGGAGGACCTTCACCAATTATGTCTAAATAATTACCGAGCGGTGAGTTTACCGATAAACATAGACAACGTCACCGTTAAAATGGAAATTGATACGGGTACGGCAATTTCTTGTGTAAGCAAAGCTACATACGACCAACATTTTAAACATTTGGACATAATAAAAGATAACACGGTTCTAAAGTTTTATGATGGCTCAAAGATCAAGCCACTCGGAATTATTAAGCCGACCGTTTCATATGGCAATTGCCGAAAGCAATTGGATTTATTTATCATTGATAGGGGCACAACATCATTGCTAGGAAGGCAGTGGTTGGCGGAACTATCGATAGATATTCCAAAAGTTCGTTGTAATTTTGTAGATAAGGTAGTTAGTTTAGATGATGAAGTTTTTAATTTGTTAAACAGATATAAGGTGCTCTTCGAGGGCGGACTGGGTCGGTACACGGGAGGACACGCGACACTCCGGGTTAGAGAGGGTGCAATACCCGTGTTTCACCGCGCGCGGCCGCTGCCGTACGCGCTGCGCGATCGTGTTGACGCGGAGCTGGACGCCATGCTGCGGGACGGCGTCATCGAACCCGTCGACTGCTCCGACTGGGCCTCTCCACTGGTACCGATTAACAAGCCGGACGGCTCGCTAAGAATTTGTGCTGATTATAAAGCCACTTTAAACCCGTATTTGTTGGTCGATCGTTACCCTCTTCCTAAAATAGAAGAGATTTTAGTTAATTTAAACGGGAGTAGATATTTTAGTAAACTAGACTTGTCCCAAGCTTATAATCAGATTGAACTTGACGATACCAAACGTTACACAGTAATAAATACCCACCGAGGGTTATTTAGGTATAATCGTTTAGTGTTCGGGTTGTCATCAAGTGTGGGTATATTCCAGCGTATTATGACAAACTTACTAGGAAATGTTCCTAATGTTCAAGTATTTTTGGATGATGTAATCATTTGTGGCAGATCAAAAATGGAACACATGCAGGCATTAGAGTCTGTGTTCCAACGGTTGCTGGCGCACGGTCTGAAATTAAAGAAAAGTAAATGCGTGTTTTTAACTTCAGAGGTTACATATCTTGGGTACGTAGTATCTAAGGACGGAATTAAGCCGGATATGTCGAAGGTGGATGCAATTCTAAAAATGAAACAACCGACGAATGTTTCGGAGTTGAGATCATTTTTAGGAATGGTAAATTTTTTCGGTAAATTTATTAAGCTTTTGACCTGGTCGTGTACGATGTGCTGTGGGGCAAGTTGAGGGACTCGGGTGTGCCGGCGGAATACATATCCCTCCTCAAATACTGGTATGCTAACCAGAAAAACCAGGTGAGGTGGGTCGGTGCCCTCTCGGATGAATACGGACTGGAATGCGGCGTGAGGCAAGGAGGGCTGAGCTCGCCACTACTATTTAACTTGTACATCAACCAGCTTATCGAGGGGCTCAGCGGCACACATGTTGGCTGTCACATTGATGACACATGTGTCAATAATATAAGTTACGCAGACGATATGGTGCTGCTGAGTCCGTCGATAGCGGGGCTGAGGAAGCTGATATCCACCTGCGAGACATATGCAGAGGCACATGGGCTAAAATACAACTCTAAAAAGAGTGAAGTAATGGTTTTTAGGGCACCTAAACAGCGGCCTCGCCATGTTCCTCCCATATGTCTCAATGGCGTAGCGCTTAATTTAGTGGCGAGTTTCAAGTACCTCGGTCACATTGTCACAAGTGACCTAAGGGATGATGACGATGTTGAAAGAGAACGCAGAGCATTGGCAGTCAGGGGCAATATGATTGCCCGCAGATTCGCTCGGTGCACTGCAGACGTAAAAGTCACCCTATTTAAAGCATTCTGTCAGTCTTTCTATACCAGCGGTCTGTGGGTAACATATTCACGCCGGGCTTACAATGCTCTGCGTGTACAATACAACAACACCTTCAGGATGCTGTTGAAGCTGCCGTGTCGCTGTAGCGCATCAAAGATGTTTACAGACGCACGAACCGACGGGTTCCACGCAATCATGCGTAAAAGAGCGGCCTCCTTGTTACAGCGGTTACGTAACAGCAGCAACGGCATCCTGAAGATGATTGCTGCCCGGCCGGACGGCTACATCCAGAGACACTGGGTGGAGCTCGTCCTAGGCCTAAAAAAGTAGTTAATTAAATGTAATTATTAATGTGATATAACTGATTTAATATAATTAACTGATTTAAATTGAATTTAATACATAATTAATTAAAATACATAATTGATTTGAATATAATATAATTGAATTTAATAATTAATATCATAATTAAATTAAATTTGACAAATTGAGAAAGACATAAATTGCACTAACAATACTAACATATTATTAAGTACAATTGTAACTAACACACTAACAACCTATGGATCTCTGACATCTGAAATAAAGATTTATTATTATTATTATTATTAGGAATTTAAGTGCAATATTATCACCCTTATATGACTTGTTACGTAAAGGGGTAGATTGGAATTGGTGTTCTGAGTGCGATAGGACTTTCGAACAGGTTAAAAAGTTACTGTCAGGGGCAAGTGTGTTAGCTCACTACGACCCGGGGAAGCGGTTGATAGTGACTTGCGACGCCAGTGCGCGCGGGGTGGGCGCCGTGCTGACCCAGGAGGCGCCGGGCGGCGGCGAGCGGCCGGTCGCGTTCGCGTCGCGCACTCTCAACAGTGCGGAAACTAATTATTCGCAGATTCATCGAGAGGCTTTGGCAATAATATTCTGTGTAAAAAAATTTCACCAATATCTATACGGGCGTCATTTTATTTTACGTACGGATCATAAGCCTCTTGTATCGATCTTTGGTCCGAATACGGGTATACCTACTATGACGGCTAGTAGAATGCAGAGATGGGCTATTATCTTGTCGGCTTATGACTACGACATCGAATATGTCAATACTAAAGCCAACTGTGCTGATAGTTTATCAAGAATGCCTATTAATAACGGAAGTTGTAGTAATAGTTGTGAGACGATACCGGAACAGACTTATTTGCACTTTGCACAAGATGCTTTATTACTGGATTACAATGAGATAAAAAAACAAACACTTAAAGATCCGTTGTTAGTAAGAGTGCTTAGTTTTATTCGAGACGGTTGGCCGGAGAAATTTGACATAGAGGGCTTGAAACCGTATTTTAATAGGAAGTCGGAATTATATGAAGAGTTGGGCTGTGTCATGTGGGGCCACAGGGTGGTTGTACCGGGAGGATGTCAAAAAAAGGTTTTGTCGATCCTGCACGAACCACACATGGGCATAACAAAAACGAAAGCTTTAGCTCGGAGTTACGTTTGGTGGCCTGGCATCGACGAGGCGGTTGAAGCGCAGTGCCGAGCGTGTGCTGTGTGCGCAGCGGTGGCGGACATGCCGCCGCGTCACACACCACGCAGCTGGCCATATCCTGTTAAACCGTTCACTAGAATTCACGTGGACTTTCTGGGCCCAGTTGATGGAAAGACGTTCTTGATTGTAGTCGATGCAATGTCCAAATGGTTAGAAGTTTTTCAGGTACCTAGTACGGCTGCAGGTCCCACGATAGAAAGGTTAGGTGAACTATGGGCTAGGTGGGGAATACCTAAACAAGTTGTTAGCGACAATGGACCGCCGTTCACAAGTAGGGAATTTCAAACCTTTTTATCGGCTGACGGGGTGGAACACATTTTTACGGCTCCTTATCATCCGTCTTCTAACGGGGCAGCGGAAAATGCGGTGAAAATTGTTAAGAACGTTATTAGGAAAGCGACTATTGAAAAGTCGAGCATTCAACATTCAATTAATAAGTTTTTGTTATATTATAGGAATACCGAACATTGCTCAACCGGAGAAAGTCCGGCTATGTTATTGATGGGTAGACGTTTACGTACACATTTGGATATATTAAAACCAGACATAATGTCTAAAGTAGTAAGAACCCAACAGCGTCAGGTTGACGCTGCGGGAGGATCAAATAGAAATTTCCAAATAGGGGAAGACGTTTGGTATCGTCAGTATTCTAAAGGCGAGAAATGGCTCCCTGGGAAGGTAATGGAGTCTTTGGGTATAACTGATTATAAATTAGCGGATTCCAACGGTAATCAAATCCATAGACACGTCGACCAACTTATACGCAGGAACAAAAATCTTATTGTATGTCCAACTGACACTAAAAACCAGTCGGAACCGTCTGCGGGAACGTCGACGGCGTGCGAGCCAGGCGGGTCACCAGCCAGGGTTTTGGCAGGAGGAGATATAGATGGCGAGCAATTTTCTACGCCTTCAAATGAGCAGACTCAAATTGTCACCCCTGTACCGACTCAATCTCGTCCAGTACGAAGATGCCGCTTATTTAAACCACCACGATATAAAGATTAATTTTACTGTTTTTGTTTACTTTATATACTATGAACAATAGGGAAAGTTTTATTTTATTAGTATAGTTTTGTTTATAATTTTATAGAAATTTAGTGTGAGGGATTGTAGTGTATGGCCAGATAGAGAAAAAGGAATTATTTGCAATATGTCAAGAGATTGTCATTCTATTATATATGCTGAAAAGTTGAATACGCATTTCTATTTAACATCCTTAATTAAGCCCTAAACCAGGAATATTGCAGTTCGGTGTACGTTTTTTTTTATAAAACCAAAAAATTTTCACCTGAAAGCGTATTGACTAATACCTACGTTGAGAAAAATATATTTTGTAAATTAAAAAAAAACTGGTAAATTAAAAAAATGACGTGGATAAGTGTATCAATGATACCTATGTGGCGAAAGCGCACACGCGCCACACGGTGACGTGACGTCGCCCTGAATCACGCTATCGAAGTTTCTAAAGATCGCTAGTATATATAGAAACGCTCCGACATTACCACACCTACATGAATAAATGAATTTGAATTTGAGTTTTTGCTTGTATGTATTGGATCATTCTACATTAATATTTAAATAACTAAACTACTTCAGGGCACGGGATTATCTTGTGAAGTCAGATAGGTAGATAGGTTAGGATGTCGGATTATCCAAGAGTAATCGAGTTAAAGTTTTACACTAGTAATGAAACAAGTGCCTTTTTGTACTCTGTCTATTCGACATCGGTACAACAATGGATACCGAATTTTATTTTGTACAGATTTTCAATTTTTTGTACATTTTTAGGTACAACCCTAACTCTCTTGCAATACTTTAGGTAATTGTGTTTCGATAAAGAGTATTAGATATGTCTAATACTCTTGTTGTTGCTATGGCAACATCTACCCATGCAATAGTATTTTCTAAATCTCTTTCTCCTACAAATCTAAATATTTTTGGGACTGATTGAAAAAGGAAAAGGCCCTTCGCAATATTTGTCAAGTTGGTCTCACTATTCTAAGCCACATTTTCCATTAACTAAAAAAAAGATTATTTATTTTATGTTAGTTGGCATTTTCCATTACGAGTACTTACTGGCCATGACATAGCACCTTTTACTATTAGGATCATCTATAAAGTGCCAGCTTCAAAAGAAAAATATAAGCTAGCCCATACACATTGGATTAGAGTACACTCAAAGACTTAAGGTGAACGCACACTTATCCGAGCCTAACGCGTCGAACGAGTCGAACGAAACGCCCGCGTTGCGATTCGACGCGGGCAAGTGTGCGAGGTTTCATACGATTTCATGTAAAAAATTCTAAAATTCGTTTCGTTCGACTCGTTCGACGCGTTCGGCTCGGATAAGTGTGCGTTCACCTTTATTCGACTATCAGAACATAAAAGTACAAAATATTACCATTAAAAACATCTGTACACGAAAATGGTACGTTAAATTATTCTTAAACTTGCCACAACAGATTAAATAAAAAAGAAGTTGATTCGGAATCTGTGAAAGCCAGTCACCCTTTTTGTCTGTGGTAATAAGCATAAATTCGACTTTACGCGGGCATTTCCTAGTAGCCACAGATGATTTATAGAATTAAATGCATATTGCCGCCAGATGGTCAAAAACGAAAAAAGATGACTCAATTATTACCCGTTGGGTTTATGCTTGCTCCTTTTGCGAGAAAGGGGTCATATTTGGGGCGGCAGTTTTTACTTTTTGTTTGTTTACGTTTTTGGGAATTGATATCTTTAAATTTACTGTGAATTATGTTGCTATATTACATTTGGAGAGATGATATTAATTTTTAGCCCTCAACGGACGCAAAAAGAGGTGTAGGTATATATTATAAAGTAAGTGTCTATAGTTATGCAATACGCGTGTGTGGGTGTTTGTGCGTATGTGTCTGTCCGTCGCATGGTAACTAAACGAATGGACGCGAACAAAATTTGTGTCCCGCTGAGAGGTTCTATTTTCAAAATTTAACCCCTGTTCTCCTTTCAAAATAGAACGAATCCATTGAAAACTGAAGCCCATTAGCGCCAATTCATTCGGTCTATCATCGCGTTCAGTTCACGGTGTCGATTCTATAATATAAATGCTATAATAGTATTGCCAATGATATTATAAAATGCTAAAACATCATTGAGTATTGCTAGTAAAAATACTACAATATATTTTGATGCGTTTTTGAAGTGAAAACTTCTTTAGTACGGGGGTGACTTGAAATTTTATGAAACGAAACTGTCCAGTAAAAAGAGACAAACACATAAATTCTAAAGTGAGATAGGAAGCATTGTACAGGGGTAGGGTAGGGGAGTGAGGGGTAGGGGAGCGGAGCGGGGCGGAGCGGAGCGAAGTGAAGTAGATTAGTAAATCTACATTTATCATCTTCCCGAAATTTAACATTCGTCTCATTATCTTGAAAACAAAAATTTTGAAGGTTTCACTTCTACCACGTGTGAATTGCACACATTTAAATTTTTGTAGGATTTTTTTAATGTGTGAATTTTCTATGAATTCTTACAACGATGGTCCATGGGTAACCACTAGTCAGTCAGTGCCTAATATTTACAGACAAAACGTTTATGCAAATTCTCCAGTGCTATGGTGACTTATAAATGTGAAGTGACTTAAAAAGGACACAAAATAACAAGTTTAAACTTAAGATTTTAATCCGCAACTTTTTACTACTTTTATTTAGTTATTTGTAGAAGTTCTCGAGAACTATTTTCCGCGTCTCAGTGGCTTCAATGAAATATTAAGTCGGCATCACTGAACTAAGGTTTATTAATTTACACTTTCTCATTATGAAACTCGTAACTGCCCCGTTTCGCGTTGGGAAATCTAAGCCTTTTTACACTCGAAAATGTTTTTATCAAATTCCTCAAAATAAGACATTTTTATGTGTTGACCGATTGAAATAAATCATTACACAATACTTAAAACCGCAAGCAAGTAAAAACCCTATGATTTTTACATTTACATAATAACGTATTATGAAATTGTCTATACAGTACATTAAAATATTATATGTCAATAATTGCTACATTCCAGAATAAGTCCAACTAATAGCATGCCGAATCAAAGTAAAGGATATAGCGGAATTTTTCCCCATGTACGATCCTCCACACAACTCAGTCCTGAACACTTATTCCGTATAAGCTATTCTCTCCTTTATGGCTTAAGTGTTAGTGACTATTATAACTTATAGATTTTGGCTCATTGAATACAAGCCTATGTTACCCAGGTTCGCAATAGACGGCAATAATTCGCACGCCGCAGGAAAGGGGCCAATTTTTACGGAATGAGGGCGTGTTCTGATTGAGACATGTGCGGTGGAAATTAAACACAACAAAAGAAATCCAAAATGTAACTTCGTACCTAATTGTGAACTTACTCCAAAAAAGTGTTTGTTGTATTCCAGTGATTCTTAACAATGTGAATTGGATCGGGATAATGCACCATCTAGAAGGTATTGACGAATCAGCTTCTAAGCTAAGACACATTGAAAAGTATCTAAGGGAATGTCTACTACATTTATCAATATTTGTTGACATTTCATATCAACATCATACGAGAACAATCTAGACTATCACACGTATATGGCTTGAAATTCTCAGAATTTGAGAGATTAGCCACAGGTGACAACGTTAAATACAGGTCGAGACCCGATTCACCTTGGCGAACCTTCAAACAAATCAGATCTCTCATCAAAGGTTTATGAAAATTCCAGAAAGCGACGCGTGACAATGTGAACATAGACCATAATTGATCCGATCTGAATATTTATTTGAACAGTAAAGGCGAATCCGAACGGTCAGTCGCGGCGCGTGCCGACAATATCTTCTTATTGTTCAATCTTATTGTGGAACCAATTCAAAGGTTTAGGTTGAACACATGAATTGCTGCAAATAACAATCTACGCATCAAAAGGCATGACTGTATCATTAAAGATAATGAATATTTAACCGTGTTAGACGACCTTGTGTATCAGCTGATGGTGTACATAACCCTTCCTGTAAGCAGTAATTAGGAGTTATTTAAGTAAGCTTTCAATGTTATTTTGTTGATACTGGTTGGTATTTGAATAGTGTTACTGGTTAAATTATGGTTTTGGACGCAATTGTGTCCAAACCAATGTAACAACTTCAGTTCCATAATATTGAGGGAAAATATTCATAGTAATGTTCGTAGATTTTCTCGAGCTGCAGTAAACACAGTGTCACGATATGATATTCGAGTGAATATTATCTAGGCTTAGACTTCTAACGATTTTATTTAGGAGAGGCTACTACTCCAGTTTTTAATTTTATCCTTAAGCTTCTTCAAACCGCATGTTTTGGAATCATAACATCAGGTTTTAGTACTCATATTCCTATAGATTTTTTTGGTTTGAAGTGATTAACTAGTCGAATCAAACAAATTCAGGTGTAGTCGAAAACAAACCTATGGGCGATACCAGATCAGCAATACATTAGCACTTCCATGCTCTGGAAGTGCTTGCTCCTTGTGATTACCAGATTCCATTCCATCTAATAATTATGCGAGTTATTTCAATGGCATAAACAATGTGATACTTGGATTTTCTTAATCCTAACTGGAACTCTGTGATGGAACACATTAAAAGCCTTTTCAACAAACAAACTACTAGATTGAAGCCAACACCAGGTGAACTACAAATTGCTCTGCTGGTTTCATATTAATACGATAAAAAGGCAAACATAAACTTTGCTACTGGACATGAATTACGCATCTTCACACCGATTACATTTGTGAAACCCGTACGCATGGGCTCCGGATGGCAAGGCAAGCGAGATATTTCACAGCGAGGGCGATTTACGGATGGACAAAATATACAAATGGGTTGGTATGCTGGATTGAGGATAGGCGGTTTGCGTTAGGTTTGTAGTACGTAGTTGGATAGAGTATTTGGGGATTCTAGAACAATTCGGTTCCAAAAAATGTACGTATTTCTAGGTGTTACATACCACATGCCGTTTCTAGCGTAAATAATTTAAACAATCGTTTAACGTTCTGTTTTTAATCTTTACTTTTTACTATGTATTTTTTTGATAGATAATAAATAACCGAGTTAACTAATTTAACTTATACAGTAGAAAACTTTATCGTTTTGTTTTAGTCGCCTTCAGGCATGCCTTGACAATAATTTTATCTGTATCGCATCTACTCTATCATCTGTACAAATATTGTTTCTGTGAAAAAACATTTACAATAAAAGTTTAAAATAAATTCCCTATTGCTAAACATCTACCTATAATTGTAACACAATTACAAAAGTCTAACCATCTACTACATCAGGGAATTTATTGGCAAAGTTTCTTGCGGCTTGTTAGCAGAGCAACGTCAGGAATTTTCCCGGCGCTCACAGTACGTAGCTAGAGAATCGTTTATTCCCGTAAATCTCACTTTAGTTTGTAAACTTGAGCTGTGAACGGTGTCTAATTGATATAATTAATTAAGTTTCTTGCCTTGCGACTGAATTAACTGTTTAATGAAATAGATTTGGATGCACTTTGATCATAGTGCTGTTGCATCAAAGATGGGCTACATTTCAACTCCTTCGCACAGCACTATACAATTTTTTTTAATTTTAGATGAATATTAGGTAACATCCGTGATTACTTGAAAATTTTACCTTGTTTCTACAATATCAAAATTGTAACGCGTTTACTACGAACCACATGTTTAAAGCACATGTTACATTTGGGAATTTATAGGTAAAGTTCCCTGCTCATTAGCGGAACGACGCCGGGAATATTCCCAACCTTGTTGACTAGTGAGTGATCCATGGTTAATACTATAAAGTGACCCTAAGTAGTTTAATAGACATTATGCTTCATTCACGATAGGGATGTTCTCAGTTAACTCAGCGAGTAATCTCTCATACCTAGCGTACAATACGGTATACATTTAATTGTACATCCTTTTGAGTAAATCTATCATATTAAGTGAAATTATACCCACTTCGTGACGAATTCTGTACAGCGTGATCTTCGTAAAATATTGGATTAATATCAGAAAAAAATGATTCCAAATTGATTGTGTGATAGACAATTTAATCCATCTTCTTAATACATAAAATGGTTATATGTTTCACATTTATGTAACATTGTTAATTTTTTTACTTATCGTCCAATAGTTACTCTTACAATTTACTTTGAAATCGGAGCGAGATGCTTTTTAAAAAATCCCGCTATATTTTAACACACTTTTATACTTTGACCTGTATGTAACGTCTGATCGGCTTAAAAAATTTCAATTACAATTATTTCATAATTTCAGTCTTTTTAATTTTTTTATCTATATTTTATTTTTCACACTTAAAACATGTATAAGCGTGTTAACTAATTTTCCCTCTTATATTATGTTTATTTATTTCTTAATTTTCGTCATTTCTCTATTACATACCTACAACTACTCTTACAATATTATATTTATTAAAAAAAAAAACGGTAGGTAGTCAGGTTCACTATTACTATCCCTTGTATAAATGTTTATCTTTTCTCTGGTATTACAATAAACATAGAAGGAGGAAAACTAAACACAAATGATAAGCCGCGTTTGTAACTGATATCATACTCTGAAGTACTGGCTGTTTACACGACAAATTGGCCCTTTATTTGTCTGTAAGTCAATATTTACGTCAATTAATTTGTTTGCTAATTAAGAGACTTGATGAGGCTTCATGTTTATATTTTATTTCTTACTAAGTATTATGTATGTCGGAGAGTTTCGGGATTTCATCATAGATGGCGTTAAGAGATCGATGCAGAACTTGTGCTGCGCTGCGACATGTATATTATAATGTATTGGTTTACCCGTTAACCATTAATAATACTAAGCTATACAGGTTTTTATTATGTAGTAAACATGTCTTGAAAAATGTAATATAAGTTGGCATTATCATTGCTTTTAGTCACAATCATGTCAAAATTTCCTTTTACGCATTTTTATCTACCTGTTTTTTTATCTGTTTATTTTCATCTATCTATGTCTAGGATTGTAAACATACAAACTTAGTAGGATCTTAATCACTCTTTGTAAGTCAATCGACACATTGTACGTGAATACTCATTTCATCACATACAAAATCAAATACGCAACGCAACGTGCGCGAGTACAAAAGTTATACGTATATTTTAACAGCCGCAGTAACCGCACTCATATCATGAAACTCATGATACAACCTCATCTGCTTATTCGGCAATAATAAAAATGCGGGCCCCATAATAACCCATACCGTTATGGAGCGGAGGCATATGTGGCGCGAGTTACAGGACCGAGTTAGTTCGCCACTATATTGTGAACCGTTAAATTTTACTGCCCTGCATAAGCTCGGTGACCAAAGAGTAAATATTGTAGAAGGTTCTACCTTTTACCGTTTAACGTTTTACCTACCATGACTGATTTCACATTTTCGTAGTACCGACCGGCTTGTATTTGTATTTTAAATAAATAATAAAATAAATAACGCTTCACACTCATAGCCCCACACTAGGATTCCCTGTGTCGTGGGTGCCATGGACAACACACAACATAGACAAGGACATTAACACCCAGACCGAGAAAAGAAATTCAAACTCATCATTCAAATTTCCGCCTTGCTGGGAATCGAACCCAGGACCCTTGGTGCGGCGATCCGGCATGGTAACCATTGCGCCACACTGGTCGTCTTTTTTTTTATATGGATATTTCGTGATAGTTACAATAGAGGCTTTTTTTAGTGACATGAATAATCGCTATTGATTGTAATTATTATTAATATTAAAACCAACAAATAATGTAATATATTAATCACACGTTATATGGCAGGTTTATCTTGTAAAAATCTTTTGTACCAAACAATGTTATACATTCGTGATCAATACACTAAATTATATTGTTTTATTTAGTTTCTAAAGCTTGTCTTTGTGTCTTCTTTGTCTTTCATATTTCGTTTTTAAGAGTTCCCATTTATTTAACTGTCCCCAAAATTTTTAATTTCTACCAACTTTATCCTCTGCGGTTACCTTCTATGTCCCCTGACGGCCGGCTGAGTTTTACGTTCCGCAGTTTTTCGCTTTTTGTCTTACAAAGTTGGCAACACTGTGCGCGTCACATGTCCCGCGTTACAATGTCGGGAACAGAGTTTTAAATTAAAACGTTTTCGGGAACAAACACTTAGCTTCTGCTCTACTGAGCTACAAGTGCTTTGAAACTAGTGCGGTAGAAGAAAGAGGTAGTCTTGGCTTCAACCAATTAATGGCCCACTGCTAAGCACTGGTATAGACCAGTAGAAGAGTAGAGACTCTTGAGGAGGCCTAGAGTATACTCCTCTACGTTGATCTAGTGCAGATTGGTAGAGGAATTAGTGGCCAACTTAAGTGTCAGAAGTTTTCAATGCTGGCCAAGGGCATCCGACATGCCCAATGACTGTTATCTTACGATAACCGGGACTGACGACTTGAAGCTCCCTCGGAAGCACAGCTAGAAGTTCTTGCCACTAGCGGTCACCCATCCAACTACCGACCGCACTGTTACTTAACTTTGTCGTTCACTTAGGATCAACACAAAAGCTTCAATAGGGATGTTGACACTATCAATAAATTAAAATAAATTTATGTTTAAAGTATCAAGGAAAACATTTAAACACCTAAAATATTATTCTTTTGTCGAAATCAATCAATATAAATTAAATATAATTATTTTTAAATGTTAAAAATAGTACTCACTGTCACGTGACCTCAAACGCCGTTTGGAGCTTATGACGTCATTGTTCCTATTTTATATGAAAGTGCAACTAACTTCAGTCGACAGATAGTATTGAATATCGGCTAGTGACGTCACGTGACGTTTTTGGCGGGGAATTTGAAAATGATTTTTATTTATCAATTTTTGTTTTTAAATTGAAGATTATTATTTTTATAATATTTTTTTCATGAATCTTAAGGTTCTATCTATAAAAGGAAATTGAATCCTAAAATTAGTCAACATCCCTATTATGTCAAGGGATTGTAAGATATCGTGAGTAAGACATTTGCGACCAACCTCAGACAGGACTGTCGGCTGTTAGGGCTCAGTTATACAATGTTTACGGTTATTACCACACACATTTATGTAGGTATTAGATACTATTTGTTTATTAATATTACATGAACGTAAATTTTGTACTAGATATGACGACCCCGTACCTAACCCAGTTAAAAGTAACCTCGGCTGCGAATCGAGGGGTTTAATTCGCGGCTTGGGTGATTTTATTAAGATAAAAGAATATTAAACGCACACAGAAAGTAATTTTGAATTCATTTAATAAATTCAATCTGTTGACAAATATTTTCTTGTCTGATTCTATACTAACATCAATAAAGTTAAAGAGTTTTATTTGTTTGTTTATAACACAATGTAGTTTAAAACACTTTTTTTGGCTTTTCTTATTAGAAAAAATATTTTAAATACCAGATAGACTATGGATACAAGGAAGGCTATATAATTATAATTCCTGACAGAAAGGATTTGCTTTAGGGGTCCGGTAATTAAAGAGGAGAGGGGAACTGGTGTCACGACATACAACTTAAGTATGTCAATTTAAAATAGTCTTAATATTTTTTCATGTTCAGATAAGTACGTAAGCCATAGGTTTTCCAAAACGAAACGATGGTTTTAACTGGAAACAATAAAATTTGTCATTCACGAAGCCATCCTTTTCCACCCATAATCCAGGATAACTATTCCCAATCCACATCGAAATGGGTTGATATTAATCCGAAACATTTTGTTGCCGCCATAAAAGACATCTGACAATGGTCTAATAATAATCAGGACGCACGTGTTAAGAGCACAGAGTAGATAATAATTATACAGAGATAATATCGGATTCGAAACTCATCACTTTATGAAATCAATTTCTTGTAATTTTTTGTGAAATTATTTGTGACATAGATTTTTTAAATTAGAAATTAGCGTTATCCTATGTTACTTCTTAAGTTATAATGAGATTTTAGTTTTTCAAGAAAAGAACCAAATGGTTTGGATAGTTAAGATTAATAAGGTTATCAACTATTGACTTATACTAAAAATGTATACATAATTAGTCACAATTTACGTGCAAGCTAGACGAAGCCTATATTCAATAAATGAACGTGCAAAACATTATAGATGGAAGCACAATTTTATCTTTTTGGTTTTAAACGTTAGTCACTAACGTTATCTTACTCTGTGTTACGCACAACCGACTATAAAATTCAATTACTACATCCTGGTGATCTTGGTTATATATGAATGTGTAACGTAAGCACGATTAGTGTTTCGTATACAGATCTTAAACAGAGCTAACAAACCAATGTTAATGTCTTTACATTTTTCATGACTCCTACAATCTTAGAAACCAAGATAATGGTCAGTGTATCAATGCTAGTGTTTGCACTACAGTAAATGTTTTTAGTCCTGAGCTATTTTTTAAATTGCAAAACGTATTTTTTTTTAATCATTTATTCATTTAGGTATCATTGATACACTTATGCACGTCATTTTTTTTAATGAACCAGCTTTTCGCAAAGGTGCTTTGTCATGGAGGAGAAGAAAAGCCGAAAGAAACTCCTCAGCACATCTTTTAAAAATAAAATACATTGGTATATTTATTACAAAAAAGTATCACTAGCCTGTACGGAACTGGTTGCAGATAAATAATTATAATTAGCCTTGTAACTCAGTTGTGTTTAAAGCGATAGCTTCCGCGTTCGATTCCCAGGTTAGATATTTATGGGACAGATAATTGTAAATATAATTATAGCATCGCCTCATGTCCAGAGCCACTGAAAAATATATTTAGTGTCCATAATAATTTTATATGTAGATGCCTCTAATTTGAGAAAAGCGTAAGGTTATTCAAAGCCAGTCATATTCAAGGGTTATGTTACAATTATGTCTATTCATTGCTAACTTACTAGTATTATACATTAGTAGTTTTTATAACCTAATAGTTATGGAATGGTAAAATCGGATAAACAGTTTTAAAGAATATCGTAGACATATGAGTCGAATACAATACCTTTTCTTGATTTCAGTTAAAAATAGTGAACATGTCATTGGAACTAGGTTTTGTAAACCAAGCTCGCTTTTCTTTACAACTCAGCCCATAGTAGAAACTACAAAGTACAAAGCTACAACACCAAAGCAGGCTCGCGCTGTGACTTGGTAAAATACGGCTTTGTGAAATTTACACTTTTGAAAACTCCCTGATTCTTCGCGCGACGCTGCGTCATGCGATGGTTACACATTTGTTGATTATAATCTGTGTAGGCTGTTGATGTGGTTCGAATCTAGAGTTTCGTTCTGGTGGTTTAATTAATGTATCTTAGGAACTAACTAACACTTCACTTTCTTCTTCTCTTTCTTGGTCGGCAACGCATCAGTGATGCATTTGGAGTCGCTGATGTACATGGACGGCGATAGCCACTTACAATCAGGTAGATCGTCAGCTCGTTTGTCGGTTATTTCCATAAGAAATGTATCGGTTTTATAAACAAGAACAAGAATAATTATATATTTTACTAGCTGACCCGGCAGACGTTGTTCTGCAACATGCTATATTTTTTCTAAAATAAAAGTAGCCTTTACTCCTTGTAACATCAGCTATCTGCTAGTGAATATCCCGTCAAAATCGGTCCAGCCTTTTCAGAGATTAGCCGAAATAAACAGACAGACAGACAAAAATTGTAAAAAGAATTGTTTTCTTATATGTACCGTGTACACATCCAAATGCACTTAGTAAAAAGCGGTTATTTTATTGTCACAAACAGACACTCCAATTTTATTTATTTGTATTGTATCATCAGATGATGATGATGATTTATATTAAATCCAAGTTCGTATGTGTGAACGTGAGCACGTTTAATAATTTCAATGTGTGATTGTTAGCTTTTTATTTATTAACGTTGATGCTGACCCTTCGTATATTATCAAAATAGGTACAACGTTTCAGGGTCTTTGTATACAAAACAAGATGCGCGGTCGTGTCTGGTGAGTTGGGGTCATCATAAAATTTTATCACTTAAAACCGGAGGAAGCGGCCCAATTTACAGAGCGAGTGGCGAAGGTTATACTGCGTTCATCCATACTAATATTATAAATGTGAAAGTGTGTTTGTTTGTTTGTTTTTTGTCCGTCTTTCACGTCGCAACGAAGCTGGTATAGTTTTTGTGTGTGGAGATAGTGAGGAGGGTGGAGAGTAGGCTACGTTTTACCGCGATAAAACATCCCCATGGGAAGGTCGATATTTTGTTAGTTGCTAGATATTTAGTTCCGGGTGTTATTAATAGATGGCGTTAGTCAAATTCTTTGCAAGTTCTGAATCACGCTATCAAATGATACATGTTTACATAAGTCATAGGCAACTAAATCTAAGTAAAAGTAAGTAGGATTTGTAAAAAATCGATCTCTACCGCGGGCGAAGCTGCGGGCAAAAGCTAGTATTGTATATAAGGGAGGCCATACACGATCAAGTGTACTTGATGAAACGTCAAGCGGACTTGACGGGGCATCCAATATACTTGATCGTGTATGGCCACGGTATAGCCATCTGCCATACATTTGTCTCATGCACACTGGATGGCGCGTCAAGTCAAACTACAAATTTGACAGGTCAAACTGCAGACTTGACAAGTAGATATACTTGATCGTGTATGGCCTCCAAAAATATTGCTATCAACTATTGAGTTTCTACTAAGTACCAGGAAGGCTATTCTCTTTTGTAACTTGACAGCGGAGTTTCAAAATTGACGTTCGAGTTCTAGGATCACTTCACTTCGCAAGTGCGTACTAGATGATTAGATAATGACATGTCAATATGATGCAAGTTCGCTTTTGTTTTGTAACTTGACAGCGGAATACACGATGAGTTTCTAAATTGAAGTTAGAGTTCGAGACTCCCTTCACCTCGCAAGTGCGTACCACATGATTAGAGAATCACATATCAAGATCTCGGACTCGAACTTCAATTTTGAAACTCATCGCGGATTGCGCTGTCAAGTTACAAAACTGAATAGCCCTCCTGTTCTTGATACCACATTACAGTTATGAAATAAAATTCCGTCATACATATGAATTGTTATTTGAACTATTATGTTGGAATTGTAGAGTTCTAAAAATGGCTGTCTTTTTCAATAAACGCCCTGCAAAGGAGCAAGTAAATTATAATAATATAATGGTAGGGCCCCAGAGCCCAGACGCATTGCAGGCCAAGAAAAAATGGCTTACCTTGAACACCAGATCTCGCACAAAGATAATTACAGAAAATATAATAACGTACCTAAGTACAGATCGATAAAAACATCTTGTTTGTATTTTTTGGAGTGGAGATGAATTAAAAGTTATTGTATCGTATTGTATTGTTAGTAAGCACGCAATATTTCGGCAATGTTATCCACATGTCTGTACGTAAAGTGTAAGCAAAATTATGGTAATGACACGGCCCTGAATAATAGAAAACACAGAAGCGGCGGGTCTGAAGATATTGTGATCGTTTATCTTGTGATTTGTTGCACGATCACTCATAGATATTACCCCCATTTGTATCCTAGTTTAGAGCTATCGTTGGAAACTCAATACAATATTTCTAGCGAGGTAGAACGATTTGCAGTTTTCTTCACACTATAAAGTTCTTTCAGTGTTGTTCATTTCATAATATTGATGTGGATGGTTTGGAAAGTCTTATTTTTATTTCAGTTAAGGGACAATGTACCATAAGTAGTCCTTTGATTTAATTAGTTACTTATTAGATTATTTAGCAGAATTGTCATAATGCAGGTAATTTCTTTCTTTGAGGAAGTTTGGAGCATATTTCATCACAATTATTGCGTTGATAAAGATTAAGGACGGATTACGTGATTATGATATTGTTTATTTATCGACCCTATAATTAATATTTTATGATTTACTAAAAGTTTCCACTTTTATGATTCGAGTGTATTTTTTCATCATAACTTCCAACTAGACTAGCAAAGTGTAAGAACTGTAAAAAAAGGACGCGTAAAGAGATGGTATGTGTCATTTTCCTAACAAAACCACTTCGGGAGAAGTAACAAAAACATTACCTATTCAGAATTCATCATCGCAGCGCACAAAGGAAATTCAACTTTAACTTCACATTGTAGGACTGAAATTAAATTGGTGATGAGATCTGAATAACCAATTTTCGCAGTCAAAAGTTTGATGAAAAATGAACTTTATGTGACGGTAATAGAATTACTTCTTGATGTTCTGTTCTTGGACGGTTTTGAGATAAAGATGAATGGATGCTGTCTCTTGGTAGGTGGTCCCTGACAGACAGATGCTCACTCCGCACCATACATCACGGCGCCATTTTTTAATTTTAGAATGCCAACTGAAATTCTGTATGTAAATATTCGCGCAAATGTGTTTGAAAGTTACTTTCACAGTTCTTGAGTACTCCAGATTACGTGAGTATTGTGTTCTGTATATTCGGAAATTATTTTATTACGATAGATTAAAAATAGGGTTTGTGTGTTTATACACACGCTTTAATTTAAATGTAAGATGTGGAATGATGATCGTCCTGAATTGTTAGAATGTTGAATGATATACTTCTCTGGTGTGGTGAGGTCACGCTCACAGTCGAACCATGATAGATAGAGTAGAAGGAGGGCATCTCTGTGTATGAAAAGTGTCCGTAAAAACGCGTCCAATTACGGATGGTGTTGCGATGCGGTCTACAACAGCTATGTTCGAATATCTATTTTTCACACACTAACACCATTCTGAAATGGCCATTATTGGAAACTCTATTTTCATTAAAAAGCTGGACACTTTTTGAACTTTGATAAACGCTACACCATGAGGTACTAGGGTGACAGGTTAGCACGATAGAGGATTGTTGAACTTGGCACATAAATTTAAATGAATGTTAAAGCTATCGTACACCGTTATCTATAATACACCGTTAAAGCTCACAATTAATCACACAGCAATAG
Source organism: Thymelicus sylvestris (assembly GCA_911387775.1). Classification (NCBI taxonomy): domain Eukaryota; kingdom Metazoa; phylum Arthropoda; class Insecta; order Lepidoptera; family Hesperiidae; genus Thymelicus; species Thymelicus sylvestris. Next base: position 13,336,456 of record OU426905.1, on the reverse strand, counting down.
TTATTCTGTAAACTAACCACAAAAATGTACAGGTGTTACAAAAGTGTAGGTCTTCCCATCAACAGCTGCGTACATACCTACATATTTGTGAATCAATTAATCTACACCGAACTAGTCGGTAGCTTGGCGCTGACGCGAACAATGACAGACCGAGAGACCGTTTGTAACGTGACGGCCGTCGAGCGACGTGGCTGACGTGTTAACACGCGGGATTCTCTCCGGGTTGATGACCTGACTTATGGCTGACATTCGAACTTCGAAATCTAAAACCTACAACAAGATTATCTTTACATTTAAGTGCAAATGCATTCAAAAGTCATCAAACAAGGAAAAGTGACAGCAGCAGCATAGCAGAGATATCAACGCCAAGCTTCAAGTTGAAATTTCACGTACAACAGGAAAGTTACTTTCCTTTATAATTTAGACAGGCGTGAAGGAAAAATTTTTCATAATTCACACGAAGTGAAGTGTAGCACGGAATGTATTTATATTTTTGCTTCAAATATGTTTTTAAATTAAAGATAATGTGTGAAGAAAGGTGATAAGAATCACAAAGACTCAAATCACCAAGAGTATGTCCATTTATCACCAGGTTTCTTATTGTTCGTTTACAGTTCACATAAATTGTTATCTCATGACACTTAGAATTCTTGGAAAATCAAAACAAATTAACATATTAAATAAGTAAGTTATTTAAACCTATTAATATAGCAAAACAAATATATTACCTGTGTTAGACTTAGCACCCTGACATGTTGCTCCTGTGTTCTATTTCTAAGTAATTATCAAGTAATTAGGCAGGATAACCGGCGGCTATACACACATGTTCGTTCAAACGTCAACCGTTATCCATTAGTGTTCAGCTCCATTCTCATTACCATACAGCACCATCATTACCCGCACTGTTGCTGTTGTGTAGTTAAGGGTTAAATCCAAACGCCTTACAGCTAATGTTATAATATGATTTGTGACTTTGACGTTAATGGAGAAAATTTTTGTTTTTGTTCTTCGTAGCTAGTGCCTTAAAATTTTGGACATGTTGTACATTGCCAGTTAGTGGTTTATAAACAATATTTTATATTTGTTAATTTAACATCAATTGAGAAGTAGATTTTGAAAGATTTCAGACTGAAATGACGATACAAATATCGATAAGTATGCCTATTAAGTTATCTTATTACATTTACTGTTTCATATATTTATAGTCATTTATAGTCATATATGCGATTCGTTTGATTTTACCGTTTTTCACCAACTTCTAGTGTCACTAATATGAGTAAGTAGGTATGGCTGGCTAGCTTCAACCCATTAATGGCCCACTGCTGGGTATGGGTCTCTCCTCTTGAGGAGGCCTAGAGCATACTCCACCATGCTGCTCCAGTGCGGATTGGTGGAGGGGTTAATGGCCAACCCGAGTGTTGGAAGTTTTCAAACCGGCCGAGAGCCTCCGACATGGCTTAAAGACTGTTTTCTTATGATAACAACCGGGATCGACGGCTTTACGTGCCCTCCGAAGCACGGAAGCGCTCAAGAAATTTTTGCCACTAGCGGTCACCCATCCAACTAACGACCGCGCCCGCTGTTGCTTAACTTTTTCGATCACATAGGATCGACGCAAGCCGCCGGGCTATGAGCGCTTCAAAGTAGGTATAATTCTCTGTTACTCTCAGAGAATACTAAAATTGCTAAAACTGAGTTACTAAGTTGCGACATTTCGCCTATGATAATACCATAACAACGGTGTTCTGTATAATTAACAAGTAATTAGTGAGCATAACCGCCGGCAATGATCGAGCGGTCGTAATTCAGATGTCAACGTAGTGGTCCATTAGTGAACACTGAACGGCTCCATTCTCATTACCATACCGTTACGATCATTACCGGTAATGATGCCTCCTTATATCATCGTTAATGTTTCAGGGTTAGCTAAGTTGTAGTAAACAGTATCTCTTAGTTATGATGTCGTTAATTATCGGATTTCAGTGAATCAAAGGATGCATAACATTTTTCAAATCGTGTGTTAAATACCTTTGATATGGTGTCCGCTGGGTTTGAGGTAGTTTGAAAAGGTTCAATTCAAACCCAGACGTCTATTGATTTTGGCACTTAATATTTATAAATAAATTGATATAAATAAATTATTCTTATACAGGTATTTCTCTGCCGAAGGCACAATAATTTATTAAGTTTCTTATTCTATCATACCTAACCGTGCCGGATCGATGCCTTTTCTTAGATGACATTTGCAAAAAAAATGTTATTTTATCGAAGCAAAGCAAAAGAGGTCACTAGTTAATAATGAAAGACAACATAGCACCTAACATAGTAATGTACAGTCCCCTGCAAAGAAAAGTGACCCATCTCTTAATAGACACACAGTAAAAGATGGGTTACTTTTCTCTGCAGGTGACTGTACAATAGTGTACGTTGTACCGTTAAGGTACAAAATTCACTCGGCAACGAACATCGCGCCCATCCCTGAGGGAGTAGTTAGGGAAAATGGAAAACCATATTTCCACCCCTAATAGGTACATCTTGTTTCGGCCGTGCCCTATTGAACCGTACATCGGGTAGGGTAACAATTGATGGCACAGGTGAGGATAAGTTATTTCTGACGTATCCGTCAAATTATTTTGTCAGTCCTTTAGAAAATAAGAATAAACGAATTGTTTAACAATGAATATGGCTTTAAAATAAGTTTATTTTAACGTTATGTTTAGTCGTAAACATGATAGAATTAAGTACTTACCTACATGAAATTGATAATTTATGCTACAGGTAATAATTTTGCACCCGGGCGAATTAAAAACATGAGTACCGTCGGAATGAAACCAAAAGGACCACCATAACTTCATCCGATGTTAACCAGTGCAACACTAGCAGGACAATTAGCCTCAACTCAAGGATGGATGGATCCCTTAGGGGTTTCCAAGAAATAGTTATTTATGTATGGTCTGTTTTTTGACGAGTCTTATAATGGTTAACAATCTTTTCATTACTTTTTATTGAAATAATAATTATTCAAATTTACTCCTTACGAACAATTATAAAGTATATAGATTAGTAAATTAGGGTAAATGAACGCATTTTTTATATTATTTATATAATATAACATGACGTTATCGTCAAATCAATAACAACGCCATCTAGATCATTTGTTACGAATTACAAACAACGTATAACGTAACGGAGTTTTTTATTCCCCATTCATTTTCACACCCCGGGCACATGAAAATCGATTCTAAAGGAGTTAAAACTCCAAATCCAAAATCAATTATTAGTAGTTACTTGACATAAATTTAGTTGGACAAGAAATGATTCTCTCTTTGAATACATTTCATTCTGTGTCATCCCTATTTACAAATTACCAAAAAAAAATACACTGTGACATTGTTTACTAAATAGGGTTCGTCTAAAAGAATAGACTACACTAACGATTTGTCTTGGTCTCTTCATTAGAAGATCGCGTGGAAGTGTTTATTAGTTACTCTATGAATATTAAATACAACAGTTAGTTAATACGTTGAAAGTATGAGTAAGATTATTATGCTTACAAGGCGTAATTTATATTGTACTCAACTTCCTACAATCTTGGGGCAAAATGTCAAGGTTGAGTCAAACAACTTATGGGTTAATGCTTTCCTTGTTATGAGTTCATATTTTTCATTCACGGGGTAATTTATTTCCTTTTATCAACCTGCCGTTACCTAATCCATGTGACGTATACTTTGCGAGTAATTCCTATGATTCAAAGTGTATAAATAGATTAGAAAGAAAAATAATTGATACAAAAGAAAGTTTAAAGAAAGCTGTGTGTAAATAATAAACCGATTTGGAAAATTACGTTTAATTTGAAAGGATTAGTTCCATATTTCTGATGATGGTATTACAGAGGATTTGAAAGAACTCCTGAAATATTATAATACATAATAGGTATACATACTAGCTATTACCCGCGGTTCGCCCGCGTGTTCAAAGTGAAGTAACAATGAGTCAATGAGTTGTTTTACCATGGCAATGAGTTGTTTTACCGCGGTAAAAAGTAGCCTACGTTACTCTCCAGCCTCCTACCTATCTTCACACAATAACATCTTCATACCATAACATCGCTCCGTTACGAAGTGAAAGACGGAGAAACAAACAGACAAACACACTTTTGCATTTATAATATTATAGTATATAGTATGGATAATATTAGTATGGATGGCGATTGATATGGCTGTATTTTTCCCAAAACGATTCCTTTGAGTAAAATTATTAATTCATGTATTTAAATATCCCTTGCAAATATTGACAACGTACAAACAGCTGCGTATTTATAACAGTACATAATGGATAGCGGTTTACAGTAAAAGCTTTTCGCTTGTCCGTTAATTGATAACAATACATGAATATGTTTCATGATACCAAATCGTTCATTTGGTGAATTTTTCATCAGCTTGATCAATGGTCATTGCAAGTCGATACTTTTGTCAATAAAACAGTGATGGATTAGTGGTTTGTACTCCAGTATTATAGGGTGGTCTCGGTTAAACATCCTGCACTATAATTTTGCTCAGTATCTAACTTATTATTTTTAGGGTTCCGTAGCCAAATGGCAAAAAACGGAACCCTTATAGATTCGTCATGTCTGTCTGTCTGTCTGTCTGTCTGTCTGTCTGTCCGTCCGTCCGTATGTCACAGCCACTTTTCTCCGAAACTATAAGAACTACACTGTTGAAACTTGGTAAGTAGATGTATTCTGTGAACCGCATTAAGATTTTCACACAAAAATAGAAAAAAAACAATAAATTTTGGGGGTTCCCCATACATAGAACTGAAACTCAAAATTTTTTTTTTCATCAAACCCATACATGTGGGGTATCTATGAATAGGTCTTTAAAAATGATATCGAGGTTTCTAACGTCATTTTTTTCTAAACTGAATAGTTAGCGCGAGAGACACTTCCAAAGTGGAAAAATGTGTGTGTCCCCCCCCCCCCCCGTAACTTCTAAAATAAGAGAATGATAAAACTAAAAAAAATATATGATGTATATTACCATGCAAACTTCCAACGAGAATTGATTTAAACGAGATCTAGTAAGTAGTTTTTTTTTAATACGTCATAAATCGTAAACCGCAATTTACCTCGATCAAAGTTACAACGAACTTCAAGAACTTTTATATTATGTTACTTGCTGCTACGGAACCCTTCATGGGCGAGTCCGACTCGCACTTGGCTGCTTTTTTAATGAAAATAGCCGACAAACTAGTTGGCGATCCACTTGATGTTAAGTGGCTATCGTCCCCCATGGACATAAACGACACAAAAGACGTCAGTTCTTTCCTTTTCTTCTCTCTTTCTTGGCCGGCAAAGCATCAGCGATGACTTTGGTGTTGCTGATGTCCATGGGCGACGATAGCCACTTACCATCAGGTGAATCGTCGGCTCGTTTGCCGGCTTTTTCTGTGAAAAAAAATTTACATCAAGCAATAAAATAGTTGTTTGCGTAACGTAACGTGGTATAAAAAGCTGTGGTTTAATACCGCGCAGGTCTCATAACGCAATGCGAACATATTAATTAACGTATACGTTGTAAGGCTGCTTGTTACCACAATATCAGGTTGCATTACTAATGACAACACTACTAAATATACGTACCTATCGTATACTTATGTATGTTAAGTACTAAGTTAGTACTTTGCTCGCGTTTCCTAGTATACCTAATAATACTCTATATTTTATTCTAGCCTAGCCCGTGGTGTACCTGTGTACAAAAATTTACGAAAATCCGTTCAGTAGTTTTTGTGAGAAAGAGTATGTAACAACTAAAAAAAACATGATTCTTCGATTCTTCTAACAAATCGAGTGGCGCCAATTAGGGGAGGCCTATGTCCAGCAGTGGACTTTAAAAGGCTGTTAGATAGATATATATAAAGCAAAGCAACAACCCATAATTGTCCCACTGCTGGGCTCGGGGTCTCCTCTCACAATGTGAGGGCTACAGGCCGTAGTCTACCACGCTGGCCAAGTGCGGATTGGTAGACTTCACACACCTTTGAGAACTTTATGGAGAACTCTCCGATGTGCAGGTTTCCTCACGATGTTTTCCTTCACCGAAGCAAGTGATAATTAACTTCTAATACGCACATAATATTTGAAAATCAGAGGTGCGTGCCAGGATTTGAACTCAGGCCCCTCCGTTCGAGAGACCAACGTTCTAGCCGCTAGGCTATCACTGATTTTTAGATAGATATATATGGTTAAGCATAATAGCTCAGCGGGCCGTATTTAGGCGAATAAAAAAAATAGATTTTTGTTACATTCGGTCATCATAAGGATGTTGTGGTCCGCTCTCCCGAACAATCGATAAATAAAATTTAAGTGGAGGTGTTAAAGCAAACAAAGTTAACTAGGTACCTACTGTGCTTTGTTTCTGATTTTCAACTTGCTATCTAAAATCACGCAAAACACTACCTACACTACTGAACTGAGCATTTCAGGTGTGATTTACGTACTCGTATTTAAACTTCAGTGAACACTGAAAAAATCTACATTGGAACTTATATTTGATTTATAAATTAAGTAAAGCAGCTAGAAAATCGTAGAAAACATTGATTCTAACTTATTAAATAAATTTATGTGCAAATTTCAATTAATCTATGTACTGAGTTGCAGTACATATACTGACCCAAAATATCGAATTGTATCATCTGTATCAAATCAACACCATCTTATAACCGTGACAATGATACATTAAGTAACTGATTCGAAATATCGATACAAACAGCAGTTAGCGTGACAACCTAACACTAACGCAGACATTTAACTACATAATTTAGTTCTACGTTCGCATCAACACATTACGTATCCTATTGATAAATAACTGTTACATTACTCGGATCCTTTTTACGTAATACGAAACCAATCACTAACTCAGCCATAAAAACCAGCACACTAACGGCAAACAAGATGCCAATCAGCATGAAAGCCCCCAGTAAATGTTGGAAACTCAAAGCTACTATAGCTCTGGTCCCTTCAGCATTGACCGTGTGAATAAACAGCTCCTCGTTCCACTTGTCTATCAAACCGTTCTCCGTAACACTCCGGATAATATTATTGAAGCGTTCTAGCATCGGAAACCAACGCCTAGCCAATAAAACAACGGCGTACTTGTACAAGTTATCCGTTTCGCGAAAGCAGTAAATCAACGGCTCTCCTCTCCCCAACTCTAGATCCATGTATTCCGCTTGTCTTCGCGATGAAACAACCGCAAAATTCCTGCCCAACGCAGTCCGTCGGATCCCCTCGGCGAACGTCGTCGAGTTATATTTGCGATACAAATAAAACGAGCTCGCGTTATTAGTCTCAAAATAGGATCGGTAAATCTCCCTGCCTCCCAACGGTATTCCGGACTGTATGAGATCCGCTCCGTTGCTTATCTGCTTCTCGAAACGCGGATGCATTAGAAAGCTTCTCAGGAACGATTCGTACGAAATCCCCATGTTTATACTGAAACATAGCCAGCAGAATATTAGTATGCGGAATGTGGCCGATCTCGGCCGGAATGACGATCCCCATCCTAACAGCATACTAAACGTCATTAGGATCGAATTTGTGGGCCACTTTGTCACATTCTGCTTGTGTTCTCTGTAATATAAGTAATGGAATGCAAGGCCCATTACCAAAATGCTAGTGAAAGTGGCTAACCACGTCGATCGCTGGAATATTATCGCGAGATTACCCCAAGTGGCTGCCTGTGCGGCTTTCGGGACGCACCATGTTATTTCGTCTTGTGTATAGCTATCCGTAGTATGGAACCATTTTCTAATCGTCCTTGTTACCTCAATATTTCCTATAACAAGATCCGCTTCGTCATCACGTAGAATTTTATACGCACCAGTCGCCGTTCCATCGACAGAGATTGTTCCCCAGTGTTCTTCTTTTTCCGATTTTCGTATAATTAAGGTCATATTTGTGAACTGGCTAATAATATTCACCAAATTAATTTCTACGCCCTTATCAAATTCGTAGGCGTCCTTGTAGGCAGTGTTCGAGAGCTTACTAATTGGGGGCATAACATAGGGTTGCGTAACAACTGCGTAAGTTATTAAGGGGCACCCTTTCATGTCTAATGGAAACATTTCCCTTTGTTCCTCTAATTGTATTATGACATTATCTTTGCATCTGTCTAGAATGTATACCGAATCACATTTGCCTCCACAATTTCTTTCGCTATAAGGGCTCCAGGAATATGAAATCACTTCGTTGTCGTACGAGAGGGGGAAGAAAATAATGCTATTGAGTAGCTTGTTCCCTCTCAACTCATTTATTAATTCAATAGCGACTTCTATTGCGGTATCATTTCCTTGAAGCTGGTAAAAAATAATGGCCTTCGCTAATGGATTCCACGTCGGCAGTGTGCGTAGCTGTTCTATATTCTTGTTGATCTCGGCTTTATTCTCCAATATCATCAGATAATTCTTTGCCTTTTCTGGAAAATGTGATGCGTTCGCGTGAGGGACGTAGCCGTCTTTTACCATTATGGAATATTTTAAGCCAGCGTGTATCGTTTCTAGTAAAAGCTTTTGTGTGATCGGCGAAGCGTGAGTGTTGATGCTTATTATTACAATGCTACCGCTTAACGCCCTCTTCTCGACAAAATATTTCGCTGACAATTTTAAAACGCACCCGGCAGTTTTAGCTATCTGATCGTAGCGTTCTGTTGTCATCAAAAGGGGATTTACACTTAGAGCGGTAAGGATGAAATTCGCGAACATAACGTTAAACAGAAGTTTGATGTGCATTTTGTTAATGACGTCGACCATTACTCAGAGAACAGTGGACGAGATCTTGAAGAAATGCGACGACGTCGACGAGCGTCGTAAAAATGCAGGGGCAGAGAGCTTGAATCATTTTAAAATAGTGGCACTAAGCTAATGCTCACAATAAAATGGCAATCGTAAAGCTTATATTACAGTGCTCACGAAAATTGCACTAAATAGGCACTTGAAATCCAATTCGGTGGAAAGCGTACTTAAACGTTTTATATTTATATATTTTGTATTCACAATTTTGTAAATAATTGCTTTGAATGATGATTATACGAATGTAATCCTCCGCCAATCCGCCCCTGTATTAAAATCTATCTACTCGTATGTTTCATTGGTTATTCCCAACTGGGACCGGCAAATGTGAATAAGTACTTGTTTGTTTCAGTCGGTAATGTATTACCCCTTAGCAAAGAGAGATATCCCGCCAGTCTAGGCTATCATGCCTGGGGAGCGGCCGTGTTTCGATTGTTCGTATTTGCGATGTCTAGTCAGGGTGACGTCTGACGTCACACGTCATCGTAGGCGGCACCTGGCTACGTCACAAAATGCCTTCTAAAACATATAAATATGATAAGTTAATATTATGAAAACAATGTATCTATGACAATTTTTTCATAAATAAATTTACAGTATAACCTCAAACTTGCATTGGTTATCTTGTTTCATGATTCGTGATGTCTACCCCGACCCTGGTAGTTTCTTGCCGCTTCTTCTCCCATGACCATTCACGGTAGGGATTTGTTGAAGCGATGACGTTGAGTGACTTTCGAAAAGTGTTTGTAACAAACCTACTTCGAATAAAACTTATTTCATTTCATTTCATCTAAACTGGCTTCTCTTGGTAATTGAAGAAGAAGTCTAAGAAATATCTTACCACTGTTTTTCTAGTGTGCTTAATAAAGCACACAATGTAAATATTTTGCAAAATGTTGACGATCCCTGTAAGTATTGATAGTTTTATGATGTTTCATAACAAGCACCATGACATTTTCAATAAATCCGATCATTACCGTCTAATCGCTCTCCTTGAGTGTGTGTTTACGGCGCGTTATCATTATTTAAACATCTAAAGATCCCTTCATCATTCATCACGTCATCCGCAAATATGGCGGCTTGGATTGATAAAAATATAAAACGCAATATGGTTGGAAGTGGTACATTAAATTATTATGATCAGTTTCCACAACTTCAATTGCTTCAATCATCATTGTCATCAACTCGATAACCTCAAAACTACAAAACGGATTTTCATATCGTTTTCAGCAATTGACGAAGTCATATGGAAGGTTTTGAAGATAAATAATTAAGGCTTTCTTAATTCCTTTCTTAATTGGCTAAATTATGACGATGCTAGTTGAAGAAATGAAGATGTTGGAAAATATCATTCCCACTGGGAGTTTTACTGGTACGAGCCGCGTACCTAAACCAATAGTTACGATAAAAACCGGTGCGAAGCCGGGGTATATTAAACTAATTTTCAGCCGCGGAAGAGTGGTTGTATAATATGAAATAACCAACACATAGACGTCCAAATAATTCCGAAGTAATATGCTAGGATAAAATCTATCATAGGTTACCATAATCATCATAAACTAACCTAGTCCTAGAAGTGGTCTGTCTGTATGCCAAATTTCATCTTTAATGGTTAAGCGGTTAGCGTGTGATGAAAATATAAAGAACCAGACAACTTCACAAACTTTCACATTTATCCGTAATTTATGGGTGTTGTAAGAGGCGACTAAATCCGGCCCGCTGGTGGTAGGGAACCTCGAGGGATTATATTAGTAATATTGATTTTAATTGTTAGTTAATACCATTATTACTATCTATTATTATTTCTCCATGGGGTTCGCCTGAATAGCTACCACCCTCGAGCATGAGTCAGCCGCCAAACGACTCGTCGTGCTCCGGCTGGGGGCTTGAGAGACAGTTCTTTCTTTTTCTTCTCTCTTTCTTGGCCAGCAACGCATAAGTGATGCCTTTGGTGCTGCTGATGTCCATCGGCGACGGTAGCCACTTACCATCAGGTGGACCTTCAGCTCGTTTGCCAGCTATTTCCATAAAAAAAACATAATAATAGAAGGAAGTAAGATACAATAGTAGGACAGGAAGTAGGAAAAAATAGGGTATACAAAAACGTCTGCCTCTAGACAAAACTCTTTTCTGTGCGATCACACCATCGCTACCTTAAAAATTTATGGGAATGACGTTGTGTAGAAAATATGCATGAGACTTTTCTGCACGTAATGTCATTTCTAAACATTTGAAGTTAATGTAGCGTTTGGCGTGAACGCATAAGCCGCCTATACATGTTGGCCGAGTCTGAACTCTGAACCAAGCGGCAAGCGCGTAATGGCTCGCAGTACCGGAGAACCAGTAGGTAATAATGTGCGACCCCCTTTTCTTTTCAGTTGACGAAAAGGACTGACGAGTCAGACCTCTGGGGTTACTAATGTAATGTAGGTATGGATGTAATGTATGTTTCTGCATTAGTATAACCGCGAGTTTTTTTTCATCACTTTGCAATTTGCTCAAAAATCCATATAAAGTTCACATGAATATAGTGATTTCATAATATAGGTATGAAAATCAAGTTTTCATTACCTTTTAATAACTGCGATGTGAACAGTCAATTGTTCTTCGATTTTTTCGAAATTTTGACTGTGCTACAATCCCACCTGTAGCTCGAGCACGAATATTTGCGAGAAAGTATTCGTATGGTTAACGTAAGCAATTTGTACGGCATTTTTTCAAAAGCGCCCCTATCGTGCGTAAATGGTACTAAAATGCCATACAAATTTGACAAATTGCTTACGTTAACCATACGAATACTTTCTCGCGAATATTCGTGCTCGAGCTACTGATAAGTGGAAATGAAGTGTTGGATGGCAAAGCGCACTAACTTAGTAGAAGTTTCTTAAATTTAACATTCTAGGGTTAACTAAACTGAAAATAAAACAAGACAGTAATATAATTTACATAATATATTATTATTTCAAAAACTGACGCATTTACATACAAACAAAACTTGGTCCGACCAAAGTCGACTGTACAACAACTTTGTTATGGTAAAAGAACAAAACACGATTATAATAACTTCCTATAGAAACAGTTATTTTTATACAAACAATACAAAAGTAATAAAGAGATTAAACAAACAATAAAATTACAATCAATTGTAAATAAACACTTAAAACAAACATTTCCTTAAAGAAACTCAAAAAAAATAAAATTAGATACTTAAAAACTAACCAGAATAATCTTCAAATGCAATATTAGTTATCTATATTATACCAAATACAATAAATCACATGAAACGGTTCTTATTACCAATACAAAATACTTACATTTACATAAATTACAGAGTTGCATTAGCAACTGTATCTATAGGAATTTTGAATTAAACCTCTAGTCCAATGGTTGATACATTTCGGTATAAATCATTAAAACACTTTAACATTTAATTACCACTAAAATTGACAGACAAACAAATTGTTTTAACTAACATTTTGTGCCGTAAAACGAGTGTGACGTTGCACCGTACAATACCGCTTAAATTACAATATCATGTTAACTATATACAGTAAATGCAATTTCGAGTACCTAGAACCTGTGCTTTATAACAATCTATATAAATATGATTTTTATCCTTTTCAGTTTAAAGCTAATTTAAGATTTTTTATTCGGAAAGAGGAAAACGGGACGGTGGATCACTCTAATTGTAAAAATATAAGCGATTCAGTTTGAAGAGGAAATGCATGCGATAGCGATAAAGGTTTAAAAGGCTTAAGTCACTGATAAAGACGATGGATGGAAATGTATTCTTATCTTACATTGAAAAACTGATATGATGAACACAGATTGAAAGTTAACTAACACAAAATCAAAAAACTTCTTTCAAATACTGAGCAGTGTGTACGATGATGTTATCAAATCATTAATCGCTTTTAGCTTTACTCTCAGTTGATGTTAGTTGCTTCTACTTCTCAAAAGTTCATGATCATATTCTATATTTAATAAAAATAGTAGAGGACCTAAAAGTGACCCTTATGAAACTCCACCTTCTGTATAATTTAATACACCAAAATATACAAATTTATAAGCGTATTATTTATGTAGTTTAATAATCTCAGCGAACTTAGGATTTAATTTAATATTTCATAATTAAAACTTTCAAATAACCAACCATTTTTGGAAATGCAGTGTTGTCAAATGGATAACGAGATAACTTTTATATTTTTTTATTTACATATTAAACGTTACGTGTCCAACAATATAATAATTTACTAACATTGCGCATTTTAATTATCTGTCAATTAGGCCCCACTTTTATTAAATAAAATGGCAATTCAAGTTTTTGGGGATAAATTATTGAACATAAAAATCAAAAATCACTTTTATTAATACGAAATGAATAAATGAAATCCAGTCGGATACCTCCTAAACCCTTCACTTGCTACAAGCTCTTGCGGAGATCAGTACGCAATCTATGATAATTTAACCTGTCTTACCCACGCTAATTGCGACCCTAACGTCACTGTGATAACGTTTCATTTCCATTAACCCCTACTCATGCGCCTCATCTATTTAGTAAAAATATTGTATAAGACCTAATAAATATAGGAAAGAGAAACTTGTAATCGTAAAAGTACGGTAGTCTTTAATTGAACGATATGCTTCATTTTCAGTGATGGCAGCCCAATTTATTTAGCGTTGTTGCCTTAATTTTAGGATAGATCAATTTTAAGTAGATAGGTTTCCGATGTTAAAACTTTACATCTCTAATGGAAACGGACACCTAAGAAGTTCCATTTTACAAAAAGCAAAATCAAATTTACAATACTTTATTTTAAATTTAATAGATATTTTAAAATTACACAGTAAAAGAGCCACTAAAATACTCTACTATAAATCTATATGATATCTCTAGATAATATTTATATTATATAAATGAATAAATGACTATATTTCTAGTGACATACATTAGGTAACCCTTGTAAAGTTTTAAAGAGATACGTTTTGAGTTATTACCGCTCCTTTCGTTTATGTAATAAGTTTTAACATCAGAATATTACCTACAATCAATCTAAATTCTTAAGATAGTTAAACTATTAAAGGCAATTTAGATATTAAGTCAAGTCAACATGATGATTTAAGAAATACAGACAAGATAGCTGAACATTCTAATGATGAATACAAAAATAATATGACGATAAGAACAAAACTAGATTACTTTATTAGCTCTTAAGTCATCAAGGTAAATATCAAAAACCAATCGGAGGAAACAGGGTAGAACAATGCAGTTTTAGGGCAATCTCTGAACACAGCGGACATTATAGTGTAATAAATGCAATTCCAGATTTCACTAGATATTAAGGTTTAGATCGTTACGGATAGTGATTGTTAAAATTGCACACCCGATCTCACAAGTGATGATTCTATAACATTATAATTGTAATTAATATTTACACTAAACACTTGCGAATCAGTCGGTATTATCATTTCTAACGTTATCATTAATACGCCTTATTGCAACTTAATCCTTATTTTTTGCTCGTTCAACAACATTCATGCATCTAGATAGTAACAGCGATCTTATTAGCGTATTTTGTTTTATTACATTTCCGTTTTCATCCAGCTAGTTAAAGACTGAAGCAACTACGGGTTTTTTATATACTCAGTTCGTAACTAACTTTCGTATAATAATCAAACTAATTTTGAGGTGATATGTCCTCCTTTATTTAGCGTGGCTTATTTTAATGAGTACTAAGAAGTAAATATAAAAATAGCTGAGAAAAATAATTCTATTGAATTTAATAATTCAAAAGACAAACGACAAAATTTTGTGGAAACGGCAAATAAATAAAACTTTCTCTTAACTAAACAATGACGTTTTTACTCTGTTTAATTTGAAGAACACGGAACGCAAATAAGAGGGCAATCTCAAATGTTTCAGCATCTACCAATAAATACTCATCTCAGCAAGCCAGCTACATTCTCCACGCCAATTGTTTCAATCCACAATAATAAACCGTCATAAGTCCTTGATCTTATTTTATTTAACGCCATAAACTTAGAACACCGTCTACTCGAATTTCGAATAGAACACGAAATACTGATGAGAATGAAATGAGAAATAGATAGATGCTATGATAATAATTTTCAAATAATAAAGTAATAATATTAGAATAGAAGGAATAGTTCAGTAAGTAAATATTTTGTACACAAATTACAAAATATTGATTTTCATGCATTATCATCACGCATCATCTGTACATAAAAAGAAATAAATCAAATAGTTAAAGGTATCATAAGCTTGAAAGAATATTAGTTTGTGGTAACATATGATGTGTTTCCAACTGTAAAGTGCCTCAAAGAAACAAAAGTGAGAACTCTCATTCGTATTGAAGAAAAATTTCAAAACTTGAAATAGTTTTTAAAATATTATAACTGACCTAAAAAACCTATGTTTTCTTTCGTCTACAGTATTCGAAGTTTATGGTATCACTGAACACTTAAACCACAAAATAGATGCACACAGAAGAGTAACACACAAGCGCACTCGAGCAACGCACACTTAGACACCTTTCATAGACTTGAAACATAAGAGATTTGAAAAAAATTTGAGATTCGCTTAATGGTGGCCACTCACGGTCAGTCCATCGCGTCAAATGGCGTGATATACAGCCAAAATTTGATCGTGAATGTGAAAAACTGATGGCGTGATATAAAAAATTTGTATGTCCAATCGCGCCATTTTAACATTTGTCGTTTGGCGTGGCTACAAAAATGACGCGATGGAATGACCGTGAGTGACCACCATAATACTGATCCAATTCAGTCCATTTTTTTATAGCCTGAAGGGCTGGCGAAAAAATGGGCCGGCTGATAGTAAGTCAAATCGTCAATGTAACGCCGGTCGTGAAGAAGAACTCTCTTTACACCTTTCTTGAAGAACCTCATGTCAAAGCGCTCCGGGAATACTTCAGAAAGAAGTTCACTCCACAGTTCGCATGTGTGTGGCAAAAATTATCTTGAGAATCCTACCGTAATTTTTCATGTCCGAGTATGTATGTGCGCGTTGCTGGAGCCCGCTGTGTATGTTATTATAGTTTGTAGAACAAAAGTGAAGATAAGTCAAATAATAAACATGAAAAAATCAGCTAGGGTATCACTCTGTAATAGGGTAAGTCGGGGCAAAATATAACACATACGACAAATACAAATAGGTACTGCAAATGTATGACGTGTCGTATTATTACCGTTGTATGTAGTATCTACCTTTACTCTATTACTAACGGCCGGTCTCAATAATGTACTAACAGATGGAAGACTGTGGATAGGGCTGTCATCTGTCATATTTGTCAATTTTTCAGAGGCAAAAATTGACAAATATGACAGATAACATACTAATGGTAGCCCTATCCACAGTCTTCCATCTGTTAGTACATTATTGAGACCGGCCGTAAGAAGACTGCCCCAACAGATTTTTAAGAGTTAGGCTTAGCACGCATTACGATTTTTCACCGCGCGATTTTTCGCAAAATTCATCAGAAAAAAATCGCGACAGTAAAATTCGAAATACGTGCTTACCCTTAATAAAAATGACAATGTCTTCACATTTATCCGCACTATGTTTCTGTTTGTCTATTTCGTCTACACGTACCACTCCTTGATCCCGTCTCGTTTGACGGGCTGCGCGGCGAGCGGGGGGAGGGGCGCGAGGGGCGCGGTGCTGCCGTTGCGGGCGAGCGGCAGCGGCTGAAGGTTCCGCGCGGCGCCGCCCGCCGGCGCGCTTGACGCGCCGCTTTGGTAGCTCGAGTGAGCCTGGAATGATAATAGATGACAATATAATACCACTTTTATATACATAGGCATAAAGCACAATTGAGATGGGTGATGACAGTACTAAGGGAGGCCATACACGATCAAGTATACTGGATGTCCGTCAAGTCCGCTTGACGCTTCATCATTGTACACTTGATCGTGTATGGCCACGGTATAGCTATCTGCCATATATTTGTATCATGCACACTGGATGGCGCGTCAAGTCAAATTGCAAATTTGACAAGTCAAACTGCAGACTTGACAAGTATACTTGATCGTGTTTGGCCTCCATAAGACTTAGCACATAGCGCACTTGAGCAACGGATATTATACTCGTATACTCATGTTGAACAATAATTACTTTTTAACAAAAAATAAAACCAACGAAAAAAAACCGAAAAGCAAAAAATTTAATAAACCATTTAATATTATAAATTAAGATCCGAAATTAACAGTAAATAAATAATTTTGAGACCGTGCCAAACAAACAACCAAAATTAATATTATGAGCACACGGCAGCAGCAGCGCGGCGCACATCTTTTCGCCATTTGTTTTTTCATTGGTTTGGCACCGCCTCAAAATTATTTATTTACTGTTAATTTCGGATCTTAATTTATAATACTAAATGGTTTATTTTATTTTTTGCTTTTCAGTTTTTTTTTCGTTGGTTTTATTTTTTGTTAAAAAGTAATTATTTTTTAATTTTTAGTTGCTATAATACTTATAATTAATAATAAATTATTGATTTTATGAATTATAGATTCAGTTACCAGGTGAAAATGTAGTAGATGAAATATCAATCATCCCCTATTTTCGTACCTATAGGGGTAAAATTTTGTTTCGAAATTTAAACAAGAGTAACCTCAAGGTACACACTATTCAATAAAAAAATAATCATCGAAATCGGATCATCCAGTACAAAGTTATTGAGGTTAACATGTAAAAATTCCGGGTAAAAAACGGGTGAATAATCAATCATTCCCTATTTTCGTACCTTTAGGGTGGGAATAAAATTTTCAAAAAAATATGGGACCAACTTCAGGACATATCCTATCCAATAAAAAAAGAATCATCCAAATCGGACCACCCTGTGCTGATTTCTGCGTGATCATACATAAAAAAAAAATATACGTGACGAATTGAGAACCTCCTCCTTTTTTTTTCGTCGGTTAAAAATTAGTTTTGGCATTAAGTGTGTATTCATCTTTAAATTATTATCATTTTGAAACTGCCTTATTTTTAAATTACAAGTAACGAACAAAAAAGAAAGATCGTGTAAATTGTTTCCTAAATAGGACGCGTCATAAAAAAACGGTAACATTCATAACAACACTAATATTCTGTAATATTAAACATTACCTAAATCCTGCCGAGTATACTCGTACATGAGAAAATATGATAAAATGAAGATTTAAGAGAAAATGTTAGCTTATGAAAATAGTAGTCCATAAAATGATGGTAAGAATACAGGCATTTGAAATAATTTTCAAAAATCCATGGTGTATCTTATTAAGCAACTATGCCTGCAATAACAACTGACCTGGTTCCCAAGGAGAGCGGCGCTGGCGCCCTGCTGAAAGTTCTTGTCCTCCGTCACCTTGTAAGAGGGGTCTAGCTTGAAGAGCAGTTTGAGAATGATGATAACTATGAGGATAATTCCTATGAGTACTGATGCTACAATACCTGGAAGGGATAAAAAGTGATATTTTTAGTGATAATTATGGATAATAGCGTAAATTACAATGGCTTAACAATTCATTTTAACTATTAAATAAATAACGCTTCACACTCATAGCCCCACACTAGGATTCCCTGTGTCGTGGGTGCCATGGACAACACACAACATAGACAAGGACATTCACACCCAGACCGAGAACAGAAATTCAAACTCATCATTCAAATTTCCGCCTCGCTGGGAATCGAACCCAGGACCCTTGGTGCGGCGATCCGGCATGGTAACCATTGCGCCACACGGGTCGTCGAACTATTAAATAAAGACTCAGATACAAAAAAATTTTTTTAAACTTTTAACAGCATAAGGGATTCAAAGCCAAGATTATAGAGCAATAGACCTGTCCTTGAGTAGGTAACTAAGAATTATAAATATTAACTCACCAACAATAGTAGCAAAGAACTCTGATTCAGGTTGCACAACTCTGCTATCAGTCGTCTTCGGGTGGTACCATTTGGTGGTCATTTCATGTTCGTACCCGTTGTACCCCGGGTCCACCCTGCTTGGTATTCTTTCTTGACCTTCCTCGATACCATAGATTGGCGTTCGGGTTTCTATGGTGTGCTTGTCCTCGTAATCTGGTATGAGATTGTTATCTTCCTCCGTTGCATGGGTAATATCGGGGGTGTGACGACCAGTGACTGATGGGGTAAATTGATGACTTGTATGGGTGTGATCTGAAAAACAAATTTTGTTAAAAATTCTATTAACTCTAAAAAATCATAGGCTCAAAATTATTTTAAGAGGATTACACGCTATGTTAAATTATAATAAAACCTAAAATTATTTGTAGGTTTTACTTAGAAATTTAGCTTTTACTTTGAACTTTTGGGGGTACATCGTGATGCAAAGAGGAGTTGTACTGAGGAGTTTCTTTAGCCATTTCTTCTCCCTTATTTCAAAACATTTTTCCAAAACGGTGGTAGATTAAAAAATGATGTTCATAAGTGTATTAAAAAATCCCTTTTAATTTTAAATGTTTGGATTTTTTTTTAATGAATGTACATTAAATTCATAAACATGAATAGGTACTATATTTAATTTTCTTACCTATACTAGGCGTAGTACGTCTATCAGGAGTAGTAGCAGTATCAATGGTACCGGCGTGCATGTTATCATGGTCCGGTAGCGTGGTCCGCGTGCTGTCACCCTTCGTACTAGTTGCAACATCAGTGGACCCGATAGTGGACCCTGGTAAACTCTTGTCGATATGCTCCGTTGATATGATAGCGATCGTTGGCGACGTCATGCTGTGTGTGCTGCTTGCGCCTGAACTACATGTTTAAGGATATTGGTTAAGTCAAGTTTTGTGAATAGTTGATTTTCAGGTCAGATATTTTTAATTTAATTTTACATGATTTTTGAACAGAGCTACAATAATTATGCATGTTTAACTTACCCAAAACTTGATCGAAAATTACCAAATTTCATGATAAAAAGTTTACTACAACGATATTAAATTAGATACGTGAAGACACTATACTCTGCTATACCAGAAATTTCTTTAAAAATTACATGCATATTTGAACTTTTAAATAGATCTTTAAAATACACAACAGATAAGTAATATACATTAAACTTCTTTTAGACTTTAATTTCATTTAATTTCAGATCCCTGTAAGTTACAATAAACTTTTAACATGACACATGATGTATTTCTGTTTGTTTTGTTCACTGCTCATAGGAGCATCAAGTAATGAGTTATATCTAAACATGCTAAATATGTATATCTTACGTGGTCATTGGATGTTCCGGCTCAGTGATGTCTTCTCCGCTGGACCCCGAGCCTTCTAAACAGTCTTCATCATCACACGGCTTCCTTAGTTTCTCACTTGAGTCACCCTAGCATTTTCAAAAAACATATTTTTCCTTAAATTAACTGGTCGTTGTTCGTTGGGGTATTTATCAATGCAATATCCTCTTTAGCTCCTAAAGCAATAATTATTTTTAGTATTTTGTTTCATCCATCCATCCATCCATCAGCCTTTGTAGGTCCACTGTTGGACATAGGCCTCCCCTAACTTGCGCCACTCTGACAGGTCCTGAGCCTTTTGAATCCATTTTGTTTGCTTGTCTGTTTATCTATACCTTTGTTCCCATCGATGAATGGGACAAGTGAGACTAAATTGTAATCCTGAGATGAGACAACTCAACTGGACTAGTGCAATAGACCTCATTTTTCTGCACATGAAATACTATTTAAAAATTTCGATTAGGGGGCACTTCAATAACGAGTACTCGAAAACATTATCTTTAGAATTACTATCTACCTGTCAGTCTTTCAAGGAGCGGGTCTATCGTCATTTTCTCGGCCGGCAACGCGATAGTGACGCTTCCAGTGTTGCTAATGTCCATGGGCAGCGGTGATCACTTACCATCAGGTGACCCGTCTGCTCGTTTGCCTGCTAAAAGCATAAAAAAAAAGTCTGTCTGTCTGCCTGTTAGTGAACGAGAACCCGTGAACGGACGATGTAAATTAGCAAATCTACCTTATAAACTTTAGACGGCGGTCGTCGTGTGGAAGGTACGTAGACGGGAGTGATGAGGTCGTCGCCCGAACCGGCGTCGGGCAGCACGCAGGCGTCCTCGTCGTCGTCGCGGCAGCCCGACCCCGCGCCCGAGTACACCAGCTCGTCCAACACGCCGGGACCCCCGTAGCCTGAGGGCGGGGTCTGGAAATAGGGGTCACGTTATTGGTCGTTGGTTTTGAAAATTTTTTAGACACCTTGACGGTGATGTCTGGTCAAACTAAAAACTAAATCAATTATTGATTTGGATATAACTTCGGCCTATAGACATTATGATGGGCCTAGAATGATGATAAGGTTGAACGCCGTCGCGATTGATGAATAATATCAAATTTTAAATATGGTGATGAAGTGACTAGTGGTGACTCCATCCATCCATCCATCCATGAATCCAGAATATGGCGTATCACTATGCATGTTACAACAGGAAATGTTTACCCCACTTAAGCTTACCAAGTTTCATTTACAGAATCTTATTCATAACCACCATGACTTACTATTACTATAATTATTACAGTAGCTTGCTTGCGAATAAGATTAAAAGTAAATAAAGAGGCATGAGAATTTCTGTAACTGCTACATCAAATGTCTGAAGGAGACACTGATATCCCCATAATCCTACTGATATAAATGTCTTTGTATGGTTTGTTGACCTTTCACGCAAAAACGACTAAACAGATTTTCCTGAAATTAAGCACACAGGTAGACCATGATGTGTAATAAGATATAGGATAGTTATTATCCCAGAAAACTCGAGCAAAGCCACGAACAGAGCGCTAGTATAGAATAACCTGTTGTGATTCCATCTTACCTGCTGCATCCTATTAATATCCCTATCCAGTGGAGTGTGGGCTCGTCTCGCATCACCCCGGATAGTGACTGCTGGGTCTCCGGCGGCGGCCAGGTCGAGGACGCGGACGCCGTCCACCACGAGCCCGGCCATCACGCCGCTGAAGGAGCGCACGCCGCCCGCACCGCCGCCGATCGTCACCGTCGACATGCTGTTGAAGATTGTTGACTGCTGACCACCTGGGAATGGGAATTTATGTTTTGCTGAGTAAGAGAAGTTTAGCTAATTAGGGTGTCTCAGATAAGAGTCCCGGTCGGGCGGAATTAACGTCCATGTGATTTTTGTTATTTGTTAGACTTGAGAATTTTTAAGATTATTTTTAGAAAAAACAATAAACAATACGATTGTAGTACGTATACGGCGGTAGTTTACCTTCAGCCCATTATTGCTTCAGGGCACAGGTCGAGTCATAATTAAGAAAACCTAGAGGATTTTCCATTACGCTGCAAACTTTTCCAAACGATTCCTAAGTAACGAGAACAACCGGGACCAATTGCTCCACATGCTCTGCGCAGAAAAGCACTCAAGATTGTTATTTGCCACTAGCGTTCATCCATCCAACTACCGAGTACCGAAAACACCCTTCTTCGACTCAGGATCGACACAAGCCGACAAACTATGAGCGCTTCTTTATGACTCAAAGGTCCACCTTTGAATTCATGATGAAAATGTCGTCACATACTTCATGATCAAAATTTCCACACAAACCTACCTTGCGGGTTCCGAATGTTAACAGCATAGTTATCCAACTGCAGCGCCGACCGACTGCCGTTCCTCGTGAAGCGGGCCACGTGGTAGGCGCCGTCGTCCACGCGGGCGGCCTCGTCTCCCAGCGGGTGGTCGCCGCCACCCACGTTGTACACCATGAAGAGGTTGCCTCGTATCTGGAAGGGATGCGTATGAAACATAGACAACAAGAACGAAAGCAAGATTCCGGTTTATGTTCCGGCTTTGTTCTTGCGCTACTTTTTAGTTGAAAAGTGAAGAAAAGAGAAAAGGTTTTAGCTGAAAGACATATAAACTCTTTACATGCAATGTTGGCTTGAAGATAGGGGGCAAATAAGAATTAGCGAGGCGGGTATAAAAATCTCCACATTGCAAAAGAACTCACAGTGTTCATACAGTCGAAGATGAGTCAAAGTAATGTTAGGATTAAAATTTGGTATTACAGCGAAGAAACACAGTGAAGAAACTCTAGAATGCTGACATGATATTTTCAATCCCAATACTTACTTTAGTAAGTATTTTAAGTCAGCCCAATACGGCTGAAAAAGCTGTGTGTGAGCTACTTATGCCCTATCGTGGGTCATTAATGTTGCCAATACTTACTATTTCCATCTGCATATAATCTTGTGTGTTAGAAGACTCGATCCTCATTAGTACGGCATCAGCCTTGCTGGTCACGAAGCCGACTGCCACTCTGTCCGTCTCCGTGTCTACCACGCTACTTGATGGAAAGGTGTAGGTGATGATACCTCGGCCTGGTCCAAACTCATAGGCAATCGATTCTGAAAGAGATGAGAAACTGGTGTAAGTTATTTGCGGGACTGGGTTAGAAATATAAAAACCAGTTCTTGTTAAACTAGATACTTTTGCTGGTAAGTTTCTAGAGAACTTGGCAGCTGGATAACTATTTCACACAAAATACAATGAAAAGACCTGCTACTCGGAAACTTTCTCGATCTTCCCTCATAAACTTAAAAATAAAAATATCCCGCTCTCTAAAAATCATGATTTTTAGCTAAAAAAAATTTTTTTACCATCTTAACGCGATGTCCATAAAAAGCTTACATTTAGATATATTCTATTATCTATCACTATGACTTCACAAACATACCATCATAGCACGTTGGTCCTGTAAACGACGTGAGGTCGCAGTCACATACGTAGGCGTTCCATTGTTGCACGCACACTCCCTTATTGGCACATGCGTTATGGGTGCACTTCGTTGGACCTGAAATTTAGAAAAATAATAATGCTGTTATGTACCAGATTTATCATTAAAGTACCATTTTGCATGTGGAATTAGGATAAATATAAAAATTGGTCTTAAGACGAATATCGTGTTAAATCTTTCAGACATGCAACCCAAGTGTTCGTATCCCATTCGATCTATTTTAATGTGCCTGTGTCTTTGTGTCTGTCTGTGTTTTTGTCCATGATCCACATAAGTGGCGTCTACTTCCCCCGATTGTAAAATTTCTACTAAAACTTTCTTTAACCATGACATCATAATTATTTATAATTTCCATGATACGCTTTGATTAGGCTTACCTTCACATCCAGAAACTAAAGAAGAGCTCGGCACAACAGCGTCCTCTATCAACGAGGGTGACTCTCCAGGAAGGTCCAGACTGGACATGCAACCCTCAAACCCTTGTCTGGATAACACACCGACCGGTAATGCTGTATACATATCTTTAGGAACACCCCCCACGTATAGTACACTATCTAGTTCAAGCATCAGATTTGAACCTGGAAAGAAACAATTTTACTATAATAACACTTTTTTTGTGTGCGAATATACATGTTTTTTTAATCTGCTATTTTGTCATTTCTTTGTGTACAAGAGAACTTTATTACAAAAATGATTCAATAATTTTGTTTACTGTTCACTTTTTTATTTTCTACATTGCTTGTAACTATAGAGGTAGAGATTTTAATACGAAATATCTGAAAGGACTTACTTGTTGTATGCATTTCCAAATCTTCGTCAACTTGTAGTGTGTGGACCTTTGGTGTCGGCCTCCTTATCGATACGGTATGCCATCTATTGTCATTCAGGAAATTCTTCAATTTATCCTTCATCGTGACGACCCCATCTCCAAGATTGAACACACAATGAATATGTCCATTGACCAATTCAATTGCTATAAAATCTTGCTTTTTCCCGCCATTGTAGAATAGTAATCCATCCATTTCAGTCGTACGGAAATAAAAATCTAAGTACGTATTGCCGTAAGCTTTGAGCAACGGCAAACCTACGTATGTGTGCTTCGATTTAAAAGTAACAGACTTGTAAACATTCAAAGCATCTGGCTTAACGAATTTCCCAGTAAATATTATACCAGATGAATCATAAATGTTGTTTGTCTCTTCACCCGTGCCAATTCCAAGAGTTTTTGCCAAATCGATGTATTTTATCCCATTGAAGACAAATTTTTGAAGATAACCAACAAAATTTGGGAGAGTCGACGTCATCTGTATTTCTTCTTCTGGATGATATAAGCCTCCCAAATGGAGCGTTGATATTTCTAAAGTAGATGCTTTTCCTAAAATTGTTTCAGCTGTAAGACAAATCAATGTAATAAGTTTTACGGTACAAAAAATCGAATTAAGACACAACATTGACATACAAATAAAAATAATTGAGCAAAATAAATGTTTTGTAGACTTTCAAGTACCAGCTATTTCCATACATTTATTTACACAAAATCTACCTATAGAAGACAGCGAAGTTATCTTACACGAAGAGCAAAGCTTGATAGATTTAAAAGTATTTTAATCAGTATTTTATGTACTGTATTCAGTTTGGTATTACTTTTTGTATGGTATTTAATAGTTTATAGTATACGAAGAGTTACATTGCGTATAGCCCAACGATTACTTGCAACTAATTTGCTTAAGCATACTTGTGCTTTGTATTCAATTAACCGTTTTTAATACAACATTGCTTCAGTTCAACTTAGTTGCAGGTTTATTTTAAAGAAGTAAAGAAACATAAAATATACCATTGTCTCTTTCAAATACCACTTCCAAACACTACCTGTAGAAATTTAATAAAAACATGGTATCAGTTGTATACATCAGAATAAATAATTACATTGATTCAAATTATGGTATTTGAAACAGAAAATTTAAAAGATAAAATAGATAGTTTACATATTCACAAGGTTGCTACAGGAGAAAAGAAAAATCAAGTATAAATAAACGAAGAAACAAAAGAAAGCATACAAGTAACGGAAATCGTGATAATACCAAGTGCCAGCTAAAAACGAACCAAAAAAGCAACTATTCTACACTCTCTAGTAGGACAACTAACATCAAGAGATGTAAAATTTCTGAGGGATAATTCATCGATGAATATATTTTATATGCTACCTTAAAATACTAAAATAAATTCATCGTTTAATTGCGCTAGAAGCTTAAATACCAATTTAAGTAAATAATTTGTGTTGCCATGTAAAAGATAGAAGTAAGAGAATAGTGGATAATAGTATTTGAGCTTCTGGCTTCAATAATTTTAAAAGTCTTAAATTCTACTGTTGATTTTGCTTTGTTTGTTTTGATTATTGTTTTTTTTTTTCTATTTCTAAGTGATATTTAATTATTCATTAAACATACAGTCATTGTTGTGATACTTATACTTATTTCTATGTAATTTTTAAGTTTAAGTTTTTCTCTAGAAACCTGATAGTTAAGAAAGGTTCAAAATCCTAAAGATTACTTCATCAAAGCAAAATCAAAACCAACCTTATCGTCCACTACATAGGGGTCAAAATAAAACGGTGCGGGTGCTCTCCCGTGCATACGTACATAACGTACCGCGTACTGGCTGCCCTCCGTCTACCTGCAGCTTGAGGTTGGAGGCTCTCCGGGAGAACCGCACCGTGTGCCAGTTGTCATCGGCCACGTTCGTGCCAGCCAGAAGGTTCTACAATATCAAGGATAACTTATTGCTTAAAGAACTTTGAAACCTTGGTAGGGAACCTTCAGTGGTATCAAATTTATTGCTTCATAGGTTGCCTAGGTTGTAGGAGGTTTCTAGAAATGTTGGAGATAGAGAACCGAGCTCAATTTAATATTTACGAACCTATAAAATACTATACCCAAAGATTTAATTTTTCATTATATTTATTTTTAACCAACTAGTTTCCCCCTACAATAGTCCACTGATATAATGCTAAAGCACAATTTATCAGCAGCTACCTTACCTTCTCCCGATTACCGAACCGTACGCTCGCTCGGACCCTGCCAGCGGCGACGGCCAGCTCTATCCTGTCTGCGGAATTTTCACACGCTGTCCGCAGCAGTAACCCTGCCTTGGTCGTCCGAAACCGAAGCAACAGCTCCTCAGTCTGCGTCACATGCTCTGGACCCAACGCCGCTGAGAGATGTTGACTGCCGTTCAACAATATTGTCGGTGACTCTGCAGGAGGATTTCGAAATGTGATAGTCTTTTAAATTTGAGTTCACGTTAATATTTCAAAACAAATTGTATATAAACACTAAAAAGTAAAGTTTTGATCAGTGCTATAGTAACCAACAAAATAAAATATACCGCCACAAACGTACGAAATAATGCCGAAACAAATGGGCCAAGAGGCGGCGAAATTATTCCCCTAAGTACCGTAGCATCTTACCCAGAAACAGCTCGCAGACGTACTTAGCACTGATATTAAATGTTACTACTTCTAGTATTAATACACATTATAAAATTTTATCAGCGGAAACCGAAACATCTTGACTATGCTAATTGGTATACTTATAAAATAATTGTTATGGAACGAGATAAAATAAATATTTAATTAAAACTTACTTATGATGTTAAAAATGCTATCAAATCGTGATTACTTTAAACACGTAATGGAATTAATTTTATTGCTTCGTAAGAATGATAAATAAAGTTATTAATCAAATAAGTTTTTGTAACATTAAACGGTTAAAATCAATATTAACAAAGAACATTCAACTTATTCAAGTATTCTAACTTTCTACTAACCCCGGCCACAAGTAGGTCCTCCAAAGTTAGTTGCAGAACAATCGCAGAGAGGTCGGTTCCATCCCTCAGAGCAGATCCCTCCATGCTGGCAGGGCGAGCTCACACACTGCTTCATTAGAACATGGCAGGCAGGGCGGACTGATGCTGGAAGAGTTGTAATTTACGGTAAAATATTTAATAAAAATTATAGATTTAGTGACAGCAATAGTTACAATGATGTAGGAATAGAAGTTGTATTAAATGAAGACGAGGTGAAACTAGTTGGTGGAAAATGTTGTAGAGTTTTGAGATAGTGATTCGATGGGATTTACCTGAATCCTGCTGCCTTGCAAACGCAGTCAAGTCTTGTGGCTTTCCGTTCAAAACTAAGTCGCGGATACATCCCACAAAGCCTTGCCTAAGTGCAGCGGTCCACAATGCGGGTGGAGTACGTGCTGCGGAATATTCGGATCCCAGACCTCCAACGTACAGAGGTCCATCGAGTTCTAGTTGGTTGGATTCCCCTAGAAATAAAACAGATGTTCCAAATTAATACCATTTATATTCACATTTCATCTAACTTTTTTCTGGAAACGAGCTGACGATCCACCTCGTGGCAGGTGGATATCGTCGCCCCTAGAAAATAAAATAGCTAGCTTACCTGGAGTCTTAAACTCAGCATTAGCCCCATCTACGGTAACTCTTCCATCTCTTCCTGTGCGACGTAAAAGAAACTCATGCCAGTGGGAATCATCAACTCTTCTTCTGGATGCTCTGACTCTAACTCCGCCAGAACCAAGGTCAACGTGAACATAGATGTAACCATTTAGCATTTCCACCGCAAAAAGATCAGCCTAAAAAGGAACGGCTTTGGTAAAGCTGCGATTCATAAAATTTAAGTAAATAAGTAGTAGGCTCGATTAAAATGCTCGAATGAAATGGGATAAGACACTGTTGACACTAGCCTTGAAACTTTTAAGGATATTACATACTACAGGAAAGAAACACCTACTACAGATTAAATTGCTCAAACAATTTTTTTTATCGAGCCATAATATAAGATTGCGTCATTATGCATGGATACTAAATTAACTACGAGTAGGTATAATAACAACAATTTTAATTTACACTGAAATTAAACTTAACTACAGTGTAAAAAAAACACTCAAATTGGGGTTTATAAAGATAACACATACGTCTATATTGATGTAACCAAAAATAATATTAGCTAAGAAAGTAAAAGACATCAAGAGAGAACTTATAAAACTGCCTGTCTGCACGTAATGCATGCAACCTATTTGCGAACAATTTGAATGCTAACATTCCTTCAAAGCCAACTAAACATGCAAATTGTAAGAAATGTTAATTTAAATGTAGACCCAGTATTTGTTCACGATGAAAGTTATTGCATAATAAGATAATAATATATTATGAAACACTAATACTAGAAAAACAAAATTCAATATCAAAATTATAGATCAAGATCATCTAAGTTACGTGATCTAATTAAAATGTAACAAAGACCGTGACTTGAGCCATGGCATAATGGTGCGAATTTGTGTAGGTATTAATAAAGCTATTAAGCTTATACGTGATTTGGCATTTCCAACTTTGCATTGTAATCTATAAATCCTAGCTTGGGTCTTCAGTGCTTAGTATATTCTGAATTACATCCTTGTGCTCGAGGGTTCTACGTGTACATCGAATACATATAAACACATAACACTTTAACATTTCCAAGTGGGTGAAACTTTATAAGGTACCATACACAAATTCCCCTAATTCTGTGTTATCGACTTTTTTCAAAGGACTCTCTCCTACTTCATCCTACCATGCAGCTAACTCGGTGGACAGTTTTAGAAGAAAAGCAGTAGCTTCGCTGGAGTTCAAGGCTATGATTGTTCAAGTAATAACAATTTACCCGTATGAATTTTGCTTGTCCACCGAGTTTGTTTTAGGGGATTGCAACGTATTTTTGTTTAACGATAACAAAGTAATTTGGGCCCAAAAATTAGATAGTACGTCCAATTAATTCGTTTGTTGTGATTCATAACACACGTCGTAAATATTTAAAATACCCTTTTGTACTTGATATCCTTCGTGATTAGTAAAACACACAACAAATATTTGGAGAACTTAACGAGTTTTGTCTAATAAATTATGCAGAACACGATATCAATTGTTTTATAAAACAAAATTTAGAAATATGTTGTATAAAATAATAAGATAATATTCAATAATTTATCCAAATAGTGTTGATGCAATCCCCTACATGACTAGCATCTTGGTGATGGGGATGATGCTTATGACAATGACGGGCTTGATGATAGGAAGACTGAAGAGGACAGAGTTGCCATTAGTGGTTCTGATGACGATGCTCTCTCTGTTGGCGACGTCTGACCAACCCCAAAAGCTTCACCCCTTACCGTGCAACCTACCCTTGGTGGTTTGGCGCCCATGTTGAAGAGTATCAGACCATTTGGTTCGTTGGTGCGAAACTTGAACGATATTGTTCCCGTCTTCACTGCTTCCCATTTTGGCAAAATCTGGTGACATAAAAATGTATTAATTTGTGCTATATTATTATATTCATGTTTTAATTGTATTTGAATATAATTCGCTTCGATTAATATTATTATATTTGCATAAGTTTGAGGCATTTACGTACATGAACAATTTATTTAATTCAAATCTGGTTTATTGCTTACTAAAATAAAGCCATTTCAATTCGTACACTTTCACCCTCTTTTTAAAGAACGAATTCTCTCTATGTGACTTCATAGAACCTTAGAAGTAACTGAGCAAATGTGACTTGGTCTGATATTATATGCAAGAATAGTTACAAATCGATACA
Source organism: Thymelicus sylvestris (assembly GCA_911387775.1). Classification (NCBI taxonomy): domain Eukaryota; kingdom Metazoa; phylum Arthropoda; class Insecta; order Lepidoptera; family Hesperiidae; genus Thymelicus; species Thymelicus sylvestris. Next base: position 13,306,149 of record OU426905.1, on the reverse strand, counting down.
TGAATGTTTTTTGTAAAAACTTCCAAGATTCATGATGGCAACTAAATAATCCGTCTACCAAATTTCTTTACTTGCGAAGAGAATGTCATACTCTATACTCCCCCTGTGGTGCATAATGGCTTGTAGCCCATTAACTACAAATAAATAAACAAGTTTATAGTAGTTACACCTACTCAACTGCCGAGAATTACTACAATTCAGTAGTTAATGGCACACACATAAATAGGAACTGCTGGGAATTAAAATGATTTAGTCAATTACAAGTATAGTCGGTCGACTAAAATGACCTCGGGTATTAAATACAGAGCTACTAATGCAGTAGAAGTGAAACGAACTTTAATAACCCTTATTAATTAAATGTCGTAAGATCGATGTAAAATGAAACGAAAGGCAATTTTTTGGATGATTGTTCCTTTTTGGGTAATAATAATATCATCGTTGCGCCACACTAAGTGGTTGCCTAACTAAAGCATTAGCAACTAAGTATAGTACTTAGGCACTCCACCCACTGCACCACGCCCCGTCGCGGTGCGCGGGATGGCAGATTTTACCATTGTATGCAAGTATCTCAATTTATATAGAAATCACGCCTAGCACAACACACTGCCGACGCGGACACGCGCGGGAAGGCGGCCCGCGCGCGTTTTCTGCCAATCTGCGCAGGAGCGCGGGGCGTGCCGCGGGATATGACAGATCGCGCGGTGAACATATGAGTTTAGGCCGTCGTAATCTGCTACACCGCGCGGGGGAGCAGATTACACCGCTAAGTAAGGCAGATCTGCGCCTCCGTCGCCGCGCGCGTTATCCATCGCTCCGCGCACCGCGGCGGGACGCGTCTACAGTGGGTGGAGCGCCTTAGTAATACAAAATGTTTGTTGTGATCGTAATGAAGTGAAATATATGTAGGTAAATATTTGTTTTATCTACTGTAATGAAATTCAGCTTATAAATCAATTATCGATTGGCCGTTATTAAGGCCATTATTAATTAAACTGCATTTACAGTTTGCCGGATTACAGTTTACGATAAAACGTCTAGCATAGTTTACTAAACATCACTTCTACTCGCCTGTAATGCTTTGGAAATGTGCCGTCCTTCAGCCTAAGGTTAGTGCTTCAAGATCAACGTGCGATAAACGCCGCTCTACAATATAGCTTTCCATTTCATTATTTATCGTAGGCAGTAGGTTTTGGACATGAGTGTAACAAATTGCTTCATTTTGTTGCCTACTGTAAAAATATTATGACGACATCTACCGAATGAGTGAAGAAATTAAATCGATATACATAAACCTATTACGTAGGATATCATGATTATAATTCCAACAATGTTCATAATTCAATTCAATTTAATTTCGTACTGGGAATATTCGTTCAAATTTTAATTATGTGTTGAGACTGTTAAAATATATTTAATAGTATCAAAATAATACCTCTTTATGTCTTATAGAATGTGCTGTAGGTTAGAAGGTTTAAATAAAAAAGTATTCTGTTGTCAACCGTCAACCGTATTTTATTAGGTTATGGGCCCAGAGCAAAATTTTTGAATAATTTACCAGATTTTCGTATCGTTTGCATTAAATAAGTTATAATGTCGTCAGGCAGTTATTTAGTGAATGTGCCGAAGTTACGGGGACGCGAAAACTACGATGATTGGGCATTCGCAGCAAGAAATTTTCTCATCTTGAAAGGGATTGACATCGACGCCATTCCTAACGATTTAAGTGATGCAGACAATGATGTTGTATGTATAGATGCAGAAGATAAAAAAGCGAAAGCAAAGCTCATCATGACTATTGATCCCAAGTTATACGTGCACATAAAAAATGAGACCAAAGTCAAGGAATTGTGGCAAAAACTCCAAAGATTATTTGATGACAGCGGATTCACAAGAAAAATCAGTTTACTTCGAACGCTTATATCTATTCGACTTGATGATTGTGAGACGATGACGTCATATGTTAGTCAGATAGTGGAAACTGCACAAAGACTTAGAGGTACAGGTTTTGAAATAAATGAAGAATGGATCGGTTCATTGCTATTGGCGGGGCTACCCGAAAAATTTGCGCCGATGATTATGGCAATTGAACATTCCGGCATTGCCATAAATTCTGATATTATCAAAACGAAACTGCTTGATATGAGTACTAAAGTTGATGATCATGACTCTGAAGTTGCATTATGGTCGAAGCAAAGAAGTAAGGTAGTGATTAAGTACTCTGTGAGTAAGATCAGTCAAAATTGGAATACAAAAGGGGCGAAACATTCGACAAGCAATATGTCAAATGTCAAGAAAGTGATCAAATGCTATAAATGCAAGAAAATTGGCCACTTTAAGAACCAATGATGAACCTGAATTTAGCAGATAGCAGACAAAATAAAATTTCAGAAGAAATGCAAGTAAACGCATTTAGTGCTGCATTCTTCAACAGTGAATTCAGTAAAGAGGACTGGTATATCGACTCAGGGGCAAGTGCTCATATGACATCGAACAAAGAGATTTTAATGCAAGTGAGAAAGGTACACGATACGAAGGAAATTATTATTGCGAATAATATAACTGTGCCAGTTTTGTGTGCCGGAGATACACAGATCACTACGCTAGTGAATAATTCTCAGTTTGACATAACGGTAAACAATATCTTGTACATACCTAACTTAACTGCAAATTTGTTATCAGTAAGCCAATTGATAGCAAGAGGAAACAGAGTTAGTTTCAAAAGTGATATATGTTATATTCATAATCAAAAGAATGAGCTTATTGGAATTGCAAGTCTACAGAATGGTGTGTATAAATTGAATACAATGAAGTCAGAGAAAGTGTTGGTGGCAGCAGTGCACACTACAGATGCAAAACAAAGGCATAGAAGATTAGGGCATATTAACAGTAAAGATTTGCAGAAGATGAAAAATGGTGCTGTAGAAGGAATATCATTTGATATGAAGGTTGATCTTCAGAAATCCAATTGCGAAATAAGCTGTGAAGGAAAACAGACTCGTTTACCGTTTCAATTGACAAACCATACAAGTGAAAAAGTATTAGATTTAGTTCACGCAGATCTGTATGGGCCTATGGAGGTTCGATCGATTGGACAGGCAAGATACTTTCTATTGTTTGTGGATGATGCTAGCAGAATGGCATTTGTATATTTCCTAAAGGAGAAGAATCAGACTCTACAGTATTTCAAGGAATTTCATAGCATGGTTGAGAATATGAAAGGAACAAAGATAAAAATATTGAGAACCGACAATGGAGGGGAGTTTTGTTCAGATATGATGGAAAATTATCTGGAAAAGAATGGAATTATCCATCAGAAGACCAACCCGTATACTCCAGAGCAGAATGGTCTCAGCGAGCGATTCAACAGGACTATAGTTGAACGTGCAAGATGTTTATTGTTCGACGCCAAACTGGATAAAAGTTTATGGGCAGAAGCAGTAAATACGGCAGTATACTTAAAAAATAGGTCACCGGCTTTAGGTTTGGACCAAATGACACCGATTGAAGTATGGACAGGTAAAAAGCCTGGTCTCAGTCATGTCAGAATATTTGGGAGCCCAGTAATGATGCATGTTCCTAAAAATAGAAGATTAAAGTGGGACAAGAAAGCAGTCAAATACATATTAGTGGGGTACTCTGAGAATGTGAAAGGTTACAGATTGCATAACCCAGAAACTAGGAAAATATGTACAAGTAGAGACGTCATTGTAATGGAGACAGAAAATGACATAACTCAGATAGAAATTAATGATGGACAGACAGAAAAACAGCAATCAGTAGAAGAGGAAAGTTCTACGGAAGAAAGTGAATCAACATTGACTAATCAGGATGATACTACCTATGTATATGATTCATTTCATGAAGAAGATCAGACTGTCAATGTTTCTATTCCAGTGAACAAGCGTGCCAGGAAACCTCCTGAAAGGTATGGATTTACTAACCTATGTATTTCAGATGAACCGGAGATTTGGGCTGAAGACGTTACTTATGATGATGCTACAAATGGTCCAGAGAAAGACAAGTGGCAGGAGGCCATGTCCAATGAAGGGAGACTGTTAGCCAAGAGGAAGCAGATAGAGAAGAACAATGCAAATGGGTGTTCAAGAAAAAGCTAGAAAGCGATAACAGTATCAGGTATATGTTTGTATAGTAAAAAATGTAAAAAGGGGCAGATTATCATTGCAATATTTGTTGATGATTTTTTTCATTTTTTCTAACAAGAATTAAAGACTTAAGTCAAATAAAAAGATGTTTAGGTATGCGAGTGAAACTATATGAAAATAATTGCATCTCCATTGATCAGGAACAATTTGTAAAACAAATTCTTACAAGGTTTCGTTTGAATGATTGTAATACAAAAGATACTCCTATGGAATGTAATTTGAAATTTGATAAGGCAGAATGTGTTGACAAAAAGTTTTCCTATCAACAGCTTATAGGAAATCTTATGTATTTGTTAGTATTAACACGACCAGATATATCATATAGTGTAAGCTACCTTAGTCAATTTAATAATTGTTTAAGTGGTGCAAAACATAAATATTTTGTAAAATTATTAAGACTTCAAAATGTTTAAAGATATTGGGGTCAAGTTAATAGTTTTGTTTTTTTGTTGCTTTATTGTTAATAGTAGTTAGATTATTTTGATAAGTGGTGCTGTTAAAATATATTTAATAGTATCAAAATAATACCTCTTTATGTCTTATAAAATGTGCTGTAGGTTAGAAGGTTTAAATAAAAAAGTATTCTGTTGTCAACCGTCAACCGTATTTTATTAGAGACTATGTACTTACCTATTTTAATAAGCAACAAAGACTACCATTACATAACTGCTTTAGAATTTGCACCAGTTAATTAGTTTCATCTTACATCTTTCATTTATTTAATGTTTATTTATAAATAAAACGTAAGTTTAAAACTACTTACAGTCAAATAAATTAATTTGCACACGTTTTAAAATTCTACGCAGTTATCGTTAGTTAATCGAGTAAAGTAGTTACTAGGTACTTATACATATAATAAGAAACAAATTAAAACACTCGTACCTATTACTTGGCCTAATTCAAAGGTATCCAATTAAATTGGATACAGATGTAAAAATGTAAGACACAGAATAAGTTAGCGAAGTAAATCGAGAAGTGACTGAAGTTGTACCAAATAAACTGGAGAAGACGAATTAAATCAATGATGCCGAGAAAAGTTTTGGGCTAACGAGCCATCTTGCGAGCTAACGAGGTTAAACCGGGAATAGAACACGACTTCTTAAAAATACTTGTCATACTACCTTCTAAAATGGAATCAAAACTTGAGGCATATGTATACATGTAGGTATAAATACATAAAAAGTAGATTTACAGTGTTTTCTGCAGCTAACTAGCGATAATTTAAGGGCATAAAATATTCCTAATTATATAGACAAAAATACTCAGATGTGGGAGGATCTAGCTCCCTTCTTTTTATATTGGCCGCCATTTAAATTGTTTAATTATGATAAATTATGTTAGAAGTATCTGCCGAAAGATTTCGATTTCTCTGGTCTTTGAGATCCCACAGATGTAAAAAAATATTGTTTGAAAAGAAATAATACTTAGGTACTATTATGTAATCTGTGATAATACTAATAATAATATTCATTACAAAAAAATGGATAGAGTTTCAAGATGCAAAGGTCATTAATAAATTCTAATGCGTAATGTAGACAAAAATTTCAGTTTCATTTAGTTTTTGTAACATAATTCACAAACTTGCACATTAACTGTTTTTGTTTCTGTGATGTACTTAAAGCTGCGACGGTAAAAGGTCAAAAAAACTGAATTTTCTTTCTTACTCCGTTTTCACACGTCAAGATAGACATAGAAGTTTCACTTTTAAAAATAACGTTTCTACGCTTAACGGTCTTAAAATATAGAGTCGATGATATATTTGTTTCATAGTATAAAGTATTTCATTTGTAATTAAACATGGTTAGGTACTAGACAAAAGTGGATTTGTAAAGCGAATCTACCTTTTATGATTCCTAATATTTTTTATTATAACTATCTTAGAAAGCAAAGCAACAACAACCCATAAATTGTCCCAATGCTGGGCTCGGGGTCTCCTCTCACAATGTGATATATTAGGCAATAGTCTACCGCGCGGGCCAAGTGCGGATTGGTAGACTTCACACACCTTTGAGAACTTTATGAAGAACTCTCCGGTGTGCAGGTTTCCTCACGATGTTTTCCTACACCGAAGCAAGTGATAATTAACTTCTAATGTGTACGCACATAATATTTGAAAATTAGAGGTGCGTGCCAGGATTTGAACTCGGGCCCCTTCGTTCGGGAGACTAATGTTCTAACCGCTAGGGTATCACTGCTCATCCACACTATCTTAAGCATTATATTTAATATACTGCTATTGAATAACAGTATAGGATAGTCGACGTTCGTATCAGTAAAGTAGATAGACTCCTTTTAGAAGACAGCTTCCAACCTTAAAAGAAATCTATTGAAAGACTCCATTTCTGTACGTCGCCGAACGTTACTTTTATAAAGCTACCAAGACTTTTCTTCTATTCAGCTCATATTCCTTTCTGAATTTATTTTATAAAATGATTCTTACATTTTATGGCAAATAATATGGTCACTTCTTATGGGAAGTTTGTCCCATATTAGAAGCAAAATCGATCGAGCCAACTATTATAAAATATTGTAATAATAAATAAATAATGATAACAAACGTTTACACACTCATAGTAGGTTTTTACCTGTGTCTCGGGTTACATGGACAACACATCACAATAACACTCATGACCCGAGTAGAAATATTTATCTCTCACATAAAATATTATCTGCCCAGCCAGGAATCGAAGCCGAGACCCCTCGCTTCGCATATTTTAATTTGAAGAACCTAATAAATCTAAGTATCCACTAGACATAGGTATTCCCAAAGCGAAGGCAGCTACTAATCAATAATAAACATCAAAACATGAAGGTGAACTATAAGTGGAAAAGAAAATTTTGAACTAACAACAGCTGAAAGTAAGCCTTTGCATTATTTATATGTCGCACTAGAATAATCGATAAATCCTTCAGCGCATTTAAATCTACAATGTTTCTAGAGTGAAATAATATTATGCAAATAACTATTTGTATAATCGTCTCTCTCAAACTCATAATTGACAGTCAGTCTACATAATTATGTAGTTAAAATTAGTTGTCGTTAAAGTACAATTATGTACTATTCTGTCTTCTGTGTTAAAGTTACTATAGGTTGAAGAATACAAATTTGTTACAAACAATACTGAGTAATAGGAAGAGTAAATTAAAGTAATAGTAAGTAGTAAAGTAATAGTAAAATGTTACTACGCTAAAAGTTCGTCAAAGAAGAAGCAGAAGTTAGTTTTTAACCGACTTCAAAAAAAGGAGGAGGTTCTCAATTCAACTGTATTTTTTTTTTTATGTTTGTTACCTCAGAACTTTGGACTGGGTGAACCGATTTTGATAATTCTTTTTTTAATCGAAAGCTGATGGCCGTCGTGTGGTCCCACATAAATTTTATTGAGATCTGACAATGGCATCCATGAGAAAACTACATAAGTCGCAAATTTGTGTTAAGATGTGCGCGACAAATTGACGAATAACTCAATATCACTTCAACCGATTTCGATGATTCTTTTTTTAATAGAAAGCTGGTGCTTGTCATGTGGTCCCACATAAATTTGAACGAGATCTGACAAGTAGTTTTTGAGAATTTGAAGTCGGTTATTTTTTGTTAGTAAAATTTAGATTATGGTATTACCGATGAAATGAGTAATTCACAAAGTATGAACTATAAAAATAACAAAACTATAACAGAACTGTATCATAAAACTCAAAATCACCTTGAAGTTCATTCAGTCATATAAAACTCATTGATCGTGTTTGTATTTCTGAGCTTTTTATTAATATTTTCTATGCTCTCTTAACTTGAATCAGCTTAACAGCTTTATTAAGCATACTTGAATAAGCAAGCATTAATAACTTATTAAAAGTAATAACTTCAATGATGATTGGTTTGAAAAACACAATAATTGCAGTATTTTTATTGAAATGTCAACATCTCTTGTGAGACTAAAATTACTGCTTATAATTACATAGAATCAGTATGAGATTTTCCAAATATGAATCCTTTAAGTTACTTCTTAGTTATTTTAGTTATTTGACGACCCTGTAGCGTAGTTGGTAGCGACCCTGCCTGCGAAGCGAGTAGTCCTGGGTTCGATTCCCGGCCGGGGCAGATGTTTAACTGACAGACTGATAAATATACAAACACGGGTCATAGGTGTGATTGTGATTATGTTACGAGTATATGTATGTATGTGTCGTCCATGCCACCCGCGACACATGTAATAGCCTACTGCGGGGGTATGAGTGTGTTAGCATTTATTTATTTATATATGGAACAATAGTTCAAGAGGTCAAAAAAAGATAACCTTCTATGCTTTTTATATTATATGACCACCGCTTGTGAGCTTATATCTCAAATCGCCACTTCATAGAAATTAATATTTTAACCAGGCATAAAATTTTAAAGTGGCATCTTAGTTAAATTTGATGCCCTAACTCTTTAAAATTACCTGAAGTTCAAGGCACTAAAACCAGTCTAATTCCAAGGTCATACCGGCCATCCAAACCATTTAAACTCCAACCAACTGAATGTTTGAGAAACTTGAGTTTTCCACGAACTGCCAGTAAAACGCTTAACTGAAATCCAATAACCTCAATTTCGATCTAATCATTGTAGGACCACTTCGAAGTACTTTCAACTGAACGAAGTTCCAACCCCCATCCTGCGAACTATGCCGTAATAAGAAACATTATCAAGCCTGTTTTATTCGTTGCAACTATGTTTGCATTGATTGAGCGTATGAAATTGCAAGGTAAGAACCCAAATTGTATCGCTTTGTTAGTTGAAAATATCAATTTTATGAAATTTGTGTATTTATGGCTTATAAGCTTGCAAATATACCTATCTGTATTATCTGTCAGTAATGTTTATTTGGGATGCATAACTTTCCTACTAAACTCAAGTCCAAGATTAACTGTTAGTAGTCATCCTACTAAATAACGGATAGAGAAATGGCAGCAGGCTCATTTTGCTGAAGGTTCAATACCGGCTTGTCGAACACGAACCCCATGACACTTTTACACTTTGTGAAATTCGTTTTTTTTTTAATTGATACAAAAGGAGGTCACTTTTTATTCACTTAACTATCCAACTGTTATTTTTTGTTTCCTTTAATTTATTGCAATTATGTAAAATATTCTAAATATTTATGATTCGCATTGTAAACTGCTAGTTTTTCTTATAGAAACCACAATACTGGTAACGTCATAGCTTGTTTTCGCTTCCTCCTTCCTTCCTTTCTCTCTTTTATGACACCTAAAAACCTTGTAGGTACATTATTCCAGTTTTGGCGCCTGCAAACGATGGATTACGAGAGCTTGGCATACCTCACGCCTTACGTTCTGAAGTCGGATTTCACGAGACTTTTTTCACGGCAGACCATTGTTTTTAATTGGTGCTTAGTCACTATGGCCGAGCACTGCGCCATTTTGAAATAACGAATTGTGTGGATTTGGAAAAAATTTATCTTCATCTTTTAAATACCATTCGGTAAATAAAAATGAAGCTAACGAGGTTACCATGACACTTATTCTATTATTTCGCTGATTATTATACTTGAACTATGTTCATAAAATCTCTATTACGTATTCCTTTGTTTGATGATATTGTACATAATATTATTTCTATCTCGATAGTCTCAAAGGATTTCAAAGTTATGGCTTAGGCCCGATCAATAAATATCTTCTATAGTATTATTATTTTTTGATATACTTGAGCCTTCTGCATCTAAGGGATTATCGCTGTCCTCTTCAAATAACTCATCTTATTTCAGGGTTTTATATACCCTTTCCTCTCGAGTTTTGTGCAGGTTGCTTGTTCTGAATTGATCAAGATAATGTTTCGAATGTTATTGTTCCGATTATCAGTTATTATTTTTATTATTATTTTTCAGTTTTAGAATAACGTTGCATGTATTTATGAGAAATACTGGATATTTGTGTAACACTTTCTATAATACCTTATTTCAATTTCTACAAATATTGCAAATGCATTTTTATTCAATGGTTTGTACATTACATGAATCAGAATGAGTCAAAATACACAATAATTATATATTAGCATGAGAGGTATTAAACGACAGTTTAATATCACTAGTAAACATGACGAAATTCAATATTATCAACATTCAATATCAATTCAAGACAAACGGGAGCAAGGCTGTATCAATGCGAAGTCAATAAGATTCCGTTTCTTCGTAGCGCTTTCATTTTTTATCCGTATTAGTCGTATTCTGAGCTAAAATTCCTTCAGGCGCTTCGTTGTTCAAACTAACTTAAGTTATATTTATTAAACGACATGTCAGCTAATCAGGATCGTCATTGTACAAGACAACGGTAATATCAGATTCTGATTTAAGTATATCTGGTTGTTATTTACCGTGACATTCGATTATATTTTGGATAACTGCTGTCTTACTACCATTTTAACCAATAATCTATGATTCTTTTAAACAAATTGCTTTTATCAGGAAGTAAATATTTGTTTGTTAGAATTATTTTAATTTTGCCAGGTTTTGTACTTTAATCTGTTGTATTTAAGCTTTTTTGTTTTTGAATATTATTATGTTTGGGAATTTTGATGTTGTCCGTGAAACGACAGTGAACGAATTACAAAGTTTCAAAACGTTCCAAGAGATCGATAAATGTTCTTGGAGTCGGGGATATAGTACCAAAGTGTCAAAATATTAATGATGAGTTTAAATTTCTGTTCTCTGTCTGAATGAATTCTTGTCTTGTGTAGTCCATGGCGCCCACGACACAGGGAATCCTAGTGTGGGGTTATGACTATGTACCGTTATTTATTCATGAAAGTGGGTCTAACTTACCAAATGTGCGTCTCGAGTGGTGAAGGTGACAGGATCCGCGGCGTCAGTGGCGGTGCAGGCGTACTCCAGACGGCCGGTGACCGTGATCAGCTTGCTGCCGGTCCGCGCCAGATCGATCAGGTTCAACCGGAGAGTATCGGCTGAGAACTCCACCTGGATACAGGTGTACATTAGTTTCCGAAGCTTGTGTCAGCGTCAAAGTGTCAGCGGCCAAATGACGACTGACTTGCCACTTCTTTCTGTCTTCCTTCGCATCGGTAATATCAAGCCTATAGAGTTACCCACCAGCTGCCTTTGTCCACCAGTCATGTCAACCAGCGACGATTACCACCTAAATACCATCAGACGGCTAATCTGCACATTTGTCGCCTATTGATATACAAAAACTTGACTTCATAACAACATGGATTGATTGTTTACCCCTTCATTTAGTGTAGTAGAACGTGTTTTCATAGTAACAAACGAAAATTTAACAGATGAAGTGGTTTGTCCATACACGTTTGCAACACTAGGGATATAACCGAAGGTAGTCAATTAAGCGGTAAATCAACTCGGTTCACATACGGCTATGCAGCTGAAACCGCAACATTTCGCAATTGATTTTTACAACTGTTCCCAATATTTTATTTTCCATAATCTCCAGTACAATAAAATAATTCTAGGCAAAAAATAACAGACTTCAAAAAAACTCAAAAACTACTTGTCTTAATATCTAGCTCAAATTTAAGTGGGACCACATGACAAGCACCAGCTTTCGATTAAAAAGAGAATCATCAGGTTCACCCAGTCGGAAGTTCTGAAGTAACTTCGAGAGCTTCATTAATGTTAAAATAAATGTATCTTTACTAACACCTTGAAAGAACCTGTTACATCAATGACCTACTAAAAATGTTGCTACAGTATTCATTTTCTAATGACAGAGTCATCATCCCTGAGTACCTCACACCTACCCACCTTCTTCAAACAGCCGATGAAGTTAGTATGCACCCTGGCCCCGGGAAGCGCTCGGGCGTTGAGGGAGCCCCCGACGTGGGCACGGGAGCTGGCCAGCATGGTGAATGAACCGGCCACGTGGGAGTGTTCTGAGTACACGTCATCAACCACGGCTGATACCTGAGGAACACTTGGGGTTAACTTGACGGAAAAAAACGGTGACCCGGAGCTGTCGAACCTTTACTAATACGTCATTGATACACATATAAATTCTAATATAAACAGTATTAGAGATAATTTAAATTATAATTTTAACCGGTGCAGAAAACATAGTAAAGTAACCGAGAAACGTCAGTACAACCAGAAATATTGTATTATACAGTCAAAAATATTTTACTACGAGTACGTTCTTAATACATCACAATTTCTATTTTTGATTCGCTACGATTTGTAATAATAAATTGTCAAATATTAAAGATTTTATTAATAAGTAAATTGAAATCTAAATATTTTTAAACTTTACCTACAAATTACACTTCTGATTGATTAGTCTATAACGCATTTTACGTATCTTAACTGAATGAAATTACAACAAGTAGCTGAATTTTACTGATTCAATTCCTGCGTGCTCTTGGCGTATCTACCTCTTTTGGACAAAATAATACAATTTTGTACAATACTTACAGGGCCTACCCAGCCTTATCTTTGAAACATTCCCCCACAAAAGTACGGTTGTTGAAAGACCACATGAAAAGCAACCTAAAACATAACTTAATATTGAAAAAGTTTTCTGTTCGAGACCTCGTCCATCATGTAATATTTGTAACCCATCTGTTACGCCACGAGTTACACCGATATGGTTTGTTCGTCCAATATTTTCAAAGACAACAAATTTCATTTCACTTATGAAAAAACTTCCTCTCGTAAATGGGTTTAGCTTATGAAGGGTGTCGATAACTTTGTAACGAATTACAAAAGATACTTTCATGAGCGTTGCTGAATTATCAGCTAAGCAGCGTTTCGAGTATTTATTTGTAAAGCTGTTATCATTAATAGTTATTATGGTACGAAAAAATGTTTCAATTTATTTTGACTTCTAATAAAACGTGCATACTTTTAAAGATATTGCATTTATCTAAAAACACTTGGGTTTTGTTAAATATTCTGCTGTGATAAAATTAAGGCGTGGAAGTCTTAAAAAAAGTGAATAGTCTTTAAGTAAGATCACTGGCCTACACTTCATCTCCATAACACCAGGTGATATTACCGACCAGTTATTTTCTTTTAAAAAACAACACTCATATTTTATCGCCAACGGAATCTCTTCTGATTGAAAGAAAAATATTTAAAGCACATTACACCGCTACATGAGCTACGCTATGAGAGTAAGCCCGCAGATAATAATTATTATCCCATGCAAATGTACCTCCATTATTCTAAAGCCAACCCATTAGTGTAGAATTACCATTGTAAAATTCAATAATATGGCACGCTTTGTTATAGCACTATTCAATGGAGTATTGGCAATCGAGATCATGTCATTTAGATTCGATATACTATCCTATCTGAGCTATATAATCCTAGCTGAGCTACGAATAAAGAATTTAAGGCAGACTATGATCTCTCTATGAACTTATTACTTATCTTTGATAACGATAAATAATCGGAATTACACATAAATATGATACGTGCAGCACATATCGTGTATCTACATTGTTTATCGAAACGAAAAGTATATTTACAGCTTCTAGCACAGAAGAAATAATAGTGCTTATAAATAAGTACTTCTAGTAAGACCAATGTTTTATTTTATTCATAGTTTTGATATTGAAATATAAAAAGGATAAACTAAGAAATAATATAAATAACTTTTGTACAAAATTAGGTTAAGAGTTGTACTAAACAAAATTTAAGTCGGCCAGAGGATTGTTATAATAAAGGTATTTAGCTACAAATTGGTAATTTGAAACGATCCATAAATAAAGGTTTAGTTACTAAGTGGGTACCTGAGACTTTAAATAAATTATCCGGTAACAAAACACCCACCCAGAAATCCAAACTTTAAATTGAAATATAAATTGAATAACTCAATTTTCAATTAAAATACATAGCTTAGTGTAGTTTATGTAACACCTGCTACTAGGTAATCAGGCGGTACAATAAATATTAAAGGGAGGCCATACACGATCAAGTGTACTTGATGAAGCGTCAAGCGGACTTGACGGGGCATCCAGTATACTTGATCGTGTATGGCCACGGTATAGCTATCTGCCATATATTTGTGCCATCCAGTGTGCATGAGAATGCATACTGGATGGCGCGTCAAGTCAAACTGCAAAGACAAGTCAAGCTGCAGACTTAACAAGTATACTTGATCGTGTACGGCCTCCAAAAGTATGGATGGAGGTTTTATTATTTCAGACTACAAATATGCTATATGTATCATGTACGTGACATCTAACAATTTAGCTTGGTTCACTCCTGTAGTTTGGTAGGAAGCCTAGATCATGCTCTACCACGCTGCTTTAGTTCAAACTGGTAGACGGGTTAGTAGCCATCCATGTGTCAGAAGTTCTTATGCCACCCGAAGGCCTCCGATCTGATTATAACAACCAGGATCGAAGGCTTTACTCCCAATTTTTTTTTTATTGCCTGAAAGGATGACGAAAAAGCAGACGGGCCACCAGATGCTAAATGGTCACCTATAGGACATAAGCAATACCAGAGGAATCGCCAATGCAACGCCAGTCCTGAAGAAGAACTCTTTCTACACCTTTTTTGAAGAACCCCATGTCATAGCGCTCCGGGAATACCTCAGAAGGAAGCTCGTCCACAGTTTGCATGTACGTGGCAAAAAAGATCGCGAGTGTCTGACCGTAGAGGTTCTTCACGAGTCCAATCGGTGTGGATTAAATTTCAATCTTCGGCGAGTGGAGCAATGATTAAATGTTACCAATCTGCCAATCATACTAACAATCATATCCTAGGCTTTTGCACGTTTTTTCATTTGATATAGTTAGGAAATGTTTAAACCTATTTAATCTGTAACAAGGTACTGCTTGTTTAGAACTACTAAGTAATATACAATTCTAAATAGTATTCAAACTCGATGTAGACCGTACGCCTGATTAAGCTTTATCCTAGAAACTAAGTCACTGAATATGTTATGCTCAATCTAAATACGCTGTTACGTTAACTTCAACAAGGTAACGTTTACTGAGTCTAGCTTTATATAGGTTACTTAGTTTACTAAAACTTTATATAATGTTATATTATTATCATTTGCTAGTTATTACATACGTCTTATATGCGTTCAAATGGTTTTCACTGGTACTGGTGGCCGGAACACGACGATTCGTTTGGCGACTGACTCAAGCTAGAAGTTCAGTTTCTCTTCACCTCAAATCTTCAGTTAGGTAACGTGTTAAATTAATATCACTAATTTCAGTGATGGAAAACAGTAAAATTGTTTACTTTCTCACAGATGTCTAAAGTCTATAAATCTGCATATGGCCAGCGTAGTCAGTAAGGTCTTCGATTTTCATATCAGATCAGAGCCCAGAAGTTGGAAACTTGGACAGTAGGTAATGGTTTTCTGTCGGTGGTAATATTGTAAAGCCTAGAGAGTAATGAAATTCCTAAATATCATTTACTAGCGCTGTTGCCCACGGTATATCTTTCGTTTATCGGTATAATAAGTACCCTAGACCTTATGCCAGATAATCTAATGGAGGCCATACACGATCAAGTGTACTTGATCAAGCGTCAAGCAGACTTGACGCGGCATGCAGTATACTTTATCGTATATGGCCACGGTATAGCTATCTGGCCATATATGTATCTCATGCACATTGGATAGCGCGTCAGGTCAAACTGCAAAAACAAGTCAAACTGCAGATTTGATCAATTACACTAATTGATCGTGTATGGCCTTCATAACTAAGTCTACCGGTGTGCTAAATTTCATGAAAATCCGTTCAGTAGTCTTTGCGTGAAAGTGTAACATACATTCATACATCCTAACAATAGTAAATGTATAGCAGTGATAGCCTAGCGGTAGAACGTTAGTCGCCCGAACGAAGGGGCCTGAGTTCAAATCCTGGCACGCACCTCTGATTTTCAAATATTATGTGCGTATTACAAGTTAATTATCACTTGCTTCGGTCAAGGAAAACATCGTGAGGAAACTCTGAATTGAAATGAAAATCGTGAGAATTCTCCATAAATAGTTCTCAAAGGTGTGTGAAGTCTACCAATCCGCACTTGGCCAGCGTGGTAGACTATGGCCTAACCCTCGCTTTCTGAGAGGAGACCCCGAGCCCAGCAGTGGGACAATTATGGCTTGTTGCTTTGCTTGCTATACATCCTAACAAACTTTCACATTTATAATATTAGTAGGAAGGATGTTCCGAAACGAAAACTCAATTAAGTGGGTTACTTGAACTATTATTAATCCGACAATAGCTCGAGAGCATTATAAACTCTCGAGATAAACCTATTCAATGCTGCTTTTAGTTCGAGGTATAATGGTAGCAATGTAGAAAGTAAAATGAAATTGTTATAATGGCTTGCTGTACTTTACAAAATTCCAATATAAACAGAGCTGAAATCTTGTTGACTGGCTAAACCTTCAACCCATTAATGGTCTCTCCATTTGAGGAGGCCTAGAGCATACTCCACCACGCTGCTCCAGTGCGGATTGTTGGAGGGAAATACCTATGTAGAAACCGTTGACCTCTAAAATAAAGTGTAAATTCTATAGTAGGTATAGGTATTCTACCAATTGACAGTTTCATATAATAATTTTTGTATAGTTTTATTATAAGAAAAGGTCATAGAGAGCTTTTTGTATCGACCCTTAGTAATGCGAGAATTTTAGGATTCTGTAGTCAATAGGGCCCCTACATTAGTCATGTGCACCCGTCCGGCCGTTCGCGGCTTACCTCACCTATTATTACCTTTTTATGACATTACATTATTATTTCCTCAATATTAGTTATTGATTTAGAAATCAGAAACGAATCATTATGTCAATTCCTTATGACCTCACTTACCTTCGGTTTATTAGATTTTGTTTGTTAAATATACAATAAATGGGACGATGCTCGATTCTACTCTGGTTTGGAAAAAATTAAGAAACTCTCGGACCCAATAAAAACGGTGTTTTCCAACCGCAGTTTCACTTAAACCACAGAAGAAATAATAGTACTTATAATTTGTATTACTGACCCTATTATAAAGAGTACGGGCTCGTGAATTCAACGTAAACACTCGAAGCCATTATACAAATCAAAATAATAAACAGAGTATTCGAAGCAGCACACCGGTTGATTGCATCAGCGAACAGTTCCATCTCGTAAATATACTACAATAGCGCTATTACAATGTCTATTAACTTAAACTATTGTTTAGAAAATACGCATTAAAATATTGAATAAGCGCTATGTTATAACTATTTTACTTTATAAGTAGGTGGTAAGATCTTTGTACGCTCGAAAGAGGGGTATATAATAGATCCTTACAGTCTATCAATTCCATATCTTAGCCTTTGGTCCAATACTAACACTAGACGTAGGTGAGATAGGTATTCCTTTACATAATTGTATTACTTTTTCATATATACTTAACCGGTAATTTAGCACAAATATAATTCACATCCGCAATGCCAAGCGCATCATGAGAGTTTTCATTGGCTTTCTTTACATACATAGTTTTAAACATAGTTGAAAACAGCATTCGGGTGTCTCGACTTCCTCAATATAATTCATTTAGCAAAGAAAATATTTTAATTTAAATTGATTATATTAATAAATTGAACTTTAAGTTATTTAAAAAAAATTACTTACCCTACAAAAACTCGTGAACGGCGTGATCTGCAAAAGAAAACACACAATTAGTTATATTTTTTCAAAATGCTACATAACACAAGTTAATGCGAATTCTTATCGAATTTCCTCGAGTACAGCAAACTTGTAGTCACTTCCAATCCAATCCACTTATAATTGTATACGTTTAAAAATACATAAAAAATAAATACATACATTTAGTAGCAATCTTACAAGGTCTTTTCTAATGAGGGTAGTATTATATTTTATCAGTGGAATTGATTAGGTACTACCCTTTCAAATAGAACCTTTATTCCCCGAACTCCATTAAGCCCAAAGCTAAACATTATAGTACGAACAATACAACTATCAAACAAAAAACTAGTTTCTCGTGAACAATACATAAATTAAATGAATTGTAATGGTTATCCAGATGACCTAGAAACATCAATCAGTTACTTTGTAACGTTACATATTGTAACAGGATTAGTTAATTATATTACCTCTATACTCCATATACAATGCTTACTGGGATTGTTTAGCACATGCGCCCCCCCCCCCCCCCTTGCTCTTCAAACTGGACTGACTCAAGTATGATCAAGTTGTTACTGAAGTTATGATGTCCTCAACTTCGTCATACTTCAACGCAACTTTTATGAACCCTACATTCTCATTACCTGAGCTCACTACTTCATTTCCTTGCAGTTGCCACAACAACTCAACGTATCCATATAAAATTAATTAAACGTCAGAGTTGCAAGTTCTGCGCATGTACCTTAGAATAAAGCAATTTGGTGACTTGTTCGTTGTTTGGTTAGCAATAATTAAGCGTAGAGGTGTGACATAAGAGTGACAGTATCGTATACCTGAGTCACATCTCTCTCAGGCAAAATAATTTTGTAGTATCCCGTCTCTTTGATGGAAAGGTACTTGAAGACTTCGATAAAGTTTAATAACGTCGCGTCGAATGAAATAAGAAGCGATAGAGATGTGAGGGAACGATATTGGGCCCTGATCTATAAAGCGGCTTTCCGGAGGCCTGACACTTATATGTACAAGTTGACCATTAGACTTTCAAACTAAGTCGTATTGGAGCGGCATACAATACTAACCACAACCCCACACCGGCGGATGTCATAAGAGGCGACTAAATCCAGCCCGCTGGTGGTAGGGCCTCTCGGAGGGATTATATAGAATATTGATTATTTCTCCATGGGGTTCACCTGCATAGCTACCACCCTTGAGCATGCGACTCGTCGTGTTACGGCTGGGGGCTTGAGAGATCTTTCTTTCTTTTTCTTCTCTCTTTCTTGGCCGGCAACGCATCAGTGATGCCATCGGTCTTGCTGAATTTCATGGGCGACGATAGCCCGTTTGCCGGCTATTTCCATTAGAAAAAAACACATAAATTCATTTGTATTTGAAACATCTACCGTGTTGCGTGCTCAACCACGGTCCTAAACAATTCGAAAACTAGACAAAAGAAACCGAAAAATGTGATTTTCGAATTTTCCCAATAATAAATCTAATTATGTTAAGTTTTTCAATACCATTCCGTTAGAATTTTTTGTTGAAAAGTTTTAAATTAGGCAACTGCGTACAATGTCTAATGTTTACCATAGATTCGTTCATTCTTTGGTATTTTTAGGTTTTACCTACTTTGCTATTCAGAATAATTTCACGGCCTTTTTAACATTAAGCACATGACCCTAAAACCTAGAATTACCTACTAGCCTTTTTAACAGTTTTTCAATTAAACGTATGGAAGGCTTTTCTAAGGTTTGTAAGGTTTTGTTGCCGACTAAGGTGTCAATTACGTACCTATGTCCTCAATTTTCTTTCTTAACACCAAACAATGTGTATTAATTTAAAAACCTCTATCTCTACTATAATAACTTTAATACATGACTGACGACAACACTTATACCACTTTAAGGATATTTTGGATTAGAATGGTAATTTTTTTGAGAGGTATAGAAAGCTAAATTTTACATGACATTATTATATCTACACTGTTATTAAAGAAAAGGAGACATTAATTTATGTCAATGTAAAGTAACCGTTTGACAATAAGAATTAAGGTCGATCGCTGAGCCGGTATCAGTATTAATTATTTTATCATCATCAATTGGCTTCAACCCATTAATGGCCCACTACTGGGCACAGGTCTCTCCTCTTGAGGAGGCCTAGAGCATACTCCACCACGCTGCTCCAGTGCGGATTGGTGGAGGGGTTAGTGGCCAACCCAAGTGTCGGAAGTTTTCAAACCACCCGAGGGCCTCCGACATGGCTTAACGACTGTTATCTTATGATAACAACCGGGACCGACGGCTTTACGTGCCCTCCGAAGCACGGAAACGCTCAAGAAATTTTTGCCACTAGCGGTCACCCATCCAACTACCGACCGCGCCCGCTGTTGCTTAACTTTGTCGATCACATAGGATCGACACAAGCCGCCGGGCTATGAGCGCTTCCCGCCGGGCTATGAGCGCTTCAATTAGATTAATTGAAGAGAATTTTAGAGGCTACTATTACAATGTTGTTACAAAGAAATTAAACGAAGTAAAAAGTTCTGTTCATGGCCATTTTAAATTATTCCACCGAAATGCCCTAACGACTTGAGTAGGTGGACATTCAACAGAACTCATGCTGTTTATTATGTACATACTTGATGACTTCAATGAATTTCTTTATTCGTTTTTAATTACTGATCGCTTCGGTGATAGATGCTTCCAGTACATGCAAATAATTGAACGTTACTATAATTGTCGTTCCGTAAATATTAGGTGCATTTCGTATGGTGCGACTTGTTGATCTATTCAGATTATAAAACACATGTTTGACTGCCACTGGAGTCGTTGTATATTCCACTAACCTATGAACATTAAGATGCTTTCTGCATTTTTTTCCTACTATCCTTCTAATATTTTAAATGTGAAAGTTTGTGAAGACCTTTAGATTTTTGTCAAGATAAAACTTGGCACAGATAGGACATGTCTAGAAAGAAAATAGGGTAGATTATACCCCAGTTGCATGTTCCCAAGGAATGATTGGGAAGTTTAAACGTTTGTGATTTTCTTTATTGAAACTACTGTTCTAATAAAAAGCCGCGATCGGAAACTAGTAAATCCACAATCATTATTATATGCGTTACTTCTCAAAATTAATGGAAATGAAACTTATTTCGGAACTGCTGTTTTAATTTAATATTTTCTAGGTGTAAAATTTCATGATATGTGATGTCATACTAGGGAGGGGAGGTCTCACAAATGTGACCAGCTGTGACAAGGAGGGGGAAGGGGTCAAAAAGTTATGAAATTAGTGTGACGTTATTTATAAATGGCCCCCAAACCCTAAACCGATTCCATCGAAATTTCAATTTTGATGGTTCTCACTAAGTGGTGGGACATTCCGTCGTTACGATATGTCGTTTCCGATTGATTGAAACGATAAATCGAGAGCGTATGTCGATAATATAAACGATGTAGCCGATCGAGGATTGCAGAATCTCTAGTGTATTAACCGATATGTACGAATATGTCGTTAATATCAATGAGGCAAATTCACACATTTACACCGGGTCAAAAGAATATTGAATTTTTTAACCTTTACCTTACCTTACCTTTATAATTGACCTTTAATACTTCGACATTTGATTATATGTATTCAAGTTAAATTAATAAATCATACAAAGTTACTGTTTTAATTTACAACGACACATCCAACTTAAAAAAGCCAATGAGAATAGAAAACTTGGCTTCAACCCATTAATGGCCTCCTACTGAGCACGAGTAATTCAAATGTAATTCACATTGTAATGCATGCACTACCTATCAAAAATTGCACGCCTCTTGGGCATATATGGAGGAATGTTATGTATTTAGACTTAAGATCAGAATTTGTACCGGTATAATGCAATAAAGAAATATGAATTATAACTTACGAGTCTCTCTTGTTAAGGAGGCCTAGGAATATAATAAACTATAATCTTAATATATATAAATTACGTGTCACGTTGTTTGTCCGCGATGAACTCCTAAACTACTGAACCGATTTTAATCAAATTTGCACACCGTGTGCAGTTTGATCCAACTTGAAAGATAGGATAGCTTACATCTCAAAATAAAAAACTTTTGACAGAACGAAGTCTGTCCGGGCAGCTAGTCTTAATATATATAAATTACGTGTGACGTTGTTTGTCCGCGATGGACTCCTAAACTACTGAACCGATTTTAATCAAATTTGCACACCATGTGCAGTTTGATCCAACTTGAAAGATAGGATAGCTTACATCTCAAAATAAAAAAAAACTTTTGACAGAACGAAGTCTGTCCGGGCAGCTAGTAAACTATAAATAAATAAATAAATTAGTCTCACCTCCTGAATCCGTCTCCGAACAGTGAGTTTATGCCACTGGTGGTCGTCGAACCTGGTCTTCGCTGGCTTAATGTGCATCTCCTGCTTGCCGTTCCCGAGCCCCATGGTGAGGGAGAGACCTCCATCGCGGACGGCGAGATTCAAGTAATCGGCTTCGTGACCTACAACATCCTTTGTTTTTAAACGCTGCCATAATAAATACAGAAGATGTAGGAAGAAAGAAGAAAATCTTATTCTGTGTGCCGATGGAGATTTCAACAGGGATAGGGATAGGGAAAACAGCACAATATCAACTAAAATTCTCCTTAAATTTCCAAGAGGTAAATCTAAACTAATATTAAAAAAAAGGAAAGTTTTGATTTTTGTTTGTTTACTTGTTTGTTTGTAGTGAAACAACTCAAAAACAACGGGACCGATTTCAAAAACATTTAACCAAGAGGATACTCTATTGTTTAAGAGTAACATTGGCTATATTTTAGTTACATAATTCTTGACAAAAAATAACCGTCTGCAAAATTAGGAATAACTCAAAAACTACTCTTCAGATCTCGCTCTTTAAGTAAATGAAAAAGTACAGTCGAATTGAATACAAGAGGTATTAAATTTTTTGAAATAGGTTTAATAATTACGAGATCTTTACAAAAACCGAAGCAAAGCGAGGAGTTACTAGTTGTAAATAAACGTCAAGTAATTTCAAGCAGTTTCGCTTCTCCAACATAATCTTAAATCAGAGCAACGGGATTGGATTAAATGAAGGAATGGATTAACCGAGTTCAGTGTTCAATTAGTGGAAGTGCTGTGTAAAGAGGTAGTAATACTGCGAGTAATTTAATGCATATTATTTAATTACAATACGTTGGTTCATTTTGTTAACGAATAAGTCAACAGCTGTGTGGTAAAATTACCTCAATTATTTATCCTTTTACTTCCCTAAAATAGCCTTTTACAACGAAATTCACTACAATGATTTTTTATTCTCGCTGACAATCTGTGCCGTGTTGTTTATGTCTGGGCGATGGTAATGACGTGCCATCAGTTGACTCCTAATCTTTTATCAGCTATTCTATTTACAAAAAAAAAACTGTAGAGATAGGACACGAAACGCCAGACCTAAATCACGCTATCCAAGTTTTCTAGTTACATATGCATATAAATGAGTGTCATTGTATGCTACACAATAGTAGGCAGACTGCTTTAGTGTAAATTACCGTACAAACTCACCGGTATAAAACAATAGGCCGTTGGGTTGCCTGGTCTTGAAATAGAGCGAGATGGCATCCTGCGTGCTGACGATTGGCTCACCGCCTGTCTGTGTGAGGTCGTACGAGAGGAACTCCGCACCTCTAAACGTTGCTTCCGATGGTGCCTTATCTGTAACAAAAACATTTGTTAATGCAAATATTCCCAGAAAGAAACCGACTGCAACAAGAAGAAGTTTGAAGAGAACTACAAATTTTATTTTTCACTTAACATAATTATATGTAAATGTACACATAATTTCTTGGCCGGCAGAGCATCGGTGATGCCTTTGGTGTTGCTGATGTCCATGGGCGATGATAGCCACTTACCATCAGGTGGATCGACAGCTTATTTGTCGACTATCCATTTTTCCAATTTTTCCATGAAAAAAGAAATTTAACTTAATGTGTTATTCAAACAGTAAAATCAGACGGATAATCCTTAACTTACATCCCAAAGTTATATTAGGTAAGATGCATCAACCATTATACTCACAAAATAAAGATGCAAAATGTTAATATCCGAATAATATCTGTAAAAATACAACAAACTTGCTTACAAGTGCAAGACGCCAACCTAATAGAGAAGTTAGAGAACTAGTAGTCAAATTGCTCTTTGTTCCAACAATCGCACACAACACAAACCCAAGAACTTGTATCTCTCTGTCAGAGAGTCTCTGACGTGAAATTAATATTACGTTTACGTAGTATTCTGGGAGAAACTGTAAACTTAATGATATACACTTAGAACGTACACTAAGTAACAGCACTGTGTATCCTGTTATGTATTTACCTCATGAATTGTTTATGTAAGATAATTACTAAGGAAGCTCTATAATAGAGTAACATCGCTTGAGTCATCAGGTATTATGCTTAACGTAATTAAAAAGGCGAAATTTGGAGCTGGAAGCTTGGGGGGTAACCTTTATGCATAACCTAACCTAATGCCTAACACACATGATTTCTCACATTCAGATTCAGCAAGGCTATTCTATTTTGTAACTCGACAGCAGAATCCGCGATGAGTGTCAAAAATCCTATCTTTAGTCGTTTGAAGTTCGAGTTCAAGACTCACTTCACTTCGCAAGTTTGTATTTTAGAGTTGAGTGAGCTTCGATTTCGAGTTTTTATTTTAGAGAATAGCCCTCCTGGTCAGAGTCGTAAATTTCTATGAAGCTTTGTCCACCTAAGTCTGCATAGCCTAAATTACGTTAACGTTAAGTGGGATTGTAGTCAATCATTAATTTTTAATTATTATTAAAATAATAAAAAAAAGAAATTTAACAATTAGTTTTTAAGTAATTCCTTTTCAATTGTCACTCAAAATAAATACAAGCGGCGGTCGTGGTCCACCTGCTTAGTTCACAGTAGTTTAATATAATTACTTTCCAAAAACGTATAATAAATGTTACAATAACTACAATAGTATACAACCCTATGCTGACATCATCGTTACAAACTTGGGTGAATTAAGCCATTAAGCCAGGTAAATAAAGTTGACGGTACCAAATATTCGCACTTCTGTGCTGGGGTCACCTTTTATTAGAGCCAGGGTTTAAGCGGGTATTAGGGCATACGATCACAATCACAGACATGTATTATACATGTCTGTGATCACAATACAATATGTTAGCTTGTAAAAATGTTGAATGCTCATTCAAAAACATAATTAATTAAAAGTATTTGTATACTTTAATTGTCCGTAAACTGACTTTGAGAATGATTTTTTGTGATTCTGTACTAAAGGAGTGATTAAAATAACCGTTAAGTGACTCTGAGTTGGCGCGTTATCCTAATTGTTAAGGAACAAACACATCTTCTATACCAAGCTCGTTCCGCTAAATTCAAACAGCTCAGTAAACGTCCCGAGCACTATCATCTCCCATCTCATCTCATAGTAATGCAAACACCGCAAACTAGGAACTGCAATACAATACGCAAACTCGTCACAAGTCGCTAAATTGCTCCAACTTGCTACGTTTGTGGCAACATGACTCGAATGTTTAATGAATTGTAGCAGAAACTGTGAGATCGGCGTATCGTACCTTGTTTTACTACATGAATTCTCACTAACAATGTAGGTATGTCGAAGGCAGTGCAATAGTTTTGTGAATAACAAACGAGGCACGTGATATAATAAGTGATACAGTCCATCTACATCAGTTACATTTACGGCCTAATACTTAAACCAGACGCGGTACCAGTTTTCTTTCTTGGTCGGAAATACAGCGTTCACACCCAAATTATTTATGATGTCCATATGTGACAATGACCGCATCCCATCAAGTGATTCATTAGCTCATTTATTGGCTATTTACGTGTACCTGGCCTCTTTCACACCGCTTAGATACTATTAAAATGACGTACTTCAACTCAAAACTACAGCTCATGCGAGGCGAAGCTTTGGCAATCATTTAATGTTATCAGAAGCTATGGAAGCGCTGCTTTGCTTTTACTACGTTAACTTACAAAGTGCCTCATTATGCAGATGGAATCTTTTAAGTTGACTTTAATTAACCTGTCGTCCACAGCTGACCAAAAGTTCCTTCGTCCGCTACGATATTAATTGTGCATTAAAGTCGGAAAGTCGGTGAAGTGACTGTATGCGGCAGTTAGTAGTTTAGTTGCGATAGTTTGCATTTGAACAGTCTGCTCTAGCTTCGCTACGGGAAACTTAATACGACCAGGAATAATTTTCAGCTGTTTTCATACGTTTTATGTCTATACTAATATTATAAAGAGAAAAGCTTTGTATTTTTGTACATTTGTAATGAATAAACTCAAAAAACAACTGAACCGATTATAAAAATTCTTTCACCGTTAGAATGCTACGTTACGTTACGTCCCCTAAGAGGTAAAAATAGCGGTTGGAAGTCACTTTCATACAAACCAGCTTTGTCAGTTTTAGATTTATAAGCATGAAAATTTTTATTTAAAAGAAATTCAAGGCATGACTCATGCATAGTAATAGGTTTATTTACATACATAAATTAGGCCTAGTAGACTCGCAAACTGCAGTTAATTTTTGGTGCAGTGTAAATGTACTTCCCACTAATACTCCTAGATTAGATATGAAGCTACATTTGTTCATAAAACACGCTATCGAAATTTTCATGGTGCTTTAAAATTCTTACTTTTTTCCGTTTACTTCTTTAGTTTCTTTAAAATTTTCTGCAACACAGAACCTACATTAGCAAAATTAAACAAGAATAATGTATTGCTACACTATAAATAAGTAAAAAAATCTTCATCCTCTCTTCCTGAATGCAAAAGGAGGAGAGCGTACAAAGGAGAGTCTGGGGGGTAATAAACGTAGGTAATAGCAGTTAAGATCTTGTCAGTTAATGCCTTTACAAAAGTAACAACACAGACCAATGGACGAGGTAACGTCAGAAGACCACAGCACAACATACCCAGCATCACTGTAATTAAAAGAAGATATTTTTGCCGCATTTAGGCGGCACGCCCCAACTCAGAGTCACTAACGGTTACTTTAATCGCTCCTTAGTAAAAAATCACCGTACAAATTCTATACTAAGTACTATATACTAAGGAGCGATTTAAGTTAGTGATTCTGAGTAGGGCGTTAGAATACTAAACGGAACCGCACAACCTGACGCAGCGCAGGATGGGTGTCGTAAGAGGCTACTAAATCCGGCCCGCTAGTAGTAGGGCCCCTCGGAGGGATTATATTGATTTAAATAGTTCATTAATACCATTATTGCTATTAATTTTTCTCTGTGAGTTGTGAGTTGGCCGCCAAATGACTCGTCGTGTTTAGGCTGAGAGCTTGAAAGCTATAAGAATTATTATTGATTTTCCTTTTCTCTTTTTTGGCAACGCATCAGTGATGCATTTGGGGTCGCTGATCTCCATGGCTGACGATAGCCTCTTACCAAGAGGCTCGTTTATCGGCTATATCCATTTAAAAAAGGTAAATCCGCTTGTTGACATTGTTTAATACCGTTGTTCACTTATGACCGGCTCATCCCACCGGGCTGTGAACGCTTCGAAACTTTTCATAATAGAAGCTAATTAATTTTGTCATAAATTTCAGGGCCTTGACGACAGAAGAAAGAGAAAGACTGCATTGTCTTTGTTCAATTATAAGTGTCACCACTCTAACCTTGTCAGTTATTAACGCTAATTTCAGTTTTCATTATGTTCAGTAAACACTGAAATTTGTGCTTGGAATTTACATAATGACTTACAAGGTATTCTCTTGTTTTGTTATACTTAACAATGTAGTCTATGGAAAATATTAAGGCGTGTGTCAAATTGTATCGTAACTAGGACAACAAATTAAGTTTTTAACAGGCTGAGTTATATAATTCTTGACAAAAATTAACCGACTTCAAAATTAGGGATAACTCAAAAAATACTCGTCAGATCTCGCTCTTTAAGTGGAACTACATGACAAGCACCAGCTTTCGAATAAAAAATAATATCAAAATCGGTTCACCCAGTCGAAAGTACTGAGGTAACAAACTTAAAAAAAAAGCAGTCGAATTGAGTACCTCCTCCTTTTTTGAAGTCGGTTAAAACTACAATTTAAGGTAAGACATTAACTTATTATTTACTGCAGTAACACAGCTGCTGCGCTACTACAAAGGAAAAACATGGCGTTAAAAGAACACTTTCTACTTACAATTACAACGCTTTTAGCGTCTTACTAATTAATGAAGTTTTATGTCTACGTGTCTTTTACAAGAATTAAAACAAATAATCCACGGATGCATTTTACTGTAAATGCGGAATTATGTAATACGAATTTAAATCGGTCAAACTTTTATTTAATAGTTGACATACAGTCAAGCCACCTGTTGGTACATGGTCATCGTCAAGACATCACCGATTTGTACCAGGGCACAAATTGTACAGGGTAAATTTATTTAGTCAGGAGTCAGGACTAAAAAAATGAGAGAACAAAGAAAGTACTGTCTCTCAACTCAAGCCCCCAGCCGGAACACAACGAGTCGCTTGGCGGCTGACAATACTCAAGGGTGGTAGCTATCCAGGTGAACTCCACGGAGAAATAATAATACTAATATTGGTAGGTATTAACGAATTAAAATCAATATTACCAATACTATGCCTCTGAGGGACCCTACCACTAGCGGGCTGGATTTAGTGGCCACTTAGGTACGACACCTCTTACTTCGTGGAATAGCAGTTATTATTCTAAGCCGCCCTAGAACAACTAATATTAATATCTTATTCACATGAAATTTCGAAATCACACGTTCGTGTAGGATTATAACATGTCCGCATTTACAATCATAAATCGCAATAATATTAAATTAAGGTTCGCATGGGTTCACTAAACAATAAAATGGAAATTTAGAACTAGACGCGAGGGTTCTACGAATACCCGATTGTACGTAATAAAACTAGAAATAATATGTACGGTTGATTGAACCTTTACAAAGAAAAGTTGAATCGGAGTCATTGCGTAATACGGAAAATATTACGTAGCGGAGTAAAAATCATTTTAATGTAATGTTATCATTTAAATGTAAAAATCCAAATAGATTTCGGTGTAAGTACCTACTTATCAACTTTTATATTGTAAGTACATACTTACAATATAAAATAAATATAGTTACTAGCTACATAGTTATGTATGTACGTACATAACTATGTAGCTAGTAACTATAATAATAATAATGCTTTTGACACTTTTATTGTGACATCAACAAAATGGATGTAGTCCATTGACGGTAAACTTAATATTTCCATACGTGGGAAAATAACACATGATGGAATGTGTACTTAATAAGCGATCAGGGAAAATATACTTAAAGTCGCTTGGCGCGTGAATTTTGTTACAAGGTTGAAAGGTTACGTTACAAGGTCGTATATAAGTTGCAATGTTTGTTAGTTTGTTTGTTTGGGTCAGATTTTGCAAGAGTTAGATTAATAGTGAGATATCAAAAATCCGCTCTATCTGAGAACAAATAGATACGTCTTACCCTACCGGGTATTGATCCCGGGACGCTTCTTAACCCGTCGATACCAGTTGTTGTTGCCTGGTTAGACCTCCTGTTCACGGAGACTATTGTCGATTAAATAAATAAATAATAAATAATGCTTCACACTCATAGCCCCACACTAGGATTCCCTGTATCGTGGGTGCCATGGACGACACACATACCCAGACCGAAAACAGAAATTCAAACTCATTCAAATTTCCGCCTCGCTGGGAATCGAACCCAGGACCCTTTGCGCGGCGATCCGGCATGGTAACCATCGCACCACACAGGTCGTCGCTTGTCGCTTGCTTGCGGATTGCTTGCGTCTCGCGTAGTAAAAGTACATTTATCCACGGAGCATAATCGTCGCCTATTGCCCATTGCCCATATTTCATTATGCAGCTTGCATGCAATTGTAAAAGTGCCGTGGACAATAAGCCTTTTGTTTCATTATTACTTTGTCGAATCAGTTTATCCTCAAGAAGCCGTCCGCGTCAGTAGCGTTTTAACCAAACATGAACAAAATTCACAACTGAATAGCGCCAATAAAAACCGCTAAAAGTCAGGTGGCTAAATTGGCCATATTGGTTTCGGGGTGAAAAGAACCTCAGTTTTGTCGCCAGGATCGCGATGTATGTAAATCCGGTAGAATGGTTTATTCTAACCAGACTGAATCTCATTTTAATGTGAACGAGTTTGTGTACTGCCCGTATACATTTTTGTTTTTCAGATCGGCGTAGAGATTTATCAGTACGGTTTAATGTGAAATATGTTTTTACATCGGAATATATTACGGACGTTGGCTCATGTTACAGACATATTTTTATGCGAGAAGGTATTTATGTAATTGAAGTGGTAGCTTTAACCAAGCTTTGATAGTATTTTTTTTTTCGGGCAAATCTTCACGAGATCCAGTTCTTTCTTTTTTTTCTTCTCTCTTTCTTGACCGGCAACGCATCAGTCATGCCTTTGGTGTAGCTGGGTGAATTTCCCAAGTGCATTTTTGAGACGGCGAGGTTGAAAATTAATGTGTGGATGTAAACTACAATTATGTATAATTTTATATAGGTAGTTTAAATAGTGATCTACATGATAGCAAAGTATTCAGATGTATTTAATACATAGATTCTTAATAAAAAAATATGTAAGACCTAAAATCTAATTCCGGTGTACTGTCCGACCTCCATTTATTTACATATTTTATAAATTTAATTTTTTTTGGTAAATAAATTTTATTAAAAAGGAATATTTTTTAGAAATACATTAAATAACACAACTAATATATATTTACGGAGTAATTTAAGATAGTGCAACAGCTCTTAAAACATCTTTTAAAAATTTCCTACAAAAAAAAGCAATACCGGTGGCGCATTTTGTACACTTCATATCTTGTTACGAAACGATTTGGAAGACACCTTACTGGCTCTCCCCGCACCGTTCAGTTGTGCTCTTGCAAATTGCGTATTAGGATGACCGACTGGCTGCGTAATTTTCCTGCCAAACACGTAAGTACTCACTGCGGTGGCGCAGGAATACAAAATCATCCAATTCCGATGTCATGTATATTAGTAAAAGTACAAAGCAGATTATCAAGAAATTTTATGGAGGCTTCCATTAAAGGTTTTCGGCCATAATTGTGAAATAAAAGTTAACCTGAGAATAACGGTGTTCTTTAAAACTCAAGTTTTGACTCTAATTCTAAGTCCGGTGGCCTAATCTCGGTGGTTCCGGTGGCAAATCAAAGCGCATAAGGACGTATATAGACCAGTGCCGATAATTTTTGAAACGAAAAAAAATAATCGTAGGATGAAACCCATTGCAAAAGGAAGAGAATATAACGAAAATTAACGGAAAAATAATTTACGGGCGATCTGAGCTCAGGAAGTGGGGGAGGGTGGGGTATAAAGGTAAAAAATAGTTTATCTCAATTTCCGGCAAAACTACAAGTCCTGTAGAAAAAAGTTAAATAGCAATGTTGTAAGTAATAAAAAGATCTACAACTTTTTTTATTTACACTTTTTTTACGTAACCTCAAAATTTGTGTGAAAAATTCAAATAACCAAGTTTTTGGTTTTTTATTTTATCTTTTACAAAAAAAAAAATTTTCACGAAATTTGGTGAAAATGAAACGACAACTATTTTCGCAAAAAAATTTCTCAATTTATCAAAATTTACACTTTAATTAATCGAAAAACGTAAGATTTCATGTTACTTTGTTAGACAAAACAATTACAAAAACATAAAGATTGCAAAAAACATGCGAAAATAGTTGTCGTTTCATTGCATTTTCGGAGAACATTTACCATAGTAATTTATAGTTAGTAGTAAGTAGTAGTAGTAGTCGTTTGTAATAGTTTATAGTTTTTTTTATATACCGTTAGAAAGTAGAGATTCCAACGAACAAAAATCTCACCGATTTAAAAAAAAAATAATAGATATTTTGACGTGAGAATTTTCGATTGAAAATTAGGTTGCTTTTTCGATGTTAAGTCAAAATAAGGTGAAAAAAGAAATATTTGAAATCAAAAATATTACAGTATGTTAAGGACATACAACGGTAAGTTTTCACTAAACTTCGTGAATTTTTTTTTTTTGTAAAAGATAAAAATAAAAAACCAAAAACTTGATTATTTGAATTTTTCACATAAATTTTGACTTGTAGTTTTGCTGGAAATCGAGATAAGCCGTTTTTTACCCTTAAACCCCCCATCCCCCCTCCCGACCTTAGATCGCCCGTAAATTATTTTTCCTTTAATTTTTGTTATATCCTCTTCTTTTTGCAATGGGTTTCATCCTATGTATTTTTTTTTTTCACTTTTTACCGTTTTTGAAGCTATCGGCACTGGTCTAATAGGCCACAGAAACACAAGCGTGTCTAATCACCGCTAAAAAGAGTCCGTTCATCTAGACTCCTACTCTTCAAAATGTATTTTTAAAGTATTAGATGATCTTGCCTTTATTATTCCTCATTGGCATAATCAATTTCGGTGGATTACATTCTAATTCCAGTGGTCCTAATTTTGGTGGCATTTGATGATGTAATTTGAAAATATCTCCGGAACTAATAATTATTTTTTCGATCTCTACTATGTGACTAATTATTATTACTATTTACATATTATTTATGCCAAATAAAATGTATTAGAAACAGCAGGTTTAAATTTAATCAATTTCGGTGGCTCGGATTGTAATTCCGGTGGTCCTTTAATAATTTCGGTGGCATTTGATAATTTCAAATGGAAATATCTCATGAACTAATAAAAATTTTTCGATCTGTAGTATATGATTAAGTAGTACTAATATTTACCTATTATTTAAGCCAAAAAAATTTATCAAAAACAGCAAATTTAAATTCGCCACTGTAATTAGGCAAAATCCGTGTTTGTTGAAATTGACCCAGCTGATGTCCATGGGCGTCGATAGCCACTTACCATCAAGTGGATCGTCAGCTCATTTGCCGGCTATTTCCATAAAAAAAGATATCTGAAGATAGTCCAATTTTATGAGATTCTTTCCCATTAAACCGCCTTGGTAACTAAACGAGGAGACTTGGGGATCTCATGAGAAGACATTCGTTCCATATGAGATATACCAATTAATGGTTTTAAAGTTGGTTTACTGTCGCACTGACCAAGGTTCGACCCCTGAAAACACCTCTGGAGATTAAAGTGAGTCTAATTATTTTGATGGTATCGTAAATAATGTATTTGCGTCCCCAGCTTATAATTCGTTCGATTCGAAATGTAATTCTCAAAATAAACTATAATTTGTAATTGATACCTACAGTAAAAATATGACTCGTTTTTTCAGGCCTTAATTCAAATTCACATAATTGAAGCAAAGCTTCTATCTTGCAAATATCTTATCTTGCAAAGCACTTTCTGTTTTGATTAGGGTATAAAATTCAAGTTTTAGATTACCATAGATAAAGAGATAAAGAAACAATATGTTGCAAAACAACGTATATCTATAACAATTTGTTATTAAATATCCGATTATTTCGATGTATATTCGGAATAACAAGTTCCGAAGCGTGTACATGTCCCCCGGTGTGGAACGAGTTCCTCACATCCGCGTTTAGCGCAATTCTCAACTTCTCCTAACTTTGACGTAAGGAGCGGAACACAACGAGCGGTACGAAGTTCCTGTCCTCTAATGGAGAATATTTTAATATTAAACTTTTATAGAATTCTCATACTAAGAAACTATATTAGAACTGCCATATTGTTAGTGGCCCATAGTCTTAGTTAAGACGGGAAGCGTATAGGCATGTTCTATTTAGTATGCCTTTGATACTTCGACCTGATTGCAACAATTCTCATATGTACCACTCTAATGGAGAAAGACAGTGTGAAGTTTGCTTGTTTATCGGTTTAAATAACTCATGTCAGATCATCGTGAGTCCGTCGAAATATGTGAACTGCATGCTGTAATGTACAGTGGGTCTTCATGATACAGTTGACCAATGAAAGACAGCACTGTAAATTGCTTCATGGATACATCTGGTTTCATAGAGATCCTTGTTGCATTATCAAACATTTCCGAGTATAATTCACTATTATAAAGCGAATCGCTCATTCCACGCTATTCCAAAAGTTCCTCAGGGATGCTTCTATTGAATTCTGATCTATTTCTAACTTTGACAAAGCATGGAATATATCGAAAACGTGTTTACTGTTCATCGTAATAAGATTCTAAATTGAAATTTACATTAAGCTCACTCGAAGGTGGTTCTGGCTCAAAAGGTTCAATTTTACCAGTTTCTTCACCATCGTGTAATAAAATTATTGATAAACCAAGTCAGTTCAGAGTTGCGAGCGATGCAGCTTAATCGTTCAAAGTTAGTCGACACCTGAAAGAAACGCGGGGATGATTAATGGCTTTCAGTTTCCTGGTGGAAAGTTCCGCATACTTCGCTCAAGTGCCTCGTTATACAAAGCTTCCCGATCGCTTATAGCTCGGCTTTGCAATACAATTTGTTTTAATGCATAACCTACATTATTGTTGGGTTGGTTTTTGTTATGGTTACTTTCTTACATCACAAGAAGTTGTATGTTGTATGTATCTAACTTAATCTAACCAAAACAGCAATAGTCTTTAGAAGGCGTGAAAAACAAGGCCCTTAACTTGCTCGCTTCTTATTTAAGTAATAGGATACAAAGGGTTAATATAAACGATGAAAAGTCATCAGGGTCATCTACTGTGATGGGTGTACCGCAAGGTTCGATCTTAGGTCCTTTTCTTTTCCTGGTGTATATAAATGATTTACCATATTATGTAAATAACAATGCGAACATTGTGCTGTTTGCAGATGATACATCATTAATATTTAAGACTGATAGGAATAAAAATAATTTTGACGATGTTAATAGTGCTCTGTCGCATGTCTCACATTGGTTCACTGTAAATAATTTACTTTTAAATGCAAAGAAAACCAAATGCTTAGAATTCGTGCTACCAAATGTAAAAAAAGTCCATAAATCTCTTATATTAAATAATGAAACATTAAAAATAGAGGAATCCACAGTCTTTTTAGGGGTAACCTTAGATAGTAAACTGCAATGGGGCCCGCACGTAGCATCTCTCACAACTAAACTCGCTAGGGCTGCTTATGCTGTTAGAAAAATAAGACAACTCACTGACGTCGACACTGCTAGGCTTGTTTATTTTGCATATTTCCATAGTGTTATGTCTTATGGCATTTTGCTGTGGGGCAAAGCAGCCGATATTGAACAAATTTTTGTACTACAGAAAAGAGCCATTAGAGCTATTTATAAATTAAAATCAAGGGAGTCCTTGCGTGTCAAATTTAAAGAAATAGGTATACTTACAGTAGCTTCCCAATATATTTATAGTAATTTAGTCTTTATACGGAATAACATAACTGCATATAAACAAAATTGTGACTTATCAAATCGGCAAACAAGAAGGATGCATCAATTGGCTACCTCTTCGTACCGTCTTGCTAAAGTGCAGCGTTCTTTTATGGGACTCGGTATAAAATTCTATAATAAAGTCCCAAAGCAAATACGTGACTTGCCGGTGGAATCTTTTAAGAAACGTGTAAAAAATCAACTATTAGGCAAAGGTTATTATAACATGTATGAATATTTAAATGATAAGGATGCTTGGAAATGATCAGCTAGGCAACCAGTTCTGCTCAGGATAGAGAATACCTATTTTTGTAACAAATATAAGTTTTATTTTTAAAAGATGAGCTGAGGAGTTTCTTTACGGCTTTTCTTCTCCTCTGTTCCGGTTGGGAACATAAAAACAATGCTTGTTAAATGATAAAACCGTTTATTGATACAAACTTAAACTTATGATGATAAAATAATAGAATGATAGTATTTAATATGAATGCACCCGATCGCGGCGGTAATTGATTATGCACTAATTTTATGAATTACTTCAAATGCTCGCGATGCGATCGGTGGCACGTGATAGTGACGTCAATACCTATAGGTACGGTGTTCGGTGACATGCAATGCACCGAACATATTCCGGGCCGGCCTAAGATGCTGTGATAAAAATGATGCTGTTAGTAAGTATGATTACAAGAGTGATTACAAAATCAACTTAGTGCTATGGTTAGTATGATAGTTATAATAATGACATACAAAATATAATCACGAAAATAATAAAAAATATGAAAAAAAAATTGAGTTACTCTGAGTTTGAGATAACTCTGTTTTTACATTGATGTCTTTTTGTTATGTATAGGTGATGTTGCCTTGTCCTTCTTACGCGCACTCAATTGTAATTTTGGTAAACGATCAAACACTCGCGCACTAACACTCGCGTACGCATGATTTAATTCACTTCGATCATATTCACGCACATCACTCTCACTACACTGATAAGCAACATTTGGCACATCACACACACTACCACTAGACACAACGCTGATGGTGGGCGGCGGCGGGCGGTCTCCGCTCAAGCGCCCCGCGCTCGAGCGGGCCGCACCGCGGACATCCTGCTCCCGTGGGCTCCGTGGCCGTGCGTCCTGCTGCCAGCATCGTCTTCCCCGACGTTTGTACAGCCAGAACGCGATAATACCGACTGCTATGGCTACAGCTATGTAACTGATGGCGTACTGATGAACGTCATGATATGATAACGTGTCTATATTGTCTATCTGCTCGCTATTTGATTTTAGATTCTTTACTTGTTGTTCAACTTTGTCGATAGTCTGTTTTAAAAAGCCATCCGTGGCGTTCTCTTCTTTAATTTCCGTAACAGTCAAATGAATAAAATGATTAATTTGGTCTAGTTTTGGAGTGTCAATGTTAGGCGAAATTATAAGTTTACTACTATGATATTGGAGTGGTTGTAAAGTGAACTGTTTTCCCTTTACAATACAATTCTCTTTAAAGTTAATAATGCCAGCGCCACTCAGCTGTTGTACAGAAACTTGATCCTCGCATACGACCTTTACGGAGTAAATATCACAACAAAAATAAAAATACTGTGACGGCGAGTTCAATGGCATCCATTGATTATTACATATTTTCTTTTCAGCTAAGCATTTTGATGATAGACTCTCCTTGGCTCTCACACACAAATTTTCGTCATTTTCTAAGTGTTCTATTGGTTGTTTCAGTGGGCAGACGTGAAAATCTTCCATGTAGGAACATGCTTGTAGATCGTTATTATCCATAATTAAATAAGAGTCTCGCTGTAAGTTAAATGCTACATACTTTGATATAGGCGTAATAGTAATCATGTTATTGTTATATTGGCGGGGAACTGGAATCAACATATACATCTGATAATTGTCTCGACTTACAAGAGGAATTGATATTTCAAATATTATGTATTCCTTAGTTACTCTTGTCTTTACATGAAGTAATCGGTACATTTCTTGTATATTAAGTAATATGTTATTGATAGGTAACGTGAGATCTTTAGACATCTGACTACTTATTACTTGTAATTCGGTTTTTAGTTGCGTGGGAGTAAGCAGGTGAATACTAATATGGCCATGATAGATATCTGTGATGGTATTCAATAAAGTATCTTGTAGTTGCTTTAAAGTTTGTAGAAGGTTGTTTCCCGATAACGCCGTTAAAGTGAAGTCTTGAATAACACTAAGGTTTGCTATTTCAATTTTTAACACGTTAGTCGTAGTTTCTAAATTATTTAGTTGTTTATGAATTATTTTATGTTGCTTTTCTATGGTATCTTCTATTCTTTTTATCAAATTAAACTCGGCCTCCACGACTGACGTTTGATTTTGCCAAAGTTTATTCAAATACTTCTCATTGTTCTTTATTTGATTGATGTCCCGAGCGTACTTTTCAGCGAATTTACTATCAAGTACACCGAACAGGCTGTTTGCTATGTTTCCGACACCGTCGATGAGCCCTCGGCGCCGGCGCCGTCTGGCAGGCTCGTAAAAATGCTGGCTTAGCAGAAGCTTATTATAGTATTGTAATTCTTGATACGAGTGTTTTAATTGTAGTAAAATCATGTTGCAATTTACTTGTTTTTGAAGAGCGTCGCAGGTGTTATCTAAATAGGTTGATAGTTTTGTATATGCTTCTATACCTGTCCAATATGGCTCCATATTATAATAGACTACTAAGTTCCATTGATTACGAATTATTTTGATTTTTGTCACAGGATCAAAGTACAAAGATTGATTATTTGGAAGCTTAGAAATAGTTGGCTGGGCTGCTGACGTTGTTATCAATGTCATAAAAAATAGTAATGCGGCGACAATAGCCGAAAATGAATATTTCTTGTTATTTTTCTGTTTATGTTGTTGCTGTTGTGTAATTTGGTCTTCATCGCTTTCTTGACTCAATGGTAAAACGGATAGTTTCACTACGGGTCGTTTGATAGTGCCATTTTTTGTTTTAAGGGTAACTACTCTGACGAGATTGTCTTTTCCAGGATGGAGTTCTATTACTCTCCCCATTGCCCACTTACTAGGGGGGAGGTTTTCGTCTTGAATTGTTACTAGGCTTCCAATTTTAATGTTTGCTTTTGAATTTGTCCATTTAGATCTTGCTGATAATTGTGATAAATATTCTATGTTCCAACGCTTCCATAAATCTTGCTTTAATTTTGATAAAAGATGCCACCGGGTCCGGGCATCATGTTCATTTTCAATGATAGTCAATTCTGAACAATTTATTAGAAAATGTGCGGGGGTCAAAATATTAAGATCTTCCGGGTCTTCTGACAGAGCGCATAACGGTCTTGTATTTAGGCAAGCTTCGACCTGGCAGAGGAAGGTAGAATATTCCTTAAATGTTAATCTTTGCTCACCTACGACACGTTTAAGATGAAATTTTAAGCTGCGCACTGCCCGCTCCCATAAGCCACCCGCATTGGGCCATGATGGTGCATTAAAATGCCACTGTATGTTCATCTCTGTCACTTCGGCCAAAAAACTATCATTGAATATATGCTGCAGTTCTTCATAGTTTTCTTGTAAAAGCCTATTTGCTCCAACGAAATTGGTTCCCTGATCTGAGTATATATGATGTGGCATACCCCTTCGCGCCGCCATTCGACGAAGGGCTGCTAAAAAGGCTGAGCTGCTCATGTCAGACAAATGTACTGCTTTAGTAGCTAAGCAGACAAATACTGCTACATAGCCCTTTGTTGTTTTGGTACCACGCCCTTTGCTGAAATTGATATACACATGTCCTGTGTAGTCGACGCCAGTATGATAAAATGGCCGTTCAGTGTTACTTCTAGGACTTGGCAGATCCCCCATCAGTTGCTGCTGCATATCAGGGTTATGCTTTTTACATGTAACACAATCTTTTATGTGCTTTTTTACAGCTCTTATGCCTCCGGTGATCCAGTACTGCCTTCTTAGGTTGGCTAGTGTCAGCCTGGGCCCTCCATGAAAGGTAAGTTGATGTGTTTGCTCAATAAGGAGAGTAGTCAATCTGCTTTGATGAGGAATGATTGCTGGGTGCTTCATATTTTCGTGAAGATTCGCATTTGCTAATCTACCCCCTACTCTCAGAATTCCTTCCTGATCTATGAATGGATTTAAATTCTTTAAAATACTTTTCGATGGTAATTGTTTATTTTCTTTTAATTGGTGTATGTCTGTGCTAAAATGATCCATTTGTACTGTTTTAATAATAATGCTTTTTGCTTGTCGCAGTTCAGGTAACGTGATATAACTGGGCATCGCTTTACGTTGGCGCGTAGGTATAAACGCTCGCCTTATCCATGCTATAATATGAGTCACGGTTCGAAATGAACTGTAATTATTTAATAACGTATTTACAACGCTTTGATCAGGGTCTGATTTTTGGATGATATTGACATTCCTTATTTTAATTTCTTCGACCGTTGTGTACTTCATTTTTTCCTGATGATTTTGATCTTGAAAAGTTTCGAGCCACTGCGGTCCCTTCCACCATAAATCATGATTTTTCAATTGAGTTACTGATAGTCCGCGACTAGCGGCGTCCGCGGGGTTATCGCCCGTGCTTACGTAATCCCAGCTGTTTGGAGGCACTATTTCGCTTACGCTACGAACTCGATTGGCTACAAAGGGTTTCCAGCGGGATGGGTCTCCTTGTAACCACCCTAAAACTACTTTCGAGTCACACCAACAGTACAATTTAATGTTTTTGTATGGATCTAGGCATTTTAATATTTTACTGATTAATTTAGCGAGCAAGTGGGCGGCGCTTAACTCGAGTTTTGGCAAGGATAATTGTTTCTTTTGTGGTACTAATTTTGCTTTCCCCGCTACTAATATGATACTTGCTTTCTCTTCACCTTTAATTTTTGCATATATCACGCACCCGTAAGCCTTTTGAGACGCATCTGAGAATCCGTGCAATTCGATTACACCGTTTTCTTGAAATCCAATCCATCTCGGAATTTCAAACTGATTTATTTGATCTAATTCAGATTTTATCTTTACCCATTCGTTGTTTATGCTTTGTGGTACCATTTCGTCCCATTTTAAATCAGCTAACCATACTCGTTGAAATAATATCTTGAGCATAGTAGTTAGAGGTGCCAGCCATCCCAGAGGGTCAAATATTTTTGATATCTTACCGAGAAGTTTTCTTTTTGTTATCGTGTTAGTTGATTTATCGGAAATGCTGCTATGAAATGTAAATATATCTTGCTTTGGCAACCATCGTAGGCCCAATGTTTTTGACATGTCATCTGTTTTAAAATTAAAATGATTATTTTGCTCACTTAGCTGTTGATTTAAATTTTCTAAAAGTGAGGGGTTGTTCGAATTCCATTTTTGTAACAAAAATCCTCCCGACTTTAATAACAAATACATATCTGTGATTAATTTTTGACCCTTTTCTATATCATGCGATCCACATATCCAGTCATCCATATAATATGAACTCTGTAAATTTTTAGATGCTAATGGGTAATTTTCAGATTCGTCTGATGCTAACTTTTGCAGGGTCATCATGGCCAGG
This sequence comes from Thymelicus sylvestris, assembly GCA_911387775.1. NCBI lineage: Eukaryota > Metazoa > Arthropoda > Insecta > Lepidoptera > Hesperiidae > Thymelicus > Thymelicus sylvestris. The sequence goes on along the minus strand of OU426905.1, from coordinate 13,265,400 downwards.
AATGGGGCCGCTTTCATTCCATACGTGACTGTGCTCAGTTGGTAAATTTTGATAGGTTGATTAGGGCTGTCCCGCCATATTATTTTTTGATAAGCTTGATCTTGTTCTTGAACCATGATTTGACGATACATTTTTTCTATATCGGCGGTCCAGGCATATTTATAGATCCTCCAGTTTAGGATGAGCGACTGTAGGTCTTGTTGCAGGTTTGGTCCCGTGTGCATACAGTCGTTCAAGCTGAGTCCAGATGATGACTTGGCTGATGCGTTAAAAACCACGCGAAGTTTGGTTGTTACTGCCTCCGCGCGTTCAACGGCGTGATGAGGAAGATAATACTCCATGATCGAATTACGGTTGCTGGGTTTCATATGATTTAATGCTATATATTCATCAATGAATTCCTTATAATTGTTAGCAAACTGAGGGTTTTTGTTCATTTTATATTCTAAATTATGAAACTGAGCTAAACGCCATTGATTTTGATTGACCTAGCTGATGAATAAGGTCAGGTTTGATAGGTAAACGTACTTCGTACCTGCCGTCAGCTTTTCTTGTGGTCGTGTCATGATAAAATTGAACACAGTTTTGATCTTCACTTGATAATGATGCATCCTCACAGATGTCCTCCATCTCCCAAAATTTTCGAATTTCATCCACATTGTTCAAAATTACGTTGCACTGGTACGTTTTCATCATGCTGCCGCACAGAACCCACCCTAACTGGGTCTGTTGAGCGATAGGCTGCTCAGTATTATTTCCTTTCAAAATTCCTCCCATCATGATTATTGAATAGATATCTGCCCCCAGAAGCATGTCTACCGGCCTACTTACATTGAAGTCAGGGTCTGCTAATTTAAGATTTTCAATATAACTCCAAGACGGTTTTGAGAATGAAGAATTTGGTAAATTTTTAATAAGTGAATTCATAATAATTACGTTAGCGGTAAAAGTGAATTCGTTGTATATGGACGTACAATTGATAGTTAGCTTTCCCTTGCTGTTATTTTGCTGTTCTCCGACCCCAAAGATCACACCTTTACAATATTGCCTTTTCAAACCTAGTTGTTGTGCTGCGCTTTCCTTAATGATAGATATTTGCGACCCTTGATCTATAAGGGCTCGCAATACATGCTGGGTGCCGTCTGCTCCTGTGACCTTTACCAAGGCTGTTGATAAAAGTATTTCTGAGAGATCATCCAGCGACACGTGCGAGGTCGTTGTCACCGCGTTGTCGTTAGATTTTTGCTGTTGGCTCGTGTTTCTCCCGGTCACCTGTTGTTTTCGCTTAATAAAGGCATCATGTAACAATGTATTGTGATTACCGGAACAATTGCGACACCGCTTGGTTGAAAAGCAAGCCTTGCCTTTGTGGTCGAATAAGCAATTTACGCAATAGCGATGTTTATTAACTGTATTTAATTTTTCGTCGCATTGCATTTCTTTGAACTTTGCACAATAAAATATGGCGTGATCCATGTTGCAAAGTGGGCAATTATATTTTGTGCTTGAAGTCGATGTATGAAATGATTTTAAATAATTTGAATGCTTATGATTTTGACCTGAATAATTTGAAGGGGAGAATTTCTTTGGTTGAATAGCTTGATACTGTTGATTATTTTGTTTTTGTACATTTTGTTCAATTCTTTTTCGAGATGATTCCAGAATAGTAAATTTACTCTCCAAAAAATTTATAAATTCCTGCAAAACTGGCAACTCCCGCGGGTTTTTTATTGATTCGATATATTCTCCATAAGAATCGCTATCAAGCTTTTGAGATAAAATGTGTACCAGCATCGGATCCCACGTGCTGGTATCTATGCCTAGGTTTTGAATAGCGTGCAGACTCTCCTTTGTGACGTCATGCAAACGCTTAATTTGACCCAATGATTGTTGTTGCATAATTGGAAGATTTAAAAGAGTATTTAAATGGGATGTAAATATTAGTCTTTTATTATTGAATCGATGATTTAATAATTCCCAGCAAACAACATAGTTATCAGAGCTTATTTGCAAATGATGTATGATACGCTCAGCTTCGCCCGTAAGTTTGCTTTTCAAAAACTGCATTTTTTGAGCATTCGACAAGGATGGATTATTATGTATTGCTTCATTAAATAGGTCCTTAAAAGAGACCCACTGCTGGTAGCTCCCACTAAAGGAAGGAATGTCCATTTGGGGAGTGGACTTCTCGCGATGAGATACGGACCACAATTTTGTATTTATTTCTTTCTTGATAGAATTGAATTGATTTTCATGCCTGTTATACTCCCTTTCGTATTCTATTTCCTCACCATCAACCTCTCCTGCTATTTCCCAATGTAGATTATCTATCGCTGTCCACCTGCTTTGCAACATTTTCAAGGCATCCTCGAACTCCCATTTATTTTGAAATAACTCAACATTAATATTATTTACGCACCTCTGAAACGCCTTGAAATTAATGCTTTGCTTTTTTAACATATCATCCAACTTGCTGTATGTTCCTCTCGAAGTTATGCGACGGTAACTGGCGTCCCTGCTTTCTTCTTCGAGCCGATCTTGCTGACGGCCCCTTACCTTCTTAGCTTGCTGCGTTGCTTCTTCTGCTTGTCTGCTAGGCCCGGCCTTTGGCTGTTCTGCTTCTGCTTTTTTGCTTGTTGCTTGTTCTACCTGCTGTTCCTCCCGCAACTGCTGTTCCTTTCTTACCAGTTCCATGTAAGTTTGCTGTAATAACTCTTTCGCCGTGTTGTATAACTCCCTCATCTGGTCGTACTCATTACGCTCAAAATAAGGATCGCTCGTCACTCCAACACGTTCTAATTTTTGATGATTTAATTTGAACTTACTCCACAATCCTTCTAGGAGCTCTAAGCGCTGCTGACAATATTGGATGGTTTTTCGCTCTGCTCCATCCTTTTTAACGTTGACCAACAGTTTAGACACAGAATCATATAGCTCTGCTTGGTTGTCGTACAAAGCTTCCATCTTGTTGATGTAGAATGTTAACGATTATTATTAAGTAAGAAAAAAGGAAAGATCTTACTTGTGGTGCTGTTGAGTTTGCTGGCGAGTACCTCCGGCTGCTGCTGCTCCGATGATGCGAAAATGATATTTCTCCTTTGCTTATGTATAGCAAAGGAAAAATTCCAAAGGCACTGCAATCCTCGTGTACTGCTACAACCACGTCACTGATTTAACCTCACTGATTTTACACACGCGAGGTCCTTTTTTACGCTCGAAGGACCATTTATGTTCCGGTTGGGAACATAAAAACAATGCTTGTTAAATGATAAAACCGTTTATTGATACAAACTTAAACTTATGATGATAAAATAATAGAATGATAGTATTTAATATGAATGCACCCGATCGCGGCGGTAATTGATTATGCACTAATTTTATGAATTACTTCAAATGCTCGCGATGCGATCGGTGGCACGTGATAGTGACGTCAATACCTATAGGTACGGTGTTCGGTGACATGCAATGCACCGAACATCCTCCATGACAAAGCACCTTTGCGAAAAGTTGGTAAATTAAAAAAATGACGTGCATAAGTGTATCAGTGATACCTACATGAATAAAAGATTATTTCATTTCATTTCATTTCAATGTGATAGGTTACCATCACCGTCAATTTTACATCCTGTAGCTTCTATGCAACGCAAGATGAACATTGAGTAGTTCATAGAACATCGAGTAGAAATACGAGTATTTATATTGAAGCACGATAATTATACAAACTACAAAATACAACAAGTACCTACAAGTCAACACTTTAAGGACCGACTAAAAGTAGTGACGAACCAACATAGCCCCAGGAGGACCACTATTGATACAATTTTGAAGAACCGTATTAAGTTTCATAGTGCAAAATGAATTCTCAACAAACCCACATGTAAACGAAAAAAGTATCGCAAAAACCAGCCAGTGGATGATAGCCATGAAAGCCATGAAACTAATCAATGTGGGAACTTCATTCTTCGTTGAGTGCGATGACGGACGTAAGTAGTGTTAGTACAACAATCGTGTTACATTCTCGGCTTTCCATTTTTGTCTGCGCTTGCCGAATGTTCTCCACGTTTAATTGGAAATTCAATTTCAGAACACCGTGCACCGTGACGTGACATTTCATTCGGATCGAGAGCAGTCTGGCATTTTTAAAATTTCCGACACGACGCTTTAAAACGCTCGGCTGACTGCTTATTTTAACCTTTGCCTTTTTATATCTGGATTTGCTAGTAATGGCGGAAACACGTGCAACCACGATTCGTTTTCATTAAAATCGAATAAACGGAAGTTTTTCATAAATAAATTGTAGTTACCTAACAACACAAAGTTTCCTCGCATGGTAATTTTTTGGTTTCTTTACTATACATACCGTCACTTCATAGAAGTCAAAAAAAGTATTTTGAAATATTCTTTATGAATTAGCCATTAGGATATTAAAAGCCAAAGACTGAGCCCCTTTTTAACTTCTGATGTAAAAAAAGGTCCTACTAGTATGATGTGTTTGTATGTGCGTAAGTGCGGTTCTGTCTGTCTGTGTCAGTTTGTGTCAATCTGTGTCAGTCTGTGACACTTTTAGCTCCTAAATGAATTGGCCTGTATTGGATATGGTTATTTTAGTCGCTTCTAGGTATATTTGGTGAAAATAAAATGGCCAGTGTTTAAATATCTTTTTTACTTTTCATTCCTTTAGAGGTTGTATGCCAAACATACGTACTCCAATTTAACCACAAATCTCAATGCACTGAAACTACTGAGCTATTCATTAACTATTTCAGGAATACTAATAATAAATTAATTGACAATAATTTAATTTACCAAAATACTGCGAGTTCGTGCAAACTCGCCAATTAACCTAAATCGCTACAAAACCAAAACACATTTTACTTTTAATTAGCACCAATTGTGGGTTTCCAAATGAACGAACAGGTAAAGGGTAATTGGTACCGAACAACTTTGCAGGCAACAAATCATTTCGTGCAGGTCGTGGAACCGCTAACTATGATTTCTAGGCCCATATTAACTGATCTCGGCTCTTACTAACCAAAAGAACGCGATGTTACAAAAATTTCACTTTTACATACCAAATCTTGAGATTACAGACATCTTACGATCGGTTTATTAATACGCGCCTAAATATTATATCACTGAAAGCAACAACCATACAGAAAATCAGGTCTATCCTACTTTAGTAGTCATCGTTTTGTGACAAAAACGAATGACTTTGTATGATACCAACAACTGAATTTTACGTTTTAAAAAATCATGTCCATCTAACTCTTATTCATCTTTAGCAAGTATTCGTGCAAACTCATTTTCCGCCTCCCACATACTATTTTGGATCAATAATGGAACGGCTGCAGATATAGAACAACTCATTAGACAATTTCACATATCACGTCTCCACGTTCCGTCAATAGTTGTCCTGCTCGATTCACTAGACCCCACTCGAATCGCATCGTTATTTCGGAAGCGTACGATTCATTTTGCAATCAATCCACGTCCGTTACCACTTTCTGGTTTTAAGCTGAATAAAATTCCTTCTGCAGTTCCAAATTCAAATTTCTGAGCGACGGTAGTTGAGCTGGAAAGTATATAAATACTTAGACATACACATAGTATGTAAATGAAACTGAACCTTCCATATGGTTACAGGTTTTTATTATATCAACAGCATGAGACATAATTTTTCAAAATTTTAGACGAAAAATTCAGTTTTGGAAGTTCCGGCGCGGTGTTACCTCAATATTTACAAAACTGGGTTTCTTTGACGCTCTAGTACTAGGAAACCCAATGAAAGTATCCCACGTAAAAAAAACAGAGCATAGAAAAAGGTCTAAAGAAAAATGTTAACCGAATAGAATATTAAATACTTAGTTGTTTAATATTTCCAACAAAAAATCGTAATTTACTTCACAAAAATAAACTTTAGCGTCGAAAATCTCTGTATTTTCATCGGTAACAACATTTTTTTTTAAATATAATTGATATGGTTTTATTCAAATGTTAACCGGACAAATATTGAATTTAATGCGTATATTCTGAATTATCTAAGGATAACCCGCAAATTCAATGTTTATTCGCACCCTAGTTACATCGTTAACAAAAATATGCTTTACGATTTTCAACCCTATTCAACGTCACGTAAATGTAACATTAGATAAGCGCAGATATGCGGTGGTGTGAGTGAAATCAACGCTTTTAAATCGTAGTCATTTCGCGCCTTAACGCGGCTTGCGGCAGACGTGTAGGTAATGGAAGAAATCATCTACTGTTTATGGCGGAAGTGTGGAGTAACCGAAGTTCGGAAATGCTTTTGTAAAACATAAGTACTATTATTTCTTCTGTACCTAAACAACAAATCACGAAGACAGATGATTGATAACACTATATCACTCAAATTAAAGAACAAAAGGCTATCTATATCAATAAATATTACTTAAATGTTGCAAAATATTTAGCAGTTTACCTAACATTTTAAAGTGAAACTGTCAATTTAAACCGCGCCGTTAGCAGCTTGACGGCGGTATCAGAAAATAAGTTCCTTGACTCCGGATGTTCCTACGAGCGTCTGACCCAAATACCTTTATTGGTTCTTGCTATTTACTATTATCGTTTTATTTATTTACTTCAAACTAGTCTCGCTTTGCTTCGTCCCTTACCCACACCCAAAGATAATATGTTTATCTGGGTTTTTTTAAATATTCTCATGTCTTTTTACATGCTTGCATTGTTCGTTAGTTTTTTAGTACATAATATCAGGGTCAACAAACATTATGTGACCCTTTTGTTCTTTAATCTAAGTTTGTCACAGATCCATGTTTGTTCTTGAAATAATGTTTGTGATATCTCATTTATCAGTCTGTGTGTGACGCTCTGACACATCAAACACTAATGTCATATTTCTATTATAAGTGTTAGTCTCAGATGGAGTTAGTGTTCTTATTTATTTACTTTGTTTAATAAATGTCTGCCTCTCCCACTCACGGTGCGAGTGTTATGTCCTTTTGGACTCGATCAGTAAGTTACACGAGTGAATGTTCAAACTAGTTCTAACAGTTCTGTGTTTTTCTTTTCAATGACGTCACATTGCGGTTAACAATCGTAAAGTCGTCTTGCCTTAATGATGTTCCCTTTTGAGGAATGAGTTGGTGTTGGAGGTATGTTAAAAACGCTTTATGCTCATTCTCACTTGGATGAATGGTAATTTTTTCCAGATATTAATCGGCTTAAAACTAATCGTTATTAATACCAAATCATCAGAAATGTATGTGGGAACGTTACATTCTGCAAATCTATACGAGTAAAAACATATTATACTTCCCATCATTCATTAGTTTCATTATGCATAGATAATTATTGTTCATTGCAATACTAGCTACAAATACTAGCTTGATCTTATACTATTGCTTCTGCTCTCAATGCAAATAGTAACATTTTATTTACCAGAGTTTAAGCTTCAACTTAACAACATTCCCATTGTAAATCTGACGCTACATTAATATCCTGTTCAAGATTTGGTCCGTTTTATACTATGTAAATACAACGCCACCTAGCGGACAGCGCGAGCGACAGGTGAAGCTCGGAGCGTCGGGCATTTCCGGTGAGACGTCGCCATTTCCTCGCCACTGATATTATGCTCACCGGGGATGTAATATTCAACGGGGTTTTACCCACTTCATATTAGAACAGGTTGAACGAAATCGCTAAGCGCGTTTTTGTCTAAAAATGTAATAGTCATAGTCTACGGCTACGCCGTTGTAGTGATTGTAAAAATATGGTGTTCTACGGTAAATATTTAACCATAATTATTTTTTTCTAAAAGGTAATATTGACAAAAGCTTTTATTGAAAAAATTGACATTTTTGATTCAATGAATTAACTTGCAACACTTCTATAAAATTAAGCTTTTTGAACTTTTACATTTAATTGCTAAATCTAAACTCTGACGTGCATTATTCTAAAAATCATGGTAGCTACATAAGTGTCATTGTATCACAGTGCTGTGATGTTGCTCAAGGATTATATTTCTCACGTTCAGTCACACCGTTTGATTCCTAGGTTGACTCAGAGAAATAAAAGTTGTATTGTGATTTGTGTCACACTTACTACTTAGCAATGAGATTCAACAGGAATTTTGTATCATTGTGGCACAGTGTTACACACGACTGTGTGACTATACGGGACAAATCTAGTCTTAGTTGGATTTGATATTTCTAATTTGTTTTGTTTGTTGTTGTTTGATTGTTTGTTTTCTCAAATAAATCTCGCATGTTGCTACTTGTATTGTACGTATTTGCTTTGATCTCGTTATTTCAATGATAGAAAAATCTTCGTGCAAGGTAGAGTTATCTATCGCAGTATCGCAGTGAAGTATTTTGGCTTGCAATTCGAAGTGCTCTTTGAAATATCCTTAATCGTGCTCGACTGAGAGGGTCCGACTTAAAGTAACGAGTCTCAACGTTCAATAGGGCTGCCACTTCCGACTATTTTTTAACTAAAGCTCCCATTTCAAAATATTTGAGAATAGTGCACAAATTACCATATAGAAGACACGTGATAAAACCTTATTTTGCGTTTGCTACTTTCATACAATCAATAAATTGACTGTAGACTTTGACAGTGTTAATAATGTACTTTTCGACCTAGTTGCATAGATCGCCGTCAATCCAATTGGTCCTTGTAAGGACAGTTCAACAGACGTATAGTAAACTTCATTTGTGTACGCGTGTGTTTTTTATAAAGACACACCCATACAGCAGAAAAACTTTTTACTCCTATTTTGCAAAATGTATTTGGCAAATTAAAAACAAGCGAATTGCGTGAACCCAAACCAAACCCAGGCTCGGACCCGATCAGCGATAACGAATGGCAGTTCCGTTTAATGTCTTTTTTATTCGTGGATATTTATTTAAAAGTAGCCTATCCTCTACGGGAGAAAATGACTCGAGTTTTAAAAGTTTTTTTGCAAATGGCCTGACATTAATTTGCCTGGAACTTAAAAAGGACCGTTACAGTTCATCAGCTTGTTCGAGGGAATGGTTTTACAAGTTATAGCAATTGGAATACTTTAATGTATGATGTAAGTTACTTTAATAAAATCTTACGGCTGCAATTTCACTCTCGTATGGAAATCGAATGGATGATCGCGATTTTATAAGTTCTTTTGTACCGCACTCAGGAAATATTGGTATTATTAACAAAAACAGTAAATTTGTTACCAAATTTTGTCTACTTGATTATCTATATAAAAAGACATCTTTCTTAAATATATTAAAAAGAGCATACAATAACAAAACAAAAATAACTTCAAAGTACCAATAGGCGTCGCTTACAGCTTCGTGCATTTAGTATTCCATTACAAAATACTTCAAGCTATCGGACTCGTTTGGTAGTATTTTCTTTTAAAAGACGGCAAAATTACTCTTTAACGGTACAAAAAGAATACGTATTCTCCTACGAGCAATAGTTGTACCTACCAAAGACCACAAAGAATTTTATTTATACGCATCAAGAAAATGCAAAGTCTACAAAATACAAAAGAAAACTCAAACAAAAGGAAAAATATCTTTTGTTTTAAAAGCTTTCTATAAAGTGTCCCATCCGCCATCTGTGTTTTGCAATCAAAATAAAAATATTTATGACAAATCTCACATCATGGATCAATTTTACAACGAAATGTTCATGTGAAGATAAAAAGCATTCACAGAAAAATATATAAATATGAAACAAAATTTGAAAATTGCTATATTTAAATTATCAAAACGTATCTATTCACGTGATTACAGGAAATAAAATATATTAATCTAAATTTTACTAACAAAAAATAACCGACTTCAAATTTTCAAAAACTACTTGTCAGATCTCGTTCAAATGTATGTGAGACCACATGACAAGAACCTGCTTTCGATTAAAAAAAGAATCATCGAAATCGGTTGGCGTGATATTGAGTTATTCATCAATTTGTCGCGCACATCTTAACACAAATTTACGACTTATGTGGTTTTCTAATAGATGCCATTGTCAGATCTCAATAAAATTTATGTGGGACCACATGACAGCCACCAGCTTTCGATTAAAAAAAGAATCATCAAAATCAGTTCGCCCAGTCCAAAGTTCTGAGGTAACAAACATAAAAAAAATACAGTCGAATTGAGAACCTCCTCCTTTTTTTGAAGTCGGTTAAAAAGAGGATCATGCATCAAAATCTTTTGTGACCATACATTTTATTCGAATTCAACTTATTAACATTGGCCAAGAATGTCTGGTTGATCTTCCAATAGTTCAAGTGTCCATCTGTTTCTTTGTATAAAAATAATAAAAAATAAGGAACTAAACGGGAAAGTCAGTGGGTACTGATGAAGACGACATTGAGTTAAAGCCACACGATAGCTCGTTTGTTGGCTAATTACATAAAAAAACTGTCGTTAATGTCCCGACCCACATTTACATTTACAATATTAAAACAGCAATAAATAGAGATCATGGAATGATGAATATGGATCAGAATATTGGGCTACAAAGAAGATGGATGAGAGACGATTGCGATACACAGATGAGAATGTTGAGGTGGATGTGTGGAGTGACGGAATGGATACAGTAAGGAATGAGTAGGTATATTAGAGGAAGTTTGAAAGCGGAAGAAATGGCCAAAAAGTTGAAAAGGAACCGAATATCGTGGTATGGGCATGTGATGAGGCGAGAGGAAACACATGTGACGAGAAGAACTGATGGATATGAATGTGATGGATAGACGAAAGGGACAAAGATGACCAAAGAAAAGATGGATGTATTGTGTTACAAATGATATGAAAGATAAGAGAGTTTGTGTAGATGACGGCTGATAGGGAAGTATGGAAGAAGAAAACATATTGCGCCGAACCCAAATAAAATTGGGAAATGGTCAGGATTATGATGAATGGTGGCAAACCAGCGAGGAGAGCGCTGATTACTAATATTGCAGATTGTGGGTATATTTTCAAAATATAAATATCATTTTCTTATAAGTTTACGACCATTTCGGAAAGGTGCGTAGCCTTGAAGGAGACAAAATGGCGATAGAAACTCCCCAGCACATTTTTTAAATTAATACTATCTAGTGATATAACAGTTAGAATTACTTCTGATATTACCTGCATAACTACAATCGATCTTAAGCTGCATTACCTTACCATAGTTTAAGTGATTTACAAACTACTCTGGAGCCCAGTACCGAAGATGTTAGCCAACTTTGGAACAGGTGCTTACAGAACTTCGGAACTGGACGAAACTTATACAAAGCGTTGAATATATTGAATAGGATAACCGACTATTTTCCTGAAGATATTCGCAATTCGATACGAATGATTACCATCTTCCAATAGGTTAAGCATGTAATAAATAGGTAAATGCTCTATTGTTGCTACTGCCCAGAAAATTGACACTATTGAATAAATTGGAAAAACAGGTGTCTCGGATTTTAGATAATTCAAACGTCCCTCTAAAAGGTACCCAGGCAATAAGTACGTATGGTAGTAGAACTTTAAAAATATGCCTTTCGATTACTTTATTGCATTACATGCTATGGTTGGGGTTCCTTTACAAGAATTTAGATTAATTCTCGCTCAGTCTCCATAAAAGTGTAATGCCTAAACGATTTTGAGGTTACTAAAGTCAGTTTTTAAGACAAAATTGGCTTGGTAGAGTTTTAATGTTGCTGGAGAAATAAGAATTCTTAAGGGTTGACTGGTAGAGAATGCCATTAGGCATTAAATCCGCCAATTATATAACTTTATAGTAAGGTTTTACAAGTGGATCTCTGGGCTGATGGAGGGATGGATGGAAGGTTTTACAATAAAGATTAATTTAATAAATTAATAAATTCAAAGAAGAAAAATAAATAGTAGGTATTAGGAAACGTAACTACAACAAAAACATAAAGTTTTTTTTTCGAATGTTCTTTAGTTTACAGCCAACGACTACTTGTGATATTATAGATTTATTTGGACAATTTAATTCGAATGTTAATAAAAATATTGGCCTTTGCCTCAACGCTGACGTGACGTGGTATTTCAAACGTAACCAATATATTCCAAGGACAAATCCATTTGAATGAACAGAACACGCTACCAGGAAAGTGGGCAGGTTGGAACTAACTCGTTTTTATTACGGGCCACTGGCTTCCTTATTCGAAGTTTGGTTTTATTTCCAAAATCGATGAGGTCAAGCTTTATTTGACACAAAATATTATTTTATGTACTAGTAACCGCCCATGCTTTGCTTCAGTTTTCTTATGGACCCATATTTTGACGTGATAACGTCTATTAAAACGATGAACGCCGGGCGCACGCAAAAAAATGTAGCGTTCCGCGAGCGAGAGAGCGGCAAAAGCGAGAGAGAGGCACGATCGGCGTACCGTAGCCGATGCCGTAGGCGATCGTAGTTGAATGGAGCGAAGCGGTGCGGGGTGGAGCGGGGCGGAACGGGGCGGAGCGGGGCGGAACGGGGCGGAGCGGAGCTTTGTCATGACGTTGTCACGTTAAACTAACGTCCGTAAACCGACTTTACAGACAACCATTTTTTTAAATAAAATAAAGCCCATGTTACTTAAAAACAATAGAGCGTTCTACTGATATATAAGTTATTAAAAAGAATACTATCTGTTCGAAAACCGAAGCAAAGTACCTACTATGTAGTTACGTAATAAAAGTTTATAACTATTTACAATGCCGATTGAAATCAAAACCGGATTAATAAAAGTTTCTTACTAGAAGCTATTTTCAACTTAATCTGTTTGTATAGGTACTCGTAAATAAAGTCAAGAGAATAAAGAAGAACGCCCACAAAGCTAGCTACTTAAAGTATCCAAGAGTGACCACCCACACAATATCAAACGATATTAGAATTCTTCTTTCCAGACTAGATGCGAAACGAATAGTGGTGAAAAATAGACGATGAGATGACGTAGATGTATTTTTAACCAACTTCAAAAAAGGAGGAGGTATTCAATTCGATTGTATTTTTTTTTTATGTTTGTTACCTCAGAACGTTTGATTGGGTGAACTGATTTTGATGATTATTTTTTTAATCGAAAGCTGTTGCTTGTCATGTGGTCGTATTTTCCTCCAATTTTTATTTATTTATTTAAGGCATACCAACTAAGTACATAACTTAAATTTTACAATGTAACTTTATAATCTAACCTGACTTATTATGCACTTAAATTAAAGGTCCATCCACTAAAATAACACTCCATCCACTAAAATAACACTTTTTAATACATTCATACGAAGCAACCTTGAATATTGCAGTGTTGTATGGAATCCTCATTACGATGTTTATGTTAAACGTATAGAGAGAGTGCAAAAACGCTTTCTTTGGCACCTAAGTTTTCAATGTAACTTGGCGAAACGGTTACCATCATATCAAGACCGTCTTAAACATTTCAAAATAATCAGCCTTAAAGAACGCAGAGATTTTCTTGACGTTGTATTTCTGTTTAAGTTAATGAATGGCAAAATTGACTGCCCCGATATTCTAAAAAGAATAAAACTAAACGTGCCGTTCAAAACACCAAGACAATCGAAACATCAGCCACCGTTTGCATTATGCGCAGCCAAAAGTAATCTCGGTCATCACTCTACTCTTAACAGAATACAGCGGCGGTACAACTCTCTGGCCAAAACTACAGAAATTGACTTATTTAGTAACAAAATTTTAACTTTTAAAAATTGTGTAAAGAAATCTCTAAGCAGTAGTCAGCATTGAACTTTTTAATTTAAGTTTGTGTATTTAATTTTAAATAAGTTAGCTATTAAAAATATATAGAAATAGTTTTTATGTTATAATTCTTCGTCCACGATGCATGCCGTGGTAACCTATAATTAAGGCAACATTTAGTTCTTAAAATATTTGTATGACGTATTTTTGTAAACTTAATGTGTGTCTTGTTGGTTATCCATAAATAAATAAATAAATAAATAAATAAATAAATAAAAAGGTTTGCACAACATTTTTGCATGACATTGTATTGTAATATTTTTATGAACGAATAACATCTCCAACACTTACAAAAATATTTTTTTTAAGAAATAAGATAGTGCTTGACAACAATCTCGCCTCTTAGTAAGTCCCATGATGGAGAACGCCCTAACTTAGTAAAAGCCTATTCACTCTTCTCTTGAACACCTATATTTTTCTATAGTCTAGCCAGTGTACTTGAAAGCCGAAGTGTTTCACTCAGTACACTACGGGCTACGGCACTACGAAGATCTACGTGAAAGTACTTGATCAACGTAGAGGTGAGTGACAGGAGCATGTTGAGACAAGGAGGATATCGGGATTCAACAAGTCTACTGCAAACACTATTACAATTAGCTTTTATTGGGCTTTATCGATGTAAACCTTATTTCCCGACTACCAAGGAAGGGTTAAGTATATGTTATGTATGGTATGCATGTAGTATTCTTTATTACCTCGTATCCAAATCACTGGACCAATGTAATCGCTAGATGCATCTTGACAGCTAAGTGTTCTTAGATAAGTGAAATTAGGAAAAAAACAAAATAAAATATGGTGGCTGTGAGATGTCTTGTTTGAAGAATCAAAAAATAAAAATAAATCTAAAAATGCAATATGGGTGGGGTTAAAGAGTTCACCGTAAGGATTTCAAAAAGGTTTATGCATAAATGAAGGTTTTTATATTGGTTATAACACACAAAGACAAGAACGCGCAGACTGAGAACTGAAATTCACACTCAACATTCAAAGCGCCTCTCTGGGATTCGAACCCGGTGCGGCAATCCGGCATAGTAACCATTGCGCCACACGAGTCGTCTAAATATGGGATCAACACAACGATACGACTTACAAAATTAGTTGTACCACGTAAGTGGATCGATTATTATACGACAATTGATCTAGGGTTTAATACCCAACAATATATATTTATAGGGAGACGTCTAACCCAATCAGAACAAGTAATTTTACGTGACGGTAAAACAATTGCCGTGGAAAATTTAAGGCTTTTATCTTTAAACAGCTTTTCTAAAGTGATCTCCATTACAAGCACAGTTTACAAAAGTTTAATCATTATAGCGTTATAAATGGGTCGTTTAGTTTTTAGCGGCTAACTCGAGTTTAGCCATTACAGCGGATTAAATTGCGCAAATGGAGAAGGCTATTGATAAGACGTGATATTTAACTTTACTTAACTTCAGATAAAACGTTTATTGTGTTAAAAAAAATACTGAAATGAAGAAAAAGCAGTTGAACGGATTAGCATATAATTTATCACTCAAATAGTTTTTAGCCTGGATAAAATCATTTGGTAAAATAATAAGTGTAATCTCGTGTAATGCAGCATTACTTAATATTCAGTCTCAGTTAGAAGTACCCTAGTTGAGTTGGCCAAACGCAGACACACTGTGAAAACAATAAAAACACTCGGAGGAGTGCGGATTTCATCACGGTGTTACCGATTTTTTTTAAATAGGCTTTTACTAAGTTAGTCCGTCTTACCACCCAAAATCATAACTTACCATCAGGTGGGATTATAGTCCTAACTTACCATCAGGTGGGATTATAGTCCTAACTTATACGTTACAAAAAAAAACAATATTTTTCCTCATCCAAGCAATTTCAAGCAAATTTTAGCTCGAGTAGGTACTTCGCAGAAGAATCTGATGCTACAATAAGATATAAACCACCATTAACGGACAAGACAGCGCAAATATCTACGGTAGTCTAAAGCACCATAGCAGACAGTTACCAACAGACCAAAGTCAATAATCCATTCGTTCACTGACCAATCGTTGGCCTTTTGGAATCGCGAACGAGCCATTAAACTATCGCGTGCTAAGCAGCCACAAGACGGAGCCATTAGTGCTAGCTGCCCACGCCGGTAATTGAAAAACGCAACTCTTCCGTTCAGAAGCAATTTTTGAATTTAGATTGCTATTCCATACGTAATCTTTTCTGTTCCAGTGGTTCCAGTCAATTAAAAAGTTGATTGAATTATGCAGATGTCATATTTTCAATTAAAACGAAGCTGTATGTCATATTTCGGCTTAAAATTTGGTTATCAGCTTTCGGAAGTTTATCCGGCGGTTTCTTCGATACATTTAAAGTAATTTAATTATATTGGTCACAGTACATTCATTAACAGCCGTTAACAGCCGTTAACAGCATTTAACAGCCGTTAACAGCCGGTAACGTTAACGCAGATGTAGCAAATGGAAAAGCTCGTACCTCTCTCACAAAAGGCGCCCTCGTAGTCGCCGTCGCGACACTCGCACACCGGTCCATCATCAGTGCTAATGCAGACGCCGCCATGCTGGCAGGGGTCCCGCCGCTCGCACGCGTCTCCACTCGCGTTGCTGATCCTTGATGACTGCGACAACGGAAAACAAACAATTAGCACGGACATTTATTTGGAAGACCTATCCAACCACGACAACCACATAACGGGCTATGGGTTAGACAATGATGTTGTTGGGGTTAGACATAAAATATCCCCACTTTTAAGAGAGATACCATAAAAAAATTAGTTTTTATTCTACCACCTTTTTGGCGTGATAAATATGAATTGTGAACTTTTTTTTTATGCTTTTAGCAGGCAAACGAGCAGACGGGTCACCTGATCGTAAGTGATCACCGCCGCCCATGGACATTAGTAACACTGGGGGCGTCACCAACGCGTTGCCGGCCAAGAAAATGACGATAGACCCGCTTCTTGAAGGACCCCATGTCATAGCTTAGGGGAAACACCGATGCCGCGATGCAGGAAGTTTGTTCCACAGTTTACACGTACGAGGTAGAAAATTACGTGAGAACCGAACTGTGGACGAATGCCAGGTATCCAGGTGATGTTGGTGGAACCTGGTACCCCGTGATGTGCGGTGTCGAAAACCAACTGCAGGTATTAAGCCAAATAGTTCTTCAGAACATTCCCCATTGTACAGACGGTAGAATACGCAGAGAGAGCCTACATCTCTCCTCAACTCGAGTGATTCTAGTCCGTCTGTAAGCTTGGGATCGTCGACAAGACGAATAGCTCGCCGTTGAATTCGATTGAACGGATCCACTTGGCTAGCTGGGGCTCCAGCCCAAAGGTGGGAGCAGTACTCCATGTGTGAACTTGACGGCGGACGGATGGACAGACAAGACGAAACTATAGGCTTCGTTTGGGTTCGTTTTGAACCTAACCCTAAAAATATAGCACTATTATATTCTATAGGTTCTCGCCTGCAATACACTAAACCACAAATTAGTTACTAAGCAGCCTAATTAACAAGAAATACCGTCTGACGAAATACATTTCGCTTAAATCCATGTCGGCGAAACAAAGACCGGCCAAAGGTGTCGGAGATCTCATTAATCTGGCAAGAGCAAGGTCATCACACTTTTTCACACATTAGCTCGTCCAAACATTTCGCCCGCTATCCTACAAACGCTTGTATAGTCCATTCACCCCCGACCTCCTGAATAAATCATGACACGCTTCACGAATCACGAAATCAACTTGATTTTCACCAAAAAATACTATTCGCGATACCCTCTTTTATTCTCAAGGGCCTAGAGGTGAAATTCACTTATCCCTACTAAGAGATAACTGCATGTACGGCAGGCAAGCTCACAAATTATTTCGCAGAATGGCAGGTAAGTGCCCATAGATTTGTCTAGCGAATAAAATGTGCGTTTTGGATTCAGGGCAGCCGCACTACACTTTATTGTTTGTTCTGGCGCTGGTGTTTTTTTCGTTTATTATGATCTTTTAGATATCCATTTTGTACGATATAATAATTCTTTGACTTGTATTCAATTTAACATGAATTTTATGTTTATTAATTTTTTGCAACTATTAAAAATACGTTTATTTCTAAATACTTTCTATCATTTGAAAGTATATATATTTAACATTCATTTCGTTAAGTTTTAGTTAGGTTAATTGTGATTTATTATTGAGAAAATAAACAGCGATTACTTAGCACAAGTTATAAAGAAATATCTAACAGAGAAAGTCCCGTTAACAGCCTTGGTAATAGTTGCGGTAATATTATTTTCATGCGTCTTCTCACTATCAACAAAATGTAATATTTCTCACACCAAACTCACAAGGACCAAACGGTTAAAGTCTTAAGTGTCCTTAAAACTCCACAGTTTATTATATCTAGTTATTATATCACCAGTTTTCGCACTTCCAGCCATAAACTCATGATTTAGTGCAACTTATTGTGCACTTGTGCACTTCAACGGGCTCGTACCCGATCTACAAAGCGGTAAGAGTCTCAACCAAGCCAAGAAGTTGTATGAAGAAGCTCTTGCGACAGTTCCATATATAGTTCGGAACAATTTGGAGAAACTGCTTTAATTAACGCAAGCTTGCTTGTCTTCGATGTTTAAATCACTCACTTAGGATGGTAATTTTTGCATCCCATTCATTTCGTTATTATAGACGTAAGTATTATGCTCAAGAAGTATAATTTAAATTTTACTAACAAAAAATAACCGACTTCAATGTTACTCAAAAACTACTTGTCAGATCTCGTTCAAATTTATGTGGGACTACATGACTAGCACCTGCTTTCGATTAAGAAAAGAATCATCGAAATCGGTTGGCGTGATATTGAGTTATTCATCCATTTGTCGGTTAAAAATGGTAAGTAGCGATCATTAGGTTGTTTTACGAGTAAGCATTGACATTTTTTAAAGTTTTGATATAATAATTAGATCAGAACTAATATCATATGCAGTCACCGTATAAAATTAGTTCGCAGCATAATTTTTGGCAACTGCGCCAAGCTCAACACTACGTTTTCTAGAGCTATGAACGTTTTATGGGCTCGATGATACGAATGGCATAACAATGAGATTACGATACGAATGCTATTAATATTTATTTGAATGTTTGTAAAGATGTTTGTATGTTTGTTCCTCAATCACGCCACAACTACTAAACCGATTTAACTGAAAGGAATGGAGATAGCCTATACCCTGGATTAACACATAGTAGGCTACTTTTTATCCCGGAAAAGTTTAGGGTTTCTGCGGGATTTGTAAAATTGATATCCACGCGCGCGAAGTCACGGGCACATAAATCTATTTCGTTTCGAAATTATTCCACCGCGGGCGAAGCCGCGGGCAAAATCTAGCATACTATATAACTAATGATGCTGGTCCATTTGATTTTTAAGATTACCTATGGTTTTTTACCCGAAACCGTAATTGTAACTTTTATCACACGCTGTTCAATTTAGGTTAAGTTTACTCCATTTTATCGCTTATCGGTTTTTCTAGTTTCATGAAAACTCATTCATCACGACAGAAATAGAATTAATGTTTTTCAATAAATTCATAAAGCAATCACAGTTTATTTATTTCCAGTGACTCGCCCAAGTTTATTAAGACAATTAAAAAGTCGTTTAACTTCAGAACACCTAGCTACAACTGATACATACTATGCTACATAGCTAAGTTAGCTACAACATAGCCGCACAAGCTACACTTCAACCTTATGAATAGGGTGAACTACAAGTACAATCCTATTAGGATAAAAGCAATAAAAATCCCGCATGTTATCTAATATGACACACATGAGCGCGTCCTTCGCTTCCCTAAGATATACACACACTATCGCACATTGCTCCGTATATCCTACACAACACACACCAGAACACCCTACTCTCCCAGGATATTGTGACCGAGTCTAAGTTAATTAAAGCCCAGTTATCCGTATAATACGTGTTTTTTGTTGACTACATCGCGTCCTTCCTTGTGCAGCCTTCTATGTGATTAGTTTTTTGAGTTCAAATGGTTTTTTGTAGTTCTGTGTTATCAGTTCCATTTTCGCCATCTCTCCCTAGCATTAACGAACCGCCAAATAACTTAAGTAAGTTTGCGTTATATTTACTTGGAGAAATATTTCGGATCAGAAAATGTCGTGATAGTTCAAAAGGGCTTCGTGTTCGCTAGCCCAAAAGCCAATTATAACGCCACACTATAATTTAGTATTTATGAAACGAGCGAAATACTAGCGTTAAAACATGTCGCTATAACGTTAATATGTTAAATCACGAACATGTAGCGAATAACGTTGGACATGTTGGAAGCCGAGCACTTAACATAAACATTTAGGACCGTGATAAACCGATCTCGTCTCAAGATCGCGATATTAGATTTCCAAATGTCACTTTTACAATTTTATATGCGAATTTAAATATTTCACTGAATCTTGAGATCGCAAAGATCTTAAGATTTTATTAATACGGGCCTCATGGCCGAAATTTTCATGGGTTTTCTGATAGTTGTTATTTCGCCCATGGATATGAGCGTCGCGACTTGAAGGCTTATCAAGCTAAGTCTGTCGTGAAATACCTACTACATTTTTTATAAAGTGGTAATGCAGAGCCTGGGTTCAATTTATTTCCGTAGCAGAACCGATGCTGCTGCATTTACATACTGCGGATTGTATTTATGTCTCTTGGGCAAAATTCACCAATCATTAGTCAACATTTCGATTCGTTCGGGTTCGACTCCCAGCCGGGCAGATATTTATGTGACAGATAAATATTTGTACTCGGGTCATGGGTGTTATTGTGATGTGTTATATGTGTTATATGTGTCGAAACAGTTAATAACCTATTGCGGGTTATGAGTGTTACCTCACGTTTAGCGTTTAATCCTTGATATGTACACATCCGAATAATCTATTCCCATTTAATTCCTCACTGTTTGAATAAATAGCTCAGTACCTTTGTTTCTGCCACGCCAAATGTCTCATCCCATGGGGAATTAAAACATAATCATAACATTCATAACTCCAACGTTCTCCCATGACAACGCTAAGCCTTCAATTTCCCAATTTACATATGGGTAGCGCCCTGCGGCGCGCCGCCTCACGCCAGCTTCGGAGATGTTACAGATACATTGATAAAATCGTTTAGGCTGTTGACAAGATTGCGACAGTGTCGCGTTAAAAATTAAACTCGATACTGGGACATTCTTCCACAAATCGCACTGAAGCGTGTTTGAGAATGCTCTAGGCCTCCTTGTACCCTCACCATTGGTTTAACACTTTAAATCCATTCGAATATTCAATTTTGTGACGTTATATTATAGTGACTCTGTTTAGCACACTTGGTCCAATGAAATTTTCTTCCGTAAGATCTCAGAGATAATAAGATCATCATGTCAATAACGATATGTGGTTACCAAAATTATTCTACAGGAACGTACCATCGCAAAACGCCTTTACAACCGGTTGGCCTAAGTAGTAAGCTGAACTGCTTATTTCGAAACCGGAAATTATAAAATACAAAAGTGACTTAATTACCATGAAATGAGAAGTTGTGTCAAAGGTATAATTATGAAATATTTCATTACTCCTTTTATTCAAAGTAGAAAATTTAAAGCTAACTGAAAAATAAACGCAAAATCGCAATTGTAGATAGATTATTTTACACCCCTAATAAGTTTACCCTCTTTGTAATACATGACATGCGTCAAACGATCGTTAGATAAACGAAAATTCCACGTATTGTACCCTTATAACATAATGTTAGCTTAAGCGAAATAACAATTGTATTTGTGTTTGTAAAAGTGCCTGAAGCACCGATTATTGTAATCTCCCGCCAACGCCAAAACATCTCATGCAAACGTTACTTATACACTAGCTATAACTTTTGTTGTTTTAAGAGGTAAGGATATTAAACCCTATTCTATATTTATGATCGTTTATTTGTCAACATTTTATCGTTTAAAAGGAAAGCTTTGTTGTTGGGCTATTGTTGTGATATTGTAATTGTTGTTAGACGTTGTAGTCCAATCAAAGTTAGGCGTGCTAAACAATGCAAGGAGAAAAAATCGAATATGACCATGTTCCGATAAAGACCCGCTCGAAAGTCGAATGCATGCAAACACGAACGAAAACCAAATTGATTCTCACAAAGACTGAAATATGTATATCCGCCTTTACGTGTTGGCTGAGCCTGAACCAAGCGGCAAAAGCGTTACGACGGGTGATGAACCAACGCGCAACATAATGTATGCCGTTTGCCGAGTGGAGGCGAACGCCTTCGATTTATGCACAAAAACCAACAGGGCTCCGAATCCGATCCCTAGCGCCGGCAAGTCACCTTACCCTAGTCAAGCGACCCCTAATACACGTTGTCACTTACTATCACTCGGCAAGCATTGGCCACCATGTCCAGGTGATTTAAGAATGCTGAACGAAGTGCTGAGCGGCTTTGTCGATCAAGTCGAGTCCAATATATTTTGTAATTGTTCGACAAAATCGAATGTGCCGAATCGAACGTGTGTGTACCACGCCTTAGGCCACGAAAATGGTCTAGTAAAAATTATTTTCGACCCTGATTGTTATCTAACACGGGCCAGAAGCCTCAGTAAGCATTTCTAGTGTAAATTATGGTTAACATGAACTTCCCACGCACCTCCCACGCGCCAGAATCATGAATGGCGAGAAAACGCCCACGACCTTTCAATGTTATTAAATAAATCTTGTACAAGATTTGAACTTGACATTTAAAACTGGAAGTAGAAATGCTTACTGGGAAACTATACCAATTCGTTTATGTTATTCAAGAAAATTTTATTTGAGTAGAAAGCCCTCATAGCCCGAAGTGGTGGGTAGCAGTGAAGCTTTGATGGATTGAAACCATATCTGCGTGAACATTATGTTTTTAAATGACATTATATTTTTACCTACTGACCTGTTCTCGGGTTCAATTGGAGCGTTAAAAAATTAATTTGACAGATAAATGTTTTGGATAAAGCATTTATTATGTTACGTTTTAGCCACCCACCGCACGGGGAGAGGAAACTCCTATCATAATATCATAGTTTTGAAACTATTGTTTATAAATTTATCTGTTTTCATGTTAAAACTATATTTCCATCGATAAATATTCATGTAATGAAAGCTTTTATACCATAATTGCCATAATCGCTTTTGGCAGGAAAATTATAGTGATTAAGTATTTCACATTAACATGTCAAATTGCTTTCAATACAATCAATCATCAGAATAAGGGTAGTGACATACGAAGCCATTAGTAGCACGAAAGCGTATTGAGCAATTGATAGTGAACTATTGTGCTTAAAGTGTCGTTAAGCCGTCGGACCCGGTTGTTATCATAAGATAACAGTTGGGAGGCCCTCGGGCGGTTTGAAAACTTCCGACACTCGGGTTAGCCACTAACCCCTCCACCATTCCGCACTGGAGCAGCGTGGTGGAGTATGCTCTAGGCCTCCTCAAGAGGAGAGACTCGTGCCCAGTAGTGGGCCATTAATGGGTTGAAGCCACTCTCGCGTTTACTAGTTGTGTGTACGTTGTGTTAATAATAACGCGGCAGATTAATTAGTTTATGCTATTACTACTGACTTAATTCTTTTGTTTTTAATTGTTTGCAACTAGCTACATGAAGGCTCGAACGTTTTTTCGATTAGAATACATTTTATTAAAGTATCCTTAAACTGAAACTACGGTTTCAGTTTTTTATTTTTTTAAATAGGAATAATATTTTTAAATAGGAATGAAATTAATAGTAATTTTAATTTATACTTCAATGAAAAATAATATGCAAAAGCGGTGTTTCAAAGACTCGACATCCTATGACGTTTGCTGTCTCATATTAACCGAAAGATAAGCTTAGCTCATGAATATAACCATCCTTTAAATTCCCTACCTTTACTCCTCAGAACATTGAAAATATCACAGTAATGAAAAGATTAACAAAACCCAAGAATGGTGTAGCAGTGAGATTGTTTAAATGTTTGTGTAAACAGGTCACGTCGATGTAGGGGAAATGAGACACCACGGGTCTAAATTCTTAGGGTATCATTAGACGAAATGTTATTAACTGCTGTGTTTCTGAAGTGAAAACTTCTTTAGTACGGGGGTGACTTGTTTTATGAAACGAAACTGTCCAGTGGAGACTAGAAATGAGTGGAGACTGACTTGAGTTGAGTTGAGTTGAGTTGAGTTGAGTGGAGTGGAGTGGAGTGGAGTAGTAAAACCTACAATTATCATCTTCCCGAAATTTTACATTCGTCTCATTATCTTGAAAACAAAATTATTGAAGGTTTCACTTCTAACACGTGTGAATTGCACACATTTTAATTTTATTTAAGTTATTTTAATTTTTGAAGGCAAAAATAACTGTAGGTACTCCGTATCAGATTATAACTATACCTCTAAGTTTATGGTCAGTAATATCATAATATGTATCGCGTGTACTCAGTCCTAGAGCGCCCGAAGTAAAAGCCATACGTGATAGGGGCAAGGCAAGCTAAATCCCATTATAATTATAATTTAACATGATAATAATATAATCATTATTCAAATGAAACAAGAATTAACATTCGAGATAAGATCAAAATAACAAATTCCTTAATCATTCCAAATTTAAAATTAAAATACGTTTCCCTAAACGTAACAAACGCTGGAATAAAGAAAGGCAATAGAAAGAGAAATAAGATAAAGGGAACAAATTGTAACAAAAAGAAAGAAATAAAAAGGTGCAAGAATCGAGCGAAGTTTCGCAGATAATGGTAATAACTAGAGCCACCTAGCGGCCGACATGGTGTAACTCAGCGGGGTGGGAGGCGCGGGGGGAGGGCAAGCGTGCTCACGACTTTTATTGGCTAAACATTTTTCATTAAATCCCTGCTTTACTACCGTGAGATAAGCGATGTAAAAACCACATATTTATGGCCTGGTTTTCTGTATTCTTTACCAGTGTTTAAACTTGTACGTTGTTTGCCCACTGCACAGGAGCCTATAAACTAGGAAATTATTGAAGTGAAAACTTCTTTAGCATCGTTGTCATTGAAAGTCGATGAAACGAAAAAGGGAGAGTAAAAAGAGACACACATAAATTCATAAGATTTAACGTGGGAGAAAATGAGATAGAAAGCATTATAGTGTTTCTTATGTTCGTGGTTCTCGTTTTTTTTCAATCTAGGAGTCTGCCCTCGGCTTTGCCTGCGTTTTTCGGGATAATAACTTCCCTATGTCCTATTCCAGATGGTGCTTTACTTGTGTGCTAAATTTCTTAAAAATCCATTCAATAGTTTTTGCGTATAAGCGTGACAAACGTGTATAAAAAAATGTAACTTAACTCATCGTGGACTGAATACATTTTACTATAATACGAGTACTCACGATATTTATTTTGTATTCCCGGCGGTTCGTCCGTGACCACGATCCATGCAACTGGGTCGAAATATCAGAATAAAAAATCAATATCGTGAGTTATTACAGTAAAAAAATTAAAATAAAATACATTTCATTATCAGGATTAGTAGAATACACAGTTGCTAGCACAAAGGTTTGTAACAAAATTAGTTTAAATTATTATCAATCGATGACAATTGGCTATTTGACAGTTATCACGATAAAATATGAAATGTGTTAAATATGGTTGCATAATGTTTAACAATAATTATACAATACGTTTCTTGCATGAAAATAAATTGTAAATATTTTTACTTTTGAAAAATAGATTTGAGTTTTTTTACCTGTGGATACGAGAACCGAAACGCGGGCGGCCATGATTGAGCAGGTTATGACGTCACAATTCAAAAAATAAGCGTCGTGTACTACTAACTATATCGTGTGCACTGAGCAATTTACTGAGAAAATTAATAAGATATATTTTGATTTCTGCTTTTGAGAGGTTTTGTAAAATGGAGTCAGGCTATACAAAAGCTGACAGTGCAAATTTGCCTCAAATTGATTCATTTATGGTCGCAAATTTTTTTGCGTGTAACCCTGACTTTTGCTCTACCGAGTTTCGGAATGCAAAAACCTCCTTGTAAGTACTGAAATTATTATAGTAAAATTGGTCAGTCTTGCTAAGTGGTCACAGGGGGATTTTTTTGTAAGTTTTTCCTCAACGTCCCCTTAACGACACCATAATTATTACTAATGATTTAAATTACTTATAGGTTATGTTTATGAACAGTATTAGGTTAGGATTAATTTGTTTTTTTAGTAAATGAGAGGCTAAGTTGATTTCTTCTAAATACTTACATCAAAGTGGTCCTCACAAAAGAATATTGCTGATTTAACAGATGTTAACTCTGGGTCTCGACGTGCTAATTGTAACCACTGCTTTCGACGTTGAGGGCATTTAGAAACGTGTAGGTATAAACAATTTGTCAGGTTTAATTGTAGTACTTCTACACATAGGCACTGCACACGTCTTGTAGCTTGTCATTTTCACAATTCCAGTGAAAAAGGTGTAAGTTTTTCACTTAAAATATCTTCAGAGTTAGAGCGTAAACTTTTGTTAATTGAAATGTGACGTCACAGCCAGCAAGTGACAGATGGCGGACTATTTTCGCGCGAATTTAAAATTAATGGATTAAAAGTTATTTTTTTCCTACTAAATAACACTTTTATGAGAAAAATAAATATTGTAAGAGGTATAAAATAAAACTACGAAAATTTTGAAATATTTTTCCAAAAATTGTCTAATAGCCAATTGGCCGTGGCAATTTTTGTAGGTTGATTTTCAACGCACTACCTATAGTAGATTTGCTAAAGTGATCATCAAGTTTTACTTACGAACAGCATAAAGTTAATCTTAAATTAAAATTTTAAAAACCCGCGATAGTTTTATTAATACTAAACATAGCCCTCGACTGAACACTCTCGATAAAGTCACCTTTCAGCCAAAAGAAAAACTAGAAAAAACAAATCATAATCTAAATTTTACTAACAAAAAATAACCGACTTCAAAGTCTCAAAAACTACTTGTCAAAGCTCGTTCAAATTTATGTGGGACCACATGACAAGCACCTGCTTTCGATTAAAAAAAGAATCATCGAAATCGATTGGCGTGATATTGAGTTATTCGTCAATTTGTCGCGCACATTTTAACACAA
Source organism: Thymelicus sylvestris (assembly GCA_911387775.1). NCBI lineage: Eukaryota > Metazoa > Arthropoda > Insecta > Lepidoptera > Hesperiidae > Thymelicus > Thymelicus sylvestris. The sequence goes on along the minus strand of OU426905.1, from coordinate 13,238,526 downwards.
ATTTACGACTTATGTGGTTTTCTCATGGATGCCATTGTCAGATCTCAATAAAATTTATGTGGGACCACATGACAGCCACCAGCTTTCGATTAAAAAAACAATCATCAAAATTGGTTCGCCCAATCCAAAGTTCTGAGGTAACAAACATAAAAAAAAACAGTTGAATTGAGAACCTCCTCCTTTTTTTGAAGTCTGTTAAAAAAACGGTTCATCCATTTAGGAGCTATGATGCCACAAACAGACATACAGATACACAGACACATCAAACTTATAACACCCCTTCATTCGTCGTGGGTTGATAAACCGATAATTTCAATATCAATATTACTCATAACCATGTTGATATTGCTAATGATATTGTATTTAATTTTCGATAAACAAAATAATATTCACCGAGGCACCGCGCCATAACGTTATCAGAAGTTATTTATGATACAAAGGACATTAGCCTAGAAACCTTGCAACCTAAATAGGTTTCCAGATTGTCACTGACGCCATCATTTTCCATCTCGGCGCCCCAATCAATTTAGCGGTTAGCAATTTCGGTGTAAGGCACTTGTCGTATCCCAGTGATTAAACGATGTGGATTATCTTCTTTACGTTTTAAACCATGGAACGTAAGTTAGAAATGTATTCAGTAATAAGTTAATAGGGTAAATACATTTTCCAGATAAGTGTAGGTACTTCGTAATTTTGACAAAATGTTCTTTTGCGAATCTGTTTTTCTGCGAATCAGCCGTGTGTTCTTGTCTTTGTGTGTTTTCCATGGCACTCTCGACACAGGGAATCCTAGTGTGGAGCTATGAGTATGAAGCGTTATTATTATTATTTATTGAAGTGAAAACTTCTTTAGTACGGGGGTGCTTGAAATTTTATGAAACGAAACTGTCCAGTGGAGACTAGAAATGAGTGGAGACTGACTTGAGTTGAGTTGAGTTGAGTTGGAGTGGAGTGGAGTGGAGTGGAATGGAGTGGAATAGTAAAACCTACAATTATCATCTTCCCGAAATTTTACATTCGTCTCATTATCTTGAAAACAAAATTTTTGAAGGTTTCACTTCTAACACGTGTGAATTGCACACATTTAAATTTTTTTTATTCCTAATCTTTTGACAAAATAATCTAAGCTACGAGTATGTTAATGAACAATCAACTTTGTATACCTACATGCAGATTGACTTATGATCTTTTACTACACAGTATAAAAATATTTTCCTACATAGGTCAAAATATTAATGAATTTCGTAATCTAAAAACCTATACATTTTATCAATCCGAATACGACTAAATCCCGCATAGGTTTTAATTCAATTTGTCATATCCGACGTTAAACGGGGGAATAGCTCGCTTTTACGAATACCCGTGTATATGGGATTAATAAAGGATTTGCTAGTGATCTAAAAACAGAAACTCGTAGAATTCATTCTGATGGATTGATGGATGGAGGATGGAAAATATGGAATCTACTAATAGGAATAGTATTACGAGTTTATAGCGCGTATAGCCATGCATACGTATATTGGCATATGTACAAAATGATTTGGAATTAAGGTTATCGGGGTGAGTATTGAAAATTGAATGATATAATGCCATATCTACTAGCGCTAAGCCTATCTTATTCCAGATGATCTAAATGTGTGCTAAATTTCAATAAAATTCGATCAGTAGTTTTTGCGTAAAAAAGTAACAAATATACATACATTCATATTATGTATATCCTTACAAACTTTCTCTTTATAATATTAGTAAGAAGTAAGATCATGACAAAACTGCAGATATATGTCGCAGTTTAAAAATATAGACATGACATTTCAATGCTTGTTACATTTTGCATCTTTTTTTTTTGTTCGCTATTTTTGAGAGATTTGGTCAAATTCTTATACAGGGTGTAACAGGATGGATTGATCAACGCTGGCCCAGGGCTGGAGGACTTCAATATCTACCAATTTAACCCCATGTATGTTCAGCAATATTAACAATATTAACTGGTTCAGCTGATATTTGGGAATGAGAGATTTTTTAAAGAAATCAGATTCTTTGATAAAACTTGAAAATACAGCTTAACTGTTAGCTGTACGCTCGTGATATATAAATGTTACTGTCTGCATTAGCTTCGGCAGTTTATAACAGTTTGCTTTTCTGGTAATGCGGTAACGTGCAATGCTTGCGTACGTTTGCGGTAAAATGGTAATTAACAAAGTATGTAGAAACTCTAAAGTCAAGCTAAGGCCGACGCGACGTGAATCTGTGAGAACTGTACCTAAGGAATTTTTCCATTATGATATCTTAGTAATTAAAGTGCCATATTTAGTGAGCTTATTTTTTTCAAACACAATATTTCTACCCACCTTATTCAAGTTACTAAGAAATATTTTTTATAAGCCTACGGTAAAGTTGTTTTCGCACAGATTCTTTAGAACTTGTCCCTATAAAAATTATTAGTTTTTCAGGACTTACGAGTATTTGGAAAATTTCATTACGTACGTCTGTTAATTTGTTTAAGTAATATTAAACGGAAAATATTTAGGCATCTAAACTGTTCTGTTATAATAATTCTTAATAAAATCTAAAAATGATTCTTATTTACTTCAGAATGACAAGTCTGTAATGAGAAACAATAAATTGTGAAACTCGTTTTTCACGGAATTTCAAAAGCAAAATTTTTATTTATTTTTCCTTTTCCATAAATTATGACGTTCTATCAGTGATAATCATAATCGTAATAGTAAAAGATAAAAAGAAGATAAAACTTGTCTAAAGAAGCAAATAGCTCACACCTTTGTTCATTTAGTTTAAATTTAAATTCTATGGAAAAAGTAAAAAACTAATACAACTTGAACGTAACATTACAAAAAATTACAAAATATGTACTCTGTGTATTGTACAATTTCACCGGCAACTTGTAAAACGAATGAAAGTCCAATAAGCGAGCTATAAAAATACGGAGAATAAATTAAAAATCTCATTTCTGTCAGAGCATTCGGCCCGATGCTCTCATTAAAATAAATTTGATAAACGTTCCCAGGAGCAGGGCTGGTGACGGGAGGATAATACCGATACTCTGTTACAATTTGTTTAATCAAATAATACTCTGAGTGGCAATTAAAGTTAATGCAATTGATATTTATATTATAAACGTTCATTAAACTTATTAACATTAATAATACGGACATGATCATATTATATTATACTAGCTGCCTGGACAGACTTCGTTCTGTCAAAAGTTTTTATTTTATTTTGAGATCTAAACTATCCTATCTTTCAAGTTGGACCAAACTGCACACGGTGTGCAAATTTGATTAAAATCGGTTAAGTAGTTTAGGAGTCCATCGCGGACAAACAACGTGACACGTAATTTATATATATTAAGATTATTGATTATATATTGCTCCCCCGGCTGCGGCTGACTCAAGCAAGAAGGTAATTTGCATAAATCAGTCAATGAAGAAGACAGTACTTGCCAATCCTAGCAAGCAATATTTCTAAATTAAGTAAAACTTTTCAATTTTTATTGGAGTTTAACTCTTTATCTATCGATTTCATATTTAGGCCCGCGGTATAAGGGGAATAAAGTCAAACTTTTTCCGTTACGTTATGCGTTATTGTAATCAGTAACACAGAATCTAGATGGCGTTGGATGGCTTATCAGTAACAACGCCATCTAATGATAAAAATAATCTTGGTACATCCTATTCATCATCATCATCATCATTACCATGGCGTTAAACTCTAGTCGTGCGTTGGAGCTGACAGTCACAATTTATTTATTTTTCCATAAGTCGTTGCAATAATTGAACCATTAATAAAATGATTATGAAATCTTAATGGCATGGCGCAGATTATTAGGTATCATTAATTAAGATGTGTCGCATTAAAAAAAAAACTGAAAATGTGCTGAAACAAAAAAATACCATCACAATTTATTTGTCTATGCTCTACACAGATCCAATATGGCGTCAAGCTGTCACTCGCGTATGTAGTCAAAACATGGCTTCCGCAATCACCGAGTGCTTCAACAGACAGAATATATTAACTGCATACGACATCTGCCATTCAGGTACTTTGCCATGTGGAATTAATATTGCACAATATAGTGCGTCAGGTAAATCCATACTATAATATTATAAATGTGAAAATGTGTTTGTTTGTTTGTTTGTCCGTCTTTCACGTCGCAGCGAAGCTCTTATATGGCATGGTTTTTGTGTGTGTAGAAGTGAGGAGGGTGGAGAGTAACGTAGGCTACTTTTTACCGCGGTAAAACATCCCCATGGGAAGATCGATATTTTGTTACTTGCTAGATATTTAGTTCCAGATGTTGTTAATAGATAGCGTTAGTAAAATTCATTTGCAACTTCTGAATTACGCTATCAAATGATACATGTAAATTACAAAATCATAGGCAACTAAATCTAAGTAAAAGTAAGTAGGATTTGTAAGAAATCGATCTCTAACGCGGGTGAAGCCTGTAATATAATAACCCCCGCAGTAGTTTTTCACCTGTGTCGCGGGTGGCATAGACGACACATAATTATAACACATCACAATCACACCCATGACCTGAGTACAAATATGTATCTGTCACATAAATATCTGCCCCAGCCGGGAATCGAACCCGAGACCCTTTGCTTCGATTGGAATAGCTTGCCTGCGTGACCTGCGTCTGCGTTCCCCACCTATGACGTGGATGCTCTTCATGAAAAGAGTGAATAGGCTTTTATTAAGTTAGTGCGCTCACCATCTTGGACCACATCTCCACTTTCCATCAGGTGGGATTATGGTCAAGGATTATTTTAAGTAAAAAAAGAATTAAGAATTGGTTACATATTTGACAATTCTTCATATTTATCCAACAAAGTACACATCATTATTTCGAACGTATTTAAAATAATCTAAATTTTACAAACAATAATCTAAATTTTACTAACAAAAAATAACCGACTTCAAAGTCTCAAAAACTACATAGTTGTCAGATCTCGTTCAAATTTATGTGAGACTTTCAATTAAAAAAAGAATCATCGAAATCGGTTGGCGTGATATTGAGTTATTCGTCAATTTGTCGCGCACATCTTAACACAAATTTACGACTTATGTAGTTTTCTCATGGATGCCATTGTCAGATGATCTCAATAAAATTTATGTGGGACCACATGACAGCCACCAGCTTTCGATTAAAAAAAGAATCATCAAAATCGGTTCGCCCAGTCCAAAGTTCTGAGGTAACAAACATAAAAAAAAATACAGTCGAATTGAGAACCTCCTCCTTTTTTGAAGTCGGTTAAAAATATTCTAAAAACATAACCTAACATACTTGACAAGGGTTATTTTATACGTGGTTTTAAGAGAATTATGTACTGAAGCGAAGTAACAATATTTGCACAAAAATACTGCGCGCAAGCAAAATGACATCGTAAACTAATGATAAAACGTATGTGGAAAACAAACTTTCAGTACTTGCGCTAGGGAAACTAACTCGGGGAATTAACTCGGGGAAATGACAACTCATCTAAATAAAAAGTACCTAGCTCAGAGCAAGCGAGGCCTTTGTAAATATAATGTTACGTCATATTTTTCCAAAATAATTATAATGACTATACAGCAGTACGTAATTGTAACTTCATAACAACAAGCTGTATGTTTTAGACGAAACAAAAAAGTTATTATTAACGCTTATACACTCATACCCCCGTAGTAGTTTTACCTGTGTCGCGGGTGGCATGGACGACACATAATATTACACATCACAATAACACCCATGACCCGAGTACAAATATTTATCTGTAACTTAAATATCTGCCCCGGCCAGGAATCGAACCCGGGACCTCTCGCTTCGCAGGCAGGGTCGCTACAAAATAAAATCGGTGTTAAACTTCATAGCAAAATGGTTAAAAAACATAAACGTGTACTTATGTACGTGCGTGAGAAGTTATACTTCTTTTTTAAAAAATAAAGTTTTAAATAAAAACCAAAAAAAAATCAAAAAAAATCAAAAAAATTAAAAAAATTGAAAAAAAGTCCGAAAAACAATATTCAAAAAACAATATTAAAAAAAACAATATCCAAAAAAATAATAATAGGTATTCAAAAAACATTACTTTTGTGTTACAAATCTTAAAATTTCACTCTCATTTTTTTTCATAACGCGCCTAAAAAAGTATAACTTCAATAAAACGGCTTTTAAAACAAAATTGTGATTGCCATTCTATCTACCGAATAATATAGCAATTTTGCGTAGTAGGTACCCTAATATCGTATATGAAAACGATATAATTTTTATGCCCCTTACATTAAATGGGGTTTATTACCTGTGCTTGTCGTAAAACTTCTAGATTAAGCCTTGTAATAAAACATCACCGATGTTCGTATAAAGAGCATCACTTAAACCATCACCATTTTTCACCTTTATCATAAAGCTGATTCATGTTTTGGAAACGATATTTTGATTAGAAAAATAATTAGGTAAGGTGATCCATACTATAAATGTGAAAGTGTGTTTGTTTGTTTGTTTGTCCGTCTTTCACGTCGCAAAGAAGCTGTATTAAGGCATGGTTTTTGTGTGTGGAGATAGTGAGGTGGATGGAGAGTAACGTAGGCTACTTTTTATCGCGGTAAAACATCCCAATTGGAAGATCGATATTTTGTTAGTTGCTAGATATTTAGTTCCGGATGTTCTTAATAGATGGCGTTAGTAAAATTCATTTGCAAGTTCTGAATCACGCTACCAAATTGTACATCTAAGTAAAAGTAAGTAGGATTTGTAAAAAATCGATCGCTATCGTGGGCGAAGCTGCGGGCAAAAGCTAGTATGAGAATAAAAATGCCTAGGTTTATTACGAATGACATAATTTTTGTTATATTTTTATGTAACTTTGCTATGATTTATTAATTTTCACTTACAGTTACAAACAGGTATTTCAACCTACATGCTGACTGTCCTTAATATCGCTATTTCACCATTTTCACTACATCTGAGGTTTATTTTAAAATAAGTAATTATACATGGTAAAGAATAGTTCTAATATTTTAAGCTTTACTAAACTTTGAGCAAAAAATTAATAACACAATAAAATTCTAAATAAAGACAGACCCGACCTATAGAAATCGTGAGTTATTCAAGATTCAATTCTCACGTACGAGTGAGCCGATACTAAGCGACCGTAATCACCTGTCCGCTCTGATGGTCACAATAATGTTTATGTAGTCGGCAGGTGGCAAGGAAACAGATGCAATCGTGTTATGAACCCACAGTGGCATTATCACGTACCTACCAAGAATTTGAATGAACCAAACATTAGCGACGTAAATTGGTGAGACTATCCTACTTACACACTACCAATATAAATGTTAAAATTTTAATAGAATATGATTATTAATCTTTAACGCAAAAACTAGGTACTTAAAGGATTTTCATTTTTAGACATGGTCTGGAATAATAATAATATAGAACATTGGTAATTACAGAAAACGTAGGAATAGCCGCGGGCAGTGTTAGTAAAAATTAGGACACTTCGCTTCCAAATTGTATCCGCACAATCAAATTCAAAATCATGAATCGTGTGGGTATTTTCAACGTATTTTTCAATAAACTTTTGAACGTCATATTTTCTCTTTGAACCGCCATTACGGTGTAGAAACTCCTCAGGGCATTAATTTTATTAATACACAATTTTCACTAAAGAATTACTCATTTAAACTAGGCATGTTATAAATCAGATTTTTATTATTTTTCCACATTAATTTTATCCTTTTGTTGAACCATGAATGAACTGTTGGAATCGAACAATTCCCCGAAATAGTTTCCTATGAGAACTAAAAATTAGTTTCCGCGTGGTCCCACTACCATTACAGTTTTATTACTAGTATTGATGAAAAATAGTTTCAATTAACATAATAATAATTACAAAATTACTACTACCAACAAGTATTAACCGAGCGCGTGAAATGTATAGATACGTGTTTAAGACTTGAGAATCAGTAAACCTACCCATCATTTTCATCGTTTACAACCTACAAGGAATTGTTTAGAAATGCAAAATTTAATTTCCACGTAGGCTTAGCAGTGGGTGGTATGATGTAGGCGGCGAAGCCAAAATGCGCTTCGCCTGAATTATACATGTGTACCTACATCAAATCACACGGGTGATCGAGCGGGTATACATGTGTACACGACCATAGATTTAGAACCAGTAGATTCTCCCATACCTTTGATAGAGCGAGATTGCCAGTTACAAAATCTACGTGATAGACAGAGACAAAAATATTATTTTTGTCCCCGTCACCGTGGCCGATTACATTAAACATGTATCGTACATATATTGTTTGTCACAAGTGCAAACAATGAGTGAGTTGTGACAAACAATGAAAAGTGAGTTGGCTATTTGGAGATTTAAAGTTTCAGTTTGTTTTTTAAGCAGAAAATCGTAGTTATTTTAAGTATATTTAGACTAAGTACGATAGTGAATAGCAGTTTGTGGCTGAATCTATAGGTACTACATCTATGTGTACGACAATATGTTAAAGTCTATTTGTAGGCTGTGTTTAGATTGTTTGAAAGGTGCCAAATTGCTCAACTCCTACTGCATCATGTTGTACAATATACGATGCAATCCCTCATGAATCTCACGATCAACTATTAAAGATAGCGTGGCTCTGATTTATATCACTAATGTTTAGGAATATGAAATATTGCTATTATTGGTGCGGTGAGTACGAAAAAATTACCTCGGTTGTTTCTTGCCGCTTCTTCTGCCGGGATTTGTTGAAGCGATGGCGTAAATTGACTTTCGAAAAGAGTTTGTAACAAACCGAATTCAAATAAAAATAATTTAACTTTGATTGTAACTGTCCAAGTTTATTTACCACCTTCCTTCTAAATACATTGTTAAGGGTTTTTTCCGTTGATTTTACGTTCACATACGATCGGTCACAGTAATAAGTTTTCGATGCAGGTGATATTAGCAGAGGTTAGAGTTGAGAGATTAAAGTGTCATCAAGTCCGTGGGCGGTAATGTGTTTTTGATGGCGGTACATTATCACCGGACACTCGTATCGGGTCTACACCGCCCCGTACTCTGTACCGCAGCTGTGGAGGACAAATGACTCACGAGATGTTCTCCTTTCAGAGTAGACGAGGAATCTGATACATAGGCATAACTAAAGATACAAAAAGTATTGACTCGACAACATTTAATCATTCCATAAAATAATTTAAACGTAAACAACTTTTTTATTCCATTTGAATTTTTACTTTCAATATTACGTTTTACATGATTTTAAACTCATCACACAGACTCACGATGAATTCTACGATAGACAGAAATATCGGTGTACAAAACAAGTATCGAAAAATATACCTATAGTAAACAATATACGTACCCAATTTATTACTAAATTTATTATATTGGGTATAATTAGATCCCTAAAATTCCCGGAATTTCCCTATGCGCAGAAACGGAAGTAAACCGATGCCTATAAATAAAATACGAAAATTTCCTCGTTTATGCCAAGTGCCATATGGTAATAAGCAACTCGTTTTCGTGAATATAAACCTTACATTAATTACCCCCTGACCCACAAACATTTTAAAGATTTCCTCGATAAAAAATCGACGGTCAATCCTCTAACAAGATTCCACTATTGATATCTAACGATAGCACTTCGACTTATTTCCGAAGCGAAGATATTCTGTCACTCAACTAGTCACCTACAATGAACTAATATACTTTTATTCACTGGTTGCCCACTAACTAACAACACAGATCGTATTAATTATGCTCACTGATTTAATATATTAACATAAATTTGATTTATTTGTTGCATGGCATCCACATAAAGCGATCATTGATAAGAGAACAATGTACAAATACAACATGTACATGTACAAATGTAACAAATTCTGTTTTACACAAAAGCAAAAGACGAATTAATTGCAGTAATGCCAACATTACTCTGAATAAAATTCAAATGTGGTCTATTTGAGTTTCATTTCATGAAATGTTTCAATTTGGCCTTTGAATTCATAATAAATAAATTAGACCCATCATTTGCATTTGCGTACAGTTGTGGACACAGCATAATACAAAGAGAATAACAGAACATTTACATGTAACATTTTAGAATATCGTGAAGATAAATCTTTATTCAAAAAAAAAGAGTACCCTCTCCAGTCGATTAAAAGAAAATACAATATGTAGATAACCTTCCAAAAAATTCGCTAATTTATGAAAATATACATTGGAAAAACATTAAGTAGGTACCTAATAACTACTTGAATTTTTCCAAAATGCCTAATAAATACCAATAAATAACAATATTTTAGTTCGCTTATTTCAGACAGATTTTTACTTTCTTGGATGCTTGAATTTGCTGGAATAATTTGAGAAAAAATAATAAAGGAGACTGGGGACATCTTTATATAATTTTATACATTTATTTTGAGGTTAATGGAGTTGCGTATTTGACGGCTTAGAAGCACACAAACAATTAATAAAAATAAACATTACACACACTACCATGCATTTGACACACACATAATATTAATAATATTATAAACCTGGTTTAAATTAATTTTTCAGCGAAGAACAGCTTGACGAAAAATTTATTTAATATTCAATAGATCAATTTATTTTGCTTTTCGTGATGAACTGTATAACACCACGCTTGTTACATGTCCCCTTTAAAAGCTTATAACTTATTTCATGCTTATTAAGCAATAAAGTAATAATTATTTTATTGCTAAAGTTATACTCTTCAATTGTTTTCCATGCGCAATGAAATGAATCCTAAAATAATGCAGTAATCTTACCTTAAAGAAACCATTTCACAACACTGACATTAAACTTTACCACTACAATACTCGTAATACTTCAAAACGGGAAGCTCACATCCATCCCAGGATGGCAAGCAGCGACAGAGACAAATCACGTCCGGGACAGAACCGCGACAGATGGCGATAGCAATCTGAATAGTTTCTCAGATTGTAAATGGAAATTCTCAAATACTTATTCATAAATATTCTTCTGTAATATTCCTATATTAAAAGATGTGCTGAGGAGTTTCTTTCACCATTTCTTCTCCTCTAAGACAAAGCACCTTTCCGTAATCTATATATAAAACACAAAAAATGTTTGTACGGATGTCCTTTATAGACTCTGAAACCATCCCACCGATATGCCTCAAAATGGTTTCATTTGTAAGGCAATAATCGGAGGGCCAAGGTGAAACCACTAAAACATGCATTAGGCACATTCGGTCCATTAATAAAGTCGATTTTTCACTTTTCCCATACAAACCGTTTTTACCGTAGTAGAACAATACGGGTATCCACTAGTCGTAGATAAAAAATTACGTTTATAAGTATTATCCGAGAACACCGTAGACTAACTATAGCCTACCCACATTACGGAATTCACCACGTAAATTCTTGCTTTCTACTAAAAACTAGTACACGATAATATTTTATCAGTTCATGAAAAGTAAAAATAACCTGAGAGAATCATATACTTTTGTAAAATCCAATCTGAAATACAGAGAGAATAACTCTAACAGGACTGACAAAATGTGCCATTAAGATGATCAAGGAACCACGAGCTTCGGAGCCAATTCCGCGCAGTCACCTTCCCACGAGGATGACTCGCGCACTTTTAAAAGGCAATCCAGCTATTTGAGAGTGGTACACCCGGACAAAGGAAGGAAATACCGTAAAATGAACCCGGTTAATCCGAGCTACAGTAATTGACTCGCAGTGGTTTGTCACGAATGGTTTCTTCGTTTATAATTAACTAACCGAACGTCATTAGAGGAATTAAAGTGTAAGTTGAAGGCGAATTAAACCCATTTTAATTAAGAATAAGAACCGACTAGTTAGTCTTATCTACTAGCATTGAACTAGGTTTACTAACATTGTGCACTATAACTTTTACACATTACAATTTTATACACCATAAAGTTTTTTTAGTCGTTTTGGCGTAATTTAAATATTGAGACATATACATAGGAATGCTACGCAATTCCTTTTCAAAGCAGATACAATGCTTGTCAACTCGTGGTAATAAATAGCCGATTAGAATGTAAAATTAACGTCCCAACTCAGAGTCACTAACGGTTACTTAAATCGCTCCTTAGTACAGAATTTGTATTGTGATTCTTTACCAAGGAGCGATTTAAGTAACCATTAGTGACTCTGAGTTGGGGCGAAAGTTATTTAAAGGTTAAACTATGAAGAAAGTCCAAAGACGACACTTAAATAAAATACGCTACTAAGAACTTACTTCTAACTTTAGTGGTAACTGGTAACTGTATAGGGATGGTTTCTGCCGAGTATTAATCAATCACATTGCAAATTAGTACTAACATAAGTACATCATACGTGCACAACAGTCTATTGTCATAAATCGATGTAAGGGTAATCCGTCTTTTAAAAGGCAGTTCATTTTGATCCAATGTAATTGAGTCTGAGAGTTTTTTGTGATTCTGTACTAAGGAGCGATTTAAGTAACCGTTATGTGACTGAGTTGGGACGTAAATTGAGTTTAAATAACAAAAACTGTAAATACATTCAAATACTTAAAATAATTGTTTAACCAACACACGAAAATCTAATTCAATCTGTAAGTCTGAGTGGAACGTTTGGATTCTCTTCTACAATTGAAAAATAGAAAGGTCGCATTTATCTATAGATAAGGTTATTTTGGTCTGTCTGTCGGCGCTGGGGATCCAATTTATTTTCACACTTGAAGGAAAATTGATAAACTTAGTTCCCGGCGGCGTTTATTTTTAAACGAGTTCTGTATGACTATTTGGGTTGGAGGCTTTTGTTTCGGACGAGAAAATGAAGAAATGAATTTGTTGAGTTATCTTTTGCGAGATTTGCAAGATTAGGTATACGAGACTCGTAATTTGTATTGTTTGCGAACATCTTCTCTCTGACCTCTGATTTTGAATTAGATTTGGTTTGGCTGTGAAAAAAGTTGGAACGAGATTTTTCGACATTTCGTTAAACTTCCACTTGAGATAGACTTCAGAACCCGTGTAGCTTTGAGGACATTTTATGAAATTCTCAAGTATATTAAACTTTGTAGTATACTTTAAGGAATTCTCAGGTATATGTGCTAATAAAGCTTATAAAAAATAAATAATGCATTATGATAAACAAATAATCAATTATTTGATAATTATTTCCATCGTTGGTAATATACAATCTTATAGAGACATCAACGACCCATTTATTTACAACAAATGAGCTCACGATCCACTTGAAGTGTCTATCGCCGCCCGTGGACATCAGAGACACAAAAGGCTGATGCGTTGCCAAGCAAGAAGGAGAGAAGAAGAAAGAAAAAATAATAAAATTTAGAAGTAATTCATGATTCATGTAGTTTAAGTTGTATATAATAAAACATTCATTAATAGTATAAAGTAAATAAAAAAACGCTTACAGACTCACACCCCCGCAGTAGTGTTGCTTGCATGGGTTGCATGGACGACACATAATTATAACACATCACAATAACACTCATGACCCTAGTACAAATATTTACCTGTCACATAAACATCTGCCCCGGCCGGGAATCGAACCCGGGACCCCTCGCTTCGCAGGCAATAGTAAGTAACAAATACAAATACAAAAAAAAACCTACAACTGATTTAATTTTTGGAACGAAGTTCCTTATCGGGCGTTGCGAAAGGGGGCTAGACGGAAAAAATTAAGACGAAAAGGCGACGGTGATTACTTATCATGGGGCCATTTGCTCGTTTCACATTATACATGAAAAATCCAAAATCATTTACACATGGAAAATGGATGAAATATCAGAGGACGTAGTAAGTTAGTACCTACCACTTACTGCGCCATTTTCTGAGTGTGACCCTTTCCCATCGTTTTGGTAGCTGCAACTCCGAACTCATTCAAATAACTTTATTGCTATAATCTTATTATATAATTTTAACGTTGTTTCTATCTTATGATGGAATAAATGTTTCTTTCTTTCTTTCATAACTCGTGATTTTCGTGATATTCGTCATTTTTCTACCTCATCAACATTATCTTACCAAAAGCCGCAACAAAGCTAGACAAATGTGAGTTACGAGTATAGAAATTACGAGTATATGTAAATTTATATTTCTCCATTGCAAATGAACCCGGTGCGAGTAAACTTTTAAAGCTATGCTAAAATTTGAATTGTTTTAGAAATATTTAGCAGGTGTGTTGTATTGTACAGTGGCAAAGCCATGACGGTTTTACGAATTTCAATGGAGGGCTGAGACCTGTTACAGTCAGTTTGAAGTGCTAATTTTGGTTATAGTCGAGTGTTAAAAGTAAATTAAAAGTAATTTCGCGCCGGTAAAGCCGCGAGCAACAGCTAGTCAGCTAATAAAACCATGAAGGCAATCGACCACTTCAAGTCTCCCACATTCTTGAACCGTCCAATAACGGTATTCTATTTGTTCCGCACGGAAATCGGATTCGGAAATTCGAAAATTCTGAACGCCAGTCCCGTCCGTACATATTACGAGCGGCGAAATTTCCGAGGGAATGCATGAGCGCAAACACTAAGTCGTTTCGTGTTTGAAGAGTGATACAGTATTCTACAAAGATGCGAACCAAATTCACTGACTGTAGAATCGAACGTGCATGGGTGCTATGAATATTCAATTCTTACAATTCTGAAGAAACGTAACAAATTGAGGAGGTTCAAATTAGTTCAATCAACTATTGTTCAGTTATTGAATTTTATTAGAGAGGTTGAATCTTATTACAATTACACTTCTTATGAATGTGTAAACGTGTGTAAAAGTTATACCTCTTCATGTATGAAAATCTAATACAGTTTGATACGTTGTACGAAAACTGTAAGTTAGTTGAATGCTTCATAAAACGATTTGTCTTGTAACGCCGGTCACAGAACTCGAAAGCAGCATGGCGCTAAAAGCTTCATAACAGAGTTTTGAGTCGGACGGAGCGATATTAGTCTTCCTTACATGACGTTGTGATATAAAATTTGTTTCAAACCTTCATCACATAGTATGAAATCGATGAAAATAAAAAATATTTGGGATCCGGCCAATTGAAGTGACACGGATGACGGAATGCAGTGGATGCTGCCTAGGTGTCACATCCGGCTAATTTTATTAAAAGAACTAGCTGTTGCCCGCAGCTTCGCATACGGAAATTATGTTTTACCCTATTTGTACCTCTTGCAGAAGGAAATTTCAAAAACGGTAAATTTATATTGAAGTACTTATATTTAGTAATTTATATACTGAAACCCACGATAAAATCACAAAGGATTCCTCCAGGAGCGGGTTTTGAAAAATAAGCATTATTCACATTAATTTGTATTTTTTTCTTTTTTGTTTGCAAAATTTTGAAAAACTGAAAAATATATGTTCCATAAATTTCAGCAAGGAACATTTGATGTAAATTTGAAGCAAATCGGTTGACATTTTAAATATATTCCATACAAACTTTCATCCCGTTTCCCGGGGAAACCTTTTAATTTTCCGGGATAAAAAGTATCCTAAAATATGACCCGGAGTATTAGTAACAACTTTACCAACTTTCATCGAAATCCGTTCAAGGGTTTTCATGTGATGCCCGGACAGACAGACAGACAGACAGACAGACAGACAATAATTCTAAAAAATATATTTTTGTGCTCTAACACGTTATTCAAGTGCCCTCTAATCAAAATTTTTAAAAAATATTCAATGTACAGTAAATTTGCCCTTTGAGTTTTATTATTGTATAGATAATTTATTAATGAATCCTATATTACAGTAATACTGAACGTGGGGAAATGCTAAACCAAATCAAATAAAAATAACTTTCATTGAAATAATAATTGAAATTCTCGTTTAACTATATCTATCAATTATATTTCAATAATTAAATTAGTTGTAGGTATAATAACTGTTAACGCAATAATGAATAATGACTATAATTATTAATGCTACAGTTATAAAATACCATCAATTCGTTCATTTTATATCATGTTCTATACAATACTCTTATATGTAGATAGATATTTTTATTTCAGCAACACGATTTGTACAATATCAAATCTATGATATATATATATGTATTTTTCATCGATTAATAATTGAATATTTGAAATTACATTATGCCCACAAGCTACACTATTCATATTCCATGCAAGCATTATCAAGAAAGTCAATTTACTTTTTCATCAATAAAATAAATTGTGTTTCTGTCCGTTCAAACCAACCAATAATACTTAATACTGTGGTCGAACCGAGTAGAAACCCGATACATCGCAGGCCAGTAATAGTTGGATCAAGATTTGATTTCAACTGGAAAAGTAACATTTCTCTAAACAATTCTGTAACACGATTTATCTTCTAAGCACAGTGGCAGGCAGTCGCAACCTCGCAACTCAGACGTAAGACATTGCTGCATTTGTCTTACTTTTATGTCACAGATAGGATAGGATATTTTAGCAAATAAATATTTATATTAAGGTACGGTATAAGATAGCTACGAGTAGTAGAGGGAAGTTTTCGTTGCAGTGTTGGAGAGTCGATGCGAATCAACCAAATCAAATTTGTCACACATTTTCTGGCCACACTGTAATAGCCTTTGGTATTTACTGATGTTCATGGGTGAATACTGAATGTTCCTGCTTACTATGCCAAGTATGTATTCTATGCGTCATGTCGTGGAGATAGATGTTGGATTCGTGCTTTCTACTCAATAATAGCCCAATACTGAGCACGGCTCATTCCTCTTGAAAAGGCCTAGAGCAAACTCCACCACGCTGCTCCAGTGAGGATTAGTGGAGGGGTTAGTGGCCAACCCAAGTACCGGAAATATTCATGCCAGCCGAATCCTTAACAACTATTACGATAACAACCGTGACCGACGACTTTACGTGCCCTCCGAAGCACGGAAGGGCTCAAGAATTTTAGCCATTAGTGCTCATCCATCCAACTGCTGACCGCACCCGCTATTTCTTAACTTTGTTGATCACGGTTAGGATCAATACACAAGCTTTGAGCGCTGCATACAGAGTAAATTGCTATAAAATCTTACATTGTCGCTTCGTTTCTACTTCACGAATAGGGATCAGGTTTATGTACAGTTCGCACCTTTGGTGGAACAAGGGCTCAACTGCACTTTTGTAATTTTGCAGGAGAGCCATTTTAAAGTTTTTTTTTTTGCATTCCGAGTCGTATTATTCGTCTTTTTATTGCTTCAAAATGTTTGTTCTTTGCATGAGATACGACCCATTTATTTTTGAATATGGTCATGTACTTTGCAGGTGTAAAATATTTTTTTGTTTAATTTTTGTCATTTTACGATTTTTTGTAAGATGTGCCCTTGTTCCACCAAAGGTGCGAGTTGTACTACAGTTGCACACCGTTCGCTACATAATCTAAACCTTAACGCAGAGTCGGGCTTTGAACCGTAATTTGTCTCTCATTCCAGTTGTCGTAAAAAGCGAGTGATGTAGAACTACAAAGATGGCATCAGCGTTTTCCCTGTATTAAGTACTGCCACGACGCTACACAAAGTTATGATTACGGAAAAGATAAAACTGAAACTCCTGTCGTAAGGTATCTGCCAAATTCGTTAGGTTAGCATCATATACAAGTAGCTTAGGTTTTATGCTTTTTAACCGACTTCAAAAAAAGGAGAAGGTTCTTAATTGGACTATCTTAATATATATAAATTACGTATCACGTTGTTTGTCCGCGATGGACTCCTAAACTACTGAACCGATTTTAATCAAATTTGTACACTGTGCGCAGTTTGATCCAACTTGAAAGATAGGATAGTTTAGATCTCAAAATAAAAAACTTTTGACAGAACGAAGTCTGTCCGGGCAGCTAGTATTTTTTTATGTTTGTTACCTCAGAACTTTGGACTGGATGAACCGATTTTGATGATTTTTTTGATTGAAAGCAGGTGCTTGTCATGTAGTCCCACATAAAGAACGAGATCTGACCAGTAGTTTCTGAGTAATTTTGAAGTCGGTTATTTTTTGTTAGTAAAATTTAGATTATTATCTATACTATTCATTCTATTCATCAGATAAAATGTACAATGTGTCCACTGACCTTCAAGTCCCGTGAATGCCGTAGCTCCTGTCTCCGAGGAGCCTGGCCTGGCAGGTCAGAGTACACGAGGTTCCTCACAGCGCCGCGGAACTTCGGCTCAAATATCACTGATGGTAACGCTAGTGTTGACAGCTTCGAGTTGTATCTGTGGAAGAAGAAATATACCTGATAACTTTATGTGGGGCACGTTTTGACCGACAAACGAGAACACGAGATATGGATCACTACCATAATTTCATTCTTTTTCTTCTCGCTTCGTTGGCCGGCAACGTATCGGTGATGATTATGGTATCATTGATGTCCATGGGTGACAATAGCCACTTACCATCAGGTGGACCATCAGCTCGTTTGCCGGCTATTTCCATGAAAACCGTGGAGATTAATAACACCAAAGTTACCTATCACCGGAGCTGGCCATGAAAGAAGACAGAAAGTATCCTCCCTCAAGATCCATGTTGCAGAACTTCTCAAATATTGCCCATTTACTTTGTTAAAAGAGAAGCTATAATAATAAATAAAAACTGTAGTTGAAAAATCTAACTAATAACCAGCGAACACAAGTTTTTTGCCATTAAGAAAACAACCAAATTTGAAGTTTATGCAAACTACAGAAGTATTTGCATCCCTTTTTGCATGCATTCACTGTTAGAATCGTGAATGCTGCAATATCCAGGTTAACTAAATGGACCCCGGCCGGTAGTTTGCCAGGTTGAAAGCTTTGGAATATCAAAAGAACATTTAACATGGAAGCTCTGTGGAGAATACTCTGTGTCCTAAACTGTAGTGTAGATAGGTGCTTAGTTAGAACGATATTAAACTCCAATGTACAATTATTAGCTGCACTGCACTGGCCAAATGAGGATTAGTAGAATACATAGTTTTAAAATTATGATGGCGATCCATAAAATGTAATATTAGCATAGTTTTACGTTTTTGTACGTTTGAAAATTTTGTGTTTTTTAAATATATTAATAAACGCTTTCACACTCACATCCCCGCAGTAGGTTTTACCTGTGTGGGTGGCATGGGCGACACATATAACATATAACAATCACACCCATGACCCGAGTACAAATATTATTGTGTCACATAAATAGGTATCTGCCCCGGCCGGGAATCGAACCCGGGACCCTTCGCTTTGCAGGCAGGGTTGCTACCAACTAGGCTACAGGGTCGTCATAATTTTAATTAAATGAAATAAAATAACATTGCTATAATAATAATTATAATTATAATTACATTTACGCTCTCTATTATTACTATACAGAGATAAAATGTTTTTGCTATGGAGAAAATGCAGCACTTATCCATTAAAAATTCTAGCATTACGTATCACGTTGCACTTGCCTATAAATTTTCGTTGATGCCAAAATATAAAAAAATAAATTTTTATTTCGTACAAATAAAACGACAATAAAATATATTAATATCATAATAACTATTAATTAATTCATTGTTAATTACAAGTGCATTATTTAAAGTTTTAAACTATATGAAGAAATAATAAATAAATAAAAAAATAAAAAATAAAAATAAAAATAAAAATAAAAAAGCCTTTTATTCCATGCTCGTCATTTACATAGTACATTTCAATTTTCCATTAAACATATTTTAATTAAAATTAATTACAAATCATTGCATTAATTAATAAATATATCATCATTTTGTACATTTTCTCTCATTAGTCGTCATTAAAATATTATTAAAGACAATTATTTTTATTAATTTGTGGTAGATATTATGTTATAATTAATGTACCTTTATTTATGTCAGGTTAGTTTTTTTTTTTTTTTTTTTTTTTTTTTTTTTTTTTTTTTTTTTTTTATTATTATTATTTGTCATAGCACGGACCCCTCTCGGGTGAAGGCCTCTTCCAAAGATTTCCATCTGTCTCTGTCTTTCGCGCATGTCATCCAATGTCTGTCGTCCAGATAGCTTTCTGATGTCGTCCTCCCAGCGTGTGTATGGTCTGCCAACACGTCTTTTACCAGACGGGCCGTTCCAGGTCGTAACCCTGTGGGTCCAACGGTCGTCACTGAGCCGTGCGACATGGCCAGCCCATCTCAATTTAAGCTGACGTGCGTAACTGAGTGCATCTATTGCTTTGGTCTGTTGTCTTATTTTTGAGTGGCGGACTCTGTGGATCCTTCTGATATTTAGCATGCTTCTCTCTATTCCTCTCTGGCATACATTAATCTTGTTTTGTATTTTTTTGGTGAATTTCCAGGTTTGACAAGCGTAAGTTAAACAGGGGAGAAGGCACGTATCCATTGCCTTTTTTTTCAAGTTTAGAGGCATATCGCTTTTAAAAACTTCCTTCAAACCCCAGAACTTATTCCACGTATTTTTGACCCTGCGCTCTATCTCCATTTCATGACTATTTCTTTCAAAGCCTAGTTGTTTCCCGAGATATATATACTGGTCGACGTACTTTAGTTGTCCATTATCTATTGTTATCGGTATTTTTAGGCTATTTGTCATAAGTTGGGTTTTTGAGAGGTTCATTTCCAGTCCTACTTCTTCGCTAGCTATCTGAAGTGTATTTAACATATACTGTAAGTCTTTGCTAGTTTCAGAAAGTAGTACAAGATCATCCGCAAAGCGTAAATGGCTCAGAAGCTTTCCACTTATATTTAGACCACAACCACTCCAATTCAATTTATTAATAACAAATTCTAATACAGCAATAAATATTCTAGGAGATAGTGGATCACCCTGTCTTACGCCTCTCTCTATGGGAAAGCTGGACCCAATTTTTTCTAGTTTTATTTTTCCTGTATTGTTTTTGTAAATATTTTTTATGACATTTATATATTCAGTCTCTACATTTTGAGCCTTTAATGCCTCCCATATGCTAGAGTGTGAAATAGTATCGAAAGCCTTTTGATAGTCGATGAAGGCTATGTAGAGTGGTCTTTGGCTCTCCATGTACTTTTCTATGAGGATCTCTAGCGTATGTATGTGGTCAATCGTCGAAAAACCTTTACGAAATCCGGCTTGCTCGATAGGTTGCTTCTTTTCCAATGTTTCACTTATCCTTTGATTAATGATAGAAGAGAATAATTTGTATAGAGTCGGTAGCAGACTTATAGGTCTATAGTTGCTGATAGTTTTTGGGTCTCCTTTCTTATACAAAAGAATAATATTTGATTCAGACCATTGCGATGGTGTGTCTGAAGATTCCAGTATTGAGTTATATAGGTATGTCAGTGGTGTGGCTAATATGTCATATGCAACTTTTATTGCCTCATTTGGTATATTATCTGAACCTGGACTTTTATCTGATTTTAGTTTTTTTATTGCCTGTATAACCTCTTTGTTGTTAATGGAGCTTACCGTATTTTGGTTTGATTCCTGTGTATTTTCAGATGTCGACTCATCGTGGGACTGTCTTGTAAGCGATTTCTTTTTGTATAGAGAACGATAAAACTCTGTTGCAATGTTCATAATAGAGCTGCGGTTATTTGATAGATTATCTGACTTTTTTAAACTTTCAATCCAGGTTTTATGTGTTCTTAATTCTTTTTGAGCTTTTTTTAGGCTCCCTCCACTTTCTAGATGGTTTTTTAACGTTCTAATTCTATGCTTCTGATAGTCGATCTTTATATATTTGCTTGTAAGTTTGTATAGAGCACACAGCTCATTTCTCATTGATCTGTTTTTATTTCTTGTTTGTTGTAGAGTTTGCCTCCTTTTAAGCAAAGAAATTGTTCGTTGTGCTAGTATATGGGATTTATTCTTAGGTTGATTATCCACCTTAGCTTTTTGTAGACAGTTATTAATAAGATTTATTAATTTATCATGGTAATTCTGAATATTGTGTGCGTGCTCGAAGTTTATTAGATCGGGAAGGTGTATTTTTAGTTTTTCTCTGTAACTCGCTACCTGTTCTTCGGTTTTGAGGGTATTCTTTAGGTTTTGAGAATATTTAGCTCTATTTTTACTTGATAGGTTCTTTAACAACAAGGTCGCTCGAAGCAGTCTGTGGTCTGAAAAGAAGTTTAAATTTAGTGTTTCTATATTTTGGAACATATTTGGTCTATTAGATAATATATAGTCTATTTCGTTTTTGAATTTTCCGTTTGGAGAGTGCCAGGTCCATCTACGCTTTTTACTTTTTTTAAAGAAGGTGTTGATTATTGCTAGTTTGTTTTCAAAAGCAAAGTCTATCATTTTTTGTCCTCGGTCGTTCCTTTCTCCATAGCCGTTTTGTTTCATTATTAAGTATTCGTCTTTTCTTGGTTGTCCTATTTTTGCATTGAAATCTCCTATTATTAAATAGTCTCTATGTGTTAACTCAATTGCCTTGTCTAAAGTCTTGTAGAATATGTCAATTTCCTCTTCGTCCGCTGATTCCGTAGGAGCGTATGCTTGGATAATAGACAACTTGAATCCATGTATATTCATGTTTAGCAGGGCGACTCTATCTGTTAAGCCTATGAAGCTTTCTATTCTTTGTTTTAGAGATATGTGTACCAAGAATCCTACTCCATGTTTCCCAGGTGTCTGCCCTATATAGCAAAGTATAAAGTCGTCGTACTCTTCAATTTTGTTCCCCAGGCGTCGAATTTCGGATAACCCGATAACGTCATATTTAACTTCTTTCAAAGCTTCTTTTAACTCGATAATTCTTTCATATGATGATAAGGTTCGTACATTGTATGTTGCTATGTAGAGCTTACTGGATTGTTTCTTTGGAAGGTTGTGGTCATAATCTTCCTCGGTGACCAACCGTCTTGGAAGATGGGTTTGTTGAGTATTTTTCATTAAGTTCTTAGTCTTTTCGAGAGGGGTCGCTAATTCCTATATATTTAAAGTAATGTTGTTTTGTTGTGTTTCAGTGCCTTTTTTTTTGTTTACAAAATATGTCAATATTCCCGGTTTTACATAGTCAGATCCAGTGCAGGCCGAGGAGGTAGATGCCGTAGACGTGGAGGGTTGTGGTGAGTAAGTTGATGGCTTGGGACCGCTTTTATTTTTCTTTTGAATTTTTTGTTGGGGGTCTTGTCTTGTCTTCGTCTCTGGAGGGGATGTTGAAGGGGACATTTGCCTTTTATAATTAGTAGTGTTAGGGTGTCTTTTACTGTATTCCCCTTGGTTGTTGTTTAAAGTAATAATTTTGTCATATCTTAATATAGCTCTTTCCCCTTGCTCTACCTTCTTCTTAAGTTCTGGAAGTAACTTTTTGCGGATGTCTAAAATGTGTCGTGGGTAGTCTTCTTTAATATAGTATGATGTTGTTTTTAGAGTGTGCTTATTCTTGAACACTAAGATTTTCTTGCCTAATGTTGTTAAGCTGACTATAATGGGTCTGGGGTTTTCTCCTTTTTTTCCTATTCTCCTTAAACTTTCTAGTTCCGTTTTGTCACATGGAATTTGCATGATGTTGTTAAAAATATTTATAATATATATATATATATATATATATATAAAAATGGAAGAAATAACCATGATATTAAGAATAATTCAAGAAGATATGAACACACTCAAAGGAATGAAATAAAAACCATGAAGGAGAGTATCACCAAAGCAATAAATGATAACATTGACGAAAAATTTTTAAGCTTAGAAGCTCGTCATAACCAGATGGAAAAAGCACTTGAAGACCAAAGCCATCGCTTAGACATTTTAGAAAAAAATTCACGCAAAAGAAATTTAGTTATATTTGGTGTAAAAGAAACAGAAAATAGCTACCACGATTTAGAGAACATTATTATAAATATTTTTAACAACATCATGCATATATATATATATAAATATATTAATATCATAATAACTATTAATTAATTCATTGTTAATTACAAGTGCATTATTTAAAGTTTTAAACTATATGAAGAAATAATAACAGTTTCATAAATATCATTTGATTCGTTGTTCCTTAACTACGAGTACTTTAAAATCAAACTCGCACGTGGTTTTATCCGCCACGTTTTCCAATTCCCACAGCAAATGGGACTTTAATGTAAGTCGAAGGAAGCAATTTTAAAATACTGCTCCCGTCAACACCTTTGAAATATTGCACCACGTGATAGAAAAGTACGGAAGATAAATTGTAGCGTTCCGTCCCTGTCGTACTGAGATGGATGGCTCCAAGTGAAGGCTGAACTAGCATTTTTTTAGGGAAAGGAGTTCTTCTTGATACATACAGTAACATGTAGTATACTTCTATACATAGGTACATATATGTGGCGTGGGGCGTGGTGCAATAAAAGATTTTCGTCTTCAACAACTTCGTCTTTATTTAATTTTCGTCTTCGTCTTAGTACGTCTTCACTCATAGCTCAATGCAATCTGCCATCTTGTCCTTTCTCTCCTCTCCCTTTCATTCACATACATCCATCCCTTTCTCACACATTCATACTTCACCTATTCATATCCGTATCCTGTCAACGTTCCATTCTTCCATCGCTTACTTACTCGATCCTACATCTCGGCCATCCTGCGGGTCTGGCTGACTCTAGCCAAGCCCTACTCTCTTACCCTAGCATACCAACTCATTCAAAACAGTCACACTCGTCTTACACCACATTACAATATTATACAATACAATTTTTAAACAAACCAAACAGATCCTCATACACACACAATCATACCTACAATAAAATTTTACAATAGAACAACTTAAAACTCAAGTACAAACTTCTTACTTATGCAATGCTTATGAACTACTTAACTTAGACACCTGTCTAAACTATTATTACATCATCTTATATGGAAACACTAGAAAAGATACAATACAAACGACATTATACTCACAGAATTATTATACTCTTAAGTTACCCTTTAGAAATTTGAATTACAATAGTACTGAACCAACTTTGTTTACATAACAATCCTTCTTTTAAGTTAACAAATTACCTCTGATTATTACCGTTTTATATTACATTTTACATTACATAATATGACAAATTTACATTACTTATTATGACAAATTTACATTACTTATTTTTGACAAATTTACACTGCAGTTTGTATAAAGGGAAAGGTCTGTTTGCATGAAATATTAAAATTAAAAAATAAAGCATCAAAACTAATTAAATCAAAATTATTCACCTATACTATCATGAAACTCAGGCCATGGTTTCATATAATCTGCAGAACTAGAAGTTTTGGTTGGCCCCTCTCTAGAGCTGTCAACCTTCTCCAGGTCATATCGATCATTCCTCTTGACCTTAGTGACAATGTATGGCCCCAAAAATTTTTCCTTTAATTTGAGACCAGATCCAAATTGGGTCCTTTTGATGAGAACTCTATCTCCTTCTTGATATTTAGTGCTTTCTTTCCTCTTTTTATTGTATGACCTAGCATTTTCCTCTTGAATTTTTGCTATCTGCTCCTTAGCTGAATTCCTTAATTCTTCTCTTTCTTGAACAAAACAGTCTATACTCTCTTGCTGTAATAAATTGTAAATTTCAATGTCTTCTTTAGTTTTCATTTTAACTCCCATCATTAACTGAAATGGTGTAGTATTTATGCTTCTCTGAAAAGTGCTATTTAAAGCTTGCTGGAGACGACTCACATGCTTATACCAGAGAGTCTGATCTGAAATGCAAAGTTTGGTTAGGACAGAAATAATAGTTCTATGAATTCTCTCCACTTGTCCATTACCACGTGGTACTCCCGTTGTGATGGTTATATGTTCAATATTTTCTCTCTCACAGTACTCTTTGAAGTCTGAACTGGTAAATGATGTACCTCTGTCAGTGATAATTCTGGCAGGGTTGCCAAACGTCTGCTGATGAATTGAAAGTTTACTTAAAGTTTCCTTTGAGGTTGTGCCCTTAGTGGGAAATATCCATACAAATTTAGAAAATCCATCCACTACAGTAAGAATGTAGTTATATTGTTTTTTAGTCTGTGATAACGGTCCAATATGGTCACAATGCAAAGTATGCAATGGAATATTGTGTTTTTCAATAGAATTCAGGAATCCTTCCTGCCGTCCTTCTTTTCTTGTAGCTAGTAGACATGGTATACAAGTCACAAGAAACTCCTCAATTTTACTATTTAAATTTTTAATAAAGTAATCCTTACCTACAAGTTCAATCATCTTTTTCTTAGAAAAATGTCCACGTTCATGTACTCTTCTTATAATTTCAGTCTCCATACTTTTAGGTATAACTAATTTCTTGTCGATACCTTTGTAGAGTAATCCTCTCTCCAAGATGTAATCCCCGTAAGCTCGCTGCTGCAGTATCTCTTTTATAGCTTTCAATCCTTCATCACAATCCTGTGCATGTTGAATTTGATCATGTAAGTTTATTACCATTACTGTATCATAACAATTCCTACTCAACGCATCAGTGTGTCTCATCTGACTGCCAGACCTATGCTCAATGACATAATCATACTGATCAAGCAAAAGCACCCACCTGGCTACTTTAGGTGTTAGATCTCGCTTATTGAGAGTCAATTTAAAGGCTTGACAATCCGTCACAATCTTAAATTTAATACCAAATAAGTAATGATGAAACTTCTTGACACCTTGGACCACTGCTAAAGCCTCAAGCTCGTAACTGCTGTATTTACTTTCTGATTCTGTAGTTCTCTTACTCATGTAATGTACAGGATGTAACTCACCTGTTGGTGATCTTTGCAGAAGTATCGCAGCATAGGCTACGCTAGAAGCATCTGTATGCAATTCAGTCTCGAGTCTCGAATTGAACAAAGATAGAACTGGACTATTAGCCAACTTCTGCTTCAATACATGGAAAGCCTGTCTTTGAATGTCATTAAATGTAAACCTGGTTCCCTTTTTCATGAGATCTGTCAATGGCTTCGCTAATAAAGCATAATTTGGAATATACTTGCGGAAATAAGATGTCAATCCGATGAAGCTGTGCAGCTGTTTGAATGTTTTTGGCTCAGGATACCTCACCACTGCATCGGTCTTGTCTGCCGATGGCCGTACTGTCCCATCTTCGACTGTATGTCCTAGGTACTCCACTCTGCGCGTGATCAGATTTGCTTTTTTCCAATTAATCTGTAAGCCGTAGTCAGATGCAACTTTTAATACACGTTTTAAATTATTTAAAGCTTGGACTTCATCCTCGGCATACACTATAATATCATCAATAAATGTTGCCATAATATTTTGTGCTACTAATTCTCTAAATATTATAGACACAAACCTAGTAAAGTATTTAGGACAAACCGAGAGTCCAAAAGGTGCTTTAAGAAATTCCCATTGGCCGTGATGGCTGACAAAAGCAGTATATTTAATGGACTCCTCGCTAACATTCAAATGGAAAAAACCATTTTTTAAATCTAGAACACTGAAAAATTTTGCATTAGTTAACTTATCAATTAAATCTTCTATTATTGGCAAGGGATATTCGTCTTTAACCATCTTCTTGTTTATATCTCTGTAATCAATGCAAACCCTTGTAGATCCGTCCTTTTTCTTAACCAACACTATTGGGCTAGCATACTCAGAATAACTTACCCGAATGATTTTCTGGTCCAGCCACTCCTTTACCTGTTGCTCAACAATTTCACGTTCCATAAGAGACATTCGCCGCGGACGATGTGCCACAGGTATGTCATCCTTCAATATGATCTTCAATTCCAACGGAGCCACTTTAGTTTGCACAGGTTGGTATTCTTCTATGCACTGCAAAACCTCTCGTCGAACTGAAGGGCTGCAAGTATTACCTACAACAACATCACAATTTGCCACACATTCTAAGTCCCTAAACCATTCCTCATCTTTATTTATCAAATGAATAGACCTTTCACTAAATACTACAGTGTAATTTGACAACAACTCTTGCCCCAATATGACACGATAAGGCATTGTACCTTGAGGTACCACATGAAAAGTGACATCAAAACATTTATCGTCTATATAAGTAGGCACTACACACTTTCCTATTGATTTGATCGACTGATTACCAAGTCCCGTTAACACTAAATATTCACTATGTCGGCTAAAGTTTTTAAGAAACTCGCGGTACACCGATTCGTCTAGTAAATTTATATCGCTGCCCGTGTCGACAAGCGCGTTCACTTTAAATCCGTTCAATTTTATCTCAACTACCGGTTTTGAATTCGAAATCTTTTGAACTCGGACATTGTTTACATCTGCGTTGACGCATTCCTCCATGACGTTATTGACGTTTGAACTTGATGTTGACATATCGGCCGCCATTTGCCGGCTTGTCGTCGCGCCATCTTCGGTACTGCCAACCTGACGATCGAATGACGTGAAGTTGTTCGATCTCGATCCGAACATAGCCATTCTCGGTCGTTCAACCTTCGGTTGGTACACCTGCCGTTCGTCGCGCTCACCATTGGTCGGTCTTCCTCGGCTCACTCGGATGTCTTCGTGCCGACGAAAATTCCCGAAGTCGGGCCGATCTTGGCCGAATTGAGATCTTCGTGAATTTGCCGCGCCGCCAGCGCCGCCGCCGCCATGTTGATGACTATTTTTCCCACAGGACGATGCAATATGGCCAAATTGGTTACATTTAAAACATTTTATCCCGTTATTCCTGTTAGGACACTCCGCCGACTTATGTTCCCATTCTCCACAATTGTAGCATCTCGATACTTTAGGCCGATTCACCTCCGGTTTCATTTTCAATTTGACGGTTTCATAAATTTTTAATTTTTCTTTCAAATCTGAGTAAGTAGTCACGCCGTGTAGTGTTATTTTGTTCATCTCACTGTCCCTTATTCCGTCTACAATATACTTGATGGCCACATAGTCTGGTAATTTGCCACGTTTGCCCATCTCCTTCATTACCAACATGTAGTCGATACAGCTTTCACCGGGCAATTTTTTACGAGTGCACATCATTTCGTGAGCGGTTTTACTGTCAAGGGTGTCTGGAAACTCCTTCAGTATAGCCGTTTTTAAGCTCACCCACGTTTTAAATGGCTTCTCAGATCTTAGCCATAAGGCCGCTGTGCCTGTAAGTGACCGCCTAGCCACTATAAGCCGCTGTAATTCAGACCATCCGAAAATCTCCGCATTGTCTTCAATCTCCTGTACAAATTTATGAGCAGTATATGTTTTTTCGTTGCCGCTGAACTTGGGTACCATCTCCTCGGCGTACTGAAACATGCTTACACACCGCTGCCCGCTCTCCACACCAGGTTCCTCGGCATCAGCAAACGGTAACACCGCGTCTCCTTGCTCCTCGCCCGTCTTGCCTACCTTCGGCATTCTTCAATCTTCTTGTAAAATTTTCAAAACCACACCAACCGCCACACCACGTGCCAAGTACACACGTTCGCCGCAGATTTTCGTGTTCGTCGTTTCTTCCGTCTTCTTTTCTTCAATCCCGGACGATGCCCCCAAATTGTGGCGTGGGGCGTGGTGCAATAAAAGATTTTCGTCTTCAACAACTTCGTCTTTATTTAATTTTCGTCTTCGTCTTAGTACGTCTTCACTCATAGCTCAATGCAATCTGCCATCTTGTCCTTTCTCTCCTCTCCCTTTCATTCACATACATCCATCCCTTTCTCACACATTCATACTTCACCTATTCATATCCGTATCCTGTCAACGTTCCATTCTTCCATCGCTTACTTACTCGATCCTACATATATAATGAAAGTATGATTGACACGAAAAGAACATTTTTTATATCCATTTATATAGATTATATCTTAATATAAGATACGTAATATTTATATATTACGTATCACGTTGTTTGTTCGCGATGGACTCCTAACCTACTTAACCGATTTCAATCAAATTTGCACACCGTGTGCAGTTTGATCTAATATGAAAGATAAGGTAGCTTACATCTCAAAATAATAAAAAAACTTTTGACAGAACAAAGTCTGTCCGGGCAGCTAGTATAAATCTATATTATAGAGTGATGTATAACGGATTCAAACAAATGTATTATTATTAAAATGACGCCAAAAAGAAATAATTTCAATAGATGAGTTTCATTTCGCAGCAGACAAATAAATAGACCGACACAGACGATTCGATGAATTCACTCCCGTCAAAAGAAATAAACGCCCCTATAAGCTTATTCCTGAAACAACTCAGCAAAGCTATTCTGTTTTGTAACTCGACAGCGGAATCCGCGATGAGTGTCAATTTTGCCAAGGAATTTTGACACTCATCGCGGATTCCGCTGTCGAGTTACAAAACAGAATAGCCTTCCTGTTCGAGTATCGAAGTGAATTTCGCAGAGAGAAGCATAGAAAAGAGTGGCTTTGTTCTTCAATCAATTCAAATTTTATTATTTTCAAAATCAATAAAACAAGTAGGTAAAACATCGATTACTGAAAAACCTTGATTGAAAAAAGTCTTGATTAGAATTACATATTATTTAATTTATTTATAAATAAGTAATGTATTTACATAAATGTAAAATAACCGACAAATGCGTTGCACAAAATTGTTACAACGACTAAGAAAGACCCTTAATAATAAATTGGTACGATATCGCTGCAACTTTTGTAACGAAAGTCGGGCGGTAATCCATGGACATCAGTAATACCAAAGGCTTGTTAAAAAGAAAGAGAATCAAGAAAGAAAAAATAAATTACATAATATACCAATATCATAAATATTATACATGAATAACTGAAGAAACAAACAGGTTTCCTTTGAAGCATTTATCAATGAAGAATTTAATTTAAAGGAAGTTGATTCGAAATACGAATAGCGTCTTGCAGAAAAATATGGCCGCTTGATTGAAAGCAACGGGTAATGAATTGAAGCGTTTCATCTTTGTCTCTCGGATGCGCGCACTTAGGTGGAACTTGGGAATATCTTAAGAGCTCATTTAATTTTATTTCTATTGATGTTGAAACAAAAGAGGTAAAAAGTTTAAAATTTGCCGTTCCACTCGGGTGTGCAATATGCGAATATAGATAAGGAAATAGTTTATTGCTGACTGTTAAAATTTATTTGCATTAATCTACATAACAAGAAGGTAGGAGACGCATATGTGACAACGTCGGTGTTTTTGCAATGGCGGCGATAACTAGTTAAAATATTACACGTACCTATTTCTTAAACCTTGAATTGTAATCTTTTTCGGATATCATAAGTCTAATCAGATAAGTGGACAGGCATAGAACAAAATTGTCTTGACACCAACTTATCTCATAAGTCAAATTAGAAAAAGAATATAATGTTTCTCTCTCAGTTTTCCCGCGCAATCTAATATCCAGTGTCCTCTCGAGGGCAATACTTTCATTAGTTAGTGAGCCCCAACTGGTTCAGTATAAGGAAATTTCCATTTATATATGTGTCGGCCAAAGCAATATTGTACAAATATTTTATTATGTATTATTTTATAGCATTTCAACCTTATCAAAATTAAAAAGGTTATTCACATACAAGCAGACGTGCACAAACATTGACAAAAACTTGATACTTGACGTGAGAATGTCCATTTTTGCCAAATTTCTTTATATTACAAAATATTTAAAGGTTGAGGAGGTGACCTCCTGGTTAACAAGTCCTACCACTTTGCACTTACTACGTTGCTTCCAAATTCTGTCTTTTGAGACTAAAATATTGTATTGTTACATTCTTGTGTCACTCTCTAATCTTACCGATATTAAATTACACAGAAGTTTGCTATTTAGATGCCACAGAGGAGCTTTTAAATAAGCTTGATAGCCTGTTAAACTTATATACCTATCAGGTTTATCTTTGGGTCACGAAAATTTGATCATGAGTCATAGTTTCACAAGGATCTCACTGAGTTATAGCATATACTTAGTTGGGATTTTATACTAATTGTAAGGATTTTAAGTATAAAATCCTTATGTATTTAAGTATAAAATGATTAGTAAATCAAACAAATAAATAATTTAAAATATTACATAAATATTATTTTAGACCCTACACCAAATGTTTTTTTGTTCAGCATAAGGGTCGCCTTTTGTATATACTAGATTATATTTAAAGCATTTACGTTTATAACATATCTACTTTGGTGTACTTTTTTTTTGCTTCTTACCCAGTTGTGGTACCTACTCCAGTTTATCGTTCTAATGAAGTTTATTATAATGTTTTGTCTTGACTCGTCTAGACCGCTACGAATCTTATTAGGGCAATGTGTTAATCCAGACTTGGTCTAGACAGATGTCTGCAAATAGACGGAAGTTAACAGATAAGCGTATAGGTATATTTTATTTCCATCTCATCATAAACAGCTTTGGAAGCGGTCTTAACTTAGTGTTATTATTGTAATACTTACAAGTAAATATGTGATAATTAATGAAGAATGATAATTTGTGAATTTAAGAAAAGACCTTTTGTTTATATTTATGTATTAGTTTATTATTTATTCATGCATGCTATTTAATATTTTTATGTGGTTTAAGAGCAAATAGATCCGGGTATGGTCAGCCAGTGATTAAAGTATAGGAGAAGTAGGTACATAACATACGTTATTATTTCTCGTTGTTATGGGTCAATTTCAACAAACACG
This sequence comes from Thymelicus sylvestris, assembly GCA_911387775.1. Taxonomy (NCBI): domain Eukaryota; kingdom Metazoa; phylum Arthropoda; class Insecta; order Lepidoptera; family Hesperiidae; genus Thymelicus; species Thymelicus sylvestris. Next base: position 13,206,034 of record OU426905.1, on the reverse strand, counting down.
GATTTTGCCTAATTACAGTGGCGAATTTAAATTTGCTGTTTTTGATAAAAAAATTTGGCTTAAATAATAGGTAAACATTAGTACTACTTAATCATATACTAGAGATCGAAAAAAAATTATTAGTTCATGAGATATTTCCATTTGAAATTATCAAATGCCACCGAAATTATTAAAGGACCACCGGAATTAAAATCCGAGCCACCGAAATTGATTAAATTTAAACCTGCTGTTTCTAATACATTTTATTTGGCATAAATAATATGTAAATAGTAATAATAATTAGTCACATGGTACAGATCGAAAAAAAAATTATTAGTTCCGGAGATATTTTCAAATTACATTATCAAATGCCACCAAAATTAGGACCACTTGAATTAGACTATAATCCACCGAAATTGATTATGCCAATGAGGAATAATAAAGGCAAGATCATCTAATACTTTAAAAATACATTTTGACGAGTAGGAGTCTAGATGAACGGACTCTTTTTAGCGGTGATTAGACACGCTTGTGTTTCTGTGGCCTATTAGACCAGTGCCGATAGCTTCAAAAACGGTAAAAAGTGAAAAAAAATATATAGTAGGATGAAACCCATTGCAAAAAGAAGAGGATATAACAAAAATTGAAGGAAAAATAATTTACGGGCGATCTAAGGTCGGGAGGGGGGATGGGGGGTTTAAGGGTAAAAAACGGTTTATCTCGATTTCCAGCAAAACTACGAGTCAAAATTTATGTGAAAAATTCAAATACCTAACCAAGTTTTTGGTTTTTTATTTTTATCTTTTACAAAAAAAAATTTACGAAGTTTAGTGAAAACTTACCGTTGTATGTCCTTAACGTACTGTAATATTTTTGATTTAAAATATTTCTTTTTTCACCTTATTTTGATTTAACATCGAAAAAGCAACCTAATTTTCAATCGAAAATTCTCACGTCAAAATATCTATTTTTTTTTAAATCGGTGAGATTTTTGTTCGTTGGAATCTCTACTTTCTAATGGTATATAAAAAAACTATAAACTACTAACGACTACTACTACTACCAACTACTAACTATAAATTACTATGGTAAATGTTCTCCGAAAATGCAATGAAACGACAACTATTTTCGCATGTTTTTTGCAATCTTTATGTTTTTGTAATTGTTTTGTCTAACAAAGTAACATGAAATCTTACGTTTTTCGATTAATTAAAGTGTAAATTTTGATAAATAACTCAAAATTGTACACAATGAATGATAAAAAAAAACTTAAAACTCGAATCCGAAAATTTTTTGCGAAAATAGTTGTCGTTTCATTTTCACCAAATTTCGTGAAAAATTTTTTTTTTGTATAACATAAAAATAAAAAACCAAAAACTTGGTTATTTGAATTTTTCACATAAATTTTGAGGTTACATAAAAAAAGTGTAAATAAGAAAGTTGTAGATCATTTTATTACTTACAACATTGCTATTTAACTTTTTTCTACAGGACTTATATCGTAGTTTTGCCGGAAATTGAGATAAACTATTTTTTACCCTTAAACCCCGCCCTCCCCCACTTCCCGAGCTCAGATCGCCCGTAAATTATTTTTCCGTTAATTTTCGTTATATTCTCTTCCTTTTGCAATGGGTTTCGTCCTACGATTATTTTTTTTCGTTTCAAAAATTATCGACACTGGTCTATACACGTCCCTATGCGCTTTGATTTTCCACCGGAACCACCGAGATTAGGCCACCAGACTTAGAATTAGAGTCAAAACTTGAATTTTAGAGAACACCGTTATTCTCAGGTTAACTTTTATTTCACAATTATGGCTGAAAACCTTTAATGGAAGCCTCCATAAAATTTCTTGATAATCCGCTTTGTAGTTTTACTAATAACATGACATCGGAATTGGATGATTTTGTATTCCTGCGCCACCGCAGTGAGTACTTACGTGTTTGGCAGGAAAATTACGCAGCCAGTCGGTCATCCTAATACGCAATTTGCAAGAGCACAACTGAACGGTGCGGGGAGAGCCAGTAAGGTGTCTTCCAAATCGTTTCGTAACAAGATATGAAGTGTACAAAATGCGCCACCGGTATTGCTTTTTTTTGTAGGACATTTTTAAAAGATGTTTTAAAAGCTGTTGCACTATCTTAAATTACTCCGTAAATATATATTAGTTGTGTTATTTAATGTATTTGTAAAAAATATTCCTTTTTAATAAAATTTATTTACCAAAAAAAATTAAATTTATAAAATATGTAAATAAATGGAGGTCGGACAGTACACCGGAATTAGATTTTAGGTCTTAGATATTTTTTTATTAAGAATCTATGTATTAAATACATCTGAATTCTTTGCTATCATGTAGATCACTATTTAAACTACCTATATAAAATTATACATAATTGTAGTTTACCTCCACACATTAATTTTCAACCTCGCCGTCTCAAAAATGCACTTGGGAAATTCACCCTTATAATTCGTTAAAACAAAATGGCACTTAATAGTTACACAGTACAAAAAATCGAGGTCATATTACGTTTACACGTACGAGTATTATTTCAATGTTTGTTTTTCCGCACGCAAAAAATATTTCTTCTATTCAATTCCGACTCACATTGGTACTGAAATATATTTTACTATTCTGTGTTCATTTCACACGTCACAAGGTTCAGTGTTTCATTCGCATAATTGTGTAATATTAAAATAATTTTATTATTTTTACCCGACTGCCAATGAACGTTTTTAGCGCGTATCTTGTATGTATGTAATTAATATTATTACCACATATCTTCCAAACCGCTGAACGGATTTACATTATTAAGATATCGCTAGATTCGTCTCCATAACCCAAGTGTTCTTAGATAAGTGAAATTAAGAAAAAACAAATATGGTGGCTGTGAGATGCTATTGTTTGAAGTATCAAAGAATAAAAATAAATTGAATACCGCAATATGGGTATCAAATTAAAGAGCTCACCATAAGGATTTCAAAAAGGTATATCATGATAGCTTGTTGGTCAGCAGGCGGGTTTTTTTTTAATTTTTAAATTATGACTAGTATAAATTAAAATCTTTTATTAAAATCAAAATCAAAATCTTTTATTCATATAGGTATCACTGATACACTTATGCACGTCATTTTTTAATCTACCAGCTTTTCGGAAAGGTGCTTTGTCAAGGAGGAGAAGAAAAGCCGAAAGAAACTCCTCAGCACATCTTTTAAAATCATGAAAGGTTACATAATATTATGTTCTAACCTACGCGGAACTGGATGCGGCATTAGTTTTCAGGCGTCTTTGTCATTAAAAGTTAAAATATGAGTTAAATATTGTCCCTACAGTTAAAGATTGTAGATTAATCAGTTTATAACGCATTTTATGTGCCATATCTAGATGAAATTACGACATAATAATATGGCTGAAGTAGACTGACTCAATTTCTGCGCGCTCTTGGCAAAACTACCTCTTTTTAACCGACTTCAAAAAAAGGAGGAGGTTCTCAATTCGACTGTTTTTTTTTTAATGTTTGTTACCTCAGAACTTTGGACTGGGCGAACCGATTTTGATGATTCTTTTTTTAATCGAAAGCTGGTGGCTGTCATGTGGTCCCATATAAATTTTATTGAGATCTGACAATGACATCCACGACAAAACCACATAAGTCGTAAATTTGTGTTAAGATGTGCGCGACAAATTAACGAATAACTCAATATCACGCCAACCGATTTCGATGATTCTTTTTTTAATCGAAAGCAGGTACTTGTCATGTGGTCCCACATAAATTTGAATGAGATCTGACAAGTAGTTTTTCAGACTTCGAAGTCGGTTATTTTTTGTTAGTAAAATTTTGATTATTAATTGTACATTAAGTATGTACCTGTACTATTATGTATTCTGTGATATAGGTACCTAATATCATTGCTGGTGTTCCACGTCTCAGTCACCTCTCGGTTAACGTTACAAATATCACCGAGTCCTAAATATTTATGGACCGACCGACGGCCGCACTGCCTAATTCAATTTTGCGACTGAAATTTGCAACGGATAATCGTTTTAGAGATTCCGTATATCTGGTGAAAACAAGGATACTAAGGGATTCATTGCATAACTGTTTGTTTGTTCTGAAACCTATTTTTTTTTTTAATTCAGTCGAACACCAATCACTTCTAATTTATACTTTACTAGTGGATACCCAGCGTATGTAGCACGCAAAAATGAAAAATGTGCCTAATGCATTGTATTAGTAGTATCAAACCGTCTTCACATTATTACCTATCAAATTAAACTATTTTAGGACATATCGGTTGGATGGGTTCAAAGTCTATAAAGAGGATGTTCTTACAAAAAAATTTGTATTTTATATACAAGCTAAACAAAAATACATTTTGTACACAAACCGCAATCATTTATTGAGAAAAACGTGCAGACAACCGACAAAAATTCTAAAAATCATTATTAAATGATCTATTAATTGTTAAGTAAATATCCACAAATACAGTTTTTCTGGCCTATCCTTCTTGCAGAAATGTCTTCTTTGATCATATACAATTTCATTACAATGTATAATTAATGTTTCGAAAATAAAGAGTTTAATTACTCACTAATATTCCAAACAATCAACTTAATAATTGTGAGGAACATTAATAAACTTCGATCGTAATACAATATCGTTGCCGTCCATTGTATTTTGTCCCGGAGCACAATTAATTATTTGATTTAATTACAACATATTAGATAGGAATTATTAAAGCCAATATAACGGAAACAATTAATTGAAATTACATTACTGAACCTTTTATAAGTCTAATGAAAATGTAATTACTGCTTAATTGAATCAAATAACTAGTTTTTAATAGAGATTAATAAAATAACATAGTCTTGATAAGACAAACGAACATTCTTTCTACCTGTTCACCGCCATCCAACAAAATGTAATCATAGGGTGAGTCAGTTCAAGTTGTAGAGACGGCCACAAGCAATTAGCCTGTTTTTAGGGTTCCGTAGCCAAATGGCAAAAAACGGAACCCTTATAGATTCGTCATGTCTGTCTGTCTGTCTGTCTGTCTGTCTGTCCGTCCGTCCGTATGTCACAGCCACTTTTTTCCGAAACTATAGGAACTATACTGTTGAAACTTGGTAAGTAGATGTATTCTGTGAACCGCATTAAGATTTTCACACGAAAATAGAAAAAAAACAATAAATTTTGGGGGTTTCCCATACTTAGAACTGAAACTGAAATTTTTTTTTCATCAAACCCATACGTGTGGGGTATCTATGAATAGGTCTTTAAAAATGATATTGAGGTTTCTAATATCATTTTTTTCTAAACTGAATAGTTTGCGCGAGAGACACTTCCAAAGTGGTAAAAAGTGTGTCCTCCCCCCCCCCCCCTCTAACTTCTAAAATAAGAGAATGATAAAACTAAAAAAAATATATGATGTACATTACCATGCAAACTTCCAACGAAAATTGGTTTGAACGAGACCTAGTAAGTAGTTTTTTTAATACGTCATAAATCGTAAACCGCAATTTACCTCGATCAAAGTTACAACGAACTTCAAGAACTTTTATATTATGTTACTTGCTACTACGGAACCCTTCATGGGCGAGTCCGACTCGCACTTGGCTGCTTTTTATTTATGACGAAGTACCTATCACCACAAAGGATAAACCACAATGGAAGTTTAATTTTGCACACTGATAAATCCGGAACAGAATTATTAATGCATTATAGCATTAATATTTCTATTTTCTAAGACTTATGAATAAAAAGATACAAAAAACCGGTTATTTCAATATAACAAACAGACACTCCAATTTTATTTATTTGTTTGTATAATGTATAGATTGTGCCAAACTAGGAGCATCAATTATATCTAAATACCGCTTTATTTTATTCTAGATAACCTCTACCTGTATCATTCCTGTGTTCATTCATTCATTCGTTCATTAATTTTTACGGGAAAGAGTTTATCAAACAGCCAAATTTTTTTACTTAAAATCAGGAGGGATCTTGGAAATCTGTACCGCGGGTAAAGTAGCGGCTAGGTAGGCCAGTATATTTACGATGAGTGTTTTGTTTGTCACATCTAAAAATATTTTTATCCATTTGAGATCCGGTGGCAACCATTTCTCACAGCCCGGCACAAGCGACTACGGCCACAAGCACACATTATAAGGGTCAATTTCAACAAACACGGATTTTGCCTAATTACAGTGGCGAATTTAAATTTGCTGTTTTTGATAAAAAAATTTGGCTTAAATAATAGGTAAATATTAGTACTACTTAAGCATATACTAGAGATCAAAAAAAAATTATTAGTTCATGAGATATTTCCATTTGAAATTATCAAATGCCACCGAAATTATTAAACGACCACCGGAATTAAAATCCGAGCCACCGAAATTGATTAAATTTAAACCTGCTGTTTCTAATACATTTTATTTGGCATAAATAATATGTAAATAGTAATAATAATTAGTCACATAGTAGAGATCGAAAAAAAAATTATTAGTTCCGGAGATATTTTCAAATTACATCATCAAATGCCACCAAAATTAGGACCACTGGAATTAGAATCTAATCCACCGAAATTGATTATGCCAATGAGGAATAATAAAGGCAAGATCATCTAATACTTTAAAAATACATTTTGAAGAGTAGGAGTCTAGATGATAGGACTCTTTTTAGCGGTGATTTGACACGCTTGTGTTTCTGTGGCCTATTAGACCAGTGCCGATAGCTTCAAAAACGGTAAAAAGTGAAAAAAAAAAATATATAGTAGGATGAAACCCATTTTAAAAAGAAGAGGATATAACAAAAATTAAAGGAAAAATAATTTACGGGCGATCTAAGGTCGGGAGGGGGGATGGGGGGTTTAAGGGTAAAAAACGGCTTATCTCGATTTCCAGCAAAACTACAAGTCAAAATTTATGTGAAAAATTCAAATAACCAAGTTTTTGGTTTTTTATTTTTATCTTTTACAAAAAAAAATTCACGAAGTTTAGTGAAAACTTACCGTTGTATGTCCTTAACATACTGTAATATTTTTGATTTAAAATATTTCTTTTTTCACCTTATTTTGACTTAACATCGAAAAAGCAACCTAATTTTCAATCGAAAAATCTCACGTCAAAATATCTATTTTTTTTTTTTAAAAATCGGTGAGATGTTTGTTCGTTGGAATCTAACGGTATATAAAAAAACTATAAACTACTAACGACTACTACTACTACTTACTACTAACTATAAATTACTATGGTAAATGTTCTCCGAAAATGCAATGAAACGACAACTATTTTCGCATGTTATCTTACGTTTTTCGATGAATTAAAGTGTAAATTTTGATAAATTGAGAATTTTTTTTGCGAAAATAGTTGTCGTTTCATTTTCACCAAATTTCGTGAAAAAATTTTTTTTTGTAAAAGATAAAATAAAAAACCAAAAACTTGGTTATTTCAATTTTTCACATAAATTTTGAGGTTACGTAAAAAAAGTGTAAATAAAAAAGTTGTAGATCTTTTTATTACTTACAACATTGCTATTTAACTTTTTTCTACAGGACTTGTAGTTTTGCCGGAAATTGAAATAAACTATTTTGAAATTCAAATTCAAATTCAAATTATTTATTGCAATCATGTAGTCTATATAGGTGGTACATACAATGCTATCCGAACTTACATATGCCACTTATGGGCGTTGCAAAATTTTTATGTCATATTAGTAATAAAAAAGTAATTATTTATCGTACATTTGAATATCTAATGATGTCAATAAAATTAAGTTAGTGTCAATAATAAATTATAAACCATAATAAAATAACCATCATTAAAATAAGAATACATTGTCAACATTATTATAAATTACAATCAAAATTAGTTATTATAAATAAAATAAAATTAAATAGCCGAAGAATAAATTGTTTAATCAAGTTTGTCATTTAAGTATTCATCTATTGTATAATAGCATTTGGCTGTTAATATATGTTTTAATCTATTTTTAAACCCGGTTACATTAAGCTCTTTTATTTTATCTGGAAGATGATTGTATAGTTTGCAGGCCATACAATATAAACTTTTCTGATAAAAATTAGTTTTTGCGGCTTCGTTTGGCACAATATAATATTTGTTTTTGGTTTTACGTGGACATCTCGTATGTTTGATATCAAATAGATGGATATTTTCTTTCACAAAAATACACACTTCGTGTATATACAATGATGGTAGCGTTAATAGTTTAAGCTCAATAAACAACGGTTTACAGGTATGTCTTTGATTTACACGATATAAAGCTCTAACACATTTCTTTTGTAATTTAAATATTCGTATAGTTTGAACCCTTTTGTTTGTCGTTTTTTTGTTTGTCGTTTGTACCCTTAAACCCCGCCCTCCCCCACTTCCCGAGCTCAGATCGCCCGTAAATTATTTTTCCGTTAATTTTCGTTATATTCTCTTCCTTTTGCAATGGGTTTCATCATACGATTATTTTTTTTCGTTTCAAAAATTATCGGCACTGGTCTATATACGTCCTTATGCGCTTTGATTTGCCACCGGAACCACCGAGATTAGGCCACCGGACTTAGAATTAGAGTCAAAATTTGAATTTTAAAGAACACCGTTATTCTCAGGTTAACTTTTATTTCACAATTATGGCCGAAAACCTTTAATGGAAGCCTCCATAAAATTTCTTGATAATCTGCTTTGTAGTTTTACTAATATACATGACATCGGAATTGGATGATTTTGTATTCCTGCGCCACCGCAGTGAGTACTTACGTGTTTGGCAGGAAAATTACGCATCCAGTCGGTCATCCTAATACGCAATTTGCAAGAGCACAACTAAACGGTGCGGGGAGAGCCAGTAAGGTGTCTTCCAAAATCGTTTCGTAACAAGATATGAAGTGTACAAAATGCGCCACCGGTATTGCTTTTTTTTGTAGGACATTTTTAAAAGATGTATTAAGAGCTGTTGCACTATCTTAAATTACTCCGTAAATATATATTAGTTGTGTTATTTAATGTATTTCTAAAAAATATTCCTTTTTGATAAAATTTATTTACCAAAAAAAATTAAATTTATAAAATATGTAAATAAATGGAGGTCGGACAGTACACCGGAATTAGATTTTAGGTCTTACATATTTTTTTATTAAGAATCTATGTATTAAATACATCTGAATACTTTGCTATCATGTAGATCACTATTTAAACTACCTATATAAAATTATACATAATTGTAGTTTACACCCACACATTAATTTTCAACCTCGCCGTCTCAAAAATGCACTTGGGAAATTCACCCATAAATATTAATGAGACCTACATATTTATGCGGGACCGCGTCGCTTTTTTTAATTCAATTCACGACCAAATTTGCGACGGTTTTGATAGTTTATTTTCACATTCAAGCAATTTGAGCTGTGCTGAAGCTGTTTTATTTTCGTTTCTCTTTTTTTGAGTGTCTAGAATTTATAACTTTTAATTCACTGCTATTTTGACAGCAACGATAATATAATTTCACCAATTTACCTACACTTGGAATACGATAAAAATGTTTGTCTGTGAAGTCGGTTTACGGACGGTAGTTTAACGTGACAACGTCATGACAAAGCTCCGCTCCGCTCCGCCCCGCCCCGCTCCGCCCCGCCCCGCTCCGCTCCACTCAACTACGATCGCCTACGGCTCGCCTACGGCGCCAGCTACGATACGCCGATCGTAGCCGATAGTGCCTCTCTCTCGCTTTTGCCGCTCTCTCGCTCGCGGAACGCTACATTTTTTCATAGATACGCCCGGCGCTCGTCGTTTTAATAGACGTTATCACGTCAAAAATTTATAAAATTATAAAATTTATTTTTACCTACTATTGATTACTTTAAGGGTTACAACTTGTACGGTCAAGCGCGTACATTGCACTTTTCATTCGCTTTGCATCATCATTTTATTAAATTCACTAGCTTTGTAACAAATTATATTCTGTACGATTTCGGTCATTATAAGCACCGCGCGTTACTTGTATTTCATATTCCATAATTATAATCATTTTATATTAAGTTCAGTTTAACACACTATTTGAATTTCCTATTTTATCTCTTTATCTCATACTAGCTGACCCGGCGAACTTCGTATCGCCTAAGAATGTGACAAATCAGAGATCATTAAAATCGGTACATCCGTTCTTAGTTGTTATAGTTTCCGTGTCCTCCCTCTCCCGCTCCCGCTCCCGCTCCCGCTCCCGCTCCCGCTCCCGCTCCCGCTCCCGCTACCTCTCCCTCTCCCTCTCCCTCTCCCTCTCCCTCTCCCTCTCCCTCTCCCTCTCCCTCTCCCTCTCCCTCTCCCTCTCCCTCTCCCTCTCCCTCTCCCTCTCCCTCTCCCTCTCCCTCTCCCTCTCCCTCTCCCTCTCCCTCTCCCTCTCCCTCTCCCTCTCCCTCTCCCTCTCCCTCTCCCTCTCCCTCTCCCTCTCCCTCTCCCTCTCCCTCTCCCTCTCCCTCTCCCTCTCCCTCTCCCTCTCCCTCTCCCTCTCCCTCTCCCTCTCCCTCTCCCTCTCCCTCTCCCTCTCCCTCTCCCTCTCCCTCTCCCTCTCCCTCTCCCTCTCCCTCTCCCTCTCCCTCTCCCTCTCCCTCTCCCTCTCCCTCTCCCTCTCCCTCTCCCTCTCCCTCTCCCTCTCCCTCTCCCTCTCCCTCTCCCTCTCCCTCTCCCTCTCCCTCTCCCTCTCCCTCTCCCTCTCCCTCTCCCTCCCCCTCCCCCGCCCCCCCACCCTCACCCTCTCCCCCCCCCTCACGCTCTCCCTCTCCCCCCCCCGCCCCCTCCCCCTCTCCCTCTCCCCCCCCCCCCCTCTCCCTCTCCCGCTCCCGCTCCCACTCCACTCCCCTCTCCCCTCCCCATGTTACATAATCGGGATCCGCGGAAAATGCTCGAGCGGTCCGGCCGCGGGGCCGGTGATGATTGTTGCTACTCGTACAATCACGTTGTCACGTAGTTCTTTAATACTTAATATCTTCTGAATGGAATGTCCGATTTGAGTAATTCAAAAAGTTCTCTATAGGTACTGAAACAGTTTTGAATATGAAATGATTTATTTGGATAAGGATTAATACGAAGGTATGGTTTTCATGCTCTGATTTTGGTCATCTTTTTTATTAACTTTTAAAATGTAAAAAGTGGTTATAGTGGCATAACGACAATAGTTGGACATATAGTATCGCGAGGTTTTTTGTAGATATTGATATGTTCTATAATATTGTACAACATTTTTTTGTTCTATCGTCAATAGTTTTCGCAGCGTATGCGATGAAAGAAATTTTTAAGCAAAATTTTTCACACCTTGGTTCACGTTACTGATGTTTTAGCAAGGATCCCTAATTTTTTCTAGTAAAAATATAGCCTATGTTACTTCTGAATAATGCAGCATTCTAATGGTGAAAGAATTTTGAAAATCGGTCCAGTAGTTTTTGAGTTTATTCGTTGCAAACATACAAAAATACAAAAATACAAAGCTTTCCTCTTTATAATATTAGTATAGATTAATGAAAGTATTTCTTACACAAGTATTTCTAGGAAAATTCATCTACATTTTCGTAATATCTAGATGGTTTTATCCTTAAATAATTAAATTAAACAAACGTAAACGAGTCCCACCAACCAATATAAAAGGCGTATCAACGATACATAAAAAATCCGTTTTAACAAAATTGCCCATAGAAGTGGGTTACGATCACCAAAGGAATCTTAATTGGACCAGAGAGATACGTTGGCGTAAGTTACAAGCGAGTTTGTATTATTGTTTTTAAGTTAAGTGATTAATTTTAACTTTTGATAACTAAGTAAACAAATAATATAAGGAAACCATACAAGTCACTTATTAGGGTTCCAAAGTAAAATCGGAACCCTTATAGTTTCGTCATATCCGTCCGTCTGTCGCGCTGAGCCCATTAGTACTAGAAAAATGTAATTTGGCATGGATATAAATATTTATTAAAACTTCAAAATAGTAGAATAAAGCATTGAAAAAAGCATTGAAAAAAAAAATTCTGGGTTCTGGGTTCACAGTTCGTTTGCGAAATATTTGGCTTTAAGTGTTAATTTTGGTTAGAGTCAAGTGTGCAAGCAGCAGAGCAGGGGGGGGGGGGGCTGCTGTCTAAACGGTTGGAGTTTGACAAGTGAAAAAATTCTCAAAAATAGGTTATAATTAGAAGGAAAACTATCACGGCTATGTTAGCCTAAGTAGTTAACGAGTAATAGTCGATAAACTGACTATTTCGAAACCCTACATTGCGCGTGGCCTGACACGCACTTGCCCGGTTTTTTAGATAACATAATTTTTACACAGTGAATTCTCGATAAATACTAATTTTCGCTAAATATACATGGGCCTCTAAGCTTTACTATTTTTGTCTAAACCTTAAAGAAAAGAAGTATTATTGGCAAGGATTATTACTTCACTCGTTTTCTTTTACCACAACATACACAAAATATACCCCCATACCGAGTACTCAAATAAAAAAGTTTCGTGTAAGCTCTTATGATTATCGCCACTTACAGGAGCTTTGAACAAAGTTTGCGTCTAAACCACACCCGCTTGCTCCCTAAACTTGGCCAATCTGCTTTTAAAGCTTCCGAAACAAGACTGTATCCATGAAATATGACGTCATTAATACGAATACTCCCACCGCCACTGAATCCGGGAAATTAGATCATTTTGGTAATAAAACAATCTTTTAAGCGGTTCTCGAATATTTTCCCCTGTTTATTATCTTTTTTTAACGGTTGTAAATGTTGTTTAAAGAAGGTTACAAAATGTATAATGGCGGCGTTGCTCCATTCAATTCATTCTTAATGTTTGGCTGAATCTAAAATACCTAATTATAAATGTTTAATCTAAAAACTACGTCATATTTTGTCGTCCAAAAAGTTACCTCAGTGCCTGAAGTCGAAGGTGTTTGAGCAGTGAGTGTTGCCAATGATGACATACGGATCCGAGACGTGGTGCTTCACTATTGGCCTTATGCATAAGCTTAGAGTCGCCCAGCGGGCTATGGAACGAGCTATGCTCGGTATTTCTCTACGCGATCGAATCAGAAATGATGAAATCCGTAGACGAACGAGGGTGACCGACATAGCTCAGAGAATTAGCAGGCTGAAGTGGCAATGGGCTGGCCACATAGTTCGAAGGACCGATAACCGTTGGGGAAGAAAGGTCCTCGAATGGACGCCTCGGTAAAAGGAGCACAGGACGCCCCCCGACCACGTGGACCGATGACCTGAAGAAGACAGCGGGTATCCGCTGGATTCAGAAGGCTCAGGACCGGTCTGAGTGGCGTAGATTAGGGGAGGCCTATGTCCAGCAGTGGACATCAAAAGGCTGATGGATGGATGGAAATGTTTAATCATAATTAATAGGTATATTGTATGCGCTGATATCATGTCCGCTCGGTTCGATCCTAAATGATGGTGTACAAGATGGTTAGTGACAAAAAGTTAAATCGTATGCCAAAAACAAACTTCAGAGACTCTATATAAATTAACATTCATGTTAGTTTTTTATCTTTATTTGTTTAGGGGTTTTGATATGTATGGTTACATATATGACAACCCCATTATTTCCTTACACTTCACACCAGATAACAATATAATGAATTAAACTTGCAACGAAAAAACAGACAATCGTGTTAGTTGATTTTGATTTTGAGAGAGTCATTCATATTATGTTCTTGCTGACTGGTGATGTGTGTTTAATTTATGTTATCTCTATCTCTCATTTCATTAAAAATAGACAGACTTATAAGTTTTCAAACGCATCAATAAATAAGTAAAAGCTTTTAACACCATACGATACCAAAAAATATGGCACCATCATTATAGACCTAGAATTTATGAGTGCCATTATTACAGAAATAGCCCCATCCGAATCCACCAACTGCGACGTAACATAATTTTGACATTAAACGACCGATGTTTCAATCTGTTTAAGTTTTAATTACTATAAAGATATGCTCTGGTATTTTATGTTATTCTAAATTAAGATTATTTGTGGTTTCAAGCCATTAATGCCCCACTAGAGGGCACAGGTATCTCCTCATAATTGTGAAAGCCTAAAGCATACAGACCAGTTTAATATGGTAAGTGTTTACTATCATTCATTCGTAACATTAAGAGTGTAATAAACGCGTTATTCATCAATAGAGAAGCTCTAAGTACATTTTAACTAGCTCTTCAGGTACAACTAAATGCATCAGTAATCAGTATATTTACGATAGGTCCTGAGATAGGGAATCTGATAATAATGAAAAACTACTCAAAATTTTGATTAAAATTAAATGAGATACCCAAACTGTGCGTCAGAAAATATTATAATGCCTCAAAATACAGAATTGGACTTCAAAGCAAACTAATTCGTGAAATGCATACCGGGCCGAGTTTATTGTGTACCTGTGTTAAATAAATAATGTAGGGAAACATTTGGAAGTTGAAGCGCCTCGACACAGACAAGAGATAGAACAATGAAAATATTTAGGTGGCGTGTGTCGGTCATTCACCCGAAATGCGTATGCGGAAATAAGAGAAACCGTCTTTTATCTATGGAAATGCGTAGTTTCCCGATACGAAGCGAGGGCAATTACTAGTCATCAGTAATGCCGTAACTGCTCTCAGTGACTATTCTCGGGAATTGAACTGTTTTCATTAATTTAGTTAGCAAAATTAAATGCAACTTCATAGCAGGGAAAACAACAGAAGATTTGAATTTAATGTAAATTTTGAAAATTGTTTTTTTTTAATGGTTTTTTATTGTTTTTTTTATGCCAAACAAGTATAACTTCTTACGCGTGTACATAAGTACATGTTTATGTTTTTTTATAGCCTGAAGAGCAAACGAAAAAGCATATGGGCCACCTGATGGTCACTGGTTACCGTCGCCTATGGACATGAGCAATACCAGAGGAATCGCCAACGCAACGTCGGCCCTGAAGGAGAACTCTTTTTCTTATTACACGTATTGGACACGTGTTCTTAGATAGTGAAATTAATAAAAGACAAATATGGTGGCTGTTTGAAGTATCAAAAAATAAAAATAAATCAAATAATGCAATATGGGTATTAAATAACTTACCATAAGGATTTAAAAATGATGAATCATGATGGGATTTTTGATAGCAGGCGGTTTTTTTACTACTTTCGATACACTTGTACCGTATAGTTTTTCTGGGTACACAAATTTTGCCGATGCCAATATTTTGGTAGCTTTTAGGTCACTAACCTCGCATGCGTGTCCAATTCGTGTAATAAGAATAAGCTGTATTTAAACAGCTTTTGTGTAACTTAATGTAAATCCCTCTTTATGGTCGGATTCAGTCCGGTCTACGACGTGATTAATATTATAAAAATACAATATTACGACAAGCCGTTCCACTTTTTTAACCGACTTCAAAAAAGGAGGAGGGATTCAATTCGAGTGTATTTTTTATGTTTGTTACCTCAGATCTTTCGACTGGGTGAACCGATTTTGATAATTCTTTTTTTAATCGAAAGTTGTGCTTGTCATGTGATCTCACTTAAATTTGAGCGAGATCTGACGAGAAGTTTTTGAGTTATTTATGTAATTAGTAGACGTTCGAGCGGACGAGCCTCTAGTGAAAGTAGTTACACAGACATCAGAATATAACTACGTTAAATTATTATTATAATAAAAAATACGCTTTATTTTCTAACTCATCCCTTGCACTATTATGATTCCTTGGTATCGCGGGTAGCATAATCAACACAAAGACTTCATAGCGACCCGAGAATAAACACTATCCACGTTGTTGTATCCATGTTGTCGTCGTAATAATATTTCTTGATTTGTAGAGAATGAAACAACCGATTTGTGCAATTATAACTGGGTATTTTATTACAAAAGTAATTGCTCAATACGGATTTATGCAGCGCGACAGCAGAAAACAGGAAGGAAGGAGCGAACCACAGAGTAAGTATACAAAGATACATGACGTTTTTACATTATTGAGTCTACACAAGGCAAAGGGTTTTTTACATACAGCCAACATGATTGATTCTAAAAGATAGTTTTGTTGATCCAGCAAGCCAAAAATGTACCTATAACCTCCTATACAGGTGTAAGTTTACGCATCTACAACTACGTAAACCTCAAAAACCAAAATTATTTGTTTTAGTTAATAAGACGATAAATTTTCTTAGTCAAATGATAAAAATTATTGAATTGAAGCATTAGCCGAAATTAATAAACAGCTCTTACTTACTACTAACGAATAACAGATATTACTTATTTGAAGATGATTTTTTTACCTTCAATCAATTACTTAAATCAAACGACGCCTTAATTCGAATTTTGATACTTTTCTTTTCTTTCATAAAATAACCCTTAATAGTACAATAGATCCGATATTACAAGGAGTTGTAAAATCGGTCGAGAGTACGTCAAATTGGATTGAAATGGAGAGTGGAGCTGCGGTGGCCCGAATGCCGCCAAATCAGGGAATGTCCCGAAAATTAACTACTTTTCCCGTACGTGTTGACTTTACTGTGCCGGACTTAGTACCTACTTGTTTTTACTTATTATTCGTGGTGATTTCCTATCAAACTTTATTATACCAAAAAAACCAAGGAGAACGCAAGTTTTGGGTTCTTTTATAATATTTAAAAAAAAACAAGTTTATGTAGTTGACCGCTGAGGAGTTTCACTTGTCCGGAGCTAATACTAAGCGCCTCTTTCACAATCGTCAAGTAAAGTCATAAGTAGTTACTTGCTGAATAACGTTAATCGGCAAGTAAAAGTCACAATTAACTTTTATCAGTTTCTCAATATAAAATGTAGTTCCGAGTAACAACTTGCCGGTTAGTTGAATGATTTGTCATAATGCGTTCCATCATTCGGTCAGTTTGTGTTTTCCAGATGTCAAACACGTGTCAAATCGGTTAAGTGCCAGTCCGTCCGTCATTACTACAAAGGTTTTGTATAAGTTGGTGTTATTAAAATTCGCAGGTAGTTTTTTAGTTTAGAGTTTTGACCGATATTAAATTAGTAAAACATGGATATAATCAAGAGAGAAAGAAGTGCTAACTTTACTCTGTAACAAAGATATATTTTAATATCAATTGTTTAAAATAATAATAATAATAAGAACTACCGAAAGTACATCCTGAAGGATGGCACTACCGACATTTGTCGAGCTTGTCGCCATCCCGGCGAGTCACTCGGGCATGTGCTGTCGGGATGTTCGGCTCTTGCTAACACTGAGTATCTGCACAGACACAACCAAGCGGCCAAAATCCTTCACCAAGAGCTTGCTCTGAAGTACGGTCTCCTGGATGAGAGAGTGCCGTATTATAGGTACACACCGATGCCAGTACTCGAGCGTGACGGAGTTCGGCTCTATTGGGACCGGTCCATCATCACGGACAGGACGATTCCGGCGAATAAGTCTGATATCGTGCTGATGGACCGGGCACAGTCCAGGGTGTTTTTAGTGGACACAGAGAAAAAACGAAAGTATCTAGATCTGGCTCACGAGGTTTCCAGCATGTGGCATGTGGAGTCCAATAAAACCATCCCAATCGTTATATCTGCGAATGGGCTGAACCCAGTCAGCCTCGCTCACCATATGAGGCGACTGGGGTTCCGCGGCAGTTCGCTCGCAGCCAAGATGCAGAAAGCGGTGCTGCTTGACTCGGCTAAGATAGTCCGTCGGTTTCTCAGCCTGTCGCCCTGACCCCCGGCCGTTTGGTCTCCCCTGCCGGGGCGTAATCCTCCACCCACTACAAGTATTTATTTATGTAGAGTTTATGTAAGTTTATTTATTGGTATATATATTTATGTTTATTATATAATTTTTTTTGTATATATTTTGTACGCGGGTGTGAGAGTCGAAAATATAATAATAAATAAAAATAACTAGACAAATTCTTGGTGTTTTTCGTGCAAATTTTTCGAAATCGTCTATTTGATTATCTATAAATGAAATAAGTAAAGGTTTAATAATTTTTTGTCAAATAAATATACTTATAAGGTTAGCTGTAAATGTTTTTTACTTCACTGCACGTACCGTTACTCGTCTTACTCGTCAGTTAAACAAACTAATTGGCAGATGATGTTACAAGTAAGTTACTGGCTACTTTACTTGTCAGGTAGCGCTATTCGGCGATTGTGAAATGCGTATGCATAGTTACTCGTCACTTTAATCGGCAATTAGCCTACTCGGGACTTTACTTGATGGTGGTGAAAGAGGCCCTAAGTGTAGTTGTAGTAAAAATATATGTATTTTGAAATAAATAATCCAGTTATCTATGTATTTAGTTTCTTTTAAAAGCGAACCACATAGGTAAAACGTCGAGGTCTACGAGAGTTATCCCGGAAATGATAAGCCGGTACCTGGTAACCCTCTGAGCTCAAGTTGTTAGCGGACCTCAGCTTCTCAAACTGAGTATAAGCTGCTTGCTTATGCAAAATTCTGATTACAATTTAACTAGACTTTATTGAGGGGTTAGCTGTGCTGGTTTGTTTTAAATAATATTTTATTTAATACTAGCTATTATCCGTGGCTTCGCCCGCGTTTTCAAAGGGAAGTAACAATGAGATGTTTAACATGCATGACACATGGTGCAAGAATGAATAAGTAACAGTTAAGTTCCAAAATTTAAAAGATACTAAGAGGAACCAACAGCTGTAAAACTTATGACCCTTTTCAACCTTCCAACTATAAAGTTATATCAATATTTATATACATATTACATTAATATATCTAACCATAAATTGATATCAATCCATAGATCTTTTACGAACTTATAGAAGGACAAAACAGTTTGACAAAACACTTTTAGTATGGAGTGATTCAAATACGCAACTTAATGGATCTTCCCATGGGAATGAGCTGTTTTACCGCGGGAAAAAGTAGGCTATGTCACTCTACAGTCTCCTACCTATCTCCACACAAAAAATCATACCACAACATCGCTCCGGTATGACGTGAAAGAAGGACAAACAAACAAACACATTTTAATACTAAAATATTAGTATGTATTTTAATTTAACTAATAATTTTAATATTTGTAGTGGAGAAACGAAAACTAGTGGGCTAAACACAAAAAAATTCAGTTGAGAAGCGTGTTGGCAAGTGAAAGGGTCCACGTTTGATTCCAGGCTGGAACATTCATTAGGTCTAAGTTACGGTTACAAATTACAGGTTATTTGCGCTGGTTAAGTGTTGGAAAGACAAAGAGTTTGAAACCAGATTATATAATCCGAACAAAAACAGTTTCACTGTAAAAAAACAGGCCAAGTACACTTCAAAAGATAGTTACAAAAATGATAATTAAGTTTTTACAAAAAATTATGAAATCAAAAAACCCAAGTACATAACCGTTTTAGATTAGAAAAAAAAATTTGCTAGTAAAAGTAAAAAAAAATGGTGTACTTGGTGTGCATAATTATGATTTTCGATCTGACTTGACATTAGAAGCCTAGGCCGTCAGAACAAGGCAAGCCCAACTGTGTCATACAACCCAGGATCTCGGGATCCAATACAGAACACTCCATTCCATACGTTTAATATTTAACAGCTGCAGAGCGATGACAGTAAAGGAATGATAGTAAGCTGGGCTTTTCGGCTTGTATGGCTGTAATCTGTACCACACGCTACTGAATTTGGAAGATATTTTTTAAAACTTTTTAACCCCCGCCGCAAAAAGAGGGATGTTACAAGTTTGACGTGTCTGTGTATCGGTGTCTCTGTGTATCTGTATGTCCCAAACGGATGAACCGATTTTGATCTCGTCTTTTTTGTCTGAAAGGTGGCTTAATCGAGTGTTCTTATCTATGTTTAGTGTAAATAAAACTGTCCGGGATTTTTTTAATTATAATTTAAGATTATTTTGAAATAAGCACGCACTATAAAGTATTATGCACACCAAGTACACCATTTTTTTTTACTTTTACTAGCAAATTTTTTTTTCTAATCTAAAACGGTTATGTACTTGGGTTTTTTGATTTCATAATTTTTTGTAAAAACTTAATTATCATTTTTGTAACTATCTTTTGAAGTGTACTTGGCCTGTTTTTTTACAGTGAAACTGTTTTTGTTCGGATTTCATATCTTTTTGTAAAGTACACTTTTTTTTCAAATATTGCACGACTTGTACCGCGAAGCGGTTGAGGTTGTGCTATAATTACCTACTCTCGATACGTCAAGGCCAAAAATGTTTACTTATTAAATATATTTAATATTTAATTTAAACCGGAAAGTAAATCGGAAAAGTATTCGTAGCTTTCATGGTGGGTCGACTATTTGTATAATTATTGAAGAGTCCCTAAAACTAGTATAAAAATAAGTTTACATGGTTGGCTAATACAATAATATATTTACCCTTACTAACTGAATTTAAAAGTTATTTTGCTTACAAGAACGAGTATTTGGCTATAGTTATATTCGGTATTCAGCTAATTTGATACTATTTAGCCGAATACTAAATATCTCATATCTTGTTAAGAGTGTCACTTCTGATATGTCACTATTTTTACGACAGAGTTTACAATTCAAAAACCCGGAGAAATAAATCGCACAAAAGTTGGTATCATTATTTCGAACTTTAACATTAGTGGTTGTCATTTTAGTCTCTTATGATTTGTGATTTAGTGGATCTAGAGTTTAGTGCATCCGCAGCGTCACCCGTAATGAATGGCGCTAGTGTCTGAAAAATAGATATTCGAACAAAGCGCTACCCGTAATTGGACCCGTCTTTACGGACACTTTTCATAAACAGAGATGGCTCTCCTTCTACTCTATCCTCCATGGACAGATTACTTGCCACTTGCTGTGATTAGTGCGAGTTGCAAAAACGTCGTTAAACGTCGTGAGAGAACCAAACCAAATTGAAAATAATACATCTATGTATAGTTGGAGAATTAATTAAAATACTAAGCATTATTTAATTATAATAAGCTACAATTAAAACAGTGGTGACAGTGTTTCCAGTTAGCCAATTTTTGGCTAGATCTAGCAACCTTTAAGATTCCTTTAGCCAAAGATGTGAAATATTCTTGGCTAAATATTTTAGCCACAATTTTAGCAACTTATTAACCGACTTAAAAAAAAGGAGGAGGTTCTCAATGCGACTGTATATATATATTTTTATATTTATGTTTGTTACCTCAGAACTTTGGACTGGGCGAACCGATTTTAATGATTCTTTTTTTAATCGAAAGCTGGTGCCTGTCATGTGGTCCCACATACATTTTATTGAGATCTGACAATGGCATCCATGAGAAAACCATATAAGTCTTAAATTAGTATTAAGTATGTGCGCGACATATGGACGAATAACTCTATATCACGCCAACCGATTTCGATGATTCTTTTTTTAATCGAAAGAAGATGCTTGTCATGTGGTCCCACATAAATTTGAACGAGATCTGACAAGTAGTTTTTGAGTAACTTTGAAGTCGGTTATTTTTTGTTAGTAAAATTTAGATTATGACTTGACAAGCTAATAAACACATATTATTTAGTATGATGAATGTGGTAAAGACAAAACATAGAAATAAGCACTATTGACGTGATAACGTCTATTAAAACGATGAACGCCGGGCGCACGCACGAAAAAACATGACTCATTGTCCCGTTCCGCGCGAGTGAGAGCGCGGAACAAGCGATAGAGAGGCACGATCGGCCGAAGCGCTCAAGGAGATGTTCAAAAGTGGTACTTTATTCCGACGAAATTTGTACAGCCGTAATTTATATTTCATTTGAAAGCATATTTTCTAATCTACTTGAAATTATAAAACTTATATTTTATTGATCCTCCATATTTTGGAAAATCGAAGAAGTCTGTTCATGATAATTAGATGGTCTATGGAAAGCAATGTTTTTTTTCTAACAGGTACATACGTCCTTTTCACGAATTAGAACATATCTGAGGTCAATCTATTCTATTATATTATTATGTTTTCAACACATGTTTATAATAATTAACATTAATTGTAAACCAAAATCATGAAGAAACGAAACGACATAGATCATCCTAGTTTGATCCATAGTGATTATGTATTCTGTGGTTTGATATTAGTAACTGTCAGTGTCAACTGTCAATCAATCAAATGCAAAACAAAATGTCATCGTTTCATTCATTCATCACTCAATGTCACTCAGTGTTGCCAATGAAAATTTTTGGAAGGCCGTGTATATTAGATAAAAAAAAGCCGTGTTTATATGGGAAAAGATCAAGTGTGGGCCGTAGCTATCCAATTACGCCAATATATACCATCAGTTCAGCGCTAAAACTATAAAAAAAGGTCATCGGCAGTGAATTTGATGCCCACTAAACGAGGAATACTTTTCATTAGCCTACATTTACGTCAACATTAGCCTAGTGACGCTGTTTGAAGGGTTTTAACATTCGTTAAATGTTTGCAAAACAATAAATAACAAAAAACACGTGGAATTTGCGAAAAGCCGTAGAATTAGCTACGGCAATAGGGTTCCAGCCGTAGCCCGTAGATTTTGTGATTTTTTGGCCTGAAAGCCGTAGAACACGGTAATTGCCGTAGCATTGGCAACACTGATGTCACTATCAGTCAGTACTGTCAAGTGTCAATATTGTCAGGATAAAGTTGCCAGACGTAAAAAAGGTGCCCAGTGTGACAAGCTTTTTATCTATCTACTGAAATTCAAACACAAATAAAAAAACAAGGGAGGATCTTTTTTTTTATTTTCACAACCTTGTCCCAATCGGAATAATTTTCACTTTCTCCTCATTGAAGTTTTGTTTTTGTACAAATTTAGTACCAGCCCCCATACATTTTTTGAACATCTCCTTTGAAGTGAAAACTTCTTTAGCACTTTTAGTAGTAGTTGAGTGCAGCGGAGCGGGGCGGGGCGGAGCATGACGTTGTCACGTTATACTACCGTCCGTAAACCGACTTTACAACCACCATTTTTACTTTTTTTATGTTAAGATTAAAAGACTATTAAAATAATAAGCAAACATGTGCTTCCTATCAAATACCGCTGGAATTTTTAGCCAAATAGGTAAACAAGACAACAGACTGGTATAAGGAAAGAATATTTTTCTTTCCTTGTACTAGAACTATCAACGTTTAATGACTATTGAATTAAACGTATATTTTAATAACATTTTATGTTTCTAAGTTTAATTTTATTAAAAAATATTTTTTTGTTTTTAACTCCCGATCCAAAAAGAGGGATTTTTTGCCACTTTAAAGGGTACGAAATTTTGACTTTCTATCAACTTTTTAAGTGTTTAAGAAATGGCTAACATTTCTTGGTTCACTGACTTGGCAACACTGAGTGGTGTTATAACTTATAGACTTTTTGTCACGGTGACTTTTTGTTACCCAATTGGCTATTTGACAGTTATCACGGTAAAATATGAAATGTGTTAAATATGGTTGCATAATGGTTAACAATATTTATGCAATACGTTTCTTGCATGAAAATAAATTGTAAATATTTTTACTTTTGAAAAAATAGATTTGAGTTTTTTTACCTGTGGATACGAGAACCGAAACGTGGGCGGCCATGATTGAGCATGTTATGACGTCACAATTCAAAAAATAAAGCGTCGTGTATCGTGTATTACTAACTATATCGTGTGCACTGTGCAATTTACTGAGAAAATTAATAAGATAGGTATATTTTGATTTCTGCTTTTGAGAGGTTTTGTAAAATGGAGTCAGGCTATACAAAAGCTGACAGTGCGAATTTGCCTCAAGTTGATTCATTTATGGTCGCAAATTTCTTTGCGTGTAAC
This sequence comes from Thymelicus sylvestris, assembly GCA_911387775.1. NCBI lineage: Eukaryota > Metazoa > Arthropoda > Insecta > Lepidoptera > Hesperiidae > Thymelicus > Thymelicus sylvestris. The sequence continues at coordinate 13,182,291 of OU426905.1, read as the reverse complement.
CCTGACTTTTGCTCTACCGAGTTTCGGAATGCAAAAACCTCCTTGTAAGTACTGAAATTATTAAAGTAAAATTGGCCAGTCTTGCTAAGTGGTCACAGGGGGATTTTTTTCTAAGTTTTTCCTCAACGTCCCCTTAACGACACCATATTACTAATGATTTTAAATTACTTACAGGTTATGTTTATGAACAATATTAGGTTAGGTTTAATTTGTTTTTTTAGTAAATCAGAGGTTAAGTTGATTTCTTCTAAATACTTACATTAAAGTGGTCCTCACAAAAGAATATTGCTGATATAACAGATGTTAACTCTGGGTCTCGACGTGCTAAATTGTAACCACTGCTTTCGACGTTGAGGGCATTTAGAAACGTGTAGGTAGGTATAAACAATTTGTCAGGTTTAATTGTAGTACTTCTACACATAGGCACTGCACACGTCTTGTAGCTTGTCATTTTCAAAATTCCAGTGAAAAAGGTGTAAGTTTTTACTTAAAATATCTTCAGAGTTAGAGCGTAAACTTTTGTTAATTGAAATATGACGTCACAGCCAGCAAGTGACAGATGGCGGATTATTTTCGCGCGAATTTAAAATTAATGGATTAAAAGTTATTTTTTTCCTACTAAATAACACCTTTATGAGAAAAATAAATATTGTAAGAGGTATTAAATAAAACTACGAAAATTTTAAAATATTTTTCCAAAAATTGTCTAATAGCCAATTTAGTGCTATGAAAATATATGGGATTGCGCTGATTACTTAGAAAAGGGAAAATATATAGAATTGCCATACCTACGAAAAAAACGTGCATACCGACGAAACGAAACATGGCAGTTTAGTTCCTGCTAATATCCACTTTGACATGACTTTGACATTACCTTAGTCAAAGTGGGTTTTGTAAATACTGCCTTAGTACCTTAGTAATAAGTCACAGTTTACATCGTAGTAAAGAGGAATACAATATGGCGGATACGGCACACGTCTGACGTCATAAAAATTTGACAGTATAGCGAAACTGTTTTTTATTTATGTTTGTTTTGTATTTCATACGTTAGACAAGGACACCATTAAGTTTACTATGTCGTCTTCTAAACTATTCCATAACTAATAAGTATCTATATGACATTATAACGGGTCTATACTTAAAGTCTATGGCCGATTAAGGTGACGTAACAATACGGTGACATATAGTTCCTAGCAGACGGCAACATCTAGTGACGTGACTGTCACCCGGCCGGGAAGTGCGCCCGTATATACAAAGTTACTCTATGAAGTGCGCTCACCAAAGATTTTATAACAAGAACTCTTTGGCGCTCACAAGGCAACAGGGTTCCCAACTTAGGAGTTTTCCCCCAAATTTAGGGGGTAAATATAAGATGTAAGATGGGATTTTTTAGGAGTCTTAAGTGTATATTTAGTGTTATTTTTAGGGTTTTTGTGACTCTTCATATTTTTTATTTATTGATCAAAATAATGATGTAAGAGACCCCGGAACAAATTAGCCAATTAAAGAAGACTGGGACTTTTGGCATTCAAATATAGGATATCAGATTAATCTGCAATCTGGAATAGGGAAATCCAAAAAAGAGTATTTGTGAATTTACCTTACAAAATATTATGTCGATATTGTAATCGGAATTGATTTATTTGTCAGAATTAATAAGTCCAATAAAATATTAATCGAATGGCATTTAATGAATATATCTACCAAATACCGCTGGAAGTATTATTTTAAGCCAAATCGGTAAACAAGAAAAATATTCTTTCCTGGTCACAGAACCAGAACCAGAACCATCAACGTCAAATTAATGATTTTTGATTTAATCGTATACAAATAATTTTATTTTTGTCCCAAAGTTTTATTTTATTAAAAGATAACTGTTTGATGGTGTTTTTTTTAACTCCTGATCCAAAAAGAGGGTAAAAAATTTTTAGCCACTTTAAAGGGTACGAAATTTTGACATACTAGCCACGTTTTAAAAGTTTTTAGCCATTTCTTGGTTCACTGACTTGGCAACACTGTCAGTGACTATTCAAGTGGGCGCATCGTGGGTGACAGTAAGAGACAGTGACAAAAAGTTACGGTGACAAAAGTCACCAGTGAGTGGCTGGCCTTATACAAAGTTACTCTATGGTTATAACTTACATTTTAATATACTGTAGTAAACTTATACTGTAGTCAGTGTTACCAGATGGGGCTATTAAGCGCCAATGGGGCTATTTTCGTTACCGAGCGGCTGTCATATTTTATCCGTTGGCTACACGTAGCCGATCGGCTATATTCAGTGTACCGTGGGTCGTGTACAGTGCTGCCAATATATATAATATAAATTTAGCGCTTGGACTAAAAAAACTTTTTTTTTTGCCCCTATACTTCGAACCCTAGATGGGGCTACATGCGCACTCCGGCAAGGCTATTCGAGAAAAAATTATCTGGCAACACTGACTGTAGTTTACTTGCTGTGCTGACGACGTGCTATAGATATCATAGCTGTTTGGTTGTTTGTTTAGTGTACAATAATCATTATTTTGATTCAGTACCTAATAATTATTTAAAGACTCAATCATAATAAGATAAGGTAATTAATGCATATAAGCGAGAAAACAGGCAATATTAATTAATGGAACATAGCTAATAAACAACGATAAAATTATGGAAAATTTGTTGTGTGGTGAGGTTATATGAATGAAAGGAGATGTTCAAAAAAGCGGCCAAGTGCGATTCGGACTCGCCCATGAAGGGTTCCGTAGCAGCAAGTAACATAATATAAAAGTTCTTGTAGTTGTAACTTTGATCGATGTTTTTTGCGGTTTACGATTTATGACGTATTAAAAAAAAACTACTTACTAGATCTCGTTCAAATCAATTTTCGTTGAAAGTTTGCATGGTAATGTACATCATATATTTTTTTTTAGTTTTATCATTCTCTTATTTTAGAAGTTACGGGGGGGGGGGGGACACATTTTACCACTTTGGAAGTGTCTCTCGCGCAAATTATTCAGTTTAGAAAAAAAATGGTATTAGAAACCTCAATATCATTTTTGAAGACCTATTCATAGATACCACACACGTGTGGGTTTGATGAAAAAAAATATTTGAGTTTCAGTTCTATGTATGGGGAACCCCAAAAGTTATTGTATTTTTTCTATTTTTGTGTAAAAATCTTAACGCGGTTTACAGAATACATCTACTTAACAAGTTTCAACAGTATAGTTCTTATAGTTTCGGAGAAAAGTGGCTGTGACATACGGACGGACGGACAGACAGACAGACTTGACGAATTTATAAGGGTTCCGTTTTTTGCCATTTGGCTACTGAACCCTAAAAACTGTATGGGGGCTGGTACTAAATTTGTACAAAAACAAAACTTCGATGAGGAGAAAGTGAAAATTATTCCGATTGCGACAAGGTTGTGAAAATATAAAAAGATCCGCCCGTGTTTTTTTATTTGTGTTTGAATTTCAGTAGATAGATAAAAAGCTTGCCACACTGGGCACCATTAACTTCAGGCAACTCTAACCTGACACTACTGACAGTACTGACTCAGTACTGACTACTGACTGATAGTGACATTGAGTGATGATTAAAACGATGACATTTTGTTTTGGTTTTGAATTTTTGATTTCATTTAAGAAATAGTTCAGAATTTCAGACGACTTAATTTCGTTGTGCTGTATTTTACGCTGCCGCGGCGCCGTCGCTGCGCTGCCGTCGTGATCAATCCTTTTATAACAACCTCTGCTTGCCTACCGGACTCCGACACTCCGACCGCGACCTTATCTCTTTAAACGACAACCTGGCGCTTGTTTAATGGACTTCCCGATCTGTATTATCAAAATCTTTTGAATAGAAAAGGTATGTAACAACTAAAAGTAGGTACTTACTTGTAATATGTATCCATTTTAGAAGATTCATATTTGTTTGCACATTTTCATCATGTTAGTTTTATTGCTTTGGTTTAATACACATGCTCTCGTGCAGCCAAACAAATCTTCCTTAACTAACATTAAACAAATAGGTGTATTATGGGTATACATATCAAGTAAATTCATGTATGAATGTAGTACATGTAAGGAAACAGTATGTCTGCTCATATTAAATGACTTGTGATAAGTTTGCTTCAATCAATACATTGCACTTGTTTCTTGTACTGACTTGTTATATTTCAATTTTTAGATATCTACCTTACAATGGCTGTATGTATTAATACAATTAAGTCTATTAAGTATGTCATATAGATCACATGTTTTATTGTTTCAGATTTCTGATAATGATCAGTTGTGCCAAGAGTGTGTGAACCTGGTAACTCAAGAAGCCAACAACCGCATTGAAGATCCTCATTGTACATCAAACAAACCACTACGACATACATGTGTATGCATATCTTGTGGCATTTCCCTATCAAGATGTACAGGGAGACGTCGGCACAGACTGCCAGAAAATTGTGCGGAAAGAAACTATTTAAAAATCAAATATTTTATATAATGAAATGCGTACAGTAGGGAGCTGTGCACACATAATGACCATTATATGGTATTTAGGATGGGCTCGGCATCAAAATAATATTCTACCAGCAAGGTTTCTAGATGGCATTTGTGTAAGAGATGTGGAAAATGAAGTTCAATAAAATGCAATTTTTCAGTCTTTTATTATTTCCTATTCTCCATGTAATTGCACATAATTTATTTAAGTATGATATCAGCTTTCCATTATTAAAACGTGATACCTACAAAATCTATTTACAGTGGCTTTCTATGCAATGGGTTTCATAATAAAATACTATTGTGTCTAGGTTATGATGACCTTAAAATCCTAAGACCTGTTATTAGTCATCATTATAGTCTTCATTCCGAATTATGTAGAAAGATATTTAATCCAGGCTAGAGCGAACTACGAGCAATCGGCAGTTCGGGCCTGCGATTCTCGAGGAAACTGAAGCAAATCCTGGTCGTAATTGCTTGTTATAATAATGTAGTCCCTTAGACAGTTACTAATATCAAACCACAGAGTACTTAATCACTATGGATCAAACTAGGATGATCTATGTCGTTTCGTTTCTTCATGATTTTAGTTTACAATTAATGTTATTTATTTAATACATTTATAGTTATGTGTTGAAAACATAATAATATAATAGATGAACCTCTTATGTTCATAATTCGTGAAAAGGACGTATGTACCTGTTAGAAAAAAAACATTGCTGTCCATAGACCTTCTAATTATCACGAACATACTTCATCGATTTTCCAAAATATGGAGGATCAATAAAATGTAACTTAAAATTTCAAGTAGATTAGAAAATATGCTTTCAAATGAAATATAAATTACGGCTGTACAAATTTCTTCGGAATAAAGTACCACTTTTGAACATCTCCTTTTTAACAAGTTAACGATTAATGTTGTATTTATTTAACAGGATTTATATGTTTAGGCACGGTGATCTTTGGCTGTATATACTTATTCACGATAAACAACAAATGGACTATTCATGTCTATTTTGAAAAATGAAAGTTTTTATGTTATCATAATATTACAATATGAGGAAGTGTACAAAGTAAGAAATGTTATGTTCCTAGTATTTATTCATATGTTTATATTGAAGGTACAAATCAAGATAGATGGCAGAGTATCATACTTGTTTGACCTCTCAATGGATGGATGGATTATCCATCCAACAAAGCAACATGGATTTGAGAATTGAGAAAATAGGTCAGAATAAGGCCGCTACAAATATAATCATTAATTTATATTACAGTGAATGAAATTTGAATTCTGTGACCATTGTAATTTACTCATTGATTTTCTATTGAGATTGGAATTGAAGGTATAACATTATGTGTGAGAAATAAAACGTTAAAAGACAGATTGTGGTTTTCTTGATAATTTTATTTTAGGAGGCATATTACGTTGAACATGAAATTAAGAATTCATTACAGCATAGTTATGTGATTTTGGTTTAAAGAGTGTATATAAATAAAATGTTGGACAGTAAATAATTTTTTCAAATTCAAATTCAAAAGCATTTATTCATGTAGGTATCATAGTTTTAATATAATATTTTTGTAATTCTTCTCCGGACAACAGTATTCAGCTTGACGTCAATAGTCTTAGTTGTAATTCAATCTCCCCCTTTTGTTATTGTATTCTTCTTATTTGTTCTTCCAACACCTTTCCTTAAATAAAAATTTTACATGACAATTTGTGTTAAGCAGTAGGTAATTACATTAAAATATTTAAAACAAGGATTAAATATATTTGTATAAAAACATAATACATAAATATCAATTCTTTATTTATTACATAATATTATGCCTTATTCAATTATTCCTATCTATATTAAAACAAAGCAGGCCCATATCATTTTGGCAAATTACAATGGCTTATAGTGAAGTCCTATCGATACATATTCTTGCTGGGGATATTGGCTTGGCAAGAAATTTAAAACATTAAAAACATAGATTTATGATTTCAAAAGTGTAGGTACTGATACGTAATGATAATATAGTCCCAAGTAGGTACCTACATTTATTGTTAACTGCACTTCTAGATACTGCTTGCCTCGCAGCTGGGTTTTCAGTTTATGGGTTTATCAAAATATGTAATTATTTAACAAATATTTTCCTTGGTCCTTGAGAGCTCCTCTATGCAAACTATATTATCACCTATTGTAATATTATGTTGCATAATAAAATAATCCATTGAGTACATACTTGTAGGTAGACAATTTTAAATAAACTTTTAATTAAATCATAATTATTTAGGTAATGTAAAAATGTACCTTTTATTTCCAAGAGTCCAAGTCAAGACACAATAATAATATTAGGTTTATCGAGTTCCTTAAAAGTACCTAGTTTAAAAGTTATCGTCTTTAAAAAATATCTCCATAAACTTTTGTGAGTTTGTGACATTCGCCATTGGATTAGTGTTTATGTTTATGTACTTAGGTACTCTGTGACTGTGATTGCGTAGTGGTAGTGTTTAAGTATTAATTTCGGGCGTAAGACCTCAACGAATCCGAACAACAAAACTCAAAAGCGTATGTATGTTTTAGGTAAGTATACATAATAAAATTTAATAAGAAGAGGTTATATCAGGTAGGACTAACAATATTAAATAACATTATTAATGTAATTTTTGTACCTATTTAGTAGATCTGCCCGCGATGCTTGTTTTTAACAGTTGGCGTTCGTATTTGTATTTTTATTTTCTGTTCTCTAATTTTTCTAAATCACTGATAAAATCACAAATAAAACAAAACAACAAAATTTTTAAACTCCTATTTCAATGCTACCAACATTACTTACTGAGGCGTCGACATGGATTTATTAGTATAACTGGATTACTGACTTCGAACTTCGAAGGGTCTGAAGAAGTGATGTCACAATTAAATGAACATCTAATCTATATAAATAAATCATTTTTTTCTTACATTATGATAATGCTTGACCACGATCCTAATTGTTGTTCGTTTTTCTCGCTAAAACTCGAGAATGGCTGGACCGATTTGGCTAATTTTGATCTTGAAATATTTGTGGAACTTCACACCAAATTTTTTTATTTATTTTCTGGACATTTTTTTTTTATTTCAATTTACTTATAATTCGGCATTAAAAGTACATTAAATTCTTAATTTTCACCCTTCTATCACCAACCCCTATTTTTTAATAGCGATATTAGTACTTTAATTATTTTCTACACTCGGCTGTCGATAATTTAATTGATCATTTATCAGACCTGTAAAAACAAAAGTATTGTGACAAGTTTATTTGGACAATCATCCCCATAAGGGTGAAACTAAGGGATGAAATTCAAAGTTATAAATGTGTTAAAATATGTATTAACTCAAGGGTTGTGATTAGGGTGTCTCTATATCTAGATATAATTTATGAGGCAGTACGACGTTTGCCCGGTCAGCTAGTGTTTTTAATAATTTCTTCAAAAATATCTTTGTCATAAAAACTGATGTTTTTATATTATTATGATTATTTTTGTGTAAGGTAATAATAAAATGAAACAATATTATTTATTAAGGTACCTATTGTGCATCTATTTTTTTAAGTGCACTGCATTTATAAACATATTTGAACACCATCGAATAATATATCCTGGGACTATAGATAACATGAACACAATAGAAAATTGGTCAATTGTGTCGTCATCCATCTTCAGGTATCTTCGAAGATTGTGATCCAGTTAGACTATTATATCCTTGAAGCAAGCACTCAATGTATAGTCTGTATACGCTATCTACTTACTAAAAATGTGTCTGTGGTCACAGCCATTAATATCGAAATATTTATTACGCCAATGCCATGTACGAAGAAAAAAAAAAAGAAAATTCAATACCAACCTTGTAGCAAAAATTCACCCGAAATTAGTAATTTAGGCTGTTCAGATTCCAAAAAGGGACCGGGCCAAATTTTTTATTGTTGTAAAGTATTAAATAATTGAAAGATCGAAATAATTTTTAGTGTTTTATGGACACAATTATCAAACAAAATGATATGTGAATGCATAAAGTTTTGGCGTTTCGCTAATAATTAAAAATATGGAGTTAAAAATTTCGTGACGGCTTGTTTCGTGACGTCACACTAGGTTTCGGGAAAAGAGACTATAGCGTCAAGTGACATTTTTTGGAGTGTGTGTGTACTTGCCCTAGACACTATTGTGTCTCCTGATTGAAACACAATAATTTTTTCCCATGTGAGACTAAAAGACCCTAACGATCGATAACTCGACACAGTTATGAAATCAACTAAAAATTTAATGTAACTTGGCAGCTAACATCAGTTTCGACGGCTACTCGACGACTACTCGTCGACTACTCCACTTTTGGCTAACGAATGTTCATTAACTGCGCGTCGTGTCGGGGTACTGCGCGGGTCGTATCGGGGTCGTCGCGGTCACGTCTCGCGAGACGCTGCCCTATCTCGCCCTGGCGCCTACATCTGCATTGTATTCCAAGTGGGGTTTAAGCGAGTTTTTTCTCCTCCGCCAGAGTGGTTTTCAATTCATAAATAGACAGGCACCTTTTTACGAGTTCGCAGAAACGTCAGATGATTTTAGAAAGGACCTCAAGTCACTTCAGAGAAGTTTATAAAACAATAAATTTTACGTATTTTCTATATTAAATAATACGTAGATATGATATGATTTAACTTTGATAGTAATACAAACATTCCGTAATATTAAACATTATGGAACGTGTTTGTACCATACCCTGCTTATCTCTTTTGTTGACGGTACTTACTTTGTGAGTACTTTGCCCCGTAGGTATTCGGGTATTACAACACATTTCGTGACGAACCGCATCTTCTCTCGACGCTAGTCTAGTTTCCCGTCTAGACACAGTAATACAATAGACATGAGACATGAACGTCTTATTATATTTCAGTATACAAATTCTATTGCGCTCAAAGCTTACTATAAAAACCAAGATATTTTAATATTACAGTGTTAGACAGTTGAATATTTTTATTCGGAAAGTTTCCTTCTTTATCCTTCTTAATCAGCAACGCACTTGGCACTCTAAAGGGCAACAGGCAAGGACCTGTGCCAAAATACCTAGGGAGTTATACCATCCAATAGCCACCCTATTCGTTTCTCGACTTATAAAATACGAGTAACTGCCCTCGCTTTGCTTCGGTTTTCTTATTTTTTACACCTTGGGTTACATTATTGGAGTTTTACTAAGGATCCCTAATTTTTTTTAATATAATATAGCCTATGTCACCCGTGGATAGTGTGGCTTCCCAACAGTGAAAGAATTTTTCAAATCGGTTCAGTAGTTTCGGAGCCTATTCAATGCAAACAAACAACCAAATCTTTCCTCTTTATAATATTAGTATAGATGATATTGTTTGTAAAAAATATTGTTCAGCATTAAGATTTAAAAGAGTTAGTCAACTGATGCAAATAATCTTTGCAGTTATATAAGGGTCTGCCAAAACAAAAATTTATTTAACTTTGATATGGGTTCTTTCGAATATTGGTAGGAAGCTTTCAGAAATACTGAAAAACCTTTTATATGTGGTTACATATATAAAAGATACAATTGGTTATTGACAATCGAGCTGACGATCCACCTGATGGTAAGTGGTCACCTTCGCCCAAGGACATCAATGATGCTGTTGCCAACCAAGAAATAAGAGAAAACATTGAATTGAGTCTCGGCTCTTGAACCCATCTTGAAAAAAAAAATTTTTAAAACATGCTGCCGTAAGCCATGAAACGTACATATACAATAGCCCGCAAACGAATAGCAGAACTTATGCCAGTTAAGTGCTTACTGTGTCGGGTGTCCCAAATACGACTATCGCGTTCCATTTACTCATCTAGCCTGTTACGGCTCCCGTTACAAGTCTAGACTTGACGAGGCTTCCTGTCTAGACGTCATCAGCAAGGATTAAGGTTATAAAAGCCTAAGCTGCAGTTGAAAAGATATCTTGTAGTTCTTTTTGACTACATTTAGCTCGGCGTTTCTTACGTCCAAAATAAAGTCTAATGAGTTCACTTGAGTTTGAAATGGAATGGAAATGAAATAACCCAAATTAACCATGGTCTAATGGACTCCTTCCATTTATGTGTCTAAGCTTCCCCTGCTCATGGTGCCCTCTGTTGAATAATCAACGGCGAAGCTTTTTACGCTTCCCGCCCACGTTAGACAATCGGTGGCCGATTTTTTGTAGGAGAAAAATAGAACGTACTGATAGCAATAGTTCAACACACACGTCCTACACGATTATCGGTCTTACAAAAAGTCTGACGTGGGCGGGGAGCGTTAAACGCTTCGAAATTGGATGGCAACGATTTAGTGACATTATGTTGAATACCCCTCACATTGTGAGAGGAGACCCCGAGCCCAGCAGTGGGACAATTATGGGTTGTTGCTTGCTTGCTATGTTGCATACATAATGTGCAAAGTAACTTTCTTATTGTCATCTTTTAATACCTGTGTACAATAAAGCATTAAATAAATAAATGTGGTAACAATTTATCAAACGAACCGTGTATTTGTTTGGAAACTTAACACAAAAAGACCAAACCGCCATCCAGCCATCGTTGATAGCCGCGTGAATATTTTAACACTTCTGAGAACATCTGGTACTCGGATCTCATATATTTTGTACGCAGCCTCAAATATTGAATATGAAAAAACAATGACTGAAAAATGCGATGGTGAATTGATAGACAATGTAACTTGCTACGCGTAAGTTGACGTATTTATTATGGGTACTTGTAAACGAATTTAAATTTAAAACTAATGAAATATAATTTTCGATACTGCATAAGTTCGGATATCAGTGCATTATTATAATAAGCATTACTTCTGACACTATGCTCAGAATGATCTTCAGACCAAAGACCTTTCTTAATGGTTATTATCAGAGTTATGAAATATTATACACACATAGCTCGTTCTAAATTATACAGCAATTCAAGTTTAAACTAAATAAATTTCTTTATAGTGTGCGCATACCCTCCTCGAAATCGACATAAAAAATATGGCTTGGTATGATAAATGTTATTAGAAACCAAAATTGTGAATTCTAATATGATTCATATTTTAAAATAATTTGTTTCAGTTCAAAAATTCTCAGACTAATAAATTATGAATACAACGCGTCTGAAGAGAAAAATTCGATACGAAAATATTTCTTCTTTTAGCTATCTACTGAATAGAACTGTAGAAGTTTATACATTTTAGTTCACTGAACTTGAGATCTGCTATATTTTAATAAATATTTCACAAATGTAACAATATTTCAAGTACGTTACGAGATGTGACGTCACTTCGTGTTGCGCTCTCACAAATTATTACCCACGTTAAACTTCACCATACGACAACTGCACTGCGCTTGAAATATAAAACTCATGTTAAAATACGACCTCAAATAAAAATATATTATTATGTGTGAGGACATATAAATAAACTTTCACATACTCACACTCCTGTTCTTATGTTTCCGGTATGAACGCACTGCCTTCAACCCATTAATGGCCCACTACTGGCCACGAGTCTCTCCTTTTGAGGAGGCCTAGAGCATACTCCACCACGCTGCTCCAGTGCGGATTGGTGGAGGGGTTAGTGGCCAACCCGAGTACCGGAAATATTCAAACCACCCGAGGGTCTCCGACATGGCTTAACGACTGTTATCTTATGATAACAAAGGGGACTGATAGTGTGTGATATAATTTTTTGCCACCAGCGGTCGCCCATCCAACTACCGACCGCGCCCGCTGTTGCTTAACTTTGTCGATCGCGAGGAATTACAAATGACAAGGTCTGAGAATAAAACATTTCCTTCATGTATGTCTGTCGTAATCGAAAACTGAACCACGTTTCAGCTACATCCGTCTAATTTAAAATCAATTAAGTGTTCATTCAATTTGGTTAAAAAGTGCAGAAATAAAAGACTTCATAAACTGAACATTGCAATTAGCACAAGTACCGTAGCGACACGTGTTTTGCGAAGGTTAAACTCGAGCACTCGAAATATTAACGGCAATTGCACATGAGTTACACATGTGACAATCGAACCTCTCCCCGCCTATAGGAGACCTTATAGAATTTTTAATTGCTACTTAGTAAGGCACATTATTATTATAGGTCTTAATTACGCATTCGAAGTCAGGCCAGAATTCCTCAAACTAATACATAGCTCTGCGTAATAGGGGTACTATTAGATTTCCAGACGTGACATTAAAAATAAATATTTACAAAAAGTACCTGATAGACAGGGGCGTAGCTACCGCCGTATCAGCCGTATCAATTATACGGGGCCCCGGGGCTGAGGGGGCCCCCTAATGCGTCGTAGAAAAAAATCGGAAAATGATCCGAAAATCAATTATTATGATTAAAAAAATGTTCCGGTAAAGCAACGATACGTCATCGAAAAGTGAAATCAACAATAAAATTACTTTCTGGACCATCTTTCATCGTATTGATGCATCAATTACTTTAGCATCATGCAATTTATCTTTAAGAGGCCATGATTCCAAATCTGGGAACTCGACAAATTGAAGACAAACAGTCATTACAGATAATAATAAAAAAAACTTCTAATCAGTTATTTAAATGCCCTAATCAAAATTAAAACAAAATATATTTTAATGTACTAAAAAATACGTTCTACACGACTCATGATGCTCTCTGGCACTAAGTGCTGCGCGGCCATGCCGGCGGCAACCCCATGACACTGTGCTCCGGGAGTACCTCAAGAGGAAGCTCATTCTACACGTAGTACAGCTCATTCTACAGTTAGTACGTGCGTGGTAAAAATGATCGGGAAAATCGGACCGTAGAAGTTCTCCACGAGTCTCATCGGTGTGGATGAGACTTCAATTCGGCCATGAGCTTTGTAAAGCATGAGCAGTACCTACTCCTTAGCCCGGTTTAGAACATCAAGCTTTTTGGAAGCCAACTTAGCCTTGGCTTCCAAATGACGCTGATACTACACATCACTCGAGATGTCAAATCCCAGAATCTTACTCTTACAACACTTTTAGTGGCGGTGAGCGCGGACCCTGGAATTTAGGCACTATGAAAAATTGGGTTTTCTTAGTGGTAAACGCACCACCGTCCAACGTCTTCCCCAACGTCTTCGTGGGGTTAAACTCGACTAAATTAAGTCAACCCTATTCCGAGATTTGCTCCAGAGAGTTTTCGACTTCAGACACAAGTTTAAGCCTGCTATCCGCCACTTGCAAGTTTTGCAACTGAGAGGACTTAAGCGGGGCTGTGTAGTAGGCATCCCCTGTGCTGTCATCTGCATAGCAACAGTTGCCATGTCATTGATATTATGCAGAATGAACAGCGTAGGAGATACCACAGACCCTTGGGGAACACCAGCATTTTCTAGGTTTCATAACTGAGCAACAACCATCTACTAGGTGCATCTTTGATAGGTACATTATGTTGCTCAGATAGAGAGCTGGCTACCCAACTGCATAACCTCTCACAGCGACCGTAAGATGTTAACTTCGTGAGACCCCCCTGTGCCAGTCCCGGTCACAGGCCTCAGCGAAATCTAGGCTGACGATGAGATAAAAAAACTCACAAATAAATAATAGTTGGCATTTTTCGTGAATGGGACAGTAAGAACTCTTTTTTAACAAATTTATTTGTTCTCCCAACCAGGCTTCCGTATGTTAGGCGCTTTGTGCAGCAAGTTTTTTATTTTTAATCATATTACATTATGATTTTGGCGCCCCCTGAATAGCTGCCCGCGGCGGGTGCCCCGGTTTCCCCTAGATCCGGGGCTGGAATCAACTCGGGAGCACACATCTTTAACACTACTGCGTGAATACCGTCTGGTCCTCTCAACTTCTTGGTATCAAGGGGCTATAAAGAGCTCTCTGACAGACTTTTGGGAAAAAGTATATAATATAATCCAACGAACTCTCACAGGTTTTTAGGCGGAGGCGATCCCTCTATCATCAAGAATTGAGTTGGCGGCAAAAAGGATGCCAAGAAGTTCGGCTTTCCCCTTTGTCGTATGGACGACGAAGTCGTCCGATTTACGCAGTTGTGGTAGAGATGAAAGACAGAAGTTACCCTCGGCAGCTTGAGCTAGCGACCAGAATTCTCGACTACCAGAGGGGTAATCGACCATTCGCTTGCCAATTCTGCCGATGAACTTTAAATTGCCTTCCTTTTAGCCATTTGCTTCTTTTGCTAACCAGGAAGCAGCGTTGAACTTTGTGTTAAGCCCTGGGGTGGATAGATCTATAAGCGTGCACGCGGATGACCAGGCCTGGTAAGCGGCATGCTTTTGGTTAGATACCGAAATACAGGGACTGCTATACCAGAGCTGGTTTTTACCATCGATGAATATGAGTTACGAATAAAAAAATCCCTGCCTTGTCGTATCACATCGGCTACTGAGTCTGCGCTCGCGTTCGGATCTCCCGAAACGAAACAGAGCTGCCTCCAGATTAAAATTTTAGAGTATTGATTGTTTGTGGTTTATTAATCGATGTAAGTATTTTATATTTGTTTTAATTCATGCTAGCTTTAGAAGTGAAAACTTCTTTAGTACGGGGGTGACTTGAAATTTTATGAAACGAAACTGTCCATGGAGACTAGAAATGAGTGGAGACTGGAGTTGAGTGGAGACTAGAGTTGAGCGGAGCGGAGTGGAGTAGATTAGTGAAACCTACATACATTTATCATCTTCCCGAAATTTTACATTCGTCTCATTATCTTGAAAACAAAAATTTTGAAGGTTTCACTTCTACCACGTGTGAATTGCACACATTTTAATTTTTTTATTTCTTTTGAGATAGATCTTTGCCCTCGAGTTGAGAGGGGGGCCCCGGCAAAATTTTGATACGGGGCCCCGGAAGGGCTAGCTACGCCACTGCTGATAGACATTTTGTTATTAATAGAACGTGTGATCTTCTTTTGTATCACATATTGAGTCGACTCTATATGCACTTTGAGTCAATCTCAATATTCCTTAAGATAGCCCAATCAGTACTTCCCATCTACCCTACCTGATGAGCATGCCATTCCCGAGCTACTCCCGGTATTTTTATGACATATAAAAATTTGTTCTCGTAAAAATTAGTGCATACATACTCAATACAGAAACAGAGTGCGTGGGTTTGACTAAAAAAATTTCGAGTACATCATTCGCGATCACAATAGAAAAACATTTGTAAAATAAAATACAAAATTCACATTTACATTTCGCGCCTAAGTGCTTGTTCACACTGAACTGGCGGGCGCGGGCGCGGGCGCGGTCGCGGTAAACGCTACATACACCGCGGGCGAGTTTTGGTGTGAACACTTTCATAGTAGCTCATATGTTTGATATTTCGCGACCGCGACCGCGACCGCGACCGCGACCGCGCCCGCGCCCGCGCCCGCGAGTTCAGTGTGAACAAGCACTAATTGCGAACACAAAACCGACTCTAAAAATCAGGTCGTACACAAAGATCCGCAACGACGGAACAAATAGATTGAGCACAGCAATTGACAATGCAAACAATTCAGTCAGGCCATAGCTTGTGGAGGTTTTGTACGACGTATTCGAGGCTATTGTTATGGCAGCGGTCTGTCGGCCGTTCGTCCGAGTCTAGACTACACAAAATAAGGGAACTCGAATTTTATAGCGAATAAAAATATGCCTTTTGCATTCATTTATCTAATTCTTTACCAGTTTAAAAGGATAAAGTGAGGATGAATAATATGAACATTGCCTCGTGGCTTTACCAGTCAATCAATCTGATCAATAAAGCAAAAAAAGCAAAGCAACAACCCATAGTTATCCCACTGCTGGGCTCGGTTTCTCCTCTCACAATGTGAGGGGTACAGGCCATAGTCTACCACGCTGGCCAAGTGCGGATTGGTAGACTTCACACGCCTTTGAGAACTTTATGGAGAACTCTCCGGTGTACAGGTTTCCTCACGATGTTTTCCTTCATCGAAACAAGTGATAATTAACTTCTAATACGCACATAACCTAATATTTGAAAATCTGAGGATTTGAACTCGGGCCCCTCCGTTCTAGAGACTGCTATCACTGCTTTTTGTATAGATTCAACATTTTATGAGTTTATGTCATCGACAGCGCGGTATATTGTATTTAGTTTAGTTTTTTGTTTGCTCTGCGTGGCACTGCAGCATAGCCGGCTAGAATATCTTTAGAATTAGCTCCCCAACAAGCTACTCCTCTTTGAATTGGTGGAGACCATAAGTCGTTAAAATTTGCGTTTATTATAAATTTTTATTTCTCATAACACATGGAAGCATAATACCACTTTAAATTTGAGCTTTGTGTGTATGCGTATTTTTAATTTTTATTCGATTTTGCTTAGGTTATTTTTTGTCCTATAATTCGCTCAAGAATAGGCCAAAGAAGGAAGCTCGTTCAAGCCGTGGGTCCGTGGGTTAAAACGTGACAGCATTCACGTTGCTGCGGTAGAAGAATGCCATAAGTCAAGGACGAAGTAAGAATAAAAATTTTGCAAGAAGTACACGATGCCTTCACGTTGATTCGGTGGTGCTTTACCGTATTGTAACGAGGTGGAATACCTCGTTCAATATCCCTTGGCTGGCAGGTGCATTTTTCTTCTAAATTTTTAAATCTTGACAGTTCGGTTTGTTTACAAAAATGCATCTGTCAGCTGGGTTCCCTCAGAGGAGCTTGGAAGAATGTCGGTTTATTAGTTTTTATTTCCTCGATTATTTCCTTAATTTAATAATATGTGTAATTAATACTGGAACTGTATTCGTGTTGGTTTTACATAAACCTTTATATTTTATTGGAACCAAAGATATTATACGTATAAGCAGAGGATTGAAACTATATTCATTTACGGACCTACTCATCCCTGGGAATTATTACCTACATACTTTTTGTGGAGGACGTACACCCTCGCACTTACAAAGATTTCCTCACAATTCACGTGTGCCGTGAAGATTAATCAAAACTCGCACCTTCTAAATATTCAGTTCAAAATTCAGTTACACAGTTCATCCGCTGTCTGTTAAATTATTACCAGTTGTTTTCGGTTGAGTTCGCTTCTTGAAAATTTTGTTCTATCAAAAGGGTCAATTGGTTGTAAATTTTTAGGTACGAGTAATATTAATGACAACATTTTGTTCTTTCTATGTAGATTTTATTTAAAATAACTATGTTACCTAATGTAATCCTATTATCTGAAGAGGACTAGAATATACTCCACCACGCTACTCCAGTGTTGATGGATGGAGAGGATTGGCCAGCCTAAGTATTAGCTGGAAGCTTATAACCAACTTCAACTTTTAATTCCGTATATCTTCTATTTTATAACTGATGATAATAGTTAAATGTAACACTGCAAATGATAACATCCGATACTTGCATAGAATAACCTGCCCTTTTAACAGTACGTACAGCACAGAATAGCATGGTAGCTTCGGACGTGCTTTACTAGGGAGAACACTTACTGGAGATAATATATTCAACAATTATTTATACTACAAGCTAAAATAATGGCCGGTGAAGAAAGGGAATGGGAAATTATACCAACAATGCTTTAGACATAAACAAGGTCGGGCGGTATGCAAAATAAAGATGGATGCTACTCGTAATGTCGAGATAGTGTGCTTAAAAATCTTATTTAAAGCTGAACTCTTTGGACATGAGAATTATTTACGCCATTTCAGTGTTCTGTTTAAGTTTTGCTCCAGACTCAACACTCACCAACCAAAACTCACTACTAACAAACTAACAAAAAATACAGGACCAAAATATAAGTAACTGAAGTCGCAGATGTTCAGTGTGTAAACACAATAAATAAACAAGAAATCTCCATGAAGAGAAAACGTATCTTAGCAAACTCATGATTACTCCCCGGCCGGTATGAAAAATGAAGTGAAGTGACAAATATGGTGGCATGCATAGATCTCAACAGCGGTCAGAGTTACGCAAAGTCAGAAAATAATCTATCGCAAATGATATCGAAAACCTGATATCAAATGACGAATAAAACCAGGGACACGAAGAACTATTTTTTGTTAATTAAATTCAGCTATAATGATATTATTGAAGTAAAACTTCTTTCGGCGCGACTTGACTATGACTCAGTGCTTGTTCACACTGAACGAATAAACGGGGTAACGAATATATTATTAACGTTAATTATAGCTTTATATTCGTTTTTGTAAAGTATATTGTTAATTAATATGAGTCAATTGTAAAAATTATGATATTTATTTTAAATTAAGTTTAATTTTTTTGATAATACGTGTCGCCACTGTCAAAAAAGTTTTACTTCAATCGCGCGTAAAGGTTACTTAGAAAAAAATGCTTTCGAAGACTAAAATAGAATTCCCCCAGTTCTTTGCGATACAGCTTCAATACAAACTCAATCCTTCTTAGAATGCACTTCGCTGCATAATTAAAGCTTTTATGTTGAAACGGAATTCCGTCCTCAGAAAACAAAGAGCGCTGTAAAGAGCTTATGAGCTTCCACTGCGCGGAAACAATAATGCGAAAGTTTTCTTGCAGAAAATTTAATTAACTAGTAGTAGTATCTATTAGTTTACATTATTTTCATCCGTCGATTAAATACGTATTACGTATAGTATCGACAGGTAATTAGCTTAAATAAAAATACCATGGATACTCGTAGCTTATTTGAATATTTCTGTAACAAATTAAATATACTTCCAATTTGAAAAAGTTGTCTTAAAATAACAATTTGTAGTTGCTTTTATGATTTATGAACTTAGTATGAAATCAAATCAATGAATGAAATAGAATCTAAAAATATTTTTGTAGGAACAGTAGAAAATACACAATATGAAATCTTTATAAAAAAAATAATGTCTAACAGGACAATACGAGTTTTATAGTTCTTCTAAAATTCTTATCTTTTATTTGTCTCTATTATCTCACTATTCATGATATCATAACTATTGCCCCACCCGTAATTAGTATTGGTAATGACCACTTCTGTAGTACCATCATTTATGTCACCGCATCGAGATGGAAGGATTAATCGTAAAGAATTTTATTTTTAATTAAACGTTGCTCCAGCTGAAGTGCCGACGTCAAGTGGTCGTAAAACTCCGTGCACTACGTCACCGACTGCGCTGTCATTACCTTCCTGCCTTTTTAGTCCTTTACGGCGTAATTTGTTCCATTTTGTTTTTGCGTCCTCTCCATTTACATTTCGGTGCTCTTTTGCCGAAACTTTGCTTTGCACTGCAAACTGAATGATTTTGTGAAAATTGCATAAAAGGAAAGTTATAGAACAATGCCCAACTGCCATACATAGTTTTATTTCATTTTCAACTTAAGCGTCTTAAAATAAAATAAATTCTAAAAAATACAGCATTAATTTCTGAGCTTAGATATATAAGAATTTTCAGCAGGCACACCCCAGAACCAAAGTATTTTGATATTGAATGTTTTATAACCATAGAAATATTATACATAGAGTGAGACATAGAGTACCTGGTACACAACAAAACAACGATGCCGGAAGAATAAGTGATGTCAAGATGACAAGATTTGATCACTAAACGTCAACGCCAATTTTAAAAACGATTCAGAAGTTGCCATTTTACTACTACTGAAAGATTAAATTACTTAAAAGAATTTCATGAGAATGACGAAAATAAATATTTTTAAATATAAAAATAAAAAAGTTCAAGCAGAATGTTACTTTTTATTAAAGATTGCCCGAATTACTCACTTTATACAATATGAAATAATTATAATCAGAAAATATGTACGACTATCAAAATATTTTCTACCATTAAAGGAAAAAAGTATGAAATGGTAACATTTTTACCGCGTGAAAATGGACAATATCGACATCATTGTTATTATAATAGTCAATTCATCACTTATTATTAAAATTATTTTACCCTGGGTAATACGGGTATAGATATTAATTTTAAAATACGTAAAAAAATATTGAATTGCTTCGGTGTAACTGACGTTTTAAGACGCTACAAAAACTAAAAATAATTTTTCGGCATTGTTCTTTGAAACCACAATTTTATACTAAAAGATGGTTAGTCGAATAATTCTTTAATGAGATTTTTTTGAAGAGCCCTTATAATAAGTGGTCATCATAACCCAAGAGCATCATTTATCGGTCACGAGAAGGAAGAAAGAATTGTATGAATCTGTAGAAACCCGGTTAAATCCAAAACTGTTTTTAGGATTCCGAACGATAAAAGGAAACTCAGTAGTACACCTGTGTCTGGGCGAGACCGCCCTTCACGGCAGATTTTCTTCGAAACAACTGAACCAAATGAGTTGAAATTTGGTACTCATGTGCTTTTTTGGGACCCAAATAGGGAGGGGAAGTATAAAGAAAACAAATTAATTAAAAAAAATAACTAAATCAAAATTTAAAAAACTGGCAAACCGTATCGTGTATGTCAAATGAAAGGTCTTATTGTAAAGATTTCAAATGTATTTTTTTTAGTTTTAAAATTATTCAACAAAGAACGAAAATTGGAGACGAAAATTGGCCATTGCCTCTACCCCCATTTTCTCCATAACTACTGAGGCTAGAACTTTGAGAAAAATGTAGTAATTAGTTATTTACGTATATATTTCATGAAAACCTTTAAGAAGTCTTAAAAAAAGGGCAAAAATTAATAAAATAGAAAACGACAAATACATAATCAACGAACGGAACCCTCTCCAAGCAAGTAACTCGCACTTGTCAGGTTTATTATTTTAAAAAATCAATAAAATTTAGCCATTAAGAAAGGCTTATTCCGTTCTATTATAATTTGTTAAAATAATATAGCTTGCACTAATAATATGAAAACATTCACACATACACAACTCTATATTTTCTAACATGATACAAACGTATAGATAAAAACTTCTACAACTTGAATCGTAAGATGGCTCTTCAGGAATATTCTTTTTAATTAAATGTCGACTGCAGTAACGAGGTTTATGATGTCAAGAGTCTGTGTAACTTCGTATAATGAACTAAGTACTACATTTTCTCTCCGCCCTCACATAGTTCATAACCTTGATTTATTCCATTTTGTTTTTTGCATCTCTTACAGTTTTTACGTCGTCGTTTCGCTCTCACCCTTTGTTGTTTCCGTTCTCACGATAATACTTAACAAGCCTTTTCAAATATTAACAAATAAGATTTTAGCATTCAATTTTATTTCATTAATAATTGCCGAAACTTTCGGTTCAAAGAGAGGTATCCACTTTTGCATCTACACCGCAAATGTCGCTTTGTGTATTTCCTTTTAATTAAACGTTTTCTGCAGTCATGGGTTTTATGTTGAAGTGTCCCTGAGACTGGAAATAACGCACTAAGGACTGTGCAACTGAATCTTCGCTGCCATTAACTCACTGCCCCTTTTATCTCTTTGTGGCTTTGTGGTCCTTAAAGGTTTTTATGTCAACAGCCGACAAACGACTGCTGATGGTTGGGACGTCGTGATTAAAACTAAAAGTATCACTGAAGAGTTGTTGGCCATAAGCGGTAATCTTGCAATATTCTGGTTTTCCAACTTTGATAAGACCGTGTGTCGTATCTAATATCTGTGACCGTTGAGTTTTGGAAAAGGGCAGAGCTAGTTAAGCAGGCAAAAATTCCCAACGATCATGCACGAGTAGGTACCGTTGGAATTAATCTGAGTAATACAGACTTCAGCGACATATGGTGTGCTGGAACCATAGCTAGCAGGGTGCCCCCTGCTAGCTTGGTCTCAAGGTACTTAGACGCTATATCATTGCGAACACTTAACATTTAAAAAAAACCACGGCCGTGACCATTATCCATGTAACTGGGTTGAAACATCCCTCTTGCATTCAAAATAGCTGCATGTTTCTCCTCGGAAATGTTTATGTTCATAAAATTAAATCACAAGAAATGCAGCTCCTTAAGCAAAAATTTCAGTTTAAATTAAATATTTTCTACGCCAACGAGGTTTATGAGGCCAAGTGTCTGTGTAATTCCAAATAATACAGTAAGTATTACAATGTGACTGCTCGTTGGAGACATCCCTCGCTTAGTCCTCTGCCGCTAGGGTGTCCATACCCGGTGCATAAAAGCCGGACTAGGCGTTGTATTAATCATCACGTCATATAAAAAAATTCAAATTAATTATTTAATCATGTGTGTATTTTTTCAATACAGTTATGTACGATATTTTTTTATCTACCACACTTTTGGAAAGATGCTTTGTCATAGAGGAGAAGAATAGTCATGGAGTGGTGGAAAAAAACGTCGCTAATACGTGCTACTAATATAAAAACTAACAAAACCGGACATATTTGACACGTAAATATTTGGCTGGACCGTATAACCGTAAGCGAAACATGTCCGATCAAACCCGGCGCCTGGTCACCCTATTTGCGGTTTAATTTACACTTTGTTTGTTTTTGCATCCTTTACACTTATAGCGTCGTTTACGGTTTGATGTCCTTTCGTTGAGTTTGCGGGTTTCGGGCACAGTTTTAATTCAAATTTCGATAAGACCCTACTTACAGAACTGTTTTTTGTTATTCTATGAGAGACACAAAGGTCTAAGGATAAAAGTTTTTTATTTGTATAACAAATAACCGTAACTCTATTATTGAAAAAAAATACAGACACTTCAATTTTATTTACTTTAGATAATTATGTCGTTCATAACAAATCATAAATTTCATAATTTGACAATTTTAAGATTATTTTTTATGGACAGTCGGCAAATAAGCTGACGATTCACCTGGTGGTAAGTGGGTAATGTCAACCCATAGACATGAGGAACACCAAAAGCATCATTGATGCGTAGCTGGCCTACAGAGAAGAAAAAAGAAAAAAGAATTGGCTTTCAAGGCCCCAACCGGAACGCGATGAGCTGTTTGGGGGCAGATTTAAGCAAATGGATGATAGCTAGCTTGGCAGGCTTCACGGCAAGATAACAATACCAATAATAATGTTAATGACTTGATGGTAAGGTTTTATCTAAGGATAATATTAAACCTTACCACCAAGCAGACCGGCCTCTGTCGCCCTAATATGCCAGCTTAGAATTGCGGTCAGTATTTTAAGCCACCCCAATACAGCCAAAACAGTCGCACATTTCCAGTGGACTGCTCATAACAAAAACAGCAGCAATACGAAACTTAACTTTAACTGCACATTACCTATCTCAACTTGCCCAGCAACATAACTTGAACTAGATAATCTAAATACTAACAAAAAATAACCGACTTCAAAGTCTCAAAAACTACTTGTCAGATCTCGTTCATTTATGTGGGACCACATGACAGCCACCAGATTTCGATTAAAAAAAGAATCATCAAAATCGATTCGCCCAGTCCAAAGTTCTGAGTTAACAAACATAAAAAAAATACAATCGAATTGAGAACCTCCGCCTTTTTTTGAAGTCGGTTAATAATTATTATAGTCGGCACCTACATTGTCGGGTCAGGACACAAATAATGCTTAACGCCACGATGTCAGCACTTGAGTCTAGTGAGCACTAAACGCTCCATTGTGTGTGTCGGACAAAGGACAATGTCCTCGCTCCCTGACACACACTCACACACAGCTCAAAGCGTCGCCGGGGGCCAAGTGTTACTGACAACACTGCTGATTATGCGCTATTGTGTTGATTCAACCTACCCTGTCCTGTGTACGTATGGTCGTACACAAAATGGTGTACATCCTAGGACGCTGAAAACATTAATTCAACCCTACATCTCATGGTATTACAATGTCAGAAGGAAATGAGAAAATAAACGCTTAGTAAATCTGATCGACAAGCAAATGATCGTGGATTTGAATCTGGAGACAAAACGTTTATTTTTTTATTTATACACTCAATTAAATTCACAGAAAATTACAACGTGTATTGTATAAACTTTTGTACCGGCTCACTACTTAATACCACAGAAGAAATAATAGTACTTATAATAAGTTGCTCCTACTAAGTTTCTTTCAGTAGGCCAAATTAGTGCGTGCACGTCTATGACAGATAAAGTTTTGTTCCTGAGTTATTTTAATATTTAACTGTCTGTATAAACACAAAACTTTAAAAAAAATTAGGTATTTAGCCTTTTAAAAAAATATTCCGCTTCTGGCCTTGAGTCATTTCTCAACGTTCTCAAAATTATAAGATTTATGCTCAACGTCCATAAACAACGCATGAAATTGCAAGTTTTCCAGATTCTTACTATTTAACAACAAGTCAAATCAAAAGTTACATGAACGACCAATTCACATTATACCAAGTTACATAGCCAAGTTACAACCTTTCAACCTCTGAAGTAGCCGACTATAGCCGTCTGTAGTAGTAGCTACTAGTATTTCTAGAACATTCTCTATCCGACTCTTAAAATTGTCCTCCGCTCACGCTATTGTACAGTTTAACAAGGAAGAGCAATTGCTGACACATTCGTAGCACAAAGGAGTCTCGCTAGGCCAAGTGGTGTGCGTCGCCAACAATAGTCCTGGCGGCCATTGTTCCGATCCGAAGCCGACAATTAGAACGATTGCATCGGATACAGTGTGCGATGAGATTATTTCGGTCGTGATTGAGAACCTTGTAAGGATAGTTCTGCCATATAGCAGAACAATGCAGATTAATTGACGATCTCGCAGCGTATTTGTTAGTGACTCTACTTGCAACACGGGGTTTCGACTTTCGGGTTCAATTCCTGGGTGAAACAGACATGTGTATGACAGATAAGTTGTTCTCAGATTTTTCAATTGTGTGTGTCTTAGTTAAGCTAAGCACGGAATCCTATAATGGGGCGACTATGTAAACATTAATTTAAAAGAATATTAGTAACATAATATTTTGAAACTTAGTTTTAATTAAAGCAATACTTTAATCGAATGTTTCGACTTCAAATGTTTTGTTACTAACAAACATATAACTATACAGTGTGTTAAGGATCGGATTTCCGATATTTTACCCACGTATTTTACTTCTAATTTTATCGACAAAAAACCATACAACGGGAGGTCGCACCCCTCACCCCTCTGAATGGGAGCCATTTTAAAATTTCATATCTAGTATTTTTACGAGTTCATTGAAACTCTTTTTTATGGTCTTATGTTATCCACATATTTAAAATTCACCTTAGTTTAAAAATGATGAAATTTGCTATCATTTAAAACCAAATTTGATAAAAATTTACAAAACATAATAATTTAAAACCTTTAGTTTAGATCAAAAACTTGGTAAAATTTATTGCTTTTTTTGTTATTATGCTCTACCTAAAAAACCGGGCCCTTAACTTATCGCTTTTTTCTTCTAATTTGTTTGCAGTAAGCTGTGCTAACAAATACACCTCAAATTATTACTGGTGTTCACGCTAATATTTTTTAGTGCAAAAAGCGATGCATAAAACTTCGATAGCGTGATTCAAGTCGGCGTGACGTCACCGTGTGTGTAGTACGATGTACAGTCGGCCGCAGAAGTAGCTTAACATTGTAGTACTTTGTAATAGTAACTGTTTCAACGGTTTCCTAGCAACATCTATGACAAATTCAAGAAATGTAATGTGACAAGGTACTAAAATGTTAAGCTACTTATGGGAACCCCAATGTGTTATTTGTTCACTGGTAGTCAGTTGAGAAACTACTGACCACCAGTCGTGAAATTCCATAGATCATGGACCACCATATACCCAATTCGTCACCAGTGGCGAAATGGGACAATTTACACCACTGGTGGTAAAATGGGAGTAACATTGTGTTATTTGGTAACTGGTAGTCAGTTGAGAAATTGGAGTGCCAACTGATCACTGGTGTTGAGATTTGGTGGTCAGATGGTCCGGAGCGACTTCTGCGGCCGACTGTACATCACATGATGTTGTTGTACTACCACCGTTAAACGTAACGGCCTCGTCTACACAGTGTGGTGCTGTAAACTTGCCAGGAACACGGAATCCCAATTCGGGATCGGTGTGGGTATTGATTTTTCAATTTACCCACATTCGTCTTCATTACAGGGTGCGGTTCAAAGTGCCCCGGATTGGAAATTCAATGAAACAAAAACTCGATCCTTAGAAATGGGCGGGTGAATTGTATTATAATTTATGGTTTATCGACGTAAAAAATATTATAAATCTCAATTTGGTTGTATTTTTAACTTCTAATCCTATATTAATTCGATTTGAAAAAATTGGATTTATTTTATGAAATGTATAAATAAATATTTAAAAATTATTCAATGAGGATATAGACAATTAATTTGCGAGAGAAGCAATTTGCAATAATATAAAATGCGTTATATGACATCATGTGACATATTTTCATATCAGTATGAATATACGAGTAATTTAACCAAAAAGTTAAATTAATTTAATATTTGGTAAATGTTTATTTACGAATACGATAAAACCCGTCGAGTAGACACTCAGTTAAATATTACGAGAGCTGCGCGGTAAATTGTGCATTTGCGAATGTGCGTTCCACATGGCGCGGTCTTTTACTAAAATATATTTTACGCTCCCAGCACTTTCTGATTATGTAAAATACGCAGATAGCGGAAAATGAGGTGAAAATGCAGAATGGATGTTGTTTGAAAATTTGTAAAATTATTTCAATTTACGTTGACGCTTGTTGAGAATAAAAAATAATCAGATGCGGATAAGGTAAAATGTATTTAGAAAATTAAATTCACTGTTGCATGTACCCATAGTTAAGATTGTTGTTCTTGAATGACTATTTATATTAACCCATAGTAGGGTACTATAAAACCCCTAACAAACCCCCAAAATGATGATTCTTGACTTTAATATTGTTTTTTACATTTGCTCAAGGCTGTCTCATAAGAATCAGAAGCTTCAGAAGTATTAATTAGTCGTTAATTAAAACTATTCCAATTAAAAATACAAACCTATTTACCCTAAATAAATGAGAACAGATAAGAATAACCTTCACAGAAAAGTTCCAAGAAAATAAAATATAATTAAGCAACATCATACTTGAGATTTCGTTAAAATTCCCTCTACTAGAGTAAATATTTATGCGATGCCACGACCGCCTTTGTTTCAAGCAAAATGTTGTATGTAAATACTGACAACTATCCAAGATGCAATTAACATATTCCTTGACCCGCGTTCGTATCGCGTTTTCTGCTAAGTTTGCGGTAACTTTAGAGAATGAGGTAATATTATTTTTAACATTTTATAAATGCGGTTTATAAATTCAATTACATGCACACTTATAAAACCCATTACCACCTAATTCTACTGTCTCAGGTATTCTCATAGAGTACGAGAGTTTATGGCGCTGTGTAAGTAGATTGGCACACTTCATACACCTTTGAGAACAAGAATTAATTAATTAATTTTAATAAAGTCATACGCGAAAGATTAAAATTGTACAAATTGGAACCCAGCTATCAACGCCGGCAACGAACAAGCAAGGATCTGTTAATGGCCACCGTAGCCCACGAACATCTGCAACGTGTCATTTACGACTTGTCGACTAAGAAAAACAGGTAAGAGCTTCTCGAGTTTAGGGTACCGTTGTAAGTCTTCTGTATTATCTAGTACATTACGACATGGCGTAACAACAGCGTCGCGTTGCCATGTCGCCCCAACCGCTGTGAATCGAGTCTTTTATGCCTTTGTATCCTCCTTCCGTTAACTAGCCGTACTGGGGCGGCTTAAAGTACTAATACCCAATCTCACTCTAGATGGGTGTCGTAAGAGGCGACTAAATCCGGCCCGCTGGTGGTAGGGCCCTTCGGAGGGATTATATTGTTAATATTGATTTTAATTATTAATCAATATCATTAGGTAGTAATATTATTATTGGAACGAAGTTCCTTATCGCGCGTTGCGAAAGGGGGCTAGGCGGAAAATTTGGTAACGACACTTTTTGCCGGTAACGACACTTTTTGCCGGTAACGACACTTTTTGCCGTCGTAGTTTTTTTACATAGAAAGCAAGCCAGAGTACTAGGATAGCAAAAACATGCAAGCGAGTGTGCCAAAACAAATCTAAATCGAAATTTAATACCTTAGATTTGTTTTGGCACACTTGCTGCATGTTTTTGCTATCCTAGTACTGACTGCAAGGAACTTCGTTCCATCCGGGTGTCCCTTGACACCTCTCAAGTTTTTTTCTACATGGGGTTCGCCTGGATAACCACCACCCTTGAGCTTGAGTCAGCCACCAAACGACTTGTCGTGTTCCGGCTGGGGGCTTGAGAGCCAGTTCTTTCTATTACGACCCTAATTATCTGACGTTAGTGTTAGCGCTCTGCCCACGGCTTTGCTTGCATTTTCCGAGGTAATAAATACCCCATATGTTTCTCCAGTTCATGTGTGCAAATTTCATGAAAATGGGTTCAGTAGTTTTCGGGTGAGAGTAAAAACATGCATACAAACTTTTACATTTATAATAAGGTATTAGAAGGATACCTCGTTTTTGAGGAAGAAAGTAGTTTATTGTAAGAATCAAAGTATTATTACAGCAAGTACGATACGATAAAACTTCGTTTAACTTTATAGCTATGATACATTGTATTGCATTGCTGTACATTGCAGTCTGAACTACAAGTTACGCCACTTTACTTCTAAGCTAGCAATCACGCTGTAAGAAATTCAATTACAAGTCGTCGAACCCGTTCGTTGGATATTATTGAAAAGGTGACGTTCGTTTCGGGTCTTTTATCCCATTTTAAAACAGTGTAACAATGATGACGTTTTATGGGAGCCATACACGATCAAGTATACTTGATCAAGTCTGCAGTTTGACTTGTCAAATTTGCAGTTTGGCCAGAAAGCTATACCGTGGCCATACACTGTATGGCCACCACTAGTTAATCCAAATAATAGAATTGAATGTGGACATAGAATAACAAATCGTGTAAATTTCTAGTGCTAATGATTCTTAATATTATTTCACGAGAATAATGGACCACAGAAATAATTCGTCTACGACTCGTTTTTTGTGTCTAACGTCCATCGACGTCCATTATCAAGTTCTTTGACTGCTCATTTGTTATTGTACAGCAGTAATGGTAGTTTTTTTTAAAAAAGAGACAAATAAATGCCCCACACTAAGATTCCCTGTGTCGTGAGTGCCATAGACAACAAATAAAGTCAAAAACACACCCTGAGAAATGAAATTCAAACTCATCATTACAATTCCATCTCACTAGGAATCGAACACATATCATTACCCTTCGTTCAGCGCGGTACTTGCGCCATAATAATATATTATGTTGTATGTATAAAAGTATTATTTAAAAAATTACCTGTTTAACATTAAACCTATCCTACTGAAAGACCAACTTAACGATTTAATCAACGACCCAAAATCCGTGTCAAATTTTCTAGGCCAAATAAAATCCAAGTAGAGATAACGCTAACCAAAGCGAGGCTGCCGAAGGTATAGTACAAAGTACCCACGATAAATATTCCATCGGGTTTTCCTTACAAAACGGTTGCATTAAACCCGCGCCATGTGAGCGGTACCGCTTTGAGTAATGTTACGCGCGTGACGGGACGGCTAAACGACGAGATGGCTAAATGTAGATAAGAAAAAAATATCAAAAATAGATACCTAGGTGCAGTAGTGATTAATGTTCATTCAGTGATCATTATGTATACGTGTACAGATATGTGTGTGGGCATAATTGCTTGCGACAATAATTGTTATTTCGTGTTTAGTGTTCACTGAAAAAATATTCCATAATAAATTTGCTTTGAATACTCTAAATTTTACTAACAAAAAATAACCGACTTCAAAGTTACTCAAAACCTACTTGTCAGATCTCGTTCAAATTTATGTGGGACCACATGACAAGCACCTGCTTTTGATTAAAAAAAGAAACATCGAAATCGGTTGGCGTGATATTGAGTTATTCGTCCATTTGTCGTTTTATCATGGATGCCATTGTCAGATCTCAACAAAATTTATGTGGGACCACATGACAGCCGCCAGCTTTCGATTAAAAAAGGAATCATTAAAATCGGTTCGCCCAGTCCAAAGTTCTGAGGTAACGAACATAAAAAAAACAGTCCTTTTTTTGAAGTCGGTTAAAAACATAATTCGTTTAAAAAAATTGTTGACCGTCGCCAAATATTGTTTCAGTTTTTATACTTATCTCCTGTATTCAACAAGATAAACCATGTATCCGTTTATGAGATTATACGTTCAGACGGACAGACTTTGTCTACTCACGCGTGCAACAGCGACTACGATTGACGTGTGAATGTCGCCGCGACAAGCGACATTCTGACGTACGTGTAAATGACTAGACATTTCCGTACAGATATTGCGCTTGCCAACGTCATTGTGCGAGATTTTGTCGTGCTGTTAATATGTCGCTAATGTTGCTATTGCCGAACTGGAAGGCTATTCACTTTTGTAACTTGACAGCGGAGTTTCAAAATTGACGTTCGAGTTCTAGGATCACTTCACTTCGCAAGTGCGTACTAGATGATTAGATAATGACATGTCAATATGATGCAAGTTCGCTTTTGTTTTGTAACTTGACAGCGGAATCCACGATGAGTTTCTAAATTGAAGTTAGAGTTCGAGACTCCCATCACTTTGCAAGTGCGTGCCAGATGATTAGAGAATCACATATCAAGATCTCGGACTCGAACTTCAATTTTGAAACTCATCGCGGATTTCGCTGTCAAGTTACAAAACTGATAGCCCTCCTGAACAGACATTTTCTGTAACTGTGTTGTGGTCGCAAAAGTGTGTGAAAACTAACCGGCACTTGCCACGCACTATTGCCCTAATCCTTCTTATTCTGACTGGAGGCCCGAACGCAGACTTTGGACGGTAATAGGGTTGTTGATGATTGATGAACCGCCTCGGACCTGCGCTGGACACTAACAAGCTTCATAATGCTCGAGAACTTTTATACACTTTATGGCCACTTCTTAAGGGTTTTTTACATGAAGCGCCACATATGCTATAGATATATTTTGTGATCTTTCTAAACTCTTCTTGTAGATAGAATTCGAAACATTGATACTTAGATCACTTAATAAGTATCTTATCTTAAAAGCGCATTGATAAATAATTATAACAACATTTATATGTATAAAAAGATAAAAATTACATTTATGGCTTCTTTATATCTGGGATATGAATACAAATACCGAAAGAATATAGTTACGTCACATCACTATGAGTATAAGTACTTGTCTACAAGTCACATTTTCCTGTACCAGCTTCCGTTATAACCTAACATGGCCGCTTGGAGCGCCCCAGCCCCCAACTCTAAGTAATGTCACACACGTGACAAGACAGCGTGATACGAGACGACTCTAGATTGAATACCGTACCTAAATTGAATGGGATATTTTCGACGAGACACTTCTCTTAAATCGAAACAACCCTTATTTTTAGCACAACTTGTTTCATAGTCTTGGTCTTGTGGACTTATAAATAATCTAAATTTTACCAAGAAAAAAATAACCGACTTCAAAATAACTCGAAAACTACTCATCAGATCTAGCTCAAAAAGTGGGATCACATGACAAGCACCAGCTTTCGATTAAAAAAAGAATCATCATAATCTAAATTTTACTAACAAAAAATAACCGACTTCAAAGTCTCAAAAACTACATAGTTGTCAAATCTCGTTCAAATTTATGTGAGACCACATGACAAGTGCCTGCTTTCGATTACAAAAAGAATCATTGAAATCGGTTGGCGTGATATTGAGTTATTCGTCAATTTGTCGCGCACATCTTAACACAAATTTACGACTTATGTGGTTTTCTCATGGATGCCATTGTCAGATCTCAATAAAATTTATGTGGGACCACATGACAGCTACCAGCTTTCGATTAAAAAAAAATCATCAAAATCGGTTCGCCCAGTCCAAAGTTCTGAGGTAACAAACATAAAAAAAAAAAAAAAAAAAAAAATACAGTCGAATTGAGAACCTCCTCCTTTTTTGAAGTCGGTTAAAAATCGGTTCACCCAGTCGAAAGTTCTGAGGTAAAAAAACAGTCGAATTGAATACCTCCTCCTTTTTTGAAGTCGGTTAAAAATAGACAAGTAAATTAGGAATTAACCTGCAAAGAAGTCAAGTCTTTTAAAGGACTCTTTTTAATTAATAGATAGAGTTGTGTGATAACGAAAAGATAGCAAAATGGTGGAAGGATATCTTTAGTCCTTGAAAGAAACCTGTCACGTTATTCGAATTACGAAGTCTATTTATCAGGAGACACAATAGTGTCTAGGGCAAGTACACTCACACACTCCAAAAAATGTCACTTGACGCTATAGTCTCTTTTCCCGAAACCTAGTGTGACGTCACGAAACAAGCCGTCACGAAATTTTTAACTCCATATTTTTAATTATTAGCGAAACGCCAATACTTTGTGCTTTCACATAACATTTTGTTTAATAATTGTGTCCTTAAAACACTAAAAATTATTTCGATCTTTCAATTATTTCATACTTTACAACAATAAAAAATTTGGCCCGGTCCCTTTTTGGAATCTGAACAGCCTAAATTACTAATTTCGGGTGAATTTTTGCTAGAAGGTTGGTATTGAATTTTCTTTTTTTTTTCTTCGTACATGGCATTGGCGTAATATATATTTCGATAAAATGGCTGTGACCACAGACACATGCTTAGTAAGTAGATAGCGTATACAGACTATACATTGAGTGCTTGCTTCAAGGATATAATAGTCTAACTGGATCACAATCTTCGAAGATACCTGAAGATGGATGACGACACAATTGATTTATTTTTCTATTGTGTTCATGTTATCTATAGTCCCAGGATATATTATTCGATGGTGTTCAAATATTTTTATAAATGCAGTGCACTTAAGAAAATAGATGTACAATAGGTACCTTAATAAATAATATTGTTTCATTTTACTATTACCTTACACAAAAATAATCATAATAATATAAAAACATCAGTTTTTATGACAAAGATATTTTTGAAGAAATTATTAAAAATACTAGCTGACCGGGCAAACGTCGTACTGCCTCATAAATTATACCTAGATATAGAGACACCCTAATCACAACCCTTGAGTTAATACATATTTTAACACATTTATAACTTTGAATTTCATCCCTTAGTTTCACCCTTATGGGGATGATTGTCCAAATAAACTTGTCACAATACTTTTGTTTTTACAGGTCTGATAAATGATCAAATAAATTATCGACAGCCGAGTGTAGAAAATAATTAAAGTGCTAATATCGCTATTAAAAAATAGGGGTCGGTGGTAGAAGGGTGAAAATTAAGAATAGAATGTACTTTTAATGCCGAATTATAAGTAAATTGAAATAAAAAAAATTGTTCAGAAAATAAATAAAAAAATTTGGTGTGAAGTTCCACAAATATTTCAAGATCAAAACTAGCCAAATCGGTCCAGCCATTCTCGATTTTTAGCGAGAAAAACGAACAACAATTAGGATCGTGGTCAAGCATTAACTTATTGTAAGAAAAAAATGATTTATTTATATAGATTAGATGTTCATTGAATTGTGACATCACGTCTTCAGACCCTTCGAAGTTCGAAGTCAGTAATCCAGTTATACTATTATATCCATGTCGACGCCTCAGTAAGTAATGTTGGTAGCATTGAAATAGGAGTTTATAATGTAAAACGTAGTGATTAAGTACTCTGTGATAATGTTGTTTTGTTTTATTTGTGATTCTAACAGTGATTTAGAAAAATTAGAGAACAGAAAATAAAAATACAAATACGAACGCCAACTGTTAAAAACAAGCATCGCGGGCAGATCTACTAAATAGGTACAAAAATTACATTAATAATGTTAATTATTATTGTCAGTCCTACCTGATATAACCTCTTCTTAATTTTATTATGTATACTTACCTAAAACATACACGACATACGCTTTTGAGTTTTGTTGTTCGGATTCGTTGAGGTCTTACGCCCGAAATTAATACTTAAACACTACCACTACGCAATCACAGTC
This sequence comes from Thymelicus sylvestris, assembly GCA_911387775.1. Lineage (NCBI taxonomy): Eukaryota > Metazoa > Arthropoda > Insecta > Lepidoptera > Hesperiidae > Thymelicus > Thymelicus sylvestris. Next base: position 13,147,903 of record OU426905.1, on the reverse strand, counting down.
ACAGAGTACCTACCTAAGTACTTAAACATAAACACTAATCCAATGGCGAATGTCACAAACTCAGAAAAAGTGGAGATATTTTTTAAAGACGATAACTTTTAAACTAGGTACTTGTAAGGAACTCGATAACCTAAGACTCTTGGAAATAAAAGGTACATTTTTACATTACCTAAATAATTATGATTTAATTAAAAGTTTATTTAAAATTGTCTACCTACAAGTATGTAGGTACTCAATGGATTATTTTATTATGCAACATAATGTTACAAAAGGTGATAATATAGTTTGCATAGGAGCTCTCAAGGACCAAGGAAAATATTTGTTAAATAATTACATATTTTGATAAACCCATAAACTGAAAACCCAGCTGCGAGGCAAGCAGTATCTAGAAGTGCAGTTAACAATAAATGTAGGTACCTACTTGGGACTATATTATCATTACGTATCAGTACCTACACTTTTGAAATCATAAATCTATGTTCTTAATGTTTTAAATTTCTTGCCAAGCCAATATCCCCAGCAAGAATATGTATCGATAGGACTTCACTATAAGCCATTGTAATGTACCAAAATGATATGGGCCTGCTTTGTTTTAATATAGATAGGAATAATTGAATAAGGCATAATATTATGTAATAAATAAAGAATGGATATTTATGTATTATGTTTTTATACAAATATATTTAATCCTTGTTTTAAAAGATTTTAATGTAAGTACCTACTGCTTAACACAAATTGTCATATAAAATTTTTATTTAAGGAAAGGTGTTGGAAAACAAATAAGAAGAATACAATAACAAAAGGGGGAGATTGAATTACAACTAAGACTATTGACATCAAGCTGAATACTGTTGTCCGGAGAAGAATTACAAAAATATTATATTAAAAATTATTTACTGTTCAACATTTTATTTATATACACTCTTTAAACCAAAATCACATAACTATGCTGTAATGAATTATTAATTTCATGTTCAACGTAATATGCCTTCTAAAATAAAATTATCAAGAAAACCACAATCTGTCTTTTAACGTTTTATTTCTCACACAATGTTATACCTTCAATTCCAATCTCAATAGAAAATCAATGAGTAAATTACAATGGTCACAGAATTCAAATTTCATTCACTGTAATATAAATTAATGATTATATTTGTAGCGGCCTTATTATGACCTATTTTCTCAATTCTCAAATCCATGTTGCTTTGTTGGATGGATAATCCATCCATCCATTGAGAGGTCAAACAAGTATGATACTCTGCCATCTATCTTGATTTGTACCTTCAATATAAACATATGAATAAATACTAGGAACATAACATTTCTTACTTTGTACACTTCCTCATATTATTGTAATATTATGATAACATAAAAACTTTCATTTTTCAAAATAGACATGATTAGTCCATTTGTTGTTTATCGTGAATAAGTATATACAGCCAAAAATCACCGTGCCTAAACATATAAATCCTATTAAATAAATACAACAATAATCGTTAACTTGTTAAAAAGGAGATGTTCAAAGGTGGTAGGTACTTTATTCCGAAGAAATTTGTACAGCCGTAATTTATATTTCATTTGAAAGCATATTTTCTAATCTACTTGAAATTTTAAAAGTTACATTTTATTGATCCTCCATATTTTGGAAAATCGATGAAGTATGTTCGTGATAATTAGAAGGTCTATGGAAAGCAATGTATTTTTTCTAACAGGTACATACGTCCTTTTCACGAATTATGAACATATGAGGTTCATCTATTATATTATTATGTTTTCAACACGTAACTATAAATGTATTAAATAAATAACATTAATTGTAAACTAAAATCATGAAGAAACGAAACGACATAGATCATCCTAGTTCGATCCATAGTGATTAAGTACTCTGTGGTTTGATCTGTTTGATATTAGTAACTGTCTAAGGGACTACATTATTATAACAAGCAATTAAAACCAGGATTTGCTTCAGTTTCCTCGAGAATCGCAGGCCCGAACTGCCGATTGCTCGTAGTTCGCTCTAGCCTGGATTAAATAACTTTCTACATAATTCGGAATGAAGACTATAATGATGACTAATAACAGGTCTTAGGATTTTAAGGTCATCATAACCTAGAGACAATAGTATTTTATTATGAAACCCATTGCATAGAAAGCCACTGTAAATAGATTTTGTAGGTATCACGTTTTAATAATGGAAAGCTGATATCATACTTAAATAAATTGTGTGCAATTACATGGAGAATAGGAAATAATAAAAGACTGAAAAATTGCATTTTATTGAACTTCATTTTCCACATCTCTTACACAAATGCCATCTAGAAACCTTGCTGGTAGAATATTATTTTGATGCCGAGCCCATCCTAAATACCATATAATGGTCATTATGTGTGCACAGCTCCCTACTGTACGCATTTCATTATATAAAATATTTGATTTTTTAAATAGTTTCTTTCCGCACAATTTTCTGGCAGTCTGTGCCGACGTCTCCCTGTACATCTTGATAGGGAAATGCCACAAGATATGCATACACATGTACGTCGTAGTGGTTTGTTTGATGTACAATGAGGATCTTCAATGCGGTTGTTGGCTTCTTGAGGATAACTGTAAGGGCTGGTAAGGTTCACACACTCTTGGCACAACTGATCATTATCAGAAATCTGAAACAATAAAACATGTGATCTATATGACATACTTAATAGACTTAATTGTATTAATACATACAGCCATTGTAAGGTAGATATCTAAAAATTGACATATAACAAGTCCGTAGGTACAAGAAACAAGTGCAATGTATTGATTGAAGCAAACTTATCACAATATATGAGCAATATATATCACTTTAATATGAGCAGACATACTGTTTCCTTACATTTACTACATTCATACATGAATTTACTTGATATGTATACCCATAATACACCTATTTGTTTAATGTTAGTTAAGGAAGATTTGTTTGGCTGCACGAGAGCATGTGTATTAAACCAAAGCAATAAAACTAACATGATGAAAATGTGCAAACAAATATGAATCTTCTAAAATGGATACATATTACAAGTAAGTACTTGTAGTTGTTACATACCTTTTCTTTTCAAAAGATTTTGATAGTACAGATCGGGAAGTCCAGTAAACAAGCGCCAGGTTGTCGTTTAAAGAGATAAGGTCGCGGTCGGAGACGTCGGAGTGTCGGAGTCCGGTAGGCAAGCAGAGGTTGATAAAAAAGGATTGATCACGGCGGCAGCGCAGCGACGGGGCCGCGGCGCCGCGGCAGCGTAAAAATACAGCACAACGAAATTAAGTCGTCTGAAATTCTGAACTATTTCTTTTATGAAATCAAAAATTCAAAACCAAAACAAAATGTCATCGTTTTAATCATCACTCAATGTCACTATCAGTCAGTACTGTCAGTAGTGTCAGGTTAGAGTTGCCTGAAGTTAAAGGTGCCCAGTGTGGCAAGCTTTTTATCTAATAATACTAAAAAAAAACTAAAAAAAATATATGATGTACATTACCATGCAAACTTTCAACGAAAATTGATTTGAACGAGATCTAATAAGTAGTTTTTTTTTAATACGTCATAAATCGTAAACCGCAAAAAACATCGATCAAAGTTACAACTAACTACAAGAACTTTTATATTATGTTACTTGCTGCTACGGAACCCTTCATGGGCGAGTCCGACTCGCACTTGGCCGCTTTTTTGAACATCTCCTTTCATTCATATAACCTCACCACACAACAAATTTTCCATAATTTTATCGCTGTATAATAGCTATGTTCCATTAATTAATATTGCCTGTTTTCTCGCTTATATGCAATAATTACCTTATCTTATTATGATTGAGAAATAATTATTACTGAATCAAAATAATGATTATTGTACACTAAACAAACAACCAAACAGCTATGATATCTATAGCACGACAGCAGTCAGCACAGCAACTAAACTACAGTCAGTGTTGCCAGATAATTTTTTCTCGAATAGCCTTGCCGGAGTGCGCATGTAGCCCCATGTAGGGTTCGAAGTATAGGGGCGAAAAAAAAGTTTTTAGTCCAAGCGCTAAAGGAGATGTTCAAAAAATGTATGGGGGCTGGTACTAAATTTGTACAAAAACAAAACTTCGATGAGGAGAAAGTGAAAATTATTCCGATTGGGACAAGGTTGTGAAAATTTCTTCTCCTCCATGACAAAGCACCTTTCCGAAAAGCTGGTAAATTAAAAAAATGACGTGCATAAGTGTATCAATGATACCTACATGAATAAATGATTTTGAATTTGAATTTGAATTTGAAATAAAAAAAAGATCCTCCCTTGTTTTTTATTTGTGTTTGAATTTCAGTAGATAGATCAAAAGCTTGTCACACTGGGCACCTTTTTTACTTCTGGCAACTTTATCCTGACACTATTGACACTTGACATTACTGACTGATAGTAACATCAGTGTTGCCAATGCTACGGCAATTACCGTGTTCTACGGCTTTCAGGCCAAAAAATCACAAAATCTACGGGCTACGGCTGGAACCTTATTGCCGTAGCAAATTCTACGGCTTTTCGCAAATTCCACGTGTTTTTTGTTATTTATTGTTTTGCAAACATTTAACGAATGTTAAAACCCTTCAAACAGCGCCACTAGGCTAATGTTGTCGTAAATGTAGGCTAATGAAAAGTATTCCTCGTTTAGTGGGCATGAAATTCACTGCCGATGACCTTTTTTTTTAAGTTTTAGCGCTGAACCGATGGTATATATTGGCGTAATTGAATAGCTACGGCCCACACTTGATCTTTTCCCATATAAACACGGCTTTTTTATCTAATGTACACGGCCTTCCAAAAATTTTCATTGGCAACACTGAGTGACATTGAGTGATGAATGAATGAAACGATGACATTTTCCCTACGTTCCAGTAGACGATCACAACGACCACGCTCACGACCGCGATTTTGCCGTTCCACTAGCTTGTGAGCGTTACAATCATACACCCAAGTGGAACGGTATAGTGAGCGACGCGGACGTGAGCGTTCAAACCACAGAGTATTTACACGTTTAAGCCGATGATACAAAATGTACTCTATGATGTTGAGAATAAGACAAGTCTGAAACTTAGATTAGAGGTTATGTTATAATTTTTAAGCTATAATTATACGTTACTTAATTAATTATCAATTTTATTTTTACACTAGCAAAAAGGTGTATCTACAAACAAAACATTTTTTTTATGAAAAGACAAATTAATATAATAAAAAATTGCATAATAATTATGTTAATGATATTGACCGACGAGGAAAAATGTACACATGGCTATATGTATAGTGAATTAAACATTAAAAATATTAAAATTATTTACATAATTTAACATATTTCTATCAACTTGTGACCCCACGTCGAGAATCTGTTGGAGAAACTACTAGTTCCACTAAAGTATTTCTTGTCGAATCGTATACAGTTATTTTTTCCATCACCATCCTTAACTTTTATAAAATTGCGCCAAATTTCTATCACCATCCATTTCTACCCAGTGTCGCCAAGTCTAAAAACTGGCGAGAGTAACTTCGTCGTATCTGGCAACACTGCAATTCGACCACTTCGACCCACCCCGTGAGGTGGGTTGTTTTGAGCGTGCCGTGAGCGAAATTAATGACGTCATCAATGACGTATTCGCCGCGACCATGACGACCGTGGTCGCCATGTGGAACACGTTTTGATCGTTGTGAGCGATGTGAGCTACTACTGGAACGCAGCCTTTGTTTTGCATTTGATTGATTGACAGTTGACACTGACAGTTACTAATATCAAACCACAGAATACATAATCACTATGGATCAAACTAGGATGATCTATGTCGTTTCGTTTCTTCATGATTTTAGTTTACAATTAATGTTAATTATTTTATACATGTGTTGAAAACATAATAATATAATAAATTGACCTCAGATATGTTTTAATTCGTGAAAAGGACGTATGTACCTGTTAGAAAAAAAAAACATTGCTTTCCATAGACCTTCTAACATGAACATACTTCTTCGATTTTTCAAAATATGGAGGATCAATAAAATATAAGTTTTATAATTTTAAGTAGATTAGAAAATATGCTTTCAAATGAAATATAAATTAAGGCTGCACAAATTTCTTCGGAATAAAGTACCACTTTTGAACATCTCCTTTATATTATATATATTGGCAGCACTGGACACGACCCACGGTACACTGAATATAGCCGATCGGCTACGTGTAGCCAACGGATAAAATATGACAGCCGCTCGGTAACGAAAATAGCCCCATTGGCCCCATCTGGCAACACTGACTACAGTATAAGTTTACTACAGTATATTAAAACCCCGGTCACTCACATACGCGCAAATGTTTGACATTTTTACGAATGTTTGCACATATGTGAAGGGCGGTCAGGCAAATGGGTTCGCATATGAGAGAATACAAGCCCATTTCCGCTTCCTCCTACACTTTGTTCACGAATGCGGAATGTTCAATCTTGCTGTTGTTATTATTATTATTATGTTGTTGTTATTCAAATTCATTTTCAATACAGAAAATAAATGGTAGTACGATTAGACGACACGAACCACGAAAAATTAAGACTTAAGTCACCTTTTTAGTCGTGTGCGCAACTGGTCGCACGAATGTGTGGGAGACTACACGAAGGTTCGGGGTTCGCGCGCTTTGATGTGCGACAAAAAACCGACACAGCTTGGAAAACCCCGAATGCCTCGAAAACTTCGCATAATCATTCGCGAAGGTCGTCCCACACTTGTGGGTTCGCGTATTCGTGCGAATGTGAGTGACCGGCATAATATAAGTTATAACCATAGAGTAACTTTGTATAAGGCCAGCCACTCACTGGTGACTTTTGTCACCGTAACTTTTTGTCACTGTCTCTTACTGTCACCCACGATGCGCCCACTTGAATAGTCACTGACAGTGTTGCCAAGTCAGTGAACCAAGAAATGGCTAAAAACTTTTAAAACGTGGCTAGAATGTCAAAATTTCGTACCCTTTAAAGTGGCTAAAAATTTTTTACCCTCTTTTTGGATCAGGAGTTAAAAAAAATACCATCAAACAGTTATCTTTTAATAAAATAAAACTTTGGGACATAAATAAAATTATTTGCATACGATTAAATCAAAAATCATTAATTTGACGTTGATGGTTCTGGTTCTGTGACCAGGAAAGAATATTTTTCTTGTTTACCGATTTGGCTTAAAAGTCATAATACTTCCAGCGGTATTTGGTAGATATGTTCATTAAATGCCATTCTATTAATATTTTATTGGACTTATTAATTCTGACAAATAAATCAATTCCGATTACAATATCGACATAATATTTTGTAAGGTAAATTCACAAATACTCCTTTTTGGATTTCCCCATTCCAAATTGCAGATTAATCTGATATCCTATATTTGAATGCCAAAAGTCCCAGTCTTCTTTAATTGGCTAGTTTGTTCCGGGGTCTCTTACATCATTATTTTGATCAATAAATAAAAAATATGAAGAGTCACAAAAACCCTAAAAATAACACAAAATATACACTTAAGACTCCTAAAAAATCCCATCTTACATATTTACCCCCTAAATTTGGGGGGAAAACTCCTAAGTTGGGAACCCTGTTGCCTTGTGAGCGCACTTCCCGGCCGGGTGACAGTCACGTCACTAGATGTTGCCGTCTGCTAGGAACTATTTGTCACCGTATTGTCACGTCACCATAATCAGCCATAGACTTTAAGTATAGACCCGTTATAATGTCATATAGATACAGATATGGAATAGTTTAGAAGACGACATAGTAAACTTAATGGTGTCCTTGTCTAACGTATGAAATACAAAACAAACATAAATAAAAAACAGTTTCGCTATACTGTCAAATTTTTATGACGTCAGACGTGTGCCGTATCCGCCATATTGTATTCCTCTTTACTACGGTGTAAACTGTGACTTATTACTAAGGCACTAAGGCAGTATTTACAAAACCCACTTTGACTACGGTAATGTCAAAGTCATGTCAAAGTGGATATTAGCAGGAACTAAACCGCCAATTTCGTTTCGTCGGTATGCACGTTTCTAAGTAATCAGCGCACTCCCATATATTTTCATAGCACTCAATTGGGTAACAAAAAGTCACCGTGACAAATAGTCTATCAGCACATGAATAGATAACAATATTTCTGTGCTATCAGCTTAAGCTGGCCTAAGTTATAACACCACTCAATGTTGCCAAGTCAGTGAACCAAGAAATGGCTAACTAATTAAAAAGTTGATAGAAAGTCAAAATTTCGTACCCTTTAAAGTGGCAAAAAATTCCTCTTTTTGGATCGGGAGTTAAAAACAAAAAAATATTTTTTAATAAAATTAAACTTAGAAACATAAAATGTTATTAAAATATACGTTTAAATCAATAGTCATTATACGTTGATAGTTCTAGTACAAGGAAAGAAAAATATTCTTTCCTTATACCAGTCTGTTGTCTTGTTTACCTATTTGGCTAAAAATTCCAGCGGTATTTGGTAGGAAGCACATGTTTGCTTATTATTTTAATAGTCTTTTAATCTTAACATAAAAAAGTAAAAATGGTGGTTATAAAGTCGGTTTACGGACGGTAGTTTAACGTGACAACGTCATGCTCCGCCCCGCCCCGCTCCGCTGCACTCAACTACTACTAAAAGTGCTAAAGAAGTTTTCACTTCAAAGGAGGTGGCCAAGATTTACCCCGGAAATGGTTAAAATACGTTTATTTGTACAAGGTTTTAGTCTTCTGAAAAGACATGTTTTCCATTTATTATAACATAACTAGAATTTTAATATTCTTCTGAACTCCGCCGTGAGTACTTATAATAAATTAACAATATTAATAAGTTGTATTGTATACACTTAATCTTCTGCTAGCTCCATTGCTATCACTCAGTGTTGCCAATGCTACGGCAATTACCGTGTTCTACGGCTTTTAGGCCAAAAAATTACAAAATCTACGGCTTACGGCTGGAACCCTATGGCGGCTATGGCCGTAGCAAATTCTACGACATTTCGTAAATTCTACGGTCTTTTTGACGTGATAACGTCTATTAAAACGATGAACGCCGGGCGCACGCACGAAAAACCATGACTCATTGTCCCGTTCCGCGCGAGCGAGAGCGCGGAACAAGCGATAGAGAGGCACAAACGGCTACGATCGGCCGAAGTGCTCAATTTTATCTATAAAAGTATGCAATCATTTCATCAATGTTTTGTCATGACGTTGTCACGTCAAACTACCGTCCGTAAACAGACTTTAGACATTTTATTTTTTTTGCAAACATTTAACGAATGTTAAAAACCCTTAAAACAGCGCTACTAGGCTAATTATGATTTTAATCTAGGTATTCTAGATTAATGAAGTGTTCTTGAAGTTTTGAGGACATCAAATTAACTGCGGATGACCTTTTTTTTAGTCCGAGCGTTGAACCGATGGTATATATTGACATAATTGGATGGCATAATATATGACGCGGCCCACAGTTGATCTTTTTCCATTTAAACACGCCTTTTTTTACTAATGTACACGGCCTTCCAAAAATTTTCATTGGCAACACTGCTATCACTGGAGGTTGACAATTGACTGACAGAAATGCGAATGTCTGCTATATTGACATTTGCCAAAACAATATTTTTGAGTTTGATTTCTGCAAAATAATAATTGTGATTTGTGTTTGATTTTTTGCCATGAGGTGCATTAATTTTATTGCGCGGTTGATATTGAGCGCATTTCATATCACACAATATCTTCGCTAAAGAGAAACCTCCAATCCATATTGGTAGAATGGATTACAGGTATGGCATTTTCACGTGATGATATTACATAGTTTGGTATTTGGGGTGGGTACGTCACCAAGATCACATATAAGCCACTGCATCATTTTTAGATTCTATTTCTATGCAGTTGTACTTAAATTGCGTTTGCTTGTGAATATTTCCAGATAGGTAGGTGACAAATTAATACGTTATATATTTTATATAGTACTGCTTCTTTTTGTACGAATAAAGTCATAATTAAAGTAAAAAAATAAATGAATGAATTATCTAAAAGATAAGTAGTATTTATTTAATAACAAAAATCTCTCCTTAAAACACTTTTCCACGATTACTTAGGTATGTTTGCCAGAATGTCAACCTACAAATAAAACTGCCCGTAAAAGGAGAATCTCAAGTTCTAGAGATTTTTATTGATAAAATTATCAAAGTAGATATTGTAAGCTTTAATGTAAGGTAAAAATAAAATGTGTACATTATACTTCACAAGTGGGGCAAACGCCCATACAAATGTTGGCCACCTCCTTTGAGCGCTTCGGCCGATCGTGCCTCTCTATCGCTTGTTCCGCGCTCTCACTCGCGCGGAACGGGACAATGAGTCATGTTTTTTCGTGCGTGCGCCCGGCGTTCATCGTTTTAATAGACGTTATCATGTCAATAGTGCTTATTTCTATGTTTTGTCTTTACCACATTCATCATACTAAATAATATGTGTTTATTAGCTTGTCAAGTCATAATATAATTTTACTAACAAAAAATAACCGACTTCAAAGTTACTCAAAAACTACTTGTCAGATCTCGTTCAAATTTATGTGGGACCACATGACAGGCATCTTCTTTCGATTAAAAAAAGAATCATCGAAATCGTTTGGCGTGATATAGAGTTATTCGTCCATATGTCGCGCACATACTTAATACTAATTTAAGACTTATATGGTTTTCTCATGGATGCCATTGTCAGATCTCAATAAAATTTATGTGGGACCACATGACAGGCACCAGCTTTCGATTAAAAAAAGAATCATTAAAATCGGTTCGCCCAGTCCAAAGTTCTGAGGTAACAAACATAAATATAAATATATATATATATACAGTCGCATTGAGAACCTCCTCCTTTTTTTGAAGTCGGTTAATAAGTTGCTAAAATTGTGGCTAAAATATTTAGCCAACAATATTTCACATCTTTGGCTAAATGAATCTTAAAGGTTGCTAGATCTAGCCAAAAATTGGCTAACTGGAAACACTGTCACCACTGTTTTAATTGTAGCTTATTATAATTAAATAATGCTTAGTATTTTAATTAATTCTCCAACTAGATACATATTATCGTATTATTTTCAATTTGGTTGGGTTCTCTCACGACGTTTAACGACGTTTTTGCAACTCGCACTAATCACAGCAAGTGGCACTGGCAAATAATCTGTCCATGGAGGATAGAGTAGAAGGAGAGCCATTTCTGTTTATGAAAAGTGTCCGTAAAGACGGGTCCAATTACGGGTAGCGCTTTGTTCGAATATCTATTTTTCAGACACTAGCGCCATTCATTACGGGTGACGCTGCGGATGCACTAAACTCTAGATCCACTAAATCACAAATCATAAGAGACTAAAATGACAACCACTAATGTTAAAGTTCGAAATAATGGTACCAACTTTTGTGCGATTATTTTCTCCGGGTTTTTGTCGTAAAAATAGTGACATATCAGAAGCGACACTCTTAACTAGGTAGATATGAGATATTTAGTATTCGGCTAAATAGTATCAAATTAGCTGAATACCGAATGTAACTATAGCCAAATACTCGTTCTTGTAAGCAAAATAACTTTTAAATTCAGTTAGTAAGGGTAAATATATTATTGTATTAGCCAACCATGTAAACTTATTTTTATACTAGTTTTAGGGACTCTTCAATCAATAATTATACAAATAGTCGACCCACCATGAAAGCTACGAATACTTTTCCGATTTACTTTCCGGTTTAAATTAAATATTTAAAAAAAAAAATTATTAAACATTTTTGGCCTTGACGTATCGAGAGTAGGTAATTAAAGCACAACTTCAACCGGCTTCGCGGTATAAGGCTTGCAATATTTGAAAAAAGTATACTTTACAAAAAGATATGAAATCCGAACAAAAACAGTTTCACTGTAAAAAAACAGGCCAAGTACACTTCAAAAGATAGTTACAAAAATGATAATTAAGTTTTTACAAAAAATTATGAAATCAAAAAACCCAAGTACATAACCGTTTTAGATTAGAAAAAAAAATTTGCTAGTAAAAGTAAAAAAAAATGGTGTACTTGGTGTGCATAATACTTTATAGTGCGTGCTTATTTCAAAATAATCTTAAATTATAATTTAAAAAATCCCGGACAGTTTTATTTACACTAAACATAGATAAGAACACTCGATTAAGCCACCTTTCAGACAAAAAAGACGAGATCAAAATCGGTTCATCCGTTTGGGACATACAGATACCCAGACACACAGATACACCGATACACAGACAAGTCAAACTTGTAACATCCTTCTTTTTGCGGCGGGGGTTAAAAAGTTTTAAAAAATATTTTCCAAATTCAGTAGCGTGTGGTACAGACTACAGCCATACAAGCCGAAAAGCCCAGCTTACTATCATTCCTTTACTGTCATCGCTCTGCAGCTGTTAAATATTAAACGTATGGAATGGAGTGTTCTGTATTGGATCCCGAGATCCTGGGTTGTACGACACAGTTGGGCTTGCCTTGTTCTGACGGCCTAGGCTTCTAATGTCAAGTCAGATCGAAAATCATAATTATGCACACCAAGTACACCATTTTTTTTTACTTTTACTAGCAAATTTTTTTTTCTAATCTAAAACGGTTATGTACTTGGGTTTTTTGATTTCATAATTTTTTGTAAAAACTTAATTATCATTTTTGTAACTATCTTTTGAAGTGTACTTGGCCTGTTTTTTTACAGTGAAACTGTTTTTGTTCGGATTTATCTTATTCTTAGAACTCACCGGACTTTTGTGACGGACGGCTTGTGACTTTCAAGTCCTTAGATCATCTATCTCCGTTGATCCTTTTATTGCAGGTTTTTAACCGACTTCAAAAAAAATGGTTTTTTAATGTTTATTACTTCAGAACTTTCGACTGGATGAACCGCTTTTGATGATTCTTTTTTAAATCGAAAGCTGGTGCTTATCATGACGTGATCCCACTTAAATTTTATCGGTATAATTGAATAGTTATCTCTAATTTTGAAGGCGGTTATTTTTTGTCAAGAATTAATAAAACTTCCACTGCAAGGAACATTCAGTCAAAACAGAGTTACAACCACCATATAAATGTAAATAATTAGAACAATACGCATGTAACGGTTAATTTAACCCCAAGAACAGAAGGTGAGGACCTCATAAGTAATTTATTACATCCAGACGTACACTAAGTCCCAACGGCTGAACTTGTGGGAGACATTGTTCTAATGAGATTTTAGGGTTTGTTTATTCAGAAAGTTGGAGCTCAAATGTTACGACATTGTTTCGGTAACTTTGGAGCCGTAATAAAGCTGCATTTTGTATGTAGGGGAGCGGGGGGCACGTTGTTGCACGGGTAAGAAGTTACACGCCTTTTTTACCGGGATTTTAAACTCTTTAGTGGACATAATTGGACTCATTTGTTTTCTTATAACATCATGCATTACATAAAAACGATTAATGACCCACCAAGCGCCAAGCTGCTAGGTTGTATGCATGTGTCTCGATTTCAACCAAGAAAGTAAAAAAATCTTTTACGAAATTTTTGATTCCTGATGTCTATATTTTTTATTTTCTCAAAATTCTTAACCTTGAACGTTCATAATATATCTACCTTTGATTTGCAATATTGTTTTTTTCTACTATCGATATCCATTAATGGTGACCTCAATTTATATTAAAAAACGTGCCATGGGGCAGGTAGTTACAATTTTTTGGGGTAAGTTGTTACATGTCGTATAGGCGTCGTTGAACGCAAATTTCCTATGTTAACCGGCACACCTGAAAAGACTCATTAAAAAAGGGTATGAAGAAAAAGTGGCCAAGTCCTCGAAAATGAGCGGAGAAGAAAAAGATAAGGTGAATTTTTTTTCCGATTCAGATTCTGATACTGATGAATGGTTTTGTTTAGTGTGTATCGAAAGTTACAGCACCTCTAAAAACGAAGATTGGGTAGAATGTTTAGAATGCAAAATGTGGCCCATGTCAAATGTGTAACGGGAAACGTTCACTTATTCATTTGAATTAATTGCAATTCTGATGAAGACTAATTTAATATTAGTATGTTATGGATATCATTACCTACCTCTATATAAATAATTATATATTTTCTATAATATAAGTGCCTTAAAAATTTTAGAATCTTAAGTATTTTAGTTTGCTAAAAGTTTATTAAAATAACTAATAAGTATAAATAATTTACGTACTACAAGTTGTTATTTGCAGACGAAGTTTCTGAGCTTTTATATAAGATTTAAAAAAGTTCCTGCGAAGTTATGTTATTATTGTAAAAAAAAATCTTTAAAAGTTACGATATAGATATTATAAATTACTCATAAATAAAAGAAGGCTGTTTAAAGTGATCTCTTTTGTTTATAACGTTTTGAAATTTAAAAAAAATGATTTATCATTGATGATTTTGTTTATTTATCTACCGTAACATCATGCCCCGAAGATGTAACAACTAACCCCGAATCGGGGGTAAGTTGTTACAATCGACTTTTTTGGTTAAATTGTTCATTGTGAAAAAATTACATACATTTTAATAACTTTTCGATCATATTTTAATAGCTGAATAGACATAGTAACGATAAAAGCAATCAAATGTATAAATTATTTGATAGCTTTTGTCGTATTGACAATTGTCTAAAAATTGTAACAACGTGCCCCCCGCTCCCCTACGCATACGAAATAATGGAAATTGTGTTAATTACAATATGAAAGGCATCATGTGAAATGATGAATGAGGGTTTTAGGACCGCATGGCCGTAGCTAAGGGGGGAGGCATTGTGGGGCAATGCCCTACCTTAAAAATACCCAAAACTAAGATAAAATAATGTTTGTTCATAGTTTGAGATAAAATAAATTGTAGAGGTCAGTGATATACATGGTGATTGAAGTAGGAGCCCGTGCTTCGAAGCAGGTCAATTAAGTATGATATTTTTTTTACTTCCGCCCTACCTGTAACCAGTGCTGCCCTACCTCAAATTCAACTCTAGCTACAACCCTATAGGACCGCCCAATAATCTGAGATCTGAGATCAAGATGGTTCTCGTTTCTATTTGATGAATTTTAGAGCATACTTGCTTATTTTTATAAGTTCTAATATCATCAAGTTTTTTAAATGGTGGCGAAACGAGCTGTTATGGTAAGTGGTGACTAGCGCTAATGGACTGCAATTTATTCTGCTTTTGAATCTCCACAAGAAATGACAGATATATAAACTAAAATTACAATTATATTATCCAATCCTACGCGACTTTAACATCAATTATTACATCTCTTTTCATCAATCGTCATAAAATAAAATCAAACCGAATCATCAATGACGGCTGCATGTGGTAACAAGCCGTTTAACCAAAACCGTATTTTTCTACAACTAAACAATCTTCATTTGTTTTATCAAACCCATTTCCCAAATTATTCTCGTAAGTAATATCAAATGAGTTAGACTGCACTGTAATGGGAATAGTTTTTTTTTTCGGGACATAATTCAGCTGTTGCAAGCCTTCGGGCACGCGAACAAACCATAAGTCTTCGCTCATACTAGAAGGCGATTTGCTGAATTGCAAAATGCTGTTCTTAACTCGCACTTACCAACTAAATGGATTTAAGCATTTGTTATGTTAAACGACTAAACTCATTTTGTATAAATTGTATTAAATTATACAGTAGGTACACAGAGTACACTTTACAAACGAGATTTAGAGTGAGCGATGAGCGATTTCTTTCAATATATTCGGTGCATAAGTTTACTACGAGTGACATGTCGGCATATTGTTGGCCGATATTTCAAGAAGTTTAATAAGGATCGCAATCACGGTCAAACAATTATAATATATCTGTAGTGGGACGTTAATGGATTCAAACCAAGCGAATACAACGTACACGTATCATACTTACCGACATTATACCAAAAACATGTATATATAAGGCGCGTATGTATAATAATGTTTAAATTATAAGCGCAAGATATTTTTTTTAATATTTTTATTATATCGTCAACTGCGAAATTATTGTTGACTCTCATTTTCGATAGCAAGGTGGTCGCTAAGCTGGTTGAAGGTTGCAAGACCGATCTGCGGCAACCAGTCAACCGGCTCATACGATAAAATATCACCAATCCGTTATGCCACTACATAATGTTACACGTTACGACCGGTCTTCCTTTTATTCCCATTAATAGACAATTTCTCGGGCTACCCTCATATTGCAAATAATATAATAAGCCTCTCATAATGTCGGGTAAATTGTTAGCTTGTATGATTTGTGTAGCTGCTCAATGATTTGTAAGGGTCATGTAGAACTGTCTGATGTTACGTAGCTATATTTTGTACTATCTTTCTGTAATTTATTAACCGACTTCAAAAAAAGGAGGAGGTTCCCAATTCGACTGTATTTTTTTATGTTTGTCACCTCAGAACTTTCGACTGGGTGAACTGATTTTGATGATTCTTTTTTTAATCGAAAGCAAGTGCTTGGCATGTGGTTTCACATAAAGAGCGAGATCTGACAAGTAATTTTTGAGTAATTTTGAAGTCGGTTATTTTTTTAGTAAAATTTATTACTAAGTATTTGCATTCCAATATAAATATATCAAGTACAATCATAATTAATATTATTCGTTGGAATAAGTAAATAGTAAGTTTACAAGATTATCCTAATCAACTATTTACACAGGCGGCCTATTCAAGGTTTATGCTCAACAGTAATATCCTATTAATTCCGAGTAACATAAACTCGATTTATGTAACTAGGTCCAATAAATAAACTCTCATACACATATAGCCTCGCATTATTATTCCATAATTTTCGATGTACACAAATGAAACAGACCTAAAGCAAACGCTTACCAGTAAATAATTGGGGGTTTTTTAAATTAGTTACGTATGTAATTATTATGTCAGTACCGTAATGTAATTTTTATGGGGAAGTCTTTGACTTTAAGATATTATTATTTTAATTCTAGTATTTTACGAACGGACAGTAGAGTCTTAAAAAGAGTCTCATAAGGGCACTCACTTCCTTTACTACTTTAATATAGGTATATCTTAATAACATAATAATATGTTTTTGTTGTCTGTCTTCTTCACCTAGTCGAAAGTTATTCAAGAGAATCGATTTAGTATTCAATTTGTTGTACTAAGTATCTACTTATTATACCTACTTTTGTTTTTTCAAAGGCAGTTTTTTATGTTAATTATACAAAACCTTGTATTCAAAACCTCGAACTAAAACCAACCGCGGCAAAAATAACACAAAACTATTTTACTTTATAAAAATATTGTTGACACGGTTTTGAAAAGGTGCTCATTACAAATCAAAATTCACGTCAGCGTCAATTAATTTTCGTTTTCGCGTTACGTAAATATTATTCAGGCATTTAGTACGTCTAATTTGGCCAATAAACTTCCAACGTCCGGCGTGGAAGATTTATGGGGAAAGTGTCAAAATTTATATCACAAAAGGGACGTCTCATTAGCGACCGACGCACTTCAATTTAGTATTTTTTATAGGTTGAGAAACTTTCGTATTATTTCATCATCGTAGTCGGAAGGTGGTATAATTGTTATTTATCGTGTTAGGTCATTCCGGGTCTTGCCAAGGCTGTGCCAAGACATAGTAACTAAGGCTTTGTACTTTCGGCAGCATTCTTTTCTCCTAATAGTCTTAATACCTGAAATGACCTAGAGGGAACTTCAGAATTGCCAATTTCTTGAAGATTCAATTTCGATACAACCCAAGTACATATCGTAAGCCCCAACATAATATGAAATTTCTTCTCTTTCAAAATAATTTTTTATTGTCTAGTTAATTTTATAATCTTAAATTAAAATTTAAAAAACCTCCGACAGTTTTATTAACACTAAACATAGTTAAGAACACTCGATTAAGTCACCTCTCATACAAAAAAAACTAGATCAAAATCGGTTCATCCGTTTGGAAGCTACGATGCCACAGACGGACATATAGATATACAGATACACAGACACACAGATACACAGACACATGAAACTTATAACACCCCTCATTTTTTGTCGGGGGTTAAAAATGTAACTCACAGAAAATATTTCTTATTATAATATCAACGGCACTTGAAAATAATTCAGACAAAGGCCGTAACCTAATTATGAAGCTGCATACTAAACCGTTGTACAAAATGATGCTATTAAAATGCTAAAAGGACTATTAAGAGTCTAAAACGATAATAAACACCTAGTTTTAATTAGTCTAATGGGATTTCCATGGAAAGTGCATTTGTAAGTAACATAGATTTAGAACCAGTAGATTCTCCCATACATTTGATAAAGCGAGATCGCCAGTTACAAAATCTACGTAAAGGACAGAGAAAAAAATATTATTTTTTATCCCCGTCACCGTGGCCGATTACATTACATTACCTGTGTCGCGGGTGGCATGGACTACACATAACACATCACAATCACACCCATAACCCGAGTACAAATATTTATCTGTCTCATAAATATCTGCCTCGGCCGGTAATTGAACCCGGGACCACTCGCTTCGCAGGCAGGGTCGCTACCAACTAGGCTACAGCGTCGTATAAAATAAGGTTTTTCCATTAGATTAGTAACGGTTCATCCAAGTGGGATAAAGCCTCTACATTAATTAAGTACGATGACTAATCTTACGGTTCCATGATTAATTCAAACCAATGAACTAACAAGGATTTGATTTAGACTGAAGTATTGTTTATTTTGAAACACGGCGGGATAATGGTTCAATTATCCGAAAATAGATTTCTCTCGCCCTGAGTCTTAGAGCGGGCGCAAATGATATTTCAAACCTTTGAAATGAACCGGGTCATGGCTGACCGGGTTGTATTGTGGGTTGTGGGTAGTGGGTAGTAGTGTATTGTATGCGATGCTGTGGGGACGTGCGAACGTGGCAGGGATTTAATGATGTTAGAGGGTTACGGTGGGTTGCAACTGATTTATAAATGTTTTCTACGATAGCTAGAAAACTTATTGCATCATGCAAATGCCTTTATAACGGGCGTCCTTTATGACGTAAGATAAATTTACACGAGTTAATTAATTAACTTCTAACTTGCCATAAGTTACATTAAAACAAATTTAAAAACAATTAAACGCATATAACTATAATATTTTCTGATTTATAAAAAAATATTAATCTAATCTCTTCACAGTTTTCTTAGAATAAGCAACCGCTACATCTATTGCTACAAGCCTCTACGAGGCTACGACGTAGCTGCGTGCTACGAACACAGGTAACTTTGCTGATTACAAAAGTTTATCTACATTATTATTTAACTTTGACTTTGAATTACAAGAGTTGGCATATAAATAATGTCTAGTGGTATTATTATGAAAATTAGTGACAAAGTTACGCATTTACGTATTATGACGCGTCTATTATTAATGTTAGTGGTAAGTTTATAAAAATAAATTAATATTAGTCCAGATTTATTGACCACGCTCCCGGGTGCAAAGATAGTGCATAGTTTTGAGTGCGTTTATTTAGCTGTTACATTTGAGGAAATCCCTCTATTCCTAAAGGAGCTAATCATCAGAAGTGAATTTTAAAAAAGATGGTAATAATGTCCTGCGTCCATTTCATACAAAAAATCCAAATCAGTTCACAAATGACGGAGTTCTGAGGTAACAAACATGAAATCGGTTAATAATAGTCCATTGCCTCATCCACTATGTATCTGTCTATTCGAAAAAACTGACAAGTACAGTACGGCCGACGTATCTTGACGCGTCTGAACATAGGCGCTGCGAATTTTAGCGCATGTAAGACAGAGATAGCGACACGAACATGCTAACGTGTGACTGAGACATAATACACCGCGTACCGAGCATTGCCGAATTGTGTTACTGCGCAGCCTTCTGCGCGGAGTTCAGACGCGCCAAGATACGTCGGCCGTACTGTACCTACAAGACCCTAACGTGTGCCTTAAAACTTCGCAACAAAACATTTGTTTTTAATGTTTATAATAAATGTTAAAACTTATATAAAAAGGAGCAATAAACAGCATTCGAACCAAACAGTACCTTAGGTTATTACATCGTACAAAACATAATAAACTGTTTACCGCAACAAATGAAATTGAAATAAAATGAAATTGTATTTATTTCCTCATTTATTCAATCAAATGAGTCTTAAACAGTATTAACAGTAGCCAAGAAAGATTTACGTAACATAAGACCTCAATAATTACCTGCTTAATATACAATTGAAGGCAACGATTAAATAAACGTATACGGTTCAACTGAGAGGGTTTGCTTAATCGAATGAGCACTGAGTGGGTGGATGAACCCAGCCATGTTCATTAAAGGTTAGACTTAGTAATGTCAGGAGGGATGAACAGATAAATGAACACATATAAAATGAGTTTAATTATAATATGTTTATCTACCCTGTAGCGAAGTCAGTAGTCACTCTGAATGCCGTGAGGAGTATCTGGTTCGAATCCCGTGCGAAGGAAATATATATGTTTCCTTCATATCATCAATATCATATCATATAATTTATTTATTTATTTAAAGACCCACAGCTTTTGGCGGTTTAAATATAAACAAAACTTATTATATAGGTCTTAAAGCCAATAACGGATTTACATTTTACTTTTTTCTTAAATTTGTCTCAAAGTAATCACCAGTGTGTGTATGTGTTTGTGTGTGCGTGTGTGCTTGCGTGTGTGTGTGTGTGTGTGTGTGTGCTTGTCTGTGAATATAACATAATATCATCTAGTACGATGTGCTTTAGATGTACCCATACTAGTCCATTGAAAAGTTACATTTGGGGTTGCGTTTTTTAGAGGACGCAATTTTATTTTTTTGATGTGTAGGGGGGGTCAGTGTAAAGCTAAAACCAAGTTTGTGGGGTCGCCACCCTTGTCCCACGGCCGCCATCTTGAAAATAGGGGTTGAAATGGTTTTTACGATATATCTCTTAAACTATTTATTTGATAAAAAAAAATTGTTAACATTTTTTGTTGCAAATTAAATTCTCTACAACTTTGGTCCAGTAACTTTTTGTCGTAAAACTATAAATAAAAAAGTTATAACCGAAAATGTTCAGAAAAGTTATAAATGAAAATTATTATTTTTTGTATGGCAATACTGAAATTTATTTCCACCAATGTGTCGGATCTGTAAGATCCAACAATAGTCCTATACATTTAAATGACATCAAAAGCAGACTAGAGCTTGAAATTATGCATAGAAGAATACATTTGTATGAAAATTATTATTTTTTATATGGCAATACTGAAATTTATTTCCACCAAAGTGTGCGATCTGTAAGATCCAACAATAGTCCTGTACATTTAAATGACATCAAAAGCAGACTAGACCTTGAAATTATGCATAGAAGGTTACATTTGTATGAAAATTATTATTTTTTGTATGGCAATACTGAAATTTATTTCCACCAAAGTGTGCGATCTGTAAGATCCAACAATAGTCATGTACATTTAAATGACATCAAAAGCAGACTAGACCTTGAAATTATGCATAGAAGGATACATTTGTATGAAAATTATTATTTTTGGTATGGCAATACTGAAATTTATTTCCACCAAAGTGTGCGATCTATAAGATCCAACAATAGTCATGTACATTTAAATGACATCAAAAGCAGGCTAGTGCTTGAATTTATGCATAGAAGGATACATTTGTATAAAAAATATTATTTTTTGTATGGCAATACTGAAATTTATTTTCACCAAAGTGTACGATCTGTAAGATCCAACAATAGTTCTATACATTTAAATGACATCAAAAGCAGGCAAGAGCTTGAAATAATGCATAGAAGGATACATTATTTTTCTGAACATTTTCGCTTATAACTTTTTTATTTATAGTTTTACGACAAAAAGTTACTGGACCAAAGTTGTAGAGAATTTAATTTGCAACAAAAAATGTTAACAATTTTTTTTATCAAATAAATAGTTTAAGAGATATATCGTAAAAACCATTTCAACCCCTATTTTCAAGATGGCGGCCGTGGGACAAGGGTGGCGACCCCACAAACTTGGTTTTAGCTTTACACTGACCCCCCCTACACATCAAAAAAATAAAATTGCGTCCTCTAAAAAACGCAAGGTTAGGCCTAAAAAATGTAACATTTCAATGGACTATACAGTTCATAGCAAGACATAATTCAACGGAATCATGCCATTAATGACTCACTACTGAATATGGCCTAGAGCATACTCCACCACGCTGCTCCATTACGCCTTGATGAAGTAACTCAACAGTCAATAGTAATCGTAGTAGTAGTAATTACTACCTTTAGAAATGTTACCATCAAATAGCGAATCACAAAACGATTGCGAAATGAAATCGTATTTTCCGATCGCTTTCCAATCACAAATAGTGCTTTTTAGTTGCCGCTGGCTAATAAATCTTTCAGTGCAGAGAGTACAGTTGCAGCCTATTTTATTTCAGTTAACTTTGCCTGGAGTGACGAGTTACGTAAGCTATATTAATATAGGCACAAAGGAAAATCACAATTTTCGCTTTCTGATTCAGCACAAAGTATATTTTTTCTCGCTTCTGACTTTTGAAAATGACAAAGAGTACGTAACTTAACAGATGAGTTGAATTCAAAGAACGACAATTGGGACCTTGTAAGAATTTTGTATTCAGTGCATTCGATTCTACTGTTTACTTTATTTTATAATTATACTAGCTGCCCGGACAGACTTCGTTCTGACAAAAGTTTATTTATTTATTTTGAGATGTAAGCTATCCTATCTTTCAAGTTGGATCAAACTGCACACGGTGTACAAATTTGATTAAAATCGGTTCAGTAGTTTCGGAGTCCATCGCGGACAAACAACGTGACACGTAATTTATATATATTAAGATAAGTATTATCCTGCGAATAAAATTTATCCGATTGTAATATTATAAACGAGCTTACAAACATTAAAAAAGCTTATAAACGAACAGACATGAAATCGGAACACTAACCGGAAGACATCACCAATGCATTGTTGCAAAAAGATAAATGTTCGAGAACTTCAATAATTATTCTTAAAAATACTCTTAACAAAACTCCCCACAAAAATACACGAGCTTCTCGACATTGCAGATTTAGTAAAACGGGTCAACTGAACAATATCTTCAATGTAGCTTACATATTATGACACTTAGTTTAGTGTCAGCGATCCAATGTTTGTTGCAGTACTAAAGTGACTACGGAACACGAGAACAAGAACAATGTATTTATATGTATGTTAAGTTAGATATAATCTACGATAATAAATAATACATCTTCAGATAAAAATATCGATAAATTTTAAAATTTAAAAAACTCCCGACAGTCATATTTCGATCACGTCAGCTTTCAAACAATAAAAACGCATTTTGAGGTTCCAATAATGGCCATTTTTGAATGGCGCTAGTGTGATACAAATAGCGAACCATGAACATAGCTGTTGTAGACGGAGTGAAGTTTGCTGAGTAATTAATGGCGCTAGTGCCGCTAGCTGCTTGTTTAATTTTACGCGTTTTCACGGACACTTTTCATACACAGAGATGGCATTCCTTCTCCTCTATTTTCCATAGTTTAAAAGCTACGATGTCACATACACACAAACACATTACACTCATAACAACACTTCTTTTTGCATCGGGGATAAAAAAAGTCAATACTAATTTCCAATACCAACTACCCGAAGTACCCAAGCGGTTACGTTGTCTAATTAGCAAGGTCTCAGTTAATCAAGACCGAGCAGCGACTTGCGACCGAATTCATTTATTAGGTCCTCTATTTATTGTTACGTATCCATTGCTCCGGGCATACGGCAACAAACAATATCCTCATCAGCTTGCTATCGTTGCAAAAACATTTATGTTGCCTAGATCGTGGATTTATTTGCTTAGTTAACGACTTTATTAGTGACTGCGGTGAATAAACACTACGGCATGTGACTTTCAGGAAATTAATCTTGATAAATCTTGACATACAATGCACCGAGCATAAAATCTATGGATCTAGAAATATAAAGTAACAATAATGGACGTTTTTGGAGATTGATTTTTAAGAATTCACCCTTAAAATAGGATCTCAATGTAAGTAAGAAAAACCTTGTTCTGATATGGATTAAGCCATGTATTCACTGACAAACATTTGTTTATAAACACTGTTTCAGAAAAAAATTACGTGTTCTTAAAAATAAATTTTAAGTGTAGCGGTGAACACTATGCGTTTATCACCATGTTTCCATACTTCATCATAACCTGCCTACCGCGCTCAGGAATGGCTCCAAATATTAATTGGCTTGATCTCAAGGATGGATGGAGCCTCTAAACATCATAAGTTTTTTGTTATGCTTGCCCATGTCTTTGCGCATAACTGATTTAAATTGCAGTCGCTTCTCGCACGACAAAGCAACAAGTCACTCGCGCTAGTGATTAATACGGTCAGAAGCGGTTGTCGCGAGCTGCTGAAGCGATAAAGGCTCGTCATTTATTTAATACGCCGATTCATATAATACATTATGTTCTGAAATGTTCGAAACCCGATAGCGAGTATAAAGAGAAAGCTACGCTGTACACGGCATATTTTTCGTGTTACCATAAACTCAATATCTGAGATTTATTGAACGTTTGTGTTCGGTACGGTTCATTGGTTCGTGATATACACTATTGATAGAAATTGTTATAAATATGACACATAACTTACGCTAATAAAAGGCGGATTGCCGTTGAATCTGGTGGCATAAACGTGTCTCTGTTTCTCATTCAAAGCATGGCATTATAGTTACCACTTTTAATATTATTCAAAGAGTAAAATGTCTGCCCTTTTCCTTACATTTAGATTTCAATTAAAATCCTTTCTGTATTATATTCATCCTTTCACTATTGCAAATAATAAAAGTAAAATATACCTGTAATGTACTTTTATTAGGTACTCCAGGAGTTACACATTGTTGGAGAACTTAATACTCAGTTCCAGTTGTATTTTTAATGGACCGTTTACGTAAAGTAAATATAATATAGTTGGGTAATACTTACAGAATTAGAATAAAAGGTGAACAATGTTAAAAGTATTTTTTGCCAGTGAGAACAATGAAGGCAAATGGAAAATAGAGAGAGATAAAAATAAGAGAATTATAAAAAATAAGAGAGCCTGTAAGAGCTATACTAGAACTACGCGACATAGTTTGATGACTATTAGCTGACGATAACAACGTACATTCGATGATTTGTGCTTATGATTTTGAATGTATATCATCGCGGTTACTGAACATTTTAATCTAACGGAGTATCGCTTCGATATACGCTTCGTATTTTATACAGATAGTAGCGATATTTTTGCCCAGCTACATGAATCGTAGTCACGGTGAGACTCATAGCATACAAAATGCTTTGTGCTCTACACCTAAATGTGCAGCAAAGCAAAGCAAAGCAACAACCCATAATTGTCCCACTGCTGGGCTCGGGGTGTCCTCTCACAATGTGAGAGGTACAGGCCATAGTCTACCACGCTGGCCAAGTGCGGATTGGTAGACTTCACACACCTTTGAGAACTTTATGGAGAACTCTCCGGTGCGCAGGTTTCCTCACGATGTTTTCCTTCACCGAAGCAAGTGATAATTAACTTCTAATACGCACATAATATTTGAAAATCAGAGGTGCGTGCCAGGATTTGAACTCGGGCCCCTCAGATCGAGAGACCAACGTTTTAACCGCTAGGCTATCACTGCTTTAAATGTGCAGACTTAGTTATTTTTATTAGCCCTTACGCGGAAGCACTCACAATTTTATTGTTTTACTATTAGAACTACGTTTTCTCCACTTCCGCTTTATTTAACTTCGTCATCCATTTACAATTCCCTTAGGCTTTTGGAATATTAGCTTCATCGCGTACGTGCGTGTGATAGTAAAGGTAAACAACTTCGCAAAACTAGTTCATATCGGCATAATATTTATACTTTTCTTCAAGATGATAATACTACTTCCATGCGGTAGATTTCACTAATCAAACAATTACTATTTCCATAAAAAAAACTAGATTCCTATAACTCTAAGCTATTTGCACATAATACGACTACGTACTAAATTCAAGCATTTCTGATTATGTAGTTATATAGAGTTGCTGCAAAGAAAATACTGCAACAATAAAAATGTGTTAAGGATTCACTCGGAATCTCGTAAAAGTAATAATTTTTGTCTAACCAGATCTATTTGAAACATAGAATCTCTAAATCTCACTTCAATGCTCATCATGTATGCTCGTTTTAAAATCCAATAGTCCGTGACATTATCTTCATCAACTTTTGTGAAGAATTAAAATCATAGACCTAAACTCAAGAGATCATTAAAACTTGCTTAGATAAGCTAAGTGAAGTGAGTGCTTATCGAAATAGTACTCACGAGGGTGGTATCCCACCGACGAAGACATCAGAGTTGGTGGAGAACTTGCCGAAGATGAACTCCTTGCCGCGGGATGTCTTGCTCTGGGTGACGCCGTCCACCATCAACGAGGTGTGCTCATCCCGCCGCGCCACCTGGTGGTGAGATAACACATTACAAAAGCTAATAATATTACATTACAGCAACCATCATACACATATAATTTCCATGGGTGACTGTGAATATGTACTGAAATGAAACAATTCTTGACAAAAATAACCGACTTCAAAATTAGGGATAACTCAAAAACTACTCATCAGATGTTGTCCAAATTTAAGTGGAACTACATGACAAGCACCAGATTTAAACCCACATAAATATAAGCGAAAACCTAAGACTTTTATTTTACCTTTATTTTCTCCAATCAGTATCACTACCAATTATATCTATAAGACCACTGATACCATTTATACACAACGTAACACAACCAACTTACATATCTAATACGTATCCTATTAGACCCCCAATATCATATTAAATTTAGCCTCTGGATTACAATCAAATGACATAATATGCATTAGTATCTAATCTAGTCGATATGCATACTGGATAGCCACATCAAGTGTGTGATAAGCATATGCGCACTCCATATGCATGAACTTGTACCCAAGCAAATGTCTCACTCGGACAACATAATGTCATGACGTAACTAATCTACTAATTGCACTTGTCAGGTATGTTAAGTTTGTGCAGTAATGTTAATTTAATGTATCAAATTAGTTGAAGAGTTGTTATTCATTCCGTGCTCTGCAGTTGGCAGATGTTTTGTAGATTTAAATTATGATGGAAGTTGTTCGTCGTTTTACTATTTTTGTAACGTGTGCGAAGAACGGGTTCGATTCCCGGCCAGGTGTACATACATACATACATAACAGATTAAGGTTTTTCTCGGACCGTGGATGAGTGATTTTTGTTTGTGTTGTCCATGCCACTGGTGACAATCAAATGAACGGGTATGAATGTATCGTTTTATTAAAATAACTAAAAAAAATCTATTGTAGATATAACTTTCTAAGAATTTATAATAACAGATTTCTCACTTAAATATTACGTAGTCACTTCTTTGCCTTGTAAACCTTGTTAGCCGTAGGTATTTCAGGACGCCAAAATTTTACATTAAATAAGTACCTATTTTTATTGACTTGATCAAAGTGTCTTGAATTAAATGTGTTTTTGTGTATAATATTTGGTATAATATCTTTATCACTAAGTGTATTCTTTGAAAGCTCTCTTTGAACTGTATTTTTGCATTGAGGAGTATGAAATTAAATAACTTTCAACTCCTCTATTCAACATACGAGTAGAATAGAATGGCGTTGGATAGAATCAATATTCATAGGATTTTATAAGTTTAGAAGTTAGCTGCTAGAACGCAGTGTTAAAACAAAAAATCATAAAGCAGATTGTGTGTGATTCCGTGTCACGAATATCCGACACTGACATTGAAATGTGGTAACATTGTCGTGCAAGCCTTGCGTAATCCCGCCCCGTGACGTTCTGATTACGTAACGACCGTAAAACTTGTATTAAGTTCTTACTTAGATTTTTATATCATAAAATATTCTGTATAGCTATAAAAACTTCAAGGTCGACGCGTTGCCATCCACCATACACTTACCAGCATCACCACAAGGCCGTTTATTGATTAAAAAGCAATTTAACACTTATTTATGCATTATTATTAACGTATTCGTTGACTGTGCTACACACCTTACTTGAATACAAATATAATGTGTACATTTATACGATGTGTAAATTGGGTTTAGGTAACTGTACATCAATACTTTTACTATTAAGTTATGAGTTCTCATGTAAATAAATTCTGTTATTCGTAATGAGAATAAAGTTCCTAAAACCCCAAAACCCTGTGCAAATTGTTCAATGTGTAAACATACAATTAATGACATGACACAAAAAAATCTGAAGCAAGCCACTATTTCCCACAACTGTAACTGGCAATAATCATTGGCATACTCTCTACAGTTGGTACCTAGACCTACTAGTCGACCATCAATATTAGCCAGGCTAAACGGCTAACAATGAATAGGTTCCGGCTAAGCCGCTAAGCCCACCATTCTGCCAGATCCACGCCAAGTAACGGGATCAGATGTTACATTGCGTATCGTGTATTTACTATTTAGTTGATCTAATACGCTGTTGTTGTATCGTAACATAGCTAGTTTAACAGTGTAGCTTACGAGTTCTACCAATTGCAATGATAAGAAGAGCGTAAGAACAGGCAATTGATCGTTCTGCCCGTAGTAGCCCTGTCATCTCTGTCAATATGTACAAGACGATACGCACGCTTTTGTTGTTGTATATTATACCAATGTGATTGGTGTAGTGAAACAATGTTAACTAGTTTACGATAAATAGTTTATCGTGTAGTATTCGGTTACTTGTAGTAATCGTTCTTGCCTGAAAAATTAAATGTTTAAATGGAATTCTTTAAATTGATGTATCTGTATTTATTTGTGAACGGGGTAAAATTAAACAAACACTAAATATAACCTGAAGATTACTTATAAATCAGGATAAACCGCATCCAAATTTCGACCATTTTGCTGAGATTAGAAAAAACAAACGCACAAACAAACGGAGAAATTTTTAACCGACTTCAAAAAAGGAGGAGGTGTCGTTTGAGTCCGTTATACTATTTTTAGGCCTTCTGACCACGTAGACGCACTCTGTCGTCAAGTATCACTTGCATCTAGCGTAGTAAAAGTACTACTGTCTACAGAGGGACGTCTTTGCCTAATGTTTCATTATGCAGCTGGCATGCAATCGTCAAATGAAGCGCCGTGGTCAGTAGGCATAAAGCAGCAAAGCAACAACCCATAATTGTCCCACTGCTGGGCTCGGGGTCTCCTCTCACAATGTGAGGGGTATAGGCCATAGTCTACTACGCTGGCCAAGTGCGGATTGGTAGACTTCACACACCTTTGAGAACTATATGGAGAACTCTCCGGTATGTAGGTTTCCTCACGATGTTTTCTTTCACCGAAGCAAGTGATAATTAACTTCTAATACGCACATAATATTTGAAAATCAGAGGTGCGTGCCAGGATTTGAACTCGGGTCTCCGTTCGAGAGACCAACGTTCTAACCGCTAGGCTATCACTGCTTTCTGTCAGTAGGTATAATTGTTACTAAATATTATTGTGATTGTAATGTATAGCTTAGTGTTTGCGTCATAATTACGGTCTAGACATGTTTGCACGCGATAGATTAAAACAAATCCGCTCATAGTTCGTGCACTGAGTACAGTTAATAGGATTAGACATACGAGTACAATGTATGTCGTGTGTTCGAATATCATTTGCATAATGATTAACGACGTAATGTAGGGTTGTTTCGCTTGTATGGAGAGGATCGATTACCTGGTGTGTAAATTGATTTTTAATTGTTGTAACTTACAGCAACGTGCTTATAGCAGAATTATTATTGGAATTATTAGTTATTGAAAAGGTCTTTGTTAGTTTTTTTTATGCAAATAGTTGATGAACGAGAAGATAAGCCACCTCAGCCACTGATGCGTTGCCGACCAAGATAGATGAAAAATCAAAGAAAGAACTGGCTCTCAAGCCCTCAGCCGGAACACGATGGGTTGTAATGACTCAACTTAGACTGAATGCAAACTTTTTTACGTCTCAAGCGTTGTGTCACTAGACTGTTACTACAACTATAAATTGATGAAGATCACCTCATCTTTAAGCAATGTCAACTTACCTGTACTTTATGCCACAGCCCGTCATTGAGATTGCTTCCGACCGTTATAATCTGAGCCCCGCCACCCAAATTGTACCGCAGCCTCAGAGCCCCGTTAACGAGTTTCAGCTCGAAAAAGTCGTAAGTCCCACCATCATCGGTATACAATAACAAACCATTGGGCTGATCAGTTTTGAATTCAAGTTCGATAGTGCCGTTCAAGCCGGCGTTCCACTTGCGGAATTGCGAGTAGGGGTTCTGTTTGTCGAGGACGAACGCGAGATTCCTGTTGAAGGAGAGGGACAGGAGACAGAAGAGTATGTAGCGCATCGTTCTCACGTCGTCCGAGCACATGGCGGGTGCGAGTCAACACGTCACCATGCGACGCCTGACGTACTGCCACACCTTTTCCGTTTCATTTCTTGGGTGCCTGCAACAAGAGACATGGTTTTTAACATCTATATATATAGAAAGTCACACACACAATACGATTAGGCTCTCTATATAAAAAAAACCGATAACAGTTTGCATTGCACGGACCTCTCATAATGTTACCACGGCATCTTTGAACAGCATTACAACACCAAAGGAATTGTCAATGCACCCCTGATCCTTAAAAAGAACTGTTTGTGTATTTGAGGAATATCAGAAGCAAGCTCATACCACAATGTGCTCGAACGCAGATAACAGTAAAAAATTAGCGTGATCATGAATACAGTTGAGGTCCATGTAACGTAACTCGGCAATAAAAAAACCGTAGAGAATGGAACTGCACACCCATTTTTAACCGACTTCAAAAAAAGGAGGAGGTTCTCAATTCGACTGTTTTTTTTATGTTTGTTACCTCAGAACTTTGGACTGGGCGAACCGATTTTGATGATTCTTTATTTAATCGAAAGCTGATGGCTGTCGTGTGGTCCCATATAAATTTTATTGAGATCTGACAATGGCATCCATGAGAAAACTACATAAGTCGTAAATTTGTGTTAAGATGTGCGCGACAAATTGACGAATAACTCAATATCACGTCAACCGATTTCGATGATTCTTTTTTAATAGAAAGCTGGTGCTTGTCATGTGGTCCCACATAAATTTGAACGAGATCTGACAAGTAGTTTTTGAGAATTTGAAGTCGGTTATTTTTTGTTAGTAAAATTTAGATTATAAAGACAAGAGTCATTAGTTATTTTGGGGCTTGCAGGTAAATGTACAGTCAAAACACGAACGCCATAACAAACAACGTACCTAGAGGGTTCATTGTCCATCCTATTATTTTTATAATACGTTGAGTGGAATTCCTTTAGGGAAATGCTAATTAATTACGACATTACTGACGCAATCGTTTATTAACAACAGTTATTTTAGTGTGGCAACATATTTCACAACAACATATTTCATTAAATTATTTATTATAATTATAATGTTGCCATGTCTGTTTAAAACAATGAAGTGTACTAATACTGATGTAAACTTCTTTTAAGAAA
Organism: Thymelicus sylvestris; assembly: GCA_911387775.1. Classification (NCBI taxonomy): domain Eukaryota; kingdom Metazoa; phylum Arthropoda; class Insecta; order Lepidoptera; family Hesperiidae; genus Thymelicus; species Thymelicus sylvestris. The sequence goes on along the minus strand of OU426905.1, from coordinate 13,116,263 downwards.
TTATTGATAACGATGCAGATGTATGTAATAAATGTATTTAAATTGAATTGTCATCTCGCGCCAATTTAAAAAATATTCTAATAACAGATTAATAATATAGATTCTAATATTTACAGAAGCTATTGTTACACATCCCACACAGCCAAGCGTACTTGGCATGTCTGCAGAGTAAAACGAAAGGGGTGGTCGGAACAATTGAAAAGAGCAGTTCTTTTTAAGTCATATCTACTGCTGCCAAGATTGCCGTGTAAGAGAAATAAATGTTTTCCGGCATCCAGTGCAGGTGGGCACTCGGACGGCAAAAACTCTAGATGCCGAAGCGATGAAAGTAGGCCGAATGACTACAAAGATAAAATATGAGTAACTTTGTGTTCCATTTCTCTAAAATCTTCTATTCTTAGCATAGAAAGAAAGTGTGATCCATTGATATTAAAGTTACACTTTAGTTTTGATCCTGAAGGTTCAAAAGTAATAGATTAATAATTTTTAACTTCCAAAAATACGGTTCTATTTTGGTAACAGATTAACGATATATTTTCATGGTGTAAAATGTCGAGCAACGTCAAAATTTATGATAATTTCACTATCCTATTAAATATTTTTTGCAGCATGGATTGTGTGGCAAAATATTTTTTTTTGTGTAAACTGTAATCTCTTGTACAAAACCACTGGAAGTTAATTTTAGAAACCCTCATACGCTGTCAAAGGCCAACGAAAGAAACTTTCTCGTCGGTATAATATTTGCGGAAGCCTCAAACTGCTGGAAATCACAAACTCTGCTTTGATTCGCTTTTGTTTGCATGAATCGTTCGTATGGTTTCGAAAATATTCGACAGCGTTACTAAATTTTAGGAAATGTTCCAAAATTGCTAACAGTAAAATGTGAGCGATTTTCGATACAAAGGGCAAACTTGTTTATCTTTTTTGTTTGGAAGAACTCAGAAACACAGGCCGTGTGTTGACATTCCGGTTCTAAAACACTAGTTTCGCTAGTACTTGATACTGTAGAGTTTGTAGACTCACAATCGCTGAAAATATGAAAACAAAATAATAAGCATATAATAACTTAAACACTTACCCATGTACATATGTACATACCATGTAGTATGGTATGTACATACCATGGGACCTAGGTATGATGGGTAAATAATTCAGTATTCTGATAAACGGTTATTGAGACGTTGGCTTTAACCCATTAACTTCTACTGAGCACGGCCCTCTCCTCTCCAGGAGGTCTAGACTCTAGAGCATACACCACCACACACCATTGCGGATTGGTGGAGGCCTGGAGAGGTCAGTGGCCAACCCAAGGTTTCCTGCACAGAACACCTAATAATTAGTTAGAAAGGCGTTGTGGGCGTGGCAGGCGCGCCAATATTAGGCGCAAACGAGCACAATCCTCAAAAACACGCGATCGCGCTGTTTAGTGACTCGCGAACTCCAACGGAGAAAAGTACTGCGAAATACTGCGACTAAATTACTTATAAATGCCTATATGTACGGTAATTACTTGCCGTACAAGAAGCGAAATGCTTAAAATAAACAAAGGAAGCGTTTCTTTTCATCGTTAAGTAAAAAACTAGGATATTTTAGTTTAAATCTTTAAAAATGTCCTTCAAATGATTCTTTGCCCAAAAAATATACATTGCGGGCTTCATGCGCTCGTCATTTTTAACACATCAATGAGAACGCGTAATGTATCACGTATGTACGTTAGTATATTAGTTCATTGATCACGTAGCAGTAGCTCTAGCGTTGGGCGTAGTAAAAGATGACATCGATATTCGATAGATTCTTTCGAAGTTATAATAAAAAACAACTTTCTTAAATAATGTACATGTGGCCAGATAAATTTAATATTTTATGCATTGAAATATAGTTTGAAAGAACATTGACGTATTTTACATCCTATTTTTTATATACCTATATATTTTTTTAATCCTATTTTTTATATCTTATAAGTTAATGCTTGATGGTAAGTGGCGATGTAGTCATGGGTGGTAAAACGCACTAAATTAGCAAAAGCCTATTCACTCTTGCCTTGAAGATAAGTATATTTAATAAAATAAGTATGATGAAGAACAAATGAATCTGAATCTGACATACGTAGCAAGTTTCCTATATTATTTTCCAATAATTATGATATTTTACCTTTATTTTACATATCTGTCGACCTTACGACAATAAATACCGATAAAAGTTTACGTCAGTCAATCCTTAGCTACAGTGTCACGCCTCTCACGCACACATAACGACCCTCGTGCGTATTTGTTCATTTTTGTAGGAGTAAGCAAATGGAGGGGATCGGAACGGCGACAGTGGTTCCCATACAAATTACGCGCTATGCCCTTTCTAACTAATTATTAGGTGTTCTGTGGTTTCCTGCCACCCAAAGGCCTCGAACACGGCAAACACTATTAATTATTTATGGTAACCGGGATCGATGTGTTGATTTTTATTTGTGTAGACCTACGAATATTCCATTATTATTTGACATTTAGAAATAATATGAATAAAAAAATCAGCTCTTGACCCAAAACTATAATATACAGCCCAGAGCTACCTGGAATATGCACGTACATTTAAATCTGCCGCATCTACTTAAAATTCAGGTCCACAACAATGAACCGCTCAGTTTCCAAACAGAACAACTCTTGGCGGCGCGCGTTGGCATACATCCAGTAGGTTTTCTATTTCCACCGGTTCCACCGATTATCACCGGTTTACGGTGATTTTGAAGTTTATCGGATTGAAGTCTCGCCTTTGATATTATGATTATCAGAATTTGCTTGATCTTGGTTAGGTGTATCGTGTATAGTATGATCTAAAGGAGGCAATTTGTCCTTCTGTGTAGCCTGTGAAGTTTCTGGCTAGTGGCGTTGGTGGCCAATTCTAAATAGAAGTTTTATATCGCCTGAAGTACTATGAGATGACTTAATACCGGTATCGATCACTTAACGTTTCCGCCGAAACACAGAAAGAAATGCTCAAGATTTTTTTTCATTCTACTACCGACCACGTCAGCACTTAGGTACTTAAATCGGTCGATCATCTAGGACCAACATAAGCCGCTAGGCTATGAGCAGACTGCAATGTAGCAAATGTGAGTTAATTTGTAAGATCAGCGTCACCGCATCTACTACCCATTGGTTCATTTGGATCAATTTAACTGCTACATTTTTACATAGCTTATATAATATGAGTCATCTTGAGTTTGGATTTCAAACTCAAATCTTTTTTGAAATATCTGCATTAAATACCATAATTAAAATTTTACATACTTCAAAAGTCTATCAAAAATGATAAGGTAAACAAATGTTCCTTATGAATTTTCGATTTACCTATTTGTGAAGATATTGATACTTACTTTTGGTTTTACTTTCTTCTATAAAAGTTAACTATAGTACGAAATAATTGTGATGATGAGTTACTAATCGCTGGGCCAAAATCATTCTTCGTTTAAATAGTATTCGGACTTCAAATTCGTCTATAATAATCTATTCGTTATTCAGTCTGAAACCTTGAACACTTTCAGATTACGAAAGGATAATCGTACGAATATCTCCCCTACCATTGGCCTCGTCTTTTTTACCGTTTTTTACATTTTTTTACCGCTTTTGTCGGATTTCTCAGTCTTTGTTTTCCAACGCTGACACTGATTTGAATGTCTATTTTCACACCTGTTCTAATCCATTCCAATTCAGAATCTATTTTCTGGCACTACGTCATTTGTTGAATGAATTATTCAATTTTAATCAATCGGATAATTCAATTGATTTTTATGTTTATTAAAGAAAGCAAATTGAAGAAATTTTTATTATGATAAGATCTTCAAGCGTGTGTGCTGTTGATTTTCACCGATTGTTTATTATACGAAATGAATAATACTTTCTTGGCAAGGCGTTTTTTAAGTTAGGTATTTCCTCGCTAGCTATGCTTACACTTTGAGCAAGAAAGCTGCCAACTCTAGGGTCGCTTGTATTTTAGGTAGGTACTGCGCCACAGGGACCTAATTTTATACATTTATTTTAATTAATTTTAATTTTACTTTTAAAAAATATTTATTTTTATATTTTACAATGTAAATGATCAAAGTTTATGTAGTTTCTGAAGTAATAAATGTATTTAATTGGGTAGGTATTATTATTTGAATTATTTGATCTCATTCATTGACATAATGTCAATGATCTCATTATATAAAGTTCGATGGTAATTTTATTTTATTTTTCTTTCCTCTATCTTTTACACGTTATAGTGTCAAATGATTTAGTATCATAGGATGACTTGTAAAATTACATTCTTTAGTTTTATATATTACAAAAAAGAACTCTCAATTCACATGCTATCTGACAACTGCTTCGATACAAAAGGGCGAACAAAATGGCTGCCCCAAGCTGTCATAAAAACAAGCGGGAAAACTTGTTTCAAAAGGATAAAACATTACATTAAGCGTCTTTCTCGGTCTGTAATGGTAAATGGTGTGTGATATAATTTCATCTGAACTTATTTTGGGATCGATTTATACCTAAAATTGAAAAATGTCTACCTATAACGTAGGATAAGTAGATATCTGTGGTAGGTATCTACGGCATTCTATAGTTTTAATCAATTAGAGTAAATCTCTAAATACATCCATAGTATCCATACAATATAGGTACCTTCATAGTTTTATCTATTAAGTTCATTGAAGTACAGTTCATTGAATTACTAGCATATAGAACAGACACCGCGAACACAATTTATGTTCCAATGAATTGGCGCCGCGCGGGTTCAATTACCAATGGATTCGTTCGATTTTGAAAGGAGAACAGGGGCTCAATTTTGAAAATAGAACCTCCCGGCGGGGACACACATTTTGTTCGAGATAGAATAGATATTCTATGACATTATACTTCAATGATTAAGTTATAGCTTTTTATATTATACTAGCTGCCCGGACAGACTTCGTTCTGTCAAAAGTATTTTTTATTTATTTTGAGATGTAAGCTATCCTATCTTTCAAGTTGGATCAAACTGCAGCTGGTGTGCAAATTTGATTAAAATCGGTTAAGTAGTTTAGGAGTCCATCGCGGACAAACAACGTGACACGTAATTTATATATATTAAGATAAGATTTCATGATAAAGAAACTGTCGCAGTCACATAACGTGCCCCTAAATGTAACCAGTTACCTACTACATCCATCAATAAAAATATTATAATAAGTTCATTGCTAAAACGTTCACGTTTATTGACCTACATCGTACATCGGAGCCCCTTTATTACATCTCGTACGTACTCATACAAGAATGAAATTTCATTTCCGAACGCTTACAATATTGACACTTTTGGGACCTTCAGGTGTTCAATACGGAACGTGCCGCACAAACTCGGCCAGATTTTTACTTATTACATGCACTTATTACGATGAAAAATACCAATATGTGATTATATCATGTCTTTGATAACTTGTACTTTTATTTGGAGAAATACGAAATTTTAGTAAACGTGCGTTTACTTTACGCCGCCGTTATGTCAACTGAAACCCGTACTAAGGACACACACGTTCCACCTGATGCTAAATGGCCACCGTCGCTCCTGGACATCAGTAACCAAAGGCGTCAGCGACCAAGTTGCCGCATTGCCGAAATAGAGAGAAACTAAAAAGAACTGGCTCCCAAGCCCCCATCCGGAACACAACGAATCGTTTGGCGTTACAAATACAAATTATAAGATTCAGTTTCTGAACGCGGTTCAGCTGTCATTATACATCTGTGGTGCATTTGACACATACGCTACATGACGTCTCCGTTCTCTCAGTTCATCTCATCAGTTGTTTGTTTGCCGATGGTTTGCCCAAGTGCCGTTGTGATTAGGTTATGTACCTACTTTGTGAATGCCGTGAAAAAGTGAAAGCGAAGTAAGTGTTAGTAATTAATTAATCTAAGTCAATAAATATGCAAGATTAAAATTATTTTTCAATAACTACTCGGTTATTTTCATTTTTAAGTGTATAATAGAAATGTAACAATCAGAATTACAGAATTCAAACTCAGCTTAAACTTAATTATGTAATCAAGACTCCTATAGATACATTTAAGTTTATTTAATTTTTGTTAAAGTACCTACCAATTTGAGTTTAAGTACTTAGGTAATATTAAAATAATGATAATAACTTTGACAGGCAGTATGCCAAAGGCTCGGCTGTTCAAGTCAAATCATATCCGTAAGTGATTAAGTACTCTGTGATCCGTAATAAAAAAACATTGCGGAAAAATAAAATTATGATGGAATATTATTATTATGAGGAATATTAAGATTATTGGGATATTACAAATGGTTTGGCTCTCGCACAGTGAAAAGATTGAACATACCAATCTCTTGTTCCATGCTAAGGTATAATTACAATTAAACTATTTTTCTTTTAGATCTTTAAAGATAGGCATATAAAATATTCATTTGAAAACAAAGAAAATCATCAATACGTGTTTTTGTTTTTTTAGGTTAGATGGCGTTGTGAACGAACCTGTTTTGTAGGAATGACCCTATAGCCCTATACGTTTCATATTCATGCTTAAGTCTCTGAATGAGATCGAAGAATAAAACAGAATTGGCGTAATAACTACGTTTTAATATAAATTTATATCTTCAAACATTTTTCAAATACAAAATGCGCTCCCTCCGGAAATATGTGGTGAAAAGTGCATTCAAAAGCTATTTGCCAGATAGTTCGGACTTTGAACTTGTCGAGGAAGCGATTCCCGATCTAAAAGACGGGGAATTTCTAGTTCAGACGGAGTACATAAGCGTCGATCCGTACATGCGATCGTTTGCTAGAGACAGCGTGCCTTACACCCAGTTCGGCTACCAAGTCGGCAAAGTTGTCGATAGCCGACATGTGAGCTATCCTACTGGGATTTACGTCGTATCGCACTCCACATGGACCGATCATGTTGTGTTAACCGACGCACCCGACGATATGTTTAAAGTTGTACCGTATCAACCCCAGGTCGGAAACTTACCCATCTCTTATTCCCTTGGTGCTTTGGGAATGCCCGGAATCACAGCGTATTTAGGATTACTCAAGATCTGTAAACCTAAGAGTGGCGATGTTGTTTGCGTTACAAGCGCAGCTGGCGCTGTTGGCTCTTTAGTTGGCCAAATCGCTAAGATAAAGGGTTGTACTGTCATTGGTTTTGCTGGTACCGATGAGAAAGTCAGTGTACTTACCCATGAACTTGGTTTCCACTATACTTTTAATTATAAAACTACCTCACATGTAAAAGAAATTCTCAAATCTGCTGCGCCGGATGGCATAGACTGTTACTTTGATAATGTCGGTGGGGACTTAGCAGCTGATATAATAGAATGTATGAAACCAAACGGAAGAGTCGCTATATGTGGATCTATAAGTACCTACGGCTCAAAAAATATATCCAGAAGTAAATCAAAGAAATCGATTTCAGTCACAATAGAATCATTTGGGTTTCCACAATGGAATGAATCGGAGAAAACGGGTGCTTTGAACGAAATCAAGAAATGGCTTGAAAACGGTGATATTAAAGCGAGAGAAACTATAACAAATGGATTTGAAGAGCTCCCTAACGCGTTAATAGGAATGTTGAAAGGAGAAAACATTGGAAAGGCTATTGTTAAGGTTTGATTCATATTGCTTTTACAATTAAGTTCAAAGTATCTCGCAGACACTAAAAGCAAGCAAGCTATTAAGTATAGTTGTAAAGATTGTTTATTTCGTCTGAAAGCATTGTTCAGTTGTTTTCCAAATAAAGCTTTTGTGATTGGATTTTGAATTATGATTGTTGTTTCATTTCTCAATTTGTGCTTAGGCCTCCTATTTACTCACTAATTGCATCAGTTGATTTAAGATTTGCATTGAAGTCAATATAACGAAATACTTTGCTTTGTTAATTGCAATATTATTTAATTAAATGGGTAACTTCTGAATTTTCAATTTGTGTAACTATATTTTGATACATTAATTAATGGTCATGCTATATTTTTAATTTATCAAAATTGTAACGAGTTATAATAATATTACCTTTTGTTATATAAGGTAAATGTGGGTGATACAGTTATACTATATACATACTGTGTGTAACGGTATGACGCAAAAGCTATTGAACCAATAAGTATCTATAATGTAAATGAGCCAACGAGCCACCTGATAGTGACGCTGTCCAGGGTGACCCCTGGACAGTGACACGTCACTTGCAAGAACTATTCAAAACAAACGGCTATTTCGATTATTCGAAATATGACGACCCGTGTGGCACAATGGTTACCATGCCGGATCGCCACATCAATGGTCCTGGGTTCGATTCCCAGCGAGGCGACAATTTGAATGATGGGTTTGAATTTCTGTTCTCGTTCTGGGTGTGAATGTCCTTGTCTAGTGTGTTGTCCATGGCAACCACGACACAGGGAATCCTAGTGTGGGGCTATAAGTGTGAAGCGTTATTTATATTTATATTTTCTCGAAGGGAATGATTGCCATTTCGTAACCTAACGAAACCTAACAAGCCCAGATCACTCTCTCAGAAATCAATCTCTTAAAACCAGAAGCCAAAAGTTAATCTCCGTAAATGAAAGAGCGAAGCACTACGCAACATTTAGCATTTCAATCTCTTCACTTCGCATTTGAATGTTTGAAAGATAAACAAACGGTTCCACAATCCGTCTAAAAGCTTGGAACTTTTCTTTCGAACACAAACAAAGCTTCCACCTGCAAGAGGCACTCGCGTAACGAGACGTACAGACCGTTTTAACTTCTTAAGGAGGGAACAAATTTTAACATGTGCCTGTCGGTAAGGGGTGTCGTGTTTCAACCTCTGACGTTAAAGACAATGCCTCTACTATGTTTTACCTGGTATCTATGAAGCGGTGTGTTTACATAGCAGATGAGCCACTTGATGGCATATGGCCATCGTCGTCCATGGTTTTTATTACACCATCAATATCAGGTACTACGTTGCGTGTTATTTTGAATGTAACGGCATGTATTATTTTAAGCGCCACCGATATTCCGATATCAAATTTTATATAAAATGTACTTGTAAATATACAAACAACAACCAACAACATGGTAATACGTCCAAATTGTTTAAAATGAATTTTCATTTTAAGATCCGATAACAATGTCGGTATCATGTTTTTAATGTTAATTAAATTCATCCCTAACATGTCATAGATTACATATTTATTATAATTAGCAAGGGATCGTGCAGTCCTAATCTTTCTGTTGTTAGTTTCTGATATCAATTGTCATCTGGAACCAACCTCGAGTTTAAGAAGTTTGCGAAAGTGATGGTCGTAGACACTTTCATAGACGAAGAGAAAGAAAGAAAGAAAGAAACATTTATTCTGACACTGGCATTGCAACAATGATTAAAACTGGTGGTACATTATTACTTATAAATAATAACCGCGTTTGGAGTTGCTGCTACCAGCATACCGGAAAAGGGTCGCACTCAGAAAGCGGCGTAGGAAGCACCAGGTACTTTCTACGTCTTCTGATTTTCAGTGCGCCCGTTAGTCGCGTGTAGATCGGCAAGCGGCACAGCACGTGCATTTCTAGTGATTAATCGGACTGCAATTTCGAAAACAATTACGATAATACTTAATACCTTTATTAATGAAATGGAACTTAAAACAAAATAGAGTATCAGATTGTGGTAAAATTCAATTATAACCAAATATTATTAGTGGATATTAATTAAGAGAATGTTTGAAAACAATAATAAACCTGCTTGCCTGGTAGGTATTATTACCCGAGATCAATTCCCGGCCGAGGCAGGTATGCAAAAATAAGTGAATGATTGTTCTTGAGTCGTGTTTGCGTCTAACTTGTGCAATGTCACAAGGGGATATTAAAATACCTGTATGAGGTATCAACAGTGTGTGCGTTTATTTATTTTCTTGATTCGACTTCAAATTATATAGATTTTAAGCTCTATATCGATGTTAATTACCGCTATAGATTACCCTAAGTTTACGGCGATACTAAAATAGGAGTTGTAACGTCGTAACTTAGCCGGTTATTATGTTTCAGTAATACATTCATGAGATATAAATCAGATGTCCAATATAACTCGCAAGACGTATCTAGATGACCCGGCCAACCGGCCATACAGTACAATTTATTGGGACATTTACTGCTGCTGAGACAAAGCCCGCACATTTTGAACACCTTACTCTTACACGTAATTACTTTAATGTCATACTTGCTCATAAATGATAACGGAAAAGTTATTGCTTTCGTGTAAAAGGGGACGTATTATTTGTAGCTGGGTTCTAAGACAATTCTGTCATTTTCTATGTGCGCCTATCTTACTTTCTGCCACCAGCCCTTCTAGACAAGTGTGCTTAGTTAGTGCGAGTTTTACTTGACATAACGGGCTCGTAAAGTAAATGCGAGTTATCTAAAATTTGTATGGGACCGAAGCTTTTCTTTTCACTGCCGCTAGATGGCTCTGCTTTGGTCCCATACAAATTTTAGATAACTCGCATTTAATTTGCGAGCCCGTTATGTCAAGTAAAACTTGCACTAAGCACAAAGATCCTTTTCTGTAAACACTCACGCCGACATTAGTACGGAAAAATGACCACGTGACTTCTGTCAGTGCCACGTCATTCCCATACATTTTGAAGGTAGCGTATGGCGTGAGCGTTTACACAAAAGGTTCTTGTTCAGAAGGGCTGAGGTGTTATGGTTTTGCCTTACCTAGTTTAAGTAGCCTTCGGAGTATGAATACTGAATTGTCTTCTTATTTTTTATTAACTTAGGCAGGCAGAACCGCAGAACGATGTGCAGACTGCAGCTTTTCATCAGACGATACGACAACGACATCTTATGTAATATATAATAATATATGTACAGTCACCTGCAGAGAAAAGTAACCCATCGGTTTACAACGCAACAGGCAACGGAAACGTTGCTGTTCGTATATTTATAAACAGATGGGTTACTTTTTTCTGCAGGTGACTGTACGTATACTGTGTACACAACTAAACACGTAAACTGACATGTTTGCGTGCAAGTAGGTCAGGTGCTAGGTCACACCAGTACAATAATAAATGTTATAATGTTAAGTGATGTTTTAAGACATTTAATAGAGTATTCCCTCTAAAGCATACCTCAGTCCACACCATGAGTTTCTTTCGGCTTTTCTTCTCCTCCATGACAAAGCACCTTTCCGAAAAGCTGGTAAATTAAAAAAATGACGTGCATAAGTGTATCAATGATACCTACATGAATAAATGATTTTGATTTTGAATTTGAATTTGAATTTGAATTTAATGCTTGACTACTATCCCACCTGATGGTAAGTGGTGATGTAGTCTTGGGTGGTAAAACGCATTAACTTAGTAAAAGCCTATTCACTCTTGCCTTGTTCATAGGACCGCGTCGATCCGTTTTAGCGGGCATAGTAGAGTGTATCGTATGGTGTTGCTTTTCGTGCCTGTTACGTAGCACCGTAGCACGGTCAGTCGGTCGAAGTATTGTAAGCTGCATTGGGCATAGTTCTTTATAATTGCAGTGAAGCACTTAAATGTCCGATAAACAAGCGGCCCAAGGAAAGCGTCATTTGCATAATGCTTCCATTCCAATTAACGTTTGGTCCGGGGATTTGTTGTGACGTCCGCGCCATATCGCTGTTCCTGCTTCTTGTTTTTATTTCATATGTTTTTTCATTCCTTTGTTTCGCATTCGCATTGTAAGACTCTTATTTAAATGTTATTAGACTTATACATAAATTAGCAATAACGGACTAAGAGATAATATCTAATAACTGTAAATAAAACAAGCTTTAGAGCTGCATATAAAATTTCTTCGTCTTGAATTAAGTACCATTCTATCTTCCTTATATAAATAACTTTTTATGTAGATTTTAATTACTATTGTTACTTGCAACGCAACCTAAATAAGTATGTGTCCCTCTTTAATTGGGTTAGTCCTGTTTAAAAGCTTTACGTCTTTCTTTATCCTAAGCAATGACAAAAGAGTCTTATAGCAAGCAAGCCTTGCCTTACCTTGCCTTGTCAACCACGTTGTGTTTGTGGTCTTTGCGGAACCGGACTGCATTTATGCCAAGTTGTGGTGAGTCCGTGATTCCTTTAAAATTTTTATCAATTGATTTTGAGAACGTATTTTAGTGGACAGTATGAATATTGAATGAACTTTATCATACTATGTCTGCAACCTACAGCATATTAAACCTACTTGACTCATGGGAGGACTGACCCTTATTATGAGAGGACACTTGCAGCCCAGTGCTGCGATTTACGAGCTGTGATCTATAAAAAATAGGAAGAACGAAATCCCTAATACATTAAATACACATGTAAATATAATAAACGTCAGAACATGAAGGATCTCCCAAGCAACTGAACCAATAATCCAACGCTCGACAGTCTTAATCAGCTGTTTATCAAGAGAATCCTGATTAATGGCGCCCGCGTGCTGCGCTAATCTCATCAGTTATAAGACAAGCGTGAAACATAATCTTCTATTAGACAGCGTACCTGACAGCAGTTGCTGTTGTAAATGTTGGGTTTTCAAGCTATTTTTATCATAAAAAAAAAAGATATAATTACTGTGCTGTACTGCATGTCCAATATCTTCTCTAATATTAGTTCAGATTTATTCTCAAAATTAAAGGGGTTTATCTTTCAGAGAGATTCATGATTGTTACACAAATCACAATATTGATGCAGAGATTAAAGCTGAACCGTTCTCACTTTTGAATAAAAATGTATATGTAACAACGCCAAACCTCTATAGGTCTATGTACCTCTATACCTCTATAGGTATATGGAAAATATCTTTTAATATCTATAATAATATATTAAAATAATTTTTCCGATATATTCTTTTAGCATCTTTCTCACAAATAATATACTACATAAAACTATAGTAAACTGTGCAAAGAAACGCGTTAATTTAATTATTCAGTAATTTAAGAACACAACGGAAGTATCCTGAGGGAGTTATTTGACGGTACATACTACCTGATGCATTTTAAAATATTGTCCGATGGTATCCAATACCTTTCCGTCTTTACCATCCTCTCCTGAGGACATAAAACCATAACTACGAGTGTCCGATAGTCCGTGCTTCATAGAACACGTTAATAACTGACCTTTCCTCTTCAAGAGACATTCTTTTAATGCACACCAAAACTTTTCAAATGACAGGTTTCATTACCAGGTGTTCCAACTTACGTAGTTTGAAACTTTGCCAATATTTCTTGAGAAAGAAAAGTCATCTTAGCCACAAAGTATTGGTCCGCCAACTTAGTCCGGCGCTGAACTGCGCTCCATTAGTTTCGGAGTAATTGAAATCGTTTCTTCCACTTTGAATTTAAATTTACTTTAGTTTTAACAGTTCCTAACTCATTTAAACTATGATAAAATTATATTTAACATTAATACTCGAAGTTGTCAAACGTGTATGCGATCTACGAGTTCCTAATGCTCTTGATCAGTCTGGTATTACGAATCACTATTATCCGGACATTGGCACCAACATAGATAAAACTGTACACATTGCTTACATTTTTAAACTAATACAAGTAATAAATCTGAAGAGTTTTTTTTTTGTTTGTTGTTTGCTATATGCTGTAATATTAGGAATTACTTCAGGGGTACGGGAGTTTTTGGTAGCCGAAGTGAATGAATAGGTACTGCATACGGATGGTAAATTACTTGCGATAAAACTAGAGAATTATGAAGATTATTACGATATTTTCAGATTTAGAGGACATTTGATAAGAAGGGATTAAGTGAAACTGTGTCCAAAAGAGTGAGCGGTAATCTCATAAAGTTTTGTTAAGGATGTCGTATTCTGCAAAGGCAACAACATCACACTGCATTTTCGTTTTACATTTCTGTAGGTACAAAACATCATTCCAACCCTCTTTCCTTTCTCAAACAAATATCACATTGTAAACATAAACATTATCATAAAACTCGCAAACGAAATTTATAAAGTTGACGCCGACCATGCCTCAAAGATTCAAGTTCCAAAATAATAACTTTGGCGAATAAATCACAACGGCACTCGAGAGCTTTCGCAATAAACAAGCTAAGCAAAATTTAAACCAGTCTCAAAACTGCCGCCTACAGAAGGGATGTAATGAAATTACTATATCGGAACCGAAAGGAATATCCGAAACAACTGTCATATAAAATTAGGGTTATTCATGGGTCTTTCACAGACAGGAGACATATAGCCGCAGATAAATTATAAAATTCAGGAAAAAACTAAGTATTATTGTTATAATAATTTAATTAATTCTGAAATAAATTTAAAAAAACATTTTATAATTGTAACGTTTTACTATTTTGTTATGAAAGAGCGCCTTTGTTTTATTCGCCTGATGTTAGGTGACCGTTCAAAATGCTAACTGTAGTAGTACCTACTCCTACTCCTACATGTCACTTGAAAAGAAAATTGTATTTTTCTCGATCTAGTCAAGTATCCTACGACATCAAAACTCTACGCAGCACTTCTTAGAGAGCAGTTGTTTATTGATACCCATCCGATTACATTATCGATAACATTACCGCTGTAGAAGATTTCAAATAAAACGATACCCAGTAATCTATTCTTCTGCTAGAAAAATAATGTGTCTTTGTGCGTTGTCCATGGCACGCACAACACAGGAAAATAGTGTGGGGCTATAAGACAAGTGTGTAGCGTTATTTATTAAACATCTTCAATAATAAAGAGAACTTAGTATCTATCCGTTTACAAATCCGAAGAACACAAAACTCTTCACTTCACTAAGAGGTTTGAGGTATGTACTCATCTGGAATATAATTAGTAATCGGATTGTTCTTAAACATCTGCCCTTGTTGTTGAACAACTTATTGATAAAATAGCTGTTTTTGTATCAGTAGACATATTATTTGTATACGTTGAACAAAACAACTACAATATAACTGAAGGATAAAATTCCCATACAGTCCACCCAGTGTTAAATGACTGTTGTCAATCATGGAATAGTTGTAACTAGAATTGCAGTCTATCTGGGTCATTGATGTATTGCTATTCTGCGAACAAATACGGACACCACTGTGCTACTAGCGACCAAATACAACACGAAAACATTGATGAAACATCGATGGATTTTCTAATCCATTCGATCTTAATCACATCCCTATTGATAACGAGTTCTATTGAATTTATTCAAACATCATATTGTCAATTTCAGCTGTAAAATGTATGTAATTGTAAAATGTAATGTGTAAAATCTTTTAAAACTTTTGATGATATAACATCTACTAGACAACTAGGATATTTATTTATTTATTTATTTATTTCTTAGGTAATCCTACAGCGTTTACAGAATTACTTATTGTATACAAAACAATTACTTAAATACTATGGCCAAAAACGGATTACACAAAAAATACTAGTAAATTTTTATGAACAGTTATTCTTGAAACGGTGCTTAAAAGTAAAAGTATTGAAACTATAACGTTATTTGGACAGAGAAAAAATATTTTATTACTACTGAATGACACAACTCATATCAAAAACACATTCGAATATCGAAGGTTTAACTAAAGAGTTTCACAAAAATATACCCTTCGTTTAATCTTTGTCTGTCATTTTAGGTATGATGACGTTTTATTGGCGCGATCCTAATTTATTCATTGTATCCGCTAGTTGCACATCCCTATAAATTACACTGGCACAACGTGGTTAAACATGAATAATATGGTATGCTTGAGATTATTGCTTGAAAATTGATTCCTATTCCCAATATATCGAAGCGTATGTACTTATAATATGCCGGTTCATATCTTACAGATTGCTCAGGTAATAATCGAATATTAGCTTCTCATATTGTTTCTAACGTTAACGGAGCTTATCCCCGCGAAGATAATTAGTACTTAATCCAATTGTTCAATGGCTTAGGAGTGAGTTATTTGAGGCTTATTGAATGTACGTATTATAGGAGTCGACTTAACTATGATAATATTTGGGCTGAATATAAAAAGTTCCATCATCATCAGTCCCAGTTAACCTGTCTTGTGGTCTGTGGCATACTATTTAATAGGTTTTCAGAAAGCAGGCTTAGTTTTTTTTTTAACAAAGCAATTTGCATCTTTGAATTTATTTTGATTGTCTATTAAGTTGCCAATATGAAGATTTTAAACGTAAAACTTCATATCAGTGAAGAGAATATCAAATTTTATTAAAGTAATAATTTTACTAAAATCATCTAATAATAAGTAGGTTTATAATACCGAGAGTTATTATTGTTTGAATGTTCTCATTAAGGAGTTACCATTGTGGCTTGCTTGCCGAGGATTCAATGAGCTTAAGTACTTAGGTATATACTTTATTACTTAGTGAGTAAGGAACCGTAATTGGCAACGGTGCGTCGGTAATAGGATTGTTGTCGAATCTCTTGTCGTTGTCGGTTCTACATACAATAGGGTGTATGTTTTTTATGTTATTATTGGTTTTCCTTGTTTGAAACTCGAAACCTTTATTTCTATATATCTTCGCCTACTGTACTACTAATGAAACATATAATAAAGACGTAACGCACGGCAATATGTTATTTCACTTATGCTACGCCTTGTATTTTAACCGACTTCAAAAAAGGAGGAGGTATTCAATTCGAGTGTTTTTTTTTATGTTTCTTACCTCAGAACTTTCGACTGTGTGAACCAATTTTGATGATTTTTTTTTAATCGAAAGCTGGTGGCTGTCATGTGGTCCCATATAAATTTTATTGAGATCTGACAATGGCATCCATGAGAAAACCATATAAGTCTTAAATTTGTATTAAGTATGTGCGCAACAAATGGACGAATAACTCAATATTACGCCAACAGATTTCGATGATATAGGTACTAGTTGTTTTTGAGTTATTTTGAAGTCGGTTACTTTTTTGTTATAATTTAAATAAATCTTATTTTTTGATTACACACATTATATATTTCGTACAACATTATGTTATCGTGATGTTAACGTTTTATTTATGGATATTATTCAAAGAATCATAGTTTGTTCGGAAGTGCCAACCCTGTTCGTTTCAATACTACAGTACCAGAAAAGATTAAAGCCACCCGTCCCCTCCCGAGGGCGTCATAACTCGTGAACGAGTACTGACTTCAACAACTTGAGTCTGTCGAGACTGTTGACTTACATTTTAAAACGTTATCTATTCTGTTATATTATTTAAATTATCCCTGTTGCTTGATTCAGCCAGCGCAGAGCTTGAGAGCCAGTTCTTCTTTATCTCTTCTCTCTTATTTCTTAGCCAGAAACGCATCCATGATTAAGCTATTACAATTATCCATTCATGTTCTAGCTATTAAATTTTATGGCCATTTACGTGAAAAAGTGGGTTTGTTAGTTTGTGCATATCGTTGGAAGTTTCTCTTGTATCTTAAATTGCTGAGACAATGGTAAACGTAGTCACAAAATCAGAAACAGTTTTATTATTTACTGTTTTCTTGATTAAAAATAAAAAGTTCTTATTAAAGAGTGAGAAACTTAAAGCCATGCAAAATTTAAAAGAAGAAAATAAAAAGCTCTCTTTACAACTTTGAACGCACGAAGTTAGCTACTACGGTTACTACAAACTAACTGAATTTGAAGGGAAGTAGGTACATGTAATGTGTGGTTGATGGCTGCATTCATTATTCCTTAGCGCATGTGTGCCGTGATTTTTCCTTGGAACAGGGCTAATGGGCCCCGAAATAGGTCAACTGGAGAGTTTTCAAGCGTAAAAAGCTTTGTAGCTAGGTTGAGTTACGAAGGTATATGTTTTTTATGACCAGAAAACTATTTGTAGGGTTTAGTTTCGGACACCCTTTCCTGAGTTCTTTAGTGTTTGTGCTATAGGGAAAGACCTACTTACCATGAGAATCTAAATCATTTTCTACTCATCATTTCTATTGAAGTTCAGTTACAAGAACACTTAATAAGTAAAGCCAAACTTCCCTCAAAGAACTTGGGAGTGCTCAACATAGATAAGCGCTACTTCACGCCTGAGCACAGGTTGATGCTCAAAGGGCAAGTACTACGCATATGGAGTCCCGCCTTTAGGCCGGAATCCCAACCAGCCAAGTGGATCAATTCAGCAGAATCCAACGGCGTATTCGGATCAGTTGACGATCCCAAGCTCACATCGCTAAAATTGCGGAGAGATGACATCTCTCTATCTACTCTATCTACATATCTCACATGACATTGTGGGCTCTCTGTTTATTTTCAAGTTTGTATATTAATGATTGTTCTGAATAACTATTTCCTAGGTCTTGGGAATACTACCTACAAATGCCATTATTGTGAATTTTTCAGCCAACCCCCTCGCGATTTATTTTTAGTATAATAAGTTGGATATAAAACACTTCTTCAATTAAACAAATGGGTGAAAGTCTAAAAGGATCAAGATCTTCGGATCTAAAAGGTACAAGGTTTTCCATATTATGTGTGGTACCTATTTGCACGTTATGTAGTTCTTTTCCTCGATATTCTCTATGAGAGTACGGTGAATGCTTCGTACAACGCGTCTATCGGATGTCGGATGCAACAGCTGTTTCTGACTGAACACGTTTCCCGGCAGAACATAGAGGGCGCAATTGTCGGCACCGCGCACGGTGCTACGCGTGACCGGACTTTACGTCCAATTGCTTTGTTGTATGTTCCCGCGCTTATTGCTTCGCCCACTTCATCTCGCCATATAGTTTGAACGGTATTTGCTTTTAAACTCTTTAATTAGCTTACCCTGCTTCTGTGGATCAAATATGTCAAGCTTAATTATAATTAGACTACGTCATCTTATCATAAGTATACTTCGATCATCTGCTTTTCGAGTTTTGTGGTCCTTAATGTTGAAATAAAAGGATATCATTAATGTGACACACTCTTGCGTAATTTTTGACACATCCTGTAGACCCTGTGTATCATCCACTATGCTTGTTTACTCTGATCAAGTTACTAAATCAACGGACAATATTATTACTCAATGGTACGAAATTCTGACCGCGCATTTCGTTCCATTTTCACTTCATTTCTCATTGTTCTGTTGTAAATGTTTTAGAAAACAGAACACGCTGATTTATTATAAAACTCGAGCAATGAATATGTATAAAATTTGGACAGAGGATTTAGTTCCACATTGCGCGCCATTGTCCAATGTCCCAATGGAATTTACTTGTATGATATGTTAATTTTCAAACTTATCCATTTTTCAGCTTACTGATTCTGTTTATAGGACTTAGTATTGTAAAATGAATATAAGAATAATAATAATCAAATTAAACAATTTAAATTGGCGCTACTATTCAACGATTCGGCGATGATGTGAATTGTGAAACTGTACTAGGTATTGATTTTTCAATAGAAAGACTTTAAATAGTAGACCTATATGAAAAAAATGTATTATCAAGAAATAAACCAAGACTATCTGAGGAAAAAATAAAACGACCAACAACTATAAAGTTTATCGGAGAAAACCAACTTAACATCCTACGAAACATCGTGCCGTGTGGCTTTTTTATACCTACATACTTCGCCAAAATTTACTTCTTCTATAAGAATAATTCTATACGGCCATTTTTTTCGACATTAAAAAGATAAAGCAAGCTTCATGAGATATTCTATAATAATGCTTGAAGTAAAATGGGTAAGATATACTGGATACTGGCAATTTCGTCAGAAGCCGTCACTTAAGTACCAATCGTAATGTTAGGTACCGAGGCCTAAAGTTATTTTTTCTACACGAATTAAATTGGAAGTGCTGTTATTTATTGTAATATTTTTACTAGACTGCCGGTCGCTAAAGATGCCTATGAGTTTATCGCGTACATACTTTTAAAAATATATTTTTAAGCTTCTTATAAAGAATATCCTTTACTTTAGTAGCTACCTAGTACTATTTATTGAACACCACAGCAAGAAAACTACGTAACTGGTAGGTAAATATAGAAGAGGAAGAGAAATATTTTTTAAAAACCTATACGTATAACAGTGCTTCACCTGTATTTTAACAGAAAAACCAGTTCATTTCTTCAATCATTTCCTGTAACAAATAAGTGTCCGATACCAACCACCTCAATGAAAAATTGAAAGCACACACAAAATGTGTAGAACAAAAACCGGATAAAACAAGAAATTAAACAGAGCACCAGTGTGCAACAAAATCATATCCTGCTCCTGCAGTGACGCATTCCGCTGGGATATGTACCTTGTTACTCCGTACAGTTATTTTACTCCGTACAGTTATTTTACTCCGTACAGTTATTTGGCGTTCGTGTTCCTGTTGCGTCGATTTTACTACAAAGTCGTCTAACTTTGTAACAAGTATTGCATTGTACAATGTTAGTTTACTGGCTTTATGGACAAGTCAAACCAAATAACTTTTGTAATTGAAGGAAGTGTAAATAAAAGCACACACAACATTACATGACCGATAGGATACTGATAAGTATCTATAAGTATAATTTTATCCTTTCTTGGTAAAGAAATGTTTTGCCATATCGATTAAATGTGTGTTTGTGGAGAAGGCAAGATCTCATAGAGGTTATGAAGGACTTTGATAACAAACACCCATCCAACCTTAGAGTCATCAAACCTTTAACTTATGAGTATGTATCCAATATGGTACTACAGTACAATATCCCTTCAGTAAACGTAATCGAAAGTCCCGCCTCGCCCAATGCCAAATAAGTTCACGGTTATTACAAGCTTTTATTTATCTAGCTTTGTTCGTTAGTTTGCATTAGTTAAGTATCATGATAGCATATAATACGGGTTAAATCTTGCAAGCTAAATTAGAAATCCTCTCATACTACGAAGTTGATATTTCACAAATAGATAGGCTCCGATGACAATGCATTTTAATGATAATTGTGATCTGATAATATGTCCAGAGTTGGCTCCAGATGAGAGAACTCCTCTGTGGCCAACAGCACCAAACCAGCACAAAATTTTAGCAATGTGTTGAAAAACATACAAATTGTGTTTTTTTCGGTCATAGATTCGACTAGACGAGATGTTCTGCCGTACCGTTCACAATGCAATTAAAAGAGTGTTTAACTTTTCTACTTTAGTTATTACTTTCAGTTTTTGATAGTTATCGTTTTAGTTAAATCTCTAGTAATGGTTTTTAACCGACGAAAAAAAAGGAGGAGGTTCTCAATTCGACACGTATATATATTTTTTTTTATGTATGATCACGCAGCAATCGGCTCAGGGTGGTCCGATTTGGATGATTCTTTTTTTATTGGATAGGGTATGTCCTGAAGTTGGTCCCATATTTTTTTGAAAATTTTATTCCCACCCTAAAGGTACGAAAATAGGGAATGATTGATTGTTCACCCGTTTTTTACCCGGAATTTTTACACGTTAACCCCAATAACTTTGTACTGGATGATCCGATTTCGATGATTCTTTTTTTATTGAATAGTGTATACCTTGAAGTTAATCTTGTTTAAATTTCGAAACAAAATTTTACCCCTATAGGTACGAAAATAGGAGATGATTGATATTTCACCTACTACATTTATGTAACTGAATCTATAATTCATAAAATCAATAATTTATTATTAATTATAAGTATTATAGCAACTAAAAATTAAAAAATAATTACTTTTTAACAAAAAATAAAACCAACGAAAAAAAAACTGAAAAGCAAAAAATAAAATAAACCATTTAGTATTATAAATTAAGATCCGAAATTAAGAGTAAATAAATAATTTTGAGGCGGTGCCAAACCAATGAAAAAACAAACGGCGAAAAGATGTGCGCCGCGCTGCTGCTGCCGTGTACATTGCATGCCGCTGTCCTCATAATATGAACTTTATGTAATTAATTTTGGTTGTTTGTTTGGCACGGTCTCAAAATTGTTTATTTACTGTTAATTTCGGATCTTAATTTATAATACTAAATGGTTTATTTTATTTTTTGCTTTTCAGTTTTTTTTTCGTTGGTTTTATTTTTTGTTAAAAAGTAATTATTGACTCTTCTGCTTTAGGTCTTGTTGCTACGAAGCGTCAATATTTGATTTTCTTATATACTTACTTTTGATCTGATTCTATCATGGATTAT
This sequence comes from Thymelicus sylvestris, assembly GCA_911387775.1. Classification (NCBI taxonomy): domain Eukaryota; kingdom Metazoa; phylum Arthropoda; class Insecta; order Lepidoptera; family Hesperiidae; genus Thymelicus; species Thymelicus sylvestris. The sequence continues at coordinate 13,094,185 of OU426905.1, read as the reverse complement.
CCATTAGTAAAACGACTGATTATAATTAGTCAAACGGCCACTGATTATGATTAATCAAACTAGTGAGACGACAAATCCTCACCAACATCACACGTTAAAAACTCTCATTTTTAACCGACTTCAAAAAAGGAGGAGGTATTATTGAATTCGACTGTTTTTTTTTTTGATACCTCAGAACTTTCGACTGGGTGAATCGATTTTGATGATTTTTTAAATCGAAAGCTGGTGCTTGTCATATAGTCCCACTTAAATTTGAGCTAGATCTGACGAGTACTTTTTGAGTTATTTTGAAGTCGGATATTTTTTCTTGGTAAAATTCAGATTATCTTTGAACGAAACATCTGACAAAAAGATTTTAGCGTGGCGGAAGTCTCGTCGGTTGTTATCCACGATCGCACTCGATCCAATCCCGGACGACCAATCACGCGTCCCGCGGGAATTGTTTCCTGTTGCTACTACAGTTGTTGCATACAATTGTCCGTTACACACAGGTCTCGTAAAATCGACTAGCAGAACAAATAGTCGGGGGCAATGCGACACTTTCAAAAAATCGACTAGCATAACAGATAGTCGGGGGAAATGCGACCCTTGCTTAAGTAAATGTTCTATATGAATTTGCAGGAGTGCTGAAAAAAGTAATAAAGAATGAAACTTTTTTGACATTACATGTACAGCACTTATAGAAAAATAAAAAACTAATAGAAGGTGTCCCAAAAGTAGTACAACAAACTTATAGGGAAGATAACTTGGAGATTGACCTACCAGTACTCAATAAAATACCTCAGTAAAAATATCACCGGAATGCACGTCGTTTTCGAGATTTTGATCTATGTTAATTAAAAAATGTAAAAGTTATGAACTTTTTGGAAATTCGGTTCCTTAATGGTGGTCACTCACGGTCATTCCATCGAGTCATTTTTGGAGCCACGCCAAACGACATATGTCAAAATGGCGCGATTGGACATACAAATTTTTTAAATCACGCCATCAGTTTTTCACATTCACGATCAAATTTTGGCTGTATATCACGCCATTTGACGCGATGGAATGACCGTGAGTGTCCACCTTTACCCTACTTTTATTGCTGAATACGCAAATGAGCAGATATTTGAATTTTTTCCCAACTACTCTCATACTGGTATTGAGAGTAATAAATATTTTAGTTCCAATCTATCACGAAACTAACGCTAAATGGTTGAAAATACGTACTGAGAAATTGCTGCTCATTACTAAAAACTTGCCTGTAAAATGCAGATTCCCGTTGTCGAAGCAAGCAATGATTACCTACTGATAAGTTTTAGGTGCGTAATTTATAACTAAATTGACATAGTTAATACAGCTACTGTAATTTAAACTGGATTAATATTAATTGAGTGAATTCTACGAGCGCTATAGATAGTAGCATCGCAAGACAATCGCAGCCAGTAGCGAGAACGGACTGACGGTAAATACCGAACATTCCTGGCGAGGGAATGCAATTTGGTGCCACCGTCACCGCGCGCCGTACAAATTGTTGTTTTATTAGTTATATTGATGCTCGAAATAGTGGGAATATCGCTTTAGTTCAGCCAATACGATCTGCATCCAGATCGTGATACTTTTATTTGTTGCCCTATTTTTTCTCGTATAAATAGAAGATTTTATATGCCGCGTGCATCAATAGGATACGCAGTTTACGTTGAATTGATGGAAGATAAATTGTGCGATAATGGGGATTGAGCAAGGGCTTTAAACTGGAGCTGTTAACTTGTTGGGTTAAGTGATTCAAAAATAATCTATTGATCGATTCGGCTACCACATTAATTCCTAGCCGATATCCCCAAACTGAGGAGGCGTAAAATTTTCCAATACCTGGTGCAGTGGATAGAATTAAAGCTCGAGTGTCGGAAGATGTTTGTTCCTCAAGACATCGATTACTCTCAAATGATAACCGAGATTACTGATTTTAAGTTTTGTACTCAAGAAGGAGAAATTCGCTCAATATATTAAATACACCTATTATCACCCGTTGGATCTTCGACCACAGCTTCGAAGCTTAACTTGAGCGAACTAAGTGAAGGGACAAAGAAGTTTCAGGATAGTGCTAATCTATTTAAGTATTTGCATTAGAAGCGCTTCCCCTTAGTTCAGTTATTCGTCCTTAACTTCGGAACGAATGAAAACTTCATACATTAATCTATAGCCCCAAGCCCCTCAAAGGTTCCAACGCTCATAACTAGCCACCGTCCGATTCCCCGCAGATTTCCTGGCGTTTAGTTAAAAGTAAAGTTTTTGCACTTACCCTCATTTATCAGCGTGCCCCGAGATCGTTAGCAATGTCACCGGGGTAAATGTGCGCTCCTTCATTTCGCACTTTGTTCAACTGTTGCAATAAATTAAAAGTTTGCTTATTTTTTATACGATACTTTGTTCGATAATGTAAAAAGCAGTGTGAGTGGACGCGAATAAATGCCACGATCAGACATGCGCTGTTATAATAATTATGTTTCTAACATCATTGATTGGATAATACGAGGAAGCTTGGACTTAAAATTGATGGATTGGATGGATTGGATTACCTACTTCTTTTATTAAGTCCCTATACTTAAATTAATAACATGACATGTCTTCTATTCATTTGTGTTATTAATGTTTTAAAAATTACTTAATTAACAATTAAAACCAATATTACCAATATAAACCCTCCGATGGGCCCTACTACCAGTCGGCCGGATTTAGTCGCCTCTTACGACAACCATCCGGTGTGAGATTGGGGTTAGTATTCTAAGCCGCCCCAATACGATTAGTTTTTCTAGTTTAAATATTAACAGGTTCAGTTTTTACATGGTACCTAGCTAAGATTGAGGTCTCTTTTTTAAAAGTTAATCATATTTTTTCGAAATCATGGAGGAATTTAGGAAATAATTGTGAAAAAATCGCGGTAAAGATAAAAAAAATTGAAATGTATGGTAAGAAAGTTGTTGGCGATTAACTGGAACACTCAAATCTGCTAATTTAAGAAAATACTGTATTCTCGTATTTCAAAATATACTAGATTTAACAATTTTATGTGAAAAATTGTGCAGAATTAACATAGATCTAGGGTAAAAACAATTAATTAAATAATGTAAATAAATATAAATAAATATAAATAAATAAAGAACAGCAAAATGTCACATTAATACCATTATTATTAGTATTATTTCTCCATGGGGTTTGCATTGATAGCTACCACCCTTGAGCTTGAGTCAGCCGCCAAATGAGTCGTGTTCCGGCTGGGGGCTTGAGAGCCAGTTCTTTCTTTCTTTTTCTTCTTTCTTTATTTTTCTTCTTTCTTTCTTTTTCGGCAACACATCAGTGATACCTTTGGTGTTGCTGTGTCCATGGGTGACGATAGCCACTTACCATCAGGTGGATCGTCAGCTCGTTTGCCAGCTATTTCCATTAAAAAAATGATGAATTTGTGTTTAACTACTAAAGGTCACTGGCAATAAAAAAAATTGGTACTTACCTACCCTAATAAATTGAACAAATTAGAAACCATTATATTTAATCATAATTCTGGAAAATATGTAAAATAAAAACTCAGTTTTCAGTCAAAAGTTCATAAAAAATTTCAGTCCAAATTTCTAAAATATTAGAATATTTTTCCGCTGATTTTTTCAGTACCTGCATAATTTGAGATGACAAAAAGTAGCGCAATCCAAAATGCGTAAGATTAAAAAATAAAACAAACTTTCAACAACGACCTTGAACCAACAACAATGGAATATTAATGTGTCAACGAGCAAAAGTAACACACACAATACAGCCTTGTAAACATAGACAACAACAACAAATTCATTGTTAGCGAGCATTTCCCGCCGATTCATCGGTACACAAAAAGCCAAATTTTCAGTCGGTCCTAAAAAAAATATTCCGACCAGCGGAACTACAGCTTTATTATTCCGTGAACAGAATAATCGATAACAAGCATTCGTTTAACGAGTAGACATAATCATTGCGCTTGCACAAAGCCGTGCTTTGGAAAGAAAAAAAAACATGGAACGAAATTAAATTCAAAATACAACCACAGAGTATCGTCGAAATACATGTATGTATACTAATATAACAGAAAACGTAAGCGTAGCGTGCGTTACTCTACACGTAGGGAGACAGAAAGTGGTACCTATGCGTCCATCGACCGCTCTGCATCCACCGCGCACAAAACCAAACGCACTCGGGTTCACTTTGCAAATGAATCACGTTAACACTGTTTCGAATAAAAAACTAGTTTAATTGTTGGATTATGTAATTGAGTTATGTTTTTAGACGCATGGCGCGAGTACAACGCGCTGAAGACGACTGCAGGCAGAAATGGCGGCGGCTTGCGCGCGCAAGCCGCCCTACGCTTAAGCCGGAATTCTGAAAATCACGACAAACGCGGAAGTTTACGAATATTTGTTAAGACACGTTCAGAAGTTTTTGCGTCAGGAGATACGAATATTAATAGAATATACATAGATACCTCAAGTGATCAAAGTAGGTGCAACTTTTAATGGGAATAAGGCAACAATCAAATTATAATATTGTCTCACTTTTTCTAAATAACAACGTAGTTTACGTGTGCACTTTTAACCCCCGACAAACAAGAGGGGTGTTATAAGATTGAAGTGTCTGTTTATCTGTGTCTGTGTATCTGTGTGTCTGTGTATCTGTGTGTCTGTGTATTTGTGAATCTGTATGTCTGCTGTGGCATCGTAGCTCCCAAACGGATGAACCGTTTTGATCTAGTTATTTAGTTTGAAATGTAAAATCGAGTGTTCTTAGCTTGTTTAGTATGTATTAATAGAACTGTCAGGGTTTTTTTTATTTTAATTTAACATTATTAGTGCCTATAATAATGACGTGATATCTAAGTGGTTTTCACTTAAGTACGTAACGCCTTTCCGATTTAACTTGCAGGACATTATTATTTTGTTAGTAGGTACTATCTCGAGTAATAACCTCGAGATATAATTTTCTTAATATTATTTTTACGCCATAAAACGCATTCATGGAAACAGCCCTTAACTAAGACAAAAGGCTCACACTTTGTAACGTTCAGTACTACCTTTCACCATCGTGAATTTTCAGGGCTACCTATTCACGTATTTTTTATTCATTGCTGCTTTAAAAGAAAACCCTTGAAACTTTCCGCAGTTACAGCGGCAATGTATGTAGTATCGATTGAGATTTGAGGTTCGCGATACAGGACTCCTCAAGGAAGCAGTTATTGAGAAAAAACGTTGACTCTCGCGGATGAAATCCCCTATTCGGAAGTGCAATAAGAAATCAAGTGCTTAGCTAGGGGAGGTTCGATATAAACACATAAATATATAGGGTACGAGGGTCGTTTTATTAAGGGTGTTGAAGAAATGTTTTACGGAGGAAAGCTTTGCAAGTTTCATAAGTGTCGCGTGCACCGCCGCTCCACCGCGCCGCGGCCGGCCGCGTTGAATGCATTTGTTTTTTATTTTTATTTTTAAATGCACTTATTACTGTAATAACCTCGTTACCTTTTTTGCGAGAAACGGCCGAACTGCAATTTGTTATTTGAACATTCTTTAATAAATATTTTCTTTAAATTCAGTCCGCGCTACTTAGTTCGTAACAATTAATTCGCAAACTTTAGACGACGTCTGACGCTCGGCTGTTTTATTTAAATAGCTTGTCGACTATCGAGCAGACGAGCCGCCTGATGGTAACTGGCCACCGTGAACACCATGGACATCAGTAACTAAAATATCACCGTTGCGTTGCCAGTTCTTTCTTTCTTCTTTCTTGGCCAGCCAAGAAAAAAGAAAGAAAGAACTGGCTTCAAGCCCTCAGTCGAAACACGACGAAAAGGTGGTGGTAGTATGCCAGGATGGCAGGCTTCAGTGTAAGAGTGGCTTTACCTTTACTTCCTATGTATTAGATGTACTCGTATGTATACCTATTAATAAAATTCGTTTCATAGAAATTAGATAACAGTTCTTGCACTATTGCTTTAAAGAAGTCAGGCCGCTTCTTAGAAATTATTCTAAAATTAGTATGATGGATTCAAGAAAAGAAGCGGTCCACAATAAATTGCTGTAGTAAGTAGTAATACTATATTTTAAATGTCGTCAGTCGTATAATATTATACCTTCCAGCCAGAGTTTTAAAGAAGTTTCTTAAGTCTCGTTATAACGTCATATTTAATTTGGTCTGCAAATTGGAACACGCAATCGAAGTTTCCCCAGTTTCCCCAGTTAGCAGCTGAAGCCTCGCAAACTAGGGCTCGTTTTGAGATACTTACACGTGCTCAATTGTGTTTATTTTCTTGACACAATTCCGTTGCCAAATAATGAACGGGATAGGAAACATTTAAAAAGTGTTTGGACCTTTTTTGGGGTTTTGCGTGTAAAAACCCGTAAAATATTAATTAAAGAAAGAAAGAAAGAAAAATTAAAATGTGTGAAATTCACACGTGGTAGAAGCGAAACCTTCAAAATTTTTGTTTTCAAGATAATGAGACGAATGTAAAATTTCGGGAAGATGATAAATGTAGGTTTCACTAATCTACTTCACTCCGCTCCGCCCCGCTCCGCTCCCCTACCCCTTACTTCCCTACCCTACACCTGTACAATGCTTCCTATCTCACTTTAGAATTTATGTGTTTGTCTCTTTTTACTGGACAGTTTCGTTTCATAAAATTTCAAGTCACCCCCGTACTAAAGAAGTTTTCACTTCAAAAAGATGTATTTCTGGCTAACCCACACACAACATATTTATACACAACATATTATGAATTAAGAAATGAGCTATACATGTTACAATGTTCGCGTGTGTTGTAGTGCCAGAGAATGGTACCCACTTAGCATTTTGCCATAGCATTCGCCACGGCGCGGCGCTGATTTTCAGTGGGCCCTTTTGGTGATTCACAGGCGACAATGTTTTACAAATTACAGTTCCTTTGTTTGTCTCGGATCTTAATTGTTTGATATTTATTGAAACCTCAATCAGTTCAGGCCATTGATTGGTTGATATTATTCATCCAATGTCACGTGGTCTGTCTTCAGGTAACTCTTCGAAGCTTACCGTGTAGATGTATGGACGTACCTACTTAAAACGAAGTGAGGGCGGGTTCTCTATTATATTGAGGTAAGCTTGGGGTAATGTGGGTGTTTGTTTTATTAAAATCTGTTCACAAATAAAAATAATATGTCAATTTAATTGCCTCTTGTCATATTTCACGGTTTAGATAACACTTTAAACGTAGGTACTGCATGCGTAGTATTTAAAGTACTCTCTACTACATACCACACAGTACACATACTAGGAACATAATTATAACTTTACTCATAACACTAACAAGTACTACATATAAATAAGTTGGAAACTCTTCACAAGTTCCTCGTATTCGGCTACTAATTAGAGCGACATGTCCAAACATCCTGCTGCAATGCAACCAATTCCTAGTTCCGTGAAACAACAAAGGAGCTTGCAGTGTTGCAGTTCCCGTTTTAATACAATTAGCTACGTCGGCCGTGCTCCGAAATAACCGAGTTTGGACGGTTCATTTGGATAGGTCTACGCAGTTGGTCCACGAGCAATAAACGGAATAATCGGGATACTGCTACTGATACTCCTTTTCTTTTCTGTGTTGATACTCTATCGATAACTTGGCCATATCGCTTAACTTTGCTGTGTAATATTTTGTTATCCCTTTAGTATTGTAGCGAAAAACTTAGATACGTTTCTGTAGAGGACGGACTCGGTATTTTTTAATTTTAGCCGTTTTAAGGCGTTTTGGGATGGATTAGGATTTAGGAATACTGCACCTAATCCCGTGCCGTTCGGTAAGTATAAGTAAGTACATACTAGTGTTTCAAGCATCAGAGGCGGCCCGCTAGGAATATCTTTAAAAAAAAACTTAAAATTTATATTCCAAAAATGGTCCTTACAATATCTGTCGGTTTTTCTTGAGCTAAAAACTATATATTTAATATTCAAAGGAAAAAACAAAAACGGTTCTTAAAGAATTATCTAAAAATTGCCCTTTTACCTAAGCTGCACAATAGGTTTACTGGGGTGTACCTACATGAATAATATTACACTACATGCAAAAGTCATAATAATTGTGAATAATTATAAGCTGCAAATAAATACATAAGTAAACTCTCCTGTCAACGAAAGCTTGAGAACTGCTATACCTAGGTACCTACTTATTCGTAAGTTTCGTGACATTCTGGTGAAGCGTGGACAATAAATTGAAAAAAAACGTAAATATAAAGTAGGTATCTACCTATTTATACAGATCCAAAAATAACTCCTTTAAAAGCTAATACCTAAAAACTACATTTATCTGCAACATAAATAACGGCTTTGGCCGAGAATCAAATCCGGCATATTCCTTCTTTCCTCGTGCTTATTGCATTGTATACTCATATTATCATCATCTTCTTATCATCTTTGTTAAATTCAATAATCGACAATCTAGCAATATATTATCTCTGATGGTAAGTGGTTAGCAGCACAGCACCCAAAGATATATTTAAGCAACAACCCATAATTGTCCCACTGCTGGGCTCGGGGTCTCCTCTCACAATGTGAGGGGTATAGGCCATAGTCTACCACGCTGGCCAAGTGCGGATTGGTAGACTTCACACACCTTTGAGAACTTTATGGAGAACTCTCCGGTGTGCAGGTTTCCTCACGATGTTTTCCTTCACTGAAGCAAGTGATAATTAACTTCTAATACGCACTTATTATTTGAAAATCAGAGGTGCGTGCCAGGATTTGAACTCGGGCCCCTCCGTTCGAGAGACCAACGTTCTAACCGCTAGGCTATCACTTCTTAAAGATATATTTAAACTTATACATAAACTTAAACGCTTACACACTCATATCCATACAGTAGGTTTTTACCTGAATCGCGGGTGGCATGGACGATACATATAACACATCACATATTTACCTGTCATATAAATATCTGCTCCGGTCGGGAATCGAACCCGGGGCCCCTCGCTACACAGGCAGGGTCGCTACAAACTAGGCTACAGGAGGGTAGTCAAATATTCTACCACGCTGCTTCATTGCGGAGCCAACCCATAGAAGGCCTCCGAGATGGCTAAACGATTGTTTATATATTACGATACGACATGCCCTCCAAAGCACGGAAAGGCTCAAGAAAATTTGCCTCTAGCGTTCATCAATCCGTCTCACTGACCACCCCCGCTGTTGATTCAACCTTACGAAATGCGTTTTTAACATTATATTATTCTACTAGCTGCCCGGTCAGACTTCGTCCTGTCTAAAGTATTTTTTATTTTGAGATGTAAGCTATCCTATCTTTCAAGTTGATCAAACTGCACACGGTGTACAAATTTGATTAAAATCGGTTCAGTAGTTTAGGATTCCATCGCGGACAAACAACGTGACACGTAATTTATATACAGGGTGGTCATGCAATCGTAGGAGATATTTCAGGGGGTGGTTCGCCTCGCGATTCTCTGCCCGAATAAACAAAGAAATAATAAAAACATCCATAAATCACAAAGATAATAATATCAAACTAAATACGAAAAATCTCAAAACGTGTGGACACCTTAGCAGCGCGTTGAACTCGCGTTATCAGGTCACTAGGTGAATGACCTGTTACGATTATTTGACGTTTGCGGAGTGTCTTTGCGACGTGCCGACAAAGCGGTGCGGCGGCGGTGCGACTTTTAGGGTCCGTTCACACAGACCGGCTCGGAGAGCATCGGCCTGCTTTTTTCTTTTCAACAGACCGGATCGTATACGCTTGTAATTGGCCGGAACGGAGCCGCCAACTATTTCACATAGACCGGCTGGAAGAGATCTGAAAGCGGATGCGGTCGGATGTGCTCGGAGCCGGTCAGATGCGCTCGGAGACGGGTGGATACACTACAAAGGCAGTATCAGTATTCCGCGCAGTCCAAGTTTTGTTTTCGGTGTGTTCATGTGCACGAAATCGAAGCCGACAGGCTGCGCGAGCGAGAAAGAGCACGCAATCGGAGCCGACAAGCTGCACGATCGAGAAAGAGCACACAATTTTTATTTCACACGAAGGGCGTTCAAGCATTCTTGATGACAAAAAAGGTGCACATGCAAAAATAAACTTTACTAAAATTCAAAACTCTGTTTCCAACGTGATAAAAATCTGCTCTCCTCTCCGAGCTGGTCTGTGTGAACGGACCCTTAGGCGGCATGATTCAATGGAAAAAAGAGAGCATTTGCGGCGCGGCGTGCCTTTGTGGTGTGCCGACAGAGCGGCGGTGTTCTTTTGCAATATGTGGGTTACTAGGTCACCGCTTTCTCGAGCGCAGTGTCTATGATTAATGTATTTTAAAGGATAATTTGGGTAAAAATTAAGGTCAGATTTTTTTTACGTATTCGGGCAGAGAATCGCGAGGTGAAGCGGGGGGTGAAATATCTCCTACGATTGCATGACCACCCCGTATATTAAGATTGATGCATATGAATGAATTTTAAATAATTATGATTATGATCGACATAAGCCCCAGCGCCACCTATGAGCGCTTCAAGAATAGGATTCATAAATATTATATAGATGGCGCCCCATTAATCATAAAAGTTTCTGTTCAACTTTAGTCCAAGAATCTAGTCACTAATGTCATCTAGTATAAATGAATATTATCTATGTATCTAAAGGTATATAATTTCTATAGTAGAATAGTACTATTGGGTGTTTTTCAGAAAAAATGACCCTGTGACGATTGGGAAACGAAATTATTTTTTTACATGAAATGGTTTTTTATTGCAATATATGGGATCAAGAAAGTCTTAATTAAATGGTTATCTATTTTATATACAAAAACTTTGGAAAATACATGAAATATTTGACTTTTTTTGTCAGCATGTGATGAACACCGTTCCTTTGCGTCACAACAAATAATCAATCAGAAATAAAACAAAGAATTATTAAAATAAAATCATCTTTTATTAGTAACAATGTAACATCAAAGTCTTTCTGAAAATGAATAAAAAATTAACAATTTTTGTTTCTATTCATTAAAAAACAGTCAAAGTGTTTCAAGTTCGTCACAACGCAGCCAAATACGTATCAAAAATATACTTTTTCTAATTATATCCCTGACAAATTCTTATACCAAACAAAGTGATGACTTCTGTGTAAATATTAAATAATTTTTGTTTTAAATGAAATACTAGAAATTATTTTATAATTATTTTAAGACCAATATTAGCATCACCAAAACATGGGACAGTGACTATCGGGAGGTTAGCGTGACGGAGAAGGAACAAATAAAGCAGTGTCCATATTAATAACTTTGTTAACAATATTTTTCTAGCCTCCGTTTTAATTTATTTATTGTAACTAAAGCTTTTTTGTAGGAGGAGGCACACACAGGAGCTAGATTTTCTTTTGTCGAATTCATGTTTCCATCATCACTTTTACTTTGATTCTGTTTTTTCTTAGCTCCTCTCCATACTTTTCTGTGGTTTTCTTGTTCTTGATCCTTTGTCACTTATATTTTCTTTCTATTCTTTTTAATTTCGCCAATTGCTTCTCCCGTAGTATTTCTCACGGTTTTCTTTATTTTTTGTCACATACGTATACATTATTAATAAATAAATAAAAAATAGTTGTACATTCAACGTACAATTACACTAAAAAAAACTTTACATTAAATCTGCCCCACTAACATAATTGCCCCGCCCTTAACCAAGCCAAAATTTATATTATATATACATATATATAGCGATTGAAATATGTGTTACAGTCGGACAGACAGAGTAAGAATAATTGTAATACATTCATTGTATATAAAGCTTTATAATTCAAGTTCGTCACGAAATTTTTCCAGTAGTATATCACGTGACGAACATGACGTGACGTTTTCATGCCAGCAGACTTATTTTATTAAAAATTAAATACATTTACATATATAAGTTTGATATGCTTAAGTTATCTTGTTGTCTGTTAGTTGATCTTTAAATAACACAAGATATGTAATTAATAAGGTGCTTATTTACCTTGGAAAATCCAGTGACTATCTGGGAACACTTTTTTTGTACGCCGAAAACACAACTCTTTCGTCACAGGTTTTGGACCCTATGGTCGTTTGTTCTGTAAAATGACGACTGCCAGCATATCACAAAGGTACCAGGAACACAAATTAACTACAAAATAGTAGATTTTTACCCAAGAACACCTCTAAATCGTTGTGACGAAACAGGATTTTCCCGTACCTCGATTTTCGTAGGACAACATTTATATCGATATTTTTGCTAAAATAACCAGTAATTATATGAATTCGAAGACCAAAAAGGCATTTTAAATATATAGAGACTAAATTAGTTCACTTTAAAAGTATTAGCAGTGCTTCTAAACTAAATGCGAATGTCTTGAAGTTTCTGAGAGCACTGTGGGACATACGAAATCATCACCTCATTTTTTCTTGTCCTTTTAATATCTTTGAAAATACATATATATTATGGTATTACTTAATTTAATATGATACAAAAATAGTTATTCTTGTTTTATAATGATTAACTTGCAGAATAATAATGAAGAAAAATTAAATAAACACAAACGAAGTTGTGGGACATCGCGATTTCGCTAGGGTCATTTTTTCTGAAAAACACCCTATTATTTTTCTTCTGTTGTAGAATCCATAATTTGACGGACTACTAGAGTGTTGCTATCTATTGCAGAAAATGGATAGTAAAAGGTAGGTAAGTGTCGATTCACCGAGAAAGTGAACGTTTTGTTTGTTTGCAAAGAAAACGTTTCGTTTTGGCGTGCAATGGAAATCCTTTAGTTACGTTGATCTATTAATGTTTGTACCTCTCTAATTAAAATATCTTCCGTTTAATGATTCGATGCCAGCTTAAATTCAATAAAGATAAGTTGTATGTAATTTAAACAAAATTCAGTCACATTTTTATTACGAAAATGCATTGAGTGAGATAGTTAATTTGATTTTAAAAGTCACGCAAAATATCGATAATAACATTTTCATAATGTCGATAAAAAAAGCAATGCCTATGTCCTGGCATAGTGTACGTTAAACATCGATAGTTTCGATTTTCGATAGTTATCGATAGTTGGACAAAAACTATCGATAGTATATACTATCGATAGTTTTCTCTAAATGGGCTTAGATTAAAACACATTACATGTACATATTTATCAAAACATATAATTTCAATACGAAGTTATATATATATTTTAATCAAAATATTGTGGACCTGGCAACATTTTTGCATTTGTGTTGTCATCAAAGTGGTTATACGAATTATTAAGGATTCGATTGTAGAATACTTGCGAGTTGCGCCAAGTTTTTGAACGACAGCTAAATTGACATATCTAATATCCAGATGACAACTGACAATCAATCAATGTCAAATTAAAGTCTGAATTAAAGGTGCGCGACTGCGAATGATCTCACTATTCGAATAATCTACGACTACTAATGTACGTATTCGACTTGAATATTAGTAATATACTAACGTTCGTATTCGAATGACGACTAGTCGACTGCTAAATTAGTAACTAATCTAATAGCAGCTCTAATAGTTGAGTCGCTCGCGCATTCGACGCTGACGACTAGTCGACTGCTAAATTAGTAACTAATCTAATAGCAGTAATAGCCGCTCTAAGAGTCGAGTCGCTCACGCATTCGACGCTCACTTTTTCACGACGAGTTTTTGGGTTTTTGATTTAAGACCTTATGTAATTACGAATATGGTCTAAAGTCAATTTGCCTAAAAACTCGACATAATGCACTCTTCGTTAGGACGGCCGAGTTCGCCGTTCGCTAGCCGCTAACAAAGTTCCGAGTCGAATGAAAGGTTACTATTAGTACTCTGTGTCGACTCAAGTCATTAGTTACTAATTTTTATAGATTATTCGAATGAGTCGAATGATTTACTAAGTCGAATAATTCGACTGGAATCATTCAGAGTCGCGCATCGCTAGTCTGAATTTCTAAAATCTAACCTGAACTGAATTCTGTTTGCTAAACAAAAATGCTATAAAATTGGTAAAATAATCAAAGATATGACTACCCAGTATAAGAAATTCACTAGGTTAATCGCTAAGTGGCCTGTGGACAACACCAAGGGTGACAGGTGCGTAGAAATACTGCGTATTAAAGTGATCAAACATTGAGAAATGAAACTACATAACGTTTTTATTTACTTTAATTATATTAAAAACTCCTTCATTAAGTTAATTTTCTTTTTAATTGAAGAATTGTTATAAAATAGTATTCTATAAAATCTTTCAGAACATGGAAAGTCTTAATATTTTTTTATATTAAATTACATTAGGAAAATAAATATACTATTTCTAATGATGAGTTATGTAACATTTAAGCAATATTATGGAATTATTAAGAGTTTAACGAATCTATATTGGCATTTCAGTAGTTTATTAACTTTCTCAGTTAGGTAAAACGATTAATAATCATCTATTTTTAGAGACCTCGGAAAATTCATAAGGGATCGGGTAAAAGCAGCGTTTGAAACTGACAATAAACAGAACTTAGATACCGAGTTCTGTAACCGTCAATACGTGTCTCTGAATAAACTGGCCGACAACCATTACAAGAATAAGTACAAAAGGAGTAGTAACAGCACTGCAACGGGTCTCAGTAGTGAAGAGTGTAACGTCATCCTCTCCTCGGAAGTACTCGATTATTTAAAAGAAGAGAACAAGGGATTCTTTAGAAAAATCCTTAATAAGGACTAAAAATGATTTTGAGACCTTTAAAAAAACTACACCATGTATTCAAGCGAACGTTGGCAACTGAGGCTGTTGAGTTTAGTCACACACCAGTTCTGTTAAATGAAGTTATTCATCATTTGAAACCTAATGACAATGAAGTATTCATAGATATGACCTTTGGTGCAGGCGGTCATTCTAGACGCATACTTGAAAGCGCAGACTGTAAACTCATTACCCTGGATAGAGATCCAGTAGCATATGAGAGAGCTCAGCGGCTTGCTGTGGACTTCCCAAACAGAGTCACTCCGTTACTGGGCAGATTTAGTGAGTTACCATCCCTCTTAAAAGAGAAGAGTATTAAACAGACTTCCATAGATGGCATACTATTTGATTTTGGTTGTTCATCCATGCAGCTTGATAACGGTGAACGTGGATTCTCCCTCAGTAAAAATGGTTTCTTGGACATGAGAATGGATGCAGGACGTGATCCAAATCAAATAACCGCTAGAGAGGTATTAGCAACTGCAAATGAAGGTGAACTTTACAAAATATTTAAGATCTATGGAGAAGAAAAAAAAGCTGCCAAAATTGCCCAAACTATTATTCAAGCAAGATACATGATTAAAAATATAGATACAACTCACGAGTTAGTGGATATAGTGGATTCCTGTTGCCCGGATGAATTTAGGTTGGATAAATTGCAAAGACCACAGTCTAATGCAACAAAAGTATTCCAAGCTTTACGTATTTTCGTTAATAACGAGTTAAATGAATTAAACTATGGAATGGTGTTAGCGAAGCATTACTTAAAAATTAATGGTAGACTCGTGACTATCTGTTTTCATTCACTAGAAGACACAATAGTTAAAAGACATATAGCAGGGAACATTGTGAACGAAGTAGCAAACCCAGTGCCACTCCGATACCTCAGCCCGATGTTAGTTCAAGACAAAGAAACAATTAACCAATTCCTTAATACTCCGTGGAGAGCTGTGAATAAACATGTACAGGTTCCATCTGATGAGGAAGTTGAAAGGAATCCAAGGAGTCGAAGTGCAAAACTTCGTGCTGCAGTCAAAATAAAATAGGAATAATTTGTCAAACGTTAAAATTGAAGTGAACAATGTTACGCTTTAGACATCCTGTAGTTATACTTACCAATACTTAATCATGTGAGTAGTGTATATTTTAGTGGGTACAGCATAAAAATTATAAATAATGTTCAAAGCTGTTTTACTTCAAATACATATCCTTAGTTTAGTAATTGTAGAAGCACTAATACATAGTTGTAGGGTTCTTACCTACCCTACCAGCCTACCACACTACCTCTAGGATTAATCATAAATATTTTAAAGCATGTTTTGGTTGCCGAGTTCGAGAAACTTTTAAAAGTTCTGCACCTCTTGAGCAATAATGTCTTTAGTGTTTTGTCCATGGATGGGTCAAACTAATTTTACCATTAGGGGCTATGGCATGGTATTTGTTGTTAAAGGTTGTTATGGAAGAAATCAAAATTCTTTGTAATATTATGCAGACTCTTTATTATTTTCAACTTCCATTTCAGCGACAAGGGTAACTAAATCTAAATTTACTCTATGTTAGTAACATTTCCAACATTTTGAACCTTATTCATATTATTATACAGCATTCTTCATCTTCCCATTACTCGAACTACAATATTTTAAAGATAGAAAACATAATTATTTTAAAAGATTTGACAAAATATCATTAAACTAATAAGTAGGCATCAAATAGATTGAATATATTTATCTAACATTATATGGAAGATCAACTTTTTAGGGCGAGACGTATCTTAATAGCAAATGAATTGATGCATTGCTAAATGCTAATACTAATTATAGGTGCCAGTCTCAAAATAATATTAGTACATGTCTGGTGGCAACACTAGAATGTGGAATTACAAATAGTTTACTTTGCGAAGCTTTGAAAACATTTATTTATTATCAATCTTCATCAATACAATTATTTACTCTGATTCAATGTTTCATCTTCTAAATAATAGGTAGTAGATTAGCACACTAATTACTAATTTACAACACATTCACATGGGATAATAAATATATTTCTTCCCTAATAAATATACTGGACCATTTAAATACATCCATTGAAAATATATCTGTTGATTCTTAGATATGTAATATTATGTACTTATCAATCAATGTCTATTCTTCTACTTCCTGGCCATAATTTATTGCTAATGTGTATGGTCCAATACAATCGAAAGACAATAAATAAAACATGCGCCACATCGAAATGGGGGTTAATACATTGAGATTGATACTTTCAGTCGAGTCGAAATGCGTTTGCGCAAAGATTTAAATACAAAAGCCTTTTGTGACTTTCACATCAATGAATGAGAAGGAAATAGCTATCTCAAGGTCACACATTATTCTGCATCAGTTGGTAATGTTTGTTACGATTTAAATCTTTGCCTTTTCGTTAACAGTTATACATGGTAAGGAACCCCACGGTTGGAATGTGGTAGAAGGTACAAGTAGCATCAATAAAACTTCACGAGCATGGCAGTGACAGTGCACACACGTGGCCACGCCTTTATTAGGGGTACACACACGTGGCCACGCCTTTATTAGGGGTACACACACGTGGCCACGCCTTTATTAGGGGTACACACACGTGGCCACGCCTTTATTAGGGGTACACACACGTGGCCACGCCTTTATTAGGGGTACACACACGTGGCCACGCCTTTATTTGGGATACATACACGTGGCCACGCCTTTATTAGGGGTACACACACGTGTCCACGCCTTTATTAGGGGTACACACACGTGGCCACGCCTTTATTAGGGGTACACACACGTGGCCACGCCTTTATTAGGGGTTTTAACAACATTGTAAAGTAATACGGTCACACACAAAAATCCCAGCACAATGTTACTAACGCCTAAACCTCGGGCCACTTAGTACACAGAATACTGAGGACGCGGAAAAACATTGTTAGTTCATTTTCTTTCGTCAGTCTTGGCAAGTAATACGCGGGTTTTATATTAGTTCTCAAAATTTGTTTCTGATAGTTATCAGAACCCCATATACATTCATTGGCAATCAACAACATGGGGAACAAAATATTGGTAGCGTGTTAAAAATGGCGCAAATCAACATACAAATACATCTTGACAACCATTAATAATATACAATGGAATTAGTAGAGGTCAGTGGATACAGTTCAATCACAGTGGCCATTAGTAACTCCAACTCAGGCACTAACAGTTACTTTAATCGCTCCTTAGTAAACAATCGCCATACAAATTCTGTACTGAGCAGCGATTTGAGTAACCGTAAGTGACTCTGAGTTGGGGCGATAGACTAATTTTATTTAGCAGAATATTATCTTAATAAAGAATACAACATGATTTAAAGAGAAGTTAAAAGATTCGAACCCGATATAACTATTCTTTATGAGCCATATTGCGTTACAGGAACAACTATGAATTCTTATCATATTACTGACTGTGACCACAGACGAAATAAGACACCAGTAAGGGATATCCAACATCACATACAAGACACGACGCAGTCCATCTTACAATCTATATTAAACAACATTGCAATAGATTTCCTAATCATATATTGACATTTTAACATTTCAAATATTCGTTGTCCATTATTGTTTAATTCTTATGTTTTATGCTACTTTATTTCTATGACAACACAGAATAATCCATAATGTAGGCATTATCGTATACCTAAATACCTACTTAAAAGCCGACCTTGAACAGCACTACAAAGTATAATTCAAAAACATACATATTTTAAATATATTTTGTGGCTTTTCTGAATGAATGAGTTTCTTCTAATTTTATTGTAATAAGTATTTTTTCTGCTAAATGGCCATCCATAAATTACGTCACACTAATTCCATGAATTTTTGATCCCTCCCCCCATCCTTGTCACAGCTGGTCACATTTGTGAGACCTCCCCCCCCATACTCTGACGTCACATATTATGAAATTTTACACCTGTAAAATAATTAAATTAAAACAGCAGTTACGAAATAAGTTTTATTTCCATTAATTTTCGATCCCTCCCCCTTGTCACACAATGTCATACTACATCAACCTCCCCCCCCCCCTTCCCCCTAACATGTAACGTAAGTTATGGATGCCCCCTAAGTGTAATCAGTATATTTTAGATTTTCAGCTAGGGTTAATCATGTCTGCTCAGTGTATCTAATGAATAAAGTATGTTTATTTATTTATTTTTATCAAGTGTAAAATCGCTCATCGTTCGGATGACTCTACACTTTTTAAATTTTTAATTCAAAATTATTAGTTTAAATGACACCTACAATTTGTGAGCTTCTGAGTAACTTCGGTCAGATGGTATGTTGTTTCAGAAAATTACGAACATAGTTATGTACAAGCAATTGTTATCGCTGTGCAAAACTAAGCTTAGATATTGTATGCATTGAATTACATAATTAGTTTTAATTAACATTGATCGTAATAACAGTTAATATTCAAGTTTGAAAACGATATTTACTGTTACCACGACTAAATCTCGATAATGGGTAACTTTGATTTTAATAACACAGAAATCATGATTAACAATATCAAATTGAAATTACAGTAGTTATATTTTGCTCTGCAGAATAGTTATAGAGTTGAATGAGTGTTCGGTGTATCCCAAACCGCAACGTAGCATCGGTAGTGGGCGGCCTCCTATAGGTTGTCTGAAACCAAGCGAGGTACTAAATTATCACTCAATGAAGAAAATATATCTAAATGATCTCCAAACATAATATATCGCTCACCCAGTAATACAACGGCACATGATCTACGTTTGTCATATTTTACAGAAACGAATTTCAAAATTTTTTTAAAAATGTCTAAAATTTACTTATGGATTCTTTTTACGTTTTTTACAGATTGTATGGGTTTGGTTACTAGTCACACACATCAATACATATTTACCACTATGTAGACTATGCACTTTTAAACACGTATACCATATAAACTCAGTTTCTCATTTTTTGCAGATGTGCCATTATTACTAGGTGAGCGATATGTAGTCTCCTAATCCACACACATTTTGTAAGCCGTCAAGCTATGAGATGTCTTCATGAGAGGAGACAGGAATAATAAGAGAAGTTGATGGGTCTTGGGCTGTTATATCTTTTGTATAAGTCCACCTATGACGTCACTGTAATGGCTGCAATACACGGCATCTTAATACGGGGAAGGTATTGTGTAGTGTTTAATTTATTAAAGAACCGAAGGCAAAACAATAAAGTTTACTATTTTAAAGACAAAAGCAATTAAGTAAAATTATAAAATTAATCAACCATTGAAGTTTTAATGTTTGAATTGGAACGCAATAATTATGCGCTATTTTGATTTAAAAATTAGGGCTTTTCATAAACAGGAATCGAAAAATTTGTTTCGTATCTGAAAACACCCACGATATATCATGTAAAGGCATTATAGCATAATACAGTTTCAATGCAAGTACGACAATATTGTGTTTGATTGGCTATGATTGGATAATGCAAGTGCAAAGTCGTGAAAGAGACCTACGTCCTGTCCCGGGGAGTCCAGCGTAACTCGCGGTGTTATTACATTATTAATTCAAATCACGATATTCATTACTGATAAACGTGTAATGAACTAACAAAACCAGTCATTGCGAATCAGTATTACGGTTCAAGAACACACGGAATGTAATTTCGCCTCGTGATTATGGTGCTAGCGGTTAACATGCATGTAAAAATCTAAATTTTACTAACAAAAAATAACCGAATTCAAAGTTACTCAAAAACTACTTGTCAGATCTCGTTCAAATTTATGAGGGAACACATGACAGGCACCACCAGCTTTCGATTAAAAAGGAATCATCAAAATCGGTTCGCCCAGTCACAAGTTCTGAGGTAACGAACATAAAAAAAAATACAGTCAAATTGAGAACCTCCTCCTTTTTTGAAGTCGGTTAAAATGCTGTCACGATAAAGTAATTCCACAACGATAATAGACAATCACATTGTATACATAACACAAAAACGTGACACGGTTGATAGGCATTTTTATAACCCCTTTATCAATTGCAAAACAACAATAATATTTTATGTTCCTGGATTTATATTATTTTAATACAATAATAAGAATTTTAAAAATATCATCACTAACTTGTAATTTTTATCATTTCCTAGTTCCACCACCATTGTTACATTATTGTTCACTACTATATAACACCTTATAATTATTTGTTACATACTAGGACCACATGATATCACACAGTTGTATAACATCTCACAACATGATCCTTTTCTCAAATCAAATCAATTGCTGCCAAGATGAAAGGTTGATATATAAAATTAACCTATAATAAGTAACTAACAAACTTAAAACCACAATTAAACATATCTCGTCTAATTTTATTGAGTACACAACACACATAGATCAGTTCCCGAGAATTGGACCGCCTTTACCATGTATCAATGCAACAAGTCAAGTAAGCAACAATTCAATGCATATTAAATGAGTTATATTTATTTGTATAGAAGGTGCACTTTTGTTTTTAATTTTTTTAACACATTTGCATAGCATCTTTTGCGTTATATAACAACTCTTGCATTATATAACATCTGTTGTATTATATAACATCTCTTACATTATATAACATCTCTTGATCTCTTACATTATATAAAACAACTAGCCTGGACAGACTTCGTTCTGACAAAAGTTTATTTTTTATTTTGAAATATAAACTATCCCATGTTGAATCAAACTGCACACGGTGTGCAAATTTGATTAAAATCGGTTCAGTAGTTTAGGAGTCCATCGCGGACAAACAACGTGACATGTAATTTATATATATTAAGAAGATGTACACAGCATACCTTGGCACTATACAATCAGTCCGTCGGCTGGGGCGCGCGGCCCCACTAGTCCTGTTAGGTGCGGTTGACGGAGGACAGCACGTTGGCCTTGGCGCGGTCGGTGGCGGCGGCGGCCGCGTCGCGCATCTCCTTCAGCGTGTGCGTCACGGGAGCCATTGGATGGGCGGGCGCTTGGCGCGGGAACATCGCGTGGAGAACGTGGTTGAAGCCGTTCACCTGGGAATATATAGATCGATGAACAGACGACATATGAATAGGCTTTTACTATGTTAGTGCCTCTTACCACCCAAGACTACATCGCCACTCACCATCAGATCGGATTATAGTCAAGTATTAACTAACCTAATAGATAAGTTATTAAAAAACACTGATAACTTTAACAAATCTCTCAGGTAGTAACGAAAGAAGCGGCATGAAACTCCCGAGGAGATTTGAAGAAGGGGGAGGAGAGGGAATTTAATGGTCTCTGATTTGTTAAGTTTTGGAATGTTTTTTCTTTTTTTAAACAAAATTTTATAGAATTCCACTTGTCCATTGAAGTTTCATTTCTACTACGAGTATGTGTCCCAACACATATTTCGTTTTTTTTTTCAAACACTACATACTATATCAGTGTTTCTAAATGAAATAAGTACATTTTAACTATTTTAAAATTATATTCCCATGAAGTTTTTTTTTTTATTACAATAATATGAATAACATTAACCATGACATTATGTGTTGCATATAAAATGCAGCGTAGCGTAGTCGATTCCAATAAAAGACTATGAAACGGGTAGTATAAATAATTTTCCTTAAATATTTCTTTAGTTATCATTGACATTTTATTGTTTTGTTAAGTTACATAAGATTAGCAGTGATAGCCTAGCGGTAGAACGTTGGTCTCCCGAACGAAGGGGCCCGAGTTCAAACCCTGGCACGCACCTCTAATTTTCAAATATTATGTGCGTATTACAAGTTAATTATCACTTGCTTCGGTGAAGGAAAACATCGTGAGGAAACCTGCACACCGGAGAGTTCTCTATAAAGTTCTCGAAGGTGTGTGAAGTCTACCAATCCGCACTTGGCCAGCGTGGTAGACTATGGCCTAATACCCCTCACATTGTGAGAGGAGACCCCGAGCCCAGCAGTGGGACAATTATGGGTTGTTGCTATAAGATAAAATGGAGATGGCAAACAATTATTTTACGAACAATCGCCAAATGTAGGTTACACAAGTCATTGTAGCGTAACCTGTTACAGTAATCAATGTGACCTTAACGGAACGACAGATCAATAATACCAAGGACGTAATAAAATTGAGGTTATTGTCGTTGTCCGCCTCTATTGTGTATTGTAACTATTGTATCGACTTTTTGATGGTACTAATCTGTTTACGATGCGCAAGTAAGCCGCCGCATAATTTTATGGGCGCCGTTGTGCTTTGGAGAGCACGTCTAGCTGTTAAATTTAAACCTCGCTATTAGATAGCGAAACTATAAAACACATTGATGACTTGCTTGCTTCATGGATCACAGACATAGTGCTTTAAAACACTATTCATTTCAGGGAAGATTTTAAAAGAGTTAACTATAATATAACAGTACGGCCGACGTATCTTGGCGCGTCTGAAAGTCTGAACATAGGCTCTGCGAACTTTAGCGCACGTAAGACAGAGATAGCGACACGAACATGCTAACGTGTGACTGAGACATAATACGCCGTGTACCGAGCATTGCCGAATTGTGTTACTGCGCAGCCTTTTGTGCGAAGTTCAGACGCGCCAAGATACGTCAGCCGTGCGGTATTTTTATTTTATTTATTTATTTTACTTTAATCAATACGGTATACACCAATTACATTAATTAAAGACATCACGTTCATTCATCTCGCTCACAGAACTTCAGACATACTGACATTATTCCCGTCCATTCATCCGCGAACAGGTCACACTCAGGGTATGCACCCAGGAGAGCGTTGAGCGCGGTGAGGGTGCGGGGTATAGGCGACTGCGCGTGTGCTTCTGTGCGCGTCTGTGGGACCGCAAACAGTTTATGCTTACGGTTCCGGAGGTATTTATTCGGTACAAAAAACCGACATAGCCTAACACTTAACTCGGGAACATCGATTTTGCCGTGGAAAATTTTGCAGGCAGTAGTGAGTTGTCGATAGCCCCGCCGGACTTCCAATGAATTATAGCTCAGAGAGCCTAAAAGAAATTTGGTCGGATATAGGAGAGGATAATACCCATATATCCGTTTATAAAGGTATCTCAGAAATACCTTCTGAACTTTCTCAAGAAGAAGCGCATAGGCGCCTTCCAAATGCCGGCGCTAGCTTCTAACTTCGATCTAACAAGTGCATTGTAGATCAGCCGGATGACATTTGCGTGACGAAAATCCCGTGCATTTCTGAGAACGAAGCCGAGGCGCCTGTGCGATTCCTTTGCCAGAGCAGTAATATGGTCATGAAAGTTTAGTTTTGAATCGAATGTAACCCCCAGATCTTTGATGTTTGTAGACCTAGTGACTATTTGGCAGTCGATTTTATAGTCAAACTTGATGGGGTGCCACATTCGACCAAAGGTCATCATATAGCATTTGCTAAGGTTGAAATCCATTTTATTTTGGGTACTCCATCTGAGAACAGCGTCAATGTCACTTTGTAATGCCACACAATCAGCCTCTGACTTTATTTCGGTAAAGAGTTTTAAGTCGTCGGCGTATAGCAAACACTTAGAGTGTCTGATGACTGCTGGAAGGTCATTTATCATTAGCAGGAATAAGAGTGGGCCAAGAATCGAGCCCTGACTGACTCCGGAAAGCGTGTGATAGGGTTGGGACTCGTATAGGCCGATTCTGACATACTGCCTTCGATTACGGAGGTAGTCTGCAAGTAATCGGAGAAATCCAGGGGCGAAGCCAATGGCTGCAAGCTTTGTGAGAAGTATATCGTTGTTGACCTTATCAAACGCCTTCCGAAAGTCGAAGTACAGCACATCAACCTGGCATCCCCTTTTTTTTTTTTTTAACGTGTGGAAAGACCTTCGTCTCATCTATCCGGCCACGGGAA
Source organism: Thymelicus sylvestris (assembly GCA_911387775.1). Lineage (NCBI taxonomy): Eukaryota > Metazoa > Arthropoda > Insecta > Lepidoptera > Hesperiidae > Thymelicus > Thymelicus sylvestris. The sequence goes on along the minus strand of OU426905.1, from coordinate 13,069,556 downwards.
GCCGGACAGGTATGTGGGACTTGAACCCACCAAAACCACACGGTGTCGACGCCTACCGCGTTGGTGCCGGGACTGTGTGCTATTCTCGCTCCACTGCCCCGGCGCGGCGGCCGCTACCACGGCGGCCTCGGCACAGCACGCTCTCTAGCCCCTCTCCTTGGCGAGAGGGTTGGAGCGGCCAGCGGGATGGCCCGTCAGCCTACTATTTCCCGCTAGGGTAAAGGCGCGCTCGACACCGGCGCGCCTTTCAACCCGAGCCGTTACGCCGGACGACGAATTCCCGTATCCGTCACCCGACCGGCTGTTGTTATGGGGGCAGGAGGTGCAGGCCGTAAGCCCGCCTTCTGCGCCCTGTGCGCCGGCGGCGGATGGCGAGGTCTGTAGCGTCCTCGCGCTCTCTCTCCGCCGCCTCTTTGCGGAGCATGACGCACTCCGCAAAGGCCTGCACCGCTGTCCACGACGTCTCACTATCGACCATGCATTTGACCACAGTCGGCAGTGAGAGGTCGTCCCCCACGACCGCACGTAACTGCGCGCGGTCTTCCGCCCAGGCTGGGCAGTCCTCTAAGGTGTGCTGGGCGTCCTCGTCCTGGCATCCGTCACAGTGGTGGCAAACAGCAGACGGCTCCCGACCCACCATTCGGCACAGATACCCCCCGAAGCAACCATGCCCGGATAGTATCTGTGTCAAGCGGAATGTCAGTGAACCGTGCTGCCTAGCCAACCATTGGCCCAGGACTGGACGGATCGCTTCGACGGTCCTACGCCCAGCAGTGGGCTGCTCCAGCCTCCGGCTCCACTCCAGGATGGTGCGCTGACACAGCTCGTTGCGGCGTCCTGCGATCTCCCTCGGTGACGGTCGGTCACCCCGGCCTAGTGCCTCCTCGCGCCAATTAAATAAGGACGCGAGGATCCCGGCTTCTAGGTCCCAGGGTATGCTACCGGCCAGCACACACGCTGCCTCACCTGAGATCGTGCGATATCCCCGAGCGGCCCTGATCGCCATCACCCTCTGCGGTCGTCGCAGGAGGGCGATATTTTGGTTACTCAGGGCCTCAGCCCAGACAGGAGCACCGTAAAGGGCCATTGATCGCACGACCCCCAGGTACAAGCGCCTGCAGGACACCTCCGGCCCTCCCAAATTCGGTAGGAGCCGCGTCAACGCACCAGCCGCCGCCATCACCCGCGGCACTAGCGCCGCAAAGTGGGCGCCGAAGTTCCATCTGCCATCAAGGACTATGCCTAGGTAACGCATCGTCGGCTTGATGGCGACTTGAACACCGCCAACCGTTAGGCTCGAACCTGAGGGAGGCCCCCGCCGAGGGCCGTGGAAGGACAGCGCCTCGGACTTTTCAAGGGCCACCCCCAGGCCCAGCCGGCGGATTCGGCGCACCACTTGCGCTACTCCTGCAGAAGCGAGCAATGACGCATCGCGGAATGTGGCGCCGCGGGCGGTCACGAGTGTGTCGTCGGCGTAGCAAACGACGACGACTCCCGGAAGATTAGCCGCCCGTAGCACCCAGTCGTAGCCGATGTTCCACAGGAGCGGTCCTAAGACAGAACCCTGTGGAACACCGCGCGTCATTGCACACTCCTTCCATCCGTCTCGAGTAGGGAAAATTATCTTCCTGTCTGAGAGGTAGTCCCGGATGAGCCGTCGCAGGTAGAATGGCACTCCGTGGTACCGGAGCGCCTCCATAATGCAGGGCCAGGGGAGGGAGTTGAAAGCGTTGGCGATGTCAAGAGACACCGCCACGATCACCTCACCGTGGGAGACCGCATCCTGCGCCAGGGACTTCACTCTCAGGATGGCGTGGATGGTTGACCTCTTCCGGCGGAACCCGTACTGTCCATCCGCGAGATTAGGTCCAACTCGCTCTAGGTGCTCGACAAGGCGGTCAGAAGTGACTCTTTCCAGCAATTTGCCAGCCTCATCGAGCACAACGAGAGGACGAAAGCCCGACGGGGAATCCGCCGGACGTCCCTCCTTCCTTAGCAGGACTAAGCGTCCTGTTTTCCACGCCTTAGGAAACTTTCCCTGCTCGAGACAGGCATTCAGGAGCCCCCTTAGTCGCTCCTCCAGGGACTCCGCGGCGTCTAGGGCGGAAACCAGCACACGACCCGGAACACCATCGGGACCCGGGGCGGTGTTTTTGGAGCGCAACCTTGCCACAGCGGCGCCAAACTCACCCCGGGTTATTTCCGGTATTTCGTCGCGGTCCCCGCTCCTAGCCTCCTCTGGCGGAGCCATGCTCGGGGGCTGGATTGCCACTCCCCGCGGGAACAGAGTGGCAATCACTTGCTCGAGGAACTGCGTCTCCAGACTCTGCGTCAGGGGAACGCCATATGGCCGAATCTTGTTTCGGACAAGTCGGTACGGACGCCCCCATGGATCGCGGTCTAGAGTGGCCAGCAGTTCCTCCTTGGCCTCTTCCTTCGCGGTCGCTATCGCGCTCTTCAGCGCATTCTTCGCCTCCACCAGTGTTGAAAGCAAGGCGGCCCCTTCGGCGTCATCCCGGCGCCGTCTCCTTCGGTATCGGGCGTACTGGCGTCGAGCCGCAGCGCAGGCTTCTCTCAGTTGCGAGAGTGCCGGTGACCACCAATAGACCCACCTTCTGGAAGGACGAGTACTGGCCCGGGGCATCGACGCATCACATACAGTGGCCATTGCATTCCGGAACCACTTAACCTCATCCTCTACCATCACACTTACCGGCGCGCGGGACCAGCCTTGCAGGATGGCCGCCTCTTGCATCAAATCTTTATCGAGGCGCTTTCGTTGCCACCGTGGGCCGACCTCGTTCGGGGCAACCTGGCATCCCCTGTCTAAACGTGTGGATATATAGTCGACGAGGGTTAAAAGATTTGTGTCGACTGATCTTTTACTCCTGAAACCATGCTGTTCATCGCATAGGTACTTATCCACCTGCGCATATATGTATCTATGTAAGATATTTTCATATACTTTTGCAGGCGCAGACAGTATCGCTATAGGTCGGTATTCCTCGATTTCAGCCTTATTTGAGCCTTTCGGTATGGGTGTTACTCTCGAAACCTTCCATTGATCAGGATAAATTCCGGTTTTTAATGAAAGATTAAATATGTGGCAAAGGGGATCACACAGTAAGTTTTTGGCACCTTTGATAATATTGGCAGGTAGACAGTCAGGACCAAAGGAACTACGTGGCTTAAGTTTATTTATTGCAGCCATGACGTCTTTAGGAGTGATCTCTATTAGATTGATGTGATTACTGTAATTGTCGTGGTCTAAAAAGTTAATGTTAGCCGAGTTAAGCTCCGGGGTATTGGGAAGGAAAACACTCGCAAAATAACTTGCAAATGCCTCCGCTGCTAGTGGTCCTGAATATGTGTTATCTCGATACTTTATAGTAGGCTCGAAACCACCCTTTGATCGTAGACTCGAAATGTGTTGCCAAAATCTCAGTGGGTTAGCCTGTATATTGCCTCGTTATTCGTTAGGGTGTTGCACAATTACAGAAAACAATGTATCTTCTAACAACAACACCACTGCCTTTGGTCTATCTATACGAGTCTCAAGAATCAACCTCTCTACACGAGCTAGGATTTGGGGGGAACCGCAGCCAAAGCCGCGTACAGAACGCTAATAATACAGTGTTGTCTCCGCCGGAGTGGCGGAACCCCTGTAGAGAGGGTGTCTACATACACGTCACTATGTATAGCGCTAGTGATACATAGTGACGTGTATAACGCTTCACACTCATAGCGCCCCACCTAGGATTCCCTGTGTCGTGGGTGCCATGGACAACGCACAAGACAAGGACATTCACACCCAGACCGAGAACAGAAATTCAAACCCAGGACCTTTGGTGCGGCGATCCGGCATGGTAACCATTGCGCCACACGGGTCGTCAACGCTAGTGATACACAGTGAGGTGAGTAGCGTGATAACACTGATGATGATACTGACCATCTGCGAGGCGTTCTTCCGGAAGCGCTCGACGCCGAACGCGCGGATGGCGCGCGAGAAGCCGAACACCTGCGAGTCGATCCACGCCGAGCGGCGCGCCACCGTCTGCCCCGCGCCCAGCGCCATGTACTCCACGCGCTCCACCACGCTCTGACACAATACACACACACAACACATGTTAATAAATGTGTCATTTTCATTATAGATAATGCTTGATGAATTTAATGCTTATGAATGATGATGAATTTAATTTTAATTTTTAATAAAATTTAAAATGTCATAATATTACTCTAAGGCATTGGAAATGTTCTGTAATGTTAGATTTAAGTTGAATAAATAAATAAATAAATGTTTCTTCTCTGTTCTCTATTGGCTAGCAACGCATCAATGCCTTTGGTGTTTGCAGATGTCAATGGCTTCAACCCATTAATAGCCCACTACGGAGCACGGGTCTCTCTTCTTAAGGAAACCGAGAGCATACTCCACAATGCTACAGACATTGGTGGAGGGGTTATTGGACAACCCAAGTATAAATAATAAATAAATAAACGCCCACACACTCACACCCCCGCAGTAAATTATTACCTGTGTCGCGGGTGGCATGGACGACATATGTGTCGTTATATGTAATACAGCACAATCACACCCATAACCAAAGTACAAATATTTATCTGTCACATAAATATCTGCCCCGACCGGGAATCGAACCCGGGACCCCTCGCTTCGCAGACAGGGTCGCTACCAACTAGGCTACAGGAAGTGTTGAAAGTTTTCATGCCACCATGGGGGATACTGACCATCTACCATTATTGGCTTGTCTGCTAGTTTTTGGGCTATTAATAAAAATGTTATGTGCAAACATTTCTATCTATAACACGGTATTTTCCTTATTCGAGAGCCATTCAAGATGAAAACACGCATACATGTCTCGTCGTTGTACTTACTATATACGTGATCAACGGCAAGTTCCTATAAATAAACTGTTTCTCTTCTGTAATGGGGATGTTGACTAATTTTAGGATTCAATTTGATTTTATAGATAGAACCTTATGATTCACAAAAAAAATATTGTAAAAATAATAATCTTCAATTTAAAAACAAAAATTGATAAATAAAAATCATTTTCAAATTTCCCACCAAAAACGGCACGTGACGTCACTAGCCGATATTCAATACTATCTGTCGACTGAAGTTAGTTGCACTTGCATATAAAATAAGAACAATGACGTCATAAGCTCAAATTGGCGTTTGAGGTCACGTGACAGTGAGTCCTATTTTTAAGTGAAGTGAGTACTATTTTTAACATTTTAAAATAATTATATTTAATTTATTGTGATTTATTTCGACAAAAGAATAATATTTTAGGTGTTTAAATGTTTTCCTTTATACTTTAAACATAAATTTACTTTAATTTACTGATATTGTCAACATCCCTATTAGTGATCTGTTTAGTTTTATTCTAACTCGGGAATCTTCACTTTTTTTGGAATTTGAACCTAGCTATATCTATTTGAACTTTCTTTGCTTATTGAAAAATAAGCAGTTACAGAGCTACTATAGCATGACCTAGCATTAATGTGCCAACAAGAAAAATTCTCACCATAACTTTCGTAAATCCCAAATTCCTGGTGTAAGTAACAAGGATCTTCTGTTTAGGATCAACTACGCTCTCCTCAATTATCTTCACAGACTTTGCACTGAAGAACCTGTGAACAAATGAGATCAATATTAATTGATGAACGGTTTATAGACAAAAGCAGTAATCGGCTAAGCGATACCATAATTTTCTTCAATCGCTTACAATTGATATGAAAAGAACGCTTCGAAAAAAATTATAATCATCATCATGCCAAAAGTTATACAATAAATCACTCGTGACTTCCGTAATAATAATAATGAGTATTTATAATAAAATGAAACATGGCGTATATTTATTTGTATGCCTTTACAAGACAGGCAATAGATATTTAATAATATTTTAAGTATACATATTATTTCTCTGTTGCTATGTTGTTATCTGTATTATTAATATGTTATTAAAAAATAACATATTTAAACCGAAATACAAGTTTCCTTAAAGCTAATTTAAAGTTTTGGCATGGATTTAGTCTATAGGTTTTGGTGATGTTTTCTGGCAAACGACCTCCATCCATATCACAAAACCATGGCCTTCATTTCACCTCTCCCGAGAATCCATAATTCTATCCTTTAATTATAATATCTACATTTTATCCCCTTACCCACGGACATAAAAAAACGTCTTTTTTTTTAGGTCCGTGCCCTTACCCTTATAAAATGTTAAAATTATTGATGAGATGAAAATATTTTTTTATCTTGGGAAAGTAATGATTACCTATCATAAATATTTTGACGATAAGCAAAGCAGCTAATTTGGTTCGACTTATCAATGATAAAACAATACGTGATGCTAACGAAAAGTTTTCGCGAAGATAATGCACCTTATCAACTGATAACGCATGTTTTTATTTACACAATTAAGGCAGTGGGTAACAATTTTTTGATATCGGCCTTATGAATTTAACTTCGTGCTTTCGTTACGTTTAGGTACGAAGGCGCATTAAATTATGGCTTAACAAAGTTAACCTTCTTCTTATGTCACTATTTATATTTATTAATGGTTACGACTACGTCATTCGCGTTAAGACTTCTGTTACTACACCTGCAACTAGGTACAAGCCTCGTCTAGATCACAACTCTAGCCATGGGGACTCTTAAATTGAGGATTAATGGTTGCTTGTAACAAGTTCTGAAGATATTATTAGCATAAGTAGTTAATGAGTAATAGTTGATAAATTTACTACTTCGGAACCCTACATTGCGCATGGCCTGACACGCACTTGCCCCATTTTTTATCTAAAATTGATTGATATATAAAATGTACCATTAACATACAGTGAATTCAATAGCTGCTTAATTCATAGAACCTGATATTATGAATCTTGTGACTCACTGGTTACACCTGCAAGTATGATCTATGATGAGTATGATCTTCATGGACCTTGGAGTGATAATGCATAAATATTAATTTTGTATCTACTTTTCATGATCAAAATAAATTAATAATGTAGATCATAGAATGCCTGTTTGGCACTACTGTTGAATGGCATTAACATCAGCTCTAATGATGTTAATGCCATTTGCAATTGGGAACAAAATACATGTTCTTGTGAATCATCTAATTAGTTGGATTATGTCAACAACAAAGTAATAATATAATATTTGAATTGATTTTATTTTTTATGGAAATAGTCGGCAAACGAGCGGACGATCCACCCGATGGTAAGTGGCTATAGTCGCCCATGGACTTTAGCAACACTAAAGGCATCACCGATGTGTGGCCAGTCAAGAAAGAGAGAATAAAAAGAAAGAAATATATTATAACCTATTTTAACTTTAATATTGTTGCCTTTTAGCTTATCAAGCAATAGGAATTCACTCACCTCTCACCCCATTTGGGGACTCTGTTTGTCTTCGTGAGCACTCTCTTCGTATACAGGCAACCATCCTTCACCTGTCTACTCCACGTGTCTTCTGATAGGACATGGGTACTGGAAGGAAACAATATCATTTAATAACGCTCATGATTCAGTGACCTTTTCTGATTAGTAAAGGTACCCAAGTCCTTTAAATATTTGTAAGCCATGAGTTGAGTGTATCTTAAGTAATGATAATGAAGCTTTGGTTATTTTCGTAGAAGCCAAATAAGTGTACCTGTGTCATTATTATTCAACTTGATTGTACAGTCACCTGCAGAAAAAAGTAACCCATCTGTTTATAAACACACAGTAATGGGTTACTTTTCTCTGCAGGTGACTGTACCTATATTTGTCTGTACATAATGATATTTTCTGGCAAATTGTTATATCAAATAAAAAAGTAAGAGCTAAAAAAACCTCTTAAGTACCAGTCAATTGTTTTTCAAGGACTTTTTGTATTTATTACAAATAAAATAATTCATTAATTAAATATATTCATTGGCTTGGCAGTGATGAATATAAATAAAAAAATATTTTATTAAGATGTCAATTAAAAGATAAAGGGCTATCTTAATTTTACTTCAAACTTATTCAACATACCTTTGTGGATTTGGGTATCTTTTCCAGTAACCACACGCCACTTGATCCCAACTAAAGTTGAAAACTGTCGTATTCTCAAAATATCTCGCCATTTCTATACAATATTATTCTTTGTTTATAAATCTGGAATGCTTGTATACAATGGTTGGATGGCCTCAACAAGCCATGCTCGGTAGCACCTCTTAAAAACCTGTTTTAAACACGAAAACATGTGAAAACCACTGCACTATGTACACAACTTTCGTAGATAGCATATAGATAGCTATCGGATTACATAAACTAAATTCAATATTTAGGTCACTTTAAGGAGTTGTATAAACGAATAAAAAAGGCGCAACACGACACCGATACGAGGATACGAGCTTTACGAGTCACGTATCACGTACAACAACTACACAAGGCTCTGCAGTAGGTGGTAAACAAAAGAACATGACTAAATAATTGAAGGACAAAGTATCAAAATATAAGGTTAATAATATGATAGATTGCCATGGAGTAACGTGATATCACTTAAAGTAGTGTTGAAAACATTGATTTTAAGGATGAATTTAAAATTTAGGTTGAGTAACTTGGTAAAATATATAAATCATTAAATTACCTCTTTACCGGAGGATTTAAAATACCGTAATTTTTCGGTTTTGGTTAATTAATGATGTTTGAGGTGCCCACAAACACGGGCGCACAAACTTATTTCGTATGATTATTACTTGAGCCATCCAACAAGCACATGTTATCATTCACATTTCAGGTGTTTTTGATAAAAAGTTGATAATTTTATTCACAGGCAGATAATTCCATAGTCCACTTGGAAATTTGATAGGTAGCTTGACAATTTTGACAAAACTTGACATAACAGATATCACTTGACAGCTCCTCCGACAGGCAATGACAATCTGCTCCTCTCGAAAAACCACAGTTAATTTATTAAAATTACTACTGTCTATACCGTGGATATATTACTCTAACTGGATACATTACTTTGTAGATGTACTTGAACACGGATGACGTCACAACGGAATGATCATTTTTCTATTGTGTCCATGTTATCTGTCTTGTGTCTGTGTTCCGTGTTATCTGTAGTGCCAGGATATATCATTCAATTAAAAATGTACCGTAATAAATAATATTTTTATCTTTATACAAAATTAATCATGTTAAAACTTCACTTTTCATGGCTTATGGATAACAATATTATGATTTTTTACCAGCAAAAAAAATTTGTTATAAAACATTTTGAATAACCATAACAAAATAGGACGTAATTTTCCTTAAGTAAATGTGGACACCCTACAATTATGAAGAACAACCTCAATCCGGCTGGTGATTGCCTGATTACTGATTAGTCGAATGGTCATTCCATCTGTCTTCAAGTACCTCTACGAAGTTATGTATCCAGTTAGAGTAATATATCCATGGTCTATACCATAGTGTTTAGGTACTCTGTACTCCAAACCACAGAGTATTTATCATAGACATAATACTACTAAACTAGGCAAGGTATCTGAGCATATGTAAGTGAAACCGTCACGCTGCGAAGAAAGACAGGAGGTAAACCTATCCTTGTCTTACCAAGGTATCTGAGCATATGTAAGTGAAACCGTCACGCTGCGAAGAAAGGCAGGAGGTAAACCTATCCTTGTCTTACTTACGAGTTATGCGAGTCTCCTTGGTCTCTTTCTCTTTCTAATAGCGTGACGCAAAGAAGGCCCGCTTGTCTAGTCCACAGAGTACTTAATGGTCTAGTCTAGTAGTATTATGTTTATGGTATTTATGCACTACTTTTTTAATAAACTTATCAATTTTAAATTATTTTTGGGGCTTCTGTATTTTGTTTAGGTACCTACCTATATTAATATAATCTTACTTTATTCTATAATAAAAGTTATTTACTTTGAATTATGGATGTTTACAAAACATTCCTGTATGAAGTACGGAAGCTATCTTTTGTTAATCCGTTTCTTAAAATTTGTGGGGATGTGACCCCAATGTTGAGAAATTATATAAAACTCTTTCTCAACGTAAAATTCGAAGATGGAGAGTACCACAAATTTTACGGAGACATTAAAAAGATAGTAAATAGTTTCGTAACCTGTTGGGCTAAAACGATGGACGAGGCGTATAAAGTGGCAGATAAATATACACATGTTACAACCAGAGATGAATTACTGGAATTGATGGAAACTACGATAGGACTGAATCAGACCAAACAAATAGACTTCGGTCGAGAGTTTCTTCCAGTCAAATCTAAGCTAGAAGAGGAAATTTACAAAGAAGTAGAAGAGAGCTTCGAAAATTTCATGGGACGGCTCTATCACCTAAGATCTGACATAGAAAGACTCGATAAGCAAGAGAAGGTGGACGATTTCGCCAAAAATCATTTTCCAATATCGCTAAAAAAGAAGAATGAAGTGTTTCTCTTCGCTCATACATATATATCTCTTTTGTTAACGGAACCAGCTACTGTTAGTATCTAGGTAGTAATAGGTATTAATTATAATTAACGACATTACGACACCTAAGTTTAAAATTACTTTCGGCAGAATAGTACCTAAGTATTTGATGGTAATCGATTAATGGTTAGTAGCCACTAGAAGCCAGCCAACTCAAGTTTCGGAAGTATTTTTAGGAATAAATAAATAAATATAAACAACGCTTCACACTCAAAGCCCCACACTAGGATTCCCTGTGTCGTGGGTGCCATGGACAACACACTATATAGACAAGTACATTCACACTCAGACCGAGAATAGAAATTCAAGCTCATCATTCATTCCGCCTCGCTGGGAAGCGAACCCAGGACCATTGGTGCGGCGATCCGGCATTGTAACCATTGCGCCACACGGGTCGTCGCAGAGCCTATGTTCAGTTCAGACGCGCCAAGATACGTCAGCCGTACTGTACTTGGTACTGAGTGGTAGTGACTGGAACTCCTGGAACCGGATCGACTCCCGACCGGAGCAGATATTTATATGACAGATATATTTTTATTATGGAAAAAGCCGGTAAATGAGCTGATGATCCACCTGATCGTAAGTGGCTATCGTCGCCCATAGACATCAGCAACACCAAAGGCATCACTGATGCGTTGCCGACCAAGAAAGAGAAAAGAAAAAGAAAGAAAAAACTGGATCTCAAGATCTCAGCCGGAACACGATGAATCGTTTGCCGACTGACTCATGCTCAAGTGTGGTAGCTATCCAGATGAACCCCATGGAGATATAATAATATTAATAATGGTATTAAAATGAATATTACCAATATAATCCCTAAGAGAGACCCTACCACGATAGGGCCGGATTTAGTCGCCTCTAACGACACCCATACAGCGTGGGATTGGGGTTAGTATTCTAAGTCACCCCAATACGGCAAAGTATTATTAAAGATTTGTATTCGGGTCATGAGTGCTAATGATGTGATGTCTCATTTGTGTCCATGCCATCCGACTCAGGGAATCCTGCTACTCGCACCGCCCATTGCACTTCTGAGAGCAACACTTGAGAGCACATTTTGAGAGCTGTTTTCTAGGGCCTTATTAACCGAACAGGACGAAACCTTGTCAACCGAACAGAACAGTAGATAAAGAACTTGTCACAATAGGAAACTGTTCACATTATTGAATTTAACCCGTACTTTTCTTTAAACAGTCAGGTGTGACTTTTTGACCGTCGCTTATATTAATACCATATCTGTCCTTTCAAAGTTGAACAAGTTACGCGTTAGTTTGGAAGAGATCCTCCTCCGCGCCAGCAATAATCTGAAAGCCCTGCAAGACGAATGCTCATCCAGTATCAACAATCTGCTGCACCAGCTGTACGACATGAACAAGGAGCACCTCAACATATTCCGTCAGGAAACACGCTCCTCGTTAGAAATCGCAGAAGTAAGATATTAACCATATCTATCTATTTCTTTCCATCTGTCATAACTTTCCCAGTCCAGTGCTGAATTTATTTCTCCGCCGAGTGAGAGGTAATGCTTAAGAAATTTGTAACCATTATTTTGAACCGATTTCAATTTCCATTCCATTTCCTTGACGACCCCATGAGGCCGTGAATTAGTTGGTAGTGAAACTGCCTGCGAAGCGAAGGTATTCCGGGCTCAATTTATGCGACAGATAAATATGTGCAGGATATGACATGTCATAAGAGTGTGAAAAACTTTATTACGGGTATTTATTTATCTTTCCGTGAAGCCTGTCTGCTAGCTACCCACTGTCTTGCTTAACTTGCCTTGAGTCAGCCTCTCAAACGACCGTCATGTTCCAGTTGGGAACTTGAGAGCCAGTTCTCTCTTTCTTTCTTCTCTTGGCCGGTGTATGCCTCTGGTGTTGCTGAACTGACAATGACCACTTAACACCAGGTGGATAATCAGCTCGTTTTTCGGCTATTTCGATAGAAAATCTGTCATTTGTTTATTACAAAAAATAGGTTCAACGCAGTATGGAGATTCTGAAAGACAAGATTGAAGATTCCAAACACAAGCCAATCTCACGCTTGGTGGAGGAGTTCGAGTACTGGCAAGATCGCCTTGCTGAGTTTAATCAAATCGCTGACGCGGTCATGAAATTGAAGGAAGAGGAAAAAAATATCCTCGAACAAGATGCGATATTCAGGAGAATACAGTGAGTCACTACCAGCTGAAATATTCTTACGTATGTAGCAGTCCAATGGGACTGGACCAGCATCGTAAAAAACTAATAATAATATTTTTAATAATAAAGGTTTTCTAATAATAAAATTACGTCCATATGCGGTGATAACCTACCAATAGTTAGCAGATATGCTCGATTTTCGGCTTATTATATTTAAAAAACACCCCAAGGATTGAAATTCTTACATTCCTCGTACATTATACCCCACGCTGGTACATCACATTCCAAACTGACTATACCTATCAAACACTTGTTCCCATATCTAGGTGTCCAGTGGATGGACCGAAGGGCCAGTGTTGGTCAGAAACTGAGAAGATACTGCAGGGGAATCTTCAGGCCGTCCAGGCGATGCAAACGAATGCTGCTAAGGCCTTGATGAGTTTCCTAGGTGTCAGAGGTACTCTTGTTCATATTAGTATCAGTTGCTGTTCATATGAACAATGAAAATGCGTTTCTTCTTGTCATCTGGGAAACATTGACTTGTTTTATCTGGAATATGTCTTCGGACCCCGCCCGCAGTCAGACTTGTCTAGGTTACAGATTCAAATTCATTTATTTGCTCCAAAGTGGGTGTGGTGGGTAGATATGTAAAGAGTCCTAAAATAACTTTTTTGACATTGGTGAAATCTTCACCCATCATCCATGACTACCACACAAAACGTTTTGAGTTTTCTTATAGATATCTATAGAGAACGACCAATTGACATCACTACTGTTTTATTTAATGTTAATAAGTAATCTCTACCAAGTTCAATATTCCCAACGACAGGAGCAAACCGGATAATTTACTCGGACAACGTCGGGCCCTACTTCGTGGATGAGTACGGCCACCAAGTGTACTTCTTTGACTTTGGCTACAAGATCTGCCACGTCGACTGCGATGGCCAGTTAATTGAGGTTATCCAATTGTTTATTGTAGGTTCATAAGAAAGAATAATAATATTTATTACACAAAAAGTTTTGACAATTTGCAACGATTGCTACATAATGGCATTATCAAGCTGTAATATATTTATTGATCTAAGGCTATAATAAAAGAGTTCACGCATAGCAAATCGCCGCGAAAATATCGCGGCTGCTGCTTTTCAGTGAGCCAGTTCGTAGTGTTAACAAACATATATATTCGGGTACGTGCATCATGATTATGTATAGTTTAGCCGTATTGGAACGGCTTAGAATACAGACCCTAATTCCCATGGTGGCAAACTAGGGTGCTGGATGTTGTTGAGACCGACCCGCTTGGTGGTAAGACCTCACATAAGGATAATATTATTATTTAAATCATTAATATTATGTTTCCGTGAAGCCTGCCTGGCTTAGCTACTCTACTGGCTTGGCTACGACTCGTGTTCAGGCTTGAGGCACTTGAGGGCCAGTATTTTCTTTCGTTCTCTTCTTGGCCTGTGACACCTGATACTTTTGGTGTCACTTACCATCAAGTGGATCATCAGCCCATAATACCTCTACGACATTCAGCCAGACGAAAGCGAGAAGTACTACTACGACGCGATGGGCCGCTTCGTCCTGGACGCTGACGGCACCAAGTTGTACAAGATGAGCGCGTGCAGCAGCTCGTACCAGCTGCGGGGCGACGTGTTCGAGAAGGCCACGGCGGACTGCGGCCACTCGGTGCGGACGGTGCACGGCTGTAGACGGAGGGTGAAGGATCCCAATGACGTCACGTATCTGCCGCTCGTTGAAGACGTTGATTTGAGCGGTGAGCGTGATCTGATGCTTTAAAAATCTGACGACCCCTGTGGCGCAATGGTTACCGGATCGCCACATCAATGGTCTTTGGTTCGATTCCCAGCGAGTCGTCCTTGTAAATGTCCTTGTCTAGTGTGTTGTCCATGACACCCACGACACAGGGAATCCTAGTGTGGGGCTATGAGTGTGAAGCGTTATTATTTTATTTTGGCGTTTACGACACGCAGCCTTCAAAGTACATGAGAATGAATTTAGGTTGTGTGAGAAAAAAGAGAACGTAACTTTCCCTACATAATGTCATTCCCATAGATTTTGAAGATAACGTGAATACTAAAAGAAAGAGTTTTGTATAGCTATCTATGGGCCCTATCAGTGGATTTTAAGTTTGACATAGTTGGTTTGCTTAAGTAAGGTTTTATTTTAGGTTTATCAGAGGTTTTCTGCGCCAGAGATTGTTTTTTAAATAGTTTATCTATACTTATTAACTTTAATAATACACAAGCTCTGTTAAAAATAAAACAAAAGTAGAATCATCCTGTAACAAAGTAGGCATCTACAGAAAACTTGGACCCCGACACATCGAAGTACCTGTGGGCGAGTTTCGGCCACATTCTGCCGCTGGCGTTGTGCGACGTGGCCACGGCACAACCACGGAACCCCATACACTACCTCGCGCACAAGCTGCTGCACCATAAGTAACCATCGCCATATCTTACACCCCAATTCAGAGTCACTAACGGTTACTTTAATCACTCCTTAGAGTCACCATACAAATTCTGTACTAAGGAGTGATTTAAGTATCCATTAGTGACTCTTTGGGGCGTTAGTGATTATAGCTTAAAATGCAGATCCGGATCAAATACGGATCCAGTCTCTCCCACCAAGTATCTAAGTCTTCCCTGGACAAAATTTTTATTTCTGAACTGGTTAATCAAGTACTCCCCTCTCCAACAAAAAATTCTGGATCCACTGCTACTGAACAACGGATGGTTGCCAAGCCTTAGAGTTAGGCATAGTAGTCGAATAATAATCAGCGTATTTCCTAACACAGTACCTATTCATTAAAGGTACAGCAGATCCAACGGTGAACTTAAAGCTATGAAAGGGGAAGCCGAAAAGTATCGAGCGAAAGTCTTCCAAGACCGAAAAGATGTAAGATATTGTTGTTGTTCAAATACCATCACTTCAGTTCTCAATAGTAGCCGCGCGTCTGTCGCGCTGCTGCCGCACTACTGGCGACCTAATGTGAAGGCACCCTTAATCTTATGAATTTATGTGTCTCTTTTTATGTCATTACTGTCCCGTTTTCGTTTCATCGACTTTCAAATGACAAGGATGCTAAAGAAGTTTTCACTTCAAAAAGTTACGGTTATTCCGTCATTCTATACACTTTGTTTAGCCAAACTTTTCACAACCACAGCACCAACAGCACGAAGCCCAAGAGTCATTACATACTAAGACTTGATACTATACGGTGTTCCAGGCAGCAGTGTCGGCCAGCCAGGCGTGGCGCGCGAGGCAGGTGCGGCGCCGCAAGCCCGAGGAGAGCGACGACGCCGCCAACCAGTTTGCGCTGGACGCGCACCGCGCCGGGCTACAGCTCGTCAGGGAACTCAACTACTTCTACGACTGATTCGCGTTCTACGATCGATTCTTGTAATAAATGTTTTGTCGATAAATGTAAGCTTTTCTTGAAGTACGATAACATTTCTGTACCTATTGCCTACTTTAGGCTATGTTCCCAGTAGGCAAACTGTTAGCGGCCGACTGAGTTTGCAGCGTATCGGTTTAGTACGCCCTTCCATATATTTGAAATGGAGTGTCCACAGTTTGCTAGTTTTGCGCTCACTATACGCAGTTTGCAGCGTTACGTGCGCCGACTGTCTCAGTAGTCAGGCTAACTCACAGCAAACCCGGTTCCAGTCGGCGGCGGCGATATGGTTGTTCGCCGGGCGTAGTGAGTCCGTTTGCCGCAAACTGTTCATGCGGACAGTTTTTATCCTCTTTCAGCGCCTCTAAGATACCAATTACTTCAAAAATATCCATCGTGACCAACACAACCACTCCCTTCGAACAATAATAGTGAAGTGAAAATTCAGTCGGTCGACCTAAATAAGCGGCTAACTCATAACAGTTTGCTTGCGACGCACGCAAATTGATCTGAGTTTGCAGCTAACTCAAATTTCAAATCGCCACAAATTTGCGGCTCACTCGTCGGCCGCTAACAGTTTGCCTACTGGGAACACAGCCTTACGCAAGGGCAACCAACAAAAAATATGAAACGTTATAGAGAAATGTTTTGTTTATCCCTAATAAAACGCCACTTTGCGTTTCAACGAAATCTGCAGTTGGCTGTAATGTTGGTAGCATTGAAATAAGTGTCTTTTTTCAAAAACCATTCTTATTAGCGTTGTTATCAAGTTCATCAAAGGTAATAACAATATATATTATATTCCGAGATAATATAAAACATTACATTTAATATAGCATTTTAATTAGAGTCCGACCGAAACTGGTTTTTCAGCCGAAACCGAAACCGAAACCGAACCTTCGGCCTTAGGTCCAGTTTCGGCCGAAACCGAAACCGAAACTTAGGGTGAGGACAAACGAGCGTATTTTTGGTGCTTTGAGTCACGTGAAATGAGCTGGTTTCATACAAAAGTTCTAAATCAATTCTTTGAAATTTGTATTTTACGCGATTTTACGATTTACGCTATTTTACGCGACGCACAGTTAAAAAAATACGCTCGTTTGGCTACACCATTAGGGTATTTTTTTGAGCTGCTCATTTGTGGACTCAACAGAAAAAAGTAGGTTAGAAAAGCCGAATTTTTTAAATTTTACAAAGGTCATTTTTTGACATTAGGTAGGTCAACCCTCAAGCTATCTGTCCCCTAAAGTTAACCCACTACTTATGCTACACCCTGTTATAGGTACTGAAATTAAGCGTAATTTTTTAACCATTTTTATTTGTACATTTTTATGTGTATTAACTGCCTTCAGTTCGGTAAACTTATCTTAACGTAAACGACAAAATTCGAAAAAATGTGGGTATATATGGATGAACACTGTTTGTTTTTAACCCCTGACGAAAAAAGAGGGGAGAAAAAAGTTTGACGTGTCTGTGTATCTGTGTATCTTTATGTCTGTCTGTGGCATCGTAGCTCCCAAACGGAAAAACCGATTTTGATCCATTGAGGTAATACATAGAGACGCTATCTCAAACAAAATGTGTGTTCCACCGCCGGCTTGCCCTCCGTTCTCTTTTCAAACTAGAAGCCTCGTTTGCACACTTGCCATAGAGTAACAACTTTGTATATGACACTTGTCGAACCAAGACAAGCAGTCACCGACTCCAAATCTTTACAAGCTCTTACTCCAACTTTATTTAACGTGCAAAAGCGTTTGAACGATTTCAAACGTAATTACTATTGATTCGTGTCAAAAAATCCAACACTTTAAATTGGTCACAAGCGTCGCGTCGGCAAGCTTATTTAGTCCATTAGCACGCTAGTGGCTTGCCAAGTTCAAACGCTCCTTATGATTTTTTCATTCAAAATGGCGGGAACATTGCTCAATAATTAAATTAAATTCGTTTTAGTTGATTTAAGTTAAGATTTTGTTTTCTTACTGATGATAAAGTGATAACATTATCTTTTTTGTTTTTTGTCTTGCAATTGTGACACATTCTTATTACGCACGACGGCATTTTTTCAGTTTTTTCGTAAACAATTTTGACATGCGGCCGCAATGAGCGCAGCCGAGTGACAGCTGAGTGACAGAATGAAATGCAGCCGGCCGGCTGCAATGCACACCCCCGAACCCGATGTTCGCGGTGTCCTTTCTATACGCTAGTAATATTAATTCTATGTTTTGATCTAGTTTTTTTTGCATGAAGGTGACTTAATCGAGTGTGTTCTTAGCTATGTTTAGTGTATATCAAACTGTCGGGGGTTTTATTCAAATCTTAGCCCCATTTTACTAAAATACGTCAGTGAAAACCGCATGCAAATCGATTTAGCCGATTTTGAAATTACCCTGAACAAATGCACATACTGTATACAAACAGACGAAAATTCTAAAAATAATTGCTATGGTCCGTAAACCTTTCGGTAAGCCCTTACGCAATAAATGTAAGTATGGGCGAAATTGACATAACGTAATTTATTTATTTGTAAACCGTTTGAAATAAACCAACCACTAAATGTTAACCAAAGCTCACTACAATACGTATGTATTGTAAGTTATAAGGGAGTGAAAACCGCAGGTAAATCTGTTATGTCGTTCCTGAGAGTAGCCAGAACAAACGCACAAACAAATAGACGAAAACTACTTTTATATAATCTATTACGTCTAATTAATACCCCTAGTAAAAATTTTACTTAAATATCTTCCAGTTACAGTTTCATTACCATGCTTGGATATGAGTTCCGTATCATTACCTATACAGCATTAGACACTATATTATGACCTTTTTTTTTGTCAGACGTTCTTCAGATTAATGAACAAATATAATAAACAAGTAAAAATGAATGACTTCACTTGAAAAGTCAGCGCCCAAGTTAGCCACGAACTTAACCGAACGTCTCACGAAAATTCACGAACACAGAGTTTCGGTTTGGCCGAAAGTTTCGGCCAAATTTTTCTGAAACCGAAACCGAAACCGAAACTAGATTTTTTGGCCGAAACTGGCCGAAACCGAAACCGAAACCGAACCTTCGGTCGGTCTCTAATTTTAATTTTTATACTACATGCTACCAACACTAGCCAACTGCAGATTTAGTTGAAACGCATTATACACGAAACGCAAAAGTTCCGTGCAACGTACGCGTATAATGGTGGGCATACACGCAACGAGAAATCGTTACGATCACTTCAAGCGGTACAGTTTATCGTATATGGCATACAAGCCATACACGCTACGAGAAATCGTTAAGATCAGACGGTACAATAAACGGTGCCGTCCCACACGTGTCAGCGATGGCTTCGACAGACGACATTTAGCAGCCCTGAAGGAAAATTAAAATGTGTGCAATTCGCTCGTAGTAGAAGTGAAACCTTCAAAAATAAAGGTATTAATTTAATAAAGTGTATCAGTTTATCAGCGCACGTCCACCCGAACTGCGACTGACGACAAAACTGAACACGAAAACTGAACGAGCGCATACACGTTACGATCAGTCGGCACAATTCTTCCGATTCCGTTAATCAATTGAAATTTTCGTACTGTTTCGTTCGACTGCACAGTCTTAAAAATCGGACGAAACTGTACAGTTTTATAACATACATGTAACGATTTATTGGTACCGTTCGAACGGTACAGTCTGATCGTAACGATTTCTCGTAGCGTGTATGCCCACCATTAGTGTCAAGTTCCAGGACAATTCAGGACAGTCGGTGACAGTAAACCCATTTTCTCCTGCTTGCTTTAGACATAAATAAAATAATATTAAGCACCAACAGTGGTTTTCAAATCATCTATCCATGATCACTGGATAAATTAGAAAGTAAAGTGATAACAACTAATATTAGGTACAGCATAGACAGATAATAATTGAGGTGCGCCTGTAAATCAGCTTATAGTATGGATATGTTAAAAATAAAATGAATACTATAAAGGTACGTACAGGTATTTATTTATTGTTCAAGCGTCTACTAGATACAACGAGACACACTCCTGAGGACTTTCGTCTGAAGCGAAATTATAATAAAACAAACAACCATACGTAAAAACCTATGTAACTACAAGTCTCGGATCTGACGAAATTATTCCAATTCAAAAACCCACTGCCAGATATATTTGGTCTAATTCACAAAATAGAAGAACGAATATTATCTAAATAATTACAAAAAATAAACTAAACAGCCCCTCTAGCCAAAGCGCTTTATATTGACATTGTTTGTGCAACAGATTATGTTCTGACAACTGACTTTGATAGTACAGGAGCCGTATTAAGAGGCGTTTCTGCACCCATCTGCTTACCGAATAAAAATTGTTTTATATAAAATAACACATGTAAAGAAAAGTATCACGGGAATCGAACCTGTAAAATGTAAAAAAAAACATCCTGTATTTTATGATACCAATCGAAAGGGTCATTCACAAGGATCAATTTCTTTTAAGCAACATATTATCTTAAATTAAAGGAAGACCAAGAAAAATATGAGTTAGTTGAAAATTTATATAGATTACCACCCTGTATGTAGATTAATGATAGCCTTGAACATATTTTTAGGCAACCCATTCGCGATAGTTTTCTTTACACAAGATATTTGATATAAAACAATTTTTATTCGGTTAAGTAGATGGGTGCAGAAACGCCTCTAATACGGATCTTAGACTATGGCATTGGCAAAAGAAACGTCACGTGATGTAGCGTAGCATCTGCGCCACCAGGTCTTAACAATCCTTAGAGGCTGTTAGACAAAAAAATTAACGCTTTCCACAGAACCATTCACCATTCAACACTTGACTAGAGGGGCAGAGCACTGAATACGATCAATGCGTTGCAGCAAAATCACTCCCAAGTTTTCTACCTTTGAATCGATCACGTTATTATAGTAATCTCACAAGGCTTTAGATGTTAACATATTGATCGAGCTTGCTTTCTCTCACCTAAACATACAATATTAAAATCAATTTCACCAATATAATTTTATAATATTCAACATTTAGTATCGATCGAATGTAAAAAAATTGGGACCGAATTACAAAATACCATAAAATATAAACCAGGTAGGTGTCAAGGGGAAAAATAACCATAAATACATGACTGCCTATGTAAAACGAGTAAAAGCTTTACGGAGTTCATAGCAAACTAAATGAAACTGGGCTGTTAGTCAAATCGATTTAAGTTTTTAGTGTTTTGAAGCATAATTATGCATTTTAAACATTAAATTTATCATTCAATCCGAGTATCAGCTGCTCCATAAAAGGTGACGTAAGTCAGTAAATAATTAACTTACTTCGATTAAATTCTGAGTCTACTGCCTTATAAAAAGGTCGAAAATATCAAGTGATTTGAAAGTTCAATATTTTCACTAATTCTTTTTTTTTTGGTTAAAACTTTAATTTTCCACTCGAGCAGGTACAAAAGTATTTCTCATTCTATTTACACGAGGAAATGAAAACGAAATCCTCTGACTGAATTCATCTTAAAGTCCACTTGGTTCATTCATAAATCTATTTACTTTAGAAGCCGAATTGTAAAGCAGACCCAGTGACGCTCTAGTGAGCGTCTGAGCCCCACTTTAAAATGAATTCAGTATACATCGTTATAGTTGGTAACAATTATTACTACAGATATTGAATTTTAGGACTCTACTAAAGTACGTTAAAGCGTGTGGTCGAAATGATCAACTTTCCAAAACAAGGGATACCAAAATACTAAATGTTAATGTGGATTTCACTAAGTACAAGGCAATTTAGAAGCAACATGTAACGTTAAAAATATCAAAGACTTTAGACAACGCCTAACATAAACAAACAAGCAATAGAAAACGCTGTATAAAAATGAAGACCGCTTTAAACGAAATTCATATTATAAACTAAAAATATCAAGAACCCGACGAATACTCCGATTCCCAAACACAATTCATTATATTAAGCTATAATAATAATCTTGAATTCTATGACGTAGATGAGTTCAAGTGTTGGACATTGACTACTACGTTGAAAATGTAGATTATGTACAAAGAGAAACTATGCATAATAATTATAATTTATACGTCGAAAAAATATGGCGCCAGCGCAAAGGAAAATTCCAAATTTGAATTGTCTATTGCAGAGGCCAGTAACTTGTCTATGCGCTCCCGACTCCATATTAATCTCGAGCGCAAAATTGAGAATTTATTTTATTCATACAATTTATCATTTTTATATTTAGGCTTTTATATGAAAAATAAGGTAAAAACGAAATACATATAGGTAAAAATTATTTAGTAAATTAACTAATTCAACTGGCCTGACAGGAAAATGGCCGATTTTTATCTATGGCATAGCGGAAATTCTTGAAAACAAAATAACTCCCGTATATTTTTTTATGGAAGCGTCAATAAATACAATTCAGTTTTCCTTTTATTGAGTTACATATAATTCGACGGTTATTTTTCTAATGGAAAAATCAGTCAAATGTCAAAATGCCACAGATACAAATCCAGCCGAAAGAAAAGTGCGATTTAGACGACACAAATAAGAAGTTTCACATTAAGTTACACTAATCGGTTTTAATTATTATATTTTACTCAAACCACTATATTACACATAGATTATTATGACATTTATGAACAAGTTCAATGGTGTGACAGATAAAAAATAAAAAATAAACTAAAATCTATGAACGAGCGACTACGCGTCATTATCGTGTCGGTATGCGAAAAAAAAAAATTCACTCATTATTTTTTTACATAATAAATCTAAACGAGGAACGGAGTTTGTGCCACATACTAATTATTATGTACTTGAATTTTAATTCATACTTAGCGCCGTGGAAACGCGAGAAAGAGACAGCGTGCTACGAAGGAGACCGAAAGATAACTGTAGCCCTGTTGGTACTCCGTAGCGGCCCCGCACACATTTTGCTGTTTTCGGACCTTGGGCGTTTGCTATTCTGGTATAGTTGAACATTATGCCCTTGCTCAAACAGGAGCGTACTTTGTGAGAAAAACGGCATTTTTAATGAGATAAATGGAAAAATGTGCTCCTTTCCACAGCGCACAAGTACAGAGTATTAGATTATATACAGTTAGTGCGAGAAGGTACTATCATAGTAGAATTTATTAATGTACACTTTGGGAGGTATCATCAAGAACAACCATTCGCGTGCGTGACGCAATGTGCCGAATCATCACGTGCCTATTGCCTATATTTTTATGGTTTCCTTCAAACGTCACAACTTCGACTACAGTCCATTGTTTACCGTTGTTTTGTGTACGAATTTCCAACCACCCCTTATTCACAAAAAGTTGTCGCTTTTCAAACGTTCCACAAGACTTACAAGTGTCAACTTTAATTCGGATCTCTGATACGACTCCATACTTGATATAAAGCGACAAAATCAACAGCAAACAGAGGAAGTAACTTCTAAATAAAACGCATGTACAAGGTGTCCGGGGATGCAATCACACTGTCGTTATCTTCGAGACGTGTTCATTTTTATGTACAAAAACAAGTTCGCAACATTAGCGGCGACGGTGTCAGTGCAGCCCCGTCGCGCCACGACGTATCCCAAATGTCGACACAAGTAGTACATCATAGTGTATCTCCTCGCTGAATCGAGGATCGCATAAATACATTATGTTACATTAGCATAACCTGAGCAGGCACGTGCCCTAACGTATCTGTTCTACATTATGGAT
This sequence comes from Thymelicus sylvestris, assembly GCA_911387775.1. NCBI lineage: Eukaryota > Metazoa > Arthropoda > Insecta > Lepidoptera > Hesperiidae > Thymelicus > Thymelicus sylvestris. Next base: position 13,045,795 of record OU426905.1, on the reverse strand, counting down.
GAAACCGTATGCAACACAAGTTCAGTAGCTTACAACTAACGTTTTTACACAAATATTGTATTTAATTGATACATTTAAAACGGATTGAACTAGTTTATAAATATTTTATCTAACCCCTTTGTTCAGATTCACTGGATCTATCGTAAACTTAGCCGTCCTACTTTAGTCATACACCACATAAAATTTAACGACCAAAATCTGGTACTGAAGGTGATAACACCGAACATTAAAACAGATGAAGCGTCCTATACCTCTGAAATACTATGAAAACGCATTCCAAAAATAATTTTCGAGACTACCTAAGACTCCTGCACTCACAATTCCTTCCGAGGAATCATTATCGACCGTCGTCGTCATTCACTTTAAAAAACAAAACAAAAAATCTAAATCTACATTAATGGGCTCTGTCCAGGTGATTCGTTTTAATGTGACATGGATATGTATTAAATTTATTTTATCATAATAATTTTATTGTAGTAGAAAATCAGCTCATTTAGAAATTTTACTTAAGAACAATGAACTGACAACACCAAGACTTAGTGTCATCTGTCTACTTTTGACAACCGCAATATTCGTTGCTCGTATGTCCTGGTGCCGATATTAAATCATTGGGTACTACTCCGATCTTTTGAGACTTATAAGAAGACTTACAAAACTCACTGAATCGTATTACATTTAAATTTGTTGTTTCCGTTATTTCTGCCTTCACAAATTCGGAACAAACATCAATAGCAATAGGGATCTGGGGTCACCTGCACAGAGCCGGGGTCGCCGGGGGTCACCGGGGGTCACCACTGTGGAGGGGTCGCGGTGGAGTGCGAGCCTAAACTCGTGCGTCATACGGTCGGGGCGCTCAGTTGGGCCCGAAGCTGTCGGCGCAGTCGGCCACGTCCGCCTGGCACTCGAACGTCTCCGAACTGTCGGCGTGCTCCGGATAGTACTCCCTGTATATTTTGTCCAACAGCGCTTGCCTGGAAGGGAATACGATTGCATATTACTCTAAGTCAAAGGCAAACATATTTATTATGGACACATCGAAACACCTTCTTCTCAAAGAGGATGAGTTAGTTCTTCCTCTACACAAGTCTTTTCGGCAGCCTTTCAAGGTCAATCCTGTTCGCGTAAAACTGTAAAGGCCGATAGGGCCAACAGCAATTGTCTATTTGTAAAATAAAGTACCAGGCTAGCATAGCATACAGTACAGCCCACACCAATTGTGCATTATCTATAGTAATATTATAAAGAGGAAAGATTTGATTGTTTGTTTGCATTGAACAGGCTCCGAAACTACTGTACCGATTTGAAAAATTCTTTCACTGTTGAGAATATTATGTTTTCAAAATTTGGGATAGGTAATAAGAAAACCGAAGCAAAGCGAGGGCGGCTACTCATGTAAAATAAAGTACCAGGCTAGCATAGCGCACAGTGTACTCACTTGGCAGCGAGCCCGCCGCCGGGCGGCAGGCCGGGGATGTTCTCCTGCACGAGCTGCTTCAGCACCCGCGCGAAGTGCGACGACGTGTCCTCGCGCTCCTCCGAGCCCGCGCTCCTCTCGATCAGCGCTGTGGAACAACCTAACTATTACACACGGTTGATATGGTTGCGAGTTTAGCAGTCCATAAACTATATCAACAAAAAGAGACCTATCAATAGAAATATATTACCAAATTTTTTGACGTGATAACGTCTATTAAAACGATGAACGCCGGGTGCACGCACGAAAAAGCATGACTCACTGTCGCGTTCCGCGCAATCGAGAGCCCGGAACAAGCGATAGAGAGGCACGATCGGCTACGATCGGCCGAAGCGCTCAATTTTATCTATAAAAGTATGCAATCATTTCATCAATGTTTTGTCATGACGTTGTCATGTTAAACTACCGTCCGTAAACTGACTTTACAGACAACCATTTTTTTTATTAAATAATCAGTGCGGGAATATCTGATCGTTTAATACTAACGCCAAATGTGCAGACGCAGGCACACGCACACACAACGGTTAAAATAATAATCATGTATAAGATTTCTACTGTGAATATCTATCTCTTATTTTATGAGTGTGCACTTTTAACTGGAGAGGTAATTATATAGATAAATCGAAACATGCTTATTGATATAACCCGCAGTGCGCTGAAGTTGATCATTTACCAGCAAACCAATAATACCTAACTAGTTATATAATAACCATTACTCGGCAATTACTACAGTACCAACCTACCAACGTCCAGTCTACTCAGTTACTACAGTCTGTCAATGTAAAACATGAAAGCGTAAGTAGGTACATAACGACTTACATATAAACAGAAACATACATAGAAGGGCTGTGGCTTACAACAAGCAATGCAAGACATGACAGTCGAGGCTTCCGTATTACCACAAAAGACTTAATAGTACATAACTGTGCATTACTTTTTGACGTAAGGCGTCACATGTTAATCCTATGTAATTTGTGGCGTAAAATATAACAATACATCCTTGGAGACATAAATCATAATACAATAGAATAAATTGACTAGACTTGTGCGATATTTCTAGAACGACAACTAACTCGAGTTCTTAGAGCATTCCTAAAAGACAAAAAATGTAGGCACAAACATAGCTTTATATTTCCTAATTATAAATAAATTACTTTCTCTGGGTCTCAAAATATCGACATCTGATAATCTTAATCTTAATATATATAAATTACGTGTCACGTTGTTTGTCCGCGATGGACTCCTAAACTACTTCACCGATTTTCAAATTTGTACAAAGTGTGCAGTTTGATCCAACTTGAAAGATAGGATAGCTTACGTCTCAAAAAAACTTTTGACAGAACGAAGTCTGTCCGGGCAGCTAGTATATAAATAAATTACGTGTCACATTGTTTGTCCGCGATGGACTCCTAAACTACTTAACCGATTTTGACAAATTTGCACACCGTGTGCAGTTTGATCCAACTTGAAAGACAGGATAGCTTACATCTCAAAATAAATAAAAAACTTTTGACAGAAAACGAAGTCAATAATATTTTTTTCAATTGTTTTAAAAAGTGCTATACGAACACCTGACACACCCATTGGCCACGTGTTCCGTATGAAAACATTTGCTGATTGTTTGCTCTAGTCTTCAATTAACGTTATCAGACGCGCGGTGGCGAAAAAGACGGCAATATTGTTATCATTGTTACCGCGAGCTATCGCCCGTTTACCAGCGCGATGCATAAAAACAACCGTGACTCATCGCACCATGTAAATATCTATTTAAGGACCGCTTCGTAGCGAATCTTGACTTACAATTAGTTCAGGTCACGAAGACGCCAGATTTAGTTCAACTCACGGAGACGCCCTTAAGCTTAGGCTCTCAGATGTAATTAGAAGGGCAGTCGTGTACTCGGGGAGGATCCCTTCAAATGTACGTGACTATTTTCTTGGGGCTAAAAATGCTCCTACACCAACGGCATTAGGTTAATCATGACAAAAACTAAAACAAATCTGTCACATTATTCAATGTCTATCATCCGATGAATCTCGATTTTGTGGGGAACTAGTACATTTCCACTTATAAAGGCAATTAATTTCCCATTAATCGGGCCCTAAAAGTAGCAATACACTTGCAACCTTAATCCTGTTTACAATGTCTACTGCCCACCTGATGGTGGCTATAATAATGTCAGTCGGAGTGCTTGCTTAAGTGCATTAATATAGTAAAATTTATGAGGCATTGTGTAACGATCACTCAAATATAGTCCCCGACGTCCCCGTCAAAAAATTAGTCAAAGTTTAGATAAAACAAATTATAGATTGATGCGCGGTAAGACATTTGTTCCCAGACTTAGTATAGATTAATGCACCTTTCGTGAAAAAGCGGAGTATTAAACGTGCTATTCAATCCCTACTACCTGCACTATAATAGTTTTTGATTTTATTGATGCTAAGCTAAGAGTATTACCACAGAAGAAATAATCTTTGTATCAGGTGTGATGACACTAATGACGTAATGTCTAGACGGGGTTCTTACTCTTGTAAGAGGCTTTTCATTGTTGCCTTGAAGATGACAGATGAATATGACAAAAAAGACATCAACCCATTAACTGGGGGATAAGATGGAAGGCCGGAGGGGGAAACTAAGGAAAACCAAGTTATCTGTGAATTGAAGGGAGGCGATGTCGGACGCATTTGACCAATCATTGGACGCAATTCGAGAGGTATTAACTGACAGATGAATGACTACAAAGTACTTATGAATGAATTTTCATTAGTTCCAATTTTCGCCACTTCTCAGATAAGTTGGTGGCACTGTAAGGGTCGTCCACTGGTTGATTATTAAACACTAATAAACAGTTTCACTCATGTATAAAGCATAATATAATATATTGAGTTGTTGCTACATCTAAGTGTAGTGGAAGCAACAGTTACCTACTGCGTCTAGTTGCCGCAATCGGTCATCGGAACATTTTTACGTTTAATTTTTTATGATATCAACCACGGCATCAAAGGGCCTATCGGTTACATCTCGCCAACAAAAAACGCCACATTCTAAGGTGACTAAAAAAATCCTTCCATTCAATCACAACTTACACCTAGTCGCGAAAGCAATAGAACTCAAATTCACATAAAGCCGTAAAATTTATGGCTATTGGCACTCCAACCTTGTTGCTAGTTACAATGGCAATGGGAATAGAGATGCCAGTTTACGCAGATTGAAATGGAAAACTATATTTGGACCTTGTGTTTATGGTAATAGAGATGGATTTGTAAACAGACGTTTTCGAATGTCGTGACTGGCGTGATTGGGAGCTCGCTTTGCGCCGAGCGTACGGCTCTAGTTAAAATATTCAGCGGTTATATCAGCTCTGATGTGATAGCGATCACTTTTGTATAGTAATGTTCGAAACAAAAGCGACATTTTATGTATTTAGATTCACATTTCTATTTGGAGTAGTTGTTTGAGAAGACGGTTCAGTTATGTCAATTAGGTCGCTGGTTTTATTGGCATAGAAAAAGGGACCCGCTGAAGCGGGTTCCGTCGACATCACTACGTCACAACGTAGTCACATTATTTAGTTATTATGGAGATGGTGTGAACAAAGCATACAGCGTCTATGCTGATTTGCCAGCTCAATAACAGATTTTCTCCTTTTCACTATAGTTGTTTAGGGAATTCATGAAATCACTGAAATTCCCTATAGAAATGACCAATGGAGTTCTTACTTTAATTTCCCTGCGACAGATTTAAATATGTTTGCACAACATTGCATCATGATTCGAAATTACTTGTTCCAATAATTTACCTGACACTAAAATGTCTGCCCTGGGGAGGAATCAAAGTCGACGATTATGTTTTCAATAAGGTTTACATTATCTAGACTGTAGGTATGAACGGTTCGAACTATCGTATATTTATCAAACTATAGTACTTAATTTATGTCCTAGAAAACAGTTTTAAGCCAACCGTTTACAGTATCAAGTGGCTCGTCGTCGTTAAATATTAACGAGAATTGATCCGATGATTGAGGTGCACACTGGTATCATAGGATTCACTTAGGAACGAGCATTTTAAAGCGTTTTCGTGCACTTTCAATAAGCGATATTCTATCTATCGTTTAATCATTATTTTTTTCTTTTTTTTTCAAATCTATAATTTGGTTTACGCTGTATATTTTTTATTTATTTATATCATAGTAAAGTCACATAGTGAGAAAAAATTAAAAAGCACCTTCCTTCATATCCTTGCTCCGTGGGATACATCGATAAACTACCTATTTACGTCACGTATAAAAGGAACAAACAATCGGACAGCTCTCGGATACTCCTTGGCATCTGTATTCTAAACAACTTGTTATATATTCTGTACTTCCGCCCGTCCTATTGTTTTCATATCGGATGAGAAACGAACAACCTTAGGGCCTGCGCCCAATGACGCACGACATGGCAAGGGATTTCTGTGCGACGAAAAAAACGAAGGCTAACATTTCAATTATGCTTATCGTGGGTACAATTTCGTACATGTTGTGTCGGCATCCTGAGGCGTCCTTCGGCATCCCTCGGAGACAGAGTGGACGTAAGCGGGCGTTCGGCGTTGACGCGAAAGTAAACTTTGGCATGCATAAAGACGTCGCATGACAGTAGCGATGGGAAATATCGTTACTTTTATTTCACTATCAAGTCCGTGAAATTATTTATTTTTGTCACTGTTAAATCACCCGTGAAAAATCACCACTGGTATATTTCATTATTGACGAGTATTGTCACAGTGGGTGCATTTTATTCCGTCCGTTACATTTCGCAGTGATAGTGACTTGATTCAGTCATTACCAAAGCTCAGCGGTCAACATACCGGCGACGATTTGTTGACGTTGTAAAAGGGTTGTAAAAGGGGATTCCCTACTCAAAAAATTATTCCTTCCCCATAACTAGACACAAAAACCCACGATGACTTAAATCTCACAGACATCCCTCTAAATGTATTTATTATAAACTCCCACAACCCAACCAATTTCGAGAACCGAATTCAACAAGGTTGCAAACTAATTCACAGACCTGCACTCACACCTTGACCTCTCTCCTTCCAGAGGGCTGACCCATACAATATTTTGAATTTAAATGGCTAAACTCCCGTTGGCCAGTCAGTCCCAGGACCTCTGACCACTTTATCCTGCCCAATGAAAAAACAATATATATGCCCAATAAATTTCCCAATATAGCAGACCCCGATATTTGGGAAAATTTCTACGCTGTTAACCCCGACTGAAAAACCATCAATCACAGACACGTCCCACTACCACAGACTATATCGCCTCCGGCTATGGTCCAACCACAGACTCAAAATCAAGGGAGTGGAATGATTTAATATTTTATTCTATAAACAAGTCCTGAACCTTCTTAAAGAAATTACAAATTCAGAAGTCCCATCTAACGAAAAAATAAATACTCGCCACAAATTGACAGAGACAAGAGGCTGAACAGACCACAGACTACAGAACCTAACGCAGCGATTTAAAAAGTCACTCTAATGGCGACAGAGGATTGGTCCATCTGTCTGACAGCGTCCTTGGCAACTACCACAGACTAGCCGTCAAACTGCCGCCCGTCAAAACTCCTCAATCACCAATTGTCACTGTCAACCGGCTTGTCAATACTCGAGTACACTATTATCATAGAGTAACTTTGTATATACGGGAATAGAGGTCTATCTCTGAGCGAATTAAGAGAAACAAGAAGAGTCGCCCTCTGGAAACATGATTCGTAAACTTTCGGAGTAAGTACTCAAAGCTATGACAAGTAGGTGACGTATGATTAAGTACTCTCTGGCTATAAAATACTCATAAAGTTAGATAAATTAACGATATCATTAAACTTGGTCTATTTCTTTTCCTAAAAACCTTAACATTTTGTAAATGACATACTAGTTATATAAGGAAACTACAACAAACATTCTTTAGCGTGATTCACAAAGCAGGTCAGCGCCATCTCTTGAAGTTTTCGTCAACCATCTATTGACGTTATTGCCACATCAGTAACAACGCCATCTAGATTTATACTTGGTAGTTTGTTATAATAACAACAAATTCAGATGTCTCGTAACCGTATGGAGTGGATGAAGTGGTTAACCATTTTAATTTTGTTACATTATACATGAACTGTTACTCGGTTTGTAATGCTAAGATTGTCAAGCCTGACTATTATCTATCTATACTACTAACTAACAGTATTCATTAACTATTATCACTAGGTATGTTTAAAATATCAACGAAACCGTGCGCGAGACGGGCGCGCAGAGTAAAGATTACAAATGATTATGAACTGTGAAGCGAAATCTCACCGAGTCACCGTATCGTACTTCGTTTCACGAAATTCACGAATTCACGAGACACGACGTGGTTTTAAATATCAATTACCTACATAGTTTAATCAAAACCTTACACTGTTTAAAATAAGACTCATTTTCATTTGAAGTTTTTGTATCGTAGCGATATTATTAACGAAGCAAGTTGAAAGAAATCAGACAAACTTAAGTCTAATAACGTTGAGTATAAGATGCAATTTCACTTAAACAAATTCTCTCTTCTAGCTGGCTGGTGGCACCGTGTCGCTCTCGCTCACGCACGGCTCAAGTCACAAATGTTGCTTTCTCTTTTTCGCACGATGGAATTCTGTGAATTTTGGCCGGTGGCCGGCGTTAAGTCACAGTAAAAGGAATACTGTGGTGAATTCACAGTCCCGTTAAATGTAACAGACGGTTTCGATGCATGTCACTGGTGTGACAAGGTGAAGTTTAATTAACAAGTGAAATATCCAGTGATAGGTGAAATGTGTCATTCCTACATGACAGTGCGCTTGCTGGCAGTAATTTAATGCCGAGGGATGTCAAGGCATTCTGTAACGCCAGTGAGCGCAGGCCCTTATCCTTTCATCCTACCGTTTTTCCGTTATAACTGTTTTAATTATTAATTATGAGCTACAATTAGCATATAATATAAAGTATTTGACAAACAGATAATAAAAGGTCCTAAATATTGCTTTACGTACATCTCTGTAAATTGATTAAAAATTTACCTGCTCTACCGGTTTTCTCTCTTGAACTTTGAGACACTAAAATAAATATTATAGGTAATTAAGACTTATTATTCTCGAGTATTTAAAACTAAATTTTATTAATTCTGAATACGTATACGAGTAATATAACAACACTCCTCGTTTTTGCGTCGGCGGAAGTCTTGAAAGAACGTAGGAAATGTCAGAAAAAGTACAGAAGAAATAATAGTACTTGTAATAAGCTATAAGTATAGTTTACAAAATATTATCGACAGTTCATTAATCATTATGAAATATTATAGTTACACTATATTAGATATTTATAAATTTTTTTTCTATAGACATTAATTTATATTGATTCAGCCTTGCTGGAGTTCTTATTGGAATTTGGTCAAAAGCCCCGGGTAGCTTATACAAGGCTCTTTTAATGGGGAGGGCAAATTATAATTATGAGATTGCGATTGGTAAATGCATTACTTGCAAATCTAGATATAAATGAAAATGAATTAAGCAATAAGCAACGCCGTCCCTCGCGCACGACTAGGTACTGTCCGAACTACAAAGCACCAACGTTTTCGCTTTCAGTGACCTACTTAAAGTCGTAGTGTAAACAGATTACTCTAAACTTGTCTCATTGAATTTTTTTGTTTACGTCCATTCTATGCAATTTATGAAAGTCGGCCACAAGCAGCTCGTAGTGGAGCCATGACAAATAGCAAATAGGATTGATAAGAGGGCAACGTGGTGGAGAATTAGACGTGGTCGCGACTCGCGTCACGGTACGGCTTCTTTTCTTATATTAGCGCTCGGTCGGAGGTATCGGGCGCACAGCCGCTCGGAAGCCCAACGCGCAAACACAGTCATTGCTTTAATCCTTCTCTAAATTCAAATATCGAACTTTACATTCCACTTTCGAATAGTGACCATAGACAAATATTTTTTTCGAGGGCCAGGACTAAAGCAATGAAACTATGTCTGTTATTCCAAACCAACTTTAATATTAGAAAACATGTAACAATGAAGAGTAACAATAGTTATAAGAAAATCTTCTCTTGGAAAACAAGTAGGTATAGTACCGCTTCATACAAATATCACAATTGTTAGGCTCATACAACTTACACGCTAATTATCTAAGTACAGACGAGTGGAAGTGATTACAACGAGTAAAGGCGCATTCACATACAACGGTAACTGAGCAAAGATTTTTGGCACGCATATTACACTAACGTTACACATTTGTAAAACAAAGAAACAAACAAAAGAACCGCGACTACACACAGTCGTGAAAAATTAAGAACTAAGAACCCCACACCTAACAAAATATCATGCGAAACATACAAGGCTTATTGAATCTACTATTTATGAGAAAAACAGAATATATACGGATGAATGTATAGTTTTCTACAAGTCGGATTGAAAGATTATGTAGAATTTAAGATAAAATGCTAAATAACAATACACGAACGCTTGTTTTCTAAAATAATGGATTGAAATATACAATTGGCACAAATATGAGCAAATACATCACTTTATAACTACGCTTACATAAATGTGTTATAACAAAAAAAAATTACTACCCTATTTCTTATTATTTTTGAACACACGGGAAAAGTTACAAATGTAGTAGATAATCAAGTCATTTTCTGGATTATATCTAATGGAATGACTTAAGATGATGATAATAATCGTAAGTGTCAGGAGAACCCTAAGTTAAAGATAAATAACTACCCCAAATAATTAAAAAAAAAAATAATTAAAAAAGCTGATAAGATACAATATGTACGTACTATAGCCGTGTATTCACTAGAGGACAAAAGTCCCACAACGTTTGTCTCTCGAGATATCGAGAGAAGTCAGGCCGTCGGGCAACGTCGGCCGATATACGGCTTTATTAATATCAATGAATAAATGAAATTTCGGACCGTTAAGTCTTTTCTATTCCTTAACTTTTTAGCAATTTTTAAATAGTGATATACCACCATCAATATATTATGTATTCAGATTTGTAAAACGCATAAATCGAGAGAAAAAAGTAAAACACAAATAGCGTAAGCGTAAATAAATTAATCATTTACCCAAACTCAGAAATTCATAATAACCGAATCTGGGAATTTATTGAAGTTTATGAATATTAATCGATATTTTAAAATTAACCGATAAGACATTCTTGGAGACATCTACCAAAGACTTTAACTTCAACAAAACTTCAACTTCAAAAAAGTAACAAAACTGAAAAAACTTTTTTAGTGTGAACTTGGGTTTAATAATAAAAGTAAGTAGGTACTAGCTAAACGTAAAAAGTTACGTAAGCAGACGTATTATGTAATACTTTCATTATTTTAAATAATCTCTTACTTTTTATTTATTACTAGATTAATAACTAGCTAAATGCTCTGAGCATGAGCTAAACTATACCAATAATTAATTTTATTGTCTTATTATCATTAACAATTATTCTATTGGTAACTAAATTTTACTAGAATCCGCTCAGCGTTCGAACGGAAAAGAACAAACGTTCAAACGAACAAACCAAAATTCATAATTATAATTAAATATATTAACATTAAATATCAACAACAAAATTATGACGATGTGTGATGTGATGACTATCGTCTACAAACTATAATGACCCAAAAATTATGCAATGGCAACAAAGTTATATAGGAACTGCAGTGCTGTATAATATGTATAAACTTTACTAGTTGATAGAACCCTAATTATGACATCTACTATACTATAATAGAGAGCTCAAGCTATGAATATATTCTGAATCTAGTGAGCTTACAAGACAAATCATAACTGTTTCACTAATCGAAATAACTCGAAAATTTATACTTATCGAGCCAAAAAATATTTTTTTAAAGTGAAATTAATGCATTATTCATTGGTATCAAATAAAGATTAATAAATAAGTATAAACATATTCAGGGATGAGACATCTTTAAAAAAAATTGCGATAATGTATGCAACATCAAATAAAAAAAAAACCTTAGTCATTGCCACTTCTAAGGTTTAATTACACGTTGAAACAACGCCACATATTTTTTTCTCCAAAAATATCGTCGAAACAATCTCACCCCAAAAAAAGAACTATCGGTAAATCATCTATCATCATCATCATATAATAATACATATTTTTTTTATTTACCAATGAAGACTTACAAAAAAAAACAGATTTAATTTCTGCCAAACTGTAAGCCAGTTTGTCGGTCTACAGAACTAATACAGCTTATCTATATTAAATATATTTTATAGGTTCTCTATTAAGTAGGTATGACATGACATAAAGTATATATTACTTTAAAAATAACCAAGCTCATTCATTATCCCATAAATTGTCTAGCATGATGTTCTCTTTAATTTCCTCGTAGGTGAAAGACCTATTAGTTACTGTTACTACTCAGAGATATATTTTTACTGTATATATAGAAATTTTACTATTAAATAGACTTTTAATATTTAATAAACTTATTTAATATAAAAACATGAAATCCGCTTTCATTTTATAATTATTAGAATTTTAAGTACAATTTAGATCCGATTAATACCATTTAAAAATAAATCTAAAAAGTTATAAATATTCTTTCGATTTAATAATTTAATTTCTTTTAATGATTTAATCATTTATTTGCTACTACTAGCTGTTACCCGCGACTTCGTCGGCGTGGTATTTAATATTATTAAAAGTTTCATTGATCCTTTTTTTGTCTAAAACTATTTTTTTTTTTAATAAAAGTAGCCTACGTTACTCCTTGTTACATCAGCTATCTGCCAGTGAAAGTCCCGTAAAATCGGCCCAGCTATTTCAGACATTAGCCGAAAGTCGAAACGAACAGACAGACAGACAAAAATTGTAAAAAATGTTGTTTTGGTATATGTATGTAGTACATACATATACCAAAACAACACTATGTACCGTGTATACATCCAAATGCACTTAGTAAAAAGCGGTTATTTTAATATTACAAACAGACACTCCAATTTTATTTATTTGTATAGATAATTATGAGTAGGTATGCAGAACTACTAAAATTAACTTTTTTTTTAAGCAAGTGTTTTAACATACTCCCCATTCTAGTTATACAGCGATAAGTTTTTTGTGATTTTAGTTATAATTTTATTGATCCGGTAATTCCTACCATCAAGATTTTTGTTCTCCTTACTAGGAGAAAGAGCACTTAAGACTTACCGACTAATCCAACATTATTATCAATACGCACTCCTTATCAAATTTGTTAATTGATAAGTTCAAGTAATAGAAACGAAAAATATCATGATTTATGATGACGGAATTAAAAATTAATTTCGAAGGAGCTTAATAAAGTATAAAGATCTTTTCGTATACCATATTTTCTTACGTATCATAAATTCTTTTGATTAACAGTTAACTAAAATTTACAAAATTAATGTAATGTGACCTTCATGACTTTGAATTATGACTTGTTCGTTTATACAAGTGTAGGTCTGTCGTAACCAAATATAATTATTATTAATCTAATATCCGCAAATCCTATTTTATTTCTCCATGCAAAAGTTTGTAAGGGCAGTACTGTGAGAAAAAAACAGTATGGATGCATCTCAAAAATAAGATATAAAAATTTATAGAAATATTTAAATAGCAAATTCAAATAAATAGTAATTTCTAGTCATATCTATTTGAATACTGAACTTGGGTAGGTACTAAGTGAATAATTGACTTGTAAAAAAATTAAAAACCACTTTTATGTACTTCTCATCATAAAATATCACACGATACGGATATACATGTAAGTGCGGTACCTCACCGGGACGCCAAGGCGACGTCGCCGGCCACGAATCCAAACAGTTCATATTGAATTTTGAACATTTTGAACGAGATCTGACGAGTAGTTTTTGAATAATATTGAAATCAGTTATTTTTTGTTAGTAAAATTTTGATTATTAGAAAAATCTCAACATTTTGTAATTATTTATTTATTATATTTTGTACTGTATTTTTTTCATGAAAATGGTTTAAAAATTCTCAATGTTTCGAGATTTATTGATTTACTGATATCTCAATGACTAAATAATGTTAAACAGAGTTAATTTTTTCAGAGAAAAGTTGCACAAACCAGGTTTTACCCACTAATGTCTCCGTGAATATTAATACAAAACATAAATTAAAAATTACTTTCTTTAAATAAAGTTTCTGGCCAGATAAAGAGTAATCTCTTATTTATTTATAAGATAATTATCTCATTTTATCATCTATATTTTTTAATACCATCAATCATATCATTTTTTACTATGTGCCAATTCCTGACAGAATAATTATCTAAACAGTGGCGACTTTTTAATTAAATCGAAAAATATGAACCATTTAGCTAGTAGCTGTAAAGTTTTGTTTCTACCAATCATCAAAACATACTAACAGTACAGGATTTCATCATATACTGTGAATATAATTTAGAAAGTTTGGTCAACCGCACCAAATCCAATTTCAAATGTCTAGATTGTATAGTGTCGAGCAGCTCTATGAATTCACATAGGTCACACGTACATTGGTCATATTTCTAATTAACATTGAATTCTACTAGTCGTCAGTAGTACATACAGCAGTTGTTGTAACATAGTAATAGTCAATGAACAGTAAGGATGCTTAGAAAAGTTGTGGGGGAGAAAAGTGTGTATAAATACCATACTCATTATGGCATGGGAATTTATAATATCGGATATTCATAGTATTAGCATAAAGATTTTTTTGATAAAGATTAAAATAGCAAATATACCTGCATTAAACCTGGTCAATACCAGTGAATAATGAATTCCAAGAGAAATGTAATGCCAATAATGGTGTCTTCTTAAAGATAATAATTATGAAGATAATCCTATAAAGACTTGCTCAGCAGCAATCATAATAAACCACTCCACCAGATATGAAAGTGCCTGCAGCTTAATATATTTCTACTCCAGTAGACAGTAATAGTGGAAATAGCCAACCCAAGTGATAGAGTATTTGATGGACACTAATACGTTCTAACAACTGCTATCTATTAATTAAAGGTAACTGTCGCTATTCTACACCAACAGAAAAACTAACAACCATACGTTACATTACGACACTCCGTAAAATACCCATTCATTATCAATTTTAGGGAATTTATAAAACAGAAGTTAGGCTTCCAACAGAGTATAATAAGTGCTATCATACCAAATGAACCAGTCATTTTAAGACACGTCTATTCCACCACTTATCCATACACTGTGACCTGTGTACACATTATTGGCACCAAATAGATAAAAATAGAAGGATACCTCTATACAAGCACGCTTCAGCAACGCACACACATGTGAATGGTGTCTGCGTGCGTTGCTCAAGCGTGCCTCTTTGTATTGTGGTATCAGCCTATCCCCTAGCATCATTGGTCTGTGTGCGTTCAGCGGGCGGCGTGTGCGAGCGCCGGCGCCTGTGCTTGTGGCATGCATGCAGTAGAGTCGAGTAACAACCTGTGAGCCGGTGCCGCAGCGTCTCGTCCAGCTCGCGATCAGCCCGCTGGGCCTCCGCGCTCGGCTTCGGCGCCCCCGGGAACACCACCAGCACGATGCTCATGTTGTCCTTGCTCCCCTGGAATCAGGTGGTGCGGTTGGAGAATGTTGTTGTCGAACAGGATGTCATTGTGTCTTTTGTGGTTGCATGGTACACGGAAATAGGTGAAATGACTAAGAAAATACATTATCATCTTAATTTTAATACGCATTGCAAAATGTTCAGAATCATCAACCACATTAACTAAGTAGCTAACTTAACTTTAACCTAATACCCTTTGTATTTAATGATCCATTTAGTTTCTTCATTGATTTACTTATACTTACACGGCCAATACTAATAAAGTTATATCTCTCTATCCCTATACAAGATTATTCATATCTATTGGATTATGTTACATTTGGAATTGGTCTTTAAATGTTGCTAACAGAGGTGACTTTATAAGGCTTCAGCTTAATAATTTAATCTGAGTTTCACTATGCCCGGTGAAGAAAAGAATGTAGGCCTAGGATTGTTGCTAAAGACTTTATGTTACTGACTTTAATGCTTTAAGCTATAGTGAAATCCATGTTGTCAAAGCTAAACTTTAGAAAGCCCACTGCAGGTAACTAAAGAAAGTAAATGGGTTTTTAGGACAAAACACTCGTTTGAAAAATTGATTACCAAACTGAATGAAATTTTACTTTATACCTCTGTGAAAGGCAATATTATAATGTTCATTTACTCCCATTTTTAATTTGAAATTATGTAATATATACCCAAATGAAAGACAATTTAATTGGATGTTTCAACCAAAATACAGGGTTGTAACAAAACTTAAAATGCGATTTTATAGTCAAAATCACACTGTTCTCAAACACAAAAATTCATATCAATAAGATAGTAGTTTAACAAATGACCTCATACTCTTATCAATTTTTATCTGGGTGAAATAATTTCATATTAGCACGCAGTGCATTACGATAACGAAATAAATCATTAATTTTCTTTCTATTAAATACAAAAAATAGCTTAGTTAACCATTTGTACGACAGCTCTTATAATGAAAATTGGTGTATACTGTAATTAGAATTATTAAAGCTGTACAAATTTCAATATTTTTAAAGTTTCTATGAAATGCAGGAATCCTCACCCTACAATATATATTATAACGACTCTAATAAGCCAAAGTCTGCAAAAATTGTACCATTGCACATATTTTGTTCTTGAATGCTCCTTCTACATTATAAAAGTTCCCCAATATTACAACTGTTTTGATCAAGACAGAATAACAAAAATATACAATGATTTCACCACCTTCACTATAATTTCTCAAAAAGCTTTGCATTACTATTTCAAATTGTGAAAGAAATTAACCATTAAACTATTTCATAAACTTTATGTTTCAAAAGAATAAGAATAATGTGATTTTTATTTATTTATTATTAGCTAAAGAATAAATTTCATGCTTGCTGCCCGCATAATAGAACAACTTTCTGTTCTTCAAGTATAACCACATTTCCTGAGATGGATAGTATCTAATAGAATTCTAGAGATAAGATATACAAAATGCTACAAAGGTGGTAATTTGAATGATATTGATAAAGCTATGTATAATTTCAACTTGTGTAGTAATTATTTTCAATCAATGTTTTATAAATAATGCAAACAGGTCAAAGTGAAACATTTACTGTTTATTAATTTAATTTGCTTTTAGCTTCATTAAAGATAAAGTTAACGATCTCAAGTAGATTTAAGTAAACAATATTACACTTTTATTCCTAGTTAAATCTAAAGCTGCCCTTCAATGACAGTGGTTTAATTTTAAACTCCATTCAAGCGCAGAATTACAAAGTATTTGACTATCAGTCACATACTGGCGGAATAATCATTGCTATGGCAAACCAAGAGCTTTAACAACTGCTTTTGACAATAATACCATCCTACACCAGGCCTGATTGTAGACTGTGCCAAAAATAAAATGATTTTTGACAAGATATCTAGAACATCACATTAGGTCAGCAATTTATGGTCATAATGATGGTGGTAATATTCAAGTGTCAAATGTGTGGGCATTTGTATATCTAAAAAAGAATAGTAAAAGTTACTCACCTTATAAAGGCAGGTGTCAATAACCTGGTTGGTAATGGCTTCTAGGTCGTCAGTGAGCTGCAGGAGGGAATGCACGTACGCGCAGAGGGCCTCATTGCTCATCACGTCCCAGACTCCGTCGCACGCCAGCACCAGAAACTCGTCCTCAGCCACCGACCGCTCGTGGACGGACACCTCTGGCTCCGGGGACACCAGCTGCTCGCACGGCCCGCGGTCGAGCACCTTCTTGTACTCGTAGTCCCCCAGCGCCCGCGACACCGCCAGGCTACCGTTCACGCGCTGAATCATCACCGACCCCCCGGCCTGCACGATGCGCGACTTCTCCGACGGCAACTCCGGCTTGTGGTCTCGCGTCGCGAATATGGGCATCCCGTGCCTAGCTAGAACCGCTCGAGAATCCCCGCAGTTCGCTATGTAAATTTGTTTGGGCGACACGAACGCGCACACCGCCGTGGAACCCGACTTCTCCTCCCCGTTGGACAGCTCGGGCAGCTCCCGCATCTTCTTGTCTAGGTCCAGGAAGCCAGCGCGGATCGCCTCTGCTATCTCTTCCCGCCGAAACTCGTCCGTTTGTAGGATACATTCTAGCAAGTTGTCTGCGCAATGCGCTGACACCCGAGCCCCCGCGTGCCCGTCGAACACCGCGAAGTAGGACCAGTCCGACAGGGTCCCGTTCAGCGTGAGCTGCGCGTGGTGAGCATCCTCCATCTCCACGCGCCAGCCCTGCATCGATGCCACGCCATAGCGAAGTCCGTTACCCTCGCCGCTTTCGTTATATTTCTTAGTCTCAGGTTTGTTCAAAAAGGCCCCCATGCTGAGTCCTCCCTCTGATTTGTTCCGTTAATCGCACATACTTCCCGCACCATCAGGCACTCGAACGAACGTCGCGACCGATAACGTATATGGCAAGGAATAGCATCACTGGACGTTAGATACGATCTCGTCTCACTAAACTATTTCACTGAACTGAGGTGGTGACGATGATGTAAAGGGCCGACGCGTGGGTTTTTTAACAGCTTGATTGTCTTCTTCTACGTAATTAGTTGAAAGCGATGGTGTTGCGTCGAACCCGATGACAAATCGTGCTCGCTCCGACGGAATCGTAAAACGAAAAAGCAACTCAAAAGAATGAATGGCGGACATAAATAGTAATTGTCTATGATTACTTTTATTCTAAAATTTATCTTTGATAAAGTTACAAAATTATTATTTATCAGTAATTTTCGGAAGAAAATAACGTTTTTTAATTGAGACTGTTTTTTCATGCTATTAAAAATTTATGTAATGTGATGTAATATTTAAATAGACAACACTTTTGGTTTTAGTTTAATGCAACGAAAATAAATAATTCATTACTAATATTTTTTATTTAATATAAATCAGATTATTACATTTAGTTATAGAAATGTATTGTGTTTTAAATTAAAGATTTAAGAATTAAGATTTGTTTAGTTAACCATAGACAAATTTTCATTGAAGAAAATGATGCACTAGAAAATTCTGTGATTGAGAGATTTTTATTTAAAAAAAAGTTGAATTGATTGATGGAAGGCAGGGTTACCAACTTAGGGGTTTTCCCCTCAAATTTAGGGGTAAATATGTAAAATGGGATTTTTTTAGGGGTATATTACATATATCGCACCTTTGGTGGTACAAGGGCACAAAAAATCGTAAAATGACAAAAATTAAACAAAAAAATATTTTACACCTGCAAAGTACATGGCCATATTCACAAATAAATGGGTCGTATCTCATGCAAAGAGCAAACACTTTGAAGCAATAAAAAGACGAATAATACGACTCGGAATGCAAAAAAAAACTTTAAAATGGCTCTCCTGTAAAATTACAAAAGTGCAGTTGAGCCCTTGTTCCACCAAAGGTGCGATATGTTTAGGGTTATTTTTAGGGTTTTTTTTTGTGACACTTCATATTTGTTATTTATTGATCAAAATAAAGATGTAAGAGGCCCTGGAACAAACTAGCCTATCAAAGGAGACTGGGACTTTTGGCATTTAAAAATAGGATAGATTAATCTGCAATCTGGAAAAAGAAAAATCCAAAAATGAGTATTTGTGAATTGACCTTATAAAATAAATCAATATTGTACTAGGAATTGATTTATTACTAAGAATTTATCAGTCCTATTAATGAACCAAATGGCAATGAATAAAGAAACAAAAAGTTAATTATTATCACCGTATTTTATATTACAATTCATTTTATTAAAGGCATAGAAATACATGCATAATTTATAAAAAAAAACAAATATTTTTTAATTAATATTTACTATTTTTCCAAAAAAAAATTTTTAGGGGGATTTCCAAGAAATTTAGGCGATTTTAGGGGTTTTTGATTTACTTTTAGGGATAAAAATTTTTGAGAGTTGGTAACACTGATGGAAGGGAATGAAATGAATGTATTTTGTTATTTGATTTGAGGTTAACTTGACTACTTGAATTTTAGTAAGTAGTTTGTTTTGCAATTTGAAAACAATTGTTACATGACTGAATAACAGTTTTTTACATTTCGATATTATGTATTCATATAATTTTAAGCTTTAATATCCATTTAATAGTAATAAGAAACGGTTAAGTACAGCGTAATAGCTATTTTAAAATGTACAAAAGTCTACTGTTTAAATGGTAAGTTTAAGACAATTTGATGTAGTAATGAATAACTGGCTATAATAATTAACTAATTATAGATTCGGAATGAAAATACAGTATATTTGATTAAAGTTACCTAACAAAGTAAATAATGTCATACTTATGCTTACTGTTCCTAGAGTAATTCGAATTCTATACATTTTTGGGGCATAATCTTAGTCCTTTCATAGATATACTCATAGTTTAATTATTGTAAAACTTTGTTTAAGTCATAAACGCGTGCAATTAATCCACCTGGTTTGAAGTCTTTGTCTGAGCTTACATTTCTGGAACCTCTTCTGAAGCACTTCATTATTTGTAAATCTGTATAAAAGTTTTCATATTTTAGTACGGTATGAGCAAACTGCATTTTTTTGTATTTATTCTTAGATGATAATTTTCAGGTTACCTCTGCGGCAAATCAAAACCGAATGTATTTTACAACTGGCCGAGAACAACAACTTGATATTGCCTGGTGTAGTTAACAAGTTCACAAGATATGCATCTGTGTCTGCTGTGAATTACAAAAAAAGAAAAACAGAAGAAGAGCGAGTTTGTATTTACTTATTGTAAAATAGAAATTTATGACTGTATCTTAGTTTTGTAAATTGAATTAAATTTTCAAATTAGTTTGCTGCTATCCTAAAATTTAAATGTTCACTTCCAGCATGCTAAACAAAAAAAATTAATAGATGTACGAAATAATTAACTTAATGGCATTATTCATTTTTACATCATTATTCAACCATAAAAAAAAATTGCTTTTTTATGATAATTCAGTTTAACAAATGTTTATTCCTACAACTAAATAATAGTAATACTTTTAACAACATACAGGCAGCGGAGAGTCATGGGCGCAGAGTTATCAAATACTCTCCCAAAGCGAGCTCTGCAGTGGTGGGGATATGGAGGAATATGACTGTCCAAGATATAGCTAATGTTTTGAAAAAAGATGTTGGTAAGGGATCACTATTGCACTATACCTTGAAAATAAAATTAAGTACTTACTGTTACTTTCTATCCAACTTCAAAAAAGGAGGAGGTATTCAATTTGACTGTATTTTTTTTTGTTTGTTACCTCAGAACTTTCGACTGGGTGAACCGATTTTGATGATTCTTTTTTAATCGAAAGCTGGTGCTTTTCATGTGGTCCCACTTAAATTTGAGCTAGATCTGAGGAGTAGTTTTTGAGTTATTTTGAAGTCGGTTATTTTTTTCTTGATAAAATTCATATTATGAAGTTAGTTTTACTTTAAAAGTTGTATTTTTTCCAGATCATGTTTATAAAGCCCTAGAATTTGCTGATAAGAATTCAACTGTTGACTATAAGGCAAACACTGTGATAAACAATCCTACTATTATAAGGGATGTGGTGAAGATATGTGGTCACAGATTCAAAATAGTTCCTAGGCCTGATGAAGAAGTGGAAGAAGAAGAGGTAATATTCTTTTTACACATTTTTTTATGACTACTGCTAAGTAGTGCTGTCTTGTTCAGGTCATCAGTATGTCGGTCTTGGTCAGAAACTATAGCTAGTGAATTTCGTAAGTCATGGGGCAATAAAAAGGGGACCAAGATTAAGTAATTTTCAACCTTACATTTTCTACAAAAGGTCGAAATCATTTAAATTTAAAGTCGTCTTGTTTTGACATTAACATCTTGTGCTTTATCCAATAGAATAAGGACGCAGTCCCCCAGCCGCCAGCGCCGCCCGAGGCGCTACGCCCCCGGCCTCCAGTCGTGTGTGTGATGGGCCATGTGGACCATGGCAAGACCACCTTACTAGACGCCCTACGAGATACTTCAGTTGTCGACACTGAGTTTGGGGGTATCACACAGCACATTGGAGCTTTTGAAGGTATTGTATAAAACAACCTCCTATTAGGACATTACTTTTACATAGATAGTAGATACTGATAGCAGATTCCTCACTCCTCAGTCATAAAAGAATATTTTAATTGCTTTATGCTGGTTATTTTACATTTTTCATATACCACCACCCCCTTTTTTGTATTCTGTTTTTTTCTTTCCCAAAGGACGCCTAGATGAGCTACCTTAGCGATAAGGTCATTCTTTGCATACCATATTTTATTTTTATTTAACAACTAGCTGCTCGGACAGACTTCGTTCTGTCAAAAGTTTTTTTTTTGAGATGTAAGTTTCTTAATCTTTCAAGTTGGATCAAACTGCACACGGTGTGCAAATTTGATTAAAATCGGTTAAGTAGTTTAGGAGTCCATCGCGGACAAACAACGTGACACGTAATTTATATATCGCACCCTTATGGTGGCCACTCACGGTCAGTCCATCGCGTCAAATGGCGTGATATACAGCCAAAATTTGATCGTGAATGTGAAAAACTGATGGCGTGATTTAAAAAATTTTATGTCCAATCGCGCCATTTTGACATATGTCGCTTGGCGTGGCTCCAAAAATGACGCGATGGAATGACCGTGAGTGACCACCATTAGAATGAGAGTGACCTAACTAAAAAATTGCAATTTGTGGGAAATGAGCAAGAAAGTTTTCAAAAAAGTATATATCGATGAATAGAGCGATCAATGAAATTGACCGATTATTAGGTTGTCCTTTTCTTACTCATAATTCGAGCTCTTTTTCATCACAGGGTTTTAGTTCATTTTAAGGTAAGTTTATAGCAAAAACAGAAACAGGAATTTTGAGTTAGGTCACTTTCATTCTAAGGGTGCGATATATTAAGATGTATGTGATTGTATGATGCACAAACAAACAGTATTAATATTCGTCCAGTCCAGCTGCCGTCCGGCGACAAGGTGACGTTCATCGACACGCCGGGCCACGCGGCGTTCAGCGCGATGCGCGCGCGCGGCGCTCTCGCCACCGACATCGTGGTGCTGGTGGTGGCGGCTGATGATGGCGTCATGGAGCAGACGGTCGAGAGCATCCGGATGGCCAGGGAGGCTGATGGTGAGTTCGGAGTTGATAAAGTTGGGTAATCCATGTTAAACATGAAATGCAACAGGTACTCCACGATTCGCATTTAGTTTCTGATATTTGGAGCCATTTAAAAAGCTTAGTATCTTGAATAACCACAATAAGGTAATTTAAAATCATATGGTACCATCAAAAGATGAGGTATAATACCATCAATAGTCAAAATCTCGAAAACAGTGACACTTTTACTATGGTCATCTTTTGACTTATGTTTGTTGAAAAATTTTTTGGATACCCTACTACTAACCTACGTTTCCTACTAACTTTATAAAAAAAAATTTACCTGGTACTAAAAGATATGTTTGTTTTATCAGAGGCACACCCTTCGATTTAACTTCCCCGTCGGTTATCTGTTGTCAACATTTGACATGTAATGTTTGGTTGCAGTTCCCATTCTGGTGGCGATCAACAAAGTGGACAAGCCAGGTGTGAACATTGTAGGTATGCCTCAATTTCATTTATTTGTGTCTATTTGTGGTGTTGGGTAGCTGTGTGAGTGTGTGAGACGCGTATAGTATAACAATTTATGCATTGTTAAGTTTTGAAAAACACTAGATGAAGCCCTTTGCCGGGTTTTTTGTGGTTCTTTTGAGTCTTTCAAAGTCCTTTTTGTGAAGTGGGTTGTTTTCCATAGCTTTTATTTCAAATTGCAATGTTTATTACTTAGTTAATATTACGTTTGACTGCGTTAAATTTTGCAAGTAGAATTAGAATTTGCTACCGTTATGTCAGCTTCTTCTAAACTTCATTATGGCCTGACTGCCACTCGTACCTGAGGCTTCTCAAAGCAAAGCTCTGTCTTGCAAGCGCTAGTGTAGAGCACTTACGCTGAAAATTGCAAAAATATTCGTATTGACATTGACACGACGCTTGTAGCGTCTAGAGGTGCGTGTGTTTCATGGCCAAGTCAATAAGGCTGGCATCTAACCAAGGGTCTCCTTAGTATAGTGAATTACTATTCCCTGTATTTTTTGGTTTTTAGTCTGTGTGTGTGCGTGTGTGCTGTGTGTCTGTCTATGGCATCGTAGCTGCCAACCGGATGATCCGATTTTGATCTTTTTTTTTTTTGTTTGAAAGGTGACTTAATCGAAAGTGCTATGTTTAGTATATAAATACAACTGTCGGGACTTTGTAAATTTTAATTTAAGATTATTTATTTTATTTATTTATTACACTTTATTATACACCACAGTCAACAGTTAAGAGACACATACTTGAATAAAAATCAACGATATTTGTGTACAAAAGGCGATCTTATCGCTAAATAGTGATCTCTTTACTTATTTAGGTTTAAAGAATCTTTATTCTCAAAAAAGACAAAAGTATGTCACTTACTTGAGAACAATAGTTAGAACTAAGTAATTAAATTTAGATTATAATTTATCCGCCAATTTTTTTATTCTGTTTACTTATACGCCGCTTATTTATTCTGTTTACTCCATATACATAATACTACTAGACTAGACAAGCGGGCCTTCTTTGCGTCACGCTATTAGAAAGAGAAAGAGGCCAAGGAGACTCGCGTAACTCGTAATTAAGACAAGGATAGGTTTACCTCCTGCCTTTCTTCGCAGCGTGACGGTTTCACTTACATATGCTCAGATACCTTGCCCAGTCTAGTAATATTATGTCTATGGTTTACTTATAATAGGGATGTTGACACTATCAGTAAATTAAAGTAAATTTATGTTTAAAGTATAAAGAAAAACATTTAAACACCTAAAATATTATTCTTTTGTCGAAATAAATCACAATAAATTAAATATAATTATTTTAAAATGTTAAAAATAGTACTCACTGTCACGTGACCTCAAACGCCAATTTGAGCTTATGACGTCATTGTTCTTATTTTATATGCAAGTGCAACTAACTTCAGTCGACAGATAGTATTGAATATCGGCTAGTGACGTCACGTGCCGTTTTTGGTGGGAAAGAAAATGATTTTTATTTATGAATTTTTTGTTTTTAAATTGAAGATTATTATTTTTATAATATTTTTTTCGTAAATCTTAAGGTTCTATCTATAAAATCAAATAGAATCCTAAAATGAGTCAACATCCCAATTCCCCGGCAGGATCGCGCGCTCCGCTCGCTGGCGTCGCACGGCGTGGTGTGCGAGGAGCTGGGCGGCGAGGTGCAGGCGGTGCGCGTGTCGGCGCTGCGCCGGCTGCAGCTGCCCGCGCTGCTGGAGGCGCTCGCGCTGCAGGCGCAGCTGCTGGAGCTGCGGGCCGACCCCGCGGGGCCGGTGGAGGGCGTCGTGCTCGAGGCGCAGGTTGATGCGCGCGTTGGGTACGTTACGAGTAGGTTCACACAGACACACTGACACGCAGGGGCGTAGCTACCGTCTTATCGTATATATAGGTCGTGCTCGAGGCGCAGGTTGATGCGCGCGTTGGGTACGTTAGTGATTGTTGTACGGGTCAGCTACAAGTTCGGTTGTGTCAATGTCAATGTAATGTCAATGAAAAACGCGACTGTCCCGTAAGATACCTGTTCGGAGTTGCACCGAACAGCTCAGCAATTATGCATTATTGCATCGCAGCACATTTTTTCGCGCGATGCTTTTCCTAATTAATCAAATTTAACATTATAGTTAGTACGTAACCAGCAGCCATTCGGGCTCCGCGTATTCAATAACCATTTTACCATTTATTATAATTCGTATATCTAATTCAACCATTTATAACCAGTTTTATGTCAGTAGTAAATAGTGCAGTAAAGTAGTGTAAAGTGTTAATTATTAAACCATTTAAGTATCCATAAATAAACCAATCATTTATCTCCATACTCGCCGTTAAATAACAACTACAAACTTTGGTAACGGGTAACGTGGGTAACACCATACCAAACCAAACCGCCCACGCACCCCTTACAATACCTTTAATTGCACTAAACAATGCATTGCAATAATTGCTGACATGCAAAATGGACGAGTTAGCTCGTACAAGTGTTCACACTGAACTCGCGGGCGCGGGCGCGGTCGCGGTAAAGGCTACATACACCGCGCGCGCGTTTTGGTGTGAACACTTTCATAGTAGCTCACATGTTTGATATTTCGCGACCGCGCCCGCGAGTTCAGTGTGAACAAGCACTTAGGCTCACACGGACACAGACACTGACACGCAGGGGCGTAGCTACCGTCTTATCAGCCGTATCAATTATACGGGGCCCCAGCGTATAGGGACCACCACTAAAACCCCCAAAAAGAAGCTCGCCAGCGGCTTACGACCGCTACAGTTGGCACTCCTTTTATATTTTACAGCTAATTTCGAGGGGGCCCCACAACAAATATTGATATGGGACCTCCTTAGGGCTAGCTATGCCACTGCTGACGCGGATATTCAATCCATTGATAGATTGATAGCCCACTACTGAGCTCGGGTCTCTCCTCTTGAGGAGGGCTAGAGCATACTCCACCACGCTGCTCCAGTGCAGATTGGTGGAGATGATATGCGTGCTTACTGAACATGCAATCTTTCTGTTTCTGGCTGTATTGTAGGCCATTTAATTTTTTAAAAAATTATAGTAAGAAAAGTATCAAAGTTTTAAAATAACTTACAAACAAGGCCAAATCTCTTCAAAGTTATTTTGCCACATTTGTAAACCCTACTTACTCTATCCCTTACCCCACAGAGTAATTTATACTTCTATACTATCTATACTAATATATTATAAAGATGAAAGATTTGATTGTTTGCCTTGAATAGGCTCCGAAACTACTGAACCGATTTGAAAAATTATTTCACTGTCGGGAAGCTACACTATCCCCGGGTGACATAGGCTATATTATATTTTCAAAAAAAATAGGGATCCTTAATAAAACTCCAATAATGTAACCCAAAGTGTAAAAAATAAGAAAACCGAAGCAAAGCGGTTACTCGTTAATTATAATTTGATTATATTTATGTTAAATTGTGTATGTGTGTGTGTGTGCAGCAAGCAGGCGACAGTGCTTGTGCAGCGCGGCACGCTGCGGCGCGGCTGCGTGCTGGTGGCGGGCCACGGCTGGGGGAAGGTCAGTCCGGGCCCCGGGGGCTTGGCGATATTATGTCTTATAAATATTATTTCTCGGGTCTCGGTTTTCATGTTAGCGGGGAATCCCAAACTCTCTCTAGCCATCAGTGATCCATAGGTTGCTACTAGCAAAAATTGGCAGATGTAATATATTTGAGATCCTTACAACAAGCCGTTTCATTTGACATACCACACGATACGGTTTGCAAAACAGTTTTTGTTTAATTTTGATTTCGTTGAATTTCTTTTTTTCAAAATTCAGTTGTTTACTTTATACATACCTTCGTCATTGAGTCACAAAAAAGTAAATGAGTACCAAGTTTCAACTCCTTTGGTCCAATAGCTGTGAACGGCGGTCGCCCAGACGCATAAGTGATAAGGGTTCCATATTTCCTTTTTTCCTACGGAACCCTAAATAAATCTTTTACCTCTAAGCCCGAAAAAATCTGACACAAACTACAAGTATAATGTACAACCTGTGATCGCATGTATGTACCAGGTGCGTGCCCTGCAGGGCGCGGACGGTCGGCCGGTGTCGGAGGCGCCGCCCTCCGCGCCGGTCGTGGTGCTGGGCTGGCGCGAGCTGCCCGCCGCCGGCGACCGCGCGCTCGAGGTGCCTTCGGAGGTACCATATACATATATGTACTTACGGTGTTATTAGGGTGGTACTTAAAAAATATGTCTCAATTAATTTACTAGTTTTAGTAGTTTTGGAAAACAAAATCATAATATACATGCGTTTAAGTCATGGCAGTGATAACCACATACCATTGTGTGGTTGAACTACTTATTTGTCGGCTAGATACATACCATACCCATTTCTCAATTCGACTGTATTTTTTTTATGTTTGTTACCTCAGAATTTTTACCATACCTACATAAAATAATGATGATTGCGTGTCTGTTTTCGACATGTATTGTATATTGGTCGAATACGCTTATCCATAAATTACGTCACAAGTTTAGGGGTTGAAGATGTAGTGTGACAAGGTGTGGGAGGGGTCCTAAATTTCGCGACGTCACATTAACGGAAATAAAACTTATTTCGGAATTGCTGTTTTAATTTAATTATTTCTAGGTGTAAAGTTTCATTATATGTGACGTCACACTAGGAAGGAGGTTTCACAAATGTTATCAGCTGTTACTAGTACGGGAAAAGGGGTCAAAAAGTCATGGAATTAGCGTGACGTAATTTATGCGTTGTTCTTAAGTTTCTCCATCTCCTTTTTCTTCGTTTCCGTCACTTTTTTCCTGCAATGTCACTGAGTTTTTTAACATATTTTTAATGGAACCTATTCTACCTACGACTAACCCTCCCGTCGTAATTCCAGAAGCGAGCGTCCGAGGTGCTCCGCTACCGGCACGCGCAACGCATGCGCGAGAAGCAAGCGGAGGACAGCGAGGCGATCAGCGCGCGCGAGGCGGAGCACCGCGCGCGGTACACGGCGGCGCTGGCGCGGCGGCGCGCGCTCGGCCGGCTGAGACTGCGCCCCGAGGGGCCGAGGGAGAAGATGATACAGCCGGACACATACCCCACGCTTAGTGTTGTTGTTAAAGGTGGGTGTTGATCTGTCTTGGAGGATGGGTGAATTTATAACATTGTTTAATATGATATAGAGGGAATCAATTTACAAGTTTTTGACATCAAAAGCGTCACTGATGCATTGCCAGCCAAGAAAGAGAGAGAAAAAAAGAAGGAAAATGTTAGCTGCACTGTATAAAAAGTGCAATCTTACGTCCGAAAGTGCTAAAAAACAATTATTGCATTGAACATGTCACAAGATAATTTTCTTATTAAAAAATCTTTAAGACCATTATATCAAAACTGGAGGGCTATTCTCTAAAATACAAACTCGAAATCGAAGCTCACTCAACTCTAAAATACAAACTCGAAATCGAAGCTCACTCGAGTGAGACTTGAAAGCGAACTTGCAGCATCTTGATACGTCATTCTCTAATCATGTAGTACTTGTGAGTCTCGAACTCGAACTTCAAACAACTAAAGATAGGAATTTTGACACTCATTGCGGATTCCGCTGTTGAGTTACAAAACAGAATAGCCTTGCTGAAACTGGTGACTTGAGATGTCATGTGAAATGTCGTGTGACGTGACGTGTGTCGTGTGACGTAAAGTGTGTTGTGATGTCAGGCGACGTGGACGGGTCGGTGGAGGCGATGCTGGACATCCTGGCGACGTACGACGACGAGCGCGTGCGGCTGCAGCTGGTGCACGCCGCCGTGGGGCAGGTCACGCCCAACGACGTTGAAGTCAGTACACTACACACTACGCACTCCGCACTACGCGACTTAACCATACAATGACCCGTGTGGTGCAATGGTTACCATGCCGGATCGCCGCACCAAGGGTCCTGGGTTCGATTCCCAGCGAGGCGGAAATTTGAATGACGAGTTTGAATTTCTCTTCTCGGTCTGGGCGTGAATGTCCTTGTCTATGTTGTGTGTTGTCCATGGCACCCACGACACAGGGAATCCTAGAGTGGGGCTATGAGTGTGAAGCGTTATTTATTTATTTAATGCTACAAATTCTTCATTATAACTTATGTTACAAATTACTGGCAACACTACCAAATAATGAGTTACTGTATTGACTCTGATTTTTCTATTTAAGGGCATATTACGTAGAGCCGAGGTCATTCTGTGACAATAAGAGGTGTAGTTACAACGTCATCAATGATCAGTTGATCAGCCGTCCAACGCCATCTAGATTCTGTGTTATGAATTACAAACATAACGCATAATGTAACGGAGGAAGTTTGATTTTGTTTTCCATAAAATTTCATACCGCGGGCTTAAATATGAAAATCGATAGATAAGAAGTTAAGCCCAATAAATTAATACGTAACGGGGTTTTTTCCCGTACGGGACGGGACGTGAAATTTTGGAAACATCGTTTCATACAAAATGTATACTGTTGTACATCTGGACCATGTATGTACGGAGGATAACCCAGCAGATGTGCTGACAAAACCATTAGGTCGTGTGGCATTTAACAAAATGTGTGTTAATCTGAGTGTGGGTGTGATGTGAGGATATCTGAAGATGGATGTTGTTTGAGGGGAAGTGTGAAAACTCTTTAACCTTCGATATTCGAAACTAAAACTAAACTCCAAAACCTCCGTCCAGATGGCAGCAGCGTTCAACGCGGTGATCTACGCGTTCAACGTGGCGTGCGGCGCGGAGCTGGCGGCGGCGGCGCGCGCGGCCGGCGTGCCCGTGCGGCGGCATGACGTCATCTACCGGCTGGTGGACGACGTGCGCGCGGAGCTCAGCGCGCGGATACCCAAGCGGCAGGAGGAGGAGGTGCTCGGTGAGTTGTATGCATAGACATAATACTACTAGACTAAACAAGCGGGCCTTTTGCGCCACGCTATTAGAAAGAGACCAAGGAGACTCGGGTAACTCGTAAGTAAGACAAGGATAGGTTTACCTCCTGCCTTTCTTCGCAGCGTGACGGTTTCACTTACATATGCTCCGATACCTTGCCTAGTCTAGTAGTATTATGTCTATGGTTGTATGTCTGTATGTCTTGTTATATCTTGTGCGCTGCAGCATGGTGCGGGTGACAGTTTCAATAACGTTTCG
This sequence comes from Thymelicus sylvestris, assembly GCA_911387775.1. Taxonomy (NCBI): domain Eukaryota; kingdom Metazoa; phylum Arthropoda; class Insecta; order Lepidoptera; family Hesperiidae; genus Thymelicus; species Thymelicus sylvestris. The sequence goes on along the minus strand of OU426905.1, from coordinate 13,015,446 downwards.
TTTCACTCTTGAAAGTTACCGCGTTTTACAAATTATGACTTAGTAGTTCAGCTGTACCACATTCGTAATATATTAAATCACTAGCTGTTGCCCGCACCTTCGCACACGGAAATTATGTTTTACCTTATTTGTACCTCTTGTAGAAGAAAATTTAAAAAACGGTGAATTTATATTGAAGCACTTATATTTAGTAATTTATATACTGAAACCCACGATAAAATCACAAAGGATTCCTCCAGGAGCGGGTTTTCAAAAATAAGCAATATTCACCTTATTTGTATTTTTTTCTTTTTTTTTGCAAAATTTTGAAAAATTGAAAAATATGGGTTCCATAAATTTAAGCAAGGAATATTTGATGCAAATTTGAAGCAAATCGGTTGATGTTTCAAAAATATTCCATACAAACTTTCATCCCGTTTCCCGGGGAAACCTTTTAATTTTCCGGGATAAAAAGTATCCTAAAATATGTCCCGGAGTATTAGTAACAACTTTACCAATTTTCATCGAAATCCGTTCAAGGGTTTTCATGTGATGCCCGGACAGACAGACAGACAGACAATAATTCTAAAAAAAATATTTTTGTACTCTAACACGTTATTGAAGTGCCCCCTAATCAAAATTTAAAAAAAATATTCAATGTTCAGTAAATTTGCCCTTTGAGTTTTATTATAGTATAGATTAATTATTGAAGTAAATTAAATTAAACCCAACCTAATGTTCTAATCTACAAATAAAACCTATTCGAAAGAAAAATTAAGCAAAGTCTTATGCGTATAACGTAACGCCATAGACGTATTTACTATAGGTACTGACAGAATATGTAAACGTCACATAGACAACTGTCACCCGCACCATGCTACAGTGCACAAGGTATATAGGTCTTGGTCTACCTGTGCGTAGAGTTTCATGAAAATGTGTTTAATAGTTTTTGTGTGAAAGAGTTACAAATAGACATACAAACTTTTACTTTTATAATATTAGTAGGATATTGTTTTTGAAATGAGACGGGGAATCAAAAAATTGCAACGTTTTGTAATATTTTACAACGTAAATGTCTGAATGTGTATCGTAACAGCAACAAAGTAAAGTAAAACGCAAAAGTGCAATAAATAAAATAAAACAGGTACGAAACATTTAAAGGTTTCAGTAAAGTATTGCTAATCTTTGCACCTTCGAGGTAAGGCCCACATGATTTTAACTCATTGTGGAATGAACACATTTACTATGCGATTGTACTTGCGATATTTATTTTGTACGCTGATAATTCAACGTATAATATCGGTGTACTATCGTGAATACCCGCATCATAGGAAAAATATAATAATTTAGGGACAGAAACAACGAAAAAAACAACCTGAAAACATAATTTCAATCTTTATTTATGATACGGAGAAGAAGTAGCGCTAGATTAACATCAGTACATTAATATTGTCTAACGGTCTGTTTATGTGTGTGTGTGTGTGTGTGCAGGGGAGGCGAACGTGCTGGCAGCGTTCCAGGTGTCGGAGGGGCGGCGGCGCGTGCCGGTGGCGGGCTGCCGCTGCGTGAAGGGGGCGCTGGCGAGCAACGCGCTCTACCGCGTCGTGCGCAACGGGGAGACCGTGTTTGAGGGTCGGTGACACTGTATTGTTGAAGTGAAAACTTCTTTAACATCGTAGTGATTTGAAAGTCGATGAAACGAAAACGGAACAGTAATAACTAAAAAGAGACGGACACATAAATTCGAAAATGAGATAGGAAGCATTGTACAGGGGGAAGGGAGGGGGGAAGGGGAGAGAGGGAATTTGATGGTTAAACCTACCAAAACTGTAACTTCTTGCACACATTTTTTTTTATACCAAATAAGTTAGTGATTAACCACAAAACCATCTGATGGTAAGCAAAATCAAAGTCAAAGCAAGTCAAATCTAATTGTTCTAAATTAAGAATGTTCGCTTTCTGAAACTAGTTGACTAATAAAACTCGGAATTATCAATACCGTGAGCGTAACTTAACAGTAATTCAGCTTAGCATAATTTCCCGTCATTAACCCATTAGTTATCCAATAAATTTTATCTCCCCCCCCTCCCCCCATTTGCAGGCAAGCTCTCATCAATGAAGCACCTGAAAGACGAGGTGAGCAGCATCAAGCGCGACATGGAGTGCGGGCTGCGGTTCAACGACCCCGCCTTCCTCGTGCAGCCGGGAGACACCGTCGTGTGCTACCGGCTGGTGGACGTCGCTGACGTCACCAACTGGGACCCCGGCTTCTAGATACATCGTGTAGATGGCGTTTGGATAATAAAGATTAGTTGTTGAGAAAACTGACTTTTGTTTTGACTGTATTATTATAAGCTCCAAGCTAGCCATGCATCATTTTGTTACACTGTCTATATAATATTGTTTAGGATGTTTTTATGGAAATAGCCGGCATACGAGCTGACGATCCACCTGATGGTAAGTGGCCTATCTTCGCCCATGGACATCAGCTTCACTAAAGGCATCACTGATACGTCGGCAAAGAAAGAGGGAAGAAAAAGAAAGAAAGAACTGGCTCTCAAGCCAAAGCGACTTCACGTAGGGCCGTAATTCACCACCCTGATGTACTTCTATACGCAGAATTTACTGAGATAAAACACATTTTTTTATTCATCACCAAAATTTGTAATTTTTTCGACACGCTCATTAGATGCGCTTAATTTAAACGCTAATAACCGAGGACTAAAAGACACCACAACCTTTCGATTAAAGAAATCAAACTCGTGTAATGCAAAAACGACTTTATTCCTGACCAGATAAGAACATTTTTATAATTATTATTATACATCACTGTAATAAATTGGGGACACTTCCTTGCTGTTAAGGTCGAATTTGCATTAACTATGTTTTAATTCAAAGTCGAACAGGACAGCCTTCAACAAGTCAACAAGCAATCTTTGATCGCTTGGAAACCTACATACTATATTTACAGTGAGTCACGAAACGAAAACATATCTAATTATAATTATTACAGTATACAATCATCTATAGGATAGTTCAATCTCAGTTCTGTCTGTCACTACATCAGTGATAAGTAGGATGAAGACGACGAGCCAAGCCAAGCCAAAAATAATATACATAACTATAAAATATAATAAGAACTCAAGTACCTATAACGAAAAATGCTGAATTGTGGAATTTTTAATCAGTCTATACGGTGAGTCTTTCAGATTAAATAAATAAAGTCTACCAAAAGGCGCTTAACATTAAACATACATTAAGGGCGCGTTCCACTAAACGCTCATGACGATCTTAGTATGATATTTTGATCGTTGTGAGCATCTAGTGGAACGCGGCCTAAAGTACATCAAACGTCAAGTCTCAAATGACGTCATTCATCGAAATGGCGGCAAATTTGGAACTACCCTCAATATTTTGAACCTCGAAATAACCTCACCGGCACTAGCATAAGTTCCGATACATTTAGCTTAGCTCAGCTCAAATAACGCAACGTATGCTATCATGGCTGCCCGTCTAGGCGCCTTTAGCGGCTTTAGCCAATTTGTTTCGGAGCAAATCTCCGACGTGGAATGTAATCCAAAATATGTTTATATTTAGCTTCTGCAATCACGCAAGTGCTGCGCAAACATGTCCTGCAATCTGTAAAATAATGGCTTAAATACTTGAACAGCATGTACGTTCACGTATAGCTCGTTTAGTGCGGAGTGGCTGGTATTTTATCATGGAGCATAGAAAAGGTGGGAGGGCCATCTCTGTGTATGAAAAGTGTCGGTAAAAACGCGTCCAATAACGGGTGGCGCTGCGGTGCGGTCTACAACAGCTATGTTCGAATATCTATTTTTCACACACTAGCGCCACTCTGAAACGGCCATTATTGGAACCTTTATTTTCAGTAAACAGCTGGACACTTTCAACTTTCCCCTCATATGATATGGCCCTCCTACTCTATCCTCCATGTATTTTATTAACACATCACAGACAATCCAATGCAAGATAACAAATAGGTATCTGTGACACAATTAATTGCACGCCAGCCTCTGCATTTAGAATCATTACCCACTATGTTGCAAGTATAGAATAGCCTTTAGTAAGCCAAGTTAGAAGCTATACAAATCTCTGGACCTGCGCTATGCAGCATTGTTTTCAGGTTATATGTTATAATAATTATTCAAATATATCTTTTACATTACTAGCTGCCATATGAAACAGTCTCCTTAATACTGTAACCTTGCTGATTCATCAGTGGGTGTCAAAAGACTAAAAATTGTTTCTATTCACTTTCTGAGACGAAGAAAGAAAAAAATTAAATTACTTATTCAAGTAAAATTATATTTCAATATTTTTTTCTATCTACAATACAGTAACACGGTACAACAAAATGTAAAGTACATAATCATTATATTATTTTCAAAATAATATATACAATTTCTTCAACGTAAACAATAATTATATTTATTTCGAAAGTCGTTACCTTCCCGAAGGCATTCTTATATAAAAACTAATAGTATCCTGCACCGCGTCCAGCAAGGCTCCAGTGCACATTCACACACACAGACCAACAAATTGCCTTAATGGAATATTAACAATGACTGATAGGCCGCAGCTACACTGGTGAGGTCGTGCCTTTGAATCGATTAATAACATAAGTTTACATTGGTACAGTAAGTATCAAAAGTAAACAATTGGCTAAAGTTTACACAGTAACTTATTCTAAAGATTATTATAAATATTGTTTGCACTAATTCGATTAGTGTTCGTCTTCGCCACGACACGTTCACCAGTGTAGCCATAGCCTTGCGTAGTGTGTCCACACTCCACTCCCACCTGTCCGGGCAGGCTTATTATGTACATCATCGTATTTACAATACCACAGATACAAAACGTCTAAATTAATACATACAAATGGTATTATTGTTCATTTTGGGCGACGACACAATAGTAGATTTACATCAAGTAGACGATTTACATCATAGGACGGGCGATAACAATGTTGAGTTAATTAAAATGGAAAAATAAATTAGTATAAGGTGTCCATATTCACATGCATGTCTGGTTGTCTGTACAATGCAATGTGGGTGGTTGTAACGTCTACAGCATCCGCACAAAACTGCATTTCCTCGACTTTTAATTATTTATACATTAATTCTAATTCTCTCTGCATGGTATGCTGAACGTTGCTAGTGTCTGCCGAGCCTCATTAGGGGCCATCCATAAATTACGTCACACTAATTTCATGACTTTTTGATCCCTCCCCCGTCCTTGACACAGCTGGCCCCCCCTAGTGTGACGTCACATAATATGAAATTTTACACCTAGAAATTATTAAATTAAAACAGCAGTTCCGAAATAAAATTTATTTCCATTAATTGTTTTAACATTCACCTATTACCAATTAACTAATTAACCAATTAGTCGATTTTGAAATGTGACGTCACGTTTAGAACCTCCCCCCCCCCTTGTCACACAGCACACCACATCCACCCCCCCCCCCCCCTCCCCCCTAACGTAAGACGTAATTTATAGATGGTCCCTTAGTTGTTTACAATCTATACAGGAACGGAGGCGGCGCTGAGGTACACATTGTATGGACATTCTTCGTCACTTTCATCCGACATGATTTTAAGGTAGAATGTTTACAAACGCGCTTAGAAACCGTCTTCGCATTGCTTCTGGAGTTTGTTAATAGTCCTTCATACTATGCTACTGCATACTACGCAGTTGTTATATATAACTGCAGTGGGCAGTGACTCCCATACATTCAAACAGGACCACTTGGTGGTATTAGAATTCGCATAGAAAAGACTTTGGTAGGGTTTTGGATTAAGCCACCTCAATGGGGTCACGAATTTTTCATGCAGTTTGCATAACTTATCCTTTTACCACTCTTCTTCTCTTTTTCTACGGCTCCGATGTTTAACTTTCATGTTTTATTACTAAGGATTTAAGAATTCCATAATAAAATAAATCATGCATTTCTGGCAAGTTTTAAATATGGCGGAGGAGAGTCAGCCTCCTCCCTCGCCCTCGACGTCCTGTATCACTCCGTTAACATATTTACGCCAGTGACGGATTAACCCTTAATCAAATTAAGCAACTGCCTAGGGCATCACGTCTGGGGGGGCACCGATATACGAATAGGGGGGCCCACAGGCGTGGATTGCTTAGGGCATCAAGTAGTCTTAATCCGTCACTGATTTACGCTTACAATCAAACAACCCAAAATCAGCTGCACTGCAACGCGTTCAACCGCAGAATGAGCATGAGCACTAATTAAACTGGGCATTTCACAATAAACACCGGACAATCAGGAAATGTGGCCACGTTACCACGAAAGAATCAGGTCCAGTGCCCCGAAATATCACGTCACAAAATCACCATTTGTACTGTGGACAGCACCGCGGGGCGGCGCGTGCTAGTCGACCAGGTGGATGCGGTCGGGGCGCTCGGGGCGATCGGGGCGGTCGGGGCGCTCGCGGCGGGCGGCGCGCGGCTCGGGCGCCCGCTGCGGCCGCGCCCACGTGTTGACGCAGCCGTCCGCGCACGCCGTCACCAGGCACTCGGCGCGGAACAGCAGCGCCGTCAGCCGCTCGTGCGCCACGCGCTTGCACACCAGCGGCTCCAGCACCGGGCACTCGTCGAACCGCGGACACGCCGGCGTGCCGATCAGCCGCAGCGCGTCCGCCGCGCCCTCGCCCGCCCCCGCCGCCCCCGCGCCCGCCGCCGCCCCCGCGCCGCCCGCCGCCCGCAGCGCCACCGACCCGCCCGCCGCCTTGTCCGCGGCGCGCCCGAGGCTGAAGTTCCGCCGGTGCTCGGAGCGCCGCTCGCCGAACGTGAAGCCCGCGAGCCGCTGCGACAGGTGCGCGCCGATCGAGCCGGAGCCCTCCTCCTTGGCCTTGCCGACGCCGACGCCGAGCACGGTCGTGCCCACCTTCGTCTTGGCGGGCTTGGCGGCGGCCGTCTCGCCCGCGGCAAGCTCGGCGTGCTTGGGGCCGATCTTGGCGGCCCGGGGCCCGCGCGGCGGAGGGCGCGCGCCCGGCACGCCGTTGCCGAGCCCCTGGCCGTTGGGCGACAGGTGGGCGGAGGCGCGCGCGCGCAGCGGCGGCCGCAGCACGTCCTCGGTGAGGTCCCACAGGCAGAGCTGCGTGTCCTGCGACACGCTGCCGAGCCGGTAGCACTGCGCGCTCTCGCCGCGCTCCTCGCCCCCCGGCTCGGCTGGCTCGTCGGGCTCGGCGGCGGCGTCCGCGAAGCTGACGACGTACGGGTCGAAGGCGACGACGGAGACCCAGGAGCGGTGTCCCTGGCCGCGCGCGACCACGCGCCGCTCGCCGAAGGACCAGACGGTGACGAGGTCGTCCTCGCCGCCCACCACCACGTAGCGGCCGTCGGGCGACCAGCACACGCACAGGAAGCCGCCGAAGTAGCTGCGCGCGCGGCCCAGCAGCTCCATGGTGTCGTAGTGGAACACGCGCAGGAACCCGTCCTGCGCCACCACGGCCAGGTTGGCGCCGCACGGGGAGAACGCGAACTCGTTGATGCAGCTGCCCTCCGCGCCCACCACCCACCTGACCGACACACACATACACACACATATATAACTAACTAATCCTGTATAAAATCAATTAATTAATATTAAAAACAAAAAATAAAAATTGTGGCTCAACTACCATAACATCTATTCTATGATTCTGCTTGATGTTTATCTTTTACTTGTTAATTACATGGGTAAGTTTGGACCACAAACATGTTGAAGTAATCTCTGCAAGCCTTACACCAAAATCTTTCTAAATCAGAGATTATGAGGCCTGGAGCAAAGTGTAGAGCTGTATTTTAGACACTAAAGGAAGTCGCCCACGGCTACTTTTGTTAGCGATACAGTAGCTCCATTCTGAAATATTCATGATGCATTTGCAACAGTTCCGATACAGTGGTGTGACCAACAGTTAGCGAGCTAACTAAGTTAGAGCTTGGGTGGCGTTTTCTCACACATCAAAGTATTTCAATTCTGTTGGCCACGTTAGCCTAACGTGCTAAGCAAAGCGCATGCCGACGCCGTCAACTGATGAGTTAATAGTACAAAGCTACCTATACAGCGGGTTCCGCGTGGACTTGGTCCGGCACGTGTGTATGGAGTATCCATCCCCCTGCTTGAACAGCTGGTAGTGGGGCGCCGCCGAGCCGCACGCCAGCTCCTCGTTGTACACATACAGCTGGCCCGACGCGTGCGCCGCCATGAACAGGTTGCTCGACCCCGGCACCCACTTGATGCACGTCACGCGACTCTTGTCGATCAGCCTCTGGAATAGGGAGGTTAAGGAACTTTGGGGTATAGAATTAATAATAATGCTACACACTCATAGCCCCACACTAGGATACCCTGTGTCGTGGGTGCCGTGGACAACACACGAAGACTAGAACACAAACACCCAGACCGAGGACAGAAATTCAAACTCATCATTCAGATTCCGCCTTGCTGGGAATCGAACCCAGGACGGCCAGGACCGTTGACACGGCGGTCCAGCATAGCAACCATCACGCCAAACGGATTATGTGGCATGTCATAACATGTCTTATTTGGACTCCACCCCTATCCAAAATTTTATCTCGGATTCGGTGACTGACAGAATTTTATTTGGGACTAGCTAACTCGGCAAACGTTGTTCTGCCAAAAAATTTCTAGACGACCTATTCTCGTTTCTACCAAATATACATAAAAAAAATCATACAAATCTATCGAGCTGTTTCGGAGGAATGAGACCACAAATACCGTGACACGAGATTTTTATATAGATATCCCAAAGTTTCGGTTTCGGTTACGGTCACTTTTTATAAAAAATACTAGTACCTACGCATACAAAATCCCGAGGGCGAGGGGCATCACGAAGATGATCCGTATAGGATTGAAAAAGATATTATTACTTCCTTATCATCACGTAATTTAATTCCGATATAACTGATAGAGTGTATTATATGGATCGAAAAGATAAAAGTACTTCAGCTTCACACACAAGCTGCACAGAATAACAAAAAATATGACTCACGTCCTTGAATAGAAGTAAAACAATGCAATACACATAGCCGATACTATAATATCTTAATCCTAAATCTGGTATTTGTCTTTTTCCAACCATATATCTTTTAGAGTTTACGGGATAAGGGGCCATGCATATATTACACGTTAAGTAGGAAGCAAGGGTTCGGAAAAGTGTGACATCGTGTGGGCAGCAAGGGGATTATAATTCATACATTCATAGGTTTCATGACGTCTTAAACACGCGTATATAATTATGCAAATTATTAATACTCTATTGAACTGTAATGAAGAACGGATGAGTTAATGACAATGGGCACAACATGATCGGATATCGTAATCTTAGTGATAACAAAGAATCGTTGCGCTTATAGATTGTGTCTTGTGAGACGCGGGCGATGGATTGTTTTGATAGGTAATATTTCATTAACATAAAATAAATAATTTAAGTAAATTGCATTCTTATTTGCTACAATACATTACAAAATTTGAATGTACATGATTGACTTCAACCCTTTAATAGCCCAGTACAGGGCATGGGGATCTCCTCTTGAGGAGGCCCAGAGTATACTTCAAAACTCTGTTCCAGTGCGGATTGGAAGGGTTAGTAACCAACAAAAATGTCAGAAGTTTTGTGCTGCCCGAACATGGTTTGAATCCACTACTGTGAACGGTTCTATCCTCTTGAGCGGGCCTAGAATACTCCACTATGTCGCTCCAATGTGGATGGATGGAGGGATTAGTGCCATTCAGTGGTCAGCCTAAGTTTTCATGCTGCTCAAGGGCCCCCAACTTGGCTTAATGACTGTCACCTTACAATAATAAACCACGACCGACAGCTTAACATGCTCTACAAACTACGGAAGTGCTCGATAAATATTTGCTACTAGCGGTCACCCATCCAATAACCAACTGCACCTGAAGTAGCTTTGACGATCACTTGCAACCAACACAAGCTGCCATCTTATAGCTACTACAAGTGGTTTATATGACAATTCAATTCTTACCTCCTCATTGTACAGTTTACTTAATTCCTTCTTAATGGGGTCTATGAGCTGTATCTGGCCTGTAGAGAAACCGATGACCAGCGAAACACTCTCAGATGTCATAGTGACTGTGTTGAAATCATGGCATGTTGGATTCGTCCCCTTGTACATTTTCTTGTCAACTGGCTTTGTGAGGTCTGCCGCCTAAAGAATAACAAGAATATGTGAGTTATAACTGTTATAAAGAACCAGTTTTTCATGCTCTAAACTAAATGCACGACTTACGAATCCTTTAGATAAAAATATAATTCACTCATATTACTCATGGACACCCATAAACTAAATGAATTGCAGGCCAAGCAGTTTAAACTATTATTTTACATTATTAAATTTTCCCATCGCCTTTCTGCCATCAAATGTATCCTTCCCGTCATCGTAAACATCCCATACAAACATAACATACAAAGGATTGTAATAAATTTCCCATGTTGGCGTGAACAGGTTTCACTAAGTCAGTGTGTTTTACCATCCAAGATTACATTGGCACTTACCATCAGGTGGAAATAAAAATAGAGTCAGCTAAGGCTCACTATGTTCAAATCATGCATCCAAGACATGTCGATACATATTCAAAGTGGTCTAAGCAGAATGAAAGTCTGTACTCAACTCAAATTTATGGTTACTTTGTGGTTTTGAGTGATACCATAAGGTCTTAAGACTTACCCAACCATAAAGTATTTATATTATATACCTAACATTGTCACTCAGTTATTACTTATTTGTACAAATATTTATTTATTTATTTATTTGTTCTTGTCTTTTAAGCATAAGACAAGAACAAATAAAGTATTAAACATTATCAAAGCAGGCAAAGGACATTTAGTTCACATAAAATATTTCATAATTACAACACAAGAACTAATAAAGTACTTACTCAACCATAGAACAGATGATTTATTTCTGTGTAACTGCTGCTATAGTATGATGCATCAAAGATATTTAGGATTACATTGTCTTAGCAAATTTTTTGTATGTTTCCGTGATAAATCACCAGTTCCATAAGCATTAAGCAAAAAAATTTAAGATATTAACACCAAATACTATATGTTTTTGAATAATCATTGCATACAATTTTATTATAGTAAACTTTACTGAACATGGACTAATACAGTAAAGGTAATATAACTTTAAAATGCAGCAGGGTTTATAAACAAACTGTATATTGACGTTGTGAATGCTATCAACATACAAATACAACGTACCTTCTTGACGCCCCTGTAGACGTAAACATAGAGCTCCTTGCCGTGGTTGAAACATATCCGGTCGTCGGAGCCCTGGCCGTCGGAGCCGGTCGTCTCGTCCGCGGGCCCGGGCGGGAGTGTCACCAGCGACACGCGCACATGCGTCGAGCCGGAGCCGCTCGTGTAGCCCACCCGGTTCGGCCGCGAGTACTCCGATAGAGTCATCAGTCTGTACGTCCCCTCCCGCGTCACGAACTGAGTCTTTACGTCGTCTTTCCCGCCAGAGTCAGGTTGAACGGCCATGTTATCATATCCTGTTGTTATTCATCGAGACCGCCAGTGAAGCCCCATTAAGATCGCCGTTGACACCCCAGCTGAGCGCATGTGACCACGACGCGCCATAACAGACGGAGGAGCTCCCGGTTATATGCTCGGATCCCCACACATTGGACAGACGAGTTTTTTACTTCGTAATGTGTATGTTTTAATTATGAACTGTCGAATCAAATTAGATATTCTTGTAGAGCTTGTGTGCAGTGCAACATAAAAAGTCAGGTGTCAGATCCGACGACATGACGGCTAATTGTCTATGGTTAGTTGATACTTGTGTTGTATTTTGATATAGATTATAGAGCGCTGCATTTCGTAATGTTATAACCATAGAGTAACAATACACAAAACAAATACTGATGCAAGAAATAAATATTAATGAATTCTTATAGAGTAACCTTACGGTCACTCCCGTACTCATTAGCATTAAACCTCGGAATACAATTACTTTTAATGTAAGTAGTACGAGTAGGGATAACGGACAGGGTTTGTTTATTTCAATCGGCTCACAAATAAAAATGATTTTGAAAAAGAATCTTCATATCACCCACATATTTTCATATTTTAGAAAATCAAGAGTTCGATATGGAATAATGAGAAAACAAATAATAATAAGATACATAGTTATCTATGTCTGATTCATCAGGATTTATACATATTACAGAAAAAAAAACACATTCATAAAACATTATTTATTGATTGGAAACAGTTGATGATTCTTTATCAACTGTGTTAGAGTCAGCCAAATCTTTAGTGGCAGTTGCTGTTGGATCTGATTCTTTATTATCAGGATTTTCCTTAGTATCCATTACACTGTCAGCGTTCTTACTATCAATAGCTGTACCAGCAGCTGCAGCTTTCTCGTGCTTACCATCCTCTCCTTCCAGAAATTTATCCCATTTACCAATCCTCTGGGATATATCAGCATCCGTTTCAGCGATTCTATACTTGGTCCTTCCATCATATATCTCTGCTGTTATTTGTCTTTTACCAAACCACCTTCCGTTAATGAGAGCAACAACTGCATCTGCTTGCTCAGGATCCTTCATTGTGATCTGTGCTACTCCTTCTGGATGCCTGTCATATATCACAACCTTCCTCACTTCTCCACATTTAGAACATTCCTCTCTTAAGTCCTGCTGGTAATCTAGGATTAACTGGACTTCCTTGTCAAAGTCTGTAGGATGGAACAAATTTTTTACAATCACAATTCTTTCATGTTTTGACCTCTCACCAATAAACTTCTCAGGTCTCCAATCAAATAATTTTTGCTGCATTTTTTTAATTTTTTCTAATTCCTTTTTCTTCTTCTTTTTAGGTTTCAAGGCTGGGTTATATTCACCTTTTAATTGAAACTGTGCTCGTTCAACTTTTATTTTGTTTCCCTTGCAGTCGCTTCCATCTAGCAGCTTGAGTGCCAAGTCCACAGACTCTATTTTGATGTAAGTACATAAAGCATCACCTTTGAAACAATTGTGTTCTTTATCCATGTAAAGTTTTACTTTCATTTTCTGTGTGTGCACGTCTCTTTCTACGAGCCCACATTTTTGCATTAAGTCAATAAACTCCTCCTCAGTGAAATCCAGCGGTAAGTTTGAAACATAGACTTTTGTATTTTTATCATCAGACTGATCAAACCACTGTGGCTCAGTCTTGCGTTTCACACCAGCTTCCAATTTCTTTTCTTCCTTCTTTTTCTCCTTTTCGATTGCCTTCTGTTCTTTTGGCGTGTGATCAACAAATCCATAAGCCATTTGATAGAATGCTATAAAGTCATCATCTACTTTTGGTAGCCAAGCTTTTTTTTCAGGATCCCAAAAGAACTTTGATCCATCGGCTTCTGTATAGGTATGTGCATCATCTTCATAACTATAAACGCGTCCAGGCACTTCAGCGCCTTCTTTCGCTACCCATGAATTAGTTTTTTTGTCCCACACAAACTTTTGTTGCGAGGTAGGATCGGTGTAAATTGCATCTTCTCCTTCATATGTAATGTATGGTGCATAGTCACCCCAAGAAGCGTTCTCAGAATGTGTGTCCGAGTCAGCTTTCTTTGTTTCACCTTTTATATCAGTTTGTAAGAGTTCAGGTTCAGATTTTTCATGGATGCTAACCTCTGAAACATCCTTGCTTTGAATAGATTGAACCTCATCGATCTTTTGCTCTTCTGCAGCCGTGCTTTCTTCTGTTTGCTCTACATTCAAACTAGTATCGTCATTTTTGCTTTTCTGTTCCTCTTCCGACAATTTTTGCACGGTTTCACACGAAAGTTTAATAACAAATCCAGATTTTGAACTCTTTTCAGACTTCGCCATAGTTAATCGTTACTCAATTTATAGCACAATCGTCATTATACTTAGTCCCAATGTTAATAACATTGTTTCTAATTATTATTAAATGATGATGTTTCTCAATGAAAACCATCAAGTTTACAATAATCTGTCAGAAACTCAGAAATAAATACCGTACGGAGAATTGCAAAATGCAAATTGATTTCAATCGAATTGACAATTGACGTGACGACTGACTGACGTTAATTTATTCATGCCAATGCCAATCAATGTAATGTCAAAGTCAATGTCATGATTTCGTTTTCGTTTTTGCTTCGTATAGGTAATTTGAAGTAAAGTAATTTTTAAATAATCATCACAAATTAACTGATTTCTAGTAATTATTCATGTAGAAGGTAAAGAAACTATAACTAAGAATGTGTTGTGAAGAAGAAGATGTAGATCTACAAAATGTTATTATGATATAAAAAATATCTTTCATGCAGCTATGCACAACGGAACGGTGTATGACATGACGTGACAGAAGTCACTGACGTCACCGTCAAAAGGGCAAAGAAAAAATTCAAAAAGTTACCAATGTCAATGTCATCATAATTAATTCAATTCAAATTTTATTTTCCTTTTTTCCTTGGATTTTCCATGATACAACACGAGTTAACTTCATATCACATCAAATAAAGTTTGCGCATTGCAACAGTTCCAACAAAGCCTTTATAACGCACGCAGTAGATAGTGCATGAACAGCCTATTTTATTTGTGATAGGAAATAATGGAGGATGTGAAAAATGTGTACTTGTCTCCTCTCCCGGACTCGCCGTACGTGAAACCATTTCGACTAAACTACACTCAGAACGGCGTGGATAAAAACTGGGACCTTCTAGAAGTACACGACAGCGTGGCCATCGTCGTCTTCAATGTATCACGGAAAGTGATGATATTTGTCAAACAGTTCAGACCAGGTAATTTTTACTGGTTTATTCGTCATTCGCTGTTGCTTTTTTCTCTTTCAAAGTTTTTGATTAATAAATTGATTACCATGCAATTATTATGCAGTTCGGTTAACTTGTGCTTACTAATTAATTTAAGTTTGCAAGAGAAACTATTTGTATCCCAAACAATCATCCGGACAATTTTATTATAAGTTATATGGATTATCCATTATTCGGATCCTCTTATTTCTGACACCCTGAGCGTTAGTAATAGGACTCGAGATACTGGGAGCTGTGATCTCCAGCGATGTGCAGTATCTCTAAATATTAGGTAATAGAATTTAGTTATTTTTAGTATTCTGACTGTATGATTTTATGCGGAAAGCTACAAACATAAATAAAAAAACAACATGTATAATGCAAAGAGTTATAATCTAAACCTCTGAATTATATTATAGTAGTTGTATGTATAAATTACATGAGTACATGTATAAGACTAAAAAAGTTATTTATTATTCACAAGTTCACAACATTGTACATTTTTGTGTACCTAGTTCAATAACTCACTAGGTGCCTACAGAAGTTGCCTGTATGGCCCCTATCCCACTGGCGTTATGCGAGCGTTAGTTTCTTCAATGTCCGCGCAGCGACAACGTCGCGTTGACGCGACGTCCACGTTGAGAGTCTCTAATGTTGCTGCGTAGACGTTGGAGAAACGCCAACGCTCGCATAACGCCAGTGGGATAGGGGCCTATGGGCTTTAACTTTTGACTTTATATATGGTAAATTATGTACGGTTTTCTGTATTCATTTGCTTATCCAAATATTCAATTAACCAAATGCCATATGACAACAATTACTCTGGCTAATTAAGTCTACTGTATACCCAAAAAGTACTGATAGTAAATTACTTTAAAAATGTTTTGATTTAAGTAACAATTTGTACACTTGTAGTGCAGTAGAGGATAAAATATTCTCTATTAATCCCAGTTCAGGTATCAGAACTCTTGTGATCTAAATTATTATTAAGAATTAAAGTGTAGTAGAATCTATAATTCGATGGACCTTTGACAAATAGAGTGTTGCTATCTATTGCAGAAAATGTTAAGTTGTTAAAATAATGTTCTATTAATGTGTTTGCATTTCATATCTAATTAAAATTCCTTCCGTTTAATGATTTGATGCCAGCTGAAATCAATAAAGATAAGTTTTATTTAATTTAAACAAAATTATGTCCCATTTTATTAAGAAAAATGCATTAAGATAGAGTTACCTACTTAAATTTTCAAATTCACGCAAAATATTGATAAGAACATTTTCATAATTTCAAGAAGTGGTCCATCGAATTATGGATTTGACTATAGGTAACATCATAAAAACCTTTTTCCAACAGCAATATATTACAACAGTATCCATCCAGATGACCGGCAAGCGGAGTTTATAGACACGGAGAAGTATCCGGCCAGGTTGGGCTTGGCCTTGGAGATATGTGCTGGCATCATTGACAAGAACAAACCTGTGGTAGAGATTGCTAGGGAGGAAATCCTCGAAGAATGCGGCTATGACGTCACTGTCGATCAACTGCACAAAATCATGTCTTACAGGCAAGTGTTTTATGTTTTCGGTACATAATATTCATTATAATTTCCCTGTTACACTTACATCTGTTACTGTTAACGGCTGCACTGAATGCGTAGCTCATTTGGCTGCAAATGTAGCTAACAGAAATAAAATGCTTTGATCTGTCGAAAAGAACGCTCCACGTTATTACTTAACATGTAAGGGGTAATTTATTCATTACGTAAGGACAATTTTTGCAAAATTTGACCCCCAACCTCCACGTGTAAGAATACAAGATTTCTCAGACTCCTCCCCCCCCCCCCCACCTGAAATATTTCATCTTGTTTTAGAAAAGGATCAATTGTACTAAAATCTTTGATTTACGACAGTTAATTATGAATTTGTCGTAAATCAAAGATTTTTAGCCTTATGCCTTGTGAAATATTACGTATGGGAGGCCATACACGGTCATGTGTAAGTACACTTGATTCAAGTCTGCAGTTTGACTTGACGGCTGACGCCCCATCCAGTGTGCATGAGATAGATGTATGGCAGATAGCTATACCGTGGCCATACACGATCAACTATACTGGATGCCGCGTCAAGTCCGCTTGACGCTTCATCAAGTACACTTGATCGTGTATGGCGGTATGGCCTCCATAATAAGGGCATGAAGAGATTTAGAGGACTCGCCCTGCCCCTCGGGACCGAAAGGTCCTTAATGTAAGGGGTAAAGGGTAATTAATTACGTAAGCGTAATTAATGTATGGCCCCTACTCGTAATTTAATGGCATTAAGTGCTTGTTCATAATGACTCGCGGGCGCGGTCGCTGCTGGAAGCTGGAAAATCGCTGGGAATCGAACCCAGAACCCTTCAAACGGCATGGTAACCGTCACGCAAGTCATGCACGGTTTCCTTTAGTCATTATACTGCATGCTGGGAGACCACACATGCTGTGTAACGAGCCAGTTAAGAACTAATGAAAATGCGCCCTGAGTCCAAGACAATGTGGATTTTTTTTAATACCTACGTTAAAAACCTTACATTTTCGGTCTTGCGTCATCGGAATTGATTTTATTGATATGAAATCAATTAATCTTATCAATATAATCTATCCTTACGATTCCTGATTACGTTTTGAAGAGTAGTAATATCAATTAACGTGATTACTTCCGCATTCCCGTAACATACAAATTTCTTTCTTTTTCGCAAATTACTAAGTCTAAATATTCAGACCAAAACATTAATTAATAATCTATGACGTCAAGGTATGAAATAAAAATACTACGATCCACATAAAAAAAGGTTCTGTTTCTCTGTTTGTAGGTCAGGTGTGGGGGTTCAAGGTGCATTACAGACATTGTACTACTGCGAAGTGACGGATGAAATGAAGACAGAACAGGGTAAGTTGTTACCATTTTGATCTTCAGAAAAATGGCAATAATCAAATGGTGGTTTAATAGTTTTTCGGGGTGGAGTCTTCGCAAAGAGTAAGGTTTATGCCAGATGATAGTCTTACTTTCATATCTTGGTCCTTCGAGCAGGACCGACAACCAGTAAACTTTTTATTGCCCTTAAGTTTTTTAAACTGAGTCCGTTTGGGAAGTTGAAATGAATGCTTGTTATAGGTGGGGGCGTCGACGACGAGTTAATAGAGGTGGTAGAGATGACCATCCCGCAGATAGAGGAGATGATGAGTTCCACCGGCCCGCTTTGCAGTCCGCCCAGCTGTCTGTTCGCACTCATGTGGTTCCTACATCACAAGGCCGATAAGTATAGGAAGTAGGTGTCTTATACAAGTTGTACATTCTACGTACACTTATAAATATTCCTTTTAAATTGCACACGCGTTAGCTAATGTTTTTATTTATTAATTTTTATAGGTTAATTTAATGTTACTAGACTTTCTCAGCCAGTTTTTGCTATATGCAAATGTTATGTTATCTATACAATACACACAAAAATTTTGTTGTGTGTGTAACAAATATTTCTTGGAACATTCTATGTAAAAGCAATAACTTTCCTTTTATTTGGAACAATGTAATTGTTGGTGTCGTGGTATAAGAATAAGTTAGTACAATGTCTTAATGGTAATGCACTGTTCATTACAAACACTTCCCAAGGAAGTCATAGATTGAATTTTCGTTACACCTTCTTAAATATATTATCCAATCAAGTAAGACATTATCAAAATATGCTAATAAATATTGCAATTTGCAAGCAAGGTTGCTATGGATGTCCATGGGCAACGATAGCCACTTACTATCAAGTATTTTGTTGGCTATTTTCATAAAAAACAACTTAATTACAATGTTTTAAAAGTTTATTTGCTCAAGTTGAGTAGTGAGAATCGGACAGTTTTTAAAACAAGTTTTATGTGATATAATAATTCAATAATTTTGAATAGAGTGGTGTAAATATAATTTATAATTTTGTATTTTAGAGTCACTACACTAAGAACGTGATTTGATCTTGTGAGCATATTTCTGTGTCCATGTGTGTAAAGTGTACTGTGTTGAATGCGCACACATATAAATTTTTTAACTTACTTTTCTTTAAAGACGGTAACAATTAAATAATATGGCTTCGATCGTCAAATATGAAACTAGGCTTCTAGATTATTATCTACTGTACAATAGTGTACAATATTACATTACGATACGGGTATTCACGATTGCTGGCAAAAACGTGACGTATCATAGAAAAATGTGCATAGTCCACGATAAGTTTTTAAAAAGCTCGGATAACTTCAAAGTTATTATTTAATATTTTCACAAACAGGAGTTTCGAGTTGTATTGCGGCGAATGCAAAAAGACCAATGAGTGACGACATAATAATTATGTAAGCTGCTTCATTAATATTCCACTTTACTATCACGTGTAGCAGTATTGTGTGCAATGTACGTCTTATAGAATTTTATGTTTTATTTTTAAGGAATTTGAGTTTGTGTACACGTAAGAGTTTTTTTTAGTATCTGTCGCCGCGGCGATAGGGTTTGTAGGACATAAAATTTACTTGTGATAAATTATTTATTTACGGTCAAAATTAATAAAATTAACGAAATCGCAAATTCAACTTCCGCAAAAGACCTTGTTATCGTTGTTTTAGTTAAAATGTTTTTACTATAAACCACTATCATGTAACTAGCGTTAATTGGTTTGAGCTTATCTATATGGGTCACTTGTAGTTACTATCAGTAGGTTATTATTTTTAATTAGCTTATGTAGACAGCAACTTTGTATTTCTGCGTAACTTTGAACTCATTTTCACTGGTCGGGGCTTGACCTCAAGAAATATAACCTGTATATTTAATTACTAAAAGTTCGGTTAGATTAGGTTAAAGAAAATTAAAATTGTAACAGGAAAACCATGGAGTGACATGTAAAGTTACTCTGAAATTCAAAGTTACCCAGATCGTATGTAAAATCAATGTATTATAAATGAGTTTATGTATCATGTACTTAGTATGGAAGTTCCAAACAAAGATGTATAAAAGGTAAGAGAGGCCGTATTTATAATCCTATTTGCTTACTTGTAATCTACCACGGGACAGGGTTTGAAATTATCAAGATAAATATGCCTCTTGATAATTATCGTGATAATTATCAAGATAATTATGTCAAACATAATTTATTAAACCTTTGATTCGTTACTTAATAAAACATAATTTTCAAACTTTAATAGTACAGAATGTTTGTGTTATTAATTAATTATCAATGAAACGATACCCATATATTATGTATGTAAAGGATGATTTATATTTATTATATCACAAACATTTGGCATAAGAGAAGCAGATTATATTTATAAAATTCATCAGCATATATTTATCATGATAATTATATGATATAATTATACGATAATTATAAACGATAATTATAAACGATAATTATCGCTTTGAACTCTGCCACGGGAAAAATAATGTAACGCACACGATTTGACTTCATAAATGTTTTTGGTTCCAGGTATTTTTAAGATGTGCAAATAATAAAATACAAGATGTATTCGGTGCGTGGTTATCAGTTTCGATGTGTATTATCACATGATATAATATTTTTGTAACTGCTGTTACACTGACGTAGATGCGACCACAACTTCCTGTCATGTCCAATAAGGTATTTCACCCTTTTTTGAAAAGTGTCTCAAATATATCCTAAGGTATTAATAAAGCACTAAAAAAGTTATGATATTTTTATTCAATCATGAAGGGCTTTAAAAATGCATTTGAATTTTACACGTTAAATTTTCACGCGTAATTTAACGAAAATGTTATACGCCACAGGTATGACGACATCTAGTTTAAAAATGTCAGACTCGGACTCCGAGGTAGGCTGCGTTCCACTAGACCATAGACATAATACTACTTGACTAGACAAGCGGGCCTTCTTTGCGTCACGCTATTAGAAAGAGAAAGAGACCAAGGAGAGTCGCGTAACTCGTAAGTAAGACAAGGATAGGTTTACCTCCTGCCTTTCTTCGCAGCGTGACGGTTTCACTTACATATGCTCAGACCCCTTGCCTAGTTTAGTAGTATTATGTCTATGCACTAGACGCTCACAACGCTCACAACAATCAAAATATCATACTAATTTGATCGTTGTGAGCGTTTTGAGCGTATAGTGGAACGCGGCCGTAGTTGACTTGTGTTATGACAAATTGTTGACACTTTTGGACATAGACATAATACTACTCCATGCTTTTGGACCGTGTAACGTCATAAAATGGCGGTTTCCGTTTCATAGTTTTACGAACAGATAAGCATGGAACATAGAAAAGGTATTCTACCTTTTCCCTCCTTCTGGAGGGCCATCTCATATGAGGGGAAACTTGAAAACGTGTCCAGCTGTTTGTGAATTATCCACTGAAACCATTGAAATATAATGTCATAGAATAGACATCTCGAACAAAATGTGCGTCCCCGCCGGGAGGTTCTATTTTCAAAATTGGGCCCTCGGTCTCCTTTCAAAATCGAACGAATCCATTGGCAATTGAAGCCGTGCGGCGTCAATTCATTGGAACATACATTATGTTCGCGGTGTCCATTCTATACGCTAGTAATAATACTTCAATGACTGAAACGAACATATTCCGACTGCTTATTGCCTAAATTATCTCATCTCTATGTTAGATTTCTCATAAAATACCCTATTGACTTGTGGCCGACTATTGACTTAAATAAAACTTGAGTCTTTTCTTCTTATTCTTAAAGTCTACGCTATGGTTTCGCTGTCTTAACACTTTCACAGCGGGCTGTAGCGCAGCGTTACCCCTCGCCCCATACGCAAGCAATTTTTTAGCGAATGTCAAAATGTAGAAGGTAAATTACAGAAGTTATCGATGTCATTTTTAATATAGAAAAAAACTGCAACAATAAACACTGCCATAATATCGATAGGCTGTAAAGTTATGTATGAATGAAGTCATTCGCACAGTGAATTCTTGTTTTCGCGCGAGCCTAATACCAATAAGAGTTATTATGTTCGCTAAACACGAGTAGACCTCGTGAATTGCCTGCGATTGGTAAGAATGCAACACGTACAACTCGTGCCGCGGTTGCATTAAAATCGCGAAGATACGCTCTTGATCCGCTGTGAATATGCATCGTTTTTATATAAAGAGACCACATCAGTTCGTTATAAAGCTTTTGAATTATAAATGTATGAGAAAATTCATAATATATTTAAGCTGTGATTGTTATGCCTTGGAATAATAAATAATGTGGAGGAAAATCTGTTTTTTTTTTTTTCATAAATCGAGACAATTATGGTAGAGGAGTACAAACTTTTCACAGGGTATTGCTTTGTCTCTAAAACCTAAAATCTAAAAATGGACTTGATCAGTTCTGCACCCGTTTCCACTCAGGTTAAAGAACATTTTCATTTTACTGTAATGCAATTTTGTTGTATTATACCATGACACTACTTTGTAGCGAATCATCAGTGACTAAAACTGGGAAAAGACTAAGGTATTGAATGTAGGCTAGCTCTGCAATGCAATTGTCTTTGAAATCATAAGAAAATCGCCATACATAAGAACGCTTCCCGCCCACGTCAGACTTTTTGTAGGACAGATAATCGAGCCGATTTTTCCACCCATATTATTTCTGACCGACTTTTTGTAGGACGTGTGCGTTGCACTATTGCTATCAGTCCGTTCTATTTTTCTCCTACAAAAAATCGGTCACCGATTAACGGTCGTGGGCGAATAGCCTTATACCTACCTATAGTTGAGGAAATCCCTCAACTTCTCATGGATTCCATCATCAGAACTGAATTTTGAAAACATGGAATCTTTTTTAGAAGTCTGTTAAAAATACATTAACATCTGCTCTTATATCAAAGTTTTCATTAACTCAGCAGGGACATGGGAGTATTAAATGACAAAGTCCAACATTCGTTACAACTATAATAATGACTATGATATAAAGTTAGGGTGTGTTGCGGGTGTGTGTTGCGGGTGGGGGGGGAGGGGGGGAGCTAGTGTATCCGGGTGAGGTCCTCCACGATCTTGATGAGGTCGTCCACGGTCGCGTCGCGCATCATGCCGCCGCCGTCGTCGATCTACAATGATAACCGACATTAGCGAGTAGCGAGACTTGCTACATGGCTTTCCGTAATAGCAACGGAATATCTACAACGTGATTGCTTTGGTGATTATGTTATTACGCAAAAGTTGCGGATACATTAATCTTAATCAATCTAGAAAATTATTTAGTATATCAAAATGTACACCGCAAATTAGAATAAGGTATGCAGAGCATGATACAAAAACGTTCCGTAATGTTTAAAATTACAGAAAGTTTGGAATTTGAAATCACAGAAATTTAATGTTTTCTTGGCCGGCAACGCATCAGTGATGCCTTTGGTGTTGCTGATGTCCATGGGCGACAATAGCCACTTACCATCAGGTAGATCGTCAGTTCGTTTGCCGGCTATTTCCATAAAAACGCGTCGTGTCAATAGTGTCAAATAACAAACAACATAAAAGCTGCTTTATTTAAAGAAGAAAGATCTTTAATTGCAAATAAATTACAATTCGCCAATGATTACAACGCTTGGCTGTCGGGGAGCAACATGAGCAACTAACTCGCATTGCTGCGGTACATACTTTTGCTGAGTTAGTTGTCATTGTCTTAATTATTAGGTAATGTACGGAAATTCCGTACAGTCTGTGACCCACCTGTAGCCCCTGCACCGTCTCCTGCTGCACAGCCCTGGACAGGTCGAGGAAGCTCTCCACCAGGTCCCCGTCGATGAACCCCTCGGCCGGCTCCGTCTTGATGTCCGTGTTGAAGGACCGCCAGAACGCGTGCGGGATCTTGCCCACCGACTTGATGGTCTGCGCCAGCCGCTCCTCCAGCTGGTGCAGGAACTCGTACAGCTCCGCTGACACTTGGACCACCAGACCTGCTCACGGGTTACATCACATTACTCAATATACAAGTACCCACAATGTCCATTGGTCTATATTTTTTTAATGTAAGGTCATTGATTGTAAATGAATAGAAAATTGTTCGTTAAATATTTGTTTTCACCACCCTGTAGCCTAGTTGGCAGCGACCCTGCCTTTGAAGCGAGGGGTCCCGGGGTCGATTCCCGGCCGGGGCAGATATTTATGTGACAGATAAATATTTGCACTCAGGTCATGGGTGTTATTGTGATGTGTTCTATGTGTCGTCCATGCCACCCGCGACACAGGTAATAACCTACTGTGGGGGGATGAGATTTTTATTGTATATTTTCGTTTGTGTATATACGTGCGTTGCGCGGTTGCGGTGTGCGTGTTGTACGTGCGGTGTACGTGTGGTGTACGTACGGAGTACAATACGGCCGCTGTATCTTGGCGCGTCTGAACATAGGCTTTGCGAACTATAGCGCATGTAAGACAGAGATGACACACACACAGCGTATCGAGTATTGCCGAATTATGTTACTGCGCAGCCTTCTGCGCGAAGTTCAGACGCGCCAAGTTACAGCGGCCGTACTGTACGTGCGGTGTGTGTGTGTGTGTGTGTGTGTGTGTGTGCGTGTGTGTGTGTGTGGTGCGGTACTGACAGATGGCGCCGGAGACGGTGGCGAGCAGCACGGGGTGCGCGGTGGGCGCGGCGGTGTCGGCCAGCTGCGCCACGAGCGAGCCGCGCCGCATCACGTTCACCATGTCGCCCACGTGGAACTGGCCCATGTAGCCCATCTGCTGCCGCTCCTCGTCCGTCGTCGCCGCGCTGGACGCACAAGCACAATACACATACAACACACCTTGTTAACACTTGGATATCACAACACCTACAAATATACTTGAATTAAACCCTACAAAATGTCCATGGCACGCCACACAGGGGGTATCCAGGGGCTATGAGTGTGTGACTTAATTAATTTATTTAAAATATTGGAATAACTAATGCTAAGCTGAAGAAAAAAAATTATTAAAATGAAAATGGTTATAATGAAAACACAGCCATTCTGTTGTTTATAGTTCTACTAAGTTAAGACGCTTCGCAATGTTATAGCTTTTTTAATTTATTTTTGTAACTGATAATGACTGATATTGCATCAAAATTACGATATTTCAACATAACCAAAGTGTTATTATTATTACAACAACGACTGACATCACTAACCTGTCTTTCTGACATACAAACAGGTTGAAACTGTTCTCAGCGCCGAGGAAGGTGTCGTCATCCAATATCTCTATCGCCGTCATCCAGTTGGGGCTGTAGTCGCGGGCGATCTCTTCAAAACTACCCTCCATCTGTTAAATAAATTGCAACTTAGTTGTTTTGTTCATTCAAAAAACCCGGCCAAGTGCGTGTCAGGCCACGCGCAATATAGGGTTCTGAAGGTGTAAGTTTATCGACAATTTGACGACCCGTGTGGCGCAATGGTTACCATGCCGGATCGCCACACCGAGGGTCCTGGGTTCGATTCCCAGCGAGGCGGAGGTTTGGATGATGAGTTTGAGTTTCTGTTCTCGGTCTGGGTGTGAATGTCCTTGTCTATGTTGTATGTTGTCCATGGCACCCACGACACAGGGAATCCTAGTGTGGGGCTATGAGTGTGAAGCGTTATTTATTTAATTACTCATTAACTACTTAAGCTTACCTAGCCGTGATAGTTTTCCTTGTAAATTTATCATATAACCTATTTCTGTGAATTTTTTCACTAGTCCATTTCCAACCGTTTAGCTGACAAGGGGGGGGGGACACTTGACTCTAAGCAAAATTGACACTTTAACGCCGAATATTTCGCAAACGAGCCCCTGAATTAAAAAACGGTTTTAGCAGACCCATAATATTTTGAAAGGCCTTTTCAACGATACCTCACATGACCATTTTCTCCCCATGTTGCCTGTATACCCTGA
Source organism: Thymelicus sylvestris (assembly GCA_911387775.1). Lineage (NCBI taxonomy): Eukaryota > Metazoa > Arthropoda > Insecta > Lepidoptera > Hesperiidae > Thymelicus > Thymelicus sylvestris. The sequence continues at coordinate 12,989,743 of OU426905.1, read as the reverse complement.
CAAAAAATATTTTTCTATATTTTATTCTACGATTTTGGAAGTTTTAATACCCAGCTTACCTCACTATAGTCAGAAGCTAAATCATAGTGTTATGTAGTGTCGGTGCAGGGGAATAGTTACCGCCGTATCAATTATACGGGGCCCCCGGCGTATAGGGGCCCCCACTAACACTCCCAAAAAAAAACGTCGAGGGGGTCCCACAACAAATATTGATATGGGGCCTCCTTAGGGCTAGCTACGCCACTGTATCGGTGTATACTGTATACCTGTTTGTACTGCAGCAGCGACATGGAGCGCATGAGGTCGCCGACGAGGATGAAGTCGCCCTTCACCTTGAGGTACAGCGCCACGATGTTGTTGAAGTGGCTGCACTCCAGCCGCAGCTCCTTCTCCGACGTCCACTCGAACAGGCGCACCTGTATGCAGTGAGCAACTGGGTCACTTGTCAATCACTCCTTCTGCTACAAGCTTTTCTTAACGGTTTTTAACCGACTTAAAAAAAAAGGTCTCAATTCGACTGTATTTTTTTGTTTGTTACCTCAGAACTTTCGACTGGGTGAACCGATTTTGAAGAAGAAGAAGAAGAAGAAGAAGAAACATTTATTTCGCCAAAATAAACATGGTACAACTTTATAACCAAAAGGTTTATAACTAACAAAATTTTGATGATTCTTTTTTTAATCGGAAGCTGGTGGTCATGTGGTCAGACTTTTTGCGCAAGATCTGATGAGTAGTTTTTGAGTTATTATGAATTCAGTTATTTTTTTGTTACTAAAATTAAGATTATACATAGACTGACCAGTTTGGATCAAATCTAGCAAGCTGAATTAGAACTTTTCTTTCATCCTACGAAGTAGAAATTTTGCATATTGCTATGGTTCCAATAACAATACATTTTTATGATAAGCATGACCTGATAATACTTTTAGGGTTGGCTCCAGATGAGACAGCTCCTTAATAGTTAACAGCACGGTCACAATATTTTTTCTTTAGTTCCTGCAATGGCTCTATAAAACCATTTATTTCAAAACTACATATTAACTTGTTTTATGTAGTCAATGATATTTAAAAAATACGTATATAGATACGTTATACCCTTACAAATAAACCAAAAAATCTGTTCCGAAAAGAGCTACAACACACACAGGTTTATCTTGTTTCACTACACCAATCAAATTGGTATAATACACGAAGGCACTTAACGCTGTATGTCAAGCACTTCTGACAAAACCATGCGTATCGTCTTGTATTGACAGAGCGACTACGAGCAGAACGGTCAATTGCCTGTTCTTATGCTCTTCATCGTCGGCGCGCTAGTGACTAGTCAGCAAAAGAGTTAGGTATGCATGGCGTGATACAAAAATATTCCCTAATGTTTAGTGTTACGAATGACACTTAACTACGTAAGGTATGGTATTCACGACCCAAGTATAAAGTTACAAATATTTAAAATCAAGGTTAAAACGCGTAACTAGGCAAATCAGGTACTGTATTTGTAACTACGCTGAACTCAACTGAAATATCAACCTTATCACCATACAACTAAGGTACATTTCTCACCGTGCTGTTGATGGAGGCGAGCAGCTTCCCGTTGAACTCGACGAGCGAGTAGCAGCCGCCCTTGATCTCCTTCTCCGCCACCTGCGTCAGCTTGCCCTCCGCCCAGTGGAACAGCAGGATCCTGCCCTGTGTCACACATACACACGTTCATCGACCCTGTAGCCTAGTTGGTAACCCGGCCTGCGAAGCGGGGGGCCCGATTTCGATTCCCGGCCGGGCAGATATTTATGTGACAGATAATCATGTCATGGGTGTTATTGTGATATAACCTACTGCAGGGGTGTGAGTGTGTTAGTGTTTATTTATTTAGTTTATTTTATTTATCATTTACTGTCACTTGGTTTGTATGTGTTTAGATATTCCACGTTCGAAAATTTTCTTCCAACTTGGAATCAATTAGAAAGGAGTGTAGAGAAGACGGGAAGCAGCTATGTAGTGTGTGTGGAGGTCAGCAATATGGGGGTCGTACACCCTCAGTTCAGAGAGACCTGGGGTGACCTGGTAACTGGTATAGTTACGGTGTTCAGGTTCTTTGAGTATGAAGGGAATACACGAATGACGCACACAAGATTGTATTTCATACTTCATAGCATGCGAATGTTGGAAAAACAGTGGACATTGACATTAAATTATTCTACTACAAATGCATGGGCGTAATCAGGTCTTCACTTCTATTCGACAAACTATAATAGTACGTTGAGGGGAACTCGTATGCGAAATGAACTTAGCAAAGAAGTTTCACTGTAACTTGTGTATATACGTACTAAAGGTCGATGCATACGTAACGTGGACGTGTGAAATTTTGGAAATATCGTTTGATAGAAAATGTAAACGATAGCGCATACGTCATGGAGGCATGCACGGGACGGGAACGGGGCATGCACGTATATTTATGCCCCATCCACGTTACGTACGCATCGACCTTTTTAAAACACACATATCGTCGTTGCGACTTTAAGACCTCTTATGTGTAAAAAATCAACTTTTTGAGAACATCGATAAAAATCGATAAACTTTTGTGTAGCAAGCACATAGTCGATTTTGAATTTGGTGAATAAATTACGATGAAAATATCGTACACACGTGAGACTTTTTGAATTCGATAGCGCTTTAAAATGTAGAATCGTTTGACGTACAAAAGTGACTTTGCCAAAAGTGTCACAAAACACATAAGAGGTCTTAAAGTCGCAACGACGATATTTTCTTGTTATATCTGGGGGCACGGCAGTGCCCCCGCCAAGTCGAGCAAAAAAGCGGCACGGCCGTACCATCCTTTTCTCGAAGCAATTCAGGCCATTTTCGACCCCCTATAACTTCCTTGTGGATAAAGCTAGAAGTCTGAATTTTCAGCTACCAAGCAGTCATGGTATAAACACGCTATATTTCAAATTTCATTCAATTTGATTCAGTAGTTTTAGAATTATAACTAGTCAAAGTTGCTTGATTTCGTCACTCACTGACTGACCGATCATCAAAACTCTAAGGCACTTCTAGCAGACATAGAAGCTTCAAATTTGGAACACAATTAGTGTTTAGTGTATAGATCAAGGAAAAACTAAAATATTTTGCAATTTCGCTCCAGTTTTCTAGATATATCAACTGCATAAATAACTTTGTAATCCTTACAAAGTTACATTTGCAGTGAATGAATCAGTGTACATGTATATAATATGTGTAGATAGGTACCTAGATATAATGGAATAATAGGTGTAGATAGGTACCTAGATATAATTATGTTCAAAGATAACTTGTAAAAGGAAAAAAAGTAGGACTATCTACAAAAAGAAATGAGATGCCATCAAAAACATAACTTGTAAAAAAACCCAAGTCTCGCAACTCAGTTCTTCTACCGTAAAAACTTGTGAGATCCATGTAATACCAAGTCGGTTAATTTATTCAGTTCCTACTTAAGGTTCCTTCTGTCTTAGGTTATTACGTAATTAGTTAACCTAACAAGTAACAACATCTTATAGTGACCATATCAATATTGAAAATCTTTTATGTTTTAAATAAATAGATTGACTTGGCAATCGCACTAAACAAATATAATATGTAGGTAGATATTACTTGTGAGATACATTGTGTTTTCATGCGATGGTCAAGTCGATCTATTTATTTAAAACATAAAAGATTTTTAATATTGATATGGTCACTATAAGATGTTGTTACTTGTTAGGTTAACTAATTACGTAATAACCTAAGACAGAAGGAACCTTAAGTAGGAACTGAATAAATTAACCGACTTGGTATTACATTGATCTCACAAGTTTTTACGGTAGAAGAACTGAGTTGCGAGACTTGGGTTTTTTTACAAGTTATGTTTTTGATGGTCAGTGTGTTATGTATTGTGTGTGTCGGGTACCTGTTTGGGCTCGGACTCCTCGGGGTTGAGCAGCGCGGTGCCGACGGCGTAGTAGTGGTTGGGGTCGTCCCCCAGCCGGCACGAGACCAGCGACATGGCGAACTCCGTCGCCATCAGCTGGTGCGCGTGAAGCACTGGAGACAGTTACCACGTCACTAAACTCCCGGTTACACCCCAACTCCGCGTCACTAAAGGTTACTTAATCGCTACTTAGTACAGATTTTGTATGGTGATTCATTACTAAGGAGCGATTTAAGTAACCGTTAGTGATTCTGAGTTGGGGCGTTAGACATATTAAGTACTTAGTTAAATAAATTTTAAGTGAATAATTTTTAGTGCGCGTCCAAACGTAATGATTTAGTAAAGCTCTTCAGTTCATACAATTCTTCACAACCTACTTAATTACTTAAGCATTTTACTAACTAAAAGTTTTTTTAACTAAAAAGTGCCTGTCCAAACGTGTTAAGTGATAAGCCCCGCCCACCGATTTAACAGAAGATAGAAAAATTTCTAAATTACTTGTTTACTTGCGTACTAAATTTTAACTACTAAATTGTACGTTTACAGGTATTAATTTACTTAAAATTTAGTTAACTACTTAATACATGTAAACCGTACATAAAGGTAACATCTATGCACACTGCTCAGACGACAATCAAATGTACTATATGAACTTTGTGCCGCAGCCCCCCTGGGTTACATATTTATATTTACATTGTTCTGTAACGTTCCCATGTGTCCAGTGACCCAGAAAATGGAGCTAAAGCCCAATGCATACGTAACGGGGTTTTTTCCCGTTCTGTACGGGACGTGAAATTTTGGAAAAATCGTTTCATAGAAAATGTATACGATAGTGCATACGCAGCGGAATCCCGTGCGGGACGGGAACGGGGGACGCACGTATATTTATGTCCCGTCCCCGTCCCATACGCACGTATATTTATGTCCCGTCCCCGTCCCATACGGGGAAAAAACCCGTTACATATGCATTGGACTTAACTCAACATAATATTCAATGTCCCAAGCCTGACCTTCAAACGTGTGATGATCCAGCAACAGCAGGTTATGCACCTCCAAGTCGGCGGGGGGCGGCGCGTGCTTGGCGGGCGCGGGCGGGGGCGCGGCGCTGGAGGACGACGCGCACGCGGTGGACGCGGAGGGGCGCCCGCCGCCCCCCGCGCCCGCCGCGTCGCCCCCCGCGCCCGACCCCGACCACTCCTGCTTGTCCACGCGCATTGTTATCACGCCGAACGTCTGGGGGGATGCGAGAGTTGTAGTGTGCGGTTGTTTATAATCTTTATCATAATTAAAAATCGGGTCTATCCCACTAGTCCCGTTGAGTTGTTCTGTAAAGAGACTACTGGCACTGTTTAGCACATCTGACCTAAAAATCGCACAGACTAAATCAGTGGAGCTGGAAGCATAAAACTTTTTAGTTTTTATACAAAAATGTTAATTAATTTAGCACTTTTTATTCAGTTTCGACGCAGAGTTCACTTTAGTATTGTTGTCGGATTCGGGATCGTAGTCGAGTTAGGAATGGTAATCGAGTTCTGGGGTCTTAGTTGGCTTGGAGCCTTTGGTGTTAGGGTTGGGGTCAATATATTGGTTAAATACAGTAGTTGTCAGGTATGAGGTCATCCATAAATTACTTCATAATTTAAGAGTAATAATTTGGTATTTATAGGTAAATATTAAAAAACAATTAATGGAAATAAAACTTATTTCGGAACTGCTGTTTTAATTTCATAATTTCTAGGTGTTAAATTTCATAATATGTGACGTCATACTAGGGGGGGAGGTCTCACAAATGTGACTAGCTGTGACAAGGAGGGGGAAGGGGTCAAAAAGTCATGAAATTAGTGTGACGTAATTTATGGATGGTCGCTATGGGGTTGAATTTGGGTTCAGCGTTGTTTGTTCGATGTTCCCATTATATGGTGGGTGTGGTAGGTGTGGTAGGTGTATGGAGTGCATGGTAGGGTACCTGCGAGGCCTCCTGGTAGGCGATGCGGCGCGGGTTCTCCCCGAGCGGCACGGTGCGGATGTGCAGCTTCTGGATCTCGTCGATGGTGCCGATCGTCACCGTGCTGTCCGTCGCCAGCGCCAGGCTGCCCGCACACACACACACACACATAGCGTTACGTCATCATCATCGCAACACAAGATACAAGCGTACTACAGTGTCGTAAGAGGCGACAGAAAACTATTAGGTTATTAATATTGCTACTGGTGTTTTATTATGTTATCTTTCGGTGAAGTCTGCGCTTTTTTTTTACACAAATAAGTTAATGCATGACCACGATCCCACCTGATGGTAAGAGGAGATGTGGTCCAAGGTGGTGAGAACATTAACTTAGTAAAAGCCTATTCACTCTTTTCTTGAAGACATCCACGTCATAGGCAGGCGGGAAGGCCACCCACGCAAGTTATTCCAGTCCTTGGCGGTGCGTATAACGAATGACGAGGCAAACCGCGTCGTCCTTACTGGCGGAATGTTCACGACAAAAAGATGGATACCCGCCGTGCGTCGTGTCGTTCGATGGAGAAACGGAGATGGGGGAATTATGTCAAACTAGCCAGGATGGTAGCTATGCCATCCTCTTGTTGGGGACTTGGGACTCATTTTTTTCTTGTCAGTACTTTCTTTACCCCTTTTTTTTCCTGGTAGTGATTGGTGTGTTACTGGTAACTTATTACGTGTTTACATGAGAGTGCTATGTATGGTAGTGTCGGCTCACCTGTCGGGGTAGGCCTGCGCGTTGAGCGAGCACATGTGCGTGACCTCCTTGAGGTTCACGTTGGAGAACACCAGCTTGTGGTTGGACGAGAAGATCACCGTCGGCCGGTCCGAGCACGCGAAGATGTTCGTCGTCGACAGCGACCTGCACGCACATAACACGTTTCAATACGGTGTACTGAATAATCTGGATATCGACGCTAGAAAGCAAACACGTAGTAAACGACACTGCCGTCCTAACGAAGAGTGCAATAAGTCGATTTTTGGGCAAATTGATTTAAGACCTTATGTAGTTACAGATAAGGTCTAAATTCGATTTTCCCAAAAACTCAACTTATTGCACTCTTCGTTTGGACAGCAGTGTGGTTTACTACGTTTTTGCTTTCTAGCGTCAATATATTGTGCTCATTTAATATATAAAATTCTCGTGTCACGGTGTTAGAAGTTGAACTCCTCCGAAACGACTCGACCGATTTTCGTGAATCTTAGTGTGCATATCGGCTAGGGTGGAGAATCGGACATCAATTTTTCATCCCCCTCCACCCCTAAAGTTTTGGGAGAACAACGTTCCAGAATCAGCTGGTACATTATATAAACAGGATGACAATTTTAATAAATAAGGTGTGTTGTGTATCTCAGACTTGGGCGAAATGTAATCAGATTAGAAAGAAAGAAAATAAATATTATCATGATTACAGATCAATTTTATGAATGCACATTGAGAATAATTCTCACGAACTTTTTTGCCACGTACGTGCAAACTGTAGAATGAAATTCCTTCTGAGGTATTCCCGGAACGGTATGACATGGGGTTCTTCAAAAAAGGTGTAAAAAGAGTTCTCCTTCAGGGCCGGCGGGTCATTGGCGATTCCTCTGGTGTTGCTCATGTCTATAGGCGACGGTAACCACTTACCATCAGGTGGCCCGAAAGCTTTTTCGTCTGCCCTTCAGGCTATTAAAAAATATAAAAATAAAAATTATGGTTCAAGTGATGTGTGTGTGTGTGTGTGTATGTGTGTGCGATATATGTGTGTGTGCGTGTGTGTGTGTGTGTGTGTGTGTGTGTGTGTGTGCGTGTACCTGAAGGAGCGCAGCACGGTGGGCTGCGTGCCGAGCGTGACCCGCTTGCGGTTGGCGAGCGCGCCCGTGGCCGGCTCCAGCGTGAAGTAGAACATGGAGCCGTCGCCCAGCGCGCACAGCAGGTAGCACACGCCCTCCAGCACGCAGATCAACAGCGACCGTGGGATTATCTCTGTACAATAGGCATGATGACAGTAAGTAAAAATCACTAAAACTATGTATTCATTTAATGAAACCCTATTAATGGATTACAAAACACGTATTTATCGTATTAATATTAACGATTTTCACAATATTTTTGATAAAATAAAACTACAAAATACGGCAAGCCGCCATCTTAGCTAAAACGCCAGTCAGTCTCAATTGGCGCGAATTACGTCACACGCCTTAAAACAAATGAATATCACCATACTAATATTGACGGATTGTCTTTTGTTTTCCTGATAACTGACGTCACTACCACGCCCTGACACTGTGAAGCGTTTCGGTGCGAATTTTAAACTTATAAATTGAAATGTATTTATTTTATACTAAACCTTATTTTTTTGCGGAAATATGATATACGTTGTAATAATAATAATATATTTAACAACAATATAGAACAGTATTTCAAAATCAGTCATCATGCCTATACACACCATACAACACGTACACTGTACGGAATTTGACGACAGTGCATATAAACAAAATTACTGAAGAGTGCATTATTGACAACCGCACGAGACAGACGCGGCGAGCACGAGTCGTCTAACTGGACCATCGCAAACGAAACATTTAGTACAACTCATCGACTACTTTACATCTCGCCGTGAACTACAACTTACTACCTGACGTACAGGACTAACTGGTACTGTACATAGACTTTCTCCGTGGGCTCCGCCTTTATAGCCACCAAATTTTCAGTTCCAGCTGAAGGCTTGTAAACTAGTTCTTTCTTTCTCTTTCTTCTATTTGGTCGGTAACGCAACATCATGCATTTGTTGTCGCTAATGTGATGATGTCCATGGGCGACGATAGCCAACTATTCACTCTCGACTTGAATACTTGACATTCTAATAAAGCGGGAAAACCAACGCTTGCAATTTATTAGTCCTTCGCGGTACGCATAATGAAAGACGAAGCAAAACGCGTCGTCCGTACCGAACGGATGTTGATGTAGTTTAGTACGTGTTGTGTGTGGGGACTGGGGACTCACCGCCAGACAGTTTCTCAGTGTGCAACGGCGTGAGGTCCGGCAGCCGCAGCACGCGCACCGAGATGTCGGTCCACAGCCCCACGCCCAGCAGCGCCTCGTCGCCGCCGGGGCCCAGGTCGAGGCACGCCACCTCCTCGTCCATGCACACCTCCCTGGAGACAACGGTTTTTAATAGGAATAACTGATAAAAGACCTGACGAGTCGTTTGGCGGCTTTTCATTATACGGGTTGTTTTTTCTTTTTATGCAGAACTAGCTGTTGCCCGCAGCTTCGCACGCGGAAATTATGCTTATCGTATTATTTAGTACCCCTTACAGAAGAAAATTTAAAAACAGGTTCATTTAGGTATATTGAAGTACTTATATTTAGGAATTTACATACTGAAACTTACGATACAATCACAGATCATTCCTCCGGGAGCGGGTTTTGAATATTAAACAACATTAACATTAATTTCTTTTTTTTTCTTTTCCCTCTCCCTCTCCCCCTCTCTCTCCATCTCCCTCTTCCTCTCCCCCTCTCTCTCCATCTCCCTCTTCCTCTCCCACTCCCTGTCTCTCTCCCCCTTATTCTCCCTCTTCCTGTCCCACTACCTCTCCCTTTCCCGCTCGAGGTCCTTCTCCTACTTCATATCCATCTCCCTCTTCCTCTATCACTCCCAGTCCCTCTCCCGCCCGCACCCGCGCCCTCTCCCGCTCCCAGTCCCTCTCTATCTCCATCTTCCGCTCCTTCTCCCTCTCCTGCTCCCTGTTTATTTTTAATTTCAAAAATAACGAAGTTGCCTACTAAGTTCATTCCCCTAAATTAACCCTTTAAGGGATGATTTTCCAAAAAAAATTTCAAAGTTAACTTTTGTTTATTACTATAAACTTACATAAAAAAATTCATATATTTTATAACTGTAGTAGTTGACTCTAATAGTTGACTACCAACACCTATTTTAAGGGGATGAATTTCGAGAAAACAGAGATACAGTTACTTTTTGTGTCTAACTATAAGCTTACATACAAAATATCACCATTCTTCCTTCAAAACTGACGAAGTTGGCATACTAACTTGCAAACTCTTATTTAACCCTTTAGGGGATGACTTTCCAAAAAAAAGGAATACTTCCAAATTTTGTTTCTAATCTGGAGCTAATATATAAATTTTCATGTTTTTAACTTTAAAAATGACGAAGTTGCGTACTAAATGAAATCCTCTAAATTAACCCTTTAAGGGATGATTTTCCAAAAAAACTGTGTTAAAATTACCTTTTGTTCACAACTACAAACTTACATAACAATTTTCATATTTATAAGTCTAAAACTGACGAAGTTGATTTATACGTAATGGCTTCCAACCCCTATTTTTAGGGGATGAATTTCGAGAAAACAGTGATAGGTAGGTACAGTTATTTTTTGTGTCTAACTATAAGCTTATATACAAAATTTTACCCTTCTTACTTTAAAACTGACGAAGTTTCCATACTAACTTGCACATTCTTATTATCTTATCTTATCCTTTGGGGGATGACCTTCCAAAAAGAAGAAATTTTCTTTCTAATCTGGAGCTAATATATAAATTTTCATGTTTTTAACTTTAAAAATGACGAAGTTGCGTCCTAAATAAATTTCGCTAAATTAACCCTTTAAGGGATGATTTTCCAAAAAAAATGTGGTAAAATTAAGTTTTGTTCATAACTATAAACTTACATAAAAAAATCATATTTATAACTCTAAAACTGACAAAGTCGATTTGTATGTAAATTACTTCCAACCCCTATTTTTAGGGGATGAATTTTAATTTTTGAAGCATACTCTGTTCTCGATTCTCGTCCCAAATATGTAAAAAGGTGACCCTAATTTTTACCCATACCCTTTAAAATACATTAATTTAAAATTATATTTTTTTTAACATGACGTATCCAACGCACTATAAACCCAGTGGTACCTACTTGACAAGCTGCAGCGTCCCGTCCCCCACGGCCACGAGGTAGAGCCGCGGCCCGGCGGCGGCCACGGCCCACGCGCCCGCGCACGCCACCACGGACAGCGCGCGCCCCGCCCCCCGCCACTCCGCGCACAGCGCCCAGCCGCCCGCCGCGCGAGATATCAGGCGGATGCCTTCGTCTGTCACCTGCGGACAGATTTGAACTGATGTAGGATTGAGTGGCGCTCATAGCTTGGCGGCTTGCGTCGGTGTAAGTGATCAACAAAGTTACGGAAAAGCGAGCGCGGTCGGTAATTGGATGGGTGACCGTTAGTAGCAAAAATTCTTGAGCGCTAACAGCCATTACACCATGTCGTAGGCTTAGGTTAGCCTCTAAAGCTGCGTGGTCACGGGGCACGGGAAATTGAGGAGACCTAGAACATACTGTACATGTTCTAGGCCTTCCAAGAGACCCGTACCCCGTGACCTGTTGGGTTGAAGCCAATATATATGTACCTGTATAAGCTGATCGTGGCAAACGTTGCCCGTGAAGAACGTCTGCCGATCGGACACGAACCCCTTGATTTCCGTTTCCTCCACCTCTTCACCATTTAATGTTAAAACTCTGAAAACAGATTGAGTTCATCACATAATTAGAGTATTAAAAGAATATTATTAATTTTTGGTCCTTCGAGCAGGACGCCAAATCGCGGGCAGAGCTAGCTACAGACCTGGTTTGTCCGACGAATGCTAGTACCAGTGTGTCGTGGTAGGGCGAGTCTGGGGCCAGGGTGAGCGCCCACATGCCCTTGATGCCGGGCAGGTCGATGGACGCCTGCTCCTGGATGCCAATACCGTTGCGGATTATACGTAGGGAGCCCATCTTAAATGCGCCTGGGTGAACAAAATATCGTTATTAATTATAGGGAACAAGGCTGCTTGTACAAGCAAGCAGGTGACTGTACAGTCACCTGCAGAGAAAACTAACCCGTCTGTTTATAAATATACGAACAGCAATGTTTCCTTTGCCTGTTGCGTTGTAAACAGATGGGTTACTTTTCACAGCAGGTGACTGTACATGGATTACATAAATAGACATGTAGTAAAAAGTGAAGTAAACAAACACACTGCTGTCTGTGAGTCATTGAAAATTAGCGCCGTAGCCCCAACACTAAGGCATCGTGCTGAGTGACATCCATTTTCTAAGCCACCGACACACGCGAATGTTAAAGAACATTGTTCGTAAAATAAAACTGTTGTTTTTGTTTCTTTTGTATTTTTTTTTTTTTTGTAATTTTGTTCGTATGTGTCGTTTTGGTCATGGAATTAAACGTCATCTATTCTATATGTAACTGTGAATAAGAAAAAGACCACCTTACCCGAGCAAGTAATCAGCTGATTCTGCCCCTGCCTCTCCAGGTCGACGACACACATGTCCACAATGGGCGCCAGGCTGGTGAAGCTCTCCATGGGCTGCACGTACTGTCCAGAGTCGTCGCGCGCCGCGGACAGCCGCACCAACGCCGAGTCACCCAGTCGAGACCCGATGAACACTACCCCGTTGTCGAGGTAGGTCATGCATTCCGGCATTGGGATGTCACCTGGGAAGGACGTGGGATTGTAGTCGTTTTGGAATCAAAGTCGGGTTCGGGATCGTAGTCGGGGAAATCCTCGAACGAGGGTCTAAGAATCTGAGACTTCAATGTAAAAATTCGCTGTATTTTTGCGATACAGGGAATCCTTGATCAAGGGTGTGTGTCAATGGCGTAACTTTAGCTGTCATATTTCATTGGCGCACCACATTTTGAAACTTAGCGAAGTACGTCGATAAAAGGGCGCTTTGTTGATCACTAGAGGGGGTGCCATTAAGCCGCTAGTCGGAACCCCTGTAGGCTGGGGACCCCGTATTGATATTTTTTATATAAAGAGTAGTATTACCTAAGAGCTCAACCTTGAGGTCCTTGACGGCGTGCGTGCCGTTAATCTTCTCCTGCAGCTCCAGCAGCAGCATGAACAGCCGACCAGAGATGTCGCCCAGTAGATAGCGCAGCCCGCGCGTGTCCACGCGGCAGTAGCAGTTTATTGGTGTCGACTACAGAGTGGACAGGTTTTTCACATTCAAAATACCATTAAAATATGTACATTTTATAATGAAAAAAACCTCGACAGTTTTATTTTCACAAAATATACAACCGTCTTGATCACGTCAGCTTTCAAACAAAAAAAAATATCAAAATCGGTCCATTCGTTTAGGAGCTCCGAACCACAGACAAGAGACGATAAAACCCCGGTTTTTGCGAAAATAAATTCGACTTTACTGTTGAAGAGAATACAAGAAACGGCAAAAGAAACTTCTCAGCACATTCTTCTTTTGTTATTATGGTAGTCAAGTAATACACATTTTGCAAAAGTTTTGTACTAAAATATATGTTATGTATGCAACTGAAATAAATTTACCTCTTACCTTTATCTGTGGAGGTGCCACAGCCACATAACTTTGGCCATCGTGATATACTATACTGTCCTGCCCTATAAGAATAGCCCCTCCTGAAATACAACATTATAAATTTAAAGTATGGTAATGAACATTTTTTAATAATAAATATGGTAATCATGTGCAATGATACAAAGCCTATTTAAAAATATAGAATACGAGTAACCGTCCTCGCTTTGCTTCGGTTTTCTTATTTTGAAAATATAATATAGCCTATGTCACCCAGGGATAGTGTAGCTTCCCAACAGTGAAAGAATTTTTCAAATCGGTTCAGTAATTTCGGAGCCTATTCAATGCAAACAAACAATCAAATCTTTCCTCTTTATAATATTAGTATAGATAAAATGAAATAGAGATTATTAAATTATGAAATATTAAATTATTATGAAATTGTAGAACATTACCAAGTGCTTACCTAGAGGACTTGGTACAGGTATAAGTATGCTTGCTTCTGTTTCTACATTGTCTTGTTTCCAGGGTACTTTAGTGAACTCTTTATCCCTTAAATTAATTTCATGAGTCTGAAAAATATTAATCTCATTAACAATATTTAATGTGGTCAATTAAAAAAGCAATGTTTCTTGTTATCATTCTAATTCGAATAGCTAATCCTGATGGTCCTATAGAGACATGAGATATTATGTCGACAACATCTCAATGGATTTCAATGACAGAAAATTAAAACATACCTTAATATGTCGTCCATTGAGATCTTGGTGTATTAATATTAAAGTAGGATTCGCACAACCATGTAAAAATTCTAGATCATATACATTCAATTCCTCCAGTCTGAAATGGTAATGTTTATTAAATTACGTAAACACTCGAAAATTCATATACAAAAACTATATTCCGTCGTTGCGACTTTAGACCTCTTTTAAGTTACTTTTGGCAAAATCAGTTTTTTACGTCAAACAGTTCTACATTTTGAAGCACTATCGAATTCAAAAACTCTCATGTGTGTACCAAGTTTCCATCGTAATTTATTCACCAAATTCAAAATCACCTATGTGCTTACTTTATTACACAAGACAAGAGGTCTTAAAGTCGCAACGACGATTTCAAACATTACTCTATATAAAGTATGCATGATTGTGAAATAAAATAGATTTTGCAATAAGAAATGTCAAAGATCACCTCAAACTAACTGCTTTCAACTCTGGGGAATCCTTGTCCCAGGGTATAATTTTAAACAGGCCATCGTACAGCCTCAGTCCTATCACGCGGGCTTGTGGGTCGATCACTGCGAGGATGCCATTCTCTGAAGGCTTACCGATGCGATCGGCAACGTTACCGTGAGCCTTGGTCACTACTTCCAACTCGTTATTAGGACCTACCGTCCATTCCAGTACCATTGCATTGTATCTCGATGTTAGAATGAAAACGAGATCTTTTTCTTCATGCTGTGAAAGAGAGCCCATATGTGTTGTTACCGGTTAACAAAATCATCTTTTGAAATGCAATGATAAATTCATTATTCCTTTGTTACCTTAGATTAGACTTGTAGATACATAAATATAAAACATACAATTTAAAGTTTCCTTACAATTTTTCATAAAAATTATTTATTGGTGGAAACAAAGGAGTCAATATGTTAAAATGACTGATTTGTATTCGATTATTACTGGCATTAGCTGCTGATAACCTCATAGCCCATTTGTAGTGACCCTCTCTGCAAAGGAAGGGTTCGATACATGGGAGCGGCAGACATTTATGTGATAATAAATGTTTATTCTCAGGTTATGGGTGTTGGTGATAGTACATCAGGTGTTATGAACAAGTACGTAATAATACAAAAACACAAACTTACAGGGGGTCGAAATAGTTTCATTTTGGCCACCCGTCCATAGAGCCCCACTTCTTTCATAGGGCGCAGACCTTCTGGTGTGACCAGGTACATCTCCAGGCGGTTCACCTTCGCCACTAGTAGGTTCAGGTCGGTCGGTGATGTGAAGTTGCCTTAAATAAATAATTGTAGAAGATAAGAAACATCAAATAATCGAAAACATCAAACTGTTATTGAAAAATGGTTTGATAACATTATGTGAATTATTTAAAGAAGTATGTATGAAATAAACTTATTTAAATGTATGTAAGTGTACTATGTGTGTAAGTTCAAGTATACCCTGCACAAAACAGATGGAGTCAAAGTCAATCCTTGAATGTTACCAACCACAACCACCCATAATCCTATTAGAATTTAACCATATGGTGGTGATAATTTACATACTGTTAAATATAAATCACTATCTTGAGTTGTTTCATACCAGAGAGTAATAAAAGAAAAGAAAAAGAAAGAAATGTACTTGGTACACCAATGGTTGTTGTGCAATGTTGCACAGTTTGTGACCATCTAAAAAATAAAAAACACTAACACATGTTGGTGTTATGGCTTCATAAAAAGACATCTCAACATTTAGAATCTAATTGATCCTAATTTAAATTAATTTAATTAATAAAAAAATTAATCAATTTTAATTTTACTTTTAAGTATTTATTTTTATATAAATAATAATTTATGTAATTTCTAAATTTTAGATCAACATTTTCTAGACAATACTTTTCTTCAATAGAAAAAGAAATGAGGTAGTAAAGTTCTATTTGTAGTAAATTGTTTTTATTGAGGATAAAACAATGCTCAACTACTCAACAGAATGTTTATGCATGATAAATTAATAATTTTACCTAATTAACGACATCGCCTTGAGGAACCTATTTAATGTAACTAGGTTACACATAAAGGAATATTGTCCTTCAGTTTTACCCTATTGGTATATTCCCTACTAGCTGTTACCCGCAGCTTCGCACACGGAAATTATGCTTATCACCCCCTTGGCCTTTTCACTCCCTCAGGGGTTGAATTTTGATAAATCCTTCCTTAGTAGATGCCTACGTCATAAGAGCAATATGTGTGCGAAATTTTAAGTTTTTAGCCCTAAGGGTTTGGCCTGTGTGTTGGTACATCAGTCAATCACTTTTGCCTTTTATATATCTTAATATATATAAATTACGCATCACGTTGTTTGTCCGCGATGGACACCTAAACTACTAAACCGATATCAATCAAATTTGCACACCGTGTGCAGTTTGATCCAACTTGAACGATAGGATAGCTTACATCTCAAAAAAAACTTTTCACAGAACGAAGTCTGTCCGGGCAGCTAGTATACAATATAGTTAGAAGATAAGGATAGATAGATTGGGTACTCCCTAAATTCTTGGTTGGGAGTGGTGTAAAAGCTCACATTTATAATGTTCAAACACCTCTTCTTAAAAAAAGTATAGCAGCACCCAGTATAAGCAGAGTTAAATTACAACAAATTGAGCAGCTCCATCTAAAGGCATTCAAATAAGAAAAATGCCAATTTACAACTTGAGCGGTGTTGTAGGCTAAGGGACGGTATGCTTAAGACATTATTTTTTACAGCCTGAAGCTAAGCTATGCTAAGCGTGTTACCGTTGTCTATGGTGGTATGGTTGTGGTACATAAGCAACACCAGAGGAGTTGCTAAAACAATGACAGCCCTGACGGAGAATTATTTTTATATACGTTTTTAAAAACTTCATCTTGTAGCCGTCCAGGGACACCTCGGACAGATAATTTTTTTTTTTTTTTTTATGGAAATAGCCGGCAAACAAGCTGACGATCCACCTGATGGTAAGTGGCTATCGTCGCCCATGGACATCAGCAACACCAAAGGCATCACTGATGCGTTGCCGGCCAAGAAAGAGAGAAGAAAAAGAAAGCAAGAACTGGCTCTCAAGCCGCCAGCCGGAATACGACGAGTCGTTTGGCGGCTGACTCATTCTCGAGGGTGGTAGCTATCCAGGCGAACCCCATGGAGAAATAATAATAGTAATAATGGTATTACATTCTACAGTTTACATCTGCACCCTTATTTACAAAACAACACAACCCCATACGAAAGATGTTGCCTTTCATAATATTTTATATTATTTTCTTATACAACAACATTATGCATATGAGAATTTAAAGCACTACATAACAGATCATGTTATTTATGACTTAGCTTGTCTTTAAAAACAAAACTAAAGTTAACCTCTAAAATTAATCTTAAATAATACATGGTGCCATCAGTATAATTTAATAATTATATCAAATATGTGTTGAGAATACTTGTGTAATATACCTACGTGTATATCAAATAGATTAATAACCAAATAAGTACGTAATAGAATTACAGAGCTGGCAGTCATGTTGCTGATGATTTTAAAGACTTAAAGCAATGGATCTGAATGTTGACATAGTGTATGGCACTCTACAAAAATAATAGGATTCTTAAATCGTAATAAGTAATTTATAGTGAAAGTAATTATCATTTAATCCCTACAGTCAGTAATACAGTCGGAAATAGCTCCAAGGTATATATTATTAGAGTTAACCTCGCTACACCAAAACTATAGTTTGCTGTTCTTACCAGTAATACATGCTGTAACAGCTGTTGCTTTCTGAGCAGTCACAACATAATGATACGCCATGGCGTTAAATTGAGACAGAAATTCTGTCTTTTTAGATTTATTTATATTTTGATCGACACTTTGTATTGTACGCCGCCTGCCAATTTTTTTATTTTTGTCTAAATTAGGGATGTGCCTTTCCTCGTCAGTTAAAACATCGATGTTGCTATATGTCAAACATCGATTTCAAATAACGTCAAAACCGAAAATATCGATTGCGATGTCAACTCTACATCTTAGTTGCAGAATATCACTAAAATATCCACCTTCACTTGGCTTTGGGAAGCAAATACCTTGCTCGTACTCAAAAAACTTTTAAGACAAGATCTTTATATTAAACTCCAACGTAACTTAGCGGATGTTATCTATCAACCAGTACCGATGGCTTTACGTGCCCTCCAAAGCACGGACACACTTTATTTTTGCTACCTACTATCCATTTATTTGCCAAATCCAACTACAATTACAACAAATCCAACTACAACAATTGCGCCAGATGTTGCATAACTTAACTCAGCTGATAACATAAGCGTAGGATAGACGCAAGCAAGCCACAAAGCTATGAGCACTTTAAGTATTATATTGTTATTATGTATTAACTTAATTAATACGCCTCTAAATGTTTTTTCTAAATGTATTATTTTCGTACACATCGATCAGTTAGTGTTTATGAGATGTTTATCGATGGCAAAGTTAGTAGGCAAGGCAAGAGCAATTCGAAACCCACTAACTTATCTATTTAATATTTAAGGCTGTAACAGCTGGAATGCAGAATAAATTTGGATGCAGTTAATTGTAATCGATTAATTAAGAGACTTGTATTTCTTAACATTTTATTTACTATCATGTTGATATTATACAAGAAATCGATTTCTGATTAGTCAAAAAATTGTTACCGTATTTTTCTATTTATCGGTAATACCGATAATGGTTTTCTCGTAGTGTTTAAGTACTCTGTGATAGTTTTTAGAGCCTTTGTTTGTTAAATTCAGTCTACACTCTATGGTACACTTCTACAGAGATGAGTGAGAAAATACATAAACTTTAATCTATGGAGAATACCAAATGCAAGGAGAATACAGACAGGATGCACTCAAGACACACATGCTAGAAAATAGTATGCTTAATTGCTTACACATCATGACGTATAATACACATGCATAATTTTTTTAATGCTTTATTTATTTATTATTAAGGTCTGTGTAGGCGACCCGCGCGTTTCATACGAACATGTGTACCGCAGACATTACATTATTAAAATAAAACTACTCAATGTAAGGCATCATAAATGTTTATCACTTTATTTCATCGATTTACTCATTTACAGACACTGATGCACAGAATAGTAATTTTAGCTTATAACCACATAGACCTATATGTATACACTATACCCATAATTATTTACATTTTGTTAAACAAAAAATCAGTCTTGATATTTGCTAGGCGGGACGCTCTCAAACATCACCTGCGTTAGGAATGTGAATTTACCTGTAACAAGGAAAGATTATTGTTAAAAAAAAATTACACACTTTCCATGAAAGGGCTATGTAGTTTAATAACAGCTTTAATCACCACAGCAACCAATTTTACGACTTCACTGTTGGACAAGATTGGACATTGGAATCGAACCAGTAACCCAGAAAACGTAACTTATGTATGTAGATGCCGAATTAATTTAATTTATTATTAAATTAAATTAACTTAATTTTATTGCCAAACGTTAACGTTAATTTTTGATGCGTTAATTAAAATGTTAAGAGTAGGACGCAAGCATGTCAGAGACATACCATAATGTTGAAATTAACATGATTCAAAGAAATTTAAAACTAGCGTTTTTAAACACGCACGTGCGGTTTTTCGTGGCCGGCGTTTTTGTGTCAACACGGACGTGTTACAAATCTTAAAATTTCACTCTCATCATAATTATTTTCCATTTATTTCATAACATAACGCGTCTAAAGAAGTATATGTAAGTATAACTTCAAAAAGTCAAAAACTGTTTCAGTACGATACTTACGCAAAATCGTAGTCGGCGTGAACTTGTAATAAACGAACAGAGTGTACACAACGACTCCGAGGACAATGAACCCGATCGCCATGAGGTACTTGACCGAGGGGTCGTGGACTATCGGCAGGATGGACAGGAACACGGCGACCACCAGCACGAAGCACGGGACCACAGTCGGGACCCGGTAAGGCCTAGGCCTGTCCGCGGCAGTCCTCCGCAGGACCAACAGCGCCACCATGGCCAGGCCGTAGAAGAACCAGAGGAACCAACTCGCGAAGTCGATCAGGGTTTTGATGTTGCCCACTGAGATAAATATTGATGTTAGGATTGCCTGTAACAAAAAATAATTATGTCTCATAAGTACCAAACTTCATTATTTGTTTCTATTTCTAAATGTTTTATAGAGGGTCACCCCAGTTGGTAGAAACCTTCCCTGTTGAACGAGGGTCTCGGATTCGATTTTCGATCGCGGCAAGTTTTAATGTGGCTTGTGACCTCATATATAACCCTATCCCATTCCTCCTTCAGGCTGGATGACCTCACCATAGCCGTAGGTGGCTAGGGCGTGATATTGCGGATTATAATTTTATTGTGATCATCGATATAACGGTACAGCGTTAGTACCCCAGAATAGAAAATTGGACTACAGTGCCACCAAGTTATCTGTGAAATGGCGAAAACTGGAACTAATGCCATTCATAAGTCATTCATAAGTTCTTTGTGCTCATTCATTTGACATTTACTACCTCTCGAATTGCATCCAATGATTGGTCCAATGCGTCCGACAGCGCCCTCCTCCAATTCACAGATAAGTTGGTCTTGGTGTAAATGGTACATCGTAGTACCACAGAATAGATAACAGTAGTGTAGTATCTGTACCTGAAAAGCCACAGCCGGCGCCGGCGTGAGCCGCTTCATGTTGACGTAGGAGAACACTTCCAGCATGTGGCCGCCGCGCGCCGCCGTGTAACACACCCTGCAACCAACAACACATTGAACTAGACGCCCGAATGTAACTCAACGTTAGACCCATTCGCATCCCAACACTAACGCCCCAACTCAGTCACTAACGGTTATTTAAATCGCTCCTTAGTAAAGAATTACCATACAAATTCTGTACTAACGAGCGATTTAAGTAACCGTTAGTGACTCTGAGTTGGGGCGTAAGCTTTCATGTGGTATAACAGTCACTACTGACACAATTGTATGAAAATTACAAAAAAATTACAATAACAGAAAATAGGTACATTCAAAAATAGTGATTTTATGAAATCTGTAACCAAACATACATAAATCTGAATACGTTACAGAGATTTCTGGCTTACTAGTAAGATAGTATTAGTAAACAGAATCGTGATCCACATTACGACCACCCTGACTTAACATCTTTCCCTGACTTTTTATCCTGAACTATCAGTTAGTGATTGCTACATAACACGTGGTGACATCATTTAGTCACCTGATAAACATAAGCTCCACTTGTTAACAGGGGCGTAGCTACCGCCGTATCAATTAAACGGGGCCCCCAACGTATAGGGCCCCCACTAACACTCAAAAAAAAGCTCGCCAGCGGCCTACGACCGCTACAGTTGGCACTTTTATATTTGACAATTAACGTTGAGGGGGCCCCACAACAAATATTGATATGGGGCCTCCTTAGGGCTAGCTACGCCACTACTTGTTAATTACTCCTGATAATTCACCGGTGACCCCGACAAACTCACGCGGTGACCCCAACTGACCTGGTGACCCCGAACTGCACGCTCATCGCGCATCCAAAGGTAGCGATAGCGACCCCCAGCGGGATGAGGAAGGCGGCCGGCCCCAGCACGCGCTCCCCGAAGGTCACCGCCACCGCCTGCACCGACACCATGTCCGCGTAGCTCAGCACCGTCATGTACGCCACGTTCATGAACACGTATAGTCCCGTTATTAGCGGGACAGCGATTGAGATGCTTAGGGGGACGTTTCTGTTGAACCATTCATGTTTGAGAAACATTCAACAAAAAAAAAACGTAAAAATTAAATCTATACTAATATTATAAAGAGGAAAGATTTGATTGTTTGCATAGAATAGGCTCCGAAACTACTGAACCGATTTGAAAAATTCTTCCACTGTCGGGAAGCTACGCTATCCCCGGGTGACACAGACTATATTATATTTTCAAAAAATTAGGGATCCTTAATAAAACTAAAATAATGTAACCCAAGGTGTAAAAAAATAAGAAAACAAGCAAAGCGAGGGCGGTTACTCGTAATAGATAAACTTACAGTTATGAAATAAGTATGACCTATAATTTTTAGCGTGAGCAGGAGTCAAACCCAGTGCTTTCGTGATAAAGATGACCGTTCAAACTTCTAATCAAATAGTCTACAGTACCGTCAAATTCTTATTATTATTATATTAGATATTATGCTTTTCTTAGCTAGTTAGGTATGTTGAATAGGCAGTGATAGCCTAGCGGTTTGAACGTTAGTCTCCCAAACGTAGAAGCCCGGGTTAGAATCCTGGCAGTTGGCACGCACCCATAATTTTCAAAAAAGATGTGCATATTAGAAGTTAAATATCTTCTTAAATATCTTTCATGCTTTTATGAAGGAAAACATCATGAGGAAACCTGCACACTATTCTCATATTATTATATTATTAAATATTGAAGTGAAGTATGGAAGTCTACCAATCCGCACTTGACCAGGGTAGATAATGACGTACCCCTCACATAGTGAGAGGAGACCTGGGCCTAGTGGGACAACTATAGCTAGTTTTTATAGCTACGTAATAGCACTAACATGCCAGGGTTAATGATCTCCTCCGTGACGACGGTGACGCTGTTCCAGCCATCGTACGCCCAAAGACCGGAGTACAGCGCCAGCGCGATGCCGCCCGGGTTGAACGTGCTGCCCTCGAAACCCTTGTTCAAGTGCTCTGTGTTACCTGGACATAGACCATAGAGTAACTTTGTATATACGGGACATAGACAAACAATTTATAGTTTCATAAAATATATTGTTCAAAACGAAACAATTTATTATGCGTACAAAGTAATTAAAATAGAACTTCAAGTGTTTTGCTTTCAGTAAATTAATTTCGTCAAGTAGATATCCTTCTTATAGTCTGAATTTTACCAAGAAAAAAATAACCGACTTCAAAATAACTCAAAAACTACTCGTCAGATCTTAATTAAAAGGTGGGACCACATGACAAACACCAGCTTTGGATTAAAAAAGAATCATCAAAATCGGTTCACCCCATGGGCGTAGCCAGGGGGGGGGGGTTTCGGGGGTTCAAACCCCCCCCGAAATGTTAAGAACTGACATTTTTATGTGCTAATAAACCCATAAAACATTTTTCTAGACGTCATTCCGAATCGAATGAGCTATCGCACATATTTTTAGGAGATTTATTTCTATTAAATACGTTTTTGAACTTTTTGACTAAACTAATAATAGATGGCACTACATAATATGTACGTCGCGGCGTCGTGAGAAAAAATAAAGTTTCAATTTTCTTTAGGGTTATTTTGTGTACTTTTAGTCGTTGTATTTTCTTGACACCCCCCCCCCCCCCCCCCCCCCCCCTCCGAAACTAAAACCTGGCTACGCCCATGGTTCACCCAGTTCAAAGTTCTGAGATAACAAAAATAAAAAATAAAAGTTGAATTGAGAACCTCCTCCTTTTTTTGAAGTCGGTTAAAAATAAAATACAGTCGAATTGAATACCTCCTCCTTTTTTGAAGTCGTTTAAAAACTAGGATTTATAAAGCTACACACTCATAGCCCCACACTAGGATTCCCTGTGTCGTGGGAGCCGTGGCCAAAACACATAACCAGACCGAGAGCAGAAATTCAAATTCAAACATGAAACTCAAATACCCGCCTTGCTGCGAATCGAACCCAGGACTCTTGGCACGGTCGTCCGGCATAGTACCCATTGCTCTACGCAACAGCTAGCGAAAAGCTTATTGATTGTTTCCAAATCGTCTCCATTCCACTGTGCTCCTCTTTGCTTTGGTAGAAACCGGCGTAGTGTTTAAGTAAGTACTGTGTGGAACCGGCCCTATTTTCTGGTGGTATGTACTAGGATTATGACGATATATCTTATTACAGGCTATAATTTTAAGTAGTAATACCTTTAGCAATTTCGTAGATGCCGCCCCCGATGACGATGAGACAAGCCAATACTTTGCATATTCCGAACACGTTCTGCACCTTGACGAACAGCTTCACACTGGTGATGTTTATATACGTCATTATAACTGCAAGTGAAAAAATCGCATTATGTATCTTGTACCCTGTCAACCGACGCATGAAGAGATAGACTGTTTGGACATTGTGTAAACAAAATTACAAAACTATCTTTGGTTTGGTTGACTTTAACCCATTAATAGTCACTACTGAGCACGGACCTCTCCCCTTGCGGAGGCCTAGAGCATGCTCCACCACGCTGCTCCAGTGCAGATTGGTGAAGGGTTAAGTCAAGTGTCGGAAGCTTTCATGCCATCCGAAGACCTGCGACATGCCAACAATTGAGTCACAGTTACATGCGTAATTGTGATTAACCTTAGCTTTTTAATGCTTAAGTGTACCAAGGAAGGGGTAGGAGAGGGCAGCTGTATTATATACCTTCCAGTACATACCTAATGTTGTCCATAAAAGTTCTTATTATAACTTCTGAAAAAAATTGATTTTCACTCTCTGGGCCCCACATTCATTTTGATCGATATTGTACTCGTATTTTATTATTTATGTCAAACCTCATCTCAAAATATACCTCGGGTGTTCATTCAAATAATATGACCACCGATACAAACAATTCCTAAAGGTCATATCAATATTACATGATAGTATGACCACCAAGAAACGGTCAATATAAATCTCGTTTGCCTGGGCTGAAACCTGGTATGTCCATGAAAGCACATTTTCGTACATCTGGCTCCTCAGTATGTTACTCAGCAGGATTGTGTTGCTTATATTACATTATAGATAATTACAGTGAAACAAAAGATACTATAAACAATTTATTCTTATGAAATAATTCTTATTTATAAACCATCTCAAAACCATTATTCTTTGTACTTCAAGTCTCAACATTAGCATTCCATCAGAGTGCTAATTTGACTTCCAAGTTATTGTATGGATTTGTGGTGACAATGTTTACATCCCGCAGCAGTTCTATAATGCGGTACGTCTCCTCAGATATCTGGATGTATCCACTGGAGCCAGCATTGAGATTCTCCTGCATAAGTTGCTGAAACAAATATTGTTTCAATTAAGCACCTTAAAATGTGTAGTGCTGAGTCTAGACAAAACATCTTTTGGTTACCATTCACACCAAATACTATATTCAAATGCCAAATACAGAAATTAGATTAACGCCCCAACTCAGAGTCACTATCGGTTACTGAAATTGGTCCTTAGTACAGATTTTGTATGGTGATTTTTTACTTGGACCGATTAACCCGCGAGCACTCGCGCTATGAGCATTTTGCTCACAGTAAATTTAAAACACGTGCCATTTTGTCAAAATTATTCGTACGTACATCGTTCATTTGGTAGCTGAGTTTTGTTCCATCCCCCACCCCTGTATGCAGTTCACTTCTCGCTAGTGTGCGCCAGTCACTTGGACGAGGTGGTTTGTTGCGCCGTATACCATCAGGCGGCGTTTTACTCATCGCGCGGGTATCGACGTAAGTACTTTTCTTACTCTTGACTTAATTTTTTTTCCATCTTAGCGACAGTTTAACTGCTACTTTTATGTAATATTATGATTTTACATTAGTGAAATAGTAATCTATTATGTATTTCTATTATAGAACACTTAGGAAGAATAAAAGGGAAATTCCACCATATTTCCTTGGCATCAAACAAAGACCAAAACCTTGTAGTATCTTTGGTTTTCATAAGAGCAAGGTTCTGGTGTCTTACGTTCCAAACAAAAAGAATAAAAAAAATGTTCTTATGATAAGTACACTTCATAACGACGACCGAATCGATCCAACTACTGGAACTAACGCGAAACCCGAAATTATCACCTTTTATAATAAAACGAAAGGAGGTGTTGACGTTGTAGATCGACTAAAAGAAGAGTATTCTGTGACAAGAGTGGCATGAGATGGCAGCTGAGATTATTTTTCACGATCCTAAACATAGCCGGAATAAACAGACAAATCATTTACAAAGAAAATACGGGTATAATCATCACGCGCAGAGACTACTTGAAACAACTAGCTCTTCAACTAACACAGCCACATGTCCAAGAAGAAGCACCTTCCAAAATATTTCATATCCTCTTCAGCAAGTGATGAAACGTTTTGTACCAGAATCTGAGTTACCAGAAGAAGAAAAACCAAGTGGTAGCTGCGCGGTTTAGCCAAGACGCAAAAATCGCAAGACCAAAAAGAGCTGCATTTACTGTCAAAATTTTTTATGTACCGAGCATAGTCGTACACTATGTGATATGTGTAAAGCTCGAGTATATGACGAAGATTAGTTATTTATACTTAGTTTAAAAGTTTTTTTGAAAAGTTGTTTTTTTTTTTCATTTTTTCCGTAAGACTGCCTTACAAGAGTGGCAAATTAGTTCCTATGATTGTTAATTAAAATAAAAAAGATTAATATTGTTAACTTTTTGAATATATATTTTGTAGAATAAATAATGTGTATTTTATTTAATAAAATATTTTTTTATTGATATTTTTTGGGAAAACTTGCATTTATTGACATTCATAAACGTGAGCAAAATGCTCTACACGCGAGTGCTGATGTAATTTCTTGAGGCGCGAGTGCTGCCGGGTTAAAGTAACCGTTAGTGACTCTTGAGTTGGGCCATTTGTGTGAAAAGATTATTGTACTTTTATTCAACTCACCCCCAGTACATCAGTGACAATATCACTAGTATTAGGGAACATGGACTGTATGAGGCTGTGGAGCTCATTCTTCAATACTTGGAAGCTATTCCTTGCTTTCTTAATCTGCTCCGGACTCACTTGACTCTGCACCTGTGGCTTTGATAAGGCTTCTTTGGCTGTGCTTATTAGGCTGTTTAATCTGAGAAATTTAATCATAAAATCAATGAATACAACTATACAATAAAATAATGTGATAAATACAATCCTTAATTGACATTAGTACTTCAGAGTTCAAAATTACAGGTGAAAATAGTACGGTTAAACCTACACAGTATTACCAATTTCTTAATGATATTTCAAGTTACCTTTCAATCTCGTTATTTGTATCATAAATACATCCTCTAGTAAAAGCTATTAACTCATCCACTTGGTCAGTCTTCTGTTTAATTTCCACCAAGAATTGGCTTGTAACTAGATTATCAGTACCAATATGTGTATTTGAGTTCAAAACATTGGTTCGCAATCCTTCCACATAAGCTAGTGCCTTCTCTGCTGCATTATTTGGCGATATATCAATGTCTAAAGGAGAGTTAAGTATTATATTACAAGTATCTAAACACCGAGTTTGAACAAGCTTTATTTCATGTGATAAAGCCTCTTTTGTTTCGTTATTGTTTGAGTTAAACGCCCTGTAAAGAAGAAAGTATGTAATATGCATAAAATAAAAAGCTAAGAACTTTATATATACAATTTTAACTTACATTGTTTTTGCCTCCTTTGCCAGTGGCTTTCACAAATTCAAAGCTTAAGTAGAACACAAATTATTTCTTAATACGCGTACAGTCAATAATGTTATATTCATTTCATAATAACCAAATCAAACAGCACATACAATTATTAATCTCCAAATTTTAAATTTATTACGGTATTCTTTGCTTTAGAAAATAATGTTCAGAAGCAAAACCGTTTCCGTTGTTATTTGTTTGAAATTGTTTTTGAATTTTGAGTTGACAACTTGACATTACGCTGTCGACGTCCGGCTGACATCCGAGTTGTCATTGTCAATGTCATTGACATTGACGCAATATCCATAGACTAGACGAGTTTACTTTTAAACAATCGAGAAGGCTCAATGCATGTCGAAACAGCCAAACAATAAATTAGATATTAAGGTTACCATACACGAGAGTCTTTTCATTTAGTGTTCCATTATAATTTGAGATGATTAGAAGAAAAATGATTATTCTACTTACAGAGTGCAGATAAAGAGGTTAATTTCATTGCTGTAGCTTTGTCATCTGGATGTAGATTCGTTGTAAATGGTTGTATTGCATATTCCGCGAAAGTCATGACAATAACTGCCACTTCCGCCGGTCTTAATATCATAACATAAATCCAAGCACAGCTGAAGGATGGTAAAGGTCCCCAAAATTTGTGCATGCTTCCAAATGCTTCTTGAAAATAGGAATACTCAGCACCAGATTTGCCAAGTACAGTTCCTAACTCTGCGAATGACAGGGCACCTAAAAATAATATATTTTTAACGTTAATTAAATTTCTTCTGAAAAGTAGTTTTAAGAGACGGAATAAAGCCTGAAGTTATTGTCATGTACCTTACCTACACCCACCTAATAATGATATGATTCCAGAGACTGTCCAAATTATTAAACACATTCCAACAGATCCAGAATGTTCCAAGGCTGAAGATGGAGAAACGAAGATACCAGATCCAATCATAACCCCCAGTATTAAATTTACTGCCGAAAATAGTCCAAGCTCTCGCTTTAATTTAACTGTGCTTCCACAGGCGCTGACCCGGCCGTTTCCTATTTCTTGCATTTCTGCAGCTGCGACTTTCGCAGCCATATTGAGAAATCTGCCAAAAAAGAAAAAAAAGTATGAAAAAAATTAGTTTACAGACAAAAAGACTGAAAATTAAGTTGTACACGGTATCTATTTGTTATTCCATTTAAATAGTATATTTATATACTAATTATTATAATTATTATGCCCTGTATGCAATGCGATGGATCCCGGGTTCGATTCTCGGCCGGGAAAAATATTTATATGAGGGATAAATATTTGTGTTCAGATTGTGGGTATTGATGTGATGTCTATAATCTGATGTAATATATTGTCTTTGCTACCCGTGACACAGGAAATGGTAGTGCTGAGCTGAGATTGTTAGTGTTTACGTATTCCTTTTCCTGTAGTACAGTACAGTACATAAATAAATAACAATCAAACAAGCAGACAATCACTGCTAGATAATAAGGCCATCGCTGGCCATGGAAATTAGTGAAATCATGAAATGGTTAACGTGGCAGCCTTGATAGACGCGTTGCCAAGAAATAAAAGGAGTACTTATAATTACTTACAACTTATACTTATAATAACAAGAATACCTCTTGTCGCAAAAAGAAAATTTCTTTCTTTCAATAATATAAAAATAAATTTGTTTGTTGCGTGAGGTATAAATTGCACATTCCACGAATACAATGTAATATGAAATGACATAAGACCCTCATCTTATCTCTTTCTTTAGGCTGAAACGCGTGTTGGTGGAGGCATGTATGTTCTAATTTGTGTGTGTTTAAGTGGTGGTCTGTGTGAATGGACGAAGCTGCAACATGCAAATACATATACACAGTTATCGTTTACCATTGCGAAGTAAATTGAGTCACTAATTTAATAAAATGGATTTCCGCCAAGTAACGTGGTTTCCTTTGGCTGGTATCATGTTTGACTCTTTCACAGTGTGCACGAGGGCGGGTTTAATCGAATTACTGGTGAATGAACTTGAACTCTTATTGTAGGTCGCGGCTGTATACAATTTATGTCAGGCCAACGTTATTCGCTAATGGCAACAATAGTCATAAGAAGGTAGCTACCGTCTATCTCACAATTTCGGATGCGTGCCACTATAGTCAACTTAAATCGCTCCTTAGTACAGAATTTGTATGGTGATTCTTTACTAAGGAGTAATTTAAGTAACGGTTAGTGACTCTGAGATGGGGCGTAAGTTAGGTAGGTAGTGTAGGTACCTAGTTACTTAAACTCTTATTTGTTTTATTAATGATGGCGCTCACAAGTTAGTCCTTCGAGCCGGATATTGTTACAAAATTAAAATGTGTGCAATAATTCACACGTGTTAAAAGTGAAACCTTCAAAATTTTTGTTTTCAAGATAATGAGACGAATGTAAAATTTCTACTACTCCACTCCACTCCACTCAACTCAACTCTACTCAACTCAACTCAACTCAACTCAAGTCAGTCTCCACTCATTTCTAGTCTCCACTGGACAGTTTCGTTTCATAAAATTTCAAGTCCCCCCCGTACTAAAGAAGTTTTCACTTCAAAAATTATGGAACTCACAAATGCACCGTAATACGAGTTATGTTTTAAATTGCCTTTTATGGCAAAGCAGCCAGTATAGAACAAATTTTCATACTACAAAAAAGAGCTATTATGGCTATTTATAAACTTAGATCTCGTGAAACTTTGCGTGACAAGTTCAAAGAAATAGGTATACTTACAGTAGCCTCACAATATATCTATAGTAACGTGGTTTTTATACGGAATAATATAAGCGCGTATAAACAAAATTTTGATATCACTAATCGCCAAACAAGAAAAATGCACCAGTTAGTAACGCCATTTTACCGTCTTTCTAAAGTGAAGCGATCTTTTATGGGCCGTGGTGTTCTATAATAAAATCTATAATAAAATCCCAAAGTTAATACGTGATTTGCCAGTGGAATTATTTAAGAAACATGTAAATCTCAACTTTTAGGCAAAGGCTACTATACTGTAGATGAGTACATAAATGACAAAGACGCATGGAAATGACCAGATCTGCAACCAGTTCCGTACAGGCTAGTGATACTTCTTTGTAAGAAATATACCAATGTATTTTATTTTTAAAAGATGTGCTGAGGAGTTTCTTTCGGCTTTTCTTCTCCTCCATGACAAAGCACCTTTCCAAAAAGCTGGTAAATTAAAAAAATGACGTGCATAAGTGTATCAATGATACCTACATGAATAAATGATTTTGAATTTGAATTTGAATTTAAGGGTTATTCAGGCTAGTTAGTGCATTTTAGTGACACATAGTACCTACCTCTCGGGTACTCTCAGTTCTTGGTCGAGGTCGAAATCTTTCAATTAGTCTCAATGAAGAATGTCTGCTATTATAGACTGATCTTTTCAATTCCATCTAAAATAAATTCTCGGAACGTGGGCGGTCAGCCGATGGCGCGAGGAGTAGTTAAATTTAATCCTGTTATTTGATATGGAAATAGCTCAAATTTCAATGTATTGTGCTGCATATAGGCGTTAGATGCACTGCAGGAGTAACAGGCTTCAAATGAGCCCATTTTCTGTTGAATTCGGTTTCAATTGAGAACAATAACAATACTAGCTGACCGGGCAAACGTTGTTCTGCCAAAAAAATTTTAGGGGTAGGGGGATGAAAAATAGATGTTGGCCGATTCTCCACCCTAGCCGATATGCACGCAAAGATTCACGAAAATAGGTCGAGCCGTTTCGGAGGAGTTCAACTTCAAAAAAGCGTGACACGAGAATTTTATATATTAGATATTGTCTGTAAATATGGCATGACCTAGAAAAAGAAGTTGACCCGAGAACAGCCGTTTATATGACACAATGAAAGTAGGTGATGCACCTGGTAGATGTCCTTGGACAACTAATCTAGATGGAAAAGGATGTGTACAAATATCTCTCAGACCAAAACACAACGGACTTATAAAAATAAAATTATCATCATAGAATTACTATTACTAGCGTATAGAAGGGACACCGCGAACATCGGGTTCGGGGGTGTGCATTGCAGCCGGCCGGCTGCATTTCATTCTGTCACTCGGCTGCGCTCATTACGGCCGCATGTCAAAATTGTTTACGAAAAAACTGAAAAAATGCCGTCGTGCATAATAAGAATGTGTCACAATTGCACGACAAAAAACAAAAAAGATAATGTTATCACTTTATCATCAGTAAGAAAACAAAATCTTAACTTAAATCAACTAAAACGAATTTAATTAAATTATTGAGCAATGTTCCCGCCATTTTGAATGAAAAAATCATAAGGAGCGTTTGAATTTGGCAAGCCACTAGCGTGTTAATGGACTAAATAAGCTTGCCGACGCGACGCTTGTGACCAATTTAAAGTGTTGGATTTTTTGACACGAATCAATGGTAATTACGTTTGAAATCGTTTAAACGCTTTTGCACGTTAAATAAAGTTGGAGTAAGAGCTTGTAAAGATTTGGAGTCGGTGACTGCTTGTCTCGGTTCGACAAGTGTCATATACAAAGTTACTCTATGGCAAGTGTGCAAACGAGGCTTCTAGTTTGAAAAGAGAACGGAGGGCATGCCGGCGGTGGAACACACATTTTGTTTGAGATAGCCTCTCTATGTATACTACCTCAATGATTATCATCGATTTTTATTTGTTATCTTTGTATATAAATCTCTTGTCAAACTGTCGCACTGTCTAATAGGGGAGCTCAAGTGTTATTTTAACTGATAACTGTTGTCTACTAGTTTACGATAAGAGAGATAGCGGTGTGCAACTGTTACAATCTCTTGTTCAAAATGTTGTTGTTGAAATCGGCGTTGGTTTTGAGAACATTGTTTTGTTCAGAGATTTAGGTTTTTGAAAAACGAGGTGACATCACCTGATAGTAAATGGTTATCAGCGCTTAATGACAATACCAAGCGCCATCGATACATTGGGGGCCAAGAAAGAGGAGAGAAGAAAGAGAGAAAGTAATAAAATATGCTGTTGCATATGTTGTATTATTTGTAAAGCAAAGAAGGAAAATTGTGTACAAATACTGTTATATACTGTTATAATAAATGATAACCTTTGTGATACTCATTTGCATTACACATGTTGCATTTACAAAACGTGATGATGCATACGTTAGAGCTAAAACCCGTATTTACCGACTAGCCACAATTTGTTATCACTAATTAATATTCGAGTTTCATTAAATTATTAGATATCATCTCTTTACTAATCTAAACTAGTTACTCCAGTAGTGGCATCTAGGTCTCTTCTCATAATTCCTGAATAAAGTGAATTGAAGAACCTCATCACCCTCTCTCAGAGAATGTTGTAGACATCATCCAGTGACGGTTTCCTGAATTAGAAATTTAGAGGCGCGTGCAAGTCTTGAGTAGATTGGTAGGGGTGGACCATACATTGGTATGTACTTACATTATTTTTTCACGTTTTTCTTACAGTTTAAGGCGAGCGTATTCGACCGTTGTAGGCATTTTGTTCACTGCCCTTTACCCCGCTCCCCTGAGTGTAAACTCGACCGCCACGCCGTGAGCCGGCCGCGCGCGGCTGTGAGGTTAATGACCCCGTGCGTAGCTGTAGATCCTACATAGCCTAGTTGGTAGTGGACCTGCCTGCGAACTGCGAAGCGAGGGGTTTCGGGTTCGATTTCCGGCCGGGGCAAATATTTATGTGACAGATAAATATTTGTACTCGTGTCATGGCTGTTATTGTGATGTGTTGTTATATGTGTAGTACATGCCACCCGCGACACAGGTAAATACTTGTAACCTACTGCGGGGGTATGAGTGTGGAAGGGTTTTATTATTATTATTATTATTAGTAACTGCTCTGAGTTGGGGTGTAAGTATACTTTATTTTGATTTATTCATTGGAATTTTAGGTGTAATAAAATAAGAGTAATGATAATTTTAGCTTATCCAGTGGAGACTAGAGGTGAGTGGAGACTGACTTGAAATTTTATGATACGAAACTGTCCAATGGAGACTAGAGGTGAGTGGAGACTGACTTGAAATTTTATGATACGAAACTGTCCAGTGGAGACTAGAGGTGAGTGGAGACTGACTTGAAATTTTATGATACGAAACTGTCCAGTGGAGACTAGAGGTGAGTGGAGACTGACTTGAAATTTTATGATACGAAACTGGCCAGTGGAGACTAGAGGTGAGTGGAGACTGACTTGAAATTTTATGATACGAAACTGTCCAGTGGAGACTAGAGGTGAGTGGAGACTGACTTGAAATTTTATGATACGAAACTGTCCAGTGGAGACTAGAGGTGAGTGGAGACTGACTTGAAATTTTATGAAACGAAACTGTCCAGTGGAGACTAGAGGTGAGTGGAGACTGACTTGAAATTTTATGAAACGAAACTGTCCAGTGGAGACTAGAGTTGAGTGGAGACTGACTTGAAATTTTATGAAACGAAACTGTCCAGTGGAGACTAGAGGTGAGTGCAGACTGACTTGAAATTTTATGAAACGAAACTGTCCAGTGGAGACTAAAGGTGAGTGGATAACAAATAAGTAGGTACTTACATACAAAATTGACTAATATCATCTAAATACTAACAAAAAATAACCAACTTCAAAATAACTCGAAAACTACTTGTCAAATCTCCCTCAAATTTATGTGGAACCACATGATACGCACCAGCTTTCTATCAAAAAAAGAATCATCAAAATCGGTTCACCTACAAATAAGTAGGTACTTACATACAAAATTGACTAATATCATCTAAATACTAACAAAAAGTAACCAACTTCAAAATCGAAACGAGCTTTTTTTTCAAAATGGCGGACTTGTAGGTATGCCAGGTTCCGTACAAAAATCTTCAAACCCTTTGGATAAGATATTTTACAAGTATGTTGAGAATGATAAAAAGTATAAGAATAATTTAAAATAAAATACCTAAAGATACGTAAAAAATAATAAAAACAAAAAAATTAAAATGTGTGCCATTCACACATTTTAGAACTTAGAAGTGAAACCTTCAAAAATTTTGTTTTCAAGATAATGAGACGAATGTAAAATTTCGGGAAGATGATAATTGTAGGTTTTACTATTCCACTCCACTCCACTCCACTCCACTCCACAAATTTTGACTTTTGACTTTTTTGCCTTTTTTGACTTTAGACTTTAGACTTTTTTGACTTTTTTTGACGTTTTTGACTTGACTGTTGACTTTTGACTTTTTTGACTTTTTTGACTTTGACTTTTCTTACTTTTTTCACTTTATTGACTTTTTTGACTTTTTTGACTTTTGACTTTTTTGACTTTTTTGACTTGACTTTTTTGACTTTTTTGACTTGACTTTTTTGACTTTTTTGACTTTTGACTTTTGACTTTTGACTTTTGACTTTTGACTTTTGACTTTTTTGACTTTTTTGAATTTTGACTTTGACTTTTTTGGCTTTTTTGACTTTTTTGACTTTTGACTTTTTTGACTTTTGACTTTTTTGAATTTTTTGACTTTTGACTTTTGACTTTTTTGAATTTTGACCTTTTTGACTTTTGACTTTTGACTTTTTTGACTTTTTTTACTTTTTTTACTTTTTTGACTTTAGACTTTTGACTTTTGACTTTTTTGACTTTTTTGAATTTTGACTTTGACTTTTTTGGCTTTTTTGACTTTTTTGACTTTTGACTTTTTTGACTTTTGACTTTTTTGACTTTTTTGACTTTTGACTTTTGACTTTTTTGAATTTTGACCTTTTTGACTTTTGACTTTTGACTTTTTTGACTTTTTTCACTATTTTTACTTTTTTGACTTTAGACTTTTGACTTTTGACTTTTGACTTTTGACTTTTTTGACTTTTTTGACTTTTGACTTTTTTGACTTTGACTTTTGACTTTTTTGACTTTTGACTTTTTTGAATTTTGACTTTTTTGACTTTTTTGACTTTTTTGACTTTTTTGACTTTGACTTTTTTGACTTTTTTGACTTGACTTTTATGACTTTTTTGACTTTTGACTTTTGACTTTTTTGACTTTTGACTTTTTTGACTTTGACTTTTTTGACTTGACTTTTTTGACTTTTGACTTTTGACTTGTTTGAATTTTGACTTTTTTGACTTTTTTGACTTTTTTGACTTTTGACTTTTTTGACTTTGACTTTTTTGACTTTTTTGACTTTTGACTTTTGACTTTTGACTTTTTTGACTTTTTTGACTTTTTTGAATTTCGACTTTTGACTTTTTTGACATTTTTGACTTTCGACTTTTTTGACTTTTGACTTCAAGAAGTTTTCACTTCAATAATCATTTTTTCAAAACAATTTTCCATTTATTTCATAACGCGCCTAAATAAGGTATAACTTCAAAAAAGAAAACTGTCTCTCAAGCTCCCAGCCGTCACGACGAGTCGTTTGGCGACTGACACATGCTCAAGGGTGGTAGCTATCCATGCGAACCCCATGGAGAAATAATAATAGTAATAATGGTATTAAATTTAAAATCAATATTACCAATATAATCCCTCGAGGGGCCCTACCACCAGCGGGCCGGATTTAGTCGCCTTTTACGACACCCATCCGGCTTGGGATAGTATTAGATAATAATTGTGTAATTAGCACTTGACTTATACCAATACCCAAATACTATAATAGTAACTAAAGTATAAAAACGAAAAATTTTTATTATTTCAAATTACAGCAGTGTGGATACTTTGGACAGTACCTAATACGTAATATAAGTTCAGAAGGCGCGCGCGCCAAATTCGAAATTAAAATTAGTGTCGGAAATTCGACAACGTGCGGCTGCGATGCCGATTAGCACAGGTCCTACCTCGAAGGCGACTGGCGCGAGAGTAAAATTGAGTAAATTAACGCGTCGGGCGTTTCGTTGCTCGTGGAAAGGGAAAAAATAGAAATTGAAAGGGAAGTTTTTCAAAATTTCAAATTATGATCAGAAAGAAATATTGGTATCTATAGGACCTATACTGTGGTATATTTTTTATTATCTGGAAGCGATTAAAACGCGAATAAAACGCCATTTTTATGCCAGATTAGACCCCACTTTGTGATTTATTTCTATCCAATGAAATAATTGCTATCGTGTATCAAGTATGAGGGAACGAAAGAACAAAGACTGTAAAATAACATATATTTTTTTTAGAATTGTATTATGTACCATTTATGAACAAAACACCTTCAAAAATACCATTTCTTGGGATAATATCGCCCTTAAATAACTTATTTGTTTATTTATATTTGTATAGACTAGTGTACATTGACTAATTGTGGAAGGACTTAGGACTGTGGAACTTTATATTTTGAGTGCAGGTGTATTATATTGGAAATGTACTCAAATTGGAAGAGATTTCAACATACAAGATTCTTGAATCATCGCACTGTGCAGTTTCTGGTCGTAGCCAAATATTACAATCATCTTAGATAACTAAATAATTTAGTTTTATCTTGAAAACTGCTTTATCAGTGGAAGTAAATATTCAGGTTGTAAATAAATTAAATAATTATTCTGGGACACATGCGATAAGCTTTGGCAAATGACATGCCTTGTAGAACCGCATAATTTGTTTTGGAGCAATTAAGATAACATTAAAATGTAACAATACGAGTAAAATGTTTATGTTTAATTTCCTATTTACATAATATTGATACCACCCAGCATAATCCAGGTGATACCAATTCTTTTTGCGTCTTTAATAGCCTGTGGTAGAAAACAACGTCACGTGCAACGATATATTTACCCTGAAATATTTTTAATAATATTTTTTAATAATGTTTTGGAAAGCCAATGAATCACCAGGTTTATGTATTCAATTCAATTTTTATTGCAATCATGTAGTTAATAAAGGTGTTCTGCTAATTGAACTTACATGTGCCACTTAAGGGCGTTGCAAAATTTTTATAAATGTCATGATTAAAAAAAAACAAAAAGAATGATATAACGGACAATTAAATTAAATATTGCTTTCTTCTTGGCTGCCAAAAAGTGAGCACATACCTTGTACGTTGCCCGTCTGCTTCTAAGTATTTCGTCTGTTTGTTTGCCGGTATTCACTTCCCAGCACAATTTATTTACTATCTTAATATCTTCATTAATAAGTTATAAGATTAAACCCTATCCGAGCTCGACTTTGTCCCCATACGATAACAACAACAGTGAAGCGGTACTTAACACCCTTCATAGTCATACTCATACATCGTGATTGTCAGTTTAGCTCCACACTAAAATACTCAGTTACTCAACAATTTTGCATTGTTTTGACGTAAATGGAACAGTATTTTGCGTTTCAAAGTTTCAGTGTTTATTTTTAAAGATCACGCACATTACTTTAACGCAAACTTTGAATGAGGAAATAAAAGGATGGCCTTGAATAGTTTTTCGGGTTTCGTAGCCAAATGATCGACACCAACATGTAATTCAAGCTTTACATTTGACTTGGCTAATTTTCATTAGTTAGCAAACAACAAACTAAATTGTAGAAAAGTAACATAGGTAGGCATTACATCAACTTAGACAGACTTAACGAAGATAATTATACAAATATTTATTTATTTTTAAATATAATATAGGTAGAGTTAATAATAATAATTAGGTAGGTACGTGAAAACTAACCAAGTCAAATGTAGAGAGAGCTTGACTTACATGTTCTTGTGACTAAAATTTTAGGCTTTTCTACACAGAACTTGGCACCCATTTAGATCTCAATTCTTTTTTTTTTGAACTTGACTCTCATTTCACATTTATGTTTTTGATGAGTTTGTATATTATGTATTTCATAATAGAGGGTAGCAATAAAAAGTTTTTATATAGTGTCCTACCTACTGCCTTGTAACAATAAACAGTTTTTATCGTGCACTTGTAGTTTCACTACAGTGACTATAAATTACCTTGGAGAAATGAAGTTATTTTATTTTATTGTGTCCTGAGTTAAATTGTTAAGTCCACTTAATGCTTTTGCAAACTATTGATTTTGACATAATATAACTGTTGTACAACATGCTGATTCCAATAACTAAAAATAACCGACTTCAAAATAACTCAAAAACTACTTGTCAGATCTCGCTCTGATTTAAGTGGAACCACATGACAAGCACCAGCTTTCGATTAAAAAAAGTCATCAAAATTTGTTCACCCAGTCGAAAATTCTGAGGTAACAAACATCCATACTTCCATACTAATATTATAAATGTGAAAGTGTGTTTGTTTGTTTGTTTGTCCGTCTTTCACGTCGCAACGAAGCTGTTATATGGTATGGTTTTTGTGTGTGGAGATAGTGAGGAGGGTGGAGAGTAACGTAGGCTACTTTTTACCGCGGTAAAACATCCACATGGGAAGATCGTTATTTTGTTAGTTGCTAGATATTTACTTCCGGATGTTGTTAATAGATGCCGTTAGTACTGCACAACCTTAGGAGCACGTTGTATATTCCATAGAGTAACTTTGTATATACGGGGTATATTCAATCGTTCGAATTCGATTTACGTCCCTTTAAGCTGCTCCGATTGACATGGACGATGTGATCAATTACAATTACAAGTATATCAGGCACCGTCGACCTATCTGTTATCGGCTATCGACATCAAAAAGTATATCTACGGCTTTAAATTCGATAATTACATAGTTATAACTTATATTCCTATCTAAACATCTTTATCGATAATGGCGGCATATAGGCGTAATCATAACGAAAACGATTAGCGAGTAACATAAGATCAAGTCATTTAAAGAATCCATACATACAGGACATATTATAGGCACCTACAATGATTCCATTTATTTATGCCATGATAAGGCGTCACAGACGTATCAATCAACCAGGGTATGTATGTGGTCTGTGTAAGGCGTCTATGGCGAAGTAGCAACCATTATTTCTCATAGAATTTACATAATTTACTTACTAAGAAATCATAATAATATTAAAATTTAAAACATTATTATATCGGGCACTTAACACAACTACTTATTAGTTAATCTTCTAAAATAGGTTTCAGCATATCAAGCTCGATGTATTATTTTTATTTCAAACATTGAACGATAAAAACATTAAAATTATTGTGATTTTAGGCAAAATAAATGGCTATGAGTGAAACATAAAAATGTAACTTACATTTATCTACATAGTTACTTACTCTAATTACAATGATCTAATTGTGCAAATATCGCTGTTTAATAGTCCCGGTAGTTCTTGTAGAAAGATACCAGAAACCATCATAAAAAGGCACCTAAAGAATTACTAGAGATGTGAAGAATGTTTAATTGTTTACCAAGGAATTAAAAAGCCAAGTTCAGTGTAATCTTAGCCTGAATCTTAACGCGGCGTGACCGAACACGTGACCAAACAATGTAATGTACCTAGTATACTGTATACTATACCACATAGTACTATATTATAGCCAGCTCGTAAAATGCAGTACATAGCATTGAATTCGATAGTGCATCTGATGCCGCGTATTCAACGGATTGTCCTCACAATGACGTGTATCCATAGTGATACAATGTAAAACTGTATACATAACTAGATAGGTAGATAGATAGAATTACTATTAGGTATCATGGCTGTTAGTATAGTAAACATTACTTATTGACTAAGAACAATGAAGGCCTCCATAACCAAATTACATCGTCAGTTTCAGCAGTGATACCGTCTATCTAGTGTCTTAGCGCCTTTATTCATTTCAATCTTCAGCGTATATAATTGCTTTTGGCATTCTTTATGTTTTACAGTTTATGCCATTTGCCAATATGATAGTTTGTAGAGGATTAGACACGCTAGGTATGAAAAAAAAACACATTTTGCGTAGGCTAGGACTATTATAATTATTGTTCGCTGCTAGGTATTAGGCTTAGAATAATAATGTATTAGGTATCTACCTGATGTCTTATTGTTGTCAATTAAAGTATGAATAAGCTAAGTAAATAAAATGTTTACAAGAAAAATCACAAAGAAAAATAAAAACTGATGTCACGAAAATTTTTGCAAACGACATTAGCAATCTCTTTAGATACTTTCTCTCTTTGTTGCAAATTGCAATTTGTGCTTCCTGACCTTCATGTGAATAAAATGGTGTTGTAAAATAAAACGCAGTTTTGAGACACTGAATATTTTACAAAACAAAGCCATACTTTTATAGCTTAAATAAACGTAGGAAATGTCTTTGTTCCGCAGAATTATTTCGCGCGCAAAATGTTATTGACCGGTACCACAGTATAAGGAAACATAAATATAATATTTATACTGTGCCGGTACTAAATTTTGCGACTGTGATGAGAGTGACGCATAATATTTTATTTTATGCACACTGCAGATGCATTTGGCAACAATAATTTTGTATGGCATTGTTCACGCAAACGTGAGTCTTAGTTTAAAATACTGTAAGTACATTTTTATTCATATTAATTTCAAGTGTTGTCTCACTTTTTTTTTACTTGTGTAATTTGTAAGATAAGTTTTTAAGCAATACTTCAATATGATTCTCAGCATGCAAGTTATTGGAAATGTAATAAAGAATTACCATCGACGCGGTCTTCAAAATTTCAATCTTCAGTTTCAATCAATTTTAACATGATGAACCTTTCTTTTTTTTAAAGTTTTGTTTTATTTCCCGAATTAAATTAAAGATTGCCATTAATTTCTGCGAAACCAGCGCAGCAGGTGGGCTTTACAAGATGTTTCTGGAAGCTTATTTTTTTTTGGTTGTTGTGTTTTTTTCTCATTACTTTCGGGGAATAAAATGAGAATGCAAAATATTTTTCAGTCCAAAAATATTTAATTAGAAAATAGATAGTTATGTAGGTAACGTAACTAGTTTTTTCCATTATCACTTTTACGACCATTTTCATTAGTGCTCATCGCTTTTTGTTGTTAGTATGTAAGGTACCAATTACCGTGGTACCAACAATTAGCTGATAGTCGCAATCGACCCTGCCCCGTGAAAGAATTTCTGAATTAGGTCTTTCAGCAATTGGGTTAATTGAACTTCGCAGTTTTACTCGTTACGTTCATTGAATTATTTCTAATATTAGGTTATATGTATTTATATTAGTACTAGCTTTTCACGCGGCTTCGCCCGCGGTAGAGATTGATATTTTACAAATCCCACAGGAACCCTGAATAATTCCGGGATAAATAGTATCCTATGTTACTTCTAATACCTCCAAATATACGCGTACAAAGAAAATCTCATTTATTACCTCTATTTTATATGTTACTCTATCGAGAACAAAACCTGCTCACATAGACATTTTACGTATTCGGGACTACGACAGTTTTATGATTAACCACGGACCTAAAAAAAAGACGGACATAATCTCAAGAACAAATTCAGTGAAGCACCCATCGGAATTCTAACTCTCTATTCGTACAAGTAAACACCCACACATTGACACAATCGGTGTCATTCCGGCGCCGGACCGCACTCGAGTCATACGGACAACGGGAGTTGATAAAGAATATTAAAAATGCCTTTGTGTGCTGTTAAAAGTTGCAAGAACAATAGTAATTCAGTTAAAAAACATAAAGGGATCACCTTGCACAAGTAAGCTTGTCATTTAATCACTGATTTCTTTTATTTTTCCGTAAGTTATTAACAAAACAAACTAAAAAAATTTGTAACCACAAAATCAGCCAGTGTTGCCAACAATATTGCTTAAGCAAATACCCAGAATGTGTGGGAAAATTATAGTATGTATAATGCTCGAGTTTCTTACTTTAGTTTAAAAGTATATATTTTTGGGGTTTCGTACTAAATGACAAGGAACCCTTACCTATAAGTTTGCCATGTCTGTCCGTCTGTCCGCGGCATTGCTTACAAACAAACAATATTAGAAAGCTGAAATTTGGTACCGATCAATGTAAGTATGTATATTAATTACGTTAAGATAATGGTAGAACAAAATTGGAGAAATTTTAGGTACCTCCCCTATAAGTGAAGTGGGTAAACCAGTGTATTTAATCTGTCGTCAATTAATAAAATTCATTAATCTTATCAAATATAATAATTTGCATTTATTGAATGTGGATTTGACTTTTCATCATATTTCCAAAATGGAAACTGTAAATAAAACACTGGAAAATAAACGTCAAGTTTACAAGAAGTTGACTCTTCATAAAGGATTTTAGCGTGCCAATTATAAAAATACTAGCTATTACCCGCGGCTTCGCCCGCGTATTCAAAAATAAGTAACAATGAGTTGTTTAACATACATGACACATTCATGGTGCAAGAATAAATAAGTAACAGTTCCAAAATTTAAAAGGTACTAAGAGGAACCAAAATATATCAATAAATTTATATCAATCCATAGATCCTTTACGAACTTATAGCAGAACCAACACATTGTTACTTATTTACCATTGGAATAAGATATTTTACCGCGGTAAAAAATAGCCTACGTTACTCTCCAGCCTCATAACTACAATATCTCCCAAAATTCATACCATAATATCGCTCCGTTACGACGTAAAAGAGGGACAAACAAACAAACACACTTTCGCATTTATAATATTAGTATGGATATACTTATAAAATATCAGTTTGTAGCGCAGGTGTGTAAATAATTTTGAAATTTTCGGCTTTTCTTCTCCTCCATGACAAAGCACCTTTCCGAAAAGCTGGTAAATTAAAAAAATGACGTGCATAAGTGTATCAATCATACCTACATGAATAAATGATTTTGAATTTGAATTTGAAATCTGAAAATATTTACACAAAATGTTAGTCTATTTAACGCAGTGTCATGAGAGTATGTTATTAAGTTTGGTTGTATGTATGTTTATCTGCGGATTTTTCAGAAACTCCGATCAGATTGCTACAATTATTAATCTTACGCCCCAACTCAGAGTCACTAACGGTTACTTTAATCGCTCCTTACTAAAGCATCACCATACAAATTCTGTACTAAGGAGCCATTTAAGTAACCATTAGTGACTCGTCAGTTGGGGTGTTAGTGTATAACTAACGTATGTATGTATTAACTTACGCCACAACTCAGAATCACTAATGGTTACTTAAATCACTCCTTAGTACAGAATTTGTATGGTGATTCATTACTAAGGAGCGATTAAAGTAACCTTAGTGACTCTCGAGTTGGGGTGTCAGTATATGTAGAGCAAGTTTGTCAAAATCTGTTTTTTAATTTATTAGTTAGGTCTGAATTTATGCCACTGTCAAGTTCCATAACCATGAATTCAGACAGGAAAATAAATCTGTTCATCGCTACTATGAAAAAAATGCACACTTGTAATTTTTTTACAATAAAACAATTATAAAAACAGTTGAGAGCGTTTTATTTTCATTTTCATAAATACCAAGATACTTATATGTTTTTTATCAAAAGAGGCAACCTTGGTCTAATAGCTTTTACTTCAAGGTTACAATGCCGGGCGGAGCTGTGAAGTTAAAACAACCTTATTGTCCGTTTACCGTATTAATTTACTTAAAATTTAGTTATTTACTTAACTACTTAATACGTGTAAACCGAACATTACCGAATAAACTATTCAGTAAGTAATACATTTTGTGTTTGAATTTACTACTAGGTACATAAAGAAAAAATGGGGAAAATGTTCATATTGTGGTAACCCCAAAATTACGCACACGTAGTAAGCGGTCGGCCATTTCTATGCTTCACTCTCGGTTACACAAGGTTACGTCTGTATTTTTTTTAGGTCCGTGTGATTAACACAGATTACTAATTTTATTATAATAATCATTATTATAATAAAAAAGTTATGGAGATCATAATCATACATAATGTGTTACATTCCTTTTATAAGAAACGTTATGGTAGGATTTACAGTTGACTCTACCGTGCGCTTTAGTCAAGTTATTAA
This sequence comes from Thymelicus sylvestris, assembly GCA_911387775.1. Lineage (NCBI taxonomy): Eukaryota > Metazoa > Arthropoda > Insecta > Lepidoptera > Hesperiidae > Thymelicus > Thymelicus sylvestris. The sequence continues at coordinate 12,945,440 of OU426905.1, read as the reverse complement.
CAGATTCTATGTTTAGAAAACGAAAGGATTTATTTTTAAATATGTTGTCGAACGATTGCAGCGCTAGCTGGTGGCATTTATGGATGAATTTGTGGGGATTTTTTTAATGGAAATAATCACTGATGCGTTGCCGACCAAGAAAGAGAGGACTGGCTCTCAAGCCCCCGGAATACGACGATAATATAAGTTAATAACTTTTCTATAAAATATAATAAATATTGTTATGTACTGCGAATAGATACTGCGACTCGCCTTGACGCCATTCTAGGTATAGTCAATTAATTAAAAGCAATTAATAAATCCAATAAATAAACACTCAAGTGACTCAAATACACATCACACTTGGATTTTTCATGTCACGAAACGCATTTATGAGCCACAGCCACCTGCAGATTAAGCATTTATCTATCACAAAAATCATAAATGTTTGCGGTCGGGAATGGAACCCAGGACAGGACCCCTCACTCAGCAGCGCAGTCATTAGTCACGTCACGGTATGACCTAAATACAAATTATACTAAAACAAAGTACAAACAAAGCGTAAATGTAGTGATTGGAAGGAGACTACAGACTACATTGTAGAGATAACACAACATGTGTGCTACAATACATTATACAACACGAGTATAATTTATACGGAATTGTGGATAAAGCACGTAATAAATAAAACAAAGGAAGATAGTTATCACTAGTTCAGCCACAGAAATGTAACCATCAGACCAGCCTTGTTGTCGTACGGATTCGAAAATCGACAAGAATATAACCGACTTTAAAATAACTGAAACACTACTCGTCAGATGTAGCTCTTTAAGTGGGACCACATCACAAGCACCAGCTTTCGATTAAAAAAGAATTATCAAAATCGGTTCACCCAGTCGAAAGCTCTGAGGTAACAAACATAAAAAATACAGTCGAATTGAATACCTCCTCCTTTTTTGAAGTCGGTTAAAAAGTGGAGTCTGCGTAAAGATGTTGTTAGAGTAATGTCTGGAGATTTTAAAAGAACACGATTGACATCGCACCTTCAGTGGAAAAAAGGCATAAGATGAAAATTGCAATTTTACAGGAGAGCCAAAAAATTGTTAAAATATCAGTAAGAAGCAAAGGAATTGACATTACTATTTCTTGTATAAAACTGTCAAGATTAATGATAAAAATTTGAAAAAAAAATTGCTCTTTCCTAATTCCTAATTTCCTAAGATAACTAAAATTCAAAGTAAGACGACTTATGCTTTTTTTCCACTGAGGGTGCGACATGGGAGTTAGAGATCTTGATCTATTGTTAAAAAAATGTACGCCTTTGGCCGTGATCACGACCATGCGAAGTAAATAACGGCGCAGGTTCCTGCATTCAGCTTCAGGCAGCAGTCTAACTAGTCTGCAGCTCTATAGACACAGGTTTCAGTCAATGAGTAACCGAAGTACATCCATATCACCTGTACAAATTGAACGATTAAATGAACTTACCTGTGAGTGAAGTTCTATCGTAATTATACGAAGCTCCTTGTTCTGAAGGGGATATGGTTTGGCCTCAGAGGTTTGGCTTATGGTTTGTTATGGCTAATGGCATGCTATGGTTTGGCTACATTTGGACGTAGGCTGCATGTAAACCCCAGAACAAGAAGGAGTAGATACAATTAATTTAAGATGATCACATCACCGACCGGTAAGTTAAGTAGATATTTATAATACACATCAGAAAATGAACAAGGAGTGAGGACATTGTTTTGCCTCATCGTAACCTCGTAAGTCTCGAAACAGACAATACCCTAAATACGCACGACCGGTAGACAAAGCACGTAGGAATTTGGTCTCAATTCTTCCTACTTACCTAATTATTGCGACACACCGACTAATCTACAGCTAAACGAACAGCGGAACTGCGTTAATATGTTTCCTGGTACTTGACCTCATTCACAAAGGTCGCAAAGTAAAGGGACTGATTGATATCTCAGGTGAGTGGAAGGTACCTACTTTAAAAGTTTGAATCAGTTTTAATTGATATGGAAGTGATAAAGATTAAGTTTAATTAGCTTTAAATGGTGACTTGTATCACAGGCTTGAAAAAGCCAGCAACAGGCACCAGGCCCTTGCTGGGAGGGTTATAGAACACTAGCTTTTACCCGCGGCTTCACCCGCGGTAGAGATCGATTTTTTACAAATCCCACGGGAACCCTGAACTTTTCCGAGATAAAAAGTAGCCTATGTTTTAATCCAGGGTATAGGCTATCTTCATTCTAAATTTCAGCAAAATCGATTAAGTATTTTTCGCGCGAAAGCGTAACAAACAAACTTACATTTACATTTATAATATTAGTTTAATTAACAGAACTGTCCTAGTAAATAAGCCTTAGATTAAGACCTTCTTGTGAGAGCAAATAAACGATATTATTATTAGCTACGACATACTTGATCTCTACCCGCTACTTTGCTCGCGTTTTCAGGGGCTTATGTCATGAAAATCTGCTAAGTACCTAGTTTGTGAGTGAAATAGTAAAAAATCCTTACAAACATTCACATTTATAATCTTAACATATTTTATAAATTACATGTCACGTTGTTTGTCCGCGATGGACTCCTAAACTACTTAACCGATGTTAACCAAATTTGCGCACCGTGTGCAGTTTGATCCAACTTGAAAGATAGGATAGTTTACATCTCAAAATAAAAAAACTTTTGACAGAACGAAGTCTGTCCGGGCAGCTAGTGTTAATTTATATTATTAGTACCTAGGATGATGCCTCTGTGGTTCTGGCTCGTGTAAATAAATAAATACAATTAAATTAATTATTTTATTTGGGAAACACAATGTTGATAGTTTGTGTACCTACTAAAAATCATAATTTACATATAAATCAGTAAAGTTTCCACTTGTAAATAATATATTTAGAAGCATCGATGTTTTTCTTAACTGGACTCTGTGCCCCGCGTGTTAGCGACTCTACACTACTACAGGTCGTTTGATCGCCCTCGGGTTTGATTCCGAGGTTAGACACATTATGTGACAAGATGTTTGCTCTCGAATCGGGTGTTAGTGATATCCTCTTACACGACCTATATCACTGGTTATCATGGTCTCATTTGCCCATGAACATCAGTTATGTCAAAGGCATCGTCGAAGCTTTGTTGGCCAATAAAGACGAACAGAACATTATTACCGGAACTCCGGCATTTCAACCGGAAATAAAGGAGTGGTATTAGCAGCTAGCAAGCTCAGATAGTACAATACCCTACCCGCCACGCGTACTGTCGGGTAACCTTAATAAGCTGGGTTGTTACCCATCGACCTCCAATAGGGGAAACTGACGCCATTCGTTGTTCTGCAGGGCTCCCCACGAATAGGGGAGTATGTCTTTTCATTAATGGTTAAGTTAGCCGGTAAAATGTCCGAAGATCGATTGGGAGAGAATGCTTTTAGCATAAAGTCCGCCTCTTCTGTACTTACGAGTATCTTATGTGTAAGGCATGAAGATTTAAATGATTAAAGAACTAAATAAATAATAAAATAATATCAAACATTATGACTTAAGTATTGACTAGTTGCTAAACTTAACTTAAGGATTATGGATAGATAGAATATTTAAAACGGCCATTAGTTGGCTTGGCATGCGGAGATGTAATTGAAAATGGTGTATTGTACTTAATACATTTATAACTACTATATAATATATCATCCAGCAATAACAAGTAATGAATGTTACCCCTATTATCGATGTCCGTCGCTTGCATAATGTCATTATTATGTACAACTAGTTATGTAAAACATTTATGTACGACTTAGCTGTATGTCAGAGTATATCTTTAACGGATGTATATTATCTGATTACGAACAGTTGGACATTTGCAATTGTGTTGGTATATTTCAGTTGTTCTCGTAGACCCGGTTCCAGGGACGGCAAGCCCCTTTAAATTATCTACTTGACCTGTGGCAAGACTTAAATAAGGTTTCATTTCTTCGGCTGCCTTTATCCTCACCCGAAACAAAAATGGCAAACTAAATCTATTCCTCCCCCCTTCGGTACGCCCATGAGTCTGCTAATCCCCACATGGCCAGCCTGGTAGACTATAGTCTGTACCGGCTGTACTCCTCACATTGTGAGAGGAGACCCCGAGCCCAGCAGTGGGACAATTATAGTTTATGACTAGTGAAGATGAGGGTTTAAAAGTTTCTGGCGCTCTACGGCCTCTACGTAGCTAGTTTCAAGTAAGAGTTCTCCTCGCTACCATACTATTACCACGGGATGACGGGTCGATACATACATAGAGCGAAGGGAACTCTTATGTGCCAAGCACTTTAAAGTGGAGTCGAAAATCCATAGTCAAAAATAAGTGTCATGGCACATTATGTCACTAACACCCCTACTCAGAGTCACTAACGGTTACTTAAATCGCTCCTTAGTACAGAATTTGTATGGCGATTCTTTACTAAGGAGCGATTTAAGTAACCGTTAGTGACTCTGAGTTGCCGCGATACTCCCTACTTTATGAAATGCGTAGCATTCTCTACTTACCTAGTCTTTGTTTATGCATCTATCGTACGTAGTAAAATGCTATAATTAGCATGAAATTGTTACACTGTTGTATACATAATAATTTTGTAAATAATTAGTTTTTATCAATTTGTCTGACCATGAGTACGCCCCGCTATTTGTTTCCTCTTGTTGTCACAAAACAATCACAATAATTATTTATAGTTACGTCGTGTATTATTATTTATTGAAGTGAAAACTTCTTTAGCACGGGGGTGACTTGAAATTTTATGAAACGAAACTGTCCAGTAAAAAGAGACAAACACATAAATTCTAAAGTGAGATAGGAAGCATTGTAAGGGGGTAAGGTAGAGGAGTGAGGGGTAGGGGAGCGGAGCTGGGCGGAGCGGAGTGGAGCGGGCCGGAGCGGAGTAGTGAAACCTACATTTATCATCTTCCCGAAATTTTACATTCGTCTCATTATCTTGAAAACAAAAATTTTGAAGGTTTCACTTCTACCACGTGTGAATTGCACACATTTTAATTTTTATTTTACTAGTTTCCTTTTCTACGCTATGAAATACAGGCGACATTAGATAGCAGATAATATATATAATATAGTATAATATAATATTTTAATGCGGCTAATTTAAAATGATAATTATCTTGATTCATTGATAGTAGTATTTACTATTTAGTCAAGTGTTACTACGAGTAGATACCTACGTACTTGTCTGGCTCCACTACATATTTACATCTGGGTTCTGTAATCTGTTTCAGTTACAAATTAATACCTTTACTGATATTGGGTAGCAAAGCAACCGTATACCTTATTGAAATCTACTGGGCCCATAGACTACGCTCTATGACTGGGTTTTAATTGACCGCTGTTGTCCGATTTCAAGTGAACGTCAAATAATTCCTATTTGAAGTGGATGGATTATGGATGGAACTAACAAGTCAGTCCTTGACTAAATAGGGCCATGGTGTCCGTGGTCTAATTTCAAATGATAAGAGCAAAGTTTTCGCTGTATTTAGGCGGCTTAGAAATCTTAGAATACTAACCCCAATCCCACGCCGGATGGATGTCGTAAGATGCGACTAAATCCGGCCTGCTGGTGGTAGGGCCCTCGGAGGGATTATATTGGTAATATTGTTTTTAATTGTTAATTAATAGCAATATGTTATTTAATACCAATATTTCTCCATGGGATTCGCCTCCCTTGAGCATAATCCGAATTAGCCGCCAAATGACTCGTCGTGTTCCGGCTGGGCTGGGGGCTTGAGAGCCGTTCTTTCTTTCTTTGTTTTTTTTCTCTTTTTATTGGCCGGCAACGCATTAGTGATGCCTTTGGTGTTGTTGATGTCCATGGGCGACGATAGCCACTTACCATCAGGTCAGCTCGTTTTCCGGCTATTTCCATAAAAAAAGTAGGCTAAGTGTATTTAATTATTTCTAGTGTAAAAACAAAATAACAACCTGCGGGATGTTCGATAATTACTATTTACATACATAGTAATATTTTGTTATTAAAATTGAACTTGCATGTCATGTATCATCAAAACGGATAATTCCTTGGTTTATGTGTTTACGCAAAATTATTGCTGAAGCTCACCTTTCGAGTAGTACCTATCTATAAAATTCGTTAATAATCCACTCACAAATTAAGTTAAACTGGCACAGTGAAATAAGCGGCTGTTGCAAAAAAAAAAAACTTTTCAAATCTGGAAATCGATCGCGTTAAAAATGGCGGCAAAAGCGACCATCCGCCTCAACTCCGAATTGTACACTGCTCGTGCTAGTTAGCCAGTAGGTACATCTGTTCAAAGCTATTTGCTGTTGTATTCTGGATTGCATAGTATCTCAGAACCGATAAGATATTGATATTAGAAGGGATTTGGTGATAAGAGGACGAAGGTTAATCTCTCTACATTCGAGTAGTTCCAGAATCTCTCAACTATCGCACAGGTTTCGATCTTTAGGGGCACTCATGTTGACATACAATGATGTGCAATGTGCTTAAGTTAGGACTTTTTGAGTTCATTGACGATAAGTGTGGCGCAATGGATATCGCCGTGCCAAGGGTCCTGGGTTTGATTTCCAGCGAATTTAAATAACGAGTTCAAATTTTTTTCTCGGTCTGGGACCGTGTGTGTTCTTCTTCTTTTCTTTATGTGTTGTCCATGTCCACGACATAAGAAATCCTAGTATGGAGCTATGAGTGTGTAGCGTAGAATTAGAATTTCGGAAGAAGAAAAATAGGTCGTCCAAAATGTACTTGAAACAATATTCCAGTAAGAGTTTTTAGAACAATTTATTGCTTATTAGCTAAAATGAGTTATGAGTTATTATGACTTCAAAGCTAGAGTTTTAGCAGAGAAGAAATAATAGTAGGTACTTATAATAAGTAGTTTTAGCTTAGTTTGTTGTTATACTCAGCGCAATAAGTAGGACAAATGTCTTACGTCAGTTTGCTATAGGTCAGCACTAGGAGAATAGAAACCTATTTACCTATTAGACAGATTAGATAAACAATTTATTTGCGTATCTTAGTAAGTAATTATATGTCTCGAATGACTTTTAACATTAACCCAGTATCACTAGTCACCCTTTGAATTTAGATGATGTAAATTAGAGCAATAATTAAGCTGCATAGCTGTACTGCCCTATGCCAGAAATAGGATAGTGATGTTTGCAATTCTATTAAAAGTGAATGAGTCGAAGTACTGTCAGCTTCATAATCTCTAAAGTCTAAAGTTAATAAATAAACACTTCGGAACGTGTAGGTAACAAGTGTGCGTTGAACTCTACATACGAATGATGATAACAAAGAATCCATCTCCATGAGTCAATGCATATTCATATATGCACATTCTGCCGATAGTTCCTAATTTTCTCGCTATTTAGGATGTAAGAGCCCCTTCATCGTGCATCCTTGAATAACGAATGAGGCTATATGGCGCTAGGTGCCTTGGAGATGGCGGTACCGAAGACCAAGCTATATCTATCAAGGTATCAAGATATATCTAATCTATGAGTACGGTGGGGATTTAGCTGGATGTTTAGATGCATGGTGGAAGAGTGTTTAAATCGCCAACCTTGTTGCACCTAAGCATTATTTTCTGGTGATAGTCGAAGAGCCAGAAATAGAGCCACTTCTGTATTAGGTATCGCTGGTAAAGCTTCTGTTTGGCTTTAGTAGGCTTAGAATACTAATCCCAATCCCACGCCGGATGGGTGTCTTAAGAGGCGACTAAATCAGGCCCGCTGGTGGTAGGGCCCTTGGGAGTGATTATATTGGTAATATTGATTTTTTATTTTAATTGCTAGTTAATACAATATTACTATTATTATTTCTCCAAGGCGTTCATCTGGATAGCTACAACCCTTGAGCATGGCATGAGTCAGCTGTCAAACAACTCGTTGTGTTCCAGCTGCGAGCTTGAGAGCCAGTTCTTTCTTTCTTTTTCTTCTCTCTCTCTTGGCCGTCCATGCATCATTGATGCCATGTCCATGGACGAAGATAGCCACTTACCATCAGGTAGATCGTCAGCTCGTTTGCCGGCTATTTCCATAAAAAAGTTTATTCGTGATGGTATGTATTTGAGCTTCAGGGTTTTTACCTGCCTCGAAAACTGTCTTCCTCTTACATTACATTGTGAAATATTTTTGATTTATTTCGGTTGTAGTCCGAGTGCCATAGAGAGATGTCAAAAATTGTTCCTTCGTTTCCTTCTTGGCTATATACAGTTCGTCAACTGTCCGTGTACCATACCGATGGACGGTAATGTATTTGATGTCACGGATGTTTAGCTCGCTACACTTTAAGATATTTAAATAAATTACTACTTAATTAAGTAGTTTTCTTAATCTCCGTAGTAAGAGCCGATTAGACAAAATCGGTGGGAAAATAAATAACTAATGAATTGAAATATTCGAGAAAACAAAGCAATTAAATGCATTTAAGAAACAGTTAAATCTACGTAATTGTTACTTAATTAATGTGTTTGAATACTTTGAATTGAAGCTTAATGTAAGCGCATTGAAATGCCTAGTAGGTATTAATATATTATGGTTAATGCTTACCTGATAGCGATAATTGGCTGATTCATACTTCATTAAGGATTCAAAAATAATAGTGATACTAGTGTTTGCAGGATTATGGACCATGGACCACTTTACTTAAGGTGAATAATCGGCCTATAATTTCTGGTATTAATGGTTGGTACGGGAAGATAGACCACGTGACGGTTAGTTAGGTATCAACATTTACCACGCCAGTTTCAGAGGACATATGACGTAAAGCCAGCTAAAGTACAGTGGATCCACAGATATTTCTGTGACAAAATAATATTTGTTACAGTTTAAAAATATCAATTAAAATGTATAGTGATAAATTTTATAGATTCAAATTCTTAATCTCATTGCTAGTAGATAATAATTATTTTAATAAATAATTTGCATGCCTCTATTCTTGGCAAATGTGAGCGATATTCGACATCCAGCCAACACCGTTTGTAACCACATTTTTGCAAATAAATATCATTTCATTTCAATAAAAATGTTGATTTCCACTTTTTCGTTCGACTATACACGGTTGTACAAATACTACGATGTCAATGCACTTTGTACGATAATAGCTTTGGTCTCGTGTCTCGTGTTGTGAATGCTCGAACGAATACAGTTCACGCCACTTTGTATAAATACTCAATGAAAGTAGATAGGTAATCTAAATGTAGGTAATGAGAATAAACTATAAGTAGTACTTATGTACTTTGAAACATTGATACCTGGGTAATGAGGTGAGTAATGAGTTCAAAGCTGGTAAATTAAAAAAATGACGTGCATAAGTGTATCAATGATACCTACATGAATAAATGATTTTGAATTTGAATTTGAATTCATAACATCTATACACTCTATACTATAATAAAACTCAAAGGACAAATTTACTGTACATTGAATATTTTTTAAAAATTTTGATTAGGGGGCACTTCAATAACGTGTTAGAGTACAAAAATATTTTTTTTAGAATTATTGTCTTTCTGTCTGTCTGTCCGGGCATCACATGAAAACCCTTGAACGGATTTCGATGAAAATTGGTAAAGTGGTTACTAATACTCCGGGTCGTATTTTAAGATACTTTTTATCCCGGAAAATTTAAAGGTTTCCCCGGGAAACGGGATGAAAGTTTGTATGAAATATTTTTAAAACATCAACCGATTTGCTTCAAATTTGCATCAAATATTCCTTGCTTAAATTTATGGAACCCATATTTTCAATTTTTCAAAATTTTGCAAAAAAGGACAAAAATACAAATTAATGTGAATATTGCTTATTTTTCAAAACCCGCTCCTGGAGGAATCCTTTGTGATTTTATCGTGGGTTTCAGTATATAAATTACTAAATATAAGTGCTTCAATATAAATTCACCGTTTTTTAAATTTTCTTCTGCAAGGGGTAAAAATAAGGTAAAACATAATTTCCGTATGCGAAGCTGCGGGCAACAGCTAGTAAACAATAAGACGCAGACAGCCTGTTTAAGAAGTTAAGAAAAAAATTATTAAGATATCGTTGAAAACCGTCTAGTGTTGTAGGTATACCTACTATGTGCCTACATATTCGGTATTTATTTAATCACTACGTTAGTGCTGTATGTCATCCCTAGTTGATAAAAAAAGAAAATTCTTGAAATTGTTAATTATCAAAAAGCTATTTGTTAATTATCAGGAAGCTTGAAACTCCGATAAATGATATTGTCACATTTTAAACATAGCTTATTAATCGTTCCTTATTACTTAATCGAAATACAAATTCTATACTAAGGAGCGATTAAGTGATATAAGTAACCGTTAATTGACTTTGAGTGCGGCCGTAAGCCACATTGGTTTTATTTTTGGTGGTTATATTTTTGTTTTGTTTACAACTTGTCAATAACATGCCGTTTCAAAGCGGTGCGATGAGAACCGGTCCAACATGATATCGTTCCAATGATATCCATTATCATTATCTACCATCCAGGAATGCAACCCTATAACAGCCTACGCTCACATTTTGAATATTACTCTGGATTGGAGTCTACAAAAAATGGGATAGTTTGGTTGTAGTTGTAGGGAATATGATCCTTTTCATTCGAGTTCATTAACTCGCGTGGTTATTAACCCTTACGCGTGTCTTTTGCGTCTTTTTTCTATGTCCGGAAATGCCTAGAGAAGAAGAAATGGAAAAAAAGTCCTGTACACAGTACATCATTTAATAATCTAAATTTTACTAACAAAAATTAACCGACTTCAAAGTTACCTACTCAAAACTACTTGTCAGATCTCGTTCATATTTATGTGGGACCACATGACAGGCATCAGCTTTCGAATAAAAAAAGAATCATCAAAATCGGTTCGCCCAGTCCAAAGTTCTGAGGTAACAAACATTAAAAAAAAATATATATACACAGTCGAATTGAGAACCTCCTCCTTTTTTTGAAGTCGGTTAAAAATTATACACTTCATAACATAGTAGGATAAAGTAAGCCTAGTTGATTACAGCCCAGGAAAGTAAAAAGTTATGAAATGTTATTATCTATACTTTAGCGAATCTGGCATCAGCGTTGATTATATCTATACCCTCAAATAGGTAATTAGGAAATGAAAATACTTGTAGATTTCCTATTTATTTTAACTACGTATCGAGTTGCGATTATAGGTAGCAGTCAGTAATCGAGGAGACAGGTCAGCTAATAACAAGTCTCTGTCACCCATGTTTACATAATACCTATAACACCCATAACACCAGATCGACGCGTTGCCGACACAGAAGGAAGTGGTGAACAATTTTCTGAGTTTTCATCATAATTCTCATGAACTACAAAAATGGAAGAAGGAATAAAAACTTTTCACTTTCATTTTAGAAGTGTATTATGTACTTAAGCAGCCAGGTACATTATTTATGACATAAATCATTTTCAGTGTTGTCAGCGAATCGAGGGAGGGTAAATTAATTCTTTAATGCCCATTAAAATACATTTTGAAAATAATGTTCACTTCAATCCTCGATTCATGATTTTAACAGAATATTTTTTTACTCTAACATTGGTGCCTACTAACGTTATTTAATTTTTACAAGTTGGATCATGTTAAATTATCAGAAAAAAAATTATGAGACCAATCTGTAAGTTTAAAATAAGAATTTTTCAAGTTGGAGTTTTGAGGTTAAAAGTTTTGAGTATAAAGTTTAAAAAATAATCATAACAATAAAAATGGATAATTGAGAACAACCTATTTTTGAATTCGATTAAATTAAAACGACGAGGATGATTTAAGCCCTCGTCTGCGCTGCCCATTATATTTTGAATCTTGAATCTTAACTCGTCTATGGTTTTGATCACACTTAGGGCTTGTTTCACAATCTTCAAGTAAGTCCGAAGTAAGCTATTCGTTGGTTAAGTTGACATTTCGTGTATGTAAAATGACACTTTAACGTCACTTTAACCGGCGAATAGCTTATTCAGGACTCTACTTGACGATTGTGAAACAAGCCCTTAGTACTATTGTTTATGTTTATTTATCCGTATTTATATCCAGAAAATACCGGTATAAGGGGTATTAAGTAGAACCTCTAGGTCTATTTTCGATGATAAAGCACATCATTAGATTCAATTTCAAAAGAGTGAAATTCAATAAAATTCATGACTTTTCTATCGTACTTTGCTTTATGGTTATTCATCATTCGGTGTATTTTTTATCTATTTGTAATGATTAAACCATAGACAAAATCAGTAATTAATCTATGGCCAATGGCAAAATGGCATTCTGTTTTTCATTCATTCATTCATTTTGATTTTCACATTACTAAAAACTCGTAATTTGAGCGTTAACATTTTGTGAAAATTTTTGCACATTGTGATATATCCCTAGTTTGATAGTTTAAAGTTTATCTATAAGTGTATTAAAAGTTCTAAGAGTATCCCAAAAAGAATCTGTTGTCTTTGACAAAATCGATTTAGCGTTCTAAGCGCAGTCGGCCCAGTCGGGTTTCAGGTTATAAATTGTTAATTTCCAATTTTTTACTTATTCATACCCGTTTAAGGGTAAAATGGAAAGTATGGATTGCGCCCAACAAGAAGGAGCATCTGCTGCGTCCACGCCAGTCGTTGAAAATGGTGAGTTTAATGTTCCGTCGGATAAAAATGCCGGTGCTTGGTGTTGTAAAAACGTGTTCTTTGTTGTACGTAAATGTGACTTTTACATTAAATTAATGTTTTAGGACCCGATAAGAATGTCACTGCTGAAGAGATGACGTCCCGGGATTACTATTTTGATTCCTACGCACATTTTGGCATCCACGAGGAGATGCTGAAAGATGAAGTCCGTACACTCACGTATAGGAATGCTATGTATCACAATAAGCATCTATTCAAGGGAAAAGTAAGTACAATGTACATTCTTCAATAGCTATACATAGTTTTTGTTAATCACAAAACAAAAGAACCATAGTTACTGCACATATTGCTCAAATTAAAACGTCAATTTTGGCGCTCGTTTCAAATGCCTCAAGGCCAAGTGCAAGGCAATTCAATTTACTCTAAAGGTTTTCAAGTTCATTGCTATATTATAAATTTTCCTGTGAATAAATTCTTCACTGCTAGCAGAGATCATGCTTCGAATTTTCCATACCTAATTTTAAACATACATCAAAATCAAAATGTTTATGAATTTGTATTGAAAACTGATTACAATTACAAGAGGAAATTTTATTTTATAATAGCGTAGTGCACAATGCACATAGCTTTTCCTGCATTTTGCTGGTATAACAAGTACCCTATATCTTATCCCCGATAATGGTCTACTGGTGTTCTAGATACCTTATGTTTGTTTAATGTTAATCAGTTCAGTTTTGCATGAAAGAGTGACAATATTCCATGCATCCTCACGCATATTCACATTTATAATATTAGTAAGATAACTCTGTATTTAGAAGTGTGCTTATATGTATTTTTAAAATAATACGACCATATCGCCCCACCTCAGAGTAACTAATGGTTACTTAAATCGCTCCTTAGTACTGAATTTGTATGGTGATTTGTTACTAAGGAGCAATTAAAGTAACCATTAGTGACATGGTGGCACTGTCCTGTTTAACCAATTTGTTTGTCCACCAGACGGTCCTGGACATAGGATGTGGGACGGGCATCCTGTCCATGTTTGCAGCCAAAGCCGGGGCTAGCAAGGTGTTTGCTGTGGAGTGCTCAAACATTGTGGATTATGCACAGAAGATCATAGAGGCCAACAATCTCAGTGAAATCATTCAGGTTGTGAAGGGGAAGGTAAGATTTAATCTTTCTTCTTTCTTGTCTGGCAATGGGAGATGCCTAAGGCATTCCCAATGTCCATTGACGATGATGACCATTTACTAATAGCTGATTTATCTGTTTGTTTATTGATTTATTCTTAGGTATGTTAAACAACCAGCCAACATTTGAAAATAAATATTTTTCTGTTATGTAAGTGACTGCTATGACAAAAAACGCATGGGATTCATACCCCATGACACATAATCTTAATTTCACCAAATGACATATAATCTTAATTTTACAAAGAAAAAATAACTGACTTCAAAATAACTCAAAAACTACTCATCAGATCTAACTCAAATTTAAGTGGGACCACATGACAGGTACCAGCTTTCGTTTAAAAAAAGAATCATCAAAATCGATTCACCAAGTCGAAAGTTCTGAGTTCTGAACATTTGAATACCTCTTTTTTTGAAGTCGGTTAAAAAAGGCAATATAAGCAAATATACTGTGTTTTGAAATGTTCAATGTTACAAACATTACAGGTGGAGGAGGTAGAGTTACCAGTAGACAAAGTGGACATCATAATATCGGAGTGGATGGGCTACTGCCTCTTCTACGAGAGCATGCTGGACACGGTCCTGTACGCCAGAGACAAGTGGCTGAAGCCCGACGGCATGCTCTTCCCTGACAGGTATGTATACGGAATCTAGATTATGTGCTATTTATCTACCATCTGAAAATTATGATTTGTTCATGAAACAAAACATAACATAATAACAAAACATATATTTTTCGTTAAATTTGTAATAGCATGTACAGTCAGCCGGCCGCAGAAGTAGCTTAACATTTTAGTACCTTGTCACATTACATTTCTTGAATTTGTCATAGATGTTGCTAGGAAACCGTCGAAACAGTTACTATTATAAAGTACTATAATGTTAAGCTACTTCTGTGGCCGACTGTACATAAAACTTAATATTTTTTTTTATTTTACATGAACTTTTGAATGGTTGACTGATACATAATACGTATTGTATTAGTCTGCCCACTATACTCGGTGTACCTTACACTGCAATAAAGGATACATAAGTGGAATATATGTTAACTTGTTTACATTACAGTTGTTCATTTTGCTAATTTTGTTAATATTAAAATAAGTTTATGTATGTCATTATTAAATTAAGTACAACTAATCAATTTACATTTATTGTTTCATGGTTTCGAATCAATGAATGAAACAGATGTACTCTGTTTATCTGTGGTATCGAGGACCGTCAGTACAAGGACGAGAAGATAAACTGGTGGGACGATGTGTACGGTTTCAACATGTCTTCCATTAGGAAGGTGGCCATCTCCGAGCCGCTGGTGGACGTAGTTGATGCCAAACAGGTGAGGAAACCAGGATAGATCTATGATGAACATCTATCTATTGATCTATGAAATGTAATAATAATAATGTTTTCTAATGTAAGTGATATTTGCCATTAGAACTTTAGAAGCTTAGACAATCAACTTTAGCACTTAAAATATACATTTGTGATACCAGAAATTAAAGTAAAAGGAAATTCAGTATAGAATGTGGTGTACAAACAATAAAGTGTTAAATAAATAAATAAATAAATGTCAAAATGGCCAGACTAAAACATCCAAATTATGTATTTAAATTTGTTCTTTTTTTCAGGTTGTCACAAATTCTTGCCTTTTGAAGGAGATAGATTTGTATACTGTTAAGAAGGAAGATCTGAACTTTGAATCTAAGTTCCATCTTCAGGTAAGAAATTCTGATGATTAGCTTCGTAGTATATAAATAAATATATATTTATTTGTGTGTGTATAACTATAGGGTCACACATGCGATTCTTACTGCATAGGTGATATCTGTCATTGGTTTTAACTCTTTATATTAATTTGCTTAGCTGTGCTAGTATTGTTTCTGTTTAGCAGTGCAGATAGGCATGTGATGTGACCAGTGGTGTAGCGTGGGCTTCTGCCGCCCGGGGCCGACCGAAAATTTGCCGCCCCCCCCCAGTGATCTTTGCCGCCCCATATTATTTAAATTGTTTTTTTTATTAATTAAAAATGCACTTTTCTTGTTTTTTTCATAGCACAATTTTCATTAAAATTTAAATGAAATTAATTTTAATGTCATATTTTTTTTCTTCTTTAAAAACCGAGTGGCTAGCCGCCCCCTCTTCATGTGCCGCCCGGGGCCCAGGGCCCCCCCGGCCCCTCCCCCACGCTACGCCACTGCATGTGACATCAGTTGGATGTCATCAATTGAGTTCCTTTTATTATTTTCAATGCATGTGACAAACAATATATTACATCATTATCTTCCAGGACCTCATCTGATGTAACATTATGATGTATTGTCGGCAGGTCCGGCGTAATGACTTCATCCAAGCGCTGGTGACGTTCTTCAACGTGGAGTTCACCAAGTCGCACAAGCGGCTGGGGTTCAGCACCGCGCCCGAAGCGCCCTACACGCACTGGAAGCAGACCGTCTTCTACTTCGACGAGTATATGACGGTTTGTCATACTTTTTTTGTAGCTTATTATTAAAATAGGGTTGCTGCCTGAAGTGAAACCCTCTCCTTGCTTCCTAACGGTTACTTAAACGCTCCTTAGTACAGAATTTGTATGGTGATTCTTTACTAAGGAGCGATTTAAGTAACTGTTAGTGACTCTGAGTTGGGGCGTGATACAGCAAATAGAAAATAGAAATATAAAAGTCATTCATTAAAATTATATACAAGCCATAGCCTTGTCAGGGGAAGTTGGTGTGGGAGGTTGGATTGAGCCTTTCACAAATATGTACAACAGTATAAAATGTATTGTGTGAAAATAATCTCGATATTTTGAGTTGTGTAAGTGGAGACGGGTCACGTGATACACAAGTTACACACTGACACCCTTTGAGTAGGTATGAGTCTTAAGGTCAACATCAATCAGGCCTAGGGTTGCCAGATGTAAAAAAAATCTGTTTATTGTGTTGTTTATTAAATAACAACGTGGCGCTCCTCTAAAAATAATCTCGCAAGCCGCCCACATGTCTACTGTCGGCGGAATCCGGGACATAAAAAGTCTAATTACTGGACACGGAACGCCCCGTAAAATTCCGGGACTGGCAACCCTAAAATGATCGGTCGAAATTGTCTAATGACACAAGATCGGTCTTCAAGTACCTCTTTAAAGCTTGTCTACATATTCTTCTCCACTCTATTTAACCCTTCATTCGCAGGTGAAGAAAGGCGAGGAGATAACGGGCACGTTCACGATGCAGCAGAACGTGCGCAACAACCGCGACCTGGACTTCACGGTGGAGTTCGACTTCAAGGGCGAGCTGTGCCAGGTGCAGGAGAAGAACCACTATCGGATGCGTTGAGCGCGCTGAGCGCCATCTAGCGGCGGCCGGGTGAACAGCCGTCACGACCATAGACAACCATAGACAACACAACAGATTATAGGACAAAGATACAGAGGATTAAACTGATGCAGTATATTATATTGATTTAGACAATCGACAAAAAAAAAACGTGTGTGTACTTATGTACGCATGGAAGAAGTTATACTTATTTCTCGCTCGCACTCACAATCTGGCGCGCGCTAGCAATCCAAAATAACTCCAGAGAATGCTGTGCGCCTAGTATCACGCAACTTCATCATGTCGCTTTTTGGATGTTTTATCGTAAAATTTTACTTTCATAATTTTTTCCAAACGCCCCATAAGAAGTATAACTTCAAAAATACTTTTTTGGTAATTTATTACACAAAGGAACTCTGGTAAATTACTTGCTGAGATTGCTAGACGGATACAAGATAAGACCATGACCGAGTGCAAGTATTTATCTGTCACATAAATATTTGAGGCCATCAGGCTGATATACTTTAAAACAGAGTCTGGCCAGTCACCTGCATGTGTTGAAGGTCGCATCAGATGAAACCTCAAAAAAGCATTCTTGTATCTTTGTCCTATGATAGTAATACAATTGGGGTCTTAGGACCTTATTAAGTATTCTTTGAATATTAATTTCGCACAAGTTGCCAGTGATTAGTTTATAATCATATAGTTCAGTAACTGAATATGTTAGTGTCGTATGTTAGCTAGGAGGTACCATTATAACGGTATCTGCGATAGGTAAGGTCGATAAGTCAAATAATATGGAATTAAACAGATATTAATGTGGTAGGCATGTTTAGGCTGCGTTCCAGTAGACGCTCAAATCGCTCACAACGATCAAAACGCGTTCCACATGGCGACCACGGTCGTCATGGTCGTAGTGAAAACGTCATTGATGACGTCATTAATTTCGCTCACGGCAGTTCACGGCACGCTCAAAACAACCCACCTCACGGGGTGGGTCGAAGTGCCCGTTCCACTTGGGTGTATGATTGTAACGCTCACAAGCTAGTGGAACAGGAAAAACCGCGGTCGTGAGCGTGATCGTTGTGATCGTCTAGTGGAACGTAGGGTTAGACAGGTTCATCTGTCACTGTCAACTGATAATAATGTTGCCAGGATGGTTACATAAAATTAATGGAAGTTGTGTTGTCTGTGGCATGTAGGTAGTAAGTAATGGCTGGTTACCGTCAAGCGAATTTCATACTTATTGTATTCGTAGCAAGGTCGCTGTTTTCCAATCGTTTTACAGAGTTTCATAACTCAGTATTACAGCGTTAACGTGAAACTTATAAAATGGACTTTACCTCATTATTGTAAAGTGCGTTTCGCGTTGACGCGATATTTTTATGACAATGTATGTAATTCTCTGTTTTGTATGTTCCGCCTAAGTCGGAATTCTCATCCTGTTTACCTGCATTGCATTGTGAGCCTCAATTCATTGCAGTAATGATTAGTGTCGAGACAGGTTTTGATTGTGTAAAGCCGACTGTAAGTTTAAGTGAACTGAGTTCATTTTATATGTTCATTACAACTCAGAATTTTGTGAGAGCTTAGTCTATGGGAACCATACATGTATAAATATCGACACCTGACCAAAGAGCGTGTCTCTAAATATGTAATTCAACGACAATTAGTTGTGAACATGAAATATTTTAATAAATTACTTATTTGTTTTACTAAAAAAACTTACTAAAAAGTTTTCTAAAAATGACTTAAGCGTGGGGGCTAGGTGTCGATATTAGTAGATGTACCATTGATTTTGCGGTATCGGTGATATTTTCATTTAACTGGTATTAAATGGTAGTTGCATACATTTTAACGAGTATTAAGTTAGCAATGTGTCATAAAAGCACACTACCGTTTGGAACTATTTTTACTCGACTGCGCGACGCAAAGGATACCCTCCTTTAATCCTTCTATGGTTTAGTTGGTCAGTATTACTTTTAACAACATTCTGAACTACTGGCCTTGTTTTTTCTTTTATTTTTTTTACGCAGTCGGGTTTTTTACGTAATGAGGCAATATTTGCAAGGCATTATTATGACGTAATTTCACAAAAACCTATCTAATTAAAATCGTGTTCTTACTATCTCTCTTTAGAAGGACAGGTACTTTAATTTACATTTGGTCATCACATTTGTAATAAAAAGATTAGATTTTTGTCACTGGTATAATTGATGAATTATCTATATCTAAATTACGTGTCACGTTGTTTGTCCGCGATGGACTCTTAAACTATTAACCGATTTTAATCAAATTTGCACACCGTGTGCAGTTTGATCCAACTTGAAAGATAGGATAGCTTACTTCTCAAAATAAAAAAAAACTGTCTAGGCAGCTAGTCTATCTATATATATATAAAGGTGAAAGAAGACTCACCACTGATTAAACAAAAAATCTCAGAATAAAAATAAGGATTGGAAGTCACTTTCATACAAACCAGCTTCGTCACTTGTAAAGATATAAATATGAAAATTTTTATGTAAATTTATAGTTATGAACAAAAGTTTAACACTTTTTTTTTTGGAAAATCATCCCTTCAAGGGTTAATTTAGGAGATGGAACTAACTTAGACCTTGTCCAGAAGGGACGAATTCGCCGCGAATCGTTTCGCGCGAATTCATTCGCGCGTTAGCGAGTTACTAGGCGCCAGTACATCGCGTCCACAAGCATCGCGCGAATTCAAAATACGCGCGTAAATCGCGTGCACTACGCCAGACTCTCGACTCGCGCGTTTTTCGCGCGAGTCGAAATACTAGAGGCTCCTTGTTGCGTCCAGTCAACGCGCGAACAAGTCGAACAACAGAGTGAGGTGCACGTATCGAGGGAAATGGAGCGCCTACATTTTCGTGCGTTGCTACGCTCCTTCTGGACGCAACGATCGCGCGTTATACGCACGAGAGAATCGCGGCGAATTCGTCCCTTCTGGACAAGGTCTTAGTACGCAATTTTGTCATTGTTGAGTGGGAGAGGGAGAATTTAATGATCTGTGATTTGTTAAACCAACCAAAACTATAAAAGTGAGTTAAAAGTATCACTATTTTAATTGATTGATAGGGGATACGAAGTTTGCCGGGTCAGCTAGTATCCTTATAATATTAACACATTAAACATCTTGGTGTAATTAGTTCTAAGAAGAAAAACAGTACAACTTTTTAAGTTATGTAAGATATAAGTATGCATGCCAAAACCGAATTCTTATGTCACATTGCTAATACTCGTTATAATGTTGTTGGATGTCTTATTATTAACAAAGTCCCAATTTTTATCAGTCCGACGCCTAAACTATAAGACAAAACTGTAATTCTTTTCTACGATGTAGCGTGTCTGACTGTCTGTGCGTATATTGAATTCGAGGTGCATAAATGAGTAAGTCTATATTTTGTCGTTTTATTTTTGTGCATTAATTTTTTTTCAATAATTTTATTTTATAATATGGCGATTCGTCTTGCAGTAATTTGAAGAAATGCAAGGTATTTAGTTTTTTTAATCATAGAACTATAAGAGAAGAAAGGTTTTCATTAACTATTTTAAATTAGAAACACTGACAGCTTTAATACAAAAATGTACAATATTGAAGGGTTTACGGATCAAGCAATTTAAGTGTTAACAATATGAACCAAAACAAATGCTTTTCGAGTACAAAATAATGTTATCTTGTACAATTAAAATTTTGATTTTAATGATTGTATCATCAGACATCACATAATGTGGATATAAGTTGATCAATCGCATGCTACTGTATCTATGCAAGTACAGGCACAGAAGAAATAATAGTACTTTGGTACAGGTAAGAGAAAACAAAAATGAAAATTCCTTAAAAACCAATGATTTATTTTAAGATAAGCTAAAACTACAATACAGTCTGAGTATAACATAACCTAACCTAACCTATAGTCCTATAGTTTGGCGGATAGTGTGAAAACATGACTTTTATGCTTTTATTAAAATAAAATCAGATGGGGCAACACTCTTTTATCTGTAATACAGAAAGATGGGGCACAATATGACATACAGTGAAACCAACTTATCTGTGAATTGAAGTGGGGCGTTGTCGGACCCTTTGGACCAATCATTGGACGCAATTCGAGACGTAGTAAATGTCAGTGAATGAACACAACACTTAAGAATGGGGCGGCATTTGTTCCAATTTTCGGCATTTCACAGATAAGTTGGTCGCGCTGTAGTTTCAATTTTCCTCACTTCACAGATAAGTTGGTGGCTCTGTAGACTCTGTAGTAGGTATTTATATTTGTCTTATCTGTTTTACATAAGTACTCTGTGCTGTCATATTTAGCCCCGACTTACCCTACTTCAGATAAGAGTGTTACACTACCTGATTTTTAATGTTAATTAAAATTTTACATGTATTGATATTTTATCCGACGCACTGTAACTTGAACCTAATGCTAGTGGCAATATGTTACGCGACCACGGGAGCGACGGCGACGACGGGCGCGGCGTTCTTCTGGAGGTCGATGCAGCAGCAGCTGGAGATGAGGTGGTACTCCTGGCAGGAGTTCGCGTAGATGTAGTTGCAGTCGCGCTTGCGGCACTGGTAGTTTGGTAGGACTGGAAATTATTAAAGATTTTATATGAATGAGATGATTTTAATGCTTAGGGGCTGCGCCGTCTGGCGGTAGGTATGCCTGGACATTTTTATGCTAATGACGATTTGGTTGTTTCATTGAATTATCGTAGCATCAATACTAGATTTGCCTACTGCAGTTTAACCTTATCGTCTTACAATTAAGGTATATTTCTTTTCGTCACAAAAATGCATACATAGTGCCGTGTCGGCAACGTATGCAGCCCTTTACGTCCCCCGATCCCCTTAAAATAACGACGGTTTGTGTCAATAATGAATAGACAAACGATTAACTTATTTCTTGATCGATACTCTAGGTACATTATTTTGTAGATTCAGAAGGCATCGTTAAGGCTCGGTAAAGTTTACCGTGGTTAAGGCATGTTTTTCCGACATTTAGGTTGACTACCATTTTGCTTCATTAGAGTAAAAGGGCCAAAAGGGGTAAGGCTTTATTGTCCGTTTGGGGATCTGGGTTCAAATCATGGTATCTCCCAGATGTTAAATATCAATACTTACATGACTGGGTTTCACAGCAGCAGGAATCGTGAGCTTGTTTGTGAGAACAGTAGCTGTACACCGACGAGTCGCAGAGCGGGCATCCGGGATGCGCGCCGGGGGGCCCTTCCACGTAGTTGCTCCCCGGGTATCCGCCAGGGTAGTGCCCTGACCCACCCGGGTACAACCCTGACCCACCCGGGTAGTATCCCGAGCCGCCCGGATAAGGATACTGACCGTAACCGACTCCGGCTCCTATTAAATATTCCCATATTTCTCTTAATCCGAAACCTGTTGGTGAATGGTGAATGGAGATGAGATGATGTTGATGATGCATGCTTGTGGTGATGATGTTTTTAAATTATGGTTCTGAGTTATCGCTCCAATCCTATGGCGTATGATTTATTCATGGTATGAGATTAATGGAAGTAACAATAAGTAAGTCAGTAGTATCACTTATTGATAGTTAAGAATAAATGACTTTTAAACTATTATTATTAAAATGTAATAAAGAAGTAAATTGACATCCTCTTTGATTGTGGCGGTTTTAGGATAAGCACGCATTCCGAATTTTTTGGTTCAAGTGATAACGAAATCTTGCTGAGACAATAACAATAAGTACATAATTATACTGAATACTTGCTGTGTATGTATACGGTATAATTATTCTTTACGTATGTAAGTAGGTAATATAATGCGGATTATTTACTTAGAACTTAAAGTGCGCATTCATTTCCATCCATTAGGTATATCTACCATAAATAAGTATGCCCCGGCCAGGAATCGAACCCGAGACCAGAACACATACCTAAAAGATAAGGTCTAGAAGACTGAAAGACCTACTAGAAAAAGGCAAAGTCAAATAGAAAAAGTCCCTACGCTTAGGAGCATAAACCACTGGCCAAGATATAATACTAATTAAAAACATTGCCCAGTGGTACAAATACGCTGAGCCTTTGAGAGATAAAATCAAAGGAGATATCGTATTATTTAATATTTTTTTAATTCAGGAACAGGAAAGTCGAACGCAAGGTAATAGCCATCCTAGCCACGCATTATAAGTATCATTTACAGAAATATTTTATCATGGCTGTTGCATAATTATGCGGGTACCACACTTTAATTACCTGACATGTGTGTTAATGTATTTTTTAATGCTCCACAGATTAGTGTTAACTTAGGGAAATAATCACAAAGTGTACCTTCATTACGTCCGTGTCTCTTTTTTGGTAATTATGTACATAATTAATTCATGTTAGGAAGATTTGAGTGATTGTGGCCTTGGTGTCATACTTGGCTGCGTTTTCCGTTACCTACATTGTTCTAATGTCATTTTTTTTGATGAGAGATAAATTGCAATACGTTCAATTAATGGCTAATGATATAGGTAAGAATTACTAGCTTACTTAACTTACCAACTAAACTATACAGTCCATAATTCACGTGGGTTCATTTTTATTTAATGTGATGGAGTATATTACCAGATTTGTTCATCTTTTATTCAAATTCAAATAAGCCTCAAGATTCAACGTACCAAGCTGAAGGCGTACCTAATGATTAAATTCAATGTGTCTCTGATTAGGTAGGTATGAGATAGCTTTAAAATTGACTAAACTTTTTATTAATCGTTGATCATTACCTAATTTTCTCCCAAGTAGGTACCTTTAGAAAAATGTTTTCTTAAATAAAATATCTTATTCTGGCGATCACAACGCTAACTTAGCTAGGTACTTAATACTTATGTAGGTTGGTGGTGGGTACCTTCGACTTTAATAGACTGTTGGAAAATTTCCCTATAATAGGTTTTAGATCAATTATTAAAACATAATTTATAATAATATAGGTAGGTACAAAGTGTCCCACTTAGTCTCTCAATCAAAGTGTCACTATCAATCCATGATCGGGCGTTTCTCGGTGGTCATAGATCATAACCTTCATGCGTTTATTCCGGCTTATCTCAGAAATGGCTTAACTGATTTAGATGCGGTTTTCACTGATGTATTGAAGTAGGCTTGGGTTAACATTTAACATTTCAATCAGTTAACAAACAAAGAAGTTATGTCAGTTTAAAGAATACCGTCCATACATTTATTCGAGTGGTATCCGAAAGGTTTACCGAAGCGAAACGAGGGCATTTTGTCTTGAAATATATAGTTAGACTGATTTAACAAACATGAATTCCAGATTTTTTTCTAATTCATCCTAACAACAACACCACTCCTGGGGTAACATTGGGGCTAGGAATAATATTTCCGCGAACAAAGTGATAAATGTCGCGATCAGATAAATTGAAGTTTGGAAGACCTACACACGAGTTAAAATTGTTCATTGTTTCTAGAAAATGACGTTTAATTTTAATTCTTTAATTCAACTTCAATTAAATAATGAAAACTATGTGACTAACACCGTTAGTAAACCGTTCGTCATATTCATACCTCGTCTCCGTTAGGTGTTTAACAGACACATCTGGATGTCCAAAACCAGTTTAATGTTAAACATCTCAATTATATCGATACCGGAAATTTCAATTGTCGTAAAGGACAAAACACGACTTTTCAGGAGAGCCAAAAAACAAAAAAAATATTGTTTTTGTTATATAACTTTTTCAAACAAAGTATTTAATTAATGATGTCAAAAGAAACCCCTACTAATTTTTCGTATTCTATCCATATAAATTATCAAAATAAACTAAACTTAATTAATGACGAAAGTACGAGTCCTTTACAGCCCACAAAAATAAAACTGAAGTACTTTACACCCACAAAAAATTAGTTATGACAAAGTCGGATGTGTAGCAAAGGACTAATCTTGATCATCAATTGGGTAGTACAAGTCAATCAAATCAGAGACTAGGGGGGTAAAAGTAACAAAAAAACTAACGGTTTAGTTAAGTAGCACCTAAAATAGGTAATAAAACTGTGTGAAATAAAAGGTTTTTTATTATTTTTTATTTAAATCGCAAGTAATTGTTGCGATGCTGGAAAAAACTAAATTTTTAGAATAATCAGCTAATAAACTTATTTACAATTTTATTTATAGCCTAAAAGGCTGACGAAAAAGTAGATGGGCCACCTGATGGTAAGTGGTCACCGTCGCCTATGGACATGAGCAATACCAGAGGAATCGCCAATGCATCGCCGGCCCTGAAAGAAAACTCTTTTTACACCTTTTTTGAAAAACTCCATGTCACAGCGCTCCGGGAATACTTCAGAAGGAAGCTCATTCCACAGCTTGCAAGTGTAGGAGAGATGTAGGCCCTCTCTGCGTATTCTACCCTCTGTACAATGCGGAATGTTCTGAAGAACTATTTGGCTTGATACCTGCAGTTGGTTTTCGACACCGACCATCACGGGGTACCAGGTTTTTAACCAACATCACATGGATACCTGGCATTCGTCCACAGTTCGATTCTCACGTAATTTTCTACCTCGCACGTGTAAACTGTGGAACAAACTTCCTGCATCGGTGTTCCCTCTAAGCTATGACATGGGGTCCTTCAAGAAGCGGGTCTATCGTCATTTTCTTGGCCGGCAACGCGTTGGTGACGCCCCCAGTGTTGCTAATGTCCATAGGCGGCAGTGATCACTTACCATCAGGTGACCCGTCTGCTCGTTTGCCTGCTAAAAGCATTAAAAAAAAGTGTTTGGCAAAAAAGATCGTGAGAAAGGTGCAGTAGGCATCAAGTCAAACAATTATGTTTGATATCCGAGGAATCAGAGTGCTCGGAGCTTTCACCGTTGTAAAGTTGGTAGAACACACAAAGAGAACCGATATCTCTTCTGAAGCTCAGGTGTTCTAACTTGTGAGTGACTTGTGGGTCGTTGACAACTCAGACCGCGCGTTTCTGTATGGCGTCAAATGGGTTAAGCTGGTATTGCGGCGCCCCTGCCCAGAGGTGGGAGCAGTACTCCATGTAAGACCTGACTTGAGCTTTATGTAGCATAAGTAAGTGCCTCGCAGTGAAGTACTGCTTAGCCCGGTTCAGGACACCAAGCTTCTTGGAGGCCAGCTTAGCCTTGGCTTCTAAATGACGCCGATAGTCGATACTGCACATTACTCGAGATGTCAACTCCCAGAATTCCAACACTTTCACTCACGGTGAGCGCGGTACCCTGGAATTGAGGCGCTATGACAAATGGGGTTTTCTTAGCGATAAACGCGCAAACTTGTGTCTTCGTGGGGTTTAACTCGACCAAATTAAGCCGACCCCAATCCGAGACTTGCTCCAGAGAGTTCTCGACTTCAGACACAAGTTTGATTCTGCTATCCGCCACTTGCAACTGAGAGGCATTGGCCGGGGCTGTGTAATAGGCATCCCCTGTACCTACTATCATCTGCATAGCAATGGATGCCACTCGTATGCTGCAGCATGTCATTGATATGCAGAATGAATAGCTTAGAGGATAACACAGACCCTTGGGGAACGCCAGTATTTATAGGTTTCATATCTGAGCAACAACCGTCGACTACGACCTTGATATCTCGCTCAGATAGAAAACTGGCTATCCCAATTGCATAACCTCTCAGGGAGATCGTAAGATGGTAACTTCGTGAGAAGACCCCTGTGCCAGACCCGGTCGAAGGCCTTAGCGATATCAAGGCTGACTGCCAGAGCTTCTCCGTTACGGTCAAGAGCCTGAGCCCACCGGTGCGTAAGATAAACTAGAAGATCACCAGCTGATCGACCATGGCGAAAACCGTATTGTCGATCACTGATCAACTGATGATCTTCCAGATACCTTAGGAGCTGCGTGTTAATCACGCGCTCCATTACATTCGCAAGCAGGGAAGTTATCGCTATGGGCATGTAGTTAGCCAGTGATAGATTTATTCTATCACTGTCGCTCTTCCGCATATTGGTTGGCGTGACAGGAGAAATGGCAATAATAACTTAATATGCATGATCTTGGTATGGGCATCGCTGTTGTGCCTTATGCATTATAAACATCATGTATCATTGGATGTTAATTTCTGATGGATTTTAAATCTTTGATAACTAGCCTTTTTTTCCTCGAGATGAACAGCCATGTCCTTAATTTCTTTTTATGATAATAATTCTGTATTTTCAGCTTTTGTACAGATTTAACATTGTTTTTTTTTTTGGTGTCTGGAATGGAATATTGTAATCATAATTAAATATTTTTATATAAAAATGACCTTTACGCCCTAAATACGTAAGATAAATAAAGCATAGATTAGATCGTAAGGGTCTCGATTATCAAAATAACATGTTTACAACCTTCGGATTTTTTCGAAGTTCAATGCAAAACTGAAATTACGACCTCATAAATAATTAAAACATCAACTTTACGCTCCCTATTGTAAATTATTTTTACGATACATCCAAAATAGTAAAAAAAATCGAGCTAGACCTATTGAAAACCCCGGTCGTAAAGGGTTTTTTTTTTAGGATAGGACAATTTCAAATATACCAATCGATAGAGCTCGCGACGCTGATTACGAATATATATATAACTCATTTTCGGCAAAATGTCCTTTACGACAATTGAAATTTCCGGTGTCGAATTATCTGCACTAGACATAATAGAGGTCAGTGGTTTAGTTAAAGTGCTTCAATGACAGGTGACAGGTGACGTGCTGTTAGAATCTGTGTACCGTTAGAGTTAGACTCACCGCCGATACGTTTTCGGCTTATTTCGTAATTCGAAGGCTGATCACCTATGGGGATAAATTACAAACTTGATTGATTTTGTTTGAACTTTTTTGCTGCCAGTGACCGCCAAGCAAAACTAATTTGATGGTAAATATAAAGTGACTTGCGGCCAGTGACTCTTTTTTATCAAAAATTCTTCATTCGTCAAACTTTAATGAATGAAAGACCAATAAAAACGCAAACCTTCCCTAACTGTATTTTATCAATAAACTAAATTTAAAAAATACCATTCAAAATAAAGTATAAAATATTTACGAATCTTACGTTATCAAATTTTGAATTTATGCTGAGGTGTTTGTTTCCTCCTTTGTTCTCCTCGATGATTGCATAGTATCTCTTTATGTGCGGCTTACACGTATTAAGTAGTTAAGTAAATAACTCAATTTTAAGTGAATTAATAAGTACGTGTAAACCGCACATTAGAGACAGTAGTAGAATGGTAGAAGCAAAAAAGTCCTACTTTATTTAGTGTTTTTGTCATAATAACATGATGGAGGATTTGTACATCAAGATGATTTATTTTAATCAGTCATATGTACCCAAACAATATGTATAATTGTATAGTATGTAACCTGGTGGTATTGTTAATACCAAATAATACCTACCCGTTTTATTTCATGTCCTAGTGATTTACTAACCATAAGGAGTAGTTCCAATTAAGGGATTTGTTTTCATCAACAATAAAGATTTGTTTAAGTGTGATCAACAAATTAACGTACCCAACGTTCAGTAAAGTAATGATTGCCTGAAAATAGGTAGATAATTATTATGGTGGCAGCGCGGCGGAATGAACATGAAACCGTTACAGCAAACCGATTTATCTTACGTTAATACTGTTTTTATGAAAAATATAATTGTCCTTTGTTTAATCAGAATAGACATTTAGCTTTAATTTATTAACATTAATTAAATAAATCGACTAATAAAATTAATCTTTATTTTAGTTTATTTCCAAGAAACTAAGAAAAGGTTTTTATTGTTCTAAGTTCCTAAATTAATTCATACCGCCAATAGAATAACACAGTTGAAAGTTAATGAAAGTAGCTATCATTTGCGATACTGATCATTAAAAAAAATTAACTAATTAAAATCATATAAAAACGTTATTTAGTAGTACCTAAATACTTAGATATTTATTTTTTAACCGACTTAAAAAAGGAGAAGGTTCTCAATTCGACTATTTTTTTATGTGTTACTTCATTACTTTTTACTTTGTGCAAAAATTTTGATGATTCTTTATAGTTATATTCGAAAGTTGGTACTTGTCATGTGTTCCTGTTTAAATTTGAGCGAGATTTAATGAGTAGTTTTTGAGTTATCCCTAATTTTGAAATCGCTTATTTTTTAGAAGAATTATTATTAAGTATAATAGTCTAAATAGTCTATTAGTAGTGCTGATTGCATAATTCTTCGGCTAAGTGTCACTTATATTATACTAGCACTTTTAAGTTGCATTTATTTACAAAACTGTTATTATTTAAAAACCTATATTAAAACAACTTACCGTAACTAACACCAATAAGCGCGACGAAAACAAAAATTGTGAGCTTCATTGTTTTAACACAATAACTTTTAATTGCAAAATGTAAGTTGAATATAATTGTGTCCACAAGTTATCCGCAAGTGCGAGTGCGTTAGTTCGCAGATGAGAATCGAATGTAAATAATGAAAATAAGTCGATAGAAGGCACTGCTGCGGCAGACTTACCGGTACAGTCGAGTGATGAACTGTTGCAAAAAATATTTTCATCCGACTTCAAAAAAGGAGGCCCTTAGTTGTATTTTTTTAATTTTGTTACCACAGAATTCCTTCATTTTAATAACCGTTTGGGAAAATTCTTTTTTTATTTGAAAAGAACCTATGTCCTAACTATTTATTGAGATCTGATGATGGGACATCTCATATAAGATGCTCTATCTTCTATTGATAGTCACATTATTAAAATCGGTTTAGCCGTTCTAGTAATTAGCCCGGACTAACAGAAAGACAGACAAAATTTTAAAAAAGTTCGTTTGTGTTTAGTATCGTGTCGTTAGTACTTAAGAAAACACAATTGAGTATTATGAAATCACAGATAGACATTTCAATTTTATTTACATTTATAGATAAATAAAATGTACAATTTTATTTTTATTCGAGTACCTAATTCTTTTCTTTGTCGTTTACGTGCGCGACTGTACAGTAAACGCATATTAATACTGGTCCAAGGGTTATTCCAGTTGTCCTTAGCTGCATTGCCTGGACCCGTTCTCTGCAATTATATGCCGGTCTAGCCGTAACTAGTACTAACTTTATTTGAATTTAAAGTCATTATTTAGGTGATAAACCTGCGTACAGTTCAAGGGCCAAGAACTTAGTTTAGTTAATAAGCTTGGCCTGCCTGAGTCATACGTTAGTTGGATTCTTATCTTATTTCAACCTACTTCTAATTAGTGTTTCATTAAATACATACATAGACTGGCAATTTCAGGATAATATTTGGACTAAATAGATGAATATTTCACATATTTTATGACCCGTGTCGGTTACCATGCCAGACCACCATATGAAGAGTCCTGGATTGGATTCCCAGCGGGGTGAAAATTTGAATGATGAGTTTGAATTTCTGTGCTCGGTCTGGGTGCGAGTGTTCTTGTCTAGTGTAATGTCCATGACACTCACGGCACAGGGAATCCTAGTGTGGGGCTAGTGGAGTATGAAGCGACTGTAGCGTTGTATTTATTAATCACAGCACTTGAATATTCCTAAACGTATCGTTAACGCAAACTCTACACGAAATATACTTTTAAAGGTGAGTAGCTTTTAATAATAAGCACTTACGCCCTAACTCAGAGTCACTAACAGTAGATAATTTATTCTCAATATGTTTTTTTATATTTGCGAAACGTTACATATACTTAACTACTAAGAAATATTGACTAAATCTTATTTTGTACCTAAACGAAATGGAAAGTTTAATAGCCCCAGTCATGGTCATGTGAATTAATGACATAATTAAATCCTACTGGCGCTGAAATGCCTCATACCTATGTAAATTTCGCCGAAACGGGACTTTACTATTTTTCTAAGTTATCTATGCGTTAATGTCCATGATCGGCGGTCTATTTCCATGGACAATTATTATTTACTACCTTATTTTTTATTACTACCATTAAATGTATATTTTTATTACCATAAAAATACGTTTTACAGCGGCATTGAATTGAAGTATTAATGGTTAAACAATTGCTTAATTAAAATTGCAGTAAAGTAGGCGTAGTTAATAATCTCACAAAAATGGATAAAAGTTTATTTATATTTTATTAATCTAAGGATTTAATAAAGGTAGTTAGTCACTGCCGCCCTTGGACACTAGTAAAAATGAAGGCAAGCGTTGCCTTAACTGTCAAAAGTGTAGCTGGAGACATGCATAGGGGGCTTAACATGCATGACATAAATTCATCACAACTGGATTGGATGTGTCCAATTTCCATAAATAGTCAAGCCGTAGTAAAAATAAAGGGGTAAAAGGGGGAGTATGCGCATAAATTAAAACCGCATAACATTCGACGACCCGTGTGGCGCAATGCCGGATCGCCGCACCGAGGGTCCTGGGTTCGATTCCCAGCGAGGCAGAAGTTTGAACGATGAGTTTGAATTTCTGTTCTCGGTCTGGGTGTGAATGTCCTTGTCTATGTTGTATGTTGTCCATGGCACCCACGACACAGGGAATCCTAGTGTGGGGGCTATGAGTGTGAAGCGTTATTTGTTTTATTTATTCAGAAATTTTGAAAATTTATCTTAGAGGCTAAAATTGGGGGTAAGAACAATATTTCCATGGACAAAAGCGGGAATAAGCTAATAAAAGATAAAGATAATGTTGAGATAGGATGGTAGTTGGTAGGTGGTGGTGGCCCGGGTGGCCGGCCGTCGGACTGGTTCTTACGGTACTGCGGTCAAACACCCCGAGACCCTGACATTCGTAGCCGTATCAAACGATCTTATCGGACCTTTTGTTTTTATCTTATAATCGAAATAAAAACGTACGCGACGAATAGACAGGTAAGCTGCTTGAAGCAAAAAATATAACTGCATCTTACTTTTTAATAACTGCAACTGGTTAATTAGGTACCTAGTGATACATACAGTATGAGTTTTTTTAATTTTAATTATTATTATTAACTGTATTATAAAGAGTCATGTATACACTTTTATCAAACAGAATTGAGTTACACAGATATCTTATATTAATTTATTCAGTTTCGACGTGGATACGATCTAATATCTGTTTGAGCTTTTTGCCGGATCTTCTTGCCATGATCAATCTTCAACTAAGTACTTTTCAAATTGTAAGTACTTCACAAAATAGCCAGTAGTTTGGAACTATGGGCACGATTGTATTTTACATGTTTGATGTGATGTGTAAGGGATTCCTTCCATTCTTAGGTCCAAGAAAACTTCCCTTTTCGTGATGATCAGAAGAATTTGTCCCTTACAACTCTTACAAGGGCATCAGATCCCTACTGAATAGAGTTGCAACATTTTTATACTTGTTTAAGTATAGTATTTTTTAGGATAGAAAAAAGTATTTTAGTACGTTCGGGTTCCTAGGAATGAAATAAATAGAAATAGTCAAATAACATTCAATAATAACTGCAAGTAGGTATAATATTATTATAACATAATATTATAATATAATGCATAAGTGTATCAATGATACCTACATGAATAAATGATTTTGAATTTGAATTTGAACAGTAATAACCTTGTACTTAAATATACTTATTAACAATTTAAATTATAATTAAAAAATAATTGTCATAATACTTATTTAGGTATGGCCCTTATATTACAAAGAAGGTGGCAAGTTCACTTTTTGTATATTTTTCTGTTTTTATGTAAATATGTAATTTGACGACCCTGTAGCCTAGTTACGGGGAACGGCATTATTTCTGACACTCCAACATGGCTCCAAAACACGTAAAAAACATTTCACGATCAATTTAATTTTTTTTGGGCAAAGGATACAAGTACCTAAATGATAATTTATTGAAAGATCTGGAGACTGGAGACAGCTTTTCTTTTACTAGCTTGAAGATCCTCTAGGTGTCTTCGCGAAGGTACACTGTTCAACCTCAGTATTACAAGGTTTGCCCTAAGTCATACTTATTTGTACTTATCACTCACCACCCTTATCTTACACACTATTTAAATTAGCAACAGCAAAGTAATATCAACCTAATCTATCTTAATATACGGTTCAAGTTTCATTGCTCTCATGATGTCACCGGTGACCGAACATCGGCCCGCCTGCATGATAGTGCGCGCGTCCTCTTTGCCGTTAACTAGCTGTTTGAAGTAGTGTTCGTTGAGGGTGAACGTGGTGTCCGGGTCGTCGTCCGGTTCACCCTCGTACACCTCCACTTTGTTTAGGTCCAGTGCTGGAAAAGTTAAATAATTTTATTATTTTTCTTCATTGTGTAAAGGTTCTATAAATTTCTGGAAAACCTTCGAAGTGTAAATATGTTGGTTTTAATCATTGAAGTATTATTACTAGCGTATAGAACGGACACCGCGAACACAATGTATGTTCCAATGAATTGACGCCGCGCGGCTTCAATGTCCAATGGATTCGTTCGATTTTGAAAGGAGAACAGAGGCTCAATTTTGAAAATAGAACCTCCCGGCGGTGGCGGGGACACACATTTTGTTAGAGATGTCTTCTCTATGTATACTTATACCTCAATGGTTTTAATTAATGTTTTAGCACTTGAGTAGATATACTGACAGTACATCAATTATACCTAGTTGTCAAGTCTGCAGTTTGACTTGACGCGCCATCCAGTGTGCATGAGACAAATATGGCAGATGGCTATAGCGTGGCAATACCATTGATTAAAGAAAAAGTAGAATCAAAGGGCCATACACGATCAAGTATACTGGATGCGCCCTCAAGTCCGCTTGACGCTTCATCAAGTACACTTGATCGTGTATGGCCTCCGGGGTCAAACTCAAATGTCGAAAGCTTTTACGTCGCTCGAAGGCGGCTTTTCGGAGTACCGAAACGGTTAGAACTTTCTACGTTATCAAAGCTCTTTTCATGCGTTATAATAATATAGTGTTTAGGTACTTATATATCCTATGATCACAATTGTGTAAAAGTCTTGTGATTATTTCTCTCATTTACTGAATTAAAATCTTAGATATATTTTTTTTTAAAAGATATCTTTTTCACTCAAAAAAAGATATCTTTTTTTTACTCATACGAATTCATTGTTTGATTGAGTACTGGAGGACTATTCACTTTTGTAACTTGACAGCGGAATCCGCGATGAGTTTCAAAATTGAAGTTCGAGTCCGAGATCTTGATATGTGATTCTCTAATCATCTGGCACGCACTTGCGAGGTGAAGGGAGTCTCGAACTCTTACTTCAATTTAGAAACTCATCGTGTATTCCGCTGTCAAGTTACAAAACAAAAGCGAACTTGCATCGTATTGATATGTCATTATCTAATCATCTAGTACGCACTTGCGAAGTGAAGTGATCCTAGAACTCAAACGTCAATTTTGAAACTCCGCTGTCAAGTTACAAATCTGAATAGCCTTCCTGGAAGTTTAACTGATAGATTGATATGGAAAGACTCACTTTGATGTTGACTTATGTATTGAAAAGAATACTTATATTTTAGTTACTTTTAACTATAACATTATGATTTATACGAGTACATTGAACATTAAAAAAATAAGTAAACTAACATAATACAGAAAAAATATTATAATTTATTGTTAAATACTTTATTATTTTCATTCTTTTGCACCGCTTGTCCTGAGTTTGATTTCTTATTTTGGTTATAATTTAATGAAGAAAATCATACTATAGTAATATTATAACCTTATAAATGTTAATGTAAGTTTGTTTGTTATGCTTTCACGCGAAGACTACTTAACTGATTTGGCTGAAATTTGGAATGGAGATAGCCTATACCCTGGATTAAAACATAGGCTACTTTTTATCCCGGAAAAGTTCGGAGTTCCCGCGGGATTTGTAAAAATCTCTACCGCAGGCGAAGCCGCAGGTAACAGCTAGTAAAACATATTTCAGTGTAGCTTAACTTACTCCAAGAATATACAGTTGTTCCTTTGATGATGTTGAATAGGAAGACCCCGCCCACTTCCTGGGCCTTCTTCAGGTCGGCGGCGGCCAGGCGAGCCTTGATCTTGGCCACCAGGTCGCCCTTGCTGAGGTTCGAGTTGTCGCTCTGAGAGGCACCCTGGAATTTATAAGACATTGGTCTTCAGTAACGTCAGTTGTAAGGTCAGCATGATCAATAGAGAAATCAATGAAACAATTTTGGGAATCGGTCCAATAATTTTTGAGTTTAACTACTTATTTATAAGTACTATTATTTCTTCTGTGGTTGAACCATTACAAACAAACGAAAAAAGAAACAAAAAATCAAAAAAATCCTCTTTATAATATTAGGACTTAGTTTAGTTTATTCGGTGAACTTTGAACTGGATTGAGATATAATATTTGTCTAGCCATTTTGTGCTTGTCGGATGTCGGACAGATATCCAAAAAAACTTTCACATTTAAGATACCTACTTATTAAGTAAGAGTGTGTTAGATGTATGATTTGTTTCTAGTACCTAGGTAAGTAAGTATAAGGTACCGCAACGCAGTATAATTAAAAGCTTTATATTTTAAATAAAATACTTAGGTAAAGAAAGTATCACAGGAAAAATATTTAGGTCTGTTTAAGTTTTGAATTTCATTAATATCTAGTAATTTTTATTATTAGGTACCTACCTAAATTACCTAATCACAATACTAAAAACCTTATCATAATCTTTCAAATTGTTCCAAACAAAGAAACTTACTTTAGGTTAAGATATTTTTATTTATGGAGATTTGTTGTTTGGAAACACAAAGACAAAACCTTATTTCCGTAAGTTTACAAGTATGGTACTTACTTACTTAAGAAAAAATTATACTTAATTCAACAATATCTTTACACCTCCAGAGTAAATATATAGGTATATTAATAAGTAGTTTTAGAAGGAATTGTTTGTTTACTTTTATCATTTATCTCAAAAATCACAAAGTAGGTATTATTTATAATCTTACATAAGTTTCTGTACAGAGGCCATAATAACAAAATCTTTGTGTGGACACAAAAACTTTTTCTTTGTCTGTAAAAGATGTACGCATAGAGCCCAGAGGAACCTGAGCTTTGGTATCGTTAACGTTTACATGGGGAACAAGTACAGAATGTTGTTATATCATATTATTTTAATATATATAAATTACGTGTCACGTTGTTTGTCCGCGATGGACTCCTAAATTAAAGCACACCGTGTGCAGTTTGATCCAACTTGAAAGATAGGATAGCTTACATCTCAATTTATAGACTTTTTACAGAACGAACTCTGTCCGGGCAGCTAGTTATACTATATAAAACATGCCATAAAAGCATTTAAAATAAAAAGCAAAGCAAAATGTAAAATGTAATAAATGTGAAGTCCTTTTACAATATGAAATACGGACGCACTCCGATCGCAAATTGTCACTTGGAAATGTTAAAACAAACTTGAAAATAACACAAGAAAGAAAATGAGTGAATAGGCTTTTATTAAGTTAGTGCGCTCACCATCCTGGACCACATCTCCACTTACCGTCAGGTGGGATTGTGGTCAAGCATTAACTTATTCTAAGTAAAAAAAAAAAACAAAATAAAATATAAACAATAATAAATGAAGTTGCACCGGCTCACCATTTCTCCGTGTACGTTCTGTTTGCAGTCAACAGTAATATGGCAGCCACTGCAGCCAGTACTGTGGTACAGTGGAGGCTGCGCTTTCACTCGCGTTACAACACTTACAATTCTTACATCGCAGGTTATTGTGGCCAGCCCCACTGTCCATGCAGGATATTATGTAATACATATACTTATGTCAATAAACCGATAACCTGTAATGGAGACCGAGGTTAGTTGGAACATTTTTTTTTTCATCGTGGACAATAACTTTTAAATATACGTAAATACGCTGTAGCATGGAAAGTATAATACATGAATTCAAACCTTGTTTATTTAACAAATGGTCAGAAAAAATACTACTTTTTCCTTTTCGACGATAAAATTTGTGACTTTGTTTCAACTCTCCTTGGTCTCCCCTACTAGAATAGCGAACGCCGTCGCGCCGCGTCGGATATAACGAATGCCATAATTTATGCACAGAAGTGCAATATTGGTTTTGCTTTTGCATGTGATGTGTTTTGTTAACTAGGAACTTTCTTTCTTTCTTTTTCTTCTTCTTTTCTTCGCCGGCAACGCATCAGTGATGTCTTTGGTGTTGCTGTTTTCATGGGCGACGATAGCCACTTAGCATCAGGTGGAATTTCTTCTCGTTTGTCGGATATTTCCATAAAAATGTAACCGCCCTCGCTTTCTTATGGGAAACCTATCACATATTCACATATTCAGAGGATGGTCACAAAGCTTCACGGTCAGTTGTTCCACTATGTGTGATTACACCTTGTTTCACTATGGTGATTTAACTTATTTAGTCGAGCATTAACTTATAAGATATTAAAAAAAACTTATCATAGTACATGACTCTTTTAAAAAATAACCGACTTCAAAATTAGGGATAAGTTAAAAACTACTTGTCAGATCTCGCTCAAATTTAAATGGGACCACATAACAAGCACCAGCTTTCAATTTAAAAAAGAATCATTAAAATCGGTTCATTCAGTCAAAAGTTCTGAGTTAACAAACAAAAAAAAAATACAGTCGAACTGAATAATTACCTCCTCCTTTTTTGAAGTCTGTTAATTTGCGTTTACTATATTCATTCATTGCCATTCTGATATTTATGATATAGGATAGGAAACCTCTTTGGTGCTTCTCTTGTGTAAATATAGTGAGTGAGTGAT
Organism: Thymelicus sylvestris; assembly: GCA_911387775.1. Taxonomy (NCBI): domain Eukaryota; kingdom Metazoa; phylum Arthropoda; class Insecta; order Lepidoptera; family Hesperiidae; genus Thymelicus; species Thymelicus sylvestris. Next base: position 12,907,601 of record OU426905.1, on the reverse strand, counting down.
TTCCAATGAGATATTCGATAAAAATTGAGATTGCTAAAACTCTGTGTTTTGTAAGTCTTTAAAATATACCCGACCATGGTCATTCTAGTAGCGTATTCAAGTACATTTTTAGCCCATGCAATTATCTTCTGATCCTTAAACAAATGTGTACTCTAAAATGAACTTTATGACTAGGCTCGGAGGTACCAAATTATATCAACGTTAAAACTATGGTCGGTCCGGCCATTTTCACTTTCAACTTTGTTTACAGTACTAATTTGAAGAGTCATTAGTTAGTGCTTAAGTATGTTATATGGGTAATTATTACTTAGTATTTTATTTGTGTACTTAATTGTGTTTTAAAGTGAAACTTTTACTCTATCGCCCCACAATTTTTCGTCCATCTATCGCATGTCGCATTACAGCCGGCCCTAGAGTAAGAATATTAATGGAGATTCAATGATTAAAATAAATATTGTTTACCTCTTCTACTCGTACTACCTGTTTATATACAAAATCGATGCATGAAACTATGTTGTTGGTGATTATAATTGCTATTTTATTCGTGGTCGCAACTCGCAATGAAACGAAGCTTTTCGCTAATTATCTGTATTCCGCTGCTCAGCAGGTATAATCAGCTTCACACTGGGTGTAAAGATTGTTTTAATTATATTTTTAAAAGCTTTTGCCTCAAATATTGTTCAATGCCCTCTATATTTGTTCAAATAAAATTATCTTAAAACCATGATTCTGCTGGTGAGATGTGGTCAGAACCTTTTGTACTGGTCTGTTTCTATGTAACGAATTTATGTTATAAAACTTTACTAGATGGCGTTGTTATCCATAAGTTTTTTTCTGTGGTAAATTGAGAACTCGTTTTTAATCGTGTAATCTTAAAAGTATACTTAAAACCAGAACTATCGTAGGACATTTCCTTTGTAAATAGACAAACTTGCAGAAAGCCACTGGCGGTGCGTTGTCAGCGTCTCCCTTGGACACCAGCGAGACCTAAAGCTCCTACGATGCGTTGCCGGTCAATAATGAATAGCGAAGAACCTACCTTTTCACTCTCATCGACGAGTCGTTTGGCGACTGACTCAAGCAAAGGGGTATCAAATCAATTATCTTGAACTTGACATAATACTGAACCTAACAGAGCTATCAGAAGTGAGGTTCCTTTTATTGGGGTCCTAAAATAAGGATTTTCCGCATTAGAGGCCTTTACAGACAAAACAGAAACATCCAACACACGTGATTATACGTGTTCATGAATGTTACCACGAACACACACGACACCCAGGTGAAGGACCACTTCGTCACTAGGGTCATCAATCATCGCGACTCACGTCAACTCATTCAACCAGGCACTTTTAATAAAACAGAAAATCCGATAGCCACACAAAGGTCAGTCAATTTCGTTATCCGCTCCATTGTGACGTAAAACAAAGCCCACCGCTGAAGATGAAAACTCCATTAGGCATTCCAAACAAATTTTATTGGACATGACATGTACCTACTGCCCCGGATTCAATACATACAGCGGTTATCACATTTGTCTGTAAGCAGTCACACACGGGCGTAGCGAAGGTTTTAATTTCGGGGGGGGTTCATGTTTCGGGTGGGAGGGGGCTGGTGTTCAAGAAAATACAACAACTAAAAGTACATAAAATAACCCTAAAGAAAATTGAGACTTCATTTTTTCTCACTACGTATGTAGTGACATCTATTATTAGTTTAGTCAAAAACTAAAAAATCGTGTTTTAGAAATAAAGCTCCTAAAAATATGTGCGATAGCCGATAGCTCATTCGATTCCGAATGACGTCTAGAAAAATGTTTTTTAAGGGTTTATTAGCACATAAAAATGTCAGTTCTTAACTTTTCGGGGGGGGGGGTTTGAACCCCCAAAACCCCCCCCTGGCTACGCCCATACAGTCACATATAGGTACAGTGTGTCCTGCGACCAATTAGCAATAATTTAAGGGCATGAAATACAAAATACTTATGAAATATAATTTTATCGAAAAAAATACCCATATATGGGTATAGCCCTCTTCCTTTTGGAATGGCCGCCATTTTAATTTTTTTTTATTATGTTAAACGACTCTAAAAACTTCGATTTTTCCGGACTTAAAAGTAGATGTGAAAAATCTATTAATTGAAAAGTAATAAAGTAACCACTGTAGTATGCCACAATTATTAAGGGCTGAGGCCAATGCCTGTTTTAATAAAATATGATACTCTAGATGATTGTTCAAAGCGATGGAGCGGCTTGCTTCATCTAGTAAAAAATTAGATGTCTCGAGAAGTGCCTCCCGTTTGTATAGGACTGCCCAAATAACCCCCTAACAATAACGATTTTAACCCGATACTCCCTAAAACAAACCGAAGTCTTTATCCTCGCACGTTAAGATTCAAATTCATGCAACTTTAAGTCCTCAAGGGTCCAAGTTTAATTGGTTTTGCGGAAAATTGTGAGTACACAGTCTTGATGGAATTAAAATACAAAGCAGAGTTTGTATTATAATGTATTTGTCGTATTTATTATTTTGCTTGAATATTCATGTAGGAACCATTGAAACGCAGGCTTCACGAGGCTCTGCTTATTATTCAACACAGAGCGAGATGGCAAATATCGCCGTACACTCACATATATAATAGCTATGTCGTACTTAAAATTTTGGGAGTAAGAGATTTTGGTAGATGATATAATTATGTAGTTTGATGAGCTTGTCTTAATTTATGAGAATGAGATTTTTGAACATATTGCACTTTTTCAACCAAATAAATAAATCGAGTGGCACTTGGTAAAAAGAAGCTCCCTTTGGGATGCCTCCCGCATTTCGCCTATAGGACCAGATGACCTTATGAGGATAATAAACATTATTAGTACAATTACCTGCCCATTTTGCTTATCGATAGGTAATTACGTCTTCACGTTCAACTTCTATTGTAACGTCATGGAGGCCCTGATGATTCTAAAAGTTTTGCCAAGCTCAACCAGTTTAATCCGTTTGTTACTCGTGCATAATGGAAGTCTTTACCTGCATGAATATCTATCACCGCCTAGAATCTACAAAGTTCTAGAATCTTTAATGGTTATAACAAGTTTCGGTTGCAGTCTCGGAGAGCTAGTAATAAACGGGTATCTCTCTATCTCGGTTTGTTTTATCCGGTATTTTTATGTCATAGATGTTTTCAAACGGCTGTAACCACTTATCGTCAGGGTTGCCTTCTGTTCTTTTGTCGGTTACTGACCCTAAAAACCTTTCAACACCTATTTACCTATTCGTGTTCCAATTTCGTCGTACAGGGATACACGCGAGAAAAAATATCGTTCTCGTATATCAAAAGAAAACAGTTTTTAATATTCCGATGACGCTCGGAATGGAATATCGGATGCCTCCCACTGTCTACACGTTCATGAATTTATGAATCACATTACAAAATATATTAAGGGTGTCTTCAAATTCTCATTGTTGGATATAATTTCATTTGCAAATTTCAGTGAAGACAGAAGGCCTCATTAAACCTTTGTCATGAACTAGTACACTAAAAATTGACGAGAGTATGTCAAAGGCAGTGCTGGGGTAGAAAATAATTAAAGCACGATAAAGAATAATCGTTCATTTATCCATTTAATACAAATCTGCAATGATATATTAGCGTTACTGAAGGGTAACCAGAAGACAGAAGAAACTTACGTGTGTAAAAAATTTGTGACATTGCAGGAACAGACAAGAGACGTTCAGTAATATCAATACAATCAATTAGGACACTTCACACTGAGCAGAAGCTGTCGATTTCAGAACGTTATTTCCTGGTGTTGTCCTACCACAGACCTTTACGTTAAACTTAAACATAATGCATATAATAAAATGGTTGTTGTTCAGGTAGAATTAAATTAAAAACAATAAAAATTAAAACAAGTAGTGTCAACGTCGTCCATTGTTTTCGTAACAAGATTTCGTCATTCTTCAAATAAATTCGTTTCCATTTATTCATCAACCTCTACCAACATTTTAATAAGATATAGTGTGCATACCTAACAAAACGTAAGCGGAAACAGCTGCAATAAACCCCGACCAGTGGGCTGTAAACCCGTCAGTTTAAACAAATGTTGACGAAAGCTTCGCTGTTATTTCTAATCTGCTTATAGTCAGAAAGAACGGGCGAGCGAGTACCGAGAAGACGGCTTTAATAATGGACTGCGTTTTCTTCGCGTACAACGTACTTAGTATTTTTATTTTTCCTACGCCGCTTATTACATTTACAAAGCAAATACCATGTATAAACGTTTATCTTTGTTTTTGTTTGTAATTTATGGATTATCAAGTGCATTATCACGAAGAGTGTAGGGATTCTTTTTAGTTTATTTCTAGTAGTTGCGTTGATCAGTTCTTTTGAAATTCGGTACTGGTTATCTTTTCCTTCTTTCTTCTCTCTTTCTTGGCTGTCAACGCATCAGTGATGCCTTTGGTTTCACTAATGTCCATTGCCGACGATAGCTACTTACCAACAGATGGATCGGCTTATATCAAGATCTTGGTGAAATGTTTGGCCATATTTCGTTGTTCCTGAACTCTGAATCTGTAGACCGGCAGACGGTCTTTTTCATTACTGTTCAATGACATCATTGAAACCAAATGCATTAGCGACGTGTTGTTGGGTTACAAGGTTCATGTAACAAAATATTTTAAGATATTTCACGGTTATCTAGGAGTTTAGGAAGACTCGTGAAAAACCTTTTCTACCATGAATGAGTAATTAATTTCGGTGACATAAAAGAAGGGTAGGTTAGGGTTTTATCTAGGGTTATTGCTTTGTCCATTGTTAATGGTTGTTAAGTATTGTCGCACCATGCGAAGAGGGCACTAAGTACTCAAGGGTAACCAGTAGATCTATTGACAGAGTTGTTCAGAAGAGCGAGTGAGAATAAACGCAATGGATTTTTTACTTCTGCTTCATGATGTAAGCATCGCGAATATCGATTGATAGTATTGATAAGTAACCATTTAGAAATTCAATGCTTGATAATTTTCGATTTGTAGTTTGTATAATAGTTATTTGTTGCTATCTTTTGCTAATTCGTGGTAAAATCCTTCACAAGTACCCGAACCTAAAGCAATTGTTAAGTAGGTTTTGTCAGTATTTTCTTTACTATAAACGCTATAATTTCGAATCACTCTTGAAATCTGTCAATTCAATTGTTATGGTCACTATAAGATGTTGTTAGGTTAGCTAATTACGTAATAACTTAAGACAGAAGGACCCTTAAGTGGGGACTGAATAATTTAAACGACTTGGTATTACATGGATCTCAACTTTTTACGGTAAAAGTTGGTGACTTGTTTTTTTTACAGGTTATGTTTTTGATGGCTACCTTTTGGCAAAGCTGTATAGAGATTCATGTAGTAGTAACCTAATGAGATTATTAGAAAAAGACTGAAAGATACTTTGTATAAATACTATCTATAGATTAACATATTTTTATGTGTTTGTGTTACAAGTTACAACATAAGAGTTTTAATCTCCCACAGTATGACCACACTTGAGTTTCAACCCGTAGTTTGCTCTTCGAGCCCCACCTCATGTTTATGTAATAGTAAATTCGTCAAGTCCAAGTAATAAAACATGTAAATAGACGGCAAGTTTTGAGGAAGGGTTGCATAATAAAATCGAGCAGTTTAACCTGAGAGCTATGGAAATGGGGACCCTTGCTGCTTCGTCCTTTTCACTGTATCTACGGTTTATCCTCAGATGAAGGTGCGCTTATAGATACATAATTTTGTGTAAGACTTGAGAAGAATCCGAAGATAGATAATCTGAATTTAACTAACAAAAAATAACCGACTTCAAAGTTACTCAAAAACTACTTGTCAGATCTCGTTCAAATTTATGTGGGACTACATGACAAGCACCTGCTTTTGATTAAAAAAAGAATCATCGAAATCGGTTGGCGTGATATTGAGTTATTCGTTCATTTGTCGCGCACATACTTAATACAAATTTAAGACTCATGGATGCCATTGTCAGATCTCAATAAAATGTATGTGGGACCACATGACAGCCATCAGCTTTCGATTAAAAAAAGAATCATCGAAATCGGTTCGCCCAGTCCAAAGTTCTGAGGTAACGAACATAAAAAAATACAGTCGAATTGAGATCCTCCTCCTGTTTTTGAAGTCGGTTAAAAATTATCTGATGTTAATGATGAAAATTGCGTCTACTTTTTTATTATTTTTCGAAGCCAGTGCGGTGGTGTTTATTATTTTTATTATACTATAGTAAACAACTAACTTCATAGATTTTTTGCTTGTTTGATATAATTACATTGTGAAAATCATTTTATTATTTAAACTACTATGGTTAGTGTTCGGTAATATCTACGTAGGTAGTTTATTTTCATTCTGGCAATACATTCGCAAATTGCAACTCATAATTTGTTATGCATCGATTTGGGTTCTACCCTCCTATTTTTCGAACGTCGTGCACAAGCGCCGCCGACCGCGTCAGTTCGATTCGAGATACGGTTCGCTACAGACAGTTGAGTACATAACATAGTTCGGTTCGGTGCATCGCTGAAATTCGTTATTTTCGTCGTTTTTTTGGTAATTCAGCCGCAAATTAGTACTAGATGGGAATGAAGAAAGTTATTGACAAATGATAATATTAATATGAATGTAATAGATATTTTATATTGTGTGATAAAATGTAATGTTAATTTAATATAATGTAATGTAATATAAAATATGAATGTTAATGTAATAGATAAATTAAAATTGGTATTAAAATTATTACGATTATTGTCACCCGTAATGGGTCCCTGTTGAGAATATATCATCCCTGTATAACATCTTACGTGTACCAACAGAAAAAATAAAGATTATTTCTATTTAAAAAAATGTTAAATACAACCATGATCTTACAACAAAATTAGTGATTTTAGCTATAGACAACAGAAACATCAGACTGTGATCTCACTGAATGTATGTAATCGCACCCGGAACATCTAATGCGGATGTTGTATTAGTGAGCTTTAGCTTTATAGTGAAACCCATCCGTTTTTTGATATGATCCATTGTCTGGGATGGATGATATATAGCTCTATCTTTACTTTAACATGTATCACCATTGGGTGATACATGTTAAAGTGCTATGAAAATCTTTCACACTCATTTTGTACCTTACAAAATATATTATGTACCTTTCTTACACTTTGTCAATCAATGGCTGGGATATTATACGTCGTTCTACTAAACTTACTTTTAGTGAATGAATGGATTTTGGGACGAGTCACTTAAAATAAGTTCTAAATGATACTTTTCTTGTTCAAAATATTAACTTCTACAAAATGGTTTGGTCTCGTGATCTGAATTCGCTCACTCCCCAGCCTGCCCCCCACCAACCTTCCGCCAGGTTAGATCTTCCAAAACGAATATAATAATAATGTTATTATAAGCTATGCAAACAACTCGTTGCCGAAAGGCGCGGTCACAAGGGAAATTACGCGACGCGGTACCAGTAATTCCTCATGTCTCCTTGAGTGTATCTTCTACGAGTTGACGAGAACTCACATATTCTAGGCTTATTATACTCAATTCTGATGCAGACATATCATCAGTTTGTACATGGTTTACATGACATTACCCCAAGAAGGGTAATGTATGTATGTAAGGTATCAGTTTATGTTTGTTTGTTCTTATGTGGCTTTGTAGAGACCAAATGCGTTGACGGATTTTGATGATTCTTACGTCAATCGATTCGTCATAACCTTACGAGTGCTACTAAAGACATGACAATAATCAAAATTCATCATAACCTTCCTACCTACTAACCTAACTACTAAGTAACCGACTGTTAATCCTCCTATGGTGTAGTTGTTCAGTATTAATTTATCAAAATTCTAAGCTACTGGGCTTGTTATTTTCTTTTTAGTTTTTTTTACGCAGTCGGGTTTTTAATATTTTTTTCTTGATTATAATTATTGTAATTTTCATGTAATGATGTAATGATTGGGTTAAAGTAATGTAGTTACAGTGTATGTCCATGCCTCTAAAATCCATCAAATTTTTAATTCGGGAAATAAACTTAATCTCGCGGGAAAAGTAATTAAAATAAGTGCTTAATGTTTTAGGTTCTTAATGGATTGATGGTAATGGTAACATGTTTCTAATTTGATGTTAAGAACGCTAGACACCGACATCAAAAACGGGGTTAACGCGGAGCGCCTGACACAAATGAATAGCAACGTTTAGGTGCGGGTACCTTAAAACATTTATGTTTTTCTAAAGTCCGGTTTACACTTATTAAGTAGTTAAGTAGATAACTAAATTTTAACCAAAAGTTACTAAATTGTCTGTTGACGCGTATTAATTTACTTAAAATTAAGTAGTTAAGTAGATAACTAAGTTTTAACTAAAAAGTTACTAAATTTTCTGTTTACGCGTATTAATTTACTTAAAATTTTGTTATTTACTTAACTACTTAATACGTGTAAACCGAACATAACTAAAACGAGAGCTAGTCCCTGGTATTGAATAAATATACAAATGGCATACACTCCCGGAGTATGATAATATTGCATGTAGCACTGACATACAAAAATTACTGAAAAAAACGAAATTAGCAATTAACTAGATTATTACCGTCATATGAAAATTTTCAGGCAGATTCACTATTTTAACTAGTATTGTAGTAATATTAGCTTTATAATTTTGACAGAGTTGATGTGATATAATGGTCATGTAATTGGTCATCAAATATCGTCAGATTGTCATGTAACGTGTTGAAAGATGCGAAGGCTTGTTCACTTGGGAAATTATACACCTGGCACGGCACGGACGGTGCACGGTAATTCGTCATGTCGCTTTCAGTTGACGGCCAGAACAGGTGTCCGTTGTAATATACCGGTAATCAAACTGTTACAGCACCAATCTTTACAGTAAATACTTTTTAACTACATAGTTACTAGCTGCCCGGACAGACTTCGTTCTGTCCAAAGCTTAAAAAAAAACAAAAATCCTCCCATGTGCCTTAAGAGAGTAGAGAGAGATGTAAGCTATCCTATCTTTCAAGCTGCATCAAACTGCACACGGTGTGCAAATTTTATTAAAATCGGTTAAGTAGTTTATGAGTCCATCGCGGACAAACAACGTGACACGTAATTTATTTAAATAAAGACTAGCTGCCCGGACAGACTTCGTTCTGTCAAAAGTTTTTTTTTATTTTGAGATGTAAGCTATCCTATCTTTCAAGTTGGATCAAACTGCACATGATTTGCAAATTTGATTAAAATCGGTTCAGTAGCTTAGGAGTCCATCGCGGACAAACAACGTGACACGTAATTTATATATATTAAGATAATAAAAATATATCAAAGCTAAGTAGTTAATAAAAGTTAGTGATTATATTGTTACGATAGGAAACAAAACTCTACAATGAATACCGCGAATACTTACTTTATGACCGCGATGCTATCGCTTCCAGTACGAACTTGCAACGCCAGCCCGCTAACTTCCCCACTCGTATTAACTGCCGAGTACAAGTACTAGATAATTATACTAAACTGCCATTGTCATCACTTACGGAATCAAGATTACCTGCTTGTTCTTACCCGACTTTAACAACTTGAAACTCAAGTGCACATTCGCGGATCTTGAAGACTTCTTTTTCGGTTGAGAATTTATAACTGTATAATTCTTTAGGGGCAGTAATTCTTTCACAGTTGACTGCGATTGACTAGCACTCTAACTTTGGCTTTGTCCGTGTTTTAAATAATAATAAACAGGTACCCTATATGTTATTAGTATAATACTAGCTGCCCGGACAGACTTCGTTCTGTCAAAAGTTTTTTTTTATTATTTTGAGATGTAAGCTACCCTATCTTTCAAGTTGGATCAAACTGCACACGGTGTGCAAATTTGATTAAAATCGGTTAAGTAGTTTAGGAGTCCATCGCGGACAAACAACGTGACACGTAATTTATATATATTAAGATTATGAGCTGACGATCCACCTGATGGTAAGTGGCTATCGTCGCCCATGGATATCAGCAACACCAAAGGCGTCACTGATGCGTTGCCAGTCAAGAAACAGAGAATAAAAAGAAAGAAAATGCGTACTGCCCCTCACAGTTCACGTGTTTAAGCGATATAAATATTTAAACCAATTAATTATTCCCTGGTTTTAGGTGCCTACTTAATTAAAAAAGCACTCAAGCTATTAAATAAAGGTTTTCGAAGTTTTTCAACCTCAAGTACGTTGGTACTCATGAGAGATTCTCCAATTAATCAGGGAAAGTAAGGGACACCTTGCGGCTAGAAGCTTTTGTTATGAGATACTACAGCTTTCTATTCATATTTTGTTTTAATTAACTTTATAACCAGTGTTATAGATATATTGGTAATCAGATGATTTATTTTTAACCCCCGACGAAAAAAGAATAGTGTTATAAGTTTTAAGTGTCTGTGTATCTGTATGTCTGTTTGTGGCATCGTAGCTCCCAAACGGATGATCCCATTTTCACTAATTTTTTTTGTTTGAAATGTGGCTTAATCGAGTGTTTTTAGCTATAATTGGTTCAAACTTATTATCCTCCAAACCAAAATCCTCCACAGTTGTACTCAAGTACAACTGTGGAGGATTTTTTAAATTTTAATTTAATCTTATACTGTATTGGTTTATACACTTCACTCTTGTGTATTTTCTGTCATGTTTTTATTTTTGTTATTCATTGTTAAGTATTTTTGGAGCGTAACGGCTTGTTCTCATTTGGATGAATCTCTGGATTGTGATTATTCGGATCTTTTATTATTTTGCACATATTCACGAATGGATATCTGATACGACCCGACATTGCGACACCCCGAGATGTCTGCTCTTAGTGTTAAGAATCAATTAATATTTGACGGAATATTTTTTTTAATTTTCCATCTTTGTACAGTGCGTCGGATAAATGTATTCCCATACATGTCATGTTAAATTTTAATAAACATTAAAAAATCAAATAGGGCAACACTCTTATCTGAAGTAGGGTAAGGCGGGGCAAAATGTGACAAATAAGACAAATAATACTGCAAGTATGTATACCTATATATGGCACTTGCAGTATTAATAATATTATTTAATTTACGTTCGATGTTACTAATGTCCATGGATGACGTGAACGCAGGTGGTATTTCTCTTTTTTGTTAGCTGTTGATATATGTACCTACATAACTATCCAAGAATAAGAAGAGCCCGTAATAGATCCAGTGTACGTCAACAATTTTCCTTATCTCGATTGAAAATTCAAACAATAAGCAAGCATAAGTCTCCAGCCACTCAACAACAACAACGCGAAATAAAGTGGAGTAATTAAAAAAATGCTTCGGTCACTTAATTGAAGATGTTTTTAAACTTTTCTGGTACTCATTAAAGACGCCCCTTCATCAAGACAAGCGTTGTAAGAGGTACATCAGATGGTTGTTTTCCGGTGCTTGAGGTGTAAGAAATGAGACCGCTTCAATTTCCCCTGCGGACAATACCGTTAATTGCCTCAGGAGACCGTGGCCCAGTTGACAGGCGATAGCGTTTTTAGTTTATGTATCTGTTTTGTTTACAAAACTTCAATTTATAGCACTAATAGCTGACTCGGCTAACGTTGTTCTGCCAAAGGGGTGGAGAGGGAATACCTAATAGATGTTGTCCGATTCTCCACCCTAGCCGATATGCACGCAAAGATTCACGAAAATCGGTCGAGCCGCTTCGGAGGAGTTCAACTTCAAAAAAGCGTGACACGGGAATTTTATATACGAGTATTAGATGGATCTCTAATCATTTAAATTATGTATTTTGAATTATGAGATTTGGTGAAGGAAATATCGTAATGAAACCTCGAGGTGTTCTCAAGTGATTGAAATTAGGTTACCTTAAAAACTTGTGGGCTACGTAACTTTTTACGTGAATGTTCACTGTATGCTATTAACACTTTAATTTTTTTTAAATTTAATTCTACTTTATGTTTATGACACCCTATACGATAGGTACCTATCCACCGATCAAAAAGTTGACCTGTCCTGATTTGTGAATAGCTTTTGTCAATAGTTAATATTAAGATGATATTGTTATTTAAACAACTTGTATTAAAAATGTTTCAAATTGTATGTTTAATAATCTTCCAATAAAGAAATAAGTAAATCTGGACGTTGTACTCCCTCAGCGGATACCAGTTAAGTGAAATAAATTAGAGTGAGCCCAAATGATTAAAGTTTTTTTAGCTGTTAGTCGCGAAAAATGAATCGTTTTCATACTAAAGTCCAAATTAATTTTGCATCGCCGTGTGATTCAAAGCTTAAAAAAATACGCTCATTGCCCTCACCCTAGAGCTTGTGAGTTGGGGCAAGCGTCCTGTGGCGCTCCCAGCCGCCCCAGCCCGTTATTTTTACAGCGAGCTTTTGTGTACAATAAGGTTGTTTGGCATGCGATATCTGGGATGCGATATTGTACGGATATGTGCGGTTTTCCCCGTGGTAACATTTTTGGATAGGAATTCTCTATATTTAGGGATAAGAGCATTTTTGGATAGTAGTCGTGTTTAAAATGAATTATCGCTTGGTATAGTAAAGGATTGCGAGGTTTTAGAAGAGTAGCTAAAAGAAAAGGTAAGGTAGTAAAATATTACATAAGTAAAGTTTCAACTTTATCTCCACTTAACACAAGGTGTGATTGTTGTTGATGTCATGATCCTAATGATGATAAAAGGTGAAAAAGGTTTTCAAGTGAAACTTGCACAACTCAAAGGTTAGCATTTTATTCTCAAAGACGTGTAGAATCTATCAGCAGCAAGTTATACCACAGAAAAAATAATAGTACTTATAATGTAGCAGCCGGTAGCGCAGTAGATATGGTTTTAGTCCCTTTGTTTTGAGAGACCAGGCCTGGGGGCTGAGGTAGTCTTAGTAAAATGACTTTCTGGATATTTTTCTTCTCTTTCCTAAATTAAACAAAATGTTTATTTTATTATGTTTTATTAACTATTTTGTCACAATATATTTTGAAAACTATAATGTTATGTTCTTAACTTAGCATTTTGGACACCTATATTTTTGAGAATTCATCTACTGAACACTTTCGTAACCAATTTTTGATGAATTACATTACATTAAATCTAATTTTTCTTAACTTAGCATTTTGTGACTAATTTTTGATGAATTACATTACATTAAATCTAATTTTTCTTAACTTAGCATTTTGTGACTAATTTTTGATGAATTACATTACATTAAATCTAATTTTTCTTAACTTAGCATTTTGTGACTAATTTTTGATGAATTACATTACATTAAATCTAATTTTTCTTAACTTAGCATTTTGTGACTAATTTTTGATGAATTACATTACATTAAATCTAATTTAAAACCGTCTTCCCACAAATAAGAATGAAAAGTAAAGCGGAAAGCGGTTAACGGAAAAACCGGGCAACTTTATAACACCTTGTATTCAATGACCGAGCGAACATCGGGGTCTGCGTAATTTTCCTGTCTTGTTTCATCTGCCCCGGGAACAATGGAACTCATTTTGGGGCACAATGAATTTCATTTCGGACGCAATCCGCCAAAATACGCCCCCATTAAAACCCCTCGCGGGTTCCGCCGCCATTGTGGTCGAAGGTGGCCCTAAACTGCCTCTATTTGTTAGCACTAGACCGGCTGGTAATTGATGGAAAGTTTCTGGTTGCGACTCAATGGTTTTCTTTAGTATAAATCTGGGCCCGGCGAGCCATTGTAGCGACTTGGGAGTTTTGAAGGCGATAATTACTAAAAGGCATGTCCATGAGTGGATTGCATAGTACCATAGTAGAACCAATAGTCTCCTAAACCTTTTACAGAGCGAGATCGCCAGTTACAAAACCTACGTGAAAGACAGAAACAAATATATTATTTTTTGTCCCTGTCAGCGTGGCCGAATACATTATCCACCACACGACGCCCTTTCCCGAATCGTCGAAGCAAGCGGCGCCTCCGCTGCTCTACTCAATCGCTACTTAGAATTAGGTAAGTTAGGATTAAAGTTTTATTTTATATATTTACTAGCTGCCCGGACAGACTTCGTTCTGTCAAAAGATTTTTTATTTTGAGATGTAAGCTATCCTATCTTTCAAGTTGGATCAAACTGCACACGGTGTGCAAATTTGATTAAAATCGGTTAAGTAGTTTAGGAGTCTATCGCGGACAAACAACGTGACACGTAATTTATATATATTAAGATTAAGTACAGCATATCGTTTTTTAAAACCCCCAACTGAAAGCCAACATCCATAATTTGTATAACACATAATTAAAAGTTGCTTAATATTTTATTTCATTATTGTAAACAAGAGCTGTTCGAGCATTTATCTCTATCCTATCAGAAAATTCATTGAACAAATCCTATGATGCTAAAGTTGAACTGAATTTTTCGAGTATATCTTAGAGAGGAATATTTCAATATCCTGTCGAAAAACTTAATTCGAGTAGTCTATTTTTAATCTAATATTCTGGGTATTTCTTATTAATTTATATATGGCCTCTGTATTTTGGTGGTAACAGACCCTCTTCAGCATTGTTAAACTTTTTTGTTATTGACATTTGACATTTGACACTGTGTTTTGACATTCAATTCAAATAACCTAAAACTTATTGGCTATGAAGCAAAAGTTCAGATAATCTGAGAACAAAAGTAATTTAAAATGACGATGTTTAGTAAAAAATCGTAGTTTTAAATATAAATCCTGTGTTACTCTTTACAAAATTACTAATGTAATCATGGGTAAGTTAAATAATTCAACCTAACTTAATTGACTTGGTTGTACAAAAGTAGGGCAAGGGTTAAAATTATTATGTACTGAGGTAAAGATTAAAGTAAAATAAATCTGATTACAATTTAAACATGCTAAAGTTTTATCGTTCATAGTTGCTAAGTCAATTACTTAATATAATTTCATCATTTCCGTCTGTTTGCATGGCACTGCTATTTTATTTCAAGTGTCTAGTCGTCCGCTAAATGGACGAATAAAATAATTTAATCGTACGAATATCGGGCGAATAAAACAGCTTATAAAGTCTTATTATGACGGAATACATACGTGAATGGACTCCTTGAAAAGGTCACGTGACCGAAATCAAAAGATTAGGTTAGTTAAAACTAAGGTTAGGTTAGTTAGGTTCCTATATTGATTTACGGAAAAAAAGGGACCCCGCGAAGAGGGTATCCGCGTCTGTTTACTTTATTCGGGAACCTCTAGGGTTAGGCGTTATTCGTAGTGACCCACCAATACGGCTACAAGTGCTACAGCATAAAATATAGAGACCCTGGAGCTATAACACCATACATAGTGTGCAAATCGAAAACTTATTATGAGCGCGCTTGCGAGATCCCAGTATACGTATTTTTTAATTTTATGGCACTACTTTCCCGTAGTAGGGTTGGGATTTTCCTGTTGACTGGGGCATCGTCATTTCTCGCGGTAATAATAAATATTTCCCAGCTACAATTACGGTAGGTTACGGAATAATTAAAAATTCTTCTGTCCAATTAACTGTCCAGTCGAATAAAAAGTAGATGTTAATCCAGTTGACTGAACCACGGAAAAAATATGGAGAAATGGGTTGAGAGTAATCGATTGTTCCAGAATACTAAGTCTATGGAATGGTGGTACTACGGGCCGGTGATCCTCGCGGTGGTCATGTTTCTGCTGGTCGGCACCGTCATCGAGCGGCGGATCGAAGCCGCCGTACGACGCATTAGTTAGTTCGTACATCGTTGTATGCAGCATTATATCTATCTGCTTGGTTTACACGTATTAAGTAGTTAAGTAGTTAAATAAATTTTAAGTGAATAATTTTTAGTGCGCGTCCAAACGTAATAATTAGTGATGGGCCGACTACAACCGACTAGTCGGGAAAACCGACTATTCGGCATGTTTTCTAGTCGCCGACTATTCGCCGAATAGTCGGCAAAAAAGGCCGAATAGTCGGCATTTATTTTCGCTACTAAAAAGAAAGTTAAAGAAAACTCCAAAATAATAAAATCAACATAGTTAACTAGATTTATTATTTTAATAAATCAGATAATAACAAAAAAAATATTGAAGTGAGTGACAATGCGCCTTGATTTTGCTTCAACGCCTCTTTGATCGATAATTCCAATCTATACTATAAATCATTAAAAAAATGTGTGCAATTCACACGTGGTAGAAGTGAAACCTTCAAAATGTTTGTTTTCAAGATAATGAGAAGAATGTAAAATTTCGGGAAGATGATAAATGTAGGTTTCACTAATCTACTTCACTCCGCTCCGCCCCGCTCCGCTGCCCCGCTCCGCTCCACCCCGCCCCGCTCCGCTCCGCTCCCCTACCCCTCACTCCCCTACCCTATCCCTGTACAATGTTTCCTATCTCACTTTAGAATTTATGTGTTTGTCTCTTTTTACTGAACAGTTTCGTTTCCTAAAATTTCAAGTCACCCCCGTACTAAAGAAGTTTTCACTTCAAAAAATATTGAAGTGAGTGACAATGCGCCTTGATTTTGCTTCAACGCCTCTTTGATCGATAATTCCAATCTATCCATACTCCATACTAATATTATAAATGTGAAAGTGTGTTTGTTTGTTTGTTTGTCCGTCTTTCACGTCGCAACGAAGCTGTTATATGGTATGGTTTTTGTTTGTGGAGATAGTGAGGAGGGTGGAGAGTAACGTAGGCTACTATTTTATCGCGGTAAAACATCCCCATGGGAAGATCGATATTTTGTTAGTTGCTAGATATTTAGTTCCGGATTACTATAATAAAACTCAAAGGGCAAATTTTCTGTACATTGAGTATTTTTTTTTATTTTGATTAGGGGGCACTTCAATAACGTAGTAGAGCACAAAAATATATTATTCAGAATTATTGTCTGTCTGTTTGTCTGTCCGGGCATCACATGAAAACCCTTGACCGGATTTCGATGAAAATTTGGTAAAGTTGTTACTAATACTCCGGGTCATATTTTAAGATACTTTTTATCCCGGAAAATTAAAATTAAAACGTAATGAAAGTTTGTATGGAATAGTTTTAAAACATCAACCGATTTGCTTCAAAGCAACAAATGTTCCTTGCTCACACATATTTTTCAGTTGTTCAAAATTTTGAAAACAATAGAAAAAAAATACAAATTCATGTGAATATTGCTTATTTTTCAAAACCCGTTCCTGGAGGAATCCTTTGTGATTTTATCGTGGGTTTCAGTATATAAATTACTAAATATAAGTACTTCAATATAAATTCACCGTTTTTTAAATTTCCTTCTGCAAGAGGTACAAATAAGCTAAAACAATTTCCATATGCGAAGCTGCGGGCAACAGCTAGTGTATGTATAAAACAGGGTGCTACTTTAAAACAGGAGTCATCGATAGCTTTTGAAACATTTCTACTGTTATCTCGCACAATAGGATGAATTATGATGGTAAAGAGTAAAAATTTGATCGAAGTAAGGATGATCGGCATTGCCGACTAGTCGGCAATTTTTTTGCCGAATAGTCGGCTAGTCGGCTGATCGGCAAAACCCATAGTCGGCCCATCATTAGTAATAATAATTAATAATAATAATAATTTATTTATTTCATAAAAGTACAAAAATATTTTTACAGGACACATAGTTCCCACATTAGGAGACCCTGTGTTGTGGGTAACTACACTCTTCGGGAATGTTACATAAATAATCAGTATTTTTAATTATGATAAAATTTCACTGGTCTTAATATTATAACTTGTCTCTATAAAGAATAAGATATAGATAGTGTTTCGGTGATACACCTGTGTTCATCATATTATAAATTGATACGTAATAATTCAGTAAAGCTCTTTAGTTCATACGATTCTTCATAACCTACTTAATTACTTAAGCATTTTACTAAATTTTAACTAAAAAGTGCCTGTCCAAACGTGATAAGTGATAAATAGAAAAAATTCTAAATTACTTGTTTACTTGCGTAGTAAATTTAAACTACTAAATTGTCCATTTACACGTATTATTAATTAACTTATGTTTAAACCGAACATACGTGTAAGCCTTTTTAACCCACGACACACAAAGAGGGGTGTTATAAGTTTGACGTGTCTGTGGCATCGTAGCTCCTAAACGAATGGACCGATTAATATTTTTTTTTTGGAAAATCTTACTAAGAGTTGGTAAAACACAAAATGGTCTATAGTTATTAAGATCAGTTTTTTCACCTGTTTTAAAAAGTGCTATAATTTTGCTGCATTTTATAAGATTTATTAATTATTTTTAATATTAATAAATCTTAAAATTATTAAAGATTTATTAATTATTTAATAAATCGTATAATGGAGCTTACCGTTTTCTCGTTTACTCAGTAGACCACCAGCAAGCCGAACTGCCACAGACGGAAGAACAGCAGACTGAAGGCAGGCCAGGTCCTCAGCCGACTTCAGACGCCACCTCCCAGAAGAACCTATCATGTGGAGCTCAACCACAGAATAAGGAAAGAGATATAACCGAAAATACAGCGCAGAACAAACTTGAATCTGTTCAATGAAATATTTTACTAAAGAAATATTAATATTATTATGTAAAAACGGTACGTGAATATATATTCGTATTTTAAATTTTAATTAAAATTTTATAGTAATATAGAATTGCATCATTTTTTGTTTTTTAATAGTAGTCATCCATCCAACTCCCGATTTATTTTTTCATTTTTCATTTTCATTTTTTTTTATGGAAATAGCCGGCTAAAGAGCTGACGATCCACCTGATGGTAAGTGGCTATAGTCGCCCTCATCGCCGATGCGTTGCCGATCTAGAAAGAGAGAAGAAAAATAAAGAATGAAAGAAATAACACAGTTATGTAATAATTTAGTGGACTCAACCTCCAAAGTTTGAACTCTCCACCAAATTGTAACCAAATTCTCCTACCCTGCCTATGAACTAAAAATCACAATAACAGAGCTAAAGATCCCAGATTTACCATTAGAAATTTACATATTAAATTAACTGTCCAGTGACCAGTTGCCAACAATTTAACACAACAAGCTATATAAACAAACATGACACAATCAAATCTAATCTAAATTTGGCCATCAAAGTCAATTGCGGCCTCTATACCCCTAAAATTAGATTTTCGAACAACGCTTGCTACAGGGCCGAGTTAACCGAATTATTTTGCCATAATAATATTCAGTATGGAACAGTTTAGAGTAGAAACTAGTTTATGTGTGTGTTAGGCTGTGTTGTGTTAGTAGTTTGTGTCCTTGTTGTGTTTAGGCGAAGAGTATCTTAGGTTTAAGAGTTAATTAAGTAGGTATATTGGATTAACGTTGTCATAGTGTGCTTGTTAGGGTTTCGAAGTAAAATCGGATCCCTTATAGTTTCGTCATGTCCGTCCATCCGTCCGTCCGTCTGTCCGTCTGTCGGTCTGTCGGTCTGTCCGTCTGTCCGTCTCTCTATCCATCTGTGCGAAGCAAAGCGTCGAGACCCTTAGTGCTAGAAAGCTGTAATTTGGCATGGATATACATTCATATTTATAAAAACGCCAGAATCGTAGAATAAAATATTGAAAAACATTTTTTTTTCAGGGTATCTCCGCTACAGGTAATGTGAGGATGATTTTTTTTGACGCGTATAGTGTGGGGTATTGTTGAAAAGGTCTTCTAACAATATTATGGATTTTCTAAGACCATTTTTGGAATATGGGGTCCGTTTGCGAAATATTTGGCTTTAAAGTACTAATTTTGGTTCAAAATTCAAAATTCAAAATTCAAAATTCAAAATCATTTATTCATGTAGGTATCATTGATACACTTATGCACGTCATTTTTTTAATTTACCAGCTTTTCGGAAAGGTGCTTTGTCATGGAGGAGAAGAAAAGCCGAAAGAAACTCCTCAGCACATCTTTTAAAAATAAAATACATTGGTATATTTTTTACAAAGAAGTATCACTAACCTGTACGGAACTGGTTGCAGATCTGGTCATTTCCATGCGTCTTTGTCATTTATGTATTCATCTACAGTATAGTAGCCTTTGCCTAAAAGTTGAGATTTTACATGTTTCTTAAATAATTCCACTGGCAAATCACGTATTAACTTTGGGATTTTATTATAGAACTGTACACCACGGCCCATAAAAGATCGCTTCACTTTAGAAAGACGGTAAGATGGCGTTACTAACTGGTGCATTTTTCTTGTTTGGCGATTAGTGATATCAAAATTTTGTTTATACGCGCTTATATTATTCCGTATAAAAACCACGTTACTATAGATATATTGTGAGGCTACTGTAAGTATACCTATTTCTTTGAACTTGTCACGCAAAGTTTCACGAGATCTAAGTTTATAAATAGCCCTAATAGCTCTTTTTTGTAGTATGAAAATTTGTTCTATACTGGCTGCTTTGCCCCACAGCAAGATGGCATATGACATAATACTGTGAAAATATGCAAAATAAACCATCCTAGCAGTTTCGATGTCAGTATACTGCCTTATTTTTCTAACAGCGTAAGCAGCCCTACCGAGTTTAGTCGCGAGATTTGTTATATGTGGGTCCCATTGAAGTTTATTATCTAAGGTCACCCCTAAAAATACGGTGGATTCCTCCATATTCAATGTTTCATTATTAAGTTTAATAAGTTTATTGACTTTTTTAACATTAGGTAGTACAAACTCTATACATTTAGTTTTTTTTGCATTTAACAGTAAATTGTTAATAGTGAACCAACGCGAGACATACGAAAGAGTACTATTTACGTCGTCGAAATTTTCTTTATTCCTATCACACTTAAATATTAATGATGTATCATCAGCAAATAGTACAATATCCGCTTGGTTTTTTACATAATGAGGTAAGTCATTTATGTATACCAGGAAAAGAAAAGGACCTAAGATCGAGCCCTGTGGTACACCCATCACCGCCGGTGACCCCGATGACTTAATATCATTTATGCTGACTTTTTGTATTCTATCACTCAAATAAGACGCGATCAAGCTAAGAGCCTTATTTTTTATTCCGTAATGACCAAGTTTTAACAGTAATGTTTCATGTTCAACACAGTCAAATGCTTTAGATAAGTCACAAAATACACCTATTGCATTTTGTGACGCCTCCCATGCTTCGAATATATGCTTTAAGAGCCTAGCCCCTGCATCTGTTGTACTACGGCCTTTAGTAAAACCGTATTGCTCAGGGTGTAATAATTTGTTATTGCTGAAATGGTTTAGCATTTGATTCAATATTATTTTCTCGAAAATCTTACTAAGTGTTGGTAATACAGAAACTGGTCTATAGTTATTAAGGTCGGTTTTTTCACCTGTTTTAAAAAGTGGTATAATTTTACTACATTTCATAAGATCTGGAAAAATACCTAGATACCTCGAGTCAAGTGTTCCCAAAGACACCTGCGGTTGTTTGCGGAAACTTCAATGATGAGTTTGAATTCCTGTTTTCGGTCTCGGTGTGTGTTCTTGTCTTTGTGTGTTGTCCATGACACCCACCACACTTGGAATCCTTGTTTAAGGCTTTGATTACACACACATATACATACACAAACAAAAATTCAAACTTATTATTCTTCCGCTTGGCTGGGAATAAAACCCAGGACCCTTGGCGGTCCGGCGAGGTAACCATTGCACCACAAGTCATCATCATAGTTCATAGAATAAACGCTAAACGCTAACACACTCATACCCCCGCAGTAGGTTTTTACCTGTGCCGCAGGTGGCATGGACGACACATTTAACACATCACTATAACACCCATGACCCGAGTGCAAATATTTATCTGTCACATAAATATCTGCCCCGGCCGGGAATCGAACCCGGGACCCCTCGCTTCGCGGGCAGGGTCGCTAGGAACTGGGCTACAGGGTTGTCAAAATAGAAGAAATTTTATTTATAGTCCCGCATTAGTGATAATTCTCACAAAAAAGGTCCTATTCAATTATTTGATTGAACTCTAAATGATTCCATGGAATAAAGGATCTCGAATTGCAGTACAAACGCTTTCCAACTATGGATCTAATGGATCATCCTTACGAGTTGCTCTAATTCCAAGCATGTAGGTATCTAACGGCAAAGCCCGAAGTCCGAAGCACGGTTATTATGTGTGAAGTTAGTGGACCAAGTTCGAACTTCGTCTACAGAAGCGCCAACCTACTGTTTCGGCATTCGAAGTGCGCTGCATAAGCTGTTTCTGTTTTGCTTCTTGACTCGGTATTATCAGGCGCAATAATGGACAGAGTTCGTAAAGTACTTGCTGGATTTAACTGACAAGTTAACAACTTAAAAAGTTACCAAAGGCTAACGTGGCCAAGAGTCGGTTCGCCTTTGAAAACCTTCCAATAAGTAACGTTTGCCGACCTGCTTGCAAAACAAGGGGCTTCGGGTTCAATTCCCGTCCTGGGCATACATTTTTGTGACAATTAATTTTTTTTTCTTCATGGGTGTTTGCCTTTCCATATCATCCGTGACGCAACGAATCCCAGTGCAAATATGAATTTATTAATCTGTAAATAAAAAAATGCATTACAAAAAGATAATCTTTAAAATGTAAATTGTATCCTCTAGCTACAATGACTAATTTACGCCATTCATAAAATTTAATATTTGCCTTCCCCAGTCAACGAACCCGTACCCCGGTCTCAGTCAATTCCCAGTGATCTAATAATTATTCATTAGTCGTGCAGAAAATCTCTGTTTCTCTGATCGCAGCCCTAATGACGATTGATGGCAGATCCCGACGACCTAATGAGTAATAATGGTGCACAGAGTATAAATGCTAGCTTCTTTGTCGTTTCGTAAAGATGTTCAATGCCCATGGGTAAATGATATGGTATGTAAGGCCAATCCATACTTCCATACTTACTAATATTATAAATGTGAAAGTGTGTTTGTTTGTTTGTCCCTCTTTCACGTCGTAACGTAGCGATGTTGTGGTAATATTTTTTGTGTGGAGATAGTTAGGAGGCTGGAGAGTGACATAGGCATTTTTCTCTCGGTAAAACATCTCATTCCCATGGGAAGATCCATTAAAATGCGTATTTGAATCACTCCATACTACATAATCTAAATAAAGTCCGAGCACAGTGTCAGTCTGTTTATTCAAGCGCAGATTTAGTTAGACCGACTTATAAAGGCCGATGAATGGAGAACGAAAAAGTTTCAGTTCCCAATCCTTTGTTGATTACATTTTTGCATTCCATTGTCACAGGTAAGTTGAAAAGAAGTTTGATTGAACAGTGTTGGCTGTCATTTGATTGAAATCGGCTCAGCTTCGTGCGTCACAATGGCTCGTACGTGATTTGATCGCGAGCATAGTACGTATACAATGCGAGTGTAGGGCTGCCAACAAGCTCAAAAAATAGCTTCATGGGTACTTCATCGGTTGTGAAACCATTTTCAGTCGCGAAATAACAAGTCAGTTGTGAGAAATGTTGACATAAAAAACGCTGTTAGGAACATGATATGGCATAAAACGACTGTGTCCTGGTGATATTTAAAAGCGTCTGCGGAAAAATAATCGAAAACATTTCATCGAATTACAATTCGCCGAACACAATACATCGAAAAAACATTTCGTCGAATAACAAAACGTAGAACAACCAAGTCATCGATTGACATTTGTTCGAATAGCATTACGTAGAACAACCAATTAATCGCATGACAATTGATCGAATTACATTTCGTCGAAAGTCATTTCATCGAATGTCATTTCATCGAATATCATTTCATCGAATGTCATTTCATCGAATGTCATTTCATCGAATGTCATTTCATCGAATGTCATTTCATCGAATGTCATTTCATCGAATGGCAAATCATCGAATGGTGATTCATCAAATGGACTGCCATTAGATGAACTTTCATCGAATGGCAATTCATCGAATGACAATTCCTCGAATTGCAATTTTTCTTGTTTAAAAGATTTAAAGATTTTATTATAAACAGAAACAATTTTATACTTTTTATAACTTTTTTGTATTTCTTATTTTTTGATCAATAACAATTTAACATTTTTCTGTACATAAAAATTTTAGGTTTACTTTCTTCCTTGAATCATTTTTGTTCAAAACGTTTACGTTAGTGACAGAAACGAATCGCTGCAAAACCGACTCCACTCCACTACCACTCCACGTAGGCGCGGAGGGGCGAGGCGGCCCGCGAGCTACGGAGCAGGTGATTTTAATGCTCGCCGCAGCAGCTGAGGCTGGCCGGCACAGCCGGCCAGCAAGCCGAAGCTGCGGTGGTGAGCATTAAAAGCATCTGCGACGATAAGCTCGCGTGGGACCGCCGGAGACCCGCAGCGCCGGAGCCGTGACAGAAACTGTGCTTGCTGCATGTTGCATGCTGCTCACGTCTTAGTGCTGCCTTTCAAGGATGTGTGACGTTTGAAATAATTAAAAAATATTTATTAATGATCATATGAAAATTATATCATTCGATTCGGCCAATTGTGATTCGATATATTGTCATTCGATATATTGTCATTCGATATATTCTCATTCGATATATTGTCATTCGATATATTGTAATTCGATATATTGTCATTCGATTAACTGTCTTTCGATGAAATGACATTCGATTAATTATTTTCGATTAAATGTTCATTCGATTAATTGTGTTTTCGATTAAATGATCATTCGATTAATTGTGATTTCGATGAAATGTCGATTCGATTTATTGTAATTCGATGAAATGTGTTCGATGAAATGTAATTCGATGAAATGTTTTCGATGATTTTTCCGCAAATCATTTAAAAGATCTTACGTATTATCAACAGTATACAAAGAAGAGTTATAAGATTACAATTCTATTAGGGGTAGTATCATAGAGGCATATTATGTGTTATGTAATAGTAACGTCTTCGTACCGTTTGAGAATTTAAGTACTCCGTAGCAAAATTTTATGATCATAAGAGCTTAGTTAAGTATTTTTTTTTATGGATTGATGATACAATTTAAGGCAAACAAAAATAAATGTGAAAAAATAATCTAAATGGCGTTAGAAATGGAAAAGTTATAAGATTACAATTAAAGTTGCTTTTTTCAAGAAAAGTGTCGTCTCAGAACTTGCTCTATATCTTTCGTGATAGAACACTTTATGTTTGTACGTTTGATTTGTGAATTTTTGAACTGTAATCGTTTAGATAGAATAGTTAATAACAGAGAAAGCCTAGTTTGCGCAAAACTGGTTGCGGTGTTTTAACTTGCAGGGTTTCCAAAGTCTTTGTGTGGGAGTGTCTTCCTCCCACAGAAAATCCTACGCAATAACTTCAATCTTTACAAGCTTAAAAAATATTTACAAGTTCTTGTAAACATCAAATGTTGAAACATAAAAGATGGTGGAGTGCGTCTGTAATGAATGGCCGTTGACTTCTTCAGGGAGGCTTTTGAGGAAACTTATGAAAAAAAACCACTTTACGTCTTTCCAACGTCTGAAAAAGAGTGTCGCTTATGACGAGTAAACGCGGCTCGGAGATATAAAATGGCGCTTCTTCATTTGTTTGTTTCACCGTTTTCTATGGGATAACAAATTATTGCGAGAAAGATTGAATTTATATTCACAAGGGAACTATTTTTACACGCTTTTATATAGCTTAGCTTGTGTTCGTCAAGTACCAATCTACACCTAGTTCCTCATATCCTAAAGTGTTGAAATTTTATATCTTGCTTGTGTTATTGTGAAAGAAACTGTTACACTGATTTTGTGTAAGAATTATTTATTCTTAGAAAAACTCAGTAAACATTAATATTACCACAGATTACTTTATAGTACCTATTGGTACAGAAGAGTCACTCCGCAAAATCATTTAAATAAATAGCTACTCTCGCTCCGACACAATAAAGTGTAATTCAGGTCGCACAGCCCTATCACCAACAGTATTAAATTGCCTCTCTTTCTAACGCTGTCTCTTATCCTCTCTGGCAATGTTAGGGTGGTCCTTTTTGAAACAGTATAATTAATCTGAAAGTTTAATTACCAGTTAACAATATATATACCCATGCTACTTTTATGAACGACAAAAAACGTGAAAAACGTGAGATTCGGATCCTTGTTATTGTTTAGGCAGCGGAAAGCGATGCAGTATGCTTTTGCGTTTTATCGAACTAATGTGTGACATGTGTGGTGACGTCATGTGTGATAGATTACGAACGTGTGACAGCCCTTATAAATTGGGCTGAATTGGCCCGACACGCCTCGGTAAAAGGAGCATAGGACGCCCCCCGACCAGGTGGACCGACGACCTGTAGAAGACAGCGGGTATCCGCTGGATTCAGAAGGCTCAGGACCGGTCTGAGTGGCGTACATTAGGGGAATGTCTAGCAATGGACCTTTAAAGGCTTATGGATGGATGGATGAATGGCCCGACACGTTGAACGTAGCATGTACTTGTAACTTCATACCTAAACAGTGGATCTAAAGTGTGCGCCATCCTGATATTACTTATTAACTGATAATTTTTCAAAAGCTTCTAATTGAAGTTTTGGCAGGACTTACAAATTACTATATTAGTTGCCATTTACCAAAAAATGTACTGCAGTAGATAAATTATCGCGCCATTTTAGTTCTCCAACAGATACGTCTCCCGCGCCCTTGTTTAGCCAAAACCGCCCGTCACTGGCCAGGTGCTGATTCACAGTTCACAGTTCACAGTGACTCACAAGCCTTTCAGGACTCCATTACACCGAAATAAGAGTTGTAAATTATTTTTTATATGAAAGAGCAAATGAACTTATTGACCGGCTGATGTTACGAGGTAGCTCATCTATACTAACATTATAAAGAGGAAATATTTGATTGTTTGTTTGCATTGAATAGGGTCCAAAACTACTGAACCGATTTGAAAAATTCTTTCACAGTTGGAAAGCTACATTATCCCCGGGTGACATAGGCTATATTATATTTTCAAAAAAAATAGGGATCCTTAATAAAACTCCAATAATGTAACCCAATTCCGCTATTCCTAGTTACGGTAGCGGCTATGGTAACGGCGGAGCAGGGGGTGCTAAGAATCGCCGGCAGAGATCGGGCTACCAATCCAAACGACGACTTCTAGCATAGGACGCCCCCCGACCAGGTGGACTGACGACCTGAAGAAGACAGCGGGCATCCGCTGGATTCAGAAGGCTCAGGACCGGTCAGAGTGGCACAAGTTAGGGGAGGCCTATGTCCAGCAGTGGACCTACAAAGGCTGATGGATGGATGGATGGATGGAATGTAACCCAAGGTGTAAAAAATAAAAAAACCGAAGCAAAGCGAGGGCAGTTACTCGTGTGCTATAAAACAAATTATATCAATTAAAGGGCTGATTGTTTGTTTAGAAGGACTGCTTAGGTAGGAATTACAAAGGAATGAAATAACTTATGATGTACCTCCAATATGTATTACGTCTTTGTTTCCGATATGCTGGCAGCATAGCGTTGTAGGTGTTAAAACTGCTGCGAAGCGAGGGCCCCTGGGTTCGTTTCTTTATCGGGATAAAAATGATTTTCTCTATTGTGTGTGTCCATGCTACGTGCGACATAGGAAATTCTAGTTCGGGAATTGTGTGTGAGCATTCCCCATTATGTTCCCTGGCATGAAAAATATTTTAAATAGATCAGAATAGGAGTAACAAGGTCCCTTGCATGAGTGTACAAGATTAACAACAAACAGTCTCCCTGTTGACTGTTGTGAGTGAGAGTGTGTGAGTGGCGAATGCTCGTAAGACAAATAACATCTGCCCCAAGAACAACCTTGTGAAGACTACGACCGCTCTGGCAAGAGTGATAAAAGAAACAAGAGGAGTAACAGTGGTAATCCTATTAGATAGCTATTTAGGTTGGTTAAACTGTTATTCAGATTGTAGGTTGATTGAAGATTAATGAGCGTGTAATCCTGTTGCTTTACTGCGATAAGAGATCCACCGGGTTTTAATGGTATTCCGGCAGGGCCGTTTCTTGGTGGTCATACTATCAATATGACATTAATATGACCATTAAGAATCATTTGTATCGGTGGTCATGCTGCATACAGCAGGGTTAGTGATCGCATATGAACGGAATAACTAATTCCCCCCAAAAAACACAAACCAGATGCAATTGAAGAGAAATAAATACGCATGTTCATTTAAAAAACTAAAGTTTAAAACTTAAGTTAAACTTAAGTTTAAAAACTAAATAGGTTTTATAGTGTCAACAGAGGTACTAAAGCAAAAAAAAGTGTGACAGTTCAGTTAACCGTTAAGGAGTTGCCTCGTCTACATCATTAATATTTAAGTGTGATAGGAATAAAGAAAATTTCGACGACGTAAATAGTACTCTTTCGTATGTCTCGCGTTGGTTCACTATTAACAATTTACTGTTAAATGCAAAAAAAACTAAATGTATAGAGTTTGTACTACCTAATGTTAAAAAAGTCAATAAACTTATTAAACTTAATAATGAAACATTGAATATGGAGGAATCCACCGTATTTTTAGGGGTGACCTTAGATAATAAACTTCAATGGGACCCACATATAACAAATCTAGCGACTAAACTCGGTAGGGCTGCTTACGCTGTTAGAAAAATAAGGCAGTATACTGACATCGAAACTGCTAGGATGGTTTATTTTGCATATTTTCACAGTATTATGTCATATGCCATCTTGCTGTGGGGCAAAGCAGCCAGTATAGAACAAATTTTCATACTACAAAAAAGAGCTATTAGGGCTATTTATAAACTTAGATCTCGTGAAACTTTGCGTGACAAGTTCAAAGAAATAGGTATACTTACAGTAGCCTCACAATATATCTATAGTAACGTGGTTTTTATACGGAATAATATAAGCGCGTATAAACAAAATTTTGATATCACTAATCGCCAAACAAGAAAAATGCACCAGTTAGTAACGCCATCTTACCGTCTTTCTAAAGTGAAGCGATCTTTTATGGGCCGTGGTGTACAGTTCTATAATAAAATCCCAAAGTTAATACGTGATTTGCCAGTGGAATTATTTAAGAAACATGTAAAATCTCAACTTTTAGGCAAAGGCTACTATACTGTAGATGAATACATAAATGACAAAGACGCATGGAAATGACCAGATCTGCAACCAGTTCCGTACAGGTTAGTGATACTTCTTTGTAAAAAATATACCAATGTATTTTATTTTTAAAAGATGTGCTGAGGAGTTTCTTTCGGCTTTTCTTCTCCTCCATGACAAAGCACCTTTCCGAAAAGCTGGTAAATTAAAAAAATGACGTGCATAAGTGTATCAATGATACCTACATGAATAAATGATTTTGAATTTGAATTTGAATTTGAATTTGAATTTGGAACCAAACCTGAGTTTAATATCAAGTTGTGTTTATTGCGAAAATGAATTGTCATCGGAACTAAGGTATTATGTAAAATTTAATACCTTAGAATATGAGGAAATAGGTCTAATTAAACGTGCAAGATTTGACCCCTTCAACCGGGATACTATCATGTACCTACTAATATTATGATTGTGGATGTAAGTTTGTTTGTAATGTTTGTTACGCTTTCACGCGAAAATTACTTAACCGATTTGGCTGAAATTTAGAATTATGATAGCCTATACTTTAAATTAAAACAAAGGCTACTTTTTATCCCGGAAAGGTTCAGGGTTCCCACGGGATTTGTAAAAATCGATGTCTACCGCAGGCGAAGCCGCGGGCAACAGCTAGTACTAAATAAATTCGTTTAACAATAAACATTCATCACCTTAAACTTACGATATATTAATAAAATTTAGTTAAAGCCGACCCTCGGGACATGGGCTTCCATCACCATATTTTAAACGGAATCTATAACCGCGGTACATGACAGGGGAGTGCGCTCAGCGAATCCAACCTCAATATTAAGTGGCCATAAATTTCTCTAACGTCGGCCGGGATGATACCAGGCGTTTCACTTTCAGCTTCGCGTACGGCCGCGGCGCTTGTCTGATCGACGCCGATAAGCTTTCCTTACTGATAATAATATATTGCATGGACGGATCGTGAATTTGTGGGGCCCTGAGCTGAAACAATTTAGGGGCCTACCAAATTACTCAACTAATAGCTATTTTGTCAAAAAACTGTTTTCGATAGTGATGTAGATAGTGGGGGCTTGGGGCCCTTTGTATCTACGGGGCCCTGGGCTACAGCCAAAAAGCCCTTAAATAGATCCGCCCCTGATATATTGTGTCCATGTGTTCAATCGTAACCGATATTTAATTTGTCTAATGAGTTTAGTTTATAGTCTGAGATCTAAATTAGATGCGTTTCTGCACTCATCTACTTACCGGATAAAAAATATTTTTATCAAATATCATGTGTAAAGAAAAGTATCACGAACGGGTTTCCTGAAAAACCTTTGCTCAAACAACAATCAAATAATTATTTATTCCTTATTTTTACTTCTTGTACGTTAGCATTAAAACCTAGCTGTTTTCTGATCCCATGCTTATGTTAGAATTCTACGAAACAGTAGCCAAATTCAGTCGTAGAACCCCAAGGAGACACTTTACAACTAAGGGAGAAATTTCTAAATTATATCATATTTCTTTCTCTCCTTTTTCTTTATTTTCTTTGGGTTGGTTCGGCGGTGACTTCAGCTTGTTGTCATGTGTGCTTTGCAAGGTCCATACAACATTCTTAAAATCATGCAAGAGAAATAGATAGATCACTAAAGCGGTCACTTTTGGATAGCTGGCTTAGTGGTACCCATTCATAAACCATTATTGAGCACGGGTCTCTCCTCTCGAGGAGGCCTAGTGCTCTAGGCAAGCATACTCCACTACGCAAGTCCAATGAATGCATGCATTGCATGACCAAGCATCAATCAATTATAATTTAAATCAACTGGGCTGTGGTAATTAATATCTTATTTTTAAATTTTGTAAGAACATTTCTCGCATCATATTCCAGCGGTGGTGGTCAAACCAGTCAATAATATTATTATTTTTACGTTTCCTTTTTCCAGAGAAATGTTGAATATATTACTTTGAGATAACGGTGCGAATACTCTTTGTGCTTTGTTAAAACGAGCTTTTACAGGCAAAAGCTCTACGCATGTTATAAGATTTATGTAAGGCTGCATCCAAACTATAGAAGCTGACATGAGCGGGAGACTAGGTCACCTCACTTAGCCGGGAATAAGTGACCTTTAGTTATAAGTTTATATTGATATACATATGTTGTATGTATATGAAGCAGAAAAGGGGTATTCTACGGTGTTGGTTATGAAATGATATTCCTTTTACTTTGCTCCATGATATTATATTTCAAGTTCTCCTAACGTTCACATCAATACTTCCAAGTACTTCAACACTACGTGATCATCCGTTCTATCTTATTGACAATTCCTTCCTCTAAATATGACATGTCGTTTCTTATATGCCAACCTCTGCATCGGACAAGCGTTGTAGAATAAAAAGGTCCGTCCCTGGACCTTCACTGGAGATTCGTGGCCTCACCGACACGGCTATCCTGACGTGCGCTCGTCCTCGTGCGCGCTTTAATTTATCTTGATACATCATCATCATGCTTCTTCTATCTACTGCTCCAAGGCATGCCACATGGTCCTCCGCTTATGATCTCATCCAGCAATACCACTCGTCCTCTTAAGACCGTCGGTGTATCGGGCTGTTGGTGTTCGTGGTCTCCATTCTAACTCCTGGGTCCACAACTCGTTGTTTTCGTATCACGCACGCGGCCATCGCTGACGACCCACACGACCTCGTGTGGATAATCAGAATCCTGTAAAAACAGACTCAAAAGTATTTTGCTTGGCTATTCTGACTACAATAACCTGATTCACATTCATTTTATTTTCGTCATTCATCACATCATTATTAATTTACAGTCAAGAATAATTCGCTCATTAAGTCTGATATTTTAAATGTGGACACTTAAAATATAGTGGAGATAACTATGGTTTGGCCATTTGGTTACCAATCTGGTTCATAAGACTCTACGGAACGTCGCAATTATGTTATTGTCGTCTGGTCCGGATTATACCCTGCAGACACCTGGTCCAGTCTCTCTAAGACTCTTCAGCTACAACGTCCCTTCAGTTCTATGCTGGCCCGGACTCATTCACATTTCTTTTCATTTTTTTTGACACCTTTTTTTACAACTTTTTTTTATCACAAATCTTTTTTTTTACTCCATTTGTTTTTACGATTTCATATTGTTACTAGGTACTCTTTTTTTACCTTTCATTTTCACTTATCTCTTTTTTTAAACTCATTTTTTTTCTCTTTTTTTTCTCTCTTTTTCATATCTCTTTTTTTTCACTTCTCTTTTTTTTACTCTTTTTTTTACAATAGCCATTGTTGCGAAACTCATTAAATTGATGTCATCATGTAATCCTTCTTTTACTATACCATCAGACCGACCATAGTTTCTCTACGTGACTTACATCTGACTTACACAAGTCTAACGAGTCTACTGACAAGAAGTCGCTATTCACCATAACGCACTCGCATCATAAGGAACCCGATAGCAAAAACTTCGAACTGTCAACAATTGCAACAGCTTACTCTTAGTGATCCAATAAAGTTTCATAACTTTCAACCATTTATTATATTTAGAAAATAAAGGATGTCACTGTCATTGACTGAAAAACCCTCTTATAAAGACAACGTAATTTCATTCTTTAAATACGAATGTCAGGCAAATCATGGAAATAATTTTAAGAATGATTCGTTTAAATCCAATACCAGCAACAACATTATCTACACGCTCATCAGCCCCATAATCATAGAAAACTTCACAAAATCACTTGTATGATCAAACTATGCGTGAAGATGGTTGTGCACTCATTCTGCCATCACCTAATCTAGCACCGCTCACGCAGCAGACAGCTCCTGGGACTCTTGGTTTCACGTGGCTGGCGTGGTAGATCATTATTTCATGTGTCATCGATTTCCCGCAACTGAAAAATAAGTAAGGTTAATTTCACTCGTATGATAATATCAAATATCACATTTGATGCTAGACTAGGGCTACTTATCTTCGATCCGTAGTTACGTCCACTTCCATCAACATGTTCCTCGAAGAAATTTTAGTCGTCACCTCATTCTTAAAAATCGACATTCGCGTATCAGCACATCGGACTCTGAAAGGTCTACATATTGGATGGCTTGGTTTATTTCAACTCTCACATCACTACATTGCGCATTATCCACATCGATTAAATTATAAACTTCGACAATTCTCATTGTATTGCGTTTGGATTGTTTTATTTCTCATTGCAAAATTTTCTTCAAAATGTCACCCGAACTAGTGTCATTCCTCATTTATTTTCTGACTTTTCCGATGTTTTGGGCTGTATTGGGAGACGATTTAATGGAAACAACCGTTGCGCTTGCACTCTGATTTATTACTGCTTCACATACCTAATTACAGTAAGATGACATCGGACACCATATATAATACTAATACCACCACACCTCGGGGGTTTCAAAGAAAAAAAAAATTCCAAACTTTTTTTTTTTTTTATATAAATCAAGTTCAAAACCAACCAAGTTAAAAACACTTCATTACTATTATAAATGTTAGTGTTATAAAATAAATTTCTTAGTTCTATTCTTATGTACTAATTCTACCTTATTGTCCTTTATAACTTTTACATTAGGCTCACAATCCTCTAACACTTCAAATGGACCATTATATAATTGCTGCATTTTTGAACCACTTTCGTTTTTTACCAAAATCAAATCTCCTTTTGCATATTTAATTGGATTAACATACTTATCATAAACAATTTTTCTTTTTAACTTACTATCTATTAAATGTTTCCTTGCTTCCTTACTAGCTAACTGTAACCTATACTTTAATTCTAAGACATAATTATCAGGGTTGTACAGAGGATCTAATTCATCTTTTAAATTACTTGGAAGTTTACAAACCTTTCCAAACACAAGTTCGTATGGGGTATACCGAGTTTCACAGTGAACAGTAGTATTAAAAGCAAAACACCAAAAAGGTAACCAATCAGACCATGTGTCTGTGTGTTTATCACATTGAATCCTAAGAAAAGAACGCAAATGTTTATGTGTATTCTCCAATGCTCCGATGGACTGGTGATGGTAAGCTGTTGAATTTTGTTCTTCAATACATAAGAGTTTACATACCTCTATAAACATTGATGACATGAACTCCGAATCACGATCAGACGCGATGATCCTTGGCAGACCATATCGTAAAATAAAATTATTTACTAAGGACTTTGCTACAGACTTAGTATCTTTTGTATTTAGTGGATAAGCCTCTACATATTTACTAAGCTCGCACTGTAAGGTCAGTATGTAGGTATTACCTTCATAATCCTTATCTATGGGACCTACAATATCAAGAAAAATTTTTTCGAAAGCTGAAGACGCTGTGCTAGTAATTATCATAGGCTCTTTGATATTCTTCGAGTGCTTCATTAATTGACACTTTTTACATTTACCTACAAAACTTCGTACGTCATTTTCTAAACTAGACCAATAATATTTTTTCTTTATACTGTTTACCATTTTACGAATGCCCGCATGACCGCTAGTTGGTAATAAATGATAATCTTGTAATATAAATGTCTTTTCGTCACTATCAGTAATTTTTCTTACTTTATTTAAAATATGGATCCTAGGACCTATCCATTTCTCCCTATTATTTATTTCTTCTTTTAATTCTTTAATGAATAACGCGTTATTAATATTTTTAATTATATATAAATTCTCTATATTCATACTTGCGCAAAATATACTCAATTCGTCAGCAAATACGTCTCGCGTGAAATGCATTTTGAAATCGAGATTAAGAAACAAAGTCATTTGACTTGGCACGTATGCAAAACATTTCTTCTCATTAGTTATTGTATTTCCTTTTCTCATCGTATTTAATTCATGGCCATGAATGAGTCGTAATTCTGTAAAATAATTCGGTTTCTGTAATATTTCTACAACTCTTGGTTGATCAGTCCAATTGTCGTAGGAATTTTTATCAGAAATCGACGTCACGTCTGGTTTTGAAGATTCAAATAATCTACGTTTCTGTCCTCTAGTCATTACATTTAAAATGTTTTCATTTAAAGATTTCAATTCATCTGAAGAAACTACTACTCTCGACAACGCGTCTGCAACTACATTATTTTTTCCTTTAACATAAACTACATCAAAATCGTATTCTTCAAGGGTTAATCGAAATTTTAACAAGCGGCTAGATGGATTCTTCATTCCAAACAAGTAAATTAAAGGCTTATGATCAGTCATGATAGTGAATTTCCTACCATAAAGATAAGGCCTGTAATATTTAACGCTCCAAACAATAGCCAATAATTCTTTTTGTATTGTCGGATAATTTAATTCAGCTTTATTTAATGGTCTACTCGTGTAAGCTATAGGTCTTAAATTTTGATTACATAAAACAGCACCTAAAGCTTTATTAGAAGCGTCGGTCTGTAACACAAATGTATTATTTTCGGAAAAATCTGGATATTGTAACACTGGTGATGAAGATAAAGCCTTCTTTAAAAATTCAAAGGAATGTTTACACTGCTCATTCCAAATAAATGGTTCATTTTTCTTACATAATTTATTTAAAGGAATAGTTATTTCGCCAAAATTAGGTATAAATTTTCTATAATAGTTACAAAATGCAACAAAACGCCTCACTTCGTCTGCGTTTCGTGGCACTGGATAATTACGTAAGATTGAAGTTTTTTCAGGATCGGGTAAAACCCCTTCAGATGTAACTAAATGACCTAGATACAAAATTTCTTTTTTCAAAAATTCGCATTTACTTGGATTTAGCTTTAAATTAACGTTACGAAATCGTTGAAGTACATCGATTAAATTTTTGTTATGAATTTCTAAACTTCGACCGAACACAATAACATCATCACAATAAACAAAACATTTGTCATAAGTCAAACCCGAAAGTGCAACAGACATGATTCTCGAAAATGCGCTTGGACTAATTTTTAAACCCATAGGTAACCGCTTTAGTTGGTACTGTCCAGTATCAGTTGTAAAAGCCGTAATTTTCCTACATTCTTCAGTTAAAGTTACTTGGTAAAATCCTTGGTGAAGGTCTAAATGAGTGTAGTATATAGCGTTTGAAAGAGAATCTAATATTTCAGTAATATTCGGCAATGGAAATTTATCGTCTTGAATTTTTTCATTTACTTTCCGAAAATCAATAACTAATCGCCACTTCGATTTACCACTAGAATCTGTCTTCTTTGGAACTAAAAGAATAGGACTAGACCAATCAGAATTAGTTTTTTCTATTATATCATTTTGTAACATTTTTTCTATTTGATTTTTAATTTCAGGTTTTAAAGCTACCGGTAATCTGTAAGGCTTTGTATATGCTGGAATAGAATTGGGTTTTAAATGAATTTCTTGTTGCATAATATTAGTTGTAGTCAATTTATCGCCTTCTAAATGAAATACATCTGCATATTTAGCACAAATAATTTCAATGGATCTATGCTCTTCGCTATTTAAATGACTTAAATTTAATAAAGGTAAAAGCTTTTTGACACGCTCGACGTTGTTATCTAATTTGTTAAAACTACATATTTTATAATCTGACAAGGGATAAAGTTCTGGCTTAAAATGTGGTAATTGAATGATATTCTCACTAGTATTTAATAGTTGAATAGGAATTTTCCCATTGACAGGTGAAACTATTGCCCCAGCTAAAAATAAATTATCTGAAATTTGTTTTGATGAAATAATGTAATCTCCTTTTAATTGTTGATCCACCTGCAAATAATGTATCGATTCACTTCGTGAAGGAATATAAAAATAATTATGAAAATCGCTATTAAAATCGCTCCGCTTATGCAGTGTAACCATACATTTATCACCGTGCTTATTACGCAATGTTAAAGTATTGTTCGGTAAATCAATGCATGCAAAGTAAGCACGCAGGAAATCAAGTCCGATTATGCCATTTGTATCACACGGTAAAGTATCGAATACGTAGAAGTTATGACGAAATTCAATACCGCTGTGTGTTTGCAAAGTCAAGTCAGCATAGCTGTTCGCATGAACTTGACCACCTATGCCTTTGATTATAGTGAAATCTTTGTTTAAAGTTATACTACTGGGAATTATACCTTTGCGTATTATAGATAAGCTAGCTCCTGTATCGACTAAGAATGAAAGTTCTTTGTTCTCTAAATAAAAGTTAACAAAAGTGAACCCATGATTATACGTTAAGACTTTATGACCGAAAAAACTGCATGGTTTCAGTACTTTCAGGGTTAACATCTGTATGTTCTTGCTGTTCTATTGAAGGTATCACCCTGGTAGAATAAACCGTATTATAATTTCGACCGTTTCGACGAAAGTTACGAAATGCCGGATTCCGATATGTAAAAGTAGGTGTACCACGATGTTGGAAAGGGTTGTTGGAGTTATTGAGGAATGTTGATTGGGGGCGGCCTCGCTGAAAACCTCGTTGCGCACCTCGTTGAAAGCTGCTGTTATTCATGTAATTTCCTCGTGAATAATTATTAGTATAAAAATGTCTGTTACCTGTGAACTGCCGTTGATAATGGGGTCCAGGATTACCTCGCGGCCTGGAGTAGCCTCGATTGCGCCGTGACCTGAGAGAGGGTCTCATGCTCAACACCATGTCCTGGGAAGATGGAGCAGCTAATTGCTCATCTTCGGCTGCGCGTACAGCATCCTTTAAATTACTGTAATTTCGAGCTGATATTATTGTACTTAAACGTCTGTTACGTAATCCGTCGGCGAATCTTTTAATAGCAAGTTTTTCATTTAAAGGCCTTAAAATTTCATATGCCTCCGAATTACAGTCGGCTTGTGAAATTGTAAGGTCAGCAAAAAGTTCTTCTATCTTATCACCAAATTCAGTAATAGTCAAATCCTTTTGAGAAACAACATTTAACTGTGCTAATAAAGAGTTGGCAGATTTTTTTGTCAAAAGAAATTGTTTCATATCAGTCACTAAACTATCAACGCTTTCATATTTATTTTTAAGTTTTAATTTTCCCACTTTATTTAAACGAGTTTTTAAAATAAATGAAATCAACAACTTTTTATTAGCATCATCACCTAAACAACTGGAATACATTTCTATCCCTTCGATTATTTTGTTTACAGTTTCCTCTTTTCCATCCATAACAGGAATTAATGACGTCGCAGTTCTAATCTCAAACTTCTCCATTGTGAAACTCGTACAATGAATACCACCGTAACTCAATATCTTATGATATAAATCTTTAATTTGTTGACATAGAACCTCTGTACTACTACCTACCACTTGCTTATAACTACTTACATAGACAATGTTTTTAAATTCTTCGAATAAGACATTAGCTTCTAGAATTTTCTCACTTACACTACTAACATATAATTGTCTCCTTTGCGGATCCAATTTCCTTAAATTTATTTGTATACTTTCTAATTTATCATAAATTTCACGTAAGGATATTTCCATATATAACAATTTATATTTTCACTACAATAACCATTATTTTTTTTTCATTGCTTAGCTGCTAATTGCATAAATCATATTAGTTATCTGCATGTATTATAGTTATAATCTACTCTGTTAGCTAATTGAAGAATCTATATGAAAATATCCTTAAAATTTCTTACATTTATCTAAATAGTAAAAACATACCGGATGTGCTTATGCGCAAGCACACTTTAAGAACCCATATACCACTTCACTTCACTATATCGACCGATAAAACCGCACTACACTGAAGCACACTTTATATTATTTTCGTCGACTCCAGGGACACCAGCTCCAGCTCCGAAGCCTCGCTCAGCCCGACCTCGCAGCGACATCCGCGCTCTGATGCGGTTCCAAGCCTCGCTGTTTAATTCTTTTCTGATCAGCTTAATGTGGCACTTTTTGTAGTATTTGAATACGATGAACAATGCGACAATTACAATGACTATTGCCACAAATGACACAACAATATTTGATATCTGCAGCT
Source organism: Thymelicus sylvestris (assembly GCA_911387775.1). Lineage (NCBI taxonomy): Eukaryota > Metazoa > Arthropoda > Insecta > Lepidoptera > Hesperiidae > Thymelicus > Thymelicus sylvestris. Next base: position 12,868,664 of record OU426905.1, on the reverse strand, counting down.
GTGCTGCTGTTTCCTTCAGCACGCTCTCAGTCCCAGCTCCAGCTGAAATTATTGTAGTCTCCTTCTCGTCAGCTTTAGTGTAAGAGTTGCCCATTTTTCCTTTGAGGGACAGCAGCAGGAACAATATTATACTCGTACTTATTGTTAGTATCGCACACGTTTCGTTTGGAGAGTTCTGAGCGCACTGCCATTGTGAATGCCAAATTGAATTTATTATTGAGTAAAAATGCTTACGCGGCGGCGTCGTGCCTGACCGGCGGCAGGGTCGCCATGTATTGGGAGACGATTTAATGGAAACAACCGTTGCGCTTGCACTCTGATTTATTACTGCTTCACATACCTAATTACAGTAAGATGACATCGGACACCATATATAATACTAATACCACCACAGGGCGCCTCAGTTCTTCCAACACCGATTATTACTCCGACAAAACAGTAACATTTGTTCCATATTCCATGCTCATTCCATGTTTCATTATCAAGTTTATAATTACTGGATGGCTGCTTTAGGCGTGGATAGGGCCTCTTCTGATGAAGCAGAAAAGGGGTATTCTACGGTGTTGGTTATGAAATGATATTCCTTTTACTTTGCTCCATGATATTATATTTCAAGTTCTCCTAACGTTCACATCAATACTTCCAAATACTTCAACACTACGTGATCATCCGTTCTATCTTATTGACAATTCCTTCCTCTAAATATGACATGTCGTTTCTTATATGCCAACCTCTGCATCGGACAAGCGTTGTAGAATAAAGAGGTCCGTCCCTGGACCTTCACTGGAGATTCGTGGCCTCACCGACATATATATCTTAGTCTCTAAGGTTTATATGTTATGGGCTTCGTTGTCTGATATATGTGAATAAATAACATAAGATGTAAGACTAGGTGGCCAATTTAATTCCATTATTTAATAAACAGTCAACATCTTTGGTATTTCATATCTTTTTGATTTTTTTTGATATGGAAGCGTATTTTCGGTCACCGGTGAATATCGGATCGGGTCGGATTGCAAAATATTAAAAAATTTCAATTGCTAATGGATACTAATAAATACCAATGGATAGCGCATGTCTGTACATTTTTTCTGTGTAATTTTATCCGCAGCGTGTTAGCTCATAGGGTTAGTAAGCGCCTGCGTTAATGCTGTGAATTTATATAATGGAAGTAAAAATACTGAAATACTGTTACAAACATATTCAGTTATTCACAGTATATTAAAGTTAATTGCAGATTGCAGACCAATAAGAGGGCTGTGTACAGCTCTGTGCGTCCGCATAGCCAAGTGATACAGGGTCGACTGTGAAACTGAAGGCTTGCCATGACCAACGCACTGAGAAATGCCTTACTTCGCATAGTATTGCTTCTTTACTTAGACAAGTATTATTCTTGCATACGGGGGTAAGTATGTTCTATCATTCGGACGCCGCCTTTAGACTTTAATATTTATACTTGTATTTCTGTTTCCTAATTTTCTGAAAACTTCAATCCTACTTATGCCTACTTAATCCATTCAATTTTGCTCTGAAGTAGCTTAAGTTTACTGAAAATATTTTAATAATTAATCAAGTGTTTCGAACGCCATGTACTGTCCGGTTCAGTACGATTTTTTTTTATAATCAATACGAGATGTCAAGAGGTTCAGGAAATATCCTTAGTAACTTTAATTTATGATTTCTTTGAAGTCTGTTGCAAACAGCTTTATATTCGTAACAAAGGTGTTAGTTCAAAACCGAAAATCAGTTATTTTATAAGCCGATCTGTACCTACTCAATATTCTGATACAAATACGTAGACAGCATCTAGCCAGTTAAATTATATAGGTAGTTAATAACTAACTTCCCTAAAAGGCTTAGAAAGAAGTAACTAATCATGAATTCATATTTTGAAGCTATTACCTAAACACAAATAAAACTTTTAAATCTTTTACCCAAATATTTAAAAAAAAAAATCTATACGCGTACTTTTCCTGCAACAAAACTTCTCCTTAACCATCCGGGTGCCACATAAATCGGTGGCGAGTGATATTAAATATTCGTTAAGGCGTTCCAATGTGCCATCAATAATAATATCGGATACTTTCAACTGAACGCTACCACAAATCAACTCGAAAGTCGGTGAAAAACGCGCCAACGTGGCAACGTGCCGCCATTTTGAAAATGCGGAGCATTAACAAAATGGCGTCAATTGTTTGTTGCTGTAATAGGAGCTTGCATAATAAATAAATTATAATCTTCATTGAAAACTGTATTTCTTTTTTTATCTTAACGCGTAATAGGGTTTCAATGTTTGGCTTAGAGTGTCTTACTTTATAATGGCACGTGTTATAATAAGTCTTCCTAAAGCATTTTAGGTATAATTTTACTGGTCTGTTTAAAGTTGACATGCTTCAAGCAACTTTGTGAATATTGGAAACTTCAGCAATCAGTTTCCACGTATGTTTTCCTTCGCCGAAATAATACAATTTCAAATACTGATATACCCAAAAAATAGAGGTGCTGTTGGATTCGAATTAGAGACGAGAGACTCCATTCAAATTTTGTCATGCGCTTCCCGTTCATTATTTATTTGAAAATACGTGCCATAGATTCTACGCAATACCCTAAACCGATTAACAAAGCTTAACGAATCATAAATACCAATAGCGTTACAGAATAACAATTTCCCGCAAAATAAATGGCAACATAAACTCCTGACAAAATTAATGTTCCCAAGTAGCTCGGACGGTCCGGTCGCGGCCTAATTGACTTTTGAATTAGTTAAAAAACAACGAATCACGCTAATTAAGCGATCTTTTAAGCTTATTTACGGCTGGCGACATTACCGCGGTATTATTCGGGTGGGGCCCGTTTATGGGGATAATATTCGGGCATTCTTTCGGATAAATTTTCTTTTAATGGACTTAGCGACCTTACGTAATTTCATTAGAAATGGCAACACATAAATTTGTACGTGATTCAAGAATAAAAGTTTACTCACGTTATTCGTTGGAACAAAAAAGTCTAACATTATGAGTTATTTTTTCTGCTTGCTTGTCCTTCGTGAAGGTAGTTTCAAGGTCAGTTGACCCAGAAGAAAGATTTGACATCTAACCCTAAGCTAACCTAAAACTTTTTTTATGGTATCATGTCTTTTTTATTATGTGTTTTTGATAGTCAAAATTAAAATAATTCAGAGTCAATGTCAATGTTCTAATATTACCACAGAAGACATAATAGTAAATAAATATATTACGAAGATGTTGTATGTGTTCGGGATTTTCTCCTTTGAAATAGCGAAGATCTGGAGGACAAATCCAGGTTAGGTTAGGTAATACATTAAAGGCAAATGAGGGCCAAACCCATATGATTTATGTATAATAAGGCAACTTTTAATTTCGCAACGTTTAAAGCCTCGGCTATTTCTTTATAGCGGCCCATAAAAGTGTCCGCTCTCAATATTTATTGGGGAATGAGACATGCCTATACATTCACTGCTTTTGGATACCGGGTTTTTTTGGACAATATTTTAAGGCCTTAGATTACATATTAAGTATTGGGTACGTGAAGCTTTAATATATTAATTTTGGATTTATTCTTCAGCTGATTATGGCTTACATTGAAATATGATGTTACTAATAATTACTCTCGAGGACTAATATTTTGTTCTAATGGTACATATTCCACCCAATCCTGGTGACACTCTTGTTTTAATCTATTCTTATCGGTTTGTTTTAATTTACAAAAAAGTTGTTATTTTTTTTACAAATTGTAGTAATAAGTAGTACGCAATAACAACCTATGTGTTTGGTAATATCTTTGTACTTTATTTTCATTCTGGCAATACATTCGCAACTGATTTTGTTTCATTTGTCTTATTTGAATATTTGTTTCCTAATTTTCCTAATTTAATAAAATAGCATAAAAATGCAGAACAGATGATATCAGTAAATAAATTTTCTGTAAGTGTGATTTAGTAATATAATGGTAGGGCGGCGGATTATGCCGGCCGTTTTGTAATAATTATAATGGTGGCAACACTCGCAACGCGCGCGAAATAATAACAAGACGAGGTGCGTTTTGCCGCCAAAATGTGACCGGCCATTTTGTTGAATTAAGTTAATGGTTATTTTGTTACGCATACTAAATATTGAGTGTTTTCTCAATATGGTTATTATGTCAGCGGAAATAATGTTTTATTTTGTAATTAAAAATAAAGTCCACGTATACATGCAGTAGGACCTGTAGGACTTTATGTGTTACGGTCGGCATAGAATAATCTGCAAGATACCTATCTGTCATGAAAATATTATTTGGTCGCGAATCAAACCTAGGAATCTTTAAACGTATTTCGGTGACAGTCGCGCTCGCTACTAGCTCTAGTTAACAAGTTCAATGCTTGGTTGGTTGGTCGGTAATGTTTTTGTTGATACAGTCAGTGAAACCCAAATTGACATAAAGTTAGATACTAACTTGTACTAAATTATTACTTCGATTAATTATTTACGGAGTACCAGGTAAATTATTCACGGTACGAAATCTTCCACTTTTGATGCGGTCCCTAGTGAATTCTAACTTTGTATAACAACTATTTACTAATCTCTGGCACGAGGCTGTGGGTCTTAAGGGCTGCGGTAAAACTATAGATCTAAGGTACCTGCGTTCGGGTTGGGGAGTGGGGGGGATGGGAGGGGGGGGGGTAAAGGGGAGCCCCCCACTACAATTTTTATGTACCGGAAAGGTATAGTTTTCGAGTTATGGTTTTTTTTGTAAAATCATAATACATAGGAAAAACCTTGGGTATTTCTTCAGTATCAGTGGAAGGGGGTGGAGTTGGGGGGAAGGGAGGGGTTGGGGTAAGGACCCCCCCCTTAAAGCTAATACGTGAGGAAACACATAGTTTTTGAGTTTTTTTTATTTTTATTTTGAGGCTAAATCTGTGAAAACTGCTTAATATTTATCATAAACTAGTGTAAATTACTGTCAGGTTGTGGAGGAAGAAGCAAAATTTCAACTTCCGTATGGGGAGACACTACACCACTTCTACTACTATTTTGGAAAAATGATGACACAAATCATTATAATTACAAAATTACATTATATGCACTTTTAGGGTGAATTTAGAGGTTTTTGATACACAAACAGGCTTCCAAACGTCTCCGGCGCTGCGGGAAGTGCAGCCCCTCCGCCCTTGCGTAACAAACTGCAGGCACTCCATGCTCGCCTACGCAGCTTCGGCTTTTTGGTCGCCTTCGGCGACCAGCCTCAGCCGCTTCGGCTCACATGGTGCCTGCAGTTTGTTACAGCGGGCGGGGGCTGCTCTCCCTCCGCGCCTCCGGGGTTCACATTCACTCTAGGGGTAGGGCAGACTAGTACCACGTGGGGTCGGGGTTGACTAAGTCGGTTTTGTAACCATTTCGACTTACATCTGGAAATTTTAAAAAATCCAAAACACACACAAGCGACCAGCCTCAGCCGCTCCGGCTCGCCCGGGTGCCTGTGCTTTGTTACAGCGGGCGGGGACTACTCTCCCTCCGCGCCTCCGGCTTCTAAAAAACACTCTAGGAGTAGGGCAAACACGACTGCGTGGAGTAGGGGTAAGCTAAGTAACGTATGAGAAGAAATCAAATCAGTCCAATAACACAGCAGGGATCGTCGAAAATCCAAAAGAAACACAAGAAAGCACATTCACGTAATACGAAGATTAACGGAATAACTGAACACAACATTGACAGTGCAATAAGTTTTGTGTGCTACCTTCCATTTCACTCGTTTTTGACGAAGTACCCTCTAACTGTAGACCAAATTGACAAGAATGGTCTTTCATAATACGCAATTTTTGTTAAACTTATTTTTATCGTAATTAATTCAAAACGCATCTCCGGAACCTAAAAATAGTTTTAAACATTCACACTAAACCCTAGCTACATCTCTCAACTCACACCAATATCAAATTCAGGTACCTTAGATCTATAGCCAACCCATTTTACTCAAGAACACATAGTTTAAAATACCTACTTGAAGTATCTACAACGGGAACGGCCTAATTTTACTCAAATTTGATCAATTTTATTTATGTTATAATATTAATCTTTTACATTTTCCTTATTTCATTGGGATTGTATTTACAATAGTGTTATTATTTTGTTTGTACAGTTGTTTCACAGCTTCTGGCAGACAGAATAGTGTTATTTATTCTTATCTTAATATATATTAATTACGTGTCACGTTGTTTGTCCGCGATGGACTCCTAAACTACTGAACCGATTTTAATCAAATTTGCACACCGTGTGCAGTTTGATCCAACTTGAAAGATAGGATAGCTTACATCTCAATTTATAGTCGCAATAATTTATATGGCAGAACAACGTTTGCCCGGTCAGCTAGTATTATATTATATTATATGCAGAAGAAGCAGTGCAACTCAGTATACTTGCTTAGAAACAGATTTTGAATTAGGTAGCAGTTATCGTAAACGTCAAAGAGATAATTTATGTTGCAGCGCAGTTACTAACTCAAGTTTTCTCTAGCGAGTTGGGGTGCCAGTGCAAATAAAATACACATAGGCTATAAAATACAGCTTTCTGCAGGGAGACGCGATGACGCCGTAAATAATAAATTTGGACCATCTTAGCTTGCTGGTAGCCTGGTACGCTAGATTCATTGTTCTTGCGACGAGTTACAAAGTTTACAAGGACGACACTTTTTCAGCGAACAGAATATAAACAGGCTTGGCATCTGTTATTGTTGCTGGTTCGTCGACGTAGAAAAATAGTTTAAGTAGATGTTACAAAGAGTAGAAGTTTAGAGTTAGGTTATTAGGGAGATTACACTATCTGGTTACTTTATGTTGTGACTGATTAGTTGAAAGATATTATGAATATCTTTCATTTCACACGTAATTTATTGTAAATTTAAATGTTAAATGATTTTTCTTCATTAAATATAATAACAACTCTCTATTGATTGTACGCACTAAATAAAAGATAAGGTTACACTTTAACTGGTAAATCGTGTCTGTGAGAAATCAGGGCAGGTATAAATCAAAGTTGTACATTATGATAAATTATATTTCATTTATCATACAACTAGCTTCTATACTTGACTGTGTAGTGACTTATATAATAATTTTCTTTATAATTTTAATAGCGATTTAGTGACGCTTTCTTAATCAACATTTAGTACGATTAAAATCAAAACATGATTGATTACAAAGTTTGAAAACATGTGAGTAACGTTTAAAACTATCCAATCGAATCGCTGTACGCAAGCTTTTAGATCATAGCGGCAATAGCGGCCATGGGCACGATAACAGAGAATAGCCCGGGGTCCACGTTACCCTGGAACTATAGGCATTATAGTCCTTGTCAGGGATTATAACACATTGTGATACTGACGTGGCGCTCAAAGACCCGCGGCCGCGTGTTTCAGCAGCACCGACGTCTAATTTAGGAGCCCTGTACACTTGATGGCGTATATTGCGAGGACGTTGGGTTATAAACGGCATAATCAAACTATTATCAAAAAAAAAGGCTGCAACGACGTTCGATAAGGACAGATTTTACGTTTTATATTTGAGAAGTTAGTTCCTCATCATCAGATCTGATTCTTGATAAATATTGGACCATATCATTTCAAATAAAAAATAATTTTCAAATCGGTTGAAAATGAAGAATTTTTTTGATACATTTTTGTTTTCTTGCGGTAGAAATAATAAAAAAATCTAGTAGCTGTAACTACTAAAACTTCTGTGCAACCATTCAGAGCATATGAAAAAGCTCCAGGAATTTACGTAAGTGCTCTGAGGTCACCCGTCATGTTTTTTTCTTCCGTTATGCTTAACGGGGTAGTCCCGCGGGAAAACCAGTGCTTTCCTCACTTTGTGTTTCTCAAAAGTAAACACAAACACTACACGTACACTGTAATTCTGTAGTGAATCCCGCTGCGGTCGAATTCAACCTTAATTCATCACATCGACCGTTAATAATACTTTTTTATTTTATTTATTAAAATTAAATTTGTTCAACTATCCTTTATGATATTCTTTGTCACTCTAATTATCGTTGAAACTAAAATTACAAAAAATATATCGAAATTCTTTGAAATTAGGTGTCACAAATACATAATTATAATTATGGACGTAATTTTTTTTAATCTACCTGCTTTTCGTAAAGATGCTTTGTCATGGAGAAGAAAAGTCGTAAAGAAACTATCAGCACATTTTAACCCTTGAATTACCTACATTACGATTCAATTCAAATACCACCTTAATAATTTACCCCTACAATTTCTTTTAGCGTTGCGTGACCTCGGTGTATGCAAGAGGTTCTTTATCTATGCTTACCGAACTCCATTGTGAAAGGCCACGGGGGCTCGGAGATAAGGGCTTTGTAGCGGGTTTTAGCTCATTTGAGCAGCGTCGTTAATTGAGTCGAGGCAGGCACATTGCATAATAATGCGTTTGAATATCATACGAAACTAACAAAGAGCCGGAACATAATCAAAGTTTTACCAAAAAAATAAAGTGACCTCAAAGAAATTGCGATTCAGTCCAGTCGGTGCCATACTGGTTCCGACAAAGAGGCTTTCTCTTTTTCTTCCTCTCCACTTTGACGAAGCCGTCCTTGTCCGTTTGTCCAATGGGCAGTGCACTGCGAGGGGTGCGTTGTGGATTACTTCGCTATCCCTCTCTGTCCTCTCATCCTGACTTAGGGGTCCGTTTGCTAAATATTTGGCTTTAAAGTGCTAATTTTAGTTAGAGTCAAGTGTTGTCAAAAATAAATTGTATGATGAATTTACCAGGAAAACTATCACGGCTATTTTGGCATAATTAGTTACTGAGTAATAGTCGATAAACTTATTACTTCGGAACTCTACATTGCGCTAGGCCTGACACGCACTTGCCCGGTTTTTATATATATCTACTCGTAGTCTTTTAGAGTTTTTATTACTTAAAAAATATTACTCTATCATCTATTTAATAACCAGTCTCAACTAATTATTAGGGATTCACTTGGTACGGCGATCCGGCATGGCAACCATTTCGCCACACGAGTCGTCAATTATAATTATAGCTCACTTAATATAAAGTATATTTTCTTACTTTCCTTCAGAGAAAATACGAAATGGTTCTCCTTTCATTTTCAATGTACTTGAATACGCACGCATTTACCATTAGTTATTGTTCCTTATTTCCATACAATACGGTCCATATCGGTACACGGGCAAGACTGTATTAAGTCGGTCATACATTATTCAGCGCACTTCAATCATGAAAGTTTAATATTAAATATGTGTTTTATCAGTAATGGCTTTAAAATCTTGGCCGATATTTTTGTTTCATTTGTAGAAAAATCTGTTATTATTGTATAATATTTTGTTTTATGTATTCTTTATATTATTATAGTATATGTATAGTAGTATGTTCTACGCAGTGATAGCCTAGCAGTAGAACGTTGGTCTCCCGAACGAAGGGCCCGAGTTCAAATCCTGGCACGCACCTCTAATTTTCAAATATTATGTGCGTATTACATGTTAATTATCACTTGCTTCGGTGAAGGAAAACATCGTGAGGAAACCTGCACACCGGAGAGTTCTCCTTAAAGTTCTCAAAGGTGTGTGAAGTCTACCAATCCGCACTTGGCCAGCGTGGTAGACTATGGCCTGTACCCCTCACATTGTGAGAGGAGACCCCGAGCCCAGCAGTGGGACAATTATGGGTTGTTGCTTTGCTTGCTTTGCATATGTATAGTATTAAGTATATTTTCAGTCTCTTGTATGTATTTATAGAATAATGTAAATAATTCCTTAATCTTTCATTCTTTTTTAGTCTACTTTATTTTTTTCCATTGTCACGAGAAAGCCTTTAGCAGTTATTAATAAAATAATTTTGTTAGAAGGATTAATTTATGTAAACGAAGATGGTTTGTTTATTTTTCAAAGTATTATAAAGTATTTTTTTTTCAAGTTTCATTATTATTTCGACTACCCTCTACTCAGGGTCACCCTGTCTGATGATTCGGGTGCAGTAATAATATAATAATTTAAATGTGAAAGTTTTTATGGTTGTTATTCTTTTACGTAAAAACTACTGAACAAATTTTCATGAAATTGAAGCACACAGGTAGACTAAATTCTGGAATACGCCATAGGGTACTTAGTATCCCGTAAAACGTGGGTAAACGTGGACCGTAAACGTGGGACTTTTTCTTGATCGTCATTGACATCATAGAAATTTTCATCTTAGATCTTTTCTTTAAGCTTATAAGTATATTTATGTAGGTTTATTTTTATAAATGTATATATTGTATATTTGTATGTATGGTATGTATATTTTATGTAGGTATATATGTATACGTGGGTCACACTGAAAATGTTTAGAACTGGCCAGTTAGAAACATAGCTAATGAAAACTTTTTTTGAATTTCAATTTTAGAACTCTTTGGTAACCTAATGTAGTATATTGCATTCATTTGTCATTTGTTTTTGTGAATTGGCGGCAAATCTAAAACTCTTGTTACACGTGAAAATGAAGCTAACGCGAGAAAATTTTTGGTCAATGATTTATTATGACTTTCGTTGTGGGCTTACTCAACAACAAAGCTATGATAGGCTGCGATTAGCATTTCTTAATGAAGCCCCATCTCGTGCCACTATTTACAATTGGTTTAACGAGTTTAAGCGTGGACGTAGCAATCTCAATGATGATCCGCGTGAGGGACGTCCTTTAACAGCGACTACTGAAGATAACATCAGTGCTGTGCGACGCATGATAGAGGAAGATAAGAGAGTGACCTATCAGCAGATACGGGCAAGCCTAGGCATTGGTATGAGTCAAGTTCAAAAAATATTACACGAACATTTAGGCGTCAGGAAGCTTTGTACCAGATGGATTCCCCATACTTTAACCGACGACCAGAAACACCTTCGCATGGATTGGTGTCGCCAAATGTTAGATAAGTTCAACGGCGGTGACTCAAATGCTGTATTTGACATCGTCACAGGTGATGAAAGCTGGATATATTGCTACGAACCCGAAACCAAAAGACAGTCAGCTCAGTGGGTGTTTCCTTTCGAGGATCGGCCAACTAAGGTAAAGAAAGGAAGAAGTCAAGGAAAAAAGATGATTGCTTCATTCTTTGATCGGAAAGGTCATTTCGCGACAGTTGTGTTAGAAGATGGAAGGACAGTTACTGCAGACTGGTATGTCAATCGCTGTTTGCCTGTTGTCTTGGAAAAAATTCGACAGCAGCGCCCTCGAAGCAGGATCCTCCTTCACCACGACAATGCTTCAGCGCACTCCGCAAAACGGACTGTTGAATATTTGACTATGGCAGGTGTCGAGATAATGAGTCATCCGCCATACAGTCCTGACCTGGCACCCTGCGACTTTTATTTATTCCCAAGAACTAAAGATAAAATTCGAGGTATTCGCTTTACGAGCCCTGAAGATGCGGTGAAAGCTTACGAAAATGCCATAGAAGAGACCCCTAAGGAAGAATGGGCCCACTGCTTTTCTCAGTGGTTCCATCGAATGGGACGATGTGTAGAGAGGAACGGAGATTACTTCGAAAAACAATAAAAGTATTGGCAACTTTCTACATTAAGCCGTTTTTCATATTCTAAACACTTTCAGTGTTACCTAGGTATAAAGCAAAGCAAAAGCAAAAATATACTTAATTCACCGCCTTTCGTGCATTTCTCTTTTGTCCAATGGTTAGCTGGTAGAGAATGCATTAAGCATTATGCTCGCCATTTGTACCGTAATATTTTTATTGTGGTCAATAAAGATTAAATAAATAAATAAAGCGGCCCAAGCGCTAGTCCATACTAATATTATAAATGTGAAAGTGTGTTTGTTTGTTTGTTTGTCCGTCTTTCACGTCGCAACGAAGCTGTTATATGGTATGGTTTTTGTGTGTGGAGATAGTGAGGAGGGTGGAGAGTAACGTAGGCTAATTTTTACCGCGATAAAACATCCCCATGGGGAGATCGATATTTTGTGAGTTGCTAGATATTTAGTTCCGATGTTGTTAATAGATGGCGTTAGTATTTTTTTAGCATTTCACACTATCAAATGATACATGTAAATTTCTTAAGTCATAGGCAACTTAGTCTAACTAAGTGAAAGTAAGTAGGATTTGTAAAAAATCGATCTCTACCGCGGGCGAAGCTGCGGGCAAAAGCTAGTAACGAATAAATATGTAAGTAGCGACTTATCGAAGTTTTCTGACACATTTTTAATTATAGACCGTGAGATTGGTGCGGGCGTCATCCCACCATCATCCCACGTAGCAGGAGGTGCAATTAAAAACTTCATAACCACTGACGAACATGTGACTTGTCGCTGAACACATTCCCGGTAAGACAAGCGATTTCAATGCCTCCAAGTTAACGCGATTTGCAAAAAGAAGCGATCTGGCCGATATCGACTGCGACGGTCTTTACTTATAATTTCAGAGCAGAACTAAAAAACTCGAATAAAAATCGATATTACATTTTTAAGCTGGCATTTTTGTCGTCTTACATAATAAGTTTCCTTAAAAGTGTCGGTGACAGAATTACCTTTCAAAACTATGGGGTTCGTACAGTGGAAATTGGAACTGCATGTAAGTAAGGTAACTTCACTTAACTTTTAATGACGATGTCGGGTTGTTCAGATCAAATTAGGTTTCTTTCTTCTTCTTTACTCCTTTATCTCAGTCTAACTGTACCTCGCTAACTGAGCTGCGACCTGCGATGAGAAACTTCCTTCCAATAGAAGTACTTAGTATCACAGTTTTTATAGGTCGAAGAACCTTTTGTTGAAAAGGACAACGCATTTGCTACTTTATTGTTTTCATAGGGCGAAGTCTTTTATGTAAAAAATACAATAGTTTTGAAAGGTTGAAGAGCTTTTCCCTGTCGTGACGCAACTTTACTAAGTCGGGAAGCCTCTTAAATGAGGAGTTTGATGTCGTTCCGTAGGTGGTCTATACTCGCTATAGTACAGTGGCTATGATAGCGCAATGATAGTTTATGAGTGATATGAAAGAAAAAGCGTGAGAGTATGAATAGGGATATTATTATCGTTGCCACACATGTCATCAATTTTTAGAATAACAATTTTGCACGGTGGAAGTGTTTTTTGGCTTTATTGACTCATCTCCATATTGAGAAATGACTCTTGCCTGAGTAAGAATGTAACGTTGTATAAATAGCGCTATTTCTTAGTGCGTTCGAGTTTATGTCGAGCTTTCTGATTTACAGTCATCAATTAAGAATAACTTTTACTTGGCTGACCGTTCATATATGTAGAGCTGTAGTGTATACAACCCTGTAATTGGACCATTTGATGTGGCAAACTTCACTTTACTTACCATTAAGTTAGGTCGTCCCGTGTGGCGCAATTGTTACCATGCCGGATCGCCGTACCGGTTCTGGGTTCGATTCCCAAATAGGCGAAAATTTGAATGATGAGTTTGAATATCTGTTCTCGTTCTGGGTGTGTGTCATTCCAGGGAGACAGGGAATCCTAGTGTGGGGCTATGAGTGTGTAACGTGTAGAGTTATTTAGATATGTTGCCAGCCAAGCCACTTGCTCGTTAATTTCCCATTATGTCTAAACCTCCCACATTACCGGGAGTTCTCTCGCTGCATCCAAAAACAACGGTTGCATTACCGCGGAATACACGCGGGCCGTATCATGAAAAATTCATAATCATGTCACAGACTTATTAGGATCAGTTCCGGGTTTTATGTATGGCACAATCTAGAGGATTATGTATTATCCGCAAGATTGTTTTACTTTGTGTCTATAAGCATGTGGATGTGTGTGTGAGTGAGAAATTGAAAGACAGAGAGTAGTATCGAGAATATATATACATCTTTTTGTAACTACCACCACAACGTGACACTTACCGTCGAATTTCGACTGCAGAGCAGCAAGGCTATTCAGTTTTGTAACTTGACAGCGGAATCCGCGATAAGTTTCAAAGTTGAAGTTCGAGTCCGATATCTTGATATGTGATTCTGTAATCATCTGGTACGCACTTGCGAGGTGAAGGGAGTTTTGAACTCTAACTTCAATTTAGAAACTCATCGTGTATTCCGCTGTCAAGTTACAAAACAAAAGCGAACTTGCATCATATTGACATATCATTATCTAATCATCTAGTACGCACTTGCGAAGTGAAGTGATTGAATTTTGAAACTCCGCTGTCAAGTTACAAAACTGAATAGTCTTCTAGGAGGGCTATTCTTTAAAATACAAATTCGTATTCGAAGCTCACTCAACTCTAAAATACAAACTCGAAATCGAAGCTCACTCAAGTGAGACTCGAAAGCGAACTTGCATCATCTTGATATTTCATTCTCTAATCATCTAGTACGCACTTACGAAGTGAAGTGAGTCTTGAACTCGAACTTCAAACGACTAAAGATACGAATTTTGACACTCATCGCGAATTCCGCTGTCGAGTTACAAAACAGAATAGCCTTGCTGATTTCTTCTTTAAAATAGGTGCAGACATTGCTGTTGCACAATATTTGGTACAGTAAATATAATTAGTAATTAATAAATAAATATAATTTAAGTGTATTTCTGTACCTATTATTAGGTAAACGTAAAATTAATTCAGAACGTAACCACAATTGTTAGCAGTTACAAAGGCAAGTTGGTATCACAATTAATAAAATTCGTAATAATGACGACTCAAACTCGTTACGCCGAGTTTATTTGCGAAATTAAATCAATTACTGAACATCTTAACTTTGTTCAATTCGATACGAAATGTTATTAATAAACAAAATTTCTAAGGAACGATTCGACGAGAACATTTTAATTTCCTCCTCGACCTCTTGGCATGGGATGGCGTAAATCCTGAAAGTAATTTGGCTTACGAATGAAAGTTTCACCGACAATCTTGCAGATTGGTACCAGGAGAAGATGAACTGTGAGCTATTAGCAGGGTTCTTTTTAACAGTTTATTATTAAGCTTTCCTGTTTGGTAATGGGTACATATTTTTCTAATTTCTTTATTCTTACTTATTTTTCCCCACACAAGATTCCATGTGTCGTAGGAGCCATGGACAACACCAGACAACAACACACACCCAGATCCAGAGCAAAAATTAAAATTCATGGTTCAAACTGCCTCGCTGGGAATCGAACCCAAGACCGTACGATAGTTCGGCATGGTAACCATTACGCTAGACGTGTTGGGTTTTAATATTATTATCTTTCATTCCAAACTTCTGCTTCTGTTAATTATACAGAGATTCTCAAAAATATCTTACTATTTCACAACGCGCCTTGAAGCTAGAGGCGCCAGTCACTTGAATTAACTGTAAATTAAAAAGAAAATTTATAAAAGGTCCATCTCTGCTATCTGAGGAATGTTTACGGAGTAATATCGGGGCAAAAGTTGCTTCAGGGCTTCTACAATTTGCTTGATTTTGTTGATATAACTCGCTCGGCGTTGGACAGTGAATGAGTAGTTTCATGGAATCATTTCATGTGCAAAAATTGTGTTTGGAGTACTTAACTGTTACGATATCAATAGAGTGCTTCACGTACTTTTACACATAATTATACTCGTATTTAAGGTAAATTGATCACATTTTTATTGTTATGCTTACAAGCAATCTGACTTGAAGCTGGAGTGCAATCAAAGATAGTACCTAAGCGCATTAACTTATTGTTAGTAAAAACTTAATTACTCTTTTCATAACTATTATTGGCTTTTTGAGAAAGCGTTAAAATTAAATAATAATAAGAAAAACAAATAAAAATAAATAATAATAATGAACGCTTACACACTCATACCCCCGGCAGTAGGTTTTCACCAGTGTCGCGGGTGGCATGGACGACACATATAACACATCACAACGCATGACCCGAGTACAAATATTTATGTCACATAAATATCTGCCCCGGCCGAGAATCGAACCCGGGACCCCTCACTTCGCAATCAGAATATGCTAATAAGTAGGCGCTTTGCAAGGAACGTAGAAGGTATTTTGGAACTAAGATATATTTAACCGGTAAATAGCTAGCAGCAGCGGTTTTGTTATCTTGTGATTATGAATTTCTCTCGGATTCAGCTGCTTTGAGATGGTCGCTTTGGCCAAAAGCGGGGGGTGGCCGAGTGCTAGCGAATTTTTTGCATGCAATAAATCCAGCGCCATTTATTCATTTATTTATTTTTGTTGTTAATTACAACGGTACATACCACTTACACTAATTAACATAATATCATGTCATATAATTATTATCATATCATTTACCACAAATTCATAATAAGCAGTCAAAATAATAAAATAAGAATAATTAATAGAACAATACTCAATGTCAAATTAATAACCTGAGACTCATCCTCTGTAGCGTGAGACGGTCGCTGTTCTATGTCGTTCTAACGTCCCAACTCAGAGTCACTAACGGTTACTTCAATCGTTGCTTAGTAAAGAACATAACCATACAAATTATGTATTAAGGAGCGATTTAAGTAACCATTAGTGACTCTGAGGTGGGGCGTAAGATTTGGTAAGTAACTACATTCTGATGAAAAAAGCTACCAATAGCTTAATTTAACAAATTATAATCAGACAACACTACGTAAACATAGGGAATGTGGGGGGACACCGGATAGTTAAGAAAGAAACACCATAAATTCGTTAAAATGTTATATATTTCAAAAATCAACAACACTTCTCCAAGAACATAAGTATGACATTACTTTACCAAAATATATCCGAAATCAATAAAGATAAAACGAAGTAGAAATTTATTTTAATAAAAAAACATAAATCCGGAATCACCCCATATGTATGGGTAAAACCGGATACCCATAGTAACGTAGTAATTTTAGTCAACGGGGTGAATAAGGATTCTTTTATGCCTTAGTAAACAGGCAAACAAGCAGACGGGTCACCTGATGTTAAGTGATCACCGCCGTCCATGGACATTAGCAGCACTAAGGGCGTTACTAATGCGTTGCCGGCCTCGAAGAAAACAATAGACCCGCTTCTTGAAGGACTCCATGTCAAAGCTTAGTAGGAACACCGATGCAGGAAAGGTTTAGATTTTAGGTAAATAAACAGACATAACCTATTCAATAACTGGGGGATGACACCGGATATCCGATATCACCCCGTCCGGTCGTACCCCACAGGTGCCACTTTTAAAATACTACTTGCAAAAATTTTATTCTTAGACTCACAGCAACAATTAATGCAGTATTTTTAGCATAAATAACCAAGATATTATAAAAAGAATGTTACATTATGATTGTACATGGCCAAAACAAATGAGATTACATGCTTAATCATACTATTTTTAACACGTGTAACCTACATTTTGTAACATTATATATCCAGACATTATACTTAATAAAGATCAGTATGTATCCAGACGCTGTTGTTTAACTATCTCGGATTCCTCCCCGTACAATCTTATTGACAGGTTTTGTTAAATCCTGTTGTGCAAAGTATTGTACTCGTATAATATACCGCGTGTCTAGATACTAATATTATAATCAGGAATGATTTGATTGTTTGTTTACATTGAATAGGCTCCGAAACTACTGTACCGATTTGAAAAATTCTTTCACTATCGGGAAGATACACTATCCCCGGGTGACATAGGTTTTATTATATTTTCAAAAAATTAGGGATCCTTAGTAAAACTCCAATAATGTAACCCAAGGTGTAAAAAAATAAGAAAACCGAGGGCGGTTACTCATATAAAATAAATAGCTAAACCTCTGCCGTTCATTCACATTTCACAAGTCACCCACACACAGACCACACCCTTATTATCGCCGTGTAACTCTTCGGGTTCCGAGCTCAAAGCAGGTCCTTGATTAAATAATTCAAATACGTAGTGTTCCGCGCTGTTATTAACACTGTCTGCTCTTTTTGTACTTGTATCCACTACCATTTGCACTGTTCTTCTAATTAAGAAAATATTTAAGGCGTTTCCTCTTTAGCAGAAGAATGTGTTCTTTGTATTGCATGGTTTTGAGAATATTACGCGAGAAATGAAAGCGCTTTTGCGAAACCTAAGGCTGTTTACAAGCGGTAAGATAAACAGGTATTTTTTCTTTGTTACTTAAAATGTGTAGTCATCTCATAGACACTGGCACACTTACATTTTTCTATTGAGATCTTTTATAACAGACTAGCAGTTTATTGATTTATTTTATTTGTTGAATGACAATGGCATTGTCGCAATCAATGATATTATAATGTAAATTAAAATATCATTGGTCGCAATGCATTCTAAAAGTCGTAACGGTGTCTTTGGCCTTACCACACTTGCAACTTTATAATAAATTTCTTTTAGTAAGTATGTAGTTTAAATTGCAAATTTTAATTTTTGGCAGAGCAATCATCGCGTACAGAGTTTACTTTAAATTAAGAAAATGGGGTTTTAGCAAAAATTCGTATGAATATGTATGTGAATTCTTAACTACACTAACAAGAAGGTATAACATTTTATTTTGAATCTTTTAGTTTTATTTTGTAACTAACTAACTCATTAGTCTTATTAAAGCCAACCAGGCTTAAATACTTTAAAGTTTTGAAATTATGAGATGAAAGTTTTGTTTAGAGATTTTATCTAAATAAAATTTTAGGAGCCGTCGACTTTATTCACCTGGGTTAATTCACCCACATGCACCCAGCTGAACTAAGTCTTCTGCCCGAGGTGACTAATTTACTGCTTTTTATGTCTACCTACTGCAATTAAGTATCCGACCCGTAATAGCATAAAATGGGTAAACAAACTTAATATTCAACAATGGATTTTTAGACCAATCAATTTTCCAAACGCTTTACTGCTAGCAAAAATAACACAATATTTATAAAAAAATCCTCAAGATCCAAATCGGTTCTGTCTCCGGATTCGCTTACGAAACAAACAATGCTCTCGTAGAAGAGTAAAAACGTCATGTAAATGCAAAATTGCCTATTTCGGCCGTACGCCGTATCTGATGGCGTGTCACGCGGTTCGCCCAGGGCTGTTAACTGTTCGTGACGGCTTGCTTTTTGCTGCGACATTTTAGTAGCTATTTTATGGTAGAGAACCTGCGCTTGTAGCCCTGAGGCTTCAGACCGTGGACAATGCCGTGTCGCAATGTGGGATGGGTCCGCTAATATACTATATAGGTAGTTATACATAAATAAACGCTTACACACTCCCGTAGATGGTTATTTACCTGTGTCGCGGCCCACGGGTGGTATGGACTACACATGTAATACATCACAATAGCACCCATGACCTGAGTACAAATATTTATCTGTCACATACATAAATATCTGCCTCAGCCGAGAATTGAACCCGGGACCCTCGCTTCGCAGGCAGGGTCGCCTTTTAAAATTCATCCTTTTAAGAGTCAGTCATGAGTCAGCAGAGTCAGTAATTGCTGTAGATGCTACTGCTGCAATAGACACAGATGTAAGTTTTAAATGCGTGCCAAATAACAACATCCTTTGAGACAACCCTGAAAGCAAATAAATCTCGTTATATCTTTTACCAATAAGAGAAACAAAGACTATTTTATCATTCTGCTGTCTTGAATAACATAATCTTAATTAATGAATTTACATAGAAAACGGAAGTAGACCTTCATTTTCTATTAAATCTAGATCGTGGTAGATCGGAATCAAATGACGTAGATACCGTCAAACAACAGACGTCATTATCTTGAAATCATTTTCCGCGCCTGCGTTGAGATTGAGTTATCTTCTCCGTATATTGTAATTTGAAGCTGATTTATCTTATATTATCCGCAAAATTCCATTTATTTTTCGCAAATTGCAATGTGTTTTACGTCGCATGATCAAAGTTCGTGAATATGTATGCGCGACTGTAACGAAGATCATTGTTGGAAAATGGTCTTTGCAAAACCAAAATATTTTTAAAAGACCTTTTAATAATACCCCACACAATAGGGTGAACGAGAAAAAAACCATAATATCCACTTTACCTGTAAGGGAGGTCCTTGAAGATTTTTTTTATGATATTATTCAAACAATTATCTTAATGTAATAAATATGTAAATACATCCCAAATTACAGCTTTCTAGCACTAAGGGTCTTGCGCTCTGCTGTGGACGGATGGACATGGCGAAACTATAAGGGTTCCGTTTTGCTTATGGAACCCTAAAAATATATTTTAATACCTTCCTTCCTAGACTCCCTAGCTCAGCCGATATGTTCCGTTTAAAACGTACAAAATGAAACTCGTCTCTTTTCCGTTAACCTATGCCCACTGACGCGGAAGAAGGCATGAGGAAATATGCAATTCTATTGGATGAAAAAACTCCAGTGTGTTCACTCCATCCGTGTGGAAAGGTATCCTGAATCCAGTAACTATACCTGTTTGTTGTTATTTATAGATGTTTAATATTGCCAAACAGTTCAGTGCCCAGGCCAGCATAGTTAACTTGGTTAGCATGACAAATTTCATATAAATTCTTGTATAATTTTCTGAAGGATCTGGAGGGCTATTCTCTAAAATACAAACTCGAAATCGAAGCTCACTCAAGTGAGACTCGAAAGCGAACTTGCATCATCTTGATATGTCATTCTCTAATCATCTACAATAGTACACACTTGGAAGTGAAGTGAGTCTCGAACTCGAACTTCAAACGACTAAAGATAGGAATTTTGACACTCATCGCGGATACCGCTGTCGAGTTACAAAACATAATAGCCTTGCAGGTCTGAGAAATTTGATATTATGGTTACGTAGGTCGTAGACTGTACACTGCACAGCCATAATAGAAACTCAACTACATCAATATGAGAAATTGGTGCCGTCGACTTTAGTCCCCTGGGTTCATTCATCCTGGTGTCCTAAGTTTACTTCTTGCCTGAAGAATGACCCAAATTGGAGGGGAGGGGAGGGGCAGGGGGAGAGGGAGCGGGAGGGGGAGGCAGAGGGAGAGAAAATATAATGGTCTCTTGATTTGTTAAACCTACCAAAAAAGTTAAAAGTAACAACAAAGTACATGAATCACTGATTATTAGGAGATACGAAGTTCGCCAAGACAGCTAGTGTTAAATATTTATTTTAATGATGCCAAAGAAGTATAACTTCTCACACGCGTTCTTAAGTACACGTTTATGTTTAGTACAAAACAAAATAGTTTTTGAAAGATAATTAAAACTGATAAGTACACGTTATTAAATTAATAACTTTATTTTTGAAGGTTTCACTTCTACTACACGTGTGAATTGCACACATTTTATTGCTTGATTTGTAAGAGCATAACGTATTTATATTTTTTAAATATCATTGCAAGAAGGACTGTTTACCATGGTCTTGTACAGCGTCTGTTATCTAGTTGCATCATGAATGGAGGACAGGTTGAGAGGAGAAGAAAAAAGGAGAGGAGGAAAAGAGACGAGGAGAGGAGAGATAGGCGTGGTCTCAACATTGAAATGATTTTATTATCTCTACAGAAATAGTCCCTTATTCATCGCTCAAGAATTTTGCTGCTTAGTTTTTTGGTCTAAAAGACCCAATTGTAGCATACTAGAACATTCCATACCAGGCGAGCCTTGAAAATAGTGTCTACTTGGCGTCGGGCGACACTATCGTAAGTGTAATATATTCATCCTATTGTGAGCCGAAGCGGTTTGTAAGGCTGAGGGTACATTGGCTGCGTGTTACCTGAAAGTAACCTGGTCGTTTAATTAAAAGACCGACTGTTTATTACATCATTTAGATCATTTGATTTATCTTTCGCGTGAACGGTTTGTATTGAACTCTCTGAAACTCGTCGCGGTCAACCCTTCGGCGTTATATTTATTGGTTTCCGTTCCTTTGTTTATATTTTGTTGTAACTGATAATATAAAAATCGAGTTTAAAGTTAATTATCTTTTTACAAAAACAAAAGTGGATGGATATTTTTCACATTTAGATAATAATTCATTCCTGTGGGACAAGAGTTAACGTTAAGAATAACAAGAGATTGAGATAACCCACGATCGACTCACTCTCAACTTGCTACAACACACACCTGCTTTGTTTATATACCAAGGAAACTAAATAGTGCGAAAGACGGTATTAAAAGAAAAATAGGACCGCATGTGCCCTCCACTTAACCAGGGTAAGGTGGCCATAAATTCGCAGGAATCACCCTTTTTGTCAACTGGACATGTTTAGGTTTAGGGCACACATGATTTATACTTTCCACAGGCGACCCTATTGGTGCGTTTTTATCCTTTATTTATTTTCTTTCCGTGAATCGGAACGTATTCGGTGTTATGATTCCGATAGAATTATGTTGTTCTGCGTTCCGTTCTACGTTTGAATTTTTTATGACTGTCTTCCAGTTACGGACGGCGAGTTAAATTCCTGTTCAATTTATTTTGTGTAGTGAAGTGATTTTGATGTTATAGTGATGAATGTTAAGCGTTCACGAGTGCATAGTCTAAGCACCTATGGCGTCATTCTTCGTTGCTAGTTCAGAAGAACGGATGGATCTGCCTTTGAATTGACTTATTACCATGAATCAAAACACATAAGGCTTTGGACTGTTATCGACTACAAACGATAAACACTGAAAGAAAATTGCATGAAATCGCTTCACTGCAGAATAATCCGCAGTCTTTGATTCCAGAACATGTGAAGCATAACATTTAACTACTCATGGATCGAGGTTCCAACGAATCGGATCGCAGATGCTAACGTTCTAAAGTACTCATAATTGTATTGAATAAACTTCTAAAACATTACATCACCCTTTAATCGGCCATAATTGAAATTCCACCATTTTAATAGAAATTTTATGCCATTAGATATTTGTTTCACCACCAAAGAGTTCCAGTTAGGAAAAATATTTATCAGGCGTTATAGTGTTGTTATTTTACGTAGAACAAAATGTGATCACAACCCATAAATTCTGGGATATCTTTCAGAGTCAGAAGGTTAAAATGTAACAGGTAGTGAACGTCGGTTTGTAACCAGTTTGATATCTTTAAGTTTAAGGACTCTTCGATGAATTTGCCAGGTTCCGCAAAATTTTGGTAATTGTTGATTAATTTATATTAACTAAATTAGATTAATTTACAATTGGCTTCAAGCTTGTATATGTTATATATCTCACTATGACTATGGCAAATAGGGCCTTATGTTACAGGAAATGAAGGGTTTTCATATAAAAGAAAAAAATTGACGTCTGTAATTTTAAAAGATATTTTTGGACTCTAAAATTGCAATATACGGAAAATAACTCGATTACACGGTTACTTTTAAAATTTAGATACAGACTGTCGTCTTGTCTGTCCCAACTAAATCTGTAAACAACCCCACGGATTTTATAGTAATTTTTACCAACAGGTGAAGTGATTTTCGAGGGAAACAATAATGTATGGCCCAACACGCACTTGGCCGGTTTATTTCGTAGCGAAGTGAGGGTTGGTAAGTGTAAATGACATCGCAAACTATGTTAAAGTAGCAAATCGTTTTATCACTTCCTCGCTCACGATAAAACACCTACTTCATTATAATTACCTGAAAATATTATTTTGATTATTACTCATTATTTACGTTTAATTAAAACTTTGTCGCACAAAAGCAAAATTCATTTTCATTTCAATTTTCGATTGCATAACCAAGGTTTACAATTGTTCATTGTTTATGCTTTTAATGTCGATTTGAAATAATCATTGAAATACATACACATAACATATACATCATTTTAAAAGTTATGATAGCGCGTTTATATATTCAATATTCAGTATGGATTATAAAGGGAAGAGATCCGTCCTCAGTCGAAGCCATAAAAAGTTTAATACGTTTAACTCAATAAAGCTGTAGTTCGTTTATTTATTGGAGTAAATTAAAAATAGTAGTTAATTTATATTATTAAAAAAATAGTATACAAAAATCTGCTTAAGCATTGAATTATACTTTATTATTATTCGGATTTTTGTTTGAAATTCAATACAAACTGCCACGACGAAACGCGAATAATTATTGAGACTTGATTTTGTATCATTTCATTGATACAAAAAAATCTGAAGTACCAATTATATTTAGGTCAAAGATATTTTACCATACATATAATATCATTTATTTAGGTCCTTAATATGAACTTTGGGTCCTTCAAGGGTCAAGCAATGATGTATTTTAACGTTCAAAAGTGTTTAAAACGTATTTTTTTAATAAAATTATAATTCATTGCCTAGAACACCTCAACATTGTTTTCTAGCCACAACAAAAGACATAAAGGATTAAAATGTATAAAACACACAAGGATGCCAGCACAGCGGACGTAGTACGGAAGAGGATGTGATATTCTGTTATGAACAATTTAGCTCGGGATTTCATCGGATGTTGTGTCTACCTTTGTAGTTTTATTGAGCGGCTAATCTCGAGACTTAAAACCAACAATCTAATCTCTTCGAACGAAACACCTCACATAATTATTATGATAGAACTTCACTTACGGTTAAGTTCGTTTAATCATTAATTATTTACGTATTTAGAATGACTAACGAATAATATCCTTATAGTAGACTTTAGTAACAATTAGTTTAGTAATAATCTGAATTGTACCAAGAAAAAAATGACCGACTTCAAAATAACTCAAAAACTACTCATCAGATCTAGCTCAAATTAAAGTGGGACTACATGACAAGCACCAGCTTTCGTTTTAAAAAAGAATCATCAAATTCGGTTCACCCAGTCGAAAGTGCTGAGGTAACAAACATAAAAAATACAGTCGAATTGAATACCTCCTCCTTTTTTGAAGTCGGTTAAAAAGTAAATGGTCACCGTCGTCTTTGGATATGAGTAACACTAGTCGAATGCAACGCCTGCCTTGAAGGAGAACTCTTTGTACACACACCTTACGGGGGTCTCTCGCGTCCTTTTTGGCCCAAACGCATCGATAATATCTTCCTGTCGCTCATGTCTGGACGACAGACCATTTTCAATCAGGTTATCTGCTCGTTTTCAGCTTTTTTATGGAAATAGCTGGCAAACGAGCTGACTATCCACCTGATCAGCAACACCAAAGGCATCACTGATGCATTGCCGGCCAAGAAAGAGAGAAGAAAAAGAAAGAAGGAACTGGCTCTCAAGCCCTCAGCCGGAACACGACGAGTCGTTTGGCGGCTGACTCATACTCAAGGGTGGTAGCTATCCAGGCGAACCCCATGGAGAAATAATAATAGAAATATGGTATTAATTAAAAATCAAAATCAATGTTACCAATATAATCCCTCGAAGGGCCCTACCACCAGTGAGCCGGATTTAGTCGCCTCTTACGACATCCATCCGGCGTAGGATTGGGGTTAGTATTCTAAGCCGTCCCAATACGGCTTGTTACATTTAAAACTAATATCATAAACCTGTCGCTGTTAACTAGTTCCAGAATATTACTGAGGTTTCCTCATGATGCTATTTTATATCAAAGCACGTCATTTACTTTCCAATACACCAAGAATTTGTGCAAATAAGACTGGTGTTTCCCAAACCACTTATGGAGCGGAGCCAAATTATATTTAATTATATAGAAAACCGACGTACACCTTAGAAGAATGAACGTAAGGGGGCTCGGAATTAATATCGCCTCTAGATCAAACGGCGAATATTCTCGCAAATTTACGAAATATTCCCCAATCCTCCCTGGTGCTACATGCGTGCCATACGCTTTATTTGAGCAATTACATGGGATCCTTGATCTCGCTCCATCTTTGTTAAGATTAAAAGCATTTATAAATCTCTGCCATATTGTGTAACGTCTATTCATAACTTACGTAATATATCCAATGCAGATTTATGTTTATTGGGGATCTAAGAAATATACAAAACAATGTGTAATCACTTTATGACTAGGTGCACGAAAACTAACTTAGGCTGATTATGTAGGTGAACGTTAGTAGAAGGATAGTTGAAGCGTAAAAAAATAGTATGATGTATGGTAGGTTAGGTATATTTATTTTATCGCTTAAATAATATTCTACGTACCAAGGATATAATAGAGCAGTTGTTAAATACACTTATGTTAGGTCAAATGCGTTCAACTACAATTAAACTATGACATCACCTTATATACCTACTGCTAGCCCACTGGCCGCGGGTCTGTCCGTGATTCCGGGATAATAAATACCCATTATTATATATTATCTTAATTCAGATCAAATTAAATTAAATTCAAATTTGTTTAATTTCCTAAATATTTCCTAAATAATGTGTCATGAACGACTCGTCGGGCATATATAAACCCTGCGTGGTTTGCAAGGTCCGACTTTTGTATGAAAAAAATGTAAGAAAATGTGTGTAAAATAAATAAATAAAATCTGTTCAGTAGTTTTTATGTGAAAGAGTAACAAACATCCTTACAAACTTTCACATTTATAGTATTAGTAGGAGAGTAGCTTAATTTATTCCCAGTGGCGTAGCTAGCCCTAAGGAGGAGATATTTGTTGTAGGGCCCCCTCGACGTTAGCTGTCAAATATGAAAGGACAGTGCCAACTGTAGCGGTCGTAGGCCGCTGGCAAGCTTTTTTTAGGAGTGTTAGTAGGGGCCCTATACGCTGGAGGCCCCGTATAATTGATACGGCTGATACGGCGATAGCTACGCCCCTGTTCATTCCCTTGATATACGAACTGCATCAAGAAAAACACGAGTAATCGTTATTAAACGAGCCGGGTTGAGCACAGTACGATACTATCATATCAAAAGACTTCAATTCAAATGAAAGCAGACTTCATAGCTTCATAGCTGTTCAACATATCTCATTAACCTTTAGATGTTTATACTTATGTTGACCTAGCTTCATTATCATCTCAAAATGTAAATGCACTGACGTATGATCTAATTAGCGCTGCATTCTGACTTCGCTTCGTAGTGGAGATTATTCTTTGTGGGGCTGCAAGGTTACGTGGCTTCGATCTGAGGGTCGTTTCGAAGTGCGTAGTTATAATTAGTCACAGAGTCTATTGTAGGCAGAGAAT
The DNA here is from genome assembly GCA_911387775.1 of Thymelicus sylvestris. Classification (NCBI taxonomy): domain Eukaryota; kingdom Metazoa; phylum Arthropoda; class Insecta; order Lepidoptera; family Hesperiidae; genus Thymelicus; species Thymelicus sylvestris. Next base: position 12,841,725 of record OU426905.1, on the reverse strand, counting down.
TTGAGTGACATATTATGATTTTAAAACGCAATTTCATCTAGATTGTGCTCATTTCATAGTTTTATTCATAAGATTATTAACTGCAGTGACTATCAATATCAAGTACGTTGACCGAACCATGACTGATTGTTATTGGAAGAATAATACAAAGGTCTGACTTTCAAATTTTTGATTTCTCTGGTGAGCATTTTTTAGGAGGGTAAATTTGGAAAATAACGATCAAAGGGCGCTCACTCCATCATGAACAATTGCTGGATTACTCTACCGTACATTTTTTTGTGACTAAAATATCGACATTTTTAATAACGTCCGGATTTTTTATTATGTCAATGTGTTTATAATTGTCCGGACTTCTAAAATGTTGAGTTGACAACCCTACATGTAAGGGTTTATGCGGTGTAGAGGTGAGGCTCAATGAAATCAATCCTGAGTCCACGCCGTCCCAAGCCAAGTGTTTGTGGTGCACTCTGTTAAATTACGTACAAGGTTACGATATCAAGTCCATCATGTTGAAGGGTTTGTACCTTTTATTTTAATTGCGAAATAGAAATAAATATTTTGATGAAGTTATCGACGGCACTAATTTTTTACTCGTTTAATGATTTATTTAAAATATATATAAAAAGTGAAAAAGTAAATTAGCGTTGTGTATAATCTAAATTTTACTAACAAAAAATAACCGACTTCAAAGTCTCAAAAACTACATAGTTGTCAGATCTCGTTCAAATTTATGTGAGACCACATGACAAGCGCCTGCTTTCGATTAAAAAAAGAATAATCGAAATCGGTCGGCGTGATGTTGAGTTATTCGTCAATTTGTCGCGCACATCTTAACACAAATTTACGACTTATGTTGTTTTCTCATGGATGCCATTGTCAGATCTCAATAAAATTTATGTGGGACCACATGACAGCCACCAGCTTTCGATTAAAAAAAGAATCATCAAAATCGGTTCGCCCAGTCCAAAGTTCTGAGGTAACAAACAAAAAAAAAAAAAAAAAAAAATACAGTCGAATTGAGAACCTCCTCCTTTTTTGAAGTCGGTTAAAAATTATAAATTAGTGTAATTCGAAAACGCGTTTAGGTAGGACGTAGATTCAGGTGTTGTTGTAAACAACTTAAAAAGCCAGAAAATAAAAAAGAAACAATACACATTCTTACCATATTAAATTATGTAAAAATCAGTATGTGAACAATATAAAATAACAAAAACTATGTGAAAAATTATACAGTAATCGGTACAATAATCAAAAAGCAAGTTGAAATAACAGAAACTGGCTGGAATGATGTTTTCTTTCATTCAGATAACAAGATTTGATACAAAGGCGGTCCCCGTTGTCCTCTGGCGATAGCGCAAAATATTTATTGCGTTGTTCTACCCGGTTCTACCCCTTGCCGGGAGGACGCACACGATATACATGTATATTTCGAATGAGATAGTTGACATTACTGAATAGCTATTTTCTGTTTCAAAAACAACCAATCGCACAATTGAAATATTTCAGAAGGAACGTTTTGTAATTTAGTAAAAACTTTTCTTGTTTGAAAACACGTTTGTAACATATTGAAATTAGTTGTTGCATTATGAAAATAATAAACTATTCAAAATTAAATTATTTTTAATTTTACCTCTAACTAGTTTATGGTTGACAGACTCACGCTCCAAGTCAGAGTCACTAACGGTAACTTAATCGCTCCTTAGTACAGAATTTGTATGGTGATTATTTACTAAGGAGCGATTTAAGGCGAGCTTATTCGACCGTTGTAGGCATTTTGTTCACTTCCCTTTACCCCGCTCCCCTGAGTGTAAACTCGACCGCCACGCCGTTAGCCGGCCGCGCGCGGCTGTGAGGTTAATGACCCCGTGCGTAGCTGTAGATCCTACATAGCCTAGTTGGTAGTGGACCTGCCTGCGAACTGCGAGGGGTTTCGGGTTCGATTTCCGGCCGGGGCAAATATTTATGTAACAGATAAATATTTGTACTCGTGTCATGGCTGTTATTGTGATGTGTTATATGTGTAGTACATGCCACCCGCGACACAGGTAAATACTTGTAACCTACTGCGGGGGTATGAGTGTGGAAGGGTTTTATTATTATTATTATTATTATTAGTAACTGCTCTGAATTGGGGTGTAAGTATACTTTATTTTGATTTATTCATTGGAATTTTAGGTGTAATAAAATAAGAGTAATGATAATTTTAGCTTATCCAGTGGAGACTAGAGGTGAGTGGAGACTGACTTGAAATTTTATGATACGAAACTGTCCAATGGAGACTAGAGGTGAGTGGAGACTGACTTGAAATTTTATGATACGAAACTGTCCAGTGGAGACTAGAGGTGAGTGGAGACTGACTTGAAATTTTATGATACGAAACTGGCCAGTGGAGACTAGAGGTGAGTGGAGACTGACTTGAAATTTTATGATACGAAACTGGCCAGTGGAGACTAGAGGTGAGTGGAGACTGACTTGAAATTTTATGATACGAAACTGTCCAGTGGAGACTAGAGGTGAGTGGAGACTGACTTGAAATTTTATGATACGAAACTGTCCAGTGGAGACTAGAGGTGAGTGGAGACTGACTTGAAATTTTATGAAACGAAACTGTCCAGTGGAGACTAGAGGTGAGTGGAGACTGACTTGAAATTTTATGAAACGAAACTGTCCAGTGGAGACTAGAGTTGAGTGGAGACTGACTTGAAATTTTATGAAACGAAACTGTCCAGTGGAGACTAAAGGTGAGTGGATAACAAATAAGTAGGTACTTACATACAAAATTGACTAATATCATCTAAATACTAACAAAAAATAACCAACTTCAAAATAACTCGAAAACTACTTGTCAAATCTCCCTCAAATTTATGTGGAACCACATGATACGCACCAGCTTTCTATCAAAAAAAGAATCATCAAAATCGGTTCACCTACAAATAAGTAGGTACTTACATACAAAATTGACTAATATCATCTAAATACTAACAAAAAGTAACCAACTTCAAAATCGAAACGAGCTTTTTTTTCAAAATGGCGGACTTGTAGGTATGCCAGGTTCCGTACAAAAATCTTCAAACCCTTTGGATAAGATATTTTACAAGTATGTTGAGAATGATAAAAAGTATAAGAATAATTTAAAATAAAATACCTAAAGATAAGTAAAAAATAATAAAAACAAAAAAATTAAAATGTGTGCCATTCACACGTGTTAGAACTTAGAAGTGAAACCTTCAAAAATTTTGTTTTCAAGATAATGAGACGAATGTAAAATTTCGGGAAGATGATAATTGTAGGTTTTACTATTCCACTCCACTCCACTCCACTCCACTCCACAAATTTTGACTTTTGACTTTTTTGCCTTTTTTGACTTTAGACTTTAGACTTTTTTGACTTTTTTTGACGTTTTTGACTTGACTGTTGACTTTTGACTTTTTTGACTTTGACTTTTCTTACTTTTTTCACTTTATTGACTTTTTTGACTTTTTACTTTTTACTTTTTTTACTTTTTTGACTTTTGACTTTTTTTACTTTTTTGACTTTGTTGACTTTGTTGACTTTTTTGATTTTTTGACTTTTGACTTTTTTGACTTCTTTGACTTGACTTTTTTTACTTTTTTGACTTTTGACTTTTTTACTTTTTTAACTTTTGACTTTTGACTTTATTTACTTTTTTGACTTTTGACTTGACTTTTTTGACTTTTGACTTTTTTGACTTTTGACTTTTGACTTTTTTGAATTTTGACTTTTTTGACTTTTGACTTTTTTGACTTTGACTTTTTTGACTTGACTTTTTTGACTTTTTTGACTTTTGACTTTTGACTTTTGACTTTTTTGACTTTTTTGAATTTCGACTTTTGACTTTTTTGACTTTTTTGACATTTTTGACTTTCGACTTTTTTGACTTTTGACTTCAAGAAGTTTTCACTTCAATAATCATTTTTTCAAAACAATTTTCAAAAAAGAAAACTGTCTCTCAAGCTCCCAGCCGTCACGACGAGTCGTTTGGCGACTGACACATGCTCAAGGGTGGTAGCTATCCATGCGAACCCCATGGAGAAATAATAATAGTAATAATGGTATTAAATTTAAAATCAATATTACCAATATAATCCCTCGAGGGGCCCTACCACCAGCGGGCCGGATTTAGTCGCCTTTTACGACACCCATCCGGCTTGGGATAGTATTAGATAATAATTAGCACTTGACTTATACCAATACCCAAATACTATAATAGTAACTAAAGTATAAAAACGAAAAATTTTTATTATTTCAAATTACAGCAGTGTGGATACTTTGGACAGTACCTAATACGTAATATAAGTTCAGAAGGCGCGCGCGCCAAATTCGAAATTAAAATTAGTGTCGGAAATTCGACAACGTGCGGCTGCGATGCCGATTAGCACAGGTCCTACCTCGAAGGCGACTGGCGCGAGAGTAAAATTGAGTAAATTAACGCGTCGGGCGTTTCGTTGCTAGTGGAAAGGGAAAAAATAGAAATTGAAAGGGAAGTTTTTCAAAATTTCAAATTATGATCAGAAAGAAATATTGGTATCTATAGGACCTATACTGTGGTATATTTTTTATTATCTGGAAGCGATTAAAACGCGAATAAAACGCAATTTTTATGCCAGATTAGACCCCACTTTGTGATTTATTTCTATCCAATGAAATAATTGCTATCGTGTATCAAGTATGAGAGAACGAAAGAACAAAGACTGTAAAATAACATATATTTTTTTTAGAATTGTATTATGTACCATTTATGAACAAAACACCTTCAAAAATACCATTTCTTGGGATAATATCGCCTTAAGTAAACGTTAGTGACTCTGAATTGGGGCGTCTGACTGATAGGTTGGTACTTGTGGTGGTAAGGTATGTTTTATTTTCATGGGAAACTGTGACCAATTACCATTAGGTGTCACCTGCTTTTTGAGGGATATTTATTGAAATAAAATACAATTTTCACTTGGGCAGTGTTTTTTTAATGTGTGTGGCTTTTTGTGGGGTATATAAAGAAAATAAAATTTTCTGCATGTTTGCAATGCTTTTATCATTAAGTCCGCCTTTGTTTCTTTTACTTTTTGTAAGGTTCAAGAGTATAAATAAAAGTTAAAATAAATAAAAGTTTTCACTCGCATTCTTGTGTGCGGCGAGCCTATATGTGCCTCCGGGTGCGGTCCCATGTTATGATACTGGCCTATAATACTCGAGCCCGCATAACATAAAGTTAAAGAAACTGCTCCACCAAGAATAATCAGACTTTGATATTGAAAGTTGTTTGAAAAAACTCACACAAGAGCCCGCTAGCTAGGTTGACTTGTAATCTTTGTCCCATTTTATCTACCGTAACTCGTAGTAGGTACCTAATAGGTATATAATGACAAAAAATATCCGACTTCAAAATTAGGGATAACTCAAAAACTACTCATCAGATCTCGCTCAAAATGGGACCACATAACAAGCACCAGCTTTCGATTAAAAAAAGAATCATCAAAATCGGTTCACCCAGTCGAAAGTTCTGAGGCAACAAACAAAAAAATACAGTCGAATTTAATACCTCCTCCTTTTTTTAAGTCGGTTAAAAACCCCTTAATTTGCGTGCTGTGAGTGTTTTTAAATAATTTCATTGATAAAAATACGATAGTATTAAAAAAATCTAAATCAAATTTTAAAAATAAAATGTGGCAAATAAAACCCCAAGTATTATATTTCTAATACATTCATAGTCATTTAATTCTAATGATTTACAAGTTGGCGTAAGTAGGCACGCAAGCTTCTCCAAGTATACGTTTATATAGTACTAGCTGTTGCCCGCAGCTTCGCAAGCGGAAATTATGCTTATCATATTATTTATTTATTATTCCTTACAAAAGAAAATTTAAAAACAGGTTCATTTATATTGAAGTACTTATATTTAGGAATTCACATACTGAAACTTACGTTACAATCACAGATTATTCCTCTGGGAGCGGGTTTGGAATAGTAAACAACATTAAATTTTTTTCTTTTCCCTCTCCCTCTCCCTCTCCATCTCCCTCTCTCCCCTTGCCCTCTTCCTCTCCCGCTCCCTGTCCCTTTTCCTCTCCCGCTCCCTTTCTCACTCCCCTCGCTCTCCCTCTTCCTGTCCCACTCCCTGTCCCTTTCCCGCTTGAGGTCCTTCTCCCACCACATATCCCTCTCCCTTTCCCGCTCGAGGTCTTTCTCCCACTTAATATCCCTCTTCCTCTTCCTCTATCGCTCCCAGTCCCTCTCCCACCCACACCCGCGCGATCTCCCGATTTCAGTCCCGCTCCCACTCCCTCTCCCGCTCCCTGTTCCTCCCTATCTCCCTCTTCCGCTCCTTCTCCCTCTCCTGCTCCCTGTCCATTCTTAACTTAAAAAATGATGAAGTTGCTTACTAAGTTCATTCCCCTAAATTAACTCTTTAAGGGATGATTTTCCGAAAAAAATAAAATCTAAGTTAACTTTTGTTTATTACTATAAACTTACATAAAAAATATAATATATTTTATTAATAATGTATTCTGAGGTAAAAAAATAAAAATAAATAAATTTTAAAACTCCAAAACTGGCGAAGTTGATTTGTATGTAGTTGACTACCAACCCCTATTTTTAGGGGATGAATTTTGAGAAGTCAGTGATACAGTTATTTTTTGTGTCTAACTATAAGCTTATATACAAATTTTCGCCCTTCGTACTTCAAAACTGACGAAGTGTCCATACTAACTTTCGCACTCTTATTTAACCCTTTAGGGGATGACTTTCCAAAAAAAACTTAATATGTACTTCCAAATTTTGTTTCTAATCTGGAGCTAATATATAAATTTTCATGTTTTTAACTGTAAAAATGACGAAGTTGCGTACTAAATGAAATCCTCTAAATGAACCCTTTAAGGGATGATTTTCCAAAAAACCGTGTTAAAATTAACTTTTGTTCACAACTATAAACTTACATAAAAATTTTCATATTTATAAGTCTAAAACTGACGAAGTTGATTTATACGTAAATGGCTTCCTACCCCTATTTTTAGGGGATGAATTTCGAGAAAACAGTGATACAGTTATTTTTTGTGTCTAACTATAAGCTTATATACAAAATTTCACCCTTCTTACTTTAAAAATGACGAAGTTGCATACTAAACTAAATTCACTAAATTAACCCTTTAAGGGATGATTTTCCGAAAAAAAATGTTAAAGTTAACTTTTGTTAATTACTATAAACTTACATAAAAAAATTCATATTTATAACTCTAAAATTGGCGAAGTTGATTTGTATGTAGTTGACTACCAACCCCTATTTTTAGGGATGGATTTCGAGAAAACAGTGATACAGTTATTTTTTGTGTCTAACTATAAGCTTATATACAAATTTTCGCCCTTCGTACTTCAAAACTGACGAAGTGTCCATACTAACTTTCGCACTCTTAATTAACCCTTTAGGGGATGATTTTCCAAAAAAGCGTAATACTTACAAATTTTGTTTCTAGTCTGGAGCTAATATGTAAATTTTCATGATTTTAACATCAAAAATGACGAAGTTGCCTACTAAGTTCAATTCAGTAAATTAACCCTTTAAGGGATGATTTTCCAAAAAAAAATATTAAAGTTAACTTTTGTTTATTACTATAAACCTACATAAAAATTTTCAAACTTATAAATTTAAAACTAAGAAAGTTGGTTTGTATGAAAGTGTCTTCTAACCCTTATTTGTACCCCTTAGGGGATGAATTTCCAAAAATCCGTTCTTAGTGGACGTCTCCTTAGCATAAACTATCTCCCTGCCAAATTTCATCCTAATAAGTTCGGCAGTTTCTGAGATCTTTTGTTTAATCAGCGGTGTGTCGCTTTTCAATTTGTCGCTGTCCCTATCCTAGTGTTCTCTACACTACATAAGAACGAATACGAGATAGGAAGTGTACCACCGATCGCACTGAGACTCGCAGGAACAATAAAATCACTTTACGATCTCTCCTAGGATGCACGCCGCTGATAACTGACATTCCCTGTGCCATTATACGATGAACTTCACTCTCAAACTTCCCCTTAGGGGCCATCTATAAATTACGTCACACTAATTTCATGACTTTTGAAGCCTCCCCCCGTCCTTGTCACAGCTGGTCACATTTGTCATCATTTGTGAGACATCCCCCCAGTGTAACGTCACATATGAAATTTTACACCTAGAAATTATTAAATTAAAACAGCAGTTCCGAAATAAGTTTTATTTCCATTAATTGTTTTTTTAATATTTATCTATACATACCAATTTTTTCGATTTTGAAATGTGACGTCACCAAATTTATGACAAGGGGTGGGCCCTTGTCACACAATGTCACACTACATGGACCCCCCCCCTCTATCGTGTGACGTAATTTATGGACATTTAAACATTTCTTAACTGGCTTTGGACTCGACTATGCAAAAAAATATTGCCATATATTTCAGTCAGTGGTCCTTTTAAATGTTTTTATTAGTGATGGGCCGACTACAACCGACTAGTCGGGAAAACCGACTATTCGGCATGTTTTCTAGTCGCCGACTATTCGCCGAATAGTCGGCGACTAGAAAACATGCCGAATAGTCGGCATTTATTTTCGCTACTAAAAATAAAGTTAAAGAAAACTCCAAAATTATAAAATCAACATAGTTAACTAGATTTATTATTTTAATAAATCAGATAATAACAAAAAAGATATTGAAGTGAGTGACAATGCGCCTTGATTTCCCGCCTTCAACGCCTCTTTGATCGATAATTCCAATCTATACTATAATAAAACTCAAAGGGCAAAATTTCTGTACATAGAATTTTTGGAACGAAGTTCCTTATCGCGGATTGCGAAAGGGGGCTAGGTGGAAAATTTGGTAACGACACTTTTTGCCGGTAACGACACTTTTTGGCGGTAACGACATTTTTTGCCGTCGTAGTTTTTTTTACATAGAAAGCAAGCCAGAGTACTAAGATAGCAAAAACATGCAAGCGAGTGTGCCAAAACAAATATAAGGTATTAAATTTCATGAGAAATTTAATAGGTACCTTAGATTTGTTTTGGCACACTTGCTGCATGTTTTTGCTATCCTAGTACTGACTGCAAGGTACTTCGTTCCATCCGGGTGTCCCTTGACACCTCTCAAGTTTTTTTTTTAATTTTGATTAGGGGGCACTTCAATAACGTGTTAGAGCACAAAAATATATTTTTCAGAATTATTGTCTGTCTTTCTGTTTGTCTGTCCGGGCATCACATGAAAACCCTTGAACGGATTTCGATGAAAATTAATAAAGTTGTTACTAATACTCCGGGTCATATTTTAAGATACTTTTTATCCCGGAAAATTAAAAGTTTTCACCGGGAAACGTGATGAAAGTTTGTATGGAATAGTTTTAAAACATCAACCGATTTGCTTCAAAGCAACAAATGTTCCTTGCTTAAATTTATGGAACACATATTTTTCAGTTGTTCAAAATTTTGAAAACAAAAAAAAATACAAATTAATGTGAATATTGCTTATTTTTCAAAACTCGTTCCTGGAGGAATCCTTTGTGATTTTATCGTGGGTTTCATTATATAAATTACTAAATATAAGCACTTCAATATAAATTCACCGTTTTTTAAATTTCCTTGTGCAAGAGGTACAAATAAGGTAAAACAATTTCCGTATGCGAAGCTGCGGGCAACAGCTAGTGTATGTATAAAACAGGGTACTACTTTAAAACAGGAATCATCGATAGCTTTTGAAACATTTCTACCGTACAATAGCATGAATTATGGTGGTAAAGAATAAAAATTTGCCCGAAGTAAGGATGATCGGCATTGCCGACTAGTCGGCCGAATAGTCGGCAATTTTCTTGCCGACTAGTCGGCTAGTCGGCTGATCGGCAAAACCCATAGTCGGCCCATCACTAGTTTTTATTTATCTTACCCCGTTAGTGTGATAGTATAATCATGAAAATTTTATTAGACCTACTACCCCTTATCCTAAGGAGTTAAAATTTTACATATTCTGATGATGATTTGTTTCATCGATACTTAACGATAGTTTTATTGATCTTTACGTCATTCAAAGAGAGTCTTATGGTGGTCACTCACGGTCATTCCATCGCGTCATTTTTGGAGCCACGCCAAACGACATATGTCAAAATGGCGCGATTGGACATACAAATTTTTTAAATCACGCCATCAGTTTTTCACATTCACGATCAAATTTTGGCTGTATATCACGCCATTTGACGCGATGGAATGACCGTGAGTGTCCACCTTTAGTTTGTCTTAGTTTGGTGCATTGTACATTAATTACTGTCGGTAGGGATACAAAAAATTTCAAAAGTATCGATACTTTACTAGATACTAGTATCGTATCTATAGTATCGATATCTAGAGGTATCGATACTTTTTGCGTATCCCTAATTGTCGGCTATTTACATAATACTGGGCTTTACTTTGATGTTTAATTAACTTGCTAACGTATAACCGACCGAAATATACAAAAATATGTAATTATTGTAAATGTAAATCTGTAAGGATTTCCAATTAATATGGCTTCGGAAAATTACCTCACATACCTAAATTCCAATTTACTCCCCATTGGCGCAAGTAACCAGAGTTTCTCCGCGTGATTTACCGAGCAATATAAACTTCTTGTGAGTTCTACTGAGTGTTAGCAAGAAGTATTTTTAGATTTATTTGCTTCGTATAAATTAGCAAGCCTCTTTCAATAAAGTGTAGCTTTTATATCGTCGTTTATCCTGCTCTTTAGTTGATTGTGACAGTTAAATAAAAATAATACTGCAGTTATATACTATTATGTTTTCTGTGATAATACTAACGTTAACTGTTAAGGTTTTCAGCTCTAGATTTTTGAAAAAGCCTTTTCTAAGATTAACGGAAACGAACGCTCAGACCAAACATATATTTTTTTTTATAAATAATCTAAGAATTGTTGTCAAAGTGGCCTTTATATAAGTATCTTCTACGTACAAACATCAGTTAGTCACAATTTGGTGTGCATGATATATTATGAAGATAAAATATTACCTTCTTGTCTAATTCGCGACGCGAGTTGAGCCATGTGCTAAACACCTCGCTTACTTAAGGAGACTGCTGACGTCACAGCGGACTGGCAGTGTCGGATTAAGGAATGATGAGTAAGTCGGAATTAATTAATGAGATCTCGGAGCTCGGAGCTGGGAGCTTACTTAGTGCAGTCAGTCATTGCTCCTAATCTTTTGGAGCGTGAGCCGTTAACTACCAGTGCATCGCTTGATAAAAGTAATTTGTCATAAATATTCGCTGTTGGAGGGTTAAAATCCGTCTGGTGTCAGTCGTTAAATCTTTTTATTTTTGCGTGACATTTACATATTTCTAAATTGTTTCCATATCTATTTTGATCGTGTGGCCAAGGGTCCTGGGTTCGATTCCCAGCGAGGAGGAAATTTGAATTATGAGTTTGAATTTCTGTTCTCGGTCTGGGCGTGAATGTCCTCGTCTAGTGTGCTGTCCATGGCACCCACGACACAGGGAATATTAGCATGGGGCTGTGAGCAGTGGCGGCTGGTGGATCCTAGAAGTGGTGGTGCACTGTATCAGCGTATTTTTATTTTTAACGACTACCAAAGAACGGTTATGATTTCCGCGCGTAGACCTTCTAAACGGCTGGATGGATTTGTATAGCTGTTATATTCGTCTTAAAAGTGTCCTTAGATGACTGTTTGAAAAATAAATAGATGAGTGTTTGAAAAATAATCCTGCCAATTTTAATTCCAATTTTTGTTGAAAAGTTTTATTTTCTAAAATAAATTAGCTTCCAAAATGGTCGATGCTAAAGTTAATACTCATTTTCACAGCTATTTACTCACACACAATTCAGTAAAACTATAAAGTTTTCAGCGTTAATCAGACACTATTAAACATTTTTTGTTTTATTTTTCTAAACATAAAAATCTGGCAGTTCGGCGCACGAGTGCACTTAAAGTACAGCCGCCCCTGGCTGTGAGTGTGTAGCATTGAAGCCCATCGTCTCCGTTAGCTACGAATCAATAGTTGGCTCTCGACCCAGCGACATTAAATCAGTGTGATGATTGTCCAAGCAACCAAGCAAGCATACTACAGGCCTCGGCTTTTGAAATTATGTTTGAACCCAAATTTCTCTTTTTATTGTCATAGGGATGTGAAAATGGTTCAAAGAATTTAATGTTACTGTTAACAGAATGCCTAAATTACTTTTAATATTAAATAAATAAACGCTTATACAGATACACTCATACCCCCCCCGCAAGAGGTTTTTACCTGTCTCGCGGTTGGCATGGACGACACCCATGACCCGAGTACAAATTTTAATATTTATCAGTCAAATAAATATCTGCTCCGGCCGGGAATCGAACCCGAGACCCCTCGCTTCACAGGCATGGTCGCTACCAACTAGGCTATAGGGTCGTCAGGAAAATTTAACGTAAATTTTTCACGAGTTACTGTCGCAGGGACAGAAATAATGCGGGCCCTACCTCCTTATCAGCTGTCAACCAAGGTGGGTCTTTAGGCTACGTCCGCACAGACAGGTGGCTTGCTTAGCGCCTAGAGCCTAATTAGTCACCTAGCGAGTAGCTTCTTATAACGAACGCTCTAGAGTGTTCGCGACTGGCCGCACTGCGCGCTTGGTGCCTAAATAGTTGCTTAGCGTGTACCGAAGTAAACAAACGTGTTGGTTTTTTGTCACTAGGCGCTAGGCATTTTTGAACCAAAAATGACATTGACGGTCGGGTTGTCATGGATATAATATTTTATATTATTGATGAATGTCAATGGCATAAACTAAAAGCTGAAACGAGAAATTGTTGCATTTATTTCATTAATTTTGTAAGATATTTTTGAGAGTGACATTTCGTCAACGTGCCGATAAGCAAAATGACCAAGGCACCTAGTGACCCACCACGCAAACCACCTCTCAGTGCGGCCACCTTGTATCCTAGCAAGTAGTCAGAATGCAAACCACTAGGCTCTAGGCGCTAAGCAAGCCGCCTGTCTGTGCGGACGTAGCCTTAATGTTACTGATCTATATGGGTGAAAGTGCAAAGGCAGCTCGCCTATTCGTTTTTCGGATATTTACACAATTGTCTTTGTTTCTAAAATGAATCAGATATTTGTGGGGCAGATATTTATGTGACACATAAATATTTGTACTCGGGTTATTGTGATTGTAATGAATTATGTGTCGTCCATGCCACCCGCGACACAGGTAAAAACCTACTGCGGGGGTATGAGTGTGTAAGCGTTTATTTATCTATTTAATCTAGGAAGGTTTGAAGGGTTTTAATCCTACTAATATTATAAATGTGAATGTGTGAGTAAGGATGTATGGATTTTTATTATTCTTTCACGCATTAACTACTGAACGGATATTCATGAAAATTATCACACAAGTAGACCATCTACAATAACATATAGGGTACATTAAACTGAACGTGGGCAAAGCCGCGACCAGACTATTAGTATTCATATACATATCCTGTTTCTAGTGACCCCCAGAAATTATTGCATTATAGTCAAACGAAAACTCTGAAATGTGTTTACACTTAAATACTAAATTATGAAGCACTAAGTTTAGTGCCGTCATAGACTGTAGCCGCAGAGCGTACATTATTCTTTAAGCAAGCCGGTAAGTGCCCGACATTCACTATTCAGCAAATAAAAGCGCCGTTTCCTTGGATCTGACCGGATAATGGAAAAACAGAGGACGCTTAATTTTATCGCGAATACTGCGGAGTTGGGTAATTGAAGTTTTAATGTTGATTGCGATTGTGGCGACTCCACAGAGATGGCGCTACTGCGACGTTATTGAATCGCAATATCGAAGTTTCTTACGTAGCTTGTATGGACATTCATTATTGTAATCATTTGAAATATGTCAATGCATATTTATGTTAATTATAAACGTCCCAAGATCGTTTACCTAAAAAATTCACGTTATATTTATAATAGTTATAATATGCTAGTGTGTGCGTTTATTATTATTTGTAACACTGACCTTTTACTTGTCATGTTTTATTATTTTATTCTTGTTATTATTTTTGTGATTATTATTGTTTGTTGTTCCTTTTTTGTGTAATTTCTATTTGTTATAATTTGTAAATTGTATCCAATAATGTAATTGGTGAAGCCGTTCTAATGGAATTTAAATAAATAAATAACATAAGGAGCATCTGTAAACAACAATAAAGTTGATTGATGATTGTTGAAGCGAAACAGGTGTGCTTGATAAGTAGCGTTAGGCAAATAATAGACTTAACGTATGCCTATACGGCGACTTACTAGAATTATCATGAGCTAAACTGATAAAATGTCTTAAAGAAATGTGTCAAGTCTAAATATGAGACTTCACCAAACAATGGACTAAAAGTTTCGTCTTTCATAAAATATTTCCTTAATCTGAATTACCACAATTCTTTAGGAAAGTAATCCGTACTCAGTACCGAGACAATAAGCGGTAGCTGTTAACTTCTGTAATCATTAAAAAACTTTGAGACAAGTTCACAGTAACAGTAGTTAAAGTTCCCGAGCCGAGTGTTCGGCCGAGATAAATGTGAAGGAAGAACAACTAAGTGTATATTTATAAAATAGTCAACGGTTACAGATTCTTCGCTAAATATCCTACAGTCACTATTTGTGTAGCTACACTGTCTTTTGTTCTTAGTTCTATTTTACGAGGTCATCTTGATGTATGTATAACTATAGTTCTCAGGAAATATACTAGATTAGACATGGGAATGAAGAATATTTTGTCTGAAAGTATTTAAGGGGGCGTCCATTAATTACGTGAGGTTTTCAGGGGTGAGAGGGGGTCGAGTCGGATCTCATCTAATCTTGAGAGGGGGTCACAGCAAATCTCATGTAATTTTTTTTTTGCGAGAAACAAAGTGAAAAAATCGCAAGAAAGTACGTTTCTTCTCTAAAATGTAAAATACCGCTAATGGGACCTTGCACATCTAAAAAAAAGTGCACAAAATGAAAATATAATTAATTTCGATTTCGATTCACATTTCGATTTTTGTGACCCTAAGAGTGTGCACACTATAAATACATTATTCTGAAAAATTGAGCCTAATCTCACAACATCTCACCGGCGAGTGGGTGAGTCTAAAAATAGCTAGTGGGTCTAAAATGCCTCAAGTAATTAATGGGCGCCCCCTAAGTGCTACTAAATCTTTGTTGTAGTTCATAGTAATACCATGTTTCTTTTAAGTTGTGAAAAAATGTCACGAAATTTATGGAGCTTTTATCACTAATGTAAGGATAAAAAATTCTGCAAAACATAAAACTTTCCCCCAGAGGAGTCGAGTTATCCTTTGCATATTTTTTATATGTGTCTATTACTATTATTTAGCGTTTTAGTAGCATGGGGGTAACCGAATAGTAATAAAAAATGGTTGTCTGTAAAGTCAGTTTAAGGACGGTAGTTTAACGTGACAACGTTATGACAAAACATTGATGAAATTATTGCATACTTTTATAGATAAAATTGAGCGCTTCGGCCGATCGTAGCCGATCGTGCCTCTTTATCGCTTGTTCCACGCTCTCGCTCGCGCGGAACGGGACAATGAGTCATGGTTTTTCGTGCGTGCACCCGGCGTTCATCGTTTTAATAGACGTTATCACGTCAAAAATATTTTAAAAAGTAATGGAGTAAGAATAAGCGCGCGTTATAAAACACAAAAATTGAGACCAAAAGCCACGTTAAAATTTAGACTAACTATTAAGACCTCTTAACTGCCAGTTAAACCACAAATTAAGGTCGACTCTCAAGTAATTACATTATATTCTACTAATAAGTTCTTACTAATATGTTACAGTGATAAACATCAGTCACGTTATTTTATTTATTATATTTTATTTAGGATAACAACAGCGTTAATTACTAATCAACAAAGATACTAATCAATTTACAAATTTACTTAACGTATGCCAATTACAGTTATCCACATCTTACATATAACGTAAAGCTATTTTTCTACTTATTATTATAAATGTGATAAATTGTTTGTAAGTATATATGGATATTTATTACTCATAAACGCAAAATTAACTGAACGAGTTTTTATCCGGATTTTCATCAATTTTCCGGTAAACATCCCCGATTGCCGCGGGGAAAGTGCTAGTATAGGTATATTTTAATCTGCACTTGTATTATTAGTTGTTTTTCGATTTCAATTATATTTAAAGTATTTAAATTTGAAATATGCTTCACTGGGTTACGTTTGCAGTTCCGTTGGTGGCTCTGCTTGTAGTAGTTTTGGGTTCGACTCCGGGCTGTTGCTAACATGTAAGAAAATTATATTTGTATCGAGTCGTGTCTGTTCTTACATTCGTATGTTGCGTCATATTTTAAATGCAACGGGTTTTCAGGATTCGTATATTATAATACCTATATTGACCCAGTTTCACAGACTGCGGTGGCGAGAAGAAACTCTTGAAAGGTGATTATTAAATACGAATCGTGAATACGCGTTCAGTGGCCCGATGATATAAGTTTAAAACATATGCGTCATATGTTTATATGTGCAACATCGTCCAATTTTGTATAGGTATATCTGCACGAACAATAATTTCAGTCCAAAGCCTGGTTGGTTACAATCTCTACAAACGATTATTGAAACGCAGCGTTGTGGTCACCGCCCGTAACTTGGCTGGTGCACCGCAAATTATTGGTCGATGCCGTAATAACTAAATCTGCGTTGTATTTTAATAGTTTTCAGTACTTGATGATAAATAAGGAATTATTAATGCTTAAAGTACTTGAGTGATGAAAGTTTGAAAAGAAACTAGTAGATTCATGTAAAAACTAGCGTTCTATCCGCGACTGCTTGCATTTTCCAGAATTATTAGACAGGCTGTTCAGTATCAAAAATTTGTACAACTATATTGACACCAAATGGTGCCAACGCATTTTAGTCGGCTGCGTCCTCGTCCCGTCCACGTTACGTATGCATCGACCTTTAAACATTTCACCATTAACCCCGGAGAAACGTGGTAGATAGCCAGTAGGTATTTGAATGCATTATCTAAGGACTAAATTGGGTGTGGCCAGTGCTTC
The DNA here is from genome assembly GCA_911387775.1 of Thymelicus sylvestris. Taxonomy (NCBI): domain Eukaryota; kingdom Metazoa; phylum Arthropoda; class Insecta; order Lepidoptera; family Hesperiidae; genus Thymelicus; species Thymelicus sylvestris. Next base: position 12,824,646 of record OU426905.1, on the reverse strand, counting down.
TTTATATGGTTATCATATTTTTTTTATCATAAATACAGAAATATGTAAAATTTCACTCCCTAGGATAAGAGGAAGTGGGTCTAATTTAAGCTTGCAAGATTTTACCGGTTAAGCTAAAAAACCGTTTAAAATAATCTGAATTTTACCAAGAAAAATAACGGACTTCAAAATAACTCTAAAACTACTCGTCATATCTCGCTCAAATTTAAGTGGGACCACATGACAAGCACCAGCTTTTGATTAAAATAATGTCTGTAAAGTCGGTTTACGGACGGTAGTTTAACGTGACCACGTTATCGTTTTGTCATGACAAAACATTGATGAAATGATTGCATACTCTTATAGATAAAATTGAGCGCTTCGGCCGATCGTAGCCGATCGTGCGTCTCTATCGCTTGTTCCGCGTTCTCGCTCGCGCGGAACGGGACAATGAGTCATGCTTTTTCGTGCGCCCGGCGTTCATCGTTTTAATAGACGTTATCACGTCAAAAAAGAATCATCAAGATCGGTGCACCCAGCCGAAAGTTCCGAGGTTAAAAGCATAAAAAATACAGTCAAATACCTACTCTTTTTTTGAAGTCGGTTAAAAAGCGTGGGTAGTAATGTGGACAAAATTTCGAATACGTATTTTTTTTCTAAATCGAAATGTTCGTGATTTTACAGACATCGACATTGCACAGTCCAATATGAATTCATTTATTTAACGACTTCAATATTTGTAAAGCTGAATGATACTGCAGAGCAATCTCTGTCTATAATAATATGTGTTAGTTATTTAAATGAAATTTGGTCTGTAATGTGGGCATAATTTCAAATACTACTTTTGTTCTAAATTGAAATGTTAGCGAGTTATTTCATAACGTTCACAATGCATAATTTCTCATTTATATTAAGCCGTTAATAATTATTGGTTGAAACTTTAATATCTAAATCTATTATAGAATTCAGTTGCACGCGCTGGGTGTGGCGTATTTACATGACACAAGTACAGTGATGAAGTAGTTGTTAATGGGGTGCGTTAAGTGGTGGATTATCATCTTAATTCGTTCAACTTATCTCGTCAGTGGTAAATTGTTTTTTGCAAAATTTTTAACCCCTCTTATTGTGGCGGGTGACTCGAGTAGCGTAGTTACAAGTTACCAGGATTATGTTACACGAATATTTATGAACAAACTAAAGGAATTGTGCGAAGAGTGATTTGAATGGGAAACTGATCGGGGTTTTACGAAGTGCTATGTGGTATTTACTCAAATGACAGCAGAAATCCTTTTTACGTTCTTTCTTCTATATTCTTTTGATAGATTGCTAACTTCTATGTATCCTATGAAATGACCTACTTGAGATTGGCGATTATTGGTGATTTCCAATTAAGAAGGACTTGTTCAAGTACGACTAAACAGAGTATTAAACTAGTGGTATATAAACTAGTCTTATTTCTAACGCTATATTAATTAACTCGCTATAAAATTTTGCAGCTAATTGTATTTGGTTTTAAATATTTGTGGTTTAAATAAATGCCTATTATTAGGTGATATGAAAAGCTCCTATAAATTGATTGCTCTATATAGATGCTAATTGCTCCTATAAAGTGATTATCCGCAATAGCTTGAATTTTAATGTTTTTGATTCTATTAAAATTTTAATTAACTGGCATTGTGACAAATGTTTAATTAATTTAGTTTTAAATTAATTCAATGATTATTAAGTTAGCATTCAATTAATTTGGGCCAAGAGAAGTTCATCCATTGTCGAGTCCAATTCATCTTCATCTGGTTGTAAATTGTAATGGTTCTGCTAACAATCTTCGATATTCTTCGCCATTTTTTTCTACTCTTTTTAAGGGAAACGGTGGTAGATTCAAAAGATTTGATATTCAATTATTCATAAGTGTCATTCATTTTTAATACATACATCTAGATGAAATAAGTGACTTGAATTTGATTTTAAATCATGCACCACCGTGCATGATAAGAGTTTTTTACGCACCTAATAGCTAGCTGGCTATCCCTCTTTGCTAAAATCAGTGGACGCTTACCATAGACAGGTCATTTGTATTATGCAATAACGGCCGGTCTCAATAATGTACTAACAGCTAAAAAAATGTAGATAAGGCTGTCATTAGTACGTCATCTGTCATATTTTTCAATTTTTGCGTCTCAATAACCTGCGATGGATAGAAAATATATACCGATGACATTGATCTACCGTTCGGAGGGCCAAGTCATACCGTAGGTATGTTGGTCCATACAAAAATAAATACTTGCGTCTCAATAACGCTTTGACAGCTAACTGTCGGTAATAGAAGTTACCAACTATCGGAGTCTTTGACATCGCTCGATTTCGACGGATAATTGGTAGATTTCTCATAATATTGTAAAGAAAATTTATCAAAACATCATGGATTTATTAATCAGTGATGAGTGATAATGAATTTTGTGAAGCCTGTATATTTAATTCCACCTTTTTAATACGGTACCAATATCGCCGAAATTGTCCTCGTAAAATATAATGACTACATATATGACTGAATTTTGTGAATCCAATTTTGTTTATAACTACCTAGATTCAGAATAAATATAATCCATAATCTAAATTTTACTAACAAAAAATAACCGACTTCAAAGTTACTCAGAAACTACTTGTCAGATCTCGTTCTTTATGTGGGACCACATGACAAGCACCAGCTTTCGATTAAAAAAAAAACATCAAAATCGGTTCGCCCAGTCCAAAGTTCTGAGGTAACAAACAAAAAAAATACAGCCGAATTGAGAATCTCCTCCTTTTTTTGAAGTCGGTTAAAAACGGCAGTGAATGAGAATTGATAACAGTTCCTATCTTTAAAGTTTTAGGTAAGTAGGTATTTTAATAAAACAAGAACACTAAGCTTTTTAAGTTAGATTTATTTTGAAATTATAACAAAAACATTTCGCCTTTTCAGAAATAATGGTGTATCCCTGCTACATCAATAGCTATTGGCTACTATTTTGGCCTTATGAAGAAAGGTACTTCATCTTTTGTGAAGGGTCCGGACTTCATCTGAAAAGAAACTTCCTTTAGTACATTTTTGGCAACAATTTTTGTTTAAAAGCAAAAAGAAGCAACAACCCATAATTGCTGGGCTCGGGGTCTCCTCTCGCAATGTGAAGGGTATTAGGCCATAGTCTACCACGCTGGCCAAGTGCAGATTGGTAGACTTCAAACACCTTTAAGAACTTTACGGAGAACTCTCCGGTGCGCAGGTTTCCTCTCGATGTTCATTGTTTTCCTTCACCGAAGCTAGTGATAATTAACTTCTAATACGCACATAATATTTGAAAATTAGCGTGCCAGGATTTGAACTCAGGCCTCGGACAAGTGGGAATAAACACTTCGTTCGGGAAACCAACGTTCTAACCGCTAGGCTATCACTGCTACAATTACTATAATTTTTTGTTTACTAAACATAATAATATATTTTATTTTTTATTAACAAATAAAGTCTATACTCACGGTAATTGTTGAGCTATGTGTTTCATTAAATATAATCCTACTTTATTCATAAAACTAAATAAAATTATGAGAAAATACACGTTGTTTATATTTTGGGTCACCAAGCGACATAAACGAATGTCAAAATATGACAATAACATGTCATCGTCGTCCGGGATACCCATGAGTGATAAACGTCAAATGCTGCGTTTTGTTACTAGTGAAGCATTGTTCCAGGTTACACTGACATAACATTATTTTATTAACTTCATCCGCGAAATTTACAATACATTTGGAACAAATTAGGTATCATTTTAATATTAAAATGAAATAAGTTTATAATCAAAAACACTGAGTTCCTTTTTATGATAAAAAGTATAAAAAAAAGTATAAAAGTATAAAAAAATATATTGTTATGCGAAAACGAAATTTTCAGAGGGACATAAAAACCAGAGGCAGAAATGTCACTGAAATATTATCTTCCGATGATCTTACTTTTTTTTGCTTACTTTTGATTTGTGAGACGGCAGTTAGCGGGAGATCAATGTTTACTTTTTATCTCTGATATGTACCAGAGTTCCACTGACAGTATAATATTGAGACCGGCCGTAAAAGATACTAACGGCCGGTCTCAATAATGTACTAACAGCTAAAAAAATGTAGATAAGGCTGTCATTAGTACGTCATCTGTCATATTTTTCAATTTTTGCGTCTCAATAACCTGCGATGGATAGAAAATATATACCGATGACATTGATCTACCGTTCGGAGGGCCAAGTCATACCGTAGGTATGTTGGTCCATACAAAAATAAATACTTGCGTCTCAATAACGCTTTGACAGCTAACTGTCGGTAATAGAAGTTACCAACTATCGGAGTCTTTGACATCGCTCGATTTCGACGGATAATTGGTAGATTTCTCATATTGTAAAGAAAATTTATCAAAACATCATGGATTTATTAATCAGTGATGAGTGATAATGAATTTTGTGAAGCCTGTATATTTAATTCCACCTTTTTAATACGATACCAATATCGCCGAAATTGTCCTCGTAAAATATAATGACTACATATATGACTGAATTTTGTGAATCCAATTTTGTTTATAACTACCTAAATTCAGAATAAACATAATCCATAATCTAAATTTTACTAGCAAAAAATAACCGACTTCAAAGTTACTCAGAAACTACTTGTCAGATCTCGTTCTTTATGTGGGACCACATGACAAGCACCAGCTTTCGATTTAAAAAAAAATCATCAAAATCGGTTCGCCCAGTCCAAAGTTCTGAGGTAACAAACAAAAAAAATACAGCCCAATTGAGAATCTCCTCCTTTTTTTGAAGTCGGTTAAAAACGGCAGTGAATGAGAATTGATAACAATTCCTATCTTTAAAGTTTTAGGTAAGTAGGTATTTTAATAAAACAAGAACACTAAGCTTTTTAAGTTAGATTTATTTTGAAATTATAACAAAAACATTTCGCCTTTTCAGAAATAATGGTGTATCCCTGCTACATCAATAGCTATTGGCTACTATTTTGGCCCTAGGAAGAAAGGTACTTCATCTTTTGTGAAGGGTCTGGACTTCATCTGAAAAAAAAACTTCCTTTAGTACATTTGGCAACAATTTTTTGTTTAAAAGCAAAAAGAAGCAACAACCCATAACTGCTGGGCTCGGGGTCTCCTCTCGCAATGTGAGGGGTATTAGGCCATACATAGTCTACCACGCTGGCCAAGTGCAGATTGGTAGACTTCAAACACCTTTAAGAACTTTATGGAGAACTCTCCGGTGTGCAGGTTTCCTCGCGATGTTCATTGTTTTCCTTCACCGTAGCTAGTGATAATTAACTTCTAATACGCACATAATATTTGAAAACTAGCGTGCCAGGATTTGAACTCGGGCCCCGGACAAGTGGGAATAAACAGTTCGTTCGGGAGACCAACGTTCTAACCGCTAGGCTATCACTGCTACAAGTTCAACAATTTACAATTAGGTACTACAATTTTTTGTTTACTAAACATAATAGGTAATATATTTTATTTTATTAACAAATAAAGTCTATACTCACGGTAATTGTTGAGCTATGTGTTTCATTATATAATCCTAGTTTATTCATAAAACTAATTAATATTAAGTACTAAAATTATGAGAAAATACACGTTGTTTATATTTTGGGTAACCAAGCGACATAAACGAATGTCAAATGACAATAACATGTCATCGTCGTCCGGGATACCCATGAGTGATAAACGTCAAATGCTGCGTTTTGTTACTAGTGAAGCATTGTTCCAGGTTACACATAACATTATTTTGTTAACTTCATCCGCGAAATTTACAGTACATTTGGAACAAATTATCATTTTAATAATAAAATTAAATAAGTTTATAATCAAAAACACTGAGTTCCTTTTTATGATAAAAAGTATAAAAAAAGTATAAAAGTATAAAAAAAATATTGTTATGCGAAAACGAAATTTTCAGAGGGACATAAAAACCAGAGGTAGAAATGTCACTGAAATATTATCTTCCGATGATCTTACTTTTTTTTGCTTACTTTTGATTTGTGAGACGGCAGTTAGCGGGAGATCAATGTTTACTTTTTATCTCTGATATGTACCAGAGTTCCACTGACAGTATAATATTGAGACCGGCCGTAAAACAATCGAAGCAAGAAACCGTGTCGATTTACGGCCGGTCTCAATAATGTACTAACAGTTATAAAAATGTAGATAAGGCTGTCATTAGTATGTCATCTGTCATATTTTTCAATTTTTGCGTCTCAATAACCTTCGATGGATAGAAAATATATACCGATGACATTGATCTATCGTTCGGAGGGCCAAGTCATGCCGTAGGTATGTTGGTCCATACAAAAATAAATACTTGCGTCTCAATAACGCTTTGACAGTTAACTGTCGGTAATAGAAGTTACCAACTATCGGAGTCTTTCACATCGCTCGATTTCGACGGATAATTGGTAGATTTCTCATATTGTAAAGAAAATTTATCAAAACATCATGGATTTATTAATCAGTGATGAGTGATAATGAATTTTGTGAAGCCTGTATATTTGATTCCGCCTTTTTAATACGGTACCAAGATCGCCGAAATTGTCCTCGTATAAAATATATGACTACATATATGACTGAATTGTGTGAATCCAATTTTGTTTATAACTACCTAGATTCAGATTAAACATAAACCATAATCTAAATTTTACTAACAAAAAATAACCGACTTCAAAGTTACTCAAAAACTACTTGTCAGATCTCGTTCAAAATGTGGGACCACATGACAAGCACCAGCTTTCGATTAAAAAAGAATCATCAAAATCGGTTCGCCCAGTCCAAAGTTCTGAGGTAACAAACATAAAAAAAATAGAGTCGAATTGAGAATCTCCTCCTTTTTTTGAAGTCGGTTAAAAACGGCAGTGAATGAGAATTGATAACAATTCCTATCTTTAAAGTTTTAGGTAAGTAGGTATTTTAATAAAACAAGAACAATAAGCTTTTTATGTTACATTTATTTTGAAATTATAACAAAAACATTTCGCTTTTTCAGAAATAATGGTGTATCCCTGCTATATCAATAGCTATTGGCTACTATTTTGGCCTTATGAAGAAAGGTACTTCATCTTTTGTGAAGGGTCTGGACTTCATCTGAAAAGAAACTTCCTTTAGTACATTTGGCAACAATTTTTTGTTTAAAAGCAAAAAGAAGCAACAACCCATAATTGCTGGGCTGGGGGTCTCCCCTCGCAATGTGAGGGGTATTAGGCCATAGTCTACCGCGCTGGCCAAGTGCAGATTGGTAAACTTCAAACATCTTTAAGAACTTTATGGAGAACTCTCCGGTGTGCAGGTTTCCTCGCGATGTTTATTGTTTTCCTTCACCGAAGCTAGTGATAATTAACTTCTAATACGCACATAATATTTGAAAATTAGCGTGTCAGGATTTGAACTCGGGCCACGGTTAAGTGGGAATAAACAATTCGTTCGGGAGACCAACGTTCTAACCGCTAGGCTATCACTGCTACAATTATTACAACAATTTACAATTACTACATTTTTTTTTACTAAACATAATAAAATATTTTATTTTATCAACAAATAAAGTCTATACTCACGGTAATTATTGAGCTATGTGTTTCATTTATTCATAAAACTAATTCATATTACTAAAATTATGAGAAAATACACTTTGTTTATATTTTGGGTAACCAAGCGACATCAACGAATGTCAAATGACAATAACATGTCATCGTCGGAGTGCTAAACGTCAAATGCTGCGTTTTGTTACTAGTGGAGCATTGTTCCAGGTTACACTTAACATTATTTTATTAACTTCACCCGTGAAATTCACAGTATATTTGGAACAAATTATCATTTTAATATTAAAATGAAATAAGTTTATAATCAAAAACACTGAGTTCCTTTTTATAATAAAAAGTATAAAAAAAAGCATAAAAGTATAAAAAAAATTATTGTTATGCGAAAACGAAATTTTCAGAGGGACGTAGAAACCAGAGGGAGAAATGTCACTGGGATATTATCTACCCATGATCTTACTTCTTTTGGCTTACTTTTGATTTGAGAGACGGCAGTTGCCGGGAGATCAGCCTTTACTTTTTATCTCTGATATGTACCAGAGTTCAACTGACAGTACATTATTGAGACCGGCCGTTAGAAGTTACATAAAGGAATGCACATTTTAGGTTCTGTCTCCATCTATAATTCTCATTTTAGGATCATGGAGTAAGCACGTAGATCTCATTATAAAATTAAAGCGCTCCGGTAAATTGGGCAGCGATCGGAAGATACGATCCTGATAACACTCGGCGCATCTCGAGTTCCGTTTCAGAGAATTTATGAGGCTTTCAACGAAAAAATGAAATTTTGCGCACTCTGCCAAAACTGAGTTATTTTTACTTCTGTTAATTCTGCATAAAGTTCTTTAAATTTAATTTGAGATACTTCCAAGTAAACTAAAATGAGATATTTATATGTTGTACTGACGATGATGATGATGATTAATGATGATGATGATGATGATGTCCTCCTTGACGTGTCCGTCTATGGCGAAGATCGGGCTAGTATTTTGAATACCTTAGTTTGGATTGATATGATGGGAGCGAATATGACTAAAGTGGTCCCCGTAGACGTCATCTATACCAAGCGACGACAATGCGTTGCCGGCCAAGAAGTAAACGTAGGATCTGCTCACATTGCAGACATCATTTGTAGGACGGGTCAATGCTGATTGCAGCACAGATATTTTGACGCTGAGTTGATTTATGTATGTATGATGTAGGAGTGAACTCCTCCTACCTGTGGTAGTGCCTCGGTTAAAAATGTATTAAGCGTAGTACCAACTATTATGTCTTCTGTGGTAGTACTACTGTAGGCATTTAACACTTGAGTTGGCTAAAATCTTTGTCAAAAACAACAGGACAGATAGAGGCCTCCTCAATAAGAAGAAAAATCGTGTTTTGTTTTTTTTATCATTAGTTGTGCTAAAGAAATTGTTTGATTGTTTTTTTCGCGACATAGTTGCTGTCTCATCATTTGAATATGTCAACGATCTGCAATCTGTGTAGCTGTGTGTGTGTGGGTGTTTGTACGTTTATAAATATTTAGGTGTCTTACTAGGTGTATCACTTCGCTTACTTTAAAGTAAATCGTGAAAGATGATAACCAGCTTTTTATAATTTTCTCGAGTCCACATCTACGAGCGGAATGGCGGGTGATATCGGATAGTTATACTATTGAGGCTATTGAAGCGATACCGGAAATCGAATGAGGAGCTAAAAGAGCATAAAAAGGCAATAGACAGCGATATGCATCAAATACTGTATTTTTCTAAAGAGTAAAAGATGATAGAATGTGAAGTATCAAGCTAGCACTTTTGGTTTAAATTATTGTAATCAAGGGAGCTTACTCAATTGAACAATGGTGTAGATTGGTGTAGATTTACCTCATAAATCTATATTAATAGGTGACGTGAAAACTTTTTCTCCGTTTTAGTATTTCGTAGTAAAAGCGGACCCTTGATAATTTCATCAGTTCCGTCGTTCAAATATTTTGCGAATATGAAAGAATTTTCGATTTAGAAAAGGAAATTCTTTAAGTTAAGGAGCTCAAAATGTTTTGCTTATTTCTAGTCAAGCTTTCGTTTATTAATAATTACGAAAACTTTTCTTCCTCTTACATTTTGCGAAGTATCGAAAACGATGCTTAGAATCTTTCTTTTGAAGGTTGCGAGGCTTTGTATGTACTATGTAGTACCTACTTTATACGGAAAAGGGTAGATACTTACAATTTTGTTTTGGATATGCTAGGTTTCCACGTCGTATTGTTTTATTAAGTACTAGCTGTGCCCCGCGGTTTCACCCGCGTTAATTTGTGGAAAAAACTAACTAATAAAATATATGATGTTATAAAGCTACACCTTCCTTGATAAATGGACTATCAAACACAAAAAGAATTTTTCAATTCGAACCAGCAAAAAAATCACCCATCATCGTCACTATTATAACGTCATTATTAACTGCTCGATGTAATAGACTGTAATAGTTATATTATATACTGCCCTTTGAGTTTAATTATATCCTAGTATAGACTAGCGATCTGCCCGCGACTTTGCACGCGTTTTCCGGGATAATAGCTACTCACTACTACTATACTATGCTATGCTATACTATACTATACTATACTATACTATACTATACTATACTATACTATACTATACTATACTATACTATACTATACTATACTATACTATACTATACTATACTATACTATACTATACTATACTATACTATACTATACTATACTATACTATACTATACTATACTATACTATACTATACTATACTATACTATACTATACTATACTATACTATACTATACTATACTATACTATACTATACTATACTATACTATACTATACTATACTATACTATACTATACTATACTATACTATACTATACTATACTATACTATACTATACTATACTATACTATACTATACTATACTATACTATACTATACTATACTATACTATACTATACTATACTATACTATACTATACTATACTATACTATACTATATCTTATTCTGGATCACGGTCCACCTTTGTGCGTAATTTTGTGAAAACCAGTTCAGTAGACTTTGCGTGAAAGAGTGACAAACATCCCTACAAACTTTCACATTTATAATAATAGTTGGAAGTTTGAATCGGTTCCTATTGGTAACTTAATGCTAATGAGTGAGGGTGAAACACACTGCCACAGTTGATTTGATTCGTGGCAGACATTAATTGTACATTACTGTGAGAGCTACACGCCTCGCTACTCCTTGAGGCCACATAAAAATATATTAACTAAGTCTGGTACAATGCCCTACACATGTAATGATTTGTATTAATTAAACAACGTTTTTGAAGTGAAAACTTCTTTAGGCGCGTTGGGCGTTTTTGAGGTGAGATAAAACCAATCAGTTCACGACACTGTCATCATTTTAATCGATAGCTACCTGTGGCGCCATCTCTGAGAGAAGTGCAGAACTTTATTTACTTAATTTACAGCTCGTATTAATATGAAGGCTGTAGTTTACATATACTTTACGAGGCATTAGCAGCCATTAACTAAAATATAATCAATAAAAAACAATTTAAAAGTATTTTCTGCACAATAAAATATTTCCTGACGATTCAAAAAATACACATGCAATAATTGTTCAAGTTTTTCCTTCTGCCGGCATTTACTTTTTTTTATTTGTTTTCTGTTTTTTCTTGTCCGGCAATATACACATTACTAATGTCTATGGACGGCGGTCAACACTTAACCATCAGGTGTCAGGTGGTTCCTTAGCTCGTTTACGAGTGATTAACAGGGTGAAATATGGACTTACTTTAAACCTTTAATACTTATCATTACATAATTACGTAATTAGTCGTTTCGTGGTCAAATACGTAACTGAAATCCATAATGGAGTTCGATCACCTTACCAGGTAAACAGAAGTACTTCATACCTCTTTTTCATCACAATAAAAACTGCGAAATATTCCGAAGAAATATTTACATAACGTAACAAATGTAACTAAAAATATCTTCCATTATAACTTAAAAATGTTTTATTCATGTCGTTGTAAAATACGTAACTAAAATCCTTAATGGTGTTCGATCATCTTACCAGGTAAACAGAAGTACTTCATACCTCTTTTTCATCACAATAAAAACTGCGGAATATTCGGAAGCAATGTTTGCGGCAGTGTACTCGTACTTGCCAACACAATGGATCCCCGCGGCACACCCGACGTGCAAACACGGAATTTGCTTTTGGTCCATTTTCCTGGTACGAGATTTGGTACTAATCGACGCTTTTTGCTCGACGTGCGACGATAATTAACGTATTATGAACCACTAAGTAATAATTTAATCGACATTCGGAACTTTCGAATTGTGTGCGAATGTAATGCTTCGTGATTGTGAAGATAGAGGAACCATCACTTTTGATTGTGAATTGTACTTTGAATTTTGTTTGTGGTATTAATTATTTTAATTATTATCATAATTGTTTATGGAGTGGACAAACGAGTTTATTAGCTGACATCACACCACCACTGTGGAGTTGCCAACCAAGAAAGAAGAAGAAAGAGAAAGAGGATGTAGCTTTAGTTACTCCGACCTGGTTAATTAATGCAAGCACATAGTGTTGAGGACTCTTACTTGATCTGCACTCCACTTGCTAAAAATAACGAACAGGGGTTTCCTCCTTGAGCATTCGGGTCTATGGTTCCCACCAGCCTATGACGTGGATGTCTTCCAAGAAAAGAGTGAATAGGCTTTTACTAAGTTAATGTGCTCACCACCTTGGACCACATCTCCACTTACCATCAGGTGGGATCGTGGTCAAGCATTAACTTATTTGTGTAAAAAAATGGTGACTTTGGTATTAAACGGTTTTATTTAGCTTATTCTGTATGTGTGGTTCAAATGTTGTAAGTCTAGTTAGTCTACTTCCTCCTACAATCAACCATCATTGTTGTTAACACAACCTTGAACTGTTTGTTAGTCGTAAGTTTAAATTTCCTATGAATGAAAGATACCTCGTAAAATAACGTTACGGACTAATTTTGGTTTTTGAATTCGAACTCGGATGGGAATTCTCACTCAGGGACGAGTCAGGGATGTTCAAATAACTATTGGTTTTCGCCGATATTGCCTTTTTTGCGCAAATTATGGCGGCTCTAAGTTACAATTACCTTCGCTATCATTAACTGTTGGCTTAACGCAAGTAAACGCTGTAATGGTATGTTATCGCATAGGCAGATATCTAATTATTACAAGAATCAATAAAACGTCTTCATAGATCAATCAGTTGTGAACTTACCTGCGAAGGGTCCTGAGTTATATTCTCGGTTGAGGTTAATTTATATCAAAATTAATATGTTTGTTCTTTGCTCAAGACTCATGGATTTACCCATGTGACATCACTGATGTGATGTTTTTTTATTTGTATTGTCCAGGCCCCTCGCGACAAGTAAATCCTAGTTCAGGGGTATGAGTGTGCCTTTATTTTGTTATAATAGAATATGAGTAAAAAAAATCATAATAAATGGAATTACAGTATTTATAACTTACTGCAATAATACAATTAAAATCATTATTGTAGAAATTTAAGTTAACATTCAACTCTCACAAAAAATATTAAAAAGAAGTATTTTCCATGTACATATTATTATTAGTTTTATAATCTATACTATAATAAAACTCAAAGGGCAAATTTACTGTACATTGAATATTTTTTAAAAATTTTGATTAGGGGGCACTCCAATAACGTGTTAGAGTACAAAAATATTTTTTTTAGAATTATTGTCTGTCTGTCTGTCTGTCTGTCCGGGCATCACATGAAAACCCTTGAACGGATTTCGATGAAAATTGGTAATGTTGTTACTAATACTCCGGGTCATATTTTAGGATACTTTTTATGGTTCCACACCAAAGGGTTCCTTAGGGATATTTTGTATGGAAAAATAAAAAAATGTCGGCTGATTTCATTGAAATAATAAAAAACGTTTTTTCCGTACAAAAAGAGTAATACATGCATATCTTAGTTTTTACATAGATGACATGGAAATACCATAAAATGCCTTAAAAGGTTATTTTTTTCATTAATTCACAACCCTATTACTGAATGGATATCTGTTTTTTTATTTTGTTTTCCAGATCAAATTTTTTGCGTATCTATGTCCTCCAATATAATTTCACCGTTTTATTCATTTCACCTTAGAAGTGGTGGAAAAACGCAAATTAATTCTGTATGAGTAACCGATCGATTACTATCTTGGCCACTAGATGTCACTGTATTTGTTCATTCACGCCAACAATTTTAGTACGTACAAACCACTTTTTTACCTACAAATAAATAAAATGAAGAGTCCGTCTGTGATTCCGAAATAACTGCATTTTTCATGTTGTAAATAGTTACTTGCACGATATCAAAACTGAAAAATGAGTTTTTGATAATTTTTGTTTGTCTGTTTCTTTGTCACCACTTATCTCTGAAACCACTGAAAGGATTTTAACAGGACTCTACTACGATATCGAATCTTCAACTGAAATTGTAGGATATTTTTTTGGGTTTCATAACAAAGCGAGAAAATAAAATATGAGTCGATTTGTTTTAAACTTACAAAACCTTTTCTTCATCTATATATATAAAATTGAAAAGCGACACACCGCTGATTAAACAAAAAATCTCAGAAACTGCCGAACCGATTAAGATGAAATTTGGCAGGGAGATAGTTTATGCTAAGGAGACGTCCACTAAGAACGGATTTTTGGAAATTCATCCCCTAAGAGGTACAAATAAGGGTTAGAAGACACTTTCATACAAACCAACTTTCTTAGTTTTAGATTTATAAATTTGAAAATTTTTATGTAGGTTTATAGTAATAAACAAAAGTTAACTTTAATATATTTTTTTGAAAAATCATCTCTTAAAGGGTTAATTTACTGAATTGAACTTAGTAGGCAACTTCGTCATTTTTGAAGTTAAAAACATGAAAATTTACATATTAGCTCCAGACTAGAAACAAAATTTGTAAGTATTATGTTTTTTTGGAAAATCATCCCCTAAAGGGTTAATTAAGAGTGCGAAAGTTAGTATGGCAACTTCGTCAGTTTTGAAGTACGAAGGGCGAAAATTTGTATATAAGCTTATAATTAGACACAAAAAATAACTGTATTACTGTTTTCTCGAAATTCATCCCCTAAAAATAGGGGTTGGTTGTCAACTACATACAAATCAACTTCGCCAACTTTGGAGTTATAAATATGAAATTTTTTATGTAAGTTTATAGTTGTAAACAAAAGTTAATTTTAACACGGTTTTTTGGAAAATCATCCCTTAAAGGGTTAATTTAGAGGATTTCATTTAGTACGCAACTTCGTCATTTTTAAAGTAAAAAACATGAAAATTTATATGTTAGCTCCAGATTAGAAACAAAATTTGGAAGTACATATTACGTTTTTTTGGAAAGTCATCCCCTAAAGGGTTAAATAAGAGTTGGCAAGTTAGTATGCCAACTTCATCAGTTTTGAAGTAAGAAGGGTGAAATTTTGTATATAAGCTTATAGATAGACAAAAAAAAAATAACTGTACCACTGTTTTCTCGAAATTCATCCCCTAAAAATAGGGGTTCGTAGTCAACTACATACAAATTAACTTTGCCAGTTTTAGAGTTATAAAATATATGAATTTTTTATGTAAGTTTATAGTAATAAACAAAAGTTAACTTAGAATTTTTTTTTTCGGAAAATCATCCCTTAAAGAGTTAATTTAGGGGAATGAACTTAGTAAGCAACTTCGTCATTTTTTAAGTTAAAAATGGACAGGGAGCAGGAGAGGGAGAAGGAGCGGAAGAGGGAGATAGAGAGGGACAGGGAGCGGGAGAGGGAGTGGGAGCGGGACAGAAATCGGGAGAGGGCGCGGGTGCGGGCAGGAGAGGGACTGGGAGCGATAGAGGAAGAGGGAGAGGGATATGAAGTGGGAGAAGGACCTCGAGCGGGAAAGGGAGAGGGAGAGGGATATGTGGTGGGAGAAGGATCTTGAGCGGGAAAGGGAGAGGGAGTGGGACAGGAAGAGGGAGAGCGAGGGGAAGTCAGACAGGGAGCGGGAGAGGAAGAGGTCAAGGGGAGAGAGGGAGATGGAGAGGGAGAGGGAGAGGGATAGGGAAAAGAAAAAAAAATGTTAATGTTGTTTACTATTCCAAACCCGCTCCCGGAGGAATGATCTGTGATTGTATCGTAAGTTTCAGTATGTAAATTCCTAAATAAAAGTACTTCAATATAAATGAACCTGTTTTTAAATTTTCTTTTGTAAGGGATACTAAATAATATGTGAAGCATAATTTCCGCGTGCGAAGCTGCGGGCAACGGCTAGTTGAAAAAATAAAAATGTGAGCTGGATATTTTTAAGTATATTATTATACTTTATAGATTAAGAAACTGTCATGGTGAAATTCATTCAGGTTTACACATACTACAATCTACATGTCAAATGCACTAAGTAGGTCACAGTGGCGTGGGACGAAATTTGATTACTATTTACATTTACCTCTAGCCTGCTCCTGCCAAATACGTGAAGTTTTGTTACGGCAGTCGGCAAGGACGCTGAGCAAAAGGATATAAGTCTGAATTTCTTGATATTTTAAATGATTTTTTATAACTGGAGTAGTCAAAAAACGAGCAGACCGTCGCCGCGTCGTCGCCCATGGACATCAGCAGCACCTTAGGTATCATCAATACGTTGTCGGCCAAGAAAGAAAAGAGAACAAAGAAAGAACGAAAGTCCTTCTTATAAAGTTGATAAAAAGCAGACAGGCACATCAACAGAACTTTTCATGCTTATATCCAACACTTAGATAATGGGGAGATTGAGAGAGATCGGTGAGTTTGTATGTTTGTAAGAATACTCATCTTTTTTGTTGCTTAAAAATAAACTTATATAGTAGGTATTACATAACTTAACAAATGTAACTAAAAATATCTACCATTATAACTTAAATTTAATGTTAGACGAATGTAAAACGGCCTAAACAACTTATAATGTTTTGCCAAGCAGCCGCCATATTTCCGCGGCGTCTGTAAAAGCGAGTGGTTTTTCATTTCCTG
The DNA here is from genome assembly GCA_911387775.1 of Thymelicus sylvestris. Classification (NCBI taxonomy): domain Eukaryota; kingdom Metazoa; phylum Arthropoda; class Insecta; order Lepidoptera; family Hesperiidae; genus Thymelicus; species Thymelicus sylvestris. The sequence goes on along the minus strand of OU426905.1, from coordinate 12,808,001 downwards.
CTGCCAGAAGGTGCCGGGTATTTATTCCTCGTAATACCAGCTACACCTGACCTGAAATACTAAATTTTACGTGAATTGAAGCAATATTGTCGTTAAAAACGAATTTTCACGTATTTTTTATCTACCATGTAAAATTGTGGTAAGTGTTAAATAATCGCAGATTATTTTGTAATGAGACGGCAGTTACCGGTAGATCAAACTTTACTTTTTATCTCTGGTTTAACCAGAGTTTAACCGTAGGTATAGTATTGAGACCGGCCGCAAGTTACGCAAAATCCACTTTATTTTGGGTTACAGTTAAATATTTTATTAAATATTTTACTCGTACAAAACATCTTCTTTAGTTGTAATATAATATCAATCGATAGTATATCATTGTAGGTAAATGTAATGATATTTAAGCTTATTAATTGGACTCTTTGATAGAAAGACTCCAATTTTCAAATTGCAATGCTTGAAGACTTTCAACACAATGTGTCTGAGTGTGTTCGGATGGAATCATATAGTAACAATAGGACAATAGAGCATTGACGAGTCTCTCTTCTTTAGAAGGCCTAGGACACCACGCTGCTGAAGTGCGGATTGGTGGAGCTCTGTGGTCAGTAGTGGGTGGAAGCTAAGCTGAAGACTATAGAACAAAGTAATTCTATAAGTACAAGATTTTACTCCGAATTTTACCCCTTTAGTGAGTGAATTTTTTACATTCCTCTCTTTATTCTCCTGCACCTTAAGCTTACTCCTCGCTTAGTGTATCCCTGTATAAAGCTTCATGCTTCTACGTCCACTGGTCAACCTGTGAACCTAGAAGGTGTACTCTAATCTCTCTTCGTCTCTCTTTCTACTCTCTACTGTCTAGAAAACCTCAAGGTTGTGAGTAGTCTGGCAGTTTGATCAACCTCTGCGTTTTGTTAAGAAGATTGAACAAAAAAGAAATATCGGTGTGACCTGTAATATGTACTTACTAGGCCCATTAATGAAAAAAGTGGCCAGGTGCGAGTCGGACTCCCCCATGAAGGGTTCCGTAGCAGCAAGTAACACAATATAAAAGTTCTTGAAGTTCGTTGTTGTTAGTTGATCGAGGTAAATTGCGGTTTACGATTTATGACGTATTAAAAAAAACTATTTACTAGATCTCGTTCAAACCAATTTTCGGTGGAAGTTTGCATGGTAATGTACATCATATATTTTTTTTAGTTTTATCATTCTCTTATTTTAGAAGTTACAGGGGGGGGACACACATTTTACCACTTTGGAAGTGTCTCTCGCGCAAACTATTCAGTTTAGAAAAAAATGAAATTTGAAACGGCAATATCACTTTTGACGACCTATTCATAGATACCCCACACGTATGGGTTTGATGAAAAAAATATTTTTGAGTTTCAGTTCTAAGAATGGGGAACCCCCAAAATTTATTGTATTTTTTCTATTTTTGTGTGAAAATCTTAATGCGGTTCACAGAATACATCTACTTACCAAGTTTCAACAGTATAGTTCCTATAGTTTCGGAAAAAAGTGGCTGTGACATACGGACGGACAGACAGACAGACAGACATGACGAATCTATAAGGGTTCCGTTTTTTGCCATTTGGCTACGGAACCCTAAAAAGAGTGCTCTACACTTCTAAAGTGATTAAAAGATTTGCCATAGTACCGATAGTTTGTAGCAGAAACGACAAAACTGCACTTATGGGCTTAACAGAGGAAAATAAATTTCCTACAGAAGAGTCCACATAAAGTGCTTTTTCATTTGCTTCTGCTAGATGGCACAGGTGTTTCCGTTTCACCTAATGCACTGGGCTGCTTAGTGCATTAGTGTTTTGTGAAGTTACATTATTTTTAATCAAGTGTTTGAATTAAAGTTTCATATAAAATATCATGACATGCGCATAAAGTATGCAGATGTTACATTGCTGGTCTGAAATAATGTTTTAAAATATTATATATCCTTGATGCTTCATAAATATAATAATAAATAATTCTATAGTTTTCATTCTGGGCTCGAGGCCTCTGACATGGCTTGGTGATTGCAATCTAATTATGACAACAAGGACTGACGGTTTTACGTGCCCTCCGAAGCACGGAAATTCTCAAATTTTTTAAAACTAGTGCTCTCTCATCCGACAACCGACACTTCGCAGTTACAAGCACACAAGGCTTTTAGCGCTTCATCGCATCGCTTATCAAAATAAGTATAAATATTGAAATAAAAAAAAAACCAACTGCTTTATTTACACTGAACATAGTTAAGAACCATCTCGATCACATCAGCTTTCAAACAAAAATAAATAATAAATAATGTTTAATATTGAATTGTCATCGGTCCTCGATAAGTCTACGAAGTTTAAATGATCTGGAGCCCAATTCTCATTTTTTTTTTTTTTTTTTTTTTACTTACAATAAGTTAATGCTTGACCACAATCCCACCTGATGGTAAGTGGAGATGTGTTCCAGGATGTTGAGCGCACTAACTTAATAAAAGCCTATTCACTCTTTTCTTAAAGACATCCACGTCATAGGTGGGCGGGAACGCAGACGCAGGCAAGCTGTTCCAATCCTTCGCGGTGCGCACAATGAATGACGACGCAAACCGCCTCGTCCGTATCGGTGGGATGTTCACCACGAAAGGGTGGATACCCGCCGTGCGTCGTGACGTTCGATGGAGGAACGGGGAAGGGGGAATTAATTCAAATAATTCCTGCGCACACTCTCCAAAATGTGTCCAAATGTGTCCATTTCGTAGAGATACATGTCTAACAGAGATATTTCTAAACAACATGGCCGATTGGCCTCGTTTTGTTTGAGGTCGGCCATGTTTTTTCGAGATATCTCTGTTAGACATGTATCTCTACGAAATGAGAATTGCCCCCCTGACCGTTTGAAGTGGGTCAAAATCAAGTCTAATCGAGTCGGTTACAAACATACAAGTGATGCTAATTAAAAGCGTGTAAAAACGCGTCACATCATAATCAGTTATTACGATTAGGAGCTATGACGCCACAGACAGACACATCTAATTTATAACAATTCTCTTTTTGTGTGTAGGGTTAATACGAGTAAATGCTTCCTATGTGACGACCCGTGTGGCGCAACGGTTACCATACCGGATCGCCGTACCGAGGGTCCTGGGTTCGATTCCCAGCGAGGCGGAGATTTGAATGATGAGTTTGAATTTCTGTTCTCGGTCTGGGTGTGAATGTCCTTGTCTATGTTGTGTGTTGTCCATGGCACCCACGACACAGGGAATCCTAGTGTGGGGCTATGAGTGTGAAGCGTTATTTATTTATTTTATTTATTTATTTATATCTTCTTTAGCTCTAGGCTTAGGTCAAATTGAAATAGGGAAGCAGCAGACCTTGAGTAACTTCAGTTATTATCTAAGCAAACAGGGAACCATCATAAGTTTATACAGTAGGACTAGCTACGGACTCCATGTACTTATAGTTGAAGCAAATATTGTGGTTATTAGCCGAGCACATAATCCAAAGGGTTCGCAAACAATACAATGGCTATTGGTTGCAAACAGATGTAACTACTGTTTTGAAAATGCACATAAATTACAGTTACTGTTTTTTAACTTCAATTAAAGAGTTGTAATAGCCATTACTTTGCGTTGGGAATCTTTAATTTTGGCAAGGTGTGAGTAAGTAAATAAAACAAACACTATGTTTCCCCAAGATAGAATTGAGGGAAGCGATTTCACGACCCTGTAGCCTAGTTGGTAGCGACCCTGCCTACCGGGGGAGGGGTCCCGGGTTTGATTCCTGGCCAGGGCAGATATTTATGTCACAGATGAATATTTATATTCGGGTCATATTTGTGTTGTCCATGGCACCCACGACAAAGGGAATCCTATTGTGAGGCAATGAGTGTGAAGCGTTTATTTATTATTATTATTATTACTATTTAGCATTCGTATCAGCTAAGCCGTTTCCGCAATAAGCGATCACTATTACATAGGTTTCCCATTACAAAGCAAAAGCAGTTACTGTTTTGCTAATATTGTATATAATTTTTATTAAGACGTAGAGATAATTAATTACTTCAATACATTTAAGTTCGCTATAATATAATAGGCCAACACCCACAAAGTCTCGTAGCGGCACTTGAAAACAAGTATATTAGCAATTAGTAAACTGATTGTCGAGTAAATATTAACTTAAGAACTTTCTGGTATAGTGAAGTAACGCAGCGAGCTAATGATAAAATAAATCTTACAGCTAAATTGTTGTAACGCAAATTTATTTACATCTAACTTACCGAACAATGTTTTGATTAAAATTTAATTTCAAGTGCGTTTCGCAATATCGCCTTGTTTGCGTTTCTCTGACGGCGTGTTATTAACTTGTGATTAGTTTAAATTAGTCGGAACCCGTTTGAAATATCTAACAAATCAATTTGTATCTAATTTTGTAATCAACCGAGTGTTATTGCTTTTAATTGAGTTTGGTTTTGGGCTGGTTTTAACAATAATTGTAATGTTTATTGCACTTTGTTAGCGCCTTCTTTCGAATTTGTGTGGTCGCCAACCTTGTATAAGAGTAGGTATGGTATAGCGTTTTTAAAGATTTAAACCCAGTGTTATTTGATCGATTTTAATTTAATAAATCAGTTGTTACGCCACCACACCGATTTATAAATGTAAAAACGTACCAAGGTCGGCATAGGATTTTTTGTCATAAATGGCATTGCTGGCCAAGAAAGAAGAGAGAAGAAAGAAAGAAAGAACAAGATCCACCAGTCGTTTGTCGGAGGACTCTTGTTCTTATGTGCCTAAATGGATCTTTGAACCCAGAATCACAGAAAAAAACCATCTACTGAGCTGAATCTCATCCTATACGTAATAATACACAAAAAACGAAACATCCATTCGATATTCAAATGACTGCCGGTATAATATTTAAAAATCAAGTCACATCTAAAGGGCATGATTGAATGGAAGAGGTGGAATATGAACATAGATTAAATCCCGTACAGAGTAAGCGAGGTAGGACAGGTATCGCGAGGCATGAATTATGCAAGCACCCTTCGAACAAAGGAGTTTGTTTTTCTGGAGTCATGTCTTGAAAAATTAATAAAAATTCATGTTGTCTTTCTGTGGTGTGACCCAGTTATGGAAATCAAAGGATTTAAATTAGCCGGTTTTATGTAGCGGGATTTGGTTTGTTTTTTCGGGGTTGATTTTTAGGAAAGAGTATCTCTTATACTAGCGTCTTGTAGCGTAAATAGTGAATGACGATTATTTGTTTCTATTACAATTTTAAGTGAATTATACTATAAAATAATTTCTAATTACATCGTACCTACAATAAATAATAGACCGTAATTAAAAAAAAATGTTTAACGGTTTGAGTGTTGTTTTATCAAATTCTACTTATTTGTAATCGGATAATCATCAGTGCATTATTATATTTTATATGTTGCCTGAATGTTTACTTAGTTACATTGAAATTTGGAAATACAATAAATCTATTTATACAGTTAGATAATTTTAATAATTTTGACATTACCAGTATCTAACTAAGCAAATAATATTTTTGAAGTTTAACTCCTTATCTATCGATTTCATATTTAAGCCCGCGGTATGAAATTTTATGGGGAGTAAAATCAAACTTTCATCGTTACGTTAATGCGTTATGTTTGTAATTCGTAACACAGAGTCTAGATGGCGTTAGACGGCTGATCAGTAATGATAATAATAATCTTGGTACATTCTTCCTCATACTTCAAATCGGAAAAATAAAACTTACTTTCCTTGTAATAAATATAGCATCAAGAGCTGTATAATGGTTTCGCTTCGCACATAACACAAAACAACTAACAACACAAATATCTTAAAAATATAAGATCAAAAGCAAGATGGAATAAATGCTATAAATACATTGCTATTACTTATTTATAAGTACTATTATTTCTTCTGTGGTTCTATGTCGTTCATTCGAAGTGTCATGTGACGTCACGTGACGTCACGGTGCTCGGAACGTGGCACGTGACGGATCCAACTGACAATTGATTAGGTCTCCCGGGCCGGCCGTCCGTTTGTCTGACAATTAGATATCTAATTCAACAGTCTTGGAAATAACTTTTCTACGCTATATTCCTTTTCTTAGAGTTATCTTAGATGAGGTATGTAATAATGCTGTAGATAATTTAATAAACGCTTACCTACACACAGGCGAGGCTTCACGAGGTTTTTGGTCAGCAACGCATCGGTTATGTACTGATGTTTTGGATCAATGATTTTATCTCTAAACTTATCTTCACGAGTAGTAGAATTACGTGGGTAGTGGGTGGGTTTAAATTATTTATTAATTTTATGGGTGGCGGGTGCCCTTATAATAAGAAGCATAAAATTAACCATGACCCGAAAAGTAAAGTAATATACAATTATAGAGCATATTAATATAGTTATACTGTGAGTGAGAACTGAACCCGAGATTTTAGCAACTGAGATACAACAATACAATGTATATTAATAGTACTAAACAAAGTCGTTATCGCTGTCCGTTGCTGCACTTAGCTCAAATTGAGCAATAGATAACGCGGATTTTTATAGTTGAGACAATTTCTTAGAGAGGTTTTAATACTTTATGAATACTACCATCTAATCTATTAACTAATCTGCAATAGATTGGCATCGGATTTGGTTTTATTTAGCGAAATCGAAGAAAAAATAACTTTGCCATTATTTCCAATTTTCAACTTGAAATAACGAAAGAACGTTTGATTTGTTTTATCTCCGCTTAAACATCTTGGTACATGCGCATTTTTAACCGACGTCAAAAAAAGAAATTTTGATTATTTCACGATAATATCCTTAAATGAAAGCTTTTTCTAATCCTGGCCATACATGATCAAGTACACTTGTCAAGTTTGCAGCGGACTTGGTGCGGCATCCAGTAAGCTTGACGGTGTTTGGCTATCTGACCATATAGCTACCTCATGCAAACTGGGTGGCGCATCTCGTCAAACTGTAAACTTGATCGTGCAGAAGATAAACGTTGAAATCGCTACTATCTGTTGCCAAATAGATCTAATTGGTGAAGAAATAAACCTGTTAGACCATTACTATCGTAATTGACGACACACCGCCGCAAATGTACGAAAAAGCAGCAAAAATTGGGCTGAACGAATCCGCTTTCTAAGAGGCAATCGTGATTCCCATTAGCCCGAATTGAATTGAACACCAGAGTAAAAGTTTTCTATCCGTTAATAAGGCAATGTACCCTTGTTTGTTAAATCACATCAAATTAAAGTCACTTAGTTATTTGTTTTGCTTTTTTTATTCGTTCCTTTATTAAAATGCCTGAATGATTTTAATTACCAGAGTCACGACCACATTTGTCAATTATATAATTACAGTTTTCAACAAAGATATGCAAAATTAAAATATAAAAAAAAAATAGAAAATAAAAACTTGGTATTTAATAAAACATTTTGTTAGTGGTTTTAGAATAAAACTGGGTGGCTGTCAGATCAACTTATCGTGATGGATAGTTGAACGAAAGCCAGTGAATGTTGTATAAAACCAGTTTGAACCGCCGCGCGTCAGTTACAGGCAGATCGATGCAGTCCGGGCAATCGGTTCCCACTGGATTGAACCGGTTGTTTATTTACTTAAAATATTTCAAAAATAATATTTAAAAAAAGTCAAAAAAATATTTCAAAAATATATTTTCACTTCCGAAATGGGTAATATAAAATTTAAGGAGTAGAGGTATCCAACTCCACACTCTGTTTGAAATTTCCGTAGGTACAGCAACCCTGAAACTTGTGTCTGCAGTAGGTCTTATAAGAAACCATTTTTATTTTTTGTGCGCAGTATGCTTTTGAAGCTTTGCATTAGGCTTAAAACAGTTCTTTTCTGGCCACAGCTCAGGACTATGCAGGTGCATAGTCTTCTTGCTTCTTTTTGGTTTAGTAATTCAACAAATATTACAAATATTCTTTATTGTGAGGATTCAGGACACTCAACACGTTGTAACTATGTACATTTCACAGATAATTTTCGCAAAAGTTGTTCTTATCTCATCTATACCGTACAACCTTTGGGTAAATCGCCAAAATAATCAGGTATATAGCCATTTACATATACCCATCTATTCATTTGTTTTTTTTACAATTATTTATTTATCCTTAAACATTATTTTCCGCAAACACTTAATTAAGCACACTGACAATACACAAACTCGTCATTAGATAAACAATCCTTTGTATATTTAAAACCACACGCATTCTCATGATATAATTATGGTTATAGCAGTGGTTTCAGTGTCGAAACGACACTCTACCTTCCAGAACATTACCGACGAGAACCGCGCATTGTTCCTGCCTCAATTGCATTCCGTTTACAGCTGTAAACAAAGAACAATCTTCACTACACCGTGTCTTTGGAACAAAAAGGCGCAAAAACCTCGGGAGGCGCTACGTATTGTGGTTAGCATTGTGTGTGCCACGCTTTAAATAGTGGTAGACTGGTAGAACCTGCAAGGCTATTCTGTTTTGTAACTCGACAGCGGAATCCGCGATGAGTTTCAAAATTGAAGTTCGAGTCCGAGATCTTGATATGTGATTCTCTAATCATCTGGTACACACTTGCGAAGTGAAGGGAGTCTCGAACTCTAACTTCAATTTTGAAACTCATCGTGGATTCCGCTATCAAGTTACAAAACAAAAGTGAACTTGCATCATATTAATATGCCATTCTCTAATCATCTAGTAGGCACTTGCGAAATGAAGTGAGTCTCGAACTCTAACTTCAATTTTGAAACTCATCGCGGATTCCGCTGTCAAGTTACAAAACAGAATAGCCTTGCTGATTCGGTTTCGTGGATTCTGAATGAGCTAATGTTTGTAATACGGTTGCAAAATTCTGTAAGCATTTGTGTCGTGTGTTCTTTGGGACCCACAAATTAAACGTCCCACGTATCATTTCATGTATAAATTCGTGTATATTGGTATAGCATAATGTCTGTTATTATACCTACTAGCAGCAATGTACATATTGTATGAGCAGGTATACGACCCTGTAGCCTAGTTGATAGCGACCCTGCCTACGAAGCGAGGGGTCCCAGGTTCGATTCCCGGCCTAGACAGATATTTATGTGACAGATAAGTATTTGTACTCAGGTCATGGGTGTGATTATGATGTATAATTATTATGTGTCGTCCATGCCACCCGCGACACAGGTAATAATCTACTGCAGGGATATGAGTGTGTTAGCGTTTATTTATTTAAGTGCGAGGTGGTTGCTCTTTTTGTGTCGGGGGTTAAAAACATGACAGAATGCAATGAATAATATCAAGACGAAATATCAGATACTTTGATATTAAACGAACATACCAGCATCTTATCTGCGAAGTGGGGCGCTAGGCTGTGCTACTCATTCAGGCAGAGTGCTCCACTGTACTGAATGTTTAACGAACGCGCCTCCCTCCAATTGAAAAGAAACTACTATACATTAATTTCGACTCCATGTTCAAGATTCGTTTTATTCGCTCAGGTATAAAATATCTTTGTGGTAATCGAGAAAGTAAGAGTAAGCTTTAATTAAGGTTACTAAAACCAAACCAAATACCTTATATCAGAGTAACTTTCACTGGAATGGTTGACGAATGGCCAACTAATTTTATTAGTTGACAAAAAATAACTTTCTTCAAAATTAGGGATAACTCAAAAAGTACTCCTTAAATCTCGCTCGAATTTAAATAGAACCACGTGACAAGCACTAGCTTTCTGAATAAAAAGTTATGGGGTAACACACAAAAAAAAGAACAAAAAAAAAAACAGTTGAATTGAGTACCCACTTTTTGAAGAACACAATTTTTGAAGTCAAATAAAAATAAAATACATTTACAACGCGCAAATACAAGTAAGCAAGTAGTAGATTTGTACTTAATTAACTTGGCCTTATTCGTAGGATAACACTTGAACAAGGTCGAATCCGCCCGTAAAAACATAATTAATATCAAGAATACTCAGAAAATGTAAGGACGTTGAACCCGGATTTAATACTGTATCAAGCTAGACTTTAGCCATCAGTGGTGTGAGTTGATTTGCAGAGGAACGGTAGTAAAAAGATACAGGCACTTCACTAGCGATCGTAAAACCCGTACAAAATAAGTTTTGCCAATTCTTCCAAATTGAAAAGAAACTGTACGGGAATTTACTCTGTTTATTCGAAGACGGCAAGGACAGAAAGTTTCTTCTTGTTTACAGCCAGTATGCAATTAAGAATGTTTGTGCTTAGTCGTCCAATTAGCGAAGTGTTTTCGGTTTTTTTACGTATTTCGCTTTCTGAAGTTGGCACTAGTTAAAATAATTTACAACGAAACACTGTAATATTTAATTTTGACAAATGGTTGCAGATATCAGCTTATACAAAGCCATAAGATTAAAAAAATGCGATTGGAATTTTTAACTTAAGTTGTAATGAATTAATTACTGATTGTCATAAAATCCTACTAATCATACCAACTAATATTATAAATGTGAATGTAAGTGTGTTTGTTATGCTTTCACGCGAAAACTACTTAACCGATTTGGCTGAAATGGTGGAGGTGGCTGGAGATAGCCTTAGCCCTGGATTAAAACATAGGCTACTTTTTATCCCGGAAAAAATCAGGGTTCCCGCGGGATCTGTAAAAATCGATCTCTACCGCAGGCGAAGCCGCGGGCAACAGCTAGTAATATTATAAATGTGAAAGTATATGACGATATTTGTTTCTTTTTCACGCAAAAAATACTGAACAGATTTTCAGAAAATTTAGCATATAAGTACACCATGACCAGGAATAAGACACTTATACGTATTATCCCGGAAAACGCAAATAAAGCTAAATCAAATCAAATCAAATGTTTTTATTAAAAATTGTTTTGGTTTACAAACACTTTTTGAAAGTCATGCAAGCTACCCCAATGCTTCAACAAGGTCCTACTGTGAGAGGGCCCGGGAGAAGGAGCCGCAAGAAACTTCCGGGGTAGTAAGTATATAAAGCGTTTGTGGATATGATGATCACCCCTTGAACAGTTAAGATTTGAACCATGTCGTTGGATCATACTAGCAATTAACTACAGGATTTTTTGTAAACTCAAGTCAGGGGTTTTTGCTTCCCTGCGTAGAGTACGCTTGCGCGGTATACAGCGTTTAGGATCTGGCTTCAGTCATAAGATGTAGCGATTTGAGAGTAATATAAAAATATTGTATTAATATTAACTTGATTGTACTTGTAGATTGTTCCGGTGTAGGGCAGGTAGAAGTGTTGAGAACTAAGCATTAGCAATGTCTGGCAACAAATAAAAATAAATGTATTCGTTACTTAAATATGATAAGTATAGAATAAACTTAAATCTTAAATAAATTTAATATCGATATTGAATTGATACCTTTTTTTTAAAAAAAAAAAAAAAAAAAAAAAAAAAAAAACATAACGGTGTAATGTTCTAATGTAACGTCAATTGCTGAATAAAGAGAAAAAGAGAGAATGAAAGATAGTATTTCATATCTTAATGTATATAAATTACGTGTCACGTTGTTTGTCCGCGATGAACTCCTAAACTACTTAACCGATTTTAATCAAATTTGCACACCGTGTGTAGTTTGATCCAACTTGAAAGATAGGATAGATTATATCTTAAAAAAAACTTTTGACAGAACGAAGTCTGTCCGAGCAGCTAGTAATTATATAGAAGATGGGACTTGAGTGATGTGACGTGAACTAGTTGTACTTGTGACGATAACGATTTAATCCCACTAATGTTATTACGGTGAATGTTTGTTACTATTTCACGCTAAAATTACTAAACAGACTTTCATGAAATTTAGCACACGGGTAGACTATTATCTGAAATAAAATAAAGGGTACTTAGTATCCCGAACTTGCAGGAAAAGCCGCGGGTATAAAAGAGGAAAGTTTTCAAGACTAGCTTTCTCTTTTACATTCCACCACACACCACGGGTGGCTGAACCGTGAGAAGTGTATGCCAGAAGGAGACAGCTGTACCTCTCATGGTTGGCTGTCGAAAATTATATCGGTGTTTATCGAGCCAAGTTATGTTTATAGCTTATAGCAGCACTAGAACAATCATCATACAATTTTGTAATCTATGAGCACGTCCAGAGTACAATAATGTTAATTTCAAGCTATTTAACTTCAGATTGTTTTGAGATTGTTAGCTTTATTTTTCTGTTTTAACTTTATGATGGCTTCTAACTCAATACTAATTGTAAGTTCTAGCCGTGACCACGATTCTTACGATTGCTTCGAAGTATTGGGGTTATGTCAGTAATAAATACATCATGTACGTCAGGATATTATCAATAATAACAAAAAGTTATCATGCGCTCATAGCCCGGCGGCTTGTTTCGATCCTATGTGATCGACAAAGTTAAGCAACAGCGGGCGCGGTCGGTAGTTGGATGGGTGACCGCTAGTGGCAATTCTTTCTTGAGCGTTTCCTTGCTTCGGAGGGCACGTAAAGCCGTCGGTCCCGGTTGTTATCATAAGATAACAGTCGTTAAGCCATGTCGGAGGCCCTCGGGCGGTTTGAAAACTTCCGACACTCGGGTTGGCCACTAACCCTAATTGGTGGAGACCAATCCGCACTGGAGCAGCGTGGTGGAGTATGCTCTAGGCCTCCTCAAGAGGAGAGACCCGTGCCCAGTAGTGGGCCATTAATGGGTTGAAGCCAGTTATCATGCATTATGGAGAAATAATTGCAGGATAGAGGTTGAGCCAGGTCTTCCATGCAAGAAACGGGTTTCCAATTTTGGCTTTGATATTCATAAAATAAAAAAAAGGTTGAAATCCCGTGACTAACATACAATTACAAACTTATCACCCTATTGACGACCCTGTAGCCTACTTGGTAGCGACGCTGCCTGCGAAGCGAGGGGTCTTGGGTTCGATTCCCGGCTGGGGCAGATATTTATGTGACAGATAAATATTTGTACTCGGGTCATGGGTGTTATTGTGATGTGTTATATGTGTCGTCCATGCCACCCGCAACACTGGTAAAAACCTGCTGCGGGGGTATGAGTGTGGTAGCGTATATTTATCACAAACATCAAGGAATTCAATCGAAAATTCCTTTGTCCGCTCCTCACCGAATCCAGTTACCGTCAAATCACGATCACACCAAAAGTACTATAAACAAAGTAGATAAACAAATAACTTTATGTCAACATATAGGTATACCCACCCATAGAGCAGACAGATTTTATAGCCGTGCATCGAGGTTACATGACCGATTTTTACGACTCCCAAAAGGCTGAATTTGTGAAGCGATAATTTTTGTATTATGCAGGTAGAAAGACCCTTTGTATCATTTGACTCTCCGCGAGCTTTTACGTGTTTTAAAGAAGATCGACGACCCGTGTGCAGTAATGGTTGTCATGTGGAACCGCCGTGTCAAGGGTCCTGGGTTCGATTCCGAGTGCGGTGGTTTAAATGATGTGTTTGAATTTCTCTTATCGTACTGGGTGTGTGTGTTGTCCACAGCACTCACGAGCCCAAGATACAGGGAATCCTAGTATAGTGTTATGAGTGTGAAGCGTTATTATTTATCTATACTTTTTTTTATTAAAAGTTGATACCAGCAGACGCATGACAAATTAATTGGTTCCATCCATCCATCCATCAGCCTTTCGAAGTCCACTGCTGGACATAGGCCTCTCCTAACAAGCGCCACTCTGACCGGTCCTGAGCCTTCTGAATCCAGCGGATTCCCGCTGTCTTCTTCAGGTCGTCGGTCCTGGTTGGTCATCATAATTGGTTACTTAAATTAAATGTTGCCATAGTAATTATGTTATTAACCGACTTCAAAAAAGGAGGAGGTTCTCAATTCGACTGTATTTTTTTTTTTTATGTTTGTTACCTCAGAACTTTGGACTGGGCGAACCGATTTTGATGATTCTTTTTTTAATCGAAAGCTGGTGGCTGTCATGTGGTCCCACATAAATTTTATTGAGATCTGACAATGGCATCCATGAGAAAACCACATAAGTCGTAAATTTGTGTTAAGATGTGCGCGACAAATTGACGAATAACTCAATATCACGCCAACCGATTTCGATGATTCTTTTTTTAATCGAAAGCAGGCGCTTGTCATGTGGTCTCACATAAATTTGAACGAGATCTGACAACTATGTAGTTTTTGAGACTTTGAAGTCGGTTATTTTTTGTCAGTAAAATTTAGATTATGTTTTAATCATGTCATGGTAATGACAGTGATTATAATGATTATAACAGGCAAAATTAATATATAAAACTATTCATTAAAAGAGCTAACCACAACATTTCGTAAATTAAGCCTCTTTACAAGTTGTGGTGTCTATGAGGTATTAAGGCGGGCGAATGCGATGGCAGAAATGCTAATCTTAATATATATAAATTACGTGTCACGTTGTTTGTCCGAACGACTTAACCGATTTTAATCTTTGCACACTTTGTATAGTTTGATCCAACTTGAAAGATACGATAGCTTACATCTCAATTTATAGTCGCAATAATTTATATGACAGAACAACGTTTGCCAGGTCAGCTAGTAAATGATAAATAAAAGTTACACATTTATTCTTCGCACTAGCTTTAACCCATTGATTATTTCTGATTCTCTCCCCTAGAGGAGGCCTAGAGCGTATTCCACCACGCTTCTCCAGTGCGGATTGGTGGAGGGGTTAGTGGCCAACCCGAGTGTCGGAAGTTTTAATGCCGCCTGAGGGCCCGCGACACGACCCTACGATAACACGGCTCTACGAGCCCACTCGCTGCACTAGGTTCTACAAAAATAAGGCATTCAATCAATTAATCAATCAATCACTTAGGCATGAAACCTACAAAACGAGATTAAACTTTTATTTGTCACAAATATTTGCTTCGGCCGGCAATCGAACCCGGGAACCTTTTGATTAGCAGGCAGAGTCACTATCAATTAGGCTACAGGACGTCATGATACAACAATAAAAATTAAAATAATCAGTTAAATAGTTCAGTATTCGATTTGACATAAAATTAAAATATTAGTTGGAATACCCGCAAACCTCTAATTTCATATCACTAGAAAGCCTCAATCTGATCCAATTGGATCATATTCAACCTAATTATAAATATTGAATGCAAAACAGAATGGAGTGGAATGGATCACAGCGTTAGATAACGAGCCACAACTCTAATGAGCCAATTGAATAAAATCCGCCATTTTGCCGATTAACGGTCGTTTGGCGCAATTTGCAATGTCGCTTACTGCGCTGTGTATTGCGCTATCCACTGCGGTTTTTAAGAACCATTTCTCTATGAATACTGAAATTTATTTTATATGCATTGAACTCTTGATTGCGCTTTATAAATGAACTACTAACCTGCACAGCAGCAGTTCGTTTACATTAACCGAATTATAATTATTGACTGAAGTGTTGATACTTCATTGTATTTTATTTTAAACCAACTTCAAAAAAGGAGGCGGTATTCAAGTCGACTGTTTTTTTTATGTTTGTTACCTCTAGAACTTTCGGGTGGGTGAACCGATTTTGATAATTCTTTTTTAATTGAAAGCTGGTGCTTTTTATGGGGTCCCACTTTTTGAGCGAGATCTGACGAGTAGTTTTTGAGTTATTTTGAAGGCGGTTATTTTTCGTCATTAACATACCTAAAAAGGAGGATATTATCAATTCGTTGCGTAAATTTTTGTTAACCCTCGACGCAAAAAGAGGAGAGTCACCAACGCGTTGCCAGCCAAGAACATGACGAAAGATTGAAAGCTGACGTAATCGAGATTGTTGTTAGCTTTGTTTGGTGGAAATAAATCTATCAAGGTTTTTATAAATTTAAATAAAATTTAAAATTTATAGATATTATGTTATTATGTTATTAACATTTCATTGTTTAAGATGTTGGTTTTCAGATTTTTCAAACTAAAATGAAGTGTAATAATCATCTCCTAAGATAGATAAGATAGGGGAAAAGGAATGTTTTTAATTTGAACCTTAAGACCAATAGGTATATAATTTTATCATACGCAATGTCCTTTTGTTCCAATTCTGACATGCTTGTATTTTATCTTTGGTAGCAAAGGATTTCATAATTTATGATAATTAATTAGTAACTATTAAATTGTAAATGTGTAATTTCACATCACTTTAAATTCATCACATCAGCTCACTGTGTTTCCTGAATATGTTGATAAAAACTATCGATATAGAATTTTATACAAACTCTGATATGAGTTCGTTCCTGCCTCTTAAACTATAAGCACGGCTTTAAACTTAATTTCGAAGCTTAAAATACAATCTTGTTGGATAATCCGACACCTACCTAACATAAGGTAAGTACACCATCACTGAAGTTAGCAGAGTTTATTG
Organism: Thymelicus sylvestris; assembly: GCA_911387775.1. Lineage (NCBI taxonomy): Eukaryota > Metazoa > Arthropoda > Insecta > Lepidoptera > Hesperiidae > Thymelicus > Thymelicus sylvestris. Next base: position 12,791,646 of record OU426905.1, on the reverse strand, counting down.
AACAAATTAATTTCAATGTATTCTGTCAACATTTTTTAATGGAATTTAGCGGCAAACGAGCTGACGATCCACCTGATGGTAAGTGGCTATCGTCGCCCATGGACATTAGCGACAACAAAGATACTTAAGTGTTGCCAGCCTAGAAAAAGAGAAGAAAAAGAAAGAAAGAAGTAGGTCTCAAATCCTCAGCCGGAACACGACGAGTCCCTTGGCGGTTGACTCAAGCAAGTGTATGGTAGTTATTCAGGCTGACCGCGCGGAGAAATAATAATATTTATAATTAACTTATTAATTAACTATTAAAATAAATGTACAAGCCCCCTTTCCTTGACAGTTCAATACGGTTAGTTTAAACCTATTCTACTTCAGATAATAGTGTTGCCAATTCAATCCAATTTCTTTAAGCTTGTTAAAATATTATTACGTTTATTCACATTTATTAGACAAACTATACGATACGCACGCTTTCGTTGTTGTCAAAAGTGCTTGATATTTGACATACAGCGTTAAAATGCCTTCGTGTATTTTACCAATGTGATTGGTGTAGTGAAACAAAAGATAAACGTATGTGTGTTGTAGCTCTTTTCGGAACAGATTTTTTGGTTGATTAGTAACATAACGTTACATATTTTTTAAATATCTTTGGTAGTAGGTATTAAAATTTGACATACAATGTACATTCCGTCGCACTATAATTATAATAGGTACTTGTTATTTCACAAGCTATTGTCGTTTGCATGCTACTGACGCGCGGTGTGACCAGCGATGCTGTCAACTAAATTGTATCGAGCACCGATACAGCTTAATATAATCCTTCCTAAGCAATTTCCTTGAAATAATAGTAAGCGAAAGCGGCGAAGGAGTAACCACAGTATTCATCTTCAACAGATTTATAAGGTTTCATGCTTTGCTTTAAGCTGTAGTTAAAATCTAGACAGTCAAAACTTACTGAAAGTTAAAAGATAATGTATTGTATTTTGTCGTAATATGGTGTATTTTCTAACTACTCGAAAGCACTATTGCCTGTGCCTTAGTCATCACTTAGGTATTGTTAACTATCTTTTGCTTGCGGAGTCGCCCGCGGTAGAGATTTTTACAAATACCGCGTACGATGCGTTTTTTTGTTTGAAAGCTGACGTGGTCGAGAACTATCTCGACTAAATACAGCTAGGAAATATCCTATTAATTACGTGGCTATCCTAGCTATGTTTAGTGTAAATAAAACTGTTAGGGGTTTTTTGAAATCTATAAGAGTCTCCTTATTCATAACGAGTAACCGCCCTCGCTTTGCTTTGGTTTTCTTATTTTTATACATTATTGGAGTTTTATTAAGTATCCATAATTATTATTTTGAAAATATAGCCTATGTCACCCGGGGATAGTGCAGCTTCCCATCAGTGAAATAATTTTTCAAATCGGTTCAGTAGTTTCGGAGCCTATTCAATGCAAACAATCAAATCTTTCCAAATTTTATTAGTCGAATTTACATTTATTTATTAAATGTAAATTCCGTGTATGTCTGTGTTAAGTTACTATAAACCGTCAGCACACAAAATAAGAACAAAAACTGTACTCGTATATGTCGGTTTTCGAAAGAGAAGCGTGCGATCGCTGAGTCGTACAACTACTTCGTCTCGCAAGTTTCAAGTTGTACGCGTGGAAAATTTTAAACAGAATTTTGTTTCGCATACTAGTCGAAATCGAATCGATGTTAATAATGATGCTAAAATTACCGTACGTACTTCGGACGTATCAGTAAATGGCGTTAACAAAACGTTGTCCGCTTTGGATTAACAATGCGTCGTTTATTTTTTACCCGACCGCCAAGGAAGGGTTATATTTTTCATGCATATCTTGTATCGCGCGTATGTTGTATCTGTGTAATAAAAAAATATTACCTCATATTTTCCAAACCGCTGGATCAATTTATATAAATAAGATATCGTTAGTTGCGTCTTGACGGACTTAGGCAAATAAAAAAAAACAAATATGGTGGCTGTGACATGTCATTGTCTGAAGTCGGCGACCGTATCTGAAGTATCAAAAATATAAATAAATGGGATAATGCATTACTTAACGCAGGCGGGTTGATTTTAATTTTTAAATGTATACAAGGTTAATAATCAAAGGAAAGATGTGCCTGTCACAGCTTATCATTGCGATATAGCATTATAAAAAGCCCCAATAGGAAACACCTCACATTTTTTTAGTCTTAACTATAACCCGACAACTTCAAACCTTATAAGCAATAGGGTTGTCAATTTATTATTTTGTTGAGGTCCATAAGTCCAAACAAAGGAATGAATGAATCTACATCTCAGATGACAAAAAAATAAAATATTAAGTTTACGTTTACACTCTGTTAATGGATTAAAAAGCGATCGAGCGCACAACCACGTGATTCAAACGCAGCGAATTTTCGTTGAAGCGTGAGTTCAAAGAGTTTTCAGTTCTACGTCTCTGGAATTATGCGGGGTTATTTTTCGAACACGTTTTTTAAATTCTCGAATTCAAATTCAAATTTGAATTTTTTCCAACCTGTAACTTGATCTGAGATACTCGTAGAATATGGTAGATAAACAAACTTTTTGTTAACCCTGCAGCGTACTTTTTAGTGATGCGATGGGAAAGGTTTAATTACTGGACAGACTTTCACATGACAGATAATATGTTTGTTTTTGGATTATGTTTATGCAACACAGGGGTTTGAGACTTCATTTGTTTACTATACGTCGGTCGTACTTATATTATTGTACCTACGTTACGTTATGTTACTGTGAATGTGTTGTATCTGTTAACATTTGCTACACATATTACATTTTGCGGCCCGGATTTGCCGAATCAAACGTGTGTGTAGCATACCTTACATTTATAATAGGTCTGCATCCGTGATCATTTTTACTTTATTTCATGTTACTTCCAACACGGAAGCCTCGTAAACAATCTTTTTTAAAAACCGCATAAAATCTATTCAGCAGCTTTTAAAAGTATTAAAGATTTTATACTACGTTTTGAAAATTACTATGGTATGGAGGAATGAATAATATCAATGACAGAGGCTCAAAGTAATCAGCGCCGTAGTCAGTTCCACCCAAGTAAGGATAACGTTTCTGTAATTAATATACATTTTGTTTTTATATACATTTTCTTGCCGGCGAGAATTTCTTTTGCAGATTCGTCTGTCGTGATAAAGCATCTTTTGTACAGTATACTGATATCTTGGTTGTTGTTTAGAAAACAACCAAAAATACAACCTTACGTTTACGAATAGCAAGATAAACTGAAATTGCTATTAATTTGTATCAGGCACTACATAAACAATTTACTTTTTATTTTTTTCCGTGTTATATGATTAACACATTTTAGATTTTTTGAAATAACTGTAGAAATGCTTGAAATAACTGTAGAATTATATTTTTGTAATTGTTATATTTTCTAATCTGTGGCGTTCCCCCGCTTCTTTTATTTTTGATACTTTATCTTGTCATTGTTGTTAGGGTTCCGTAGCCGAATGGCAAAAAACGAACTGAAACTCAAAAATGTTTTTTTCATCAAACCCAAACGTGTGGGGTATCTATGGATAGGTCTTCAAAAATGATATTGAGGTTTTTAATATCATTTTTTTCTAAAGTGAATAGTTTTCGCGAGAGACACTTCCAAAGTGATAAAATGTGTGTCCCCCCCCCCGTAACTTCTAAAATAAGGGAATGATAAAACTGAAAAAAATATATGATGTATATTGCTAAGCAAACTTCCAACGAAAATTGGTTTGAATGAGATCTAGTAAGTAGTTTTTTTTTAATACGTCATAAATCGTAAACCGCAAAAACATTGATCAAAGTTACAACGAGCTACAAAAACTTTTATATTATGTTACTTGCTGCTACGGAACCCTTCATGGGCGAGTCCTACTCGCACTTGGCCGCGTTTTTTTACATGTACCAATTTTAAGAATATTCAATTTGCGCAATGTTTTAATTACCATTCAGTTAAATTTACTCATTACTTAATCGAATAATACTCTTATGTCTACTGTGATTTTGAGATCCAAAATAAATCAATGAACATAATCTGTTGCAAATTAGAGCACTTAGTTCAGTAGTAACCTGACTACAATACAATGCATAATTTTGATTAGAGATTGATCCGGATCGAATTCTAGCCGAGGCTAATTACCTGGGGATTGTTGCGATCAACAGAGAGTTAGTTAGTTAGCTACAAGTGAGCCGTAATGACAATCGATATCATTCCGAGTTCGGCTCCATGCATGTATACATATGTCATGTTTGACGAGCTTTCTAACGTATACCTATCTAACTTGCGGTTCAATTTATTTCATTTCATTATTTATAACCCTTTTTTGTTCATTCAGAACAGAACAATAATAGTGTAATAGTCAGCAAATAAATAATACAAAAGACGGTCTAATCTATATTGAATTGTATTTATTATAATACATTGATGATCGTCCGTAAGCGGCAGTGAGTTTTTCAGGCCCTTGACATAATCGTTATCTTCCAAATTATCTAGTGTGTATTGTGTTTTTGCAAATTTTACTTTTCCACGATACTTGTGCACCTTCCCTCTTCCTATTTACTCTATTTTTCACCAACTCCACGTCTCAAGGTTGTCTGGAAGAAATCGCTGAGTAGCGATTAGACCGTCTTTTGTATTGTTTATTTGCTGACTATTACACTATCATTGTTCTGTTCTGAATGTACAAAAAAGGGTTATAAATAAATGAATTGTATTTTACCTGTCGTTTGACCCAGTTGTATACGTTATACAATCACCGTGAGTACCCTTTCCAGTGAAAATATATAGTGCAAAGTGATACTGAGACACTGAAATTTATATTTTCTCATAATATACAAATACGTATAAAAGGGAGTCATAAATCGTGTAAAGTACTTTCGTATAAATGAATAAAGATTTTATATGTTCGGAGAACTTTGGTCATAAACTTTCGTATTTGCGTAATTACTTTTTATGCCTTCCTAGGAAACAAAGATAAAGATATTCCCGAACAACGTTTCAGATAGAGGCCTTAACAACTTGAACTTGCGACTTATAAACTTCACTCATAAGTTATTGAATCTTTAGGGAAATGCTATAGCAAAACTCATTATTAATACGTATGTAATATTATAATTATGTTTTTTTCAACATTATGCAACGTTATACAACGAAGACTTAATGAACTTCAAAATAGCTAGAAGAGAAGGCTGAGGCCACACAAAATGCAAGTCAGAAAATGTTTCATAATCATTTCATTAGAATAAATTCACCAGCACTCAAATACATATAAGGAAAAAAGGCAACTGTTTTATCAACGTCTAAGTTATAAAACTTAGTAAATTAAACGAAACACTTCGTAATTTGGCTTTCAAACAAAAAGTATTTTACTGACATAGATACTCGTATACTCAAACCGGAATTCAGCGCCATGGGTTCCTAAACTACTTGAGATTAGCAAAGGAAAGCAATAAAACTTATTTTTTATCTATTGATACAGCCAGGCGGTTCTTCCCCTAGTAGAACGCCGCGCGGGGTGGGGTCTACGGCAGTCGTAGGCCGCGCGTAGCCCGTAGCGCTCGCTACGTCGCGTAGCATGTAGACGAGATCAGTGCGAACCGTCGTGATTCCGTGTATCTGTGTTAAATACATTTGTGTAAAATTGTGTAAAATTACAGAGATAGTGCTGTGTGTGAAGTGTGTGTATGATTATGTGAAGGTAAATACGTCTTTAGTAAGATGTTTTTGTATGTAAGGCATTGCAATTGAGGCTTGCTTTGAATATCTTTTCAGGACGGGACAATATAAGCTTACGCCTTACGCGAAGTGATTAATCTTAGGGGGAAATTAAGCGGTCGTTATGTATGTAGGACGTTATTTACTTACAAGGCTTTGTTATGAGAATTCTAATTTGATCTGAACGTTACAATATGACATGTGAATGAAATAAGTATTGGAAGGCATTTCTTTAACATGAAAGTTTGTATTGAATGAGAACTAATATCCTTGTTTAACAGAGTATGCCTGTTATATATTGTAATAAAATTGCTATTGTAATAAAATTGTTCTCATACGACCAAGAAGGCTAGTTCTTTATTATAATAGTTCTTTCTTACAATGATATAGAGAGCAATAATACTTGGTTTCAAACTACAGCGCTTACACAGATACTCTGAAAAGTTTTGTTATAGGAAAAAAGAACTACAATATATATGTTAACTAGCTGCCCGGACAGACTTCGTTTTGTCAAAAGTTTTTTTTTAATTAACATCTTCCGTGTGCCTTAAATAACATTGTAAGCTATCCTATCTTTCAAGTTGGATCAAACTGCACATGGTGTGCAAATTTGATTAAGATCGGTTAAGTAGTTTAAAAGTCCATCACGGACAAACAACGTGACACGTAATTTATATATATTAGGCAGATTAAGATAAATAGCCATGTTTACGAAAAAGAGACCGCATTCCATTTGAATACATTAATGTAATATATTCTAAAATTTAAATTGCATTTTAAGCTAATCGATCAAACAACGGTTTGAGTAGATCTGCAAGGCTATTCTGTTTTGTAACTCGACAGCGGAATCCGCGATGAGTGTCAATTTTGGCAAGGAATTTTGACACTCATCGCGGATTCCGCTATCGAGTTACAAAACAGAATAGCCTTGCTGGTCAGAAATCAGAAATGAAAAACATGTCCTCAAACGTTTACGACAAATAACAATTATTAAACTGTACTATACTAAGTAAAAATTGATAATTCAAATTACTTATCACACATCCTGTCCTGAGCTAGAATTGTTTGTGTTGTCGGAGACTCACACATACATAAATGCTCACACACGAGAAACGATTGTGTGACTTTATATGTCATGGGATTTTTTCGGGCGGGAATATAATCTGTCCCGGCTGATGTCACAAAATCAAGGTCAGTAGTTAGGGTCTTTTATTTTCTAGGAGTTGAAGAGGAATAGGAGGCACATGAGATTGAGGGTAGAAGATTCTATCTGCATTATTTGAACTCATGTTAGGTTTCTCTAAGATTTGCCATACTTTCATTGTTGCACAGACTGAGTCGCTTTTAAAATATTCCTAATAAAATCCAATGGTCCCTATTGGTTTCACGGGATCATTGGCCCACTATTGAGTACAGGTTTTCCTCTTGAGGAGGCTTAGAACATGCTCCACCACGCTGCTCCAGTGCAATTTGTGGAGGGGTTAGTGGCCAACCCAAATGTCGGAAATTTTCATGAAGGGCTATTTCTTTTACATTATTACTGTTTTGATAAAGTAATCAATGCTACTTTCTAATTAATATAGCAATGTATAATGAATTAATGTCAGAAATACGGAAAATGTAAGCATTTAACACAATATGATACAGTGATTTAATACGTATTAACATTGTACGTTAAGAGCAATACTCACCACAAATGTATCTTACCTATGTGGTAGTGGTTTTACATTTTTAGCCCCTGACTCAAAAAAGAGTGGTGTCATAAAAAGTGGAAAATATGTGCAATACACGTTGGATTAAATAAATTAGCTACACACTCATAGTCCTTAGGATTCCCTGTGTCGTGGGTACCACGGACAACACACAAAGACAAGTATAGAAATTCAAAGTTATCATTCAAATTTCCGCCTTGCTGGGAATCGAATCCATGACCCTTGGCACGACAATCCGGCGCAATGGCAAACATTACGCCAGATGGGTCGTCTAATTAAAAAAAATTGAATTGCAGTTCAGTTACGAAATAAATTATTTTCGATGCTCTCTTATTGATAACAGATGGCGCCACGTAAAGCATTACAACTGATAATAATACAAAGTTTTGAAACGTATATCAGTACCATACTAATTGCAACGTAAAATGTAACTCTAACCTGCAAATGAAAACAAGCGTCGACGTTCCTGATCAGCCGTAATCTTCACGCCATGTTTATACCGGTATATTTTAATTCACCCGAAGTAGATCGTGTAAGTGAACATTTTTATTTATATTTAATATTAATACTTTCCCCTCCAGAACAGGGAGCCTCGTACAATTACGATTGAACGTCACTTACAGGTAAGTTAGTTTAATCGTTCAATTTTACTAACTCCCTGTTCTGGAGGGCTTTCACTATGTAGATGTTCGAAGCCAGGGTCGTGAATGACAAATAAAAATGGAATATGTTTTAACAGATTTTAATATCAAGTTAAATTATTAAATCATACTACCGTATTACAAACAGTACTACTGAATAATGAGGGATCATCTTGTATTGGTCTGTTATAGAACTTTGCAAAAGTGGCAGATCGGCCTGACCAGCCCGCTGTTTTTCTTATTAAGTCCATGTGATGTTGCTGCATGACGAGTACTAGTACACACGGTGTGCTAGAAATTTTTGTACGTATAATGTGGGTTTTTGTATAAAAGGTTATTAGCTATTTTTGGTGAAAATAAAACTGTCAGGGTTTTTTTACTATTAAAATTGCCGCAAACAGGCTAAAACATTTTGCATAATTTTATTGGCAGGTAGACAAAATCTAAGGTTAAAATTGTAAGTCAATTACGAGGTTAAAATATTACCGATAGAATAATATTTGCTTAAGTTAAATAAATAGACTTACAACTCCAAAAAATCCCCATGAGAATAAGAACACTTATCTTTTACGCGTTTGCTTTCATAAATCCTACGCGACTTCCACTTTGCCTTTGACTCAGTAAATATTAAATTCCTCGGCGTGAAATATACAGTAAGCTCTGTCATTTAAATGTCATTCTTGTAGCGTTGGTCATTAACAACTATACTATCTTTCTTAAACTTATCTTTGTCTTTTTAACTGACTTGAAAAAAAGGAGGAGGTTCTCAATTCGACTGTATTTTTTTTATGTTCGTTACCTCAGAACTTTTGACTGGGCGAACCGATTTTGATGATTCTTTTTTAATCGAAAGCTGGTGGCTGTCATGTGGTCCCATATAAATTTTATTGAGATCTGACAATGGCATCCATGATAAAACCATATAAGTCTTAAATTTGTATTAAGTATGTGCGCGACAAATGGACGAATAACTCAATATCACGCCAACCGATTTCGATGATTCTTTTTTTAATCGAAAGCAGGTGCTTGTCATGCAATCCCACATAAATTTGAATGAGATCTTTAACTTTGAAGTCGGTTATTTTTTGTTAGTAAAATTTAGATTATTAATTGCAAAAATTGCGTAAGCTGTAAGTTAAAAACGTATGAAGTTTGCTGCTTCTTACGAAGCAATCATGTGGATTTATTCAAATATGTTTAAGAATATGTTATCTTTGCCAGATTTTTATACTGTATGCTTTACTAAAAAAACACAACCATAGAACGATTTTCCAAATAAAATAATAATGGGTACAAGAAAACATAATAGCGGTAAGCTGTCCATATGTCATATTGTGGACAGATGGCTTGAAGGTACGACTGGCTTACATTCTCATTATAATATCATTGGTATAAATTAGTAGAACCTAAAAATGAAATAAGGTATAATTTTGTAACAAGTAAACATCCATTATTTCAAAATTTTTGACACTACAAACAAAACGTAAAAAATATAATTATCACCTTAGATTATAGAAAGAACCTGGTAGTCAGGCCTTTTAAAAATTTGTCACCGTCATGTCATTTGATTGGCTTAGACTCCAAATACATGAAGCCATTAACACCTAAAATACCGATGTAATTCACTTTCGGCCCAAGCGTGGGTGGGAGTGCATTCGAGTATATGGAGTCAATTACTAATTTGGAGCACGAAATATCTGAATACTTCATACGAGAATATTCACACTGTGCTCGACGCACATGCCTCTTCAAATATGTGTTTGATGGATTTTGATCGAGCGTAAGCTTTCGGTAAGCGATCATAGACCTGCGGCTTGTTGATGGTAAGTGACCCGTTTAGCAAATATAGACTCGGTAATTCAGTGACCGCTAATATTATAATTGGTGAGCAGTTCTATGCTTCGCAAGCTGAGGTGTTTCCGGTCCTTATTATTAGATATTTGTGTTTAAGCCATCTTTGACATTGGATGATAAGATCTTCTGACAGCTAAATTGGTCAATAACTCATCCATAAATATGTATTGGAGACTCGTGAGAAGCTAAAGACGGTTGTAATAATTAAATTATATTTTTTCCAGTAATCTTGGACACGATACATTGAGGTAGCTTCATAAAATCAGTGCACTAAGTATGTATTATACATTTAGTATAGGGTAGGAAGAAAATAACTATAAACTTTAAAATTCAAAAACCCGTGACGTTATTTTCCCCAAAAATAGCTATCATCCATCTCGATCCATTCTTTTAGCAGCCACGATGCCACAGACAGACACAGAGACAGAAGTGTCAAATTTACAACTATCTTATATCAGGTTTATAAACTAAAAAATATGAAACGCCTGACAAAAAAAACTAAAACACTTATAGCTATTTAAATATTCATAGTTATGAGCTATTTATTGAGCCACAAAACGCGCTATAAAAGGATTAAATTCCGCTAACTAACTTTTGTTTGCATCAACGAACTCCTTAACAAATATATGTATAGGTAGGAGTACTGCGGTACAATATACTCTAACTCTCCTGTACTGTAAGAAAAAAGAACTAAAGATAATGAACTCATACATAGATAAAAGAACTCATACATAAATAACTTATGAGGGGATATACTCGTGTATAGTTTTTACCCGACTGCCAAGGAAGGGGTATGTTTTTCGCGCGTATCTTGTATGCATGTAATATTCTTTATTACCTCATATCTTCCAAACCGCTGAACGGATTTATATAATTAAGATTTCGTTAGATTCGTCTTGATAACCCAAGTGTTCTTAGATAAGTGAAATTAAAAAAAAAACAAATATAGTGGCTGTGAGATGCCATTGTTTGAAGTATCAAAAAATAAAATTGAATCGAATAATGTAATATGGGTGTCAAATTAAAGAGCTTATCATAAGGATTTCAAAAAAGTATATCATGATAGATTTTTTCACAGCAAGGGTTTTTTTTTTAATTTTTTAATTTATACAAGTATGTTTCTAATGTTCATTATACACACGGAAATGGGTGAATCAATTTTTACTTTGCCTTGAATATACCTACCAATCAGTTGGTATAAAAGGTAGAGTTAATTTGTGAGTGTTGTTAGGTTAATTAACCACTAACCCCTCATCAATCCGCACTGGAGCAGCGTGGTGGAGTATGCTCTAGGCCTCTTCAAGAGGAGAGACTCGTGCTCAGTTTAATGCACCATTATTGGGTCAACTGCAAAAGTGCGATTTTTTTTAATATCTGAAAAATCGAGATTCATTCTAAAGCCACGGGAAAAAAGACTTTTTTTTTAATAAAAACCCAAAAAAGTTTATAGAACATGATGGTGTAAAGTGTAAAAGTATGAACGTTTTATGTACGGTCAGTAAAGAGGCATGCAGGACATAATACAAAATGTATCATATCACAGAATGTTTGTATTTATCAATGTATTTAACATACCTTACGTATAAAGGTAACACATTGATAATATTACAAATATTCTGTAATATCAAACGTTACGGAACGGCTATATATCTTGCCCTGCCAACCTAACTCTTTTGCTGACAGTACACTTATCACAGAAATGCCACTACCACTCGAACTTACCGGATTTTACGCCGTATCATCACTGTGAATTTAATCTAAGAAACTTTTCCCGCTTTTCCGTTTAAGAACGCTGACTGGAGTTATTATAGGCTGCCGTGGTATACGGCAAAGCTCATTTCATACATAGCGCGATGAAAGGAGCGGGTTATTAGCAACATAAAGGAATCTTTAAACATTATCTTGGGACTCTATATTGTTCTAACAAGGAATAATGAACACCGAGAATCTTCACACGGATATGGAGCATGTTTAAAATGTAACCCGGATGTGTTATTACGGAAAATGATTAATAGATTCTCTCTTGTTTAAATATAGAACAGCTGCTGTTTTAAACGTTAAATATTAACGAAGGGTTTAGGTTATTAATACAATGTATAATTATTATGAAACAAAACTGACGCAATATATTTTGAGCGTATAGTTATCCAATTTAAAAGATGAATTAATGATACTTCAAACTATACAAATATAGATTCATCCATCAACATGCAATATTATGGTGTGATAGTATTAAATTTTCTCTCTTTTAATGAATACTGCGAATACTCCAATACTAAAATTATTATTATAGCTCTTTTTCAGTACTCAATATTCACATGATGATTCTTTGACGTTTTCATCGCCATATTAAATATAATCTCTTATGCAATTATTAAATAATTTAAAATTAAATTTGGCGCCCAACACGGGCTTATATCCCCAAATTAAATTCGTATCGGTGTAGAATTAATTACATAAGCCTCGTAAAACATTATCTTAAAGTATCCCAATTTGAAATACGGTATTCTCTAGTTGCGTAATTAAAAAGATAAATGATGTTTTTACTCTCAATGGTTTATTTTGGCGCCCACCGGCTTACCAAGTTCATGCGACATCAAAGAACTAAAGCCCACTGACCGAAAACTTGGCTTCCACACTTCGTTCGCGCTCGAATAACATTAAAACTAAATATTTTGGTGCTTGAATTAAATTTGCGACAGTATAATTCAAACCTGAATAAATTACCGTCATAAAATGTTACAAATATTATTATTTGAGACTCATACTTGGCGGAAATGGGACACGATGTAGATAGACGACCCTGTAGACTAGTTGGTAGCGACCCTGCCTGGGAAGCGAGGTGTCCCGGGTTCGATTCCCGGCCGGGACAATAGCGTGATTCAGGTCAGCGTGACGTCACCGTGTAACATGCGATGTCGTCACACGTCCATCATAAACAGAACAATAAAAATCCCCAACAAAGGAACCTACCGTCATTTCCTCATTAATTAGCTGGATGCTGACTGTGATTCCACCACAATCAGCGTCACTGACCTCGAGGATGGATAACATCTTTACTAGAATCTCTTTCACTTGTTTCTTAGCAACAAACTCATATACCTACGTTAGTGTTTAAAATTCCCTGAACGTAATATTTACATTGTTAATGAAACAGGTGTGGCACTCGTTTGTGATGCACAATCACGTTTCTTTGTCGCGAATCCGAGCTTAAATTGCATGTCAGGTGCTTCAAACTGTTTTAAAAAACATTCTACCTCCAAGTTTCAGTTCATTTTATATACTTTTTATATTATTAAGCTGGATTTTTAACGTATGATTATATTCAGTATCAATTTCGAATATGCGAATTTATTTTTCATTTGTTTTTTAATTGCTAAGTAATTTTATGTTTTGTTGCTTAGTGTGTCTGTAGTTCTGTACCTGCACGGTCCTTGGTTCGATTCCGACCACACATTAACTGGTAAATTGTATTTTTAAGGTTCGATATAAGTCACTCTAAATATAAGGTTCTTAACCCCCCCTGTGAAGAAAATCAGCTGACAGATTAAGTTTTCGTTAGATGGTCAAAAATATGATTAAAAAAGAAATCTAGCAGCCAGAAGTATTGAAGAAAGTATAAAAGTATCAAGCATCATTTCTAAGACCTGTAATCATAGGGTGTGGCTTTACGACCTATTAATTAATGATACACGGGTTAGTAAATAATTACTTAAGCAGACGAACTGGAGCAATATACAGGAGTCCCACCATGCAGGTAGTTTCTTGTAGTAAATCGTTAATCATTTTGAAACCAAATACGTCGAAACTTGTAATGCGGTACCATCGATTCATCTATTTCTGCTGTGTAGCAATTGTCTAATAAGTAATTTTAGTCCGGTCAATAGGGCGTTGTAATGTGGGTAGGGTAGGGGTTTCACTTATACAAGAGGCGAAGATCTGTCTTTAGTGGTAGTAACGCGTCTGAGATCAACTTCGAGTGAAACAAATACCTAGAAGATTATTAATATTTACTAACATGACTAAAATACATTAGCGTTATGATAAGTTTATGTAAATCTAAATGAGAAAGATGAAACCAGATGTAATTCAAAATTCTTTCTTTAAATTGCCCTTTTTGAATGGCAAATAAAAGACAAAGATTCTTAGTTAACTTACTTGTTTTATTATCTTTAAAAACAACTTGGCACATGGAGTTTTAAAGCGTGTCGAAACTTATTAAAGCAAACCTGCCTAAAGGCATACTAAGCCGAAACAAATTTCCGAGGTACCCTTGTAAAATACTTCCTTGTCACGTAATCACGTAAGTCTGCTCTGTATAGCAAAAGACCGGGGTAATTTCTCATCCAACTCAGTAGTATGGTCATTGTGAGCGTTGCGTGACCAGACCTCTTTCTACAGCCACGCGAACCTTTGTGATCAACGGCGGATAAGATTCGGTAAATATGATTTTATAAACGCCTACTCGATTTTCTCAGATGGAAAGTTTTAAAGTAATCCGCTCAAAATGGTCTATAATAACATTAAGTGTTTAGTGCGTGTTTAAATGAATTTATCAGGCTACTAGCTCCTGCCGGCGGCGTTGTTTTTGGAAATACTGTTTTTGTATCCGTATAGTCTTAATTCACCTGGGTACATATAAATGGGAATAAATGGGAATAAAGTCTACTAAAAGTAGAGACAGAAGTTACAGAGTTAATACACCTGGATGAATTAACTAAATTGAACTTAAAAACATGAAAATTTATATATTAGCTCATATTATTATTTGTTGATTAGAAAAAAAAATGGAAGTATTACGTTTTTTGAAAAATCATCCCCTAAAGGATTAAATAAGGGGGTGCAAGTTAGTATGGACAGTTTGTCAGTTTTGAAATTGAAAGGGTGATTTATATATGAGCTTATAGTTAGACACAAAAAAAATAACTGTATCACGGTTTTCTCGAAATTCATCCCCTAAGACCCTTAGTAAGTAAACTAAATTATACTAAGGGTTTGTAAATGTTTAAGGAACTTCGTCATTTTTGAACTCAGAAATGTGAAAATTAATATGTAAGCTTATGATTAGAAACAAAACTTAATTGTAATAGTTTTTTTCTTGGAAATTCATCACTAAGGGGTAAAAAAGGGGATATAAGTTTGTAAGAAACTTCGTTTTTTTCAGACTCAGAAATGTGAAAAATAATAAGTAAGCTAATAATTAAAAACCAAAACCCTTTAAGTTAAGGGAGAGAGAGAGGGAGCGGAAGAGAGAAATAGGGATTATTAGGCGATACTAACAATAAGTACGATGGGTCAGCTAGTGCATAATAAAGTAATTTTAATGTAGTAACTAATTATAATGTATGCTTCATAATTTTGACTCTGACTTTGAAAGGTAAATGCCGTTAATTACGTTAGCCAACAGCAAAAGCGCAGATGTAGAACTCTGAGGTTTCCTCACGATGTTTTGCATGCAGGTTTCGAATCTAGTATGTAAAAGCAGCGTGGTGAATTATGCTAGAACATCAGAGACAGTGGCGTAGCAAGCCCCAAGGAGGCCCCATATAAATATTTTTTGTGGGGCCCCCTCGACATTAGCTGTCAAATATAAAAGGAGTGCCAATTACTGTGGCGGTCGATGCTGGCGAGCTTTTTTTTGGGAGTGTTAGTGAGGGCCCATATACGCTGGGGGCCCCGTATAATTAATACGGCTGATACGGCGGTAGCTACGCCCCTGATCAGAGGCCTTCTCAAGAAAAGAGGCCAAGTAAAATCGTTCAAACCACTACCTAAACTATCACTTTACAGCAAAACACCAATCTTCTTCACTTTCAGAGTAATACTCCCAAACTATCACTTAACTCTGGCTATAAACAAAAGTCTATTTACGCGCTGAATTTATTACGTGACAATAAATCAGTCAACACAGTCACGGGGCGTCACGTAATCGAACCAGACCTCTACATTACATTCCACCGTGTAAGCTCCCTCTAATTCGTACGCACTACGTGACAACTGTCACTAAGTTTATTGTATGTTGTAACTGTAACATTCCTGTTATACGCGTTTACTGCGAGAGGGTATGGCTTGAGTGAAAGCGATTTAGTATCAATAAAATAAGGTTAAGGGTAGGACTTGGGTAAGCCTTTAGCCGTATTGGTGCGGCTTTGAATACTAACCCCAATCCCAAGCCGGATTGGTGTCGTAAGAGGCAACTAAATCCAGCCCGCTGGTGGTAGGGCTCCTTGGAGGGATTATATCGGTACCTAATATTGATTTTAGTAGTTCATTAATACCATTATTATTATATTCTTTCTGCATGGGGTTCGCCTGGATAGCTACCACCCTTGAGCATGAGTCAGACGCCAAACGACTCGTCGTGTACTGGCTGGGACCCTTGACGTGAAGACACGTACAATTGTACATTATACACACATGTACATTATACACCTACATCAAACTTTTTTTTAATTTTTTTTTAATTTTATACCAATTCGCTTCCACTTTCACCCAGACCAACCTTGTTTCAGTCCGTCTCCGTCACGCTCGGGACATGTTGGCGTCACCTCGCGACACGCCACCTATCGTTATTTTGTTAAGGACGTGTATCCTCTGTATACGTGCTTAATTCACGTTAATTCGAACATTTTGATGTTGAATTAGTGATAAGAGGTAGCTTATTGAATGAGCGCGTGAAGTTTTAATGGTTATGTTAGTATTGAAGGTTCTTCTGCTGTGTTTGGGGATGTTGTTATTTAGTTACTTTGCCAGAACGTAATATTAAACAACGGAGAATATACATGGCAAGATACGTTGTCAGGTTGTCACTCACGCTTTCTTTTTGGTCACACAATGACTTTGTAGATGCTTTTAGTGTTGCTGATGTCTAGGGATGATGGTGACGCATTTTCATTTGTGTGATGTATTGTTAATAATGAATAGGAAGACTTCGATAAATAAGTAAAAAATAACGAAATACTAGTAACCACTCTCGCTTTGCTTCGGTTTTGTAAAGTTTTTTTTGAATAAAATATAGCCCAAAACAAACAATAGCTAACTATTTTTGAAAGAATTCTTGAAATCGATTCAATAGTTTTTGAGTTTACCTATTACATACAAACAAACAAGAAATGAAAACTTTACTCTTAATAATTATTAGTTTATTACACAAGACATCTAAGAAACTTCGCGAAAATCTCTTTAAAGTATACCCATACACACGGTCCATAGACGAGTATAAAGACGGAATTCAACGTAAACTTCAATTATACCGGTTGGGCGTGTCTTAGTTACATTAATTCGTACGTGAGATCGCTCACGTTCTTCAATGCGGATCCTCAGCTGCTCAGATCCGCACACATAGACACAGATCCGCAGATAAATGGCTGTAACAACAGTGTTAATTAAAGTTTCTGTGCCGTGATGTATGTTTATGTTTCATAATGACGTTGATTTCGACGTAATCAAGTTTGTTACGCTGAAAGCTCGTGTTATTGTAGTGGGTATGATTACTTTGATATGACTGGTAACGTAAGTGTACTAGTTACGAATCCATTGAAATTTGAATGGTATTACCGCCGTACTTTTCATTCCTTCATATAAGATATATTATAGATTCCAGCAAATTAGGAGCTTAAAATATTTTAGGTATGACTAATAAAAAATAACGAGAACAGTTGCTATTTTAGATTCAATTATTATTTATTAAAAGTAATTGACTTATCATATTATTTTTCATTTTAAAATTATCGACAATGTTATTACAAGTACTATTATTTCTCCTGTGGTATTACCTACTCACAATGGGCACGTAAAGCCGTCGCTCCTGGTTGTTATCATATTAACTTAACACATAACAGTCGTTAAGCCATGTCGAAGGCCCTCGGGTGGTTTGACAACTTCCGACACTCGGGTTGGCCACTAACCCCTCCACCAATCCGCACTGGAGCAGCGTCGTGGAGTAAGATCTCGGCCTCTTCAAGAGGAGAGACCCGTGCTCAGTAGTGGGCCATTAATGGGTTGAAGCCGTTACCACAATTATTCTTCAAAACCACTTTCAAGTATCTACTGAGGTTTTCAAACTAATTTGGCATGTAGTTTTTTACTTTTTACCTGACTGCCAAGGAAGGGTTTTGTTTTTCGTGCGTATCTTGTATGTATTGTGTGTAATATTCTTTATTCCCTCATATCTTCCAAACCGCTGAACGGATTTATATAATGAAGATATCGTAAGATTTGTCTTGATACCCCAAGTGTTCTAAGATAAGTGAAATTAAGAAAACAAATGTGGTGGCTGTGAGATGCCATTGTTTGAAGTATCAAAAAATATAAGTAAATGAAATAATACAGCAAAAAGCAAAGCAAAGCAAAGCAACAATCCATAATTGTCCCACTGCTGGGCTCGGGGTCTCCTCTCACAATGTGAGGGGTACAGGCCATAGTCTACCACGCTGGCCAAGTGCGGATTGGTAGACTTCACACACCTTTGAGAACTTTATGGAGAACTCTCCGGTGTGCAGGTTTCCTCACGATGTTTTCCTTCACCGAAGCAAGTGATAATTAACTTCTAATACGCACATAATATTTGAAAATCAGATGTGCGTGCCAGGATTTGAACTCGGGACCCTCTGTTCGAGAGACCAACGTTCAAACCGCTAGGCTATCAATAATACAGTATGGGTATCAAATTAAAGAGCTCACTGAGTTTCAAAAAAGTATATCATGACAGCTTTTATGATGGCAGGGAGTTTTTTTTTTATAAATTTTTAAATTCAGACTAGTTTGTTGATTTCTTCTAATATTCCTTCTTTTCACGGCAGCTCGAAACTAGACGGGCTAGTTCGGTGGTTGTTTTTTATACGTTCAAACTTTGGCAGGAATACAAGTACTCCGGAATTCTAAGAACAGTTTTACTTTTATTTCCGTAATTTCATTATTAGTTTTTCTTCTTTTTCTAGTTGGTGTTGTTTTATATTTTTCCATTAACTGAAAAAAAAAGTGTCTTGAATATACACGGGCATGGATGAACTTTTAACGCTTTACACACTCATACCCACGCAATAAGCTTTACCTGTGTCGCGGGCAGCATGGACGACACATAATTATAACACATCACAATAACACCCAGGACCCGAGTACAATTATTATTATTATTATACAATATTTTATATCTGCCCCAGCTGGGAATCGAACCCGAGACCCCTCGCTACGCAGGCAGGGTCGCTACCAACTATTCTACAGGGTCGTCAAACATACGTACATACGTCGTATACTTCAATGTTATTTAATATCATGTACATACATTATAGAAACATGATATGGTACTTTCTATAAATAACCTGGTTTTTACATAGAAGTCAAATTAATGTCATGTCTTAATAAAATGAATAGGCTCTATATTTCGGTTTAGTCATACATTTAACTATATTATTACCAATATTATAATTTACGGCGTAATTATGATAGAAACTTGCTGAGATAATGTTTAGTAGGAAAATACATAAATAAACGATCTTTTGAAGACGTTAAAATTTCCTTTGCTAATAAATGTAATTTCCTGCCTCCTACGCACGTAATATCAAGAAAAACGCCAGATAACGAAACGAAGATCAAAGGAGGTACTAAAATGTTGGAAAAAATTAACAAGCTTATGATTTAAATGGAATTCTTGAACGGAAAAAGAGAATTACGGAACAATTCTTTAATCTATTCATCTATAACTTGTTTAAGCATTCCGAGTCAGTCACTGGGTTTAGGTTCAAATTCTTCAGCTATACTTTTACTTTTTGAGGGCTTTCCTACTTTACCTAGTGTAAATTGAAAAATAAAAAACCAGACTGCATAAGAAACATTTACAATCTCAATTTTACCAAGAAAAAAATAACCGACTTTAAAATAACTCAAAAACTATTCGTCAGATCCAGCTCAAATTTAAGTGGGAATACATGACAAGCATCAGCTTTCGATTTAAAAAAATCAGCAAAATCGGTTCACCTAGTCGAAAGTTCTCAGGGAACAATCATAAAAAATACAGTCAATTAGACTGTATTTGTCAAAAAAATATAACCTCCTCCTTTTTTGAATTCAGTTAAAAAAAATAAAGGGTGTTACAATCATAATAGGTAATAACAATCATTTAGAAATCCTTATGATGAGCTCGTTAATTTAACACCGATATTGCAGTAGGTATTCGTAATATCTTTATTTTTTGATACTTCAAACAATGGTATCTCGCAGCCACCATATTTGTTTTTTCTTATTTCACTTACATATCTAAGAACACTTGGGCTGTAAAGACGCATCTACCAGACAAAAAAATTATGCCTTGCTGGGAATCGAACCCAGGACCCTTGACAGGGCAGTCTGGCATGGTAAACATTACATCGTCAATATTTACTTCATATCACATGTACACAGACGTAACGTATCATATTTCACGCTGAGTATTAAGTCAAATAAAATGGTATCTCATTTGCCGAAACATGAAAAGTATTTTCTGTGATATAAGGGAAGAGGGTACAGACGAACCTTACGTAGCTATATGTACTGTTAGGGTATAAGGCTGTTACATACTCTCCTTTGACTGCCGAAGCCGGGTAAAAGCTTTTGTTATGTATTGATGGCTGTAGGCTGAATAGGGATAATTATTCGTTTATCACGAAATTCTTAATATTCTATGTTACTATTTAATGTCAAAGCGTTATCCACAATAAACTATCATCATTATGAGCAATAACTCGTAAGTTTTATAACACAAAATTGTTAATTACGCTTGCAACATTATTCAAGACTTTTCGAAGAACATGAGATGGTTCACGTGAACTCTCAACTCAGTAACAAAGACCATAAATAACTACGAGTATATAACTATTAAAACCTCTCTTCCATTTATTTACGAGTAAAAATTAAAATTATTTTGACCACAACCCAAATATCCAACAACCAAGCCGAAACTTAACATAAATATGAAACTAAGCAAGAAGCAATAACTTAACAGAGCTCAGGGACTGAGCAACTATTCACCGCAACCGTTGTCGGCAAATTAACTTGGCTACTAAGTTTCTATTCGAACATTCTACGCCTAACTCACTTAGGAAAGTCTTAGATTTGCCAAAATTCAAACTAGTCATTAAACGAAATAGTTTCAGGTCTAATCCATGCTGTAACTATTGTGTTTTACATTATATTTGATAATGGTCCAAGATCCCAGGGCCACCAGACGTCACGTATTTTCTGACGGACAAAATGTGGACGATTGAGTAGTGTTAGTGTATACTACGGTCGTATGCCTACCTGCTAACTTGGTCAAATGGCCAATTTCCAGGTATCAGGTGATCAAGGTACATAAAAACATTATAAACTTCACGTGAATTCTCATGGCTGATTTTCACGATGTTCTAGATAATATAGTTAAAAGTAAGTCGTCAATGCTCCCAGACACTTTCCGTTGGTCATATTGCTTTGTAGACGCTTTAAATCTCCCAAAATAATTAGTTATGTGCGCCTACACCAAAACAGACACTTTTACACCGCGCAATTTGATTGCTCCTCGAATTCTACAGGAGTCGATTAGTGTTGATACCTTATTATTTTGAGAGCTTTAAAGCGTCTGCAAAGCAATATGGCCGACGGAAAGTGTCTGGGAGCATTGACGACTCATTTTTAACTATATTTTCTAGAACATACGTGAATATCAGCCATGAGAATACCTATACGTGAAGTTTATAGTGTTTTTATGTACCTTGATCACCTGATACCTGGAAATTGGCCGTTTGACCAAGCTAGCAGGTAGGCATACGCTCATAGTACATACTAACCCTACTCAATCGTCCACATTTCGTCCGTCAGAAAATACGTGACGTCTGGTGGCCCTGGGATCTTGCTCTATAAATATGGTTGTCTGTAAAGTCGGTTTACGGACGATAGTTTAACGTGACAACGTCACGACAAAGCTCCGCCCCACCCCGCTCTGCCCCGCTCCGCTCCACTCAACTACGATCGCCTACGGCTCGCCTACAGCTCGCTTACGGCATCGGCTACGATCGTTTTAATAGACGTGGTCACGTCAAAAAGTGTTTTGTAGAGATGTGTTATAAAACAAATATTTAAGAACTGATCCAATTTTAATCTGTCATCCGACTTTACTGGCGTTCTACGTAAAAACGTAAGAACTTGAAGTTCATTATATTCAGACAATTCTTCGTACTTAAATAAATATTTCTTTTTAGGTCACCAAAAAAAGATTACCAAAGTTTTTCTTTTAATTTTAATCACTCACCTTTTAAAGCAGTGATAGCCTAGCGGTAGAACGTTGGTCTCCCGAACGAAGGGGCCTGAGTTCAAACCCTGGCACGCACCTCTAATTTTCAAATATTATGTGCGTATTACAAGTTAATTATCACTTGCTTCGGTGAAGGAAAACATCGTGAGGAAACCTGCACACTGGAGAGTTCTCTATAAAGTTCTCGAAGGTGTGTGAAGTCTACCAATCCGCACTTGGCCAGCGTGGTAGACTATGGCCTAATACCCCTCACATTGTGAGAGGAGACCCCGAGCCCAGCAGTGGGACAATTATGGGTTGTTGCTTTGCTTTTTTTACTCACCTTTTGATTTTTTAAACATCTTTTTTGTACGTCCTTAACAATGAAGGAATATAGTAGTATATTCGTTTACTGGTTCTTAAGTATTTTTAAAGGATGTAGACGATAATTTTTAAGTATGTAGACGATCTCTACGAAGTGTGCTTTTTACATCATAAATAATATTTACATGGTTCTTATGATGACATCTGTTCCGTGATGTTCTGTGTGACCAGCTACTGTGTGTGTCACCTGCGTCTGCTCGTTTGCTAAAACCGTGTGTGTCTCTTACTCAAGGACCTATAAAAAAGACATTTAAATAGTCAAAAGGCAGAAGCTAGCTTAATTCCGTGACAAAAACACATCACACACAGGCATTACTAAGGCCCGTAATATCAAAAGCAACAATGACAGTTTAAACTCAGAATTTAGTTTAAACTGCTATTGATATTACGGGCCTAAAAGCAGTAATAGGGTGGTAGATTGTAAATCATCGTACATAACGTTTCGAGATTGAATGATACAACATAAACATACAGATATGTAGATACGTAACAAAACTTTGAAGCGTTCTTTATTTGACTACAGAACCGCATAAAGATTTTAAACTACGATCGGAAAAAGAGTTGTTTTATTCCCAACCATTTTCCTCCGGGCACAAACCGAATAGCTGGCAATTGCGGGAAGTGGGAAAGTTAAACGCAAATATGAGCACGTGTGGCAACTTCGAGAAAAGCTGCACAAAGTCATGTTTCAGAAACTTTGAACTCCCCTCGTACGGCAATGTTCGATAAAATAAACAACGCTTATAATATGTGCACACGCCTTTTAATGCGTAGGCTATGAGCTATTAGCGGATTACCGCAAGTCTCTTCTCATAAAGAAGTAACTGAGTAAAGTGACCTGGTATACAATTTATCGCGAGATTATAATTTTCCGTTGAAACGGCACACGCACAATACAACGAAGAAAATATTTATTTATTTACACTTTAATATACCCTTAAGCCTGAGTGGTGCAAAAGGTGGACTTAATGCTATAAGCATTCTTTGCCAGTCGAGTTGACCTTTGGTTTAAACAGAGAACAGAGAGGGCGGTACATAAAGGAATGTAAAAGTAGAAATAGAAGAAGGAAAGGAAATTTGTTATACTTATACATCACGCTTTTAAAACTCAATTAAACATCTAGTCCGGTCTACTGTGGATGATAAAGTAGGTCGACTACTATTAGTTGTAGTGAAACAGTACTACGTAGTACGTTCAACTTTCTCTATATTGAATCTCGC
This sequence comes from Thymelicus sylvestris, assembly GCA_911387775.1. Taxonomy (NCBI): domain Eukaryota; kingdom Metazoa; phylum Arthropoda; class Insecta; order Lepidoptera; family Hesperiidae; genus Thymelicus; species Thymelicus sylvestris. The sequence goes on along the minus strand of OU426905.1, from coordinate 12,767,842 downwards.
TTCGATATCGCGACAGTTTTGCGAGTGTTTTGCGAGAGTAAGGGAGTAAGGGTTTTCTCTCTATCCTTTGAATACGTGCGTTTATCTCTCTTTCTTCTCTGTCATCTTTTTCTTTCTTTCTCTCTCTTTCGTCTCTCTCACTCAACTGAGATAGAGCGTATGTGTGGGACGTGGGTCTTAGTAACAGTTACGAAGCCGGAGACATTAAAGTAGCTACATATATTAAACTTCAGTACCTTATTTTAATTTATCAAATAATCTTATACTTAAGCAAACAAACGTGATAATTTCGCAAGTATTACTTGTAATAAGGGAACAACGAAGTAACGTTCGAAAGGAACCGCGGTTACGAAAACTTTACGTAGGCTGAGGTTGTACGATGTCTGGTAGACATATCTAAGGCACGTACTTACGGAATGACCTAGAACAAGACATTTGCTATTATTATCTGAATCTGACTGACTACTGATGTAATATTAAGAAAATTATAGTTAGGGCAAAGTAAAATTACATAATATTATAATGATTTGGAGTGGAGCAATTGCTCCATTGCATTCATAAGATAATTAGGGAATATTAGGGAAAATTGGATACAGAATATTATTTAATGAAATTACGTACGTACATAATGTGATTTAGTAAAACGATTATTTCGGTAAATTAAGTTTTACACAATATTTAGGTGGCACACCACATTTTCATCAATTTGAATCGGATTTAATATAAAGAAGCCTATACATACTTTGTAATAGTTGTATTGTTCAAGTTGATTCATCCCAAAATTGCTACTTAAGGACTCCGGACACGTCTTAGTAAACTGACAAAGCGAACTATTCCACTACAATTTTCGTCACGACTTACCAACTTTACATTGCAACGCAAATTCGTACCGTGAATGGCAGCATTAAGCGGAGATGCGTAATTAAAGGCGCGTTGTTCTAAGAAACAAGACCACAATTGCTTTAAGGTCTCCACAGTTTAAATAATATGTTTATTTGGTTACGATCTTATTGAAATAAGAGTAACGTTCGTCAGTAATTGCGAGTAATCAGGCTGATTATGTATTATTATACTTTATATAATTGGTGGATTTGCGAAATTTAATCTTTGCTCGTCATTATAATATTTATTGCGTTGGAAATCTTAGGGTGAATAGTCGTAGATTGCTGATTATAAAAAAACTTTAGATTCACGTTTCGGAAGTGTGTGAGTCTGTATCCATCCTCATTCTGAGGGCATATGCTTTGTGTTTAGGAAATTTACCTAACAAGTTACATCCTTCCTTCGAAAATCGACGTGAATATATACACATTTGGTCCTACTGTAATGTTGAAAGCAATAAAGAGTTATTATTATTATTATTATTACTGTATGAGGACTGTATGAGATACTGTATGTTACTGTATGAGAGCCAGACACGATAATTCTTGGCTATCTTATCCAATTACCATCAGATGGCTTAAGTCTACATATTACATAAAAAACTCATATTTTACTTTGTAATAACTTGTCCGATTATTTCTCTAAAGATTCACCGCTGCTGAACTTTTAACGCGGTTCAGGTCGTTCGGGAATCTATTAATCATTTTAAATGGATTGTACTATAGGTCTAGACTATAATGATTCACAGCGTCGTACTCCATGATGTAAGAGGCCATGAATGGAGTTGCAGACGTGGGGTTCTTCAAAAAAGGCGTAATTTTTTTTAATTAATTAATTTATTTATTATTAATAGGACACCCAACATATTAGTGACGAATTGGTTACATCCTCCTTTTTTGAAGTCGGTTAGAGAAAATCTTAATGCGGTTCACAGAATACATCTACTTACCAAGTTTCAACAGAATAGTTCTTATAGTTTCGGAAAAAAGTGGCTGTAACATACGGACGGACGGACAGACGGACAGACAGACAGACATGACGAACCCATAAGGGTTCCGTTTTTTGCCTACGGAACCCTAAAAATAGGAACAAAATTTTTCTCTTCACATAAACATATAGAAGGACTAAATATACTTATCAATATCACGTGTTGAGTTGATATACGTATAGAAAGACTGATACCAATATCACGTCCGGGGGCTCAAAAATTATATGGGCTTAATGAAGGCTTCGTTAAATGTGGACTCTGTGATGCAGGCACTGATGCAATTATGCACCAATATTGGACGTAGGTCAAAATCTATTAACAGCAATTTCCGACGCGTCGCCAGCGGTCGGCTTCGTGCCTACTAATGTACCGGAGGCTATACGGGACTTGTTGGTTGTTACATATATGCTACTGGGTTGAGGGTTGATATTGGTTTTGTTATAACATGTTCCTTATGGACTAGCGCTCTGCCTGCGGCTTTGCATGCATTTTTCGGTATAATAAGTATCCTATATGTTATTCTAGATCATGACCTATCTATGTGCAAAATTTTATGAAAATCCGTTTAGTCGTTTTTACGTGAAAGAATATTAAACATCCTTATAAACTTTTACATTTATTTTGAAAATAATTTGAAATTAAATTTAACACGGATCACTATACGTTTACACCTGACGGTAGTCCGGGGGGAAGAAGAATACTTAATATTAACATTTATAATATTAAGTAGGATTTTTTTTTCGAGGGGGAAATCTTCGAAAGATACCCGCAACCTGGGGTTTATGTAGGATTTGTATCTAATAAAACCCCCTCGTCAGTCATCCGCTACATATGGTGAGGCTCCGGGATCTCTTAAGAACGCACCGGTGCCTCCCCTGCGTATACTGTCTTCAAACCCACCGTTGTCCTCTACGAGCAGGATCGGCCGTATCCCGATCCCGCTCGGCGGAAGTAGGATAGGACACCAGGTTATCACGCCATCTCGTGATACGGCTGCGTACTATTGTGATCCAGTTAAGTCGAGGTAAGAATCTGCAGTAATCTGAGTAAAATGTGGCTATTGCATATTGTCACATAATTCGGCTTTTTGTCTTAGCTGGCAATGCCCGTTGCATTGTTGTTTCTAGTATTACCACAGAAGCAATAATAGTACTTATGGTATTACTGAGGTCCATGAGTGATGGTGCCACTTACTAATTCTGGTGACTGACCTAGTTATTCGGCTATAAAACATGCAAAATTAGGTAGACAGAAATAGTTTTAACGAATACTCATATACTATTATTGTATTTGTTACCATTTTGATTCTAAAAATGTTAAAAATATATCTGTATAAATGTTTCAAGTACAGAAATAACGGATTTATTTGATATTGTATTCCCGCAATCTAAATCTCTATCTAAATCAAGTTTTCATGCAAAAATATTTCAGACTACCATCTGTATAGCAAGCAATACAGTATAATTCATACCGAGCGCAGCTTCCACTGATTTACTGCACTTTTGTTAGCTTCGAACGGGTTTGATTTAAATAGAATACTACATACAATATTGTTTTATTGAAATATCTGAAATATTTCACATTGTTGCGTAGAGCGCGCTGAAATGGGCGCCGCGCCGCGCCGATCCGATTTTAATTGAAAATGTTATTTATATTATTCATTTGGTAAAACCTATGTATATAAAAACAGTTTTAACAGGACCCTGCAAAGTAGAAATATATCAATAGTTAGGACTAATATAACTAGTAATAGATTCGATAGGTTTAGGCATCATACATAAAGAACCGGTCGTATTAGATTTAGTTAATATTGAATACTTCATGCGAAGTTTGCCGAAAGAAATGATGACAAACAGAATATTAGATAATCATCACTATCCATTAAAATATAAGTAGTAATAGATTATGTATAATAATTTAGCATAAGGTAGACCATCAGCTCGTGTCAAAATGAAGCATATTAAAATTCAACATTTCCCTTAAAGCCGTATGTCATTACTTCCCAGATTTCGTTCCTTATTTTTGCTTTGCTTTTGAAAAATACTTTCTGTCAAAGGGTTTGATTCCTGGCTGGGAATATTGATTTTTCAAAAATCTAATGATGCAATTTTGGTTAAAAAAATAGTAGGAACACGAGAAGTACTCATTCAACTAGGAAATTATAGTGAAATCATAGCCAACACTTCTATATTAGTATCGTGTTAATTGCGGCGAATAACCACGAAAATTGCATCGAGGTATTTCATAATGAGATAAATTATTATAGATCGAATATAATTTGAAGTTATGCAACTCACCGCTCAGGATGTCCAATTAGCGAGTCGGTTGGAACGCGTCTATTACCGTAATTGTATAATATATTATGAGATTACCAGAAATTACTAGTTAGAGCAACCAACTGAATTTGATGGGTTATGGTATCTCCCAAGCTAATCGAATGCAATCGGATAGGATTAGATATATTGTTTTCAATTAGCAGGATGGGTTACTTAGTGATTAAGGATTTTTTAGGTTGGGATTTTGATGTTGAAAATTAATTATTGAGTCTGTGATGACACTGAACTATAATCTCAAGATGATTGAATTAAAACAACTTGGCTGCTCTCCAGGCTATCATCTAGCGTGATGGGAGACATGTATAATATATTAAATAAATACATTATTAATATTAAAAAGCAACAAAAATAAATATTTAAAAGTACATTAAAAGAATCCAAAAGATACGAGTAACAGAGTATACCCGGGTTTTTATTGATGCTTCTCCAATTTCGTAATAGAAACCCGGGTATAGGATATCCTCGGGAAGGTATGCGGGATGATTATAATATAAATGGAAAGTACTTTGTTGTGTAGGGTTGCAAATGATTGCTTTTGTTGGTACGCATTTATTTTCAAAATTTTTTAAAAGCTCGTAGAATTAGAATGAACATTACTCAAATCAAATGTGTAAGGCATCATCATCCATAATCACATCACCTATTACTTACGTCTGTCTATGATAGAAGTGGTTTATGTATTTATTTATGTATTAAGTTATGTATGTATAACAAAAGGGGTATTCTACGGTGTTGGTTATTCAATAATATTCCTTTTACTTTGCTCCATGATATTATATTTCTAGTTCTCCTAACGTTCACATCAATACTTTCAAGTACTTCAACACTACGTGATCATCCGTTATATCTTATTGACAATTCCTTCCTCTAAATATGACATGTCGTTTCTTATATGCCAACCTCTGCATCGGACAAGCGTTGTAGAATAAAGAGGTCCGTCCCTGGACCTTCACTGGAGATTCGTGGCCTCACCGACATATGTATGTTTGTATATAGTGTATCTATTTATTTTAATTTTATTTCTTGATCCTAAGTAGTGTTATTTCATAAAACCTAGATATACCGCCATATCGTTGTGTTCTCACTATCCGAAGGTTGACTGGGAGAGAATGCTATTAGCATTAAGTTCGCCTTTGCTAATATACAAATTGTATGGTGCAAAAACTAAAATAAAAGTAATGAAAAATGTTATGTTAATGCATTCAAAAATCATTTCATTTCATTTCATTTCATTTCATTTCATTTCATTTCATTTCATTCAAGCGCTCATAGCTCGGCGGCTTGCGTCGATCCTATGTGATCGAAAAAGTTAAGCAACAGCGGGCGCGGTCGGTAGTTGGATGGGTGACCGCTAGTGGCAAAAAATTCTTGAGCGTTGTCGTGCTTCGGAGGGCACGTAAAGCCGTCAGTCCCGGTTGTTATCATAAGATAACAGTCGTTAAGCCATGTCGGAGGCCCTCGGGCGGTTTGAGAACTTCCGACACTAACCCCTCCACCAATCCGCACTGGAGCAGCGTGGTGGAGTATGCTCTAGGCCTCCTCAAGAGGAGACACCTGTGCCCAGTAGTGGGCCATTAATGGGTTGAAGCCAATGCATTCAACGAATAGATGGGTCACCTTATGGTAAGTGGTGATCGTCGTACATGGCTCCACCGTGGTACAGTCGGCCGCAGAAGTAGCTTAACATTTTAGTACCTTGTCACATTACATTTCTTGAATTTGTCATAGATGTTGCTAGGAAACCGTCGAAACAGTTACTGTTACAAAGTACTATAATGTTAAGCTACTTCAGCGGCCGACTGTACATCAGTTCTATCATTTCATGTACACGCCCAAAAACGACCCTTACCACATGCATGCGTATTTCGGGATTAAATTGGACGGTTAGATCTCAGTGACCACAATTATATTGACGACCCGTGGCGCAATGGTTTACATATCGAATCGCCATTCAAGGGTATTATAAGGGTTCGATGATGATGATGATGATGATGTGTTTGAATTTCTGTTCTTGGTGTTGTGTTTGCTTGTCTTTGTGTGATATTTATCGCACCCACGATACAGGGAATCCTAGTGTGGAGCTATGCGTGTGTAGCGTATATTGTTGTATTATCATGACATCGTGGCGGAGTTTTTTTCTTCCTTTCTTCTTTCAAATATGTATTCAGCTATATACAATGCCTGTTCTTGAAGTAAGCCAGAACACTCTCAAGTAGGCAACAAAGGCAGAGTTCATGTTTAGTATAATTATTATCAAAGCACTGCAAATAAATAAAAATCGATGACACGAAAATATTCTCCTTATTCCCAATAATTCTAAATACCCAACTCAAATTCGCGTACCGCACTTAAAATATACTTTTTACGGATCAGAGTACAACCGTACCATTTATAAATTCATTCGACCTTCCTCAGTTCGATTTTACGCGATTCCTTTTAATAAATAAACGTGATACGGATTCTGGGTGTGTTTCTTTCTACGTATTTTATCATGGAAATAAAATGTATGTGCAGATATTGTAATCCAGTATTAAATATTGCTCTTTGTTATAAAAAAATTGTTGTATTGTACAGTCACCTGCAGAGAAAAGTAACCCATCTGATTATAAATATACGAACAACAACGTTTCCGTTGCCTGTTACGTTGTAAACAGATGGGTTACTTTTTTCTGCAGGTGACTGTACCTACCAGTGCATAAACGATATTGTTCATTTTGATGTTGCATAGAGAAGCATTATAAGTATATTGGATAAAAAATGTTGTTAAAAGCAGTTTACAGTCCATCCGAATCATCATTCTATTTATTTATTTGTTCTTTATTGTTTTAACCATAATCTAAGAGTTAAAAAGGGTGAATTTAACGCCTTTTGGCATTCTCCGCCAGTTAACCCAGTGTGAAGAAAAGAAAATGCGGAAAAGAGAAAATCTATATCTGAGACCAAGCCAATTCCCTTAACAAACAAACAGTATTTGTTAATAGCAATAGGGGCCATCCATAAATTACGTCACACGTTAGGGGGGAGGGAGGGGGTCGATGAACTGTGACATTGTGTGACAAGGGGTGGGAGGGGGTCCTAAAATTCGTGACGTCACATTTCAAAATCGAATAATTGGTATGTATAGGTAAATATTAAAAAAAAAATAATGGAAATAAAACTTATTTCGGAACAGGTGTTTTAATTTAATAATTTCTAGGTGTAAAATTTCATAATATGTGACGTCACACTAGGGGGGGGAGGTCTCACAGATGTGACCAGCTGTGACAAGGGGGGGGGGGGGGGAGGGGTCAAAAAGTCATGAAATTAGTGTGACGTAATTTATGGATGGCCCCAAAGTACTTATTGTGTTTTACATAAATCTCCAGTTAATGCCTCGATTTAGCGCACCACATCTCAATATTGGTCGTGGCGACGTCTCTGGTCGAATAAATCTCCGCCACTCGAAGCTTAACGGTCGATCTGACCGATTTATATGACCATTTGCGTAGATCCTGCGATATGCAATGAACACTTGAACACCTTATATACTCGTACTTGTAAGTTGTACCTAACAGATAACTAATTCACTTTAGATTATGTTTACATGAGGCAACTTTGATTATTTTTCGTACCTTTATCAATATTTTTATTGTTGTCTAGTTACTGCCCTCGCTTCGGTTCCAGAAAACTATGTTAGTACACAAGACAGTCCACACCAAAAGTAATAAAAACACAGTTTAAAAAGCGTGTATTTTTTATTTATCTATTTATCTGTTCATTATATAGTGGGAATTATTAGATTTACGGGTTTCAAAAAATTAACTGTAGAACCGAATAAAATATTAATATTTATTTCTAATACTTGTATAAGTAACGCCCCAACTCAAAGTCACTAACGGTTACTTAAATCGCTCATTAGTACAGAATTTGTATGTTCATTCTTTACTAAGGAGCTTTTAAGTGACCATTAGTGACTCTGAATTGAGGTGTAAGTATTATAAAATTTAAAACAAGACTAAGTACACGCACTTAAATACTACAAACAAAACATTTCCCAGTTCATCACTGGTGATGAATTAGGAATGAAATGCTCCGAATTGACCTCCAGTAGTCGGATGGGAAAATTTTGTCTCAACTGACCACCGGTTGAGATTTGCTGGTCAAACGGTCCAGAGGGGAATTATGGCTTGCTAATAAGGATTTTACCATTGATTAATAACACCTATTGATAATCTGATTATACAGTCGAACAACTCCTGTACTAATGGGACTATGCGATCGATTCAATGGATTGTGTCCATGCGCGTTGTAACTATCGCACGCTACAGAGGTTGTGTTAAATGGCCTGAATTAGGACTTACTCATGCAGCTGTTATATTAATTTCTGAAAGGATTTTTATTTATTTAATGACTATTTAATTTATCTCTGGTTTTACTAGTGGAAAACCAAATTTTTTATAAAAACCTAATTTCATATTTTTATAAAAACCGAAGGGCGCTCCACCCACTGCACCGCGCCCCGTCGCGGTGCGCGGGATGGCAGATTTTACCATTGTATGCAAGAATCTCAATTTATATAGAAATCACGCCTAGCACAACACACTGCCGACGCGGCACCGCGCGGGAAATTGCCCCGCGCGCAGTTGTGTTATCCGTCGCTCTGCGCACCGCGGCGGGACGCGTCTTCAGTGGGTGGAGCGCCTTAACAATTCCTTTTTTGAAGTCAGTTTAACTTATAATTCAATGCTTTCCTATAAGTCTACAGTCCACTCCGAGTGCAAGTTACGTAGAGTTTTTTTATACCTTATAAGTTAATGCTTAACTATAATCCAACCTGATGGTAGTAAGAGCCTATTTATTCACTCTTGCCTTAAAGACACTTACATTATAATCGAGCGGAAACATCGACGCGGGTAGTTTATTCCAATCCTTCGCTGTACGCATAATAAATGATGAAGCGAAGTGCGTTGTCCGTACAGAGGGATGTTAACGACGAAGGGATGGATACCCGCCTTGCGGTGGGACGTTCGATGGAGGAAAGGGGATGAGGGAATCAAATCATGTAAATCCTGCGCACACTCTCCAAAATGTATCCTGTAGAATACCGAGATGCTGGCAACTCTGCGCCTGTGCTTGAAGCTCTGTAAATTGGTCTCAACCTAAGGTCTGAATTTAAGGTCACCAATAAGCCGCATTAGCACGCCTCGCTATTGAATTCAATGCTGACAGGTGGCAATTGGCAGGACCAGGCTAAATGTGACAGCAGTACTCCCGAACCTATGTTTTACAACATGTATTGTAAGCAGACCTGTACGTTATTTAAAAGCTGAATTTTATTCTATTTGCAAGACATCGACGAGTTTACGAGGCACTGCTATCGCAAAGCGTAAAAGTCCTTTTTCGTCGTAATGAACACTCCATCACGACAGGTATATGATATTTACTCAATTACGGCATATTACGAAGGCAGCTGTTAGCTCTTCTGTCCTCGAAATTATTTAATAACTTGCCTCTTCAAACATCATTGGAAACTTACTTGATCTAGTGGAACTGGATGTGACATTTATATTGATTTCGTTCTTATATTAATTCAATACTTCTTAAAGATTTACGGAAATGAGGATTTACGTATTAGACAAACTTACCAATTCCAAAATATTTAAATGTGACAATCTGTGTTTCAACTAAAACTATAAATATGGTGACAAAATATTATCCTTTTAATATTATAAATGTAAAATGCAGATGTTTGGATGTTTGTATTACATCACGCGCTAACTTTGAAACGTATTAAGATAAAAATTTCACATACAAACAGACTATGTCCAGGATTTGAATATAGGATAGATTTCATCCCAAATGCATATCGATTTTCTTAGTGGTATGATTTTGACACATACATATTTGTGATTATATCTTATGAAACCACTCTTCTGCAGAATAAATTGCTGGCAGACTAGTAAGAAAATAACTAGTACACCCTGCTAGTAAATTATAATTAATTAATTTGACGAATACAACACAAAATTACAGTAGTTTAGTTAATAAAGCGGAGAGAGAAAGTTACGCTATTCTCATGGTTCATGGAGTCATATCCAGTCAGTCAATTTATCTTTGTTATAAAGAACACGAGGTAGGTAGGGTCCAATTTCGTTTGAATAATTCTAACAATTTACGCCCATACCGGTGTAAATTTAACTCGCAATATACGTCTCGACGCAAAGAAAAATGCGCCCTGCCACAACTTATGACACCTTTAGAAAGGCAAACCGTTTATTTTCATGTAGTACTTCTGAAATCAAGGAGGCAGCAAATGTTAATAAAAAGATTTCTCAAGCTTATTGTTATTTCACGTAATTATTGCTTAGTAACTCACCTAGGTTAGTTAATATATTCGTTTTCCATGAAAATGTAGAAGGTGTAATTAAGGAAAAATACCAGCTTTTATTCATTAATTTAATATTTACATTTAACCAATCTTTGTATCGTTAATGTTTTTTTAGTGTTTATTTTTGTTTATTTTTCGACAGTTGGTTTATTGAGCATAGGAAATAACCCATCTATTGATTAGCACTGGAGTAGCAGGGTGAAGTAGATACATTGTAGGTCTCTTCACTTACGAGTAGAAATCCATCTGCAGTGGGCCGACAAAGGGTGCGAAAAGAAAAGTCCTGGGTTCAATATCCTGCTGGTAGACATTTTTATGACAGACAAATGTTTCTTATTTGGTTCTGGGTGTCCAAACCATCTTTAGGGAATTTTAGTGCGGAGGTATGATGATATCATATAATTAAAAACACTCTAACTCAATCGACTATTTACAAACTCATTCGAAGAGTATGATCGTGCAGGATCAAAACTAATTTCCGCGATCACTAACTAAAATTCAATCTTAGACTAGACTGGTTGCCTCGTAACGACATTGTAGTTACTATGGAGTGGTTACGGTTAAAGCTTAGCCTTTAGTACGCTAGTTATGTGGGATTCGTATTTGTACTACACAATGTCGCTTCGTAAGACATGTCTCTGATCCCTCTCCTTTGAAGACGACTTTATTGAATCTCCGATATATTTGTCTGCAAACATCTGATATTATATTAATCCTTAATCTAGTTATGCAGTTAACAAACGCATATTGACCATTTATACATATACCTACCTAGCGACTATGCCCGGCATAAATTTAATAACCAAAAAATCTATAATGATTTCTATATTAATCATACAATGTTAATTTTAAGTTTCGAGTTAGTGTACTGATAATTGTAGAAATTAATCTTAAATATTATTGTTCCAGGTATGTCCAATAACCAATCCTGTTTTGGACGCTTCGGGTGTGGACACTAAAAGCTTGTACTAAATCATACTAAGTAGTACATACATTATGCCACTCAAGTCCAAATTATCAAACGTGAAACACCTTTAAAAACTCAGCCATTCAGTGCTACGATCGTCAAACCATTTTTCACCAGCCCCTCAGAAATTAAGCCATAATCCTCGCCCTATGCAATACCGCCATAAAACATCGACCGGATATTCAAAATGTGGGATAAAAAGCATTAATCTCGGCTTCAAACCAGGGTCACGTTGGGATGTGCTCAGTTAATGGTACTTTTGTCATCACAATCAATAAAGGCATCCGAGGCCAATAAAAATGATTAATACCTGCGCCGGAAAGACCTCTCTCGGCTGATAAATAACCGGATACAGATATGTTCGGTATTTCATAGCAATGTACACCTACAACCTACATAATATATTCATTTATGTCCATTGTTCGGATATGGAGAAGAGAACCCTTTGACGTTGGTGACCGTAATCTTTACGTAAATTGATAGTAATCGCTGTAAATAAATTGTATCTTTGGCAAAGGGAGATCTCCCACCAGGCGAGGTGTGTCGCCTGGGAGGCGGCCGAGCCCCGACTCACGACTGATCTTGTCGGAGCGTTTGTATATATGCCGGCGATCGTAGAAACTTCGATAGCGTGATTCAGGTTAGCGTGAAGTCACCCTGTGACGCGTGTGCGCTGTCGCCACATATCAAACAAAGACATGTAAATCTCAAAAATGCTCATTATATTTTTTATGCAAATAGGCGACAAAGCGATCAGTCATCTAATGTTAAATGTCGTCGTTGCCCGGACATCAGCAACACTTCCGGCCAACCAAAAAACAGAAGATCTGCATTATTTCTAGCTCCCTGACACTGCGTCCAAATACGTTAAAACTGTCTGCAAGTTCATATATTTACGAATTGATGGCCGGAAAAAGTTAAATTATTTGCTACACGTCAATAAATCTACATAATTTAACATCCAATTCTATGTTTAACTACCTTCCGCCTGCAGCTTTGCCCGCCTGGATTTCAGTCAATTTAAATTAAATATTAATGAATTATACACCTAAACCTTCCTCAAAATCAGGCTATCTATTGGTGAAAACCGTACAAAAATCCGTTTGGTATTTTTTGAGTTTATTGCGTTCAAACAGACAGAGAGACGCGGCCGGTGGACTTCGTTTTATAATATGTGTAGGGACTCAAAAGAATGTTAATTAACGACTTCAATTATATTACAAGTTACTAATAAATCCATTTTTAGTCCCCTCTGTTTTACTCTCTTTATCTTAATTCTCGTAAATTACCAAGTGATTGAAGTAATTAAAATTTTAATTAATGAAGTAGCTTTACCTTTAGGCCAGATCCTCACTATAATGCCGTTCACAGTCCGTTCTCGATCCGATCTCGGTCTGATAAAGTCGTATCACGTACAAATTATACAATTGGAGCGAAACTTGACTGTCACGGATAGTATGAATGCACACATATATTTTATACTGCATAATATTTTATCAAACCGAGAACGAACTGTGAACGGCATTATAGTGAGGATCTGGCCTTACACAGCGCCGAAATGTTTTATCATCGATTTTTTCATTCAACTTGATTGATGACGATTGTAATGCAGAACGCATTAAAATTAAATACGTGGTGAAAATGCTCGTCATGTTAATATTTTATGAATATGAAAAGCAAAAACCAAAATGGAAATTAAATGGAATAGGTCGATGGTACTGCTTTAGCTCTCTGTTGTCGCTTTTAGCTTTGATTAAAATAAATCAAACCGATAAAAAAAATATTATGAAAAGAACCGTTCATTAATATGAAAAGAAAACTTCTGAGTACATCTTACACATTCAATGTTGCTCCCTCAAGAGGTACCTAATATTAGGAGTTTCAATTTATTAAAATACGAGTAACCGCCCTCGCTTTGCTTCGGTTTTCTTATTTTTTTACACCTTCGGTCACGTTATTGGAGTTTTATTAAGGATCCCTATTTTTTTTTGAAAATATAATATACCCTATGTCACCCGGGGATAGTGTAGCTTCCTAACAGTAAAAGAATTTTTCAAATCGGTTCAGTAGTTTCGGAGCCTATTCAGTGCAAACAAACAATCAAATATTTCCTCTTTATAATATTATTTATTAAAATAAATAACTCACCGCGGCTGTGATTGATCACTAGCACCGATTTGTGATTGCTGTGACATAACTAAAATATATTCCACCCTAATAAGTTCTGCTGCAAATAAAACTCATTTTCACTACCATGTGTAAGATTTGTGTAACATATTGTGATGAATAAACACTAATTTATCGACGTTATGAGCACACTTTCGTTTTCAAATAGAAAAGAGCATTATCATCTGCGTAACTTAAACACTCAAGGGTTAAAGTTGAGTGAGTTGTCTACTTATTGCACCGTGACCGTTACCGTTTTAGAGGTTTGTACTTATAGTAGAGTCGATTTGCAGCCGATACAAATGTAAACAAACCAATAAAATCGTTTTTTAAGGGTTTTCACTAACTTACATACATGAATTTGTACACTAAATGCGTTTTATTAAGACAAATTACTCATTAAGGTATTTGTGAATTCTTAAATAAATACATATTGATCAATAACAATTATAAACTCAGAGTAAATGTGGAAACAAAGAAAATTAATACTATACTATAGGTTGCCGTCCATTACATACGGAACATGAGAATAGATAAGTTCTATTCCGTGACGCAAATGATTACTTACCTTGACAGCTAATACATTAAAACAAAAGAATGCGTTATGATCGTGTACTTTGCATTACTAGAATTGTTTGTTTTCAAAGCGACTCCACGTGATCTATTGAAAGGCAATGCAAGATTGTAAGCGAGCCATAACTGACGACCTAATCGTGTCATGTCACAGATGACATCCATTTCCGTAGGTGGACGCGTATCGCCCGAAAATGCATTTGAAATCGTCGTTCTGTGTTTCATAGTAACGAAGCTTCGGCGGTGTTTGACGAGCCATAAAGATGTTGTCGCTTTTAGCTGTAAAATATGGGAAGGTCGTACTTAGGAACAATTTTACGATGCAGGTACCATTTCCATTCAGGTTCCATACATTTTATTACTACACATTCCGGCAGAAAATAAAGTTTAATTTAATAAAGAAAAAGTAAGTAGTTTAATAATCTTAAATTAAAATACCCCCGACAGTTTTATTTACACTAAACATAGCTACGACCAATCTCGATTAATCTTTCAGACAAAAAAACTAGATTAAAGGTGGCCACTCACGGTCAGTCCATCGCGTCAAATGGCGTGATATACAGGCTACAGCCAAAATTTGATCGTGAATGTGAAAAACTGATGGCGTGATATAAAAAATTTGTATGTCCAATCGCGCCATTTTGACATAATAATATGTCATTTGGCGTGGCTCCAAAAATGACGCGATGGAATGACCGTGAGTGACCACCATAAAATTGGTTCATCCGTTTGGGAGCTACGATGCCACAGACAGACATACAGAGATACACACAGATACACAGACACACAGATACACAGATGCATTAAACTTATAACACCCCTCTTTTTCGTCGGGGGTTAAAACCTAAATACATGGTTTTATAGTCTCCATGAAGGTAGGTAGTAAAGAAAAACGGGACAGACGGACGGACGGAAATGACGAAACTATAAGGATTCCGATTTGACTTCGGAACCCTAAAAAAAGATTGTGACTGAGCTGTTAACCGTTAAGGGATTCCCTCGCATGGAGTCACACCTCTGTGTAATCAGGAGGGCTATTCTCTAAAATACAAACTCGAAATCGAAGCTCATTCAAATGAGACTCGAAAGCGAACTTGCATCATCTTGATATGTCATTCTCTAATCATCTAGTACGCACTTGCGAAGTGAAGTGAGTCTCTTGAATTCGAACTTCAAACGACTACAGATAGGAATTTTGACACTCATCGCGGATTCCGCTGTCGAGTTACAAAACAGAATAGCCTTGCTGGTCATGCTTATCACAAAAACTATAGTAAAATTTCATTTCCTTAGGAAGTACTAGTCTAAATAAACTTGTAGGCTTGACTCATACATTAGGGTAAGGCGTAAAAAAGCCGTTTGAAAATCTCACGAGAAGATTTGGTTACGAAATTAATGATAAGTCATTCTATGGAACAAACGCAAAGATACATACGTTGTTGTTTCTACTGATAAATAGTAACAAAAGCTGGACTCAGATTGTGCTACGGTCAACCATTTATACCGACCATGTTCAATATTTTGCAGATTTGAAGTAAAATATATGAAATAAAAATACAATTCATTCCTCGAGCAATACAAATGGCTACATGAATATCGCTAAAGGCTACGCGAACCGCAAATATCAGCGTATGGAAATCGCATTTCGATCGTAATTGATAATCCATACATGTCAGGTTCTGTATGACTGTATCTTAGATTGAGGCGTTGAAGTGAATATTGTGGCAATATACATACGATACATACATACTTACGTTGATTTTTCTTTGCAAAATTCAAATTTATTTAGGTATAAAAAAAATAAAACCATACACACCTATGTACATCAATGTTTTATTCTATCACGAATTCACGATTTCGGAAAGCTACTTTGTCTTGGCCTCTTAACATACAGACTAATATCATAACCCCGTTTAGCTTCTCCACCGTCAAAAAATATCTTATTGTTAGCTTAACGTTTGCTTTAACTAATTTTTACTGATACGCTATAGATCCACAAAGTATCACAAGGCATCATAGCCAGAGGGATCGATATGCAATAGGTACTGGTATCGTCGGAAGGAAATTATATTCACACCAGTCGAGGCATTTTATGCCGAGTTATTTGATAACCAATACGTGTGACGAGAAATTTCGATAATACTTCGTTCGACCGTCGATTTATACGAGTTTTATGATATGCTAGGATGAAAAATATTGTGAGTTGAAAAAAATTTAGTATAGGTACTATGCACAGTCTATCTATAATCTATATTTTGTTTCTTTTAATCAAAAATACGTATACCAGAATATATTTTGTCAGAAACATCATTAACTAAACTGATCGCCCATGGACAGCAGTAAAACCATAGGCACTATCGATGGGTTGCCGGCATGGAGTATAGAAGGAGAGCCATCTCATATGAGGGGAAAGTTGAAAGTGTCCAGCTGTTTATTGAAAATATAATTAGTTCCAGTATCTACCACCATCCTACGACAATGGCGCTGGCGTTGCAATAAGTACGATATGAAAATAGCTTTTGACGCTGTTGTAGACGGAGCTGCGGAGTGAAGTTTGCTGAGTTCAATAAAATTTATCCTAGCGTACCGCAGCGCCACCTGTTATTGGACGCATTTTACGGACACTTTTCATACACAGAGATGGCTCTCCTTTCCTCTATACTCCATGGTTGCCAGCCTAGAAATTAAGAAGAGTATAAACCAAACATACAACGCAAATTCATCATTACAACTTATCAAAGTGCGCCCAATTTTCCAGGTCAGATTTTTTGGTAAAATATTACGAAACAAAGAAAAGGAGGCAAAGTAAGAAACAACTTGTCCACTTAAACACGAAACACTAAAAGTGTGCGCACTTACTACGCGAATAAAATCTGCAATCGTTAGTTCGTTTCCCAATTTCCACAACTTTCAGTGGATAAATTTTCATAACCAACGAAAAGATTATTATTCGTACAGCAAGTTTTCATCGCACATTTTCAACATCCATGAACAAAAGTTTATTTGTTTAAATCCTCTGTGGCTTAGCGTGAATTTCATAAACTATTTAACTATTGAAGTAGATTTCTATGTAATCAATTGGTCAGGGTAATTTTGTTGATGTATTGCATGTAATAATACTGATGAATCGTCTTCTTTTTATCTTAATTCGAGTCCCTATTGGTCACTCAGCATTAAAATTCGTTTTCTATCATTCCACTTGAAGCATCCATTCATCATTGGGAGTCCCCCAATTGTGGGATATAGTTCTCCCACTAATAGCATCATGTATGATCGGTTCTGAGCCACCTAATTCACCAGACACTCAAGTTAGCCTGGGTCTCATGCTTTCACGAAGATTTTTCTTTGGAGTTGTGTTGTTAAAAGTGGAGGTTTGCGTATGAATACCCAACTACAATAGTAGGTACTACTGTACTGCAAAAGTATCTTCTTTATTTTATAGTCTTTGCTGTGGGTTTGCGGCAAAGATGAATGCGTGGTCAATAAATAAATGAATAAATATGTAAAAACTTTATTGTACTATGATTTAGGTATTATGAACTAGGTACATCATTTTGAATTCAAATATCATAATAGATTGGAGTAGGTTATTACACAAATATGGTTTTATTTTTTAAAATTAATATCTAGAACGAATGCGGAATGAGACAAATCCTTTATTCACGATTTCTTCAATGACTTCGTGCATTATGGCGACGATATGCCTCTAATATAGAATAAGACGCGTGCTCTGAAGTCTAGCAGACGTGATCTGTTTCTAATATGAGGCGAAGGCGTCTGAGAAAATAATATGCTTTTAAAGGTATGTCAGTCACATAGAAGACTTATAAGGAGGTATATGAAACTCGTCACAAAACTGGCTGGTATTCGTTAATTATATAGAAAATACATTATTTTGTAAGTAGCTGCCAGACGACGTTTGAATACATTAGTTTCTCTTTTTCAGTTGTATTTTAAATACGTTTTTATTTTCGCTTTATAAGGTAAACAAAAACATACAGAGGTTTGATCGGTTTTGGCTTTTATTTATCAATACTTGCAATCAACCAATGCAATTTTAAAACAACTAAATATAAACTTAAATTTTGAAACAAACACTTGAAATGTGCTTGATACTTGTAAATCACGAGACATTACAAATAGTTGTTAACTAAAATTTATTTATCTATCACTTAAGTAGAACTCATACACGTATCTATTATTTATGTCTCATTTTAACTGATCCTCAAACTTAAAATTCACTGAGCAAGTTGCAATTCCGAATCTGTATCCGATTTCGAGCAATAAGCTCATGCAATATGCGGCATTGAAGAGTAGCGTCTATCACATTTGCTTCGGTTGCTTCTGTCATAGAATACAAATCCTTCTGGCCTAGATTATAGGCACAGAGATAGGTGCGAATACTCACCATGATATTTGCTGAATCACCGAGCAACTTCCATTTAGTGCGTGCTGTGATATACAAGATGACCGGCAGTTGAATGACGATCCAGTACTCCAGTTGGTAGCGATTTTGCTCAGGAGGAGCTAGCAGTAAAGTACCTGGTGACAGAGTTTGCGAGTGTTTTTTAACCGACTTCAAAAAAGGAGGAGTTCTCAATTCGACTGTATTTTATTTTTTATTTTTTTATGTTTGTTACCTCAGAACTTTCGAATAGGCGAACCGATTTTGATGATTCTTTTTTTAATCGAAAGTTGGTGCCTGTCATGTGGTCCCACATAAATTTTATTGAGATCTGGCAATGGCATCTATGAGAAAACCATATAAGTCTTAAATTTGTATTAAGAATGTGCGCGACAAATGGACGAATAGCTCAATATCACGCCAACCGATTTCGATGATTCTTTTTTTAATCGAAAGCAATTGCCTGTCATGTGTTCCCACATAAATTTGAACGTGATCTAACAAGTAGTTTTTGAGTAACTTCGAAGTCAGTTATTTTTTGTTAGTAAAATTTTATTCTGACAAAAAATGTGGTCTCCGATAAAAAGCCATTTAGATCAGACATGTCTGTGTTTCTATGGATTTGTTTTTCCTATAAGATTTACGTTTTTTATTTTTACTTGAAACGTTTTCTTTTTGTATACATACATATATTCTTACTCAAATTAAGGCCCGATTGATTACTGGTTTCAGCTCAATTTAGTTAAAATTTTGTCTAGTTTCTATACTACCTACGTTATAGTTACAAGAGTGGAACGATATTTCATTTCATATTAATATTGTGCGCGCGACATTAATGAACAAAGGTTATCGTCAGCAAAGTAAATAGATGATCAAAATCAGAACACCAATAACTTTCAACGAGGTACGCTGCTTTACAAACTGTTAATATAATAAGAGAGCAGTTTCAGTGGTTATTAAAAATTTAAATATTTTTTTTATGATAACCAGTGAAATTCGACATAAACTACGCAGGTAATTTTTACATTCTGAGTAATTTTTTTTTCTGCTATACATCAATTTTTATGACTTTTGCTGACGTTACATGTAAAATTTAATTGTCAGTAACGAAGCAGAAATCCTTTGTCTGCAAAATATGATACGATATGTAAGCTTATTCCATAACTGCTATTGTAACTACGAGTATTACAGTGACCGAGTATACAGCATGTACCATTATGGAGATACAAATGGTTACAGACATATATTACCAGAAACGAATTTTGTCACGTGAAATTAAACAATTGTTTTGATCGTAAAACCAGTGATATATCGAAAACTTTAAATCAGAATTTGTGCGAGCGAAATAAAATAACAATAAAGTTGTCCATTTTAAGTGAAGAATTGCCGACCTGTATAATGGTTGTGTCAGATTCTAGGTTTAAATGTTTACATGTATAATAAGGTATTGTGTTCTTAGTACGAGAGCTCATCTTGTAACAATGTGTCAATTATTGTAATAAAAATATTTCTCACATATAAATTTGTAAGTCCTAATAAGCAACATATTAAAGCTTATTATATCGCCAACGGATTCCTAAATCGAAAATTAGTCTGAAAAAATTGGGCATGATGAAACTACGAGTATAATAAGAAATTGCACCTGTGTATGTTTGTGTGAATGTATGGAGGCACGGATGTTGAGCGCTAAGACCTACCTGCGTAGAAGTGATTTTTCGAGTCAATTTGGCGGTATGAGGTGAGGTGCGGTCACTGTGGGCGTTGGCGGGAACAGCCTGCGTCATGTCGTGCAATGTGATTGGTCCGTCAAGTGACGCCAGTCGAGAGTCGTAATTCGTTCTCTGATCGTGCGGTCACATCTGGCGACAACTGATAACAATCCACATTTCACCTCAAGTCTACGATGCGCGAAATTTCCGCCGAGCGTTCAACATCCGTGCCGCCAACTGTACAGGATGTTACACCCTGTATAAGAGTTCGGTTTTGCCAGAACGCTAACTATTTTCTCTTAGCCAATTTATATGTATGGGCTACAGATAGAGATTTCCTTACACTTATGAATAGATATGAAATTTAATTTATCTCCTCAACTGAACCGTGGATAAAATCGTTCTAATAAATCTTTCTGAAGCAGAAGACGTTTATTTGTTTTCCGTCGTTTTAAATTTAAAACAGTTTTTTCAGACTTGGCAACGAGAGTCTCCATGAGTCGCCATGTTTGGAAGGTGACATCTAGGGTAATTAATGTATCAATTGTTAACATTTTGAGGGTATTTCTTAAATATATATTTTTATGTGAATATTTGTATAGATGTCTGTTGCTCTTTCTCGCAAACGCTACTTAACCATTTTTCATGAAATTTTGCAATAGACCACGGTCTGGAATAATATTAGGGTACTTATTATTTAAGAGAAGCAGTGATAGCCTAGCGGTAGAACGTTGGTCGCCCGAACGAAGGGGCCTGAGTTCAAATCCTGGCACGCACCTCTGATTTTCAAATATTATCTATGTGCGTATTACAAGTTAATTATCACTTGCTTCGGTGAAGGAAAACATCGTGAGGAAACCTGCACACCGGAGAGTTCTCCATAAAAGTTCTCGAAGGTGTATGAAGTCTACCAATCCGCAGTTGGCCAGCGTGGTAGACTATGGCCTAACCCTCGCTTTCTGAGAGGAGACCCCGAGCCCAGCAGTGGGACAATTATGGGTTGTTGCTTTGCTTTTTTATTATTAAGGAAAGTGTGGGTGGAGCGCTAGTTAGCGGATAATGGATATCTTAAAGTATTTTCTTAAGAAAGGATTTTGTTTTTGTTAAACATTAAATTGGTGTAGAGTACCCGGTGGATAATTAATAGCGCTGTTTAGTTAAAATCGATCTTTTTTTTTTGTATGCATTCATTTACTGATACATATATTGTATTTACACTTTTAAAATTACTCTGTGGCCCAGTTGGGAGAGATTCGAGCGACAAGTCCCAAGTTCCATTCCTATACCGAAATTAATAGAAAAATAAAAAAAAAACCGTACATTGTGGTTGTACGAGATGTCTAATTTGGTACACATAACATGAGAATCGTTTTGTTAGTGAACGAGTTATTATATCTGAGTAGCTTTTATTTTGTTAAACTTGTCTAAACTATTAATCCCAATTGAAAAAAGTCAGTGAGTATAAATTTGTTTCAATTTTACACCCTAGTTTTCTATTATACAATCTTCTTTAGTTGCCTCGTAATCCATCATTGAATAAAACTCTAACTGACCGATGTCCATATTGAAAAGCTTTGCTATCTCCATCTATTCTGCAAAACATTATGTTATAAACGTATAATTTGGCGAGTAAATAAGGCTTAAGATCGAGTACTAAGCCTTCTTAATCTCCATATGTCCACACCTTACGTCATGTGATAGCTTTGGTTATAATTAGTAATCGAATAGATTAAGGCAATCCCATTCGATCATTAGCCTGTATAGCTCAGAATCGAGCATTATGTGATAGGGAACGAGAAGAACGTAACAGTAAAAGTAACGAAGTAAACCTCCCCTAAATATTACTTTTATAGCAATATGTGGCATACCACATTGTACATATACACTGTGTAAATGAATATCCATTTCATTATAACTACGAGACTGAATATTTTAGATTCAGTCTTTGATGGTAACAGGTGTTTAATTTCGGAGTTCTGCCAAAGTTACACTACTTGGAAAAGTATTAAAAAAGAATTTTCCGGTATCGCTATGAGATTTAGGTTTAAAGTCTAGCACTGTAGATCATCGAGAAGGTAATTTAAAATTAAATGGAACAAATATCAAAGACAAAAAAACTAAAAAACGAAAACACGCTTAACAATAGTACTTAGTGATGCACTTGAAGATACATATAAAATTCATAGAAACAAAGTGAATGAGTCCAAATTCGACGAGACATGTAATAAAGGATGAAGAGATTCATTTCACATCAGGTCAAAATGTATTATAATCTAGTATTGTCTAGTGAGATCTAGGAGCAAAGAATAGTTTCCTTTAGATTAGGGTCAGTAGAAGAAATTCAATAATATTTTACAATAATTTAAACAAATGTACGGAGTTCTTCATAGTTAAATTTTAATATCGTGGTAATGCGGTAATATACCATTCAGAAGCGATCATTCCCAAGTACAGAATAATAATAAAGAATTGTTGAAATAATTCTACCATCCGTACGCATTAACTTATTTATTAGTTGACGACCCTGTAGCCTAGTTGGTAGCGACTATGCCTGAGAAGCGAAGGATCCCGGGTTCGATTCCCGGCTGGGTCAGATATTTATGTGACAGATAAATATTTGTACTCGGGTCATGGGTGTGATTGTGATGTGTTATATGTGTCGTCCATGCCACCCGCGACACAGGTAGTAACCTACTGCGGTGGTATGAGTGTTAGTGTTTAGTTATTAAGTAGAAAAAAAATACCTACAGCAAATACCAGCAGTAATACATGTTCAATATTTTGCTTTCACCACACCATATGCATGGAGAATAGGTTTGTTTTATGCAATCCCAAACCGCATATTCATTCACAGTGCTTCAGCACTATGGCAACGTAAATGTCATTGATTAATACAAATTGTGAACAGAGTGCATCGCTCGCATATCGAGTAGCTAATAGCACTGAAACTCATGCGCCAAGTTCGACTCTTGTTTGATTTACTTTTAGTTAAAAAAAATGCATTCACTGAAACTTTGGGTTTATTAAATGCAAGTTTTATGGAATTTTTCGCAACCCTAAAATGATGTCTGAACATCTTCAAAATTAAAATGTAGCGTACGCTTTTTATTGTAGATATGAAATTCTTATATTAATAGCAGAAAAGGCAGACATTTTGCTAAAAGCACTATGTGTCAATATTATTTTTATCGTACAACAAACTAAGTTATACAACAAGTGATTTATAGTAAGGTTTAACATGTGGGTGCTGGCGATGGCTCTCATAGAAGTGTCATAACTGGCTACCTTGGCATACTGTTTGAGTTGTTTTTGTTATAGAACTGTTTAGTACCAATAAAATGTAATCAAAATAAAATATAATTAATACGGAGCACAATAAAATTGAAAGAGAACTTGGCTTTAGCACTACCATGCACAGAAATTTATACTGAAATCGCAATTATCGGTTTGGCGTTCACCGTTTTGTAAGTTCGAGCAATTTTTTTGTTTCATTAGCTGGTTATTATGTGGAAATCAGTAGAATTGTGCTTCAGCTAAATTAAATTGAATGCTAAATTGAGCAGAATTAAAAATATTCAGTGTATTGGTATAAAGTGATAGATTTTATAGCAATAAACATTCAACATTTTGACATGATCTATATCAGTTTATGAGATATGAGAGGATAATTGTAGCTTTTGTATGAAGCTTGTTCATGATTTTGGCCATTGATAGCCACTGCGAACAATGGCCAAAATCATGAACAATCTTGAAGAAAGAAATCATATACTGGTACACTTACCAGTATATGATTTCTATCATGAAATTTAAACCTTTACATTGAATCTGAAAATCCTTTAAATATCCCAAATATGAAAGGTAAAATATGTATATTTAAAAAAATAAATATTTGTTAACTTAGTATTCGAGTTTTTACAACTAGTGGTGTAACTGTTTTCTCTTAGCCAATTTGTATAAAAACGAAAGGATATAGTTAGGTACACCTCTGAGTAGACAAGAAATCTCAAAACTACTTGAACTATTAACATTTGAACTATTGCCAGGACGGGAGTATATGAGTGGGATACATCTGCTAAGAACGGGTTTTTAGAAATTCATCCCAATATCGGAGATAAAAGTTTGTATTATACGAAGTGGGTTAAATTAATTATTACCATTCCAAAATGAGTTTTTCTTGTAGGTATTCAAACGTATGTACATACGAAATCGCGAGTAAAGAAAGCTAGTAGACAACTACATAGAAACTGACAGAAACCCATATTTTTAATTATTTAGTCACAGTCGAATTGGCAATAATTCGAACTGGCTCATTATTACCGGCGAGCGCCGATAGGTCTGAGCTACGAGTAGTTTAGTTATGGAAGTTGGAGCTAATATCGCGTGATTTATGTTAAATGTTCGTTCCAGAGTGCGAATTAGTTTTGGTACCTATGTAAAATGGTTTTTGTGTGGTTTGGATGGTTATTTTATGGTTATTGGAACTCGTTTAGAGGAAATTATTTGCATACGTTTGGCGAAACAACCATAGAAGTCATTATTCTGTATAATACTTTTGTAATCATATATGAGTAATATAATGTAAACGTCAAATTCGTATTACCAAAGCGGTCACGTGATACTTTTTAGCCAATCATCACTTCGTTCCAAGCCCGACAAATGAATTGCCAGGAACGTGAATGATTTTATAAAAAATTAGTAATAGGCCCGCTGGTCTCTAATCTTGAGGACCCCTAAAGAGACTCCACCACGCTTCTCCAGTATGAATTGGTGGAGGAAATGCTGCTAACAACTAAAAAGTAGGTATGTTTAAACGTAATTGAGTGTTCACATTGTGCATTCATGTATAACATACTACCTGGAGTGTTGTTTATTAAAGTTGATTGCCCTGAAATGCAATTAAACAAAACAGTTGCATGGTCATTACATACGCTCGTAATCATCAATAAAATTTTGTGCTTGATGATAACGTCATAAATTATTTATCATTAATTCATACGGGTGTGCAGAACAAAATGAAAATATTGAATTAAGAACGGTTCACTTAACATTACAGTTTTAATATTTCCACAAAGGAAATTGTTTGAGCGAGTTTCACTCAGCGATATGTTTCATGACTGGAGAATTTATCATTGATGACTCAGTTGAAGTGATCTTACGGAGCAAGGGGTCCCAGGTTCGGTTCCCGGACAGATATATGTGTGATAAATGTTCGTTCTTAGGTCGTAAATGTTTGTCCTATTTGTGTCTGTTTTTTTTTTTTAATTTTGACTAGTGAATAGGTGACCTATTACTATCTGCACCACGAGGAGGGAGGTTGATTTGGATTCTAGGTTCGTGTAGCTTTTTTAACCGATTTCTAAAAAGGAGGAGGTATTCAATTCATATGTATTTTTTTTAAGTTCACCTAAGTAACATCAGAACATTCGACTGGGTGAACTGATTTTGATGTTTTTTTTTATCGAAAGCTGGTGCTTGTCATGTGGTCCTACTAAAAGAGCTAAGAACTTTCGACTGGGTGAACCGATTTTGATGATTTTTTTTTATCGAAAGCTGGTGCTTGTCATGTGGTCCCACTTAAAGAGCTAGATCTGACGAGTAGTGTTTGAGTTATTTTGAAGTCGATTATTTTTTCTTGGTAAAATTCAGATTATTGATATTCCTGTTACTAGAAGTTGAGGATTGTTGATAAATAAAATATTGAGGACGGTGATACTATCCGTACGTTATCCCTCAGTTAAATAATCCGTCGCTAAAATGTTTATATTCCCGTTAAACTAAATTCACAATTTGAAAGTCCAGTCCACGTCAGTCGTTCTGCTTCAGAACAACGAATAACTAGACAACACTAACTACAGAGCACACTCTGTGTTAGTGTTGTTAATTAGACCGGGCAACCCAATCCCGTTTTAGTAATTACGGGTAACTTAGTTAGAAATACGTCAGACGAGATATAAATGATACTTAGGATGCTAATTACAAGGTCAGAAATTACTAGGAATTGTTGTTTGTGTAAGAGTTATGAATAGGTGCAGCAAGGTGCGAACGAAAACTAGTAATTTTAGTAATTCATTTTAATTTCGTTATTAGAAATTACATTTTAAAATACTTAAAACTAGGGTGATTATGGTCGATGTTTGTACCGGAATGATCCGAAAGCTCAGGTGTTTAAAGGTTCCCAGGCTCGTTGCCGTCGTCTTATGACGCATGCTCAAGCAAGCATTTCAAACAAACCTAGCCTATTTCCATCTCTCTTTTTACCGACTTCGAAAAAAGAAGGAGGTTCTCAATTCGACTGTATTTTTTTTATGTTTGTTACCTCAGAACTTCCGACTGGGTGAACCGATTTTGATGATTCTTTTTTAATCGAAAGCAGGTGCTTGTCATGTGGTCCCACATAAATTTGAACGAGATGTGATAAGTAGATTGTGAGTAATTTTGAAGTCGGTTATTTTTTGTTAGTAAAATTTTGATTATGATAAATATACTTAAATAATAATAAAATTAAAGATAAATATACGTTAGGACTACTGTCCACGCTTTAAAAGATAAATAAATAAAGATATAATATTATCATACTAAAAGTTACATAAACCTAAAGTCTGACGTCATATCAGGCCTAAACCACTAATTACTCCTGAATCCGGTAATTGGCTGGAATCATCTAACTTCTACATCCTGTTCCACAAGTTCCCTAATCTTCCGTTGACTCCTGAAATCGAGTTTAGGATGCAGTTTTGAGTCACCACTTACACCTAAACCTTTAAACCTTTAAGCTGAAACTGTTAACAGTGACTTAAGTTCTTACGTAGTGTTAGCTGCAATACAATTATGTCGACGTGCGTGAAGCAGGTTTAATGCGCACATTAGCTCTTACAGAATATTAGGTACTACGCTTTTTACTGCGGGCTGTTATTGAGTTTAAAATAGGCTATGGTTGACGTAAGCCATAACACTAATAAAGACAAAATGGATTTTAATCAAAAATTTTGGTATTGCAAAAAACTGAGCAGTAAACAGAATAAAAGTGAGATTGAGAATTATCATAGAAATGTATATCATAGTTTGTAAACACCAACTATGAGTAAACTTCATATTCGTTACCATTCCATACACGATGGATGGTAATTATAGTGTCTCACGAAAGCTCGTGATCACAATCACTCCCATGACCCGAGTACAAATATTTATCTGTCACATATAATATATCTGCCCCGGTCGGAAATCGAACCCGGGACCCCTCGCTTCGCAAGCAGGCTCGCTATCAACTAGGCTACAGGGTCGTCATCTATAAGATTATCTTTCTTCATATGCCGCTAATTACAGAATTTATTTTACTCTATTGTGATATAGTGATAAGCACATTAATTTAGAATCGACTCGGATTACTGAACCGATTCACTCTGATTAACCTCATTAAATGGCGCATAAATGAGACAAACACGAACTCGCGGTCCAACCAATATTTGTATTTTCGCCAGAGCGTATGAAATCTCGACTCTGCAATTAATACATCAAATTAATGAATCGCATTGCGCTTTAACCGTATCGTATAACGAAACGATTCGTTAATTCTTAATTATACATTATTGCATTACATTTGAATCATTTTTATTACATTATTAATTTATAGACGTTACTAATTTAAGTACGACTGCGTTAAAAGCTACTAATTAAACAAGGTTTTACAATTCATGATTTTTTAAGCACCTGTTTCGTGTAATATAAAAAAAACTAAATTTGTACTGGAACAAATAGTAGAAGTGAAACTTCAACGGACAAATGGAATTCAATAACATTTTGTTTAAAAAAATATTTCAAGAAAAATATTTCAAGTCAAAACATTCCAAATATTTATCTGTCACATAAACATCTGCCCCGGCCGGGAATCGAACCCGGGATCCCTCGCTTCGAAGGCAGGGTCGCTGCTAACTAAGCTCCTAGGTTAGGTCTTTCTATGTAGTCCATTCCGTGGCACCATAAAAACCATTAAATACATAGTAGCGTCATTTCGTAACTGTCGCCAATAAACCATATTCCTATTTTAACATTGAATGGAGTGATTCATTGTACTCAATTTGAATTAAGTACATTCATTTAATTTATTTTTGATTAAATTATGCAATGTACCTATTAGAATTCATCCGATTATAAAGTCTGTAAATGAACAGTCGATTTCCGGAGTTTTTCACTCGACTGGTTCATTAAAAGCTTTCATCGCACTATGGAGACCGTTGTTGACTTTGATTAACTGTCGGAAATTTCGCAATTGAGTGAAATATAGTAAATCCTGATTTACAAAATTGCTGTTGAAAACGGAACAGTCGGAAATGTGATAGACATGTGAAAATTAAGCAATGTGTGGGATTTAACGAAGTTCCCTTCATCTCATCGTTAGCTGGTCGCTGGGTCCATGTGAAATGTGACAGAATCTGAACCGAGACAGGTCTTAGTTGGTGAAATTTATTTATTAAGCTGTGTTTTATCTTGCCTGTACTGCAGTTTATTCGTGTTTGATTTTTAACCGACTTCAAAAAAGGAGGAGGTTCTCAATTCGACTTCTTTTTTTATGTTTGTTACCTCAGAACTTTGGACTGGGTGAACCGATTTTGATGATTCTTTTTTTAATCGAAAGCAGGTGCTTGTCATGTAGTCCCACATAAATTTGATGACGAGATCTGATAAGTACTTTTTGAGTAATATTGAAGTCGGTTATTTTTTGTTAGTGAAATTTATTGCATTTCTGTTTTAAACGTTTTGATTCTATCACAGCAATATGTAAAATTTCAATTTGTATAAGAGGAAGTAGGTTTAACTCGTTTAATCCACACAATCAAGGTTAGTTATTTAGAACTAATAAAACCGTTTAAAAAGTATGATCCCTTATCAACTTCTACTGCTTGTATTTCAACTGTTGCCGTTATTATTATTAAATTATAAAACTACCTCGAAGTCACTACTTAAGTGCCACTACTAAACTCGGTCCTATAAAATCCTTTTGACAAAGTTTAACTTTAATGAAAGACTTGAGTTTGAGTAATAGTAAGTTGTGGAAAGCGTCAGTTTGTTCCAGAAATGAATCGAACACATTGCCCTGTACGACTTGTAAACTGGATTATTGAATATTCACTGATAATTTAGTTTTCTTAATTGTATTAATAAAAACGTAATCCTGATGTAAGATAAGATCGGTACGCTGTTGTATTGCCTCTTGTTCTATTCAGTGGCTGATTTATAAAGCAGCCAATACCTATTCAATTTTTGCCGCCCCGACTGTCCTCTGAAATTCGATACCTCAGTTCGCTATCACAATAATATCTTATAACACTATCTTATTTATTTAGTACCTAGTACCGTCACGCTTGATAAATTGTTATTTTTAGACGACCTGTGAGGTATGGTGACTACGCCGGAACGCTGTTTGGAGGGTCCTGGGTTCCATTCTCAACAAGTCATTTGAATAAGTTTGAATTTCTATTGTCGGTCTGGGTGTATGTGTTCTGTCTTTCTAATTATGTATTATCCATGACACGAACAATACAACTCTTCAACCGTTACGAACCTCATGGAGTTATTTGCTTGTTTTTGAGGACTTTATTTATTATTCTTAATAAATATTAATATCAATTTACGAATAAGCGAAACGTATGCATTACCATTTAAGTATAAAACCTTGTTAGATTTATAAAAGCTGGCAAATGAATCTCTGCGCCTCACATTCCGAACATATAGGTCACTGGGTACTCCGTGTCGTGTAGTAAACCCGGAATGGTGGATCACCCACTTACGAGGCGTAGGGGAGCTTTCTTTTATTCCAACACCCGTGTTTAAGTAGGATAGACACTCATAATATAGGTCGGGAATAGCAAGCATCATAATTATCGGCGTGCGTTCCTTCCTGTCGTTTTTGTCGGTTCTACTCAACTGAGGCCAAGTTGTGAGGCAAATGAGGCACAGATATACTGAGGCACCTGAAGCACAGAATTAATAATAGTACTTAAAATCCTAAAGCGACTTACGGTGAACGGTTTTAGTAAGTAATTATTTTAACTTACTTTATAATTTGATACACTCATGAAATTATTTAACAAAAATCTCGAATTTTATTTCACGGAAATAAATGTTTATACTTTTTTCTACTCTATACATTTGTAAATTAAAAAAAAATGTTGACAAACTGAGTAAAAACAAGTAATAAACTAAGAACCAAAAATAATCACGTGAATCCAGCCAGGTGTTTTAAAGTTGAGCAGAGGTTGACATGGATTCAAGCATATAATGTATGAAGGATACAGTTGATTTATTAATTTAAACTTTCCCGCATCGTATTAACGTTTAAAGTTGACTGAATCCATAACAGGTTTAACGAAAATCTGTCTGACACAACAGCAAAATCTATGCTAAAATCATTATTATGGACAGAGCTTAGTTCACTAATCGAGTGAAACGTTGCGCAATCAAATCGGAATAGAATGACCTTTATCGATATAAAGTTAAAATCGATATTCTAATCGTGCAATCCGAATATTCATAAGGGGCTTATTACGTGTCGATAACTGAACTCAATTGCTTGTGATTAAAATTGGATGTTCAATTAGATTATTTGTTATCGACATTATTGAATTAGCTCAGCGATTGTTACGTATGAAATTACCCTTAAATTAGTTTGATTTATGTTTTATGGATTGTTTTGGTTATTGTTAAATATTTTCGTAACTTAACTGTTGTAATTTTTAAATTTACAGTTGATTGATTATTTAGATTTGATAATATTTTTAATTTTAAACCATTTATCCACCGATGCACTCTGGTAGAAGAATGCATCCTTTTTCAAAAATTTTATCGATACTATTACATAATACAAGATATTTGAACGTATTTTTATTTGTCCCCACGGAAGTTTTATACAAGTTACCTTTCATAATTAAACAATTTGATGTATCTGTCGTTAGAGGCGTCTTTATCTTCCGCCGGAGACATGATAATAAAATATTTTTTGCAAACTGATACTAAAGGTTTAGGAACTCGCATTGCGGGAAAATTTAATTCGTAAATTATTGTTTTTAGAAAATATCCAAGCGATATAAAATTACTACGTATTATGTACCTAGGTAGGTGCAGTAGATTTAATACGTAGTAATTTTGTGGGTAGGTACCCGCTGACGATCCTGTATCCTAGTTGGTAGTGACCTTGCCTGCGAAGGGAAGGGTCCCAGTTCGATTCCCGGATGGGGCAGATATTTATGTGACAGATAAATATTTGTACTCAGGTGTTATTGTGATAGGTGTATATGTGTTGTCCATGTCACCCGCGACACAGGTAATAACGTACTGCGGTGGTATGAGTGTGTAAGCGTTTATTATTACTGTCGTATCTGACAATACTGTTCTTGATTACATTGCCTTCGCAGTTAAATATTGTTTATTCAGTAGATAGTTCTAATTTTAGAACGTAGGATTATATTATATATAAAGGTAAAAGGGACTACGAGTACATAGAAGTCTACAACAAGTAACTTCACGGCTTCTAAAGTTCAAAGCAATATAAATTACTATAATCAGGGCGAGCGAAGCGAGCCCTAAGTAATAGTCGACTCGCCATACAATTTTCTATCCCTTTTATTGAGAAACTATTACACTTACAGATTTGAGTTTTGACATAGTAATTTCTATTCATGTCTAGATGTGTTATCTATCATCAAAATATTATTTTGTCCACTTTAAAAAAAAAAAAATTTTCAGAAATTCGATTTTTAACGCCATCTATGGACAAGTAGAACAACTAAAAAAATACAAGGAAATAATATAATTTATGATCAAAAAGCTACTTTAGTTCTGTTACAATAAGGTTCATTTCATGTTTTAAATGGTATTGCTATTCGTCTATTGATTTCCAGAACAGTCAGAACACTTTCTGCTACTCGGGCAGGGATGAGCTACTTTATCGATCACATATCGATATCAGAGTTTTGTAATTTTGATTACCATGTAATGTTATACGACCAAGACACGACTGATAAAGGTTAAAATGGCTATTTATAAAGAAAATATCTTCGCAAATAACCTATAGATCATACATATAAGTAGTTAATGCCAGTTGGCAATCTCTAACAGTCAACTTTGTCAAAACATTATTATGAATAAGGAATTATTTGAAAATTATATTTTTTAGGGTTCCGTAGCCGAATGGCAAAAAACGGAACCCTTATGGATTCGTCATGTCTGTCTGTCTGTCTGTCCGTCCGTATGTCACAGCCACTTTTTTCCGAAACTATAAGAGCTATACCATTGAAACTTGGTAAGTAGATGTATTCTGTGAACCGCATTAAGATTTTCACACAAAAATATAAAAAAAACAATAAATTTTGGGGGTACGGGGATACATAGAACTGAAACTCAAAAATGTTTTTTTCATCATGTGGGGTATCTATAGATAGGTCTTCAAAAATTATATTGAGGTTTCTAATATCATTTTTTTCTAAACTGAATAGTTTGCGCGAGAGACACTTCCAAAGTGGTAAAATGTGTGTCCCCCCCCCCCCCGTAACTTCTAAAATATGTGAATGATAAAACTGAAAAAAATGTATGATGTACATTACTAAGCAAACTTCCAACGAAAATTGGTTTGAATGAGATCTAGTAAGTAGTTTTTTTTTAATACGCCATAAATCGTAAACCGCAAAAAACATTGATCAAAGTTACAACGAACTACAAGAACTTTTATATTATGTTACTTGCTGCTACGGAACCCTTCATGGGCGAGTCCGACTCACACTTGGCCGCTTTTTCGCCCGCTGTAGCGCTGTTCCTTAACTTTGTCGATCGCTTAGGATCGACGCAAGCCGCTATGAGCGCTTTGAAACTAGGAAATATTTATTTATTTATTTATTTATTCTTTATTGCATTCACCTTACACTAGGAGATACAAAGGGCGAACTTAATGCCTATTGGCATTCTCTACCAGCCAACCCAACCAACCCAAATATTATAATTCCACGAAAATAAATTTTCCTTATTTGTATAACGTTAAGGTTGAAATGCATCCCAATTCACATAGACATTGTTGTTGTAGCTAAGCTACATTGAGGTACACTGAAATTTCACCTATTGACATATAAAGTATATTTTATTTTCGACGCTTAAAAATGCTTTGGCGTGGTATTCCGTGACTGTTTAGTTAGCTAACGTTGATAAAAATTGTTACAGTCACGTCTACGCCTTGTAATGTGTGAGATATAAGCTTTCAAAATTTTGAGCACGTTTTCACATAGACAGTACAAAGGTACTGTACTCAAAACTTGTTCTATAACAAGAAGTTTAAGTACCAACATTACGGGTCTACGCTTTGTACCAGTACCTTGTACCAGTTTCGATATAAATATCTTTAATTGTCGATAACGCGGTAAAAGCACCACGCACATCTCTAAGCCTGCACGATTAACAAGAGTTGAGCAGTATGATGTTCTTAACCAAAAATATAACTTACTGCTTTACCTTTAAGGTCTATTTTATAGATTCCAGTCGTGCGTCGACATCTAGCGTGCACAAGACGGATTTATTGAAGGAATTTTCATTACGATTGACATTGTATTGCAACAAACTGCAATTCAATTTCAACCTTATAAGTAAAGACGTTAAGTATATACGGTACTTATTGCGTAGAATCGGCCATCTAGCGGTGGATAGAAAAATTGAAAAGTATTATGATCTTCAGGGTTACCAACTTAGGGGTTTTCCCCCAAATTTAGGGGGTAAATATGCAAGATGGGATTTTTTTAGGGGTCTTATATGTTTAGGGCTATTTTTAGGGGTTTTGTGAATCTTCATATTTTTTATTTATTG
The DNA here is from genome assembly GCA_911387775.1 of Thymelicus sylvestris. Classification (NCBI taxonomy): domain Eukaryota; kingdom Metazoa; phylum Arthropoda; class Insecta; order Lepidoptera; family Hesperiidae; genus Thymelicus; species Thymelicus sylvestris. Next base: position 12,733,610 of record OU426905.1, on the reverse strand, counting down.
ATCAAAATAAAGATGTAAGAGGCCCTGGAACGAACTAGCCAATCAAATGAGACTGGGACTTTTGGCATTTAAATAAAGGATATCAGATTAATCTGCAATCTGGAAAAATGGAAATCAAAAAATAAGTATTTGTGAATTTACCTTACAAAATAAATCGATATTGTAATCGGAATTGATTTATTTGTAAGAATTTTTAAGTTCAATTAATGAATCAAATGAAGAATCAAAAAGTTAATTATTATCACCGTTATTAAAATAGATTTTACTTAACGGCATAGAAATACATGCATAATTTATAAATAAATATTTAAATTTTTTTGATTATTTTTGACAACTAACAACCAATTAAAATGTAAGTTCCAGTTGTAAATAATACTATTATGGATTTACTTGTGTTTATTATTTTGGCTAGCACGGTTCCCAATAAAATTGTAATTTGTATGTCAGACTACTGGCAACACTGCCAGCTAAACGTCTAAAAATTTGCTCCTGTTTAAAATTTTTGTAAATAATTAATATTTTGTACTTAAAACTCATAAAAAGTGGTAAAATTATAAATATAAGTAACTTATTATACATTTAAGTGATTTAAGGAAAGCAAAACCACGTACTTGCTGTATAACTTCATCGCTGAATTCCAACCTCATCACTGGCGGAAACCGTCATTCGGAATTTAAATTCTCGTAAGTAATATTAAACACAAATATTTTAATGACTACCTACATAGACATTTTTATTTGAGAAATCACTATTAAAATAGTGCAAACTAAATCAGGCATTATATATTAGGAACCTTTGTTAAATAACACAAGAGTCCTTACATTAATTTTTATTTTTCCAGTATTACTTAACTTGTATAAAAATGATGACCCGTCAAGCGGCTTACAAAGACCTGGAATCAAAACTGAAGGTGGCCCTTCATGAGCTCAAGATCTCAAAAGACCTCAACACTCAGCTGCTGAAGGAGATAGAAGAGAGTAAAGCTGCAAAGCAAAGCAAAGCAACGAGATCAACTCCAACTTATTGTGGACTCCTTCTATCAGTGTAGTACTACTGAGCATGAGAAGGCTTTGAGTCGCATCACGGAGTTAGAGCGGAGTTTGCATGAGGCCAACAAAATGTGTTGAAAAATTATTATTCTTACATAGAAATACTAAATGCAAATGTGCTTTCCCATATTCCAATGAGTTCAGTGACAAACAAAATAACTATATTTTTATGTTAAACCAGAAAATGTATAATCTGACTTACCATCATAATGATGCAATAGTTTATTTAGACACCAATATATATATATATTTTCATCTTTTAAATTAACTAGAAATAAAATGTTTTTACCTTTAAAACATCGAAGACATATAGCTAAATTGTTAGCTCATAATTTAAAAAATGATAGTCAGGGCGAGCGAAGCGAGCCCTAAATAATAGTCGACAATCTATGCAATTTTCTATCCCTTTTATTGAGAAACTATTACACTTACAGGTTTGAGTTTTGACATAGAATTTTCTATTCGTGTCTAGATGTGATTATCTATCATCAAAATATTATTTTGTCCACTTTAAAAATTTTTTTTTTTCAAAAATTCGATTTTTTGTATAACTAACGCCATCTATCGGAAAAGTCAAAAATCACTTCCACATAACTTCCCCTTCATGTATGTAAGTTTACCTTCTGAAATTGTAGATGGCTCTCATTACATTATAATAACGAAATAATTTAATGTTACGTGTTAGGGTTCGAAGGATTTGGAGAGAAAGTCCTGCTGACTCTTTGAAGACTTTATTCACTAGCACTAGGTCCAAACATTAAGCACTAGGTCCAAACCAGTGTTTTCGTAACAATATTTTATTGAAATTTCTTCTAAATTACCGAATTTAAATTGTTGCATTGAAAAAAACAGAATAAAAAATTCATTAAAATGTGCGCAATTCACACGTGGTAGAAGTGAAACCTTCAAGAATAAAGGTATTAATTTAATAACGTGTATCAGTTTTAATTATCTTTCAAAAACTATTTTGTACTAAACATAAACGTGTACTTAATACCTACTTATGTACGCGCGTGAGAAGTTATACTTCTTTGACATTATTTAAATAAATATTTAACACTAAATGTCTTGGCGAACTTTGTATTGCCTAATAATCAGTGATTCATATACTTTGTTGTTACTTTTAACTTTTATAGTTTTGGTAGGTTTAACAAATCAGAAACTATTAAATTCCCTCTCCTTCTCCCTTCCTTTCCTACCCTGCCCTTCCCCTTCCCCCTCCCTCACCCCTGTTCCTCCCTCTCCCATGCCCCTCCCCTCCCTCTCCCCTGCCCGTTCCCCGCCCCCTTCCCCTCCCTCCCCCTTTTTCACCCCTGCCCCTCCCCCCTCCCCCTCACTCACCCCTGCCCCTCCCCTCCCCTCCCCCTCATCCCTGCCCCTCCCCTCCCCCTCACTCACCCCTGCCCCTCCCCCTCCCTCACCCCTGCCCCTCCCCCTCCCTCACCCCTGCTGCCCCTCCCCCTCCCTCACCCCTGCTGTCCCTCCCCCTCCCGCTCCCCCTGCCCCTCCCCTCTCCATAGTGAAATAATATCATGTGTCGTTCATAACATACGCGAAGGTCCAAACCGACTTACAGCGCTTTCACATGAACGGCACTTTACAGTCGAGAGTGCCAACTGCAAACGTCGATGCTTGCAGTCGACCGCCATAGAGTAACTTTGTATATACGGGAATGTCGACCGCCGACGGCAGCCGACTGCAAACGTCGACGGCACCCGACTGCAAACGTCGACGGCACCCGACGGCATTGCCGTCGACGTTTGCAGTCGGGTGCCGTCAACTGCAGTTGGCTGCCGTCGAGTGCCGTCGGGTGCCGTCGACGTTTCAGTTGGGACTCTCGACTTCAAAGTGCCGTTCGTGTGTAAGAGCGCGTCGCGCGACTGACAGAGGTCATCAAAATGCCACGAAAACGCACGTTAACTGGCTGTAAACTTCGCGAGCCCTCATAAAGCACCGCTTTTTTGCTAGTACTAAATATTTGATGTACCATTTCCATTAATGCGATCTATTGTTTCTTCTGATCAATCAGTTCTTTGTCTAGAGAATTGGGTTAAAACCTTCAAAAACATGTAAGAAGCTTTTAAAGATTGATGAAAATCAATGACGCGATTTCATTTAAATCTAAAGTTAAATAAAATAAATAACACTTCACATTCATAGGTCCACACTAGGATTCACTGTGTCGTGGGCTCATGGGTGCCATGGACAACACACACCCAGTCTGAGAATAGAAATTCAAACTCATCATTCAAACCGCCACGTTGGAAAACGGACCCAGGACCATCCCAGGACCCTTGGCTCGGCGATTCGGCATGGTAACCCGCAATGGTTATGGGTCACATGGGAAAGTCAAAGTTGGATGGATGAACTGAAAGTTTCCGTGGCTCAAATGGCACGATAAGCCGTTGGTTCTTATCATTACAGTCATTAACTTCTTCTTTCATCTTTTCTAAGTCCTTCTGATGCCGGATCTTTGGCACTTGATCTTGGAACAACATTCACTGTTTACAATTTATCTAATATATAAAATTCTCGTGTCTCGGTGTTTGTGATCGAACTCCTGCGAAATGGCTCGATCGAATTTTATACATAATTGTTATATATGAGATACATAAATACATAATTGTTATATATGAGAATAGGCCGTAAAGTCTATTTCATATCGCTACGTGATTAGGGTGTTTCTATCCAGAAAATATTTGGCAGAACAACGTTTCCCGAGACAGCTAGTATAAGTATAAAATTATGTGGTTATGAAAAACATCCATCATCCATTAGCCTTTCAGGTTCACTGCTGGATGAATTAGAAAAAAAACATAGAAACATGAAAAAAATAATGACTGTAAAGTTGGTTTACGGACGGTAGTTTAACGTGACAACGTAGCCGATCGTGGCTCTCTATCGCTTTTGCCGCTCTCTCGCTCGCAGAACGCTACATTTTTTCGTGCGTGCACTCGGCGTTCATCGTTTTAATAGACGTTATTACGTCAAAAATATATCAATTAATACAAACGGTTATGTCTCTACGGTGCATTACCCAAGACTTTCGGCGAGCATCACTAAATTTCATTTAAATTTTTCACACGCAGTCTATCTTGGGTGATTCCTTGTTATAAACGAACATATCGTAAATCCGTGAAATATTTGTAACATTTGCACAAAAGAAACCGTATTTAACAAAAAGGTTCCCTTGCACGAAGATCTCCAACGAGGCGAGAAACATCGATTTGGTTTAATGGACTGCGAAATACCAAGTGACCACCGAATTTGCTATTGTGACTACGATTTCTTTGATTCCATCGCTTTTATAACACTTATGTCATTTTAAAATATTAAAACGAATTATGTGTTGCTAAAAGTCCCTAAGAAATAATACGTTTTCATTCTTTCATTCAAAGCGCCAATGTTGTGCGACATTTTGTCATGCCCCTGACCCTATACATGAATAGACAGTAATTAGAAAGAGATTTCAGAACATCGGAAGTACACCAGGCAAATGCATCCGTTGTTCAACAGATTCTTTGAAACATAAGTTGCAATAATAAGGTACGTTGAAGGGCAACTAACGGGTACGTAAGGTTATAATCGGGATACAATATTTTTTTCAAAAGCTGAAGGGTTATGATTCCCGTCGAAATATATCTATGTATGTTTTTCTGTTGCGGTACTACTTCCAAGGCTACTAGTACTGCAGCAGTTCATGAAAAAAAAAACACTACACACTCATAGTCCAACAGAAATCATTCAAATTTCCGGTCCGCTGGGAATCAAACCCGATCCTTTGTGGCGGTTCGACATGGTAACTTACGTCACATAACAATACGCCACGCGGGTCGTCAAATATAATTTGTTTTATAAGAATTTAATGGCATGAAAAATATGCCTATTGAAGAAATATAAAATTACAAAAATATCAACCAGATTACCGAAAAAAATCTGAAGGTTTTATCAAATCTTTACATTATAAATATAGCTTTATTTTATTTTCGAGACACAAAATCCAACCCACAACCGTCAGACCTCTTAGTTCCCAATTAGTGGCCCCTAAAGCTATAACTGATAATAAATGAACCAGAAAAGATACCCCAAATAACTTCCACGCCTCACCCATCTATCCGGGTCAGCGATACGTTAATATAATCTCAGCAAAGGTTCCAAAAGTCCTCAGGCAGTAGCACGCAATAGTTTGGGCATTTTCGACACGCGGCGGCTAACTGCCTTCCGATTGAGGTACGTGGAAAAACTAGATACTCAATGAAACTTGTCCTGACCTATTTTTATGAGGATGAACTTTTGATTTATGAATTCTAGTGGGTTTTGACGATACTGATGAAGTTGATGACGAGTGGCAAAGATCATAAGATTTTATTGAATGGGTTATCATCATAGTAATCTACAGCAAACTTGCGTGATTTCTTCGTAAGGACTACTTTTTAACCGACTTCAAAAAAAGGAGGAGGTTCTCAATTCGACTGTTTTTTTTATGTTTGTTACCTCAGAACTTTGGACTGGGCGAACCGATTTTGATGATTCTTTTTTTAATCGAAAGCTGGTGGCTGTCACATGACACACACACACGACATGGTCCCACATAATTTTTATTGAGATCTGACAATGGCATCCATGAGAAAACCACATAAGTCATAAATTTGTGTTAAGATGTGCGTGACAAATTGACGAATAACTCAATATCACGCCAACCGATTTCGATGATTCTTTTTTTAATCGAAAGCAGGGGCTTGTCAAGTGGTCCCACATAAGTTTGAACGAGATCTGACAAGTAGTTTTTGAGAGTTTGAAGTCGGTTATTTTTTGTTAGTAAAATTTAGATTATAGAAGACGAGATTAATTTGGTTGTAAAAAATATGCATTACAACCAAATAATAAATAAAATCATTATTCTGTGTATCTTTTACATTTAAGTTATTCAGTTGATGAAGCAACCTAGAAGCATAAAATAATTTATACTTGTGGTAGGATGCCCCACTCGTCCTTAACACAAACGTTACATAATTATAATAGACTGCAAAAACAAATAAATTTCTAAAGCAACAATGTACTAATAACAGTACGTAAAAATTAATATTTATGGAATGCGTCAGGGTGTGTGTGTGAGTGAGTGTGTGTGTGAGTGAGTGTGTGTGTGAGTGAGTGTGTGTGTGAGTGAGTGTGTGTGTGAGTGAGTGTGTGTGAGTGTGCGTATGTGTGTGTGTGCGTGTGGTTACCTACAAGTGGTTTATGAGATTTTCAGTAGAAATGTAATTTAGTGACACTTTTATTATGCGATCTATGCAATTTTCTTAATATTGTTGCATCGTCTGTTAAATAACCTATTAATAAAAAACGTAATGGAACTACAAGCAGCTTAAAGAAACACTCTTGAAACGATCAAAGCGGAATGCCCCCTCGCTTGCTTTGTCACTAGTTCAAAGTGTGGGAACACTTGCGCGTGTTGATAATCCTGTTCATTTGTTACTTGTAACAATTGCAACGCTCTGGGGTTGTTTTTCTTTTTATTTTGCTTTAGTACTTTGTCTCAAGCCCTATTTGATATGGGAATAACTTTCTCTACTTTGTAAGTAAGATTCACTTTAGGCAACTCATCAATTCGGCAAATAAAATGCCTTTGCGAGTCAATTTGCAATAGCATTTCTTTAACTCTTCTTTCAACTTCTTTTCTTTTCTTCGTGTACAAACCTACTAATCCTAAAACCCTCGCTTTGTCACGGGTTTCAAAGTGTAGAAAAACTTGCAATTGCGTGGGCTGTTGCAATACAGTTCCATGACGTGTTAATTTTATCGTTTTAAGGTGATTTAGGAAATGTTAACGCTTAACGTTAAAAACGGTGTTTTTAAATGTCATTTTCAAGTATTAGGATGACTCATTAACAAAAATATTGACAATAAATTCGCTACCTATAAAATTATTATGAATAGCCTATTTACCAATATGTCGATTATGCTTCTTTGATTCTCAGAATTACAGTAGGTAATGTAAGGTTAATAATGTGGCCAATTAAATTATGCAGCTACAACATTTGACAATCTTTGTAGATTTACTGCGTTTTTTCTACACATCTTGAAATATATTTATCGGAGGATATTATTTATTATAATAAAATAGGTAAACGACCAAAGATACAGGATAATTTTGTACGTGAAAATAAACGATTTTTTTCTCTTTATCCAGCAAAATACTTCAAAGTGAAATGTCCCCTCGCTTCTTTTGTTATGGGGTCCAAAGAGCAGAAACACTTGCCGTTGCGTGCGTTGCAATAATCCCCTTTTCATCACTTAAACGCTTTTCAACTTAGTTGTTTTTATTTCGAAGCACAAAGGATAATAAAGGTTTTATGTTGGCAATTGAAGTCAAAACTGAACTTTGATGAAGTTTGGATAAAACTGAAAAGTATTAATGGAATATCATGAACTGTCAATGACAGCACTTTCTCCTTGACCAAATTCCGAACACTATTCAATATGTTAGGTAGCACAAAAATAATCATGTTCTTATTATGGCATTCACAAACTTGTACAGTTACAAGTACTTGTTTCACACATTTCTCTTAGTAAATTAGGACTCCGTACCGGCGACTATAAAAAAACAAAAATTATCCCGAAGACATTGACATAAATTATATGGACGCGCTCTTTCTAAGGAATTTCGTGTCACGCTTTCGTGCCACAGAGAACTCAATCACAGAGTCACTATGCGCCCAGTGTTGCCAACACCTTACTCCGAAAGAGATCATGGATACATTACTATAACTGAACATATACCATGGATATATTACTCTGTCTGGATTACATTGTAGAGGTACCTGAGGATTAATTACGTCATAACGGAATGACCATTTCTGTAGTGTTCATCCATTCATCAAAAAAAAATCAAAAAATCGTTTCTTATTCCAGAATTTACATTTTATTACAATATGCGTGGGATCTTTCCATTTAAGTATATAAAACTTGTGTTATCTATAGTCCCAGGATATATCATTCGATTGTGTTAAAATATTTTTATGTGTGTTGTGCACTTAAAATAAAAGAAATGTATCGTAATAAATTACACTGTAGCCTCATTGAAATATTATAGTGTATTTTTGTAGAAACATCAAAAAGAGGAATTGGCAATTTAAATACTTTAATTGTCGTTTCTTTGTTTTCCAGGTAGGTTTGTGTGATTTAGGTTGTATTTAGTGTAACTCATAATGTATGATAAGCTTAAATAAAACTTTGTTTTTCAGAGCAACACGTAGTTTATTATCAATTCTTTAAATCCCGACTGATTGTCATATATAATCACATTAAGTACTTCACCTTATTGCACACATCTCTCATATTTATTTACCCCATTACTTATAGTTATACACAAAACTATATATACACAGACATACAACATATTATAGGATAAACAACAATTTTTGGAGTTTATTTATAAATTTTTTAGTTTGATTTTTTTAAATGAAATGTAGGTAATTTCTTTCTTTCTTTCTTTCTTTTTTTTTCTTTAAATATTAAATTGTTATTGGTCTTCAATAAGTCCACGAAGTTTGAAAGAAATCTGAGCGTTTCAAGTGAGCCAAAATCAAGTCCAAAGAGAAGTTACAAACAAACAAACCAACAAACAAACATACAGGTGAAGTAATATAAAGCGTTAAAACTTACCTGTGGAAAGTTATTCTTTCAGGTAATGTTTTCGTTTTTTGCTCATAATTTTTGCAATACCGCAATGTACAAGTTGGCATTTTCGTTAATTCAATAGGTACATATAATATCTAAAACAAATAAAGTAAGTCAATTTCATATAAAAGTCACGTATTGAAATCACTTTCTAGTTTCTACCACAATTTCCGCATCTTTGTCCTTTTGTTCTCTCCCTCCGCGACGTCTGGCAACCCTGTTCCGTAGTGATTAAGTACTCTGTGTTCGTTCTGTCAAGTTTGGTTCAAGATGTCGGTAATAAATATTTGACACTAAATAATTTTTAAGACTGTAAATAAAAATATAGTTACTTACCGATTATGATTAAATAAAGTGAAATAAAGTTCAAACGTAAATAATGAGAAAGTTTTAACTGTGCACAATACAGAATAATAAGTGTTCTTGAACAGTCGGAGTTTTACGAAAGTGACAGCTATGGTGACAGCACTTGCTCGCAGCCGACTAAACTGAGTTGGCCCCAGTCGGGGTCAACACAGGTGAACAAAATGTAAGTACTGAACAGCCTGTCTATATAATTTATGTCAATGCCCGAAGAGTTTACCTCTTTACCAACTCTGCACTGCTACTTACTAATGCTGAAATTATCTTTGAATTTATGAATGTAAGGTAAGTGCTTATCCACCTTCCGAATGGTGACTTAAGTGCCTTTGATCCACACCAGCACTAACACTTCACTCCCACTCCTATTAGCATCCGAACGTGATACAATAACACTCAAGTATTTCAGCAAGCAACTCGAAAAACCCAAACACGAAAGCAAAGCAGCTTGTACTGAGCTGTCAGCTTAATGTTTGCTCTCACATTATCAACCTTAAGTACTGGTACATAAGAGTCACGGCAACAGTCGTGCACCAACATGCACAAAGGCGGGTAAATTGGAAACGTCGCAGCGACACGCGGACATGTTATTTGTTGCCGGTGATATGGACCAAGTTATGAGGCTCGGGCGTAAAAACGTTTATGAGTTACGGGAAAAAGTTAAATTGTATTTAAATTTCAAATATATTATAAGTACTTATTACTAAATCTATTATTAAAAATTATGTGACGTGAAAAATTTGACACTATACAAGCTTTAAAAAATAAATATTGTAACGCACCCTTAAACATATCGATGAAAACGCGGCTTAAAGAACGCAAGTATTGAAACCGTTCGTCGTTCGCGAATGGTACACGTCCCCCCGCGCCCGCGCCGCTAGTCAGTCGGCTGGAAGATTTCGCAAGAGTTACCACGCTCGGACACAGGATCAGCTCTTGTTAAAGATTTAGTCTAATGTGTAGTTTTGTGTATGTGATTACTGTGTGTAGAATAAACTTTTACAATACGAGTTCATCGCATTTCATTTAACTTCACGTTAAAATATTAATAATTACGTATATGATTGATGAGTTTGAGTTATAACTTTACTTAGTGTGGGAGGTGTCGAATAAGAGATTAAATAAACATTCGCGCTCACCACTTCTATGCCAATTATTATCATGTAGCATTTTAAAAAAAGTTGCATTAAGTTAAAATATGTGATTTTTTTTGTGTATGATAAATTAACTCTGATATAACCATTCCTGCTGTTTAACTCTTAAATTTTTATCTCTTATAAGTCACAAAACAACAACACCAGGTAACATTTTCAATCTATGTATTTATACTTAGCTCATAAGGAAATATTTAGTGACTAACAATAATACTTCTACAATTTTTTTTTTACTTTGTAAAACTTAAATCAAAATCAATGTAAACGCAACACGCTGTCAGCTCATCCAATATCCCACACAATCGCGGGCCGCTGCTTTCAAATTGCCAACTGGAAGGAGTGAAAAATGTCTTTCCATTGTTTTTCCTTACCGACACGGAAAGCGGGATGTTCATAGCTTCCCCGGAGTCTCGCGGAGTATGAAGATTAAAAATGAAGGTGGAGTTGGCTTTTGCTTAATTGAGCTTTTAAACTTTGTTTACTTTGCATTTTTGACAGACTTCAAAAAAAGATCGACAAATGGACAAATAACTCAATATCACGCCAACCGATTTCAATGATTCTTTTTTTAATTGAAAGCAGGTACTTGTCGTATGGTCCCACATAAAGAACGAGATCTGACTAGTGACTAGTAGTTTTTGAGTAACTTTGAAGTCAGTTATTTTTTGTTAGTAAAATTTTTATTAATAGTAATATGCGGAAAGAAAACTTTGTATATACCTACGTGTGAGATTTTGCATAGTTACATGGCCAAATAGCGCTAAAAAATAAATTATATATGTAAGGTATTAATGAATGAATTAACGGCAATAAAACATTAAGGTAAATATGTAAAGTTTTTAATTAAATTACGGTTGAATTTTTACTGCAGAGTCAGTAGTTATTACTTTAAATTACTTAAAGGGCCTACCTTTATTAACTACCTAGCTACTAAAGGATTCCTGTTTTGAAAATTGACCTAAGTAACCCTAAAAGGTAACATGATGATATTACGTGTGAACTCAGAAAATAACTTTCCGCACGGGTAGGACTGAAATTTACCCATTTATTTTACGACTCGCCATGGTCCGGTCGACCCAATTTCCTGTATCGGTATTCACTGTACCGGTACATACCGGTATTTCTGGCTTGTTATGGTACTTCCATATTCAGTGGGTTAATAACGGATCATATTTTGGAAGCAGTAACGCTTGCCAAAAGGATTATCGAAGGTGCGAACGGTTGGTAAATCATGCTGGTTATTGGCTGAGCCAGAGAGGATTGTTCTTTTATCCTCTCTGAGTAAAAGGATATGACAGGAATTTGTTTTATATTCTCTCTGGCGTATGCTTAAAATGATTATGTTGTTTTAAATATATCGTTGTTTATTTAACTTTCATTAAACGTGCTTGAAAGCCTAGTCTTCTATTTTCCAATCAATGTTTTTAATCTTTTTAAACCAAGGTAATATGGTCTTAAGTTCAAATTTTCGCAAGCTTTAGTTGATCAAGCTGCGAATATAATTACGGAACCCTTTATTTCGCTTGACCCAACACGAACTTAGTTCGTTATTTTTATAAACTTAATACATTTTAAATGATTAACCATTGGCTAAAATAACTAACAATTAATAATGAACCACTAGGTTATTTCACCCTTCAGCAGCGAAACTACAACTACCTACTGAAAATACAGGGATATGTTGTTGGAAAATACAGAACTATTAATTACTAGAAATGGCACGTAAATACATAAAAGTTATTTTATCCTCTGTACGGAACACGTATGTGGAGTTCTGCTGATTTGTCTTGACAACTTGTCAAATGAGAGGTTTTAATTTAATACTAGCTTTTGCCCACGGCTTCGCCTGCTGTAGAGTGGTTTCAAAATGAATTTTTATTTAATTAATTTAGTTTTATAGAACCACATAAAAATAAAATACACATATTATTACATGATGCCCGTGGCTTTTCGCGCGTGGATATAGATTTTTTACTAATCCCGCGGGAACCCGGAACTTTTCCGAGATAAAAAGCAATGTGAATAAAGTGTTAATCCAGGGTATAGGCTATCTCCATTCCAAATTTCAGCCAAACTGATATGCTGCCGATATGCCAGCTGATATGGCAAGAAATCTAGAACTATATAGCCTACACTATGAATAGGTGAGCCGAAATATAAAGGCATCAATTTTGTATAGTATTGTAGAAGAATTTCCTGCAATTAATCATATTAATATTTAGCATCATATACCTACTCCATAATACGTTCGCCTGTTCATGCACAGTAGGTTAAGTGAAATAAAATGTAGTGAACTGATGGTCGCTTCTATTTGTAGCTTGGTCTATGGGTTAACCCCATATCCATTAATACTGATTAGGTAATGCCCGCGCTACAATGCTGTGGTCATTCGGAAATGCACAGCTTCTGTAAAATCAGGTCTGTAATTTAACTAATGCGGTAGCTGTTTTGCTCTACATGATTTGTTTTGGAATCTGTGTGTAATTGCAAATACAACTCACAGATGAAAGAATAAAAGGATACAACTACTATATTGTAATAGCTTTTTGAGGTTATTCTTCTTTCAATATGGCACTTTACGAAAATTAGACCAAAATTTTCGGTTGCAGATGTAATACAGGATGTAGTTTATTTCTGATGTTTTTTTAATGGACAGTTTCTATTGACCGTAGCATAAACATTGATCATGTTTTATAACATCATTTTAATTTATTGATTGTCTGGCATTTGGGTTCGATTACCGGCCAAAGCAAACTTAAACGCGACCCAAAATATTTTGTACAAAATATTAAGTTACACTGCCTAACATAGGAAACGATGAAGTCTAAAATGGATATAAACGGTCGCAGAAAGGATTCCAAGTTTACAATAAATGATAAACTAGTAGAGAAGCGTGACAAGAATAAAATGGTCTCAGAATACAAAGCACCAAACAAGAATATTCGAGTTTTCGACGATGGTACTACAATATTGGAGAAATAAACAACAACACCAATGTAAAAGACAATATACGCGACTTTTAATATTAAAATAATTTTAATGTTAGGTATAAGATTTTAAAGGGAAACTTCTATATGTATAGACGGGGTATTAGGTAGTTAGTTAGTATTTCTGCCACGAAAAAGCGTTACGGCCGCGTGGAGGGGATAGTAAGGAAATATTTTTTCCATTACAAATCCACAGTGGAGCAGCGTGGTGCAAATAGAAACAACATACAATTGGATTTGTACCATTTGTGTATGTTACACTTAAATCGATCGTGAAATGTTTTAGTGCTGGAACGACAGTTTAAAAGCATATAATTATGTATATGTATATGAAGCAGAATGGGTTATTCTACGGTGTTGGTTAATCAATAATATTCCTTTTACTTTGCTCCATGATATTATATTTCAAGTTCTCCTAACGTTCACATCAACAACAATCTGTACAACTCCGTGATCAGTATTCGAATCCCATAGAATGTCTCACACGTATTGTTCTAAATAGATTGACACATTCCTCATTCTAAACATTTGGTTTTTCTTCATGACTTCTCGTCTGACAGACCAAAGAGGTCGCTTGCCGTCATATATGTACGTACCTCGCAACATTTTAGGCCAGTTAACGTGTCGCATTCTAACATTGACTATGTCATGCAGATAGCAAGCCCGCTATTTTGAGCACGAAATATTATACACTACGAAGTATGATATATAAGCACGAAGCTGGAATTATAAGATTTTTTATACTGAATCAAAATATCAACCCCTTAGGTGCCGGCCACACAGAACAGACGTAAGACGCGGACCCGTCGCAGTCGCGGCGCCCGTTATACCTTGTCCAGAAGGGACGAATTCGCCGCGATTCTCTCGTGCGTATAACGCGCGATCGTTGCGTCCAGAAGGAGCGTAGCAACGCACGAAAATTTAGGCGCTCCATTTCCCTTGATACTTGCACCTCACTCTGTTGTTCGACTTGTTCGCGCGTTGACTGGACGCAACAAGGAGCCTCTAGTATTTCGACTCGCGCGAAAAACGCGCGAGTCGAGAGTCTGGCGTAGTGCACGCGATTTACGCGCGTATTTTGAATTCGCGCGATGCTTGTGGACGCGATGTACTGCCGCCTAGTATCTCGCTAACGCGCGAATGAATTCGCGCGAAACGATTCGCGGCGAATTCGTCCCTTCTGGACAAGGTCTTAATCTACTTTCATACAAAATGTATACAGCCGTCGCGACGTAAAACATACAGAAAAGACAGGGCGCGGACGAGACGCGGACACGACGCTTCTATACATTTTGTATGAAAATTTATCGAAGGGGGGTCGCGTCTGCGACGCGTCCTTGTCTTACGTCTTTTCTGTCTGGCCGGTCCCTTAGAGTTGCTATTATTATTACTAATATTATGAATGTGAAAGTCTGCGGATGCTTGTTAGGTACTCTTTCATGCTGAACTAAACTAGATACTGAACGGATAGTCATGAAAAGCACACAAGTAGACCATGGTTTTGAATGGGATAAAGAAAACGTAGGTGAAGCCGCGGGGAAAGCGTTGGTGTAAAAGTAATTTAACGGGACATAACACTGTAAGTAAACGCCGAATCTCCGTTAACTAAGCGCAAATAGGACGTGAATAACAAGATTACTCTCAAACGCGAACTAATGGACGCAAAGTGGAATTTTAAGGCCCTGTTCTTGTCGGATTGCTTATGTTAGTAGAATACGCAAGTTATATAATACAAATGGTGTTTTTAGACAGAGCATAAAAATAAATTTATGCTTCACCGTGTTTGGATAGAGTACCATGGTAAACACACCGACAGCCAAAAAGCAACATGATGAAGTTAGTTGATAACTGATTCCTTTTACAAACAAACAGTTGTGGCATATGAGTTATGAATAGGTGCAGCAGGGTGCGAACGGAAACTAGTAATTTAACTAATTAAACGTTTTAATTTCAATATTAGAAATTACATTTTTAAAATACTTATAACTAGGGTGATTACGGTCGATGTTAGTACCGGAATGATCCGAAAGCTCAGGTGTTTACGTTCCCAGGCTCGTTTCCGCGAACCGTCATGTGATATCTTGACTATACAAGTGATGGATGCGGCGATGTCTGCTTTATTAATTAATTATTTCTCGGTGGATCTTGTATGTATATATTTTATGTATGTATTATATATTGATCTTGTTAGGCATACGTAACATACGGGATGAATTTAGCTATTTGTGTTCTGTTACGCCAAAGAAGTATAACAACGTTTTTTTCTAGTTCTTACCCTAATTCCTATCAAACCATCAATGATTTTTGGTCATTTTATTATCAACGTTGCGTGACGATTGTTCGTAAGCAGGAGGTTATTGACCTATGATGAGTTACTTCTGAAGCTGCAGTTAGTCAAACTAGCAGTTGAACTGATTGAAATGATTTTTGGTTAACAACGCATCTCTGACATTCTTTGTCTAATAGATATACATAGGTACCGTTGACCACTCAACGTCATGTGGCCTATCATTTGTCAGTTCCTAAATAGGAAAAACACCAATAAAATATGAAACAGAAAATGTATATTCATTCTTATTCTGAAGTAAAGCTGACAAAGAACACATAGTCAGTGGTGATGTAGTGCCAAATATCACAATTCTTGTTATTGTTATCTTAAATCACTAAATCGATTATTGAAGACATTACCATCGTTCCAAAAACTATCATCAGAGTAACGAATTGCTCACCATCTGAGCGTACTCGTAATAACGAAAAATGTAGCAGCGAGCAATTTGCCAAATCGGTTCCATTCGTTCCAAAAAACTGTATTTGATTTATATCCGAATGAATCGTATACTGATTTTACTTGGATATAATATATTTATTTCCGAATGTGGCAAGGACGAAAATCGGTTGGGATTTTAAACCGTCACCATCTGTACAATGCTCGGAGGGAATGAGCTGCCTTCAATGGTTCGTTAAGTCCCAATCGTGGTACATTGTCGGAACGTTTCTCTCTTACTTGACGAAGAAGAGTTTTAAGAGTATAAAGATTGCACACTATACTCGAATTTTATATCTCTCATAAAGTTTCAACGTGTTTTAATTTATTAAAACACGTTAATTACGTGTATTAATTTAGTTTATAAGTAAATTGTTACTAACTCTATGGGCTAAAACTGCCTGAAATAAATAAAGTTTATTATTTATTTATTTAATTCAAGGAGTCAAGTGTTTTAATCTACAGACGAAAGTAGGAGTACCTAGTAGTTTAACCTCTACATTCAACTTCTACATTTTGCATATTAAATTCACAATTTCTAAATGTATTTTCATTTCATCGTCATTATGCCTATTCAATCATCATCGCCGTCGTCAAAGCATGTCTTCTGTAGTTAAAGTTTACTTTTGTTTATAATCATGACGTCTCCTCTGTACATAATAATATATCTCCGAAGTCCGAACCAAATTTCAGCTTAACCGTTTTAGTAGTTTTTAAGTTCCTTTTGCTTTTATATAGGGTATATATGAACGAAATAAAATAGAAATAGTCATAGAAAATAAATAACTTTTTTACTATAAACACGATTCCACTTCCCAATTTTAGTAAAAGTTTTAAAGCGGCCGATTCAACTCAAATATAAAACATTCGGGACTATACAGGGGAATCGTTTTGTAAATGTAGTCTAGGTAACACAAATACATTTCAAACTTGTTGCATTTCACGACGGCATACGTGAACGAGGTATAAAAACTGCGCAAAATATTAATAAAATCGGGGAAAAAATCAGTTACTACATAATGCCTAGTTTTATATTGTATGTCACTAAGGTACTATTTTAAAAATCAGTTACTACATAATGCCTAGTTTTATATTGTATGTCACTAAGGTACTATTTTAAAAATCAGTTACTACATAATGCCTAGTTTTATATTGTATGTCACTAAGGTACTATTTTAAAAATCAGTTACTACATAATGCCTAGTTTTATATTGTATGTCACTAAGGTACTATTTTAAAAATCAGTTACTACATAATGCCTAGTTTTATATTGTATGTCACTAAGGTACTATTTTAAAAATCAGTTACTACATAATGCCTAGTTTTATATTGTATGTCACTAAGGTACTATTTTAAAAATCAGTTACTACATAATGCCTAGTTTTATATTGTATGTCACTAAGGTACTATTTTAAAAATCAGTTACTACATAATGCCTAGTTTTATATTGTATGTCACTAAGGTACTATTTTAAAAATCAGTTACTACATAATGCCTAGTTTTATATTGTATGTCACTAAGGTACTATTTTAAAAATCAGTTACTACATAATGCCTAGTTTTATATTGTATGTCACTAAGGTACTATTTTAAAAATCAGTTACTACATAATGCCTAGTTTTATATTGTATGTCACTAAGGTACTATTTTAAAAATCAGTTACTACATAATGCCTAGTTTTATATTGTATGTCACTAAGGTACTATTTTAAAAATCAGTTACTACATAATGCCTAGTTTTATATTGTATGTCACTAAGGTACTATTTTAAAAATCAGTTACTACATAATGCCTAGTTTTATATTGTATGTCACTAAGGTACTATTTTAAAAATCAGTTACTACATAATGCCTAGTTTTATATTGTATGTCACTAAGGTACTATTTTAAAAATCAGTTACTACATAATGCCTAGTTTTATATTGTATGTCACTAAGGTACTATTTTAAAAATCAGTTACTACATAATGCCTAGTTTTATATTGTATGTCACTAAGGTACTATTTTAAAAATCAGTTACTACATAATGCCTAGTTTTATATTGTATGTCACTAAGGTACTATTTTAAAAATTAGCCCCCCCCCCCCGCGTCTATATGTCTATTTGTTCGCGATAAACTCAAAAACTACCGAAGAGACTTTCATATCGTATAGTATAACTAGCTTTTGCCCGCAGCTTCGCCCGCGGTAGAGATCGATTTTTTACAATCCTACTTACTTGACTTGACTTAAGTAATTTACATGTATCATTTGAAAGCGTGATTCAGAACTTGCAAATGAATTTTACTAAGGCCATCTATTAACAACATCCGGAACTAAATATCTAGCAACTAAAAAAAAATCGATCTTCCCATGGGGATGTTTTGGCTTCAACCCATTAATGGCCCACTACTGGGCACGGGTCTCTCCTCTTGAGGAGGCCTAGAGCATACTCCACCACGCTGCTCCAGTGCGGATTGGTGGAGGGATGGGGATGTTTTACCGCAGTAAAAAGTAGCCTACGTTACTCTCCACCCTCCTCACTATCTCTACACACAAAAATCATACCATATAACAGCTTCATTGCGACGTGAAAGACGGACAAACAAACAAACAAACATACTTTCACATTTATAATATTATAGTATATAGTATGGATAGTATGGATTTTATTACGGCTAAAATAGGTGTGTCATAACGTAATGCAAAATAAAACGATGCCAAATAAATAAATAAGTTTATATGAAAATTATTTGGCAAGCGTTGCTTGAAACTTCAGTTTTCCTAACACCCTCGGAGTTACCTTTCAAATTATGTTTTAACGATGGTCATAACTTAACCAACTATAAAGCTCGACCTCGATGAAACGATTCATTATCACGGTACAGTTGCTACCACAGGCCGTTAACAGGACCATAACGGTAACTGGGAATATAAAACAATTTGGGCCTGACCGGATTTCGCCACTTGAGGTAGATACAGAAAATGAAATATGATTTGTTCTTTGATTTCAGAAGTGGCTCTGAGTAATTGGACTCCATCTTGGTTTTGAAATGCCCGTTTCAATTTTACACGTCATTAATGTTTTAATTTATTTTGAGTTGTTGTAATTTTTTTAATATGTTTCTGAGTTTTTGCATATTAGGTGACTCAAATTTTGTAGTAAAAATTAGATTCAGGATTCGGGTGCATTATTTTTGTTGGGAAAAATTTTAATCTGCGCAAATCCTAAATACAGCTTAAAGAACTCACCCTTAGATGCGCAAGTTTTCTCATGATATTTTTCTTTTGAAGGAAGTGATAATTACATTGCAATACGTACGTAACTGTGAAGTTTAGATTTGCATGCAGATTTTGACCAATTCAGAGTAACATAATCGTTTGGCTCGCTTAAACCAAATTATTGATCCGTTACTGATCACAGTAACGGTCAGAATGTGACTTCAATAATGCAAATAGTTAGAATGTTGGTCTTACGAATACAACCAGGAAAGTCACGTCGGCTTTACATGCCATTCGAAGCCAATCGAAGGCAACTCCCAAAATATGTTTGCACTTGCCCATCCAACTACCGAGCGCACCATTGTTGCTAGGATCAACACTAGCACAGTACTATTATCTCTTCACGATCGTTTGTTCTACTAATACATATTATAAATGGGAAAGTTTGTAGGGATTTTTATGAAATACTTATTAGTTACTAGCTGTTGCCCGCAGCTTCGAACGCGGAAATTATGCTTATCACCGCCTTCGGCTTTTATTCTATTATCAATACAAGATTTTAAACTATAAATATCGTGAGTACTCGTATTATAGTAAAATCTATTATCAATAGTTTTCGCAGTGCACGCGGTGTAAAGAATATTTTAACTATTTTTTTACACCTCAGGTTACATTATTAGAGTTTTATTAAGGATCCCTAATTTTTATATAATATAGCCTATGTCACCCGGGGATAGTGTAGCTTCCCAACAGTGAAAGAATTTTTCAAATCGGTTCAGTAGTTTCGGAGCCTATTAAATGTAAACAAATAATCAAATCTTTCCTCTTTATAATATTAGTAAAGATAAAGATTATCCTGAATATCGCAGACAAAGCCGCAGGCAGCGCTTGTCGGTAGGATTTTTGTGAAATACATATTTTGAAATCTCAACATCTGACGGTGAGTTACAATGGCGTTTAATTACGATTAGAATCAAATTATATCTTGAACGGCACATAATAAAGTATAAATTATTTCAACAGAAGTTTAACTGGAAAAGATAACTTTGCATTTGATGGTAGTAATATAAAATAACTTTAACGTTTATAAATGTACTGGAACTACAATTTTATGTAAATCTACTTTAAAGTTGGTCGCGAGCGAAATCGAGTTAACAACACGAGGCAGAATTTTAATCAATTTGAAGACAGTTAAATAGAACGACTCCGGATAGTTGTTTTGTGCAATTATTATAGTTTCTCTGATTTGCTCGCTGCTACTGTATTCATAGTTATTACAAACCTTTTTTTATGGAATTACCCGGCAAACCCGGCCCGTGCTGACGATCCACCTGATGGTAAGTGGCTATCGTCACCCATGGACATCAGCAACACCAAAGGTATCACTGATGCGTTGCTGGCCAAGAAAGAGAGAAGAAAAAGAAAGAAAGTTCTGACTCTCAAGCCCCCAGCCGGAACAGACCGACGACGTGTCGTTTGGCGGCTGACTCATACTCAAGGGTGGTAGCTATCCAGGCGAACCCCATGGAGAAATAATAATAGCATTAATGGTAGATATTAATTAACGTATTATTTGTTTACTACTAGCATTGAAGAATAATGTCATAGAATAGACATCTCGAACAAAATGTGTGTCCCCGCCGGGAGGTTCTAATTTCAAAATTGGGCCCCCGTTCTCCTTTCAAAATCGAACGAATCCATTGACAATTGAAGCCGCGCGGCGTCAATTCATTGGAACATGCATTGTGTTCGCGGTGTCCATTCTATACGCTAGTAATAATACTTCAATGACTACTAGGCTAGAGTCTCTCTAGGTCTTGTTGTGTGAAACTAATGGACCATAGTTCACCACGCTGGCCAAATGCGGATTAGCGGTCGGCAACGCATTAATGATATCTTTGATTTAGGAGTTCAGAGGTTATTGAATAAAATGATCAATGACTACATTTTGTTATAACTTAATTTAATTAAAATGCTTGATAATTTCATCAAGGGGATTCGATATTATTAAATCGGTTATTTATTATATTATACTTCACTTTTTGTTAATAACTATTATTTTAATAATATTGATTTTTTTTTTAAATTAATGAATTCTATGACGTATACAAGTATTCTATGATGTATAGAGACTAGAAATTAATATAATAATTTTCAATAAAATCAGCAATTATCAAACCGACTGATGCAATTGATTTGGTATAACAGAAACATAGTTGTTCTATAATTCTCTGTTGAAAATTATATCCAAACAATGTATGCACGACTGCATTGTGATTAAAACTAAAAATTAGTAATTACCTGTGATTGGTTTGCTCACCACAACTAATGCTGAAGTTTCCGACGACATTTCCATTACTGCGGTCGTATGACGTCAGCTAGCGACAACTACAATTTAATTATGTTCTGAGGTAACACCGTATCTAAGCATTTTATCACAAACTCAGCAAATCCATCAAGTAACAATTGTGTTAACTGGGAAGATTATTCATTATTATTTTTGTCGACCCTAGCCTAGTTGGTAGGGACCCTGCCTGCGAAGCGAGGGGCCCCGGGTTCGATTCCCAGCCGGGGCAGATATTTATGTGACACATAAATATTTGTACTCGGATCATGGGTGTGATTGTGATGTGTTATATGTGTAGTCCATGCCACCCGCGACACAAGTAATAACCTACGGGGTATGTATGTGTTAGCGTTTATTGTTACCCGACTGCCAAGGAAGGTTATATTTTTTGTGATTGGTTTGCTTCAACACTGTGCTTCAACACAACTAATGGTGAAGTTTCAGATAACATTTCCGTTACTGTAGCTGGCGACCAATAGAATGTAATTACGTTCTGAGACTTCTGAGCTAACACCGTATCTAAGCATTTTATCACAAAAATTAGCAAACCCACCAAGTAACACCAAGTTTGTCTCGTACTTGCCACGTATTCATTTTAGTTTTTTACTCGTTGCTAAAGCTTTGCCAATATAATATAATTTAACATATAATTACATAACGTAACTAAGTGCTATAGTATTTTTCGTTTTCACAAATTTTAATTGTAGTTTCAAAACCACCAAAGAATTAATTCGTATTAAAAATAATAATATTATAACTAAATCATGAAGTTTTTTGTCTCTATTTATTAATTGCTTTGAATAAGTAATAAAAGGTGTGCAAAATCCAACTGAATATTGTGAAAAAGCTTTTATTCTTCAAAAGCCGTCTATTTATATATAACGGGAAAATCGTTTTAAGAAAAACACAATAACGTCTCGATCTCTCTGTGGCGAAAGCTCTCACTTAGTCATTATCTTGGTCTTAAGCACGTGCTTACTATAAGCCGTCGCTTAAGCATTGTATTTGTTCGGAAATCTTTTCTTTTCATAATTCATGTTTGTGAACTTTGCAGTATCCATAGATATGGGATAGATACCGCTTGTTGGTTGTCTAAAAACATCGGCTAATGGACGATAAGCTCTGTTTCAGCTTCAGGCGGTATAACAATTTCCGAAACTTGGATTAGGGAAGCGTATTTATTTTGTTACCCTTACTCATTTTGCGATACAGATTCAATTCACTAAAAGCGTTCACTTTTAAATATTTTTTTGAATTAAAGTTATGCGTGGCAATGGACTACCGTATGTTTGTGGCACGTTTAAGCTTTGAATTGAATTGTGAAAGTTGTGGTCTCGACATGTTGTTTATTTACGTCCACGGTACAGCGATCACTCAACGTCCTGGATAGCGAGGGACAAAAATCGAAATATCGACATCGACAAGGCCGCAGAAGCCTGAAAATATCAACAATAATATATTTCAACTTTTGGGGTCTGTTAATATTTTATTTTATTTACATCAATTTTTATAGACATAATCTAAATTTTACTAACAAAAAATAACCGACTTCAAAGTCTCAAAAACTACATAGTTGTCAGATATCGTTCAAATTTATGTGAGATCACATGACAAGCTCCTGCTTTCGTTTAAAAAAAGAATCATTGAAATCGGTTGGCGTGATATTGAGTTATTCGTCAATTTGTCGCGCACATCTTAACACAAATTTACGACTTATGTAGTTTTCTCATGAATGCCGTTGTCAGATCTCAATAAAATTTATGTGGGACCACATGACAGCCACCAGCTTTCGATTAAAAAAAGAATCATCAAAATCGATTCGCCCAGTCCAAAGTTCTGAGGTAACAAACATAAAAAAAAACAGTCGAATTCAGAACCTCCTCCTTTTTTGAAGTCGGTTAAAAAGCAGTTAAAATTTTGTGGGTCAATTATGGAGGTGAAAATGAAAATTATTTATTTTCGAATTTTTTGGAAAGTTTTTTGGGGGCATCTGTTTTGGGGCTAGGCTAGGTATAACTTTTCAAAAATATTGTAACACGGTAAAAAGGCTAATGGAAGATATATTTTTTAGACTTTTGTGAAGATAGTGAATGGAAAGTATTTCACACGCGTTGTGCCTGCGTGGCGGTCTAGGTGATAATTATTGTGAGAAGAGGCTCGAATTTAGTGAGACAAGCATGATGATGGCAGTGAAGAGGAGTTATACGTATACCGTAATCCCAAACAATTATTCATTCAACATCTATTTGTAAGTCATCTTCATTCTTAAGTCTAATATAATTTCCTTTGTTCCAGATGCCGACTTGATGTGACGAAAACTAAGTAATGTAACAAATTTCTAATGAAATTCGACACGTTTTTTACAAAGTGCGATTCGTCAATCGGTTGTTTGTGAGATCTTAAATGTGAAGTGTTGTGATGTTAGCATCGCGGTCGGTGAGCGTGTGACTGTGATGTGATGGTCTGTGGGGAGTGACTCGCCAACATGCCGCCGGCTTTGTGTCGGCTGATCGCGTCCGCCGCATTACTGGGCGCTACTATCGCAATGGCAGCTAAGAGTGGTAAGTGGTGAAAATTTACTTGTAAGCTAAGTGATATTGGAAATAAGTGACAAAAGACGCCATTATTTGGAAAACGATAAAACTTATGAAGAAATAGATCAATGTAATGTCTTGGATTTGTTTTTATTACGTTATGATACTCTTAAAAATATATGGGCTAGATTGTGATTTTCAAATTCAGTACATTCAGAAATCCTTGAAATGGTTTTGGATAGACTTAAGTATCCAAAATATTACATCTAAGTAGTACAGCATTTAATTACTCATCAAATCTTTGAATAAAGATAATAAAATATCTGTCCCTATCATCACTGCCTTATTACGTGATCTTTGACACAAATCTTTCCGTAATTGCTGTTTTACGACACATCTGCGAAATACGTCAAAAGAACTTCTTTCTGTTGCCTTTCTGTTATACTTAACGTCAACTCAACATCGTTGAGGAATTACAATTACCTAGAATCATAAATTGAAAAATACGAAGAAGTTGAATTTATTGTAGATCAAATGAACATGCTTGTTGGTAAGGACACAAAAACGCAACCGCTGTTTTGTGATTCATTAACCGCGAGCCTAAAATTTTACACACGTTTCAAAATAGATCTTACTGGCAATATTTAAGATTGAAATCAGTAGAGCGTGGAGTAGATTTTAGTAGATTTTATTGCAGATCTCAAGACAGCCGTAAAATCTCCAAGCTTTGGGAGAATTTAATTCAGCTCGTGGATTTGCAAAGTTCGAGTCAAATTGTCATGGCGATCGCGGAATTAAAAGGCTTAGGTTTATACTTTCTCGATAAGTTGGTTTCGAAGTACAGTTCTTACTTCTTTCTGACGTAGTTAAAAGTTCAGTTTTATTGGTTGTAAGATGTTCATAGTGGAATAATTAGTTAATTTTAGGACACGAAACATTGTTTTTAACAGCAATTTCAATGTCAGTGAAGTTTTGAAAGGCAGCAAAATAATTTTGCAGACAAACCCGATTAATTTTCCACTGTGGTGAATTTTTTAAAGTCAGTTAGTATATCAGTGGTTAATTTGCTTTAGAGTGATTATATACTAAATATTAATTTTCTTATTATCTATTTCCATAAACGCTTTATGTCAAAAGAATATTTGTACTCATACTTAAATGAATTGTAAATATACTTCACCCTCACTATTGCTTTACCAATATCTCGTAAAGAGACCAAGTTAAGCTCCATAAAAAGGCTCTAACAGATGGAAGAAAGCGAGAAAGGCCTACAGATCTTTTGTCAACCATCAACAATTGTAAGTGTCCTTGGCTTCACGGAGAAAATGGGATAACCTATTTTTTCAGCACTTAGCTATTTTGTAGGCTATTCATATTCCACGCCCCAGATAAAGTCTTAGGTTTTATTCAAACAGAAACGAATGCCAGTCTCATGTAAATGGGGTCTTAATATATTCGGGGACTGGAGTTGATTAGTTTAATACTACTACGTTAACTGAATTTTAACAAGTATTTTTTTTTACATCCGAATAAAATACTTAAAATGAATTAGATTTTTTATGGTTCGAAGTAACTAGGACCAAAGAAGAAATAAATAAACGGAAAATTATTATAATTTATACCTAGTTTAGTAAAAACTGATGTAGGTAACTCATTGTCAGAAAATAATGGAACACGGATAGGAAGCTAGAGACGGAAAGTTAATCGTTTTGCAAGCTTGCTATGAACGCTCATCAGCGGCACTCGGATGCTTTTTGGAACTGCAAGACAAATTTAATTTAGCACAATTAAATGGAGTGGACGGAAGTTGTTTGTACTAATAGATATCCAAATATTTTACCTACTGAGTTCATTACGTTATAATTATTGTACTGAATTAATTTAAGTCTACTGAATGTAGTATTACGAGATTTTCGACTTTTATCAAAAGTTTGAATATTTTACATTCATTAATTTACGTTCATGTTATAGCCAGGTGTCTGAAAATTCATCTGTGTTTTGCCAAAAGTACTAACATAATCTGTTTAAAAGGCTTAAAGTGGTAACATGCAAATAAAACCTTCTACATTTGGTGTTTCTTCTACTTACAAAACAAAGGGGCACTAATTTTAAAAGTCCCGCTTAATTTTAACATACTGCAAGTGTAATTTGGCCCGGATTGTGCATAATCTTCATTTGTATTTCCGTAGCAATAAGCTCCGCTAGGGCTGCGAGTAGTAGGCCGTAGATTTAAACTGTTTAGCGGTTTTATATTTTTATTATATGGACTAAGTTACTGCTTGATAACAATCCCAGGAAGTGGCGATGATGAAGCCCAATGTGGAGAGCGCACTAACTTAAAAGCCTATTCAGTCTTCTCTTCGACATCTATCTACATTGTAGGTGGACAGGAACATCTACGCAGGCAAGCTATTCGAATAACGAATACGAATATACCAATGTTATGCAATAACAGTCATAACATAGGTGAACATCACTCTATCGTAGAATTATACCGAATCCGTATTTTGCACACATCCCTAATAATTCAAAGTTAGAGTCTGGCCAACGAAAGTAGAAAATCGTAAAATGCCGACAATTTTAAATGGCAGCACCAATTTTATGTCAAAATTACTGACAACTGTCACTACTGTCAGATGTGTGACTGTCATGTCATGTCATTATTATTTTCTAATCGCGAAATAAGCTGCGTTATTTATTAAAACAATTAAAAGTGGGTCGAGAAAGCTACTTTTTAGGATAATATCAAAGTATGAAGACCGTCAACAAGAAATTCACAAAGTTTATATGAAAAAGTGGAATGTTTACATGTCGTAACTGCATTTATTGGTGAGTTGGATCAACTGTAAAAGATACTTGATACTTTTGTGCTATTTTTATATAAACAACGCGTGAAATTTAATTTAAATGAACATCTTTTATGTTTTTTTTTTCACAGACAAGTGGAAGGGTGCAAATATTGAAAGAGAAAACGGAATACGTGATAGAATCAAAGATTTGTCAAATCTAGAAGATATTGGGTACATAAAATCGAAATAAATACATAGAGAACTAAGATTATAATTATCTTCACTAACAGATAATTTTTTATGCGTTATTCTATTACTGAATTTTAGAGTAACTATTTACCTACAAATAAAATTGAGTAGGTATGTTAAAAATGAAACAATTATTTTATTTTTCAGGAGTAGGTAATCAAATAATGGGGTATGGAGTACTCTGGGCAAAAAACGGCCTCATGACTGACCATGTTGTACATTAAAAAAAAGCAATAATAATATAAGAAATGCGATAGAATCACAGAAGAAGAATTGAATAATTTTATTATAAATGTTAGAAACAGTGATTCGAGCAATATTGATGAATTTTTTGATGTTCGATTACAAATTACAAAAAATAAATTGTATAACGACATTTGCGTTTATTTTTCTATTGATTCGCCGTACTTGACAATAGTTCTCGGTTGTTGATTATTTATATGACAAATTCATATAATATGTTATAATATTAATAGGTATGTATAATTTATAATATCACAGATAATTAAAGGATTTTATTATATTATATTAATGTATATATGTATATGATTAACTATTATCTATATACATATGTGGCGACAGCGCACACGCGTCACACGGTGACGTCACGTCGCCCTGAATCACACTATCGAAGTTTTCAAAGATCGCTAGATATATACAAACGCTCCGACAACAGCAGTCGGGGCTCGGCCGCCTCCCAGGCAACACACCTCGCCTGGCGGGAGACCTCCATTTCCCAAACATATATAATTGCTTTTAGTTAAATCATAAATGTTATAATTTGTCCAGCCATTTTGAAGTCCGTAGAAATGTACTTTCACACTTAATAATAATTGATCTATGTATTTCCTCGGTTTGTTGGTTGATGTAACACATGAAACTCTAATTTTAATAATAATTGTAATAATATGAACCACTTGTATTTATAAATAGTAATATTCTACTTTTCAAGTATCAACATCAGTTATAGCTCTAATTTGTGTGTTGCCATCTACGAATTTTTCAAATTTCGCGGGCTTACCGATTTTCTACTTTCGTTGGCCAGACTCTAGTTGCGTACCTATCACAAATTCATTTCCATTTGCTTCTGCGGAGAAAAACGTGAGAAAACTTGCATACATAAAATTCATTCTTAATGTTCTCCAAGGTTGGTGACATTTGTCAATCTACATAATGCTAACGCTAGTAGACTATACTCTTAGTTTTAGACATTATAATATCTACTCTAATGCTAAAACTAATTTCTGATACAATTTTGTACTTTTTTAACAAAATATATAAGTGAATAAATATTATTAAAAAGTAGATTGTTTTCTCTCTAACTTGTATCGACCGTGTCTATCCATATGAGTTTTACATTTTACTGCATGATGCATTTACATATTTATTTAAATAAAACTTCGGGGCTAAGCAGCGTCTTAAAAATATTTTGTCAGCTAGACAAGATAAAAATAATAATGGCAGCATCTTTAACGTGGATACTATTACGACTTTCCAACAGGCTTAGGTACCAAAAAGTTTTATGCTTAAAGGCTAAAAGCTCTTGCCAATAAAATGAATCAAAAGTTTTATTTCACAGGCAGACACCAATAAATTGACGCAAGACGCTCTATAAACTTGAGTCTGGCAACCCTCACGCGGAGACAACTTCCAAACAAAAACTTAACCTCCACAAAAGGTCTACACAACCGCACTGCGGTGACCTGTGCAGGAATACTACAAAAGTTGCCAGGAAACTTCGAAAAAAAAAACACATAAGTCGAAAACTTTGACACAACTATGAAAAATATGGCCAACACGTTAAAACCTTGTTTTGTGCGACTCATCTGTGTAATTCTTTTCAAAAGTTTGAAATTCAAGTTTGAAACTCGCGAGGTTTTTAAATGTGGAGATTATTTGAGTTTTGTGTAATCTGTGGCATATGCGGGCAAGAACACGGTTTGGCTTTTTGGCGCGAATTCAAAGTGAAGGATTTTTCTTTTATTCAAATTTTTTTCCCTGGAGGGTCTGCGGTGATGACAATATTCTGAAATGAATAAAATGATGTAATGTAAGTATTGTGAATTGAAAGGTTTCGTACAAGATCCCTGTACTTAATATTTTAATATTATCTTTTCTTTCTTTTCATATTCAAAGATTTTGAGTTATAACATAATTGTTGACAAAAAATATCCGACTTCAAAATAACTCAAAAACTACTCGGCAGATCTAGCACAACATGACGATCACCAACTTTCGATAAAAAAAGAATTATCTAAATCGGTTCATTCTATCGAAAGTTCTGAGGTAACAAAAAAAAAAACAGACGAATTGAATACCTCTTCCTGTTTTGAAGTCGGTTAAATAACAGTTGAAATTAAGATACTAAGCGTAGTCCTAAATCTGAGG
The DNA here is from genome assembly GCA_911387775.1 of Thymelicus sylvestris. NCBI lineage: Eukaryota > Metazoa > Arthropoda > Insecta > Lepidoptera > Hesperiidae > Thymelicus > Thymelicus sylvestris. The sequence goes on along the minus strand of OU426905.1, from coordinate 12,704,113 downwards.
AAGGAGTTCAGATAGATAAATATTAGCATAACTATTATTCATCAACCTTTAACATTAGTTAAACTTAACTTAACCCTAATTGATGAAAGATCTGCATCCAGCAATGGAGAACTCATTAATGTTATTGATATGTTAGAATTCACCTTTGCTGAATTTTAATTATTCAGTGTTAATAAATCTCTCCACTACAAAGGTTAAACCAAGCACACAATGGTATTAAAACCTCCGATCGACCCGCCATTATTTCATTCGAATAAGAAAATTATACCGTTTTACGGGAGTCGATCTATCTCCTTTAGAAAATCGACGGGTCTAAGCCTTGATAAGAGAATCCATTTGTTTAAAGACAATGAATATTCGTGTTAGGCAGCAATATTACTACCAATGACCTAAATCGTTTAAATAATGGAATATTACTAGACTTTTGCCGAGTAATCTATACAAATATTTTAAGTAAATAGTTTCTTTGTTTGGTTGAACGCGTTAATCTCAGGAACAACTTCGAACTGGAAAATTATTTTTGTGTTTGATAGTCCATTTATCGAAAAAGCTATAGGCTATATAACATCATATATTTTAGTAGTTAGTTTTTTCCACAAATTAACGCGAGTCAAACCGTGGGACACAGATAGTATTGGATAAGATAAATGCACCAATCAACATTACAGTTCACTAAACAGTGATCATCGTTAATCGTCTACCTGAATGTAATGTCCGTATTGAATACTCCTGCATGATTTCATGCAATTTAAACTAGATATAGTGACTAACGAGGAAGAAGTAAATACAATTAAATGAAAAGTTTGATTTCATAAACATTAGCTAAATAGCTGGTAGTTGTGTAAATATAAACGGTGCTTTCGTCTTTAATTTATTGCTGGTCATGCGTAAACTGTAGTACAAATTCCTATGGGACTTGACGCCATAGCATTGCCCGTTCGATTGTTTAGCAAGGTTCGTCATGAGCTTTACTCAAAAAATCACGAATACTGAAATCTATTGCAAGCCCTTGTTCAACCTTCGGGTCCATCGGGCATCGACCCATAAGGTTGAAGTCAAAGCCAAAATAATGAGGTTGTAAAATTTGCAGCTACCCTCATCTTAAGATTTTTATTATTCCCATCAAACTTGTAAAGAACGTTATATAAAATCATAAAACAAATGTCAGAACACAAACAGATTGCAGCGTCGAAATGTCGAAAGATAAATGAGGTGTACGTAACGACAAAAGTTTATTGCATATCTTTGAACTGAAGTATTTCCATTCTACTTGCGGAGTCCTGAGTGTTCCGGGCCTTCGGGGCAGACTCGCAATTTGCGCTTTATACTACTGTCTAAGTAGCTAGTTACTTTTATACAAAATTAGAGAGAACTACGTATTTTTAATAGTGAAGTGACGGCAAAATGACGTCTTCGTTCAGCTTAGTTTATAGAGGTACTTACCTTAAGCAGTACTTTAGATTCATAATGATGTATTTCATGAATTTCTATTTTGGTTTAAGGAACGGAATCTTACATGATTTGGTCGGGTGATATGAAGGGTCAAACTTTTAAAACCTGAAGGTCAGATTAAAACACGTCCTTGATTATGGTGAAAGCACACCATCTCGTATGGCAGTGGACAATAACAACTTCGAGTCTCTCCTTAGAATGTCTTTGCGTATTCCACTACACTACTCTATTGGTGGAGGAGGAATCCATATCTCATAAGTATTTATGATGCCCAAAGGATATGACTTAACAACTTTGTATTCCGAACTATGGAAGTGCTCAAGCAATTCTAGCAATTCTAGCAATCACCTATCCAACTACCGATAACTCTCGGTAGTTGCTTAACTCATTGATCATTTAAGTTGGACACAAGATGAAAACAGAGTCTTTGAGTTATCCGTTTAATACATATATCTCACAGTCTTCAGAAAACCAGCCAATTAAATGACGTTGGCAGTTCTTAGATGAGAACGTATCCAAACTGTTCCAAAGTTCACTTCATATGGACACGAGTAATAAATAACTGTTGAATTATAACGTTTAAAATCACATGTGTCTCAGTTTGCAAGAAAACTAAGTTGTAAGCATTACGTTCGTTCTTTTGAACTTGTTAGTTCACGCCGAAATGGCGAAAGAGTTTTAAAGTTTGAAGACTGGATATGATTCAGGAAATGTAGTTTAGGGAACATTTTTGTAGAGAATTTTACTACGAACTTATCGAATTTGAACTTAGTATTGCGATTTATATAAATTGCACGTAATATTCGAATGAGCAATGTGTGCATTATGCAATGGTATAAATAAAGCTATATTCACGCTCACCGAAAATCATTGTGTATGCGTGAAGCTGTGAATACTACTAGCACCAACAGCAACTGTCAACCCGAAAAAAGTAATATTTGAATAAAGTATAATTTAATCAAATTAATATTAAATTTTTAGTTTGGACTTAAACTTTGAAATTTCAGTTCTGTGTATGTCTAGGACCTAGGTGGTCACCATTATTTTTCTAATTTAACAGTAAAGAGTTAAATATTTTCTGTAGGTATGTCCGGAGCCACGTTATACCTAATAATTTACGTTCATAATGTTTCAGCCTCATTGATTAAATTTAATGAGGTCTGGGTAACTTTATCCAATGACGGTCTTCAAAGGTTCAGCGTATACCTAATTGCTTTTAAAAATTCTCATTAAAAAAAAACCCGCCTTTGGATTTTTAAACATAAAAAATTGCACAGATAAAGTATACCTAATGAACTCCAATAAAAGTGTAGTGCCACAAATAATGAAGAAGTAAACGTACGAAAGATTATTTTATACAATATAAATTTTACTAACAAAAAATATCCGACTTCAAAGTTACTCAAAAACTACTTGACATATTATCTCGTTAAAATGTATGTGGGACCACATGACAGCCACTAGCTTTCGATTAAAAAAGAATCATCAAAATCGGTTCGCCCAGTCCAAAGTTCTGAGGTAAAACAAATAATAAAAAAAATGCAGTCGAATTCAATACTTACTGGTTAATTATTAATCATCATCATTATACATAATTTATTTGTAATTAATCAGTGTTTGTACATGGAAGATATTTTAGAAGAACTATTACTTTTTGAATTTTTGTCTGTTTGTCTGTACGTTTGTCCCAGCTAATCTTATAACCGACTTACCCATTGGGACTTGAAGTATACAAAATGAATATAAAATCTAGTTACATACAGACGTGTTATACGATAATTAGATGACTCTAAAACCCAGTTAAGTTCAATTCCCGGCCATTCGCGAATATTTCTCCACGCAAATATTTTCACTACACGAAACATTCTGTCTGATATCCCTAAACTTTTGGTACCAACAACCCGCCAGTTCCGGAGAGGAAACAGAACCTTATCTGTGTATTTTCAGTATGATTTATAATTGTAATGGCCGCCCGACAAGCGTACAGCGGAATTTTAAGCAAAATATTATATCGAGGGAGACACTTTGGTGATTTCGTATTGAGGCTTATTTTGAAAAAAAGTCATAAATCAAACCCATAACTGTCCCGCTACTAGGCTCGGATCTCCTCCCACAATGTGTGGGGTAAAGGCTACAGTCTACCACGCTGGCCAAGTGTGGCTTGGTAGACTTCAACACCTTTGAAAACATTATGGAGAACTCTTAGTTGTACAGCTGGTTTGCTCACGATGTTTTCCTTCATCGAAGCAAGTGTTATTTAACTTCCAATATGTACATACATATTTTTTAAAATTAGAAGTGCTTACCAGGATACGTACTCTTGCCCCTGCGTTCGAGAGACCAACGTTCAGGGGGGCAATTCTCATTTCGTAGAGATACATGTCTAACAGAGATATGTCGAAAAAACATGGCCGATTGGCCTTGTTTTATTCGAGGTCAGCCATGTTTTTTCGAGATATCTCTGTTAGACATGTATCTCTACGAAATGAGAATTGCCCCCCAGACCCAGGCTATCACTGATATTATTATTATTTTGTCTGAATACCAACGGTCAATTGAACCAACTAAAGACCCAGATCAAATGTATATCTGTTACGTGACAGATCCAAAAGGGAATAAACCCCGAAATGTTATTGGCAGTCTGGGTCACTACTAATAAAATAAGTGTTAAGTTTTTGATCGATACTAATACATCAATATTATAATATCTACACATCGCCACTTACTATCAAGTAGGATTGTAATCAAGCGTTAACTTACATTTCATTTTCAAAAAAGGAAGCCTTTTATAGATGACCGAATTCACGGAAACTACCGATACTAATTCCGTCTATGGTCTAGGTAAGCAAAAATAATAATTTCTGGGAAATTTAATGTTTTAAACATTGAGTTGTTTGAAGTTTTTGAAGCGTATTAGGGGTTGTAACAATCTGTGTCACTAGCGCCATCTACTCCTTACTACAAGACTAATACCCGCAATTTGATAAATAATCACAGACGAATCAAATTTTCATACTATGGTTTAAGGAAATGTGGGAGTTTATTTATGAAATACTAGCTTTTGCCTACGGTTTTTCCCGCGGTAGGGTGATTTCGAAACGAAATTTTATTTTTATTTTTTAATTTATTAATTTAGATTTATAGAACCACACAAAAATAAAGTGCACCTATAAGTAGAATGATGGATTAGGATACATTAATAGATATTAGACGATGCCCGTGGCTTCGAGCGCGTGAATTTCGATTTTTTACAAATCCCGCGGGATCCCTGAACTTTTCCGGGATAAAAAGTAGCCTATGTGTTAATCCAGGGTATAGTCTATCTCCATTACTTTCAGTTAAATCGGTTAAGTAGTTGTGGCGTGATTGAGGAACAAATATCCAAACATCTTCACAAACCTTTTTCACATTTATAATATTAATGGGATTAATTGTAATACTGGGTTTTAAAAAAATTATATCAGTGAAAAATTATATCAGTGAAAAATTGTATTGATAAATAGATTATCGATTCAATTATGTGCATTTTATGACAGGATGAAGAGAATATAGTTATTCATTGAAAAACTTTTCATATTTAAAATTTAAAGCAACTGAAAGCTTTTGTCATCGTAATGATACTCCGACGGCCGTAGATCACACCGTTCATGAATGATTGGTGATCTTCAGGATAAGTTATCTATATTAGTTTGTTATTATTTGTTTATTCCATTTAGACTATCTTCTAATATTTGTCAATATTTTAAATACAAATAGCTTTTTAATTTTAAATACAAATAAATTTTAAATACAAATAGCTCTGATCTATGCTTGCCAAATAGTTTACAATGGGTACATATCTTACCAGTTTTAAACTAATTTTACAAAGGCAGATTGTTGAACGAATTACCTATTTTATTTTAATGAAGTGTTATTTTATTTTAATGAGATGTTACTCTCGTTTGCGTTATGTAATTTTAATAACTATCACATTAGGTATGCTTGCCTTATTTCCTAATTCAGGTACTTACCTAAGTTGTGCTTTTTTATCGAAATAGCCGGAAAATGAGCTGACGATCTGACGATGACTAAGTGACTATCAGCTTCGCCCATGGACATCAGCAACACCATAAGCATCACTGATGCATTGCCGGTCTCAAAAAAAAGGAAGAAAGAGAAAGAAAAAACTGGCACTCAAGCCCCCAGCCGGAACATGACAAGTCAATACGACGAGTAATAATGATATTAATTAACAATTAAAATCAATATTAAAAATATAATCCCTCCGAGGGCCACTACCACCAGCGGGTGGGATTAGTCGCATCTTACGTCACTCATCTGGCGTGGGATTGAGGTTAGTATTCTAAGCCGCCCCAATACGGCTTATGTTGCTAAGAAGGGACAGTAAAACGGAAAGAATTAGCTATCTTCTAATCAATATAATTATGAAGAATTCATTCAGAATCACTAAACCATTACATCTTATTCAAGTTGCATAATAAACAGTAAGTATGTGATAGGAGTAGGTCAATTTCTAAGATTCGGAAGCGAGCACGTTCAGTATACAGCGTGTTACAGTCCGGTGTGAATGGTTGCCGGAACTCGGCAACCTACTTTATAACGACACCCGACATGTTTATGAGTAAAGTTTCAGCTGACGACGAGTATCTGGTGCCTGAGAACTCGACGCGCCTCTTAGAAAATTGTACGGGATGAATAATGTCGTTCTAGTGGAAGATTTAGGGGTGGATACTTTCTTTAAGAACTTTGATTAGTCTAGACTGGTGGAGAAGTTTGCGATAAACAGAATATAAATTTTATGAGTAACAGAACTTCTGTATAATGTGCAACATTGAATACAGATACACATTGTATATTTTATACACGACTTGTGGTCAGCTTTGCCTGATTTAAACCAGCACCGAAGACCGCTACATTACATTTAATTTTAATATAATTACAATAAAAGTAAAGAAAATGGAAATGTTTGGTAGCGTGACACAATTTCGTTTAAGTTAGAAACGGTAGAAATACCCCACCATTAAGTCATATTCGTAAATATTTACACGTCCTTGTTATAAATATGTCCTAACTATAAACTTAATCTATGGGCATACTAAGCGAAAGGACCAAGCCTAAAAGCCATTGCGACAATCTATTGTTTTAGTTTTGAGATTTAATTACACTGGTTAATTTAAAGTTCAACTTAAACGCAAACGCCTCGTGTGCCTATAAATTTCAAGCACCATTTTCATTATCTTTACATCTTACTGCGTTAAGTCAACGAATCTCGCTTGTAAAACGGTTTTCCTACTATTTCTTCATACATTGCGCGTTGACGCTAGTGTGGTACGTTTTAATTTGCTTAAAAACAAGCAATGTATAATGTTGTATTGAATTTAGTAGCGAAGAGGAGACCGTGAAAATTCTTAACATTCTTATTAACGCTGTCCCCTTTGTGGTCATAACTCAAACATTACTTTCGGGACAACGATGTACGGTTACCGCCTATTTCAACGTACACAAAGACAAAAACACCATCGTTATTCATGTAGGCTGTTTCCTGCTTACGTTTAGCTTTTAAGGAAATTTACAATTATACAGGGTAAAAGGGGTTAATTGTTCATAATTTTTTTCACGTGGTTATGCCCTAAATGAAAAAAATATAATATTTCAGATTGAGTTGATTTAATATAAAGAAAAAGATTGCAATAATAATTTAGTCCCAAAAATAAGTAAGTTGCTTGTCTATATAAATGAATACAAATATTTATGCACTTCTTGAGTTTGGTTTTTTTTTACGGTTTTATACGAGTTACAAAACCACTGAGAAAATTAATAGTATTGAAATCCGCTCATAGATACAAAGAGTATTTCACTGATTTCAACAAGTATTTTATTTTTAAACGTTTTTCAATATTCAACCCCAAAGCAATGTCATTTCGACCAAAAATTTTTTTATCCCAACGAAATAATACCAGACGTAGGTGTAACGTTTACAGCCTGTTTACGGAAATTAACTTTTACTTCCCACGTCGGCAGGAATCATATTACGAGTTGGAGAATAAATGGAATGGAAGTTGTATGGAATGATTATAATTACAGCCACAAGCACGTAGGGTAAACCTTTCAAAATTAAATGGCAAAAAGTTGGTGTTTTTCGCAGAAAAATATGATTATGCGTTGGCGGTATAAGTGTACAATAATTATGTGGAAGAATGAATGATGAAATCTAAGAAGTTTATGTCTGTGTATAGTGGCAAGTTTCATATTCCTGAATTCCTAGCTTGTCGCAAAAAACATTCAGTTTAGCTTTAGACGAAGTTTCACTTCCGTTAAAATCTGGTAGGTAGGTACATGTTTCATCTTGCTAAGTACGTAACTTAAACACTAAGATATAAATAATTTATACATTATATGCGAACGAAGTTGGAGGTAAAAGCTAGTATAACATAAAAATAGTAGATAATATCAAACTGTTCATGTCATTATACAAGTACGAGTATAAAATGCTCGATGATAATCTAAATTTTACTAACAAAAAATGACCGACTTCAAAGTTACTCAAAAACTACACACGCACCTGCTTTCGATTAAAAAAGAATCATCGAAATCGGTTCGCCCAGTCCAAAGTTCTGAGGAAACAAACATAAAAAAAATACAGTCGAATTGAGAACCTCCTCCTTTTTTTGAAGTCTGTTAAAAATGTACCATTAGCCCATTTTCAAGATTATGCTGAGGCGTTATTATTCTAAGGCTGTAACGTGGGTATTTTTAGATACAGCTTCTAAATAGTCTTGGTATAGATATCAAAGATAGAAGTAGGTATATAGTAGTGTAACTCTAGTTCATTAAGCAACATAGAGGAATGGCATCAATCAGCAGGGGCTTGGCACGCATTCTAGATAGCAGCGAAGTTAGCTCTGTGACAGATGGGGGCTATGCATAACAATTAGTAAACTACTCTGTAATTAATGAACTGAATGATCTCTTATAACTCTGCACTTCAAATCTAAACAATCAAAATCTATTTAAAACAAAAAAATGTTTGTATGGATGTTTCATAGACTTTGAAACCATCCAACCGTTATGCCCCAAAATGGTTTCATTTGAAAGGCAATAATACGAAAATGGTTTGAGGCCAATAAAACAATGCATTAGGCATATTCGTTTTTTGAGTTTTTCCGTACATTTTGTTACGTAGTAGCCCACGCCGGGTATCCACTAGTTATATGTGTTTAATGTCTCTTCCGAAACAAATTCTTACTCATTGAAGTATTATTACTAGCGTATAGAACAGACACCGCGAACACAATATATGTTCCAATGAATTGGCGCCGCGCGCCTTCAATTTCCAATGGATTCGTTCGATTTTGAAAGGAGAACAGGGGCTCAATTTTGAAAATAGAACCTCCCGGCGGGACAACACATTTTGTTCGAGATGTCTATTCTATGACATTATACTTCAATGTTCTTACTCGAGAAGTTTTGCCACAATCGGTCACATTGTTATAATACGACAACCCTGTAGTCTAGTTGGTAGCGAGTAGCGACCCTGCATGCGAAGTGAGGGGTCCCGGGTTTGATTCCCGGCCGGGGCAGATATTTATGTGACAGATAAATATTTGTACTCGGGTCATGGGTGTGATTGTGATGTGTTATATGTGTCGTCATGCCACCCGCGACACAGGTAACAACCTACTGCGGGGGTAGGAGTGTGTAAGCGTTTAAGCGTTTAATATTTGTAATTCGTTGCTTATAAGGGCACGTTCTGAAATAATATTTAAGGATAACCAAGCATGTCCTTAATCTAAAAGGAATCGAACTTAGAATATTACATTCGCGTCGTTTAAAACGATTGTCCCCTTATAGATGGACCCGAGTTTCTCAAACTTCGCCAAAACTTGTCGGATCTATTTTGTTCAGTCCCAAACTTCGAGTGACAGATAGTAAAAGCCAAGTTTCGTCGTAAATTTGGGCCGCTTCTCTAAAAGTGTCACGCAGTAACTTTGAAAAGAATAAGTTTTATTCGTATCATGAGAGGGCGGCGCCCGATTCGGACTGCCGCATACGGGATTACTTTGACAGTTTCAATCCAGTACAGATTAAATAATGAACAGCGCGCCAAATTCGGAGGCAAAGGCTTGGAATGAAGTTATGCCAGAATAGGAATTTATTCGTCATGACCGTATGGACAACATTTTGTGACATTTGGATAAGTTGGATTCTCACAGCATTAAATGAAATACACATTATTTTGTTCGTATTTTTAATGCCACACTTAAACTTTTAATGTTATTTCAGAAATGGAGTATTTTAGGTCATGTACCTAGGTATGGTTTTCACTATGGTTTGTAAATTTTAATTTCATATTAATACCCTGTAAAATCATTGATATTTACTATGATAAAACTCAAAGGGGATTTTTTCTGTAAATTAAAAATATTTCAAAACCAAATCGAAAGCGGGCTTGGTAATTAATAAATTATAATCATAGTATTGTTTTTATATTTGCACATTTCTTCTACACACACTAATGACTATAATATCAATAATATTTCATTGATTATATTTTATTAATAAGATCCAGATAAGCAGTGATAGCCTAGCGGTAGAACGTTGGTCTCCCGAACGAAGGGGCCCGAGTTCAAATCCTGGCACGCACCTCTAATTTTCAAATATTATGTGCGTATTAGAAGTTAATTATCACTTGCTTCGGTGAAGGAAGACATCGTGAGGAAACCTGCATACCGGAGAGTTCTCCATAAAAGTTCTCGAAGGTGTGTGAAGTCTACCAATCCGCACTTGGCCAGCGTGGTAGACTATGGCCTAACCCTCACATTCTGAGAGGAGACCCCGAGCCCAGCAGTGGGACAATTATGGGTTGTTGCTTTTGCTTTGCTTTGCTTTAATAAGATCCAGAATACATGCTTCATTAAAGTTTCATGCCTTATCATTAGTTACAACAAGGAACGTAAGCAATCAATCTAATAGAGCAAAAGATATTTTATCGCGATAACAATTGAAGTAATTTCGAGGACGTTTTAAACGTTCCATCACCACATGAACCCTACGTTGATTATACATAAACATACGAAGTGAAGCCCAAAAGGCAATCGGTTTAAAAAAACGCGATACAAGCCCTGACGTAATGGGTAGGGCCCAATTTGAAATTCGGCTATCGCCGTGTCGTAACTGTATTGCCTCCGTATTGCTTAGGGCGGCTTGATTAAATTTGCTCTTTATGTGCGCGAGTGAGTGTTGCCAGGTAGAATGGTGTAAATTATAGGATTATTATTTTTTAGTGTTATTAAATAACATTTTCTTTTTTCACAAGGCTTATTATTAGGACTGGGGCAAAATCCTCTGAGAAGCTATGAGAGTGTTATTACTAATAGACCGATAGAAATTGTTCTAGACATAGTTATGTATTTTATATTTATATAAGCAGACGATCCACCTGATGGTTAATCAATAGACGCCATATACGAGTACAAAAGTAAAACTTAAAACTTTTATTTTTCTTAATCGGCAACAGCAAGGCTATTCTGTTTTGTAGCTCGACAGCGGAATCCGCGATGAGTTTCAAAATTCCTATTCTATAAAACTTTAGTCGTTTGAAGTTCGAGTTCGAGACTCACTTCACTTCGCAAGTGCGTACTACATAGATGATTAGAGAATGATATATCAAGATGATGCAAGTTAGCTTTCGAGTATCACTTGAGTGATCTTCGATTTCGGGTTTGTATTTTAGGGAATAGCCCTCCTGCAAGGCTATTCTGTTTTGTAACTCGACAGCGGAATCCGTGATGAGTGTCAAAATTCCTTGCCAAAATTGACACTCATCGCGGATTCCGCTGTCGAGTTACAAAACAGAATAGCCTTGCAGCAATTGCCGATCGGTACTGCCTATATCGTTACTGAGGTCTAATGGGCCATGTAACCACCATAAGTCAGTTCGTCGTCACAGTTGCTTTTGTTTTGTTATACTATCACTTGACATCCGTTACTATTGTTAGACAGTTAATAATTATTGACAAAAAATAACCGACTTCAAAATAACTCAAAAACTACTTGTCAGATCTCACTCAAATTTAAGTGGGATCATATGACAAGCAACAACTTTCGACTTAAAAAAGAATCATCAAAATCGGTTCACACAGTGGATAGTTCTAAGTTTACAAACATAAAAAATACAGTCATATACCTTCTCCTTTTTTGAAGTCGGTTAATGAATCTTGTCAAAAAGCTTTAGACGATTTCATAACACTAACACTTATTTGGCTTATAGCCGTATAGGAATTGGGATCCCCAGGTCCGGAACAGCCCACACAAATTGCAATATTTTTTACATTAATTCATATAGATTTCCATTCATTATAAAATCAGGAAAATCCTAGAATTTATACTCGAGCAGTCACAGTACTGAAGGCAACTTGGAATTAACTACACGCTGTATATAATTCTGTAATCCAGGGTACAAGGTGTTCTTTTTTATTATTTCGACACGACAGAACGTAATTTTGTTTGTCGGAGTAGATCTTTTATTTATAATGGGCTTTTTATAACGTACTTATAATGCTACTTAGAAAATTCTTATTCACATGATGTAAGTATACTTCACAAAATATTCGATTTTTTCCGTTCGTTAATTGGATTTATTGATCGTTGTATCATACTGACAGATATTTTCTTTTCTTTTAATACTTCTTACATATACATTCCTATCATTAACTATCGTTATCATTAATGGAACGCATATATATATAGGTACAAAAATTAATATATTTCTACATTTACTAGCCACCAAGCTAAGTGCCTACTTAATGTAGAAGTTTTCTTGATTATTTTTTTTAACATTGCTTCGAAAAGTGCTCAATTTCATTAGGTAGGAAGTTTTTGTTTGCAAAGAGAGAACCTTATTAATATTGGCCTTCACAAAATCAAGTAGACCATAAAATTCAGCTGTTTTAAATAAGATTACATAATACGGCGTTCAGTTTGAAGCTGTGCAAAATTCTTAAGTACTTAAAACCTCTATAAGCTTGCTTTTATCATTTGACAAGCTCACTCAATATTGATCGTTCTCCACAAGAAACTCTTTAAAAATCCCCCCTTTATGACCTACCAACAAGATCCTAACAGGCTTACGCTTCGCATTCAATGTCTTATCATGATAGCATTAAAGTCGAGTTTCATTCTGAGTTACTTCCTCAGAAAAGCTATCGTGGCTATGTATCCCGTTTTTTCGTCAAATGTTGTATAGGAGAGGAGTGCGATTATAACATACGTACTTAATCTGCGAGAAACGTTCATGGACCGTAAATATCGCTGCTTGAGAGAAGGTGAATTGTTAAAATTGCTGGTTATGCTCGCTTGAGGTTTATGAGATAACGTTTCGTTTACGAAGGCTTCATATTCTTGCATGCGAAGGAAACACTTGTTTTATGTGTTTGGGGGAAGTTGAGTTTGACGTAAATATGTTTTGTTCCCTCGGAACACCTGTTCGAGATGAGTATGGCTATAAACTTTGGCTATCTAACAGATGCCACACAGCAATCTTTGTCAGGTTTTTGGGTTTGAACATCATATTTGTTTAGGAGAGTGACTGTGTATTCAATTTTGAACTCTAAGTCATTGAAGTATTATTACTAACGTATAGAACAGACACCGCGAACACAATGTATGTTACAATGAATTGGCGCCGCGCGGCTTCAATGTCCAATGGATTCGTTCGATTTTGAAAGGAGAACAGGGGCTCAATTTTGAAAATAGAACCTCCCGGCGGGGACATACATTTTGTTCGAGATGTCTATTCTATGACATTATACTTCAATGCTCTAAGTTACTTTTTTCCGTGGTTTGCTTCATGATTTTTTAAGTAAGTATTTTATTCATTGCAAGGCATTTCAAGATTCATTGAACCACCGAAAAGATTTGTTCCAAGTGCGATTCAATTTGAATTGAATCAAAAAACATTAAAATCACGTTATTAAGATACTATGCCACAAACATAATCTAGACTCCGCTTTGCAATTCCAATACTAATGTTACGCAATTCCAATACTAACATTACTAAAACCATTAAGAGTACAACAGTAAAACAGTTAAAAAGATCAATAAACTATCAGAAAAGAAGTGTTTAACTGCAACAATTTTCTATCATTGAAAATCCAACTCTATGCTTGAGCGCGTTTTTAGAGCTTAAGTAGTCCCAACAGAGCTGTAGACTGAGTTATATAAAACAGGCTTCAGTCTACAAGGACCGAGAGAACATTTGAATTAATGGCAAATATCGAGAAAACTCCTTTTCGAATATTTTTTGTATACAAACGACTAACGTAATCCATCGGAATCGAAGTTGGGTAATTTCCCATGAGACGAGGCGACAATTTTGCAAAGTGAGCCATGATGAGCAATAATCTGTAATAGAGATAGATACTTCGGTATCTTTGGTTGGTTGCTGATGAGATTTTATGGTTTTTAATTAATTGTGGAGAATGTGTGCATATTAGCGTTGTAGTAGCGATGGATGGAGCTGATGTAAAATGCGTGTAATATTTTGAATGTGTCCATGTGTCTAACAAAGTTTGTCACGGAAGTTTAAAAATGTTAGTCTTAGTTTAAAAATTGTTGGAACCAATAATGACAGTTTAAACTCAGAATGTAGTTTAAACTCCTATTGATATTACGGGCCTTAACAAAGCACACATCTTGCAAGTTTAGCATTTCTGAACTGCAAGGCTGTTTTGTTTTTTAACTTGACAGCGGAATCCGCGATGAGTTTCAAAATTGAAGTTCGAGTTCGAGACTCACTTCACTTCACAAGTGCGTACTAGATGATTAGAGAATGACATATCAAGATGATGCAAGTTGGCTTTCCAGTCTCACTTGAGTGAGCTTCAATTTTGAGTTTGTATTTTAGAGGATAGCCCTCCAGCAAGGCTATTCTGTTTTGTAACTCGACAGCGGAATCCGCGATGAGTTTCAAATTTCCTATTCTATAAAACTTTATCTTTAGTCGTTTGAAGTTCAAGTTCGAGACTCACTTCACTTCGCAAGTGCGTAATACATAGATGATTAGAGAATGGCATATCAAGATGATGCAAGTTCGCTTTCCAGTCTCACTAGAGTGAGCTGTAAAATTTACCATACAGGTAGAAAATGATCTGGAATAAGATAAAGGGTATGTACTCGTATTATCCCGGAAAACGCGGGTAAAGCCGCGAGTTCTATATAAAGTGGAAAAACAATAATCTAAATTTTACTAACAAAAAATAACCGACTTCAAAGTCTCAAAAACTACATAGTTGTCAGATCTCGTTCAAATTTATGTGAGACCACATGACAAGTGCCTGCTTCTCGATTAAAAAAAGAATCATCGAAATCGGTTGGCGTGATATTGAGTTATTCGTCAATTTGTCGCGCACATCTTAACACAAATTTACGACTTATGTGGTTTACTCATGGATGCCATTGTCAAATCTCAATAAAATTTATATGGGACCACATGACAGCCTCCAGCTTTCGATTAAAAAAAGAATCATCAAAATCGGTTCGCCCAGTCCAAAGTTCTGAGGTAACAAACATAAAAAAAAATACAGTCGAATTGAGAACCTCCTCCTTTTTTGAAGTCGGTTAACAAAACATCGTTATATTGCTCCACTGATATTTACGTTTTACAAAAAGAAATTGTTATTAAATCCACCTGAATCTATAGTTTATTATATATCGAATATATCCTCAATATTACTTTAAATTTTGTAGAGAATTCGCGTCAGAGTTAAACTAAATTCAAAGTTACCTAAAAGTGCCACCTTATGGCGTTCAAGTTTCGCTTAAACTTCGCGAGACACTTTAAATGTTATAATTTGCAATATTTCAAGCCAATTAAAAGTCAAAAACTGAATAACAAGAAGATTATTATTAAAGTTACGAAACGTTATAAAGTGTAATGATACGGTTCAATGACGTATTTATTTATTTATTAAGGTTCACCAACAGTTTCTACATGAATAACAATATGTAGTTACAAAACAAAATGTCATAATATGCTACATGCGAAACCAATTACAGGCAAACACAGCTTTCACCAAGAATTGACATAGTATGAAGTGTGGGTAAATGTGTAAATGTGTAAATGTGTATGAAAACATTGTAACAGGAAATGTGTTTAAATTAAGAGGTATCTACAAACTGTCAAAACATTCATTCATACATCTGAAATGTCCTTATGAGGCCATTAGCCTCAAAGTATGATGTAACCTTTCACCTTTTTAATTTATGAGTATCTTATGTGCTAGGTGTGGTTTTGACATGTGACGTGCTCAGTAAGCAAAGCCCAAACTCACATATTTTTTCACTTCTTATGTGTGTTTCTATGTGCTTGGCCAAATTCCCACCTATGATGGTAAGTGGAGATGAAATCTTAGATGGTGATTGCAATAAGTAAAACACTGTGCATTATTACAGACTCCCAAGTATTTATTATTTCCACAAGTACAAATAATTATGGAAGCCATCATAATGCATTCGATTACTTGACAAGATTATTGAGATTCTCTCACAAATTACTGAAGGAAACTCTTATCTTTAGAAAGTTATGTATTTCAATAATTACGATATGGTTGTCTTAGATACCATAGTCTATGACTATTATAGCTGTTAACCCAACTTTATCCATATACTCCCATTTTCAAGATAAGAATCTATTAAATTTAAAGACGCTGCTACCAAGATCAGTTACTTGAGTTATGTGCTCATTCAAGCGACGTAAGCCAGTTCGTGGAGCAATTACTATGACTTATAACACGCGAAGTTGCAATATCGGGCAGTGAAGAAATTATTTTGGGCTGTAGTTTTCTAACTTCTACTCTCTTGATAGCCGCACAGTGGACTAAAAATAAGGCAGTATTACTATTTTATTAGTCATGAAGTTAAATTTTATTTGATTATTTCCTTTCTGCATAAGTGCTTAATAGATTTATAGTCCGGTACTTACTGATTTTAAGAAAGCTCATGCATTATTTTTAAGAGAGATATACGTTACTTATATCCGTTACTTATATTATTATATCTAATATTACAAGCTCCCTGTCAGCTACATAGCTATAGGGATATTAGTATTTAATGGAAACGGAGCTCACAGGGCGAGAGATGTGAGTAATATAAAAAACATGTTATTTTTTACATATACCTAATCCATAAATTTTTATATTGTCAGTTCATAGTCATGACTAAACCGGAAGAGCGATGTGAGTGCACTGAAAATCAGTGTAGCAATATTTCACTGGACGTTATTGAGAGCACACTTTTTGTGAGTCGGCCATAGCAATAATATTTATTTTATGGTTACAACTACTGTGTTACTATTTGTTAGGTTGTTTACTATAGTATCTCCTTTTATTATTGATCGTGTAAGTTGTTTTTTTTTGCGGACGCTACACCGCCGAACGATAAAGAACTTTCATTTTATGTAATTCATCTCAGAATTAATGTGAACACTTGCATTCTATGACATAAGTTATTTTTTTATGTTTTGATTGAAAATTTTTGAGTAGTTGATGGAAAGACTCTATATTCTACAAAGATAAAATTGAAAAGAAAGCAATGCTACAATACAAATAAAATAAAGCGTAGAGAGAGTCTTGTGTTGTTAAGGACCTTAAACAGGTTAAAAAAACATCCAGTTCATCATTACCGGAGAACTCCTTCATAGTATCCAAATTTTAAGTCTAAATAATTGTTTACCGTAAGCCGTTTTATGGTATACATAAATTTAAAGAGGGAAAGTCCAAAAATGTGAGCAGAGCAGTCAAAATATATGAAATGCTGATACCCAAGCCTGGTTGGTTGAGTAATGCGGCCATTCAGAAGGCACGGGCACACTCCGTAGCAATTACTGTGACTTACGATACGTGGTCTTGCAATATCCGATATTGGGAGCTATGGGAAAGACTTTATTTTGAACCACGATTTAGAGATTTATTTTTGTATACTATTTTCGGGAATCTCCTTGTTTTGGTACTAGCTTTTTGCTAGTTTAATTTTGGTTTATTGAAAAAAGAAAATATTTAACAACCCTGTAGTCTAGTTGGTAGTGACCCTGCCTGCGAAGCGAGAGGTTCCGGGTTCGATTCCCGGCCGGGGCAGATATTTATGTGATAGATAAATATTTGTACACGGGTCATGGGTGTTTAGCGTTATTTATTATTTATTTTTGTAACTTAAATAGCGCTCATGTAGAATAAAAAATTTGGAGTATAAAAAAATTATACACTATTATTTTAATTACTAATCATGTTAATGCCTGACAGGAAACAGTGCTTTTTTATTATAATTTAAAGCAATTCTAAGCTACCGGAGACATCTAAATACACGGAGAAAATACAACTATTCCTTTGTATGGTAATAAAGTTATTTAGCCTATTTTCCTTGAACAATTTTGTCGCATCCCGGCAAATTGTTTAGGTCACCTCGAATACTGCGATATAGTTTGAAACTAAAAGTTTGCTTGAAACGGTATGGAAACCACATGGCCCCTGAAATTTCACATCTCAGTGCCTTTTATATGTTATTCCCTGTCCGTTGCTTTGTATGGAAGGTCCGGGTTCAATGAGTGTTTTAGAACAATTCTAATTAATTGCTTATAATTAAATTCGCTCATATTAAAAGTAGTAGATGTACTTCAGATACGTAATTAATAGATTTAATTATAAAGTAAGTTTTGTACTTACTGCTTGTTTATTTTTTAATTCATTCATGATCTTATACACAATATTTGTAGGTGTAATTTTAAATTACATATTAAAATACGTTTTTGAAAAACATTGAGGAAACCACAATAACAAGTAAAATTATTTACTTGGATGTAAAATAATATTAATGAATATTATAATAATATGATGAATCTTAAAAGTTAATCTAATATGAAGAAGAAAAGAACCACAATTAAGTATTAAAAAAGTAAAAAATGTAGGTAAATATTTTTTTTTACTAATAAAGAGAATGCCTGACCACAATCCCACCTGGTACATATGGTATTTTGTAGTATGAGCATCATAAATACCCCATGCTCGGTGAACAGGTTCACAAATAACTGGGTAAAAGGTCGTCATTACTAATTAGAAAAGCATTTCCCTAGTTTTTGCCCTGAATTAACTCCAAAAAGCTTAATTATCTTAAGCAATATCACTCAAAGTAAGTAATAATTAGGTATATGTAAGATTAATGAATTAGATCCTTGTAAAACTTAATTTGCCATATACATATTAAACCTCTTCATTTATTTTTGAAACTTAATAAGCTTAACTCAGTACAGTCACATTTCAGAGATATAAAATAAATTAATCCACAGTTAATGAGATTTATTTCAAAGGATAAATAAAGTGGTGTACCCGTTTCGTTACAAAGAATTTGAAGGGTTCTGCTCATTAAAAAATGTGAGCTTCGAAACTTTTGGTGACTGTAATGACAGTTACGACGTGTATGTAGGTACACACTTGAATACAGTAAAGTAATCACTTTTAACGGTGTTTTTCTTTGAAAATGAGACGCTTTTACTTCGTGATTATTAACTGCAAGAGGTACTATATTTTGAAATTGTAATATTTCTTGGTAAAGAGTATGTGGAGCCCTAAACAATAAAATACTTAAGTGTTTTTTTTAACTATGCCAAATTACAAATTTTACGTGTAGAATAATTTTAGAAAGTGCACGAGTCCCGTTTATCGCAGTTAGAGTTTATGTCAAATTAAAAGTTATGATGATGTATAATGAAACTAAAGAAAAGGCAGGCTAAAAAAGAATTATTGGAAAATATAACGATATAATAATAGAAACATATATAATAATAGAAACATTATTAATTAGTAGCTGAGCAGGAGAAAAGAAAGCAAATGTGAAAAATTGAGAGGAACTGTTATAAAAATAGCAACTGAAATATGGTGAAAAAGACACGTTCGCAAATATTGGAAAATACTCATATTTAAGACTAGTTTAGGTGTAGAATTATTGTAAAGAAAATAAGACCTAATTTTAGTTATTATTCAAGATACTTTAAGTATTACAATTCGTTGGTAAGAAATATATATTTTTTGCGAAATAAATCGTAATTAAACATTGATTTTGGTACATTTTCATATTTTTTTTCAGTTTCCTGGTTACATTCTCATGCGTGCCTCGATTTCCTCGAAATGGCCATTAATCGAAATTTTTAAAATATTTTGTCTGTTCCACTTATAAAATATATAGTGTTTTTCATAATACGCTAAACACAACTACAGTCCACAAAAAATATCAGGCCAAAATCAGACTCAGTTTCTTCCTTAGTCTGTAGAAAAACCCGCAGATATCTTTTGTGAATTGGTTAATTTTTTCTGCGACACGACTTCGTCTAATAAAAGAGCTAAAAATGAGTAAAGGAGCTCACAAAACGTGCTTCACACCAAAACCTGGTAATAAGAACGTTCTTCACATCACCGAAATATCAGAACAGAAACTCGTATTTCGGGGCGTATATTCAGAAATTGCGGAAGTAATTAAACCATTAGCTCTATTTTAATGAGTCCCTCGCAACTGTGCCACTGATTTCTCCTCACTACTACTCTGTATCTGTCAATTTATAATCGGGTCGGATCGTAACAGGTGCTGAATACATACCTGTTACGGTAAAATGTTCCCTAGCTGCAAATATTAATACCGTTCCCTGACAATTTTCCTGTAACCGCAGTTTCAACGCATTTGGGATTTCATTTTAGAAAGCTTTTGCTCTATTTTTTGCGATACGCCTGTACTGATTGATATTAATCAACGGTCGGACGATAAAAAGTGTCGTTAAATTTAAATTAAATTTATGGTTGCATGTTATAAATAACATTCGTACGTATTTTTAATATATGAGTGTGTTTACATGTATAATGAATAAATTATTAAATATCAATTAGGGACTGCTAAAGCATATAGTAACTTAGTTTGAATGGTAAGAATACAGTTATTATTTTGAACCGTTTCGTTTTAAATTCGTTATAGCGGGGCATGTTTGAAAACTAGTACCTAGTTGGAAAGCAATAGTGAAAAAAAACTTTAAAGAAACTGAAGACTTTCTAATGACGCTTGTGAATTCATGTGAAAGAATGTATATTATTTAGTAGTTATTACTTGAATTAGAACTATCCTAATGATGGATTGTAATATAGAATAGAAGCGACGTTCAATGGATTAGATGTAAGAAAGTGGAGGATAATAATGGAAGAAAGTAAAACCCAAGAGTCAAGTTTTAAGAATACATTTATCGCTACTTTTTCCACTTCGAAGAGTTTTGTTACTCACTTCACAACTTTAACCTACAAATAGGTCGTTGACTGTGTATTGGTGAAGCTAGTCTCTTCTAGACAAGTTTTGTTTCCAGTATTTTCGTTGCGCTAACAACATGAACTTATTGACTATGAAACGAGGAATGTTCATCGAACTTTTTTAATTTAAACTGTAAGGTTAATTAAGATTTTTTGTCAAGTGTCTGGGTGGAATTGCTGTTGTTGAAATGCAGCGAAATGACGATTGATGTGGTAAATTTGCTGCTGTGTACAGCACTAACAAGTGCTAAAATTTTAACGTTAACCTTTTGACACGTAATGTATGAGAATATGTCCGACACCGTAAATTATTTTAACATTAATTTAAAATTTGTTAACTTTTCTAGATCCATTTCTTAACAATTAATAATATCAATATCAACCCAATGTAAAATACCTATGTATATCCATAGATTTAATTTTTTTTTAATTATTTTCTTCTCCTATATAGGTAAATACACCTCATACAAGTAGTAAAAATGTGGTCACAGATCAATAAAACAAAATGAAAATGAGCAATCAGTGCAAAGTGAGTATCAGCCGTAACAGCACAGAAGACATAATAGTAGGTACTTATAATAGTAGTAACAACTAACAGCTTAATTTATACTAGACCATTGACTACTAATGAAATTGGAGTGTTCCCTTCGGTACCAATAAAGTAGGATAAGTGTGACTGTGGATTAAATCAGTCCAGGGCAACTGTAGATATTGATTGTGCAATTCCGCCACATGACCAAAGAGATATCTACGGTGAGGAAGGTAATCAAGGACGTTCTCACGAAGAACGAATAACACAAATTGTCGAAGACGCCAATTGGGACTAAATAGCGTTCTCCTGACAAAACTGTCGCAACTACTCCGAAGTGCTGTTTACCGAAGATCTCTACGGAATCATTCCTTCGAACAACTTTCGCTCTTTCACTGGAAAATTTCGTTGGAGTTCGGGAACAAATATCAAGAACGGACGCGATTCATTATGCGTCTTTTACTGGGAAAAGTAATTCGAAGTTAGTCGACATTTGTTCGCTAGGTGGAGTCGAAGTTGCGCCTCATTTCGTCCGAAGCGGGCTCGAGTATAGACGAATCGAGTCGAATAGATGAAGTTGTCACAAATTATTCGTTACTGCCTAAATTTATTGAATAGATTCCACTCTAAAGACTGTTTTGGAATGCAAATCTGTAGTAATAAATTCTGCTGGGTTCCCTGATAAAACTTGTTCTTATAAACGTTCACACTCTTTGCAATAATTTTATTCAATGACATAATTGTCACAAAATCTCAAATCGAAAACAAAATCTCAATCAAATCTTTCTTCCATTGTAGGACCACTCGTGCGTCTGGGCGACCGCCCTTCACAGCTAATTTTCTCCGAAACTACTGGACCAAAAGAGTTGAAATTTGGTACTCATGTGCTATTTTGTGACCCAAAGACGAAGATATAAAGAAAATAAATGAATTAAAAAAAAACATTTTAACGAAATTAAAAAAAAAAATGTTTCGCAAACCGTCTCGGGCAGCATGTCAAATGAAAGAGCCTATTGTAAGGATTTCAATACATTTTTGGTATATTTCTACAATTAATAGTTTTAAAATTATTCAAGAAAGAACGAAAATTTAAGACGAAAATTGACCCTTCCCTCTTATCATCGTACAGTTCTTTAGTTTATGTACAGGGAAACCTAATAAGAAGTCTATTAAGATATAGAAGTTAAAAAAGGAAAAAAATAATAAAATAGAAAAGTAACGGTAAATACATATTCAAGGAACAATGTTATTTTAATGTTTAGGTTACTCAAGTTCTTACCTTGTCATGTTTTTGATATTTTACGTTACTATCGAATACTTTAAAAATCAATTTAAGTTCCAAATAGTGGATGTAAGGTTTCATAACCTCTTCGACATATTGCTAAGTTTGAAGTTGTGCTTCTTCAGCAGTCTTACTTCCTTACTTCTAAACATAGCACTGAAATCAGTTCGAGGAAAACTAAATACAGCTGCTTCAAATTAATCTCCCAAGCGTATAGACGGAGTACTTTGTAAAACTTTTTCTTGGACTGGTTCTCGGTTCATGTAAGAATTGAAGTAGTTTGGAAGTTAAGCTTAAATTTTTAATCTTTTAACAATAATGAAAACTATTATTAAAGTTTGTTGGGGTGTAATCATTTATTTCTGTATAGATACTAGCTGTGCCAGCGACTTTGTTCACGTGGGAGCATTTCTCGCGTAAATCCCGACCCCCTTGGAACCTTTATCACCTAACGGTATGAAATATACTTTACGGCCTATTCTCATACCTACCTAATATACACATGTTTTTTAAAACCGGTGGAGCCATTTTTAAAAAAATACACACACCAACCACGAGCCAGCCACAAATACCGGGCCACGATATTTTTATATATTAAGTAACCGCCCTCGCTTTGCTTCGGTTTTCTTATTTTTTTACACCTTGGGTTACATATTGGAGTTTTATTAAGGATCCCTAATTTTTTTGAAAATATAGCCTATGTCACCCAGGAATAGTGTAGCTTCCCAACAGTGAAAGAATTTTTCAAATCGGTTCAGTAGTTTGGAAGCCTAGTCAATGCAAACAATCAAATCTTTCCCCTTTAAAATATTAATATAGATTAAAAGATAGTAAAGGTAAATATAATATTATGACCTGTACTTAGGTATCGTAATCTTATATTATTATTACTTTCATGTCACGTGGTCTATTGGGTCGAATCGAACTGTCTGGATCAACCCTACGTTTTTGCAGATAGATAAAGAATTTCTTTTTCATCTTCATAAATTTTATAGGATTCGGGTCAACAATCTTACTTCCAACTTTTAATTAAGTTTTGAATGAGGAATCTTGGAGAAGTTTTTATGTGTTTAAATGTTTCATAAAATACAAGCTTCGAATTTTTTTATATTTGCTTTGGAATCAACATAAACAAGATGAATAAAATCGAATAATCTGTAGATTTCAATACTTTGAAGGCTCATTTTCGATATAAATTTTCATTGTTTAATTTAAAAACAATTGATGAATTCCCTAAAAAATTGGAAAGTCTTTTTTTGTGTAACAGGAAAGTTTCGATTAAATTGAGCCAATTTCTTAGAATGGTTCGCAAGCATTCCTCGTAAGGTGATGAAAGTGCTTTTATGGTGCTTATGGTGGTATGTACTACGAGATGGTAGTTGGTAGACGTATGGTCATCAGGGGTAGCGATTTTTGCAAGACTTCAGACTTTAGTTAGAGGGTACTTTATGACATCGAGTTATGATTTCCTTTGTGTATGATTTTAAACATGTATCATCGCAGACACTAAATATTTTAAATGCAATGGTTACGGTTCGTTTTTTATAATACTCGTAGTCTTACCGTGACCACGATCTGCGTAAGTGGGTCGAAATATTGGTGTTATATAATCTAAATTTTACTAACAAAAAATCACTTCAAAGTTACTCATAAACTAATTGTCCACATGACAAGCACCCACTTTCGGTTAAAAAAAGAATAATCGAAATCGGTTGGGGTGATATACAGTTATTCGTCAATTTGTCACGCACATACTTAATACAAATTTAAGACTTATATGCTTTTCTCATGGATGCCATTATCAGATCTCAATAAAATTTAAGTGGGACCACATGACAAGCACCAGTTTTCTATTAAAAGTAATCATCAAAATCGGTTGACCCAGTCGAAAGTTCTGAAGTAACAAACATTAAAAATACAGTCGAATTGAGAACCTCCTTCTTTTTTTAAAGTCGGTTAAAAATACAAATTGAGAATACCCGTTGCATTTAAAATTTCAGTAGTGTTTTTGTTTTGTCTCGGTTATGGGTCAGGGTCAAGGTTTTGGTTATCTACAGTAGACAGCAGTCGTTATCAGAGGCTTTCGGCATAAAAACTTCTTATAATAACTGTAAAAGTCAATTATATATTCAAAGTTGAAGCCGATTAACAAATTACTTAAAATATTATTTTTCATTAACCTAACAGTAACTTTGCTTTTAAATGTTACGGTTTAGATGATTTAATTAATTCCTAGTAGTTTTCATAAGCTTGCGTACCCTTAGAACTCTAAGGAACAATTTTTTACAAACTTACAAATAAAGTGAAGAAGCAAACGGTCTGAATCTCGTAAAACGATTTGAGATCCAAATTAAATGCAGGATAATCTAATTCCAAAAATGAAGAACGGCCACAGTTTATAAGCCTTTGAAATTGGGTCGGAAACAACGCTGCTGAAACAATTTTAATACTCCGAAGCTAAAGCGTCGTAATCCACGCCTTTGTACGTTACAGTGCTGTTTGCAATAAAGAAAACACTTTACTCCATTGGAATAAGTGCCGTTTTGGAACGTGGGGACGTTATTGAAATGTCGCCTGAATCCAACAATCCGGCTTTAGCGAGCCATGCTCTGCTTATTTAATGTTTGACACTATCCAAATTGTTTAAGAATTTTGAATATTAAATCACGCGGAAGACTTTGTAAGAGTTTTGATTTCAATGTTTGCTTTCTGTACTCATTGCCTTGTCCCAAATGTATTTTATAATATTGTATGTCCAATGGGACATATGGGTATAGTATGTATTGATATTTATTCTAAATAAATAAATAAATAACGCTTCACATTCACAGCCCAACACTAGGATACCCTATATCGTGGGTGCCATGGACAACACAAAGACACACGCAAACCAGACTGGTAACAGAAATTTAAACTCATCATTCAAATTTCCGCCTTGTTCGATTCCCAGTGTGGGCACCTCCGTCCCACATTCGCATTATACGTATGTTGTATGTGTGTTGTGTATGTGATGTATATGATAAACATAATATATTACATAAGTGTGAGTGTTTGTGTATGTGTGAGATATATAATAAACTACATACACATAATGCGAATGTGGGACGGAGGTGCCCACACTGGGAATCGAACCTAGGATCCATCCAACTACAGACTGCGCCCGCTGTTGCTTAATTTTGTCGATCACATTGGATCGACGCAAGCCGCCGGGCCATGAGCGCTTCAAATAAGTGTTTAGTTAAGAGTATGTTACTCAAAATAACAAATTAGAAAGGTTTTGTTATCTACAGGCATCGATTTTAATATCTTTGAGCTCGCTTCAACAAAATGCTGATAACACTTGAAACCTTCTGACCTGATTTATTTTAATTGCTGACTCTTGACCAATTTCCATGAAAATCAACTTTATAATTAAAATTGTATCGGAATCTACAGATACAAGTAGCTAATTTAGTTAACGGAAAAGGATGAATGAATTGAAACAGCAAATGGAAAGAGTTAGCAAAGATTAAAAAATTACTTGTTTAAACTTGCAAATAAAATAAATTAAACTACAATTAAAACAAACTACGAGTAATAAACATAATATTGCAATTTCTCCTTAATTGTGATTTGACTACCAACAAGTAGACAAGTACATAAAATAATTAAAACTTTTTCAAGTAAAATGAAGGAAGATTTCAATCATAGATTAAAGTTTGTCGTTCTAGATAAAACAAATAACCTGAATTTTAGCTTACGTCTTTATATTTAAATTTTTTGAATCAGATGTAACTTAAGTTGGAGTTGGCAGTTTCGTTCGCGGTGGAAGAGATACGACCCCGGAAGGCCTTTTTACATGGCTGTGTAGCTTTTTATCTCCTTTTAACGCTGTCTTGGAGGTATTTCAAGAGATATATGAAATTGGCCTTCCTGGAAGAGGTTCTTACGGTTTTCTATAGTTTTATGGCCTCCTTAGGACTAGTATTACAATTTTGCGGCGATAATAGTAGGTACTAAGGTAAGAAAATGTCTTGCATATTACCTTTTAACTTATTATAAGGAATAATAATAATAAAGGTCCAAAGTGACTCCAAAAAGGGAAAACTACTAGATCTGTGACGCCTCGCCTCCGCCTTGGATTTGCCTGAATTAAGACGGTGAGTTTTTATTTTCTGCAAGAACCTTGAAGCGTACCCAGGATCCTAGGAGACCTATGCGCCACATCAATAGAATCCACTGCTGGACATAAGCCTTCCCCAACATGCGCAACTCAGACCGGTCCTGAGCCTTCTGAATCCAGTGGTTACCCGTCTTCTTCAGGTTGTCGGTTCACCTTGCGAGGGGCATCTTGCGCTCCTTTTACCAAGGCGTAGACTCCATTCAAGGACCCAACCAGGTGGACTGACGACCTGGAGAAGACAGTATCCACTAGATTCAGAAGGCTCAGGACCGTTCAGAGTTGTGCTTGTTAGGGGAGGCCATGTCTAGCAGTGGACCACTAAAGGTTTGATGGATGGTATATGTATTATATAATAATTATGGCTTATACAGCTTTTACTAGCTAATTTAATATTTTTATTTTTTATTACTTTTTTGAACTATTATTTTTGGTTTAGTTCCATGCAAATAATTTATACTGAATATCTGTTATGAAGAAAAGTTTTAATTAACGTAAGTCAAGACTTTCTTAGTTCTTGACTTCTTAGTCTTTTAGTTAAGTCTTTTTGTTCATGTGATTGCTTCAGTATTAGATGACAAGGTAAATTGCGACTCTAATTTCAAGTAACATTATTATAATTGGCTTCATAAGTCTGAACAACAAAAAGTAGAGCTTTGACGAAACGTTTGTTCAAAAAGTTTTCGTTATTATAGCGTATAGTCTACAATTTTACAGAAAATGGATGATAAATGTTATTGTCTTAGTTAAGTTATAATTTGTAATTTAAAAATATTAACGTAATTAGATCAAAACACCATTTTGATCACTGTGATATGAAAGTGAAATACGAGATATTTAATAATATGTAATTTTAAAATTTTCTTAGCTTCTAATCTTCCTACTGTACCTTTCGCATGTGTTAATACGCTATGCGTACTTGTATCACATAAGATACGATGGCGTACGTTTAGCGTTATTGTAACTGCGCGTGGTCTGCTATTCACAATTCACATAACCGGGCTTTTATGTACTTAAGTAGATAATAATATCCTGATTTAAACTTCGAAGAACTAAAAGATTACAGTTGTTTGGACACTGAACCTCAAATAAAAACCATTTTCTTACTACTCAATTTGAATGAAATCTCTATGTATTGAATGAAAAATACGGGTTTTGCGACTGAATTCACAAATAAAGATTTTGGAATTCACTAGGGGATTTGACAAATCCTCTTTGCATATTAAAAGGTTAACGTTGGGGACTGAACAGGTACTGAGTTTAGCACTGGGGAAAAAATTGTAACAAGACTTAAGAAAAGAAATATTCTGTCTAGGATACCAGAACGTGCTTGGGAAGAAAGCCAAGTGCGGCTGAAATAAATTAGTTAGGGCTTCGTACCTCGTTAGTTATGTCGTAACACAGATCAAATTTACTTTTTTTAACATTTTACATTATTGTAAGAACTTGTAGAAACGATTGCCTTTTGAAAATTACTTACTAGCTTTTGCCCGCAGCTTCGCCCGCGGTAGAGATCGATTTTTTATAAATCCTACTTACTTTTACTTAGTTAGATTTAGTTGCCTATGACTTAAGTAATTTACATGTATCATTTGATAGTGTGATTCAGAACTTGAAAATGAATTTTACTAACGCCATCTATTAACAAAATCCGGAACTAAATATCTTGCAACTAACAAAATATCGATCTCCACGGCCCATGGGAATGTTTTACCGCGGTAAAAAGTAGCCTAAGTTACTCTCCACCCTCCTCACTATCTCCACACACAAAAACCATACCATATAACAGCTTCGTTGCGACGTGAAAGCCGGACAAACAAACAAACAAACAAACACACTTTCACATTTATAATATTAGTAAGGATTAAGACCTATGTGAACCTTCTACCACAGAAGGTCATAATAATGGATCCAAGAAGAAACGCGCATCTATTAACTAGCATTTCTTGTGTCACAGAAAATCTGTCGTATAATAATTACATCAAAAACAGCCTAGGAAGTGTTGTGTACCGTATGCTTGGCGCTTACGTAATTATCAAGTAGGATCACTTCTATGCCGGTCACTATGCTCACACACATTTGACGATAATCGCTTTACAATTTTATTATTAATCCCAACTTTCAATACATTTTCTCTGCAATAAAATTAATGCAAAATTATTGTGAAATTTAATAATGATCTTACGTTTTATTTCTTTGTATTATTACAGTCACAAGGCGTATTTTGCATTTTCATTAAATGTTAGATACAATTTGAAAGATTATTATGAATTGTGACTTTCTTGCAGGCTAGATCCCACACGCAACCACGACGTAGATCAAGTTTTAACGTGATTAGATTACGTGTTGGATAACCATTGAGCAATATCCAGTTTCTTTGCATGTTTTTTGGTTGCCCATGCCTTTGTTACTACGAAGGTCTATGGAAATGACTTACCATCAGGTGACCCGCCTACTTATATGTCTGCTATTTATATAAAAGTTAGCACTTTAACAAACACAAACTTTGTCTATAAAGGTAAGACAGTTGGTGCAACTCGCTTACAAAGCTCCATGAAGAGTAACGCTTTGAAACTGTTTCGCTTCGACTGTTTCTTGAATAATTCGTCATTTCCAAGTTCTACCAAGTTGGGTATTGTCCTAAACGCTCATAATTTACTAAGTAAAGTGAGTACAAGAACCTCTTAGTGTTATGAACAAATTGTCATTTATGGTTTTGTTCTGTACTGCAGAGAACTGTTAGACCTCGGGGTAATTAGGCATTCGTTATCATAAGGAAATGTTCTGAAATATTAAATGGATGAAAAAGATTTTAACATCTTTGACTTCCGACTACTACACTTATCTATAAGATGGCAACAAACGTGTTTCTAAAGTATTACTCTAACATACATAACAATAAGCGAAACTATTTTCACAGACGGCTCTTTTATTAAGAAATTATTGCTTTTAATAATCTGAATTTTATCAAGAAAAATATCTGACTTCAAAATAACTCAAAAACTACTTGACAGATCTAGTTCCAATTTAAATGGACCAACATGACAAGTACCAGCTTTCAATTAAAAAAAGAATCATCAAAATTGGTTCACCCAAAGTTCTGAGGTTAAAAAGAGAAAGAAATTACTATGACACATGCATGCTCTGTTGAATCACCCACAGAGCGGTGGTGAGCACATTTAAATAAAATCTCCTTGTAACAAATGTCTAACAAAATATAATTTAGAGCTCTATGAGAACTCAATGCGAATTACGTCGTGAATGTATGATGGACTACCAAATAAAGTCCAGTTTTAAAATAAAATATTATTCAAATTATTGGTTTGAACTTGATAATTATTATAGATTGGGAAACATGGAAACAAACAGTAACTTAGAAATACACAAGTTATTAAATAGGTCACTTTTATTTTCTTGTTATTAAACTTATTATCTTCAATTTTATGTACTACAATCTTAATATATATAAATTAAGTGTCACGTTGTTGGTCCGCGATGGACTCCTAAACTACTTAACCGATTTTAATCAAAGTTGCACACCATGTGCAGTTTGATCCAACTTGAAAGATAGGATAGCTTACATCTAAAAAAAACTATTGACAGAACGAAGTCTGTCCGGGCAGCTAGTAATATTATAAGAATTAATATCTTATGACTGATTTTGAAGCTGTTTGCAAAGCGCAAATTATTAAAATTTTGCACACATGGTTTTCATAAATGAATACGATCAAATTAAAAAATAAATAAAAAGGTCCAAAACGTCCGTGAAACCTCTTTTGATATGGGTTAATAATAAAAGGGTTGGACGAGTAGAATTTGATAAAAAATAATGATAAAACAGATGTCATTCACATCTTAAATCCCACATGTGGATTTCTCCAAAATGGTTTATTTACTTAATCAAAAAGCAAGTTTCACCCGAGTATTTAGACAAAACATGTCGTTTTTGGTAGAAGATAGGCCATAAGAAAGTTCTATCTTAGGGTTTGAACATTTTTATATGGAACCTGGTGTACCTATAAGTCCCGCCATTTTGAAAACAACCTCATTTCGGCGGCCAGAGATGAAACATGTGTCAATCGACGGAGTAAATGATTACAATCAAAAAATATTCAGTGATGAAATGTCGTAAGTGATATATGTAGTTTCTGAAATATTTGAGTTCAAAAATAAAAATAATTATTAATGAACGGTTTTGAACTCAAATATTTGGGAAAGTATATCACTTGCGACATTTCATCACTGACTACTTTTTGATTGTTACCTTTTACTCCGTCGATTGATATAATAATATGTTTAATCACTAGCCGCCGAAACGATATTTTTTTAAAAATGGCGGTACTCGTAGGTATGTCAACTAGGTTCAATGCCCTTTAACACATTTATAGACTTGATTACCTACTAGGCATTCTAAAACAAAGGCAAACATTATCTAAGTCACGCTAGCCGTACACCACATGTCGTAAAATTCCCCAAAAACCCCATAACTTGGGCATTTCGGTTTACTGCTCGATGTTAGAAATGGAACGCGTAAATTTTTGAAATCGTCACGTATTTGTTTTGTCGAGTTTACGGCTGGAAATTGGGGACCGTAGATGTGGTCGTATATTTTCATGGCGCAGAATTTGGATAAGTTAGAAGCGTTCATGGTTTTATTTTTGGCTTTCTGCAATAGGATGGATTTGAATAAATATCATGTTGTATCAGTCTATCAATGGTTGACGTATTATCGAAGAATGAATGGATAATTATGTCAATTAGAATTAAAATAAAATCCTTATAACGCCATTATTAAATTATGTGCTAAGCGCGGTTTTCCTGGATTATAATGATGTTTACGTTTCCATGTGTTGGGGATGGTGCGGGTCAAGAGGTGCGAAATGAGAAAGCGAGACGTAAGTAGAATAAGCCGAACCGAAAAATACTGGGATCAAAGGATAATGCAATTTTGTTCGCGGATATAGGTCGCGAGCTTCCGCCTTGTTGGTCGACTCCTATGGCGGTGCAGGGCGCGGGCCACAGAGCACGCTCGCGTCAGAGGTTGTCGCGAGACAGACAGGTATGTCATCTTTTTTCTCAGCAGTTTTCGGCTAGTACTTTCTTTATTAATGAGAAAGTTCAAACACAAAGGTTACATTGTAATACTAATATTAACTTAACTAATTATTTATATTTTTACAGGTTCTACGATACAGCAGAGGTAAGTATAACTAAATAATATTTTATTAGTGACACATAGTTATAAGTTTTAAAGACAAAATTATGATACACCGGTGGACCGTTTATCCGTCGGTAACATCCTGCCCCTCAGTGTCGTGATGGCGACACTCATCACGAAGAATCAATGCTAGACGCGACGCAGGACGTTTCCTAACACCATTGTTTGTTTTAACATCAACAATTCTTACCCGTCCATCTGGTCCAGGATACACCTTCTGTACGACTCCTCTAGGCCAAACATTGCGCGGCGAAGCCGGGTCCACAACAACAACAAGGTCGCCGACCTTCAGCTGCGTGCCCTCGCGGTCCCACTTTTTTCGAGGGGCCAGTGATGGTAAAACTTCATTCATCCACCTAGACCAAAAGAGATCCGCAAGACGCTGTGCTATACGCCACTGCTTCCTGAGGTAAAGGTCGCTATCGTCGAAGATGCCTGCTATTGGTAAGTTGGAAGATGAACCGAGTAAGAAATGATTAGGTGTCAAGGATTCTGGGTCATGTGGATCGACTGAAACATGAGTCAATGGATGTCCATTTATCATATTTTCTACCTCACGTAGTAAGTTGTTCTCATCCAGAACTGGGGTAAGTGAACGCAAGCGACTATCGCGCTGAATTTCATTATTTAATTTCAATAAATTTATTTCATGTCGAAACGATTGTAACTGCGAGTGACGTAGCAATAGTAACTCCGCTCTACGCATTAATTGATCATCAATTCCGTTAATAACTTTTCTTTTAATTTTTTCAATAAATAAAAGAACTGTAGCAGTAGTACGTAACAATCGCAACCAACTTGAAAAACGACTTGGGTCCGGAACTGGTAAGTCTGACAAGTTATCTTTTTCGCACACCGTGTTTACTCTTTCTAATACGTCGTCACTAATTGTTTTTATTCCAGGACGCGTAGGCCATTGAGATCGCGGCTGGTGCAAGAAAGACGGGCCGGTGAACCATTCCGAGTCATTGTTCAATACGTGATCGTTAGTTTTTGTTCCTAAATCGGCGACATTCGAACCACTGGGTACATAATTCCATTCGCTAGCCTTACTGTACTCGTCAATCTCACCGAGCCTATTAGCTATAAAAATTTTATATGTTCGACATTGATTAGTAATCCAATATAAAACCGTAGTCGAATCGGTCCAGTAGTACACCGAATTCGCCTGTAAACGATGTTCTCTTTTAATGCTATCTCCTAATTTACACGCTAACACGGCGCCCTGTAACTCGAGCCGTGGCACAGAAACCGGTTTGATAGGACTTACTTTGCATTTGCTAGCAATAAAAGAAATAGAGGCGTGACCATCGCTACTTTCCTTACGCCAATACGCGACAGCTGCATAAGCGCTCAGCGATGCATCGCAAAAAATGTGAAGTTCCAATAACTCCTCGTTGTCGCTATTATTTATTATATTACTATCACGAAAATACCATCGCGGGATTCTAATATCATTTATTTCATTAGCTTGCTTTATCCAACCCTGAAATAACTGGTATAACTCGTCATTGAGTACATCGTCCCACAAAATATTACTTCTCCAAGTCTCACGCATTAATATTTTCCCTTTAATCGTAAATGGTCCTAAATAACCGTGAATATCAAAAATTGACATGACAATACGTAACATTTCACGTTTTGTAGGTATTCTTTTTAAAAGTAAAATATCCTCCGGGATACGCTTGAACGACAAGTCAAATGCTAGCATATCGGTACGCGGAAACCATAATATACCTAATGTGCGTTCCGGTTGATTATCATTATCCAACCTTACGGCCTTGTCGTTAAGGTTCTCTTTCGGTACGTCACGCAATACAGTAGGTACATTACTCAACCAGTTACGCATCTCGAATCCACCTTGCTTATGAATATAGGTAACTTCATTTACAATTTTTGTAGCTACATCGTGATTAGTGAAACTGTCAATGTAATCATCCATATATTGATTGTTTTGTATGACATGAACAGCCTCGGGCATTTGTGAGTGAAATCGAGAGGCGTTCTTGGTCTGGTTAATGTACTGCGCTACGAACGGGGAACAATTCGCGCCAAAAATTAATGACGTCATAGCACATATTATTATTCTATTGCTGTGCTTTTCCCTCCACAAAAATCTTAATGCATTTTGATCGTTACGTTTAATCTTTATTCGCAAAAACATATCTTTTATGTCCCCAATTACTCCAATAGGATTTTCACGAAACCTAAACATTATACCGTACAATGATTTTAATAAATCGGGTCCCTGAAGTAAAAAATCATTGAGTGATAATTGGTTACATTTAGCTGCGGCGTCAAAAACTAATCGTAACTTTTTCTTATTCGGGTTGTCGACCCCGAAATGAGGCAAATACCATATGCGAGTAGCCGACGCGTTGCTACACTCAGAGTCGCTGAGTTTCCTAGCGTAATCGTTGATGAATAAATGATCGACACGTTCTCGATAACGCGATTCATATTCCGAATTTAACGACATTTTTCTTTCAATGGACTTAAATCTATTTAATGCTAAATTGTACGAGTCTGGCATAAAGGACTTTTCGGACTTCCAAGGAAGACAGACTGACCACTGACCGTTGTCCAATTCGGCCGACTCGTCAAGTATATTAATGGCTTTCAGCTCATCAATATTTGGACGAGGTTTGTTACATAACCCAATGGAATCCAATGAAAAAGAATGTTTTATTAACTCATGTAAATCTTCATCTGTAGTTGATAACGTGTTAGGGCCTGAGTGATGTGATGAGTCATTATGTTCATCAAAATAGGTATTGTTTATGTGCGCGCTTGTGTGTTTGCTGTCTGAGTGAGAGATGCAGTGTGTATGTTCATGTAACGTACCTGCCTGCTCGTGCGACGCCGACGCGTTGCTGACGCGCGCGCCGCTGTGCTGCGGCCTGCGGGGTTGTTTACCTCGAGACTCACGAAAGCGTAAGGCTCCGTGCATACACCAGCCCAGTAATGTTTTCGTGATAAACGGTCCGCCGGGCATCTCCCTTTTACAAACAATTGGCGCAATTAAATCATAGTTATCTTGACCTATTAACAATTTCGGTTTAATTACAGATTTACAGGGGTCATAATTAATATTATACAAATTATTATAATGCGTACAATCTACGTTAGAGAAATATTGTACAGGTAAATTTAATTCTTTTAATTTTCTAACTTTTAAGTTAAACTTATCACCTTCGTTATTACTAATATTGACGTTTATTATTTCAGTCTTACATACCAGCTCGGAGTCCCATGCGCTAGTCGCTCGCATGGTAAAGCACTCACCATGCAGGCCGGCCTTATCGGCCACGTCCGCCGCTATGAGGCTCACTGTAGCCCCATCATCAAGCAAGGCGTGCGTTTCTACGTCACCTCGGGGGCCGTGGATGGTAACCGGCACTATTTTCAAAAGTATCATTGGTGCGCGCGGGGTTCCAGGCGTGGGGCATTGCTGTTCTGTCACGTTAGCAATGAGTTTATCGTCGTGGTCGGGAAGCGAGCAGCTGTTGTCAGCCGCTGGTTGGCGTTCTCGCTGCGGCGGTATCCAGTGCAGCAGACGGTGATGTGGCTTCTCACAGGCATCGATGTCACAATTTTCAGCTGTGCAAGGTGATTGCGGTTCGTGACGAGATCCGAGACATTTATAACACAGTTTATTAAATTTTACATATCGCCATCTATCTTTGCGAAGGGCTCTTTTAAATTTGTTGCAGTCCGCTAAACTGTGGATATTGTCACGTTTGCAAAAATTACATTTTCTTGAGACAGTGTTGGCCTTGACCTCCGTGCACATCAACACTGGTTCTTTACCGTCCTGTTTTTTATAAAATCTGTGCATTCCCTCAGTCCTTTTATTATTAAAGTGATAATGAATTGTACTCACACCTGCCGCTGCTACCATTTTGGCTTCCTCGTGAATAAATGTACTCAGTAGCTCCAATTTTGGTGTGTCCTGCTTGTTTTTGTATAAGTATTCTACCCACTTAGCGATCAGTATAGGGGGCAGCTTTGAAGTAACAATTGTAACCAGTTCTGGGCTTCGCAAATAATCCAATTGATGTATCATCCGAGTAGCTGTAACACAGTTTTTAAGCTTTATAGAAAAATTGACCAGGTCGTGATGATATGAACCAGATAACGGTTGTAGTTTCTTCAACTGCGTAGTAATTTTATACATTATGACTTCAGGGCGTCCAAATTTTAATTCCAGGGTGTCCATTATCTCTTGAGGTGCCGGGGCGCTCATCAGCAGTGCAGCTGTAGCCTCCTTGGCTTCTCCTCGGAGGCATTTTCTTAGCCTCCATATATTTTCCGTGTCGGTGTAGCCACACAGGCGCGATGAGGACTCGAAGGCTTCTCTGAATTGTAGCCACTCCATGGGATCTCCGTAATATAGTGGCAGGTCCTTTGAAGTGGCCAGGCGCGTCAATAGCTCCTGGTTGCCTCTTGAGTTTCCGGTGCCCATGGCATCTCGTAGTGCAGTTGTAAGAGCGGTGATGGCGGTATCCAAGCCTGCCCCTGGGTGTGAAGGATGCTGATTGATCGGTTGTTCCAATGAGGACCCGGGGGCGTCTACCGACTTCTCCAACCATTCTTCAATCTTGCTAGTATATGAATTGTCTGAGTTTTGTGAGCACTTTTCAATCACGGCCAAGTCAGCCGCCAATTTCTTCTTAATTAAATCCTTCTCGATACGAGCTTTGCTTGCCGCCAGTGTAATTTCTATTTCTGCACTTTTTTGTGCCGCGATGTATTCTAGTTGCAGTCGACGTGCGGCAGATGAAGAAGACGCGTAAGATTCGCGAGTGCTAGGAACGGGGCCGCCATCTTGTTGTACAGCTTGTGATGGCGGTCCGATGTCCGATTTTTGTTCAATATCCGATAATCCCGTTTTGTTCGATTTGCATTCGATTTTATCGCCTTCCGTCGTTTTGGTCATTGTTTCAAGTTTCGTTTGTGCACGGGTTTTCACTCGCTGCGGGGTTTGAAACAACGACATTTTTGTTTCGCGATTTTATGCTTGCTCCGGCTCGATGGACCACTATGTTGGGGATGGTGCGGGTCAAGAGGTGCGAAATGAGAAAGCGAGACGTAAGTAGAATAAGCCGAACCGAAAAATACTGGGATCAAAGGATAATGCAATTTTGTTCGCGGATATAGGTCGCGAGCTTCCGCCTTGTTGGTCGACTCCTATGGCGGTGCAGGGCGCGGGCCACAGAGCACGCTCGCGTCAGAGGTTGTCGCGAGACAGACAGGTATGTCATCTTTTTTCTCAGCAGTTTTCGGCTAGTACTTTCTTTATTAATGAGAAAGTTCAAACACAAAGGTTACATTGTAATACTAATATTAACTTAACTAATTATTTATATTTTTACAGGTTCTACGATACAGCAGAGGTAAGTATAACTAAATAATATTTTATTAGTGACACATAGTTATAAGTTTTAAAGACAAAATTATGATACACCGGTGGACCGTTTATCCGTCGGTAACACCATGATAACTGAATATTTAACATGAAGGATAGTCAGGCGATGAATTCTTAGAATAACATTTAGGTATACAAGTTTGGTAAAATGCTCTAAGTGCAGCTACATAATTATATTCATTATAATCTTAGGTATGGTCTAAAGATATTCTCCTTGTATAAATGGGATGTTGATTTTTTTTTAAATCACGTATAACATGATTTGAGCTGAAATGTTAATGTTCCATATTAAGAATTCTGAAATACGAAGTCTGCCGAGTATCTCGGTATTTGTTAAAATATATCAAGATATTATGGTGTCAAGTATTTCAGCAATTCAAAAGTTTTTTTTTTATCAATAAGGTTTTATTAATCACAAAAAATTCTTAACATTTAATTATACATTTTTATCTCGATAAAGTTCTCTGAATAGCTGCGTAGATAAATTAGAATTTATTCCTTCGAAATTTTCGACCTTTGAAACAAAATCCTGAAAACTTTTCTAATAATGTTTTCAAAACGAAACAGTTACCTACCTAAATACAGAAGAATTCGTATTTAAAATAAAAGTTTCTTTAGAAGGCAAATTGATTTCCGAAAGTTTGTGAGCTACAAAAATGTCAAAGCAGTTTGTGAATCAGCAAAATCGTACGAAATGCTACGAAATAAATCACATTACAAAATTTCGTTTCAAATTTCAGTAGCCATCCGGACCTGTGCGAAGTTTGTTCAAAGAAATTTTCCATGTAGAGTTTTCAAAGTTTTACTAACTTGATGTGAGCAGAGTTAAATCATCTATTTTAATAGCAGAAGCTCCAGTATTAAGGAGTCCTTTTAGTTAAGTTGATTTAATCCCTTAAACTTAGCTCAGCCCTGAGTAATACAGAAAGATTTTAGTGAAATTTTATACAATAGAAATATTAAAGCAAGTTTCACGACTTGCAGTCAGGCCAATTTTTTACAAAATAGGTAAGTCACTTGCCAATGTATGTACCAAAATGCAAGCTATTCCTCGCTCGCGAAGGAGAAGTATTTGAAGGGACAACGTAAAAGGTATTCCTAGTTCTGTCTTATAATGGATGTTACAGTTTCTTGAGGTATGTCATTGATATGCGAAATGAAAATTGTAGGATATAGTGTGAATACTCAACATTGCAATAGAAAAAAAAATACATTTAATTTGTTTATGTTAGCGTGGAAGATATTCAGGCAAGAAGAGATGCCACCTAGCCTTTATTCATTGATCACCAGTGTTTTGTCAATTTTTAATTTTACTCTTCTCTTGTATTAATTTTGCATGACCAAGTTGTATCATGTAAAAGTAAGGTTTAGAATGTTCATTTTCATTCACATAGAATGTGTATTCCCATGAAAAAGTTGATTGTGATTGATGTTCAAGAAATGTATTTTCTCTGATGGAGTATTGGAAATGTCTCATTTATATCCTCTCATATATGTATATAATATGAGCATTAATTATTCTCTATAATTTCTTACGTCGTTATTATACTAAAAGTCGAAGCGGCTTCATGGTATCACTCTCTATTGTAATTGAAACTCGGAGCGTAATTTATAGGGACACGTTTGAGATATTTGGCACGCTCCACTCCAAGCACGAGCGAATAATTGCGAACAAAAAACATGTCATGATTTCTTGTTGCCTGAACTGGAGCGAGCGCTTGGAGCGAATGATTAAATAGGCAACTCTTAAAGCTAAAGTACAAGTCACCATTGTAAAGAAAACGAAATTAATATTACGAGATTATAATTTTGAAGCAGTTCGCCGAAGCGTAAATGTGTTCAACCAGGTGTGCAATAGAAATTAACTCCATCTGGCTCTAAAACTGATTAAGAAATCTAATTGAAACCGATAGCAATGTATACGAATACATCGAGTCGGTCTAGACTGGAACAAAGCCAGATTAACGACGATGTTAGTATTGCAATATGTCTTGGAATGTAGAATTTTTACAACCATTTATTTTGAGATGATTTGTAGGTACTTTAATCTTCTCTAGATTTTCATGTTATCCTGATACTTGAATATTGACAACATAATACAGTTCAATATACTCATTACTAATTCATGTTGCCCTGGTTCAACTCCAATAGAAATCTATCACAATTTACGTAAAGTTGTGAACATTACAAAATTTATGATATAAATTAATAAACATAAATAAACGCTTAAACACTCATACAACACATCACAATAACACTCATGACCGGAGTACAAATAATTATCTTTCACATAAATATCTGCCCCGGCCGGGAATCGAACCCGGGACACCTCGCTTCGCAGGCAATGTCGCTACTTACTAGACTACAGGGTCGTCGTGTAATTTTAAATGGTTTTATTTTTAAACAAAACAGGTACCTATCAGAGGATTATAAAATTATGCGAACAAACGATTTGATGTTAGAAAGAGACAGAGGGTACAGAAAAGCCGCATGGAAGGGCATACATTTTTTTCGTAATCGGATGATTTTTAACAGATTTTTAATTGTTTCTTATCGTAAGTCACGTAACACGTTAAAGACTTCGCGGAAAATTAAATGTGAATTTGGGCAAATATTAAATGTTATTTTGAATTGTTTTTTAACTTTTAACATAAATTTATATTGTGACTGCAATTTTATAAAACCTAGTTACTGAATATCTAAAAAAAGGCTTATTCTATGTAAGATCTATCACTACAGTGAGCATCTTTTCAGAGTTGGCTATGATCCAGTGCTCCGGTACTCTACGAGCTAAATCGTAGATTCAGATTATTCATGTTATCACCATGATATTTTGAAGTGATTCATTACTGTCATAACTGCTTACATTTATTATCTTCTGAAAGGAAGAAAAGAAAAATCTTCCAAGTAACCATAGATATACATAGATGTTATGTTTTGTATTGTAGTATCACATGAGGCAGTAATATTCAGCAGGTTAAAACTGATCATGAAAAGTTTTTAGGTGGTTCGATTTCAATGTTGGACCCCTGTGAATGTTTGGCCCCTTCATTTTTGTTTCAGACGTCACTTGTTTCAGACTTCCTTAGTAGTGTTCGTCCCTAGTAATTGTGTAGTTTTTCACAAGAACCTTACATAACAAACCAACTAAACAAAGCAATATTGCTTGAGAGTAATAGTAATGTACAAAGTAATATTAGATAAACCACACTGAAGTAGTCTGCTTTATGTCTCATGGCCTTGTGGGTGGATTGTATCAATTCTAAAGTATCGACCGAGTTTAGCAATCGTGGCCGCGTTCTGTAGATGAATAGGTAACCGCTATTAACAAAAAATCTAGAGCGTTTCCATGCTTTGGAGGGTAAGCCGTCGACATCAGCTAGTACCATTACATACCAGTCATTATGCTATGTAGAAGATCTTTATGTGGCATAAAAACTTTGCACACTGGACTATGTGCTTTATTAGAAGGAAAGGTCTGTAGTGGGCCATTAATTTGATGAAGACATACTCTAATCCTCAACATAGTGAGCTTTGACCACACTGGAGGCTAGAATTTTAAATCAGAGATGAAACGGTGTATTGAAGTACGAAGAAACAAACCATTTTTATCTAAAGATTGATTTATCATTTATTGAAATTACGCGGTTTCAATCCCACAAGCTGTTGTGCTGTCGTAGGTTTACCTGATAAGGTATTAGAAATAAAACACAAAATGGCTTTCAGTGATACTACACGACCCGCGCACTTGACGGCCGGATGGCGACTGACTCGAGTGCGGGTAGTGCAGATACTCTTTTATTATTATGTATGTCACATCTCTCCCTTTCACCAAAATTTTAATTTTGTAATTTGTCCACTGATAAACAATTGATAAGTTTAGCTTTGATTAGAATATAATTTGTTCGAACAAAGTACACAACTTATTTCTAACATTTGTAATATTTTATATTTCCAAAGATTACCTTTTTTGTCCAGTTGAATCACTATTTTTACAAAATACAAAAGAATAAGTTATTACTATAAGGATTTATAACATTTTCTTATATGATTTATTCCTATTTAGTCTATTTTATTCTTAATATACGGTCCTCTCTGCTTTCCCTTGTTTTTCCTTTTTTTTTATTATTATTTTTTATTTTTCCTAACGTAACTGGTTCGCTATGTGTTATCGTTGTGGAGAAGAACCAGTTGAAGAAACTCCATAACAACACTTTTTATTAGGTACAAAATATTTGATTATTTTGTATGCTTTTTAGCACCCGACCCAGTACATCGTCGCAGCACGGCTGGACCAAAGGGTATATTTCACACTGGAAGTGACCTGCAACAAAACACAACGAGAGCATTTCTCCAAACTTGGTGTTGACCTGGCCTTTAATGTAGTTTAGCTATCAAGTTCTGGTCAGGAAATTCAAACAGGCCTGTCAAACAGGGTATATCAAAGAAGTAAATAAATTCATCCAGACTAACGTTTGATTGACTGTGGCGTATTTAATTTAAAATTATTGCGTCAATAAATAACCAAAGTTAATTTATAACCATATCATTGACTAATTGTAAGTAATTTAGTCTATCGACAAAGCAATATTCACATTCTATAGGCAGAGTATGACTTTGAACTCATTTTTATACTTTTACCTTGCTTGTAATACACGTAAAGAAACTTCCTTGAGCTTGTGCGAGTATCATCAAGCGCTACGATCTCGTCTCTTGCTCGAGCGTCTACCACCAATGCGTACGTGGAGTGTTGAAACACCAACGCTCCTGAGCGTCGTGTTATGTCAAGTAGAAGCCCAGCGGCCTCATTTTCTTCGTTATTATCCAAATTCCCCTTTTTCCTTTTCTTACTTTTTTTGCGGTGTTACACATGGGGATGTTAATATGATTATAATTTTCTGAAACTCGTATTTCACACTTGAAATTCATTATTGTGATTCTTGAAACTTAGAACGATTGATATCATTTTTTCCATTAAAATTATTACTTTATTACTTTCAATGCAATTACATATCAAGTACTGGCGCTGTGCTTACACGGCTTATGTTGTGCAGCACGGCTTATGCTGAGTCTGGGCCTGTTCGGTGGCCACGCAACACGCTGCAGCACTGACACTCATACAATATATCTCGTGTTACTTATTAATATTTATTTTTGTTATCTCTTTTTCTTTCTTATAACTATTTTTTTTTTGTGTTGCAATTGGTACCTTGGAATATATGTATTTTCATTTCATTGTATTTTCATTTCATTGCATTTTGATTTGATTTCATTTTCATTTCAAGTAAGGATTTTATTAGTTACTCAAAGTATCTTTGTACTTGTAATTGATTAATTAATATTTTTTGTTCGTTGGAACAATTACATAGTAGGTCCTGTACATTTCGGTGATAACTGTTTTATCACTTATTCAAACATGATTGTTTTTAATTATTATTGAATTTTCAATATTCGGTGAGCAGATCTAGTCCACAACAACAAATGTTGTGATTCCATTTAGCAGGAATTCAGGCTCATACTAAGTTAATTCAGGCATATTACGAGGATATGTAATAAAATAAAGCGATAATGTGCAAATATATAGGTATTTACTTAGACAGCCGTACAGTGATATCGGTTTGTCATTGATCATTCGGAGCGGTCGTTAGAGGTGCGAGGTGTTAGAAGTTGATAGTTTCAATATTTATCAAAACGTTCTTTCAATATTATAAATCTTTTGTTATTGGTCAGTACTTAATTGACGTTTTCGTGACTATGTCCATATTTTGTTTTCGATATCCTTATTGATATCTTTAGTATTGGTCAATAGTGTAAGTACTCAACTGACATATTACGGTGAACATTACCTCCCACGGTTTAGTGTAACATTGATTTCGAAAGCGGTTCGATACCACAATAGATATCTTGTATTATTGGTCAGTATTTATCTGACTTTCGATACCATAACAGATACCTTTTATTATTTTTCAGTACTCGACTGATTTTCGATACCATAACAGATATATTTTTTTTTTTATTTGTCAGTACTTGACTGATTTCCGATACCATAACAGATATAATTTTTTTTTTTTTATTTGTCAGTACTTGACTGATTTCCGATACCATTTTTCAGTACTTGACTGATTTTCGATACCATAACAGATATCTTTTATTATTTGTCAGTACTTGACAAATTTTCGATACCATAACAGATATCTTTTATTCTTTGTCAGTACTTGACTGATTTTAGATACCATAACAGATATCTTTTATTATTTGTCAGTACTTCACTGATTTGACTTGATCGATACCATAAATACCATTTATTAATGGTCTATATCTGACTCAGTAAGTATTTTATGCTTCAACCTTTGCATTTCTAGTACGACATTTAAGTGAACATTTTGCAGCAAAATATTTGGTTACTGATAATAATGATTATTGGTTCCCATGTCTACTACATTTAGTCGTCGTTTGATCTCGTTCCAATTTTATATAGGTAAGTGAAAGTTAGTTTTCCTTTTTTTAATGCCTTTCATTACTTAACGGTTTAACTGTTTGTTCGAGTTTGCTTCGTTCATTATTAGTTCAGTTTCTCAATTCATCACGATATTATTCAACAGATGCAAAACTAAGCTTATAGGTTGCATTCTAGTACAAACCAGGTAGAATCAGTATTATACCGGCCAATGAAGGAATGTTCTAAATTATTTTGTTAAAATAATTTTTACTTTTTCCGTATTTGACCTTAAGAGTATAATCCATTTAAAACATAAATTTATTTACAATCTTGATTTTAGTTAGGAACAATATTACCCGGAATGAACTACTTACTAATTGAACTACTTACTTCAACTTATGCAAATGGTGTAACCAACGTATGTGGTGTATATATTTTTTTAAATATACAAATAATTCGATTGCTTTACACTTATTCTCGACTGCAA
The DNA here is from genome assembly GCA_911387775.1 of Thymelicus sylvestris. Classification (NCBI taxonomy): domain Eukaryota; kingdom Metazoa; phylum Arthropoda; class Insecta; order Lepidoptera; family Hesperiidae; genus Thymelicus; species Thymelicus sylvestris. Next base: position 12,659,788 of record OU426905.1, on the reverse strand, counting down.
AATTTCATCGAAATCTTTAGAGAATTTTTCGAGATACTGATTACTGTTTTAGCAAAGAATACGCAAGATCGTTTCCGTCACGATTTGGAAACAGTAATAATTCAGTCCCTTCGATATTTTAGATTATTACAATTGTCAAAATATTTTCAAAATGAGATAGGCGATATGCAAAATTGCTCGCTTATTTAGTGAAATGTCTCATCAATAGAATCTGAAACACGTTTCGCTACGATATAAATAAGCAAATACTTATTAGTTATCATTATCATATTTTGTATCTCAGAAACTAAATATCATTTGTTTATCAAATCTGTAATATATATTTTTCTTCTACGTGATCATTTTAATGGAATTAAAGCATAATTAAAATTGGAACGACTTCTTGATTTATACGAGTATAATCGAATGTTTTAAACATGCCAAATATATTATGTTCTTGACGAGTTTTCACTCATCTGACAATTTTGCAGTGTATTTGACTTGATTACATAATAATATTTAGTCATTACATATTTGTATGTATGTTTTTATTCTTTTAATTTCGAAAATGTAAACAGGTACAGTTTCTTGTATGTATGGTTAGGATCTTCACTTACAACAGGATCTATCACCCCATGTTCTACTAATAGATAACCGGCAAATGAATGTGTGTTTAGGTGGTCTCAAACCATCTTCGTTGCCTTTCAAATGAACCCAGTTTGGGGCACATCGGTTGGATAGTTTCAGTCTGAAGGACATCGCAACAAACATTGTTTGTGGTTTATTATATAGATTTGCTTAGAACCAATGATATTCAAAAATTTATTTTATACATTATAATATCATTGCTTAGAATAACATCAGTAAAATAATATCATTGCATTTACTTGCTACGTAAGTACTATACTTATTTTTAAATTTAAATTTGGCACCCACGACACAGAGAATCCTAGTGTGGGACTATGAGTGTGAAGCCTTATTTTAAATAACATAGTAAGTTAGTAAGTGTCTCTATTTTTGAGACAAACTATGAAGATACTTTAAAGCAATATCGCTATGATATTGTTTACGGTTATCTTATTACGATATTTGATATATTAATGTGAAGACTGAATTTGGATTTATATTGACATTTTAAATTATTATTATCATTTTGGCAGGTTGAAATATCAAACATTTTCAACTTACTATAATTAATAATTATCATTGTAAACTAAATATTACTTATTTAGTTTTTTAACCTATCACACGAACAAGATCCTTTTAATCGCATTTTATGATCCCAGTAAACTGACCGTGTCGATACCGACCATACAACAATGAATCAATATCTTAGGTATAAATTACCTATTATTGCGCCGACACGCATTGTTTTTATTTTGTACCATTAATATGTGTGTTTTGTAACCTATGTGTTATCAATACGAATATCAGGCTACAATATAAGGAATTTAATTTAATCTACTAGATGCATTTGTTAACAAAATACATTCGTTAATTCAAAAATTAACATTTTTAATCAAGAATCATCAAAGATTGAACAAAAATGCATTTGTAGGTAGGTACTTATTAGAACTTTGTCAAATGTTTTCTTGTCTTTTCTTTTTCAGTAAAAATAGTTATACGATTCATATAAAACTTTCCAAAACTAAACATAGTACAAGTCTCCATTATTTCAAATAGCACCGACATTTTCGTATGATAACTCAAGGTTAACATTTTGTGAACTTAAAAGAACCACAAATTACTCACACTTTTTCCTTTTGTTTTATTTTTTTTTCATCCTCGTCGCCAAATGTGCTGTCGTAGGTTTACCTGATAAGGTATTAGAAATAAAACACAAAATGGCTTTCAGTGATACTACACGACCCGCGCACTTGACGGCCGGATGGCGACTGACTCGAGTGCGGGTAGTGCAGATACTCTTTTATTATTATGTATGTCACAGCTGTGTTAGCTCTTTAGTACCAACTGCATCGCTGAGAGCGGTTTTTAATATACAACTAATTAAAATAACATGAACGATCGATTTTGTACTCTAAAGCTTGAGGGAAAACATGTATATTAGCAGCATAATTCGATATCCACGTGCAGTAAAAGAGACCACTCTGTGATACGCGTTCATTAGTCAACGCTCATTTAGAGAACACCCTGTGACCCATATTTGAGGTGAGCCCGTGGTGCAAGTGATAAAATACCGTGTCTTATTATATTTTAGAAGTATTTTGGCTTGCACTTATAAAATGTTTATTCAAAATACAGAAATAAATATTACTTTTGAACGTCAGAGGACAAAGTCTTACCTTTGAAGTTTGTATACTCGCTTTAAGCTAGATTTTATCTACAAGTGTATTTTAATTGCTAGTAAAGTAATAAAAATATAGAGTGCTTCTTTGTTTGAAGCTCTTGGCTCATGTTTTTCTTTATTCATATTTTTCGTGTCGTCACAGCAGTAAAGAGAAATCGACACACTCATAATAAATGAAAAATTTAAATATTTATTTTTATTTTCTTAATGCTTATCTAGCCTTTCCTTCGCTATAGAAAAATAAAAAAAAACTCAAATTGGATCACGATATATTATTCATATTATAATTATACCTCTGACATACGTTTGAATCTAATAATATCTTTATACGACTACATTCACGCAATAAATTAATTACTTATAGGCCTATATACCTATAGGATTAGTAATCAGATATCTTTTGAAGTGTAGAGATTAGTACTAGGTTATAGATGTCAGTGGAAACCTCTCGTAATGTGGATCTCTCGCTTTCTTTTCTGCTGGTCTTTGCTGTCAGGATTTCCGTAGGTGACGATAATCAAGGCCCGCGGGAGTAATTATTACCATGCCGGACTACGGTTTGAAGGGTTCTGAATTCGATTCCCAGCGAGGTAGAGATTAGAATGATAGGTTTGAATTTCTGTTCCCGATCTGGTTTGCGTGTTCTTGTCTTTGTGTTGTCCATGGCACCCACGATATAGGGAATCCTAGTCTGGAGCTATGAGTATGTAGCGTTTATTATTTATTATTTACTTACCATCTTTACATAAAATAACTTCAAAAATAACGCCCCATGATGTCTCCGAAGCAACTTAATTGAACCATAATCTAAATTTTACTAACAAAAAATAACCGACTTCAAAGTTACTCAAAAACTACTTGTCAAATCTCATTCAAATTTATGTGGAACTATATGACAAGCACCTGCTTTCGATTAAAAAAAGAATAATCGAAATCGGTTGGCGTGATATTGAGTTAATACAAATTTAAGACTTACATGGTTTTGTCATGGATGCCATTGTTAGATCTCAATAAAATTTATGTGGGACCACATGACAGACTTCAGCTTTCGATTAAAAAAAGAATCATCAAAATCGGCTCGCCCAGTTCAAAGTTCTGAGGTAACAAACATTAAAAGAAAAACAGTCGAATTGAGAACCTCCTCCTTTTTTTGAAGTCCGTTAAAAAGAAGCGACTACGAGCTTTAGTTACTATAAAACAATGTATCGGAGAATACTTAAAAAGTAGATTGATACTAATTTAAAATGCTTTCAGTACAAAGATCCAGCCCCACTATAAATGTTTACAGCCTTTGTAAAAAACAGAAGAATTTTTAATCACGATTTCCTGTGCATTGCAACCTCGTTCCAACAGCGTTGTACCGAGTGTAGCGTATCACTCTGACACGGAAAGTTTTCTATAGGCCGAGTGATGGCGCGGGCGGACGCTTTGGTGAAACCGAGATCAGCAAGGCTATTCTGTTTTGTAACTCGACAGCGGAGTTTCAAAATTGACGTTCGAGTTCTAGGATCACTTCACTTTGCAAGTGCTTAGTAGATGATTAGATAATGACATGTCAATATGATGCAAGTTCGCTTTTGTTTTGTAACTTGACAGCGGAATACACGATGAGTTTCTAAATTGAAGTTAGAGTTCGAGACTCCCTTCACCTCGCAGGTGCGTACCAGATGATTAGAGAATCACATATCAAAATCTCGGACTCGAACTTCAATTTTGAAACTCATCGCGGATTCCGCTGTCAAGTTACAAAACTGAATAGCCCTCCTGTACGTGATCCACGTTTATTAGTAAATATCTCTGAATATATCGTGTTACTTGGTATAATTTGATGAGTGGAGTTTTTCGTGTTACGAATCTTATATGTAATATCGTTTGATTCATCTTTTTTACCTATAATATTTGGGTTTGATCGATGTGGAGAGAGGTTTGGGAATAGCTACCTTCAATAGTTTGGATACATGAATAGATGACATAAGTAAGAAATTTCATAGGAATAAATTGGGTGTAGGGATGATTGAAACAAAATATCCGCAATATAAATGGTATCTACTTTTTTGGATGTTGCCTACGTTACGTTATGTCTGCGTCCTACATGTCTTATACCCCGCAATTGCCTTGGGCATGTAATAATGTAGTCTAGTCTAATAGCATATTCCTTATGGCCTAGGGTAATCAATACTATACTATCACAGTTGAACGAACTTCAGAAGTGTCTTTGAACTGCGTTGGTAGGCGGATGGTTTCAGTATATTTTAAGGTAAATCAAAAGGTTCTCTAGATATATCCCATATTTTATAAAACTCTGATCTGATTATGGATAAATCACTGAAGCATAGCAGACTCGTGCATGCGTTTTTCTTAAAAATAACTAAAGTTTTCTCTTGCGTATCATAAAATAGTTATTTAAGCTTATGGCTAATATCGAATTTCTAAACAGATATACCCTATATTCTTCCAAACGCCACACAATTTTAAAATTTAGCACTCCGATAACAAAGTCCTCTCCTACTAGAGAGGGTACAACGTGACCTACTTAACCTTCCCTTCCGCGACTCAAACGTCGCCTCTTTTAGTTTTATACGCGTATGCATCATCTGTGCACTATTTTGCTTATCTGTAAACCGTCACGCGTCGGGGAGAGTATGAAACAAAATAACTTTTCTTTAATTTTCTCTTTGCTTGATTTCTTGTTTTTTTTGCCATAGTTTTTGTGTTTAGTTTTATAATATAAGTCTTAAATCAAGTTCACGTTCTTCTATGTTTTCTTTAATTTTAACGAATTATGTATGTAGGCTCAACTGTCAACAGTGCTTTCAAGTTAATCCAGCATGTTCGTATCATGTGGTCTTACCATGTACGAGTAGTTTAAAAGGCTTTAAGAAACGCAAAAAGGACTGCTCTCTTTACCGTTGAAATGGCCCCAGGGCTACCGACCCATTTGACTAACCCACTTCCCACAAAGCTAGAAATTTATTAAATGATATTTTATTATCAGTCATTTAAGAAAGTACCGTTCTGGCAGGCATCTCGCGGTTGCGTCATGGTCCCTTAAATTTTTGAAAATGCAAAAATTTTTTTTTTCATTCCACTCCCACAAGGCTACAATTTTAATATGTTGCAATTTACATATGTTTAAGTGTAAAAAAAAAATTGCCAGAACATTTTGAGGGTTGCAAGTATGTGCCAGAACATAGCAAAGTTGTCATCGGGAGAGCAATTCATAACCTACTCGCACAAGGCTCAAATTTTCAGGGAACATTCTTTCAATTGTTTAAAAAATATATGTAAACAGCCAGAACATTCTAGCGGTTGCAAGTATCTGCCAGAAGAGTATACAGGATGAATTTTTCAAGTGAGCGTTGATGGACAAATTCAAAACTATGAGGAATAGCGAAAATTGTTCAAGTGTGTCAGGGCTGATTTTGACGAAAACCAAAAAGGCATAATTAGATTTTTGAAAAATCAATATTATTAGCCAGGAATCAAACGCGCTGATTTTGCCTCATGAAAATTACTATTTTTTGTAGGTAACACTGCTTTCTTCCACCAAAGTGTACAATCTGTGAGATCCGACGATAGTCCTGTACATTTAAATGACATCAAAAGCAGGCTAGAGCTTGAAATTATGCATAGAAGGATACATTTGTATGAAAATTATTATTTTTTGTATGGCAATACTGAAATTTATTTCCACCAAAGTGTACGATCTGTAAGATCCAACAATAGTCCTGTACATTTAAATGACATCAGAAGCAGGCTAGAGCTTGAAATTATGCATAGAAGGATACATTTGTATGAAAATTATTATTTTTTGTATGGCAATACCGAAATTTCTTTCCACCAAATTGTACTATCTGTAAGATCCAAGAATAGTCCTATACATTTAAATGACATCAAAAGCAGGCTAGAGCTTGAAATTATGCATAGAAGGATACATTTGTATGAAAATTATTATTTTTTGTATGGCAATACTGAAATTTATTTCCACCAAAGTGTACTATCTGTAAGATCCAATAATAGTCCTATACATTTAAATGACATCAAAAGCAGGCTAGAGCTTGAAATTTTGCATAGAAGGATACATTTGTATGAAAATTATTATTTTTTGTATGGCAATACTGAAATTTATTTTCACCAAAGTGTACGATCTGTAAGATCCAACAATAGTTCTGTACATTTAAATGACATCAAAAGCAGGCTAGAGCTTGAATTTATGAATAGAAGGATATATTTGTATGAAAATTATTATTTTTTGTATGGCAGTACTGAAATTTATTTCCACCAATGTGTACTATCTGTGAGAAACAACAATCGCCTTATACATTTGAATGATATCAAATCAGACTAGAGCCTGAAATTATACATAGAAAGATAGAATTGCAATCCCGATGACAACTTTGCTCTGTTCTGGCACATACTTGCAACCCTCAAAATGTTCTGGCAATTTTTTTTTACACTTAAACATATGTAAATTACAACATATTAAAATTGTAGCCTTGTGGGAGTGGGATAAAAAAAATATATTTTTTGCATTTTCAAAAATTTTATGGGCCATGACGCACCCGCTAGATGCCTGCCAGAACGGTACTGTCTTAATTGGCTGATAATAAAATATCATTTAATAAATTTATAGCTTTGTGGGAAATGGGTTAGTCAAATGGTTCAATAGCTCTCCAGCTAAAAAGATCCCTCGCTGGAGCCAGTTCTTAGTTTTGTAAGAAGGACCTAAACAAACAAATTATTATTATAAATTAAATAAAAGCTTACAAGTTTAGTAAATACACGCACTCTTTATATCCTTAAAATTATATTTGAGTTGCATTGTAGACAACAACAGGGTTCAGGTTCAGGGTCAACTACCAGTGAATCCCGATCAAAACCAAAATTAACTATTAACACGTTTTTTAACTTAACAGCTCTATCAAATAAACACATTTATGAAACATAGAGTTAATTTTTGTGATATTATTTTGAGGTTGGTTAGTCAGCGTTTTAGAAACCAGCGATAAGTCAATTTATCGTACTTAAAATCGTCAGTCACCCAGATTGTCTGCCACGGTGTGACAGTTATTTATTACTTTACTGAAAGCAATTGTATCGATACGCTAATACAGTCTAGATTTTTCCTTTCATACGCAACAACTCGTATCTTTCACCCTCTAGCATCCAAGATTGGGGGTTAACAGCGGCGATGAATTTTCCTTTCACGTTTTATGTTCCCCTCATCGGTGATAAAACTCCCGTACATTCGGCCCTCTGTTTAACGCCGGGTAACTCATTGTGTCGCTTAATTCAGAAAAATGATATTTCAAAACACTTACGTACAAGGTCAGCATATATTGAATTTCTGACCTAAATTTATGGACCGTCTAAAAGGAAACATTTTAATTTATTATAACTTCATCCGTTGGAAAACATTTTTGCTTTACTCATTACAAAATTTTCAATGTATTTAAAATTCAGAGTAGGAAAGAAAAACATACTTAATTATTAATAAACATTTCAAGTTTGCGGCGTTTAATTCGGAAAGAGACGGATAAAATTTTCGGGAGCGAAACGGAAACTTAAGAGTTTCTGAACGGCATTCAGCTTTAATATTTGACTTCCTACCATAAGCTCGGTAAATCCCCCAAGTTAACTGCCATCAAGACATTGATCCGCAAAGAGTTCAGTTCCCCCTCATCGCCTACATCTTTTTATCAATTTATCTTTGTTCCAAAATCCGTTAATCTGATAACGCCTTTGAAGCACAAAAGTTAAATGCAATCCGGGTTTAATCAATTAATTCCGGGATCTATTGGCACTGTCCATATATAAGCGTGATGAATCGACGTCACTTGCGCAGTTCCAATGCTGTAATGTGAACTGGAAATGCTTTCGATGCATTTGACTAGTGCTTCCGATAATAATTTAGAACATTTTGCGTATAAACTGTCTGACTGTAAATCCTAAGTGATCGACCTAATTTAGCAACAGCGGAGGTGGTCGATAGTTGGATGGATAACCGCTAGTGGCAAAAATTTCTTGAGCGCTTCCATGCTTCGGAGAGCACGTAAAGCCGTTGTTCCTGGTTGATTTCGTAACGTCGTTAAGCCATGTCGGAGGGCCTCGGGAGACATGAAAACTTCCGACACTCGGGTTGGCCACTAACCCCTCCACCAATCAACATTGGAGCAGCTTGGTGGAGTATGATCTAGGCCTCTTCAAGAGGAGATAGATGTGGGTCATTAATAGGTTGAAGCCATCCAGCTGGATGGGGGTAAGATTGAGGTCCATGTCATAACTTTAGCTTCTTCCAACTGAAGATGAACTAAGGATTATGTATGCACCTAAATTGCACAAATTAACGTTGTATTTTTGAATATGCTTCATTCATTCATCCTCGATTCGTGCCAAAAGACGTATATGACTTGAACAACTTTGAGATACACAGTATCAGGCTCATCCAGTTCTAAAAAATTCATGAGCTGTGGCTATTAAAATCATTCGCTTTCTCTGAATACAACTTTCAACTTGTGATGGATGTGAAAAAGTTTCACTTTGACATTTTTTCCAGCGATTTTCAGTATCGTGGGCGTTTCGTAGCGATTCCGTGAAGTGTGATGCTCAATGCCTTAATCTGTTTTTTCTCAGCTCGTCCGTTGCAGAATCGAATTGGAAATTTGAATTTTACTCAAATTCTGATCTTTCCGTAATGATTTAACAAATGATTATACAATAATCTCGAAACAATACAAAATTGTCACTTGTGATTATACCTAGTCCAGTGCCGATAATTTTTCAAAACGAAAAAAAATTATAGTAGAATGAAACCTATTGCAAAAGGAAGAGAATATAACGAAGATTATAGGAAAAATAAATTACGGGCGATCTAAGGTCGGGAAGGGGGGAGAGATTTTCGCAAAAAAATTTCGGATTCCATTGATTGCATATGAGATTGCAAAAAAACATGCGAAAATAGTAGTCGTTTCATCGCATTTTCTGAGTACATTTACCATAGTAGTATATAGGTTTTTATATACCATTAGAAAGTAGAGATTCCAACGAACAAAAGGACTACCGACTTTTTTAAAAAATCAGATATTTTGACGTGAGATTTTTCGACTGAAATTAAGGGTGTTTTTTTGATTTAAGGTCAAAATAAGGTGAAAAAAATAATATTTTTTTGAATCAAAAAAATTACAGTATGTTAAGGACATACAAAGATAAGTTTTCACCAAATTTCGTGAAAAAAAAAAAAATATTTTTTGTAAAAGATAAAAATTAAAAGACCAAAAACGTGGTTTTTTGAATTTTTCACATAAATTTTCAGGTTATGTAAAAAAGTGTAAATACAAAAATTGTCGATCGTTTTATTACCTACAACTTTGCCATTCAACTTTATTCAATAGGACTTGTAGTTTTTCCGGAAATCGAGATAAACCATTTTTTTCCCTTAAACCCCCCCTCTCCCCCCCTTCCCGACCTCAGATCGCCCGTAATTTATTTTTCCTATAATCTTCGTTATATTCTCTTCCTTTTGCAATAGGTTTCATTCTACTATAATTTTCTTCCACTTTTTACCGATTTTAGAGCTATCGGCACTGGACTATTACTACAAAACTAATAAAATTATATAAAGAAAATCTTTTAAAAACAAGCTTTAAAATATTGGGTTTGCGCCGTTGGCTCCTGTTTATATTAATCGAATGATATTGAGATTTATTGTCACAAGTATGGGATATCTATTCTATATTAATACTCAGAGTTCCGAAGAAAAATCGGAATATAGTTATAGTTTCGTCATGTTCTATATATAAAATATAACAAAATATAATTTTATTATGTTACAAATTTAATACATTTAAATAGAGTTACGGTCGAATTTTGACTTTCAATAGCCAGAAAGAATATTATTTCATTGCCGTTATTTCTTTAACAGCTTGCAGCATGATTGCAATTGCAGTTGAAGATAAAATTAGCATCAATTTGTGATTATCACAGATAAAACAATAATTGTTCTTGAGGCGAAAACCACTTTAATCATCTTAGACCATAAAGTTATTTATAATGGAAATTGCTCATACATTTATTCGAAGCAAGGGAATTGTGCTTGCTATATAGAAAACGAGCTTACTGGATTTGGACTGAGCTCCAAACCGTTGGGCTATAACCAAAGCTTTTGTGTCAATCTTATGTGTACCATACCGTATGAGAGCTGAGATTTTGTTGGATGGTGAATTCTTAAATAAAATATTCTCGGACGCATCAGTACTTCGAAGGATTTTTTATGATATTAGGCAATACTCGTAAATATGCAGACGAGCCACTTCACGCCAACTAGTTGGACTAAGCAAAAAGTTGGACTATGGGCAGTGTGATTTGCACATGGTCCAACTGGTTGGTCTACAAACCAAATTATAAGACTAAAAGTGCCTGCAGTCCAACCAGTTGTACGCAGTTGATCTACAGTCAACAAACTGTAGCTCGAGCACGAATATTTGCGAGAAAGTATTCGTATGGTTAACGTAAGCAATTTGTATGGCATTTTTTCAAAAGCGCCCCTATCGTGCGTAAATGGTACTAAAATGCCATACTTTGACAAATTGCTTACGTTAACCATACGAATACTTTCTCGCAAATATTCGTGCTCGAGCTACTGATCGAAATGTAGTATGTTCACAGACATATATACCTAGAGTAGATGAGGCATGTACCTCGAATTGTATGAAAACCAAGCGTGTCACTTTTTTTGACACAATGTTATGTCACAAGAATATTTTAGTGATTGATATATCTCATCCTAGCAATACCGATACGAAACCGATTTCTTACCGATTCTCGATATCGATAACCGATTATAATCAGTCTGGTTGGTTGTTATTGTACGTATACTATAGGTTATAGTGCTGAATAAAACTAAATAAATAATTTTCTTTTGTTAATATTTTGTTATTAAATATCATTGGGGTGAGTTTGATTTAACTTGATTATTTATTATAAACACAAATTATAAAATTTATTAAATTTTTATTAAAATTATAAACACGTTTCAAAAATATAAATAAACAGATCAATATCATATTGAATTCCTTACTTCAAAATTTTATGCAAAATAAAAAAAAGAGAATTAAAACAAAATATAATCATTTATTTATTGAAATCAAAACCTTTGTAATTTAATAATCAAAATAACAAAAATGTACCACCATTAATTTAGACCGATTTGAAACATTCTTTCGATTGATGAAAAACAACTGGTCAAGAGCTTGTAAGGCCATGCGCAATGTAGGGTTCTATAGATACTTGTAAGTTGATCGATTATTACTCGTTAACCTGCAAATATTTCATAACCGTGTGAATTTTTTCACGTGTCAAACTCCACCTTTTTAGCTGGCAGGGGAGACGGAAACTTGAAGCAAAATTATCACTTTTATTAGTTTTTTCTTAAGAAAATTAGCATTTTATAATTTTAACTCGTTTTCCTTATTAGAATTATTAATGAAAATGAAATTATTTCACCTATTAGTGAAATTGTTGTATTCATATGACAATAATGTTCTTTAAACCGAACCCATAATATTTTTTTAAATATCTTTGCAACGATACCTTACACTATCTGTATTGGGTAGCCAAGGAAAAAAATCCATACCCACTTGAACTGCGGTAAATAAATATTTTTAATATTTTATTCTACGACTTTGTAGTTTTAATAAATAATTATGTACATCCATGCCAAATTACACCTTTCTAGCTCTTAGGTTCTCAGCACTAAGTTGCGAATGGACGGACGTACGGGCTAACAGATATGACGAAAGTATAAAAAAAATACAGTTAGTTACCTTTGGAATAAAATTTGTGTTACAAAATATATGTCTATGAGAATATTTATTTATTCGACGATTCTCAAAATCGATTAGAATCGAGACAAGACAGGGTAAATGAAAAACACTATATACTATATTTGACCGAAAAACGACAATATTGACAGTACCACGAAGTAAAGCGTTACTTAGCAACGATTGATAGTAACGATTGTTGTATTTTCATTGCATGTTCCAACAAAGAAACCCTAAATTTTTTAAACCAAAATGAGCAATGTATTGTGTAGTATGTAGTACATATACTCAGTAAGTGCTCGTCATTGTAAAACGTGGTAAAACCACAATAAACATTAAATTAATTTATTTTAAATAGATAGGAACACAATTCTATAACGAAATTACTTAGCGATGAAAGAAAATGTTTTCTTTATCTTTCCTAACTATATTTGTAGATTTTCTACAGTTTATAACACTAAAATCAGGCATTTTTCGTTATTTCAGTTGACATCTGTTGCCAATAGCAATGAAAGTCCGACTAAATGACACGGCGCCTCATTAGGATTTCAAATCCTAATTGTTACACGTGAATTGTATGAACTTGCCGTGTCTACTCTGGGTATACATGTTTGTGAGTATGTTCAATATTAAAGTAAGGTATATAATATTTTTGGTGCCCCTTTTAAAATTAAGTTTCTGTTCGGTTTTTTAGTTTCATAATAATTTCTACATTAAATACAACTTTATAAAATCACAAATATTTTTTATTTATTTAGTGAGCATTGAATTTTTAACCGACTTCAAAAAAGGAGGAGGTTCTCAATTCGACTGTATTTTTTTTTTTTTTTTTTTTTTTTTATGTTTGTTACCTCAGAACTTTGGACTGGGCGAACCGATTTTGATGATTCTTTTTTTAATCGAAAGCTGGTGGCTGTCATGTGGTCCCACATAAATTTTATTGAGATCTGACAACGGCATCCATGAGAAAACTACATAAGTCGTAAATTTGTGTTAAGATGTGCGCGACAAATTGACGAATAACTCAATATCACGCCAACCGATTTCGATGATTCTTTTTTTAATCGAAAGCAGGCGCTTGTCATGTGGTCTCACATAAATTTGAACGAGATCTGACAACTATGTAGTTTTTGAGACTTTGAAGTCGGTTATTTTTTGTTAGTAAAATTTAGATTATTATACAAAAGGTATTTTAATTAGGTACATGTGAAATTCACTAATTAAAAATTATTAACATTACTTATGATTTTTCACTTTCATTATGGGTCCAAAATAGGTGCTGAAATATCGACACTTACCCCTTACTATTGATTTTTGTCAAACATGGCAACACTAATTGTCAATTTAGTCCGTCGGATTATGGATTCTACGATAAACGCTGAGCGTTGACGTAGTTAGTTCTCGAATATTCCAGACCATTGTTCCTTGATTCCGAAAATCCCGGCACGTATCACAATTGAGATCTCGAATTCTATCGACAAAGGCCCATTTCGTCCATCACGGCGGCCAATTAGGTTGCATCACGAGTCACTCAGCTAAGGACTTCCACGTATCATCGTGAAATTGTCGAGGCAATGATATAACCGGGCTAATGTTCACGATTAGCTAAGTTAATCTTGTTGGTTGAAGTATTTCAATTAGCATAAAATATGATGACCACGGACATTGATGTGACGTCATCTTAGTCTAGTTGATACTGTGACTGTCCACTGGGGCTTAAGATATCCATTGTTAATATTTGTGGCTAACTGTCATCTAAATCTGTTCAGTTTTTTCTGCGATCAAGGTCAATATTTTCTCAGTTGAGAGAAAGGTTAGCCTTTACGATATGCAACATTGATTCATTAAAAAATGGTTGTCTTTAAAGTCGGTTTACGAACGGTAGTTTAACGTGACAACATCATGACAAAACATTGATGAAATGATTGCATACGTTTATAGATAAAATTGAGCGCTTCGGCCGATCGTAGCCGATCGTGCCTCTCTATCGCTTGTTCCGCGCTCTCGCTCGCGCGGAACGGGACAATGAGTCATGCTTTTTCGTGCGTGCGCCCAGCGTTCATCGTTTTAATAGACGTTATCACGTCAAAAATAAAACATTTCCAAAGCTGCTGATTCTGGGAAAACTCCGTTCAATTTAACGAAGAAAAATTGTACGGCTCTCATATGAATGCTCATCTACATACCTATATCTGTCAATATTATAGCACAAAATGACAAAAGTTATCCCACGACCATAATTATCTAGTAATGTAATGTATTACAAACTAATCGTGTACCGCCAGCGCTGCAGCGTCGCGTCACCGTCCCATCCACCTGCCATGTACCCATACAAGTGTTAAATTAACTATCACATGTCATAATAGCACCACATAAAACACTTTTAGGGTGGTTATCTACATTATTTCCAACTATTAGTGTGGTCATCTATATTATTTCCAACTATTAGTGTGGTCATCTACATTATTTCCAACTATTAGTGTGGTCATCTACATTATTTCCAACTATTAGTGTAGTCATCTACATTATTTCTATATAATTCGGAATTTCCGGCTGAACCAAAACTTTTTGCCTATTAAACCCTGGCACAGTCCAGTCCGATCTGTCACGTCATGCTCCAATTAGCGTTTGACGCGACACGCCGGCTTACGCCGCACGCTAATCGGCCGCGCCGCTCCGAAATGCCGGCATTTATTGAGTGAATTTTAGGAAGCATTAAATTAATATTCGGAATCTGTTAAGTTTACTATATAACTAGTTTTCGTATTTTTGGTGTAACAAATCGTGATGGAATGCGTATATAGTTAGTATATTAGTTCATTGTATATAGTGCGTATATTGTAAATTTTAAAAACATTTTTTTTGTGTTTTATATATAATAGATTGTCTTCACATTTATCTGACTAACTATACATTGGCTCTCTGAAGTACCTACTTTATATCCATTTTCTTAATTGAGAAGACATAAAATGTACTTAATTATTTCAGTGTATACCATAAAAGGAAGATACTTATGATAAATGTCGACGCAAAACCACGTCAAGGATTACAACAATATAATGTAACGATAGCTATCGAATAATAACAACCGGAACTGACGACTTAAGTAATTTTGTTAGTAGCCATCTTCCATTCAACTGTCAATCGTGCTTAACTGCCGAAGTTCCTTAACTCAGTTGATCAGTTTCTAGTGGCACAAGTTAGGTTGGGTTTGCGAGATTACGAAAAGCGCTTCAAAATACGTTACTTATTCTGCTTAATCTTCGTCAATCAGAAACAAAATAATTGTTGACTTCCTCATCATCTCAAAATAAAATTTATTTTAACAATATTAAAATGTTTCTCGGATGAGAAATTATATAGACTACCCATGGACCCCGTGGACGATTAACATCCGGACTTTTACGAGCTAAAAGGCCATAAGGTATAAGGTTCAAGCATACATGCCACAATGCTCCTGAAATTTGTAGCACCAAAGGAAGTAAAATTAGCATGTATGCAGGTGGAATGATAATAAATATAGCTTATCACGGATATATTTCACCTTTAGTGTTACTTTACGCTCCAACGAACGTGACCAGACCAGCACCAACAGTAACGATGGTTAAAAATCACGTGGTATACCATCTTATACAGCTAGAGTTAAAGTCATCTACATCTTAATATATATAAATTACGTGTCACGTTGTTTGTCCGCGATGGACTCCTAAACTACTGAACCGATTTTAATCAAATTTGCACACCGTATGCAGTTTGATCCAACTTGAAAGATAGGAAGCTTACATCTTAAAATAAAAATAAAACTATTGACAGAACGAAGTCTGTCCGGATAGCTAGTATATGTATAAAACATAAAAAATGTTTGTATGGATGTCTTTTATACACTCTGAAACGATCCAACCGATATGCCTCAAAATGTTTTTTTTTAAAAGGAATAATCCGAAGGTACTTTGAGACTACTAAAACAATGCATTAGACATATTCAGTCCATTGATAAAGCCAATTTTTATACTTTTTCCATATAACAAGTCCATTGATAAAGACAATTTTCTACTTTTCCCATTTAACAATTTGAAGATACAACGTAAACTAAAATGATCCATTTACACCTAACAATTATAATTACCCCTTTCAATAAACTAATGTTGTTAAATCAATGTTATTATATATGCATGTACAACACAAACGGGTATAACAACAAAATTTGCATACAACATCAAAGCAACAAGATGATTATGCACGGCGCACAACATCCTTGTTTCCGGCACAAACTAGCAACGGCAATTGTAAGTGCAGGATAATCAAGCGCTATTATGCTGGGTCACACTGCGGTGAAGCAACTCGTTACAGCTGGCCTGGATGCTGCGTGACGTACTGAGCTGACTTCATAATCTGTTCAGGTACACATTTAGGCTTTCCACGCGTTATCTGGTTGTTTAAACGGTTCTTTTGTTTGATTCAGACTGGTTGGTTTGAAGCTTCCAACGTTTTCAGAAGATCAGATTTGACTGGATATTTCTTTTAGTGGCAGAGTGTAATCTCTATCGTTACTGGAAAAGATGTTTTCATAAATAGCCAGCAAAAGAGTAGACCAGCCACTTAAAGGAAAGTTGCCTGTCACCCAACAGTAACACTAAAGACATCACTGATGGTTCACCAGCCAAGGACCAGACATGACAAAACAGTACATGATAAAACGTTATATAGGGGTTTATTTTGTGGCGTGGCAGTGTACTAACCACGGATTTTTAAATGATCCATTTAGAGGATACAATAGGAGGCATGAGCATGCAACATCATTATTTGATTGAATTCAATAGTAGAATTACGTCTTGTTAAATAAATAATAAAAAAAATATCAGAAGATTTTTAAAACTTTGTCCCCTAAAGGAGTAAAAGTTTATAAAAAAGATTTATTTCCGAATTTGAGGGCAACAGCTGGTACCTAACTAATGTGGTAAATATTCGTATTACAAAAATTGAGCCGCAAGCAATAAATTCTGATATTTTATGAGAATCTTCAATTTCCAAACGGGATGTTAACAAATTCTATATCACATGCCGAGCTATTGAAGGTATTGCCGAATGTAATTCAAACGTATGAATAGAAATCGAGGCTAGCTTCCCGTTAGCATAAGCTTGGACATCTGATTGAACTGTTATATTCAAATCGCCCATGTCGAGAGAATTACATCCCAAAGCGATCGTAAATTACCTTTAACTTGCACTAATTTAATATATAATTATAGTTATATATTTTATTTCACTCACGTTGTTTTATACAATTACTCACACATCCGTATTAGATAGAATTCCTTGCGTTGCAAGAGGTATGAAAAATCCCATAACCACAGTGAACATGAACTTGATGAAGTGAATATGAACTCAAAGATATTAAAAACACCAAAAAAATCTATCGAACAGTGATGAAGTCAACCAGTGGTACCTTATTCGATAGAATAGTATATTTATTTACCAGAAATAAAATAAAATGTTAATTTCTCTTAATAAATGTTAATAAAAAACATCTTTGTCCACTTTGACCGTTTTAAATAAATATAGGTATTTTAATAGTATATAGTTATTTTAATTATATTTTATAGTTTTTTATTACATCCTTGGCGCATGACGAGTTAGAACAAACTTTTAGGGTGACAAGTGAAAACTGAATAAATATATGATGAATTGGAACTATACTAATCTTCTGTATGATGGGGCCTCTTTCACCACCATCAAGTAAAGTCCCGAGTAGGCTAATTGCCGATTAAAGTGACGAGTAACTATGCATACGCATTTCGCAATCGCCGAATAGCGCTACCTGACAAGTAAAGTAGCCAGTAACTTACTTGTAACATCATCTGCCAATTAGTTTGTTTAACTGACGAGTAAGACGAGTAACGGTACGTGCAGTGAAGTAAAAAACATTTACAGCTAACCTTATAAGTATATTTATTTGACAAAAAATTATTAAACCTTTACTTATTTCATTTATAGATAATCAAATAGACGATTTCGAAAAATTTGCACGAAAAACACCAAGAATTTGTCTACTTATTTTTATTTATTATTATATTTTCGACTCTCACACCCGCGTACAAAATATATACATACAGGGCCAAAAAAAATTTATAATAAACATAAATATATATACCAATAAATAAACTTACATAAACTCTACATAAATAAATACTTGTAGTGGGTGGAGGATTAAGCCCCGGCAGGGGAGACCAAACGGCCGGGGGTCAGGGCGACAGGCTGAGAAACCGACGGACTATCTTAGCCGAGTCTAGGAGCACCGCTTTCTGCTTCTTGGCTGCGAGCGAACTGCCGCGGAACCCCAGTCGCCTCATATGGTGAGCGAGGCTCACTGGGTTCAGCCCATTCGCAGATATAACGATTGGGATGGTTTTATTGGACTCCACATGCCACATGCTGGAAACCTCGTGAGCCAGATCTAGATACTTTCGTTTTTTCTCTGTGTCCACTAAAGACACCTTGGACTGTGCCCGGTCCATCAGCACGATATCAGACTTATTCGCCAGAATCGTCCTGTCCGTGATGATGGACCGGTCCCAATAGAGCCGAACTCCGTCACGCTCGAGTACTGGCATCGGTGTGTACCTATGATACGGCACTCTCTCATCCAGGAGACCGTACTTCAGAGCAAGCTCTTGGTGAAGGATTTTGGCCGCTTGGTTGTGTCTGTGCAGATACTCAGTGTTAGCAAGAGCCGAACATCCCGACAGCACATGCCCGAGTGACTCGCCGGGATGGCGACAAGCTCGACAAATGTCGGTAGTGCCATCCTTCAGGATGTACTTTCGGTAGTTCTTATTATTATTATTATTTTAAACAATTGATATTAAAATATATCTTTGTTACAGAGTAAAGTTAGCACTTCTTTCTCTCTTGATTATATCCATGTTTTACTAATTTAATATCGGTCAAAACTCTAAACTAAAAAACTACCTGCTAATTTTAATAACACCAACATAATATACAAAACCTTTGTAGTAATGACGGACGGACTGGCACTTAACCGATTTGACACGTGTTTGACATCTGGAAAACACAAACTGACCGAATGATGGAACGCATTATGACAAATCATTCA
Source organism: Thymelicus sylvestris (assembly GCA_911387775.1). Taxonomy (NCBI): domain Eukaryota; kingdom Metazoa; phylum Arthropoda; class Insecta; order Lepidoptera; family Hesperiidae; genus Thymelicus; species Thymelicus sylvestris. Next base: position 12,640,569 of record OU426905.1, on the reverse strand, counting down.
ACTAACCGGCAAGTTGTTACTCGGAACTACATTTTATATTGTGAAACTGATAAAAGTAAATTGTGACTTTTACTTGCCGATTAACGTTATTCAGCAAGTAACTACTTATGACTTTACTTGACGATTGTGAAAGAGGCGCATGATATGATATATATGATAAGCATAATTTCCGCCTGCGAAGCTGCGGGCAACAGCTAGTTTAATATATTTTTGGCGCGTGACGAGTTAGAACAAATTTTTGGGGTGACCAATTGATCCCTTAATCTCGATAGACAATGTAATGCTAATGACGTTGGTTATTTTAAGTGTTACCACAAATCATAACTTAAAAATAAAGTTATATTTTGGTAATAACATCTAAAAAATGTTTGTATGGATGTCCTTCATACACTCTGAAACCATCCAACCGATATGCCCCAAAATGGTTTCATCTGAAATGCAATAATTCGAAGGTAGTTTGAGACTACTAAAACCATGAATTAGGCACATTCAGTCCATTGATAAATTCGATTTTACACTTTTCCCATACAAACATTTGAAGATAATAATATGTTAAGATGGGAAATAATACAGACTATCAACAGTGATATGTCATTGTCGTCAGAAAAAAAATTGCATAGTGGAACACGCTGGGTATCCACTAGTTGAAAAGTTATAAAAATAATATCATCAAAAACATTAAACATAAAAACGTAATCTCTCAAAGTCAAAAAGGAACTCATTTCAATTTACATAACAATTTTATGAGCGACTGCTTATTCAAAGAAATTTAATATAATAAAAATAATCTCTGAACAACATCAGAACATGCTCCCTGATTTTCTAGCAAAAGATATCAACAACAATTACATGACAACGGAATCCATAATAAAGGAAGACTAACAAAAGGTTCAAACGGAGAACGAGCGATATTAAAAGCGTTTCTTGCTTCAATGGAGGAACAATTAATTTACGAACAGCAAACAATATTAACTCCCAAGAACAAAAAACATTAAATGATGATTCGAGTTGATTCGCTTACGTGAATGGCCTTGTGGTTGATTTATTTTTTATGTCATTAAACGGTGTGGTCATGGTCACATTGTTTACTATAATGTTTCATGGTATAAACTGTGCTTGTTCACGTTAACTCGAGGGCGCGGTCGCAAAATATCAAACATATGCCGTACCATACAAGTATTCACATACAAAACGCACGTGCGGTGTAGGTAGCGGGCCTGTATTAGATGTCAATATAATTAATTAAGGTTCGTTTTCCAAATATCCAACTTAAATTATTAAGTAAGCAGCAAACGGTAAGAGTATTAACGTAGCTGTCTATAATATCGTAAGTAACTGAAGCCATCTGATGAAAAATATTATTTGAATTTTAGCTGTCAATTTCGAGAATTCAGAGCATTACATTGCGTTGATAGGCAATTTGTTATCCGAGGATAAATTTAAATAAGAACCGAGATTAAAGTAATTTTGAAGGACTTTTTTTCGTGAAGGTTCACTTTGAAAACAAGTGTGTACCTATAACATTAAGGACGTTGTTAGCTAATTACGTAATTAGCAGAATTATAGACAAGCTTTAAAAATTGAAAAACATCTCAATGTAATTGAAATTGAACATCGTTTCTTGATGTAGATATCACTGCTAAAATTAGAAATATTTTACTTAGTTACAATAGGAGAAGAAATAGTGAAAAAAACCTACTCAGCACGAACTATGTAAAAAAAACTTGAGAGGTATCAAGGGACACCCGGATGGAACGAAGTTCCATAAATTTCTCACGAAATTTAATACCTTAGATTTATTTTGGCACACTCGCTTGCATGTTTTTGCTATCCTAGTACTCTGGCTTGCTTTCTATGTAAAAAAAAACTAGGACGGCATAAAGTGTCGTTACCAAATTTTCCGCCTAGCCCCCTTTCGCAACGCGCGATAAGGAACTTCGTTCCAATAACGTTTAAATCCCTAATTATATGTGTATATATATATTTTTATTTAGAGCTAGTCGTCTGACTGTGTCCCTGATGCGGCTGTCTAGAAACAGATTTTTTTAACTTCAATCAGTAATGAAAAGATCATAGCTTTAGTCAAAATTGTTGTGGCGTATAATAATCATTATTATTGTGTTAAGTTCAATAGATTTACCTATGAATGCAAAACAAAAACATTGTACAACTTAAATAAAAACAGTCCTTTGATTACGTCACAAAAGCACCGACAAAGCTAAAAATAGCACAAGAGTCGACGTGTCTGTACAATTTCATTTGTCGTGCCACGTTTTTCCTTATCCCGCGTTCTCTCACAGAATTTCGTCCAGCCTGCTACTTCATTATTCAGCTCTCTAATACGTTTAGAGTACGCAGGAACTCGATATCTCTATGAGAGGATCGAGCTACGATAAATCTTTTCACATTTTTATTTCCATTCGTGACTGGATTAGTATTAGTATTGTTATGCGTTGGGTTTTAAATCTGAAAACTGTAATTGAATTTATCACTCTTGCCTTGGGCGGTGAACTAATTGTGCAGTGTAGTGTTATCCACTGTTGTAGCTTCATTTTCATACTGTAGATTACTTTTATCACTTTATGATTCTTCAGCATTTCGGACGCTCGCTAATATTCAGTATTTTTTTTTTGTTTTGACATGAATATAATAAAAATGAAATGAACCTCTAAATTAACAGCTCCGAGCCGGTAGTAAAAACAATAAACCATAGGCCAGAATGTAGAACAAATTGTAAAATAGAACAAGAACTACAATGGAACAAATGTAGGAAGCGCAGCGTCGGCGGAACAATAAATCCTGCGTCGGCAGTTCCGTACGTTGTTCCTTTTGGTGCGCTCTTAGACCCCTGTTAGGTTTGTACTGGAAGAGATTTATAGGTTAGGATATAATATTTCTGGGCCAATAATTTCTTTTATCGAGAAAAATGTTGCCGGGATACAAGGAGAACATTAATCTTATAGGTATTTTGTACCACTAATGTTATACAGATTAAGGTGACTTTGTATTTTTTATGGAAATGAGATACGGCAAACTGGCGTGTCAGACTATTTTCTATAGAATGGACAAGCGCTCTTACACGTCAATGTATTTTGATGGATTTCATAGACGATATAATTTAGATTTGGGTACCCATATGAGGCTCCATTTATCCTTGTCTTCAAACCAGTCTTCCTTGCTACTTGCTACATCGCTAGATTCTTATCGGAGGTTGCCGGCTTTCGTATCACAAAGTTTAATCTCAACGATAATCATACATAATTTCTTCTAGACATAACGAAGAAATGTTTTACGAGTCCTCTTCAATCCGAGGAAATTTCAACAACTTCAAAGACTTTTTCTATCTCGTTCCTTTTCCAAGTCTTGTTTTATCCGGCATCATAAACTCACTATTTACTACAAGTGATCACTCATCTCCCAATTGATCTAGCTTGATTATTCTCCTCTCTGATTTCTGACCCGAAGCTGACGCCCACTCGAACAATTGATAGAGCATAGAGGTATAATTGCTCCCATCAATCTCAATCGCTTCCAGTGTTTCGAGTTCTTGAATAACGCGAAGTCCATCTGTTTCACTCGTGAAATTTTTGCTTTTATCGACAGTCTGACGTACTGCAAAGATGTTTTTGCTGTTGTTTGTTAATAAAGTAATGGAATCAGCTCCCGAAATCTGTAGCGCTGTGCACACCGTGACCGAACGATGTGTGTCAACAATTGAAGTTGAAATTTTTAACGTAAAAGTGAAGTGGATGAACATAATGTATTTACTGTATTGGACTGTATTTGATCTTCTTCGTTAACTGTTGTTGGTATTTCGATGAAAGTGGGCACTAGGTTGGCAAACTTCACATTCTTGAACATACATTTTAGTTATATTTATGCTTTTAAGTATTTTTAAACAAAACGAATCACATCCAATTAGAGTTGGATTTGCGTGCAGATTTAAATACTACAAATGAATATTTATTTCTTGCAATAAATAATAAAATTACAAATACAATTGTAAAATAAGTTATAGATGCGCTCGCCATCTCCGTGCACAAGAAGCAGTTGTTATCTTTAGACAATAGTAGTTATGTCGGAGGCTTTCGAGCGGGCTTATGGACTGGACAACTCAAGTCTATGCTCTAGGCCTTCTCACACATGAGATACATAATTATGCTATCCATTATCCACGAAAAAATACAAATAAAGAAGAAAACATACAATATGTCACGTCACCATTACTTCATTACACAAATTGTATAACACGAAGTTTGATAACCTAACGCTGAGCCTCGGTAAAAACGTCAGGAAGGCCGAAAAGTAATTAATAGCCTGGTTTCGTACAGTCCACACGTGTGGGGAGGGTCTGATCGATGACGGGATAAACATAAATCGTAGGTTCATTCTGCTTCAGATGATAGGTTGTCTGTAACGGATTTGAATATCTAAGTTCATAGCATTTTATCGTCTTTGAGGTGGTTCACCTGACAAATATTTTTGGATGGTAAATTTAATACTGTCAATATTGCTCTGGATTTTTTTAATTATATAAACTTAAATAAAGTTAAGGGCGTGATTAAAGTAAAACTTTTATATTGAAGTTGTGTAGGTCAGGATGAGATGGGGTGAGAAAAAAATCCCTTTTTTTCTGAAATGTCTTATCGACACCGAATAAATAATTGTACCCAAATAACAAAAAGTAAAAATTTTAAAATATGTACTCAAAAAAAAAAAACTACTACTCTCTTTTTCTAAGCCCAATATTTATTGGTTGTATTAATTTATATTTGTACTCAGTCGAATGAGTTTATTATCTGAATTCATATTGATGCTTTCTTAAAAATACTTGAAGTTTTCTGAACAACATTTTAGGGTATCCAGCTATAAATCCTCCGTAAATGGAGGCTAAGTAAAATTTGCAACCTTAAACTAACAACCACTCAAATTCGGGTCCTTAAAGTGTCTTGTCAATATTTGTATGCACCTCGCCGTAATGGAAACAGTGTTTCAACAAAGTTCATTGTTTGCATAATGTTTAAAGCAATTTTGTTTCAAGGAAGCTTTCAAACAGTTTACTTAGCACAAATTAAAAAAAACTTGACACTGATTTTAGAAAAAAATTGATGGAGTTCTAATGACGTTACACACTTTAGTATTATGAATGTTACCATCCTATTTTTGACGTGATAACGTCTATTAAAACGATGAACGCCGGGTGCACACACGAAAAAGCATGACTCATTGTCCCGTTCCGCGCGAGCGAGAGTGCGGAACAAGCGATAGAGAGGCACGATTGGCTACGATTGGCCGAAGCGCTCAATTTTATCTATAAAAGTATGCAATAATTTCATCAATGTTTTGTCATGACGTTGTCACGTTAAACTACCGTCTGTAAACCGACTTTACAGACAACCATTTTTTTATCTTTTGAATAATATTTTTATTTGCTTTTCTTTAATTACCGCTCGGCCCTAAAATATTTGGATGCAATGGTTAGAAAAGAATGTGTATCGTCCAACAAGACAAACGAGTGATATGATGAAATAACAGCCGAGACCGACGGCTTTACGTACCTTCCGATGTACGAAATCACTCAAAATATCTTGACCACTAGTACTCATTAAACTACCGACCGCGTCCGCTGTTGTTTAAGTTAGTCGATCTCTTATGGATTCACACAAGCCATTGGGCTATGATCGCTTCAAGCTGGTATCACAGAGAAAAGAGGATTTTATTTAGAAGTACACTTTAAACACTGATGCTCGGACGTTGTCACGTTAAACTACCGTCTGTAAACCGACTTTACAGACAACCATTTTTTTATCTTTTGAATAATATTTTTATTTGCTTTTCTTTAATTACCGCTCGGCCCTAAAATATTTGGATGCAATGGTTAGAAAAGAATGTGTATCGTCCAACAAGACAAACGAGTGATATGATGAAATAACAGCCGAGACCGACGGCTTTACGTACCTTCCGATGTACGAAATCACTCAAAATATCTTGACCACTAGTACTCATTAAACTACCGACCGCGTCCGCTGTTGTTTAAGTTAGTCGATCTCTTATGGATTCACACAAGCCATTGGGCTATGATCGCTTCAAGCTGGTATCACAGAGAAAAGAGGATTTTATTTAGAAGTACACTTTAAACGCTGACGCTCGTCCCCAATTTTTTTCCCTATAAACAAACGCGCAAGGTTTACTTCAAATCCTTTTCAACCGTTTATTTGCCATTCATGTTGTTATCCAGAGAGTTTTATTACTCTCACTTACTCTACCAAGTCATCCTAGTATCTTGTCAATGTTACTCCTAGCACTTATACAAAACAAAGGAGGTTCGCAACGGTTTTTTTCATAGACCTCTAAAAAGCCAATTTTATTGCGAGGAAAATGGGAAGAGTAGAACACGTGAAACTAATTCGAGCCCTCCATAAAATTCGGCGTAAATAAAGGAACGTAAAACCTTTGGAAAGATAGAAGCTCTTAACTAACGCATGTACAGGGTGCTCGATCTTTTGTAAGGAACCTTATTTATTATTTAAGATAGGAGTGAGATTTTCGCATTAGATTATTTTCACGCTGTATATTTATTTATCGTAGCTTGTATATATAGGTTATATAGGTTTAAAGGTGCGAAGATAATATTTTAATATCAGCGTCTTAAGGGTTGATAAAATGTCATTTTAAGTTTCTTGTTTATTTTTATCCTTATTAGAATAAAACATACCCGGTGTAGCTAATTCATTTCTAATGTTACTGAGGTATTTTTATAGATATTTTTGAGCAATTTCCGTATCTAATTGAACCGCAAAATCAGATTTACTTTCAAAGAAAGTATTTTTTGGTGTTTTCATACTTCATCAAGTCACAAAGCTCAGTAGGTATGTATATAAAATTTCACCTGTGTTGCCGAATAGATTCCTACAAAAACGAATATAACGCGCAGACGCACTACTGTTCCGATTTTACATTACTTGGGTAAAGAAACACCGGATAACAGCGATCGCGTAATACCGCTTCCCATGAATATCTACAGCAAATAGAAGTTACTGTGTCGTCAATTTTCACTTGTGGTTTGTCCTTCCTCATGTTTTTATTACTCAAAAAAGATATGGGCCGAAGAATAACGATCAAAAACCGATTTGAACGCACGCGATGCGTATAGAATAACTCATCGTATACAAGCGGCGTAAGCTCAGTCATGCAAAACTGACCATTCGAGCGTTGTACTACGGTGCATATTGTCTTGCCCAGAGCCCATCCTATAATCTACGATTCAGCGTTTTCGTTGCCGAAAACTCTTAAAGAGCTATCGTTCCCGCTTAGCACTAAATGGAACAAAAATTTTTTTCATCTCGACTCCGGGTGAAAATTGGTAAGAGGAGGGATTCTGGGTAGCGAGGGGTGGCGGGAGGGGGAATGATTTACGTAAAGTTTATGGTGCGGCCTGAAAAGTTTTTTCCACAGATAAACAAAAGTGACGGGTGGGAAGACTCGTTAGCGCTGGTTTTGAGCTACCCCGCTGCTTTTTAAGAATTAACTTAATGTTTGTTGATGTAATCAACCGGCGCTGCGGGGTGATTCTTTGATAACGATGAAGTTACCTGCTATACATTTTTTGTTTATACTAACAAAATATCTTCTTTCGTTTTCGGGAAAAGTATGCTTATTTTTGTAAATTCAATTTTTTATATTTTGACATGAAAACGTCTACTCGGTACATACGTAATCGTAACGGTAAATAGGGAGATCTATGTTTTTGTCAATGAAGTGCATTATAATATTTTTTTTCATTTAAACTAATAGTTATATGGTTACAAGTGTATGGAACTTAACTTCAAGAAACCCTTTCAACATATCCCATGTAGGTAATTGATCAGTCGTTGTTTTGTAAGAAAATTCCTCCCAGTCCTGTAGTGTCTCCGGGTCTAATTTTTGACTTACCAAAAATATTACAACAGGATCCCAAGAGCTAGTGCTAATCTGTAAATTATTTAAGCCGTTAATACATTCTGTTGTTGTATCTAAAAGATTTTTAATTTGACCAGACGACTGATTAATAACTCTCTTTTGACCAAATAACCTCTTTAAGAGAGAATTTAAAATCATCTTTTTATTACCAAAACGCCGCTTTAGTAACTCCCATGCTTGTACATAATTAGTTTCTAGAGTTTGAATATGTCTTAGTAACATTTCTGCCTCCCCAGACACGCTAGTTTTCAAATAATGTAACTTTTGAACATTGCTTAAATTTGTATTGTGAACAAGAGCTGTAAACAAATCCTGATATGTAGGCCAGTCCTCATATCTTCCTGAGAACGTAGGTAACTGAATTCTTGGCAAACTACTTACATATGGCAATGACTGAGTATCTTGACTTACGGCTACGGCTGACTTGTTGATGACTTCTGACGCTTCCATGTTTAGTAGGTGATCAGTTAGGTCCGCTTGAAGCACCAGGTAGATATCCTCAATTTGGTAAAATTCTTCGTTGGCAAAATACGGTAATGTTACCTTCTGATCCCTCGGAGTGCACGTCGTAAGATCGTTGTGCGCCTGCTTGAATGTGTTCCAGTAGTCTTCCAGATTCTTCAGTCTTGCTTGTACATACCCTTTAGTCAGTCTTTGCTTAGGACATTTCTTGATATTAATTTGTGTTTTCTGTATTATACTCCCGATCTCTTGCAATGTATATATGTATTTATCTTGTTCTGCCGTAGTTTGTTGCGACATTGTTCTTGTTGCAATGTAGTTCTTTTCGATAGATAGAAATAATATATCGACTTATCTTTTGTTTGAAATGCGACTGCCTTTTGTCTTATCGGTTCTTCGAATAAACCGAACACTTTTTCTGTCGAGTAAGCTAATCGCCCGTAAAATCAATCCGGCTCGTTTTGGACCAAAATACTACTACTAATAGTTACTGGTTGCACGCTCTGCCTTCACATAATCTTGGCACTATATTAGATGCTTCAGTTCTACGCATCTCCATATGCCTTCGACTCGGTGCCAAAGTCTGTGAACCTCATATTTGCATTTGTGGCCAAAGTGTGGATCGGTTGGGTCGACATGGTCTATCCTGCGCTAAGAGTGCTGGCCGATTGTATCGCCATGGCACAATTAATGATTTGATCCGTAGGGCTCTTGTCACCGTGTCTGTACCTGCCACGCTAGAACCATGCGGTATGTGCAGAGACGATGGTAAGAGACCCGACGGTGCAACTCTTGTGCCATGGAGATTAGGTCGCACCTTGGTGTGGGATGTAACATGTGTTGACACTTTGGCCCCATCTTATGTGCATGACACTTGCAGTAAAGCTGGGGCCGCAGCCGACCGCGCCCAGTTTCTAAAGCGTCGCAAATACTCTTCTGTTACAGAAGACTATGAGTTTGCGGCGCTTGCAATTGAAACTTTGGGTACGTGGTCGGAAGACATGAAGTGTTTCATGAAAGACATGTCGAAACGACTAGTCCGCACTTCTGGAGACCTGAAGGCTGGCAGCTACTTTGCTCAAAGAATTAGTTTAGCAATTCAGCGGGGCAATGCTGCCAGCGTTCTGGGTACAATGCCTAATCTGGGAATTTTGGATGACATTTATCTCTTGTAAATATACTTTTGTAATATAGTACTTATTTTAGTTAAGATCTTTTTTATTTTGTAAGTAATAGTATTTTATTTTTAGTTGTATTAGTTTAATTAATGATTATATAGTAATTAAATGTATAGTTATATTGCTATCCCTATGTTTTCGCCAAAAATATTCGATGCGGACATTTACTGTGCTTTTCTGTGTTTTTATTTGGCGTTCTTAGTTTAATTGTGTGTATGAACAAACACAATCATTTAATGCAATAGATACAAAATGCAAAACATTATCGTTAACGTAATCGTAACGTATAACACAACTTCCTTTCAAATTATTGACTGAGCGTATATTTAAAAAAGTGCTATTAGGTTAAGCTGATGTTATGTTCTTTTAAGTAAATCTGGTTGTCTGTAAAGTCGGTTTACGGACGGTAGTTTAACGTGACAACGTCATGACATAACATTGATGAAATGATTGCATACTTTTATAGATAAAATTGAGCGCTTCGGTCGATCGTAGCCGATCGTGCCTCTCTATCGATTGTTCCGCGCTCATCTAAGTAATAAAATAATAATAATAAAATATAAATATTTCAGTAACATAAAAAATAGAAAGAGTCCCAATAATTAAATTAATACATGCACAAAAAATACACACTATAACATAAGAAACCAGATTCTTGGAGAAAACTTGAAAATACAATATAACTGTTAGGTTTACATTCGTGATTTTTTTCCTCAAACTCGCTCATTAGTAGGCCTTTTGTATAATAATTATGTAAACATAAATATATACATCGCGTATAATAATATTATAATAATATTATACGCGATGTATATATTTATCAATATATACATCGCGTATAAGAATATTATTTTGAAGAAACTATAATAATATTATACGCGATGTATATATTTATCCAATTTAATTTCTTCAAGAATCTGGTTTCTTCAAAAAAAATCACAAATTTCCAAATATCAGCTAAACCACTGAATATTGCTGAATATACACAGTGATTAAATTGGTAGGTATTGAGATCCCCACCCCTGGGCCACCGTTGATACACCATCCCTGTTACACCCTGTATAAATATACATAGGAATACTGTGTTATATGTATGTACATATATTGTTATATCAACCATTTGATAGGCGAGTTCTACAAAAAGCTTTATCGATGTGCATAAGAATTTCATGCATATGTGAATAATTGTTGTCTTAAGGGACATACACACACAGTTTTATATACAAGTAAAGGAGTACCTCCTCTATGTTACACAGTGTAATTAATACACCTGTGTCCACTCTCGGACTAAGTAGGTTATGTTTGAAATTGATCACAGGCGTTTATGGACTGCAGTGGTCGTATATCATTAGATAAATTGCTTGTGTTCCATTCGTCATGGTTGGAGTTTGTGTATAACAAGAATAAGTTACCTTGTAAGTGCTCAAACAATTTTAACTCGTTTTGTTTGGGTTGTAAACTCGTCACAAAGTAAATTGGTGTTACTAGTTTTTTTCTAGATCATGCTAGTTTTTTACCGACTTCAAAGAAGCAGAAGGTATTCAATTCGACTGTATTTTTTATGTTTGTTACGTCAGAACTTTCGACTGGGTGAACCGATTTTAATGATTATTTTTTTAATCGAAACCTGGTGCTTGTCATGTGGATCCACATACATTTGAGCGAGATTTGACAAATAGTTTTTGAGTTACTTTGAAGTCGGGTATTTTTTGTTAGTATAGAATAGATAGTAGGTATAGATATGGAAATAGCTGATATACATACGAGCTGACAATCCATGAAATGGTAAGACTATCGTAATCAGTAACCATTGGCAGCAGTATTGCATGATAGGAATTAAGTGTAGCATCGTCTTTCAGTATGCGCACCGCGAAGCCGCGAAGGATTGGAATAGCTTGCCTGCGTCTGCGTTCCCGACCACTAATGACGTGGATGTGTTCAAGAAAAGAGTGAATTGGCTTATACTAAGTTAGTGCGCTCACCATCCTGGACCACATCTTCACTTACCATCAGGTGGGATTGTAGTCAAGCATTAACTTATTTTAAGGAAAAAAAAGCTATCTCAATTAATTGTTTACCTAGTTATATTATTATTATGTGCACAATTGTGTTTGTTCTTTGACTGTAAGCAATTTGTTTACAATAAATAAATTAACAAATGCGTTGTTGCTTTGCGTAATACCAATAAAACTTCCTGATATAATGTAGGTATGAATTAATGTGATATAAAATGCAAGAGAAAAGTGTATTATAATCTCGGCCATATAATTTCCATGATCCGTGGTAAAATTAACTTAATATTTATAATCAGTCATGATTTGAAATATGACAAAGGTTTATGCTACTTAGATCAATTTCGTCAAAGCAACTTTGTTATTTCCTGGTCGCCGGCGAATGCAAACAATTCCAAAACAAACTCCGACTTTTGTTTGTTCTGAAGAAAATTTCTTGGGCCATTCCTCTTTCCGTTTCGCCAAGAACTTTGGATACATAAAGATGTTTTTGTAGGTTTAATTAAAATTGATTATTTCAGTAAATTCGTTACATTGCTACAACTGTTTTTTAGTAATCGTTCTTTCTTTTTCACCGTGTTTTTCGAGTATTGAAACTACCAACTTTAGTCGGAACTTAACCATTTAGTCTCTCCTTTAATATTTTGTTGCCATTAGACGTCATTAATCTTAATTCGAATTAATTTTGATACTATTTTAGATTCCAGCAAACAACATAGTATGTTAAAGTTTGCCATATCTACTCGATCACAAGAACAGCTGCCAACAAGTAAACTTGGTGCCAAGAGTGCACTTTATAAATTTCAAACAGGCAACACTCTGTTCCCAAATCAGCTGTTACTGGCAACTTGCGTCCGTTCGCGTGTTTCCGACGCGACGTCCGCTTTGAATTCGGAATCCACGACTATCGGTTTCTTGGCAATCGCGCACGGTTCATGCAACTGGCGTCCGGCGACTGTTTTAAAAATTATTCTACATTCTAAATTCAAATGGAAGATCGTAAAACCACTTACAGAGTGCACGTGACATGTAATGTAAGTCGCGAATAAAAGAGCTTTCAACGTGGAGTTACCTGTGGAATTATTATAAGGTTTAATAGTTTCTTGAGATCTGTATCACTGGAGTGCTGTTTAAATATTGAGTAACCGATGAAAATACTATTCAAATCAAATCAAATCAATTTATTGTGGAATATTGGTACATAGGTCAATAATACTCTCATGTGTCTCAATATGTTATCTCTATAAAACGAAAGACAATGTACAAACTTAATGTCTAATTAGAGCTTGTTACCAATTAATTGCAGGTATTGGAACAAAATAAACTTTATTAATTCCAAAACTTCAATAACAATTCCAATTTTATCATAAAGTATTACGGTTCACTCCGAGACTAAGTCGCAAGTGGGCTCTCGTTGTGGACGGCTCTTGGCTCTTGAGAAGGGATCGTGGATCGGAATCTAGTCAGGCGTATCCAACTCGACTACTTCTTGAGTAAGCTTTTATACTTTGTATAATGTAGTCAGACACTTACGAATGTTTTATTATTTTTGTTGGTAAACGCCTGCAAATGAGCATACGAACCACTGATATATGTATAAACGCTGCAAGGATATGCTAACAGTGCTGATGTTATCTAAAAAATAAAACAGGATATTTTTGGTTGTCCTAACACGGTAAGAACATTTTAAAGTTGATTTTTGAATTCAAACAGCCTGGCAGGTTTTAAATAACCTAGCTCCCTGCATCTTTTTTTATTAAAAAAGTAATCCAAAAATTGCTTTAATCGAAAATCTAAATCGTGTTTTTCATAAAGCAAGTTCAAAAAAATTTCATTTGATTTGAAATGTTATTATACTTTATTTCCTATTACATTTAATTACAATTCACATGCTATTAATTCATGTCACAAATGTATAGATATGCTAACGAAGATCGAATAATAAGGGGATGTAATAGAAGTCAAAGCCACATGATTGATTGAAATTGATTCAAAAAAGCGGGAAACACCAGAAACAGGAAAAAATACACTGTAACCGCTCCTCGCTCTGTTACCATCCATTACGTGATATTACAGGACAAGCGACACACGACGCCATTACAGTTTCGACACGTGTCTGCGTGAGGTGATTCTTGTCCCCATTTCGTTTCTCCCGCTGATTGACGCGGAACTCGAGATAGTTTTGGTTATGTAACACGTTTTTTACATGAGTGTACCGTGATCCGTGAGTGATAAGTTTAGGGTAAGGGGTAAGGGTAGGGGTTTAGGGTCCGATAATCGGTGACCGATTTTTTGTAGGAGAAAAATAGAACGTACTGATAGCAATAGTGCAACGCACACGCCCTACAAAAAGTCGGTCAGAAATTATTTGGAAGAAAAAATCGTCCCGATTATCTCTCCTATAATAATCTAAATTTTACTAACAAAAAATAACCGACTTCAAAGTCTCAAAAACATAGTTGTCAGATCTCGTTCAAATTTATGTGAGACCACATGACAAGCGCCTGCTTTCGATTAAAAAAAGAATCATCGAAATCGGTTGGCGTGATATTGAGTTATTCGTCAATTTGTCGCGCACATCTTAACACAAATTTACGACTTATGTGGTTTTCTCATGGATGCCATTGTCAGATCTCAATAATATTTATGTGGGACCACATGACAGCCACCAGCTTTCGAAAAAAGTCGGACGTGGACGGGAAGCGTTAAGAAAATTTGTTTCTTTATGTTTTTTCAACTATTTTTTTTATTATAGAAAAATATTCAGTGTAAAAACAGAAATAAAGCACCTAAAGGATGACCGCTGACTACACAATATGAATTCTCAAAACTACTTAACCTGTGAAAATGAAATGCAGTGAGGCAGTTTAAGACTAAAAGACGTTACTTAAGAACGGGTTCTTGTAAATTCATCCCTTAGTTTTAAGTTCCCTTGGTTTTCAATTGCAGTAATGAACGTTTACATAGGTTGATTAAAAAAGAAAACAATTCCCAAAATAAAGCGTGTTTTTCTTATTGTTAGTAATTATTTTAATGCAAACGTGGTTATGATCCACCTGATAGTAACCGTCACCCATGGACATGAGTGACACCAAAGGCATCACTGATGCGTTACCATCCAAGAAATATAGAAGAAACAAAGTTTAATGTTACAAAGAAGAGCGAATTCACGTACCCATAATTTAAATTACATTACATCTTAGATAGTGATGTATTAATGTTCACAGTTTGAGTTAATAACAAGCTCTGAACTCGGAAACATCGTGTACATAGTGTTCAACGAAGTTTACAGCTGTTGATCAAACTCCATTGGGTTTGGTTGTATGCAGTTGTGGCAAAGCTCTCTTATGTTAACACAATATATACGCACTATAATCATGTTACAAACCGATATCTTGCGGCAATTATGTGAACGTATGAGGCGAATGTTGTTGAGGATTTGATGGGTTAGAATAGTGACAACATTTTATACGTGTAACTAATGTAAACCGTTTTTTCGATAGTACGTTAAGCTTGGTGTTAAGGAAATCTTTAGACTAGAAAATAAATTTCGATCATTTAGAACCACTAAAACGCCAATAATTTTGATTACTAAAATAGGTTTATTTTACGTTTATGAATAAGGCTGTTTGTCCATTGGTGAGGATACATCAAAAGCTGCAGTATTCAAACCACTGTAAAATTGTTTTAGTAGAACGTAGGTTTACTCAGTGATTTAAAGTCAAAATTGTTTTGTAATCTGTGCGCGGCGACATAATTCCAATGCGAATCTCATCTATCCAACGCTGAAGCCACGCGTCGACATCCTAAACCTAGCTTGACGAGAAATGTTTAGAACTGAATTTGTATAATTTTACTAACACTGTATAACCGGCGCCATTAAAATATTGCCTGATAACCACCCACAAATAAATATCTGAAAGTATTTCTATTGAGCTTCAGTATCAATTAGTGTTTAGGAGATAATTATATGATTTATTTGTTTTTGATTATTTGTTGATTTATTATTCAAAATTTAAAATCATTTAGTCATATTATAGGTATCATTACACTTTTACATGTATTTTTTACTTCCACTATTTCTGAAAAGTGTTTTGTCGTGGATAATAAAAATGGCGAATGAAACTCTTCAGCACTATCTTTTAAAATAAAACATACTCGTGCATCTGTTTATTTCAATAATATTTCCAAACCTGAGCAGAACTGATTGCGTAGTCCGTCGTTTACATGCGCCATTTTATTTTAAGTATTCACGTATACCTAACCTTAAAATTTTACACGTTTCTTGAATGATTCCATCGACAAGTCGCGTATTTGCTTCCGGACTATATTATAAAATATACTGAAATATTTCGAATTCTATTGGCAGATTTTTTAAGCGAGTAAAGTTCAAAATGACGTTCTATAAGTATTTTCAGTAGCAACTCTTGAAGTAATGCGCAGAAATTCCACGCGTTGTTAAGTAGTTATTACCTCCCGTGCACATCTGCAGCGCTAGTGACATCGCGAGCGCCATCTACGCCAAATTACACGGGATAAAATTATTAATACGCTAGAGGAAACTTCGCGCGCTAGGAGGAGTTTACTTTAACACACCTACTAATTTTACATTAAAAATATTATGTATTTATCTCAATATATTATGTTTGTTACAAAATATTTTAGCTAAGAAATATTCCACTTCAAAAAATATTTTTAAAGTTATACTTCTTTTGGCGTGTTTAGAAAAAAATATGAGAGTATAATTTTTACGCTGCGCACGCACTCCGACTGCCAAAAAGTGACATGATGAAGTTAGCTGATAACTGATTCCTTTTGTAAACAAAGAGTTATGGTATAAGGGATGAAATCTTTAGCTATTTTGTTCTGTTACGCCAAAGAAGTTCTTACGTGTGCGTGTACAGTCAGCAAAAGGTATGCAAGGTATGATTCTAAAACCTTACGTAATATTTAATATTACAATCATATTGTTTACGTTATTAGCAAAGTTAAATCATAACTTACGCATAAAGGTTTAACATTGGTAATGACACAAACATTGTGTAATATCAATAATTACAGACGGTTTTAGAATTATGCCTTGCATACCTAATTCTTTTGCTGATTGCACATAAGTGCACACGCATGTTTTTTATGTTTGTTACCTCAACTTCCGTTATCTGATCTATCAACCCATGAGGAACTGAGGGATAAGATATACTATACTAATGGCGATTTAGATATAATTATGTATTTCGAAGGCTAGTTTTTTGAAGTCGGTTTTTGACGTGATAACGTCTATTAAAACGATGAACGCCTGACGCACGCACGAATAAATGTAGCGTTCCGCGAGTGAGAGAGCGGCAAAAGCGATAGAGAGGCACGATCGGCTACGATCGGCCGAAGCGCTCAATTTTATCTATAAAAGAATGCAATCATTTCATCAATGTTTTGTCATGACGTTGTCACGTTAAACTACCGTCCGTAAACCGACTTTACAGGATTTGCGGAAAAATCATCGAAAACATTTCATCGAATTACATTTCATCGAACACATTTCATCGAATTACAATAACTCGAATCGACATTTCATCGAAATCACAATTAATCGAATGATCATTTAATCGAAAACACAAATAATCGAATTAACATTTAATCGAAAACAATTAATCAAATGTCATTTCATCGAATGACAGTTAATCGAATGACAATATATCGAATTACAATATATCGAATGGCAATATATCGAATGACAATATATCGAATGACAATATATCGAATGACAATATATCGAATCACAATTGGCCGAATCGAATGATATAATTTTCATATGATCATAAATAAATATTTTTTAATTATTTCAAACGTCACACATCCTTGAAAGGCAGCACTAAGACGTAAGCAGCATGCAACATGCAGCAAGCACAGTTTCTGTCACGGCTCCGGCGCTGCGGGGCTCCGGCGGTCCCACGCGAGCTTATCGTCGCAGATGCTTTTAATGCTCACCACTGCAGCTTCGGCTTGCTGGCCGGCTGCGCCGGCCAGCCTCAGCTGCTGCGGCGAGCATTAAAACCACCTGCTCCTTAGCTCGCGGGCCGCCTCGCCCCTCCGCGCCTACGCGGGTTTACATTACACTCTAGGGGTAGGGCAAACAAGACTACGTGGAGTCGGTTTTGCAGCGATTCGTTTCTGTCACTAACGTAAACGTTTTGAAAAAAATGATTCAAGGAAGAAAGTAAACCTAAAATTTTTATATACAGAAAAATGCTAAATTGTTATTCATCAAAAAATAAGAAATACAAAAAAGTTATAAAAAGCATAAAATTGTTTCTGTTTATAATACAATCTTTTAAACAAGAAAAATTGCAATTCGAGGAATTGTCATTCGATGAAAGTTCATCGAATGGCAGTCCATTTGATGAATCGCCATTCGATGATTTGCCATTCGATGAAATGACATTCGATGAAATGACATTCGATGAAATGACATTCGATGAAATGACATTCGATGAAATGACATTCGATGAAATGATATTCGATGAAATGACAATCGACAAAATGTAATTCGATTAATTGTCATGCGATTAAATGGTTGTTCTACGTAATGCTATTCGAACAAATATCAATCGATGACTTGGTTGTTCTACGTTTTGTTATTCGATGAAATGTTTTTTCGATGTATTGTGTTCGGCGAATTGTAATTCGATGAAATGTTTTCGACGATTTTTCCGCAGACGCTTTACAGACATAATTTTTTTTTGGTAAAATTTTAAATATGCTAAATTCCCATCGCCTTTTCACAAGTGAAGCACATAAATAACTATCGCTAATACCAACGTAGAGTCAAGTCATAATTTGGCCGTCATCTATAAAAACGTTCTTTATCAGCGCGGTTATGTAACTAACGAGACTGGATTTAGGACGTCGACACGCAGCGCAGTACTTAGATTGATGGGAATGAGCCGTGCATTTTGTATGGTTTAGCGTGAGCTGGGAGTTATACGGTTTGAGGAATTTTATACACAATATAATATACATGGTGTGACATCGTCTACTTTTAAATGAAGGTGAACACTGAATATTGTTGCAACTCGTCAGTGGAAATTTTAAAGGAAATGTTTATTTATACTTACGTTATATTCAAAATATATTCAGGTAACTAATTTTCGTTTCCTGTGATGTTTTAAGTATTATAGGATTGATCTAGATTCCAGCAGATAAAGTCAGATTTTTGACAAGAGCTTTCGCCCCAACTCAGATTCACTAACGGTTACTTTAATCGCTCCTTACTAAAGAATTACCTTACAAATTCTGGAATACGGAGCAATTTAAGTAACAGTTAGTGACTCCGAGTTGGGGCGTTTGAGTAACATTTTTTGTAACTTATGCATTTGTCGCAAGCTTAATTACTGAACGAGCTACACTTGTTATCCTCCCGTTTAAGTGTATTCAAAATTAATAACAGGAAAAAATATGTTCGACCACCTTCAATCGCAGATTTAAACCTCCAATCACATTGTTTAAGTGCAAAAAAAACAAACACGGGTCACTAACCCCTAGACCTCACTGGAGCAACGTGGAGGAGTTCACTCCAGGCCTGTCCATTGTAACATCTCTGCCCAATTAGACCCCAAAGGGTGCTAGCCAAGTATTTTACTGCACAAAGCCACTCTGCATAATTATATCAGTGGCTGCCAGACCAGGCTTGCGTACGTCAACGTAGCTTGCAAGCGGTAGATTGATGGGAATATAGCTTGCATTCTCTACTCCACATACAATTAAGTACTAAAACTTAGTAAATTTTACTACTATTTTTTATCCGACTTCAAAAAAGGATTAGGTATTCAATACGACTGTATTTTTATGTTTGTTACCTCAGAATTTACGACTGGGTGAACCGATTTTGATGATTATTTTTTTAATCGAAAGCTGGTGCTTGTCACGTAGTTCCACTTAAATTTGAGCGAGTTATGACTAGTACTTTTTGAGATATCCCTAATTTTTAAGTCGGTTATTTTTTGTCAAGAATTATAAAAGTACTATTGTATTGTATAATAATATAGTATAGAAATAGTATTCACACTACCATTGTTCTGAGTTTTAGTTGTAAATGTTGTAAGTATTACCACAGAAGAAATAATCGTACTTATAATAAGTAGTATTAGTCTTACTAAAATTCTAAATTATCAATTTCTTCTATGGAATACAATATAAATAAACTTGTGATTCTTACCGATAATATTGCTATTATCCGTTATTCTCCGAAATCAATAGGATTTGTGCTCTGAAGTGGTAAGTGTGAAGTGGTTAGTCTTTGATAAGTTGTAGACCAGCATAAAGTTACTTCTATACTTCTACTAGCTGCCCGGACAGACTTCGTCCTGTCGAAAGTATTTTTTTATTAAAACCTTCCGTATATCCTGTCTTTAAAGTTGGATCAAACTGCACACGGTGTGCAAATTTGGTTAAAATCGGTTACGTAGTTTAGAGGTCCACCGCGGACAAACAACGTGACACGTAATTTTTATATATGTTGTTGTTAAAGTTGTCGATATTAATTTCTGTTCATCTTGCAATCATAAGCTGATTTAAACTATATTACAGCAATCATAAATATTTCCCCTCGCTCATTATTTATAATGTCAGAAAATTCCCAAGAAGGAAACTAATTTTTGTTATACTTCGTATGTGAAGTATGATACAAATGAGAGACTGCTAGCGAATATTATGGTATCATTACTTAATTATTAACAAGAAACAAGTGAGGAAGTGCAAGATTCGAAATCGCTGTAGTTATAATGATAAAATCAAGCAATGGCTTTCCTTTAAATTTTATGTAGACATTAAAATAATTGTATTTTTTTTATATAGTAGCAAAATGGTCAATGATATATTTCTAAAAGTCATCGCCAGGATATTGAAAATGTGCTTGTAATAAAATAATACTTAAGAATATTAATCGATTATAAGTAATAACATAACATACATAGACGCATCATTCAAACGACGCATTAGAAAGTTTTGATAATGAGACAGGATTCTATCCCCCTCCTCTATCCTACTGTGAACATCTGTGAAAAAAGTTTATTTGTTACATCACTCACACTTATCAAATCCATACTAATATTATAAATGTGAAAGTGTGTTTGTTTGTTTGTTTGTCCGTCTTTCACGTCGCAACGAAGCTGTTAGATGGTATGGTTTTTGTGTGTGGAGATAGTGAGGAGGGTGGAGAGTAACGTAGGCTACTTTTTACCGCGGTAAAACATCCCCATGGGAAGATGGATATTCTGTTAGTTGCTAGATCTTTAGTTCCGGATGTTATTAATAGATAGCGTTAGTAAAATTCATTTGCAACTTCTGAATCACGCTATCAAATTATACATCCGACTAAGTAAAAGTAAGTAAGTAGGATTTGTAAAAAATCGATCGCTACCGTGGGCGAAGCTGCAGGCAAAAGCTAGTGGCAGTATAAAAATACAAGCGGTACAAAAACATAAGAGTAATTCATTTGTCTCTAGAAATGAAGTTGTTTCAAACGTTTATTTGTAGGTACTTCGTGAAAGCTCAGTTCAACCCACTCCTAACCAATCTTGGATAAATCGTTTGTCTCTGTTTAGTTCTCGAGACGTACGTCACAGTACTGCGCTATGCTCGCTTCACTTCATGTGGACACTGCACTCCCGTTTGCTGCTTCATTTATCTACATAAACATTCAATAGCTACGCCGGCTACGAGCTACGAGTACTCGTAGCGCTACGGCGTAGCCGTATTCGAGTAAGATATTGTATCGAGTAAAATTCGAATAAAGCTCGATTGGTGCCTTATTCAGGTATTGTTGTGAATTGTAATAAATTGTGACGCTTGGAGCTCCATCATGCTGTGCATGTATGGATTGGAAGATTTTTTCATATTAAGCCTAAGGATAGTTTTTACGACTGCTAACTACTTAATGACAACAGAATTAAATGTGTCCATAGGTTCACAAATATAAAGGTCTAATCTACCAATCGATCACGGTCGCAGTTTTGCAATAACCTACGATTGACCCAAGCTTGGCTATGAACGCTTCAAATCATTATTTTCTATTAACAATATTCGTCTATTCCTATTTGATTACAGTCAACAATTCTATTGTAATCTTTAAGAATAGAATAGCAGGAGACCCTTCCTAAATAATAGATCAATATCAAATCCCCGGATATAACGTTACCTGCAAGCTAACAGAATTACGGCACTCTGCTCGCACGCTAGTACATCAAACTTTACGCTTCAGGTATCAGCACGATAATCTGTATATAATCATCAATGGATGCTATAATATTTGATACCTTCATAGTACAGTCGAATGGTTCCAATAGCTATATTAATGAGTGATTGTGTGACCCGTGTTTGGCAAGACGCCTCTCATCATTAGTTGGGTTCCAAAATAGCTGTAGGTGGCGAATAATTATGGAGAGATTCGTAGCTCTGTTTTCTTTGTTTGTGTCCATATTTGAGGTTTGGTTAGTCGGCTATTAGTTATGTGAAGTTGCCAAGATTATCAGTAAGTATCTTATATTTCTTGTTTGGAATAATTACCAAGCTATTTGTCAAGATCGATAAGTATGCAGAATGTATGGGAAACATATTCTAATTGATATTTGTAACGTCCTATGATTTGATTATCCTAATCATACTAATATTATAAATGTCAACTTAACCGATTTGGCTGAAAGGAATGGAGATAGCCTATACCCTGGATTAAAACATAGACTACTTTTTATCCCGGAAAAGCTCAGAATTCCCGCGGGATTTGTAAAAATCGATCTCTACCGCGGGCGAAGCCGCGGGAAAAAGCAAGTAATTTTATAAATGTGAATGTGAATGAGTGTTATACTTTCACAAAAACACTATTGAAGGGATTTTCATGAAATGCAAAAAAGTAGACCATCATCTGGAATAAATTATAGGGTTATTATTATCCCGGAAAATGCGGGCAAAACTATGGGCAGAAAGATATTTTATAAAACACTCTTCAGTTATTAAAACGAGGAGGAGAATGATTTTATAAAAGGTCTGTATTATAATTAAGCTGTTATAAATCGCATCTAAATAGTTGTATCCTCATTTAAAAACCACATCTGACCCGGAATACATCCGAAAGGTTTCCGAAACCTAGTTTATTTATTCATGATAGTCATTAAAACATCTTAATTATATCTGCGGAAAAAAAAAACTTTATACAAACCGGTGGAAAACGAAAATGAAACGTAAATTTCGCGAATGGGTTTTAAAATTTTATGGTGCTACTTCAGCTTATCCAGAAGCAGTAATTAAATTTTATAGTCGCTCCAATTTGCAAGCGAAAAAGCTCCCATATGGAAATAGTTAAGCCTTTTTATAGAATACTTAGGGTTAGTTCACGAATTCATGAGGAATGAAAAAAGATGTTATGAAAACAGACGTATGTGTGTTTCATGTTTTCTTTTTCGTTTCTCTTTATTGGCGATTTATGCGTTTATGTTATTGATGTCCATGGGCGACGATAGCCACTTACCATCAAATGACTCGTTAGCTCGTTTGTCGGCTATTTCCATAAAAAAGATGTTAATTATGAAACATCCATAATCTCAATCTACCAACAACGATTCTGAAGCATAATTGGTTTCTTGACGGCTGTAGATATTCCGAGTTCGATTCTTTGGGCAGACATAATAATATGCGTGATACGAAAATGATCGATTTGTCCGGCCGTTGATGCATGCGATATTTCCTGAATATAACTTCAATAATCCAAAGATTTCTAGTAGTGGAATGTATGTTGAGTTTATAAGCGTCCTTAAGGTATAATTTCTTTGCTATGCTGATGTGATGTGGACGAAAAGGGTAATTATTTTTCTCATATTTTACAAAGCCTCCTTATTACAGCGACTAAGAATATTTCACATTTGAGCAAAGGGATTTGTTTTGAGTGTGCTTTCAAAGGAAATTCCGAGATTTTACTGTAATACTATAACGTGGGGTTTTAATAACATGCTGCGTTCATGACTCATAAAAATGAATTAAGCAACTAGACCAAAGGGTCGGTGTATATGACTACGTAGTTGGTAGTTAGTCCCTGTCAGCGGAACGAGGGGTCACGGGTTCGATTCTCAGCTGAGGCAAATATTTCTGTAATCTGTGTTATTTATATTTATTTGATTTTGTTTCAGGTATGTATAACTGCAATCAGAATATAAGTGGGAACCAAACGGTATGTGGATATCTGTGGATAAATGTTTTTTTAAAAACGTTTTTTATATATTAGAACCATAACATGTAAAGGTTGACTGGCAGAGAATGCTTTTAGCATTAAGTCCGCCTTTTGTTCCATTATTTGTGTAAGGTTCAATAAAGAATAAATAAATAAAACAAGTAAAGAATTTTTCTAATTTATAAAATGAATATTTCAATAAATAAATAAATAAACTTGTACAAACATCCATCATATACATGAAAAATATATTAAACATTAAACCGTTACTACTACTTATTCCACTGTTTCACAAAAATAACAACACAAAGAAAACTTGACAGAAATAAGATGTCCAGAACACCCAGTTATTGTGTTACGATTTAATTTTCGCCTTTGACCTCCAAGATAAGCCTACTGTAGTGTAAGGGACGGAGGGATACATTGAAACTATTTCTCAAAGGATTTCACAACTGGATGACACGAAGCTTAGTAATAAGGTTAGTGTTTGACCGCAATTATGTTACGACACAGTAATGATTTTAGATGTTTATTTAAAATATAACTTTGATATTTTTATGATTGTTATAAATATATAGGTTGGTGGTAGAGGGCTTTATATAGTAAGTAAATATACGGTTTTATGGACTGTGCTAAACCGAAAGGAGTTTTAAAATATTTTTTTTCATTGGAACTAAATAAGTATGTAAAATTTAACTCCTATGAACATGCAAGATTTGACCGACGACAGACTTAACAATTCATAGTAATGATTTTGCGTTAGTAATGCTACAGACCTATGTAATAAATTAACGCAACACCCAACTCAGAGATTATTTAAATCGCTCCTCAGTATAGAATTGGTATGATGATTCCTTACAAAGGAGCGATTTAAGTAACCGTTAGTCACTCTGAGTTGAGACGTAAGTGTTATAAAACAGTTTAGTTACAAGCCCTGTCCGCGTCTTCTGGGAAAATAACTACCCTATATATTATTCCACATCCTGTGTGCTAAGTTTCATGAAAATCTGTTTAGTAGTTTTGAAGTGAAAGAATAACAAACAGCCATACATCCTTACAAACATTCACGTTTATAATAATAGTAGGATAGTATGCGATGTAGAATTTCTGTCATTCACTTTAGTTTAATATTTACTCGCTAATGATAGGACAAGTCAGTCTACTTGGGTAGCCATGTACTTCGGTAACCATTCTTGTGGGATGAGAATGGTGGAATCCTTTGTTGTAATAAAAACCATCACGAGTAGGTATTTTAATTAACTTTTTAAGTTTAAAATAATATAATTATTTTTTCACATTAAAAATAATATCTAAATGAGTGGTGATAAAAACAATAATATTAAAAAACACAAATCAGATAACAACAATGTATTAGGTATAAAATTAAAATAAAAGGTGGTTTTTGAAAGTATCTTGTCGGTAAATATTAACTAATTTATTATTATTTACTGTGGTTAACGACCTCTCAGAAAGTTTTTGCATGTAAGCGTTTTCCCCAAGACGCCGGATTTGCATAATAATATGAGTTTCGATGTCATTTTTCTCACGCGGTTCATTCTTGAACCATCTTTCAACGTCTGAGTTTCAGATAGGTATATGAACGCATGAAGATTTGTGCATGTATCAGAAAAGTTTTGCGTGTATAATAAAATTTTTAACCTATCTGTGCTGCGTATGTTTCCTTCATAAATGGCTGACGAGTCAATATACTTTCACAATTTTACACCATATTACAAAATGGCGCGTGACCGAGGAGGAAAATTGACGCGCAAACCTTTTAACTTATTTTACTGAAACGATAATGAATAATTAATGATGTGCCAATAAAGCCGTGCTTGTATTTAGATTTATTAAAATCTAGACAGTAGGCAGGATAGTCAGTTGTTGGAGATCTTACCTGGCGAGTGAGAGGCAGGTGTGTGTGTGTGTGTGCGTCTGTTTGTCTTCAAACTTTGTAGGGCTTCGTAAATAAAACGGAACCATTTTCCGAAATGATCTCGTTATGATGAGTCTTATAACTATAATATATAATTAAATTAATAATACATAATTGCACTAACAACGCTAACATATTATTAAGTACATTTGTTACTAACACACTAACAATCTATGGATCTCTGGTCTGAAATAAAGATTTATTATTATTATTATTATAACCAAATCTCGTATACATTTTAATTTTAAAATCCCATTTCTAAAACACTAAACGGAGGTCTCTCTCATAGTCTCTCTCAGTTCAATGAACTTAAAAATATAAAAGGCTAAAATAAAACTACTCTTCACTATATTTTTACAATTACTTAAGTTTTAAGAAATTTAATTTTTACTAAGGTAATCTAAGTAGGGTTACTTTACCTTAAATTTATTTTAGCATGATTATTTTAAATTTATGTATTGAAATAGTTAACAACAAACTATTTGATTTCATTGTTGTTTGGTTAAATTGGAATATTGAAAACTTCTATCAATGACAAAACAAGCGTGAGTTTCATAATTTATTTAACCAAGTCTTATATTCGAAAACCATTTATTTGAAGAAGTATTCATTCAATCATACAATAAAACATTAATTGTCTTCCCATGGGTCAAATTTAAATAAAATACGTGCGTATTTCGTTCCCAAGAGTAACAATTAAATTCAGAGAGTTCGAAGAGTGCAATTCAATCAATTTCGTTGGCAATAATTGAAACACTTGTTTCTTCGTAAGTGCAAATTAATTTGAAATAACAGCTCTTAGTTACTGAACACTCAAATCACATCTGGAACGATTTTATTACCGGCCCCGTAATTACGCAGTGCGTAATGACCCGGGAAAATAAATTCCCCGGAAATAATATAGTTGGATGACATAATTGGTTTTGGGTCGATTTTGGAGTGTTTTAAAAGGTTTTTGCTTAGAAATGCGAAGGAACGCTGTTAGAATGAACGAAGAAGTTATAGAATAACAAGGTTAAGTAATTGAAATTTATTTTCTTTTTTACTCAATAAATAAAAATATTTTTTTCATTTATGTTCGGGTTCTAGTTAAATGAAAACACTAGTTTACAAAATTTAACTTTTTTTATATACCCCGAAATAAATATATATAAATATGTTAATCTACCTTCCTTAAACCTAAAAGTGTTAGCAGAAATACTTTATCACGTCACAATTTTTTCCTGCAGTCAAATGTTTTTTTGACTACTTAACGTGGTGACGACAGTTTATTATTTATTCATTCCTTCATACGACAATTTATCTTGTTTCGGATTGATTTAAAATGTCGAATAGAAAGTGTAAACAAAGTTCTGATTGTTTTTGTTATGTTTGTGGACAGTTTATATTTTCAAAAAAGAGAAGACCCATTGTAGAGTCGTTAAAAAGTGCATATCTTCATTATTTTAGATTTCCTGTTGCTAATCAAGATAAAAAGTGGGTGCCTCATGTCTTTTGCGAAAGCTATAGAATCGTCCTACACAAGTGATCATCAGGAGAAAACGTTCACCTTCCATTTGATTCACCAATGCTATGTAGAGAATGACAAAAACAGTGATGGTTTCCGGTATTTACAAAAAATCTTTCCAAACATTACAGAGGAAAAACTGAAAGAGGGTATATTTGTTGTCCCACAAATCTATAAAACTATGAAGGATTCTCAGTTCAAAAGCCTTTTATCTTTTAATGAAAAATCTGCTTGGAAGTCATTTAAAATGGTTCTGGAAGATTTTTTGGAAAACAAAGAGAAAATTTTAACGAAATTGTTACCGATTTATTAAAAAATTTTCAACAGATGGGAGTAAACATGTCATTATAGATTCATTTTCTGCACTCGCATCTGAGTTTTTTCCCTGAAAACTTAGGAAGTATGAGGGACGAACAAGGGGAACGTTTCCACCAACATTTAAAGGTTTTTGAAGAACGACATCAAGGATTTTGGGATGAAAACATGTTAGGGGATTACTGTTGGTCCATTATAAGAGAAACTGATTCAAATGACTATAAAAAAAGGCAAAAATTAGTAATTTTTAATTATTTTTCTTGTATTAATACCAAAATTATGTATTCTCTTTAAATAAATAAATATTTCTTAAACCAGACGTGACAGAATTTTTTTATTATTTTTTCTGGATAATTCTACCCACATGAATAATAAAACAACAACTTTCAGCTGGGGTATGAAAACCGTGTAAACTAGTTTGGAAAAGGGAGATCTCCCGCCAGGCGAGGTGTGTTGCCTGGGAGGCGGCCGAGCCCCGACTGATGTTGTCGGAGCGTTTCTATATATACTAGCGATATTTGAAAACTTCGATAGCGTGATTCAGGGTGACGTCATCGTCGCCACATCACCCCCCTGCTCAGACCGGAGGTCGATACACCTTCTCGTTGATTCAGCCATCTGTGGTCCTCTATCTTCTGTGAGTCGAGATGTGAGGTCGATGTGCCCTTGAGATGCCCTCTATCCGCGGTGAGTCGGGATGGGAGGGCAGAACGACTGATGCGGAGGGCGAGCGGTGCGCGCTCAAGCCGTCCGTGTAGCCGTGGGTGGGGGCAGTCGCTGGCCGGACACAGGAAGCGTCGACACAGTACGCTGCGATGCGCCCGGTGAGTCAGCGTGGCTGGTGTGCGGTCTGCCGAGAGAGGTAGCTGCAGTCCGTCGGGTGTGAGCGGTGAGGTGAGGGGGGAGGGATGCCTGCTGCCGCTATCGGTGCTCAGAAGCGACGTGTTCTTGTCGAGGGTCACCAGTTTGGCAAAGGGAGATCTCCCGCCAGGCGAGGTGTGTGTTGTGTATGTGATATATATGATAAACATAATATACTACATAGGTGTGAGTGTTTATGTGTATGTGTGAGATATATGACAAACTACATATACATAATGCGAATGTGGGACGAAGGTGCCCACATCACTCCCCCCCAGAGACCGGGTCTACGGTCGATAGTAGTCCGGAAAACGAACTCGGCGGCCAGATCTTGTTGTTATGCCGCCTTCCGGAACTATGGGCTTCGGCCGTGCGGGTGGAGGATCAGGTGAGGGAGCGGGAGCTGGTGTAGGAGTGGGCGTTGGAGTCGGAGGGAACCTAGGAGTAGGGATGGGATTGTTGGTGGGGGATGGGTCTACGAGTAGGTAGGCCGGTTTAAGTCGGTCTATCGTTACTGTGACCTCCCTGCCCCTAACCAGTATACGGAAAGTCTTGTCCCTACGTTCGACCACTTTGTGAGGACCTGTGTAAGGTGGTGATAAGGACCCTCGGGTCGAGTCGTCTCGTAAGAAGACGTGGCTCGCTGAATGGAGTCCCTTCTGAACAAAGGATTTTTTGTTATTTACGTGACGTGCAGCGGGTATGGGTCGGATTTTTGCCGCTATGTGTCTTAGGCGGGTGGTGAAATCCGAGAGGTCAGTGGTTTCGGGAGCGGTTGCCTGGAAGAATTCTCCCGGCAGACGGAGCGGCTCACCGTAGACCAGTTCCGCGGACGAGGACTGAAGGTCCTCTTTAAAAGCTGACCTGATGCCTAGGAGCACAAAGGGCAAGGCCTCGACCCAGTTGCTATCCGCGTGGCACATTATTGCTGCTTTGAGTTGGCGATGAAATCGCTCGACCATGCCGTTGCAGGCCGGATGGTAGGCGGTTGTGCGGCGGTGCTTGAATCCGATCATTCTTCCAAGGTACTGGAAGAGCGTGGATTCGAACTGCCGCCCACGGTCGGTAACGATATCGGCTGGACATCCGAACCTGGATATCCACGATAACAACGCATTACCGACCGATTCCGCGGTGATATCTACCATAGGTGTTACTTCCGGCCAGCGCGTAAAACGGTCCACTGCGGTCAAGCAGTAGCGGTACCCCTGAGATGTTGGAAGGGGCCCTATAATGTCCACGTGGATAAATGCGAATCGAGCGCGAGGTAAGTCGAACGTGCCCAACGGCGCTGACGCGTGGCGACTCACCTTGGCGCGCTGACACGCTAGGCACTTTTGTGACCACTCGCGACAGTCTTTGCGCATCCCAGGCCAGACGAAGCGCTCGGCCACCAGTTGGGCGGTGGCCTTGGGACCTGGGTGGCTGAGACCATGAAGACTGTCGAATAACGGCTTACGTAGTGACAGTGGTACAAAAGGCCGTGCTGATGGTGTGCTGACGTCACAGTAAATTTCCCTACTGCTGCCAGGGATGGTGAGCTTCTTCAGGCGAAGTGATGTTTCTCCGCTGAGGTACTGAAGGAGCTCCTGGTCCACTGCTTGTGACTCCGCGAGTGTATCGAAGTCGACTGGCAGCTGGAGTTCATCGACGCGTGATAATGTGTCCGCCACCACATTATCCTTTCCGGAGATGTGACGGATGTCGGTCGTGAACTGTGAAATAAAATCTAAGTGACGGAACTGACGGGGCGAACAGTTGGCTTTCCGTTCATGGAAAGCGAAACTGAGCGGCTTGTGGTCAGTGTAGACTGCGAAGTGCCGTGCTTCCAGCAAGTGCCGGAAGTACTTTATGCTCTCGTAGATCGCGAGGAGTTCGCGATCGTAGGGTGAGTACTTCTGCTGCGCGGGTGTTAAATTGCGCGAGAAGAACGCAAGTGGTTGCCACTTACCATTTTTGAGTTGCTGCACTACGGCACCCATTGCTACATCGGACGCATCGGTGACTAGACTTAATGGAGCATCGCAGTCCGGGTGTGCCAATAGCGCAGCGTTCGCAAGACTCTCCTTACACTGGTCGAAAGCTGAAAGAGAGTCACCAGTAAGATGTACCGGCTGCGACCCCTTCACCGAGCCCGCAAGCAGGGCGTTCAGTGGGGCCTGGATGGTGGCTGCGTGAGGCAAGAAACGTCGGTAAAAATTAACCATACCCAAAAAACGACGCAACTGCTTAACGGTCTTAGGTGGGGGGAATTCCCTTATAGCCTGTACTTTGGCTTCCAGAGGCTTCGTGCCATCTTGTGAGATGCGATAGCCCAGGAATGTGACCTCTGGGGCACCAAAAAAACATTTCACGGTATTGATTAACATGCCGTATTCCTGCATTCGAGTGAAGAGTAAACGCAGGTGCTCTTCATGCTCGTCTTCGTTCTTAGAAAATACAAGGAAGTCGTCTAGATATGCGTAACAAAAATCTAGACCGCGCGTCATCTCATCCACGAACCTCTGGAATGTCTGCCCTGCGTTGCGGAGACCAAAAGTCATATAGGGGAATTCAAACAGACCAAAAGGTGTTGTTATGGCTGTTTTCGCGATGTCCTCCTCGTAGACCGGGATCTGGTTGTAGGCCTTGACTAGGTCGATGGTACTAAAGACTTTGTTACCAGCTATATTATGGGCAAAGTCGTGGATGTGTCGTATTGGATAACGGTCGGGGACCGTCCGCGCGTTCAACATGCGGTAATCACCACAAGGCCGCCAACCGTTATCCTTCTTGGGAGCAAGGTGCAGCGGCGAAGCCCACGGGCTCTCGGAAGGACGTGCGGTGCCGTTAGAGAGCATGAGTTCGAATTCCGTCCTAGCTATCTTGAGTTTGTCGGCTGCGAGCCGACGTGGTGTGCATGAGACGGGTGGGCCGGGTGTGGTGCGGATGTAGTGAACCGTGGTGTGCTTTGGTGTCCGTGGTGTGCCGGAAGGGCGCGTTAATTCCGGGAATTCACTAAGTAGCGCGTGGTACCTCGTGTCGCCCGTCGCTACTTTAACAGAAAAAATGTTAATATTTGCTGTACAGGCATTTGTGGACAAAGTTGTGGTATTGTCGACTAAGCGTTGGTTGCGGACGTCCACTATTAAATTATAAAAACTTAAAAAGTCGACTCCAATTATTGCTTTTGTGACGTCCGCAACCGTGAAGCGCCATGTAAAGTCACGTCTTAATCCTAAATTTAATTTTAAATCTACGTGACCGTATGTATTAATGGAAGAGCCGTTAGCCGCGCACAATTTGAAATTCGACATTGGTCGTCGGTCTTTTAGTGCCGAAATAGGGTACACGCACAAATCACTACCCGTGTCGATAAGGAATTGCACACGCGAGTTACGGTCGGTCACAAATACGCGTCCCGTTGTGGCGCTGCACTCAGCAGTGGCCATCACCGCTGGCTGTTGCTGCGCGGTAGGACTGGCTACTGAGTCCACGGTGTGCGCACATTGTGGTGATGCCTGGTGTCGGCGTGGTGTGCGTGAGGCATGTCGCGGAGCGCTGGTAGTCATCGGCGCCGCGCGTCTGAGTGACGGCTGGCGGCGATTCGTAGTGCTGTCGGTGACCTGGCGCGGAGCACCGGTGTGTCGGTCGACCTCACGCGCCAGGTGCTGGACAATGCTGGCCAGCTCATTGACCTGCGTGGCGGTGCTGTCCGGGAGTGGAGCAGCGGGCGGGGCGACCGGGCAGGGAGCAGAGATCTCCTGCAGGCGGTCCGCCATGTCACCCAGCTGCTCAAGTGTGTCCGTGGGCAGCATGGACAACACTGCCTGCACGGCGTGCGGGAGACGGCTGCACCAGATGGTGCGGACGAGATGAGTGGGCGTAGAAGGACCCGCCAGGTCCTGCAGGTGCCGCAGGAACTGTGACGGAGTCCGTTGTCCGATTGTCTCGTTGGTGAGAACCGCCTCGATCGTCTGAGCGTGAGAGGCGGTGAGTCGGCCTTCCACACTCACCGCGCACTTACGTATCGCCCGAACGCTCGACTACCCCGCGCTTGCCTAGTGCTCACGCTGTGACCTAACTCGCTGTATTTTCTGTTATACGTTAAGACTGTGCTTGTGCTATCATTCCTATCCTATCACTCTCTCTCCTTCTATGTTTATGGACTTCTTGCGTTGTGTTTCTTTGTGTAGTTTGAACTGTATTCTTCCGTGTCTTGTGCTACCGCAACACCATAACTGATGTTGTCGGAGCGTTTCTATATATACTAGCGATATTTGAAAACTTCGATAGCGTGATTCAGGGTGACGTCATCGTCGCCACACTAGTGAAATTAATGCAATAACAGTAATGTCATTTCATGATGGTCAGCACCACCTATGATCGTTCAAGACATGAATGACATCACGCAATCAAGAGACTGTCTGACGGCTGTTTTTAGTAATGCATTCATAATCTCTGGATAAATTAGGTTGCAGGTTGTGATTTTTGTCAGGTGCCAGGCAACTGATTTGTGGAAAATTTATGTAAAATGTTGCAAGGACGAGACCATATGGCTCGCACTATCAAAAAAATATCAGAGTCGTCTTGGCGGGGGAATACTGTGCCCCCAGATCTAAATATCAATTGAACACCACCGTAAAATTATAAACTATCATACTTTGCATTTGCTGACTACAAAGATTTACCACTTTAATGATAAAGGTTTACCCAAAGCCTGATTACCTATTAAAGTTCTGATGAATAAAATGCAAGGGGAACATAAAGAAAATGTATTTCATATTAACTTATTAAACATTTCACATAGAAGCACATCTTGAAGAACCTATATGACATAACCATCAATCGATAGAATATATAGCAATAGGGATGAGCGCTATTCTAAATTTAAACCCTGTTTAGTGTTGTGTCCAATATTTTAACAAGTTCTGACCAAAAAAAAACTGGACAGATTTCGTCCATTCCAAAATTAACGTAATAAATTATGCGGGTGCGTTAAGTGATCATTTATTGTGTGAGTTAACAGTCATGAAGTACGGAGGGTAATCTAGGGGTCATCGCGTATTCATGACACGACCACACACCACAGACGATCACTACGAGACGAGATGCTATTAGTCACGACTGGGGGACCTGGGGGTACATTCAATTTCATTTATTCTCTGAACCTTTGTCTTAATTCTAGAATTGAAATTAGTAAAGGGAGGCGACTAACAGATATAATTAAGATTAAACTTATTCAATTTATTTTTCTAGTTTTAGCGCCACGTAGTATATGTAGATCTTGTAGAGAATAAATTAGGTTGATTCTTTATTATAGCTGGGAAAGTAATTATTAAAAACGAAATGAATTTATGCAGGGATAAAAAATACAAATGAATTTCAACTTTAGTCAATAACCTACTGTACAGTAGCTAACCTAATGTTACTAACATTAAGATAATAAAAACAAAAATACACGAAAAAATTGTAGATCGCTTGTTGAGAGAAATGTGCAAAGAATGGTGAATACATTTCCATGATCAATCGCAGTATAAATATTTTATGCTGTATAAGAGCTAGCATCTGGTAATCTGTCACCTTGGTAACATTTGGTAAAAATTTGGTTTTTGTGTCTAAAAACTTAGTACGTACTAAATTATCACTAAGCTTATTTTAGCACGAAAGAAAAGGATAATAGCCATGGATCTACTTTGTAAACTTTAAAACGTAAATGTATAAACGTAGTTCTGGTACAGTCGGCCGCAGAAGTAGGTTAACATTATAGTACTTTGTAATAGTAATTGTTTCGACGGTTTCCTAGCAACATCTATGACAAATTCAAGAAATGTAATGTGACAAGGTACTAAAATGTTAAGCTACTTCTGCGGCCGACTGTACGTGGTAGGAACTACGATGTGTAATTTGAAGGTTTTATGTAAGAGTCGGGTCTGGATATATCTTGCAAACTCCAAACCTCTCATTTAAGCTTTGTGTCCACTATACCGTATCACACCATAACCGAGCTAAGAACGTGTTAGCCAAAAAATTTCTTTCTCAGTATTAAAAAGTATGACACTTTTCCCACTAGACCGTTCTGTCACCATCCAACCGACACGTATTAAAACTTTGTGGTATGATCACAGAATAAATAATAGTACTTATAATAAGGTATGATATGAATGGAACGTCAAAAATTGACAAAAATGTATAAAACGCAGTCGATCCGTTGTGGGCTAGGTGGAACGTATCGTGTGCTTTCCGTGGCTGATACGTTCATAACACGGTCATAGTATGGTACGTTATAGTTGACAGACTACTCTACATTAAAAAACAGTAGCGACCGCCAAGTATCCTGTCATCAACCATATTTATGTTCAGTATTACATAATGTAAACCCTTCACTCGTCAATTAGTGCTTTAACCCCTGTCATTCTAAAAAAGTCCCAAGCTGAATATTGGGACAGTAATGAATTTATAATAATGTACAATAATCGCTCATGTTAATCGCTAATGGCCGACTATATTAGCAACGAAGGACGACGTCAAAATAGCTGTACCGGACATTTGTTGATTAATGACGCGGTTGCGTTCTATATGTAAAGGTTTGCTGAGATAAAGTTCACATTTTTCGTGTTACCGTCGAACCAAGTTTAATAGGGTCTGACGGATCAAGAACGTACTTTACCCACGCTCGCCAAGATTAATGATCTAAGGTGTAACGGTATCCATTACTTACGAATCGGCATGTAAAGCTAATACTTCGTTTACAAACTCGTGGAAGTTGTGGACGAATTAATTGTGGGAAACCTTTTTTTTGTTCAGTTTTGCTTATTCATGATTTTAATTTTCAGGAGTTTCCAGTTCTTTATGCTTGTTAATTTTCTAGAATGCTTGTCTTATGTATTCTATATCCCTAGGGGATATTTGATGTCTGAATCTGAATAAAGATTTTTTATATTGCTATGGTTCCGATGACAATACCTTTTTATGATAATCATGACCTGATAAAACTTAGGGTTGGCGCCAGACGAGGGAACACTTAATGCTTAACAACACATAACATGAAATTTCATATACGTATCTATACATTATGATAGCTCGTTCCAAAATTCATCAGAAGCTTATTAAAACTGCCAGGGTTGGCTTCAGACAAAGGAACTCCTTAGCAGTGAACAACACAGTTGTATTCTTTAAAAGCTTGGTTTTAGTTTTTACATTATTTTATATGTTTAAATGAACACAAAATATGGATAACGCGTGCTATATTTTTCCATATTACATTTGTATTTTCTATAACTAAAAATTTGGTATACAAAGTACAGTCGGCCGCAGAAGTAGCTTAACATTTTAGTACCTTGTCACATTACATTTCTTGAATTTGTCATAGATGTTGTTAGGAAACCGCCGAAACAGTTACTATTACAAAGTACTATAATGTTAAACTACTTCTGTGGCCGACTGTACTTACTTACGTTCGTACTGTAGTACTTCCATTCGTTGGTGACTTTAGTTAAAGTGAAGCGTAAGTCTTCAAGCCAAGAGTGAATAGGCTTTTACTTACCATCAGGTGGGATTGTAGTTAAGCTTATAAGGCTTATAAGGTATAAAAAAGCGCGGACAAGATTATTCAGAAATCGTTCGAAATATTAAACCCATTTACACCTTGAACAAGTTTTAAAAATTTTATATTATTTCCTTAGACACATAATGTTTAACCCCTGTATAACCTGTAGGAGAAATTAAAGGTTTCATAGCTCTTACCCAAAACTCAAGCATGTAACTTTATTTTACGATTCCCTTCTTGGCTGTAAACTTCCGAGCCCCAAGAATATACTTCCTTACTTATTTTGAGAGTTGATCGGTCTCTGAAGTTTATTCTTGCAACTGTTACCCAAAAGGTTTCAAAGAAAATTTCCGATTCAGGAAACTGGATTTTCTTAATTACAAAAGTTCATTGTATAAAAACTTGATTAATTAGTCATAGGACATTAGGACATGACAGGGCCAAATTATAAAAAAGATAATAAATATGTGGCCATGAAGTAGGTACAGGTAAGAATCATCTAAATCGGTTCACCCAGTCAAAAGTTCTGAGGTCCCAAACATAAAAAAATACAATCCAATTTAAAACCTCTTCCTTTTTTGAAGTCGGTTAAAAATACGTTGAAAATATCTTAAAGATATTTACTTAAATCATTATGTCTTCTGTGCTTAAATATACAAAATGTATTGACGAGTATTTTTATTCTACAACAACAGAACATATTTAATCTACCAGCAACACCGCCACGCGTAAATGTCAGCAAGTTCAAATCTTGCTTAATTTTTGGTACACACATTATACCCTTTTACGGTGGGTCAACTCAAATAAACCAGACATTTTTATCAACGCGATGCAGATTCGTGTGGTTTTGATATAAAGGGAGGTTGTATGACCTTTATGAGCAGAACAATAATAGGATTCAAAGCTGAAAGAACTGCTCTTGCATTGTGAAACGTTTTTGTTAAAGTTTTTGTGCTTACTGGACGTAAATGGTGCGCTTCGTTTGAAAACATTTATTTTACAAACTTTGTACATGCAAATTTTAATACTCTTGTTCAATACTTTTCTTATTTTTACATATAAAAGTAAACAAAATTATTAACTTAGGGTAGTAACACACATTTCGGTACATAGTTTTTGCCTGACAGATTAACAAATTTTGTATGGAGATACAAACTTTCACGTTTATAATATTGGTAGCATTAGTAAAACAATAGGCTTACGTATAGTTTACAAGGTAAATACAATTATTTATAAGCGGGTCCTCTGCTTATTGTTCATAATTCATATTGACTATAAAATACATGCGGGATAAAAATCTCTAAAACTCCTCATGTAATGCTCGCGCTGTTGCAAAACAAATCAATACTTCTAAATAAATAAAAATAATAGTGTACCAGTCATAACTCACACTCGGCTCATATTGAAGAGAAAGTTTTGGTGAAGCCTAGCGTTCGGGCCCGTTAAACATGACAGGCGGGTCTGTAACGACTCGGTTTCAAATTAAATCAGCGCTGACTTTGACAAACGCTATATTGGTGAGTCCGTGAAAACGGACTAATTGTTCGGAACGTGCCTCGGCTATCGATACTCTGATAGCGGGTGAAAGATAAGCGATAAAATATTTAATTATAATTATATAATAATACTATTTAAAAACTAAAAGTTAAGATTTTAAATGTATGTCTTCCGAAGTTGGCCATGAGAGTGTTGAGTATGAAACATTTTGATCTGGAATGAGAATGTTGGATAGCACATTTATCGAGGAAGTCTATAGGCTCTAGCATTATAAGAAAATAGTAGTAGTTAGTTTTCTCCTCAAATTAAATGGGTGAAATCACAGGGAACAACTAGTCTTATAACTCGCTTTTAGTTAATATTTTCCGGTAGAACAGGACCATTTAACCAAACGTCCGTAAATCGATTCGTCATCCCAAGATGTCGGCGATTTAATTAATTCTGGATTTATTGTTCAAAGGGTTGGGCGCTTGCCCTACATTCATTTTTGGCCGTAGATTTGTTTCTTTCTATATTGTATTTGGAAATTAGTTTCTGCGAAACGATTCGTGAATCGATTCGGTTGTACGAATAATGGGATAACTGTTTATTAAAAAAATCATTGCTTTGACGACGCATAGTTGGACGTGGGCTTGACTATAGTCTTAACTCATTCCATTTATTGGGTACTCTTATTACTACTCGGCTTAAACACATTAATGGTCCTCTACTATCTGAGCACGGGTCCTCGAACAGTGTTCCCTATTGAAGAGGCCTTGAGCATACTCCACCACCATAGGGCCGATTGGTAGAAGGTTAAGTGGTATACCCTTGTGTTTCATCGAAGTTTTCAAACCATCCGAATGCTTTCTACATGGCTTAATTACTGCTATCTTACGACAAGCACGGAAACGCTCAAGATATGTTTGCCATTAGCAGTCACTCATCCTATTATATTATCGACCATGCCCATTATCTCTTAAAATCAACACACGCCTAGGCTGTGAGCGCTTCAAAAGATTACGATACATGCAGGATTCATACTTATGTCTGCAGCATTAGTCCGAGTTTCAAAAGCTCTGCCATAACTAGAAAATTTCTCATACAATTCAAGATACTTCCTTCCATAACACTGCATTTCTCATTAACACGTTCACTGCGTCAACAATTTCAAAGAACTTTCAGCCTGTGCTATGGGGACCTCAAAAACCCCTTAACTAAACTTTCCTGTGGTGCGTTAGGGACCTCTTCAGCCCCCTAAAATAGCAGTTTTGAAAATAATTAATATCTTCGTCAAAACCAATGATATATTTATGAGTTTTTTGTGGCTTAAACATAGGCTATGACTCTATCTTTTGGTAGGTTCGCACGCAGTTCTGACATTAGGGTAAATCGCTATTACAAAAAAAAAATTAGGGATCTGTTGTATCCCGTTCCGCAACAGATGATGGTTCAATATTTGTAGCTACTAGTGATGGGAATAAAATAAAATCCCAGTTGTCGATAGGTAAAAAAGTTTTATTACAAAAAATGGTTGTCTGTAAAGTCGGTTTACGGACGGTAGTTTAACGTGACAACGTCATGACAAAGCTCCGCTCCGCTCCGCCCCGCCCCGCTCCGCTCCACTCAACTACGATCGCCTATGGCATCGGCTACGATACGCCGATCGTCCGATCGCCCGGCGCTCATCGTTCTAATAGACGTTATCACGTCAAAAAAATTGTACATATGAATAATTTAATATTTAAAAAAAGTGTTATAAAGAAAAGTTTGTGATGAAGGTTTTTGAAGTTATACTGCTTTAGGCGCGTTGTGAAATAAATGGAAAAAATAATGAGAGTGAAATTTTAAGATTTGTAACACGGACGGTGACACAAAAACGACGGTCACAAAAAACGTCACGTGCTTTTTAAAAACGCTCGTTTTGAAAAATTATTATTATTATATTGTTTTTTTTTAATATTGTTAAAATATTATTTTTTAATATTGGTTTTTTTATATTGGTGTTTTGATGCCATAGAAGTATAACTTCGCACGCGCGTACGTAAGTACACGTTTATGTTATTTTTTTCTTACCAGGACGATTAAACATCTCATAATCCGAATCACTATCACTGGCCACTGGCGGGATATTTGTATGTTTTGCAAAATTTTTATTTTAACATCCGATGTATACGTTCCTGTATAATCCAACGTTGACTTATTTACATACTTCCCGCACTTTTTAGGGTTCCGTACGAAAAAACGAAAAACGGAACCCTTATATCACTCGTGCGTTTGGGCGACCGCCGTTCACAGCCAATTTACTCCGATAGAACTGGACCAAATGAGTTGAAATTTGGTACTCATTTTGTGATCCAAAGACGAAGGTATAAAGTAAACAACTGAATTTTGAAAAAAAAAACAAATCTGTTTTGCGAACCGTATCGCGTTGTATGTCAAATAAAAGGGCTTGTTGTAATGATCTCATACATATTTTTTTATAGTTTTACAATGGATAGTTTTAAAGTTATTAAAGAAAGAACGAAAATTACTTAAATATTATATATACTTATATATGTATATAATATATACTTAAATATTACAGGAAAACCTATAAGAAGTCTTAAAAAATGACAAAAATTAATAAAATAGAAAAATAACGGTAAATACATAAAATCAACGTACGGAATTCTCTCCAAGCGAGTTTAACTCGCACTTGTCAAGTTTTTTCATTTTAAAATAACTCATTGTTCGTATTTACGAGCGTAATAATATCGAAGCGCGAACTTAACGATCGATACATGAACATCCCTAAAACAAAACTTGTGGTGCTCGTGCCTCCAACTCTCCCGTCCTTGCGGCTACGGGGCTCACGATTCACGGGTATCAAAGGAAACCCCCAACGCAAGGAGTGAATATATTTTCACTTCTGTGCGGTAGGGACCTCGTCGACCCCTAAAATATTTTATTACACCATTGATTCAAAATTTAAGCGGGAAGCAAATATGTATATTTGTCTTTATCATACACATAGAACTTTAGATGTTATAACCTCCCGCACAGAGTGAAAGAACACGATTTTTGACGCCGCACAGTATGAAAGTTCTGCACGGGATCTCGTAGAGATCCCTAACGCACCGAACGTGTTAAGCAGAACTGAGTTAATATTCCTTGTTAGAAAAATGTTGGCGAGTATGGCTATCTTGTTACAGTGCCAGCGATTAAATAATAAACATCGATTTTGTAGTACTTTTTTGATTTATAAAAAATATAAATATTATGTACAAATATATTTAATATATTTAATATGTTTTAATATATATAATTATTTTATATAATTATTTTAACAAGAAACATGCCAGTATTGCCAGAATGAATCGAATGAATGCCAAAATGAATTGAATGAATATTTTTTAGTAGGTAGTTATTTAAAGTTAATGTGATTTAAGTTTAACTGTAATTTAAGCTTATATATTATAAACAAAGGAAATTACTTTAAAATCATTTTATGTACCCAATTATATTATTTTATTCTTTTGATATGTAGATTTTTTATTTTTTATTTCTATTAATACTATTATTTTATATTTTGAATACATAAGCTTAAAATTGGGTCAAATTATGTCACAGGAAATTTTGTAACTTTGTATTTATGTGTATAATTATATTACTTTTTTTTTTATCCTGCCGTGCCCTACCTGGGTTGTGTGTATACTACATAATTTTATAAGATCTGTAATAACCATCACACAATTATGGCAATAAATGAATAAATGAATAAATAAATGAATTAATAAGCAATTCAAACTAAGGCAGCTTTTACTAATAAAAATGTTACTGTACCGATTCGAAAAATGTTTAAAGACGTTGAGAAAACATTTTTTTGACTCTAATTTTGATAAACACTAATCAAAATCAAGTGATTTTGCTTGCATCATTGTCTAAGGTAGTTATCTAAAAGGTATATAGAAGGTTGTTACTGTAATAGTTATCTATTTGACTCATTTCTGCACGTTTACTAATTATTTCAACAGTTTTTAAGTTATTTTGTATAAATGTCATACATGTTTCACAAAATTATTTTCGCTCGTTGCTCTTTCCTCTTTCTCTGTATTACGTTAACCTTAAAACAGATGGTGAGGATGTAAAAAAATGATGAACTTATCAAAAGAGCTTGGGAAACGTATAATGGCCTACGCATGTTTTATCTACGAGGTACTTGAAGGTTTAATTAACCTTTTAAAATAACCTGCTCATTACGTCTATTTGGCACTTCATGTGGCGTAATTGTTTTCATGCCGGACCACAGTAGGAAGGGTTTTGGACTCGATTCCTAGCAAGGCAGATGATGTGTTTAATTTCTGTTCTCGATTTTGGTGGGTGGTTTTTGTGCCGCCCATGACAACCACGAAGCAGGGAATACTAGTGTGACGCTATCAGTGTGTAGCGAGAGACCAACTGTTTTTCAAGTTTGGAAATAAATACAAAAGTTTGATAATGGTATAATCTAAATTTTACTAACAAAAAATAACCGACTTCAATTACTCAAAAACTACTTGTCAGATCTCGTTCAAATTTATGTGGAATTACATGATAAGCACCTGCTTTCGATTAAAAAAAGAATCATCGAAATCGGTTGGCGTGATATTGAGTTATTCGTCCATTTGTCGCGCACATACTTAATACAAATTTAAGACTTACCTATATGGTTTTATCATGGATGCCATTGTCATATCTCAATAAAATTTATATGGGACCACATGACAGTCACCAGCTTTCGATTAAAAGAATCATCAAAATCGGTTCACCCAGTCCAAATTTCTGAGGTAACGAACATAAAAAAAATACAGTCAAATTGAGAACCTTCTCCTCCTTTTTTTGAAGTCGGTTGAAAATAGAATATAGATTTAAGGTAATTATATACGGAATGTTATTAACCTATTTTCATCATTTTGTATTGTGATTCACTGTGAATAAAGCCTTACAATGGAGATAAATCTGGCCGTTCGCGTTGGTCCGTTTTTCTTGTGGTATAATGTTCGTCACATTATTCAATGTCTGTTGTTAATTGACCCCCACATGGATCATGCTTTTTCTTTGGTAACGCTACGTTAGTACGAGTATGTAAGTATTTCGGTGCACAATTAAGAGTGAAAAATGTAGAAGAAAACGTTATCATATAAATAAATAACGCTATAAATAACGCTTCACACTCATAGCCCCACACTAGGATTCCCTGTGTCGTGGGTGCCATGGACAACACACAACATAGACAAGGACATTCAAACTCAGACTGAAAACAGATATCCAAACTCATCATTCAAATTTCCGCCTCGCTGGGAATCGAACCCAGGACCCTCGGTGCGGCGATCCGGTATGGTAACCATTGCGCCACACGGGTCGTCTGTTATATCGATTGTTATTTATTAATGCGATTCCTCTTTCATATGTCATCACTTTAAACAACTTTCCGTAGTCAACCCTATTGTTTCTAGCTTAGATTTTATATAGACTACTTCATGGCATAATCCCCCTGACTTAAAGAGGCTTGAGTTAGTTACAAATCCTTTTATCAGGAGTTATGCGTGCCTTTAGAATTTCAATGCGAGCTCCGTCCGTGTTTGAAGTTGCTTAATTCAGTTTATCACTAACCATCGATCATTTAATAATCGGTAGGACTATAATTCTAACCTTCTAAATGTCATAATGAAGGGGAATGACGCTTTTATGCCCTTTAAAACATTTGCTCTAATTGCTTAATCGATAGAAATTCGGTCTCTTTTTCTTGGTAATAATATATTTTTTGAAGACTGTAGATGTAGAAATTAAGTGATGGCTGGAACTCAATAATGGATGGAGCTTCTACATTTCAAGTCACGTATATATTTTCATATTTTTATGAAGAAAACAGCTGATGAGTTTACGTGACTAATCTTAAAGTTTTACACGATGTTCTAGAATTGTGAAACATGGCTAATGTCTATGACCGCTTTAATACCTTTTACTCTGAGAGGAGCCCAACAGTGGGACTATTATGGGATTGTGGGTTGTGGTTGCAAATATTATTGTTATATACCAGCTTTATAACTATTTTCTTGTTGTGAACTGAAAACAGATTAATGCGTAATTACTTTTATATCTGTATATTAGCCTGACATATTTGAACTGAATTACGTCATTATTTTGCTTGAAATTGAATACAGGCGAGGTGGATTAGATTTCAAGGAGACAAATAACAAAACTGACCTAATTTGATGGAAATAAATGAACTGAATTCCAATAGTAGTCGGTACATAGAAAAGTTGTTTACGTTTTTAACAAAAATAATAACAAGCTGACTTAGCAGAGGGTCTTTTTTTTTGCCTTTTCTGTGTTATTTTCCTTCTCTCTTTCTTGTTTCTAAAATGTAGAACAGGTATATAACAATAGTTTACACTTAACATTATTGTCTTAATAAAATACCTAATAACTGAAAAAATACGCTACATTTACCTATATCTTACAAACCTATCCTACCCGAGTCCGCTGAGGGCATTTTAATTCCAAACTAAAATTGCTAGCGACTTTACCTACGGACTTCATCACTCACAAACTTTTACATTTAAAAACTTCAGTAGAATAGTCGAATTATGTCTTTAAAACTGCTAAAAA
Organism: Thymelicus sylvestris; assembly: GCA_911387775.1. NCBI lineage: Eukaryota > Metazoa > Arthropoda > Insecta > Lepidoptera > Hesperiidae > Thymelicus > Thymelicus sylvestris. Next base: position 12,596,488 of record OU426905.1, on the reverse strand, counting down.
TGGCTCATATTAACATCTTGAGCCTCAAACGGCGGATTACAAACCCCGCCGCTGGATTATTCAATATGCATACATTACAAACTTCGACACATGTTCAAGTTGGATTCCCTCAAATATTTGTTTGTACGTTGTTTTCTCTCGGAATTCAGCGAACTGCGTAAACGAAGTTATTTAGTTAGAATAATAATGAAATTATCTAATTTATAGTACTCGTAGGTATATTCAAAGGGTTTCAGACAGGTCATTATTAAATTTCGTACCGAAGGAGCAGAAATACGAGCAGGTACATCTGTGTGATAGAAACAATAAAGTGATAAGATTTGTTTGTGGTCGAGTTGGTTGAGAAAGCATTTAATTGAAGGAGATAATTCATGCTTGCGTAAGTTTGCGCGTTGGTGCGTTTATTAGTGTTCATGTATGAGTTTTGATTTGAATGTTTTTATGAATGTTATTCAAATGATGTAGGTATTTGAGGCGCTTGCGGCTTGAGATTTACAGTCCTTTAAAATCATTCATTTAGTCATAAATAGTGTCTGTATGTGGTCTATAATCAGCATCTATCCCTCAGCTTAGAGTGCTATGGACAGCGGTGACCACTGACTGTCAATGTTCAGTCATAACCTATTGAACCGATTATGATGATTTAAAACGAAAAAACAAACATCAAAACATTTTTATCTCATTCTTGTACCTATGTGAAACTGAATTTGCATCGGAATATGAATAAATTTTATATACTATCCATGGTGAAGCAAAATTGTTCGTCCGGAAACAAAATATAATAAGCCGAACGATTCAACGTCCACACTGAATATTTGAACGGAGTGGCGGCAGACATTATAATGATCTGATGAATATGCGACGACATATCCACCGGGGCTTGGGGTTTGCTTCCAAAATCCAAATTATTTATGTAGTTAGCAAATAAACGCTCACACATTCATACCCCCACAATAGGATAAGGAACTGAGGACACAGCATTATAAATAGCCTAGAACCGAGCGCAAATCTATCACATAGACATACGTGATGTTAAAATGATGTTGCAATGTTCTTCAGGCAAAAGGTAGTGCCATCTCTCTCTTACGAACTACGAGAGACATTGTCACGGTGTTCAATAACATGCAATGAGCATTGGTCCAAGACGAGCAGATTAAGTGCAACTTTAATAAATGACCAGATAAGTGTACATTTCACATGAAATGCGCTTTGATTTTATCGTGAACTAGATTACAGTCAACGGAGGATTTTGATGTTAAATATTCTGGTAATATGACAGGAATTTCATTAGTAGATGCTTAAAAACCTAATACCAAGGTGTTTTGGAAGCTTCAAAACCTGCCGAGTAATGAGTTTACTTCCCACGTTGAACGTAAAAACTTAATTAAGATTTTGCATTAAAAATATTTTAATATCCATTTATCATGCTTAAAAATTAATTGTCTGGGAATAAAATCTAATAAGCTGGTCGATCTGAACCTGCCTCAGTCGCGGACAGCCATATTAATGACCTGATGAATATGCGACGGCAGTCCCCACACCATCCTAGTTCTCTCCCGGACGTGATACTGAGCTGAGGTTTGTAGGTGTTGTATAAACACAAAGGAAAGCTTTTATACACTTAATAATCTAAATTTTACTAACAAAAAATAACCGACTTCAAAGTGTCAAAAACTACATAGTTTTCAGATCTCGACATGACAAGAGGAGATGACAAGCACCTGCTTTCGATTAAAAAAAGAATCATCGAAATCGGTTGGCGTGATATTGAGTTATTCGTCAATTTGTCGCGCACATCTTAACACAAATTTACGACTTATGTAGTTTTCTCATGGATGCCATCGTCAGATCTCAATAAAATTTATGTGGGACCACATGACAGCCACCAGCTTTCGATTAAAAAAAGAATCATCAAAATCGGTTCGCCCAGTCCAAAGTTCTGAGGTAACAAACATAAAAAAAAATACAGTCGAATTCGAACCTCCTCCTTTTTTGAAGTCGGTTAAAAAGATTTTTGCTTACTGTACTGATTTATTAGAAGCTTTTTGGCATGTCTGTCTACATGAATACTCATTGGACACAGACTCGTGGACAAATTCCGACTTTATTAATGTTATTTCCTTACCTACTTTCTTAGGTATTGGTAAGTACTTCAAATGTCCACGGGTAGTCCATTCAATCGAATTGTTTATTAGTTTAGTCAACAATTTTATTCACCGACAATTTTATCGACGTTGCCGCGTCGCTAGAAGCAGATATTATTTTGAAGTATTGCATAAATACGGTAACTGCAGTGCTTGGTGAATGAAGTGAAAATGAGCATTGCGCACTCACTCACTTGTTTAGTACTCACTTGCTCAATGAATTTTTCATTCTCCATTTAGCAATTTAGCAATTGAATAAACACTTCTACAACATTTTTTAAAATATTCAAACGACTGCAAGTAATCACTATAAAACAACATTTTTGTGTCTAATTATTACTCTTATAATTTTATTTATGATTCATGCAATTTATATTATTTATGTAATCAATTAGCTCACTAAATATAATGAATTAAATTCTTAAGTAATAAGCTGACTCCTTACTACAAAAATTATCATATTGTAACAGTCTCCCATAAGTTATTTGGGTATTAATTTAACACACATATTTGCATAGTGTTGTAGTCCGATTATCTAATTATAAAGTTTTGATCTCTTTATTTTAAACTGGCTGAATTAATCAGCACAGGATTAGCCTTATTTACTGGTACAGATTTACTTCAGAAATACACGATACTTGCTTTGCTTAAAACTTCTTAATTTACTTTTTATTGTCAGGGCGATTATGATATTAACGTAATTAAAAGCATTGGTTAGTTCAAGAATATTAAGAAGGAGTTTGCTGGGTTGAAAAACATTAAAGAGCTCCATTACTCCTTTTTAAAATCTATCGTGAAATGTCTTTTTTATTTTTTTAAGCACAGTATCAGAAAGAGATAAATGATGTGCGTCTCCTCCTTCTTTTTTAGCCGGCAGTGCATTGAATCTATGATATCTTTGGATTTACTGATGTCACTGGGCGATGATGACCATTGTAACTCGTTCGTTGATTTTTCGTCTATTTACATTAAAAATGGTAATCGTACATAATGCTTCCTAGCAGTCCATCATCTTTATCATCGGTCTTCGAAAACAAACTCAGAAAACAGCAAAGTACCTACAGGAAGTACTTAAAGGAACTTCAAAGGGTAAACTTTAAAACCTCCTTCACATTTAATGTCTAAACTTTTAATGGCTTATACAAGAAAGTCAAGATAGTGCGATCTTCAGATAATAATGTAACATTTAAAGTACCTTTTTCACAAATAACGTGGTAATTATGATTATTTCCTACAGCACCAGGATGACCGGTGTTACTATACCTAATATTGCTTCAATTTAATTCAATTAAATAAAATAAAATCGTGGGTGAACCCGCTAATTTCTGATATTTTGATCCATGCCACTTAGAATCCTATCAATATTATAGGAGACTCGTGTATATCACAGCATACTCGTATGTATTATGTCATATTGTCATGCGTAAACTCGTCTTATGAGTCACATCCCATGTCAAAACAACTCCACTTAATCTCTTTCATTCTTCCATTCCACCTAATATACCTCCCAAAATTGCTTCAAATATAGAATAGTAGATAGAATACCTATAAAAAGACAAACATGCCTAAAAAATAATAATTGAACAACAAGTAAAATTATCCGTCTCTATGAGCAGAGATTTATATTATAATTGCTGTCGGGCACGAGCCAGTGGCTATTATATTGATAATCTACACGCAAACTGCGGTTTTTTTCATTTCAGGTGATAATGATGGAATGAAAGATAATTTTGATTTCAATCCTGTCCCATATCAATTAAATTAATAAAGCCATGATAGATCATGATAAACTATTATTATTTTTGAGGAATAATGATAAACCTGTACCGATATAGAATAAGGAACTAATATAACTAATAATTTTTGTAAAACAGGAAATTGAATAGCAACATTAGCTAAATTAGCTATAATAATTGACAGAAGAACAGACATAAAGTTGAAAAACTACAACTTTATCGTTCTAATTTACTTTCTTACAGAGTAGATCCAGAAAAAAGAAAATATACGTAATTATGGTATTATTTAATTAATATACGAGGGTGTCGGAGGTAATTTAAACCATTGACCCCATCAAAGTTAATGAACGGAGAAAGGTTGGAAAATCTTTTGTTAGCTCAAGCAAAAAATGTATGGCGAACAATATTTATAAGCTTTTGTAAATTAGCAAGAATGCGAAGCTTTGAAAGTTGAGAATAATAATAAGGGTTGTAGAAGGACTTAATGATTTTGTTGAAAGCTAAATCAGCTGAGTACATTTCTGAGAAATAGAACTTTTTTGTCTTATATAAATCACTTTGGATGAAAATAGAATACGGTGCAAAAACGAACATTAGCGATAAAGTTGTAATATTGTGATTGTATATGATTTAATAAAATCCAAACAGACATTACAATTTGGTGATGTCCACTAAGATCCATTACCAATATCCATCGTGGACACTGAAGGACACATTAGTAAAGCACGATAAAAGCTTTGCAAACATAATAACACGAAAATTGAGTTCCTATCTCAAATGTTTAAGGCAAGATAACCAATTTATTCTGAAATGTTATGCCCATAAATTCTTGATTTCAACAATATTTTTTTCTATCGATATTTTATCGAGTTCTCTTAGCATCTATAGTTTTGTTTTGACAATCTATAAAAATAAAGATTTTCTTTTAAGCATTGTTTCAAAGAAAAATACATTTTGAAGTATAATATCAAAGACAAAGACAATTTCGTTTTAAGTATACAACACAAATGAGCAGAAGAATATTCTTTCATTAAATTTTATGCAAATACAAACATTACAGACGCCGTGTTCTTTGAGTAAACTCGAAAAGATCTTTTTAAAGTATAATTTCACACAAATTAAGTATACACATTTATAATTCATGAGTGAGTTTAATGCTCTGAACACGGAATTTCCTCAATTTAATTTAGGTTTGAATTAGAAAGAAACGCGGGCCTAGAGTGGTACCTTGCATAACCCCCGCTAATTTATCAAGCTTTATTACTTTAAGCACACAACAATGCCGTTATACATGGCTGAAACGCAACATTAAAAATGTAATTAGAATTAACATATTGTATCATACACATCGCAAATGATTTGGTTTATAAATAACTAGCTGACCCGGCGAACTTCGTATCGCCGAAGAATGTAACAAATCAGAGATCATTAAAATCGGTACAGCCGTTCTTAGCCGTTATAGTTTCCGTATCCTCCCTCTCCCGCTCCCGCTCCCGCTCCCGCTCCCGCTCCCGCTCCCGCTCCCGCTCCCGCTCCCGCTACCTCTCCCTCTCCCTCTCCCTCCCCTCCCCTTCCCTCCCCCTCTCTCTCTTCCTCTCCCTCTCCCGCTCAAGCTCCCACTCCACTCCCCTCCCCTCCCCGTGTTACATAATCGGGATCCGCGGAACATGCGCGAGCTGTCCGGCCGCGCTGTACGTTCTCACGTAGTTCCTTTACTACGTAATATCTTCTGAATGGAATGTCCGATTTGAGTAATTCAAAAAGTTATCTATAGGTATTGAAACAGTTTTGAATATGAAATGATTTATTTGGATAAGGATTAATACGAAGGTATGGTTTTCATGATCTGATTTTGGTCATCTTTTTTATTAACTTTTAAAATGTAAAAAGTGGTTATAGTGACATAACGACAATAGTTGGACATATACTATCGCGAGGTTTTTTGTAGATATTGATATGTTCTATAATATTGTACAACATTTTTTTGTTCTATCATCAATAGTTTCCGCAGCGTATGCGATGAAAGAAATTTTTAAGCAAATTTTTTCACACTTTGGTTCACGTTACTGATGTTTCAGCAAGGATCCCTAATTTTTTCTAGTAATAAATGTAGCCTATGTTACTCATGAATGATGTAGCATTCTAATAGTGAAAGAATTTTGAAAATCGGTTCAGTAGTTTTTGAGTTTATTTGTTGCAAACATACAAAAATACAAAAATATAAAAATACAAAAATATAAAAATACAAAGCTTTCCTCTTTATAATATTAGTATTTATAGATGTACATTTTAATTACATACATTTTTGTGTTATAAGTTTTGCAAGATTATGTATATCAAAACAGTTTTTGTTATAATTTTGTAGGAACACATTCTGTCCTGAAATCGATTAGTTAGAATTATTACTCATTTACGCCACATACAAGAAATGTTTATTTTTCTACTATGCTGGTATATCATTTTAATTTTCCTCTTTCCATTAGCCATATTTTAGAAGGCGGTGGAATTCTGCTAGATCATTTCCCTATATCAAGTAAAGTGATGAAATCTAGACACAATAGTAAATACCTACGAATATTCATTTATAGAATGTCTATTATAATATACTACTAGTAACCAAAACAATTTACAACAACTATGTCGTATAACTATGTAAACATGTTTCTTGTCACTCCAAACTAATAGATAAAGTAGGTGTCGCTATCGGCTCATGGAAACACTAATAGTAATCGATCTGAAAGTACTTACGAACTTGTTCCAATATTCACACTAATCTCCCACTAACAAGTATTGTTTGAGTACTTCACACGCCCCTTTCGTGTATTGTCGAGAAATTATGTTCAGAGGGGCGCATGTCGCGTGATAGCGGTTTCCATTCCCCTCGTGTTACAATTTTATGGTAAAACTGTGTTTCTAAAGTTACCCTTTTTGATTTCAAGTCGAATTAAATAATGAACGCGTACCTTTTATCGCCCTGGTGGCAAGACAAGGGTTAAGCTGTGAAATTTTGTTTTAATACGAGCTTATTATCATGTTTGCTGTCATTTTGGACGGGAATCAAACAATGAATTCATAAATGTAAGTAAAATCCTGCTAATGATGGCTGAATTTACTAAAAATACTAATACTTGAATATGTATTTGTATCTAAGCGTACTTAATGATAATACTTCTATAAAAATAAATAAATATACCCTTACACACTCATACCCCCGCAGTAGGTTTTTTCCTGTGTCGCAGGTGGCATGGACGACACATAACACACCACAATAACACCCATGACCCGAGTACAAATACTTACTTGTCACATAAATATCTGCCCCGACCGGGAATCGAATCCGGGACCCCTCTGACCCGAGGTCCCTGAACATGTTTACGTATACTACTTACATAATTTTTGACTGCGGCCTCTAAATGAATTGATAGATGCTGCAATTAAAATCACTTTAAAATAAATAAATTATAGCATATCTTGTTAATATTTTACTTCCCGTCATAACGGCAATTATTAGATATTTTATCAAACCAATTTCACAACCGTTAGAAAGTTTTATAAAAATAGAGAAGAAATTAGCTGTTATCGAGAAAAATACTCCACAAGTCAAAGGCAGTGAATCGGACCAGTCTGGTGCACGATATCTGTTATGAAATAAATTAATAACCCACTGGGGAAGCCAATTTTACTCTATCTATTGTACTGGGACCTGGACAATGCCACTCCATACCGAATAGAACCGTTTGAGTGAATCAATTTGGTTATCCTTTATTTTATCCTGTTTGGATGGTAAATTAGAAGTGAGGGTGAAATTAAACTATTCAAGTAGGTGAAGTTGAGTTGACTGCCTAGCGAGTTTCAAATTAAACATCTGGGTATATTCTTAAACCAACTGAGCTACACAGCCATTAGGTATTATAAATTACTAGCTTTTGCCCGCAGCTTCGCCCGCGGTAGAGATCGATTCTTTACAAATCCTACTTACTTTTACTTAGTTAGATTTAGTTGTCTAAGACTTAACTAATTTACATATATCATATTTTGATAAGTGTGATTCAGAACTTGCAAATGAATTTTACTAACGCCATCTATTAACAACTTGCGGAACTAAATATCTAGCAAGTAACAAAATATCGATCTTCCCATGGGGATGTTTTACCGCTGTAAAAAGTAGCCTACGTTACTCTCCACCCTCCTCACTATCTCCACACACAAAAAACCATACCATATAACAGCTTCGTTGCGACGTGAAAGACGGACAAACAAACAAATAAACAAGCAAACAAACACACTTTCACATTTATAATATTAGTATGGATTATATTGACATCAATGGTCATGTTTTTGTTAATATCGTTCTTAATAGTGGAAAACAGGTACCTAATACTACTCGTATAATTATAATCATATTTATGTCGTCAGCAGACATTGAAAGCAGTGTTGTGGCGATTGATGGGAACGATTATTTTGATAACAATCACGACGAGCTAAATAACTCCGCCACGACATCTATTATGTAATAAGTTATTATTAACGCTTACAAAAGCTAGGAGTAGTTTCTCTATTCATTGTACTACAAATTATCAGAACAATGGCTTACTAACGGAATCGTTTGTGGTGATTTGTATGTTCTTTGTTTATTACTATACAGATTTTTGTAAAAAGAAAATAGGTCGAATTAACTTAGCTTGAATCAGTACGTCTGTACGCAATATTATCAAAAATAAATCTTTAAGTAATTAAAAACGCTTTAATAATATGTTTTTGCCTGGTGTGACGGTGAAGGCAATTCACCATACTTACTTCAGGTCACTTTGAATGTCTGAAGTCAGTGAATTCTAAGATTCGCCGGTGAATGTCGACAATTAACAACTTCGATGGTGTAACCGGTGGGTTCACCACTATCTTAAAATTAGTGGCGTTTCAGACACACGTACTAGAAGACACTAAGCTGAACTTTAAGATATTGCGCTCATTTTAGTATTATACGAGCAAGTAAAGTGAATAGCAACTTACAACCTATTTATCGTAAGTTTGCGTAACCTTTACATAAATGTGTACTACTACTAAATCCATTACTAAACCTTTAATAAATCGATACTGGCAGCCATTGCCAGTTATCCATACAAAGTTCAAAGCCAGTGAACCAAATGAGACAGGTATCATATCTATTACGAGATAAATTAATAATAGGCTGGAAGCCAATTTTTCTTTATCCACTGTCGAGTCGAGTTGATGGGACAAAGCGGTAAGGACAAAAGAGAATACAATGCTTATGCAGTGCAAATGATAATGGGATGCTTTGAACGTGTTTTTATATTTATTTGTGTCGAAATTAATAAAAGATGTAACAGTGAAACTGAAATGAATTTGCAACTGTTTTATGATATTTAAAGTACGTTAAATCGAGTTGTCTCAGTCATGTGTCTCGTCATAATTTTTTAATTTTATTCTGGTTTTAATGAGTAACCTGTCCTCTATGATAAATTAACTAATCGTTTGGTTTTAGTTCGTCACATTTCATTCGGATTCAGTAGTGAAAAATCAGAAAGCCTCAAACCTCACGTGTATAATGTGTTGATATAGATACTGGAAGTCTGGAATAATTATATGTAGGTAAGTCTGTCAAGAATCGTGGGTTAGGAATAAATAAATGGGATGGTGCACGTAACTGACAAAAATAGAACACATGAATGAATCCACCTTCACAATGATCGACTATGAATCTTATTTATAGAGAACACTATTTATATCTCTGTCGATCTTTCTATCTTTACTTACCTACTTTCTATTCACGTGACTCTATCTTTGTGCTCCTTTTTTAAAATATTAAATTTTTACTTATTTTTAGCACAAACTGAAAATACAGAACACTAAATAAATTTCAGAAAGTTCTCGAGGAAAATAATCTTATGCTTATACCAGGAACTCAGTTATTCACAAACAGGTCAACAAAGACTTTTGTGTGGCTATAAAAACTCCAGTTCATCTGTAAGCGACATTTCCAACGAAAGGCCGAGTCTTGCGTCTTGCCAGCGCACATTACTGTGAATAATAATATCAACTTTACTTCACTACAAGGACATTCTGGGACATTTGTAGCTGTTTGTAGGCATATATTATTCACGCAATGTTTATTATAGTACTACGTTCATGGTCTGAGGGCTTGTTAGAACTTGGTGATCGTGAGTTAAGCAATGATATTATGTTATCCTTAGATATATCCTTCTTGAGCCACTTATTGGCATCACATAGCAGCTTTAAGCCTTGTTGGAGGCTTCTAGATAAGAAAATTCCAAAACTTTGGCTACTAAAGTGAGTGGAATATTTCCTACGTGGCACATTCCGTTCAAATATCGAAGCCTTCTTTCAATACAGTGCACTCAATGATATTATAATGTAAAAAAGAAGTGTGCTCGTAAATTTTGTGCACCGGGTTAATCTACACGCACGTGGAGATAGGATTCATTTGGGTGAGAGTATTTACAGTCATGTGCGTATAATCAACAACACCCACAAATTGTACCAAAAAAGTGTTCTTTTGTAGTAGTTGCTTTTTTGTTGAAAGGATGCATTCAGTAGCTGTTTACTGTGTAAAATGTTTGGTTCACCAATCCACATTTTTGCATAATACAAACAAATAAAAAATATCAGCATTATTACAAAAAAATGGTAGGTAAACATACGGGGTCACATCTTTCTGAACGACTAATTTCTATTTTTTTCTTCCACTCCAAAATATTCCATTATGTTCTAAGTTCTGCACTACTACATTATTTAATGACAATTTTCAAAACGGAATACTACGAAAAACTTCAAACATTTTCAATACTTTTAAAATTATGGACAGAAATATTGAAAGATGTACTCTGGCTATTCAATGATCTATGCGTAGTTCATCTTTGAAATAGTTCACAAAACTAGCACTCGGTACCGCTAGCAAAATTTTCCGGTCTAGATTTCGTACGGCTTAAGATTACTCGGTCTAGCATCGAAATCTGGAGCGAGATACAATTCAAGATTTTTGCCCCACATATCTTAAGTGTTTCGTTCGCCACCATTACATGCCTTGGAGGTTTTCAGCTCCAGCTTAGAGATACATTGAATAAACATAATGTTGTCTTGGCTATCGTAAACAGTTTAAAACCGTAAGGCGTGTTTGTATTGCATTTTATTTAAAATGTTTCCTTGTGAAAACGAATATTTTTCTTTAACAAGTCGTCAAAAGAGCAGACGAGCGACGTAAGGGGTAATCATCGTCCATGGACATTAGCAACCCCAAAGACATCACCGACTTATTAGTGAAGAAAAAGAGAGCGAGAAAACTGCATTATTACGTTAACTTCCCTCTTTTGGGATTAATTATATCGAAGAACTAGCGCTCGAGGCTTCGACCTCGTTTTCCGGGGTAATAAATACCCTGTACCTCATTCCGAATCATGATCTACTTGCGTGCAAAATTTTATGTAAATCCGTTTAGTTGTTTGCGTGAAAGAGTAACAATTATACATACATCCTCGCGGGATAAACGCGAAAAAAGTTGCTGGCAGAACGTAGATATTAAGTAACCTTTGACTAAAGTAAAACAGCAAGTCGAAGTGTAAAACGTATACAAAATATTTCCGATTTGTCGGCAAGGTCGAGAGCGAGTTGCGGCTGCGTACCGAATGGAATAAAACATTTCGCATGTTACTTCAGTTCTACCTCGAATCGGTTTTAAATCGACCTGCGTTCACAATTTATCTCGCAAACGAGTTTTATCTAGCTTTTTGTTTGGCGTGGAACATTTTCTCTAAATAGAATACAAGGTTTATGTTGTAGTGTTGAAAAGCTAGTTACCTAAGCTAGACATGTCACTTTTTGAGTTTCCAATGCATTGGTAACGCTCCCGGTGCATAGGTAGAGATGATTATGTATTATTACGGGCAAAGTTTGCTTGTTTGCCGTATTATAAACATTTAGACACTTCAGACAATAATTTATACTCGTGATACTACTTATTGAAAACATTGGATTTCTCTGTACAAGTTCAACTTTCTTACCGATTTTTATGGAGTTTTAACAGATGTAAAAAGTAAATCTTGGATAATTAATAGATTTCACATCCATTTTTATATACAGTGCTGGTTATACCGAGACAAAGCTACTACTTCTTCATAATTGGTAGAAGTACACTTTACAGGTTGACCGGAGTGACCTTGAGTGTCAATTTTAATTCACAGGTTCAAATGAATATCAAGGGCCATTTAGTGGTAACTTTCCCTCCATTAAAACTGTCGAAAAAGCTGCCGCTGGTATGCAAGTAATCACCGTAACCAATTGTTATCGTCGTCTATACACAGCAGTGACTGAAAACCTATTCCTATTCTTTTGTCGGGTATTAAGCCTTAGACCTAGCCTTCTGTCCATATAGACGCGCGTCATGCATGCTATCGCCAATTGTCGCTTACTTGTAGCAGTTGCAGCTTGCTTGTTTATTGTGTAGTAAAAGTACGAAGTCTGTCCATGGAGCGGCAGTGTCGCGTTTGCCCATTGCCTACGTTTTATAACGCAGCTTGCATCCAATCGTTATATGAAGCGCACTGGACAGTAAGCCTTAGTATGGTCGTAATCAATATTTAGAATACGATTATTTCAGTTTAATCATTTGAGTGTTTCAGATATTGTCAATAAACGTCAATAATGTCCACAATTTATATATCCGAGGCTGCGATTTCAGGGCTTAAATCAAACTAGCGTTTTGCAGGAAATTGAACGCCAGCGTACTGGCATATTTAGCGCTTTAAGCGCTTAGCTTGTAAGCAATAGCAATAGCTGATATTGCGTTAACTACTTATATACCTACATATCTTCTTAGTGATGTATGATATCCATAGCTTAGATATCTATCTCCCTTGAGTGAGTCGCGAAACAACTTTCGTGTTCCGACTGAGAGCTAAAGAGCTTGCTTATATTATCTTCTTTCTCTCGCTTCTCGACATGGCATCGGTGATGCCTTTGTAATCACTGAAGAGGGCTATTGAGATAAGAAAGGCATAACCTAGGTGTACTAATAAAATTATAGGAATGGCATCTGTACATGTCAAACCCTTAACCATATAATTTAAACAAAATTTTACTCTGTGGCCAAACATTTTGGTAAAATTACGTGTAAATTGCAACCTTTCTGCTTTATTTCATTTACAGCCATTTTACCGTATGGATCTAAGAAAGACTGAGAAAATACAAATCTGAAAAGCAAGCGTGATGAAGGCGTAGACAGAGTTTTTATGCTAATTTCCATAATCTTGGATCAGGGACCATTAGGCGCGATCCAGGGAAACCCGAGGGATCCCGCGAAACGAGAGGGAAATCGAGGACAAGATAAAAAGGGTTCTACATTCGTTCCTCCGGGAATTATACGCAATACTATGGAAATGTAACAAGGAACTGAACATTACAAATTAGATATTATAATGTATCTACCCATACATATAAAAAAGGACGGCCATTTGTACGGAGCCGTCCTAAGAGAGATATTTATGTTTACTAACATACATTGGACGTAGTTTCTGAAAAACGTTCCAAACCACACTTATGTTGAAATTGAATTAATACTTAAGTATTAATACTTAATAATACTTCCTTACTTAGTATACTTACTTAGTATTAATACTTAAGTATTAATAATACTTAAGTATTAATACTAATTAGTATTGTTAATACTTAAGTATTAATTCAATTTCGACATAAGTGTGGATTGGAACGTTTTTCAGAAACTACGTCCCATTATATCGTATTAAAACTTACAGATATGTGATAACAATAGTTCAATTTCATGAACAGACTACGGATTACGGAACCCTAAAAATGACCTAAAACTCCCTGTTCACTCTTGGTAACATCAAACCTTGTTTATGTTAACCGTATTTCTTGTTTATGTTTATTCAGCCCGTTAGATAAAAAGTTACACTCGGCCCCCGTTGAAATAAACAGCAAAAGTTACCACACAAATAATTCATTTCGCAGAGAAATAACAAATTACTCGGTGGGTAATACAAAACAAAGAGTCCGCGTAATATAGGTCGTTAGGGAGGAAAAAAAAGAAATGAGTTAACAAAATGGCGGCTAAGTTAAAAATAATGGTTTCCATTACTGCTTCGAAGGCTGTTATCAAAAATTGTATAAATACACCATTCGTCTTGTATGCAGTAAATTACCAGTTTTTACCCTTCCAAATAATGTAACCACTTACAGTGTGTGCTTTTAACGTTTTCAGCTTTGTATAATAACGTGAATAACTTCCTTTCTTACTTATTTCCCTTACTTTCTTATACTCAAAGGTCGAAATTTGATCATAATCATTGTTGATTTATCTTATTTATATTTGCTTATTGTACCTATCTGTATATCTGAGACCATACATTTTTTTCTTTACGAAAACAGAGTTCAGTGCCATTATAATGAATGAATTAAAAAAAACTTTTGAAAATTAGCTGACTGAGAACAAGGTTACCACAGTTTTCTTACCCTATTCTACATAGAATATTATAGATGTCTGGTAAAAATGAGTAGCATTTGTTTTGTATCATTAGGTATGGGGTTACATTGTTCTTGAACCAACTACTTTATTTCTGTACTTTTCATAATTAGATTTGTTTAAATAAGTTACGAATAATAACAAAAAAAAAATACAAAAAAAATATTATGCGTGACTACAACCATCTGTTGTGGGGATACACACAGTCCTGTAAAAAGGTTAACTTATTGTTTGTAAAAGCCGATTCACTCTCTACCTGAAGACTCCTAAGATTTATTTTCTACATATCTATTCTAAAATGAAACCTTACAGGTCAAATAATTTACGTGATGATGACGCCTATCATGGGCATCATGGCTCACTAATTTTTGTAATTGAAGCTGGCTTTAATAGAAATATTTCACCGCCACGAAAACGAGGATCAAAGCGGGTCTAAGCTCGCTTTTTAATAATACCCAGTCCTTTGCCACGAACTCCGGTATTTAATTAAAGTAAAACCTTGTATGCTGTGTGTATCTGATTCTAGGAAATAGATTTTATTTTAATTAAGGGGCAGCCCTAAAAAGTGGGTATTATAGTTTGCAATTATTATTTTGATTATTTTAATTGACTCATTTTTAGTAAAAAATAAGGCAATTGACAAATCCCTTCTTGCTGTTTTTGTTTGATTGTTTTTGTTTGATTACATGATCATATTTATTGTATTATTTTCAAATAACAACAATAAATAGCAAGCTATTATATAAATAGCATTATTGTCCGATTTTTAGACAAGACTTATTTATTAGGTAAACAAATTGAATAACATAAGCGTCGCTATTTTAATAATGCGGTCGTCATCTGATTGATACATCATTATGACGTTGCTTTTGTGAATGGAATAGACCCCTTTTAGCAGCTTACATATTTACGTGGATCTCCCAATACAAGCTGCATAGAAAATATAACTATTGCAGGCGAAGCTGTGAATAACAGCTAGTATGTATTGTATATACATATATAGGTATATAGTAATAGTATACCTGAATATTATTCGCAAAAAAGAACAGTACGTAACTTCATTTAAAACGAGTATTCGAGGAAAAGTGATTCAAAGTAATAATATATAGTTCATTTCGGAAACATATTTCCAAGAATAATTCTTTCAAATGATATCACCCAGAGTAACGTAGCTTTAAGCACGAATTTTATTCGCGAACAAAATTGTTTTATCGATATTCGATTATGTCATTTGCACAAAAATTTCGGGCACATCGGCGTGTATGTATTATTTATTTATTTAAATTTCAGATATTATATTGTGTAAAAGCTCCAAATGGGATCCACTACTCTTGGTATTTGTGAGAATGTGTGTTATTCGTAATGGTCCAATCATACGTGCGACAGTGACGCTATAAGGACATGCCAAAATGTCGCACTATGACGTTGGAGACTGAGACAACATAATGGTGGTCACTCACGGTCAGTCCATCGCGTCATTTTTGGAGCCACGCCAAATGACATATATCAAAATGGCGCGATTTGACATACAGATTTTTTTATCACGCCATCAGTTTTTCACATTCACGATCAAATTTTGGCTGTATATCACGCGATTTGACGCGATGGACTGACCGTGAGTGGCCACCTTATACAACAACAATTAACAATAATGTTTGGTGCTAAAACTATCTACAACAAAAACCTACAAAAGTTGTCAGATGCGTCAACTAACGTAACTACGCGTATGCAACGCCTAAGAGCGGTTATTAAATTAAAAATGTACGTATGTGTTACGTAATGAATGATACATACCTAATACTAAGCAATGAAACATTATGAAGTTATAATTGACAGAAAATTCATATTTAAAGCAAACTAAAGGTCGTGTAAAAAATTTTCACCTTAATCATGCGAAGAAAAAGAACGAAAAAATATAAGGTAAAGTTAACTCTAAGCTTCACTTTATTTAAATCCGGCCTTGGGCCACAAATTCGGGTATTAATTACATTAAAACATTCACGGTTTTATCTCCCAAGTTTGTATTTTTGTATATGAAACTTATGCGTTCAATATGCGTATACCTACAAGTAGGGTAGGGTACAAGGCGGGTAAAACTTTTGTATGGTTTCGGGTTTAGGGAAGGGATTTTGCTATAATTATTTTTAAGCCCACTTTTCATACTTATACATACGTGTTGATACCAACAACGCTTAAAAAAATGTGACAACCCTCGCATAGGTCTGAAGTCTTTACTGAGGTCAGTTCTCTAACGACCTTCTCAATATTTTATTTGTCCACAATCCTCAATCAGTCGCCTAGCAACTAAAACAAAGCGACAACACTACTGTAAGTTGTTATTAATTTACACACTTTTAAAATGCAACGGGTGCTCATTATTCATATTTCATAATACCGATATTTTGACCCAGTTACATGGATCGACTTGATTTGATGACCTGTGTGGCGCAATGGTTACCATACCGGCACCTTAGTTCATGTAATTTAAGAAGTTCGATTGCAGTGCAGTTGCAGTGACGTTCCGATCAAAATAACACTTTCGGTATTCTCTTAGCTTTCGCGAGCGCTGTCGAATACGCTCGCGTCACGCGAGCGCTAGTCAAACACGCTCACGTCACAAAAAGGTATTCTGTTGATGCTCGTCAAGATAGCGTGTTTCCGATCGCAGTTTGAGCATATTGATCGCATATTGAGGTAACATAATTATGACTTTTTTTTTGTGAATTGAAGAACAAATCATTACTTTTTTACAAAAAATTTCACAAAAATCATTATTGGGATAATAAATAAATATTCTTCAACGTTTTTTAATGGAAACATAATAAATTGTGTTTGATTAATTAAAATAAGTTTATTTGTTCTCTCATATGACAACACTAACACAGAGTACTAAATAGCCGAAGAAAAGTTTGGCAGGCGCGCATGGCGCAGGATGCGTGCAGGAGAAGTGAAGTTCACGCGCAGTTTGCGTGCAGTTGACACGCAGTTCAAAAATTACGAGAATACGGTTTAGACGCTAAACTTCAACCAACGTCAACTTGATTACCGCGTTACTGCAACTTGATTACAGCGTCACTGCAACTCAATCGATTTAAAGTTACGTGAATTAGGGTGCGGATCGCCGAGCCGAGGGCTCAATTCCCAGCGAGGTGGTTTGAATTTCTGTTCTCGGTCTGGGTGTGAATGTCCTTGTCTAGTGTGTTGTCCATGGCACCCACGACACAGGGAATCCTAGTGTAGGGCTATGAGTGTGAAGCGTTGTTATTATTATTATCATGAGTACCCATCACATTTCAAATGTTCAGTGTCTGCTGCGTAAGTTTAAAGTCAATTTACAAATTAACCCACAGATTATAGATACTCGTAGATAGATATTAAAAACATTCGCTAGACTTTCATGTTGTTTTGAAACCAAGTTGAAAATTAAAGTAAAACAACACGTTCATCAACGCCAGCAACGTTTGCACTTAACGTCGAATTTGAGAGTAAAATCACGCACAGAATATGCATGTACTTGGCTCTGCGTTAAAGTTATGCCATGATTTTACGCGACAATTCTGTAGATCGTTTATTATTACTTTATCATGCTTTTTATGTTAATGAAGCAACGCGTGTATTGTTTCAGAGGAGAGGCCATAAATTTAACTCGGTGGTGATAAGATAAAAGTTGCGCCGTTATTAAAGTGGATCAATTTGACCCAGTTTGTTGTAATTGATGATTTTATAAATTTATTTTTCTTAAATTGACGCTAATATTAATAAACAATTTTTACGTATTTTGTAAGTGATTGATTGCCTTGCAGTTAGACACTAGTAGAATTGAAATTTAAGTCTATAAGTAGGAAAATTTGCAACAGTGTTACTCTCTCATTACATATCTACTATTCATCTTCTTTTCAAAGAAGTCTAATGAAAGAGATACAGAAAATCCTATGACCCACTTGTCTGTCCTTTCGTCACAGTTTTTCGACCCAACGCACCTTGTTAAGCAAACTGTAAACATACGTACAGGGCTTAGCCCTTTTCTACTATTCCTTGTGACGTATAAATCTCGTCAGTCCTACTGCAGAATACCCTCTAAATCTTCACGAGGGACTTTAATTAAAACGAAACACGTGACGTCGTCAAAGTGTTTGAGAAGGATTAGCTGTCTTCCGGAATGCTCTTTGTACTTAATTAGAGTTGTGGTTTCTGCTTAAAGAATTATGAACCAACATTTGTTTTAAATATGGAGTAATTTTGCAGAAGTTTTTAACGAACTGCACATAGTACTTCTTGCTCGATCATGTGGGGTTGCAGTTGATGCGTTCTCATATCTCCTGACCTGATAACTGGAGCCGAGCGATGTTTTGATTCCCGGTAAAGGCGTATAAACTAAACAAGGTTGCTAAGTACATATAGGATGTAAGTCGTAGTTCTACCATTAGGATAAATTGATAGGATCTCTTAGGATCTCTGACCTACGTCAAGTAAAGGTTGCTCCAATGGAACATAATGGTACGGGACGAAATGCCAATATTATGCATTCTTGGTATCTATCTGATTATAATTTTATGCTCTTCGTCAATAATTTAATTATTTCCAGTATAGTTCCTTCGTAAATGCTTATATTTACAATGATTTAAGGAATAAATAAGGTTGTTATTGGTTTCCAATAATTGATCGACCAAATTTCCTGTGTTTTTCCTTATAATAGACCTAGTTCTTACAATGTTAAACGATACAAAGAAACTGTGTCATGATAGTCTAGCCCTAATACCTTTAATAAGCTAAAGTATTACAATTGCTACTACTTACAATAATAGTAATAATCCGATGGCGTAATGGCGTATTAACGTAATCTCCTGTTAGGTCTGCGATCCTATTAGCAGCTGTTGTATTGGGAAGTCATTACTCTTATATGGCATAACATACGGTGTATATATTGTAATATTTATTTAACAATTCGTCTTTGATTTGCTTGGTTGGTAAATTATAATATTCAAGTGTTTTTAAATTTAACATTGACGGAATAATGTTTTAACATCTATGGTAAATTATAAAGCTGAAGAGTTTGTTTGGGTGAACGCGCTAATCTCAGGAACTACTGGTTCGAATTGAGCAAATCTTTTTGTGTTTGACAGTCCATTTATCGAGGAAGGGGCTATATGACATCATATTATATTTTAGTAGTTAGTTTTTTCCATAAATAAACGCGGGTGAAATCGCGGGGCACAGCTAATATAAAATATAGATACTCAAATGTCTTTTCTTTATTTTCAGGTACGTCTAAACAGAAATGGCACAGACAGCAAATAACGTCAGAAGCTCCTATATCTTTTTGCCCAACTGCCAAGGAAGGGTTATGTTTTTTACGCGTATCTTGTATGTATGTTTGTATATAACATTCTTCATTACCTCATATCTTCCAAACGACTTGACCAATTTTATCGTTAGATTAATGACGTGTTAGTATAAATTAAGGACTAAAAACTCAAAGATTGAATAATAATATTCGAAGGAAATCAGGTTTAATGTTTTAAGTGAAAACCTTAGATATTTCAATATCTCTTTGACGTTATGCTGAAATTTCCAGCTGTGCTGCGTCTTAAAATTTGCAATCCGGAATATTCGATCCCGGTGGAGCATCATTCTTGAGCGTAATCCGTAGAGAACGTTTCTGGGAAAAATAAAATTAGAAATTCATTTGCTTCTTCAAAAGACTTCTGATTGGCTACTTTATGTAGAGGAGTAGGAGCTAGACTGAAGTGGATTAGCTCTTTTTTGACGAATTATTATTATTTATTTTTCTGTTTTTGTGTGACTGTGATCCGTGACTACGATCCGTGTTAATAAGGCGAAATATCGGTGTTCTTAAATACGAACCGTGAGTACACGTTGCATTTAAAATGTTTAGTATTCATGATGATACATGCATAGGCATCACTGATATACTTAGGTATTCTATCTATCTATTTTTAAAGTCCACTGCTGGACATAGCCTCCCCTAATTGGCGCCACTCCGACCGGTCCTGGTATCCCTTAGTAAATTACTGCTTGCACACATTAAAGCTACGAGTATGATATTTGTTCCCCATAGCTATTAAGTTAGTGTTAGTCTACTTTGCAACAATCCGCGTTTAACATGTATGATGGT
Source organism: Thymelicus sylvestris (assembly GCA_911387775.1). Taxonomy (NCBI): domain Eukaryota; kingdom Metazoa; phylum Arthropoda; class Insecta; order Lepidoptera; family Hesperiidae; genus Thymelicus; species Thymelicus sylvestris. The sequence continues at coordinate 12,575,959 of OU426905.1, read as the reverse complement.
ATATACTTTAAAACATGCGTGGCACCTCCCTCCCTCCCACAACGGAAACATGCACTACAATAATTAAACGTACACGTGCACTACAATAATTAAACCAACATATTATTATAGTGCATTATTATAGTGCATGTTTCCGTTGTGGGAGGGAGGGAGGTGCCACGCATGTTTTAAAGTATATACCATCATACATGTTAAACGCGGATTGTTGCAAAGTAGACTAACACTAACTTAATAACAATGGATTTCCGCAAAGTAACGCCTGATACTATTAACTATACCCCATAGCTATTTCACCCTCGATGCTAGACTAAACGTTGTTAAAGTACACGGTAAACGAAGTAGACTTCCCTAAAACTGTAGAGACATTTAATATTCCGCTTACATATACCTAATTTCAAACCAGGCAGCCAGGGTAGGTACGGGAGTTCTCATTACTCCCTTAGGAATCTCTATTAGTGCACTCGAAATACATCAGCTAAATGTTCATGGAAACTTGAGAAATTATGATGGTTTATGTAAACAATATTTTGTTATTTTATATTTAGGAGGGTTTGATTTTCTCTTCATTTTAGAGCAGGTAGATATTAATTTTAATTGCAGGAAGATACTTTTTGGCCAAACCCGCTGTTAGGTACCTGAAATCTTTTATGTATCGATTTATTCTTGAGTTCAAACATTTCATAAGCCTATCTACATATGAACGTTTACCATTTAACACAATCATAACATTAATGACTAACTGATAGAATACAATTAATTAATAACTTTTTAACGAATGTTACATTTTAATGATTTATAGCGAATCGCGAAGCCTCTAAAATAATAAATAATACAAGGGAACATGAAAGCAAAATCTAATTAAGGAAGTCCGGATTCCGTAATTAAAAACAAAAAACCCACGGAACGGACTTTGAACAAAGTTTGTAAACGTCCAGCTTCTATGATACTCATTTTGTGTGATTAAAAAGTTTGTTTTGAGTTTTTTTTTATTAATTTCTCTAAATAACCCAGCTCATATTTTTCTTAATTAGTTATCTCTAATGAATGTTATTGGAAAGAAATTTAGCAGCATTACTTTTCTTTGTAATTTTTCACGATATTATAGAGTTTTTTTATATGTATAATATTCCCGTCGAATAATATGATTAAATAACATAATATTAACAAAATTGCTTACTGCATAGTAAAATGTAAAATTTTAAGAGTTATTGTGTTGCTTCTCATCATAGCGACAACCTACTAATAAATGGTAGTACCTACCTACATACCTTTAAAGCATTTAAAAATAAATTCTCAATTGAATGTTTGTGTTAAATTGTCTAGCGTAAAGGCTAACTACTCATGAACCCCAACTGGGATCTGGTGTCCCAAATTGGAGGAATTTAACTTCAGATTTATTAACACAAGATATATTATATTAACACAAGAAATAAGGCTAGACTGATTGTGCCTCGTTTTAGACTCAACAAAACTGGTGGCTCGTTCATGGGTAGATGTGTAAAAATCTACAATAAAATCCCGTTAGAATTAACAGAAATGCCATACTGTAAATTAAAAACTCATGTAAAAGGTATTCTCATGAAGAAAGCATATTACAAAGTTGATGAGTATTTAAATGACAAGACTGCTTGGACATGAGTTTTTTTTATTTTTTTTAAATTAAATAATGTAATAAGTAGTAGTAAGTACTGTCTGTAACTGTGAGTAGGAAAAAAAATAATCCCGGGAGTTTCTTGCCGCTTCTTCTACCGGGACCACTCACGGTAGGGATTTGTTGAAGCGATGGCGTTGAGTGACTTTCGAAAAGTGTTTGTAACAAACCTACTTCGAATAAACTAATTTCATTTCATTTCATTTCATTTCATTTCATTTCATTTCATTTCATTTCATTTCATTTCATTTCATTTCATTTCATTTCATTTCATTTCATTTCATTTCATTTCATTTCATTTCATTTCATTTCATTTCATTTCATTTCATTTCATTTCATTTCATTTCATTTCAGATTCTTTGACAACTTTTAGGAAACATAGGTTTCCTCACGCCCATTTCTCTCACTATGTAACCACCATTTTGTCCAAATCATAATATGTACAATAGATTTACACTAAACAATGCTATGTTAATAAGTAGAAGTATATGCTTCGTCTAACCTTCAGAATAAGTAATTCGGGAGCAATCGAGTCAGTGCACAGCTAGGTCGAGTGCGTACAACTGAGAATTATTGCGGAAAGGGTGGGGGTAATGTGCTGGAACTGGAATAATGTTCTGGAACTTGTTAACTGTATTGTCTGGAATCACCAGATTGGCACGTAAATTTATTTCGCCTCCTGGAATAGCGCTTTTTATGTATCACTACTTTTTACTTACACACTCAGAATTCATAGTGAGAACTAACAACAGAATAAGTATTCTGTGACATAAATATCTCAGATGAAAACTAAACCCGAAGCCTTCACTTGACAAAGAGCTGCTACAGAGCTAAATATTTCCATTCGAAGTCTCAACCCAGATACGGGGATTAAGTTCACGAGACTGCATTTCGAACGTGAGTTAATTTTCAAGCAATATTGCTGTTTATTAAATAATTCCTGAACTTAATATTAAATATACATATATCCGTGCATATTCTCAGCACATTACGCCAGTCTACCGCGTTGGGGCTGATCGAAAAACGATTACAATAACATATATAATCGTTACCGGATCGTCAGCTGTTCGATATTGCTGAAACGCGAACTCATCGCGTATTATTGACGCGGAAATGGAATGAGAGGCGAGGGTTTTTCAATGTGTTTTATCCTGTTTAGGGTGATGCGTTGAGGGGTGTATTAGGAGGAAGTAGATAGGGTACCCGCGATCTATTCAACACTCAAATGCAGTTAAGTCTTGAAAACGGGCAAGTCACGGCTTCAACCCAATTATGGCCCAATAATAAGCACGGGTATCTTCTCTTGAGCAAGCCTAGAACATTGTGATACTGTACAACGATGCAGTGTGGATCAAGTTGGAAGTTTTCATATCACCCGAAGACCATGGCTTAATATCTTACATCTATGTTAAAATACCAGCCGGGATCGAAGACTTTACGTGACCTTCGAAGCTCAGGCACTTCTTATTTCGGGAAACGCGAGCTGCTTTACACATCAAAACAACTTTTTAGGAGACCCTTAGTGCTAGACAGCTGTAATTTGGCATGGATATACAATTATACATGTTTATTAAAACTTCAGAATCGTCGAATAAAATATTGAAAAACATTGGAACAAAGAGGTCCCAAAATATTTGGCTTTAAAATGCTAATTTTGGTTACAACACAGAAGAAATAATAGTACGTTTGGTTACAGTCAAGTGTCTCCCCCTGCCGGCTAAACGGTTGGAGTTAGAAAAGTGAAAAAATTCTCAAAAATAGGATATTATGATGAATTTACAAGGAAAACTATCACGGCTATGTTAGCTTAAGTACTTAATTAGTAATAATCGATAAACTTACTTCGGAACCCTCATTGCGCGTGGCCTGACACGCACTTGCTCGGTTTTTATGTTTTATTATCATCAAAATTTCACTAATAATATAATCAATGAAAAAAATTAAAAAAAAAATAACAATGCGTGGGATAAATGTGAATACATGTCAAATTAAATTTGGAAACCTATTAGTGGAACTACGCTAAAGTTAGACCACACCCATTTCTAATCTAATAAAAAGTATATACTTATACCTATAAACAGTACGTACTTCAATTTCCCCGAGTATTCTCGTGAAGGTAACGTCGAGGTTGGGTCAACTGCATAAAATAATAATAAAATTATACAAGCATTGGGGGTAGAGCGTAATAGCCCACAATGCGGGTAGGCAATTAATTTTTTGTCCAAAATGCACGTTTTGTCACGTCAGCTGATCACGAATTAGATTGCTTGAGTTTGTGTTTGCAAGATTTTTGTATTAAGTCACTTTTGTTGTCAATCTTTCCAAGTTCTTTCAGGGTTGCTTGTCTCCAGTCGCGGAAGCGGCTTAAGTTGAGTAGAAAAACTCTATGTCTATAGCATTATGGCCCGAAACGATACTTTATATGGACGCGCCGTGAATCTGTGCGTATTTTCACCCATAATGCCGTTACTATAAAGCCTTTTCTTGTTGGCTTAAACATTATCTTATTTAGTTTTGGCTAGTATGGGAAAAGCCTGAATGTAATGATCCTCTTTGTTATCTTTGAGAACTATCCAGAGATATCTGGGGTTTACGGAGAAAGTCTCCGGAATATGTGTACTACATACATTAAAATAACCTTTGGCAGTCTGTATGACCCTCGATCCGGATCACTCTCAATCCAATAACTTATTTTCTTTTGTGATTAACTGACACGATCCCGCTACATTATCTTTTTTACCATCACGGTTTCTCACATAAATATTGTACTTTAACGATAACTAACTTTGTATTATCTTTGGCGGCTTCCTTCTATTTTTAAAAATTATAACTGATATTGTTCAATAATATTTTCCGTAAATTTTCCTATACCTTCAAAGTGTCAAAGTGCATTCGAGGCACGCCTTTGAGATCTAACACTACAAGTTCAGGGAACAGGAGTCTAAACTTTGACGTAAAGCATATTATATTATGCTTAGTAATTCTGGCTCGCTTTGTCACTGTGACGACTTGAAAAAGGCAAGGATGCTAAACCAAAAAGAAAATATTTAATTCATAGAATTCTGAACCAATCGGACTGTATTGCGCTAATTACTGCCGATATTTATTCTATTAAACGAGTTCTATTTAGTAAATAGTCTCATAGTTTTGTATCGTAATACTTATGTAATTTAAAAGAAAAGATTCTATCATTTAATGCCTAAATTATTTTTGTTTACAATTTGTTATTGTTAAACTAATATAAATTATAAAAATACGTCTCCACAAAAGTAGTGCCAAGATTATTTCCCGAAAAGGACTCTTAAAAAACTGATCATAATTTGGAATCATAAAAACGACGACCCTGTAGCCCTGTTGGTAGCGACCCTGCCTGCGACGCGAGGGGTCCCGGGTTCGATTCCCAATCAGACTAGATATTTGTGTGACAAATAAATATTTGTACTCGGGTTATGGGTGTGATTGTGATGTGTTATATGTGTCGTCCATGCCACCCGCGACACAGGTAACAACCTACTGCGGGGTATGAGAGTGTTAGCGTTTATTTTCATTTTTATAAAAAGTGGAAAAAGATAGATGAGATTCTCCGAAACATAACCTTCTATTTATTGAAATGAATTATTGTACCAGGATATTACACTAAAGCACTAAAGTAGGATTAGTGCACTGTACAGTGTACACGGTTCTTAAACCAGAACGAATATCTAAATTCGAGTGCACAAAGTTTAACGACTTGGTACAAAGTTTGGGAACTTGTGGCGTTGTTGACACAACGTCGTGTTATCTTGGATTCGAGATGTGAAAATTTACGTAAATTTATATAGATGAAGATGAAGATGGAATAGACTTTGGGACTTTATAATAAAATTAGCATTTGTTTTTTTTAATTACCCATAAATACTTCTTTATTTTTCTTCTTGTTTCTTGGCCGGCAACGCATCAGTGATGCCTTTGGTGTTGCTGGCCGACGATGGCCTGCACTTACCATCAGGTGGATCGTCAAGTCGTTTGCCGGCTATTTCCATAAAAAAATCTTAGAACGGGTCACGAAGCACGATGTGATATGAAGTATAATGATTAATTTATTTCACATAAAATTTGAACATACTAAAATAAGTGTAACAGTACTTAAACAATTCACACGTAGTAGAAATGAAACCTTCAACAATTTTGTTTTCAAGTTAATGAGACGAATGTAAAATTTCGGGAAGATGATAATTGTAGGTTTTAGTAATGAAAATAGTGATGCCAAGTTAGATAATTATTTTACATTTTATTGGTATACTGTATCACTTAAATTTATTCAGACTCAGAGCTTACATTTTCGATAAATGATACAAGAGGCTTATGGAAACTAAAGTATGAAATGCTCCCCCTTACCTCCCCTCCCCATCTCTTTTCCCTTCCCTCTCCCCTACCCTTCCCCCTCCTCCTCCCCTTCCCCTACCCTATCCCTACCCCTATACAATGCTTCCTATCTCACTTTAGAATTTATGTGTCTGTCTCTTTTTACTGGACAGTTTCGTTTCATCGAATTTCAAATCACCCCCGTACTAAAGAAGTTTTCACTTCAATAAAAACAGTCCATCTGTGCAAGATATTAACATTCAAACTACTAACCTATTACTGCATGAATATAGTATTGTATACTAGTAACCATCCTCGCTTTGCTTCGGTTTTCGTATAGATCCCTAATTTTGTAACCCCAGACGAAAAAAGAGGGTTTGTGGCTGTGTATCTGTATATCTGTGTATCTACGTGTATCTGCGTATCGGTGTGTCTGTATCTGTGGCATTGTAGCTCCAAAACGGATGAATTGATGAATGATTTGATCGATTTAAAATAAAATGACGTCCGTGTTACTCAAATCAGAAAAAATTGGGCATCCAATTGGTGAAATAATTTTTGCAATCGGTTTATTAGTTATTGTGTTTATCCATTAGAAACAAACAAAAAAAATCAAAACTTTCCTCTTTATAATATTAGTTTAAATGAAAACATCGACGCAACGTCGGGCATTACACTAAAAATAAAGCGCGAATAAAGAAGCGTTCCATTCAAACTAAAGCAGTAATATCATCCGCAAAGGAATCATATAAAAGAACGGGGACGGGGCTAATTTTAAAACCATCACACACACAAAGCGTCTACCGCCGGGTCAAAGAAAATTCTATATTCCACCGTCGTCCTCAAATCAAATTTCCACGCGAGACATCTGAGAGAAAAACCAACACAAATGTTTTCGTTCCATTATCGCGACCCTTCCAGTTTTGGTCTGGAGAAACCAGAGGAAGTTGATAAATGTTCGATGTAGTAGATATTGAGGTAGAATTTGTAACATAGCTTTGTAAGTGGTGAGGGGGTTTTATTACTCCGGTTGTACTACTATTGCTAATTACTGCTTTGTAGGTATCTTGGCTTCAATCCATTAATGGCTCACTACTGGACATGGGCCTCTCCTATTGTGGAGGCCTAGAGCATACTCCACCACGCCTGCTCCAGTGCGGATTGGTGGAGGGGTTAGCGGCCAACCCGAGTGTCGGAATTTTTTAAAGTTGGAGGTATCTTACTTTTTATTTTAATAAATAGATCCAAGTTATCCGAAATAAATAAATTTTGTAGTTTTTATTCGTAATGTGTTCAGCATATAGTCGGTTTATTTAAACTTGTCTGCTATGGCGCAAAGAAGGTTATGGTTTCAGTCCGTACCTATGTATGTATTTAATTTTTAAACCGATTTAAAAAAAGGCGGAGGTATTCAATTCGACTGTATTTTTATGTTTGTTACCTCAGAAGATCTGACAAGTAGTTTTTGAGTTGTCCTTAATTTTGAAGTCGATTATTTTTTGTCAAGAATTATTATTTCCATCTGTCTATATTGTATGTAGACACACATCTGTAGATATAATAGATATAAATTGTAGATCCAGTCTCTGAGTATTTACTTTAAAAATAAAACAAACCCTATTTTGTTTACTGGAAACGGAACAAATCCTTCAAATAACACCTATTATATGAACTTTTGATTTTAAAATTGGATTCTATTTTTGTTTGAAGAGTGCCAAATAACCAAAACGGATTAAAATCCGTTGTTAATTGAGCCGCGGCAAAATGGATTAGCGGTTTTAATTAATTATATAGTTTTTATGATTTGTTCAGCCCATTAACGATATTTATTAATGCAATAAAAAGGCTGGCTGGCGTGCTCAAGTTTTCTTTACAGAAGTTTTTGACCGAACTTTCAAACACTACAGGAGGGCTATTCAGTTTTGTAACTTGACAGCGGAATCCGCGATGAGTTTCAAAATTGAAGTTCGAGTCCGAGATCTTGATATGTTATTCTCTAATCATCTGGTACGCACTTGCGAGGTGAAGGGAGTCTCGAACTCTAACTTCAATTTAGAAACTCATCGTGTATTCCGCTGTCAAGTTACAAAACAAAAGCGAACTTGCATCATATTGACATGTTATTATCTAATCATCTATTAGGTACTTGCGAAGTGAAGTGATCCTAGAACTCGAACGTCAATTTTGAAACTCCGCTGTCAAGTTACAAAACTGAATAGCCTTCCAGATTTACTGTAGGTACATTCGGCCGCAGAAGTATCTTAACATTATAGTACTTTGTAATAGTAACTGCTTCGACGGTTTCCTAGCAACATCTATGACAAATTCAAGACATGTAATATGACAAGGTACTAAAATGTCAAGCTACTTCTGCGGCCGACTGTACATAAAGACCCGCTGCGGCGGTCAAAATACGACCGGAATTGTCGAAGGGTTACCTCACATTTCTATTGTATATTTGTATATGTATAATAATATGTCAATTGTATAGTAGTGTGTGTATTATGTTTATATGTGTGTGTATATGTGTAGTAAATTTTATGTTTTTTTATGCATATAAACATGTCAGATAATATATCAAAATATTAGCTTTTCTCTGTGTAAACTTTTACTACGCCAAATTGCCGTCTTCGTAATTGTCGTAAAAAGGGGTACAAATGCCCCCCCCCCCCCCCTTCTTTGTGTTCATATAATAATACTCACATCCCATGTTATAGCTAAGTGGGGTATTTACTTATGTCCAAGATGGATTGATGATGAAATCTCATAAGCCACCGCGGGTCAGCTTAGTATGACCATCAAGTAACCCAGTTTACTGAAACGGCTTTAGTGTAGTTAAAACTAGTATTAACAAATGCATCCAGTAGATTTAATATTTAACTATAGTTACATTCTGTCGTTACAATCAAACCTTTGCAACGTTCCATCTGAGTAAAGCTATTATTTTATACTTTTAAATATTGTACACATTGTACAACAAGACTCCTATGAACTCTCTTTTCATTTCAGTTGTCCAATTTGTGTACACTAAAAAAGTGTTGTAAATTTTTAATAAGGCCCGGCTGTTCTGAAGTATCACAGGATATAATCTTGGCTTTTTTATGGCCAGTAAAACGCTGAGGTCATAAGTTTTTATTAAAAGTCCTTTGTTATGGATACAAACATAAAAATGGTTTAATTTAAAGTCAATATCAATAATTAAAATATCAATTATTAAGATGATGGTATTATAAATGATTTACCTGATTCAAATATTAGTATGATGACACTTCTTTGTTTTAAAGTGAAATCCTAAATAAAGATAGGTAGGTACTTGTAATAAATTAACGTTTTCCTTTGGTTATAAAATATGAATACATATTTACTAAGATTTTTACAACTTTTATGTAAAAGCTTAACTACTAGAGCTCAAAACGATGGCATTTCTAACCAAAAACGATTTACAATTTATACTCGTTGCAAACAGTCAAATCACTTAAATAAAATCGTAAAGCGAAGGTATTCTCAAATGGTGTAGTTTATACATTTTTGATTGGAGTCCCCCGAGCATTTGATATCGCGGTCTATTTTTCTATACTAGAGGAAATTGGTTTTCAATGCTCTTACAGTTGAATGGAAGAAAAATATTAAATATAGTGTATTAATACTAGAAAGAAAAAATATTTTTGTTCGTAGTGAATTGGTTTTTCAATATCGTTTTAATTTAGTAGGTATATCTTACTCGCCTCAATAGAATTTTTATCCTATTACTTTACCTGTACCGGAGTTAACATGATATATAACAGATATTTCTTGTGATTTTTTCCACGTTGATTTTTGACGTAATTAATAAGTATTTCCATACCAAATTACAGCTTTCTAGCACTAAGGGTATATACGCTAAGCTGCGGCGGGCAGACGAACGGGTATGGCGAAACTTTAAGAGTTCCGTTTTGACTACGAAACCCTAAAAAAGAGGCAGTAATTGGTCTCTTACTATGCCTTATACGCACTGCGAAGGACTGGAATAACTTGCCTGCGTCGGCATTCCCGCCTGCCTATGACGTGGATGTCTTCAAGAAAAGAGTGAATAGGCTTTTACTAAGTTAATGTGCTCACCACCTTGAACCACATCTCCACTTACCATCGGGTGGGATTGTGGTCAAGCATTAACTTATTTGTGTAAAAAAAAACTATGCACTGGTAGAAGACGTATGTTTGGAATTCCATGACCCATCACTACTCGACACCATAGTGACAATATTACGATATGTTGTTAGATAAAAATACTACTTAACCTTAATTATCTATTTTAAATTTACAGATGTTTATTTTGAGGTTGGTAATTAAGGATGATTTCTTAAGATCATTCTCCTTTTATCGATCTGTAGACAATATACATGCCTACAAGCAGAGGTTACTGAGAGGGGTCACAAAATCCAAACTTGACTCATAAATTCACAAGGCGGGTCGATTCCACTTCAGCATCGCTGAGTCTCGATTCGCATTGAATATTTAGTTACCGAACACCGAAGTTAGGAATGGATGTACTCGTAATATAAATGTCGAAAGTAAATATTCAGGCGTTACTTGATTCCTGCAAAACATAGATTTAATTAAATAAAGAGAATATAGCTTAATGCTTGCAACAGCAGGCGGGCAAAGAAGGAATTGATGTTAAGTCGTAATAATCAAGTATGATGAAATATTATAATATTAGAAGAATCAGCTCTGAAGAAGACATTACGTTTTTTTTAACTTATAAACACAAGCGCGTTTATTCAAAATAACATGGAAACAAAAAGATTCAACAAGTGAATCACATGACACACCATGAGACATAATTCAATTAGAAATATTGCATAAACATCCTCGTCCATATGTTTTATATGAAAATTTATGACTTTATCTATACGATTACAATTAATCCTAGATATAAATGTAAACTGTATACTGTAGATGAGTACATAAATGACAAAGACGCATGGAAATGACCAGATCTGCAACCAGTTCCGTACAGGCTAGTGATACTTCTTTGTAAGAAATATACCAATGTATTTTATTTTTAAAAGATGTGCTGAGGAGTTTCTTTCGGCTTTTCTTCTCCTCCATGACAAAGCACCATTCCGAAAAGCTGGTAAATTAAAAAATTACGTGCATAAGTGTATCAATGATACCTACATGAATAAATGATTTCTAATTTGTATTTGAAACAAACCCCTTACACAAAGAAACACAAAGTTATGCGTTAACTAAATGAAAATTTATTTCACCATGATTTATGATTAGCTATTTTATAAATTATGCCCATGACTGACGTTAATGAGAATTCTATCAACAAAGTTGATTTTGGTTTAAATCGCTGGTTAAGAATCGCTTTGTACAAAGGTTCAAAGCTTGGCTCCCTTAATAGCGCCAAGTTTGACAGCTGTCATGGGAAACGCAACAGATATTATAAATTCTGACGTGACGGAGGGTACCCTCATGCGTACGCTTAAATTGGCATTTATTCTTATGTTACTTACATATTTTTATTCCGTGAAATATACCAATGATACTAATTATGTCTGGAATTTGATTCGTCATAAAAGTTACTTAGTATTATGAAGAAAATACATATTAATGTGACGTGTTGGAATACCCTCCAGATTTCTTAAATGAGATATTTGAAACCAATAAAATTACATAATATATTTCACTAATTGTCATTATGAAGCTGATAATCATATCCTACATTATTAATTTTATTGTACTTATTCGTAAAATCGAAAAACCAAGTCAAAATTGGCTATAGCAAATCAATAAAGCAGAGTTCAGACAACACATTAATGCTTTGAGTTTACTCCAAACTAAAATACATTCCAATCATTGAATATATGTAATTACCAGAGCAGACTTCATGAACAAAATTTGTGTCGAACTTCTATTTTCAAAATGGAGCCTCCGAAATTGACTGAATCCACTGAAAACTGTAGCCAATCGGCTACAGTTCATTGCGCAAATATCTGATTTGCGGTGTCGTTTCTACATTAGTAATAAGAGTTAATAATTCCAATATACGTTGAGAAGTGGGGAGAGGCACAATACCGGTGTTGGGCCGGGTAAAACGGTTTACCCAGTATTGTTTTCGACTTACCCGGTTATCCGACGCAGGTGTACGTTACACCGGATTAAGGATGACAAACGACGTGACACAAACAGGTTAATAATTAGATATGTAGATCTCCCGAGGTTAACTCCGGTGAGTGCGTGTAAACTTATAATAATATTGCTCTTTATACACTGCAGATGAATACGTAATGATGATGTGAAACGCAACGAATAAAGATTTCTTTCCAGTTCTTGATGTGCTTGTGATGATTCAGATAAATTAAAATAATAATTTTTATGGAATTCTATATTGTTTAATAACCTCCGAAAGAAATTAATCTGAGCAATTTACTGACAAAGTTACCAAATAATTAAAAAAAGTTATTTGTTGAAGCGATGAAGATTACTCGTAGATGCACATAATACTTGAAAAAAAAAAATAACCGTCTTCAAAATTAGGGATAACTCAAAAACTACTCGTCAGATCTCGCTCAAGTGGGACTACATGACAAGGACCAGTCACCAGCTTGATGAAAAAAAAATCATCAAAATTGGTTCACCCAGTCGACAGTTCTGAGTTAACAAACATAAAAATACAGTCGAATTATTGAATACCTCCTCCGTTTTTGAAGATAGCGCAATTGAAGAGAAAGCGGTTAGTGGTTATTAGTATAAACAATATTTCAAATCAATTTGTGACCTTATAACGAAACCTTACATTTGATATTATAAAATATGTAACTACTACCAATAATTTATTTCACAAAAACATGTCAGACGCAGATATAAAAAAGGTTTTGTTTTACCAGGCGACATACGAAACCTTAAGAAAGCAATCTATTATTCTGAGCTTATAATAATAAGTAACATTAACGTACAGTATATTATTCGCTAACAAATAAACAATGATAACATTGGATACATAAATAATACAAAAGACGGCCTTATTACTAAAGAGCGTATCTATTGTAGGCAACCTAGTCCTATCATTTTCCTTGAAGAAATCTATAGGTAGATTTAGAAGTGACAAGTTAGGAGAAAATTATTATGTACACCATTGCAGTGTTGAATACAATTACAATTTACAGTGTTGAATAGAATAGCAATTGACAACACCCAAAGACAAGAACACAAACAATTTGATTGAGAAAAGAAATTTAATCTCATCATTCAAATTTCTACCTCGCTGAGAACTCAGGACCCCTAGATTTCGATAGCTTTTACGTGAAAAAGTAAAAAACATTTATAATATTAGTAGGATAGTATAACATCTTACAGAAATACGACAAACCGTCTGTACATGCATCGGACTAGATTATTCAAAAGCCAATCGTGTTTGGTCGACACTCCAAATGAAAACCCACAAATCCCGAATCAATCTTGCGGACAGGCCTCTAACATGACCTAACAAGTGTCAGATTGTATTTACATTATACGACATTGATACCCGGTTTACAGTGAGGTCGCTAGAGGAAACAGTCATTGAATTGTATAGTGAATTCGTGTTTATTTAGACTAAAATGTACTTAGACAAGCGGCGTAAAGGGTGGGATTTCCTACCAGCGTTGTCTTTAGTAACATTATTTAGAAGTACATTCTCTAGTGGTTTCTTTCAGTGCATCTGCTTTTAATTAAACGCTTTTTACCTAGGGTAAGCTAAAAAGTATTCAGGTATGTGTGGGGCAAATCTTGCAAGCTACTTCCTCTAATCCTCTGAAGTTTTATAAAATGCTACAGTTCTGAGGTCAATGCATTTTTATGATAAGCGTGATACTACACTCGAGTTTGGCTCATTTTTTTTCTTTAGGATATCGACACTATCGGCGTATTTCGTTTTTAGATTGTCAACTTTTATATATTAACAGAGAATAAATGAGCTGACGATCCATTTAATGATAATTGCCCATGGACATAAGAAACAGCAAAGGCATCGCCGGTTTGTAATAATTATCCTAATACGTTTTGTGTTCCGTTTATATAATAGTAATAACAATCATTAATAAATATTATGTAACGTTAAAGGGTAGCCCCAAGAAACAGCGTTGTCCCTAGTTAAGGGTCGGATAATGTTAGCGTGACATTTGAGATATTCCTTATCAGTTGCCCTTGCTAGCTCCTCGACGTTGTATTTGAGTATCTGAATATCTTTCTAACATCCTGATTGTAAGATAATATTACACAATTACGATGTATGTTGTGATCATCATAGAGTTGCTACTTGTACATGAGTAAGTACCATTACGTCACAAAAAAATAAAGTCATTATAATCTGACACAAACAATACAAGATCGCGCAAGAAAAACTTCAAATGTATACACACTAAGAAAATTACAGCCAAACTTAAAAATATATCTTTGTTCATCGAATTCAGTTGCGTTCATCAAAAGAAACCTATTCATTTACTTTGTAGCTATTTTCCGGCTGAACAATTTTTCCTTCGGCCTCAGAGCTTTGAGACCATTCTGCGAGCATGAGCCGTCGGACACAGAAATCTTAGGAGCGCAAGAAATATTAAGCATATAAATATTTAGGTAAAGGAAAATATGGAACAAAACATTAATATTAAACGCTTTTATTAAACTTACTCTGTTTGTGTAGTTCAAATCTTGCAAGCTTGATCAGACCTACTTCCTCATATCCTAACGAGGTGTTTACATACTGTTCTGATGACAGTGTATTTTTGTGATGGCATGATTTTGCGCGTGCGTGATCTGTAGTAACAGGTTTAACTCCAGGCGAGAGAACTACCGGTTAACAGGAGTCATAATTTTATTCTTTAATAATGTTATAAACGTTGACACTATAAAACCTTGCATTTCGTTTTTAAACTAAAATGATTCATGGATGTCGTCTGTATTACAGATTTTTAGGCAATGAAAAACTGCTATAATAGACTCTTCCTGACATCTATTGGCGAGTAGCATTATTAAAGCTACTTCAGTAGATGGCTATGTTAAGCAACACACGATTTACCAAAAAAAATCCAGATATTAATCTTTAGGCATGTGAAGCCATACCATCAAGCGGTCCGCCTTGGCGACAGTATTCTCAGACGCCCCTTTATAGTTTAAAACTTTATAATATGCTCTGAGGCAAACTTATTACAATAAAACATTCCATGGTGATGTTTTACCTCGAACCCCAACAATCATAATGATTTTCAAACTTAAAAGAAAATCGCAGAAAAAAATTAAATGACGGTTAGGAACTTCGACCGATAAGGTAACAATGAATCCCTTTTCCCTATCTCAGTCAATACAAACGTAGATTACGTCATTCTCCAAAATAACATCTTTCTGCGTAAAAACAGACTGGTCCCTAAATTAAAGGACAATAATGGAAATTGCATTAATTGTATTTACCATAAAAACTTAACCAAGTTGTCGATAAAACCACACAGCTATCCACTCTCATTAAGACTACCAATTTGTAGGTTGCCACTGAATAATACAATAACGAGAGCTGTTTATTTTTAAATTAAAATTTCACTGGCGCGCCATTTTCCTGCTATAACTGTCCGCCATTTCCATGTATTAATTTTGGGACACGCTATGTTATTATACAGGGTGTGCGTTTAACGACTGCATACATATTAATGTATGTATATCCGTTCGCGATCAATATTTATAAAGGAGAGCCGTTCGATCCTTTAAAGAGGATTTCTTGTAAATTTTTGTTATTGTTTAAGTATTGTTATTAGGATAAGTAATATGAGTTCGTTATTTGTCCTTACATTTGTTTCATAGAAGGATATATAGAAAAACAATGATTTATAAATGTTGCTTGATAGTAAGTAAATAGTTATAATTCTTACAGCAACAAATCAGTGACATTAGGTACAAGTAAATTTTTACTTATAAATCATTGGTGAAATATTATTATTTTTTATTTTAAGTGATGATCTATGCAAAATTGTGCACGATACTGCCCTGAAATAATTGTGCTGTATTATAGTTCTTTCTGCTTAATTATTCTTCTTTCTTCTCTCAGAAGAACTCATCTGCAGATCGAAGGTTCGGTGGATTCGATGGTCGTGGTTGTTTGTGATTTTTACCTATTGTATATATTCAAGTCATTTGCAACACAGATTAATTTGTAATAGTTCTTTGCAAATGAGCGTGAGAATCTTACTTTTTAATTCTTAATGATGTTAAATTTCTTACGTGAATGTCATAATGCAAAATTTAATTATTTTGGAGTCCCAAAATTTTGTTCCCGAACGACATTTACAAAACTATTTTAGATTTTCAAAACTTTGATATCAAATATTGGAGGTTCATCTTTGAAATTTGAACATGCAGGAATTCTGGGAACCTCAATAGAGCATCAGAATTTCTAGCGTGTAGAACAAATAGATTTTAGGTTATCCAAGGTAGAATTTCTCTGAAAATAGTGCTTGGAAAATGAATCGACTTAATAAAACAAACCACGTAGCTTAGTTCATACACTGTCCGTGAAGCGAAGGGCCTTGGGTTCAATTCTCGACCGAGGCCTTGTCGACTCCTAGGTGTTAGCTGGGTGTGTCTTTGTGATATTTGTGTGTCTGTGAGATATTTGTGTGCCTATGTGTGTACATAAGTCTTGTTCATTTCACTCATGACAAAGAGAATCCTGGCCCATCCGTGCAACTGGGTCGAAATATCGGAATACAAAATAAATACCGTGAGTAGGTACTCGTATTATAGTAAAATATGGTCTAGGTATATATCTGGTGCTCGTTTATTGGTTTTATAAATAAAAATGACCTATTATTCACCAGTCATTATTTGCCTAATAGACCCTTAATATCGTACTATTAGCCGAGTTGAATTTTCTTTAAATTATTTTCGCTCCACCCCGAAGAGGTTTTATTATTATTAACCCCGTGTTTGCCCGTTTAGCCGTTCATTCAATTATTTTCCTTTTTGCAGACAATGTTCCCGTGATGGCCCTTGTACCCGGATTTTATTGTCTCGGGATAAACCCGGGTAACGGATAAAATGATATTGACTATTATAGCACTTACAACTATATTTCTAGTTATATTATTATTAGCGGCGGATGTAACTAAGGGTTACCAAAGATTGTATATCGTTGACTCAGTTTTTATAGAGGGCAGGGTACAATGAGTTACGTTTATTTGTTTTTAACCGACTTCAAAAAAAGGAGGAGGTTCTCAATTCGACTGTATTTTTTTTTATGTTTGTTACCTCAGAACTTTGGACTGGGCGAACCGATTTTGATGATTCTTTTTTTAATCGAAAGCTGATAGCTGTCATGTGGTCCCATATAAATTTTATTGAGATTTGACAACGGCATCCATGAGAAAACTACATAAGTCGTAAATTTGTGTTACGATGTGCGCGACAAATTGACGAATAACTCAATAACACGCCAACCGATTTCGATGATTCTTTTTTTAATAGAAAGCTGGTGCTTTTCATGTGGTCCCACATAAATTTGAACGAGATCTGACAAGTAGTTTTTGAGAATTTGAAGTCGGTTATTTTTTGTTAGTAAAATTTAGATTATTAATACAGCAGTAATTATATTCTTTGATTTTCAAATTATAAGTCGATTTACTCTTTTCGGTGAACCTACGAAATAAAAACTATATAGAAACACTTTGTGGCACAGCCATGGTAATAGTGTTATCTACGCTTTACGTCCGAGATAGAAATAGGGTATGACCGCTTTTAGATGTTAAAGCTCAGAATACAATGCCTTAATAGTAGGTAGTTAAAGTTAAAAAATTTGCTGTGAATTTATAATTTATTATTTATCCGGCCCCTTATTTTAGTTTTATTATAATATGATATTATCATAATATTATATCATGATCGGCATTATGCTAACACGATAGCTTTAGGAATTTATTGGGAATTAATTCCTGTATTATAACAAAAACGTATCTCTCCTTCCATAGACTTTTATAATATACCTACAGTATATTTTTTTCTTCGCATCCACCAAAGAATACAACACGGTGCACAGAGGAAAAATATACTGTGAATAAAAAAACTCTTTGTTAGCTTACGTCAAAGTCAGCTTTGTCGTTCGCAGATGCATTAAAAAGTATATTACCTGCTATTATGCTTCCTTCTTTATGTTGCGAAAATGTATAAAAATTGTCAGCAGGTTTTATGATTTGACTTAGGCTGCATTAACACCTCGTTTATAGCTTGATGCAATGCGTTGTGTGAGTCTGTGGTTACTCTCGAGAGAAATGTCTCTTGTGTACGCGATTTATGCCTTTTAAACATATGAAGTGAGATAAAGTGAGTGAGATAAACGAATCTTTTAGTAAAGGTATAACGTAAACAGACACGGAAAAAATGTGAGACGAGATTCTTTTCACGTATTTATTGTTATTTGTGAAACACACAAATATGAAATTCTCAAGATTGCTTTAATATTATTATTTTACTCAGTAAAAAACACATCCAAATCGGTCAAGCCGTTTCTGAGAGCGGAACAAACGCACTAATAGACAAACATTAAAAAAAACCTCTAATTACCTCTAATAAATAGTTTTACTTACAGACTAACTACCAAAAGATATCGATCGTGCATTCCACTTGAACCCCCCTGCTTGAACCACCTAGAGGCGCTACGGACATTTAACGTTAGCGTTTAACTATTCCACTTGGCACCCACGATCGATTCCACGGACATTCGGACACTATGAATATTATATAGTCTGTTAATGTTGGGGTTTAGAATGAAATATTAAAAAAAATTACGGATACCTTCAAAGAAAGAATTTCCGTACCTATTATTATTATCAGTTTTTATAATAACCGTACTTAAATACTTACTTATCAAGTACGTCAATTCTTTATTTAAAGTTATGCGTACCTACATTTTAAAAATATAATTTTCAACATTTACAAGAATCAGAAATGCATTTTCTCAATGCCCGGAATGCCTATACATCGAAATATTACGGCATTTAATTATCGTAATTATTATTATCATAGTGCAAAGTAAAGTACGTAAAATTAAAAATGTAATACAATATTTACCAGGCTATTGCATAAAATGAAACAAATAATAGAAATCATAGCTGAAAGCTTTACAATTAGTACGAATAGCCGTGCCATTTCTATCGGAACCTTGAACAGTGCAACTGAGATTCATTTTCCGATTCATTGGTTCACTGACAAGAAGAACGTGGAAGTACCTCCGAAGTTTCCCACTATTATTTCCATTTCCTGTGTAAAATGCTGGTAATAATTTGTCGTTTGTATAAAAGAGGTACTTAGAATCTATGTTCCGGTGTTTTAACACGGTGTAAAAATAAGTGCTCGAAAATTTTAAATCGAAATCGAAATTTAGTTTCAAATTATTTAACTAACTTTTTTAAACTCATTAGTATTTTAGGGTTGGTATACATCTTCCCTACTTTCAAAGTTAAAACATTTTGCGAGTAATCTTTTTTTAATGTTGAAAATTGTGGGCTTAAAAAATGCTTAGATTTTTTTATTTACTTATAGTAAATAGTAAGTAGGTATAATTTCGTAGGTTATGCCATCAAAATCATACCAACGTTCGACCTATCGTTTCACCTTCAATGCGTCAAATAAAATATAGCTTCATAATTTCAAATACATATAAATTCAAATTCAAATTCAAATTCAAAATCATTTATTCATGTAGGTATCATTGATACACTTATGCACGTCATATTTTTTAATTTACCAGCTTTTCGGAAAGGTGCTTTGTCATGGAGGAGAAGAAAAGCCGAAAGAAACTCCTCAGCACATCTTTTAAAAATAAAATACATTGGTATATTTCTTACAAAGAAGTATCACTAGCCTGTACGGAACTGGTTGCAGATCTGGTCATTTCCATGCGTCTTTGTCATTTATGTACTCATCTACAGTATAGTAGCCTTTGCCTAAAAGTTGAGATTTTACATGTTTCTTAAATAATTCCACTGGCAAATCACGTATTAACTTTGGGATTTTATTATAGAACTGTACACCACGGCCCATAAAAGATCGCTTCACTTTAGAAAGACGGTAAGATGGCGTTACTAACTGGTGCATTTTTCTTGTTTGGCGATTAGTGATATCAAAATTTTGTTTATACGCGCTTATATTATTCCGTATAAAAACCACGTTACTATAGATATATTGTGAGGCTACTGTAAGTATACCTATTTCTTTGAACTTGTCACGCAAAGTTTCACGAGATCTAAGTTTATAAATAGCCCTAATAGCTCTTTTTTGTAGTATGAAAATTTGTTCTATACTGGCTGCTTTGCCCCACAGCAAGATGGCATATGACATAATACTGTGAAAATATGCAAAATAAACCATCCTAGCAGTTTCGACGTCAGTAAACTGCCTTATTTTCCTAACAGCATAAGCAGCCCTACCGAGTTTAGTCGCGAGATTTGTTATATGTGGGCCCCACTGAAGTTTACTATCTAAGGTCACCCCTAAAAAGACCGTGGATTCCTCCATGTGCAATATTTCATTATTCAGTCTGAGAGATTTGTTAACTTTTTTAACATTAGGTAGTACAAACTCTATACATTTAGTTTTTTTTGCATTTAAAAGCAAATTATTGATAGTGAACCAACGCGACACATGCGAAAGAGCACTATTTACGTCGTCAAAATTTACTTTATTCCTTTCACACTTAAATATTAATGATGTATCGTCAGCAAATAGTACAATATCCGCTTGGTTCTTTACATAATGTGGTAAATCGTTAATGTATACCAGAAAAAGAAACGGCTTTCACGATTCCAATTTCAAAGAGTTATATTATAATAATGTTGCATGAAATTAAGATTTCTAATATAAATATAATATACCTGACTAAGATATATTTTTCCAATTATCTCCTCTATTTCTTATAACAACATTCTTTACAGAATCACATTCGAACGCAGTGTTTTCTTTCACTCTCCTGTCCGTTTTGTTAACACTGAGTGTTTGATCGGGTTGTATTTTTTTAGTAAATTCATTGTACCTCGCTATCATGAGTTTGTTTAATTTTAAATTAACCTGTATTTATAGAGTTAAATTGTTTAACGTATTTTCATTAAACCCAATCTGCTTTATAAGCAGTAGGTATTTACAACTACATAACTTTTTAAAAGATTTGTAAAGATTTTTGAATTTAGTATTTGAATTTTTATTAACATCTTCTTTCTTCAACTTACCTGTCAACCTTTTTGTTTAAGTTGTCCACCTCCAGTTTGGAATCTTTTTTCTATATTTTTTAAGTTATGTATTATTGTTAACTATTTCCCTGTGTTTTATAGAGTAATCCAGTTTATTCTATTCCATCTTCCTGTTTTATGATTCATCATGCTGGCTTGCCACTTGGCTATGTTAGTACCCGGTTTAATACCAACAGTAATTATTTTATTGGAGAGGAAGCTAATAAACGGATATAACATACTCTCATAGGAATAACGGTCTAAACTACAAGCCACTAAAACTTCTCTAAATAGTTTTCGTTAGCGTATTGCACGATCCTGGTAACCTTCAGGGCAAGCAATTTATTCACGTTTCCACGAATTTCAGTCTCAATAAATTGTTTCGTGTGGCTGCCCTATCGAAACTCGAATCGCAACGATTGGAATTGTTTTATGCTCTGAAACAGGTGAGTTTACCCTAGAGTCCTGGAGAGCTCTTGTAATTTGAAAAGGTCATGAAAATTGGATGAACATCGGGAGTCAAAAGGGTTTGAAACGGGAAATTAACTTATTCTGATCTGTTTAAACCGAACAAAGATCCTACCAATGTTATAAATGTGAAAATTTGTGAGTAAGTATATGTGTTGTTACAAAGTAGACTTATACTATGTCTAAACTATCTTGCTGAGTGTACAGCCATATTTAATAAATCGTATATACAAGCTGTGGCATCCCAATAGGTATTATCGTAAGCCTATCCTCGTATCATAATTTAGCAGTACGTAATTAACGAGAATTATGGCGAACCACCTAGTAAGGTATGTGTTGTAAAATTTGCCGCCTAAAATTATAATTATTAGTAGCCATATTGAGTACCTACAAACATGGGGTAAGTATGTTAAAAATTACCTTAAAATGATTAAGCGAGTGAAGCTAACAGAGTAAAGATGTATATTTGCTGATGTAGATTTACTGCCCGCTGAGCGAAGAATCTCTCACACCATTCATCAAATTTTTTTTGGCCGTCCCTCGCTGTAAAATATTGATTTTTTGGTTCCAGATCCGTCACGTATTATGACTAACTTTAATTGCTTTAGACTAGACAATACATTTTGAATCTCACAGATCAAAATCACACTTCAAAGCTACTTATATAACTTCTGTAAAAGTATGATGGCTAATTAAACCATAAGTCGCATAAGTTGTTGATAAACCTAATTATCGTAATAAATTTAATTGTAAATTTAAATTGTTATTCGGTGAGAGCCCTATGGTAATTATTGTGGCATTTTTACCTAACCACTAATGACTGAATGGTTGAATTTACCAGTGATGGTAAAATTTACAACTGGACACGTCCCATTTGAATTTAGTGTTAAATAAAAGTAAAATATAGATGTGTCTGTCAAGTATACATTGGCGGGATGTACCCACATAAATAAGCGGTATATTTTTTATTATTTAAGTAGGTAATAGTTCTATGTACATATATATTATCTATATTTATCTGCAAATGGGGATATTACATGAAATTAACTATTTTGGTTCGATTAAAATATACGTATTATCATCATTCAAAGTTGAATAAATAATAGTCTTCTGAAATTGAAGTTCTAAGTGATGATATTGACAACTGTTATAATATTGGGCGTGCAATACCTTGAAAATTTTCTTGTTAAATAAAACCTAGTATTTAAAATATACTTTTACGTTGAATAATAGCAAAATAAACTTTAACTTGTCCACCTTTATAAACACATTTTTACATGAATGTAAGAAAGTGCAAAGTAAAAATAAATCAATACTTTTACGTTCAGGTTCTTACAAATATTCGAATATAAGAAGCTTCAATGGTACTAGAAAAACACAACCCAAGTCTCCTTACATAGCTGTCTATGTTCACGTTTCCTAAAAGCCATCGTTGACCCAGAAAACCGAAGCCATACTCTTACAAAATGGGACGCGAGAGAGCAGAGTTACACAGGCTTCCTGGCAACGCCTAATTAGAAATATTGTTGTCCGAATACCGTGTACGGCTTCCAAAGGTCTTGCTTTTTGAGAGGTATTTATTTCTTTGATTTTATGTTACTGGGATGGAACTTGCTTCGAAATACAGGTGGGGTTTGTCTGCGACGTTTTTAAAAATTTGCTTTGTGAAAGGTATCTTTTGACTTTTTCTCTGTATAAGTGTATAATGTGTAATGCGTTAATTAATAATCCTAGTTGAATTGTATTAAACTACCATGTACCCCAGTGGGTAGTAACTTTGCCAAGCGAGGTTTTCCGGGTTCGATTTAATCTTATGGTTAAAATATATAAACTACGTGTCACGTTGTTTGTCCGCGATGGACTCCTAAACTACTTAACCGATTTTAATCAAATTTGCACACCGTGTGCAGTTTGATCCAACTTGAAAGATAGGATAGCTTAAATCTCAATTTATAGTTGCAATATTATTTTACTTTTGACAGAACGAAGTCTGTCCGCGCAGTTGTAGTTTAATATAAACAAGAAGAATTGATAATTTGAATAAAAACATGCCAAACTATAAAAAAGATATATTTTAAAAATGTATTTATTGAAAATTGTAGTACATGTGAATACAGTATATAGTAGGCAAAACATATTTTTGGAACATTAATATCTTAGTGTGTATCTATCTTTTCGCAAAGAATTTAATAATTAAGGTAATTAGCAAAAATAGCGAGAAACTACTTACTGTTACTCTCCACCAATTCCCACTGGAGCAGAGGGTACGGTACAGTATAAGCAGCGGGCAGTTTACTATATATTACTGTAATTCATATGCATTAATTTGTTATCTTAAACGGAATCCACGTGGTATCCCGTGTTTTGAAAGCGGATAATTTCACGTCTTCCTTTTAAGGTAACAATATCAACAAAACCTACCGCTGAGAAAATCTACATAAAACCATCCATCAGAATGACCGCGTCCCGGCTTGGGTGGCAATAAATACGGGAACGGCTGCGTCATGAACCGATGTTAGATGGATGGGTATAGCGTGCGTATAGTGGCGATATTTCATTCTGATTGTGTGAAAATGCTCTCTGCTTTACATGCCAATTTCGTCTTTAATGCCGTTTTGATTAATGCTAATATTGATACAGTGATTACATTTTGTGTAAAGGTCGCATGAGTGTAATTAGTTTGTTTTATTGTTACTGCGTTGTGACAGTCGCTGTTTAAATTAGCAACGTATTTATTTTCCACCGGTTGGCCTGTTTTTATTTACGCTGTCTGCGGCTGCGTTGATTGTGATAACAGATCAATAATTAATGATATGTCATTAAAAATAAGCGTTATTAAGGTTAAACGCTTACACACTTCCCTCTACTAGAATTCTCTGGATCGCGGTTAGCATGAACAATACAAATAAGACATATTTAACACATGATCCGAGAACAAATATTTATCTGTCATAAATAAATATACTCGTATACCCCGGCCGTATGGTACGGTGTACTTTATCATTTTTTGTGCAAGAAGAAGGCTTTTCACTATTAGAATAAGCCAACAACGTGCACAGCATACAATTACGAGTATAATACCGCATACTGCAACGCCACGCTTCACGGTTACGGTTTCATACTACTCCAAAGATCCGTAAGTATTACGACACGAGCACACAAAAGAGCCCCCTGTACAGTTAGTAAAACAATTAGGTACGCAGGGCATAATATACAAAACATTCCGCAATGTCTAGACACGCGGTAGCGAGTAAGCTAATTTCTAGCTAACAGAATTGGCGAGCAGCACCGTGTGTAATATTACACGATTTATTATTTCACAAGAATATTACAAGAATTATTCTTCTAAGTCAGAATATTACAGTCAGAAAAAATAATGCGACTTGCATTATCTTTTTTCTGACTGTACCATCATTCGAACAATAAAATCTTGAATCGTTGAAACGATAATATTAATAAACAGTTCAATAATAATATTGATGCGTTCAACCGCGCACCGCTTCGTCAAGCGGTAACTTATTCTACGCCTAGGCTCCTTGCAAAGTTCCTAGCGAGTTCCCGAACCTTTAATAACATTATGGAGAATGTTCCTTAACGGACCACTCGAAAGCGATTCAAAGCATTAAGCAATCACTGCTATAAATCCTCTCAGATTGATCTGGGTGGAGTGGACTGCACTAAGCTGATTAAGCGTGAATTGGTAGCGATCAAGAACTATCGAATATGCAGGCTTATGTGTATCTATACTAATATTATAAAACTGAAGTTTGTTTGTTTGGTTGACCGCGCTAATCTCAGGAAGTACTGGTTCGAATTGGAAAAATCTTTTTGTGTTTGATAGTCCATTTATTGAGAAAGGCTTAAAGGCTATACGAGTATAACATCATATATTTTAGTAGTTAGTTTTTTTCACAAATTAACGCGGATGAAACCGCTGGGCACAGCTAATTTATTTTGTATGGATATGATGTACCTACCTATTTTGTATAATAGTAAGTATTATTTACCTCTTATGACACCCGTCTGACGTGGAAGTGATGTTAGTATTCTAAAACCGCCCCAGTACGGCTTAAAATTCGGGTACCTAAGTTCTATTTGTTCATACTATTCGCGGCACAAGAATCCGAATGTTGAAGTGTGTTTGTGTTTTTAGACAATTTATAACTCGTCTTTTTAATCGATATCACAAATAACTGTAACAACTTATAACTTACTCACATGTTTTCAATCGTTAATATTCAACGAATAACTTCGTTAGAATCTGACTCCCTTTCCCCCAGCGCTGAACTAGCCTTATCGGTCCAAACGAGCGAATCCAGTCGTTATCATAAAGTCACCGATTCCATTTTCATTGCCACCACTTTTACCACTTTGCGAGTCATTGAAAAGTCAGTTTGGACCCGCGCCCGCACCCGCTCCATAGATTTTGACGAGGCAATATAGTTTGCCAACATGATGTACCAACTATAAAGTTAATGGTGGATGAAGCTGTTTGTTTTCTATTCCAGAGATAAACGGAAAAATATGGCGATATTTTGCGAACGACTCTTGGGAACTTGCTTTGTGCAGAGCGAGTTATGTTTTAAGGTTGTGGGAGGTTGGATCGGTATTAACTATTGTTATTATTTTATACTTATTTTCAAAATGTATGGTGTTCAAGAGAGTTCTGGTAGTCTGGGATGGGACTATGGTCAATACGGTGCCCAATACGGTGGAGTATCTCTGTGCTAAGATACCAATTTTACTTATCCCGATGCGTAGCGAGGGCATTTACTAATTTTAAAGTATTGATCGCATATCGCTCAGTCTTTCACAGTTAAACAGCAGAAGATAGCACAGGGAAAGGGGTCCTTTTACATTTTTACTTTTTTGCGAAATGACATTCATGGAAGCCTATTCTAAGAAAAATTTAATTTAAACACTAAACTTTTAGAACCAGTCCAGACTTTTAAAACACTTTGGAATTTGTTTTAAAAGTCTGGACATGCCGAAATCATTTGTGTATTATTCTTTTAACTTTAGAGTATTATGTTACTGGCTTGCGAAGTCAATAGTTGTTTGAATTCGCAGGACTTAATCAATACATAGCCGGCCAAAACCGTCATCTATTTCTGTCATATAACAAATTGTATTGCTTATAAGCAATTGTGCTCCGGTTGGAAGGGTCTTGGTTGCCTTTCGGAGACCTTTTGGTCTAGTAAAATGTTTCGTAAATGATCTAGTATCCATGTTGATGTAGGTAATATAATCAATTTCATATAACATAATTAAAAGAGTTTGTACGCATTTAGATGCCATCCCGATGATTTGTACCAACTCGTTTCTATCACCTTTAAAACTTACCTATACCAATGATTTAAACATTCAAAACTCTTACCATCTTATCTACCATATTCTAAGCTTCAATTTCTCATACATTTCCGACGTCTTTTTTCATAAAGATGCCATAAAATCAATCCTTTTAAAGCACACTCAGCTCAGTAACCGTAACTCATAGCGTAAGCTTCAGAAACTTGCTCGCAGATAAATCTACTGAGCACAAAGAAACTCCATATTGTAATAGCTACAGCTACGTAAAGAGCACTGAAAAATAATATTATAAGCCGGTCATGGTTTCGTGAAGGGCTTTTATGAAATTCATAAAATAATTTACATGTACTTTGTCAAGTTGATATAAGGCCTAATTAACAAGGAGTCCCCGGTTCAATTTCTTAAAAAAAAAATATATATAAAAAATATATGTAATGGATAAATATTCGTCCTTTTATGTTATAATCATACGAGAACCATATTGCGGGAGCAAAGTATAAAAAAATTATTATATAGATACTATTTATTTTATCTGATAACGGTGACTCCAAATAAAATTGGAAAATGGTTAGGATAATTTAACTATTGCGGGTATGGTCTAGAAATTATAATTGTATCTTTGAGATAATTGTTAGGTTTTATTAGTAATTTGAATTTTGAATTGACTTTTCGTTAATTTTAAACTAAAAAGCTGATGTTCTTAATAACGATATTATTCATGATCTTAGTAACACCGATAGTGTTCAAAGAATTAAAAAAGGAATAAAGGTAAATTTTATAAGGAGAAACGTGGTCGGTATTTTGTAATAAATCTCCTACCTCTACAGACTTTTTTCACGAGTGAACCGATACCGACCGTCATATCAAGCCGTTTATCCTATCAACTACAAAGGAAGTTATCCTTTAAACCCCGTAAGTATAACAGAACTTCCTATCCCAACCCTAAAATACGCGAAGATCCAAAAATTTTCCATGTTATGCGCTATCTCACGTGTGACAATAATTTTACAAAGAAACAGGACTGTATCAAATAAAAATTCAAGTTAAAATTTGAATTTAAATTTGCTATTAAACAATTTTAAATATGCAAGTAATAAATAATTATTAGCTAAAAAAATCGTGATATTAGCCAGATTGGGTTAAACGATTTCATACATAAAAAAAGAAATTGGCACTGTGTTTCTTTTACACATTGTTTAAACGTTTGAATTTTTTTTAAAGTGGGATTTCCACTTCGCTGCAGCTTTTCGTGTTACGATTATCCTAACGCGACGGTAATCACTTACCAGAAAATACATAAGCAATTTTGTTCATTTCATCTATTCTGTGGCTAATAAAGCTGAATAATTCTGGAACTGCCAGACGGATTAAAAAAATCTTCTTGTGTTGCATGAGAATCTTCATGAAGAGGGCTAAGGACATATTATAATTCTTGGTAAAAATGAATTGCTTCAGATAAGCGAAGAGAGAGCGTCATAATAATATAATTATGTAACATTTGATACGAGGGAATCTTAGTTTTTAACCGACTTCAAAAAACGAGGAGGTATTCAATTCAATTCGAATGTATTTTTTTATGTTTGTTACCTCAGAACTTTTGACTGGGTGAACTGATTTTGATAATTCTTTTTTAATCGAAAGCTTGTCATCTAGTTCCATTTAAAGAGCGAGATCTGACGACTAGTTTTTGAGTTATCCCTAATTTTGAAGTTGGTTATTTTTTGTCAGGAATTATTATCGACAAAAGAGCAGATAAGCCAACAGATGGTGAGTGGTAGGTAGTGAAACTACTAACAGGAGGTTGGCTTGAACCCAGAAATCGATCCTTGACTTTTTTACAATACCTGGGCCCTGTTTAATTAACCGACTTCAAAAAAAGGAGGAGGTTCTCAATTCGACCGTATTTTTTTTTTTTTTTAATGTTTGTTACCTCAGAACTTTGGACTGGGCGAACCGATTTTGATGATTCTTTTTTCAATCAAAAGCTGGTGGCTGTCATGTGGTCCCATATAAATTTTATTGAGATCTGACAATGGCATCCATGATAAAACCACATAAGTCGTAAATTTTTGTTAAGATGTGCGCGACAAATTGACGAATAACTCAATATCACGCCAACCGATTTTAATGATTCTTTTTTTAATCGAAAGCAGGTGCTTGTCATGTAGTCTCACATAAATTTGAACGAGATCTGACTGACAAGTCGTTTTTGAGACTTTGAAGTCGGTTATTTTTTGTTAGTAAAATTTAGATTATAAACGTTACAATTCGACAATTTTGTAAATAAGTGACATATTTGTTATGTTGTATGAAAATTGCTGTTTAATAAACCTTACAATTATGTAAGAATTTTACATATAAAAATCTTACAAATATTAGAATTGTAAATGCTGTTTAATAAACGTTTACAAGTGTAGAAAACGCCTGTAGATTTCGATAAAATATTGTATCTACAAATTTGTAGTTGTAAGTCTGAGTTGTAAGTTACAAATTACATAAAATGTAATTTTTGTTTAAGAAATTTACGATAGTAGATGTCAAAAATTTTAAAATATTCAGAATTTGGTTTTACCAATTAGTTTACAGACTGCTTTTCTATTTGTTTAATTTTTAACGAAACTCATGGAACATAATAACAAAATTAGGATTTTATTTATAATATACCTTTAATTTGACATTTACGTGTTGTTTTCCAAGTCATGGAGCACAATAATAAAATCACTATTTTGTCTTTAATATACGAGAATAAAGATGTTTTATTCGGTTCCTTTAGTTACACCTTGCGCATCAGCTAAAACTCGCCGTCGCCGTTCACTTATACGAATATATTCATCATCACTACTATCACTACCACTACTACTACTTGTTAGAACCATTTTTTTGTGTATAACAATTAAATTTCTTTACTTATTAGGTTGAGGCACTAAACTGTAAAATCCTGACACAAGACAAGTCCACCTGTCGGAATTGTACTACAATTTTACAAAATATGTAAACTTGTAATTACAATTATTGTTCAATAAAACAGTTTTCTTTACAAATATGTTAATTGTCACCTGTAAAGAGAAAATGTTTATTAAACAGAAATATGTAAAATTATAGCTACAATTTTACAATTTTGTACATTTTCCACCATGGTAAACTTGTAAGTTGTATTCTTTATTAAACAGAAACTTGTAGATTTGTAACCTGTAAAATACAATTACAATTTACAATTTGTAACGTTTATTAAACAGGGCCCTGACCTGCATAATTTTAAAAGATATACTCAATACTTTTATTGGTGGTACATAATACAGTCATATTATCACATCCTACACAACAATGTAAGACTAAGCTCAAATAGTCCAATTTGAAAAGGCTACTAATCGTAATACTCTTACGCCCCAACTTAGAGTCAATAACGGTTACTTTAATCGCTCCTTAGTAAAGAATCACCATACAAATTCTGTACTAAGGAGCGATTTAAGTAAATATTAGTGACTCTGAGTCGGGGCATTAGTTTATTAGACCAAAGTGTATTACATCCTTACAACGGTGTGCGCAGGCTATAAATATCCATGACTTTTCCTTAACCATTAATATTTTAGTTGCTACACGTTTGTCATGTACGAAACGTACGGCCTTACTCCTTCATTTCTCTTACTTTATTTTCTCGGAGCTAGTTCTCATTACCTTTATTTATTATTCTGAACACTGTGCACACAAGTGCGATATTAACAATAAATATCTAGGTTTTTAGCAACATTTCCGGTAATAACTTATATTTCTGTCTATACCTAGTTATACGTATAAAGTTCAAACCTCAGGCAAAGTTGAAACAAATAAGTCAAAGGCGCGCAAAAAAAAGAAACTTATCCACTTATACACTGCTAAGTGGCTACCCTATCTATCGGCGCAACATCGGATGGAAGTAACAATTCGGAAGTCGATTTAACTTGGGCCTTTTTCGTACAATCTCCGCCACTCGCCGCTCCAGAATTTATTTCCCATATCTGGAAAACAAAGAGTTTCCCTTCGCGAACCAATTGCAAAATTTCCCGAACAACTGCGGCCCGCTAAACTTGCGATTGTTTTGAAATAAGTGGATCCCGAACAGGGTAGCTTCGTTGGATTATCCTACGAGTGACCCTGTAAAGTTACACTGTATGATATCTCGTTAAGTCCAATGAATTGGACGGGGATTTCAACAAAAAAACTGAAGAATCTCATTGGGGGGATCCTGGTGAGGATTTTTTGAACAAACTCAATGTTGGTGGGATGACTTTTTGTTCATAATAGTCATCTACTACACAATCTTAGTCATCATTATATTTGGAAAAGTGTAATTCTCATGTTTTGTCGTATCAGGCTTATATCATCATTCCATATCATTCCTTAAACCACAGTGACAGCACGAAGCTAGGAGACATTAAGAACATGGCCCGATATACTACTACGTATTTATAGCAGCAAAAGAATTCCATAAAGTAACAGTGAATAATGTTGTTATTCGAGTATAGAGTTTCCAAGTTGACCTAGCTATTGCCAAAACCAATAAACACAGATTTTACTAATGTAGACATTAAATTCCAAGATAGTTTTATTACACGCTGCTTTGTTTATCTGCTCTTAAAGTGTTCGAGTTGAACAAATAAAGCGTTAGGGTCAAAGAAACATGTAAGTCCTAATGGTCCTATTATGTACATAAACATGTCAAATAAGGGGTATTCTATAGATGAAGAAGCGCTCATAGCCCGATGGCTTGCGTCGATCCTAATCGATCGACAAAGTTAAGCAACAGCGCGGTCGGTAGTTGGATGGGTGACCGCTAGTGGCAAAAAATAAACACTATGCACTTATGCTACAAGAATAAAAAAAAGATTTTGAATTTGACAATTGTCGTAGTTTAGAGCCCAAAGCAAGTCTAGTAGAGTACATAGAAGTCTTTGCTATCGCCCATGGACTTCAGGCACGTCAACATCGCTAACACGTTACCGGCAATGAAAGAAGCAGGACACTATCATTATAATTAACTCTGAGACACTGAAGAAACAACTAAAACTATGAAACCCGAAGAAAAACTAAAATTATGAAAGGTAAATTAAATAAGGAAAACCTGCAAGAAAACATTCAAATGACGACACAAACAATTCTCTAGACAGAAATCTTATGAAACTCAGCTCGTTACGCCACATCAAACGAAAGTGATAAATTGTCAAATATGACTTTGATAAAGATCCCCTGTCGTCGTCTATCACAAATGTCAAGTATATTGAGTTTATCTGGCTTAGAGGCGTTACTGTCCTTGGATAAAGAAATATTGCCAAATCTAAGTACTGTAAGGTTATTTTGAGGTAAAATGAGGGATAACATTTTTATCCTTTAGTAATAGTTACCTAATAGTGAAGACAAGCTATCTGACTGATCGCCTTTCAAAGAAGCCAGTCATTAGGAGTTTCGCTGATATTGGCTTCAGCCCATAAATGGCCACATACAGTGCATAGATCTCTCCTCATGACTGAAGAGGGGTAGAGCATTACCTGGATGTACAATGAGCATATAATTATAGACTCCATCCATCTTGGGATCAAGCCAATCTCTCCTGCAGTGCACCCCTAATAGTAACGCCTGTAACAGTCAAGGACTACCGAGTCAACAAGGTCAACGTGGATGATCAGTACCCTATATTCTACTAGCTGCCCGGACAGACTTCGTTCTGTCAAAAGTTTTTTTTATTTTGAGATGTAAGCTATCCTATCTTTCAAGTTGGATCAAACTGCACGTGGTGTGCAAATTTGATTAAAATCGGTTCAGTAGTTTAGGAGTCCATCGCGGACAAACAACGTGACACGTAATTTATATATATTAAGATTGTAGATCATCGTCTACCTTTCAGCTAAATTATTATCTGTTTTTGAGTGAAAGAGTAATTAAGAATAATGTCCATACATACTGAAAAACTTTCAGATTTATAATATTGGTAGGAATTTATAGGATTAGTACAATAGTAGGATTGACAGGCTATAAACTTAACCGCGCATGAGCCCAATTAAAACAACAGATTGTGTAAAAGTAGAATCAGGAAGGCTATTCAGTTTTGTAATTTGACAGCGGAGTTTCAAAATTGACGTTCGAGTTCTAGGATCACTTCACTTCGCAAGTGCTTAATAGATGATTAGATAATGATATGTCAATATGATGCAAGTTCGCTTTTGTTTTGTAACTTGACAGCGGAATACACGATGATTTTCTAAATTGAATTTAGAGTTCGAGACTCCCTTCACCTCGCAAGCCAGATGATTAGAGAATCATATATCAAGATCTCGGACTCGAACTTCAATTTTGAATCTCATCGCGGATTCCGCTGTCAAGTTACAAAACTGAATAGCCCTCCTGAAACAACACTACTTTATTCGAATGACAAAGAATCTCTCTTTGCGTTCAGGTTTCTACATTACGATTATCAATTTGTATTATGCGTTTGTCAGAAGCAAACTTGAGTACAACTCAATCGTTTGGGATCCACATGAACATAAATATAAACTTATGTTAGAAAAGGTACAAAAGAAATTCGCTAGGTATATGTATAAAAAATTGTATGGATATTATCCTTATTTATATCCATCATTATTCGTAGTAGGCATGGTAGGCATTAACACGCTGGAGACGCGACGTAAGTGTGCGATACTTCTGCACTATTATCTACTCTTTAATAATAAGATAGATAACCCCACCACTCTGTCTCGCTGTTTATTGTCAGTACCGGACCGGCTGCGGCGGCCGAGCTTGCGTCGCTTGTTCGTGCCATACCCGGCGCGCACGCACGCCGCGCGGTACACACCGACAGCTCAAGCTGTTTCACTGTTTAACAGTCTGATTGCTCATGCACCAGATACGGATATATTCCACACGTCTTTAAACAGTTTTATAAGCATGTGTGTAAAATACTTTTAAATTATGTTTATGCAATAATTACTATAACATAGACATAAGATACCAATAGCTTGCAGTATGCTTTGGCGCTGCTGTTAGTACTGCAAGCATCTGTTATAAATAAATAAATAAATAAATAAATAAATTAGAATCTTTCGCTCCGATTCAAAGAAACACTCAGTGATGTCTTGATGTCCTTAGGCGATGCTAACTTGCTATTAGGTAACTCGTCAGTCCCTTTGTCGACTGGTTACATAAAAAGCTGTATTGTACATTATCCAACATAATAATTCGCAGAAATGGGTAGTATGATTATAATAAGCTATTACATTACAAGTACAATACCGTAAAACCTTCGACAGAGTGGCTTTCAGAAGTCTTTGTAGTTCGAGTATCATACAAAACAACATTCAGAAATCCCTGATTCTTATACGTACGAATAATACGTATACAAACACGTATGTGATACTAGTAAGACACCATTGCAAGATTACCCAGACCCACGCATCCATAAGAGAATCACAAGAAGGACGTGTTTGTCAGCCAAAATAAACAACCCTTAATGTTTACAAAGCATTTGTTCTGTTTTCGGACGACTGTCGTATAATTCCTTATGTCTAATCCTCTGTTCTGTTACGTATGTGATATCTTGTAAGTCATGTAAAATTTCGAAAAATACCTATGACAAAAGTGGAATGTTGGCAAGAAAAAATAATTTGATAAAGATTGAGAAATAAGTATGTCACTAATAAAAAAAAATAATGGATGGTCTCCTTTTTAACCGACTTCAAAGAAGGAGGAGGTACTCAATTCGACTATACTTTTTGATGTTTGTTACCTTGTTATTATACTTAAAAATAAAACATGAGAAATTGAGAAAATTACCGAGACTAGAAAATTACATAGTACCTCAGTATGTCAACAGATATGGAAGTAGTATGTTAAAATGTTGTTGAATGTTAAAATTCCAACTTACTTAAACGAGTTACCTGATTATTTAAAAACTATCTACACTAATAATGAAAGATATAAAAATAAACTGAAAGCCTATTACCTACTTACACAATGATTGCCTATGTATTTAAAATAAGTTACTTAATTAATGTATTATGAACGACTCGTCAGACGTACGAGTATAAACCCGGGATGGCTTGCAAGGTCCGACTCTTGTATGAAAAAATGTAAAATGTGTGTAAAGTAAATAAATAAATAATAAAATACCTCACAACTTTCAACTGGGTGAACCGATTTTGATGATTCTTTTTTAATCGAAAGCTGGTGCTTGGTTTCAGCGGGATCTGACAAGCAGTTTTAAGTTATCCCTAATTTTGAAGTCGGTTAATTTTTGTCAAGAATTATACTGTAAAAGATTAGATGACCTAAACGTTTCGCCTAAAACTCTTAATCAGGATTCAAAAAGTACCTAAGTGTAACCTAGGAAATCTTATGTAAGTACAATTTTCTCTTCTCTTGAAATATTCATATCCTTGAGCAGCCTAATGGGAGCAATGAACTCGAGGAAGCTGGAGTTTAAAAGATAGCGTTAAATATCGCCTAGCCAAGATTATAATTGGCTGTGACCTCCCACTAAGCCTCTTAGTTTTTAATGAAGCCGGCACGATTTCGTATTAACACCGACGCCTAAGTTACCTGTATTAAGCCCATTCAACTTAACTGAGACAGCTTTTATGATTAAAGGACTGAGGTTTAAAATTGCTTGCTTTTGCAACGTACATTAAATGAAACATTGAAAGATGTAATTAGCCGTTAAATACGTCGTCCTTGTGCTAACTCAGCTATAAACTAGCCAGGGTTTACTTCCCATTAACTTATCCTCATTTCCATAAAAAATACCCAGCTGAAACGAAATACCCATGAAAATGTCAATACCATTATTTGTGTCGTCATTTACATTTGCTTTAAGAGCCCATAAATGTCCTGTGAGTGTATATCTCGTGGTCTGACTTATTTTCTATGTTTTTTCCTTATTCGTTACAATATTTACATTTTTGTTTTCATTTCCTTTTGAAATACTTAAGGAATAAAAGTCAATCGACATAAATAGATCCGTTAGTTTTTGTCTATGATGTCTGTTTTATACGGTCGCCGATTATGTCAGTAATATTGCCGTATTTGAAGCCGGGACAGCACAAGAAAAACACCGGGTGCAAATCAATACTCCCATCTAATTATTTTTAGTGGGACGAAAACAAAAAATATACCTTAATTGTACTCGTATGACGATAAAAATGAAATTGATGCACATCAGCTACTTTTTGGAATTTCAACCTTATCCTTATTTTAATAAAGTGAAAACTTCTTTAGGCGCGTTGAGGCATTTTTAAGGTGGAATAAAACCATAAGGTTCCCGATATGTCAGATTTTAATCGACACGACACGACCCTCTAATTTCTTAACATACATTGTATATCCCAGAATGCCTAAACAATGGACGGTATCTTTACTATCACGAATTGCAAAGCGGTTTCTCAACGAATTGATCTAAAATTTGCGAATTTCAGTCCCAATGAATAAATAATGTGCCGTAAAATAAATGTCCAAATGCTGCGGATTCAAAATGGTGGCTGTATTTTTGAAACCTTATTGATCTGAACAACAAGTGAGTTAAATGACGGTATACCACACGAGTAAATAAATACAGATACATCCTACTCATGTACAGGATATATCGAATATACAGCTGGGTACACTTTATTAAATCCAATATGGCGACACGATTGCGTTTCCAAAAATGTTCTTTTTTAATAATTGATGCACGTATTAATAAACTTAAATAAGTAAATAGCCAAATTAAAATTTATTTTGGTAAACATTAAATAAAGTTACTCTGTTTTTCGAACGAAACTTCATAAAATATGTAGACAAATTAATAATATTGTGAAGCAATACTGCACCGCAACATTGGTATGGTACTATGTAGTTTATTTAATAGTACTACTACTACATAGTAGTAAAATATAGATATACTGAGGCAGTCACATTAAAATTATTTTGTTAATATAGTCAAAATAAAAAATTAAGGACAAATTAATTAATTTTTGTAGCGAGCAATAAAATTTCTTAACAATAATCGAAAAACAAACGTTTTTTCGAAATGTTTTTTGGTGATCATCAAGATAAATTTAAATTTAAAATAAGAAATCGGATTACGAAGGTTGTTGTGGATCGGAAACAATTGATTCTTCCGGAAACATTCCGCAGAGATTCGCGCCATCGTTCCGCTCAGATTTATTTGCAATTTGTCATTTTATTTTCAATAAATACGATGGACCTTTACGTAATTGCTACCATTTCTGTTCTATTGATGAATGGGGCTTTTATAAAAATATCCCTCGGTTTGCTATTGTCTTCGGATATGGATTGAATAAACAATTTATATTGTTTATTCAGTCTACTATTACTTCAAAACAACAACAATAAAATTATTCTATGTATCAGCGTTATGAAGTCCACTGATTGACGTAGGTCTTCCTAATTTGGCACCACTCCGGTTATAGGTCTTCTATGGGTCTATTTTCTCTATATTCACCTGAGCAGAACTCGGTAGGTAGGTACGTACTTTTCTGTCTAATCATTGCTGAATTTTTTTATTGGTTTTTTATTTATTTATATTATTTAAATTTACACCACGTAAAATGAGTAACAAAGGGTACAACTTAATGCCATCAAAAACATAACTTGTAAAAAAACCCAAGTCTCGCAACTCAGTTCTTCTACCGTAAAAACTTGTGAGATCCATGTAATACCAAGTCGGTTAATTTATTCAGTTCCTACTTAAGGTTCCTTCTGTCTTAAGTTATTACGTAATTATCTAACCTAACAAGTAACAACATCTTATAGTGACCATATCAATATTGAAAATCTTTTATGTTTTAAATAAATAGATCGACTTGACCATCGCATGAAAACACAATGTATCTCACAAGTAATATCTACCTACATATTATATTTGTTTAGTGCGATTGCCAAGTCAATCTATTTATTTAAAACATAAAAGATTTTCAATATTGATATGGTCACTATAAGATGTTGTTACTTGTTAGGTTAGCTAATTACGTAATAACTTAAGACAGAAGGAACCTTAAGTAGGAACTGAATAAATTAACCGACTTGGTATTACATGGATCTCACAAGTTTTTACGGTAGAAGAACTGAGTTGCGAGACTTGGGTTTTTTTACAAGTTATGTTTTTGATGGCATCTCATTTCTTTTTGTAGATAGTCCTACTTTTTTTCCTTTTACAAGTTATCTTTGAACATAATTATATCTAGGTACCTATCTACACCTATTATTCCATTATATCTAGGTACCTATCTACACATATTATATACATGTACACTGATTCATTCACTGCAAATGTAACTTTGTTATACAGGTACAGTGATTCATTAACTGCAAATGTAACTTTGTAATCCTATACCTTTATATATGATTACAAAGTTATTTATGCAGTTGATATATCTAGAAAACTGGAGCGAAATTGCAAAATATTTTAGTTTTTCCTTGATCTATACTCTAAACACTAATTGTGTTCCAAATTTGAAGCTTCTATGTCTGCTAGAAGTGCCTTAGAGTTTTGATGATCGGTCAGTCAGTGAGTGACGAAATCAAGCAACTTTGACTAGTTATAATTCTAAAACTACTGAATCAAATTGAATGAAATTTGAAATATAGCGTGTTTATACCATGACTGCTTGCTAGCTGAAAATTCAGACTTCTAGCTTTATCCACAAGGAAGTTATAGGGGGTCGAAAATGGCCTGAATTGTTTCGAGAAAAAGATGGTACGGCCTTGCCGCTTTTTTGCTCGACTTGGCGGGGGCACTGCCGTGCCCCCAGATGCCTAATGGCATTGTCCACCAGTTGGTTAAAACCAAATCGTCAATAGCGAATGTCTGTGTGAACGAGCTGTTGTTAGACGTCTTCGTTAGCTGTATGAAAGAGTGATTCGTGCTGTTGAATTCGTTCCTTCAATTGTGATAGACCCGTACCGCTTTGTCCAGCTAATGGATAGCTATTGTGTAATCTCGTAAGAATTGAGCTAGCTCAACGTTTGCACTTTACACGTTCAACATTGAATGCAGTTAACAAGAGGAACGTGTAAACAGTACATTTATGGAATTGCTTGTGCGCACAGTACAGTGGTTTACGCTCAAGATATTTAGTAATTTGTCATCTATCTTACTACTGGTCGCGTTCAAAATTGCTTTGTGTTTAGGTAGGTTTGTGTAGCAGCTTAAAATAAGACAATTTTTCGTAGGCGCAAATTTGTATGACATTTTCATAGCTTTATTCATACATGGGACTGAATTTTGTCGCACACAGCAAAGAAGATTTCGTAGAATTACTAAGGGAAAGTCTACTATTGTTGACAATCCTTCAACGATTGACACCTTTTTCGTATTATGCCCTAAACTAAGCATAAATTATTTTTTTAATGTTTGCTAACTTTACTATTAGTAGTGGTAGTTTAATAAAATTGTCATTTGATAAATTGGCAACGTTTACCAAATTGCTGCTCCTGCCATATTTTACCAGCTGCTGTTTTAAATCTAGCGGGATTCATGAATTGATTTAAATTGATAAACACGGCAGTTTTCATTTAACGTTTGACCTTTTTTTCGCCCATGGCAAGTTTGATGTATTGACAGTAAAGTAAGTGACATAAATTAAGTCTGTTTCACGATTTTAATATTTTTGCTTAGTGGAATACGGGCCTGTCCACATCTCCACGTCACGACGTCGCGCGCGTCGTCAACGTGGAACGGTGCGGTAACGTGCCACGTTACGTTGCCGCAACGTGCAAGTTTACGTTAACGTAACGTAAAAATGCACGTCGCGGCACAGCAACGTTACACGTCGCCGTGGCTTGCAAATTCTGGTACATTCTTTAATAGGGTTACGCAAAATTTCAAAAGTATCGATACTTTACTCGATGCCAGTATCATATCAAAAGTATCAATACCAAAAAAGTATCGAAACAAAAGTATCGATACCTCCAGGTATCGAGTACTTTTTTAATACATTTATAAAAAACCTGAATGGAATGTTGTGTGTGTTGCAAAGTTTCGCAAAAAAATCTAGCAGGAACGTGTCTCACAAAATAGTCACTGATATCCAACCTATATACACATATAATTATATATATTACACAAAAATGTTTGTACGGATGTCCTATATAGACACTGAAACCATTCAACCCATATCTATCAAAATGGTTTCATTTGAAAGGCAATAATCCGAAGATGGTTTGAGACCACTAAAGCAATGCATTAAGCACATTCGGTCCATTGATAAAGTCGTTTTTCTACTTTTACAATACAACAATTTGAAGATAATTATTGTAACGATGGTGCATCAACGTCAACACAAAAACACTGATCTGTCATATTTATCAGAAAATAATTTATCGTAGTGGAACATGCCGAGTATCCAATTGTAGATATATATTATGAAACTGTCAGACAGTTAGTCCATGGAGTATAGAGGGTAAGGAGAGCCATCTCATATGAGGGGAAAGTTGAAATAGTGTCCAGTTGTATACTGATAATAGAGATTCCAATACCTACTACCATCCAGCAACAATAGCGCTATTGTCGGAATAACTACGATATGAACATAGCTGTTGTAGACGTAGTTAAGAAATATGTATATAGACAGGGACTAAATATGGCATGATGAAAAAATACAATATTACGAATTTTCTCCAGAATATTATGATAGTTTATTTAATAAACATTTATTTTCTTCATAAACAAAAATTTTTAATTCAAAAATTTCTTTAAAATCGCAGCAACTCAATTATTATCATCAGAGATTATCGATGTCAGACATATTTTATTGTTAAAAAAATAAATTAGAGGATTAAATTATCACTTCGCCAGTATTTGAACTCAGGTTCCAACAATATCCCAATAAAATAGGCCACCGTTTCTTGTTTTGAAGTTTCGAATTTGTCGTACCCTATGCTACAGCCTATCAAACCAAGTTTATTTATGATTACCCACATTGTGTTATTTTTTTTTTCATATTGCCGGCGATGCGTCGCCACGGCTTATATCACCATGCCAAAAATCAGGTTCACCCCTCGCGTAAAGATGTTTCACATCAAAATATCGATATATATATCGAAAATCCGATATTTTAAAAAACATCAACAGCCCTAAACTGAGCAAGCGCATCGTGCCACGTCGGACGACAGTGCGACGGCCGACGCGTCGTCCCACTGCGACGTTGCCGTAACGTGCACTAGCACGTTGCGGCAACGTAACGTTGCACGTTACCGCACAGTTCCACGTTGACGACGTCGTGACGTGGAGATGTGGACAAGCTCTACTTCGGTTTGTTGAATAGCTTTCAGGTGTCAATGAATATGGTTTGGCGCCCTTTTATTATAAAACATGTTTTTTTCTTGAGCTAAAATTCATATTAATCTTCTTCTTGATCGATATGCATTATATTTTAAACAAAAAGTTTTAAAGAAGACAACAATAAAATTACAATAATTCTAGAGTAAATGCTTGGGATGACAATCACTGGGTACTTTCACGCCTACCATCTAGCTTGATTTCAGCCGCCAAACTACTCGTTTTCCGGCTGAGGATTTGAGAGCCAGTTCTTCTTTTTTTTTCTCGTTTCTTCCTCAGCCGGCAACGCATTGGTGATGGTGTCACTAGCGGCGATGACCACTTAACAAGTGGTGCATCTAGTGGTTTGCCGGCTAGTGGTTTTTACGATAAAAAAAACTTGAGAGGTGTCAAGGGACACCCGGATGGAACGAAGTTCCTTGCAGTCAGTACTAGAATAGCAAAAACATGCAGCAAGTGTGCCAAAACAAATCTAAGGTATTAAATTTCTCACGAAATTTAATACCTTAGTGCTTGTTCACACTGAATGCGCGGGCGCGGTCGCGAAATATCAAACATATGACCTACTATGAAAGTGTTCACATCGAAACGCGCGCGCGGTGTGTGTAGCGTTTACCGCGCCCGCGCCCGCGCCCGTGAGTTCAGTGTGAACAAGCACTTAGATGTGTTTTAGCACACTTGCTTGCATGTTTTTGCTATCCTAGTACTCTGGCTTGCTTTCTATGTAAAAAAAACTACGACGG
Source organism: Thymelicus sylvestris (assembly GCA_911387775.1). Classification (NCBI taxonomy): domain Eukaryota; kingdom Metazoa; phylum Arthropoda; class Insecta; order Lepidoptera; family Hesperiidae; genus Thymelicus; species Thymelicus sylvestris. The sequence continues at coordinate 12,533,914 of OU426905.1, read as the reverse complement.
CAAAAAGTGTCGTTACCGGCAAAAAGTATCGTTACCAAATTTTCCCTAGCCTAGCCCCCTTTCGCAACGCGCGATAAGGAACTTCGTTCCAAAAAATATTTAGGTATGTGTTTTCACACAAGTTTGAATATGCTGTATAGTAAATAATAGATGATGAATAAGTACGGACCACCCGTTTAGAATACATAATGTCGGCGGATCTACTCTTTATTTGAACTGTTTACAAGTAAACAAGAATATTATCTGAGTCTCAGCAATATTTTACAGAGAAAGAGGTTCTGTATCAAATAAGGTTATTTGAAAGAGGTTCTATTTCAAATAAGGTGAACGAACTTTATGATGTGGGATAATAAGGGATAGCTAGGAAATGATATCACGCTTACCTTAGAATCTAAGTTTTAAAAGTATAAATTATTCACCCGTAATAATTCACATTCTATCCTGTGTGATGATTTTGAAGTTAGGAAACCCTGTAGCCTAAGTGGTAGCGGCCCTGCCTGCGAAGCGAGGGGTCGATTCCCGGCCGGGGCAGATATTTATGTGATAGATAAATATTTGTGTGATATGTGTATTTATCCCACCCGCGACACAGGTAAAAACCTACTGCGGGTGTATGAGTGTGTTAGCGTTTATTTATTTATTATGTGTATTGTTATTAATATGTTTTTGGTAAAATGTTAAATAATGCATGGCAATATTTTTAATTTATCATATCAACACAGTGTCTTGCCCGACTGCAACGTTTAATAACTAACCGCTGCGTTGGTGAATGTACTCTAATAAGTCAAGTGGTGAGTATACATACATAATTACATACCAGTTCAAGTTATTATTTTTAACCGACTTCAAAAAAGGAGGAGGTTCTCAATTCGACTGTATTTTTTTTTATGTTTGTTACCTCAGAACTTTGGACTGGGCGAACCGATTTTGATGATTCTTTTTTTAATCGAAAGCTGGTGGCTGTCATGTGGTCCCACATAAATTTTATTGAGATCTGACAACGGCATCTATGAGAAAACTACATAAGTCGTAAATTTGTGTTAAGATGTGCGCGACAAATTGACGAATAACTCAATATCACGCCAACCGATTTCGATGATTCTTTTTTTAATCGAAAGCAGGCGCTTGTCATGTGGTCTCACATAAATTTGAACGAGATCTGACATCTATGTAGTTTTTGAGACTTTGAAGTCGGTTATTTTTTAACCGACTTCAAAAAAAGGAGGAGGTTCTCAATTCGACTGTATTTTTTTTTTTTTTTTTTTTTTTTTTATGTTTGTTACCTCAGAACTTTGGACTGGGCGAACCGATTTTGATGATTCTTTTTTTAATCGAAAGCTGGTGGCTGTCATGTGGTCCCATATAATTTTTATTGAGATTTGACAATGGCATCCATGATAAAACCACATAAGTCGTAAATTTGTGTTAAGATGTGCGCGACAAATTGACGAATAACTCAATATCACGCCAACCGATTTCGATGATTCTTTTTTTAATCGAAAGCAGGTGCTTGTCATGTGGTCCCACATAAATTTGAACGAGATCTGACTGATAAGTCGTTTTTGAGACTTTGAAGTCGGTTATTTTTTGTTAGTAAAATTTAGATTATTGTTAGTAAAATTTAGATTATTAAACCAACAACAAGTACCATGCTGAATCTGCAAACTTTGCAATATACATTTAAGTGGATATTTTATTATAAAAACTTATCTTGTACGTAAATGTCTTAAGAAACTCTTTATCGTAAAATAATATCTACAGTTTTATTAAAACAAGAGGCTGCAGGCAAACTAGAAAATAATATTTTGTAACCAAAACTAAAACGGAGTGCATTACGATGTTGCCGAAGGGTAATTTGCGTGAAACTGCTATCGGAATAAAAGAAACTCGATATTTACGATATGTTCAATATCGCAATCTAAATGTAATTTTGACTCTAGATAAATAATTGCGAGGTAAAGTGTAGCGGACAAAAAAAAGACCACTGATACCTAATTTTGAGGCTTAAGAAAACATAAAACTTTAATTAACTTTTAACGCTAAATTTAAGGTATTAAATTAGTATAAATTAATTTATTTAAATATTTAAGGTTAAATTGTTAGAAAATATTTAGAAAATAATGAAATTTTCGTGGCCACATTGCATGTTTTAAACACAATATGGTAGGCATTAAAATAATTGTTTTTGTTCTTAATAAATCTTTAATCTTTAATATTGATTGCACCATACTTCTTTAAGCATTAGGCTGGTCGTGTGGTTAATATTGTGGACGCGATATGCCCTTACATGCTTTTTATTCCAATAATCAGATTGCAATATTTAAAAAAGTATGTGAATTTAAATGTTGCGAATTTTTTGGGTCATCCCAAACAAGAATAGAATAGAGAACAGAGCCAATAAAATGTTAGGTTCCATAAATCCCCGCAGAAGAACGGGCGTGTTTAGATACGGATAAACGCTTGTCTGGCACACAATTCTTTTTTATCTATTTGCTTTTTCTTCTTAATTCTGTACCGTAGCAAATAAGATGTGTATCAATCTGGAGAGTGGTTATACGTGTTAAGGCCTGCGTTGACTTGGAGTGAGACATGCATAATCTATTATCAAGTATTATACTAACAGCAAAACAATGTATTTAAGCTTTTATGAACACCATTTTCTTTTCTATTAGGTTTCATTGGATTAGATTCTGGTCACTGCGGGGTTCTGTTTTGTTCTGCGAGCAATATTGTTTTATTAAAGGTCGTCTATTGTAATTGACTTTATATACTTTTCGAAAAACAAAAAGGTTAGTCGACATCACAGGAGACCGAAGAGCTGGCAGCTACCTCGGACAAAGAATTAGTCTTGCTATTCAAAGGGGGAATGCTGCCAGTATCTTCGGAACCTTGCCTAAAGGGACTCCTTTTAATAATAATATATTTTAATTATTGTATTATATTTTTTAAGGTTTTTAGTTTTAAGTCATTATATATAGTATTAGTTATTTTGTTGTAATTCTACGTTCATAACGTATTTTCTACACCTATATTATATTGTAATATATTAAATTCTTTTCGAAAATAAACGGTAATTTGTGTATATTAAAGTGAATGTCTGATATTAGTCATTAGTGAAACTTAACATTGCCTTCACAAAATACTTTGGTTATTGCTAACAGACATTGATGCTACGAAATATACAGTCACATATTTATTTATATTTCGTAATTATAGTCCGTGCATTAGCTAATTAAGTCATACATTACTCAGATTAGTTATTTATAAGAAAGAAATAAAGTTATTTATAATTATCTTAATGGCTTTTGCACACTTTTAATTCACACCTTTAATGTATTTGATGGTGAGACCACACTTAAAGAAAAATAATGTAGACAATAAATTATGTATTGGTGGGCAAAATCAGGGCGGGTTGCTGGTAAAATATAATTAATAATTATTAAAAGAAGTCGACTTCTAAACTACAGTCTAGATAGCAATCTTCAACAACTTTAACTATCGTAACTTTGTCAATAAAATTGTAACAACTTTTAATAAGTAAAGTGTTCTTTCGATAATTATTGATCGCATTCACAAACTTGGTGATTCAAAGTTGTTTTTTTCGTTTCCAACTTTCAATATAATTAGCTTCGACTTGTAGTCTTGAAACTTTTACGTGACAAAAGATTATAACGAGAAGTTAATTTGCAAGTTCCGTTTTATCTGTAAAATGTTATTGGAGTATCTGCTGCTTTAATGTCTGATGAGAATTTTTCTTTTCAAAATTCAATTTTGAATTAATTTCAATTCAATTTGAAAAATTATTTCACTGTTGGGAAGCTACACTATCCCCGGGTGACATAGGCTATATTATATTTTCAAAAAAATTAGGGATCCATAATAAAACTCCGATACGTAACCCAGAGTATAAAAAATAAGAAAACTGAAGCAAAGCCAGGGCGGTTACTCGTTAATAATAATTAAATAAATATATTATAATCATGTGGGTATATTATGTATCACATTACTCGCAAACTTTGCCAAAAAAAACACATTCAAACACGTTTTGAAAGCATTTTTTATTAATAAAAAAATTATAGGTAATAGTTGTACAGAAAAACATCTTTAGTAAATTTAATGAAATTCCACTAATATATTACTTTTAAAGTCCTTAAATCAAATCAGTTTTTTTGAGTCCACAAAACACCGTATAAATTAAAACTGACGCTTCCAAATTCTATATAAATTACATAAATACAAGCACCGAATGGTCCCATTTCATTGTAATGAATTTAATCCCGAGGAATTTGGGTAAATCTCTCGTGATCCTTTGATGAAATCCCTTAGAGCAATGTGTGAGTTTAGTAAATAGCTACATAACATGACAAGCCTACCGCCTAGCTATGGCAGCGTTATTACCCGGCCGAAGTAACACATTTATGTTAGTTACTCAATGTATTTAAATAATAATATTATGTAGGTCTGCGAGATAAGGTGAATAACTTTTACTACGTTACTGGGAAACCTATGACTACATCGTCAGTTTCCAAGCTATGCAGGGTGGTTTTACGGGGGTTTCCTTTCATTTAATTTACTATGTTTTTATAAGTGATCATTATGACTGACCCTATCGACTGATGCCAGTAAAGTACAGTGTTGTTTTTAATATTATCAAAAATCTTTGAATATAGTTTTGTTTCTTTTGGAAAATAAATGAACGTTTCTTTACAGTGAAATTCGTTATCTCCAGTATTTAGGTGGCGTTGAAAATTCCACCATGCATTATTTTAGTGGAACACTTTACGAAAAAAAAACTATTTAACGTTTAAATTCATACATTAGCTAGATAAATAACTAAATTCATGGCTTAATTTTGGACTCTCAAGGGCTTAATCTACTCGTATCTCTGGGTCCGAGCCTTGCCAGGTTACAGTTACCTTTCTCCTTTATCTTACTTTATATTTCTCGTTCTATTGGTATGTCGCATGAGAATTATTACAATAATTTTAAGGTATCTATTTTTTATATGAAGTAAGTACGTAAGTATATATTTTTAACTAACTGCCAGGAAGGTTATGTATTTCGCGAATATGTTGTATGTATGTATGCATATAAGTATATGTATAAGTATATATATGTATATGTGGAAGAAGGGGTATTCTATGGTATTGGTTATTCAATAATATTCCTTTTACTTTGCTCCACGATATATTTTCAATTTTCCTAAAGTTCACATCAATAATAGGTAGGTACTCCGTGATCAATAATCGAATCCCCTAGAACACGTATTGTTCTAAATAGATCGACATATTCCATATTCCAAATATTTAGTTTTCTTCCTGACTCTTCTCTTGCATGACAGCTGCAGCATCTGCATCGGCCGATCGTTGTAGAACCAAAGAGGTCGATCGCCAACATAATAGGTATATATTGTATATCTCAAACAAAATCAAGATTCAATTTCGTTCGCCAACGATGGAGAATTATGTCTTTAGTAAGCATTAAAATAATAATATCCATCAAAAAGATGTTTGACTTCATCTTGTCCAAAGTTATATGAGTAGTATGAATAATATATTTAATCTCTATGGTATGGTCCGTAGGGAAATCTCGGCGCTAACACTGCCCGACATATGACGTCATGCTTGCAGAGAAATGTTCATATACATAGGTATAATGTCAAGTTATACGATAATATAAGATATTTTAATAATTCCTGACCTGCGGTTCTTCAAAAAAGGTGTAAGATATTTCCTTCAGATCCGGCGTTGCAGTGGCGATTCCTTTGATATGGCTCATGTCCATAAGTAGGTAATAATTTACCATCAGGTGGCCCTGTCAGCTTTTTTGTCAGCCCTTCAGGCTAAAAAAACTTAAAGCAAACTAAAATAAAAACTTTTAATATTATGGTATACTTAATATTTTTTTTCATGTGTATCATATTTGTTTTTTTAATTCTTTTGTTGTGTTTATTAACATATGCAGATTTGTATGTAGTACATTGTAGCAAATTTTACCCCCTGTCGAATTGGGGTTTCATGTAATGACAGAGTTGGGAATTATTAAAATAAATAAATACATAAATGTTTTTTTAGACTATAAAAGTGCAATTTAAATTATTAAATTACTAGCGCTTTGCCTGCAGCTTTTTCACATGTTTGGAAAACGATGAAAAGTACCTTATATTCGATTACAGATCATATTGTACCTGTGCGCTAGATTTCATGAAAATTCATTCAGTACTATTTGCTTGAAAGGGTAACAAATATCTGAACACAAAACATCTGTACAATACATACATATGTATATACAAATGAATAAAATTGGAGTGTCTGTTTGTAATATTAAAATAACCGCTTTTTCTAAGTGCATTTGGATGTATACACGGTACATTATACCAAAACAACATTTTTACAATTACATTTTGTCTGTCTCTCTGTTTGTCTGTTTGTTTCAGCTAATCCCTGAAATGGCTGCACCGATTTTAACGGAACTTTCACTGGCAGATAACCGATGTAACAAGGAGTAACTTAGGCTTCTTTTATTTTAGAAAAAAAAATTATAAAAAGAAAATAGGATCAAAGAAAAATTTAATAATATGTGTTTAATACCACGCGAACGAAGTCGTGGGTAACAGATAGTTTATAATATAAGTAGGATAATAAATTATAACGAATCTAACCAAAAGGTGCAAAACCTAAATTCTCAAGCTACAACTTAATATTCATAACACATGTACACAAGATATCACGAAACTAATACGACTGATGTAGAGGTATGACGCAAGCCGAGACATCTCGCGCTCATCAATCTTCCTCATAGAATTCACTAAAGTGAAACCACATTTGGATATTGCGTGCGAAGCAGCTGATATGTCAGAATTATGCAGGCTCATATCCTTACTAACCTCTCTCACCGCTAATGAATAAATGATAAGATACTAATGCGTATTAATATAAGCTCTTCTGCACTATTGCCCGTATTTATAAACCGTTCTTAGCTCAAGAGCACGATCTCAGAACTTAGACTCTCAAACCGAATCTTGTGATCGCAAGGACCTTATGATCGGTTTATTAATACGGGTCTAAGATACCCTGAAGCGCTCATAGCCCGGCGGCTTGCGTCGATCCTATGTGATCGACAAAGTTAAGCAACAGCGGGCGCGGTCGGTAGTTGGATGGGTGACCGCTAGTGGTAAAAATTTCTTGAGCGTTTCCGTGCTTCGGAGGGCACGTAAAGCCGTCGGTCCCGGTTGTTATCATAAGATAACAGTCGTTAAGCCATGTCGGAGGCCCTCGGGCGGTTTGAAAACTTCCGACACTCGGGTTGGCCACTAACCCCTCCACCAATCCGCACTGGAGCAGCGTGGTGGAGTATGCTCTAGGCCTCCTCAAGAGGAGAGACCCGTGCCCAGTAGTGGGCCATTAATGGGTTGAAGCCAAGATACCCTGTGTCGTGGCGGCATGTACTCAACATCGCTTACCATGACCCGAGAACAAACACTTCTGTTGTGACGATATGAACACGTTACACGGTGACGTTACGCCGACCTGAATCACGCAATCGTAGTTTAAAAATCTTCAATTAGTAGAGAATGCTAATAGGCTTTCATATTTTATTTATTTATTTGTGTATTTATTTATTTATTTATTTTTACTCTTAAAGCTAAGGTGCTAAGGTGCTTAAAGCTTACAAAAGGTGGACAGGCAGATCAATAGCAGTTTCATCTATGATTCTGAGTTTAAACTGTCTTTGTTGAAGCAAAAACGACAGTTTAAACTCAGAATCATAGATCAAACTGCTATTGATATTACGGGCCTTAATGGTATAAGCATTCTCTGCCAGTCGACCTTTGGTTTAGACAGTGAACAGCGAAGGTGGTACAAAATGGAATTTGTACTTCGTATCACCTTGCACAACGTGAAAAATACAATAAAAAATATGAAATAAATTAATTCAAAGTGATATTTAAACCGGAACCACCAAGCTCTATTGCACCGCATTTGCATTTGATTGTACTTCAAGCACTATCCAGCCTACTGGATAGTTGGAGATCTTAACACAAAAATAATTTAGGCCGCATATCCAATGGTAGTGAAACACTAGACTTACATACGATTGGGACTCCATCGAGTTTGCTTTTGAGCCATTTGTCATTGCTGATAGACTTCCAAGGCTTGCGTTATCTTAACGCACAGTGCATATTACACTCTGTTAATGTCTATGTCAATCTTTGTATTGTACGATTACAGTTGAAAACTTGAAACACGAGAAAAAAAATCAAAAACATTTTAAAAATTTATCAATGCATTTACTTTTTATAGTATAGGTACATTTTCTCAGTGATAAACAGAAAAAGCCAACAAAATTAAATGACACAACTGATGGTGAGTATTTTCCGGCGCCCGTATGACATCAACGACACCAAGGAAACTAATTGCCGATGCGTTATTAAACAAAAAATAAACCAAATTCTAGCTTCTTTTGGCATAAATTGTGGCATTCCTATATTCGACCAAAACAGGTAATGATTTGCGACTGATTTTAGGAGTGTAGGTAATAAACAGAAAATGTAAAAGTTCAAAACAAAATATGTACCAAAATAAGCAAATTTGTAGAAGTCTAAACTGGAATTGAAAGGAAATTCCAATATGTACGAAAACGATTGAACAAAGCTAAAATGCGGAAGCGGGTAGTACTCGTAAATAGCCAACGCTACAAAGTTACCAATAGGAATGACGTATAGCCCACGATCAAACAGCCAGTGAAACAGCAAACTCGAAAAGACGTGTGAAATGAACCTAAGTCCCAAACAAATTGTTTGCATTACGTGAGCAAACGGAATTGTTTGCGACAAGCAATGTTTGTTGTACGTGGAGTCATTTTACATTCGACGTGGACAGGCGTTGCTTTGTAATAGTGAAGTTTATTGTAAAGTACGACCATGTTTACGGGAAAATGAACTCATAGAATTTTTTTTGAAAAAATATTTACAAAGAATCTCACACTCTATTTTTCATTATACAATACAGTCCGTTCCGAGAACCACAATAGTTATATTCATGTTTTGTTCACATATTCAAATCCGTTGAATATGAAAGATCTAGTTAGCAAAGAGAACGCGATGGCCAGTATTAATGTCTGTTAAATCGTCTGCCCCAGTTGTTATTATAAGTCAAATAAGATAATAATAATTATATTCCCTATCCAGTGAAAGAATGTTTTTGAATAAAACCAAAAATTTCTACATTGTTCACACCAAAAGCTGGCAAGTGCTCTGAGACGCTTTGCTGTGCAATTGGCACAATTGCCATCCACTACGTACCGTGGGACTGAATAAATAGATAAAGCCTCTTTTAATTATTCAAATGATGTCCCGCTGCCGTCCGGAACTCAGAGTATCACGTTCGCCAATTTGGACTTTAAATATAGAACTTAGGGTATATTTTCCTTAAACACTTAAAGAAGGAAAAGAGTTCATTTTGCATTTGTAATATTCGCACTACATTAAAATTTCTCTTTGTTTATGGTGTAGCAAGAACATCTTTCAGTTCTATTCAGATGAGAAGACAAAATAAAAATAAGATATTTTGCTTCTGATGGAAAAAAAAAACTAGTTTTCTCTCTTTTTCTCATTCGTCCTTTCTCTCACACATACACACAGTCACGAGAAATAAATCCCATCAAAAACATAAATGTAAAGTGAGAGTCAATTTCAAAAAAAAAAGAATTGAGATCTAAATGGGTGCCAATTTCTGTGTAGAAAAGCCTAAAATTTTAGTCACAAGAACATGTAATTCAAGCCCCACATTTGACTTGGTTAGTTTTCACGTACCTACCTAGGCTATATTATATCTATGTAATTAGCTTCGTCAAATCTGTTAGGTTGATGGCTTATGACACTCTTCTCTAATTTGGTTTGTTGGTTGCTAACTAAAGAAAACTAGCCAAGTCAAATGTAAAGCTTGAATTACATGTTCTTGTGACTAAAATTTTAGGCTTTTCTACACAGAAATTGGCACCCATTTAGATCTCAATTCTTTTTTTTTGAAATTGACTCTCACTTTACATTTATGTTTTTGATGGGATATCATTACTTTTTGTATAGAAATTATTAGTAAGTACTTATTCATAACGTTACTGATTAATTTTAATACATGAACTGTTATAGTGCTCTTCAACTAAATCTGTAGTTAGTGCGCCGTGGTCCGAAATACGGTACCTATTATTTCATTATTTATAAGTAATGATCTTCCACTATTGATGTCCGCTAAATATTGAAATAATAATTAATACTAAATCCCAATTATACTATCGTAATAAATACGAAAGTCGACTATACTCTTATTAGTTACGAGTGACCGCCCTCGCTTTGCTTTGGTTTTCTTATTTTTTTACACCTTGGGTTACGTTATTGGAGTTTTATTAAGGATCTCTAATTTATTGAAAATATAATATAGCCTATGTCACCCGGGGATAGTGTAGCTTTCCAACAGTGAAGGAATTTTTCAAATCGGTTTAGTAGTTTCGGAGCCTATTCAATGCAAACAAACAATCAAATCTTTCCTCTTTATGCTATTAGTACATATAAGTTGTTTATGTTCGATGACATCGTGCAACAATAAATTTTGAAACAATACTTCGAATTACTTTAAACTGGTATAATTACGGAAATAATACAAAATTTTGTGGTGTAATCTTGTAGATTAGAGAAAAATAATTTTCCACACATTAAAAATAAAACGACGTAATACACTGGAAATAACGTCTCCTGACGAACCACTGATCTTCACGTAAATGTATATGTGCTGTGCACTTCTCACAGGCACTTGGGACACTGAACATCTTCCTCCCGTTGAAAGCTTCAGAAAGTACTAAAACTGATATGTTTCGTTATATATTCACCTTGGAATCCACATAATGACCAGATGTCATCAATTTTGATCGCTACTCTTAAATTTCAGGCATTTTAAGTAAGTGTTCCTAATAGAATCAATTTTTTGAAAAATTATCATAAATTGATAAAAATTTACTACTTTCAGATTTATTCCTTTGTATTCACCCGACTACCTATCTGCATGCCAAATTTTAACTTTCTAGGTCACCTGGAAGTTGGATATAGTTTTGATCTATAGGTCAGTCAGTGTTAAATTTCTTGATTTTTGGACGTTAATATCTAAATAACCGTTTTAGATGTGTTTATGAAATTTGAAAGACGTATGTATTTCGCAAGTCTTAATAAATGAGCCAAATTTGACAGGTTCATGTTGAATAGTTTTTGAGTTATGAGGTGGTCAAAAGTGGCTCCAAATGGTTCGTGTAATATTACACACGGTGCTGCTCGTCAATTCTGTTAGCTAAGAAATTGACTTGACACGCTCCGCGTGTCTAGACCTGCATGTATATTGTTCAACGATAGCAGGAAATCTTATATGAAAATCGAATCTAATTTACTTAACGTGAAACAAAATTCATTCTACATTACATAACACATTTTAACTACTTTACGAAAAACTGTTCCATAATGAAGATCACGGACGAAAAAGTGGAGACCACGCTTCAAAGAGGTACCTTAAGATGGATCACGTGACATTAGATGAGCATTTTCGACCAATCTTCGGCTTGAATGACGTGGCGTGTCGGTGTGTAACTTTGATAATGATAAAGCCCCCAGAAGTAGGTATAGGCCTCCTGGTAAGACCTAAATCTAGCAGTAAGACAACGCTTGCGAAGAAATTAAGTAAAAAGGAAAATAATTTTTATAATACCAAGTCCTCATAAATGACGCAATACAAATCCATACAGGCTGTTTTGCGTCTCGAGTTACGAACTGATTTATTCGACCATGCCGGCCCTGAAGGTTGTAAACAAGATTATGGGACTTGTGACAGAGGACGGCCTGACGAATGCTAAGGCTTTTTGAATAATGTACAACATTAAAAGGCAGGAGTGACGAGAAACGGAAACAGGGAACGACAAATAAGTGCAGTTGAAAGATGAAACGGTGGATTTTGGAATGAAGTATAGGTACTAATTATAAGGAAAGTACTTTTGTTTGTAGGCCTTTTAGGAGATGTGTTCCAGGAGAGATGTGTGTTTTCATGTTTCTGACTTGGTGGGCTTTTGGATTGGTGGTTTTGAGTAGCGTCACAGAAGAAATAATAGTACTTAACTATAGTAGCGTCATAAGTTTTTTGTCACTAAAGACTTGGTATGGAAAATTGGAATGTGTTTTTGCTTGACGATATTTACAGGTTCCCGATAAGTTATAGTAATGGCTGTCAGCTCGCTGTCTGTTAATATTTATTAACAAAATACTTATTTCAAACGTCTAGCTGCAGTGTTGGTGTCATTGGATAAAAAGTCTAATGGAGGCTTGGAGGTTATTTATATATCTACGGCAACAAGACTGACAAGGCAACTTACCATCTGTTTTGATGACAGTCACCATAAAGCAATAAAATTAGTACTGTGTTATATCATGTCGAAAGATTTAATACATACTAAGTTCCAATAACAGTAGCAGTAAATTTTCCTACTTTGACATTTAATAACGTCCTAGAACTAAATGAAAACCGAATATAACTAGTATTATATGTATTCTAGTTAGGCGTTTCTATATCGAAGCAAACATTCTCGTCATATTCTGCTCTAAATATAAGCTGGTATCAATTTATTAGCATAGCTCATATAAATTCATATTGATTTAAGACGTTCAAATACCCCTTTGTAAATTACCAATATCTATCGTGCTGTTTGATGATACATTATTGACATCAGAAACAAGGCTGGTATTATCTTACTAATATTATAAATGAGCAAGTTTCTAAGAATGTATGGATTTTTGTTACTCTTTCACGTAAAAACTGCTGAAAGGATTTTCATTATTACCCAACAACTAAAAATATAAATTTACAGCTATAAATTTTAGTTTAATGGATCTAAAAAGTTTTTAACGTAATTTTGACCTAAACTTGATCATTTATTATCCTTGGATACTATCCTTGCCTCTGTTAACAGGCTGTCGTTTTAAAAACAACTTTACAGGTAAAATATTGTTTGGCGTATTTCTTAGAAAAGAAAATAATACAAGCTGAAGAATAAAAAATAAAACACGGACGGAAAATAATATATAAAATAACAGAAGCCGAGGAGATAATCAAAGATTTAAAAATAATTCACAGACGATTTTGCCGGAGGACAATTGAATGCCTCGTAAAATAATTATCTGAGAAACACGGAAAATTGCGACCTAGTTAATCCTTAAACATTATAATTATGAGTATTTTTCTGAGTAGGTACTAAATGTACCACGACGTTCGAAGTATGTGTAAAAACCTTTTACCAATCCCGCTGGGTACCAACTATGTAACAATTATCGAACCACCATCACTTATAGTCTGTTTTTCGACGAGTCTTATTAGGTTGCCGATCTTGACACTACTTTTAATTAAAATTTTCATATTTGTAGATTAGGTACTTTAAAAAATTAAGATTAATAATTAAAAAAAAACATCTATCGACCTCCGGTCTCAGCATGGGGTGATGTGGCGACAGCGCACATACGTCACATGGTGACGCCACGCCAACCTAAATCACGCTATTCAAGTTTTCTGAATAACTAGCATAAATATACAACGCTTCGACATCAGTCAGGACTCGTACACCTCCCAGGCAACACACCTCGCCTGGCGGGAGATTTCCCCATCGTCAAAGCCTTATTTTTAAATTACAATCAGCGATGCCAAGACTGCAAGATTGTGTTAAAAATAAAGGTTGTGTTTTGTTTTGGCTTCATTGTGTTGAAAACAGCGTGTAAAGAATGAAAAGAATGAGCTGGATTGTATGACTGCACACGCTGGATCGTATTAAGCTTATCTGTGTTACAAACAAGATTAGGAAATTAAAACTAATTTGAGCCAAGTTAAAGATTCTTCTTGAAAGAACAATTAATTTGTAGTGTATTAAATTTTATTTCTTTTTTTTTCATCTCTCTTTCTTGCCCGGTAACGCGTCAGTGATGCCTTTGGTGTTGCTGATGTCCATGGGCGACGATAGCCACTTATCATCAAGTGGATCATCAGTTCGTTTGCCGGCTATTTCCATAAAAAAAATATTATTTGACACGACATAGTTGATTGAACGATTCTTGGTGCTTAAAATATGGTCAAAATTCAATTATTTTATCATTAATTATTGAAAAGTGTATGCATTTGTCCCCTCCACCCTTATACGTACGTTAACGTATCTGAGACTACTTTCTTTTTTAAAATAAATAGATTTTAGGAAATTGGTATATCCACACACATAATACACGAATACATAATCACAAGTGTACAATGATTTATTTTCATTAAATATATTCAATCTTACAAATATATAAATGACTTAAATTATTTATATATTTGTAGGATTAAGACATCGTTAAAAAATATTCCATGTATGTTTACGCAACTTGACACAAGAACATCGCTTTTTCTTTGTTCTCTTACATAAGATCGAATCAAACGAGCGAGTGAGACAACGCTATACTAAATTGAAGCTATCTATTTCTACTGGACGTGTTAAATTTAGCCTGGCGTACGGTACAATATTTGGTTACTTTATTTACGCAAAATTATGGCTAGATTACGTAGAATTTGTGTTAACTTGGAAATACTGCTTCGGTTACGGTGCTCGCTTGTAGTTTCAAGCTTAAGGTCTGGTTTTTTGGCTCCGTATCAAGTCTCTAAAGTCTATAATAGGTGTTGTTTTATGTCGGTGGCGTCACCGAAAGCTATGGTTTTATATAAAGCTACGAGTTTAGGAGCCATTGCCAATAAATATCACCATACACTGAATATGTCCGGCAGAAAGCTGCCGTGATAAATTTATTGACTCTGCAAATTAACGGGAGTTCCTATTGTATCAACAGAAGTAAAATGTAGAAGTCCTGTGCCTTCTGTATCGATGCGTAGCATCTTATCTCCACGGAATATATTGACATTCATCAAAATGTTTTGTTCATTATCTTATTTATATCCAATCTATTCCTCATTGTCTCTCTAATAAACCATTGAAGGATTTCACTTAAGTAACCTGATGCTAATTGATTGATAAAATATGTATAAGCGTAGATGTCATTGAGTATTATCGTCGTAAACGAACGTCTATTAAGAAGTTTAGAACCTCGTTAAATTTTTAACCATATAACCTTTATTCATAATAGTGGACAGTCGACGTGATGATGTCGTAATTTTAAAATTGGTATATATTTTTTGTTTTTTGGATAATGAAAACTAGTATAGGTATTATTAATAAATTATGAATTTAGGTCATTAGAGTATACGTAGGTTAATTTAGGTCGTCTAAATGATCTTCATCTACGTTGCCAAACGTCGCCTTACAAAGCCCATAATTTACATCTAAGAAAGCAAAGGTGCCTGAGAAAATTAAATTGCAATTTTTCCGAGCTTGACTTACACTGGGTCGTTTCCATTAGCCGGCTTAGAAAGCAAGTGAAAATAAATTATAGCTGTCTGTGTGATAGAAATTTATTGAGGTTCTACACATGCAAGAGTCAACATTTACTAGTTTTTATTAAATTAGGCTAACATGTTTGCAAGACGGGAGTTTTATTTATAGCTAATTGTTTGGGCGCGCTACGAAATGTATGTATGGTCTGCTTTTACTAGTAGGTAAAACGTATATTTTATGAAAAATTATTTAATAACTAAATTGCATGGTGTACATCATGAAACGACACCCAATAGATTATATTGGAGGTCACTGAGATTTTTATCCTGGCCGTATAGAGTACCTACTTTACGACAGTCAAGCTGCCAAAAAATCAACCACTAAATGTTAAATCATAAACCGTTTATTGCCAGAACATGATACAAGCAAACTTTTTATTAACATAGTATACCTACTTTTACAAACAAAAGGATACATTTTACAAACCTGCAATGAGTTTTGTATTGAAAAGGAAATCTCAAAGAAGAAATTCAGCTCGCAATCTGGAGTGTGAACCAAGCTTGTGTTGTCTCTATTACCTTCCTTAGATAAACTGAAAACAGAATCTAGTTCTCGTAGCAACAGAAAGTAATTCCGTTTTTAACCAACTTCAAAAAAGGAGGTATTCAATTCGACTGTTCTTTTATGTTTGTTACCTCAGAACTTTCGAGTGGGTGAACCGAAGTGGGAATTTCAATGATGAGTTTGAGTCTGTTCTCGGTCTGGGTGTGTTTGTCCTTGCCTTTGTGTGTTGTCCATGACACGTGTGTGGGGCTGTGTGTGTAGCGTTATTTATTTATAGTTTTAAAACCGTCGTTTTCTCTTTGCAGTGCCAATGACACAAGTGGTGGCGGTAGCTGGTGAGCCGGTGTACCTTCCCTGCGACATCGCCACTCAAGATGAAGACGACGCAGTCCTTCTCGTACTCTGGTACAGAGAAGACTTGGGGACCCCTATATACAGGTAACTGATATTGTTATTGTTACTGAAGAGCTTAAGAACAGACAATTGACCGTTTTGCTCGTAGTCGCTCTGTCATTACAAGAAGATACGCACGCTTTTGTTGTTGTCAGAAGTGCTTGACATTTGACATACAGCGTTAAAATGCCTTCGTGTATATACCAATGTGATTGGTGTAGTGACACAAAAGATAAACGTGTGTGTGTAGTAGCTCTTTTCGGAACAGAGTTTTGGTTGGTTTGTAAGGGTATAACGTATCTTTATTTTTTTACGGGCATTGTTTTTCCATGAAATCGACCTGGCTAGTAACAACAACACTATAGATAGTTTTCTGAACCACATTCATTCTCACAACACAATTCACACAGTTAGAGAGTTGTCAAGCTTCTGCAAGGGATGGGAACGTATCGCTGCGACCATAGTGCTGTACGTTGTCTATTGAACCGGTTTTCAGTCTAAAAGTTACCACACTCTTGCTTGCGACAACTGATAAAACTGACTCGTCTTTAATTCTTTCTTCTGTCTTCTTTCCTTTCTTTCTTGGTTTTTGCTCAGTGACTCGTAGTGATGTCCATGAACACTTACCATCTGCATCATCAGCTCCTTTGTCGGCAAGTTAGTTAAAAAATTATATAATTGAGGGTTTTTATGTAGTTTTATTTCTGGCATTATTATTAACAGTTTTAGTACGATCAATTAATTAGGGTAGTTAAGTTAAAAATGTAGAACGAGTAAAAGCATCTTAACCTCAATTCGATTAAATTACAATATATCGAGTTACGTTCCCTGCGCTTGGCCGAGACGAGTCACTTACGCTTGTTGATAGCATGCGACGACAACGCTCCCTAGCGGCCTTAGCTGTATAGAAACTATTCCGACAGTTGTCAACGAAACGAACGGAAGAAATTGGAAGACATTGCAAATACTCTTGAATTTCTTTTACAATATCCAAAGACATAATATTCGATATAAAGTGTAAAATATAAAAATACTGATACTCGTATTTTTGTACATGTTTCATCGTTGCGATAAAATTAGATATAATGCAACATAAACATCGTTATTATAAAAGAAATGGTCATAGATTAAGCTGAAAATGGTACAAAATAATTAAAATGTGTGCAGTTCACACGTGGTAGAAGTGAAACCTTCAAAATTTTTTGTTTTCAAGATAATGAGACGAATGAAAAATTTAATTCAACTCGACTCCAACTTCGACTCCGACTCCGACTCCGACTCAACTCCCCTCCCCCTCCCCTACCCGTGTACAATGCTTCCTATCTCAAAATTATTAATGTGTCAGTCTCTTTTTACTCGACAGTTTCGTTTCATCGGAATTCAAATCACCCCCGTACTAAAGAAGTTTTCACTTCAAAATATATATTTACACTTTACAGTAGGTGATTTGTGATGAAGATTCACACAATCCGCGACGATAAGCGATTTTCTCATTATTGTATCAAGTTTATAAAGTTCAGACACAGCCTTGTCACAGTTTTTAAACAACTTCAAAAAAGGAGTGTATTCAATTCGACTGTATTTTTTTTTATGTTTGTTACCTCAGAACTTTGGACTGGGCAAACCAATTTTGATGATTCTTTTTTTAATCGAAAGCTGGTGGCTGTCATGTGGTCCCACAAAAATTTTATTAAGATCTGACAATGGCATCCATGAGAAAACCACATAAGTCGTAAATTTGTGTTAAGATGTGCGCGACAAATTGACGAATAACTCAATATCACGCCAACCGATTTCGATGATTCTTTTTTTAATCGAAAGCAGGCGCTTGTCATGTAGTCTCACATAAATTTGAACGAGATCTGACAACTATGTAGTTTTTGAGACTTTGAAGTCGGTTATTTTTTGTTAGTAAAATTTAGATTATATTATCAGTGTTGAGAAAAAGCAACTGCTTTTCATTTGGCTTTCTTCTAATTCAATTTATTTAACAGCGAAATCTGCTGCTTAAGGTGGATTCTCGTATACCTTCAGTGGTATTAATAAAGTGGTTTTGCGTCATTACCATTTCATATGTCGTAATTCTTGGTGACGAGGGTAACCACACTCTAAACTCTTTTGGGAAGCACCTATTACGTAAATATGTCTCATTAACATAGCTTATGAACTTTTCAAAAATAATAATAGCCATAGCTGCTTCCCTGGTGGACACTTTTTAGAGCTGCCAAGGCTTTAAGCCAACACGATAGTGAAATATGAATTCCTAAACTAATGAAATGAAATGAAATGAAATGAAATGAAATGAAATGAAATGAAATGAAATGAAATGAAATGAAATGAAATGAAATGAAATGAAATGAAATGAAATGAAATGAAATGAAATGAAATGAAATGAAATGAAATGAAATGAAATGAAATGAAATGAAATGAAATGAAATGAAATGAAATGAAATGAAATGAAATGAAATGAAATGAAATGAAATGAAATGAAATGAAATGAAATGAAATGAAATGAAATGAAATGAAATGAAATGAAATGAAATGAAATGAAATGAAATGAAATGAAATGAAATGAAATGAAATGAAATGAAATGAAATGAAATGAAATGAAATGAAATGAAATGAAATGAAATGAAATGAAATGAAATGAAATGAAATGAAATGAAATGAAATGAAATGAAATGAAATGAAATGAAATGAAATGAAATGAAATGAAATGAAATGAAATGAAATGAAATGAAATGAAATGAAATGAAATGAAATGAAATGAAATGAAATGAAATGAAATGAAATGAAATGAAATGAAATGAAATGAAATGAAATGAAATGAAATGAAATGAAATGAAATGAAATGAAATGAAATGAAATGAAATGAAATGAAATGAAATGAAATGAAATGAAATGAAATGAAATGAAATGAAATGAAATGAAATGAAATGAAATGAAATGAAATGAAATGAAATGAAATGAAATGAAATGAAATGAAATGAAATGAAATGAAATGAAATGAAATGAAATGAAATGAAATGAAATGAAATGAAATGAAATGAAATGAAATGAAATGAAATGAAATGAAATGAAATGAAATGAAATGAAATGAAATGAAATGAAATGAAATGAAATGAAATGAAATGAAATGAAATGAAATGAAATGAAATGAAATGAAATGAAATGAAATGAAATGAAATGAAATGAAATGAAATGAAATGAAATGAAATGAAATGAAATGAAATGAAATGAAATGAAATGAAATGAAATGAAATGAAATGAAATGAAATGAAATGAAATGAAATGAAATGAAATGAAATGAAATGAAATGAAATGAAATGAAATGAAATGAAATGAAATGAAATGAAATGAAATGAAATGAAATGAAATGAAATGAAATGAAATGAAATGAAATGAAATGAAATGAAATGAAATGAAATGAAATGAAATGAAATGAAATGAAATGAAATGAAATGAAATGAAATGAAATGAAATGAAATGAAATGAAATGAAATGAAATGAAATGAAATGAAATGAAATGAAATGAAATGAAATGAAATGAAATGAAATGAAATGAAATGAAATGAAATGAAATGAAATGAAATGAAATGAAATGAAATGAAATGAAATGAAATGAAATGAAATGAAATGAAATGAAATGAAATGAAATGAAATGAAATGAAATGAAATGAAATGAAATGAAATGAAATGAAATGAAATGAAATGAAATGAAATGAAATGAAATGAAATGAAATGAAATGAAATGAAATGAAATGAAATGAAATGAAATGAAATGAAATGAAATGAAATGAAATGAAATGAAATGAAATGAAATGAAATGAAATGAAATGAAATGAAATGAAATGAAATGAAATGAAATGAAATGAAATGAAATGAAATGAAATGAAATGAAATGAAATGAAATGAAATGAAATGAAATGAAATGAAATGAAATGAAATGAAATGAAATGAAATGAAATGAAATGAAATGAAATGAAATGAAATGAAATGAAATGAAATGAAATGAAATGAAATGAAATGAAATGAAATGAAATGAAATGAAATGAAATGAAATGAAATGAAATGAAATGAAATGAAATGAAATGAAATGAAATGAAATGAAATGAAATGAAATGAAATGAAATGAAATGAAATGAAATGAAATGAAATGAAATGAAATGAAATGAAATGAAATGAAATGAAATGAAATGAAATGAAATGAAATGAAATGAAATGAAATGAAATGAAATGAAATGAAATGAAATGAAATGAAATGAAATGAAATGAAATGAAATGAAATGAAATGAAATGAAATGAAATGAAATGAAATGAAATGAAATGAAATGAAATGAAATGAAATGAAATGAAATGAAATGAAATGAAATGAAATGAAATGAAATGAAATGAAATGAAATGAAATGAAATGAAATGAAATGAAATGAAATGAAATGAAATGAAATGAAATGAATTTATTCGAGGGTACACACAGCACAAACAAAGAAATGAAATGAAAAGAAAAAAAAAATACACCTAAAATTAAGCCTAAATGGTGCCTGTGCTGCAGCGTGACCCCCGAACAGGCCCAGACTCAGCATGAGCACATAACCCACTACATAAACCTCTGAGGATATTATGAAAAACTTTCAGGTATTCCGGGTACTGCACAAGTTTTTCTTCAAGGTGATGAAGAATTGTATATTTAATGATAAAATATAAAAGTTGCACATAATTAAAAAAACGGATAAAAAAAGAAATAGTTGACAACTATAATTAAACGCTTACACTCATACCCCCGCATAGGTTTTTACTTGTGTCGCAGGTGGTATGGACGACACATATAACACATCACAATATACCATGATCCAAGCACAAATATTTATCTGTCACATAATATCTACCCCAGCGAGGAATCGAACCCTGGACCCCTCGCTTCGCAGGTAGGGTCGCTACCAACTAGGCTGCAGCAACATAGCATATCTACGTATTTACGTCCAGCAAGGCTATTCTATTTCGTAACTCGACAGCGGAATCGTGCGTACCAGATGATTAGAGAATCACATAAGAAGATCTCGGACTCGAACTTCAAATTTGAAACTCATCGCGGATTCCGCTGTCAAGTTACAAAACAGAATAGCCTTGCTGATGCGAAAGACAGTCCTACATTAGAATGACAGAACCGTCACCGTATTCACACGTAGTATTTTCTCGTGATTAAATTTGTCACGTTCCAAAACGGTGTCACGTATGCCGCGGCTGTCTTTACTCAATCCTGGGATGTTTTATTAAATGTGAGGAGTAATGTTTTGAGGACATTAATGTTGTTATAATCTAACGGTATATAATATACAGAGGTAGGCGTGCATGATCAAATGCATGATACAAAAACGTTTCGTAATTTTTAATATTATGTGACATAGGTGTTGTCTGTGAGTTAAATGGATCTTCTATGTTTATAATTATGATCAAAATATCTGCTCTTTGAAGATCAGTGATTCCACATAAATAGTATTTATCTTTGTAATTAATGATGATTATTAAAACAATAATAATGTAATAATCAATTAGATAATGACATTATTTATACACCACCAAGTGGTAGAGTAAGAACACATCATTTTAATTTTTAAACGACTTCAAAAAAGGAGGAGGTTCTCAATTCGACTGTATTTTTTTATGTTTGTTACCTCAGAACTTTCGACTGGGTGAACTGATTTTGGTGTTTCTTTTTTTAATCGAAAGCTGGTTCTTGTCATATGGTCCCACTTTAATTTGAACGAGATCTGACAAGTAGTTTTTAACTTATCCCTAATTTTGAAGTCGTTTATTTTTTGTCAAGAATTATATTAAATCAACCAATACTAATAAATAAATGATTTTCTATGTCAATTTTAAATTATTTTGTACTGATTATACATGAAGCAGAAGGGGTATTCTACGGTGTTGGTTATTCAATAATATTCCTTTTACTTTGCTCCATGATATATTTCCAGTTTTCCTAACGTTCACTTCAATAACAATCTGTACTAATCCGTGATCACTCCTCGAATCCCCATAGAATGTCCCACGCATATTATTCTAAATAGATTGACACATTCCTCATTCTAAACATTTGGTTTTTCTTCATGACTTCTCGTATGACAGACCAAAGAGGTCGCTCGCCGTCATACATATATTTACTGTTTACTAAAGCAGCATAAAGTAAGTTGAACCAAGCTTAGCTGAAGCTCAATCGGTAATATCATATTTCTAGCAATGAACTAATTTCCCTGCATCGAATAGCAGTAATTGATTGTTCTACTTAAGCTTTTCCGAGTTGTACTCATTTAAATTTTACAGTGAGTTTTGCTCGAAGAGTAACAATTTATAGAAATGTGAAATTGTACAATTTATGCAAATTTTTCAATTTATTTTATTTCGGAAACTGGAGTAGAAACAGCTTTCGGATATTTTTAAACGACTTCAAAAAAAGGAGGAGGTTCTCAATTAGACTGTATTTTTTTTATGTTTGTTACCTCAGAACTTTGGACTGGGCGAACCGATTTTGATGATTCTTTTTTTAATCGAAAGCTGATGGCTGTCATGTGGTCCCACATAAATTTTATTGAGATCTGACAATGGCATCCATGAGAAAACTACAAAAGTCGTAAATTTGTGTTAAGATGTGCGCGACAAATTGAAGAATAACTCAATATCACGTCAACCGATTTCGATGATTCTTTTTTTAATAGAAAGCTGGTGCTTGTCATATGGTCCCACATAAATTTGAACGAGATCTGACAAGTAGTTTTTGAGAATTTGAAGTCGGTTATTTTTTGTTAGTAAAATTTAGATTATGGGATTTATGGTTGGAATCTCTTGTCAAAGAATGGAAACGTTTAATACAATCTACTAATTATTACGGCAATGCTCTGCGAAAACTTTGGACTGATGTTATTAAAAAAATACACTTAATAGTCATTCCGAACTAACTAAATACGGAACCTAAACTATACTGATAAAAAATAGTTACCCGTTTTACAATTAAATACCAACAATTTGATCTGCAATTTGATTTGTACAGACATTAATTAAATAATTTGCATGTATCTGTTAATTTGATTTTTATTTGTGTACAGATTGCTCTGCGACATGCCTTAATTAATTAAATCATCAATTAATTAACCTATTACACCTGCGTGTTCCAATTAACTGTATTAATGAGTTGTACATATTGATTAATAGTCAACTTAATTACACATTTTATTATATCTCTGTATTAATTACATTGTAATATATTTTGATAATGACATTTCATTATGTCTCTTTATTACTTGTAGCATATTTTTGTACTTGTGCAGTCAAATTACTGTAACTAATGTTTATTAAGACATAACTAAAGCCCAATGCATACGCAACGGGTATTTTCCCGTACGGGACAGGAAAAACATCGTCGCTGAAGCCGTCCCGTACGGGCCACGTTCCGTACGAGATTCCGCTGCGTATGCACTATCGTATAAATTTTCTATGAAACGATATTTCCAAAACTTCACGTTCCGTCCCGTACGGGAAAAAACCCGTTACATATGCATTTGGCTTAAGTGATAATATGAGCAGTTTTATATTATGATACTTGCAAGCTGAATTATTAGAAGTTCTCTAGCGAGTTCACATCGTAGAAGGCACTTGGTAAGGCACCTCGTATAGGTCCGGAACTAGTACAGTCACCTGCAGAGAAAAGTTATCCATCTGTTTACAACGCAACAGGCAACAGAAACGTAGCTGTTCGTATATTTGTAAACAGATGGGTTACTTTTCTCTACAGGTGACTATACATACAACACAAAAGTACTATGGTATAAGTAATCGGAAAATTATGTACCTCAAGGATTTTGTTCTCATTTGTCACCAGTGGTGACAAACGTGGTGGGGAAAAATGGGAATAACCCCTCAAATAGTATTGATACAGAACATCATTCAACTTGGATGTTTTTGTGATATACCTTACTTAACAACAAACAAATGAAAGTAATTAAGTAAAGTATTATTATAATAATTGTATTTTCCCACAGTGTGGACGCAAGAGAACGAGACTTTGGCGTGGCAGAACGGTGGTCAGATGAGAGTGTCTTCGCATCAAGAGCATACTTCCTTCCAGAGAGAAGACCAGCAGAGTTGGGAGTGGACCGGGTCAGGGCGTCCGATCAGGGTATATACAGGTGTCGAGTGGACTTCAAGCAAGCTCAGACACGGAACTCGAGAGTCAACCTTACTGTAATTGGTAAGTTTACTAAACTATTTTATTTAGATATTTTTAGAGTACACATATATGTACTTATATATTTTTTAAGTATCATACTAATATTAGAAATGTGAATGTAAGTTTGTTTGTTACGCTTTCACGCGAAAATTACTTAACCGATTTGGCTGAAATTTAGAATGGAGTTAGCCATATATACTCTGGATTAAAACATATGCTACTTTTTATCCCGGAAAAGTTCAGGGTTCCCGTGGGATTTGTAAAAAATCGATCTGTACCGCAAGCGAAGCCGCTAGTATACTATAAACAAGGCCAGTCAATACTTTCTAGTCTAGCTGAGATAATAGGAATTTTGTAAGACTATGTTTATGGAATGAAATGAAATGAAATGAAATAATCTTTTATTCATGTAGGTATCACTGATACTCTTATGCACGTCATTTTTTTAATTTACCAGCTTTTCGCAAAGGTGCTTTGTCATGGAGGAGAAGAAAAGCCGTAAAGAAACTCCTCAGCACATCTTTTAAAAATAAAACTTATATTTATTACAAAAATAGGTATTCTCTAACCTGAGCAGAACTGGTTGCCTAGCTGGTCATTTCCAAGCGTCCATATCATTTAAATATTCATCTATGTTATAATAACCCTTGCGTACTAGTTGAATTTTTACACGTTTCTTAAAAGATTCCACAGGATTATGATATGGCTATATAATTCATTATCTCCTCAAAAACGTTATTGTGTACAGTCGGCCGCAGAAGTAGCTTAACATTTTAGTGCCTTGTCACATTACATTTCTTGAATTTGTCATAGATGTTGCTAGGAAACCGTCGAAACAGTTACTATTACAAAGTACTATAATGTTAAGCTACTTCTGCGGCCGACTGTACACTGTACGCACATTAGATATCAGTCTTGTCGTTCAAAAGTAGTCAATTGGTTCCGAAAATTGTCGGTTCGAAAGTTCGCAAAGACACTGAGGGCATAGAAGATAATTATTATCGACTAAAATCAATCCACACAAAAACTGTTATTCGTCTATTCTGTCTATAATTCTTCTAAGACATATTATGTATTTTATCACATAACTGAACAAGCTCCATGAGAACAAATACGGGTAATTTTATTTCCAACATAGCTTGATGTTCCGAGACTCGGGGTATTTCAGGTCTGAAATAGAGCTCAATATATCCGCACAGAGATGGAATACCCCAAGGGATTTTTCTTGGGCGCTTTATGTATATTATTCTGAGAGGTTTGGGACAAAAATAATACATAGCTGTGATCACGAAGAATTGACTTTCGTTCTTAAAATTACAAAAGATTTTTTTGAAATATAAAAAGTTTTTTTCATTTTGTCCTTTACACATTTAAATTATAATTATCATACGCATAGAACATTGTTATCATTTAAAATTTAAATAGTAAAATGTTAAAATAACAGTTTGTCATCTTGTCCATAGATATTTTTATCCAAGTTTGTTTGTCTCAGGATCTTGATACTAATGAATAAAATTACCCTTTTTGTTGATTAAAATTATTTAATTTAATACGGAGATTTGGGGAGTTGATTTTTTCAAGTCGATAGTAAAATATGGAAAATTAAACATTCAAACATGATGAGTTTAAAATTACATTAAAGTATTTAAAACTTCATTATATTGTACACCATAACATAAGACTAGCGTAAACATGAGAAACCTTTTTTTCATTATTTATTTAATTTGGTTTGCCAAAAAATTTTGTATAGGCGTGAATAGGTAGGTTTGCTTGCATAAAACTAGGTACAAGTAATTCAACTTAAAGAAACACAGCTAATGTTAAAACAAGTGCATTTTTAATTGATATTAAGCACAATAAATTGTATTGTGCTTGTAAGCGAAGCTAATTGGAGCCGCTTTATCGCCCATATTGCTTACAAGTGATTTCTTCCAGGCAACACAAAGTCCAAAACAATGTAACAAAGTACTACATAACTAACTTAAGACGTCCCAACTCAGAGTCTCATACATAGACACCATACAAAATCTGTATCTTCTAAGGAGCGATTTAAATAACGTTAGTGACTCTAACAATGAGTTGAGGCATTTGTAAATCATCGTGTGTACTCAAGTGTTGTATATTCTGGTGTAGTCTCGAGTACTGCGCCATGATATTATTTATAATTAATTTCTTTGTAAAACTCTCACTACACTAACGCATTAGGGTCACCTGTAATGTTAGATGTTAGTATGAATGAAAAATAAATAAATAAATAAATAAATGATAATTTTAAAGTAGCTTCGTATATTCTCCTGTGTAATAAAGAACACCTTTGCCAGCTTTGTGAATACATCTCAGAGTCTCGTGGAATGCACTCAACTACACTGAATAAGGTTATTCAAAGCACGAAGTCACACATGAATCCTGCACAAAGGAAAAGCATAGCGCAAACGAAGGAAAATAATCCTTAAATAAACCAGCGTTCAAAGCAATTACAGTCTTATTCTCGTAAACAAGAGTTCAATTTGCAAAAGTTTTTGTTTTGCTCAAGCGGTTTCAGCTTGAAGGTTCGCGCTTGCGGTTGGGAGGTGTGCCGCTTGTATGTTTATTTTATTAAATATTAGACGGTGTGGATAAAAGATATTTTAACTTTGTTTCTTGCTCTTTTATATTTTATGTTAAAACAAATAGTTATCAATACAACAAAGTTTTTATTATGTTAAAGCGGATTCAACTTGTATGTTTCCTTTAGAGCAGTGGTTCTTAACCTATGGTCCGCGGACAACTGGTGGTTCCTAAAATCATCCGAAGTGGTCCATACCATATACAAGAATAGTAATAACGCCTTTTATGAGTAAATTAATTGAGAAATTAGTAATTAGATTAGAAAGTCCTACGTAGAAGCGAATAAATGACAGTTGACTCAGTTATTTGAGCGAAGTAGAAAAAGACATCGTATTTAAAAATAAAGTATAAATCCGTTCAATGATCCTCACTATTTTCTTCGAAATATCGTATTAAATAAATATTGCAAATTTAAAGAAGCTAGCTTTGTTCTTGTAAATGTTATTAAACCTTCGCGTTAGAAACGCTTTCTTCGAAACTAGTGATTTTGCAGATAACCGTTTGTTCTTTGCTCACTAGAAAATACG
Source organism: Thymelicus sylvestris (assembly GCA_911387775.1). NCBI lineage: Eukaryota > Metazoa > Arthropoda > Insecta > Lepidoptera > Hesperiidae > Thymelicus > Thymelicus sylvestris. The sequence continues at coordinate 12,506,164 of OU426905.1, read as the reverse complement.
ATAGTGTAGCATGTTTGTACTTCCAATATTTTTCAATTAACATTAGAGACCAGTGCCCTGCAATCAGCTAATCATTTAAAGCTATTTATAAGTCTGCGATGATATTGTAAAACTTGTTAATAAATTTTGTCGTCAGTATAATGTCGTTAGTATAACAAAATTGGCCGATTTTAATATGCTTTTTACTAACTAACCACTAACAAGACCTATTAAATTTCCACCTTTATTACTTAGAAAATTGCACCCAGTGTAGCCTTATTAAAAATTTATGCCACCATAATGCTATTTTTATAAATAAATTTGAAGAGCAAGAAAGTTTTTATTTCATAATGCAAAGAATAAAGCATAGCTCAAACAATCCACCTTTATCCTCAAAAGCATTACGAAATACCAAAATCAAGATTTCATGTTATCTATTTATGCATACCGTACGGACGTCGGCATTTTTCCACTTTGAATCTTTCTTCCGATAAATCTTTGAAGTCGAGAAACCTTTTACAATATGACCTAATGCAACCATGTGTAAACTTTTGCAGGGAATTCACTATTGATCAATACTTACAAGTTTTAATGTCAAAATCCATTCTTCATTTTTGCTTGATAGATAAAATTAAATTATTATAATAGTGTGGACATATTGAATATGAATATGGAGATAAAACAAGGTTGTTTGCTATCCGATCCACATGAATAAATAAATAAAATAAAACAGGTAACTTGAGGATGAATTTTTTATTCGTCGCGTACCTACCCTATGGTGTGGGGTATCGTTGAAAAGGTCTTTCATAAATACTATGGGACTCCAGAGAGCATTTTTGGATTTAGGGGTCCATTTACAAAATGTTTGGCTTTAAAGTGCTAATTTTGGTTAGAATCAAGTTCCCCCCCCCCCCCCCCCCCTTCCCGGCCAAATGTTTTTTTTAATGTTTGTTACTTCAGAACTTTTGACTGGGTGAACCGATTTTGATGATTCTTTTTTTAATCGAAAGCTGGTGCTTGTCATGTGATCCAATGTGATATAAAGAGCGAGATATGACAAGTAGTTTTTGAGTTCCCCCTCATTTTGAAGTCGGTTATTTTTTGTCAAGAATTATGTACAATTATGAGAACTTTACGTATTAAGAAGAAATGATCCGATTTCACAACAAGAGTCATTAAAACTCTTGAACTACCTAGAAGCCGTTAAAGATTTCTACAGAGAACTTGACGCTACACTATTTGAAAGTTTATGCGTAATCTCAGTTCGATTAGATTGTTGAAATTTGAGGAGCTTCCTCTTGTGAGATAGAATTAGAAGCTCGTGTTGCGAACTTATCGGGAATTTTCGATTGAAAAGCTTTCGATCCACTCATGTCCTCTCACAGGGTTATCAGCTTAGATCGTGGTTCATGTGGGACTTCTCGAGATCTAGTTTTAGAACTATTTCGATAATGGATGGAAAGATGAGTTTCGAGTTTGAAAATGTGTATATTAAATAGGTATCAGTAGCTCGAGCACGAATATTTGCGAGAAAGTATTCGTATGGTTAACGTAAGCAATTTGTCAAAGGAGGTGGCCAATATTTACCCCGGAAATGGTTAAAATACGTTTTTTTGTACAAGGTTTTAGTCCTCTGAAAATACATATTTTCCATTTATTTTAACATAACTAGAATTTTAATTTTCTTCTGAACTCCGCCGTGAGTAGTTATAATAAATTAACAATAATAATAAGTTGTATTGTATACAAATATAATTTTACTACCTCCATTGCTATCACCCCGGTCACTCACATGCGCGCAAATGTTTGACATTTTTACGAATGTTTGCACATATGTGAAGGGCGGTCAGGCAAATGGGTTCGCATATGAGTATACAAGCCCATTTCCGCTTCCTCCTACACTTTGTTCACGAATGTTCAATCTTGCTGTTGTTATTATGTTGTTGGCATTCAAATCCATTTTCAATACAGAAAATAAATGGTAGTACGATTAGACGCCACGAACCACGAAAAATTAGGAGATACATCACCTTTTTAGTCGTGTGCGCAACTGGTCGCACGAATGTGTGGGAGACTACACGAAGGTTCGAGGTTCGCGCGCTTTGATGTGCGACAAAAAACCGACACAGCTTGGAAAACCCCGAATGCATCCAAAACTTCGCATAATCATTCGCGAAGGTCGTCCCACACTTGTGGGTTCGCGTATTCGCGCGAATGTGAGTGACCGGCATCACTGGAGGTTGACAATTGGCTGACAGAAGTGCGAATGTCTACTATATTGTCATTTGCCAAAATAATATTTTTCAGTTTCATTTCTGCAAAATATTAATTGTATTTGATTTTTTGCCATGAGGTGCATTAATTGCGCTGTTGATATTGAGCGCATGGCACGTCACTCCATATCTTCCTTAGTAAGAAACCTACAATCCATATTGGTAGAATGGATCACTACAGTACAGGTATAGCATTTTTCTTTACTATTAAGTTGTGCTTACTACGACTAGGTTCACGCGGCAATGTACAATATTCCTGTTTTTTTTTTGCAATAGGTACGTTTAGAAAATAAGTTCTATTTTATAATAGGCTCCTAACATTTTTTCTTTCAACTTTTAGGCAATACCTACTGTAGATGAGTACATAAATGACAAAGACGCATGGAAATGACCAGCTCTGCAACCAGTTCTTTACAAGCTGTATATTCTTTTGTAATAAATATATCAATGTATTTTTATTTTTAAAAGATGTGTTGAGGAGATTTTTTACAGCTTTTCTTGTCCTCCATGACAAAGTACCTTTGCGAAAAGCTGGTTGATTAAAAAATTACGTGCATAAGTGTATCAATGATACCTAAACGAATAAATGATTTTGAATTTGAAAAAAAAATTGAATGCATCACCTTATTTGCTTTATTTGGTACTTTTATTGTATTTTATTCCTTAATTTTTACATATGTGTACCTAAATGTATATAATGAAACACTTAATAATATCAATATGCAGTTTTATTTATATTACGTTTGCTTGTGAGCAGTAGAACTAGTGGGAATGAACGTATTTACAGATAGGTAGGTGACAAGTTAATACGTATATTTTATTTAGTACTGCTGGTACTTCTTTTTGTAGGATTAAGGTCATAAAGTCATAATTAAAGTAAAAGACATATATTAATTAATTATCCAAAAGATAAATAGTATTTATTTAATACAAAAATCGCTCTTTAAAACACTTTTTCACGATTACATATGTTTTGCAGAATGTCAAACTACAAAAGCTAAAACTGCCCGTAAAAGGAGAATCCCGAGTTCTAGAGATTTTTATTGATAAAATTATCAAAGTAGATATTGTAAGCTTTAATGTAAGGTAAAAATAATATGTGTACATTATACTTCACAAATGGGGCAAATGCCCATACAGATGTTGGCCACCTCCTTTGTATGGCATTTTAGTACCATTTACGCACGATAGGGGCGCTTTTGAAAAAATGCCATACAAATTGCTTACTTTAACCATACGAATACTTTCTCGTAAATATTCGTGCTCGAGCTACTGGAAATAGAAATTTATCGGGTATAGAACTTCAGACAATTATAATTATGGTATAGAGATTAATAAAAGTTAAAACAGAAAGGTCAGTGTGTATGATTCACAACGGTTTGTGCCAAATATTCCTAAGGTAGGATAAGTTGAAATTGTATTCCATACAGAATTTTACATGGAAGTAAATTCTAAAACATACATTATTTCTATAGTTTGGTTTGACGTGTGTGAAAAAACGAGAGTTACGGAGAAAATCAAAGCACTAAGTATTTTAAAATGAAAAATATATCGTCTATCTCTAAATAGAACATGTAAAAAGAAAGTTTTTTAGATTTAAAATTTCAAACTAAATTCAGAGTTACTATTGCAACTCTCGATGCAAGCTCTGTGTTGCAACTTGCAACGCAAATAAAACCGCGGTAACTGTGGATGAGCCTTACTACTTATGCTGGAAACATGCCACATAAGCTAAAATCATAGAATATATTATGAATAGAAGCAAACGAAAGGCAACAGTGAAACGATGACATTTTCATTGCGAAAATCATCAAAGTAGTAACGACTCCTACTGCTGGACTTCAGTCTTATAATACTGTGTAAAAAAATGTGATAATTTGTAATTTCTGTGTTAAATGTTATGTGTGATGTCTGTGTTAGCCAGGTTACTACAACATTATCCAAGTATCTATCCATATTCAAATTAGCAGATATAATTATACACCTTTGCAATTACCATGAAAACGTTGCAATTTACTTTTAGATACTAAATTAAATGAAACGAAACGAAACCAGCCAAAATCACTTACCTATTTATATTCAAAATATATTATTTACAAATTTATTTTAGATGGAATTTCTTTATCCTATTTATTCTACGGTTTAAACTCTAACCCAATATGATTCCATGAGCGATTGAGCAGAAAAGTTGGCACGATACTTCGGTGCTTAGCTTGGCAACGGCTTTTGGAAGGATAAAATTTAACTAAATTAAGGCATTTATTTATAAATTAATTTCAAACTATACCGGGCGAATTTGCGTCAAGCAGATTTTAAAACGAGGATATTTTATGTGTAGAATTTGAACCTGGAGAAGATATTAAACATTATTAATATCGAGAACAAGCATTAAAATTTATTTGTCACATTTTCTACAGCAGTAATGGAACCCAGGACCCCTCGTTTCGTAAGCAGAGTAACTATTAACTATTAATCAAGTACCTACTTCCTGATAAATAGTAATTTTATCACGTATTAACACATGAAATGCTACTTATGTTCTTATATAACGTATGATTACTTTTGCTCCCTCCGAATACGCGTCTGAAAGGAAAATGGGTCAGTGACGGAGTTAATTACGTTCTTCACTGTGAAATATGGAAATTAGTGTCGTATTACTTAATGAGGTACTCATACACGATTTTGTACTGTTTTGTACTATTAATCATTGGAGTGTTAGGTCTTTTATAATTAAATTCAAGCCAAACTCCAACACTTGTCGTGCATAATAAACATAATAAATTCCCCCGATAAAGATAAAGCATTTTTAGCCCAGAAAAAGTGTGTAAGAGCAATATATGGTCTTAAAAAAACAGAATCATGTAAACCTTTTTTTGTGAAGTCTAAATTATTAACACTACCAAGCAGCTGAATGTAAACGAGGTATATGTGCAATCTTTGTGAAATTGAATTTTCATATGTTTGAATTTCGAACACGAGAGCGCCATAAGGACAAACTGTGTACAATACCATGCAAGACTGCTTTGTACAAACGTAGCGTTTTTTGCATGGCTCCTTTAATTTATAATAAATTACCAAGAAATATACGGTGTGTTTCTGGATATGAAGTTTTTAAAAATAAGCTAAAAGAATTCTTGTCAACTAAGAGCTACTATTCAATCAATGAATTTTTAAATGAAAATAACTTACAATCTCAGTAGCTACATAATTATATTGTTAATTGACTGTGACATTAATTAATTAATACCGAGTTTTTTATAGTTCGTTTGGATTGTTATGAATTGGAATTTTATTTGTTTTTGACTGTTATTAATTTTAATTAATTTGACATTTGATATTGTATACCTATCACAGGTAGGACATAGCGATCTCCATTGTATCTCACTATCAACTATATCATTGTACCTATGATCCACAATAAATTATCTTTGACTTTGACTTTGAAAACGATATCATTATCATCTTACATTATAACAATAGGGATGTTGACTAATGTTAGGATTCAATTTGATTTAATAGATAGAACCTTAAGATTCACGAAAAAAATATTATAAAAATAATAATCTTCAATTTAAAAACAAAAATTGATAAATAAAAATCATTTTCAAATTTCCCACCATAAACGGCACGTGACGTCACTAGCCGATATTCAATACTATCTGTCGACTGAAGTTAGTTACACTTGCATATAAAATAGGAACAATGACGTCATACGCTCCAAAATGGTGTTTGAGGTCACGTGACAGTGAGTACTATTTTTAACATTTTAAAATAATTATATTTAATTTGTTGTGATTGATTTCGACAAAAGAATAATATTTTAGGTTTTTGAATGTTATCCTCTATGCTTTAAACATAAATTTATTTTAATTTACTGATAGTGTCAACATCCCTATTAGAACAAAACTATAAAACCAACCAAGTGCGTGTCATGCCACGTGCAATTTAGAGTTCCGTAGTTCACCGACTATTTAATTATGAATTATTTAAGCTACCTTAGCCGTGATAGTTTTCCTTTTGAGTTCATCATTATTATAATTGGACGTAGTTCCAGAAAAACGTTCCAATCCACAAACATAACATTTTGAGAAAATCGAGGTTTAAGTTCAACCCTGTATTACTTCATGAAATCACTTTAGTTTATACTTCAAGTTTTGTTATGCTATAGATAACATGTTAAAATTTATAGATAACCTAATTTAGGACTTCCAACATTGATATTTTTTTTAATACTGGCAAAAACATAGATTTGGAACGTTTTTGATATATTACAATATTTATGTCACGTTATGAAATATCAATTCATAAAAACGTTCCAAACATCATTAGTAACTGGCAAAATAATAATAAAACGAGTTTATAATGAAAAAAGTTATTGAAAACCAAACATATTCAGTCAAAAAAGGATAGCATATACATATCGCTCAACCAGTAATACAACGGCACATATGTTTGGCATATTTTTACAGAAACGAAATTCAAAAATTTTATAAAAATGTTTAAAATTAATTTATGGGTTCTTTTTACGTTTTTTACAGATTGTATGGGTTTGATTACTAGTATAGACATTAATACATATTTACCACTATGAAGATTATGCACTTCTATACACGTATATACCGTATAAACTCAACTTCGCATTTTTTGCAGATGTGCCATTATATTACTAGGTGAGCGATATTCTATCTTCATGAAATATTAAGATATTGGTGAGTACAAAGAGTTATACATAGGGAGGAAATTCAGAGGAAGCCTGCTTCCTTTAAACCCAGAACTCTTTGTTCCTCTTTGGCCAAACGGGAAGCCTATTACTCAGGCTAAATTAAATTAGTTTAAGTCAATGTTTCACTTGATTCCTGATTATATAGAAGGATTTGGGGGTGAACCAGATTTAAATGCTGAAATAGAAGATGAAGAAATGAAATAAGTTTTATTCAAAGTAGGTTTGTTACAAACACTTTTCGAAAGTCACTCAACGCCATCGCTTCAACAAATCCCTACCGTGAGTGGTCCCGGGAGAAAAAGTGGCAAGAAACTACCGGGACTATTTTTTTCCTACTCACAGTTACAGATCGCACTTAATACTACTTATTGCAATATTTAATATAAAAACTCATGTCCGAGCAGTCTTGTCATTTAAATAGGTACTTATCAACTTTGTAATATGCTTTCTTCGAGATGTTGATTAGGCGATAATTTAACTTAAAAAGATTAACTTAATTTGTTTTTGGTTTAATATACGTCCTGTCTTTTTTCATTATTAACTGGTTTTATTATTATTTTGCCAGTTATTAATGATGTTTGGATCATTTTTATGAATTAAATTCTAAGTGTGTATAGTAAAAACAATATAAAATAAAAACGTTTCAGGACGCTTGGCCTGTTTTAGTTAAATAAATATTTGTATTCCCCATACTATGTGGGTTAGGCTACTAAGTCGTACATGACATTTACAGTGACAGTAGAGTTATCAAATTTTGACAGCTGGTTAATGTGCATCACGTAGTCAGTTTGGCACTATTAACTCAATTTCGACTTATTTGTGGGTTGGAACGTTTTTCAGAAATTACGTCCAATTTAAACCTATTCTATGTGCTTTAAATCCCAATAATAATTAACCTACAGTACTAAAAAGAAAAAATATTTTCAAATTAATTCAAGTTTTGCAGAATTTTTGAGTTTCTCTATGAATGTAAGATTCGATTTGAATTAAACTTGCTGCACCTGCAGAGTTGAATCGGTTTGCGAACTCACATTTCTATTTGCGACCGGTATTAAAGCCGAGTCGTCCAAGTCTCGGCGAATAGAATAAAGAAAACATCGAAAAATAAGGTTTCTCATCAGTAGGACTTCTCGAATTCTATGTCGAGCAATTTTCTTTGAATTTACTGGTAATTAACCCCTACAGTCTCAAATTTAATAAACGATAGTTATAGTATTACAGTAACGATAGTTATAGTATTGTAGTACATTTTAAATTATTATGAAAATTTTGCACCCATTTGCTCGTCTGCCGATTCTAATTTAAAAAAAAATTATATACTCGTAGCAGTGAAGTAATTATTGTCAAAAACAATTGCTTTAAAAACTGTGTGATTCGAGTATTATAAACAACGTAGGTAATTACATACTAGTAATAATTAAGGGTTATGATTAATTTTATTTTAAAAATTTGTATGACTGTTTCCACGAAAAATATTAAATTCAAATTCAAATTCAAAATCATTTATTCATGTAGGTATCATTGATACACTTATGCACGTCATTTTTTTAATTTACCAGCTTTTCGGAAAGGTGCTTTGTGATGGAGGAGAAGAAAAGCCGAAAGAAACTCCTCTGCACATCTTTTAAAAATATAATACATTGGTATATTTCTTACAAAGAAGTATCACTAGCCTGTACGGAACTGGTTGCAGATCTGGTCATTTCCATGCGTCTTTGTCATTTATGTACTCATCTACAGTATAGTAGCCTTTGCCTAAAAGTTGAGATTGTACATGTTTCTTAAATAATTCCACTGACAAATCACGTATTAACTTTGGGATTTTTATAGATATTTGGGATTAGAATAATTAATTAGTGCGATGTTTTCAAAGTTGCGGCGCACGATAAATCCTATTAATATTATAAATGTGACAGTTTTTGTAGATGTATGGATGTTTATTATAATATAATAGTACAGTCACCTGCAGAGGAAAGTAACCCATCTGTTACTGTGTGTTTATAAACAGATGGGTTACTTTTCTCTGCAGGTGACTGTACATTATACTAGGTTCTAGGTTTCACTTTCGTATTTTGTACATCTTCATGTAATTTGTTACAGTCCCTCCAAGCAAAATGGTGATCACGGACGACAAAGGTGATATCAAGCAGGCAATCGTCGGGCCCTACGTGGAGGGAGACTCTTTCTCGCTTAAATGTGACGTCACTGGTGGTAAGATATTGTTTAATTATTTACGAACACAATATTACCATTAACTACTTAACAAATTGTTTGTCCATGAATTTGTCCAAAACTAGTACCTAATCGAATTAAAACCATTATTATTTTATTTTCATTAGTAGGTCAGCTAGGTGAACAGTATAACTTTATTAAAATCAGTTTGGTACTTTTCAATGATTCGCTCATCTAGTAATATATTGGCACATTTACGTTTTCCGTATTTTACAGCATCGAGGGTCAAAGATTTGGGTTCTTTTTACGGTTTTTTACAGATTTTATGGGTTTGGTTATTAGTATTGACGTTAAATACATATTCAACCACTATACTATTATGCACTTTTAAAAGACATATGCCATATAAACTCAAATGTTACTAGGTAAGCGTATGGACTAAAATGTGTAAATGTAAAACGGCTTGTTTCATAATTGATACGTTTTACGCGTGTGGTGTGAAAATCTTAAAACCTTGGTAAAATTATGATGTAAGAATGACAACACCTACTCTACAGAAGAAATTCGACCGTAACCCAAGTTAAGTTTGCGTTGACATTTTTGAATGTTCTTTTTTCTCTATAATAGTATAAAACACAAAAGGAAATCTTTAATATTAGTAACAAAAAATATAGATCTACAAAATGTAGCTTTCTACCATTCTGTCCGATGTAAATTTTGACCATACGAATTCTCAATTCTAAAAAAATACAAAGGATTTTTTCTTTACGTATTAATTTTATTTTCACATTCATAGGTCGACCACGACCCTGGGTGAAGTGGTACCGGGATGAAGTGGAAACAGATACCCCGGCGACACCGTTATCGGGGAATGGTGTACGGGGGGTGCTTCGAGTTGGACCCCTCACCCGAGCCGACGTCCGAGCTGCCTTGACCTGTCGGGCTTCCAACCACCTGAGAGCTCATCCTATTGAGACTACCCTTACGCTCGATATGAATTGTAAGTTATAATTATAAATATTATAGTTGATGGTTTGTAAATATTATAGTTGATCTAGACACGCGGAGCGTGTCAGCCAATTTTCTAGCTAACAGTTGGCGAGCCGCACCGTGTGTAATATTACACGAACCATTTGGAGCCACTTTTGACCACCTCATAAATCAAAAACTATTCAACATAAACCTGTCAAATTTGGCTCATTTATTAAGACTTGCGAAATACATACGTCTTCCAAATTTCATAAACACATCTCAAACGGTTATTTAGATATTAACGTCCAAAAATCGAGAAATTTAACACTGACTGACCTATAGATCAAAACTATATCCAACTTCCAGGTGACCTAGAAAGTTAAAATTTGGCATGCAGATAGGTCGGGTGAATACAAAGGAATAAATTTGAAAGTAGTAAATTTTTATCATTTTATGATAATTTTTCAAAAAATTGATTCTATTAGGAACACTTACTTATAACGCCTGAAATTTATGAACAGCAATCAAAATTGATGACAGGTGGTCATTATGTGGAATATTTAACGAGTGGAATACCACCCTTAATTTTTTTTTATCGAAACATATCAGTTTTAATACTTTGTGAAGCTTTCAACGGGGGAAGATGTTCAGTGTCCCAGGTGCCTGTTGGAAGTGCATAGCAAAAGTACGTATTATTTACGTACAGATTAGTGAGACGTCAGTAGCCGTTATTTCCAGTGTATTGCATTGTTTAATTTTTAATGTGTGAAAAATTATTCTTCTCTTAACTTGTATGGCATGTACACCACAAAATTTTGTATTATTTCCGAAATTATACCAGTTTAAAGTGTATTGTTTCCAAATATATTATGGCACGTTATCTCATCGAACACAAACTACTTATAACTAATAAGAGTATATTCGACTATCGTATTTATTATTATTATTACTACTATCGTATCGTATCGTATTTATTATTATTATAACAGACTGGGATTTAGTATTAATTATTATTTCAATATTTAGCGGACATGAATAGAAGAAGATCATTACTTATAAATAATGAAGTAATAGGTATTTTGGACCACAGTGCACTAACTACGGATTTAGTTGAAGGGCACTATTACAGTTCATGTATAAGGTAACAAAATTAATCAGTAACGTTATGAATAAGTACCTACTAATAATTTCTGTACAAAAAGATTACTTTTTACTTTACATTCATGTTTTTGATGGGATATCTAATGATATCTAATGATATCCCATCAAAAACATGAATGTAAAGTAAAAGCCAATTTAAAAAAAAAGAATTGAGATCTAAATGGGTGCCAAGTTCTGTGTAGAAAAGCCTAAAATTTTAGTCACAAGAACATGTAATTCAAGCTTTACATCTGAATTGGCTTTGAATGGACTTTAATTACACCAAAGGCATTAGTTGTCGGCCATGAAAAATTAGAGAAGAAAGAACAGCCTTTCGAAGCTTCCCAGTCGGAATATGATGAGTCGAGCAAGAAGAAGGTTCTACGTAACGCGTACACTAAAATAACTAATTTCATACTTACTCGCACGCAATTGAGCGACTGTCATTGCACATACACACATACGCACTCTTAATTTTCAAATAATGAAGTTTTTTGTAATATTAATGATCTAGTTCAATTTCCCTACACCAATCCGCACTGTAACAGCGTGGCCGAGTAAGTTCTAGGCGTCCTCAAGAGGATAGACCTGTGCTCAGTAGTGGGCCATTAACCCATTACTGGGTTGAAGCCAGCCAATTCAGTTTTACATGTTGTTAGAAAGGAAATGACTTTTTTATGGTTATAGTTCTTACACTATTATCTACATTTGGTCTACTATTATTATTATTTATTTTTAATTATTGCTTCATCGCGTGTTTCAAATTTCGAGCGTTAGATTATCAATTAATGTCAAGGCAGCGACACTTTTTGGACTAAATTTCTTTTGTTATTAATGTACGTCGTTCTGAATCAACTAGTTTATTCCAATTTCCATTCAGCGAAATTAATGACTTTTCCAAATGAATTGTATCGCATAGATCTGACGTTTTCACATACTTGAACATTCGAAAGCTCAATTTGAAAGCATTTGAGTTTAGTCAATATAAGACCTTGATCTAGTTACCTGGTAGCAACTCAGCTAGGTACAATTATCACCGAGATCATATGTCAACTTAAACTGGTGACGTCTTAATATTCTACACGTTGGAAGATCGTTGTTATGTATCTAATAATTTTGTTTCATTAATTACTGCCAAAATCGTGGTATTTTGCGCTTTGTGTTTGGTTTTACACATGACTAATTTCAATTAATGAATTCATAAACATCATAACATAATTAAATTTTGGTGAATTAATAAATATTGGTGAGTTAATTACTTAAACTAACATAAATATTTCAGTATTTTTCCACAAATCTTTAAAAATGACACTAGAAGAAATAATCTAAATTTTACTAATAAAAAATAACCGACTTCAAAGTCTCAAAAACTACTAGTCAGATCTCGTTCAAATTTATGTGGAACTACATGACAAGCACCTGCTTTCGATTAAAAAAAGAATCATCGAAATCCGTTGGCGTGATATTGAGTTATTCGTCAATTTGTCGCGCACATCTTAACACAAATTTACGACTTATATGGTTTTCTCATGGATGCCATTGCCAGATCTCAATAAAATTTAGGTGAGACCACATGACAGCCACCAGCTTTGGATTAAAAAAAATCATCAAAATCGTTTCGCCCAGTCCAAAGTTCTGAGGTAACAAACATAAAAAAAACAGTCGAATTGAGAACCTCCTCCTTTTTTTGAAGTCGGTTAAAAATAGTCTAGTAAAGTAAATGAGTAATAAAGTCATGATCTAATTAGAAGCAGCAAATGAGTAAATAAAGCAATGATTAATTAAAAGCAGCACAAGTTTTTACTAATGAATGCGCGTATTACATTTTATCTGATTCATCTATCTCCTAACAAAATGTGTCGCGTCTGACGCTAGCATGTGGGTCGCTAGCTGAGGATGGAGAACACTTTAGTATGCTTCCGAGTGTAGTTAGTTTAGGGCCGTAACCTACTTAACAACTGAGCATTCCCCGTATATTCGTGTACATTTTATCTGATTCATCTATCTCCTAACAAAATGTGTCGCGTCTGACGCTAGCATGTGGGTCGCTAGCTGAGGATGGAGAACACTTTAGTATGCTTCCGAGTGTAGTTAGTTTAGGGCCGTAACCTACTTAACAACTGAGCATTCCCCGTATATTCGTGTACATTTTATCTGATTCATCTATCTCCTAACAAAATGTGTCGCGTCTGACGCTAGCATGTGGGTCGCTAGCTGAGGATGGAGAACACTTTAGTATGCTTCCGAGTGTAGTTAGTTTAGGGCCGTAACCTACTTAACAACTGAGCATTCCCCGTATATTCGTGTACATTTTATCTGATTCATCTATCTCCAAACAAAATGTGTCGCGTCTGACGCTAGCATGTGGGTCGCTAGCTGAGGATGGAGAACACTTTAGTATGCTTCCGAGTGTAGTTAGTTTAGGGCCGTAACCTACTTAACAACTGAGCATTCCCCGTATATTCGTGTACATTTTATCTGATTCATCTATCTCCAAACAAAATGTGTCGCGTCTGACGCTAGCATGTGGGTCGCTAGCTGAGGATGGAGAACACTTTAGTATGCTTCCGAGTGTAGTTAGTTTAGGGCCGTAACCTACTTAACAACTGAGCATTCCCCGTATATTCGTGTACATTTATTTGTATTCAGAGGTCAATTTATACTGGACGCTTTTTATTCGCAAGTGTAATGACATTTTTTGGAGCTGACTAAGCAGTAATGCAGTTAATTTGCCAATTACTTATTTAAGTAATAGCATATTGAGATTTATGTAAAGGGTTTATTATTTACTTATTTAAGCTTCAGAATGCAATAAAAATTCATCAGAATGATATGACATTATTCTTCAATCAGCGATTTCTTTTATACAAGCTCAAACCATTAGTTACCATAGTCATAAAATGAAAAGGGGAGGTTCCCCACCTCTAGACGTAAAAAATGTAAAAAGTGACACTTAGGTAATTGAAAGATAAGAAAACGACAGCATTGTAAAAATCTGAACAGAAACGAAGATTAAGTTTTATTCACTTTATTGTGCAGTCTTATAATACTTTCAGCATTCTTAACTTAATTCTAAATGCCGTTGACTATATCTCAAGGGAATGCAGATTAACAATTTTTATGTTTATTTCTTTATTTTATATTTATAATGACAGAAGAAAAGTTGTATTCAACAAAACATATTTTATCTAAATAATAAAATCGCTTTTCTAAAGAAATCCGTTAGTATTGTTTACTGCAGATTCTTGATAAAATATCATTGTCACTTTGAAACTTTAGAAAAATATTACAGAAAGGCATTCCTAAAGTTATAGCTATCAACATGCAAACTCAAAAGCTAGCGAATTATTTAGAGCATCTGTTATTAAAAGTTTTCAAATAAATCTTGATCTCAGTCTTTTCGAGTACCGAACTCTATAGAACTAAAACGAAGTAAAACTTAGTTTTAATAGAAGGTCTGGTGAGTCTGAGTTTACGTGGTTTAATATTATTTTAGCCGATTTTTTACCAATAGCGAAAATTATATTCTCAATAATTAAATTGAGAATTATTCATATGTGAATATATTTACTATTGCGCTGTTTAAATTAAAGTTAAATTATCAGACTCACATGCTATCACGCTATTGCGTGGAGTCTTTTTATCTATATCAATGGATGTCATCTATACCAATGGAAAAGTTAATTACCTAATTCATTTATAGTGATGGAGCTTAGTTCCAGCGACACATAACTCCTCTCTTTTCTTCTTATTTATTCAATTAAATACGCACAGCACACGTTACACATAAGAGACATATTTTTTATCGTTTGTAATTCTAAAAAGTACATCTAATAAACATGAGATTTCTATCAGAAATTATATTCTATTGCATGTCACTTCTAACATCACTGCATTTAGGTCGCGAAGCTAAAGCCAAAGATTTAAGAGCACTTGACAGCACTCACCTTAACATTGTTAGTTGAACTCACACATTTAGATGCACGGTTCGCAACCTACTTAACGCCTAAGCACTTACCGTATTTGCGCAAATTTGAAATTGGATGGGGGCTCAAGTTGTACTGGTTTTGTCTGCAACATTATAACATAGTCTTTGCTATTTATATAAGTCAAAGAACGCAAAATTCACAGTTTTAGCAAAAATAAAAATCTTTTAATAATTTTTCTTTGATAAAGTCATTAGTTAATGGGGCTGAGAAGTAATTTTAGTTTTGAAGATTTAAGTTTTGTAACTAGTTAAGCTAGGTAGCCAGTGTTTAAATTATCTGAGAACAACCAATACCAAAATGTCTAAAAGATTTTCTTTCTTTCGCTTACTTTAGTATCAGTTATCACGGCATTATTATCGTTAGATTGCAGGTAATAAAGTTTGGATGTGGATTAAAGGTCGATGCATACGCAACGTGGACGGGACGAGACGTGAAGTTTTGGAAACATCATTTCATAGAAAATGATAGCGATAGCGCATACGCAATGGAGACACGCACGAGACGGGAACCAGGCACGCATGCATGTTTATGCCCCGTCTACGTCCTGTGCTCGTCCCGTCCACGTTAGGTATGCAGCGACCTTTAAACATTTGTCTATCTCGCATTTCCTCAACAATCGATACATCTTTAAGCGATTACATACGAACTAAAAAGTCATCGATTTTTTAAAAGAAGACAGACAACACCCCTCGTGCACCCAACTTAATATTTGCATTTAGTGATGATGTCACCTTCATTTAGAACCGTAAAATATTCAACTAGGTACCAAGTAGCAAACTATTAGATCCGAGTTTCCAAAACGTGTTTCGTAATGATGCTAAAGGAATCGTTGACAGTGCGAATCGTTCTATGCCATTAGTGCAGTGCAAGCCGACGTGCTCTGCACTCGCTCACAACATATCCCTAATGTGTGGTACATTACTTGATTCTCTAACGGTGTTTTTGGTCCATACTGCTCCGATAGACGTGTACACAAACGGTACATAATTCATTATGTTTTAATTTTTCGACTCTTATATTTTAAGCACATAATATATTACAAAAATTATATTATATTCAACACACTCATGTTTTCATATTTATAAAAGCATGGGACAATAAAAACATAATTGGGGCATGCAGCTGGTATAATTAGGCTGCACTACACATAAACCAGTATAAAATGATCTCTTACTTTAATACACAAAGCCATCTTCAGAGATGACGTAATACATTTCAAATTATAAAAATCGCTTTTAGCTTTGAATTTGGATATAAACTTTTAAATTATATTATTACTCATTATAAACCATATTTTAACATAATAGCTTTTATGTTTGATTTTCACCCTATTGCTAATACATACATATAGGTATATTAACCAATACTTCTTCATTAAAAGATACTAGCCTGATCGTATTGGAAGGAATTTTAAATGAACAAACTAGAACATCTTCGGAACGGCGTTTAGATATGGGAGCCAGTTGTTTCTTACTTTCTGTCCCTCTTTCTTCATTTTTATTTTTTTATTTATTCACTCTTTATTGTAAACCTAAAAAAACTAGATTACAATGGGCGGACTTAATGCCTGATCGGCAATGCATCAGTGATGCCTTTGGTGTTGCTGATATTTATGGGTAATGGTGGCCACTTCCCATTAAGTGCACCTTCAGCTCGTTTGTTGACTGGTTAAAAAAAGCATCAAAGTAGACCTGACTGGAATGCCAGAATAGATTACAATTACAATGATTTACGATAATTTTATTTCGATCCAAAGTCGATTCATTTGAGTTGTTTTTTTAAGTAGGAATTTTTTTCTGGGTATAACAGCAGTTTTATATTTCAGTTCTGGAATGATACAAAATTGACCAATTTATTTTAACCCTGTTTGTTTTCTAAAATCAAGGGATTGTTATACAATCCGGAATCTTCGGAGTCTTTATAGAGTTAATGATGGCTGTCAATCAAGTTGTCTGAATCAGGCCGTTGGATTACTGAGACTCTTGGTTTGAAAAATGATTTGAAAGTTTCGAGAACAGTAAAAATAAAGCGGAAAAAAAATTAAGTAAGAATATAAATTTTATGCAGTGTAATCAACATTTAAAATAAAAGTGTATGTTCTCTTAACTAACAGAAAACTTTGAGTAAATACAATTATAAAAATGTAATTTAAAGGAATTTATTTTATTTCGAAACATAAGAAAAAAATATTTTCTTATTATTAACCCAATCATACTTCTACACTCATTCCGTGTGTTGTTGATGGCATGAAGCTCAGACTTTCTTTAGTAGTGACACGAGATTGTATTAGTTTTTTATTTTGTATTATTCGTGGTAGGCTTACGTCATATTCGAACGACGTTATCTGCCTTTTATTTCATCTGAGGCATGAAGATACAAAAATAACACACAAATCACATCCGTGATCCTAGAAAAAACTTTCATACAGGTATTATAAAAATATCTGCCTCGGCAAGGAATCAAAGCAATGTAGCCTGTATTTCAGTTATACCTTATCAAACACATGTTAGTATAGCTTAGTCGTTACTGTCTTCGTTTACTTATTATCCTTTTCTTTTCCAGTCCCACCTCTCACAGTCCACATTCTGGGATCCAACCAGCCGCTGTCAGCGAGTAGAAGATACGACCTTCTCTGTCAGAGCTCAGGGTCACGGCCGCCCGCCTCCATCACCTGGTGGAAGAATGGGCACAGGATCAACAATGCTAAAGAAACGGTAAGAAGGATTTTGATTTGAAACCTTTTGATTTTTCAACTGCAATGCTTTATTACACATATTAGATTAATTTTAGTTACATTTTTTAAAACTAAGAACTGTTGGTATAATTTTTTTCTTCTTCTTTCAGAACACTTATTTATATTCAGACGGAAAACGATACCTTATATTACAGTTTAACCTTTAATCATTAACAAGAAATAGATTAAAGAAACAACCTAAAACCAATAGTAAGCCCTAACACCGTTTTCATGCCTAATCAATTTTGAACCTTCGGAAGACAAAGCTAATTTCGCGCCATCTAAATTTATCGAGCCCGCCTGTAATCTTTATGGCCATAAGAAACAACATCGTGGAGTCAACTTAAAATAGGGACACGTAAAAGTAATAAATGTAGATTGAATGGGACAGCCAGTGCTTCGGGCGTTCTCAAATCGGTCGTAAGGGAGGGCCAGGCTAAGTTGTAGGGAGAAGCGCAAGTGATAGGCGAAAACCTCTCCCAAGCTTCACAAACAACGTTTATCTGATACGGGATAAAACGAGAAGCAAATTTTCACTATGAATATTGAATTTCAAAGCTTTCTGATCTCCTCGAGCTTTTAAATACCGGCTGCCCGGAACTGGATTTGGTTTAAGTGTTTATGGTTTCACCAGTATAGCTATCATTTTGCCGATCCTTTTACAAGATTGCCTTTAATTTTGTTCATGGATAGTTTTAAATGTTGTTGGATTGAATGAAAGTTCTACTCTTTTACATTGCAATCCTTCTTAAATTATAATTCCTTATTTCCAATGTTTATAATATTTGAGTTCACTAGATGGTTCTCCGATATCTTCTCTGAGGGTTTTGCATTCCTACCTTTCATGAGCTACCTTTCATTACCCGAGCTAGGTTCGCCGTAGCCTTTGGTGGTGTGGTGGTAAAACGATGTATCATGTAAACAGTGTAGTCTACATATTATGTACATCGTCCACCTCGTCCACTAAAGATGCTCCATCTTGAGTGTCAACCTCCTCTACTCATGATGCACTCTGCTGAACAATAGACAAGATTGCAGCATCAGGTTGCTCTTGTTTAGAATAGTTAAACTCTGTAGCGATTGGTACAGTATAATTTCCATGATAGTCATGCGGTCGCGTAAACCCATTAGGCTATTTATCACCTTTCAAATTCAACCATGAAAAGTTTTATTACGTGTTTCGGTCGTAATGTCAGAGAGCTATAAATTATTTTGGTCCGCGCTTCCTTTTTGGGCCGCAACATATGGGTGATGTGTTTGGTGATACTATATTAATGTCCTTTGGCTAAAGTGACTACCATAAGAGGGCTGGTCTGTGCGGGTGTCAGCTATCCACATAAAATCATCACCGCATACATCATCATCCTGCGATCTGATGGCAATTTTGTTGACTGTTACAATATCTTTATCCTTTGTTCTTGGCCAATAACGCCTATGGTGTTTTATCTGTCACATAAATATCTGCCCTGGGAATCGAACCCAGGGTCCTTCGCTTCGCAGGCAGGGTCGCTACCAACTAGGCTACAGGGTCGTCAATATAAATACTTTTCCCTTATGAATTAATTTAAATAATATGGTTTAAAGCATACGCCTATTAATTTGCTTCCATGAAGGACACATCATTTGTATATTTATTTAATCAAACACATACCTACACTTCCATTATTAATAGAACATTGAGGAAAGTGCTACTTCGCTCATAAGTTCTTCCGGCATTGAATGATAGCCGTTATTACACTCTGTATCAACATAAGCTTCGTCTAATCTACGAGTAGCAAAAAATGCTTTCGGCGATACAATGCCTAGAGGCAACCAGTTACTTTACGGCCAATCTCTGTAATGTGCGCCCGCACTCTGCGAGTGGGGTCAATACGAAACCCAAGAATATGTATGTGTACATCTAAAAGCCGCGAATCTCGTCATAATACTTTTTAAATTCCTACCCGAAGGCTGTTGGAGAGATAATACAGCCTCTTGTAAGAATTCTGTTATATATTTTTGTTTGAATGAAAATGAAATTACCACTGAGCAATATTTTATACATTTTTGCAAGGTGTTAAAAAGACTATGACTTTGTCGTGAAAAAGCATGACCTTTAATTTAAGAACGGGTTCAGGTCGTACTCGACGACCCGTTTTGGGCAATGGTTACCATGCCGAATCGCCGCACCAATCCTGGGTTCGATTCCCAGCGAGGCGGAAATTGGAATGACGAGTTTGAATTTCTGTTCTCGGTCTAAGTGTGAATGTCCTCGTCTAGTGTGTTGTCCATGGCACCCACGACACAGGGAATCTTAGTGTGGGGCTATGAGTGTGAAGCGTTATTGATATGAAAGATAAGAGAGTTATTGTGAAGATGACGGCTGATAGGGAAATGCGGAAGAGGAAAACATATTGAACCGATCCCAAATAAAATTGGGAAATGGGCAGGATGATGATGATGATGAAAAATCTTTGTGTAAAGGAACTTTTAGGTACTATAATGCATTCTGTGGTAAAGGTTTTGAGTTGATTTAAAACCATCACTATTATTCACAGTGTGAATGAATCCATCGGATTCAAAATAATTATGAGATCTATTTCGAATAGTTCGCAATATGTACAACTGATTAATTTAGTTTGTCCTCATTACGAGTTCCGCTTGGTTGCGCAATGCTGAATTACGGTCTATTAAATTTATAACCAATTTTGCACATGATTTCCTCCGCTTTCGTAACATGTAACTAGATACTGTTTTAAATTTATGTTGTGTTGATCAAATTGGTAATTCTATCTTTTTAGTTAATTTATTCACTCATTATTAACTCGTAGGATAGGAAGACAGAAAAACAAAACATTACAGTAGCCTTTATTTAGTAGCTTTGACGAGCTTACTTAGCTTTTAGTGTCGTCGATGCAAAAATTGAAGACTAGTTGCGATGTTCCCACAGAATTTACAAGGTAACCTTTGTGGTTAAAGGTTCATATTTTCAATACTTTCTAGCAGCCGACAAAAGAGTGGATCACTACAGCGTAGCGATCTTTGATGAAACATATTTCTCAGAAAGTCCCTTACCCTAAAATAGCTGAAATTACCGAACTTTTGTAAAAATGGCATTTCATGAGCTACTCACACGTAAAAAAGGTAACCTATTAACAATTTAGATTTTCATAGTCAAGTTGACTATTCCTTTAATTCCTTAAAAATTGTTTTTGCATTTCTTGCAAGAAGTAGTAGGCAAGTAGTAGTAGGCTTTTGTAATAGCTATACAGTATACAGCCCTTAAAGTGGTCTGTTGTCGTGGCGTGTGGCTAAACTATGTCAGGTTGAATAGAATCAAGCCTTACATTGAATTGCTTGCGGTTCACCGCTAGAAGAAGCGATTATATCTACGAATTAATAATTGTCTAACTTCGCTATCAAATCTTTTTATTTATTATGTACTTGTACGAATGCCTACTACCAAAAAGTAGTATTACTTCTACGTTTATGAATAATTCACGCTTTCCTCTTAATAATATTAGTAATGCAGCAGTAAGAATGAAAGTTAACCATACCATGTTAAAATATGAAAGATTACTCCTGAAAACCTCATAAAAATGCAGCAAAGATTCAAAATGCGGGTATCTACAAAATATTTTTTACTTTCTCATTTCAGACTGGGACGATTTTATGTCTTCTTAGCAACTGTGCATTATATCTCATTCAGACAGAATATCATACTAAAGATGTAGATTGAACCGTATCTTACTTTACGAGCTGCTGCAAAACTCGTGGTATTATCGGTCCACGTTTGACTGGAGATTGGAAACCAAGCCAAGCTGATACTTTGAGTTTTATATCTTTTTAACAATCTCTACCTTATTAATATCTGCCAAACAACTTACAGATGGTCAACTTATATTAAATATATTATTAAACTTAGCGATTACACATGACAATAGTTTTGATTTTTGTCGTCGACGTATCAGATTACTTATTAGAAGACAATTTGACAGAACACCATTGCTTCATCTTTTGTCGACATCCTGTAAGGGGAGATGTATCGAATGGAACAATCGAGTCTTTAACCTCAAACATCATGACAATGCCTCAGAAATTGCTAGTCTTGCGGCTGCTTCCTGAATTAGACAATTTCTTACGTTTAGCTGAAGAAGAGCAAGATTTTTTTAACCGGCTTCAAAAAAGGAGGAGGTTCTCAATTCGACTGTATTTTTTTATGTTTGTTACCTCAGAACTTTCGACTGGGTGAATCGATTTTGATGATTCTTTTTTTAATCGAAAGCAGGTGCTTATCATGTGGTCCCACATAACTTTGAACGAGATCTGAGAAGTAGTTTTTGAGTAATTTTGAAGTCAGTTATTTTTTGTTAGTAAAATTTAGATTATTTTTCTATCTCTCATTGTTTTTTTTTTCTGCACAGCTCTCAACAGATGGAAACACCACAACGTCTACAGTATCTTTGCAGCTGACCAAGGCTGACGCTGGAGCGAAGCTCGCGTGCCGAGCATCTAACCCTCAAATGCCCTCTGTTCCAGCACTGGAAGACGACTGGACGTTAGATATTCAGTGTAGGTTTTAGAAAATTAAGATTTTATATAATTTTATTGCTGCAGCTTCATCTCAGGATGTGTTTCTTCATTCAATTATACACTATTATGTTTAATTGCTTCTGGAAATAAACGTTTTATATATAGCTTTTTACTATAATTCCTTTAGTGAACTGGTAATGTATAAGGCAGTGCTTTTTACGTTTTATTTCGATATTCATTCAACATTTATGTCCACAGATGTCCCAGAGACTGTGGTAAGGTTAGGCACAAACCTGGATCCGAGCAATATAAGGGAGGGAACAGATGTATACTTTGATTGTATTATCAAGGCACATCCCTATGTTTATAAAGTCGAATGGAGGCACAATGTAAGTTTTTAGAGTAAAAAATCTTTTTTAACTCCCAAACTCTTTGACTTCGTATGTTAATAACCTTTTAAAACGCCACTGAAAAAAGCTACCCAATAGTCAGCAATAAATAGTGTCCAAAGAATTTCATGGAAGAATATTGTTAAATTACCCGTGGTCCCACTGTTTGCTATTGGTAATACCTATTTCAGCTGCGTTGTTTACCAGATAATCAAGTTTGTTTTTAATGCGTGATCACCTGGACTTCGGTGGTGTAAACATTTTATTGTTAATTCTTTCATACATTCCATTTTTACAATCTACTTTCCAATATATCTCGTAAGTCACCGAAGAACTCCAATTTGGTGATCTTATAGCCTAGTTCCCAGACTTCCCAGTGACCCTGCCTGTGGAACGACGACGGGTCAACAATATACATCCAGGGTCGATTCCTAGCTGACACCGACGATAGATTATTTTTTCTTGTTTATCTCAATTTCTTTCTATTCATGCCAATTCTACTGCAAGAGTAGGTATGAGTATGCAATTGTTTATTTTATGTGATGTTAATTTTTTAGAGTAAAACCCTCCACCATAACGTGGGGCAAGGGGTCATCATCAGCAACCAATCTCTGGTTCTCCAGGGGGTTGGCAGGAAGACAGCTGGGAACTATACGTGCGTCGGTTTCAATGCTGAGGGCGATGGGGAGAGCAAGCCCTTTACTTTAGATGTTTTGTGTAAGTTACTTCTTTACTTTAAGGCCGCACTCACACCCCAACTTAGAGTCACTAATGGTTAATGAAATCGCTCCTTAGTATATAATTTTTATGGTGATTCTGTACTAAGAAGCGATTTAAGTAACCATTGGTGACTCTGAGTTGAGGCGTCAGTCACTTAACGGTTACTTTAATCGCTCGTTAGTACAGAATCACAAAACAATTCTGAACTAGTTTAAGTAACCGTTAAGTGACTCTGAGTGTGGCAGTTAGAATATTAGTGTGTAAGAAAGGCTAACGCGCGCTCAAAGCGTGGCATTTAAATTGGTCCAATTAGACCAATTCTTAGTACATATTATTCGAGAAAATCCCCAATACATTTATTTTTCACTTAGTTGAAAGACTTCTATTATAATCTAAATTATTACAATCTACTGTAATAATCTGAATACAAGAGTTGCTCTTAAAGCCCCATCGGAAGCCATGGCGCTCGGTGGATATCCAATAATATCCATCCTTTTGTTAGTAACATGCATCTCATAAAGTAAATTGCTTCGCGTCATCCTTTATGATACGTACAGCAAAGGACTGAAACTACTTACCTGCGTCGATATTTCCGTCTGATTGTAATATGAGCGTCTTCGAGGCAAGAGTGAAGAGATTCTTACAAAGTTACCCTAGACTACATCTTTACTTGGAAGAAAAGGTCTCTACCTTTATTGAAATCGTTAAGATTTTCTTTAGTGATTCAAAGTCAGCTGGTCTCGATTGTTGAATAACAAAGAAATTAATGGGTTTCACTTTAATCACATGACAACTACACATAATACGACTATACATGTACGCATAATAAATGACGAAGCGAAGCGCATCGTCCGTACAGGGGGGATGTTAACGACGACATCAGACATATTTTTTTCATAAAACACTTTTTTGCTACGTTAAGTCCCCAACAAGGGAGTAAGAAATGCCTTCACTATCTTATCCACCACTTCAGAAGTTGTAGACGATAGTGATAACGAGAATTGCTAAAGTTCCGCAATCTCTCATAATACTAGACACGTCTTGATAATCCCTGAAGTTTTTATGTGGGAGGACCAATGGAAAAATCCTAGTGATGTTAAGATTGTTTTGTTCAATTAAGTATCGTCTTACATAATGTGAGTTGAAACTTCGTTTTAAAATACAATTTTATACAATTTTTAATAGACTAGTAGTTGCAAAATTTGTTTTATTCGGTGGGCTTGGGTTTCAATCCACACCCCTACATTGTTAATAATAAGATTTATTATCACTTGCTTTTATAAAAGATTACCTATATGGGCTATATGTCACATTAAGAAAACTTCGAATATTAAATAAATTCTCAAAGGGGTATGAAAGCTCTTATTACTAATACTCTTACTCTAGTTTCAAACGGTAATAAACGAAAATAATAAACCTTTACCAGCATCGTATTAATAGTGACTCGAAAAAGTAACACCCAATTATATCGCGACTTTAATGACACGAAATAAAAATTCAAGTAATATTTCGCAATAACCGAGGTTTGACGAAGCGTGTAATTCATTTGGTAACACAAGTTTTCCAATATGTCACCCAGATGCGCCGACATGCAGGAGTTCTCAACAAAGGGTGCACGGTGTTGCGAAGCAGGAACGAGCGCATATTACATGTCACGTCGATGCAAACCCACCTGAGGTTACAGTGAGTATAAATATTTAACTATACTTATACCGATGTTTATATACTGTGTGACGTGTTGTGGATTTGATACCGCGGTGTTTAGTAACATTTTTCAAAGGATGGTAAATTGCAATGAGTATAAATATTTTAGTATATAAACTTATACGAAAGTTTAAATCGTTTATATGTTTACTTTCATATAAGTTTATATCCTGAGTGACGCGTTGTAGATTTTATATCGCGGTGTTTAGTGGCATTTTTCAAAGGTTAGTAAATAGTCGTGTAATGGTTGAAATGGTTTGAAATTAAAACGATAATTTATTTCTGAGACAGTTTTGGCTGTCATCAATAATGTATGTGGTTGTAAGTTCCGTTCTAAACTCGATACTCTATAGTATGTAGACATGATTCTTTAAATTGACTTAATTTTTTTGCTTTTTTTGTGAACAAACTGAAATCAATGTTAAACATAATGTTATCTAGATAGATAGAAATGTTAATCTAAGCTTTCCAATCGGATAAGCCGTTTCTGGGGTTACCATTAAGAAACGCCTCAATGAAAAAAACTACCTCAAATATCTTCCATGTACACATATTGATTTACAGTTACAGTTAAATTATGTACCTACTATTAGATCTTATGTTTGATTGTATATGTAATTAAATGAGATTGATTAATGATCTCAATACAATTTCCTGGGGTAAATTCTTCCAATTAAATAAGCGTACCATAATGTGAGACTACACAGAGAGATACCAACGTACTTAACCCTCTCGTGGCAATAGTCTGCATTCCATATGCATCGGTCTGAGCACGTAATCTACGTATTAGTGATAATTCTCGCTTCATTATTGGAGGCGGTGCAAGCCTTGGCTGGTAATTAATTGGCACTTAATACTTTGGTACAATCTGTATTGGAGGAGTTTGGAGTACTTTTTAGGGTTTGTAGAACTATCAAGTAAGTTTGTGTGCTTGTATGTAGCATTTCTATGAAAAGAGCTTGTTATAAAGTAAGAGACGAAAACAAACCATCACTGGCTAACTATGGGTCTTTACTGGAGAGGCTTAGAGTTACATCCCATTGCACTAATCCGGAGTGATGGAGGGGTTATTGGCAAAACCAAGATGTCGTTTTTATGCCGCCCAAAGTCCTTAAACATAGTTCAAGAAATGCTAACTAATAAAAACAACTGGGATGACTTTTCATGCCTCATTATGAACGTAATAAAGATTATCAAGTGCCAATAATAAAAAACTTTCTTTTTCTTCTCTCTTTATTGGCCAGCAACGCATCGGTGATGCCTTTGGTGTTGCTGATGTCCATGGGCGACGATAGCCACTTACCATCAGATGGATCGTCAGCTCGTTTGCCGACTATTTCCATAAAAAGAAATGTGCTACTGCTTTGCAACGTATCATGTACATGGATTTTGTTTCAGAGCCAGTAGCTTTCTTTCTTACTTGGTTGGCAACGTTTCGATGCCTTTAGTATTGCTGATGTCCATGAAGTTCTGTTTCCACCAGCAGAAACTGTGACCACCAACAAGCAGTTCGTCTACTTGATTGTCACAAAACATACTGACATATCCTGTACTCCTCAGTTTCGCTGGACCTTCAACAACACGGCCAACAGCAACGAAGTAAGCGATACGTACGTTTCACGAGCTGGTACCAGTTCCACCGTCACGTACACTCCTCACACGGAGATGGACTACGGGACCCTGCTCTGCTGGGCGCATAACCGCATCGGGAAACAACGCGTGCCCTGCGTTTATCATATTATTGCTGCGGGTAAGTATGGTAACTGATAAAATACATCTAAGAAACATAAGACGTCCTAATAAGGAATAGCCTTAACACTAAACTAACTACTACTAGGCAGTCTACCATTTGACGTGCCTCTTTGTACCATGGGAATTACTAAAACATAACTAACATCCACTCAAAAACAAACACGACGCGTCTGTCACGCAGACGTCCGGGAATCGAACCCGGGATCCTTCCAGTTACAGGCAGCGTTACTACCAAATAGACTGCGTATTTGGTAAAGGTAAAGGGTAAGTAGGGAGTTACCATACGCTACAATAGTCAGATTTAACGTTATTGGTGCTTATTATAAGCACAAATAATACTGATTGGTTTCTAAAGCACAAGATTTTATTTATTAAATCGATGAATCTTAAAAAAAATCTTTTAAAATATTTTCTTGCCTCCTTCGTAGAAAGACAATGTCTGGCATTATTTTCATGTCAATGTGGAAACAGTCATCTATCAGTTTTTGAAATTAAAAAAGGAAAAAGTATAAAAATTACTGTAAACTTACTAAAGCTAGTAAAACATGGGAAAAAAACATATAATTATTTCTAGAGTGGTTTGAACACAAATTTTGCTCTTCTGTAAACCTGGGTTTTGACATGTTGCTTCATACGTAGGGACCGTCGATTATTTATACGATAGATAGCTTTTCTATTTTTATTGCTCAAATGTATCATTAAAATGTCTGTGAATGTATCATAATAAATATAAACTCCTAATGTATCACAACCACACAAAGAACCCTTGATTCATTGCTTATGGGCAAACAATATTATTGCCGAATTCCCTTTTCGAAATCATTTTGTTTTCATTGCTCAAATACATGTAAGGAATATTGATGAAAAATTATCTTACTTCCGTCTCGATTCAAAAGGAAAATAAGAATATATTTATGTTAAAACGAAGAGAAAGTAGTTACCACAGAGTTACTCGCAATTCAATGTACAATAAGTACATGCTTACTTGCGCGATTTATTAAATATCAATATTTCGATAAGTATTAGATACAGCTTATTAACTTTCTATGTAACATTGTGGTATTGAATATTTACGACCTAAGTAATTGAATTAAATTATTGAGATGAGTATAAGGCTCCAATTGTGAGTAATAACACGGGTAAGTACTGTCTTTAGTAAGTGAGGTGTTGATATTTATTTTATAACTAGCTGCGCCTCGCAGTTTCACCCGCGTTTTTGTCGTTAGTTTTCCTCGATAAATGGACTGTCAAACACAAAAAGAATTTTTCAATTCGAACCAGTAGTTCCTGAGATTAGCGTGTTCAATCAAACGAACAAACTCTTCAGCTTGATAATATTAGTAAAAATAAGGCAGGTTGCCTTATAAAACTTACTACAATGGGTATTATGGGTAGATACAGAATAAAAATAAGTGAATTTTTTGTTAGGCCGTTACTGAGACTAGTCAACAAACCCGCAGACAAACCATCAAGCAAACAATATTTTAAAATCACTTAAGTACGTCTAGCACAATTCAGCAATCTAAGATCTATTATAAGTTTTAGTATCGATATTTTAATCGATATACTCTTACTCATCGATTTACCAGGGCGATCGATATTCTTATTTACCAGGTCGTCCGGACCAAGTACACAACTGCACAGTGGTCAATGCTTCGTTGACATCGTTCGGCATTCGATGCTCGGAGGGTTTCAATGGAGGCCTGCCACAATCATTCCTGCTAGAAGTTCGAGAAATTGTTAGCCAGGTAAGTACATTAAAAAAAATAGCAACAATAATCGCAAGGTTCTTTTACTATTCTCTAAGAATAATTACGATACTTTTAAGGCACTAACTTAATGAGTGTTATTTAAATGTTTATAATTTTACTATAGCTATTATGAAATTTGCTGAGAGCACATAATTAAGGCGCTAAAAATACAAAGCCTGGTTTGTTAATGAATAATTAACTTTTAGATTTGCATGATTAATTTTCGATACTTTATGGGAATTAAAATACAATAATGACTGCTTTATACCATAAATAGCAGATACCTGAAAAAAAATCTGCGTGCAGAATCGGAACTCAAATCTCCCCTAACGATGGCCTTTCTAACGACTAGGTTATTTCTAAATTGGCTGTACTAGCACTATTATATTTGCGTTAACTACCAAAATACTAAGTATTTTGAAATGTCTTTTTTATTCACCAGGAAATAATAGCTAATGTATCCAGTGCTGTACCAAGATTCACAGCAGTCGGCCTGGTACCAGGCCGAACCTACGCTGCAGCGGTTTTGGCCTACAACGCCAAGGGCAGAGGAGATCCCTACCCTTTGAGAGCCAGTACATTAAGGCCTCCAGAAAAACACCACGTACACGACAAGAGCTTAGGTAACTATGACAATTTAGTATTTCATTCATCAATCCGAAATTTTACACTTGAATTGAGCAAAAGTAAAGAAAAGTACGTTTCCACAAACTTTTTTCAATTGAATGTTATCAAAAGTAAGTTTTAAAATTTAGAGCTCACTGGAGGAACGGGACTTTAAATACGATTTAAAGTTTAGAAAATCAAATCAGACTCAATTTTAACTCTTACTTGGACGAAACTAATTAAGTCTAAAGACCAACATTTTAAAGTACTTTAGTGTATTGATGTAGCAGCTTTAGAAGCGCTTTTCCACAATGTTAAATTCGGGGAACATTTAACGTTGAATGAACAGGGATTAAAATATTTCCATTCAGCTTTAAACAATTTAAGCGAAGCAGTATCTAAAAGTCTAGAGCCTGAATTTAAAATTGTGGGAGATAATGAGTTATTTGGTGATGAGATAAAAGAACACAATATTCATTGATACATTTATACAGCTGTTTTGCCACCAGACCTTCCTAGAACAGATTTCCAAATGTCTGGAGCGATGTCGGCGGCGGTGGGAGGTGGTGGGGTTCTTATGGTGGTTCTAGTGCTCTTTATGATAGCTGTGAGACAGAAGTGTGCGAAGAGGAAGCCCAGATCAGCTCCTCCGCCGTCATCTCAACCAGCCTCGCCTGATAAACTGAGAGAGAAAGATGACAGTGAAAGCGATGATAGAAATCCAGATATTATACCGTCGGATACTGATCATATACAGGTTAGTAATAAAGCTGTTAACAGCTAACTAATTAGATTAACGATAATAATTTATACATTTGTTAACCTTTTTATAGGTTTGACATTTATTTTTATTTATATATTTTGTATATACAAAAACATTTATAGGATAAACAATTTATGGAATAGATTGTACAAGGGCACTACTTATTCATAATAAGAAATCTCTTCCAGTAGGCCTACAAGTGGAATAGAGATTTAATGAGGCAAACTCAGTGCGTACCTACCAGCGAGCACAATGTGCTCGATGGTACCTATCTACATAATTCATTTACTCCTTTTTTAATTCAACCATAAGCTTTGCTTTCATCGTTTGCTCGTTCATAGGCATATTTTTTCAATATATTTCAGTTTATTATGCCCAAGCCATGACTATGCCCTAGCGCGTTAATAAACGCGGTAACATTACGCAGATGTGACCAGTATTACCGCGCTAAAAGGGACATAATATTAATGTCACCTTACACATCTAAGAATTTTAACGACCTTATTTATTTATTTATTTTGACGATCCTGTAGCCTAGCTGGTAGTGACTCTACCTGCGAAGCAAGGGGTCCCGGGTTTGATTCCCGGCCGGGGCAGATATTTATGTGACAGATAAATATTTGTACTCGGGTCATGGGTTGTGATTGTGATGTGTTATATGGGGGTATGAGTGTGTTAGCGTTATTATTATTAACACATCTGCGGCCTAATGACGCTTTATTAATAAAGCACATTCCGGTGCAACCAAGACATCACAGGATAACATTTCTGTCTCTTCCTAGTTGGACTACTTCCGCCAGCAGCAGGTTTCCACGATCTCCCCGCCGCCGGGCAACCGCGCGCCCCGGGGCAGCGTGGCGGGCGTGCGAGGCAGCATCCCGGGATACTGCCCACTGCGGACCGCGCCGCCGCCCTCACATGCCATCCATGAAAACTCTGTAAGTAATCATAAATACCAATACCAATACCACATAAATATGTATCGACCCTGTAGCCTAGTTGGTAGCATTCCTGCCTGCGAAGCGAGGGGTCCCGGGTTCGATTCCCGGCTGGGGCAGATATTTATGTGACAGATAAATATTTGTACTCGGATCATGGGTGTTATTGTGATGTGTTATATGTAGGTTTGTGTCGTCCATGCCACCCGCAACACAGGTAAATACCTACTGCGAGTGTGAGTGTGTAAGCGTTTACGAGTATTTATTTAAGCGTTTATTGTAACTACAAAGATTTATAATTATACAGAGAATTGCTTCTAGAGCGACTTGAACATTAATTACGCTCTCCGCTAAATGGTTAAATCTTAGTTTTTGACATGTCCCTTTTATAGACCGTCGAAATATTAAAGTCATTGTCGTTTGAAAATTATTTAAATTACTGTTTTATTTGTTACATTTTGGGAGCCAAATTTTATCATTAAGCTTTATTGTTCTTTTTGCATAAACAAAAGATAATAAACAATTTTTAATTTCTTGTTTCTTTATTATTTATGTGGTTTTTAAAAAGTGATTAATATAACCATTATTACCTTGTCTAAAGAAAAAACAATTAATATTTAATC
Source organism: Thymelicus sylvestris (assembly GCA_911387775.1). Taxonomy (NCBI): domain Eukaryota; kingdom Metazoa; phylum Arthropoda; class Insecta; order Lepidoptera; family Hesperiidae; genus Thymelicus; species Thymelicus sylvestris. The sequence continues at coordinate 12,474,424 of OU426905.1, read as the reverse complement.
ATTTGTTTATACTTTGTTGGTGTACCTTATGATAACAAACGCAAATTAACCGTCATTATTTTATTCACCGTATCGGATTCAAGAAACCCGATCGCCAATTATAAATCTTAAAATGTCTTAAATGTTAAAATTACGTGTAACAAAATCTACTTGTGCTTACATGTACTCAATGTAGGCGTACATTTAAAACAAAAATTGGGTACAATTTTTAACAAAGGACTCATCCAGTTTCACAATATTTATTAAAGGAGTTCTTAAGCATCGCTAGGCCCGAAATCGGCTTTGAGGCATTTTCATTAACAAAAACAAAATACAAAATTCAAACTAATTTTTCATGTGTGTATTTTTGCAATAAACTTATGAACATCACTTTTTTACCCACTTATCTGTCTACTAGATCCTTATTCATGGAGGAGAAGAAATGGCAAAACAAACTCCTCAACACATTTTTAATGCTCAACAAAATCTAACAGTGGAACCATTTCCAGGCACCATCTGGTATCCTAACATCCTTATTCATAAACGCTTCCATCCATCCAATGGAAACACAACAAAACACTTATAACCATCCTAAAACTTCGGTAGTTTAAGATTCTTAAACAACCAAAGTTAAGAATGTTAAGCAACCAAAGTTATAGGAGGGTTATGTTTTGTTTCTTTCACTCTTATGGAAAACGATAGAAAATATTTTTTACGGAGACTCGTGCGCAGACTTAGGGGTTAACAGTGTGACCATTTCCAGACTCAATCTGGAATCCCGCCGCCCGCTCGTTTCGCGGGCGGGTCCTGTACGCTGCCCCGCGGGTCTACCCTCGGCGGGGCGGGCCCCGGGGGCCCCGAGCGGCTCATTCCGCTGCAGCACTTGCGCACGCTTCCGCGCCCGCTGCCCGCGCCCGCGCCCGCTCCCCGCGCCACGCCGCGCGACACCCCGCTCTGACAGATGACCCAGCTATAGGACTTGTAAATAAAGTGCTCAACGTTTTGTATGGACTGACGACGTTTTAAAGGTTTTAAGTGGTGGTTACTAAATTAAAATACTCGTAGCACAAATCGATTTTCGTTTTGCAAAGCTAGTGGAACTTTGTCCATTGATTACGTTTTAACTACAGATAGAAAAGGTAAAACCTTGTGATGTTTGATAATTATAATAAATGTTACAAAGTTCATTAATGAAACGAAACATGTTGACGAAAGCGGTTTAAACTTAGGTCTTAAATATATCATTAAGAATAATAATGAAGTTGCTCAAAGCGCTTATGAACGTGGTGTATATACATTGTTAAAGGGGATCGTCGAATTCTCTGAATATTAAACGGAGCCATCTTGAAATCTTTGAAACTGTCCCGTTGAATTTTAATTATCTAAATAGTTAGGATAAAGGAAATATTGAAACTGTGTTATGGTCTGTTTGTAAATTTAATGTAAATAAACTCAATATTATTCCAATGAATAATTTAGATAAAATAAAAATTGCAAATTAATTTGATATACGTAATGATAACATATGAGATAAAATACTCAAGAGTTATGGTCTGTTTTTATTTTTATTTGACAAATATTGATTTGTTCAATCGATTCCAATTAACGATATAAAGAATAAGTTCTTAATAATAAAAAAATAAAAATCTGAAATGGTTGCATTGCACTTTTTTTAAGTATGACAGCGCAAATCAATTATTTTTAACGTACAATTATTAATATACAACTGATTACAGTACAGTGTTAAAGAAGAAAAATACAAAAAATTAATAAACAAATAAATTATTCATCATCACAATTAATAAGTCTTATTGTTAGGTTAGAACTTCCTTTTGAGGACGTAGAATGAACAGAAAAAAATATTAATATTTATCGGCCGTATTATTGCTTACATTAAGCGATTTTTTTAAATAATTTATATTTTCAATTCTTAGTTGGACAAGCTTCTCTTTTGTGCAACACCTTTTATAATGTTTGAAAAATTCTAATTCGTTAATAGGATTGCGATTGTATTAAGTCAAATACACTATAACATTTATTCATTTTGTATGTTATTTTTCCATCACGTGGTTGTGAAATTTGTAAAAAATATTGTTATTATAAGTAATTTTACGCACGGTTTACAAAAACAATTACATACAAGTACGAATATTCCATTTATAAGTATTAATCAACCTGTTCGTAAAAAAATGTGTTATCCGGAACGGCTCTTAAAGTTGAAGAATGTTTTTAAAGTTAATTAAATAAATAACATAACAAATAAAGTTTTTATAGAGGCAACAGATAACTACAGAGTTAATAATACAGTAATTTATAAATTGTGATAATTATGTTAAATTTAGTCTAAATTCACATTGTAAATAATTGTAGATAATGATGCTAGTAAATCCAAAAGAAATATGTCACTGAAAAACGCAACATAAAAATAAGGAAAATTAAAAAGAAAAATATATGAAATTATAATTAGAACTCGGAACGTTTGAAATCATGAATAGCGAGAATTCTAAAATAATAAGTAATTTAAAATTAAGATTTTGATATTTTCTCTATAGTGTAAAGTTTAATGAAGATGTTATAAAAACTTAAATTGCAAACAAAAAAGTTCTGCAACCTCAAAGGAATTTGGTTGCATCATTACTATAGATATTTACAATGTGATAAATTAATTCGTTAATAAATAATTATAGATGCCTTTGTGTAATTATTACCCTCATGACTTGTTTAAATCATCAAATTATTTAGCACTTCGCTGTAATTTGCAGTTAGATATGCATTTACTCCATAACAAAATACAAGCATTTCGAATGGATTACAATAATTATACTTTTCAAATTTTATTCAACTGTAAAAAAATTGAGGTAAAAAATAATGCTACTCTTAATAAAGATATAGAATTCTAAACAAATTATTATAGTAAAGTTAGAAGTTATTTTTTTTTATTTACAGTGTCTTATAATTAATTGTTTGACGTTTAAAAAATTCCACTTTCGTATGTAGGTATGTGATCGCAAAACTCGAAAGGAGACAATTTTTTCTTTTTATTCTTTATTCTTACTTATTCTTTATTCTTTATTTTTACTTTTTATTCTATTTTTCACAGATATACGAAATTATATGCTTTGAATTTATTTATAATTTGGCATTGTTATATTTTCGATACTCGATTTCAAACCACATCTAAAAATAGCTTATTTACTCCTTGAAGTATTATTACTACCGTATAGAATGGACACCGCGAACACAATGTATGTTCCAGTGAATTGGCGCCGCGCGGCTTCAGTTGCCAATGGAGTCGTTCGATTTTGAAAGTAGAACGGGGGCCCAATTTTAAAAATAGAACCTCCCGGCGGGGACACACATTTTGTTCGAGATGTCTATTCTATGACATTATACTTCAATGTATTTACTAAAAATTTCCAGCATTTCAACGAAGATTAAATAACTTAAATATATCTGGAATGTTTCGTCGTAATACACTCAAACAACCTTGATTAAGTACTCATTGTACCAACTTCAAAGTTATGAAAAGCCAAGTGTAACAAAAGTTTCAGGGCTAAATTCCATTAACAAAATCAACATATTTCTGTAGATTACAACACTGTAATACCCACCCTACTTTCCCATTCTAACTTTTCCTTATTACTAAAGTACAACGTTGTTCCCAAACTTATATTTATTAGCCGGTAAAACTTATTTCATGTACAAATATTTCTAAGGTCGTTAACTGAATGTAATTAATGCTTTGCCTCATGTCACCCTGGGGTCTGGACCGCCCATTTAATTAGCAAATACTGGCTGAATGAAATCTTTATTAACGTTTTATACGTCAATGAATTTCGTCGGTGATTCCCTTACCAGTCGGCTCGTTTGCCAAGTTTTCGGCTATTAGCCACCATTATTACCCGTATCATTGCTATTGGCTACACATAAATATACACATAAGCAGGTCTCAAAGAAGCATTGAAGGACATTCAAGGACAGAACTGTAGTTTGTGAAAGGAATATTTTTTTGGGTTTTTTAATTGTGTAGCGCGAATATTTTTTTTTGGGTAACGAAAGTGTAGCGCAAATGTAATATAATTGGTTAAATCAGTTAAATCGGTGGCTAACATTATAATCTATCGCCGAGTGTTTTCCTTTAGGCACAGGACTAAAAGCAATTTTTCATCGTCTTCCTCTGTAACTGCAAGCCCTATTCGCATTAAGTAGAGATCTTCTCTGTACTCCCCATAATATTATCGTAATAACTTGCAAGTGGAAATATTTATTTCAATTTTTTTTTTGCACTGAAATGGTAATTATTGCCACTTACACGTTTTACAACGTGCCGTTCTTTTTTAAAGTGGATAAACTCTACTGCCATAGATATAACGTGGATTATCATTATTATTCGATGTCATACTCCGCTTTAATTGACTGTTGTATTTTACTTGGTTGCACGTGTTATATAGAATCTTGGCACGGTATAATACAACGGCTGCAGATACAATTATTAACAAGACTGTGTATAATCGATCGTTTCTATTACAAAGATATAGAAAGCAGTCTATTATTACCATTGCTGTTATAATTATTATAGCTTCTGATATCTAATGTGATTTTTTCGGATGAAATAAAAGTGGCACAAATGTGGCCTGCAATATTGTAATTTAAAATGCATTTGACAACGACAGAATTAATATTGTTAATTTAAGATCTATCGCCAAGGAAATATAACTTCACGTACCTACACTTACACATTTTTATTATAATGTACTTATTACTGTGTTTATTATTATTATTTGACATTAATGATATTATACGAGGCATCTATAATTAATATTTATATCAATTTGTCCGTAATGGAAGACTATGTACATACAGCATTATTAATGTAAAAATTTTGTAATATAATGGTTACAATTTGTATCTTAAAGGTAAGACAATTTGTTATGGTTTGTTAATTATTTGGTTAAAGATATATTTATTACTAAGTTTTTATTAAGTTTAGTGAGACTAGAATTTTAGTTAGAGTTAATTAAGATGACTTTTTATATAATTTAGATAAATTAGAAGTTTTGAAAATATTAGTAAATGTTGGCTGGTTTGTAAAAGTTTAAAATGCTGGAGTAAAATAAATTTGACAATAAGTTTTTTGCATGTAACAAATAAATTATTACAACAGTTATAATTTGCGCAGTAGTTCTCCTTCCAAACATTTCAAGAATTGTGAACTAAACCAAATATAAACCATTTGTTCATTCTTGTCGAGGATATGTGTCTGTTCACATCTACGACAACGAGGTGACAGTGACACGAAAAAAATGACGCAGATGTGAAAAGTGTCTCTGCGACATTTTATCGCAACACTGTTGCACGTGTAAGACCTTGTCCAGAAGGGACGAATTCGCCGCGATTCTCTCATGCGTATAACGCGCGATCGTTGCGTCCAGAAGGAGCGTAGCAACGCACGAAAATGTAGGCGCTCCATTTCTCTCGATACTTGCACCTCACTCTGTTGTTCGACTTGTTCGCGCGTTGACTGGACGCGACAAGGAGCCTCTAGTATTTCGACTCGCGCGAAAAACGCGCGAGTCGAGAGTCTGGCGTAGTGCACGCGATTTACGCGCGTATTTTGAATTCGCGCGATGCTTGTGGGCGCGATGTACTGGCGCCTAGTATCTCGCTAACGCGCGAATGAATTCGCGCGAAACGATTCGCGGCGAATTCGTCCCTTCTGGACAAGGTCTTAGACCTTGTCCAGAAGGGACGAATTCGCCTATTGACTTGTGAGCCAATGTTGCACGGAATTCTAGGTAATGTTGGTTAAGTAGTTATGCGTCTGACCATTAATATTTAAAAAAAAAATTACAAAAAAATCAGAGGTATCCAGATAGATTGAAGGATTAGAAAGAGAAAGTATGTACCTAATGGTTGACTAAATTAAAAAATATACTATGTATTTAAAACTGCCATACATGGAGCATTAAATTGTGATCATTACCGTAAAAATATATTTTTTTTATGATTTTATTGTAAGTAGGTATACCAAAACAATACAAATTAGGCCAATTTGTACATTGTTTCAAGGTCTTTCGTTATGAATGTAAATTGCCTATGAGGTTGAATATAACTTTAATACGATTTCTTTACGAGTTCGACATTTTTGGAACACAACGACATAATTATGGTGTATCCAGATTAACAAATTGGAAGAAATGTTGATAATGTCATTTTTATTTTACCAGATATGAAATATCGAATTGTGTTGATCGTTTGATATTTTTATTGTAATAATTATTGTATATTTATAGATAAATCTAATGTTTTGCTTAAGTTTGTTAACAAATACTGTAAATAGTTCGAATAAAATCTTTCTAACTGACAAGGAAGTCGGTTTTCAATGAAATATTGGAAAACGAAAATAAACAAGAATATTGAAAGTCTTGTTATTTTATTTTACTTATTTTCCTATAGTGTTATAATTACATACGAAGCAATCATTTCATAAGTAGGTACTCATAGAATGGATTTATGTTTTTGTCGTCGCGTTTGGTATTAATCAAACATCTTTCAAATTTCAAGCAAAAAATTTGCAAATCAATATTGGCCTATTCGTTTACTACGATACTATAAACAAATACACACACATTCACGTATGAAGTCCGGTTTACACGGATTAAGTAGTTAAGTAGATAACTAAATTTTAACCAAAAACTCACTAAATTGTCTGTTTAAACGTTGTCTGTTTAATTTACCTAAAATTTAGTTAAAATTTATTTATCTACTTAACTACTTAATACGTGTAAACCGGGCTTAAAACACCCTTCTTTTTGCGTCGGGCGCACTCGGGCGTTAATAAACGAATAACCGAAAAACCTATTCGTATCCTTAGGGTGGATTGCACCGTAGGCTCTGTTATAGTTTCCGTCAAAGTTAACTTTAGCGGTAACAATAACGGTGACAATAGTAATTAACAATTGTGTGTTGCACCGTGAAATTGTACGTGATTGTCAAAGTTAATAGGGTTGCAAATTTAAGGTTCCATATTTTTCCTTAAAAATGTATGGGTAACATATTTTGATATGGCAACACAAAATACTAGCTGTCAGCAGTGTCAGCCTTTCTGGCGTTTCGGCTCTACGACATAAGATTGTGATGTTGGCCGCGTTCCACTAGACGCTCACAACGCTCACAACGATCAAAGTATGATATTTTGATCATTGTGAGCGTCTAGTGGAACGCGCCCGTTAAGTTGTGATTGTGGCCATCAGCCAACAAAAATAACTTCACGAGCAGCTTATGAGACACAATGAAGAAAAACATTAGCTTTGAATTAATGAAACTTCAACTACAAATTGATATTCTTCAAGACAAAAAAATGGGACAAGTGCAAATAAGGAATTTTTATATTAGAGTTTTGTAGAAAAGTTTGCAAATAAAAGATTTATTTTTTACAAAATTGTGTTTATTAAATAATATTGATACTAAATACATCTGGCCCGCTGGTGGTAGGGCCCCTCGAGGGATTATATTGGTAATATTGATTTTAATTGTTAATTAATACCATTATTATTATTATTATTTCTCCATGTATTATCTTCATGTATTATCCGACACACACTCGATTTATGGACACCTGCAGCATCCCCGATGTAACGTTGGAATGAGCCACATGCATAGAATTCTAGGGCCATTACTATTTGTTGCTCAGGAGTAATTGTGAAATTCCTGAAAAAAATAAATATTATTATTATTATAATATTATGCCAATAGGCAGCAGCAATTGTACAACTAATATCGATATCAAGTTTTCACACATCACAATAGGTTAGTTATTATTATAAGATTGAGTACTGTATTAGTAACTACATATAATAGATGGGTACTTACTTCATGGTCCTACTTTTCAGCAAGGGTCCTAAATGAGCAGCCAGCGCCCTAGTAAAGCCCTTGGAAATCCGAAATCTGACCAAAAATTCAAGATCATCCCATTTTCGAAATCGATCAATTCGAGGTTGATATACTTTTTTTCTCTTGAAATTCGGGTACGTTGTTATCACTGTCGTCATCAGAAGAACTGGATTCCTACAGAATATCACGAATTAAAGCCATAATAAGGTTTTAGACTAAATATAATAATATTTTCCAAACAATTTGTAGCTGAATGTGAAGTTGACAGTTCATTTGACAATAACAATAGCAATAACCGGCCAAAATCGATCAGTTAAAGTTAGCGTTAAGTTATGACGTCATTACAACCGTTGCTAAAATGGTGCAACGCAAATGTCGCTTAACCGGGGATTTGACGGCATGGTTATTGTTATAGTTACATGGTGCAACACACCCTTAGTATCTGCGCTCGACATAACTAACTTAAATAAATTTTATATTACGTAATTATACTGCAACTTAACTACATAATGTCTCTTCATTATTGCAGTGTCTGTGACTCTGTGAAAACCAATGATGATATATTATGCATATGTACAAAAAGAAGTACCTATCAAAAGCGCGTAGAAATTGAGTCATCCTAATACAGTCACAAGCGGAACAAAAACTGTATCTTGTCATGTATGAACATACCGTACTAAATTTTATTCGGTGAAAATATTTAAAAAATAAGGATTTAGAATAGAAAAGAAATACAAAATATTCGCTACTCGTTCTCAGTCAGCAAATCGTTTTACAAAGGTAAGCTTTAAGTACAAGCTTCTTTTTTAATGTTCACTTTTGGCTTGAGGGGATTTCGGTGTGATTTTTGGGCGGTTTTTGCCCCTGTAGCTAAAGTACGGTAATAGAGGGATTTGGCTCCGTATCATGGTAAGAAGGTTGGGGTTTTTGTGAGACTTCGCAGGTTTTCGTGGAAGGGAAATATTTGAGACTAAATCCTGGTTGGAGGTACGGATACACAAAGAAATGAAGGACACAGAATTATATTTGAAACTGTACTTGACATATTATTGCGAATGCTATATTTTTCACCGTGTTTAAAAGTTTTACTTTTACTCATGGATCTCCAATTTCTAAAGTCTTTGATAATTTTTTTTTGCAGTAGAATATTATTATATTGAAGTAGGATATAGAGAAAACCTACATAATATTATTTTTGTTTTCTACGAATGGTGGAAAAGCTCTGACGAATATTTGTTTGTTAATATACTTCTGTGCTTCGGAAGGCACGTAAAGCTGTGTCACGTCTGGTTGTTATCAATAGATTGCCGTCGTTAAGCCATGCGGCACAAAAAATCCCACTCTTGTGTTCGCCACTAACCCCTCCACCAACCGCACTGGAGCAAGCATCTCATTCACCAGGCATTCTCAAAAGAAGAGACTCGAGTAAGATCGGGCCATTAATGGACTGCAGGCAGAATACTTTCATAAGTGGAAAAAACGTATTCGGCATTCTGTTGACAGATATGTGGAAATACGACCTAATTCGAAATAACCGAGCAATCTCCAATCATCACAGCGGGGCGCCATACCAACGCTACTATCGCGAGGTCCTAAGGGAGACCAAATGATATTAGGGGTCTTCTATAGGGCTACTAAACTGATATGAAGGTTTTATATTTATACAATTTAATCTAAATAATAATCTTGAAGAAAAATAACCGACTTCAAAATAACACAAAAACTACTCGTCAGATCTAGTTCATAAAGGGATAACTCAAAAACTATTGGTCATATCTCGCGGAGGAGGTATTCAATTAGACTGTTTTTTATGTTTGTTACCTCAGAACTTTCGACTGGGTGAACAGATTTTGATGATTCTTTTTTTAATCGAAAGCTAGTGCTTGTCATGTGGTCCCACTTAGAGCGAGATATGACTAATAGTTTTTGAATTATCCCTAATTTTGAAGTCGGTTATTTTTTGTCAAGAATTATATTTCCTAATTTTAGTCTAAGTTTTAAACCAGCCTCTTATAGTGAACTATTCCCCGGTGCCGGGGTATTCGCCCCAAATGATACTTAACGTTGCCGATCACTAATTGACATACCTAACACAACTACGTACATACCTAGTTGCTCTGAGAGCCTGAGAGGTATTTACTGAGCTTCCAAGTGTTACTCAAGAGAAGTTAAGGTACTCGACATTAAATAATAATACCGGCTCTGACCACTCAGTAACATTTCATCAAATTTTCCTCATAGTTTCCACTCCGTAACAGACTTTATAAGCAGGCTCGTTCAAAGTTTGCGCTAACATTTACTTTGGCAACAGTATTATTGTTTAATCAATCGGTTAGGAAAGGATACTTGCTTCTAAATAAATGAAGTCTTGCAATTTCATATAAATTGTTAAAAAACTTGAGCCCCAACTCAGAGTCACTAACGGCTACTTTATTCGGTCCTTAGTAAAGAATCACCATAGAAATTCTGCACTAAGGAGAGATAGTAACCGTTACTGACTGTGAATTGTTTTAGTTTTAGCGTTAGTTTTATTTTTTTAAATAGCAGCAGAGCGTTCGCACACCACACCTGCCTGACAGAATTAGGTACGCGCAAACACTCACTGCCGCATAGACTAATATCTTGAAGTCAGTAATTTTTTAAGAAGAATTATCCACGGAAGCGCTCATCGCCCGGCGGCTTGCGTCGATCCTATGCGACCGACAAAGTTAAGCAACAGCGGGCGCGGTCGGTAGTTGGATGGGTGACCGCTAGTGGCAAAAAATTCTTGAGCGTTTCCGTGCTTCGGAGGGCACGTAAAGCCGTCGGTCCCGGTTGTTATCATAAGATAACAGTCGTTAAGCCATATCGGAGGCCCTCGGGCGGTTTGAAAACTTCCGACACTCGGGTTGGCCACTAACCCCTCCACCAATTCGCACTGGAGCAGCGTGGTGGAGTATGCTCTAAGCCTCCTCAAGAGGAGAGACCCGTGCCCAGTAGTGGGCCATAAATGGGTTGAAGCCAAGCCATCCACGGAACACGATAAGTCGTTTGGTGGCTGATTCGAGCCAGACGGTGCTAACTAGTCAGGCAAGCATCACGAAATGATAATATTGACAATCAATAGGATCTTTACTACAAACAAATCACGAAAGACACAACAAAAATCTTCAAAAAACTATATCGCACTCACATTTCCTTGGAGGTATATGAGTATAGCGATATTCGTTTTACTTATTTAGCACGCCCAAACTGTAAATCGTATAACAGTGCGTAAAAAGCACTTAAAAAGAAATAGGAAGGTCGGTACATTTTCAAACAGAAACTCGTTAAACAAGAACGAAGGAACGTGAGTACTTTACCTGATTTGTAGGCAACACTCAATCATGTTTGACGGGTGTTACACCGACTTGCTCGAGTCTCCGAGACTCCGCCTCACGACTCTTGTGTCTCTTTCTTACTTTTTCTATCTTCTTTATTGCTCAGCAAGCATCGGTGATGCTTTTGGTGTTACTGGTGTCCACGGACGCCAGCAGCCTATCACTATTAGGTTACATAATAATAAAAGATTTAAAAAAAACAAACAAAAAATCCGGCTGCGTAAAAAAAACTAAAAATAAAAAGCAAGCCCATTAGTTCAGAATGTTGTTAAAGAACAACTACACCATAGAAGGATTCAGTCACAATAAGTGCATGTTAGTAGGTAAATAAATTATTAGTATCATATCACATTGTCGATGACTGTAAATCGAAGATATTACACAAAATCTTTTAGGTTTGTCTGTGCGTTTGTTCCGGCTAATCTGAGAAACGGCTTAACTGATTTCGATGCGGTTATAACTGAAGTATTGTATAGATAAGAAAATGGGCGATTGAAACCAAATTCAGATAGGCACAATATACATTTTTGTAATCAAAAAAGTATTTTTGAAATTTTAAAATGATTTAAAAACGAAACAATAAATTCAAATGTATCACAGTTCTCGTTCCAAAAACCCAATTTGAAATAAACAATAAAACACCAGCAAAATTCGGTTCCAACTGAAATTCACATTTTGTTTCACTGATAAAAATGCAGCGCAGAAAATTCACATTAACATTATATACGAACTCGCTCTTTTATTCAAATGGTATCGAATGCGGTAATTTACGCGAGTGTCCTCACGGTATCACCGATGGGGGGACCATACATAAATTATCTAGTTCTTTGCAGCGGTGTCCAATACGGGATTTAACAGGAATGTCACAATGCCCCGAGGTAGAGGGTGGTTGGGTGAATTAGGGTGGCTATGTTTGAATAATAAATGTTGGGATGGATGTAAAAACGTTGTAAAATGTCGATGAAAAGGAATTTGCTGTGTTTATTTATCGTTTTCATAATATTATTTTTATCTTTTTTAAATTTTCTCAAAATTTAAGAACATAATTTTGTGTTCTCGCCTACTGAAAAGAAAGTTAACTAACCCTTAACTAAATTCGCTATTTAGACTTAAATCACTTCATTACTTTTCAACTAAATGCTAGAAGGTAAAGTGGACTAACCGACAAGATTATTTACCTCTTTTACCTAATGTTGAAGCAAGCCGACATTTTAAACGGGACGATATCACTGAACCAAAATTCAGCGTCACCTTACAGATAGCCAAAGAGAGTCTCTCCAACAATTTGCATTTATTTACCGCTGTTCGCAGGTAAGGCATGGACAAAACAAAGGACACGAGACAGTTGTGGACACTCTACACTACACGGACCATACTTTTTATACTCTTTTCTATAGAGATCCAATAAAGGTGCGATGACACCGATATTATTAGGTAGTTTTTTAAGCAAGAAAGCTAAATAATTTTGACTTGTACTAATCTGCATGTTACATACAAAGACATACACAGGTCAGCTACAGGATCTTTTTTGCAGTTTAAGGTAATTTTTTCGTAGAACTTCTTAGAAATAATACGTCTTGTGAAGTGATACGATGCTTTATTTGCAACTAATTTATGCGACTAACAGACCGGTAAGTATAGTGCAATTTTAATGCAAACAGGATCTATATGATCTTTCATCTGACCTGTAGGTCAGACCTGTAGGTCAGACCTTAATTTGTGTCATTGTTTGTGCGTAGTCATGTGTAGCGATGGGACTCCTAGAAATATCTTTAGAGACATACGATTATTGTCTGGGAAATAGCCCCTAAATAAGAGTGAGAAATCTACTACTACTCGTATGTACATACAATGGAAGAAAAAGACTAGGAACGACACAGATTAAAAACATTAGGTAAAAGTATGTGCGACGCTGATACAAAAAATATGTAATTTTAAAAGCAATAGAGGGTAAACCTGAAATCTAAGCAACGATTTCAAAAGAAAGGATATTCCCGTCGTTACTTTGTACACAAATTTTCTTCATGCAAGTAAGAAGTAGTCCTAATATTACACTGACGAACTACGTGCGATTAGCGTTGCTGTGCCATAATAGCGCGTCGGAGAACTGACTCATCAGTCTTCCTTTTAATAACATAATTAATTTATATTAGTTTAGAAAAATCATTAGTTAATGTAAGCAGTGAATAGAAACAACAACGCTTACACACTCACTTAAAAAATCAAACTCACTTCATTCATTATAATAAAAAAATCAGAACGATATCGTTTTTAAACTTTTTGTTACAAATTAAAGTTATTGCGCCTGTCAACAAAATAGCAAAAATATTTTCCTAGCTAATACTAGGCAAAGAACCATGGAAACTCCCAACATACGTTTATAACATGAAATAAACGCTCGCTGCAAACATAACGTTAAAATTCATACCAACATTTAACTCCAAATTTATGAACGTCAGGTTAAAACGTCTCAAGTGAAGGGGTCCACGGACATTTAAAAACCCCTGGGGCAATATCCATCCTGTTTACAAATGGAGGCAGAGGGCGCGGACGTCGCGACGCGCGGCATTTCTCAACGATGCTTTTATTAAACGTCTGATGTAGTTTGTCACTGGCACAATAAAGGCGGTCTGTGCAGGTATGAAACGGTGTGTGGTATGTAGCTGGCTCATTTTTTAACCGACTTCAAAAAAAGGAGGAGGTTCTCAATTCGACTGTATTTTTTATGTTTGTTATCCCAGAATTTTCGACTGGGTGAACCGATTTTAATGATTCTTTTTTTAATCGAAAGCTGGTACTTTTCATGTGGTCCGACATTTTGAATGAGATCTGACAAGTAGTTTTTGAGTTACTTTGAAGTCGGTTATTTTTTGTTAGTATTTAGATTATTATCTGAGCGATAAATGATGCTCATTGGCTCTTTGGCCACGAAGGACAAGGAAGAAAGAAGTGACTCTCAAGCTTCACGGAAAGATAATTACAATTATACTATTGATCGTAATTTCGTGAAGCCCTACCACCAACAGGCTTCGCCTCTTATGACTTCCTACTCTACCAGCGAGGCCACCCCAATTTTTTTATCAATTGAATACCTGTTGCATTTTGTACGAATAGCCTGTTATTGGTTCACAAGGTACACATGGTGTGAACCTTTGGACTTACAAGCATGAAACGTTGCAGTTTTCTTTACATTCCTTAAAAACAACCCCGCACTATGTGCGCTAACTAAGAAAGGTTTTTCAAAAATTCATATCCTAAAGGGGTGAAGTAGAGTAAAAACGATACTTCTGTGAATGAAGTAACGGGCACCAGCTAGTCATAATATAAATTCATTTGTGAGATATGAAATTTATCAAATATTAATTCAATAGAAATATCGTAACAGTTTCATACCTCCCCATTAAGGTCAAAGAGATAAAATGCTATTCAGTTACTCTCCGTCTCGTAGCAGTGAGGAGATATTATTATATCTTCCTTGTTTTTGTTTTAAGTATTTTATTGGCTGTTTCTTTTGTTGACTGTCCTGCCATTGACATGTTTGAACCTGTTTAAGAGATAAATGGCGACTTGCTGACACGTTACGAGTATAAACGTTTTCGTAGTCTAGTAATAATTATGCGTATGTGTAAAGACCTCTACGCAAACCTATTCAGGGTTCGTATAACAGACTTAGCTAGCTCAATGCTATTTATAGTGGCCTATACATATAATAATGTCAAGCACAAAAAGAACACTGTCTAAACTAATTCATATCCAATGGTTTTACCCTTTCGTTTATCTTCCTCATAGCCGGTTATAACTCAAAGATCTTGCAGCAACTTGTCTTCAATATAGTACTATTTTAAGTAAACATATTTTAAGATTAACGTTTTAACGAAGGTACACAGCACTCTATACACACAGCTCTAACCTCGAGGCGTTATGGAGTAGTTTGTCGGCGAGCGATAAGGAACAATTTTAATTAAGTCTTACAAGGAAACAGGGCAAAACAAGTTGAGCATGAGCACATTCGATACTTGCTCAAAGCATGTGTGCTTTTAAGGATTTTATAAACTGAGTGTATTTTCTCCAGCCATATTTTTAAAAGAACGAGGGTAGGTAAGTAATTTTTGTACAGTATTTTTATTTGTAAGCTGCAAGTACTTGAGTTAAAAAAAAACTTTATTAACTAACAAATCCCGCAAGTATCCTCATGCAAGGATTTGTCGCCATGTCATCCATGACATGGAAAAAGAAGATAAGCATCGACAATTATGACGTCAAAACACACAAGTAGTGCTGAAATCCCACGCCAATTACTACCGCTTCAAGGGTTAACGGTACTGGTTATTGTAGACTCTACATGGCTTCAAACCATTAATGGTCCACTACTGACGTATCTCTCTTGTTGAGGAGGCCTAGAGAATACTTCACCACGCTGCTCCAGTGATTGGTGGAGAGGTTAGTGGCCAAATGTCAGAAGTTTTCATGCCACCCGAATGCCTCCGACATGGCTTGACGACTGTTATCTTACGATAACAAAAGGGACCGACGGCTTTACATGCCCATCGAAGCACGGAACACACGAGAAATTTTTGTCACTAGCGGTCACCCATCCAACTACCGACCGCGCCCGCTGTTGCTCAACTTTGTCGATCACTGAGAACAACACAAACCACCCGGCTATGAGCGCTTCAACATAATGAACGGCGACTGAATAAAACAATATTGAATGTAAACAATACAAATAACTAAAAACTGCCAAACATTACAGCAAAACGAACGTAATCGAAGCATATTCGCAGCCTCCCGTGCGTGACCCCGCAACAGTCATTAGTCGCCAGCCCGCGGCCATCGCTGTTTTAATCACGGATCGTTATCGACCTCCCGATAATGAGAACGTATTCGATATTCAACTGTGTAAGTATTGTTTACAGGTGCTTTGATTAATGTAAGTAGACAGAAATAAAAGTATGTTTTGTTCGGTAATGGTGTTGTAGATTTGGGTAGGGTCTTTGGGTAGGGCTATGGTAGACTTCGTGTAGTGAATATATGTACATTAAGTATTTTATTGTGTGGAATTTATTTCTAACTACCTATCTATTTCTATAATTATATTTTATTTCCTAAGTGATATTTAAAAAATACAAAAGGCCAGTTTAATTTTTATATTGTCAAAAATATAAAACAAGTGTGCACAAAAGAATTACCTTCGTCTTAATTATTCTTAGGAGCGTAATTTATATTTATTTAATTGTAGATTTTTAGAGACTCTAATACTTAAGGCTAGTAACACTTATTAGCACTGATCAATAGCGTTATGCCTTATTAGAGTCAATTAAAACTTCCCACCTGTAGAGACAGCTATTCTCCCGCTAATACGCCACGCCGTAGCCAATCCAATCTCATTAGCAGGAGTCACGCAATAATCGCCCGATATTGTCTAAACAACGCACGTTAATGCCCCATTAACGCGCTACGAGTGACGCTACGTGCGTCGTTCCGCAAACATTAGGGCACTCCGCAAATAGTCCACCTAATGTATATTTCACGCTACAATGCAAGGTAACCGGACTTATCGTGCGATTTTAATTATTGTTGTGATTCCGGGGTTTAGCTCGAACGTGTAATATCACTATCAGAATATAATTATTATAGGGCGTCTGAATAATTTAGCTTACTCTTAATAATGCTTTTCTGTTTCTTTTTTTCTCTACTTTTTGGCTGGCAACGCACCGCTAATGCCTTTGGTGTCGCTGATGTTCATGGGTGACAATAGCCACTTACCATCAGGTGGATCGTCAGCTCGTTTGCCTGCTATATCCATAAAACATGCAATTTTTTCGAATTTGCTATTCGATTTTGCTGGTAAATTCCTCGTTTTATTTACTAGCAAAAACGCACATAAGAATGATTTGGGCATAACGTTGACATGTGACTGACATGCCAACGCGGTGCCCAAATCCTTCGATTTAAGGAGCTGAAATTTTGCACACAGATGTCCTTTATAATGTACACAAGAGTTAAATATACGTTTAGTAAATATTAGTAATCGTCTATTTAGTAATCGTTAGTACTTTGCCCCACTCGAAGTTGGTTACAGATGCATTGCTTTTCTTGAGGAGAGAAGGTTGCCTCTTGTTCAAGTGTAACCTGCAACCGACACCTGACTAGAACACAATTTATTAAAAGACTAATGTATGACGCGGCTGAGATATAGTTCTACCACTCAATAGGGAAATAACCCACGACGTACCACGAGCTCGCTGAGCATGGAGACCCTTATCTTCATTTAGGCTGACTCATGAAAGACAAACATTTCCCATAGGCTAGTTCAAAAAATGCAATTAATCGTTCTAGTTGCATAGAAAGCCAAAACATGATTCAGTTGCTATTCGAGCAATTATCCCGGCGATATATCTCTCAAAGCTGACGGGTATCGGGCTTCAGACTCGCAGACTGATAAAATGAATTCTGAAATAGACGAGTTTGTGTCCACAAAGCGCTTTTTATAGGTTGATAGTGACTTGAAATTGGCCTGGTGGTCAGCGAATCTGAAACGATCGCATTGTCAGCAAGTGACTACTATCAAATAAGAAATTGCATTATTAAAACCAGTGTTAACCAATATGTAAAAAGTTATGTTAATTATAAGGTAAGGTACTTTTCCACGTTTTTAGGGTTCAGTAGTCAAAACTATGAGGGTTCCACTCTTAAACCGATTTCTGTCCGCAGCATAACGCAGAGACCCTTAGTGCTATATGGTATATTCGGCTTTAAAAAATGCAAATTTTGGTTAGGAACAAATATGAGTAACATTTGCCAGCGAAATGACAGGTGTTGGACATGTGAAAAAATTCACGGCAGTTGCATAAAACTATCATGGCTTAGGTTAGCTTTAGTAATTAATGATTAATAGTCAATGAACTTTCAACTACGATCAGAAATTATAATACAGGAAAATGGTCTTTAACAAAAACAAGAAAGACAGACCAAATCTTACCTAATTACTTTTGTTCACTCCTGTAGATAAAAAAAATTTAAGAACCGATAAAACTTAAAGCCAAGTTCATACACCAAAACTTTAACTCTGTTTAACAAAAGAACAGAGGACATTGTTACCATCTTCAGGATTTCCTACTGCCAGATATATCTTGGACCTCCGCCATATCTCGATTCTCAGTCATGAGAGATAATGGATGGAAGTGAGATAAGTTCCAGGATGTTTTGCTTGTATAAGTTGGAAAGTCTGCTAACAACAGATACTAACGTGCGAAGGAAACTTGATGTTGGTTAAACAAAAACAAATTTTAAACTGTTTTAATAAACATCGTTTCAGAGTTAAAAGAACTTGCGTAGTTGTGTTGGTGTTATGTGAAATGGATAGTGTGAATGTGTTTAAATTGCTCAACATTTAGATACCTATGTATAATATTTCAGGATAGTGATGATCTATAAAATAAATCGATATATCGGTATTAAATACGAAAAACGTAAGAGACAATTAAGTACCTATTTAAACTGGCAAAAAATACACGTTTGTAATCCAATTAAGAGTTAAATTTTTCTGTTGGACTGATGTACTAATTATTATGTAATCATTTTAAAGTCTGAAAAATATAGTATTGTATAACAACACATAATAATTATTTCAGCTAAGCTACCTTTTAAACACTATTTTTCAACTTAAGCGTACAAAATTCCACGTAACATTGTAGTCGTGTGTAATCTTCTTTATGAAGAAGTTATTGTAATGTTTAAAACACATTTTAACTCTTCGTGAAAATAAAGCAATTTCTGAGTTTACGGGGCAGCGTAACTTAAATCCTCTAAAAATGCTCCATTACGCGAATCGTAAACTCATATTTATTTGCCGTAAACTCACGTAAAGTTAAGTATGGGATGTAATTTGTGCTGTGGTTGTATAAATTTGGAAGCGTCGGCTTTCCGTGAGAACGAGCTTTTAATGTCTATCTATTATGGAATGAATGGTTGTTTATTATGGTTATTTTCTTTCGTTACGGAGAATTCCATTTTTTACTTAATGGAAGTGGGAAACGAGGCCCACTTTGTATTACATTGGATAAAGTATTATTGCATTATTAGAACAAAAACTTGACAAGGGCGAGTTAAACTCGCTTGGAGGTTCCGTTCGTTGATTTGCCATTATTTTACAATTTTATTTATTTTACACCTTTTTTTAAGACCATAGACTTGTAAAAGTTTTGCTGTAATAGGTATATAGGTAAACTATTTTCTGTATTTTTCTCAAAATTCTAGCTTCAGTAGTTACGGAGATAAGGGTGAGGAATGATCAATTTTCGTCTCCAATATTTATTCTTTCTTGCATAATTTTAAATACTATTCACTGTAGTACTATATCAAAACTATATTTGAAATCCTTACAATAAGACCTTTCATTTGACATAACACGATACGGTTTGCAAAACAATTTCTTTTTAATTTTGATTTCGTTAAAAATATTTCCGAAATTTATTTCTTTTCTTTATGGCTTCATCTTTGGGTCACAAAAAAGCACATGAGTGCTAAATTTCAATTCATTTGGTCCAGTAGTTTCGCAGAAAATTGGCTGTGAACGGCGGTCGCCCAGACATACCTACGACTGATCCTTTAAGGGTACCGTTTTTCGTTTTTTTCGTTCGGAATCCTAAAAATTGGAATACGAGGTTGTCTTTAATTAAGTCAATTACCACTAGGTAATAATGATCACAAATAAAATCATCACACATTAAATATTTTAAATTTACTATTTTTGTAGTTTATTAACTAGGTATACCTACTGTCTCGAAGCTCCATGTTCATTTTTTTTATTATGCCAACCTTATCTTTCATATCTAATAAAGCAACAAAAATACTCTTATAAAAACTTGATCCAGTATTAACATTTAAACACGAAAAAAACATTTCACAGACCCACAAGTCTATTATTTTTAAATGAAAAATGGACAAGTTTTAGTTATCAAAACATTCCATCCTCGCCCACATTTGAATAAATACGAACCCAGCGAGACAGAAAAACCCATTAAAATTTATCAAACAAACTCGAAATTAGTTGGCCCAAATCCAGAATTAAAAGATGAATTCAACACACCCTTTCAGTTAACGTATCTTAACGTGCCTAATTAGCACCTTTCCATAGCCGACCCATTGAGAAAATATTTATACTAGAGTAGCTACACCAAGAAAATTTGTGCACTTGTCTATTTATACGTTAACGCAATTAAAAGATTCGTAATTGTAAAAAGGCAGCATTACGAATATTTTTAACAGTACATGAATACAAAGTAGTGAATTCAAAAAGATTATGATTAAATAAATAGCTATTTTATGAAAATCAACAAAAATGTATTTACATTCGTGTATTTATGAATCAGTTATTTTCAATGTATTTCAATCAATCAAACCAATTAATCCATAAACTGTGCCGAGTATGACCACAACTTTTTGTGCATTTTGCGGATTGTTATTAATCCTTTTTAAGTGCATTCACAAATTAACAGTTGAAATGGTTTATTAAAAGTAATTTTATTGAATTGTTACAATATGGCGAACTTAACAATTAAAATAAAAAGCGGCCAAGTGCGAGTCGGACTCGCCCATGAAGGGTTCCGTAGCAGCAAGTAACGTATTATAAAAGTTCTTGAAGTTCGTTGTAACTTTGATCGAGGTAAATTGCGGTTTACGATTTATGACGTATTAAAAAAAACTACTTACTAGATCTCGTTCAAACCAATTTTCGGTGGAAGTTTGCATGGTAATGTACATCATATGATGTAAACTAAAAAATATATATATTTTTAATACCACACACGTATGGGTTTGATGAAAAAAAAATTTTGAGTTTCAGTTCTAAGTATGGGGACCCCCAAAATTTATTGTTTTTTTTTTCTATTTTTGTGTGTGTAAGATTTAATGCGGTTCACAGAATAGGTACATCTACTTACCAAGTTTCAACAGTATAGTTCCTATAGTTTCGGAAAAAAGTGGCTGTGACATACGGACGGACAGACAGACAGACATGATGAATCTATAAGGGTTCCGTTTTTTGCCATTTGGCTACGGAACCCTAAAAAGTGAAGCACGAGTATAAAAAATATGTCATCTACAAATTTGAAGTTTACATACTTTGACTGACTATAAACGTACCTGCACAATATAATTTTGGAAAATTAATTTTCTAAAAGGGTGAAAAATGGGTTTACGTTGAAGTTACGGTATGGGTTAATGTAAGGGTAAAAGGGGTAGACTTTCCTCTTTAAAGTTCAAGATTTTCGCGGTTGAAGCGGCGTCGACTAGTAATTAATAATGTCAAAACGCAGTTGACCTTTCCTCGGATAAGCCCGTATGGTAGATTTACAGGTGTCGAGAAGTGATTCCACTGATTTGCATAAATGTTTGACACTGCATTGTAATATTGGTACAAGTCTCTGGAGAGGCTGGATTGATTGAGTAATTCCAGCCAATATTGTTTCAACAGTCTGTTCGACTTAACGGCTAATTTTGGAACATCCAGATTCTGAATATTATTGTCCATGTCAGACATTTAGATCAACCGCGAACGTTATTTGATTTACACCTTTGATATCGTTCTAGAGTTCAATATCTTTTAACCATCTGGTATGTTGATAAACACACTTGAGCGCGTAATTTTTTGCTTCTACTACCGTTGGAGTATTCAAATTCATATAAAATATAGTTTTTTTTTTCACTTGAGTAAATTTTTACATCCACAGAAGATATCAGTATAATTTATAAACGGGTGTTTTCTCAATATGTATTTGTAACTTACACCCCAAGTTTGTAAATTTTCTCTTTCTCCCTCTAAAATTAAGAAGTGGAGCTGGTTGCAAATGAAGTCATTTTCTTTCAACTTTGTGATTTAATTTCTCATCTC
The DNA here is from genome assembly GCA_911387775.1 of Thymelicus sylvestris. Classification (NCBI taxonomy): domain Eukaryota; kingdom Metazoa; phylum Arthropoda; class Insecta; order Lepidoptera; family Hesperiidae; genus Thymelicus; species Thymelicus sylvestris. The sequence continues at coordinate 12,452,299 of OU426905.1, read as the reverse complement.
CACTAATACTCATCTACACTAGAGCAATCCCCGGTGAGGGATTTATATTATATTTTTTCTTTCTTGTAATAGGTATACCTAGTTGTGCATTTTTAATATCAACAACCAATAAATTTGCAAACAGGCTTCCTAAAGGTCACTACAGATGTACCACCAAAGGCATACAGTTACCGTAACAATTTAAAAACATTCATTGTGAGCTAAGTCAAGGTAAGCCTTATCCGAGACTGTTGGTAAGCAATAACATGACACCAGATGAATAGCAACCCATTCACAAATTCCGTAACCAATACAATGCTATACAATAGATTATGTGCCCCATAATAAATGTTCAAACAAAATAAACGTTGTATCTTAATGTAATTTACGACATGACGTCATAAAGCCAACTGGGTCCCGAAGTCCCAATTAATCTCGTTAACAAGGCAAATAATTGTTCATCGCCAGCCAGTGCTGTTTAGATTGAGACAAAGACTCGGATCCCGCGGAATTGGCCACCCATCCGATTCGTGCTATTGTTTATTGCTATTAGTCTTACTTTGGCTAGTCACTAGTTTCTCGTTTTAGTTACGAAAGAGTTATTGAGTGCCGTTTTTTTAAAAATCCTAAATCATTTTAAATCGTACCTACGAGTGTACAGTCACCTGCAGAGAAAAGTAATCTATCTTTTTACAACGCAACCGGCAACGGCAACGTTGCTGTTCGTATAAACAGATAGACCGTGCATGTGACTGTACCACTGGTACACTTATGAACGTCGCATGTCGTTCTTTGTCATGGAGAAGAATTGGCGTAGACTTTTAGAAGTCTACTTTATTCACCAGTTTCACCTAGGTAAATTAAATCTGCTGAATTACGTGAATTATGTCAGTATGTAATTATGCAAAACTTAATTAGTAGACTTGATTCATCCAATATTACATATTACTTTTTAACCGACTTCAAAAAAGGAGGAGGTTCTCAATTCGACTGGTTTTTTTTATGTTTGTTACCTCAGAATTTGATGATTCTTTTTTAATCGAAAGCTGGTGGCTGTCATGTGGTCCCACATAAATTTTATTGAGATCTAACAATGGCATCCATGAGAAAAACACATAAGTCGTAAATTTGTGTTAAGATGTGCGCGACAAATTGACGAATAACTCAATATCACGCCAACCGATTTCGATGATTCTTTTTTTAATCGAAATCAGGCGCTTGTCATGTGATCTCACATAAATTTGAACGAGATCTGACAACTATGTAGTTTTTGAGACTTTGAAGTCGGTTATTTTTTGTTAGTAAAATTTAGATTATATTGATACCCGCTTTTTAATGAAAATTCATCCATTATTATTACACTTTTATTGATACATGCTTCAACCAGCGCCATCATTAAATTATGGAACAGTTACCATACCAACGCAATTTGAATTGCAATTTGAATTTTTCTCATTCCTGTTCAAAAAAGGAATTGGAAGAAGTTTACAAACTTATTATTTAACATTAATAAATAACTATAATAATATTTACCATGACGGACCTCCTTGCTAAAGTCTTGGATTCGATTCCCAGTGGGGCAGATATTTGAATGGCGGGTTTGAATTTATGTTTCAGTACCAGTTTTTCTGTTTTAGCACCATCCTATAGGAATAATACACTATTTATAAAGGTTTACCTTTATCTGTCACTAGACTGTACCCTGCTGATACTAGCATTCGTAAAACCTATTTTGTCTCGTAATGAAATAGGAATTCCTATTTCATATATTCTCATTTTGTCCAAGCCATCGAAACATTCCTTTTCAGAATGATTTTTATCAAGACTGTATTATATAACTTCGTGTCTGTGCGAGTTTTGTATTACATTTCGTTAGTAGCGGCACTGGCCAACAAGATAGGATGATTTATTTGGCCATTAATTTAAAACGGCTCGTTCAGAAGGAAAAGGTTACGGTCTGAAAGGCCATTTGTATCGAACAATGTATGAATGGACAACGTAGTTGGAGCAGGTATATTAAGTGGCGCCTTTATAAATTTTGTTGCCAATGCCGTTTGTTAGTTTATTAACCGACTTCAAAAAAGGAGGTATTCAATTCGACTGTTTTTTTTATTTTGTTACCTCAGAACTTTCGACTGGGTGAACATTTTAACGATTCTTTTTTTTAATTGAAAGCTGGTGCTTGTCACGTAGTCCCAATTAAATTTGAGCAAAATCTGATGAGTAGTTTGTGAGTTATCCCTAATTTTGTAGTCGGTTATTTTTTGTCAAGAATTATTGTGCATAGAAATTGTTTTGATGCTAGATGTTAGAGCTTGGTGACAATCGTTTATCCTACTAATATGAAATGTAGATTTTCAAGAAAAAAACTACAGAACGGATTTTTATTAACTCTAGCACATCATAGCGTGGAATAAGATAGGCTACTTACATAATTATTATCCCGAAAAATGCGATCAATTCCGGGCACAGCGCTAATGTACGATATTTTTAATGACAATAGACGACAATTAAGCAGAGCTCCATATGAGTACGTGGTCGATGTCCAAGTGCTTAATAAACAGACCAAAAATATTTGTAATTACTATGTAGGACCTACAGTCGTCAAAATAATTAGGTAAGCATGGCATGATTCTAAAACCTTCTGTAATTATTGATATTACAGAATGTTTACGTTTTTATTAATGTTAAATGGTACCTGTATACGTAAGACATGATTTAACTTTGCTAATAACGAAAACAATTATGTAATATTAAACACTACAGAAGGTTTTAGAATCATGCCCTGAATACCTAATTATTTTTCTGACTGTACTTCTTAAACACGCGAAGAAAATTTATTTTACCAGCGTCGATTTAAAAATTTCAGTTTATGTTTTGCTATTAAAATTTTAAATGAAATTTTCTCCAATGCCTCGATAAGGTAACCCTGGTACACTGCGCAGTCCACGGGAATAATTTTCCGCACATAGAACGCTGGTAGAATGTTTTCAATGTTTTAATCTTTACGACTTCTCCACCGATAAGGTTGGCGTCCACAAATTTAAGAAATGAATTTTTCACAAACTTTATGTGCTTTTGGAATAAAAATAGTTTTCTTTTGACAGCATTTTTTATGCTTAACCTCTAGAGTTTATTGCACAAAATTTTCCGTGATTTTGTAGATAAATTCATTAGCAATTTAAGAAGCAGGTAACTTTTTTAGTTTCGTACTGACTTTGACTGAATTCCCACTGCTGGTTAAAAATAATCCCCTTAAAACTTCTCGTAATACAACAACTGCTTACTCACTTTTTCTCACCTTTTCTCCTGCGACAAGATTAATGAAGCGGGTAGCATTCACACACAGAACGCACTCACATTTTAACAATATTGAAACACAAAAAAAAACTTATAACGCTTCCAGATTACTTATTGACTTATCAAAAGTCAGTTATAATAATAGGATCCGCGAGAAGTCGACGAGTTAACTCCTCAAATATTATAGGAATTCAGTATACATACGGAAATTTCGATTAGAGATAATGATTTTATTGTCCTTATTCGAAGCCTATTTCTTTGAAGCTAGTTATATATTTACACGGTACACAACTAAAAAATATAATCAGATGTGTTTAAAAACTATTATTGGTATTCACGGACATAAAAAATAACGGACGTAACCTTGTCTAACCGAGAGTGAAGCTGACAGCTGACAGCTCGCTTACCATGTGTGCGTAATTTTGTAATTTTTGATTCGCGATGGTGTCAATGTCGTAGCCGTATGGTGTCAATGTGTGGTTCGTACTTGTACGAATACAGAGTTGGTATTCCTATGGGTGCTTCACTGAATTTGTTCTTGGGATTATTTCCGTCTTTTTTTTACGTCCGTTTTGGTATTATGTTTTTTTTTCAATGAAGATAATCACAGTTCAGCTTGAGTATAATACGAGAGTGGCATGTCGTATCTGTTACAAAAAACATAGTCCACACAAAGCCGAGTTCAAACGCGTCGGCCTTTGTGTCCTCTCACCTTTGTGCTAGGTTATTGAGAAAACGCCTCCGAAATATACACATTTATTTTTTACACAATATATTTTTAACTAGTAACTTCCCCGCTTCACTGTTGGAAAGATTGGCCACGAAACAAACGACCCACTAGAAGCTTTTATCGCTACAAGAGTTGAGTCAATGTCAATGTTAAATCGCATACTTTAATGATATCGTTATGCCGGTCACTCACATTCGCGCGAATACGCGAACCCACAAGTGTGGGACGACCTTCGCGAATGATTATGCGAAGTTTTCGAGGCATTCGGGGTTTTCCAAGCTGTGTCGGTTTTTTGTCGCACATCAAAGCGCGCGAACCTCGAACCTTCATGTTGCCTCCCATACATTCGTGCGACCAGTGGCGCACACGACTAAAAAGGTGACGTATATCTTAATTTTTCGTGTTTGGTGGCTTCTAATCGTACTATCATTTATTTTCTGTATTGAAAATGGATTTGAATAACAACAACATAATAACAACAGCAAGATTGAACATTCGCGAACAAAGTGTAGGAGGAAGCGGAAATGGGCTTGTATACTCATATGCGAACCCATTTGCCTGACCGCCCTTCACATATTATGTGCAAACATTCGTAAAAATGTCAAACATTTGCGCGTATGTGAGTGACTGGGGTTACAATTTGCAAAGCAATTTTTAAACTATTATAATATTATTAACATCTATGACATTTGCAGCAAAAAAATGTTTTTGTGCTGTCAACATGTGGCAGTGTTTACAGAGTAAAATATTTTTTGAGTCGTTATACGTTAATTAGCTAAGTCAAGCTTAATTAACTTTTTTAAGTAGAAAATATTTAGTCATTGCTTAAGGCGTTAAGAAGTGATTAACTAATCAGTTGCTAAGAAGGTGATTAGTCGATTTTTATAAGGCTGTAAAACTCAAGCTTAACCGCATTCAAACTTGTTTTTGAGAAAATAACCAATGTATAACAGTTTTATTGTACGAATAAATATCGTTATCATTACAAAAAATAAATAATGTATAAGAAAATAAAAATAAAAAATATCAACAAAAGAATAACGTTTTATTCTTCATTGTTATTCTTATACAAATAATATTCCATTCTCCGAGAAAGAAATCATAATTATGTCATCTTACATTATCATAATGACGTCTTTGTAGCTTTTCACGCATATTCCTATCAAATACTTGAAATAACTAAGTTCTTTAGGGCTTATCTCTCATTACTCTGTCCCATAGGATGTGTAGCGTTCCATCAAAAAAATCATTACTGTGCACAAAGCGAGTTCAGACGCTTTAGCCTTCAAAGCGTCCTTTCACCTGCTTCATATGGGCGTCTGAATAGATACGCTTTTAAACTTCTAAACATTTGATAATTGCTAACGATGCCAATATTTTCATCATTACCTTGTGCGAAGTTCAATTTAGGTTTGCTTTGAGCTCCGTAAATTATATTTCTTTAAGTTTCCAGTTTTAACATAATGTTGTACTTAGTTACGTATAATTTTTGACTCTATTGACGTCTTTGGGGCTTTTAATCATTTGGAATTTAGGTGCATATTAAAGTTAAGTGGGAGTTATGCTAAATACCGAAGAGTAAATAAGACAGACACATACTATGGTTGTACAGTATCACTGATGTCGCAACATCGAAGACTTCTGGTCGCCTAGTACCTACTCGCTTTAATTAATTGCTACTAGATGAACAAAGCCGATGAGAAATTTAATACCCCAGATTTGTTTTGGCACACTCGCTTGCATGTTTTTGCTATCCTAGTACTGACTGCAAGAAACGAAAATATCTGGCTTGCTTTCTATAAGAGAGAGAGAGACAGACAGAGAAACATGCGCACGCCGCACGACTTGTAACGACGCCGCACGAGTTGTAACGACGGCAAAAATTGTCGTTAAAACTTTTCGTCTTAATTTTTTCCGTCTAGCTCCCTTTCGCAACGCGCGATTAGGAACTTCGTTCCATAAAAGTTTTTTTTTCACGTTTTCTTATTTTCGAGGACAATGATTTAACACTGCTTGCAACTCCTTTCTGGCCTTTTTAAAAACACCTAAACATGCCCAGTCGCGGCCTCTACTTACGTATAAAATTATACTCATAAATTACTTGTAGAACACGACAGGGCTTTTATTGAAGGGTGTTGACTAATCAAGTTAGTTTCCGTACAAGTTGCTCACAGCGCAAATGAGCGTGACACACTTCCAACTTTGTTTAATATGAAGGAGAACATTTACTATACTCGGCGCGCGAAGCAGGAAGAAATTCGTACATTGACTTGTTAGTACCTGTCTCTGTCACTCCCGCGTAAATATAATGCGTCTCGTTCGCATAGAACGGCGGCCATTGCACTATGCGAGTGAGCACGCATTATATTTACGCGGGAGTGACAGAGACACGTACTAATAAGTCAATGTACGAATTTCTTCCTGCTTCGCGCGCCATGTATATTATAATTATTACAAAGTTGTAATTGTTTTCACATAAAGACTTACAATGCCTTAAGACTTAAGACGCTTGTAAGAGCCAATAACCTTGAGCAACTGGGCGGTGCTAATACGAACCATAAATTATAAAATAATTACTATTTTTCATATTTACGAGTATACTTTAGTACAGTTTATAGGTGTAATCTATGCCAACATTTTAGTTAAGGAACGGTGCAAAAATTCCTTGCCGTTTAAAAGTAAATATAAATCGTAAGTAAGATAAGGTAAGTAAGACTTGTACAACTAACAATTTACCCTACAAAAATCAAGGCTTTGAGTTCAAAATGTCGATAATCATTATTTCATAACCATCCAAATACGAATGCAGTAAACAAAACATCACAGTATTCTTGTTTAATGGAAAGTTATGAAGACTAATAATTTAACTTCTTTAGGCCCTATCACGACAGTTTTAGAACCACTGGTTTGTTAACACTGCATTATACAAGCAAACAGAAACTTCGCGAACAATTTGCTTACAACGCAAATTAACGTAGGACCTTTTAATTAGCTAAATTGGTGCCCTCATCGCAATTCCCGTAAACGTTGTCATAGTTTTTAATGAAAAAACACAATTATTTTTATACGTTTACAAATCGAATCAGTTATTATTAGACTCTACATTAGACAGACATGTTATTAAATGGATATTTGATTTTTTTTGTTGTTAATTTAAAAAAATTATGATATCAAGTGGTTTCACAAATTTTTGCACAGATAATCATCATAAAAGGTTTATGTTAAGACGCAATTATAATTATTAACAAAATAAAATGAGATTCCAAAAAATAAATAAAAATTATTTTGTTATAGCAGACAATGACTAAATGCCTTAAGCACGAATGAGAACCCAAAAAGGAGATGGGAAAGAGAAATATTCGACTATATTTAATAATCACCAAACCGAAGAGAGCCGCTATGCAAATTGCATGGCATAATTACCATGGAACTGTTTAGAGGGGCCTGGTAATTAAGAATACAGAGTTTGGAAATTTCCCTTTCAAATTTTGTTCCAAATCGATCCTAGTCTGACTTAATTTGTTTTATTAAAACAAATGTTTTAAGTGCATTAGGTATTGTTTTGTTATTTAAGACTTTTGACCAGTAAAATATCAGTTAACTATATACGTTTTAATGGATAATAAATCATTACTAGCCTATACAAATAAATACTAGAAAATTGTATTCCTCACTCTTTCCCTCTGAATAAACTTCCTATTTTGTATCTATGTATATTCCTATAAAATTGTATCTTTAAAAAATGTACAAAATTAAAAGAGTAAGTGAAGTGTGGTCCAGCTTTTTGAAGGAACGTGTGTATTTTTGTGAATTTGCAGGGTTTATACTGGACCAGACTACAATGACAGCTGCGGTATTTTGTAGAGTTTTACGAACTAGTGGTAATCAAACGGCCAGACTATAGTTATCTAAACTAAAATTTTAACTATTTACTTTCAGGAACTTTCGTCTATTAAACAAATATACTCGTGTATATTTATAACAATTTGTAACTAACAATCTGATAAGATTTGCTTGCGTGCGCAAAAACATCTTTCTCGATCCAATTTCCTGAGTCGCAAAGCATTTCCTCCGTTGAACTATTCGGAATACTTGATTCAAACTATGTACTCCTGAAGTTTGGCATTTCGATACAAGAACCAGATATTCAATAGTCACTGCAGAGCAGAGAGCAGTCTAAACAAGGCACTACAGCAATAAATCGTGCCGCATCGATTGCTGCGTCCGCGAGCAATTTATGTCCGGCGCGGAGTCTCGACCCCGCAATGTATTGTATCCGATTCTGTAGCGGACGTGTTCATTTGGGCTGGATTTATCGAAACATATGTAGCGGAAGAAATTTGGAATAACGGGTTCGAACAGCTTAGGGTATCTCAGTTGTAAGATTTTATTGAAATATGATGCGATCTTTCTTCTCGACAGCTATAAGTTGGAATGTTTGAACTATTTCATTCGTACGCGTGTTTTGCCATTGTTTACTTTTGGTCTCTGCGAAGTTCTCTATTTGCTAACTAAGCTGTAATATGTAATTATACGTATATGTTATATCTTATAAAAATATCATGAAAGTTATGTACGCTCATAAGTTTTAGGTACTTCTTTGGCGTACTTATTTCAAATATATATTTTTGCATTCAAATAAATTATTAAACAGCCCAAAGACTAATATAAGTACTACACATAAAAATACGTTTAATAATAATACCTTCTTGATTATAGTTTTTCAGACGATTGTTTAGCAGATAGACTGTAATCAGTTTATGTAAAGAAAAAAAATTGCCAGCCAGAAGAAAAAAAAAATCATACGATATTATAATGGCTTTATTGAAAATAAAAAATATATTTTCTAATAAGTACAAAACTTCTAAAATTTTGGGTGCACTTCGCGCCCGGTGTGGAAACGCGGCACAAAATCATTTAGTTATGACTGACAACTTTATAGTAAGTAATGGTGGCCACTCACGGTCAGTCCATCGCGTCAAATGGCGTGATATACAGCCAAAATTTGATCGTGAATGTGAAAAACTGATGGCGTGATATAAAAAATTTGTATGTCCAATCGCGCCATTTTGATATATGTCATTTGGCGTGGCTCCAAAAATGACGCGATGGAATGACCGTGCGTGACCACCATTATAGTAAGTAAATAAACTAGCGCTTCGCCCGCGGCTTTGCCTGCGTAATCCGGGACAATAAGTGCCCTATGTATTATTCTAGGTCATGGTCTACCTTTGTGCTAAATTTCATGAAAATCTGTTCAGTAGCTCGAGCACGAATATTTGCGAGAAAGTATTCGTATGGTTAACGTAAGCAATTTCTATGGCATTTTTTCAAAAGCGCCCCTATCGTGCGTAAATGGTACTAAAATGCCATATAAATTTGACAAATTGCTTACGTTAACCATACGAATACTTTCTCGCAAATATTCGTGCTCGAGCTACAGTAGTTCTAGTTCTTGCGTGAAAGAAGACCAAACATCCATACATACTTTCACATTTATAATATTAGTAGGACTGTTGATTTTTGAATTGTTATTTGAAAGTAAGTCAACAATCACTTTGTTCTATCCTGGAGAAATTCCGCTACACCGGAAGCAAGATGGCAGACCGGATATCCTGCTCGCGTCGCAGTATTTCTAGCAGATAGCTGGTTTTTATGTTCTCATTTGGGATAAATTTCAGGAGCAAGATTATACTACGTTAATACTCACGTTGTACTATCCAAATATTCTTCGTAATCATTATGGTATTGATATTGGTTTGAAAATTATAATGTGATGTTCATTGATATGAATGAAGCATACAAAAATTAGGAATATTTTGCTGGAAAACCAAAAGACAGCTGAATATGGGTTCGTAAAATCGATCGTTAAAAGTGATTGAGATGAGCTGCATCTAAAACCAAAAGACAGCTGAATATGGGTTCGTAAAATCGATCGTTAAAAGTGATTGAGATGAGCTGCATCTAAAACCAAAAGACAGCTGAATATGGGTTCGTAAAATCGATCGTTAAAAGTGATTGAGATGAGCTGCATCTAAAACCAAAAGACAGCTGAATATGGGTTCGTAAAATCGATCGTTAAAAGTGATTGAGATGAGCTGCATCTAAAACCAAAAGACAGCTGAATATGGGTTCGTAAAATCGATCGTTAAAAGTGATTGAGATGAGCTGCATCTAAAACCAAAAGACAGCTGAATATGGGTTCGTAAAATCGATCGTTAAAATTGATTGAGATCGCTGCATCTAACTGATCAGTCTCTTATTCTATCTCTTTATTTTCTCTTACATACACACGCATTATACAATATTCACAATATGATTTTTAGAATAATGGATTCAACTAGACATAAAAGTGGAAATGGATCCATTGATGGATCCTTGTAATGAATCCAAGTGGACATCGCCGAAATTCTTGCCTCTACATTATAAATATTTGTGCACGTGGACACACACAAAGGAAAGACAAAGATTAGGCTACCTTCATACGTGTGTGTGTGCTGTGCTTTAAACATTCCAAGACCTTTCTGAAACCTCTCTAAAGTTAAAATTATTCGCACTCTGAGAACTAAATGTAGCTTGGGTGTTCCTGGCCTGATTTAGGGTGAATGCACGAAACTGCATTTAGCAGTTAAGCCAAATTAAGACTTAACGCTGAGCTGGCAAGGTCTAATTAAGTTTAAATGTTACAAGCTCCTTGGTTTTAATCACCTGCTGTTCAAAACAATGTTGAAAAACCATTGTTTTCTTTGAGACTTACTCTAACCTGTAACTGGGTAAGTTGTGAATAACCGCTTTAGTTGAACGAGCTTAGAGGTAGGAATTATGTGTTTATTAGGGCTTGTTTCACAATCTTCAAGTAAGTCCGAAGTAAGGTATTCGTTGGTTAAGTTGACATTTCGTGTATGTAAAATGACACTTTAACGTTACTTTAACCGACGAATAGCTTATTCAGAACTCTACTTGAAGATTGTGAAACAAGCCCTAAGGACTTGTTTCACAATCTTCAAGTAAGTCCGAAGTAAGCTATTCGTTGGTTAAGTTGTCACTCGTCCGAACAGCGATACAAAAAAGGTCGCACTGAAAACCAGTAGCCGTGGTTCGCTGCGGCATGGTGCTGAGTGCGTAGTTACCTTTTTTGTTGAGCAGTACTGCAGCAGGTTATGTTTCTATAACTGTTAACTTTCATAATTGCTGTATTAAATGTCAATTTACAAGCTATTGCATAATGCTTAACAAAATAAATCAATTCTTTCTTCTTTCTTTCTTCTAATGTTTGTTTTTATTTTTTATGTGTTTTTAATGCATGTATATAAAATATTATTTGAGCGAGATCTGACGAGTAGTTTTTGAGTTCTCCCTAATTTTGAAGTTTGTTATTTTTGCTAAGAATTATTTAAACTCGGTTAAAAATTAACGTAGAAGCGCGCTATTATCGTTTTAACGTATATTACAATGGCAATATTTAGAAAATATTTTGTATTAAATAAATATAAATAAACATTTCTACTAACAGGTTGTAAATTATGTAATACTTTCATTTTAGTAGACGATCTTTACCAATCGCGGAAAATATTGCTGAAAGTAAATCGTTTCATTTTCAGCCCTAAAAAATAATATTCTTGAGACAACGACTTCCAATAGAAAGTATTGTAATAAACACTTTTAATCTTACTTAGAAAGAAAAGCTTTTAATAAAACACGAAGTATTAAAATGGTAACTGTAAAACGAGTCATTCCCGGATGCAGTAAATTCTTGTTTTACAGAACACTGACTTTTTTCCTTCACAAGCTTGCTTTGTTAATAGTAATACAAGCACGGATGTAAACAATAAGAGCTGGTTTGTTGTACAAATATACGGTTTCGTATGCTGTGAGACTTTTTTCCCGACGTTACCGTGTAGCGTCAGCGAAATTGAAAAAGAAAGCAAAAAAATTTATATGCGATTCGTAATGTCTTATAATAATGTCAGAAGAAGAGCACTGCATTCGAATTTTAAAACTATGCTCCAAAGATGGCGGCATTGTTGTCTGAGCAAAGGAATCCTAGAACAATGGCTAAATAGAAAACGTTTTGTTTTCGTGCGTTAAGTAAATGATTCCTTTGCGAAATACGCCCGGCAAATTAAAAGAACCAGGTTTTAAATACAGTGTTCATTTTAAAAACGTTGCTTTGTTTTTGACCTCAACGAAATACAATAACTATTTAGTCGTTACAGTGCTTCGGCTCTATAGACTCAAACCTTGCCACAACTTATTTGCCAACTTGTTGTTGCCAACAAAAAAATATAACGTATATTATTATTATACCAGCATCAGTTATAAAGAAGTGTGCGCATGTCTATGTTTACCTGATTAGGTATTAGAAGTAAAATACAATTTTTTTTTTACGTGCTACAACAAACTCGCGCACTTTGACGGCTAAATCGCGAATGCCTTATATGCGGGTAGTGCAGATACTCTTCTATTATTTTGTATGTCACAGTATGCTATTATAATAAAATTGTATGTTTGCAATTACAACACAATTATGTCTGTTAATAAAATTTAGTTCTTACGTTAAACGTTCTATATAACTTATCCCTTATACATTTATTAAAATAATTAAACCATCATTGTGGTTGGTCTGGTTTCTTGCATTTCCTGTGACAAAATTTTTAACGTAATGTTGGTTACATTATTATGTTAAATTATTACATTAAAGTGGATATCACAAATACTGTTGTTTTATAAAATCTAATTTAATTATTGTAATACTTCCACAATTGTAGTAGAAAATAATTGATTATTGTTTAAATCAAACATTATATTTTATTTTATGAATCTGTCTTAAACGTCTATAAACCTTAGACATGCAATTATGTAATTATGCAATTATGTAAACGGTCTTACAGCCTTATTCATAAAAACTTAATAAACCTATCTTGGTTACTGCACTGTTGCAATATGTATAATTTTATCGTTTCACATATTAAGTCTTAACATTTTACTTCTATAACTTCGCTAGTTTTTATGAATTAGGGGGTGAGACCCTCAGATTTTAGTGTTTGTTTGTGCTTTGGTCCTTCGAATAAATGCTTTTTCTTTCTTCTTTCTTTCTTTCAATTTTGTCAAAGTTTTTAGAGACATTGATAATTTTGCTTTGAAACTCCACAAGTTAAAAAAAACTGGTAAATTAACACATTGGACGTAACAGATTCATCACATAACTATGTTTACCAATGCATTCGTAAGTAAACAAAACCATGAATGAAATCCACGATTTTTAGACGAAAAACCCTATACGGTCGGTGTAAATGTACACCGTACCGCTAGTATCACCTGTGATGTATTTTCCGACCGTACGTCACGCCGTTTGTCCCGTGCATAGTACATTGACTGCAGTAGGCCATTCGTAAACTCCATATATTTTGCCTTTGTTTTACCGAGAGCACAAAAACCTTTGGAGGCAAACCAAATTGAATCCTACCTCGTTTATGTTAAGTTTTTATCTGTTTTACGTATGCATGGTGCATTATTTACCTTGTAAGCGGTTCGAAAAACATATGGCTGTTGCCGTCCCTTGCTAATCGTTTGACCTAAAAGGTTCACGTTAGTTTAAAAACTTTAAACTGAATGCCACGTAGATGTCACGTCGTGTAGATTAAAAAATGACGTATAAAGTGTATCAGTAATACCTTCCTTTAAAAATAAATGATTTTGATTTTGACTTTGACTTCATAAGTAGTCATCGTCGCCTATAGACTGAAGTCAACCTGTTAACTCGTATCTAGAAGACCTCTAATGAACCTTTTTTCTTAGATTTTGCAGCAGTCTACTATTAACTACACTAGCTATGTAAACACGTAGTATATACTACTGGGATGTCATAACCAGCCGAGCGTAATAGATAGGGCGACGTGACGTTCCATTATTTGTACGACATCCCACTGGGTGCTTGCTAAGACCTATACGTTATTGTATTGTTAGTGTAACAAATAGTTGATAGTTGAGTAATGAAATCATCGTTACTTGTAACTGATGATCTCGGGTTTCCTTGTAGATTGATGTAGATGGGTAAAGTTACATTGGACATGATTTGCAGATATATTATGAATTTTATAATAATTTAGTCGATGAACTTTAGATTTTTCTATTAAAAATCAAAAGTACTTACAGTGCTTAGGAAGTTACAGTTTCTTTCATGCCGTACTATAACAACCAATGCTTGCTTAGAAGCAAACAGAACAGCTTATTGCGTTATTGTTTGCGTTAATAGCTATAGTTAACAAATTTTCGTTTTCTGAGATTCTTAAATATTTGAAAACTAAAAATTTTACTAACCTTTTTACCTAAAACACAGACTAATCCAGACGAACAGAAGGTAAGTAAATATTATTTATAAGACTTCAATAACAAAAAAAAAACAAAACCATTTCCGAAATCGATTTGAACAAACCTGTATTGAAATATCTATAAATTCCGATCAAACGTATCCCTCGTAAACATCCCTCGATCGTATTTTTTAAATCAAACCCAATCGGGTCATATTTACGGTGTGGTGATACTATGAAACAGGGTGATACCCCGGGGTGGTGATAATTTATTTATGTCAAAACTCACCCGGATATATGGGTGAGGTTGATGTTATTTTTGAAACAAATTGAAATTTTGTTGCCTTCACCTTACAAGGGACGGCATATTCAGGCATAGTGGAAAGGAAACTAGGAGTATTTTTGATGTGGAACATTTAATTCGATGGGCCAAACCGACCCTTATACGAGTATGTGATCTTGCGCGTTACTATCATGAGCTCTTATAAGTTATAGTATATACAGCAAGTAAGTTTTGATACTGAAATAACGTGAATGTTTAATGTTTTTTTTTCATACGTATATTGGTTTTTATGACTATTACTAACTTGGACTTAAAAGGCCTGGTTATCGTTACTATTTTGGAATTAATTAGTAGTTAAAAGTTTAAGTTAGAGTTGGTAGCGTGAGACGGTCACATTTTTCGCGTCGCAGGTGCACCAGATAAGCTGGCTCGATACTTCCAACTTAGTGTGACCATATTGTCTACTAGTTATGGGACTAGTATATTGAAGTGAATGAGGAAATATCTACACCTCTAAAATCTTTAATTGTATCACGACCTTTATGGGGCCATCCATAAATTACGTCACACTAATTTCAAGAGTTTTTGATCTTTACCCCCGTCCTTGTCACAGTTGGTCACATTTATGAGAACTCCTCCCCTAGTGTGAAGTCACATATTATGACATTTTACAAATTATTAAATTAAAACAGCAGTTCCTAAAGCAAGTTTTATTTCTATTAATTGTTTTTCAATATTTATCTATACATACAAATTATTCGATTTTGAAATGCGACGTCACGAAATTTAGGACCCCTCCCACCCCTTGTCACACAATGTCCCATCATCGACCCCCCTCCCCCAACGTGTGACGTAATTTATGGATGGCCCCTACCTACAGTAAAAGACAAAATGTTAAGTTAGTCATAAGACCCCGCTGATCGCTTCAGGAAACGAGACTTTCATTCAAATAGTGTACCTGTTGTATCAATATATCTTATTATTTCCTTCATATATTTTAACTTCAATCGTAAATAATGCAAATCTGTGCAGTATTTCTTCAGACAAGCCGAGATTTGCTTATTAATGAATGACTTCACTTTGTATCGCAACATAAAAGTATATATTTTCTTTAAGACATCCCTTAGAATAAAAAATAAACAGACATCCATCAAAACAGATTACCAACGTAGTAAATTTTTATCCTTTTTTGAAAAAAAAAGGAAGAGGTATTCAATACGACTGTATTGTTTTATGATTGTTGCCTCAGAATTTTCGACTGGGTGACCCGATTTTGATGATTTTTTTAAATCAAAAGCTGGTGCTTGTCATGTGGTCCCACTTAAATTTGAACTAGATTTGACGAGTAATTTTTGAGTTATTTTGGAGTCAGGTATTTTTTTCTTGGTAAAATTTAGATTATAATTTTATTTTTATTCATAACTTTCTTTTCTTTCTTTTCTATTAAAAATAATAACTTATATTTTGGATGACGTAACGTCAAACTTTTACAAAAACAAAAGATTATAACTTCCACGCTGAATTATAAAGGTTGTCCCACATTTATGGTTATAGTACACTCGAGACTATAAATCTAGTTTTCTACATATAAACCTTACAGTTTTATCCAATCTGTGTTATTTATATCCTTGGCGTTATTTAACTACGTAACCAACTTTCATTTTATTATAAAGGCTAAAGGCTAATGTGTTACAACGGCTTTTGAAGTGTCGTTGTTATTTACAAGACAGAAATGTTTATTTACATACGCTAAGCACGAACATTTAGGTACAAGAACGAGAATAAATGTAATGTAGTGTCGCTAGGTAATGTAACATGTCTGATTAAAAAATAAATTTAGAGTGATCAGAAAATAAAGGTTTTGATATTCAAAAATTTATTTTCCTAGAGGAATATTAATGCTTACTCTGAACTCCATATTTTTTATGAAAATAAAGTTTTCTATCCATGTAAACGATTCTCTCAAAGTATAGAATATGTGAAAACATAATATTATGTGTGTGTGCTATTAGCTGCGAGGGTTACTACGAACTACAAATCTCGTAATAATCTTAATATATATAAATTACGTGTCACGTTGTTTGTCCGCGATGGACTCCTAAACTACTTGACCGATTTTAATCAAATTTGCATGTGCAGTTTGATCCAACTTGAAAGATAGGATAGCTTGTAAGTTGAGATGTATCTCAAAATAATAAAAAAAAAATTGACAAAACGAAGTCTGTCCGGGCAGCTAGTGTACCTATATATTATGATGTAATGATCGTTTTTAACAGACTTCAAAAAAGGAGGAGGTTCTCAATTCAACTGTATTTTTTTTGTTTTTTTTTTAATGTCCGTTTACCTCATAACTTTTTATTGAGTGTACCGATTTTGATGATTCTTTTTATATTCGATAGCTGGTGCTTGTCATGTGGTCTCATTTCATCGAGATCTGACGAGTAGTTTTTGAGTTATCCCCAATTCTAATTTTGACGTCGGTTATTTTTTTTTTAAGAATTATCCTGGCATTTCACATACAATATTGGTTTTATTAAACACCTTAAGATATAGGCTTTAATAACGAAGCCAAGCTCATGCGATAACCCATGAATCATTGCGATATATTGGATATTTAATTGAAATGAAAACCAGCCGGGACAATGGACCGAGTTAATCGTAAATTTTAAAACCAATCTCATCATTGATAAAATCCTGTAGGTATATAATTTTAATTATGTGACGTTTTAATGTTGAATCTGAAATATGAATTAGCAATAAATAACTAATATTGAAAGATGGTTTTTTACCAAGGAAAAAAATAAAAAGGATACTGAGTCAGATATTATACCTAATTAACATCATTTAGAGGATAATTATAAACTAACTAATAATGTACTATATTTGTTATTCTGAGAGTAGTCAAAACGATCCCGAGAGCAATAAATGGGGCGAACATAAAATGTGGTAAAGGCCCAATAGAAATGAATACCACATGTTAATGGTTTGAGTCTTATTTGTTAAAGAAGGCGTAGGTTGTTGGGTAATGGGAATCTGTCACTAAATACAATAATGTTGACCTTTATAAACGTTTCTTATTGATCACTTACTAACGGAAAAACTAAAATATGATTCTACTAAATTACTAACAAGATACTGCTTGAAACATGGAATAATGGTTTACTGTGTCATTTGTTACATAAATCTTATGTCACTTATCACGCTATTTCGTATTGTAAGAACATAAACCCAAAAATGAAATTATTATGGTTGAAGTCAAATTGTTCACCACGTGTACTCATTGCACGTGTAAAATTACCTATTATTATATAATACTGCTTAGTAGTAATGTAGGTATTGTAAAGTATACTAAAAGAATTTATAGCACTGGATTATTATTAAGTTATTACGAAAATTATAGATAGAATTTCAGTTTAAAAATGAAGAAAACACTACTAAATCAGCTTCTTTTTCGCAGCAGTCTCTTCGATTTTACTTTAAGCAAACGAGCCATCCGGTGGTTAAAGCTCATAACGCGCGATGATCCATCTACAGATGCCTCTTAGAAGCTTGCCCTCCAAATGTATAAATATACATAATAACATAAACTTCTTGAATTATAAATATAAATCAGACAGTATACATAATACACATAGAATCGCTCATAACCCGGCGGCTTGCGTCAATCCTTTGTGATCGACAAAGTTAAGCAACAGCGAGCGCGGTCGGTAGTTGGATGGGTGACCGCTAGTGGGAACAATTTCTTGAGCGTTTCCGTGCATCGGAGGGCACGTAAAGCCGTCGGTCCCGGTTGTTATCATAAGATAACAGTCGTTAAGCCATATCGGAGGCCCTCGGGCGGTTTGAAAACTTCCGACACTCGGGTTGGCCACTAACCCCTCCACCAATCCGCACTGGTGCAGCGTGGTGGAGTATGCTCTAGGCCTCCTCAAGGAGAGACCCGTGCAGAATAGTGGGCCATTAATGGGTTGAAGCCATACAGTATACATATAAATCGGATAGTGCTTCGCCTCCTAGTAAGCCTTTCGCATATGCAGTAACAAAGTCAATGGTATTTTAATAATAATATGTTCCCTATTTCTTTTCATACGGGATTTTCACACGAATAAGTATTTATTATCACCCAGACCTAAGCAATGTTTGTAAAAGAGATAGTGTTTGCTTAAGATACTAGGAGCTGTTAATCTGGAAAGAGGATAGAAAGTCTTATTTAAATTCTTGTTAGTATTACATAGAATAACGATATTACCTATTTCAGTGTTCTATATTATTTTTAAGTAGATGTTTGAATCATAAATTTAAATGTAATTTAGTCTTTAGTGTTCATTTTCAGTTTAAAAAAATAGACTTATCAATTCGACTCGTACATATTATATTAATACGTATAATTTGTATATTATTAGCTGGATACACAAAATATTTAAATATGATACAAATGTTTGAGTTTGAAGCAGTTGCTTATTTGTAATTTCATACTTTTGAGTTAGTTATTTTAAGTATTTACATATATGTTTTTTGAAACATGTAATTTTCCATGTAACCGTGTAACAATTGTTGGCAGACCTAATAAATAAATAAATAAATAAATAAATAAATATGTAATACCTATATTAAATTATTATAATAACACTGGAATGTTCTATAAAAATTCGAACACTTAATTCCGAAATTCGAATAACGTTATGATTATTTCGAGGCATTGTAATTTTCTTAGCTTGAAGCAGCGCTATGCTATGAACATGTTTGAGCGATGCACTGCTAAATGAGTTTGTACACTTAATTAGTTTTGTAGTACCATTCTGCAATAACGGTACCATCAATAAGTCTAGGAAATTGTTTTAAAGTGTACCTATAATCATTTCACAATCATAATTATATAACAGAAGTTTTATTATACGCTTGTGAAGGAAGTAAGAGCGTCACTATTCTATTATATTACTAGCTGACTTGACAAACGTTGTTCTGCCAAAAGTTTTCTGGATAGAGACCCTAATCACCTAACGGTATGAAATATACTTTACAACCTATTCTCATATCTACCAAATATAGATAAAAAAATTAATTTCGGTCGAGCCGTTTCGGAGGAGTACGACCACAAACACCGTGACACGAGATTTTTATGTTATGTTAGATACATTTTTATGTTATGTTAGATACATTTTTATGTTATGTTAGATACATTTTTATGTTATGTTAGATACATTTTTATGTTATGTTAGATACATTTTTATGTTATGTTAGATACATTTTTATTTTTTATGCAAATCCAACTAATGTTCTAAAATGTGATAGATTGGTTTGGACGTTTTTTACCCTTTCACGGATAAATTACTGAGCGGATTTTCATGAAATTTTGCACACAAGTAGACCATGATTTGAAATACTATAAAAGGTACTTATTATCTCAGAAAACCCGAACTAAGTCGCGGGTAGAGCACTAGTAGCCACTAAACGAATCAATGGGCAACCTAATGGTAAGTAGCAACCGACAACAATGGATATGTCATGAATCTATTTTATTTCATAATATATAATAGCAGGTTTTTTTTATGGTAAGTGATTTTTTTTTTCTTAAACATGCATAATCTTAATATATATAAATTACGTGTCACGTTGTTTGTCCGCGATGGACTCCTAAACTACTTAACCGATTTTAATCAAATTTGCACACCGTGTGCAGTTTGGTCCAACTTGAAAGGTAGGATAGCTTACATCTCAAAAAAAAACTTGACAGAACGAAGTTTGTCCGGCAGCTAGTATTCTTTTATTTTCCTGTAACTTTCAATAATGATTACGGCCATTCAACCAAGAAAAGAACACTCGTTTATAAAACAAACATAACAACACCAAGCAGACTCCTTACTATATACTTAAAGATAAAGTAACAGGAAACACAGCGTACGAATTTCTTGAATTATTTATCTGGGCGTAGAAAAGTTGAACGAGTTTAATGCCAAGGAGGTAATCTCGAGAGCTGTAGAAGAAGCGCCTGAATTAATCTAAGTACTTCATGTTCCTATTACAGTTTGAAAGTAGTAAGTTTGGTGTCCGGAATATGGATGGTTCTGTGTAAATTGGCCCGCTGTTCCTGTTGAAGTGAAAAATGACGGTTCCGTAGGTCGCCGGCTCAGATGAATAAAGAACTTAGGGAAATTATTACCTAACTCTCACACTATTCTACTGTGTGTGTAGTCATGTATTTATAACCGACTTCAAAAAAGGAGGAGGTATTAAATTCGACTGTATTTTTTATGTTTTTACCTCAGAACTTTCGATTGAGTGAACCGATTTTGATGATTCTTCTTTTAATAGAAAACTGGTGCTTGCCATGTAGTTCCGCTTAAATTTTAGTGAGATCTTACGAGAAGTTTTTGAGTTATCCCTAATTTTGAAGTTGGTTATTTTTGGAACGCGTTGTCCGCATCGGGCTCTCATATGATTTCATATTAACAGCGGACAGGCGGACGATACCGATATATTATGTACCTATGTGCGTTGACCAATAAAGGTTGTCGGACTTCAGTTTTAGTTGTTTAAAAGTACGTTAACTGACTCCTTAATTAATTATTCAACTCAAACCACTTTGCGAAAAATCGGGCACAGCGCTAGTATTTCATATAATTATACATCTGCTACATTGCTAGCAGTTAACGATATAGCAGCTTGAATTATTATCGAACGAACATTAACCTAATTTGAGCTAACGTCTCCTTGTAACCTATGGCCTGTGGATTTATCGCAGCACTTAAAATTATACTCGCAATTTGTTTGCCAGGAAACTCATAATACTTCATTATTAATGTTTCTTACGGTTTATTTTTGATATATAGAGAGAGATATATATACATATAAGGGAGGGAGAAGGAGAGAGACACATCCAACTTATAACTGACGGGGGTTAAAGATAATATCTTTATATTAGGTATAAACGAGTAACCGCCCTCGCTTTGCTTCGGTTTTCTTATTTTTTTACACCTTGGGTTACATTATTGGAGTTTTACTATGGATCCCTAATTTTTTTGAAAATATAATATAGCCTATGTCACCCGGTGATAGTGTAGCTTCCCAACAGTGAAAGAATTTTTCAAATTGGTTCAATAGTTTCAGAGCCTATTCAATGCAAACAATCAAATCTTTCCTCTTTATAACATTAGTATAGATAAATACATACTCAAGAGATGCTGTGAAAAGAAACCAGTCACTTCATCATAAAGGTTAATATTCAATAGTCATACACGATCGAAAACCAATCAATCATTAATGAAACATTATTCAAACCCATCAAATCGCGCCGCTCGCCTGTCAACCAGAAATGATGCTCCATCAGCGACGTGGATAACGTACAATGGAACATCATTGTCAGATACAGTGTGAGGTTAGTTACGATATAGAGTTATAGATAGATGTGTTTGTAGCTGAGAGTTGTTGTTTGTGCTGTGCTAGTGATTTTAATGTCGATTTCTTACAGGAAGGTCTAGTGCCAGTTTTAATGGATCTAAGTTGTAATGGCTGTAATATTTTTTAACGTACGTATCGTTTTTCAGGTTAACACGAAACTCCGATAACATAGGGTGATTTTAAACTGTTTTTAACCTACTTCAAAAAAGGAGGAGGTATTCAATTTGACTGTATTTTTTATGTTTGTTACCTCAGAACTTTCAACTGGGACAACCGATTCTGATGATTCTTTTTTAATCGAAAGCTGGTGTTTGGCATGTGGTCCCACTTAAATTTGAGATATGACTAGTAGTTTTTGAGTTACCCCTAATTTGGAAGTCCGTTATTTTTTGTCAAGAATTATTGTAATAATGATTTAATTTTAGTCTTTACGATTCCGAGTTAATTCTTAATTATTATTTTTTTTCTACTTCTGAAAATTTTCTTATTATTAATATACTATATTCTTCTTTGTGTCAATTATAATTTTTCTAAACCTTTATATTCCTAAATATAGAGAGTAGGGTATGCATTGTTATCATGGACACATGCTCACACAAACTTAAGCGCACTTTATCGCAACCAGTTATTTTTCATTACTTTAGAGCGACGCATTATCGCGTCATAGTGACCGGATGTCAGAGTCCATGGCCTATAGACCGACAGCCGGCTGTGAGGCATACACGCGTGAAAAATTGCCCCCAAAGCCATTGTGCTGCCACGGTACTGCGTTTTATTTTTCCGTTTTACGAGAGCCTTTCACGGCTTTTGATGGAAAACGAATAACGCGTACGCGTGAAGGCACTGATAAAATGGAGCCGGGTTTCAGCAAATTGAATGAGTTATGTTACCCACTTGTCTCACTCCCAGTAAGAGCAGGTAAACTTCGTAATAAAGTCGCGGTATTTTTGTTGACAAAGTTGTTTTTTTTTAATAAAGCTTACGTGAATTGAACGGAGCGTGGTATCTAAAATATAATGAGTTTTGTTATTAGGTACTTTTTCACTCGCAATTAAAACTTTTTTCAAAAATGATACTTTTTAGTCTTAATACTAATGTCTTAATTCAAATTGTGTGGCATTTTGCATGATTTTGTATTCTGATTCGTGAGAAAATGCTTGAAGTTTTGTTGTCTCAAATAACTTTGGCTTATAACTGTTTTATACTAAACGCTTAAACTCTACTCATAATTATATCCATACACGTGCGTCCTTGAATTGTACCGATGGTTAAATCCCTACTTAATAATAATAATATAACACGCTTCCACAGTATGTGATGCTCTAGGTATGACAATTTACATAAAATAACATGGGGCCTTTGACAATCTGTTTTGATAGATAAGGTTTAATTATTATATTGAGTTAGTACTTAAATACCTACTATATTTAATCCTTTCGTTCAATAGCATTGGCTTTATTATATAAGTTGTATATAAAATAATTACTTAATTACATGTAATATAATAATATATAACATTTAATGTAAATTTAATAATAATGTAAATATCGTTACATTTTATAAAATCAATTTTGTTCTTTAACAATTTTGCCAGTAGTGATTGTTCTTTAACGTTAAATTTCTTAATAATTATGTAAATAACCATAACCATGTTATAATATAACAATTATATTGTTCTATTACTACAATTCTGTATTTATTGCTGTGTGAATTAATCGTTTCGTGTCATAAAATACATATTATTAAGTTAAGAATTATGTTTCTCGATGAGAAAATTGTTACGTAATGTTTTTTTCGTCGTCAATCTTCACTTCCATTTCCAACTAGCTTGAAGTAATGAAGCACAACAATATAATTTGAATCAGAATGCTTCAGCAAACCAGACGATTGTCTAAACTCCATCAATAGATACGAGGCGACTGAGAAACCATTGTGTTAGATCCTACATTTGCCCATGAATACGCCATACGAGTCCATAGTCCAACAAACTTGTGTTATCATAAACGAAACAGTATGCCAATTTCTGTTCTACACCATCCGAATAGAGTCGAATTACGCTTGCTTTGAACAGCTGTTATAGTAAAACTAAGCAGGGGTGTACTTCGGTTTGTATCAGGATTCCGCACTACAACTGACTGCAAAATGTCCCAGCGTTACCGATACCAGACAGACAATGGAATCTTTAGAATGGAGAATAACAACCAACAGAACTCGTGATTTGCTGAATAACAATAGATTTTTATTATACGACGGTATTAACGCCCGCATTTCTCTTAGCTTCCGTGTGAATAAAATAAGTAAAATGAAATCAATATAACCTCGTTTGTTTACACTTATTATTATGGTTATTGCTCGTATTTAAGCAATAATAAATAGGTACTTATCTGTCAAACCATAATTGTTTGTCAAGAGTCAAACCGGGCAGAGTCATTATTAGATTATAAGTAGCTCCATCCAATCTTGAATCCAACCCAACCATAAATGCTGGTGGAACACCCTCCTGAAATATGGACGAGGTGACGCCGGCGCCACGTCACTCCTGTAGGAGGTCATTAGCTCCTGAACCACCCGGTTCAACCCGGTACTCACGCGTGGTCATGATGTTTTTTACCTTAGCTAGCTACCATCCTTCGAACTCCTTGAACATCGTAATAAGACCACGACCACTCTATCAAAAGTGAACGACTAAAGAGACTACTAGAGCTACCCTATCATCCTGCTTTTAATGCTGATACTATGCTTTTAATATCGACCGTGAAATATAATCGATTTTGGTTGCAGTATCAGTATGAAAGTAATGTTAAAAAAGTAGAAAAGAAAGACAAAACAAAAGTCATTAAATTTAGCAGTTCCTTGACTTCTTTTTTAACCGACTTCAAAAAAGGAGTAGGTTCTCAATTCGACTGTATTTTTTTTTAATGTTTGTTACCTCAGAACTTTGGACTGGGCGAACCGATTTTGATGATTCTTTTTTTAATCGAAAGCAGGCACTTGTCATGTGATCTCACATAAATTTGAACGAGATCTGACATCTATGTAGTTTTTGAGACTATGAAGTCGGTTATTTTTTGTTAGTAAAATTTAGATTAATGGCTGGCAATACATTGATACCATAGGCATCGTGCCTTTGGTTTTACTGAGATCCATGGGCAGAGGTGACCTCTGAGACTCCTCTTACCATTAGGTCACTTGTCTTCTCGCTTGTCCGTTACATAAAATAGTCACTAACCTCAGAGCTACGGCGAATAGTACGCCTAATAAAAAAATTGCTCCCAAACTAATTTAATATATCAATTCATTGCATCATCCACATTTCCCAATATCGTCCAATATCGGGACATATAACAGCAATTTTAATATTCCTAAGCCTTATACAAATCGAAAGAGATTCAATACAAACATGGCGATATTGGTCTGGAGACGCTCAATAATAATTTCGTATCTCAAGTTTATTACGGCAATGTCGACGCAAAAACATGGGTTTAGGTATACTAAGTGAATTGGTTCCGGGACTTCCTCAAGTTCAACCTTGAGACCTTGGTCAGCCATTAGATTTGGCAGGGGTTGGTAAGTTTTTTCTTACCCAACTTTCGGCTCAGTCATCAGATCCTGAATTTCTGAGACCAGATAGATAGGTTCTACTCAGAATAAATCCAATGAGCCGAAATAAGGTTTTGTCGTTTCAAAGTTCCTATGATCACCTTCTCGCCTCATCATCAGATTAGCGCTTTTACTTATTTGTGCAGTGCTACTGTCCATCTCATATTTAAAAATTCTTACCACCTACATTTTTAGCCGACTTCAAAAAAACATTAATTTTTTTTGAACTTCCGCTATTAAATTAAACAGCATAATTAAGAACCGGGTACTTACATATTGGTAATACATCTGTTACTTCTCGCGTGATTTTTCTCTAAGAATTCTGATGTCTAATGTCTTCTCGGCTGACGCAAAAATTGTCTGCTCAGCTGAAGCAAAAATTGTCTACTTGGCTGACTCAAAAACTGTCTTCTTTTCTGAGCCTTTCCAAGTTCGCCCCTCTATACATAATTATATTCAAATTCAAATTCAAAATCATTTATTCATGTAGGTATCATTGATACACTTATGCACGTCATTTTTTTAATTTACCAGCTTTTCGGAAAGGTGCTTTGTCATGGAGGAGAAGAAAAGCCGAAAGAAACTCCTCAGCACATCTTTTAAAAATAAAATACATTGGTATATTTTTTACAAAGAAGTATCACTAACCTGTACGGAACTGGTTGCAGATCTGGTCATTTCCATGCGTCTTTGTCATTTATGTATTCATCTACAGTATAGTAGCCTTTGCCTAAAAGTTGAGATTTTACATGTTTCTTAAATAATTCCACTGGCAAATCACGTATTAACTTTGGGATTTTATTATAGAACTGTACACCACGGCCCATAAAAGATCGCTTCACTTTAGAAAGACGGTAAGATGGCGTTACTAACTGGTGCATTTTTCTTGTTTGGCGATTAGTGATATCAAAATTTTGTTTATACGCGCTTATATTATTCCGTATAAAAACCACGTTACTATAGATATATTGTGAGGCTACTGTAAGTATACCTATTTCTTTGAACTTGTCACGCAAAGTTTCACGAGATCTAAGTTTATAAATAGCCCTAATAGCTCTTTTTTGTAGTATGAAAATTTGTTCTATACTGGCTGCTTTGCCCCACAGCAAGATGGCATATGACATAATACTGTGAAAATATGCAAAATAAACCATCCTAGCAGTTTCGATGTCAGTATACTGCCTTATTTTTCTAACAGCGTAAGCAGCCCTACCGAGTTTAGTCGCGAGATTTGTTATATGTGGGTCCCATTGAAGTTTATTATCTAAGGTCACCCCTAAAAATACGGTGGATTCCTCCATATTCAATGTTTCATTATTAAGTTTAATAAGTTTATTGACTTTTTTAACATTAGGTAGTACAAACTCTATACATTTAGTTTTTTTTGCATTTAACAGTAAATTGTTAATAGTGAACCAACGCGAGACATACGAAAGAGTACTATTTACGTCGTCGAAATTTTCTTTATTCCTATCACACTTAAATATTAATGATGTATCATCAGCAAATAGTACAATATCCGATTGGTTTTTTACATAATGAGGTAAGTCATTTATGTATACCAGGAAAAGAAAAGGACCTAAGATCGAGCCCTGTGGTACACCCATCACCGCCGGTGACCCCGATGACTTAATATCATTTATGCTGACTTTTTGTATTCTATCACTCAAATAAGACGCGATCAAGCTAAGAGCCTTATTTTTTATTCCGTAATGACCAAGTTTTAACAGTAATGTTTCATGTTCAACACAGTCAAATGCTTTAGATAAGTCACAAAATACACCTATTGCATTTTGTGACGCCTCCCATGCTTCGAATATATGCTTTAAGAGCCTAGCCCCTGCATCTGTTGTACTACGGCCTTTAGTAAAACCGTATTGCTCAGGGTGTAATAATTTGTTATTGCTGAAATGGTTTAGCATTTGATTCAATATTATTTTCTCGAAAATCTTACTAAGTGTTGGTAATACAGAAACTGGTCTATAGTTATTAAGGTCGGTTTTTTCACCTGTTTTAAAAAGTGGTATAATTTTACTACATTTCATAAGATCTGGAAAAATACCTAGATCTATACATTTATTGAACACTACGGCTAAGGATGGAGCTATAATATCAATAATATGTTGTATTATTTTTACTGAGATCCCCCACAAATCACCCGTATTCTTTACCTTCAGAGATTGAAACGCTTTAATTATGTCTCTGGTAGTAATATGTTCAAATTGAAATAAAATATTACATTCGTTTACATTATCTTTTAATATAGAAAGTGCTTCGGTCGGTGAAGAAGCTAGTGCACTAGTTAATGTTACTGGAATATTACGGAAGTGATTTTCAAATGCGCTTGCCACGTCTTTATCAGCGGTAATTATTTTTTCATTAATTTTTAATTCGTAACTGAAGTCACAGGATTTTGTGTTACCGTTCTCACTACTAATTATATTCCAAGTTGTTTTCATTTTGTTATCGGAGTTAATTATTTTATCCTTTATGTGCATTGACTTCGCCTGAGTGCAGACGATTTTAAAAAATTTTGAATAATTTCTCACGTACTCCTGGAAAGTGGTATTATACGAGTATATTTATAAAGCCGGTAGAACTAACAGCAAATGTCCATTCGATAAATACCGATGTGAGATGTCCATAAATTTCAACCTTACCAACAAATTACTCTTCAGCTCATTCAACGATGCTTAACGTAATCTGCATTCAACCAGCATAGTTTTAGTAATAATCCAGGCCTTTAACTTATTATCGAAATTCCACTCCATCACTATTATCCATTTAGACGTGCAGTCATGGGTATTAGCTGAAATAGTTCAAACGATTAGGCTCTGCGTATTGATTCAAAATACAGATCCCAAATCTTTACTATTATTACTAAAAAAATATTTTTTTTTTTCGGGTAAAAACCCCGAAAAATATTCGCTCCTATATCTCACAAATTTTGTCCAAGTTTAACGAAGTAGCTCCACATATATTTTCGTTACTGATACTTTATGCACATGAGAATGCAGTAATGCACAAAACTGCCGACTTCGGTAAGTACCAAGTCACATAACTTACATGCATGTACTCCTTGAATTGCGCACTAGTCTGATAACCAGCTTGAAGCGATTAAATATTACAGGAGCAATAAATACTTTTAACCCTGTCGTGACTTAGCACTACACGTCACACGGTGACGTCACCCTGACTTAAATCATGCTATCGAAGTTTTCTGCATCGGTTGCATATAATACAACGCTCCAACTAGATCAGGAGGGGCTTGGGCGCCCCCCCAAGTAACGCTACCTCCCCTAGCCGAAGATCTCCCTTTGCCAAAATCATATTGACCACCTTTTGGTATATAGAGTTATGAATGTCAACTTAACTAGTAAATGCTTTTATGCAACTGGATCAAAATATTGACATACGACAATATGCACAGCATGATATATATCTTTTTTCTCACGATATTAGCTTCTAATGAAGGTTGGAATTTTCACGATAACCTGAACCTTGGAGACTGCAGCTCTAAATTATAAAGTCGAATGTTTCTTTTATACCACGAACGGAATTATTTAAGCCACGATGCCTTATATACCAGACACTTCTTTACCCTGTGTTTCTTTGGATAACTGCAGCATTCGTAATTGTCATTGTTTCTCACATCACAACGCAACGGTCTGAATTGGAACGAATTAGTCCACAATATATTGTGTATGAAATACTGCAGATTGATAGATTAATAAATAAAAATAAACGCTTACACACTCATACCCCCTGCAGTAGGTTATTTACCTGTGTCGCGGGTGGCATGGACGACACATAACACATCATAATAACGCCCATGACCCGAGTACAAATATTTATCTGTCACCTAAATATCTGCCCCAGTTAAAGTAAGGTAAGAATAGATACATTTTTCATACTTTAGTGTAAGTAATAATACTGAATGTACGTGCTGCTTAGTGTTTTAAAATTTACAGCAGCTTTCATGAGAACTTTAAGTCTCCTGAGTAGAATATGAATGTATAAACAGGCTCAGTTAGTCAGTATTTTCACCTGTACCATAGGTTGGCCACTTAGTAGCCCTTAAGTTACTCGCTATAGTTGAAACCAAGGCCTTATCATCATAATGGTCGACAAACATTAACCTAATTTAAGTTATACTCCGTGTAACCTATTGCCGTAGTCGATTTATTGCCCCACTAGGCGAAGCTGCCAAAAGTCATGATACTTATAAGAACGTCTTGATTAATATCTGTTGGCTGCGGGCATTATTAATTTTCCTGAATTTAGTGGTTCAATTTATTTGTAGCCATAAAACTGCAGTTCAGATTAATAATATTCAGTGTTATTAAAATATGAAAAGTGTTTAGTAGTAAGGTCATATTTCTCATAATTTCATTGCCAAAATTAATGGATTCGGATATTTTTTTAAAGCATATGTTTTCCTTTATTGACAATAAAGTAGTCATAGGAAAAACGGCCATAGACGAAATATTCAGTACCAAATCGGATGAAGTGTGGGAGAGGTAATTATACCTAATATAATGAGTATAATGTTTTCTTTTCCGTCTGCAAGGAATCGGTGATCTCTTTGTTATAACAGTAACCATTTACCTACCATCAGGTGCCTCGTTTGTTCGTTAAGTAAAAAAAAAAGATAAATATGAAACAAGGTACAAAAATAACAGTCCCCTTAGAGCCGCGGGCCACCGTTAAAATCACAGTCATACTCTCTGCACTCCAATTAAAATACAACTTAAAACAACAAGGATATGTATATACTATCTTATACTGTAACTGTATATAACTGTAAGTGTATTACCAAGGCGTTCCACATCAAAAGATATACGATGACATATTCTGGCTTCAAAATGTTTCAAACTTACTTATGTACATAAGTACTTAACTTACTAAGTAAACTGTGTGAAAAAAAATACGTGAAAATGCAATGTTTTGAAACGCTCGGCAGCAGTTACTTAACACAACACATGACAAACATGAATGCTTTATGAAAGTACCCCAAAATAATTACCGCCACTACAACTTTTTAATCTTAGAATACTAACAACACAGCGTCTCAACCACGTCTACGCTATTGCTCCTTCCATTCCATTCATTCTTGTAATCCCGTCATTTAACCAGATATATTCAGAACATAGCCTCAACATAACATGAAGCGCTCATAGCCCGGCGTCTTGAGTCGATCCTATGTGATCGACAAAGTTAAGCAACAGCGGGCGCGGTCGGTAGTTGGATGGGTGACCGCTAGTGGCAAAAATTTCTTGAGCGTTTCCGTGCTTCGGAGGGCACGTAAAGCCGTCGGTCCCGGTTGTTATCATAAGATAACAGTCGTTAAGCCATGTCGGAGGCCCTCGGGCGGTTTGAAAACTTCCGACACTCGGGTTGGCCACTAACCCCTCCACCAATCCGCACTGGAGCAGCGTGATGGAGTATGCTCTAGGCCTCCTCAAGAGGAGAGACCCGTGCCCAGTAGTGGGCCATTAATGGGTTGAAGCCATTCAGAACATAGTGATTAAAAGTAATTTTTTAAGCAAATTACATTTTCTTTAAACGATAAACTCACAGTTCTACATTTCTTATGTCAAATCAAAAATTATACGACCGAACCGAGAGTCAACCCGAAATCCTGGTCGAAAGTTTAACTAGAAAAACACTGACTTCCGTCTTCTATTCCTATTATTCAATGGTACTGGTACCTAATATTTCAAATGTGTTTGAAGTAGGAAATAGGCGAGACAAACTATGTAAGCACTTCTTGAACTATGGGGTTTCTTTGTCTATCGCGCAGTAAAGTGGCAATTGGGTACACTCTTATCTACTCGTCTAATTTTGTAGAGTTTCTCAAACACTGCACCACAATCTCATAAAAGCCACACACGTTTTTAACTGACTTCAACAAAGGAGGAGGTATTCAATTCGACTGTATTTTTTTGTGTTTATTACCTCAGAACTTTCGAGTGGGTGAACCGATTTTGATGATTCTTTTTTTAATCGAAAGTTGGTGCTTGTCATGTGTTCCCACTTAAAGAGCTAGATCTGACGAGTAGTTTTTCAGTTATTTTGAAGTTGGTTATTTTTTTCTTGGTAAAATTCAGATTATTGTTATACCTAATAACGACATAAAATCAGTTTCTTCAAAAGAAGATACAACTTAAAACAACAAGGATATGTATATACTATCTTATAACTGTAAGTGTATTACATGTAAAGTTTGTACATTTCTTCATGATTTCCTTTTAAAATATTGTAAACGCATCTTTGCAAATGGCCCTTAGTGTTGTCTCTGTTTGGCCTGCTTGTACTTGGTAAGCTGGTAGAGCATGCATTAAGCATTAAGCTCTCCAAATGTACCGTTTAAATATTTTGGTCACTAAAGAGTAAATAAATAATTTAAAAAAAAAACTAGAAATAACTTTAAAAATATTTTCTGTTGAAGTGTGAGAATGAATTTAAAAGGAAAAAATAGGTAGATAGGTCAGCATCTAGGAAAATAGAATATGAATATTGTGAGAAGCAGCATTGAGGAAATAGACAGAATTGAGAAGTTTAGTGGGTTTTTGGAGCGTGGAGAAATGACCAAAAATTAAGAGTTGAGATGAATCACGAATACCACCAAGTATTAACAGTATAGACTTAATATACTAACTTCGCCTCATTTAAGTTTATAAAGTCTCGCAACCGTAGACAGTGAATTTTAGTAAGCCCTGAAAAATTACAGTACTTAATTATGAAAGAAGGCCAAGTTTCATCTCGCGGATATATTAAATTTCTTCTGTGTTCATTATCTCGCAATGTACTCAAATTCTGTGGTTAAAAGTCTATTAAAAGTATCCTTAGATTAAACTTAGTAAACATATTGAAAGATATTTGTTAAACTTGAAATTTACAACAGTTTCAGTGTATAATATATTCATCCATTTATCCAAGTTAATATTCCGATACGAGGCCATAGCACCTCTCTTCCATTCTCAGCGCAGTTTCTTCCATTGGAAGGCACTGAAATCTCTACCATTCTCTTCAAAACTTCAATCAATAGTATTAAATGTTGTTTTTAACCGACTTCAAAAAAGGAGGAGGTTCTCAATTCAACTGTTTTTTTTTTATGTTTGTTACCTCAGAACTTTGGACTGGGCGAACCGATTTTGATGATTCTTTTTTTAATCGAAAGCTGGTGGCTGTCATGTGGTCCCACATAAATTTTATTGAGATCTGACAATGGCATCCATGAGAAAACCACATAAGTCGTAAATTTGTGTTAAGATGTGCGCGACAAATTGACGAATAACTCAATATCACGCCAACCGATTTCGATGATTCTTCTTTTAATCGAAAGCCGGCGCTTGTCATGTGGTCTCACATAAATTTGAACGAGATCTGACAACTATGTAGTTTTTGAGACTTTGAAGTCGGTTATTTTTTGTTAGTAAAATTTTGATTATATTACCTGGCTATCCGCCACCCGACTGCGGGGGTAAATGTGTAAGCGTTTATTTTACCCTTACTTACCCTTATTAGGTGATTAAATACTAATTAATTATTTTATCAGTAAATTATCAGTAAATTCAAGTTTCCTTTCAAGTTAGCCTTTTCTTCTTTGGTTACCTTCTTTCTTAGTTACCCTGGTTTAGGCTGTACGTTGTCTTATAGTTACTAGGAGCAGTAACGACCTGTTATATAACAATTAAAATCGATTGTGCACCAGTAAAATTAATAAAGATTCGAAGACAATACATCGGTATTTTAATCGACATTCTCAAATTAATTATTTAACGATAGACGGTACGTTTCATTAAATATTTTAACGTTTTAAACACCGATTAATCGTTTTACAATTACAGTTCCATTTTCGAATTAAAAATTTCAAAAGGAATGAATTTAAAAATTATTTTCGTCCAATTAACAGCTATCTAGTTTTTATGTTGGACCAAAATAATAGTTAATTCCCAATAGGAAACTGTGGGATCACTTTTCTTGTTCTATATATACTTTTACTTTTACTTTACATATTGTAAATTGTATAGTGGTGTTAAGTTATGTGCGCGACAAATTGACGAATAACTCAATATCACGCCAACCGATTTCGATGATTCTTCTTTTAATCGAAAGCCGGCGCTTGTCATGTGGTCTCACATAAATTTGAACGAGATCTGACAACTATGTAGTTTTTGAGACTTTGAAGTCGGTTATTTTTTGTTAGTAAAATTTTGATTATATTACCTGGCTATCCGCCACCCGACTGCGGGGGTAAATGTGTAAGCGTTTATTTTACCCTTACTTACCCTTATTAGGTGATCTGAGAAAATAATAACATTTCAGCGTCCTCGGTTGCCGTCCACAATAGCCTATTTGTTTTGTTCCAAATGTCTATTGGATGTCTAGCGGGTGTATTTAGTAGTAACTAGTGTGTCTATGAAGGCTTAGATTTTCTTGTTATTGGATGTTATGGAATTGAAATAAAATCCTGGGGATATTACTTGTTTCTTTAACATAGATTCTTTACTTTCTTTGATAGCAAAGAATTCTGCACAAAACATTATATATTTACATTACACATTAGACTATGTAATACTTCTTGGGTGGTCTAGAACGGCACCCCAATCAAATGCCACCAGATCATTTGGCTGTAAGAGGCGACATAAGCTCTCTGATTGGTGGTTCAGCTTCGTGTTAGGGTTGTATTTTATTCATGTTATCATAACCAAAATAATATACTTTGTCACTTATGATGGGTATTCAAATTTTTCTTACTGCGGAATTTTTATTAACTTATACATGTATCAAAAACTTCGAAAGCGTGATTTAGCTTTGCCGTGGTGCAACAACAGTACAATATTATAGTTATCCATACTTCCATACTAATATTATAAATGTGAAAGTGTGTTTGTTTGTTCGTCTTTCACGTCGCAACGAAGCTGTTATATGGTATAGTTTTTGTGTGTGGAGATAGTGAGAAGGGTGGAGAGTAACGTAGGCTATTTTTTACCGCGGTAAAACCCCATGCCCATGGGAAGATCGATATTTTGTTAGTTGCTAGATATTTAGTTCCGGATGTTGTTTAATAGATGGCGTTAGTAAAATTTCATTTGCAAGTTCTGAATCACGCTATCAAATTATACATCTAACTAAGTAAAAGTAAGTAAGTAGGATTTGTAAAAAATCGATCGCTACCGCGGGCGAAGCTGCGGGCAAAAGCTAGTGGATAATAAAAACATGAATTAGTATGTATCGAAATTATTTTTTAAATCACCGAACACCAAAGAAAGAAGACAAAAACATTTTGTGTTAGTTAATGGACAAATTTTAATTAAAATCGAATCGCTAATGGAGTCGCCTTTGTTGTTGTACACAGCAGTTATCTTTACAATGATTTCCACTGTCGATTTAATTTTATCTGATGGTATTGGATCTCGCTACTAGAAAAGAGGACAGCAAGGCTATTTTGTTTTGTAACTCAACAGCGGAATCCGCGATGAGTTTCAAAATTGAAGTTCGAGTTCGAGACTCACTTCACTTCGCAAGTACGTACTAGATGATTAGAGAATGACATATCAATATGATGCCAGTTCGCTTTTCTTTTGTAACTTGACAGCGGAATCCACGATGAGTTTCAAAATTGAAGTTAGAGTTCGAGACTCCCTTCACTTCGCAAGTGCGTACCAGATGATTCGAGAATCACATATCAAGATCTCGGACTCGAACTTCAATTTTGAAAGTCATCGCGGATTCCGCTGTCAAGTTACAAAACAGAATAGCCTTGCTGGTCATTGAATTATTTTTTTTTTACATTTTAATTTCTCGATCAGGACATTTGTATACAATCAAAAGCAGCTTGGTATTATTAAATACTAATTAATTATTTTATCAGTAAATTATCAGTAAATTCAAGTTTCCTTTCAAGTTAGCCTTTTCTTCTTTGGTTACCTTCTTTCTTAGTTACCCTGGTTTAGGCTGTACGTTGTCTTATAGTTACTAGGAGCAGTAACGACCTGTTATATAACAATTAAAATCGATTGTGCACCAGTAAAATTAATAAAGATTCGAAGACAATACATCGGTATTTTAATCGACATTCTCAAATTAATTATTTAACGATAGACGGTACGTTTCATTAAATATTTTAACGTTTTAAACACCGATTAATCGTTTTACAATTACAGTTCCATTTTCGAATTAAAAATTTCAAAAGGAATGAATTTAAAAATTATTTTCGTCCAATTAACAGCTATCTAGTTTTTATGTTGGACCAAAATAATAGTTAATTCCCAATAGGAAACTGTGGGATCACTTTTCTTGTTCTATATACACTTTTACTTTTACTTTACATATTGTAAATTGTATAGTGGTGTTAAGGTTTTTATGTATACTTGTGTTAAGGTTTTTTATGTACAACGTTTGCCTAGTTTCACATTATAAGCAGTGCTAGAATAATAGAATGTAATAACAATGGAACTCACCTTTATCGTCTTAAAAACGCTGAAAATAACAATAAAAAAATTAATTAAAAAACCAAAAACTCGTCTGCGAATAAAATTAAAAAGAAAAAAACAAGCCCAGTAGTTTAGAATGTTGTTAAAAGTAATACTGAACAACTAAGTCATAGAAGGATTATGATATTGTATGCATTTTGCTCTTCTCCTAAGATTTTGAGCCGTGATAAAAATTAACATAACGGCTTAGGCTGTTCGCCCACTACCGATAATCGGTGACCGATTTTTTGTAGGAGAAAAACAGAACGTACTGATAGCAATAGTGCAACGCACACGTCCTACAAAAAGTCGGTGAGAAATAACATGGGAGAAAAAATCGGCCCCGATTATCTGTCCTACAAAAAGTCTGACGTGGGCGGGAAGCGTTATTCTTTCATTATCGCTTTTACTTAAGTAGAAATAAAGACTACAAAGAATAACTTTATTAAGAGTCGAAATGACCATCCTTCCTACTAATATTGTAAATGTGAAAGTGAGCATGTACGGATGTTCATTATTCTTTCACGCACAAATCACTGAACGGATTTTTATGAGAAGCACAAAGATAGACCAATGTCTAGAGTAACTTTTTATCCCAAAAAACGCGGGAAAATCCATGAACAGAGCGCTACTCTAATATATAAAATTCTCGTCTCACGCTTTTTGAAGTTGAACTCCTCCGAAACGGCTCGACCGATTTTCGTGAATCTTTGCGTGCATATCGGCTAGGGTGGAGAATCGGACATCTATTTTTCATCGTCCTACCCCTAAAAAATTTTTGGCAGAACAACATTTACCCGGTTTGTTAGTTGTTTTATATTTTCACTTTCTCGCTATTATGTATACTAAGGCCATGTAGATAAAAATCTTATTACCGGCGCTGGTTAAAATCCTACAATACCCGCCAGGAGAATGAGTTTTAACTAGAGCATCTTGTATGCAGCAAGATCCTAGGCAGTCGTTCAATTAGGCGCAGAGGCGCGTCTTGAGAGTCTCAGGTAAATGTAACTCACTATAATCTGCATAGACTGTAGCTCCCAGTGAATAACTACTAGCGCACGCAACGAAACACACGGGGTTATAATTACTATCAACCGCTGCAATAAAATTACGTGTCTTATTGGATTAATAAAATCCTTGTTGAATATGATTTATTTAACAAACAGTTGTTTAAAATTTAGCGAGGTGCGTACAAAAAATAGCGCACGTAAAATGAAACATACAGGATTCATTAAATTCGAAATAATTAATCTCTATAATGATAAAAGGCTTAATTTTAATTAATTTAATTTGTTTTTACAAAATATAAAGTTTTTTTACCACTTTAGCTAGTTAGTCACTTAGATGATGTGTGATATTCGGTATCTCAAGATGTTTGGATACCGGGTTTGACCATCTTGTGGGATTTCACCCTCGATATCTTTTGACATCTAGTTTGTCTATCACCAAGTTTCTCCCTAAATAATTTTACTATGCGGTTTTTTTTGGTATGTATCCGAACTTAGCAGACTACGTTAAGAACACTTGAATATACCTATTCTCTATTAAAATAAGCATCTTGAATAAAATTTTGGAATCAACTTTTTGCGCCATGTGGATGCTAAATAGATATATTTGTATATGTGGAGATAAGACGCTTCCATTATACCGCCGTATGTTTTCAATACCGTAAGATAGCGTGAATATTTGAACGCAGGCGTATTTCGCGTAAATTGTGTTACGTAGTACGCGACAACCTTCTGCTGACTGTACTATGTAACTTATTTACTATAGTTTCTGAGTTCTTATGATCTAGATATGTCATGTTATTCTCTTGGATCCTGAAAAAGGCGACCATTTTTAGGATGTGTACACAGTGAAATACTTTAATAGTTTCCGCTTTGATATTTATAAATAACCTTAATGTTAAATATTTAGATTACTAGATATTTTTTCTAAAATCTTTACACGTAACTTTTCTATGGTATATGAAATAATATATCAGAACCACTATTTTACTCAATTTCGACTCATGTTCGACTTCACCGTATTCCATTAGTGATTGGTATCTTAATCGTGTACTTAATAATCTGTTCAGAGTCGTGTGTATCAGTGCTATCGCTATTAAATGTACGAGTGTAAAACCTGTGTTTCATTAATACTTAATTAGTTTCTGACACTCGTTTGCAGTACAGACATGAAATAGACTCAGGGTGATATCTATAAAGCGCACTTAGAGTTTGCTCAGACTACAGTCAATTTACTGACACTTTTGACAGTTATGGGTGGTCCACCCCTAAATTTTTGGCAGAACAACATTTGCTGAGTCAGCTAGTAAAATATATAGTTTTAAGTCCGAGCTAAGCATAAGCACGGTTTATATATCTCACCGTACCGTAAATTTAAATACCATTTCCATGCAAGTGGTTTACAAGATACAAGCAACATACATGATAAATTCCAGTCATATTAGGATTGTACTAGATTCAAGCGCCATCAGTCAATCAGATTGACGGATTGCACATTCCGGAGCATAGCGTAAGCCGCTGAGCTTTGAGAGATGAAACGTGGAAAGCAGTTCTTTATTCGCAACTGTAGAGGATTTCATCCAAATAATTTTTTGGTGATATCCTGGTCGAAGTATCAATTTTTAATTTTTTTGGTAAAACAAGCCACTGACGATTAAGAAATCATCGGCAACGACGGCCAAAATTATTATTTTTTCAAATCCTTTACAATAAAATACAGTACAAATTACATAAATAATAAATTACTCGACGTAACTCGTAATACTCGTCGACGTAACTTGACTGCAAAAATTAGTTACCTACCGAATAACACTGGCGTTTCATTTCAGGTTATAAAGAGCTTTTATTATTTATTATAGCGTTATTATTAGCGTTTATTATTTAACTATAGCCCATATTTTAATAGCAATAAGTTATTAGCTATTAAAATCTTCACTCAAATACAAACAGAAGTCGGGAGTGATGAGATATAATAATGCACAATAGGAAAGCTTACACTAAACTAAAAACTAATACAAAATGTTTATTATTTTTATAATATTTTTTCATGAACACTCTATCTGTAAAATATAAACTAAATTTTAGTAACAGAAAATAACCGACTTCAAAATTACTCAAAAACTACTTGTCAGATCTCGTTCAAATTTATGTGGGACTACATGACAAGCACTTGCTTTCGATTAAAAAAAGAATCATCAAAATCGGTTCGCCCAGTCGAAAGTTCTGAGGTAACACTCATAAAAAAAATACAGTCGAATTGAGAACCTCCTCCTTTTTTTGAAGTCGATTAAAAATAGAATCCTAAAACAACATCTATTAGTCGAAAATGTAAAACCTCTCAAAGTAAAAAGCTCATAGAGAAACTTAATAAACAGACTGCAGCATCACACCCGGCGAGTTTTAATAAACGCGAAATGGAGAGCGCGGCTTCGTTGAAAAATAACAGCCCATTGTCTACCTTAGATTAGTTTCATAGTTGTTTAAAGTTGGTCGAGGAAATTTAATTCAGCGCAGTTCTCCAATGGTTCATTTCCTCGGTAGAATCGAGCGAAGTTGCGTAGCCCCAAGCCCATAGCATCGCACTAGATTGAATTTTAATTTTTTTATCCGACTTCACCGTCTTCACCGTTGAAGGTAATTCTGGAGAAGTTGAGCTTAGTCTGTACAATTCAGGTTGTTGTGGTTGCTTTGTTTAAACCGATGATTTTTTTATGGAAACGGGATTTTAAAGTAGTTATGCTATTCTATTATGAATTTATTTAACCCCTAAGATATCCTGATTAATGCTCCGATGCTTATATCAAGTACAATTGTGGGACAAAAATGCGTAGAAAAATTAACTCTTACTTATACTAATTTACGTAGTTTTTGGAATTTATAATCCCAAGTAGCACACGGGGCTGAATAAGAGTTCACATTTAGCGTACAAGTGAACTTAAAGCATTAATTCACTCTTATATGAGTTCACCTGTGATGTATTAGCTGTATAAAGGCGAAAAATACGCTTAAAGCTGTTTAAGGTCTGTATAAGAGTGTAATGTTAACCTAATATACAGCTAAGGTCTGTATAAGAGTGTAATGTTAACCTACTGCTATTTAAATGCTGTTATACTGCTACTATGCAGCTATGTGAACTTAAGGCTATATAACTTGTGCCCAAATCAGTCGTATAAGGGCTGTAAAGCGTGCTCTACAGCTCTTATACAGCTGACTTACCGCTTATAGTTCACGTGTGAACCATTAGACAGCCCTTACACAGCCCCGTGTGCTACTTGGGAATGATAATTAAACTAAAATGATGTATTAATCGTATAATTCTGATAAAATAATGGTAAAAAAATTTTACTACTCAGTCGAAGTAAAAAGGTAAGTAATGTCAAGTAATGTAATATTTTACTCAAGTAACGTCGAGTAATTTATTGGTAACTGCATTCGTAGCAGTCGTAGCAACCGTAGCTCATCGCTTGAATAATTCGTAGCGCGCCGCTACAATTGACATGCTAACGTACAGTTCTACGGATGCTACACAAAATGTTATTTATTATTACTTTTCATGTTTAAGGATGTAAAAAGGTTTTTTTCCTTTATTTAAAAATGTAAACAAACAAAAAGTAACTATAAATAGAATAATTCTAATCAAACACATTAAAACAAAGGTCATTTTTAACAAAGTTAATACAAATAATTGCATAACATCTCTAAATTTTGTCACATTTTTAGGGTTCCGTATCTTAATAGAAAAAATAAAACCCTTTTAGTATCAGTTATCGGTTACAATAGAACAAAAAATGTCGCAGTGGGCCTTGGGATAGCTATCCCATGCCCGACATCCCCAAATAATAATGTACTATCACTTTGTTGTCTATCTATCCGTCTGTCTCTCAACTCCCTTTCTAATCTTACTTATAATTCCTCTACCAACAAATACCCTGAACATCTTCATATCCCCTCCATGAAGAATTCAGTCTTCAAATCGCAACCAATATACTACATATCACTAATCCTTTATGTTAATGACTAAGTTTAAGTTAATTCACCCTAACCTTACCCACCTCGAGGGCTGTCAACTCGCTAGACGGTATTACAATAAACAACGGTGAAGGTTGATTCATGCCCCTCCCCCCCGCCCCGCGCAATTTCCTGTGCCGCCCAACAGCTTACTGTCTTCCTGTGCAGTATTGGGTGTGTGGTCTGATTTAAGAGAGGCCGCGGTGAAGAGAAAGGCTGAACACTTGGTCAGCCGCCAAACGACTAGTCGTGTTCTGGCGATGGGGGGTTGGGAGCCAGTTCTTTCTTTCTCTCTCTCTGTTTTTCTTGGTTGGCAACGCATCGGTGATGCCTTTGGTGTTACTGATGTCCTTTGGCGTTGGTAGCAACTTACTGGTTGGTTGGTTGGTAGCTGGATCGTAAGCGCTTTTATCGGCTGGTTACTTGAAAAAAACTCTTTTATAATTAACAGCCGTATTGGTTCTATCCGCAGTATTATAGAATACTGACCCAATTCCACCCTTTCGCTTCTTCTGCTTGGTTTTTTGGTTAATTTTTTAATTTATTTATTGCCCTATACAGGGCATGTATCTTGGCTCGGCACACGAAGCCCTACGACATTAAAGACATATTTTACTTGTTTCTTTTTAGTTTGACAATATACATATAGCATATTCCACCACACACGAATCACTTATAAATTAGACCAATTGCGCGTTAGCCATTTGCAGAGCGATGGTCGCGCCGCAATCCGCTCCATTGAATTCGGTCCTCGCAGCGTCACGATGCGTCGTAAGCTGTTCTCATGATACCACCTACTGCACTGCCATCGAGTTTTTGTACAAGAAGCCCTACACTAGTGCTGAATGATCGTAGGAAAAGTGGAAAAGAAAGGCTTGTAGCAGTAAGTTACTGGCAACAACATGCATTATTATGTTATTACTAACTTAACTGTCCAAACGTTGTACTGCCATATAAATTATAACTAGATATAGGGGACATCCTAATCACCTGGCGGTATATAATTATATACTTTACTACCTTTTCTCATTTCTACCATACATAAAAAAATCATTTAAATCGGTTTCAGAGGAGTTTGACCACAAACACCGTGACACGAGATTTTTATATATTAGAAGCTGTTATTGTAAATGACTAATGACGTTCGATTTACTTGTCGCTTAGGCTACAGAAAATTTATAAAATTTATGTGA
This sequence comes from Thymelicus sylvestris, assembly GCA_911387775.1. NCBI lineage: Eukaryota > Metazoa > Arthropoda > Insecta > Lepidoptera > Hesperiidae > Thymelicus > Thymelicus sylvestris. The sequence goes on along the minus strand of OU426905.1, from coordinate 12,410,010 downwards.
AATAGACTGAATTACTCTTGTTCCTCTTTTACTGTATTCGTCTCTTACTTACTCTGACACTTACACGATTATTTTTAAAAAACTTGACGGGTGGTCATCTTTATTTATCTATATTAGTGACACCGTGTTCGGTTTATGTGCCCGTATTTAGACTATATGTGCTAACCTCTCCCAATGTCATCCAGTTCATAAAAACCACAAAATTAATCAAACTATTAACTGCCTAACTGAGCCTTTTAATTCACCACACGTGAATATGAATAAATCTCAGGAATAAATATGTAGTACGTTACAGTAGATCCCAGTGACCCAGTTTTCTCAAAGCGTTGATAAATCACCGAACATCAGCGAGGGGAATCAAGCAACACGCACAGCCAAGAAAGGTCGCTTTTCTTTTTTATTCAATCGCAACTCACAATAAATCTCATAACTTATTTACCCGCCACACTGGAGTTGTCAAAATTAAGATATAAATCTTACGCGCCGCCATTTTTCTCCAGCCCCAATCACGTTGGTCAGAATTAGTTTGACCCCATTCTTAGTAACAGAAACCCGTAGAATGGTAACTAAAGTTGTTTATTTATTGTTTATTGACTTTATTGTTTAGCAAGTGCGTGGACTTAATAATTATACAGTGCAAGTTAATGTATCTTCAAAATGTTGTTCGGTGAAAATAAAATATAGAAAGTATTTGAGAAATGTATGCAAACAAGACTGGTTAAATTTTGGAATACATTTGACGTAATTAAGACGGAACAATATGGTTTTCAGAAAGGAAAATCTACCACTCTAGCTGGATTTGCACTAACTCAAAAAATAATAAAAGCACTTGACAAAAAAAGTAATACAGCTGTTCTATTTTTTGACATGTCGAAAGCCTTTGATCATGTTTCACACGATATTCTACTATCTAAGTTAGAAAAGAGTGGTATTAGGGGACTTGCGTTAAATTGGATTTCCACATACCTTAAAAATAGACAACAATGCACGCAAATTACAAAAGTAAATAATAAAAAAGAGGTATGTCAATACACGTCTAAATATAAGACTGTCCAAACTGGAGTACCACAGGGAAGTGTGCTTGGACCCTTATTATTCCTGCAATATATCAATGATCTTCCTGACATTACTACTAACCCATGTATATTATTTGCAGATGACATCTCAATTATTCTGACATGTGATAATAAAATTGACATAAAACAATTCGAATTTAATATTAATAATGAAATAAAAATAATTAATAATTGGATGAATAAAAATAATTTGACATTAAATACTGCAAAAACTAAATACTTACAATTTATGACTAGAAATAAACCTTGTAATAAGTTGAATATCCAACATCAAGGACAAATTATAAATGAAGTTGACAATACAATATTCCTTGGTATAAGCTTGGACAAATATTTAACTTGGGAAACACATATAGACATTGTCTGTAATAAAATACATAAATTTACCTACGCCCTTGCAAGACTTAGACAAAATTCAACATATCATACTGCCCTAGCTGCGTATTATGGCTATGTGGAGTCAATATTAAGATATGGATTATTGCTATGGGGAAACTCTACCCATGTCAAGAGAGCATTCTTAGCACAGAAAAAATGTATTCGTGCACTGTGTGGAGTATCACCTCTTGAATCGTGTAAACCGCTATTCAAAAAGACAGGATTGTTAACACTTGCCTTACTTTATATACTAGAACTATGCTTGTTTGTAAAAAAAGAAAAGCACCTCTTTAAAACAGCTGCTGAAGTGTACCCCAGAAATACCAGACGTGGGCAAAGACTAGTAATAGCAGAGTATGTGCGCACTTCTCTTCTTTTAAATAATGCGTACGGTATGTGTGTAAAAATAACAAATAAAATACCCGTACAAATAATGTCCTTACCCACTAAGCAGCTCAAACCACAATTAAAAAAATGGCTATTGGAAAATAATTTCTACTCGGTCAAAGATTTTTTAAATAATTAAGAGAGTGTACCTAATGATAATTTTTATATTTTTTATTTATTAATTTTATATAGGTAATAATAAGATTTATAGAAACAGCTCTGTAGACAATGACATTAATTAATTTATTAATCAACTGACATTTCGAATACAATTAATATTATACTATCTAATAGCATCTGTAACGTAGATAATAGTTGACATAATTATTATATTGTTAAAAATTTATTATATTTAATATTTCACGGTAATTAATTGTAATTTTTAGAATAATAATATGTTATGACTACAATTATCAAAATGTTAAATTTTAAAATTTTAATTTTTAGTTAAAATTTGCATGCTTCAGTAAGCTAGATGTGCGAATAAATTGTATTTACCTACACCTACCACCATTGTACCACCACATTTATGCAAATAAATTATTATGAATTATGAATTATGAAAGGTCTTCTGTTGTAAAAAGATCATCTTCTTCATAAGAAGGTTAGGTGCTAAAGGGGTTTTACCAATAATTACTAATACTGAAATTACCTATTCAATGTTTTAGATTCGTAGGGGTAGTTTCTGCGTGAAAGAAACAAACACCCGTACATCCTTAAAAACTTTCACATTTATAGTATTAGGAGGATGATTTGCAGCTTTTTCTGTACATATAAGTAAGATAGGAAGTTGAATTTACCAATATAACAGGAGCACAAAATATGATACGACCGAATGTTAAGAACTTCAAAGACTTCAAAAGAGGAGGAGGTATTCAATCCGACTGTATTTTTTGTGTTTGTTACCTCAGAACTTTCGACTGAGTAAACTGATTTTGATGATTCTTTTTGACGTGATAACATCTATTTAATCGAAAGCTGGTGCTTGTCATGTAGTGCCACTTAAATTTTAGCGAGATCTGATCAGTAGTTTGGTGTAATTTCAGTGAAATTACTGATAATTTAAACGTCGATTGAAATGCCTGGTGCAAAAAGTGCCTTTAATATCGTTCACTGCTTGGACCGTTGATTTTACGCCAATAAACACGCTCCTACGACCAAAATAACGTTCATGGCACAATGGCGCACACGTGCCTATTAAATGCTTGATATACCAACTGAACGTTGATTCTTCATCAATGAGGCCTACACCAATGATGACGAAACAACAATGCATTAATTGTTTATTAATAATGTTTATTTATCTCCACAAATTACATAAATCGTCACATGAAAAATATTCAAAAGGTAAAGGTTAGCAACACTATCGAAAGGTGTAATAATACACGTTTTTTTTTAATCAATGGGTTCGATTCCTGGCTAGAAATATTGATTTTTCAAAATGTAATGATGCAATTTTAGTTTTCATCAAAATCGGCCCCGAGACTTCTTTCAGCATTTTTTGCTATTCCTCAAATTTATCCTGTATACTAGTACAATGCTCTAACTAGATCAGTCAAACAACCGATGGGCCGTTACCCGTGCAATCAATGAACAGACGGAACAACAGATCACCTGGCCTGGTGGGAGATCTCCCTTTTCCAAAACCATTTACCATTAGATGGGTCATCTGCTCAATTTAGGCTCGACGAAAACATCGACGGTCAAAACGCCGGTTACACCCAACGCCTTAGACATAATCTACCGGACTAACTGTTGGTTTTACGCCAGATTATCTCTTTCGGTCCACAGATTTTAATCATGTGGCGTTGCCAACATGCCGATAGCCAAGTGTGAGGGTGCACCGGACCTTGTACCGTGTTTCTGTCACTGAATGAGATAAGGAAAATGTTGGAACATCGAAATGAAATATAAGTTATTTTATTTATTTTTGATTTAGTTGGAAGTCACTAAGCATCTATTATTTTGGAATAAGTATTTATTTATGACAAACTCAATATTAGATACCTATTAGAATGATTAAACAAAATGTTATAAATTGAGTTATACCTTCGATTCTAAAATTTATTTATACCTACGTTTGGATATAGAAATAAAATAAACAGTACAAAAACAAATTGATAGTGATTTTTATTAAAACTATTCTATTTTTACAATCGTATTCAAATGAGATATATTCACTGATTTTATTACTGTGGAATAACTTATTCAATGACGTCTGTATCTGAGTAGTTCAGAATTCAAGAATATTCTATCAGTCGCCGCAGAATATTACTTGAGGTTAAAAATATATAGCTCGTAGCTGTCAGAAATATGACCTTATTTATTTCTTTCGTTATTCATGGCAGGCAACTCACTGATCCGCGCGCAACGAAATTGGTATGGAACCTTGTCGAAGTAAATCAAAAACAAAAGTTCTCAAGTAGCGTTAGCAAAAAAAAAATGCTGAACAATTGAGATAATTATTTTTTAGTATTACCTAGTATTAATTATAAATTAATTATTTCTGCGATCTAGTGCTTTTGATATTATTGATATTATTGATGTCACTGTATATTTTTCACTTGGATAATATATTTCTAACGTATAAATATTAATGCACTAGAAAAAAATTATACACTTATATCAGCATTTTACAAATTTTCTATTTATCTCAATAGGGTAGATAATAATTTTATCGTGCTCAATCAGTCAGCAAAAGATTCAGGTAATATAACTTTCTTTCTTTCCTTTCTCATCTTTTTGACGGTTATACACCGAGGACGGTTATACTCCTTTGTATGTCAGCATTTACATATAAAAGTTTTAAAACTTCTTTTATACTCTACTAACAATTCATTATTACTCGCGTATACCTAACTAGTATTTACTCGCTTGATGTTGCTCAACTCAGATGGCAATTAGAATATAACACTGTCGCCAAATCACACCAAACATTTAAACACAATAATCGAAATGGGGTATTTTAGTTCACGCTCTCATGTTTTTAGCAAAACGAATGGCAGTAAAAACCTCGCTGCAATGCGTCGATAACGATGAGTTTTAGCTGAAATTCCTGAAATATTCCCCAAATAACAGTCGCCAGAAGTGCGCTTTGAAAGCACCAATATTTTGGTCGCTCACTTTCTGAATTTTAGTGACACTGAAATAGCAATGATTCACATGCAAACAGGTTTCACACGTACTCATTTTTTTGTTGCGACACTTATTAAATTGTGTTACGTGTATAATAAGATTAACTAGTGGATGCTTGTACACTGTACATAGAAGATATTTAAGAAAAACTATTGTTGGAAGTATTTGGACCTCGATTATGAATATGAAGTAGGGATCCTTAAATCGGAAAATGGTCTTCCCAAACCCCCAACACTTTTAAAAGACGTATCCAATGATCCTCTGCACTATGAGGTAGACGAGAATAAAATAAATAATCCCCACTTTGCGTGTAGGTTAAAATTAAAATAAATTGTAATAAGGGTCAGTTGGCGCTAGCGTAGGCAAAGGGTATGGTATGAGTGTAGCAGTTTTTGACGGATTTAAGTTCGACAGAGAAAGTCCTGTATACCAAACTCCAACGGTCTCATTACAGAACGAGGTCTATCGTTAGTCCTGGTACTAAACCTCCTTTGAAGCTTGGACTAAGCAAATTATTATTACAAGACGCGTTTTAACGCTTAAGCCATTGCCTAACTATGATACTAAAGCCTCAGATGAAAGAATTTTGACAATTGCGACGTGCATTGCGCGATGCTTTTTGACGCTTTGTGACACGAGATTGTATTTGATTTTTATTTTGTATTTACCGTGGTAGGTTTACGTCGTATTCGAACGACTTTACGTGCCTTTTATTTCTTTCATCTGAGACTATAGCTAAACCTGCGAGCCCCCTAGTTTAACGTTGGACTATTTCACAAATGTCAAAGTCAGTTTTGAGGTTGTTGTCATGTTTATTTCGAAATTGTTGAAAAATATTTATTAAAATGTTTTATTCAATGTATTTTGTACATACTGAAGATATTTTAATATTCAGTATCACCTGACAGACAAATAGGTAGGCATAAAAATCGTGTTGTTATGGATCCGTTTGCCGAACTGAGTGATGAAGATATTTAATGTAAATATAGTTACCAAGAGGTTTACAATGAAATTTGTGGATTTGGTGCGAGAAAATTGGACTCCATGACCATCGTGGAAATCCATTTGTCCTCTGAAATTCCAGTAATTTGTGCAATACGTTGCTGGACTCGCCACGAAGTAAGTATCTATAATAATGTTGTTTACATACAGTACCACTGCAATTATAACGTAGCTGTAGCATTATTTTATGAAAGTGAACTAGCAAGTGAGAATTCTGTCCACCTGATGTTAAGTAAATACTTCTTTCTAAGGTTTGTCGTTTATTCTGTTGCTACTCCTATTGTGGGTTATGAGAAATGCATAAACATTTATCAAACTAATTCCAAAACGAACACAAATATTATCATGTTGCTTCACACTAGATATAAAATTAGTTGGTGATATATTTCTCTTCCTCACTCAAACCTTGGCAGTACCCTTACTATGCTATTATTACCTATTTATTCCAATGATAATAACATTGTTTTGTTTTTGTTATTTTAGATTCAAGATGATGCAGTTGATTTGCAAGGAGTTGCTGAGCCAACTAAAGGGAGCCGGAGCAATTGCAAAATTATCCCATAGATTCAAAATTTTATATTGCATTGTAATGTTTTTTCAATTCATATGAAGGAATCTGTTAATACCTGAATAATGAATAATTAATACTTAGATTACGACCAGAACTTTTATATATTACCTAAGTGTACTAATATTAATAAAGTTTTGCTTATATTTTAGTAATTTGTAGATTGTTATTCATTTTGTGAATTTTACGAATTGGGATGAGTCACAATATTTATTACTTACAATACACTCTGCTGCTCAAGGTACAATTGTTCATAATAGCACTTATGAACCAAAGATCTCAACAGTGTAATAAATTTCGAAGCCAACTGGATTTTATTTTAGTTAAGATTGGTTTTGTTTACGTAAAATTATTGACTCTTATTAATACGCGCGAGAATCCACACGCGTACATTAATTCTTAAAAAATACATGTTTTAACATGTAATAAAATCCACGACAACAACAATCAATAGAATTGATTGAAAACTGTATAATTATTTATTTGCAATAATATTTACGCTCATAATATTAATAATAAACGTGTTCCATTAAATATGTCAAAAACAATAAACAGCATCGTAGTATAAATTGTAGGCGACGCAACTTAATATTGCATTATAATAATGATAAAGTTCGCACGGAACTGCATTTTGTATATTTTGTACTATTTAATTGTAAAAATTAAATAAAACAGAGCGCGGCCGAGGGACCTCCTTGTCACAGCTGCTACTGGCAGTTATCTGAATTTATGGAACGTCGTAATCGAATAAATACTGACGTTTTGAATCAGTTTCGTGTCAAACCCGTGTCAGTTATGTCAGCATTTTCAGCCAAGGGTGAGCCAAGGTCTAAAATTGAAACCAATAGTACTAACAAGTCAACGAGTATTTTGCGTTTTGTAATAAACTTTGGTTTACAGTATGTTACTAAAGTCAGTATCGTACCAAGCCTGGACTATTTAGTCATGGTTTAAACCTAAACTTTAGACCTCGTCTTGTAATAAGGGGGCAACTGTTTACGTAGTCCAAAACCCTGTTGCTATCGTGGCGCCACCAATTTAACGCAGTTTGACGGACAATTTTGCAAAACAGAGTCATTTCTACTTTACCTCTATACTCCATGCTGTAGTGGACTGGGAGAGAAAACTGTAGCATTAAGTACAGCTTTTGTACCACTTGGTTTTAAAACCAATAAAGTGTCACTTAAAAATCACTCACAAACTGCCACTTAAAACCAAAGACCTCAGTGTCAAGTGAACTATGAATATGCGTGGGAATTTCACTATTTGATGATACTTAAACGCAGAAAGTGAGCCAAAATATTGGCGGTTTCAAAGCACTGCCACCGACGGTTATTGAGGGAATTTCAACATTTTTAACCGAAACCTTTCGTTATCGAGGAATTGCAGGCAGTGCTGCAGTGAGGTTTTTACTGTCACGTTTCGTTTAAACTATGAGGATGAAGAACAAATGGATAGCAATGAATTTTGCAACGGTTGTTCAGTCCATGTATATTCAAGGTTTGATTTTAAAGTTTTGTATGCTATAGACCTGCACTGTGATTGAAATTCGACAATAGTAAATTTTTTCTGAAGACTATTTACCTTGAATAGTAATTTACGATACTATTATTTTTACATAAATATATTTTTAAGATAACATTACACGTGAAATTTCAAAACAATATAGCATCCTAATTGTGAAATTATTCTTGAAATTGGTCCAGTAGTTTCTGAGTTTATCCATTACAAACAAACAGAAAATCAAGACTTTCCTCTTTATAATATTAAAGTTAAGATACAGCAAATAAAAAACTTCAACAAACAGCCTGATGGTACGTGCGTAAATAACTTGATCACATAAATAAGTCCTAAAATTCATATCACCAAAAATGTCGGATAATACTTTAAGAGGTGTGAATATTCAAATTAACATTAAACCTGTCAAATTAACATTTTGATAAAAACCACAGAGTATGCATAGCAATGTAATAAACGCCAATTAACAAGTTAGTGAAAACAAATTAATATTGGTCAGTTTTAATCGATCCTAACCACAAATCCTAAATGAAGTTATTATAATTAAACGTTGTGCAAACATGAGCTCGTATGGTCAATGGTCACAGTTGATCGCTTACGCCCCAACTCAGTCACTAACGTTTACTTAAATCGCTCCTTAGTAAAGAATCACCATACTAATTCTGTACTAAGGAGCGATTTAAGTAACCGTTAGTGACTCTGAGTTGGGGCGTTAGACTAACTTATTTTAGAGTAACTTTGGTTAGATTATCTGTTTTTATGTCATTTAACGCAGTAAAGTAAAGTAACGCCGACGACATTATTAGTGAAACCGCATTTAAATCTGTTTTTAAACTTTTCCTGACAAACAAACAAAAATTTAAAAAATCATGTTTATGTGATCTATTGCGTTTAAAAACACCTGTATAGTAATAGTTTTTCTCAAAATTAAATATCTTCCATGTCTAGGTATTCGTCAGCTTACAGTATTACATTATAATACTTATGATATGATGATGATGATTATTTTTATTTATTGTTAGATATAAGCCTGAAGTTATTATATTAATCATCAATATTAATAACAAATCCCAAGATATTTTCATCATCTTCATAACTTGGCATCATCTTGGCCAACAGCCAATAGCCAACAGCCAACAATAAGTAATTTACAGAAAGCACGAGCCTTCTACATTTAAAAAAATGCTTTCATACTAAACTTTAACCAAGTTCGAAACTGAGAAAATTTTATAACTATTATTATCACTTCACTAGAATTTTTATCGACTATTTATATATATCCTTTATAAAGGACATAAATTTGGTTTTGAAGCGTCTAGACTAAAAAAGTCCTTTATCCTGCTTGTCTGTTTATTGTGACCGAGTATAAAAGGAAAACCTGTGGCGGCTAACGCTTTGTGTTCGGGAACCCTACCGAATTATAACAAAGGATTTGAGTGTATCTATTATTATATTCATTGAATTGGCTTCTTTATTTTATCGATGACAATATTTTTAGCTTTTGTTGATGATATTTTTTATAGTCGTGTTATGACTTACTCAGGGCAATAAATAATATTATTTACGCTAATGTTCTTTTCTTTTAATTACACATAATACTGTATATAATATTATTTTATATACAGTGGCTAAGGGTCGTAATGACAATGGTCGATGATAATAAAAATGATGAATGAAAGACTGAATTTGTAAGACTTTTGGAGTCTAGACACTTTTCAATATGTTATAGTTCTGTAGAACCTTTATACCGTAATCAGAATCTTCCGACAGATACTACTTTTAAAGTGACATGTATTTTGTATAATACTGACTACCCTCATGGGCGCCATTGACATGCGATCGATCGGTGCGATCGATCGGTGCGATCGATCGCAACGATCGATCGGTTCAAAAGTGCCACTCATACACGAACGATCGGTCGCAACGATCGATCGCAACGATCGATCGCTATCAAACATTTACTTGTTTGACACGGAAGGATAAAGACGTGCTCAAATAATTCAATACGTGCCCTACAAAATGGAAAATGAACTTCTTTTCCTTAGCTATGTGGCAGTAACTTTGATTCGGCTACAAAAGAAAAAAATAAAACTCTACTTGATTACAAAACTACTAAATTATCCGTTTACACGTATTAATTTACTTAAAATTGAGTTAACTACTTAATACGTGTAAGCCGAACATAACCGAACATTTTTTTCTTTCTTTCTTTCTTTTTTCTTTAAATATTGAATTATCATCGGTCCTCGATAGGTCTACGAAGTTTGGTCTTCCAAACTTAGTCTTAGTCTAACTGTTTAAAGCTAATATAAAGCGTTTAACTAGGTTTTTCTTTCTTTCTTTCTTTTTTTTAATATTGAATTGTCATCGCGGCATCGGTCCTCGATAAGTCCACGAAGTTTTTTTTATGGAAATAGCCGACAATCGAGCTGACGATCTACCTGATGGTAAGTGGCTATCGTCGCCCAGGAACATTAGCAACACCAGAGGTAAAAGCGAAAAGTAAAAGTAAAAGCGAACCCCATGAAGTAATAACAATAGTAATAATGGTATTAATTAACGATTAAAATCAATATTACCAATATAATCCCTCCGAGGGCCTACCACCAGCGGGCCGGTTTTAGTCGCCTCTTACGACACCCATCCAGCGTGGGTTTGGGTTTAGTATTCTAAAGCCGCCCCAATACGGCAAAAAAAATATTTGTTTCGTCCATCGAATGTTGATAGGTACGTAGTACCTACGTAACAAGTACGTAACGCACTAGCCAAGGCATTGAAGGCATGCGATGCGTGCGGTGCGGCGGCCGGCATCAGAATGAGACAAAAATCGCATCGGTGATCGCAAAGGTCCACACACTGTCGATTCATCGGTGCGATATTCAAGATTGCATAGATTTTTGTTGCGATCGCCGATATCGTCTGCGATCAAGCAAATCGTTCACGATCACAACATACACTACCGATCCGTCGTTGCGATCGGTCGGCAACGACGGATCGCACCGATCGATCGCATCGTCAATGGGGCCCATCAGAATTAATTATAATTTCAAAAGCTTATTCATTTTCACTATCATTGAGCTTATCAAATTCATAATTTATTTACTTAAGATTACTCTTCTTTATACACTCGTATATTTCATTATTTTGGTAGTATGACGACATTATGGTTCAATTAATATTGAATCCTGTTTGCTGTTCGATTTCCAATCCGAGTACCTACTCATGTACAAATTCCTATTTGTCGGTTATGGATTTGGTTTCATTTATAGTCACATATATATCTAGATACGCAGTAGCGTGTTAAGCCAAGTTCAAGCTAACAGAACTGGCGAGCAGCACCGCGTGTAATAAATATTACACGAATCATTTGAAGCCACTTTTATCCACTCATAACTATTCCAAAAACTAACCAAGTCAAATGTAGAGCTTGAATTACATGGTCTTGTGACTAAAATTTTAGGATTTTCTACATAGAACTTAGCACGCATTTAGATCTTTTTTAAATTCGACTCTCATTTCACATTTATGTTTTTGATGATTATTATTATACATGCTCATGCCTTTTATAAGTCCTTCCTTTTAAAGGCCATTAGCCTTTGTACTACCTATTTTAATAACGATGGTACTCTTCACAATATATGTATAAAGAAATTCGTTTCAAGACCACTTACCACTCAAATCATTTTCATATTCTTCGTCAAATATATCTCTGAAAAACCTCTTGACATATCAATAAGACCGTGTCCACATCGTGTCATCAATACCAATTCTAAGAGTCTATTCTCACATGTGCTGAATTCCTCTCTAGTGCGCACTTGACCGATTTTTACTACCAGTTTTTATATGGATATCCCCAAAGATAGTGTTAGATAGATAGTCGAATCGGTCCATCTTTTGTGGGAATGTCATTGTTAGCAAGTGTAATAAAACCGTGATATCTTTCAAGGCCTGTAACTTAAGATATTATTGAAAAAGAAGAATCTTGGTATGAGTTATTGAAGTTTTCAATGAGTAATCCTTGATTTTATTTTGAAGCACTGTAGGTAAATGCAACTCAGCTTCACTGCATTCGTGGTAACGATTAGATCTCAATTCGACTGTATTTTTTTTTGTTTGTTACCCCATAACTTTCGACTAGGTGATATAGCCGATATTGATGATTCTTTTTTTAAATGAAAGCAGGTACTTGTCATGTGGTCCCACATAAATTTGAGCGAGATCTGACAAGTAGATTTTGAGTAATTTTGAAGTCGGTTATTTTTTGTTAGCAAAATTTAGATTATGTAGTCCTATTTTTGATGTCACCCTACTCTTTTGCCGATAGTACAGCACCCAGTGTTATTAATACAAAATGTATAAACTACAAGCTAGTATTAGAACTCAAAGCCACTAGTTACGGTGTAAGCGCTCCGAGTAGACTGGCATGCTGCCAGCCCAGTATCGGCTGTCCACGGTGACTTAGCCACGAATTAGGCAAATTACTACAATTTACCGTACTCCTGCTGCACAGCTCTTGCCGAATGTTGTAAATAGTTTTAGTCCTTTTACGTAATGTGTTGAGATTGCTATTCAATAGATTGGTTCGAATTATCACGATAAAATTTTAAGTTTTTTTGTATCCCTTGCAGCATTCACAGGCATCATCGATTAAGGTTTGATGCACCATTTGCACTGTAGTTCCTGTTTGTTGTACATTATGTAACGCGATCACATTAGGCGTACTGGCCACGGCGCTGCAGTTGATGATTGTAAGTAAGCTGCTTTACGAACCAATAGTCAGACGATGCTGCTCAGTTGAAGATATCGTACTTTTTAACCGACTTCAAAAAAGGAGGAGGTTCTCAATTCGACTGTATTTTTTTATTTATTTTTTATTTTTATGTTTGTTACCTCAGAACTTTGGACTGGGCGAACCGATTTTGATGATTCTTTTTTTAATCGAAAGCTGGTGGCTGTCATGTGGTCCCACATAAATTTTATTGAGATCTGACAATGGCATCCATGAGAAAACCACATAAGTCGTAAATTTGTGTTAAGACGTGCGCGACAAATTGACGAATAACTCAATATCACGCCAACCGATTTCGATGATTCTTTTTTTAATAGAAAGCAGGCACTTGTCATGTGGTCGCACATAAATTTGAACGAGATCTGTCAAATATGTAGTTTTTGAGACTTTGAAGTCGGTTATTTTTTGTTAGTAAAATTTAGATTATACTACGCGAGATGCAAGCCCGAAAGCCGATGCCGATGCAAGCGACAATTATTTATCCCGGAAATAAAATATTTTGACCTCTTTATCGATAACAAGTGTTTTTACATTTATAACATAGGTACCTAACAGAAATATTTAATGAAGGTACCTATTTTACAGTTTTGTTAGTTTAGATTATTATTTATTTTGATTGTTAATATTTTCATACGTGTCACCATACGTCATTCAAATAGCATAAAAAATTATGATACTAAATTAATTTTAATAAATGGGCACCATTTGAAAAAACTATTGGAAACAAAAATCCAACACTGATTTTAGCATCGAAAGTGGCCAAAAAACCTAACTACAATACAATTTCATATGAAACGCATCGACCAACAAGCGTAAACAAACGATTTATAGAAGATTGGAACACAGATCGGGCTCAATTTTATTCAAAAACAAATACACGACGGCATACAAATCGAACTCAACTGTTTAAACAAACAAACACTAATAAATCTGAAAAACAGATGGTCGATTCAACAATGGTTTTGTGTTTCGATCGAAATTCAACTCTAGGGAGCTGTATTTAAGTTAAAAGTCATTCGGATCGATTTGAGGGTAGATTGAAAGCTTCTTTTGTTTCTTCCCGCGTCACATAGACTAATGAAGACCCTTGTTCAACCAAGGCCCTTTTTGGTCTGTTTCGCAAAAAATATAGACGTTTCGTGTTTGCACGCTTTGATTTTGACTTTGGCACGGTTCGTAATTTTAGTGTTGATTGCTCTGTTAAAGCGATTTTTGTCCACTGAAATGTACAACTGCGGACCTTACTATTAGACGGCCGAATAGCTTGTAAGTGTGTGATGTAAATGTAACGTAACATTCTATCGAACACTACCTTTGCAACGTATCGGCAAAATAAAATTCGTCTGTTCCATTGGTCCCTGACAAATTTGATCCCTGATATACGCACCAATAACAAATATAAATAAATATACAATTTATTCAGCGTATCTAACCTACTATAATAAAATTCGTCTGTTCCATTGGTCCCTGACAAATTTGATCCCTGATATACGCACCAATAACAAATATAAATAAATATACAAGTTAATCAGCAATCCTTGCAGTAACTTTTTAAAATTATCGTTTTCATTTTATCTCGCGGTTTTTTTGCATTTTTGCGAAAAATGCATTATTCTACTAATAATTATGTATTATAAATGCGAAATTTTGTGTAGTTTATATGTTTGGGTGTTTGGGTAAGATTGCGCACGCGCTAATCTATGTATGGATTAAGATGAAACTTGACATATCAGACAGTCAATGCCCAGGCTTAAAAAATATGGTAGATTTTATGCCGGTTATACGTTCCCATGGGATGATTTTGACGTTTATATGTTTGTGAAACCACTGAAATAAGTACCCTTTCAATAAAAAGTCTCCAGTCCTTAGAGAATACGGGAAATGTGGCTTTTAACGTCTGTGCTCCACTTGTGACAGATTGCAAATGGAATTATTATCAAACGTGTTCAGGTGAATTTTATAAAAAAAAATGTTTTTTTTTTCTTTCCTCCCTCTTTGCATTTTGAGTGAGTGTTATGAGTGGTATTGTATGTACGAAAACAATAAATAATGAAAATGTTTAATATACAGAAGTCTCAAAAAGAATCGTCAAACTTGAATCACTGTTAAAAGTGATTTACTTTACAAACTACACCTTTTTTTACACCTTTTAAGTCCAGACAAAATAGACATTCAATGCTTGCAATCTTTCGCATAAAGCTAAAAATTTTATTTAGATATTATCATGTTAAAGTATTAATTATAATATACTCGTACATCGCTCACGGTATAATTATTCAGCTCACACAGAGTAATACACACACAGAGAAATAGAGAGAGAGAGAGAGTCACACAGAGTAGTGTGCCATATAAGAACTATCTCTACGCAACTTTCAATAAACGTAAGGAAAATGCGAAAAACATCGCTCTTGGCATCCCGAAGGATGACACATAACACAAATAATATCTATAATATACTACGTCCTGCAGATTAACAGTAGGACAGGGAATATAAAGGATATACAGTAAATATGAATAATATCGTACATATTCCTGAATATAAAGCTGTATCAAGTGAAAGGCACGATTTGAGATTCAATTTAACTTGCACCCCGATTTACTAAATATACGTACCTACAGTGAAGTTAGCGCTTTTCATTATCGTATGACGTATTATTAATAGTTCATAATAGATACTAGAGAACTGACTTATAGATACCTGCATTATAATTTTTGGTTAAGAGAAAAGTTTGAAGTCAAGAAATAATTCCGGCAAAATTCAAGTGAGTTGAAGAGCATATTATCTTTTAATGCAGAAGTATAAGATACAGAAAGAGTGAAATTGATACAAAAATTGAAAAGAAAAAAGGAATATGTGAATCACTATTAAGTGTAACTATTACAGCGAAACACATCAAGTTCTCATCCCCTAAGGGAAAATGAGACCATCAAAGGCACTCTAATATTAAATATTTCGCCACTACATAAATACTGTAACCAAAAGAGGAGTTAAACTGGTGGCCAATGACTAAGTAACTGTGAAACCACACCACTAACAGTCAAAATATTAAGGGCGCATCTGATTTTAGGAGGATATCAAAGGCATTACTGAAATCCAATACCTAATGCTTCGAGCTTTCGGCTGTCCGTTTCTAGTCTAATTTCGTTAGTCATTTTAAATATCCTTACTATTTTTCAATAGGATAGAAATCAGATGGGTTTAAAGATTTTATTATTATCGGGGAGAAATTATTTTAGTTGTTAGTGAACTGTGCTAATTTACTTAACTTGTAAAGGTATAGTAACTTAGTGGGTTCCAGAAATTTGTTATCAACCAAGTATTTAGATTTTAAGTACAGTCGTATACAAGACGCGCTTTTATTTGGCTTCAAAAGGCAGGATCCTTTGAAAACGCAGCGATGAAAGAACTGGAATGACTCGTTCCGATTTCAAGCTCCTTCTGATTTTCTATTAGCAAGTTGCTTTCGTTAAGATAATGGCTCTTACACAACTGATACCTAGAAAGTATACCAAATTATGCATTATTCTACATACCTAATTTATTAGTTTGTTAATAACTTATAAGA
Organism: Thymelicus sylvestris; assembly: GCA_911387775.1. NCBI lineage: Eukaryota > Metazoa > Arthropoda > Insecta > Lepidoptera > Hesperiidae > Thymelicus > Thymelicus sylvestris. Next base: position 12,393,591 of record OU426905.1, on the reverse strand, counting down.
TAAACTTGTCTGAAAGGTTTCAAGCACGGTGTCAAAATTATTTATTTACTGTTAATTTTGGATCTTAATTTATAATACTAAATGGTTTATTTTATTTTTTGCTTTTCAGTTTTTTTTTCGTTGGTTTTATTTTTTGTTAAAAAGTAATTATGTATAATTATGTACTTTAAGGCCATTTGCGGAACAACAATTAATTTATTTTCTATCATACAACCCTTTTGTTGTATAATCTGAGCATAGTGAGTGTATACAAAAATGTCGACATAGATTTAGCCGACATCAGGGGCTAAAAATTAGTTGTCAACTTGCAAGTGCTTGGCTGAAATGGCGTTCTTATAAAAGGTGCAGCTTTATCTGGCCTCAAATGGCAGGAACCTTTCTCAAAAGGCAGGAAACTTTTGAAAAGGTTCAACGATAAAAGAGCTGAAATTACTCGTTTAGATTTTGAGCTCATTCTAAATTTCTGTTAGCCAGCTGCTTGCAACGTTCCTTTGATACCTTTTAGAAAAGTGATATAAAACATACGCTGCTGTATTAAACCACAATTTTTGTTAATTCAAATTCATATTAAGATAAGAATGTTTTTTTTTAATAACGTTTCTTTTTAAGTTCTATTAACAACCATAACAAAGCTATCATCGACATGGTGGGAGCCATGAAGAAAATCGGGAACCCGATGGTATCTGGCTCTTCAACAATACAATCGAAACTATTTGAGGCACATTATCACATAAAAAATAATTTATTAAAAAAAATCACAACAAAAACCGCGTCAAATAAATAGTCATAAATTTAAATACATAAAACAAACTCTCCTTCGGGCAGTTGGGTAAAAAAAAGAATAAAGAAAACTTTATGGACGGTATTCTTATTAAAATTTTCATTTGAATTTCCTTTAAATTTAAAACTAGAGCACTTACCAAAATTTAAAATTTCTTTTTTCCGAAACAAAAACTGTGTCCTAGATTAAAACAAAATTGGTATTAAAAAACGGAAAACACAATCTTTAGTGATAACAATTTTAATTAGTGAAAACGACTGAAAGCGGAAAATTAAAAAGTTTACTTTATGAATAAAATCTTCAACAAAATAATGGTATTTCGCCTCGCGGTCACCACAATTAATTTTTCTGACTTCACTAAAACACTTGGTTGACCACATTCGAGCAGCGTTGGGCGGGACTGCCTGTTAATCTAAAAGAAGTATGCTTAAAAGCCCACATTTTATTTTATTTTTAACCAACTAAAAGAAAGGAGGAGGTTCTAATTCGACTTTTTTTATGTGCTACCTCATTACTCTTTACTGGGTGTATCGATTTTGATGATTATGTTTTTAATCGGAAGCTGGTGCTTGCCATGTGGTGATATTTAAAGAGCGAAATCTGAAGAGTAGTTTTTGAGTTATCCTTAATAATGCGTATTTAATTGACTTCGACTACGTTGATTATGGTCTCATTTTACTACTTGTTCGAAGAGTGTTACTTCAAAAGTTATTCATTTAGGTATACTACGCTTTATACAACATCACAAATAAACTTTATATAATATAGGTACATATGTGTCATGATGTCATCAATTTTTTATGTTTCTCATCACATTAAAACGCTTATCGTTTATCGTCGTGTTTAAGACAGGTCATTAAATGTCTATTTTTGGAGTTCATTTGTGGCAACATGCTTATTTAAACTTATAAACTGGTTGAATATTCAACAACAGACCTGTTTTATTTTGTGGTTCATTGCATGGCGCGATTCTCTCCAAAAGGACTCCTGAAGCATATTAAACTAACTTACATATACATACATACATACGACCATTTTACTCTGCTACTTTTTTTACTTACAAAACAGATGAATAAAAAATGTTTTTTTTTTAATTAATATAAATTAATACTCTAGAGTAAATATAAATATTAATTATTTTCCTATCATGAAAATGAATAATTTCGAAAATGTCATTTCTTCATGATAATAATAAGTACATTAATTGTCGCATAGTTTCCCGACTAACATTCATAAATCACTGTCAAAGCAAAAAATATTAACTTCAGTAATTTTGTGGGTATTCACACCACGCATTATAATATTCGAATATGAAAATACTTGCAAATTTACAGTTCAAACACAGAAGCTATACTAGCAATCGAGATGTATACATCCCGTTTACGATGTGTGGTACAAGTTATTGGCGGATACGGTATCATTACAACACTATTCAAATCAATATTTTATACCTTTACCCCTCTGAACCCCGCCACATCACATTTACGGCATGAGTTTTGTTCTTCATTCATGCTCTCATTTTCACGTTGTGGACGTTATTCAGATGCCGCATCGCGTTGTGAGTTGTATTTCGCTCAATGAGGATTTTCAGTCTATGAGCATATAACATTATAGGTCTATAATCTCTTTCTATTAATGGGTAGCCCCTGACAGACGATAATTATATAAAATATGATTTAGATTTCTTGAAAAAACATCATCTTCCTGAAGAACTTCAGTTTTTAAGATTTATTTATTAGTCAAAAATGAATTTTCAAAATGTTTTGCACCAATAGACTACTTTGCATAAAATGGATGAACAAAATTGTTTAGCGATTAATTGGTATTGCACAAAAAATTATTGTATTTTTTGCTAATATTCGCTCTCTCCTATGCCTTAAACATTGTTTAGGTAATAGTTGCCATAGAGCTACAAAATGAGGCTCTCTGTATGCGAAACTTTGACGTCTTATATACAACAATAATAATAAATAACAAAGACGAATGCTTCACAGCTGAGGCGAAGCCAGCGTTGCTTGCTTTGAGTATTTATTAGATAGAGGGAGTGTATTACACAAATGGTACAGAACACATCGTAGGCAGGTGATCTATAGATACGTATATCGATGCGTGTATGACAGATAGGGATGTTTCAATTACGTGCCGATCGGCAACGAGGTATCGATAAGTTATTTCGATAACTTATCTTATTTCCTACTATTAAACGAGAATTTTTTATATAAATATGTATATTTATTTATATATTTGTTTGTATTCACGTTCACACTAACAGCACTAACGATTTCGATGAAATTTACAATGTTATGGTTTACGAGGGCGACTAATCGATCTAGCTAGTTCTCATATCTGGGAAAATTTGTTTAGTAGTCTGCGCGCGGCCGTCACCGATACCGACAGTGCGCTTGCGGTCCGTATTGTGAGTCATCGTCTAGCGGTGCCGCGTATTAGGCCGGCTACATACTCCGCGTGTCATTGGCTGTTCATAGTGTTCACTGTCGAACCATCTACACAATGGAAAGGAATACGTGTGTCGGCTGCAATTCCCCAATATCTACCAAGGAGTTTATGGTCTGTCAAGGCTGTAAAAGTAAATATGATTTGCCTTGTGCTAGTCTTTCACCGAAGCGTTATAAGAAACTAAGTCAAGATGCAAAACTCAAATGGAGATGCGCTGAGTGTAAAAGCAGGTTACCAAAACGCGATAACACCAATACTCCAGATCGAGCCGTTTCTTGCTCTAAAACAGACGATGAAATAGAAATTGAGAACCAGCCTCAGGACTGTAATGTAACATTTCGAAAAACCTGCACTGGCCACATCACAGAGGATAAGTTTAGAGAAATCTGGAAGTGTGAAATGATAAAGGAAACACAGACTATGATTGAAATGGCAATTACAAACACTGTATCTACTCAACTTGCAGCCATCACCAACCAATGTGCGGGGTTCCAAGAAACGATCACATTCATCAGCAACCAATATGAGGACCTGAAAAAACTTCTAAGTACCACTAATTTGGAGCTGAAGAACGTCAAAGAGGAGAACAATACGCTCAAGGAAAACCTAAGTTCTTTAACTGCCCGTGTAAAAACGCTCGAAGACGAAAATATGAAGCAACAGCAATGGGTCCGACTGCAAAATGTGGAGATCATTGGCGTCCCTGAAAGTAAAGACGAAAACACAGTTGCCATCGTTCAAAAAATCTCACAACATATTGGAGTCCACATTGAAGCGTCCGACTTAGAGTTTGCGCACCGTGTACAACCGCGGCGAGTTTCGAGTGCCGTGCGTGCGCGCCCTATAATTGTTCGCCTGCGATAGCGCGCATTCAAAGACGAGATTGTTGCTGCAGCGCGTAAATATCGTAACTTAAGTACCCGCGATGTGGGAATTGGAGGCGAAATTAACAATAAAATATTCATAAACGAACACTTAACTAAAGAAAATAAAATGTTACTAAGTTCTTGTAAGCAAAAGGCCAAAGAGATAAATTATAAATACATCTGGACAAAAAACTGTCGCATTTTTGTAAGAAAAGACGATTCATCTCCTCCAATTCCCATTATCTCAATGCAGGATCTCGTAAAAATAATATAACGTGTTGTTTAATTATCTATTATTCTTTATACGGTTTTTGCAAAGTTACATGTATTACTTTTTATCTACCCAACATACATCAAATTGTTATTTTGTTAATACATCAAAGCAAACAGTATTATATAAGCTTGTGTGGACAAATATTGACACTTCCTACAAAAATTCCAATCCATAACAATATATTATACATACACACTATGTCCTTATACAAACTGGATAATCGACCATTATTCCTGTATAACATGTTCAATACAATCATGCACCAACATACATCAACATTGCACACACCTTTCTATCACAAATTTTTCACGTATACATTGTATAAAACATATATATATTGTATAAATCTAATTTTCAACCTTACATACACTTTTTTATCATACATTAAAACCATAATAATTATAAAGCTACTATACTATCAAAAACATTATACACCTGCTGTTAATGACTATTATTTAGCGTTTCAGTATATACATAACCTACAAGTGCTTTTCTCTTTGTTATTGATGATGAATGAGTTATTAATGATCTATGTCAATTATTTGATTTTTGGTTTTGCCAAAGGGCTTGTAAATTATGAAAGCTATTATCGTTTCCTAATAATAATAAATAAGTTCAAATACGTTATAAATCAGAATAAGAGTCTATATAGGTGTAATAATTCCACTTCATTTAAAAATGGATGACACATTGGATAATTTAAAATTTTATTATCAAAATACCCGTGGATTGAGGACGAAGACTGATCAATTCTACAATAATTTATTACTACTGGACTGTGATATTGTACTGATAACAGAGACATGGCTGTGTGAGGGGATACTATACTTGAGTCAAACTCGCATCAGAATCCTTGTCAACAAACCATTAAAATTCCTTTATAGGGTTTTCACAAACTGATTTGTATTTCGCACACCAAATAACTATTAAAGAACTAAATAATCATTATAACGTTTGTGACATCTTCATTATTTTACTATTGACCTATAACAACAACACACTAAGAGAAAACGACGTAAAAACCAACATCTTAAAACAATTTTCATCATTGAATATGTCACGCTCGCACGTCCTTAATTTCGTGAAGCGACTTCAAACCTTTGCACAAAATTATTATTTCAAGGTTGCTTGCCTATGACTATAAATAGAAATGACTACGAAAACCTCACAGCTATAATGGCGCTTACATGCTTTGCAACTTGGTCGTATTATATTTCAAAATACAGTGAAATCAACTTATCGGTGACTTTAAGGAGGGCGCTGTCGGACGATTGGACCAATCATAGTGCGCAATTCGAGACGTATTAGTAAGTTATGAATGAAACGGCATTAATTCCAATTTTCGCCACGTCACAAATAAGTTCTTCAGAGATGGCACTGTACAGATTATACAGATATTTCATTCCACTCAATATGCATGAGCATAAAATTATTTATAGGTTTAATTTCATTAAACAAAGCTGAATAACATTTTATATTTATGTTTATGTATTTTAAAACAGTCTATATCGATTTTATACGTAACTATTCAGTGTTATTTTAAACTTTTGCCAAATAAATATTATGTTTAAAAAGAAATTAAATTATAAAGAGTGGAACGGAACGCGACTTGCGAACTTCAGATTTAGTTCAAACACACTTTATACGACCAAAAGTTTCATGCACCTGTTTGTTTGTGGTTGCTAGGCAACACAATGTGTATGTAAATTCTGATCCGAATGTGAATATAGTGTAGATGCAGAGTTAAGTGATAATAAGTTTGTTACGTTCCGCAAAGATCGGGGATCGCTGGGAGGCGGTGTTATGATATTGTGTGCTCCACGTTTACACGCTCGCATGAGACCTGAGTGGCAAATCGATGACCTGGAATGCTTATGGGTTACGATTCCTGCACAATCCCTTGGCTTGATGTATGACTTACATATTGCGGTTATATACATACCTCCAGATTCATTTCTCTCTACACGTGTACAGAAATGCACAGACTTGATGTGTCAAATACGGGACAAACATCCGAACGATCATTTTCTGATAGCCGGTGATTACAATTTGCCCTGCATAGCTTGGGGCTCTAATGAGCCACAAGTTTAAAAAAAGGGATCGATAGAAATTCAGAATTCTGCGGCAAACTTAATCACTCAGTCCTCATTCACGGGACTTACACAATATAATAGAATTTTAAACAAAAGTAACAATGTTTTAGACTTAATTTTTTCTGACACGCCCATAAAAATAACTAAATCTAACTTTGCATTGGTAAAAGAGGATACTTATCATCCATCCCTCCTCATAACTGCTACTGATCTCTTAATTCCCCCTCTTAAGCCTCAATTACGTGAAAAATATTTATTTAAACGTGCGGATTTTGATAGTATAAATAAAGCACTAATGGAACACGACTGGACATTCATATCGGACTATGACAATAACGTTGAAGATGTAATAAATATTTTTTACTCATTCATAAACAGCTGCATTCAAGAGTACGTTCCCCTAGTTCGTTTTTCTAACAAATATAGTTACCCAATTTGGTATAGTAGGTCTTTAGTAAATTTATTGAAAGAAAAATTTAAAATTCATAAAGATTGGAAAAGATATCACAATCCCATGGATTACATTCAATTCGCACAACTAAGATTAAAAGTAAAAGAGATGCAAACTTCGTGCTACAATTCACACATAAATTACTCACAAAAAACAATTAAATCGAATCCTAAGTACTTCTGGTCCTACATAAAACACAAAAGGCAAAATAATAGTAACTACCCTCAACAAATGACTTATGATAACATAGTACTAAATACACAATCTGACATATGCACTGCATTTAATAATTTTTTCGAAAGAAATTTCAGCAAGCCAGTGGACTCGTATCTATTTGACCCAATCATAGATGATTACAAACCATTTACCGTCAGTAATATTAAAGTGACTAGTGAATACATTCTCAAATTAATGCAACGTGTAGATATATCGAAGGGAGCTGGTAGTGATAACATTCCGCCGATATTTTTTGTAAAATGTGCCGAAGCCCTGTGTAAACCAATTGCTTCTATCTTTAACAGATTGTTTCATGATGGTTGTAGTGTTTGTACTGCTATTATGGTTATAGCAGTAATCATGTTATCTCGAGAGCACGGGTAGTGGGGCAACACTGAGTCAGTCACGGGACAGCCGTAGACGCAGGCAGACGTGTTCCCCTACCACTGGTGACGTAACGAGCTAATGCAAGTCAACCATATCACTATATCCAAATATTACGGAGCACGTAAGTACAACAACTACTACATAATGGCGACGAGGTCAAAAGGTCAGTGCAATAAATATTTTATTTTGTGTTGATAAAGGAAGAGTTGAAGGGAAAATAACACGTCGATGCAAGAAGTAATCAACAGACGAATGTTAATATTAGTGCCGAATAGTTAACTCGAGAATTTGTTTAGGTGTGCTGTAACTTTAAATAACGTATTGAGCAAAATCATCATAATTATCGAAGTTCTCTCTCTAATTAGGTATAAAAATTGCCGCCATTACCGCTACCTACACAATTCCCTTTGTTTTCTGAAAAATGGCATTGATTGACATTGTAAAAACAACTGTGCGGTGAGTAAAAAGTGGCATTTTGTGTTATAAGCGTAATTCACGCTACTGAAGTAATAATAACATAAATGACATTTTGGATATAGTGTCACTTATTTAGCTGAAAGTGATAGCGAGACAGGTTTTGTTTTTAAATAAGAAGTGATATTTAGTGTTTAGCTGTGTCGTTTTAAATATAATACACAGTATCATTGAAGTATTATTACTAGCGTATAGAACGGACACCGCGAGCACAATGTGTGTTCCAATGAATTGACGCCGCGCGGCTTCAATGTCCAATGGATTCGTTCGATTTTGGAAGGAGAACAGGGGCTCAATTTTGAAAATAGAACCTCCCGGCGGGGACACACGTTTTGTTCGAGATGTCTTCTCTATGTATACTTATACCTCAATGCACAGTATCGATCTGTTGGAGGGATTGCTACATAAATGGAGTATTGCGTGTGGTGCCGCGTGTTTGGTTAAGGTTGCGTATGTGTGCCAATGAGAAAAAGTGGCATCATGCGGGACTTTTTCTGAATATATATTTTTGAATAACTACTTATTTACTAGCATGTTTTTAGTGCCTAACTAAAAGTAGGTTGGGCGAACTGACGAGAGAGGCTAATTGCAACAATATATTTCAGTTTTCTTCATAGATAGTGATCGCAATGTTGAGTTGAAAACTTTGAATGGCTATACTGAAAAACTACTATTTTGTAAAGCGCCATTTTTTGTTTTAAATGTGCGAATGGTGTCCGGCATCCATTCTCGCGTGTGTGTGTTGCACAACAACACTTAGTACTAAAAAGGAGATAACATTATACAAATTATGAACTTAAATAAAGGAGTAGGGACTTTAAAATATTCAAGAATAAAAGGGTTCCCTAAATTAGTGAAATTTATTTAGGACTAGCTGTTTATTTAGCACTCTTCGGCTTTATAAAGTATAGATTTTGCTACCATTATAGATGGCCGCACATGCAAGTTAAGTTTAATTGTTGAGAGTGAGTTTGCTTCTTCACGGCCATAAAACTATAACAGTAAGGGTAATTGTCAATAAAATTAGCTGTTTTTATGACTATTAGTTATATTCTACGCAGGTCCTGGGTTTCATTCAAACGTAGTTTTGCTTTAGTTACAAAGTACATGTGTAGGTATGATAAACTGAAATAATTGCAGTCGTTTTGATATGAATTCTGATAAAAAACGGAACTGAAGTTGTTTGATAAAAATTATGTTCTGTTATGAAAGTATTGCATTGGCAGTATCAAACATACATACATGCCTAGCCGCCTTGGTATACATGCAGCCATGCACTTGTATTTCTTTTGAAAATAATATACATAAACTATCACAAGCTGTTGTAATACGGTTAACGTAATTTAACGTTGCGGCGCCGGGTCCCTATTTCAGCTTGTAAGTTCTTTGTGATTCTTTAGCAGTCTTTCCTTTTGGTATTTGACTATCACGGCTGCACTACACGGCTGAAAATATAATAACATAATGTGGGTAATCATAAATAAAGTCGGTTTGATGGGCGGTAGCGTAATGCCCCTCATACACGAACGATCGGTCGGCAACGACGGATCGCACCGATCGATCGCATCGTCAATGGGGCCCATAAGAAGGAAAGAAACATTTATTCCGTCATAAGAATAGCAACATCGTTAGGGTTCTATGGTGGATGTGTCACTGGCGCGCCGACGATGAGGAGCGCGGGAGCGGGTAATTGACCGTTATGGTCGTGGTCGCTCTGTTAACACATGACGCTTTTGTTGTGGTCAGAAGTGCTTGACATTTGACATACAGCGTTAGAATGCCCTCGTGTATTGTACCAATGTGATTGGTGTAGTGGAGCAAAGGATGGGCGTGTGTGTGTGTTGTGGCTCTTTTCAGAACGGAGTTCTTGGTTGGTTTATAAGGGCATAACGTATCTATATTTTGAATATCATTGCGTATTGGGAGATGATAGGAAGTTCCTATCATCGTTCCTATTAGGAACCATTATACAAGCCACGATACCGAAATTCAAATCTTCGCGATGAGACAATTTTATTTTTCTAATTTAGTTTTTGTGTTGAATTTTATAGAATCTATTGAGGCAGTGAGGGTCAAAAGCGCTTGCGAGCTAGACGCGTTCTTGTGTTGTTACTGTGATTAAACTAAGTTTTGTCACGGAAATCATATTTTATATTTATTATTGAGTTATTCGTGCACAAAAGGAGTAAGTTTTTATTTTTAAATTGAGAACAATAATTGTATTTGTTCGAATGGGTGCAGCAATGTTTAAAATGTTGCTATTTATTATTGTAGCCTGAGGAAAGCGCCCTTTTGAAGACGCACGATTTGATATGCTGTAGTAAATTCATAGCCCTGGAGAAGCCGAGCCTTGGTTTTGACAGAATTCCACAAAAATCGTGAAGGAGAAACTCTCCTGACGTCCAAAAAATATTTATTAAGCTGGATGTATTTAGTTATAAATCGAGAAGTCCTCTTTAAACAGATTTGCAGATTATACCAATGCTATGACCTTAGTAATTAATAATTTTAATAGATTACAATTAAAGTTTGGTAATCTAATCTAATTAGCTATAATGGCGCTACCAATTATTGATCTACTTAGGTTGATTTCGGGGGTCATAAACTCATAATTAAGTACTTACCTGCCTGAAGGATTGTTGACGTGAGTAATTTGATGGACTTGATAGGTCATAAATTTTGGTGCATAATGTACTTATTGCAATAACTATAATGTGTGTGTTAGGTAGTACGAACCTACATGAAATTGTAAATCGTGCGTGAGTGTGTGTGTCAGGTAGTACGAACCTACATGAAATTGTAAATCGTGCATAATTGTGTGTGTCAGGTAGTACGAACCTACATGAAATTGTAAATCGTGCATAATTGTGTGTGTCAGGTAGTACGAACCTACATGAAATTGTAAATCGTGCATAATTGTGTGTGTCAGGTAGTACGAACCTACATGAAATTGTAAATCGTGCATAATTGTGTGTGTCAGGTAGTACGAACCTACATGAAATTGTAAATCGTGCATAATTGTGTGTGTCAGGTAGTACGAACCTACATGAAATTGTAAATCGTGCATAATTGTGTGTGTCAGGTAGTACGAACCTACATGAAATTGTAAATCGTGCATAATTGTGTGTGTCAGGTAGTACGAACCTACATGAAATTGTAAATCGTGCATAATTGTGTGTGTCAGGTAGTACGAACCTACATGAAATTGTAAATCGTGCATAATTGTGTGTGTCAGGTAGTACGAACCTACATGAAATCGTAAATCGTAAATGATTGTGTATTAGGCAGCAAATGCCTTACGATACCAATTAACGTACATACCTTTTGTGACACGGAGTACTACATGTGTGTGTATTATTATTGATGCGTGTTTTTCGGTAAGATGTTAAATAATCAAGTCCGAACTGATATATATTTAATTATCGTTTACACATATATAATAATACATGTGTAACACATAAAAATAAACTTTCAGATTAATTTTATTCTTTCAAAAAAGGCAACCCTGACATTGCCAGAGAGGATAAGCGACAGTGTTAGAAAGGAAGGCAACTCATTACGCGTTTTGATTAGCACTGTGCGATCAGAATTACACTTTATTGCGTTGGAGCCAGAGTCACTATTTATTTAAATGATTTTTCGGAATTTTTCTTAGTGCACCTTCTATAATTATTTATAAATACTATTATTTATTCTGTGTTTTTAGTTAAATTCAGAGTTAAAGAAAAAATTGTATTCAAGCTAAAGTTACAATGAAAGTAAAATTTAAAAGGCACTCTATCTCGAAGAGTCATAGAAATCAGAGTAAAATCAACCAATAATAATGAAGTTTAGTTTTGCTTAACATAAACATACGTTACTGTGTTGTGGGCAGTATGAGCCCTCATGAAATTGAAAATCATACGTTACTGTGTTGTGGGCAGTATGAGCCCTCATGAAATTGAAAATCATACGTTACTGTGTTGTGGGCAGTATGAGCCCTCATGAAATTGAAAATCATACGCAACTCAGTTGTCGGCAGTATGAGCCCTCATGAAATTGAAAATCATACTTTACTGAATTGAAGTGAGCTGTCGGCAATATGAGCCCTCATGAAATTGAAATCATACATTACTGAGTTGTCGGCAATATGAGCCCTCATGAAATTGAAATCATACATTACTGAGTTGTCGGCAGTATGAGCCCTCATGAAATTGAGATTGATACATTGACTTGATGGAAGTAGTAACCTCATGAAATTTAGAATCATACATACATTACTTGACTAGACGGCAGTATAGGTCCCATGATTTGAAATCATAGTAACTAAAGTGTGTATGGACCTCTTGAAATTGAAATCATTACTGACTAGACAGCAGTATGGGCCCTCATAACTTTGAAAACCATACAAAATGTAGTTATTTTGTGAACATATTAGTTATTTGGCGTGATGGAGTTGAGATGTAGAATAAAGATAATGAATAGACGAGGTATTTCAATGAATGACTGGTGTGTGAATGATTGGTATCGGCAGTGTCTGATTCATATGTGACACCGTTGGGTCCGTTGGGATCCGTTGGATCCGTCCATTCAGGAAGGACGCCTAAATAAAGGAAATTCCTGTTGCGAGTCTAGCCATGGTTGGCGTGTTATGGTCGTCGGTGGGACCTAGTTTATATTACGTATATAAGAGGGTTGTCTCGCAAGTAAAACTTTAGTCTTTAAAAAACGAAAGCAGGTTGTAAGCTGTACGTAATCTGTTGTTGACAGTAAACCACTTTTAGTAATAATATAAATTTTCATCGAGTTTCTCATATTTCCTGTGTTTGTTTTACCAGTAAGTTGTCTATTTAAAGACAGAAATGACGAGGTTTGTTTGAATGTTGGTATGAAACCTAATAACTTGGCGATCTTGATCAAAGAGAGAAGAAAGAGGGAAGTATGAAAAGCTAAGAGGTGATGTAAATAATTATTATTTAATAAAGATAGAAGGAGAACGGGTGCGAATGGGAAAGGTGTAAGACGAAAAAAGTCTCAGGTGTTGTTTCAATGTTTAAAATAATTGCAGTGAAAGTATAATCTACATAAGTAATTCTATACGAAGCATGCATATGACAGTTTGAGTTTGTTGAGGCTAGTGAAGGCACCCAGAAGGCTCAAGTTTACAAACCGTAGCCTGCTTCATACATATAGTGCGTGTTACAAATGTGTTTGTCTAAGTAACTGGAATATTGAATGGTATAGACGTGGAGTGGCCTTTGAAGGCTTGAGTTGCGATCAACTGCAGAGTCGACTGTGGATCGGGCTCCATATTAAATAAAGATTTTAATAAGGAAGGGATGTAGTGTTTGTACTGCTATTATGGTTATAGCAGTAATCATGTTATCTCGAGAGCACGGGTAGTGGGGCAACACTGAGTCAGTCACGGGACAGCCGTAGACGCAGGCAGACGTGTTCCCCTACCACTGGTGACGTAACGAGCTAATGCAAGTCAACCATATCACTATATCCAAATATTACGGAGCACGTAAGTACAACAACTACTACAATGGTTATTTTCCCTGCGTTTGGAAAGAAGCACACATCGTACCCATTCACAAAAAAGGTCTAAAATCATCTATAGAGAACTATCGACCAATCTCCATTCTCAATGTTTTGAGTAAGCTTTGCGAAAAAGTGGTTCATAATCATATATATCCCATCATTGCTATGTCAATTCCAACAGAACAGCACGGTTTTATACAGGGCAGATCCACGGTTACGAACTTAGGCGTCTTTGTTGACCAAGTATCGAGGGGTATGGATGGCGGATCTCAAGTTGACGTGATCTACACGGACTTCGAAAAAGCTTTTGATCGTGTAGATCACATAATACTACTGCGGAAGCTATACGAGCTAGGTATACGGGGTAACCTATTGAGATGGATGGAGTCGTACCTCAGCAGGCGTTCTCAGGCTGTTGTAGTGGGAGGCTATCGCTCTGATTTTATAAAAGTTCCCTCTGGCGTACCTCAGGGCTCTATTCTGGGTCCTCTACTCTACGCTTCTTATTTGTACGACATAACTAGCTGCGTTAAAAATGCAAGTTTACTTATGTACGCTGATGATACCAAAATTTATATGAAAATAAAAAATCTAGCAGACTGCATGATGTTACAGGACGATTTAGATAGACTCAGTCACTATTATATTAAGAACCGAATTGGTATAAATTTAAGTAAATGCTTTCTTGTCACATTTACGCGAAAAAATTTTCCTATAAACTACAACTACAAAATTCATAACGTTTCACTTAGTAAAGTAAATACTATCAGGGATCTAGGAGTGTTGATGGATTCAAAATTATCCTTCTGTAATCATATAGAAGCAATAATAAACAAAGCTTTCAAAAGTCTTGGGTTTATACTAAGGGTAAGTCGTCCATTTTCTGACATAGGCTGTTTAAAAATTCTGTACTATTCTTACGTACGAAGTATTCTTGAATACTGCTCCCCTATTTGGAATCCCCATTACATAACCTATATCCAAAAATTAGAGAACATACAGTGTAAATTTATTAAACATCTAAATTATCGATGTTCTCGTAGTTTTCCAAATTATGAAAGTTCTTGCTTATATCATAAATTGATGCCACTTGAGGGTAGACGTAGCTTAACTGACATGAGTTTTCTACATGGTATCTGTAACAATTACATAGACTGCCCTGAATTAGTTCCAAAAATGGTACGCTTGTATGTCCCAAATAAACGTACCAGACATGCGACTACATCTTTATTCGCAGTTACCCAGTCAAAGAGTATATATGCTCAAAACTCGCTAATTAACAGATTACAAAGAAGTTACAATAAAAATTTCAATGCTATCGATATTTTTCATTCCAGAAAAAAATGTTTTAAAACTGAAGTACACAAAATTATTATTGAAACTTACACAGTAACTTGAATAGAATAGTAGCATAAAACGTATAGATAAATAAAATGGTAATATAAAAAGTCACAAAGCAATTGTGTATATTATATTATTAGTATATATACATATTCGCTATATTATAAGTACATATACATATATTCACTATATTATAAGTATACACACACACACACACACACACACATACACACACACACACACACACACACACAAACACACGGTGACGCCCGCTTTGTTATTATAGGTATTGATATACAAAATGTAAATCCGTAATTGGCTGTACGATTTGCTTTATAAGATTTGTAACTCATAACATTAAGAGCTGTGGATTTTGTTAATAAATAAAATAAAAATAAATAAAAAATAAATATAATACGTTGTTCTCATAGCAAACATTTCAAAACATATTTTAAATATCGACTACAGCGTTGGTCGCATCACATCACTACAGTCTCGCGAGGAGAGCACGGTGCGCGGGCGGTCTTTCCGTGCCCGCCCCTCACGTCTCCTTCACACCCGCGATGCGTGATTTGTTTTCTTAAAAATAAATATAAAAATCAACTTACCGATGAAATGTGATACTGGATTTTAGTTTTGTGTGTTTCCTACTATCGTTTTTGCAAGATGGAACTGCACATTTGACCATTTTGATACGTAAATATTTAAAAATCTCTCTAGAACCGCACACCGCTAGCAATCAACCACGACTACAAGCGCTCGCGACGGGAACGTCGTGTTGTTCTCACCCGTGCCTACTGTTCCCACTTCGTTACACTCGCTCTATATGTAATACTTACTTTATGGTTGCTTGCTCTTCTATCGCAATTTGATTTTAGTACAATATTGTATCTTCATATTGGTTTGTACACTGATTGCACATAGTTTACGAATTGTTACACAATATTGTAACTCGAATCATTACCAGTTAGTATGCGGGCATTTTCGCCAAAAAGTGTACATTTCGTTTTTACCGTGTCCCCTGACTTCATACTTCGAATTTTCTTAATTATAATGCCCAAAAGATAAAATCGTATTTTTTTTCTGTTTCTCTGTTTAATAACCTTTACGGGAACACCAACAAAAGTTGCAATTATTGCTTTATATAATTTTTATTAATAATTTAATAAAATAAGACCATCGTTAGCAGAAATAAGAGTTTAAAAAAAAATTCAAAAAAGGGTTCGGGTGGAATTCCACCATCCGTTACCGCGGTTTTGTATTTTTTGTAAATTCTACCATGAGAACTGATAAATATTACGCATGGCAGATCATTTTTGGATAATTGCATGACAATCTGTGCACGGTTATGTCAGTGTTTTTTCAGTAGTTTTCCAGGGATCAAGTAAATAAAGTTGAGTCGACTTCGTAGCAATTTTGAAGTTCCCTTCCGAAACAGCTGATTTCTCAAGGTAAATGTAAATATATTTTTATGGAAATGATTATATCGAAAAGCTAATGTTTTAACGAAACCTATATGTTAACATTTTCCTAGTATATATAATTAGATTTAATCAAAATTTCAATTTCAATATTCTATTTGGGAATCCGTTACTTCGGTTCCGAAACTATGCTAGTGGTAACGTATTATGTGGAAGGCAAAAGTAGCGGAATGGAATAGATAAAGTTGATGTTACGCTGTGGTAATTTGGTTGACTTCAAATATTTTTTATTATTTTTTAATATGGTTTTTTCTAATTGCTGTCAGATTATTATATGAACTGTTTTCAAATCAAATCAAATCAAATCAATTTATTGTGGAATATAGGTAAAAATAATTATCAGCTGTAATAATCATATGCCCTGCCACATACGGGCATATAATAATAGTTTAGGTCCATAATAAAATAATTATACATCAAGAAACAGTAAAGAAAGAATGTTAAATTTTAAAATATTATGTAGAATAAAGTAATGAAAATTAATAATAATAATAATTCGCTATAATTTATTGTGGCAAAAGTTTTTGGAAACTTTACTCCTAAAAATAGCTTTGTTTTTGTTTTAGTCTTCTTTTGTTTTTGAGTATATTCAACTGTATTGGGGTGGCTTTTACGACGCTTAAATTGGGGTGAAAAATATGGATCCCAATCCCATGCTGGCATACTAGGGTGTCACAAAAGGCGACAGAAGCCGGCCCGCTTTGTTATAAAACTGCACATAAGTATAATCTTATCAATAGGTATTAATATGGATAAACTTCTTTTTAGCCCATACCCAAGATTGATCTAAATTTTGGTATGGAATACCTGCGTATTTCAACACGCTGAGTAATTTTCAGAAATTATGCGGAACGAGTTTTGCATTTTTCTCCCAAACCACTGGCTCTACCAGAAAAATATAGTGTACATAAAATATCAGTCTTTTAATGGGCTTCAACTTTTGTAGAAAAACATTTTTCTGTAAAATCAGTACTTTGCCAAATAAACGTGAAAACGAAAAATCATGTTTTCTTCAAGGTGACCATGAATATGAATGAAATATACTTATTTAATAAGTAAGTACACTATAGTTTTATAGTAAAGTTAATTTTGTGATAGTCTAGTGGTTAAAAGACTTCTGCCGCCTATTTGGGGACTTGTGTTAAGAGTGTGTGTGTCTGATACCTTACTTTCCATTCCATTACTTCGAGCTTTCTTTTCCGTGACTGTCCCCAAAAAAAGGAAAAATAAAATATCCTATTGTTAATTAGTTTTCCAAGAAAAGTTATTTATTTTATTTTATAAAATTAAGGAATAGTTTTGTTTTCTCTTTAAAAATACCAAGATTTAGACTGTTTGGTTTTTTTGCTTTTAAAAGACAAAAATATAAAGTAAAATGACCAAATAGTAACTGACGTAGCGCTAACACTACGTTTAAGGTTGATTTTACTGGTTTTTTTTAAATTAATATATTCCTGTATCCCTAGTGAACCTAATTAAAGACTAATTTTACCAAAACTATGTTTAAATATCTTTATATTGTCATTTGTATTGCTCACCGAATGGAACAATTTATTGTTCCGCCTTGCAGAAAATGTCCTGTAATTTTAATTTCAGTAACTATTTTATCACCTTATTATATTTTCTGGCAAGAAAATAACATAACAATTCAGTGTAATTCAAAAAATTGTAAAAATTTGAACAAAAAATAAAAATTTAACAATTTAAGAAATGTACACTTTTTGGCGAAAATGCCCATGCATTACATTATTGACTATTCATTGGATAGTATGATAATATTATTATTAGTTATTACCCTAATGAAATTGACTTGAATCGCTCATAATCGTAGATAAATGACTGTAAGATAGTAGATAGATAGCAGGAAGATAGTGTTTGATAAAAAAATGTGCTGAAGAGTTTCTTTGCAGCTTTTCTTCTACTCCATGGCAAATTACTTTCCCGAAAAGCTGGTAGTTTAAAAAATTACGTGCATAAGAGTATCAATGATACCTTTATGAATAAATAAATTTGAATTTTGAATAAGTTAAGCTGTTAGATAATTCCAAAGCAGTCGGGTTACTAGATGGTACTAGAAGGACATCGCGATGTATCGGCTATAAGAATTTCAATACAAAATAAACAAATAAACCTTCACTTTGCTTCATGATTGAACGTATTGTAATATTATATGACTTTCACTGGAAGATAAAGGAGGTTATAGGGCTTCAAATATTCTACTTTATATCGAGCAATTTCCAAAGGATGTCGGTAAGCCCCACGCGTCACCAGTCACAGACACAGCTCGTATAAAATCAAAAAATCCGCATCTATAGTCACGACATTTCTAACTCGCTATATTCGCCAGTTTAATACTTCTGTATAGCCAATGTTACAGTTATGTCGTCTGCACTCATTTTCAATAACCGTTTTGTGTCGTACGTGAGCTGTTCTTTTATCGGTCGTTGTTTTCAGCTCACAAAATTGAAAGACCTGTAGCTCAATTGGTAGTGAACCTGTCGAGCGATCGATTCTGATTCAATTCCTGGCCGGGCACACATTTGTATAAATAAATATTTGTTCTCAAATCGTAGATGTGAATGATGTCTTATAAATTTATCTGCCACATAAAGGTTTGCCTTACCTCTCTTTTTGCAGACAGTGTCATTACTGGGAGTTACAAATTTTTTCAAATTATTTATTCAGTGTAAGGAATTATTTTTGGTAACGTTAGAGTACATTATAAAATATATGGTTTGTACTAGCATGGCCTGTTAAGCTAGCCACGCACCGACACGCTATTTGGCGTGGCTCCAAAAACAATTCCATTGAATTAACGTCATTCTGTATTCAAATTTTAAACTTTCTAAAACCATCGCTTTATGTTGTGTAGAGACTCGTGGTACAATTTAGTGCCACTAGATAGCGCTAACTTAGTTTAGAGTACGCACACTTACTGTTTCGAAATAAGGAAATCCGTAAATATTCTATTAAAATATAGAAACAGAATCCAACAACGTATCACACATTATTATGATTATAGAATATTATGGTGTAATATAAACATTATAAAACTTTTATATAAGTAAAATTAAACATTTATCGAATATCGATTAAGAAAATATTATCGTCGAAAAGTCGAACTGTGTCGTGGGTGTCATGGACAACACACTAGACAAGGACATTCACACCCAGACCGAGAACAGAAATTCAAACTCATCATTAAAATTTCCGCCTCGCTAGAAATCGAACCCAAGACCCTTGATACGGCATGGTAACCATTGCACCACATGGGTCGTCAAAGTAGTAGTAATAGATTTTTAAATTAAAGCCTTAACAACGATTTTTACCATATGAAATTAATTTGAAGAGGGGGCATTGCTTATACATAGCGTATTCTATTTTGTTACTAATATCATTTTAAAATAAATAAACATACAAATAAACAGCTAACAACAAAATAAACAACAGAAGATTTAAAAATACAATTTGTTTCGATACAAAATCACAACAACTCATTAAATCACAAATCAAATTCGATAGCAAGGAAGCAAGCCCTTTGACATTCAAAATGTTTTACACTTCAGTTTAATGATTCCAACTTCAGATCCACAGGACGATCATTTTGCAATAAAATTAATGCGTGTCTGAGAGTCAGGTTGCACTAACGACATCAATAATGATATTACAAAAGTATACAGAAGTGTATGAATTCCTTATCAAAACTGTACTTTCATAATAGGGTTTCAAATCTCATAATTTCTATCAAAATATAGCTTGAAATACTAGAGGAATAGTTAAAATACTTTACTTAAGTTACATACTTAACCATTAGAGAATATTATTCGAAGGTACAAACTTTGTCTCTTGTCCTCGTTATATAATGAAGGTTCACCAAATTACTTCATAGTAATTATAACAAGTATTTAAACAACCTATGTGAAGCTGAAAACTGAGTATAAAAAAAATGAATTTAATAATATTTATTCGATTGTACCAGGAGTGTACCGGATTGTACCGTAGTTAAAATCGTTTGTACCTCAAAGGGGTGAAATATATAAGGGTGGTAGATTTTGCTCCAAAACCAACTTGAAAATTCGAGATTTAAATTGATACCAACTCAAAGGATATCGTTTGTACCGGATTGTACCGGCAATAAAACTTGAAAAATGATGAAACATTTTTTTTAATTTTTTTTTTTAGTTTTTTTTTTAGTTTTTTTTTATTTATTTTTTTTATTTTTTTATCAAAAGTCTGCATTAGGAGAAAAAAATTATTGCGTTTATCTGAAAACGGCTACAAATAATGTGGAACACAAACCAACGCGTGGAAGTCTTTTATTGAGTATAATATCTGTTAGGCCCGAAAACTACATTTCTGATCGGTTTTTCTCGCACAAAAATCGGGGTACAAACAAAATCTTTAAAGGTACAAAAAATTCCACACAACGGGCTCTGTAATACAAGTGGGTACAAACGGGTACAAACGATGGGAAGCAAACACCAACTCGTGAAAATCTTAAATAGAGTAAAATGGCTGTAAGGGTCGAAAACTACGTCTCTGACCAAATTTTTGTACAGAAAACTGGCAGAACAAACGAAATTTTTAGTAGTGCAAACAAGCACACATAATGGACTTCGTCACACAAGTGGGCACCAACGGGTACAAACGATGGGAAACCAACACCGACTCGAGAACGTCTTAAAAAGAGTAAAATGGGTGTAGTATCGAAAACTATATTTCTGATCGCATTTTCTAGAAGAAAACTGGTGGTTCAAACGAAATTTTTAGTAATGCACACAAGCACCCATAATGATCTTCGTCATACAAGTGGGTACAAACGGGTACAAACGATGGGAAACCAACACCGACTCTGGAAATTCTTAAATAAAGTAAAATGGTGTAAGAATCGAAAACTACATTTCTGATCGCATTTTCTCTAAGAAAACTGGGGGTTCAAACGAAATTTTTAGTAATGCACACAAGCACACATAATGCACTTCGTCATACAAGTGGGTACCAACGGGTACAAACGATGGGAAACCAACACCGACTCGGGAAAGTCTTAAATAAAGTAAAATGGCGTTAGAATCGAAAACTACATTTCTGATCGCATTTTCTCTAAAAAAAAAGGTGGTTCAAACGAAATTTTTAGTAATGCATACAAGCACACATAATGCACTTTGTCATACAAGTGAGTACCAACGGGTACAAACGATGGGAAACCAACACCGACTCGGGAAATTCTTAAATAAAGTAAAATGGCGTTAGAATCGAAAACTACATTTCTGATCGCATTTTCTCTAAGAAAACTGGTGGTTCAAACGAAATTTTTAGTAATGCACACAAGCACACATAATGCACTTCGTCATACAAGTGAGTACCAACGGGTACAAACGATGGGAAACCAACACCGACTCGGGAAATTCTTAAATAAAGTAAAATGGCGTTAGAATCGAAAACTACATTTCTGATCGCATTTTCTCTAAGAAAACTGGTGGTTCAAACGAAATTTTTAGTAATGCACACAAGCACCCATAATGATCTTCGTCATACAAGTGGGTACAAACGGGTACAAACGATGGGAAACCAACACCGACTCTGGAAATTCTTAAATAAAGTAAAATGGTGTAAGAATCGAAAACTACATTTCTGATCGCATTTTCTCTAAGAAAACTGGGGGTTCAAACGAAATTTTTAGTAATGCACACAAGCACCCATAATGATCTTCGTCATAAAAGTGGGTACCAACGGGTACAAACGATGGGAAACCAACACCGACTCGGGAAAGTCTTAAATAAAGTAAAATGGCGTTAGAATCGAAAACTACATTTCTGATCGCATTTTCTCTAAGAAAACTGGTGGTTCAAACGAAATTTTTAGTAATGCACACAAGCACACATAATGCACTTCGTCATACAAGTGGGTACCAACGGGTACAAACGATGGGAAACCAACACCGACTCGGGAAAGTCTTAAATAAAGTAAAATGGTGTTAGAATCGAAAACTACATTTCTGATCGCATTTTCTCTAAGAAAACTGGTGGTTCAAACGAAATTTTTAGTAATGCACACAAGCACACATAATGCACTTCGTCATACAAGTGGGTACCAACGGGTACAAACGATGGGAAACCAACACCGACTAGGGAAAGTCTTAAATAAAGTAAAATGGTGTTAGAATCGAAAACTACATTTCTGATCGCATTTTCTCTAAGAAAACTGGTGGTTCAAACGAAATTTTTAGTAATGCACACAAGCACCCATAATGATCTTCGTCATACAAGTGGGTATCAACGGGTACAAACGATGGGAAACCAACACCGACTCGAGAACGTCTTAAAAAGAGTAAAATGGGTGTAGTATCGAAAACTATATTTCTGATCGCATTTTCTCGAAGAAAACTGGTGGTTCAAACGAAATTTTTAGTAATGCACACAAGCACCCATAATGATCTTCGTCATACAAGTGGGTACCAACGGGTACAAACGATGGGAAACCAACACCGACTCGGGAAAGCCTTAAGTAAAGTAAAATGGTGTTAGAATCGAAAACTACATTTCTGATCGCAATTTCTCTAAGAAAACTGGGGGTTCAAACGAAATTTTTAGTAATGCACACAAGCACACATAATGCACTTCGTCATACAAGTGGGTACCAACGGGTACAAACGATGGGAAACCAACACCGACTCGGGAAATTCTTAAATAAAGTAAAATGGCGTTAGAATCGAAAACTACATTTCTGATCGCATTTTCTCTAAAAAAAAAGGTGGTTCAAACGAAATTTTTAGTAATGCACACAAGCACACATAATGCACTTCGTCATACAAGTGGGTACCAACGGGTATAAACGATGGGAAACCAACACCGACTCAGGAAAGTCTTAAATAAATTAAAATGGTGTTAGAATAGAAAACTACATTTCTGATCGCATTTTCTCTAAGAAAACTGGTGGTTCAAACGAATTTTTTAGTAATGCACACAAGCACCCATAATGATCTTCGTCATACAAGTGGGTACAAACGGGTACAAACGATGGGAAACCAACACCGACTCTGGAAATTCTTAAATAAAGTAAAATGGTGTAAGAATCGAAAACTACATTTCTGATCGCATTTTCTCTAAGAAAACTGGGGGTTCAAACGAAATTTTTAGTAATGCACACAAGCACACATAATGCACTTCGTCATACAAGTGGGTACCAACGGGTACAAACGATGGGAAACCAACACCGACTCGGGAAAGTCTTAAATAAAGTAAAATGGCGTTAGAATCGAAAACTACATTTCTGATCGCATTTTCTCTAAAAAAAAAGGTGGTTCAAACGAAATTTTTAGTAATGCACACAAGCACACATAATGCACTTTGTCATACAAGTGAGTACCAACGGGTACAAACGATGGGAAACCAACACCGACTCGGGAAATTCTTAAATAAAGCAAAATGGCGTTAGAATCGAAAACTACATTTCTGATCGCATTTTCTCTAAGAAAACTGGTGGTTCAAACGAAATTTTTAGTAATGCACACAAGCACACATAATGCACTTCGTCATACAAGTGGGTACCAACGGGTACAAACGATGGGAAACCAACACCGACTCGGGAAAGTCTTAAATAAAGTAAAATGGTGTTAGAATCGAAAACTACATTTCTGATCGCATTTTCTCTAAGAAAACTGGTGGTTCAAACGAAATTTTTAGTAATGCACACAAGCACCCATAATGATCTTCGTCATACAAGTGGGTACCAACGGGTACAAACGATGGGAAACCAACACCGACTCGGGAAAGTCTTAAATAAAGTAAAATGGTGTTAGAATCGAAAACTACATTTCTGATCGCATTTTCTCTAAGAAAACTGGTGGTTCAAACGAAATTTTAAGTAATGCACACAAGCACACATAATGCACTTCGTCATACAAGTGGGTACCAACGGGTACAAACGATGGGAAACCAACACCGACTCGGGAAAGTCTTAACTAAAATAAAATGGTGTTAGAATCGAAAACTACATTTCTAATCGCATTTTCTCGAAGAAAAATGGTGGTTCAAACGAAATTTTTAGTAATGCACACAAGCACCCATAATGATCTTCGTCATACAAGTGGGTACCAACGGGTACAAACGATGGGAAACCAACACCGACTCGGGAAAGTCTTAAATAAAGTAAAATGGTGTTAGAATCGAAAACTACATTTCTGATCGCATTTTCTCTAAGAAAACTGGTGGTTCAAACGAAATTTTTAGTAATGCACATAAGCACACATAATGCACTTCGTCATACAAGTGGGTACCAACGGGTACAAACGATGGGAAACCAACACCGACTCGGGAAAGTCTTAACTAAAATAAAATGGTGTTAGAATCGAAAACTACATTTCTAATCGCATTTTCTCGAAGAAAAATGGTGGTTCAAACGAAATTTTTAGTAATGCACACAAGCACCCATAATGATCTTCGTCATACAAGTGGGTACCAACGGGTACAAACGATGGCACTTCGTCATAAAAGTGGGTACTGGTGGGTAAAATGCGATTAGAAATGTAGTTTTCGATTCTAACACCATTTTACTTTATTTAAGACTTTCCCGAGTCGGTGTTGGTTTCCCATCGTTTGTACCCGTTGGTACCCACTTGTATGACGAAGTGCATTATGTGTGCTTGTGTGCATTACTAAAAATTTCGTTTCAACCACCAGTTTTCTTAGAGAAAATGCGATCAGAAATGTAGTTTTCGATTCTAACACCATTTTATTTTAGTTAAGACTTTCCCGAGTCGGTGTTGGTTTCCCATCGTTTGTACCCGTTGGTACCCACTTGTATGACGAAGTGCATTATGTGTGCTTGTGTGCATTACTAAAAATTTCGTTTGAACCACCAGTTTTCTTAGAGAAAATGCGATCAGAAATGTAGTTTTCGATTCTTACACCATTTTACTTTATTTAAGACTTTCCCGAGTCGGTGTTGGTTTCCCATCGTTTGTACCCGTTGGTACCCACTTGTATGACGAAGATCATTATGGGTGCTTGTGTGCATTACTAAAAATTTCGTTTGAACCACCATTTTTCTTCGAGAAAATGCGATTAGAAATGTAGTTTTCGATTCTAACACCATTTTATTTTAGTTAAGACTTTCCCGAGTCGGTGTTGGTTTCCCATCGTTTGTACCCGTTTGTACCCACTTGTATGACGAAGATCATTATGGGTGCTTGTGTGCATTACTAAAAATTTCGTTTGAACCACCAGTTTTCTTAGAGAAAATGCGATCAGAAATGTAGTTTTCGATTCTTACACCATTTTACTTTATTTAAGACTTTCCCGAGTCGGTGTTGGTTTCCCATCGTTTGTACCCGTTGGTACCCACTTGTATGACGAAGTGCATTATGTGTGCTTGTGTGCATTACTAAAAATTTCGTTTGAACCACCAGTTTTCTTAGAGAAAATGCGATCAGAAATGTAGTTTTCGATTCTAACACCATTTTACTTTATTTAAGACTTTCCCGAGTCGGTGTTGGTTTCCCATCGTTTGTACCCGTTGGTACTCACTTGTATGACGAAGTGCATTATATGTGCTTGTGTGCATTACTAAAAATTTCGTTTGAACCACCAGTTTTCTTAGAGAAAATGCGATCAGAAATGTAGTTTTCGATTCTAACACCATTTTACTTTATTTAAGACTTTCCCGAGTCGGTGTTGGTTTCCCATCGTTTGTACCCGTTGGTACCCACTTGTATGACGAAGTGCATTATGTGTGCTTGTGTGCATTACTAAAAATTTCGTTTGAACCACCAGTTTTCTTAGAGAAAATGCGATCAGAAATGTAGTTTTCGATTCTAACGCCATTTTGCTTTATTTAAGAATTTCCCGAGTCGGTGTTGGTTTCCCATCGTTTGTACCCGTTGGTACTCACTTGTATGACAAAGTGCATTATGTGTGCTTGTGTGCATTACTAAAAATTTCGTTTGAACCACCTTTTTTTTTAGAGAAAATGCGATCAGAAATGTAGTTTTCGATTCTAACGCCATTTTACTTTATTTAAGACTTTCCCGAGTCGGTGTTGGTTTCCCATCATTTGTACCCGTTGGTACCCACTTGTATGACGAAGTGCATTATGTGTGCTTGTGTGCATTACTAAAAATTTCGTTTGAACCCCCAGTTTTCTTAGAGAAAATGCGATCAGAAATGTAGTTTTCGATTCTTACACCATTTTACTTTATTTAAGAATTTCCAGAGTCGGTGTTGGTTTCCCATCGTTTGTACCCGTTTGTACCCACTTGTATGACGAAGATCATTATGGGTGCTTGTGTGCATTACTAAAAATTTCGTTTGAACCACCAGTTTTCTTAGAGAAAATGCGATCAGAAATGTAGTTTTCGATTCTTACACCATTTTACTTTATTTAAGACTTTCCCGAGTCGGTGTTGGTTTCCCATCGTTTGTACCCGTTGGTACCCACTTGTATGACGAAGTGCATTATGTGTGCTTGTGTGCATTACTAAAAATTTCGTTTGAACCACCAGTTTTCTTAGAGAAAATGCGATCAGAAATGTAGTTTTCGATTCTAACACCATTTTACTTTATTTAAGACTTTCCCGAGTCGGTGTTGGTTTCCCATCGTTTGTACCCGTTGGTACTCACTTGTATGACGAAGTGCATTATATGTGCTTGTGTGCATTACTAAAAATTTCGTTTGAACCACCAGTTTTCTTAGAGAAAATGCGATCAGAAATGTAGTTTTCGATTCTAACACCATTATATTTTAGTTAAGACTTTCCCGAGTCGGTGTTGGTTTCCCATCGTTTGTACCCGTTGGTACCCACTTGTATGACGAAGTGCATTATGTGTGCTTGTGTGCATTACTAAAAATTTCGTTTGAACCACCAGTTTTCTTAGAGAAAATGCGATCAGAAATGTAGTTTTCGATTCTTACACCATTTTACTTTATTTAAGACTTTCCCGAGTCGGTGTTGGTTTCCCATCGTTTGTACCCGTTGGTACCCACTTGTATGACGAAGTGCATTATGTGTGCTTGTGTGCATTACTAAAAATTTCGTTTGAACCACCAGTTTTCTTAGAGAAAATGCGATCAGAAATGTAGTTTTCGATTCTAACACCATTTTACTTTATTTAAGACTTTCCCGAGTCGGTGTTGGTTTCCCATCGTTTGTACCCGTTGGTACTCACTTGTATGACGAAGTGCATTATATGTGCTTGTGTGCATTACTAAAAATTTCGTTTGAACCACCAGTTTTCTTAGAGAAAATGCGATCAGAAATGTAGTTTTCGATTCTAACACCATTATATTTTAGTTAAGACTTTCCCGAGTCGGTGTTGGTTTCCCATCGTTTGTACCCGTTGGTACCCACTTGTATGACGAAGTGCATTATGTGTGCTTGTGTGCATTACTAAAAATTTCGTTTGAACCACCAGTTTTCTTAGAGAAAATGCGATCAGAAATGTAGTTTTCGATTCTAACACCATTTTACTTTATTTAAGACTTTCCCGAGTCGGTGTTGGTTTCCCATCGTTTGTACCCGTTGGTACCCACTTGTATGACGAAGTGCATTATGTGTGCTTGTGTGCATTACTAAAAATTTCGTTTGAACCCCCAGTTTTCTTAGAGAAAATGCCATCAGAAATGTAGTTTTCGATTCTAACACCATTTTACTTTATTTAAGACTTTCCCGAGTCGGTGTTGGTTTCCCATCGTTTGTACCCGTTGGTACCCACTTGTATGACGAAGTGCATTATGTGTGCTTGTGTGCATTACTAAAAATTTCGTTTGAACCACCAGTTTTCTTAGAGAAAATGCGATCAGAAATGTAGTTTTCGATTCTTACACCATTTTACTTTATTTAAGACTTTCCCGAGTCGGTGTTGGTTTCCCATCGTTTGTACCCGTTGGTACCCACTTGTATGACGAAGTGCATTATGTGTGCTTGTGTGCAGTACTAAAAATTTCGTTTGAACCACCAGTTTTCTTAGAGAAAATGCGATCAGAAATGTAGTTTTCGATTCTAACACTATTTTACTTTATTTAAGACTTTCCCGAGTCGGTGTTGGTTTCCCATCGTTTGTACCCGTTGGTACCCACTTGTATGACGAAGTGCATTATGTGTGCTTGTGTGCATTACTAAAAATTTCGTTTGAACCCCCCGTTTTCTTAGAGAAAATGCGATCAGAAATGTAGTTTTCGATTCTAACATCATTTTACTTTATTTAAGAATTTCCCGAGTCGGTGTTGGTTTCCCATCGTTTGTACCCGTTGGTACCCACTTGTATGACGAAGTGCATTATGTGTGCTTGTGTGAATTACTAAAAATTTCGTTTGAACCACCAGTTTTCTTAGAGAAAATGCGATCAGAAATGTAGTTTTCGATTCTAACACCATTTTACTTTATTTAAGACTTTCCCGAGTCGGTGTTGGTTTCCCATCGTTTGTACCCGTTGGTACCCACTTGTATGACGAAGTGCATTATGTGTGCTTGTGTGCATTACTAAAAATTTCGTTTGAACCCCCAGTTTTCTTAGAGAAAATGCCATCAGAAAAGTAGTTTTCGATTCTAACACCATTTTACTTTATTTAAGACTTTCCCGAGTCGGTGTTGGTTTCCCATCGTTTGTACCCGTTGGTACCCACTTGTATGACGAAGTGCATTATGTGTGCTTTTGTGCATTACTAAAAATTTTGTTTGAACCACCAGTTTTCTTAGAGAAAATGCGATCAGAAATGTAGTTTTCGATTCTAACACCATTTTACTTTATTTAAGATTTTCCCGAGTCGGTGTTGGTTTCCCATCGTTTGTACCCGTTGGTACCCACTTGTATGACAAAGTGCATTATGTGTGCTTGTGTGCATTACTAAAAATTTCGTTTGAACCACCAGTTTTCTTAGAGAAAATGCGATCAGAAATGTAGTTTTCGATTCTAACACCATTTTACTTTATTTAAGACTTTCCCGAGTCGGTGTTGGTTTCCCATCGTTTGTACCCGTTGGTACCCACTTGTATGACGAAGTGCATTATGTGTGCTTGTGTGCATTACTAAAAATTTCGTTTGAACCACCAGTTTTCTTAGAGAAAATGCGATCAGAAATGTAGTTTTCGATTCTAACACCATTTTACTTTATTTAAGACTTTCCCGAGTCGGTGTCGGTTTCCCATCGTTTGTACCCGTTGGTACCCAGTTGTATGACGAAGATCATTATAGGTGCTTGTGTGCATTACTAAAAATTTCGTTTGAACCACCAGTTTTCTTCGAGAAAATGCGATTAGAAATGTAGTTTTCGATTCTAACACCATTTTACTTTATTTAAGACTTTCCCGAGTCGGTGTTGGTTTCCCATCGTTTGTACCCGTTGGTACCCACTTGTATGACAAAGTGCATTATGTGTGCTTGTGTGTATTACTCAAAATTTCGTTTGAACCACCAGTTTTTTTAGAGAAAATGCGATCAGAAATGTAGTTTTCGATTCTAACACCATTTTACTTTACTTAAGGCTTTCCCGAGTCGGTGTTGGTTTCCCATTGTTTGTACCCGTTGGTACCCACTTGTATGACGAAGATCATTATGGGTGCTTGTGTGCATTACTAAAAATTTCGTTTGAACCACCAGTTTTCTTCGAGAAAATGCGATCAGAAATATAGTTTTCGATACTACACCCATTTTACTCTTTTTAAGACGTTCTCGAGTCAGTGTTGGTTTCCCATCGTTTGTACCCGTTGATACCCACTTGTATGACGAAGATCATTATGGGTGCTTGTGTGCATTACTAAAAATTTCGTTTGAACCACCAGTTTTCTTAGAGAAAATGCGATCAGAAATGTAGTTTTCGATTCTAACACCATTTTACTTTATTTAAGACTTTCCCTAGTCGGTGTTGGTTTCCCATCGTTTGTACCCGTTGGTACCCACTTGTATGACGAAGTGCATTATGTGTGCTTGTGTGCATTACTAAAAATTTCGTTTGAACCACCAGTTTTCTTAGAGAAAATGCGATCAGAAATGTAGTTTTCGATTCTAACACCATTTTACTTTATTTAAGACTTTCCCGAGTCGGTGTTGGTTTCCCATCGTTTGTACCCGTTGGTACCCACTTGTATGACGAAGTGCATTATGTGTGCTTGTGTGCATTACTAAAAATTTCGTTTGAACCACCAGTTTTCTTAGAGAAAATGCGATCAGAAATGTAGTTTTCGATTCTAACGCCATTTTACTTTATTTAAGACTTTCCCGAGTCGGTGTTGGTTTCCCATCGTTTGTACCCGTTGGTACCCACTTGTATGACGAAGATCATTATGGGTGCTTGTGTGCATTACTAAAAATTTCGTTTGAACCACCAGTTTTCTTAGAGAAAATGCGATCAGAAATGTAGTTTTCGATTCTAACACCATTTTACTTTATTTAAGACTTTCCCGAGTCGGTGTTGGTTTCCCATCGTTTGTACCCGTTGGTACCCACTTGTATGACGAAGTGCATTATGTGTGCTTGTGTGCATTACTAAAAATTTCGTTTGAACCACTAGTTTTCTTAGAGAAAATGCGATCAGAAATGTAGTTTTCGATTCTAACACCATTTTACTTTATTTAAGACTTTCCCGAGTCGGTGTTGGTTTCCCATCGTTTGTACCCGTTGGTACCCACTTTTATGACAAAGTGCATTATGTGTGCTTGTGTGTATTACTCAAAATTTCGTTTGAACCACCAGTTTTTTTAGAGAAAATGCGATCAGAAATGTAGTTTTCGATTCTAACACCATTTTACTTTACTTAAGGCTTTCCCGAGTCGGTGTTGGTTTCCCATCGTTTGTACCCGTTGGTACCCACTTGTATGACGAAGTGCATTATGTGTGCTTGTGTGCATTACTAAAAATTTCGTTTGAACCACCAGTTTTCTTAGAGAAAATGCGATCAGAAATGTAGTTTTCGATTCTAACGCCATTTTACTTTATTTAAGACTTTCCCGAGTCGGTGTTGGTTTCCCATCGTTTGTACCCGTTGGTACCCACTTGTATGACGAAGATCATTATGGGTGCTTGTGTGCATTACTAAAAATTTCGTTTGAACCACCAGTTTTCTTAGAGAAAATGCGATCAGAAATGTAGTTTTCGATTCTAACACCATTTTACTTTATTTAAGACTTTCCCTAGTCGGTGTTGGTTTCCCATCGTTTGTACCCGTTGGTACCCACTTGTATGACGAAGTGCATTATGTGTGCTTGTGTGCATTACAAAAAATTTCGTTTGAACTGTGGGCACCTCCGTCCCACATTCGCATTATGTATATGTAGTTTATTATATATCTCACACATACACAAACACTCACACTTATGTAATATATTATGTTTATCATATACATCACATACACAACACACACACTACATACATACACACATACTACACCGCGGGATCGAACCTGGTGCGCTCTGGTGTTCTACGTCACTCCGTGACGTCACACCACCAGCCGTGGCCTGCGGCCCGCGGACCGGTCGCCTCGTCTCCCGCGCCGCGCCCCGCTTCACGGGCAGCGCGCGCGCGCCGCCCAGTTCGTCGGCGGACGCGCCAGTCGGCCTTCCACACGCATCGCGCCAACCCGTGTCGCTTGATCGCTCGACTACCTAGTGCATACGCTGTGACCTAACTCGCTGTATTTTCTGTTATACGTTAAGACTGTGCTTGTGCTATCATTCCTATTCTATCACTCTCTCTCCTTCTATGTTTATGGACTTCTTGCGTTGTGTTTCTTTGTGTAGTTTGAACTGTATTCTTCCGTGTCTTGTGCTATCGCGTAATAAACGATTAACTGTGCTTGGAGTTAACTTTATTGCTCGCGCGCCTCCTGCTACACTCACCACACGCCATACCGCATAACCCATAACTGGTGACCCGACTTTGAACATTCAATATGAGTGATAGTGACTATAGTGTTAGTGAAACCAGTGACGACGAACTATTCGAGTCGTGCAGTGACTTGCCGTTATGCGCCGCCCGGGCGCGACCTTACCACGCCCTTGGGACCACGCGGCACGCACGCGCCCGCCGCGCGCCTACTTGCCGCGCAATGGCGCAGCACGTGCTTTGCGGCGCAACCTCCGCCACAGCAGCACCAGCAGCAACAGCAGCAACCAGCACCAGCGTGTCCTTAAGAGTGCCGCCATTTGATCTGGAGGATCCAGAGCTTTGGTTCGCGCTCCTCGAGGCCCAGTTCATGTCCTATAATATTACCACGGACTCCGAAAGGTACAATTATGTATTGATTAACCTTACCATCGAGCAAGCCCGGACTGTGAGGGACATAATTATCAACCCTCCGTTAGCAAACCTGTACGAGCGCATTAAAACGGAACTCATCCGCCGACTCACCGCCTCTCACGCGCAGAGGATCGAGGCGGTCCTTAACAACGAGGCCTTAGGCAACCGGACGCCGTCACAATTCCTGCGGCACCTGCAGGACCTGGCGGGTCCTACCACGCCACCACAACTCATCCGCACCATCTGGTGCAGCCGTCTGCCGCACGCCGTGCAGGCAGTGTTGTCCACGCTGCCCACGGACACACTCGAGCAGCTGGGTGATATGGCGGACCGCCTGCAGGAGATCTCTGCTCCCTGCCCGGTCGCCCCGCCCACTGCTCCACTCCCGGACAGCACCGCCGCGCAGGTCAACGAGCTGGCCAGCATCGTCCAGCACCTGGCGCGTGAGGTGGATCGACACACCAGTGCTCCGCGCCAGGACACCGATGACATGAGACGCCGTCGCCAGCCGTCACCCAGACGCGTGGCGCCGGTGTCTACCAGCGCTCCGCGCCATGGCACACGCACTCCACGCCGACACCTGCTATCACCACAACGTGCACGCAGTGCGCACACGGACTCGGTCTCCACTCCCACCGCGCAGCAGCAGCCAGCTGTGATGGCCACAACCGAGTGCAACGCAACAGCCGACAGCGGTTCTTCACCGGCACGGCGCCTCTTTGTTACCGACCGCGTATCGCGTGTGCAGTTTTTAGTGGATACGGGCAGTGATTTATGTGTTTACCCTGTTTCGGCGCTTAAAGACCGCCGACAAAAGAGCAACTATAGTTTGTGCGCGGCTAACGGCTCGAACATCGCCACATACGGTTACGTAGATGTAAAACTAAACATAGGTTTAAGGCGTGATTTTACCTGGCGTTTTACGGTTGCGGACGTCACCAAAGCCATCATCGGTGTTGATTTTTTAAGTCATTATAATTTAATAGTGGACGTCCGCAACCAACGCCTTGTGGATAATACTACCACTTTAACAACAACTGCCTCAATTGCAAGAACTAATGTATTTTCTGTTAAGGTAGCGACGGGCGACACGCGTTATCACGAGCTCTTGGGTAAGTTCCCCGAATTAACGCGCCCTTCAGGCACACCGAGGATACCAAAGCACACCACGGTCCACCACATCCGCACCACACCCGGCCCACCCGTCTCATGCACACCACGTCGGCTCGCAGCCGACAAGCTTAAGATAGCTAGGACGGAATTCGAACTCATGCTCTCTAACGGCACCGCACGTCCTTCCGAGAGCCCGTGGGCTTCGCCGCTGCACCTTGCTCCCAAAAAGGATAACGGTTGGCGGCCGTGTGGTGACTACCGCATGTTGAACGCGCGGACGGTCCCCGACCGTTATCCAATTCGACACATCCACGACTTTGCCCATAATATAGCTGGTAACAAAGTCTTCAGTACCATCGACCTTGTCAAGGCCTATAACCAGATCCCAGTCTACGAGGAGGACATCGCGAAAACAGCCATAACAACACCTTTTGGTCTGTTTGAATTCCCCTATATGACTTTTGGTCTCCGCAACGCAGGGCAGACATTCCAGAGGTTCGTGGATGAGATGACGCGCGGTCTAGATTTTTGCTACGCATATCTAGACGACTTCCTGGTATTTTCTAAGGACGAAGACGAGCATGAAGAGCACCTGCGTTTACTCTTCACTCGAATGCAGGAATACGGCATGTTAATCAATACCGTGAAATGTTTTTTTGGTGCCCCAGAGGTCACATTCCTGGGCTACCGCATCTCTCAAGATGGCACGAAGCCTCTGGAAGCCAAAGTACAGGCTATAAGGGAATTCCCCCCACCCAAGACCGTTAAGCAGCTGCGCCGTTTCTTGGGGATGGTTAATTTTTACCGTCGTTTCTTGCCTCACGCAGCCACCATCCAGGCCCCACTGAACGCCCTGCTTACGGGCTCGGTGAAGGGGTCGCAGCCGGTACATCTTACTGGTGACTCTCTTTCAGCTTTCTACCAGTGTAAGGAGAGTCTTGCGAACGCTGCGCTATTGGCACACCCGGACTGCGATGCTCCATTAAGTCTAGTCACCGATGCGTCCGATGTAGCAATGGGTGCCGTAGTGCAGCAATTCAAAAATGGTAGGTGGCAACCACTTGCGTTCTTCTCTCGCAATTTAACACCCGCGCAGCAGAAGTACTCACCCTACGATCGCGAACTACTCGCGATCTACGACAGCATCAAGTACTTCCGGCACTTGCTGGAAGCACGCGTCTTTGCAGTCTACACTGACCACAAGCCGCTCAGTTTCGCTTTCCACGAACGGAAAGCCAACTGTTCGCCTCGTCAGTTCCGTCACTTAGATTTTATTTCACAGTTCACGACCGACATCCGTCACATCTCCGGAAAGGATAATGTGGTGGCGGACACATTATCTCGCGTCGATGAACTTCAGCTGCCAGTCGACTTCGATACACTCGCGGAGTCACAAGCAGTGGACCAGGAGCTTCTTCAGTATCTCAGCGGAGAAACATCACTTCGCCTGAAGAAGCTCACCATCCCTGGCAGCAGTAGGGAAATTTATTGTGACGTCAGCACACCATCAGCACGGCCTTTTGTACCACTGTCACTACGTAAGCCGTTATTCGACAGTCTTCATGGTCTTAGCCACCCTGGTCCCAAGGCCACCGCCCAACTGGTGGCCGAGCGCTTCGTCTGGCCTGGGATGCGCAAGGACTGTCGCGAGTGGTCACAAAAGTGCCTAGCGTGTCAGCGCGCCAAGGTAAGTCGCCACGTGTCAGCGCCGTTGGGCACGTTCGACCTACCTCGCGCTCGATTCGCGTTTATCCACGTGGACATTATAGGGCCCCTTCCAACATCTCAGGGGTACCGCTACTGCTTGACCGCAGTGGACCGTTTTACGCGCTGGCCGGAAGTAACACCTATGGTAGATATCACCGCGGAATCGGTCGGTAAGGCGTTGCTATCGTGGATATCCAGGTTTGGATGTCCAGCCGATATCGTTACCGACCGTGGGCGGCAGTTCGAATCCACGCTCTTCCAGTACCTTGGAAGAATGATCGGATTCAAGCACCGCAGCCCCACCGCCTACCATCCGGCCAGCAACGGCTTGGTCGAGCGATTTCATCGCCAATTAAAAGCAGCGATAATGTGCCACGCGGATAGCAACTGGGTCGAGGCCTTGCCCTTTGTGCTCCTAGGCATCAGGTCAGCTTTTAAAGAGGACCTTCAGTCCTCGTCCGCGGAATTGGTCTACGGTGAGCCGCTCCGTCTGCCGGGAGAGTTCTTCCAGGCGACCGCTCCCGAGACCACCGACCTCTCGGATTTCACCACCCGCCTAAGACACATAGCGGCAAAAATCCGACCCACATCTGCTGCACGTCACACTAACAAAAAATCCTTTGTTCAGAAGGGACTCCATTCAGCGAGCCACGTCTTCTTACGAGACGACTCGACCCGAGGTTCCTTATCACCACCTTACACAGGTCCTCACAAAGTGGTCGAACGTAGGGATAAGACTTTCCGTATACTGGTTAGGGGCAGGGAGGTCACAGTAACGATAGACCGACTTAAACCGGCCTACCTACTCGTAGACCCATCCCCCACCAACGATCCCATCCCTACTCCTAGGTTCCCTCCGACACCAGCGCCCACTCCTACGCCAGCTCCCGCTCCCTCACCTGATCCTCCACCCGCACGGCCGAAGTCCATAGTTCCGGAAGGCGGCATAACAACAAGATCTGGCCGCCGAGTTCGTTTTCCGGACTACTATCGACCGTAGACCCGGTCTCTGGGGGGGAGTGATGTGGGCACCTCCGTCCCACATTCGCATTATGTATATGTAGTTTATTATATATCTCACACATACACAAACACTCACACTTATGTAATATATTATGTTTATCATATACATCACATACACAACACACACACTACATACATACACACATACTACACCGCGGGATCGAACCTGGTGCGCTCTGGTGTTCTACGTCACTCCGTGACGTCACACCACCAGCCGTGGCCTGCGGCCCGCGGACCGGTCGCCTCGTCTCCCGCGCCGCGCCCCGCTTCACGGGCAGCGCGCGCGCGCCGCCCAGTTCGTCGGCGGACGCGCCACTCGCCAGTCGGCCTTCCACACGCATCGCGCCAACCCGTGTCGCTTGATCGCTCGACTACCTAGTGCATACGCTGTGACCTAACTCGCTGTATTTTCTGTTATACGTTAAGACTGTGCTTGTGCTATCATTCCTATTCTATCACTCTCTCTCCTTCTATGTTTATGGACTTCTTGCGTTGTGTTTCTTTGTGTAGTTTGAACTGTATTCTTCCGTGTCTTGTGCTATCGCGTAATAAACGATTAACTGTGCTTGGAGTTAACTTTATTGCTCGCGCGCCTCCTGCTACACTCACCACACGCCATACCGCATAACCCATAGAACCACCAGTTTTCTTAGAGAAAATGCGATCAGAAATGTAGTTTTCGATTCTAACACCATTTTACTTTATTTAAGACTTTCCCGAGTCGGTGTTGGTTTCCCATCGTTTGTACCCGTTGGTACCCACTTGTATGACGAAGTGCATTATGTGTGCTTGTGTGCATTACTAAAAATTTCGTTTGAACCACCAGTTTTCTTAGAGAAAATGCGATCAGAAATGTAGTTTTCGATTCTAACGCCATTTTACTTTATTTAAGACTTTCCCGAGTCGGTGTTGGTTTCCCATCGTTTGTACCCGTTGGTACCCACTTTTATGACGAAGATCATTATGGGTGCTTGTGTGCACCACTAAAAATTTCGTTTGAACCACCAGTTTTCTTCTAGAAAATGCGATCAGAAATATAGTTTTCGATTCTACACCCATTTTACTCTTTTTAAGACGTTCTCGAGTCGGTGTTGGTTTCCCATCGTTTGTACCCGTTGGTGCCCACTTGTGTGACGAAGTCCATTATGTGTGCTTGTTTGCACTACTAAAAATTTCGTTTGTTCTGCCAGTTTTCTGTACAAAAATTTGGTCAGAGACGTAGTTTTCGACCCTTACAGCCATTTTACTCTATTTAAGATTTTCACGAGTTGGTGTTTGCTTCCCATCGTTTGTACCCGTTTGTACCCACTTGTATTACAGAGCCCGTTGTGTGGAATTTTTTGTACCTTTAAAGATTTTGTTTGTACCCCGATTTTTGTGCGAGAAAAACCGATCAGAAATGTAGTTTTCGGGCCTAACAGATATTATACTCAATAAAAGACTTCCACGCGTTGGTTTGTGTTCCACATTATTTGTACCCGTTTTCAGATAAACGCAATAATTTTTTTCTCCTAATGCAGACTTTTGATAAAAAAATAAAAAAAATAAATAAAAAAAAACTAAAAAAAAAACTAAAAAAAAAAAATTAAAAAAAAATTTTCATCATTTTTCAAGTTTTATTGCCGGTACAATCCGGTACAAACGATATCCTTTGAGTTGGTATCAATTTAAATCTCGAATTTTCAAGTTGGTTTTGGAGCAAAATCTACCACCCTTATATATTTCACCCCTTTGAGGTACAAACGATTTTAACTACGGTACAATCCGGTACACTCCTGGTACAATCGAATAAATATTATTAAATTCATTTTTTTTATACTCAGTTTTCAGCTTCACATAGGTATTTAAACAAACAAGTAAAACTAAGCTTTTAACCTAGACACCAACTTTTATCTCTACGATTATACCTACTACAAATAAGCAACAACTGACATATAAATACGTTATGCCCTTACAAATCAACTAAAAAATCTGTTCCGAAAAGAGCTACAACACACACGTTTATCATTTGTTTCACTACACCAATCACGTTGGTAAAATACACGAAGGCATTTTAACACTGTATGTCAAATGTCAAGCACATCTGACAACAACAAAACCGTGCGTATCGTCTTGTATTGTCAGAGCGACTACGAGCAGAACGGTCAATTGTCTGTTCTTACGCTCTTCATTGTCTAGTGACATATCTACGAATAACATAAATATTGAACAAACAAAGTACGTCGAATAAATAAATAAGTTAACAAATATTGTTTTTTCAAAACACGTTTTTAAATTCAAAACAAGTAGAAACCAAAATACGTTTAAATCAATTCAAAAATAAAATAAGTGGATATCGTCTGCAAGGCTTGTTACAATAACGACGTCATTAAAATCGACGAAGACGTGCGGTCGCTGACGTCAGCCAAATACAATATTACCTACTGCTGAGTTTGATTTGAAGTTACTAGTAATGGTTGTGTTTTTAACCGACTTCAAAAAAAGGAGGAGGTTCTCAATTCGACTGTATTTTTTTTTTATGTTTGTTACCTCAGAACTTTGGACTGTGCAAACCGATTTTGATGATTCTTTTTTTAATCGAAAGCTGATAGCTGTCATGTGGTCCCACATAAATTTTATTGAGATCTGACAATGGCATCCATGAGAAAACTACATAAGTCGTAAATTTGTGTTAAGATGTGCGCGACAAATTGACGAATAACTCAATATCACGTCAACCGATTTCGATGATTTTTTTTTAATAGAAAGCTGGTGCTTGTCATGTGGTCCCACATAAATTTGAACGAGATTTGACAAGTAGTTTTTGAGAATTTGAAGTCGGTAATTTTTTGTTAGTAAAATTTTGATTATACTCGTCATGGATTGAAGACATTTTACTCGGTATAGTAACGGATACTCACGGTGTTTTTGTCCGACTGCTAAGGAAGGGTTATATTGTTTTTCGCGCGTATTTTGTATGTATGCATGAAATATTCTTTACTAGCTCATATTATCTTCATAACCGCTGGACCAATTTATATACATAATTAAAATTATATTCTTGATAATCCAAGTATTAGAAAGGTGACGAAGAAAACAAATATGGTGGCTGTGAGTGGCTGTGTGCAATGAAATAAATCGAATAACGCAATATGGGCAATACAGATAAATTAAAGAGCTAAGATAAAGAAAAGAATCCGCGAAGAGTGTCAAAATTCCTTACCTAAATTGACACTTTGAGTTTCAAAATTGAAGTTAGAGTTCGAGCCTCACTTCACTTCGCAAGTGCCTACTAGATGATTAGAGAATGACATTAACAAGATGATGCAATTTCGCTTTCGAGTGTCACTTGAGTGAGCTGTAATATAATTTCGATTTCGAGTTTGTATTTTAGAGAATAGCCCTTCTGGGAACTTAGCTCACCCCGCGCGCGCACGATAGAACCGTCGTCTTTCAACAAACTGTGTTAAAGAGTTTGTAAGCTATAGATACTCGTAGTAATATGGGTGCACGATAATGAAGGAAATATTAGACGGAACTCCCACTTCCTCACCGCGCAACGGGCGGTTTCTTCAAGTTAAAGTAATTGAGTTTCAACACTTAATAGACGGTAGACGTCGGTTACACTGTAAAGTAGGGGACTATCTCAAGTCACTCAAAGTTCTATTTTGAACTATTGTAGTTAGGTCGCAATTATGAAGATATGAAGTGTTTTATAAACTGCGTGAATAAGTAATAACTACTTTAGGTTTTAACTGATGGTAAGTAGTGATGTCATCTTGGGTTGAAAGTGCTTAATTATTAAAAGCATATTTACCCTTCACGTGAAGACAATCACATTGTGGTCATAAATTCATTTAATTATTCTTATGGTTAAGTCAATAAAAGGTGCTTACCATTCAATGTCTGTCCCGAATATTGGACCTGAATTCCTAAGCCCTACAAGTAAGCACTATAGGACTACCCGGCATTTTTAATCGTTTCTTTGTTCGAATATTATTGTCCCGTCCCTTTACCCCCTCTTACTGAGCAGTGAGTTTCCTTTAAAGTTGGTGTAATTGAGTTTCAACACTTAATTGCAGGTTTTACAAAACTAGGGGGCTATCATAAAATCAGCCCAACTCACTTTATGTTAAATTGTTAAATAGATAATAATTTTAATGATATCGGTTACTATTTCGAAGAATAGTGGTTATTATTTATGTATACTGATATTATAATTATTTTTAAAATATGGTATGGTATTGCGGCGCTGCCATTATATCAAGATCCGATTGTGCAATCTTCAGATTATCTATAATATCTAATAGCTGTCTAATAAATTGGTGTGACTATTTATCTGTATGTGTTTATGTATTTTTCATTTAAATCACCAAAAACTATGCGACTGATGTAACAACGCAATTTTTTCAGGCAGATAAAACAAACTGGAATATTGAATATTCAAGCGTGAGAGTAGTAAAGAATTTAAGACGATTGATTTCAAGATGAAGACTACCTTTTACGAAGTTTTTTTAAAGTTCGAGGCTGTTATTTGTTTGTTAATGCTAGTTTCTTTTGTGATTTTGTTTCAAGGCAAGGTAATTATCTATCTATTGTATAATACTCTTATAATATATCGTGTGATTATATCGCATGCTCTGACAATAGCGGCCCTCCATAACTCGCGGGCGGTTGCATGATTGCTGCATCGCGGCGCGCAGCACTACGACGACGATTTATAGTTTTTAGCCCCACGATTTAATAGTTAACACGCGAACTATGCCCTCATTTATTAAGACACTATTGTTCTAGGAGAAACGGAGATATTAGACTTAAATTATGATATTAATATGTTTTTGTAACTAAAAACGCTTCTTTACGTTACGCTTAAGTTACGCTTCTTTTCCTCCGTCAGTCAACTGTTTTTGTTTTTGCTTTTTTGTTTGATGTTTCACTTTTATCAATAAAGAGAATTTGGATTTTTAGGGTTCCGTAGCCAAATGGCATAAAACGGAACCCTTATAAATTCGTCATGTCTGTCTGTCTGTCCGTACGTATATCACAGCCACTTTTCTCCGAAACTATAAGAACTATACTGTTGAAACTTGGTCAGTAGATGTATACCGTAAACCGCGTTAAGATTTTCACACAAAAATTGAAAAAAAAACAATAAATTTTGGGGGTTCCCCCATACATAGAAACTCAAATATATTTTTTTCATCAAACCCATACGTGTGGGGTATCTATGGATAGGTCTTCAAAAATGATATTGAGGTTACTTATATCATTTTTTTTCTAAATTGAATAGTTTGCGCGAGAGACACTTCCAAAGTGGTAAAATGTGTGTCCTCCCCCCCCCCCTGTAACTTCTAAAATAAGAGAATGATAAAACTAAAAAAAATACATGATGTACATTACCGTACAAACTCCCAACGAAAATTGATTTGAACGAGATCTAGTTAGTAGTTTTTTTTTAACACGTCATAAATCGTAAACCGCAAAAAACATCGATCAAAGTTACAATGAAGTACAAGAACTTTTATATTATGTTACTTGCTGCTACGGAACCCTTCATGGGCGAGTCTGACTCGCACTTGGCCGCTTTTTTTATTTAATACAAGTAACAAGTTAATATAAGAAATTTCAACAGAAGCGCTCTTTTTATAGTTTCTCAAAGACGGTTGGTAGGTGTGTACCTACCCAGAAAGTGAAAGAACATTACCGGCATCCATATTGGATCCATGGGTCTTTCAAAAAATATGCTGAAGAATTTCTTTCACCGCTTCTCCTTAACAATAATAAAGCTCATCATAGTAAAATAAAAATGTTGCACATTAGTATATTGATAAAATAATCACATAACATAATTTGTAATGATTTTTAATTTACACTTTCGAATAAATCTACTTTACCAACCACCGATACACTTGAGCAACTTTCATAAAGTCAAACAATCTGAGCTAAAGCTATTTTTCTAAAGATAGTGTGAGCAAAAGCGCGAGCGTGTAAAATATATCCTAGGCTAGCAGTAAATCTCGGTCTCCACGGGGAACGATCAGTCTCAGACTCACAAATCAATCTTGCGTTCGGGGACTTAGAGCTTGATAATTAATTAACTTTTGGTTTATCTACCTACAATACGTGTAAAGAAAATTAAAAACGGAGGGAGTATTTACAGGTTTCTCGTTGAAATGTAGGGAATGACCTACTTGAAGATTAATAAATAATCCCATCAAAAACATGAATGTAAAGTAAAAGCCAATTTAAAAAAAAAAGAATTGAGATCTAAATGGGTGCCAAGTTCTGTGTAGAAAAGCCTAAAATTTTAGTCACAAGAACATGTAATTCAAGCTCCACATTTGACTTGGTTAGTTTTCACGTACCTATCTAGGCTATAATATTATATTAGTATAATTATCTTTGTTAAGTCTGTTAAGTTGATGACCTATGTTACTTTTCTAAAATGTGGTTTGTTGGTTGCTCACTAATGAAAACTAGCCAATTCAAATGTAAAGCTTGAATTACATGTTCCTGTGACTAAAATTTAAGGCTTTTCTACACAGAACTTGGCACCCATTTAGATCTCAATTCTTTTTTTTTTAAATTGGCTTTTACTTTACATTCATGTTTTTGATGGGATATCATTACTTTTTGTACAGAAATTATTAGTAGGTACTTATTCATAACGTTACTGATTAATTTTGTTACCTTATACATGAACTTAGTGCCCTTCAACTAAATCCATAGTTAGTGCACCGTGGTCCAAAATACCTATTACTTCATTATTTATAAGTAATGATCTTCTACTATTCATGTCCGCTAAATATTGAAATAATAATTAATACTAAATCCCAGTCTGTTATAATAATAATAATACGACACGATACGATAGTAGTAATAATAATAATAAATACGATAGTCGAATATACTCTTATTAGTTATAAGTAGTTTGTGTTCGATGAGATAACGTGCCATAATATATTTGGAAACAATACTTCGAATCACTTTAAACTGGTATAATTTCGGAAATAATACAAAATTTAGCGGTGTACATGCCATACAAGATTAGAGAAGAATAATTTTTCGCACATTAAAAATGAAACAATGCAATACACTGGAAATAACGGCTACTGACTTCTCACTAAACTGTACGTAAATAATACGTACGTACACTGAACATCTTCCCCCCGTTAGAAGCTTCACAAAGTACTAAAACTGATATGTATCGATTAAAAAAAATTAAGGGTGGTATTCCACTCCTTATATATATTCCACATAATGACCAACTGTCATCAATTTTGATTGTTGTTCATAAATTTCAGGCGTTATAAGTAAGTGTTCCTAATAGAATCAATTTTTTGAAAAATAAACTTAAAAAATTTACTACTTTCAGATTTATTCCTTTGTATTCACCCGACTACCTATCTGCATGCCAAAGGAGAATGCCCATTTTGTATGGAGAAATGTACTGACATTAATATTTTTGTGTCCTGATAAAAATACCTTTATTTGAATAAGTTATCTTAATACATTCCACGAACCAACTTTAGTCAATTTTAATCGTAGGAGTTATGAGATTTTCAACAAAATTATTTTGTATTTAAGTTATAGTAGACACAGTACTATGGACTCTATGCAGGCGCATTAAGTCGTATATGTATAAGTTTAAAATTCATTTGACAGTCCCCAAACGCCATCTAGCTTTTAATGTAATAATTATCAAATTCATTTGACAGTCCCCTAACACCATCTAGTTTGTTGTATCATAGTCATAATCGAATCAACGCAACCTATTGGCCCGAAGGATAATAAAAGATGCCTGATTGGCTCCAATTCC
Organism: Thymelicus sylvestris; assembly: GCA_911387775.1. Classification (NCBI taxonomy): domain Eukaryota; kingdom Metazoa; phylum Arthropoda; class Insecta; order Lepidoptera; family Hesperiidae; genus Thymelicus; species Thymelicus sylvestris. The sequence goes on along the minus strand of OU426905.1, from coordinate 12,349,380 downwards.
AATATAAATGGCCGAATGCTTTTGTGTTGTAAAACGGAAGTAAAGTTACTTATTAATTTAAGAAAATTAAGCCCAAAAAGAATTTGTTAGGAAATACGGTAAAATATTTAAAATATTTTAACTTAATTTTTAGTACAAAAGTCATTGTGACACAATTATTTTTTTTTGAGAGTACTGGCTATGGGCATTCTCCTTTTAACTTTCTAGGTCACCTGGAAGTTGGATATAGTTTTGATCTATAGGTCAGTCAGTGTTAAATTTCTCGATTTTTGGACGTTACTAAATAACCGTTTGAGATGTGTTTATGAAATTTGGAATACGTATGTATTTCGCAAGTCTTAATAAATGAGCCAAATTTGACAGGTTTATGTTGAATAGTTTTTGAGTTATGAGGTCGTCAAAAGTGGCTCCAAATGGTTCGTGTAATATTACACACGGTGCTGCTCGCCAATTGTGTTAGCTAGAAAATTGGCTTACACGCTACCGCGTGTTTAGATCTTTCTACCGGGATCATTTGAATGGCCAAAGACCGTGAAGTCATAGTGATTTATTACGTGTAAGATTATGGTATCTATTTTATGTACTTTAAAATAATTTAAAAAATACCCATTACTTCATCAGATTACATTTGATTATGAATAAAAAGTATCCATCACGGTGTACGTAGGTATAACCCCGATCACCCATGATTTATATCAAGTGCAGATTGACTTGTATTCAACGATACTTAGGTAGGTTTTAAGCAAGTAATACGCATATCTATAAAATTTCATCTACTATATTATTTATACATATCTATACAATAAATTATAATAAATAAAATTGGAGTGTATGTTTGTAATATTAAAATAACCGCTTTTTACTAAGTGCATTTGGATGTATACACGGTACATTACAGTACCAAAACAACATTTTTCACAATTTTTGTCTGCCTGTTTGTTCCGGCTAATCTCTGAAATTTTTACATACCCGCATTTTTACAGGCCCGACCAGGTATGACCTAAAGAAGACGGCGGGACGGTGGGATCGTATAACAAACACTAGACTCGATTAAAAAAAGAATTATTAAAATCGGTTCACCCAGTCAAAAGGTCTGCGGTAACAAAAATAAAAAAATAATAAAAATACAGTTGAATTTAATACCTCCTCCTTTTTTGAAGTCAGTTAAAAATTATTCAAACATGCCTTCGCTTTATACAAAAATTTTACGGAATATACAAATGTGAATGTGTACATGAAAATGTTACATATCCGAACAACGAGTTCGCTATACCAACGGTTTTGTAATTTAAATTTTATAATAATAGCAATTTGTCAATGATGGGTCACAGAAATTCAATTGTGAATTTTCTCTCATCTCAGGACATTTTCGACAATTCTTTATTCATTCGTTTTATTCTACCATCATACTCTAACATAATTTACATGAATATTCAATTTGAAAATATATCCAATTTTTACATTACATGCAATGAAATAATAACCGTTGTTGTTTTTAAATCTGAGAAACGTTCACATGGGCCCTGAATTGGTGGATATCTCAATTATTCCTTTCTGTAGCAGAGTATTTCTAGAAGTATTTCACAGTTGATCAGGCCACCGTCGCAAACATGGTCGCAAGTAAGCTACCTGGTATTACTTCCTTCTTTGAGTGTAGCGTATTAATTTTGCCTTGGTTATAGAAGTTTTTATGGCTGAAGGTACCTCGTCAAGGCGAATCGTCGGGTCTTTTGTCAGCAAGTTACAAAAAAATGTGCTTTGCTGCTTCTTTCATGAACAGAACGTTGCCGATGGTTCCAAAATTGAACTTGTCTTCACTAGTTAGCTTAGTATTACTATTGACTACTAAATAAAACTGCAACCAGTTCCGCTCAGATTAGTAATATTTTTGTAAAATTTTCTTTTTTGTGTTATTTTTTGAAGATGTGCTGAGGAGTTTCTTTACGGTTTTTCTTCTGCGCCATGAAAAGCACCTTTCCGAAAAGCTGGTGGTAAAAAATATGAAATGATACCTATATAAATAAAATATTTTGACTTTGACTATGGAAAAAATATGCATAAAATAGTTTAATTGTAGTACTATTATCAGACCTATGTAGTAGACTTTTCTGAAGGTTAAACCAAATAAAAGAAGTCTACAGAAATGATATTTTTTTGGATCATTTTAAAATTAAAGCTAGCATAATTTTTTTTTATTACGAGTATAGTACGCATTATATCCTGGAATACTTTTCATCCCGGGGAATGGATCTATTCCCGTGGGATGAGAGGATTCGTTATTAAGTTAGGTTGATTAACGTTTTGATTGCTTTTGTTTAACTATTGCAATCAATAAATATGTGTCCGATTTATGCAATGGCAATAATGCCACAAGATTTGTATAGGCTAATTGCTTAGGGCGTAACGAACAGGAAGAAAAAGACAGGACAGGAAAAAAGCAGGTTGACAGCATGAGCTGTCAAGATCAGGGTTAATATTTCTGGAGAAGAAGAAGCACCCACTTTCATTCTTTATTAATTTAAAAAGAAATGAAAACTTGGTGGCAACAATTATGTGTTTTGTTATTACACCGTCTCAGACCCTCCAAATGTTTTTATAACTTCTTCAGCTCTTTCAAGGTCTTAAAGCCCACAAGGGAACGTAATAGTCCACTTTCAGAAACACTGTTTTATTCACTTGTGATGGCCTTGAGATTATGAAGTGGAATAATTAAAATAAAATGTCTAGACATACAGAAAGTACGAGTAGACGTAACCTCAAAATATCCAATTTATAACATTTAATTAATACTCTAGAAACGTGAAATTGATTCGTTCCTCCACACGATTATTAATTGAAATAGAATTGGAATGGAGATTACCCAACACCTACAAAGTTATTGTAGAGTATTAAATTGACAGTAATAATTAATGTTTCTTTAGCGCCTACTAAGCTCAAAGTTATGTAGTGGGTACCTACAACATTTGAATTTTAACAGATACTCACGATATTCTTATTTTACATCCAATTACATGGACCATGGTCATGGCAAGACTGCCGTGGCGTATTCATTCAAACTCATGTATACAATACAAATAACACAATATTAACCACCAATAGATATCGGCGTTAGAGCATAGAACTCAGTAATCGGAATGTAATGGAAAGTGTAATTAAAATAATTGTGAAATATCGTCGTTTTACCTACGAGCCTACAATAAAATTTAATATCAGCTTGTAATTGCACTTGCACTGGAAAACAAAACAAAAATTTAAATGCACTATTTACCCAGTACTCTACCAAGTATCCACTCTTCATGGATCATTTACACCGCAAGACGTCTCGGCGTCTCCCATTTCAATAACTCGTCCTTTCGAATCAACGTTCAAAGGACACTTGGCATCCAGACACATTTAAACTTTAACTCACGAAGACATCTTGCGAGGAAACGAGGAGGGATGCCAAAGCAATATCATTATTTCATTTTCATAAGATGGCTTCGGAAACGCTCTGCAAGTTTATTGTTTGATACTCATTCTTTGGATGGAGATTGCTTTCTGAAATTTGGCAACATTGTCCTGAGGCACGTTTCTTTTAGTTGTACGGAATTTGAAATAACCTGGTTGTTGGTATATCTACATTTTATCTTAACTGCGACGGTGATAGAATTATAAGGTATGTTTTTACTCAAATGGGCGACATAAAAGCTGCTGAACCACCACATGGAAAGTGATCAATCGCTCATTGTAGATGTCCGTCATTAATAACACCCAAGGCGTTACCGATTCCTTGCCGGCCAAAGAAGAGCAAGAAGCAAAGGCCATGGCAAAAACTAGCGAACAGACAGGTAATGATTATGGGTTCCGCCATTCAGAGACTCAATAAAATGAGAAATGCTATTGTTGGGACATCGGGCTTAGGGCAGCGATCCCAAGGACCATTGCGAACAGGTTTGATCTATTTTATAGCAGTTCCTGTTTCGGAGGAAGATCTGGTCGCCAAGTCACCGCCGAAGCCATCTTAATAAAGAATATCCAAGATTACTTTCGAAAAAAGTTAAAAAAATTGAGGTTTCTCCCACAAGGAGGGTGTTAAATATTTAAGGAGATAATGATACCTAGCATGTACGAGTCGACCATCGGTAATGCTGACAGAAAGGAGTACCCTGTAACTTTTGATGAGTCCCTGAAGGACCTCTATGGAAGTACGAGCTACTTAAGCTCCCATCTTTAATAAAAAAAATATGGAAATAGCAGGCAAACGAGCTGATGATCCACCTGATGGTAAATGGCTATCGTCGCCCATGAACTGATGTTCATGGGCGACGATAGCCATTGCAACACCAAATGCATCACTGATGCGTTGCCGGCCAATAAAAAGAGAAGAAAAATAAAGAAAGAAAGAAATTATTGTTCTAACAGCGCTTTTCCACGAGAAGATAATCATAAGCAGTGTCATCAATTGCTGTTAAAATTGATTTCTTTTTAGATTTATCAAGAACATTCACAATTTACCTTCTTACACCACTAACCTTACTTACAATGCACCGAACGAATACAACAATAAATACAATAGTTTAATTTGTAAGCAGAAATCCATACTAATATTATAAATGCGAAAGTGTGTTTGTTTGTTTGTTTGTTTGTTTGTCCGTGATTCACGTCGTAACGGAGCGATGTTATGGTAAGATTTTTTGTGTGGAGATAAGTAGGAGGCTGGAGAGTAACGTAGGCTACTTTTTACCGCAGTAAAACAACTCATTCCCATGGAAAGATCCATTATGATGCGTATTTGTCCATACTTCTATACTTCCATATCCATCCATACTATTCCAAACTTCCAAACTTCCATACTTAATATTATAAATGCGATAGTGTGTTTTTCTGTCCGTCTTTCACTTCGTAACGGAGCGCTGTTATGGTATGACTAGCTATTACCTGCGGCTTCGCCCGCGTGTTCAAAGGGAAGTAACAATGAGTTTTTTAACATGCATGATTTATTCCTAGACTAGCTATTACCCGCGGCTTCGCCCGCGTGTTCAAAGGGAAGTAACAATGAGTTGTTTAACATGCATGACTCTTTCCTAGATATAATAACATAATAATTAATAACAATAACAATAATTCATAAATAATTAACAGATCCAAAATTTAAAAGATACTAAGAGGAACCAACTGTAAAACCTATGACCCTCCTCGACCTTCCAACTGTAAATATAGAAATTCATGCATATATGATATTATTATTATCTCTAATCCCACCTGATGGTAAGTGGCGATGTAGTCTTGGATGGTCATATACTTACTTTTGATATACTTTATATTTACAGTTGGAAGGTCGAGGAGGGTCATAGGTTTTACAGTTGGTTCCTCTTAGTATTTTTTAAATTTTGGATCTGTCACTTATTTATGAATTATTATTAGTATGTTATTATATCTAGGAATAAATCATGCATGTTAAAAAACTCATTGTTACTTCCCTTTGAACACGCGGGCGAAGCCGCGGGTAATAGCTAGTAATAAATAAGAGCTTGGCGGCCTGTTTTTGCCGCAGTGCATACACTCGGCTGATACGAGTCTTACCGAGGGTAGGGTTTCAATCCTCCAGGGGGCATTGTCCAATGTTTCGTGCTACTCTATACAATTTCCCCACAGATTGTTTGATGTTCGTAGGATGCGGTTATATGAAAAAATGTACATTTTCTGTTTACAATGGATATGATTGTAAACACACGGAAATGTAAAAGCCCGCGCCTGCTGTGGTATTCGCATGCTATCCTTTTTTTTCCCTTTTTGTGAACTTTTTGAGGGTTATGTAGAAATGTTGTAAGTTTTATATGTTAAAGAAAATGTTTTATAGGGATCTGAAGCAGACATTTGACACTGCACGCAGATTTTTGTCTCTGGGCGTCACTTTTTCATGAAAAAAGTTTAATCGCTTATTTATCTCTAATTCCTTCATTTCCATGAAACCTTCTGCATCATCATTACTCTTTGTCAAATTTTAAATAATATCCATTCGTAGATTACACGGGAAAAACGAATACTCGTGACGTATACGCGTACCCAAATGCGTAAGACTCTGAACCATCAAAACAAAAAGACACCAACATCAAGTTGCTAGCCTCATTATTAAACCATTACCATTTCATTACCATTAATAAAAATAGGAAATTGATATGTATGCATGTGTGTGTGTGTGTGTGTGTGTGAGCGTGTGTGTGTGTGTGTGAGCGTGTGTGCGTGTTGAGGCAATTATCAGTGTGCAGCAAGCTACCGCGTTGTTTGAATGTCACCCCGTGTCCCTTATTACACGGCTATCTAACAGAAATTAATTGTCAGGTTCAGCAATTCAAACAGACATTAAAATTCGGGTGTGTTCAGGTAACATTAGTCCCGTATAGAACTCAAGGACAAGCGTGTTCCCGGAAAATAAATGACGCAAGCTATCTCACACAATGTATCGTACAATCAATTAAGTCTGGTAAAGACGCGATCGACTACGTTAAATTGATCGTTCGCGCTGAGGCTACGATGGAGATAAAGGCTTGTTCCGTCATAATAACATTAAATAATAGGTTAGTTAGTAATAAGCTGAGGAAAATGATAGCTAAATTGTTGGATATTCAAAACTCTTACATCAATAAATTAATCAGTAAGTTAATGATTCAATTGAGGGTAAGTAGTACGTATGTAGAATTTGCGATATGAATGGTTCCCGCACCTGTTATTTTACAAAAAAAAAAATGTCATCTTAATGTACCTACTGTCCTAATACTTAAAATATACACTAGCAAAGCATGGTGTAGTGAAAACATCATTATTTTAACTTCTTTATTACTTAACTAGCTATTACCCGCGGCTTCGCCCGCGTGTTCAAAGGGAAGTAACAATGAGTTTTTTAACATGCATGATTTATTCCTAGATATAATAACATACTAATAATAATTCATAAATAAGTGACAGATCCAAAATTTAAAAAATACTAAGAGGAACCAACTGTAAAACCTATGACCCTCCTCGACCTTCCAACTGTAAATATAAAGTATATCAAAAGTAAGTATATGACCATCCAAGACTACATCGCCACTTACCATCAGGTGGGATTAGAGATAATAATAATATCATATATGCATGAATTTCTATATTTACAGTTGGAAGGTCGAGGAGGGTCATAGGTTTTACAGTTGGTTCCTCTTAGTATCTTTTAAATTTTGGATCTGTTAATTATTTATGAATTATTGTTATTGTTATTAATTATTATGTTATTATATCTAGGAAAGAGTCATGCATGTTAAACAACTCATTGTTACTTCCCTTTGAACACGCGGGCGAAGCCGCGGGTAATAGCTAGTCTAGGAATAAATCATGCATGTTAAAAAACTCATTGTTACTTCCCTTTGAACACGCGGGCGAAGCCGCGGGTAATAGCTAGTCATACCATAACAGCGCTCCGTTACGAAGTGAAAGACGGACAGAAAAACACACTATCGCATTTATAATATTAAGTATGGAAGTTTGGAAGTATGGATAGTATGGATGGATATGGAAGTATAGAAGTATGGACAAATACGCATCATAATGGATCTTTCCATGGGAATGAGTTGTTTTACTGCGGTAAAAAGTAGCCTACGTTACTCTCCAGCCTCCTACTTATCTCCACACAAAAAATCTTACCATAACATCGCTCCGTTACGACGTGAATCACGGACAAACAAACAAACAAACAAACAAACAAACACACTTTCGCATTTATAATATTAGTATGGATTAAATAATATTAAGTAAATTCTGCCTAGAAATAAATCCACTTTCTGCGGTGAACGAAAACATCTCAAGGGAATCACTGCGTTTTTTTATGCTACTAGCTGTCAAAAGTGTTGACTACCGATTCCACCTGATGGTAAATGGTCACCGTCGCCTATAGACAGCAACACCAATGGCTTTAAAGATGTGTTGCCAAATAAATAATTAAACGCTTTTACACTCACCCTCGCAGTAGGTCTCTACTTTATTCTTTCACGAGTAACCACCCTCGCTTTGCTTCGGTTTTCCTATTTTTTACACCTTGGGTTACATTATTGGAGTTTTATTAAGGATCCCTAATTTTTTTAATATAGCCTATGTTCACCGGGGATAGTGTAGCTTTCTAACAGTGAAAGAATTTTTCAAATCGGTTCAGTAGTTTCGGAGCCTATTCAATGCAAACAAAAAATCAAATCTTTCCTATGTGGCTGCTTGGGGTAGACGATTGTATACGTACTATAATTTACAAACACAATTTCAAATAAATAAAAATGTGAAACTTATAAACACTTTTAAACGCGTTATCTAAATAATAAAAGTACCATAATCATTGTAATTATATAAACATTTAAAACATGGCTCAAGTCATAAAAACCCGTGAAGTCACGTGACCTAATCAGTCAATAAATTCACCCTAGAACGAAAATTAAGCTCCGAGTCCGAACAACCGGAAACAATTATCAGATAGCAGAGCGGTTGTGGTTATCGCTATAATTTATTGTTTCTGCAAGCTCCGTACTGAAGGTTGCCCGGTTGGAGCAAATTGCTCCACATTAAGTTGCTATTCTTTTGGCTACTTTAGATTTATCGCTAGTTGTTGGTGCTTGTTTTAAGAGCAAAGTGCGAATGATTTAAAAGCAACACTTAATGCTGTCATCGTCGCACATAAAAGACAAAAGATAATGAATATTGTAGTTACTTTCGCTTACAACTTTTATCGAACTGCCTGAATTAGAGCACCGTTTTTATAATAAAAGTAAGCAGAAACCTAGCCTTATAAAATAAAGCTAACATATTCATACCTCATGGATTAAAGAGGACCTAAAATTGAAAAAAGATCCAAGAATGTATTTTAGTGGACATCGTGCTGCTTTTAATACAAAATGTTAGAAAATGTATTCTGAGTCCACTAATTTCGTTCTATTTAACCGACTTCAAAAAAAGGAGGAAGTTCTCAATTTGACTGTATTTTTTTTATGTTCGTTACCTCAGAACTTTGGACTGGGCGAACCGATTTTGATGATTCTTTTTTTAATCGAAAGTTGGTGGCTGTCATGTTATATATAAATTATTGAGATCTGACAATGGCATCCATGATAAAACCATATAAGTCTTAAATTTGTATTGAGTATGTGCGCGACAAATGGACGAATAACTCAATATCATGCCAACCGATTTCGATGATTCTTTTTTTAACCGAAAGCAGGTGCTTGTCATATGGTCCCACGTAAATTTGAACGAAATCTGACAAGTAGTTTTTGAGTAACTTTGAAGTCGGTTATTTTTTGTTAGTAAAATTTAGATTATCGTCACTACGTGTGCGTTAGCAAACTTGCCAGGTAAAAAACCCTATCACCAATCTAGCTTACCAATTTGGCTATAAACAGCCAGGATAACACTTCAGCAGTATCCAACATAAAAAACTGCATTTCCATTCCATCAAAATTGCTAATTGGACATTTCAGAATCAATTTCAGTAAACAGTACCCATTGGAACGTTGTTTAGGGAAATTTCAATAATTATGTAGATTGCTTGAATTGAATATGAGAATAAGCCACGATGCAGTCATTATGTTAATGGCGTCTGCGAGCGAAGTATGTACCATCTTACTAATGTATCCATGCGGGCAACGATATTGTGTTATTATAACAAAACAGAATATAAAACAAACGTTAGTACAAATACAAAGCTACTGACTGAAGACTGGTAGTAATAACATTATTTTGTGCATCGTTTATAGGGTTAATTTCAGTATACATTAATGTCATTGATACGTTGGTCGTTCATTTTGTAAGATGCCGTTACGCTAGGTACTCCTATGTCGAAGGCATCCAGGCCCTACTTCGGGTTTTAATTTAATAACTACTAATCTTGCAATCTGCTGCTAATATTTCAAACAATAATCTAAATTTTACTAACAAAAAATAGCCGACTTCAATATTACTCAAAAAGTACTTATCAGATCTCGATCAAATTTATGTGAGACCATATGACAAGCACCTGCTTTCAATTAAAAAAAGAATAATCAAAATCGGTTCACCCAGTCCAAAGTTCTGAGGTAACAAACATAAAAAAATACAGTCGAATTGAGAACCTCCTCCTTTTTTTGAAGTCGGTTAAAAACTCATTAAAACACTAATCTCTCTCTTTCAAACTGAAGCTTTTGTTGTCCTTGAGCACAAGTAAGTTTTTCTCTTTCACATATTACGCAAATAACTTCCCGTATCAATACCAAACAAAACTATTTTAGAAATTCACAGTACAAGCAAAGTAAACGGAGCAGGAGGGCTATTCTCTAAAATACAAACTCGAAATCAAAGCTCACTCAAGTGAGACTCGAAAGCGAACTTGCATCATCTTGATATGTCATTCTCTAATCATCTAGTACGCATTTGCGAAGTGAAGTGAGTCTCAAACTCGAACTTCAAACGACTAAAGATAGGAATTTTGACACTCATCGCGGATTCCGCTGTCGAGATACAAAACAGAATAGCCTTGCAGATCGTGTACATAACAACACTAAATTTTAATTTGCGAAGCGGAAATAACTTGTTTAAAAACAACACTACTATCCTTCCAAAAACGGAAAAGTGTAATTCATAGCGGGAATTAAAGAATTTGTTAATAATTTTGTCCTAGAAAACTAAACCATATGACATGTAACTAAAGTATAATTCAGCGTACCACATGAATACCCTAATTAAATTTTCGTTGAAACAGTAGCCAAGTTCTCAACAAGGAAATTGCATTTATTGTATGCGGTGGGTCACACATAAACCTGTCTTATAACTTTAGAAGTGAGGATAAAATTTTCGCTCAAAATTGCATTACATGCGTTTATATTTTCACTTGTATCTTTTTATTAAACTAGGCTTTACTTTGTTTCGAAAGACAATTATTACTAAGTTTTATCGCATGGTCGTTAACTCATTAACTAGTTTCTTTTTCAAGTTCTATGAACTACATACATACATATTCTATCATATAAAATCAGATGTATCATATTCATTTTTTCATATAAAGCTGAGAACCTAATTGGCTTTTCATAACTGCAATTAAAACGGGTAAAGTAATTTATGGAGTAGATTCTATCCATCCTCTAAGTATCCATCCTTAATCCTAGACAACCTCCCCGGTTGCTGTTACTGAACAACTTATAATGTTATGGAGAATGGTCCATCGTGTTAGAGATAGCTGAGGGTTTTTATGGAGATAGCCGGCAAACGAGCTGACGTTCCACCTGATGGTATGTGGCTATCGTCGCCCATGGATATCAGCGACACCAGAGGCATCCTATTCCTTCAGTGTTACTGTAGCTCGAACACGAATATTTGCGAGAAAGTATTCGTATGGTTAACGTAAGCAATTTGTATGGCATTTTAGTACCATTTACGCACGAAAGGGGCGCTTTTGAAAAAATGCCATACAAATTGCTTACGTTAACCATACGAATACTTTCTCGCAAATATTCGTGCTCGAGCTACTGATCTCCATGGGCGACGGTGACCACTTACTATCCACTCACTGGATGGCTCGGCTGCATATTTGTCGACTACTAAAATAAATAATTCTTGACAAAAAATAACCGACTTCAAAATTAGGGATAACTCAAAAACTACTCGTCAGATCTTGCTCAAATTTAAGCGGGATCACATGACAAGCTTTCGATTAAAAAAAGAATCATCGAAATCGGTTCACCCAGTAGAAAGTTCTGAGGTAACAAACATAAAAAATACAGTCGAATCGAATAGGAGGTATTCAATTTGACTGTATTTTTTTGAATTGAGTAGGAGGTATTCAATTCGACTGTATTTTTAAGTCAGTTAAAATAGGCAGACTTACTATCTTCAAGCAATCCACTGGACCACAGAAGGGACCTGAGTCCTGACTAAATAAATTGTTTAATTTGTATATCACGAGCATCGAGTACTGCTTCGTATCAGGACATAAGGAAGAATCCCTTAAATCCAGGTAAAGCTAGTTAAATAATAACATTAACTTGTGATATACCTTTATTCTAAAACTTGTACGAACAAGTTGGCGCTACAGAGGTCAAAACCGTAACAAGTTTAGCGTCTAATATAAAACTTCAGCGAGTTGTATCCAATAAAAATAGCTCGATAGATACTCACAACATAAACGAAAGGAACACTTTACAAAGAACATGCAATATGTTCGAGCGCAGGCTAGAAAGATTTTTCAGTTGGTACAAGTCACGAGAGAATATAAAAGAACCTGACTCAGCAAACTTTGGCTTGAGAGCCAGTTCTTTCTTTCTTTTTCTTCTCTCTTTCTTGGCGGGCAACGCATCAGTGATGCCTTTGGTGTTGCTGATGTCCATGGGCAACGATAGCCATTAGAAAGCCACGATTGTCTACGATAGACGATAAATAGTATTAAGAACGCAATATATAAATCTAGAATGAGAATAGATAAAGACAGTCAAATTATTACAAAACATTAATGAAGTCGATTTCCGACTATTCCAATACAAAACTTTGTTGCGTAAACACACGTGGAGTATCCACCAGTAATCTATAAAAGTTTATAACTTGAACCGACCAGGGATCCAGAAAGAGTTCGCCGGATAATGGTGGATAGAAGTTTTTGTGAATGTGGTTAGCGGTATCTCTTACGCTGAGGCAAATCTGTTTAAGGAAAGAGAGGTTTTACGATACATTTAATATTACTTATAAAGACTTACTACCTAAAAAAGTCGGAAAAATACCGCTAGATTCAGAGCTGATGACCCAGGACAGAGGAGGTCGGAGTGAGAGTAAAAAATAAGTAAAGTAAATATATATATATGGTCTAGTGGCAGTAGTTCGGTTACTAGTCCGGTCAACCGAACTAATGCAACTTTTTAGTGTCAGTAGTTCGGTTAACCGGACTAACCGAACTACTAATACTTTTTAGTGGCAGTAGTTTGGTTAATATAACAATACCGGAAATTTATATTTCTTATTACTTAAATCAAAATGAATATGTAAATAGAGCAAATATGTATAAAAATATATCAGCCGAAATATTAAACAACAAGGTTTGCAACATTTTAGATGCGATAGGCATGCAGACCCTTTTATTAATTTTATTCTATGAATTATTATGATATAGGAGTTCAATTTAATGCCAGTTTCTGATTGTCCAATTACGCCCCAACTCAAGAGTCACTAACGGTTACTTAAATCCCTCCTTAGTACAGTATACCCTCCTTAGAATTTGTATGGTGATTCTTTACTGAGGAGCGATTAAAGTAGCCGTTAGTAACTCTGAGTTGGGGCGTGTGCGCTGTCGCCACATTAGTGTATCTTATTTAAATACTTACTGTTCATTTTGATAAATAAATAACAAAATTAAAAAATTAAAATGTGTGCAATTCAAGAGTGAAATTAGAAGTGAAACCTTCAAAAATAAAGGTTATAATTTCATAACATTTTTATTTAATTTATTATTTATATTTTAATCTTGATTTTAAATTTTTAGCTTATTTAATGTATTGTACGCCTTTAAGGCAGGACATAGCGAACAATTTGCTTATTTGTAACATCTGTATATTACCTATAGTCCACAATAAAGAGTGATTTGATTTGATTTGATTTGATTTGATAACGTGTATCAGTTTCAATTATCTTGCAAAAACTATTTTGTACTAAACATAAACGTGTACTTATGTACGCGCGTGAGAAGTTATACTTATTTGGCATCATTAAATAAATATTTAACACTAGCTGTCTTGGCGAACTTCGTATTGCCCAATAATCAGTTAATCATGTACTTTGTTGTTACTTTTAACTTTTATGGTTTTGGTAGGCTTAACAAATCAGAGACCATTAAATTCCCTCTCCCTCTCCCGCTCCGTCTCCCCCTGACCCTCCCGTCCCTTCACTTCCCCCCTCACCTCCCCCTCCCTCCCTCCCCTCCCCTCCCCCTCCCGCTCCTCTCCCCCCTCCCCCTCCCTCCCTCTCTCCTTCCCCCCCACCTCCCCTCCCCCTCCCGCTCCTCTCCCCCCTCCCCCTCCCCTTCCCCTGTACAATGCTTCCTATCTCATTTTCTCCCACGTTAAATCTTATGACTTTATGTGTCTGCCTCTGTTTACTGTCCCTTTTTCGTTTCATCGACTTTCAAATCACAATGATGCTAAAGAAGTTTTCACTTCAAAAAACCTTTTATTTGCATGTTCATTTTGATTTAAGTAATAAGAAATTGTAATTTCCGGTATCGCTATATTAACCGACTACTGCCACTAAAAAGTATCAGTAGTTCGGTTAACCGGACTAACCGAACTACTGACACTAAAAAGTTGCATTAGTTCGGTTGACCGGACTAGTAACCGAACTACTGCCACTAGACCTTTTTTTACATAGAAAGCAAGCCAGAGTAAATTTTATGAGAAATTTAATACCTTAGATTTGTTTTGGCACACAAGTACGATTTACTTTAATTTTAGTGTTATTTAATTTAATATAATTATAATTTAATTTTAATATAATTGTACGCCTCAGCGAGGCAGGACATAGAGGCTAAAATATTTATTGTATATAACAACTACTTTTATCACCTATAGTCCACAATAAAATGATTGATTGATTGATTGATTGACTTGCTGCATGTTTTTGCTATCCTAGTACTGACTGCAAGGAACTTCGTTCCATCCGGGTGTCCCTTGACACCTCTCAATTTTTTGTTATTTGACAGGCGAAGTGGCCCATCTGATGTGGTCACAGCCTAGACACGCGTGACGTGCGGTACTGGTCTAACGTGACTAACGTGACGTAACACGACACGACACAACACGTAACGTGACGTGTCCTGACACCGCTGAACGTTTCCCGTATCAGCTCGTCCAGAGCTCTGCAAACTCATATAAAACTTTCGCGCGAACGCAAATGCTGACTTTTTCAAATTATTATTACCCTCAGACCACGTATTTTTGAGTTTTTCGGCTTTAATACTTTCAGTGGCGAAATTATTCTGGCATGTTTGCGAAATAATATCACGTGTATTTTTTTGAAAGGAAATTGTTAGAACATTTTTCTGCATTGGAAGTTAGAATCGCTAGATCATAAAGGTCGGGTATGTGATACATAAAATTAAATGTCTATTTATTAGTTTCGGTTATTCACGAGTTGTTTTTGTTGTGTTCAAATAATCACGCCTCCAACTTATCTTTCTCGTCAACAATGTTTTCCACTTGGGTGACATTGCGTCTGTATCATCTCAATTATTACGGATTTACGTGGGTGACTTAACCTGGGGTTAAAAAATAAACATAAATAAAATAAACATTTTTTTATTTTTATTTCCAATATTATTTATTTATTAATTTAATGTACTGTGCGTCTCAGTCATCGCAATATTGCGATAATGTTGAGTTGTGTGTTCGTCTTCCAAGATTGAATGTGCCTCCCGGGGCACGGGCTCCGACTTGCCCCCAGTAGATCCGGGGTTGATAATTTCTTACTGTTACTATTATAAGGCCCAGGAATTTTATTCATGGCAGAATTGACACGAAGGTTCCATTTCAAAAGTAATATAAAAGCGATCACAGAACAAAAACGTTCAATATGTTGTAAAAAAATTTCAAACATTCCTGTATAAAAAGCGTTTTATTTGAATATTTCAAATGTTAGTCTGTGGAATTTAAAAAGCAGAACACAGACTACCCGACAGGTGGTCAGCGTCCGATGTTTTATATTTTATTTTTTAGGTAAAATCTAAAAATGTATGAAAGTGTAGGTATGACAAAAAATACTACATGAAATAAACTGTTGCTACAATTTTAAACGTTAAGGATCGGCAATTTTCAGGAGGTCAACTTTATTAAGAGTAAGTCACTTTTATTATGTACTCGTATGTTACTACAAAAGTAGAGTCAAGCAAAAATAAAAAGCAAAAAAAAAACTCTGAGAGGGACTATTTTTAACGGACTTTAAAAAAAGGAGGAGGTTCTCATTTCAATTGTATTTTTATATATATTTTTTATGTTTTCATAGCTTTTTACTGGATGTACCAATTTTGATGATTCTTTTTATATTCGAAAGCTGGTGCTTGTCATGTGGTCCTATTTAGATTTGAGCGAGATCTGAAGAGCAGTTTTTGAGTTAACCCTAATGTTGAAGTCAGTTATTTTTTAGGAGAATATTACAATTACTCATATCAACCTCCGACGCAAATAGAGCGGTGTTTAAGTTTGACGTGTATGTCTGTGTATCTGTACGTCTGTCTGTAGCCACGTAGCTCCAAAACGGATGATCCGATTTGTAGTTTTTTTTTAAATTTAAGATTATTTTAACAAAAGTACTTCTTATTTTAAAACTGTTAACTATTAATCAAGAAGACTACAAATGTAAAGACCGAGCCATAAGAAAAACAATTTGGATAGTGAAAAGCGAACTGCTTGGTATTCTGTGGTGGACGCGAAAAAAAGTGTCATTCCAACTTTCAATATAATTAGAGCTCGCTTCTACCTTTTCAATTGGTCGACGGAACTTTCCTGGAATCACTTGAGCTTTATAATGTAATGGTTGGTCTTTCGGTGCAGCCAAATTAGCTAAGAGGCAGGAATATTAAAAATAAAGATGCTACGAGATTATGTAATTAAGCTGAAACTTTGAATATTTTTATTTAATCAGACTTTTCTGCTACTTCTCTATTAATAGTGTAACGCCCCAACTCAGAGTCACTAACAGTTACTTTAATCGCTCCTTAGTAAAGAATCACCATACAAATTCTGTACTAAGGAGCGATTTAAATAAGCGTTAGTGACTCTGAGTTGGGGCGTAAGTGCACTTTATAATTACGGGGACAAGTTAAATATAGTTGTACTTTTTATATTTATAATTATGTGTGACTTTTTTAAGCGTTGCCGGCCAAGGAAGAGGGAAGAAAAAGAAAGAATGAACTGGGTCTCAAGCCCCCAGCCGGAACACGAGTCGTTTGGCAGCTGACCCATACTCAAGGGTGCAAACAATCGAATCTTTCCTCTTTATAATATTAGTATAGATTATGTTGGTATAGCAAGAAGCAAAGCAACAATTCATAATAATTGTCCCACTGCTGGACTCGGGGTCTCCTCTCATAATGTGAAGGGCCATAGTCTACCACGCTGACCAAGTGCGGACCTTTGAGAACTTTATGGAGAACTCTCCGGTGTGCAGATTTCCTCACGATGTTTTCCTTCACCAAAGCAAGTGATAATTAACTTATTATGTTGGTATATTAAACCTAACAAATAAATGTAACTTCACCCTTCATTTTACAGTACCTCAGCTACTTAAAAATATTAACTGGAATGGAACAAAGTAACTAAACTTGCTTAACTTCGAAGATCAAGTAATAAAAAAGTTTTTAGTATTCCGAGGAGGAATGCGGGTGTCGTTCAAGTTTCAATGCAATTAGACCCACCTTGATATTAGACTGCCGAAAGCATTTAGCAACTTTCTTCATGATTCATCGTATTTTATAAGTTAGTGCATACTATTGTTGCGATATCAACAATGATATTGGTATAATAATAAATTTTACTAACAATAAATAACCGACTTCAAAGTTACTCAAAAACTACTAGTCAGATTATGTAGGAACCACATGACAAGCACCTGCTTTCGATTAAAAAAAGAATCATCAAAATCGGTTCACCCAGTCGAAAGTTCTGAGGTAAGAAACATAAAAAAAATACAGTTAGTGTTGTAAAAATGCTCAAGTCGGCGCTAAAACGCTTGAGTCGACGCTCGAGCACTTTTAAAACGCTCGAGTCGGGACTCGAGTCAGTTCTAAAACGCTCGAGCGCTGGCTTGAGCGTTTAGATAAAGAAGCTCAAGAATAGCGCCGAACTCGACGCTCAACTCGGGCTCGAGCGCGCGAGCGTGAGCGTCTACAAAGTATATGAAGAATAAATAATTTTATTAATAACTACAAAATATATGTATATGCTATACCCGTGGCTTGCCCGCGTGTATTATAGCCACGGAACACTTTCTGTTTTCGGGGGTTAATTATAAATAAATATAGGTATTTATAAAATTATAATTTATAATAAGTATTTATAATTTATAAAATAGGGATGTAAGGAGGCGAACCACCAACCTCTCGCTCCAAGTCAACCTCTCCTGCCCGTGATGCATCCTGCCGAATAGCGAACGAAGCTCTGGCTACCGACTGATGGCGGTATAACCATCCGAGCTCAAGACGTAGCCAAATGCGACATGCCATCACAAACCCGCCTGCTCACCGTAGCGATTATGGGCAAATCCTTCAAAAGGAGAACGTTTGGAGAGGCCTATTTCCAGCAGTGGACTGCAACAGGCTGATGATGATGATGATGACTTATAAAATTGGTGTAAACAATATATTATTATATTTACTAGGTGCACGGACAGACTTCGTTCTGTCAAAAGTTTTTTTTATTTATTTTGAGATGTAAGTTATCCTATCTTTCAAGTTGGATCAAACTGCATATGGTGTGCAAATTTGATTAAAATCGGGGTGAAAATTTAGACAAAAGCTACCTGAATTTGGAGGGGGAGGGTGATGGAGGGGTGGAGGGGAATGCAAGGAACCCCCCTTAGAATTTTTTTTTCGGAGGAAAAGCAAACTTCTGTTTTTATTGAATTTTCAAGTTGGATCAAGCTGCACATGGTGTACAAATTTGATTAAAATCGGGGTAAAAATTTAGACGAAAGCTACCTGAATTTGAAGGAGGGAGGGTGATGGAGGGGTGGGGGGGATGCAAGGAACCCTCCTACAAATTCTTTTTCGGAGGAAACACAAACTTTTGTTTTTATTGAATTTTAAAATTCTAACTTTGATTCCACGTAACACTAAATCACGGATGCCAAACGTAAGATTTATATAGTTGCTTAGGTAGGTAGTAGGGTATAAATATGTGGGAGTATATTTAGTTGAAAGACCACAGAGAATTATTCGTTTAGTTTATTAGTTCAATAAAACAATAATAACTTATAGGAAGTAGGCAAACACGCCGAGAAAAATGATTTCTGATTTGACTCGATGTGCATAGGTATGTCACACGTCATAATGAATGCAGGCCTCTATTTAAATAATTATTTATTTTATATACCCCATTAAAAATTTCAACGCTTCGACGCTCGAGCACGCAACTCGAGCGTCGAAGCCCGAGTCTTCAACGCTCGTGAGCCTTGAAGGCTCGAGCGTTTAACGCTCGAGTCTTTAACGCTCAAAAGCGTCGACTCGGCGCTCAACGCTCGACTCAAAGCGCTCATTTTTACAACACTCAATACAGTACGTGTAAATTGAACTACTACGTGTGAATTGCACACATTTTAATTTCTTTTTAAAACTTCATTTTCAGATCGCCGCGCTGTTACACTAATTTATTTATTTTTAATTAATTTCGTTAAATTATCGCAAACAAAAGGTAAATTTATATCTGACCTCTAAAGTACGTTCTATTAATTGGAGGAAAAATCTACATTTTCTTAATAATCCAAGGGAAACGCCGATCTAAGAAACCTTCCAAGTTATTAACTTACTTAACTTCTAACATAACTACTTTTCTTTTAACAAAATAATATAAGCCGAACTTCAATTAGCGTAGCAGCTATTTGTTATCATGCTAGACTGAACTGGATTCAAGCAGATTCTGTTTCAGTAATCTCATATCCAACACTGATGCAACTTAAGCTGCTGCAATAACCACAAACGAAATTAATTTGTTGAACTTGGAAAATCAATTCAACAAACGTGCTAGGGTTGATACCAGGATAACAACATTGGACAGATGTAAGTACCATTGTTGTAACACACAGGTTCTCAAACTAATTTCACCTACCGTCCCTTTTGTAAAATCATTTTTATCATCTTTAAGGTTTAAATCACACACACTCACACACACACTCACGTACACAACCACACACACACACACATACGAACAGTTTTTTTTTAAATACTAATGCCCTGTCACGTCGGTCGGACCAGTTGTAAGCGCCGAGTGTAAATACCCCATGTTTTGTAATTGTTATTGTTTCTTTCTAACGTGTTAAATTGTAACAGGTTAAGATAAGTAGAATAAGGTTTAATTCATGTTATGTGTTAGGTTAAGCATTTCTGGGTTTGTATGTTTTATCGTATGAAATGGGACGCCACAAGCAAAACCACGCGAATTCGGGATCGCCCTGAAAACCAGCGGTCGTAGTTTTTCTGCGGCCATTGCTGAGTCCGGTCCCTTTTCATACAGTTTGACTGCAATTCTATATTATCATAGTTTTTAAGTTTATTTATTTTTCTTTTGTTTGTGATTGCAGTTAACTTAAGAAATAAAGTTATTCTATTCTATTCTAAATTGACATAAAAATACACAATTTATGTAGTAACACGAGACGTATACATAGATATTGGGTAGTTAACTGATTTTTTTAAACGGAAATAACTCAAAAAACAGCAAGTGTGCCACCTGTTGCTGTGATCCGTTGACGACCAAGAAAGACACTGGTCTTACCTAATTAATGCCCTTTTAGCACCCTCCGTTAAGGCTCTCAGATCCCAGCATGGGGCGAGAATACTTATTACTCACTTTGAGAAACACTGTAATAGTACATATTGCTCAGAGTATTGAATTACTGTGTGCGGTTACAATAAGTTTCAAGCTAGGCTTCTAGGCTCCAGCTTTTCCATATTACCAGAAGCACAGTTTTTAGGGTTCCATAGCCGAATGGCTAAAAACGGAACCCTTATAGATTCGTCATGTCTGTTTGTCTGTCCGTGTATGTAACATCCACTTTAACTGCTTTAGGATTTTATACAAAAATAAAAAATTTGAGGGGCTCCCCATACATAGAACTGAAACTAATAATTTTTTTATAGACACTTCCAAAGTGTCCCCTTCCCCTCTAACTTTTAAAATAAGTCTGAAAGATCTAAAAAAATACATGCTGTAGATCTCAATAAACACTTTCACCGAAAATTAGTTTGAACGCTATAGTCAGCAGTTTTTGAGATACGAGTATAACACATTTTCAAAAACCTCAAACAAACAAACAAAGTAATTTTTTGCTGGCGAAAAATTTTAGTAGTATTTTGGCTCCTGCTACTACGGATCCCTTCATGGGCGAGACCGATTCACACTTGGCCACTTTTTTATTTACTATACAAGCATGTAGGAATAAAATCACTGCAAATGATGTTGAATTTGACAAATTGTAGACTTTATTGACTTGGGTTTTTAGATTTTTTTTTGGATAATTAATGTTTATGGTTTTTTTTTGACACGACAAGCCTCAAATGTTTTAAGTGTAACAGTAGTAATCATTAACCTACTTGTTTCAATATAATCTAAATTTTACTAACAAAAAATAACCGACTTCAAATTCTCAAAAACTACTTGTCAGATCTCGTTCAAATTTATGTGGGACCACATGACAAGCACCAGCTTTCTATTAAAAAAAGAATCATCGAAATCGGTTGACGTGATATTGAGTTATTCGTCAATTTGTCGCGCACATCTTAACACAAATTTACGACTTATGTAGTTTTCTCATGGATGCCATTGTCAGATGACAGATCTCAATAAAATTTATGTGGGACCACATGACAGCCATCAACTTTCGATTAAAAAAAGAATCATCAAAATCGGTTCGCCCAGTCCAAAGTTCTGAGGTAACAAACATTAAAAAAAAAAAAAATACAGTCGAATTGAGAACCTCCTCCTTTTTTTAAAGTCGGTTAAAAAGTATTCTTTCTTAACCTACTAACCTACTTGTTTCAATAAAGGTATTATTTCAATTGAGGTATTCAATCTGACTTACAATTAGTAACGATCAACTAACACAGGGAGTAAACACGTAAATAGAAAATTGTTTACGTCCACACGGATTTACTGGGTCGGAAATCGTTGTCCTTACGAGAAACGGACGCGCGGACGTTGCGAATAAGTACTTTGGGAGAGTCAGGAATGGGAATACGAGTAATTAACTTGTAACTTCGACTTGACTGTTGACTTGTTGAAGTAGTTGCTTGTATTAGTTTGCTATGGTTTCGTGTTGTATCTCGGTTTGATGTCATGTTAAGAATACTAGCTGTTTTGTTAGGGTCTGCTAGGGGTTTTTGTTGACAATTGTAGTAGTAAATAAGTAAATTAAGCGTTTTCTAATATAGATCGAAACATATGTAATTATAATAATTAAATCCTTTATATATTATTAATGCGAAACTTTGAAATGAAATTAGTTTATTCGAAGTAGGTTTGTTACAAACACTTTTCGAAAGTCACTCAACGCCATCGCTTCAACAAATCCCTACCGTGAGTGGTCCCGGTAGAAGAAGCGGCAAGAAACTCCCGGGATTTTTTTTTCCTACTCACAGTTACAGACAGTACTTACTACTACTTATTACATTATTTAATTAAAAAAAAAAAAAACTCATGTCCAAGCAGTCTTGTCATTTAAATACTCATCAACTTTGTAATGTGCTTTCTTCATGAGAATACCTTTTACATGAGTTTTTAATTTACAGTATGGCATTTCTGTTAATTCTAACGGGATTTTATTGTAGATTTTTACACATCTACCCATGAACGAACCACCAGTTTTGTTGAGTCTAAAACGAGGCACAATCAGTCTAGCCTTATTTCTTGTGTTAATATTGTGAACATCACTCTTTTTAAGAAAAGTATCGGAGTATTTTTTAACATACATAATATTTTCCAAAATGTATTGTGAACTAACAGTTAGTATATTGATTTCTTTAAAGAGTTCTCTAAGAGAGTCCCTAGGCCTGAGGTTGTAAATAGCGCGAACTGCTCTTTTCTGTAATACAAAGATTGACTCAATATCTGCAGCTGAGCCCCACAACAACAAACCGTAGGACATTATACTGTGAAAGTAGCTGTAATAAACTAATCTTGCTGTTTCTACATCAGTTAAGAGCCTTACTTTCTTAACTGCATAAGCAGCGGAACTGAGCCTCCCTGACAAGGCTTCAATATGAGGACCCCATTGTAGTCGAGAGTCTATGGTAATGCCGAGAAATGTTGTAGAATTTACTAGTTCTAATACTTCCTTATTTAGGACAATTTGAGCTGGGATCTGTTTCACATTAGGTAAGGCAAATCTGACACATTTAGTTTTTTTCGCGTTTAACATCAAGTTATTACATGTAAACCAGTGTAATACTTGCGAAACAGTATTATTTACGTCGTCATAACATTTTTTCCTCCTATCTACTTTAAAAATTAGAGAAGTATCGTCAGCAAACAATACCGTTTCACACATGTCCTTAGTGAAATAAGGAAGATCATTGATATATATTAAAAATAGCAGTGGTCCTAATATTGATCCCTGGGGCACACCCATGGTCATGTGCACTCCAGGTGACTCTATTCCATTAATAACTACTTTTTGACTACGTTCAGATAAATAAGATTTTATAAGACTAACTGATTGTGTTGAGACACCATAATGCCTAAGTTTGTTTATTAATATATTATGATCAACACAATCGAATGCCTTTGAGAGATCACAGAATATACCGATAGCATCATGCTTATCCTCCCAAGCATTAAAAATGTGTTTAAGAAGTGCGATGCCTGCATCAGTGGTGTTTTTCCCTTTTGAAAAACCAAACTGATTAATATGAAATAATTTGTTTGTAGAAAAATGCGATAGTAGTTGGTTGTAGATAATTTTTTCGAAAATTTTACTGAGGGCTGGTAAGATGGATATTGGTCTAAAATTTGTTGGGTCGTTTTTATCTCCAGATTTAAAAACCGGTATTATTTTCCCATGTTTCATAAGATTGGGAAAAATGCCATCTTCAACACATTTATTAAAAATAAAACTTAAGTGGGGGGCAATTGAGTTGATTATTGATTTAACTACAACTGTAGAAAGACCCCAGATATCACTTGACTTTTTAACATTTATCGAATTGAAACTTTGTATAATTTGATTACAAGTAACGGGTTTAAAGTTAAATGAGTTGGTACTTTTATCAACACATGATTCTAAGATGGTCATAGCTAGTTGGGGGCATGCATTTAAGTTTTTTGTAATCACATGCGGTATTTTAGAAAAAAAATCCTCGAATACGGTGGCAATCACACTATCAGAAGTGACATTTACATTATTGATTTTTAGCGAATATCTATGCTTATTTGATTTTATTTTGCCTGTTTCTTTATTAATAACATTCCAGGTTGCTTTAATTTTGTTTGAAGAATTCTTTATTTTATCAGCAATGTAGATAGATTTCGCTTTAGCACAGACTAACTTAAAAGTTTTAGAATACATTCTAACACGATTTAAAAATTCCAGGTCTGTGGAGGTTGATTTTTCTGCGTATAATTCAAAAAGCTTTATTCTACTTTTATATATTCCTGGTGTGGCCCAGTCACTGAATTTTGTTTTGGTATTATCACACTCAATATTTTTTTGTTTGAAATTATTATTAAATTCACATTTTATTAAATTAAAAACTGTCGAGTATGCATTGTCAGGTGTGTCATCTGGGTTAATATTCAATGAAGGGAGTTTATTCGCAATGTTTTTTTTAAATGTATTAATCCTTCTTTGTGTGATTGGCCTGCAAATTATATTCTGTTTAGGAAGGTCATGATGGTACTCAATGGTGGCAAGTTGTCCGCTATGGTCTGAACTAATACAATTTAAGATTGACTTATTTATTATTGTGCAATCACAAAAAATGTTATCTAAGCAAGTAGCCGAAGATGGAGTTATTCTTGTAGGTTCCAAAAATACATAATCTAAATTAAATGATTTAAATAAATTAATGAACCGTACTGAGCAAGAAGTTGTAACTAATATTTGAATGGATGTTGTTTGTTGCTCTTTCACTAAAAACACTGCTGAACGAATTTTCATGAAATTTTGCACATAGCTAGTCCTTGATCTGGAATAAGATATAGGGTACTTATTGTCCCAATGCGGGCAAAACCCCCAGCAGAGCGTTAATCATTTACATTGCGGGCTATGGAAAGGGAAAATGAAATACTGAGCGCGATACTACGCCATCGAATCAGAAATGAAAGCGCGCCCGTTTGGTGATAACGCTTCAGTCGTTAATTTTATCACTGATATCATCTTTGTGTGAAGCCCAATGTGAAGCCTGCCTAGCTAGGTGCCTAGCGTGGTAACTTGGTACGTGGTAACGTTAGCAAGAGCTTGAGTTGAGTCAGCTGTGAAACGACTCGTCGTGTCAAGGTATATCGTGATAGCTTTTTGATAACAGGCGGGATTTATTAATTTTTAAACGTATACTTGTTTTATCTTTTTTGGCCGGCAACGCACCAGTGATGATTTTAGTGTCACTGTTATCCATGGGCGACGACAGCCACTTACCATCAGGTGGATCGTCAGCTCGTATGTCGGCTGTTTCGATAAAAAATCTACCAAAAGGGTAGGCTAAGCGTTCTTTTTGGTCGGCAACGCATCTCCTTTATGTAATTTTATTTATTTACAATGATATAATTTAATATGGACATGAAAATAATTGTTGAACACTGATATAACTGTATCCATGATAGCATGACGAGTCAATACGCGATCCCGATAGCATC
This sequence comes from Thymelicus sylvestris, assembly GCA_911387775.1. Taxonomy (NCBI): domain Eukaryota; kingdom Metazoa; phylum Arthropoda; class Insecta; order Lepidoptera; family Hesperiidae; genus Thymelicus; species Thymelicus sylvestris. The sequence continues at coordinate 12,323,824 of OU426905.1, read as the reverse complement.
AGGCAGCAGGCTGTTCTCGAATTCCAATTTAATTTAATTGTTTTCCAAATAGGGTTTTAAATGTATTCACGTTCGCTTCTCCGATGGCCGTTCGATGTAAGTTTTAAGTTTCGCAGGTGCGCTATTCAAGTTTCTGTCCGGTTGGCTTGTTTCTGGAATTTTAAAGTTTAAAGTAGGTTGGGGGGGGGGGTGTAGAGATAGTAAGGGAAGACTTGCTTTCTTGACCAGAGGTAACGGTGTCGGAGCTAAGGTGCTTGTTTGCTTGTATAAAATAAAAATGCACTCCAGGAGTGCCGACAGAAGTGAAAACTTGAACAATTCCATATAAAATAAAATAAAAAAATAAAATTACGTGTGTATTTTTTTGCCCAACGTGCCTAAATATGTTTTCAGTTCGATAATGTATTATATTTTTGATGCTATAAAAATAGTTTGTTATTTTTAAACGCTTTAATTAGACTATGTTTACGTAGGTCAAACCTTACACAGTAAGTCTTCCCCTAATTCTAAGGAGTTAAAAAAGTTTACATATTGATTTATTTGGATACATGTGGTTTCTTTTTTGCTTTAGTTTACATTAACATTACGAAAGTGTGTATTTTTTTATTTACTACATAGTTTCCGATTTAACACGTTCGATGCGAAACCAGGTTGAAAACATGTTGTACATGACTCGCTTGCAGTGCGGCTAAGAAAAACATAGACTTCTCTGTGGTGCGAAAGGCATAACTTCAGTTTGCTTTGGTGCAGGAAGGAGATAAATATATATTTAAGATGTGTTTCTAAAGTAGAGTCCAAAGGATTGGCCAGCTTAATACCAGATTTTTTAGATCTGGTACCGCACTGAAGTAATAAAATATAAATACAGTGCGGTACCAGCTAGAAAACACCTGGTACCCCCGCACACCTTATACCGCACCCTGCGCTGGCTTCACGCGGCCAGTGTTGTGTCGCAGTCGACAAAACCGTACGATTTCAAAATAAAATTTGTTTGGTTATTACTTTTAACTAACTAAGTGACACTATATCCAAAATGTAATTTATGTGGTTATTACTTCAGTAGCGTGAATTACGCTTAAAACGACAGTAAACACAAAATGCCACTTTTTTACTTTTTACAGTTGTTTTTACTAAAAGTATAAAGTGACACAAGAGGCATCTAGAAAAAAGTATCCAAACTATTAAAATATCAGTCTTTGCATTAGAAGCGCTTCATTTTAGGTAATCTAAATCTCGTTTTACATAACTGAGAATTCGGGTTTTTTGTATAATGCCACTTATGTTTTCAATGTGCGTATATGTAATTTCGATAATAATACATTTATTTTTTCAGAGCCGAAACCGAAACTAAGTAAACACTATCTCGTAAAGGGTGTTAAGAAAAGGAATTGTGTCGGATGTTATAAAAAATTACGAACTTTTTTAACAAGCCGAGAGGCCGACAGAAAAATTTAAAAATTTTTGATGCTTTGTGCTCAGTGCCAAAAATATTTTTGTCTACTATGTTTTAATGAAGAACATTCAATATAATTCTTTTATATAAGGTTATCGATATTTTTACTTCCCAACCCTAAAATATGTACACAACTTCCCGTGTTCAGTGCGGTACAGGGTGTAAAAGATACTGTATTTTATTTTAGCTATAGATTCTAAACAAAATAAGCTATTGACGTACGCCTTCAGATTTACATAAATCACTTCATTATAGATAATGTTCAAGGCAAAAAAGAATATATTTTTTGGTAAAAGTATGCTAAAACAAGAATTTAGTTTCTAAAGCGTTACAGGGTCTAATATAACTTGTATCGCCACAATGAAAGTTTTAGGACCAGGTTGAAAACGCCATGTACCGCAGGAATGGAAAGAAATAAAAAATTGGTGCCGCTTCGAACGTGTTAATTTTATAGCGTGAACATATTATTTGTAACGAAAATCACTGAAATTGTTGTGATAAAAATGCAGAAATTGTCCTGAGATCACTTTATGCAGATTCAAATTTAAGTTTTTATTCTCATTATTTCCGTAATAAAACATTTTCGCGACTTAAACAACGACGAAAGTTAAAAGATTTTAATGAGGAAGCAGCACAACTTTTCTCAGCTAAAAGACACTGCAGTGGGAGTTTATTACACCTCATCAAACTGCCACGACATCGGCGTCTTAAAGTTATAAGTGAAGGTGCATTAAGTGCATTATTTTGTTAATTACTTAATTTAAATATTTTGTGATAACTTTTGAGTGGTGTATGAATAAATGAATATTTATTTGCAAAAATTGTGGTAACATAGAGGACTTAATTTTTGAATTTAGATTTGTGCAGTTCAAAATGTACCATGTTGTTTGTGTGCCAAATATAAACTCTTTATTTACAATTATGTATAGATAAAAAATGCGAATATTAAAAAAAAATATCTGAGAATCACTCTATTGGACGCACAGTTGCTGTAGTTCAGTCTTAAAACTGTTATGAGAAATCAATATCAGTATCAATATCATCACGATAAAACAATCAAGCGATTAGGCTTCTGCCGTATTTGCCTGGATGTTTCATTTATTTTCCACAACAAGAAATCTTAGTAACACCACAGAAGAAAATAATAGTACTTATAAAGGTAACACTAAACTTCTATGAACTCTAAGATTATAATGACTTCAGTGCAAACTTCTCCGTCTAAAAGACACTGCAGAAGTTATAACACCTCATCAGGCCGCAGCGACGTCGCGACGTTGCGACTCCAAGTTAGGAGTGTAGTCCCCTCTAACTGTTTCGTGACTTGTTACCCTTCTTAAGACTTTTTAATTTGTTCGGGTTATATGACACCATTTCTACTATGCTACTATTTATTTAGGTATTCATTTATAGGATTATTAATTATAAGAAACAGTCTGTAATTATGTAAAAAGAAACAAAGACAAAAACAAATTACAGTATCACAATATTACACATGAGAAATTATACAATTTCTTTACATAAAATAATAAATAGAGAAAAAGACATTAAATTAATTAGTTTCATTTGCACCATTTTCCATCAGATCCATCCGTCGATCCGAATGCTTTGTTAATAAAGTGAACGTGTAAGCATTCTGTCTCATATGCACGTTTATTCATCGCACGTATCAGCAACACCAAAGGCTGATGTTGCCGGCCAAGAAAGAGAGAAGACAAAGAAACAAAGAACTGGCTCTCAAGCCCCCAGCCGGAACGCGAGTCGTTAGGCGGCTGACACACGCTCAGGGTTGGTAGCTATCCAGGCGAACCCCATGGAATAATAGTAATAATGATTTTAATGTACTGTTGAAATCAATCCTTTCTAAATATTGAATGTAACTGTCACGCCTTTGAACAGATTCGCGGATATCAGCTAGAGGTAAAAGCTAGTGCACTTGCAGCTCCACAAAGAAAGTTCCCAGGCTGCGCGAGTTATGTCACTTTTGTTCTACGTTACTGTCACAAGTATCCTACTTCCAATAATGCTGCTATAAAAATAAATATCCCGCTACTGTTTTTGGTTATGATACTGATTTATAGTTTTAACCTACTTTTAAAGATTGTTTCATTAATGTCGTTTTTTTTTTGTAAAATTTAGATAATTTCTGTTATTAGTCGAACAAAAAATTACACCATACAACAAAAACATAATAGCGAAAGCTTAACAAATACGAACAAATCAGTGCTGCAAACTGTACTTAAGGGAGCGCGGAACCCGAGTCGGTAAGGCCAGGGTTGCATTACAGTTCAGACGGTAAATGATATCTTGATAGAGTTGCTAGACTGCAGTTGGTAAATTCATTTATTTAAAACAGAACTACTAACAAAATTATATATTATGTAGTACCTACATGATTTAACATTTAAGACCTGTTAGGTGCATAATAATTTCACTTAAAGGTAGTCACACTATGCAAATAAAAACTAAAAAGCGGCCAAGTGCGAGTCGGACTCGCCCATGAAGGGTTCCGTAGTAGCAAGTAACATAATATAAAAGTTCTTGAAGTTCGTTGTAACTTTGATCGAGGTAAATTGCGGTTTACGATTTATGACGTATTAAAAAAAACTACTTACTAGATCTCGTTCAAATCAATTTTCGTTGGAAGTTTGCATGGTAATGTACGTCATATATTTTTTTTAGTTTTATCATTGTCTTATTTTAGAAGTTACGGGGGGGGGGGGGGGGACACACATTTTACCACTTTGGAAGTGTCTCTCGCGCAAAACTATTCAGTTTAGAAAAAAATGATATTAGAAACTCAATATCATTTTTAAAGACCTATTCATAGATACCCCACACGTATGCGTTTGATGAAAAAAAAAATTTTTGAGTTTCAGTTCAAAGTATGGGGAACCCCCAAAATTTATTGTTTTATTTCTATTTTTGTGTGAAAATCTTAATGCGGTTCACAGAATACATCTACTTACCAAGTTTCAACAGTATTAGTTCCTATAGTTTCGGAAAAAAGTGGCTGTGACATACGGACGGACAGACAGACAGACAGACAGACAGACAGACATGATGAATCTATAAGGGTTCCGTTTTTTGCCATTTGGCTACGGAACCCTAAAAAGTACGGTACGACAAGAAATGAAGGAAGGGCAGTCACTAACCCCTCCACCAATCCGGCCTGGAGCAGCGTGGTGGAGTATGATTTGAGCCTCCTCAAGAGGAAAGTCCCGTGCTCAGTAGTGGGCCTTTAATGGGTTAAAACCAAATGGCAAATCGAGCGCCATTTGAAGCGTACGTACCGAGAGTAACGCGTCGCACACAGTATTTCAAAAGTAACGTAAGGAATAGTGACACTGTTAGAACAGAAACGCAATGTCGTGAGGAAGAAGTTCAGCGGCAGGCTACCTTAAGAAAAGAATATATGATCATGAATTTTAATTTTATTTTAAATGTATCAGTGATTGTGAAGTGATTTTGAATTTTAATATTAATATTTTTATTGATGTTTTACTCAAGATGTTTTATTAACAAAACCTGAATATTTTGACCTACATGAATAAAGTATTTGCGAACTTTACAAGACGTCACCAGACAAAGGTGAACAATGAAAATAATAAGAAGTCATACCACAGAAGAAATAATAGTACTTATAAATGTCATACTTACTTCATAGTTCTAGAATACTTTTCATATAATTTGGCATTCTTTTTGACAGAACATCTGTGTCAGCGTCATGAGATACGGAATAATTTATCTATGAGATTTCCCTAAGGTTGCACAACTCAAGACAAAGGGATAAAATGTAGCCGTACTTTAAATCACAACACTCTAGTTTTCGTGAGCAAGTATATGAAATATTTAGTTGGTCTCTATCGAAATAACTATAGTATGAGTTGCTACATAATGTCGTATTTATTTCAATATTTATGTAATGTGCAATTTTGTCTGCTTCTTTGAAGTTTTTTTTTATAACTAGTAGAAAAACTACCAAGCTGACGATTTACCTGGTAAGTAGCCATCAGTAATGCATAGGCATCACCGGTGCGTTGTTCATCAAGAAAGAAGACAAAGAAAGACGCAGGCTTCACAGACTTATCATATTATACACACAACATTCAATATTACATACAATACACGACATTCAGTTTCATTAAAAATAATCTAAATTTTACTAACGAAAAATAACTGACAAAATAACTCAAAAACTACTTGTTAGATCTCGCTCTATGTGGAAACACATGACAAACACCAGCTTTCGATTAAAAAATGAATCATCAAAATCGGTTCACCCAGTCGAAAGTTATGAGGTAACAAACATAAAAAACAGTCGAATTAAATACCTCCTCTTTTTTGAAGTTGGTAAAAAAAATCGATACAGATTTCAAAATGATTCACTCGGATTCACTTCTAATAAATTATGTCTTTTAGAAAATTTGTCATTCTGATTTTTTTTATGAAACTTCTGAAATATCCAAATCATCTTCATCGTATATTCACTCTTGGCATATAGACATTGATATCAATAATGTACTAAGCAAAAATTCTTATTACTTTCTACAAAATAGTCGCGTAAACGCTATTCTCGTACAAAGGAAACTATTTTACCCCTAAATGTTTTTTCTTCTATACTGTTTCGTTTACAGTAATATGGGATGATAGTATGTCTGAACAAAGACGTTTAATCGTATCATTTACGAAAATAATACGTAACCCCAGTTATGTTGCCCGGGTATTATAGTTGGCCTTTCTGCTTTATATAGTGTTGTTATTATTATGGGTATTAATAGTACTAGTGACTGCCACTTTGCGTTAGAAAATCGAATGTAATGCGTATTTAGTCGAACGTATTTTGTATATATATTTTTTAATCTTAATATATATAAATTACGTGTCACGTTGTTTGTCCGCGATGGACTCCTAAACTACTAAACCGATTTTAATGAAATTTGCACACGGTGTGCAGTTTGATCCAACTTGAAAGATAGGATAGCTTACATCTCAAAATAAAATTATTTATTGTTAGTTCATAATCTTGTTCCGATGTGGTTGTAAGTATACTTTTAATTCCGCTTAAATATTTTTAGACTGTGGGTACTAAGGTAATGATTTTACAAAGCCAAGGGTGATTACTCGTTAGACATAAAAATAAATGTTATTACCCTAATAATACGAGTACATCATATTAAACGTTGACATTACTTCCCCGAGATTGAAATCCTAAAGACCTGTCTACGCCATGCGCCAGATACAGGTAAATATATTGTGTATGTTAAAATTTCAGTTCATATTAGATTCGTTTTAAATATCACGGCGGGTGACAACAAAGGAAGGGAGACAAGGTTGTTCTGACCAGCCGGGCAGCTGAGTCGCATTGTTGCGAATTGCGATGTTCTTGATGTCAACGTTTTATATGTTTTTATTTAAATTAATTATAATAAAATGAAATGTAAGGGTATCTTTATAATATGTTTGTATAAATAAAATGTTAGGATTAACATTTTATTATAATAATATGATAAGTAACTGTTGTAGATAACCCCCTTTATTCATAAAAACAAGTCAAGTGATAGAAGGCTTGTGAAGTATTTTGTGTCTTTTAATCTTAAAAGAAACGATAAAGATATAATCTAAATTTTACTAACAAAAAATAACCGACTTCAAAGTCTCAAAAACTACATAGTTGTCAGATCTCGTTCAAATTTATGTGAGACCACATGACAAGCTCCGGCTTTCGATTAAAAAAAGAATCATTGAAATCGGTTAGCGTGATATTGAGTTATTCGTCAATTTGTCGCGCACATCTTAACACAAATTTACGACTTATGTAGTTTTCTCATGGATGCCATTGTCAGATCTCAATAAAATTTATGTGGGACCACATGACAGCCACTAGCTTTCGATTAAAAAAAGAATCATCAAAATCGGTTCGCCCAGTCCAAAGTTCTGAGGTAACAAACATAAAAAAAAAAAAAAAAAATACAGTCGAATTGAGAACCTCCTCCTTTTTTGAAGTCGGTTAAAAATATATTACAACAGTGCAATAGCTTTAACATATGAATTTTACCAAGAAAAAACTAACCAACTTCAAAATAACATAAGAACTTCTCGTCAGATCTAGCTCAAATTTAAGTGGGACCGTTTGACAGGTACCAGCTCTCGATAACAAAAAAGAATCATCAAAATCGGTTCACCCAGTCGAAAATTCTGAAGTAACAAACATAAAAAAATACAGTCGAAATTGAATACTTCCTCCTTTTTTGAAGTTGGTTAAAAAATGTCTAGCCTCGCTGAGAATCCAGTCCGTGACTTTTCAGACAGTATTTGTCTTTGCCAACTGCTCTATAAGGTCGTCAAGTAGGTATCGCCGTTGCGACTTTAATACCTCCTATGTGTTATGTGCCATTTTTAACCGACTTCAAAAAAGGAGGAGGTTCTCAATTCGACTGTATCTTTTTTTTTTATTTTATGTTTGTTACCTCAGAACTTTGGACTGGGCGAACCGATTTTGATGATTCTTTTTTTAATCGAAAGCTGGTGGCTGTCATGTGGTCCCACATAAATTTTATTGAGATCTAACAACGGCATCCATGAGAAAACTACATAAGTCGTAAATTTGTGTTAAGATGTGCGCGACAAATTGACGAATAACTCAATATCACGCTAACCGATTTCAATGATTCTTTTTTTAATCGAAAGCCGGAGCTTGTCATGTGGTCTCACATAAATTTGAACGAGATCTGACAACTATGTAGTTTTTGAGACTTTGAAGTCGGTTATTTTTTGTTAGTAAAATTTAGATTATTGATTATTGACAATATCACTTTTTTACGTCAAATGATTCTACATTTTGAAGCATTATCGAATTCAAAAACTCTCATGTGTGCACGACATTTCCATCTAATTTATTCACCAAATTCAAAATCAGGTCTATGTGCTGGCTCAACAAAACTTTATCGATTTTTATTGATTCCCTTAAAAAGTTGATTTTTTACACTTATGAGGTCTTAAAGTCGCAACGACGGTATATAACGTATGGATTGTGCCTAATAAATTGAACATAAATATGAATAAACGTAAAAGCTCACACGCAATTTAAATTATAAAACGGCGTTCTAATATTAATTTCTCGCTCAAGGTACCTCAGATTTATGAATTTTAATTTTGTTCCATCCGCAGAGAAGTATTATCTTTCACGGCGTACATTATTTTCGAAGAAATGTCATAGATTATAAGAATACGTATAATTACGCAGAAATATCATTTGGTTCGTAGAAATGTTCGTAATATTTCGTTGTGTGGACAATATTTTTAAGTATTTTTTTAGTTATTAGGTATTTAATGTTTAAGTTGTAGTTTTGAGACCCCTACAATAATCACTAAAACATTAGGCGCATTTATTTTTAGCATAGTAACACACGCTTTATAAATGTAAGTACACTAAGTTACTCATCAGTGATGCCTTTGGTGTTGCTGATGTCCATGGGCGACGATAGCCACTTACCATCAGGTAGATCGTCAGCTCATTTGCCGGCTATTTCCATAAAAAAAATACTACTTTGTTATTCGTTCCAAAGAATGCAGAAATAGCAATTAACTGTTTTACGTGGAATTCCATCGATGAATCCGATGAAGCATGAACTGATTAAATCCTTTGTAATCCGTTCGTTAAATAAAACCTTTCAACCTAACTGCAGTGATGAAATAAAAAACTATTACTTTTTAATTCTACTTTTTAAATTGTTTACGTTATAGCTATTTAATAATCGCTTATTGATGACTAAGGTACATTTCAAAGTAGGATCTTTTTCAAAAATGAAAGAATTGTTAAAAATTTCTGCGTGTTTTCCGGTATAATAACTATCCTATATGTTATTTCAGATCATGGACTACCTGTGTGCCAAACATGAAAATCCGTTCAGTACTTTTTTTTAAAGAATAACAAATATCCATACACACTTTTATATTTTTAACCCCCCACGAAAACAGAGGGGTTTTATAAGTTTGACGTGTTATATGTAAGTTTGACGTGTCTGTGTATCTGTGTATCTGTGTATCTGTGTGTTTGTGTACACAGACACAGTCTGTGTATATATGTATGTGCCTGTGTATATATGTATTTGTATGTCTGTCTGTGGCATCGTAGCTCCCAAACGGATGAACTGAATTTGATCTAGTTTTTTTTTTTAAAGGTGATTTAATCGAGAGTATTCTTAGCTATGTTCAGTAATTAATAAAACTGTCAGGAGTCTTTTAAATTTGAATTTAATGTTATTTTTATGCCTTGAGCAGGCAAACGAGCAGAGGGGTTGCCTGATAGTAAGTGATCACCGCCGTCCATGGACATTAGTAACACCGAAGGCGTCACCAATGTATTGCCAGCCCAGAAGGAAATGATAGACCCGCTTCTTGAAGGATCACATCTCATAGTTTGGAGGGAACACCGATGCAGGAAGTTCGTTCCGCAGTTTACACGACATAAAAAAAATAGCACCACTTTTTTTTCAAACAGGTGTCCCTTCTGTGTGTATGTTTAATATTGGTGCAGGTAAGCAGCCGCCGTAAAGGGCGCGGCTGAAGGGATCCTTTATCATCGGATACAATGGGTCGTGGAGTGAAATACGGATTGTGATTGTTTCCCTTAAACTTGTATAATGTTAAAATTGGTCAAATGGTTCATAATTCATAAAGATAAGATACAAGGAAAGTAATAAAATTATTAGTTCACAGCCAATGAAAGGTTTGTGATTCAAATGTACGTATAACCATTTAAATGGGACATGTGGTGGTAAGTGATCTTCATGCGTTGCAAGAAAAATACGAGGGAATGGCTTAAAATAATCTAGTAAATATAGTGATGTAGAAAAGACAACCATCTTCACAAATTCTTTAATAAACTAATCTAAGTTCTCTGCGATCTTAAATTTCGGTTTAAAAGAGTTTTGCTGAAATGGCGAATGTAAAAATGTTATCTAAGTTCGCGCTCTTGAGCCAATATTGGTTTATTAATACGGCCCATAGTTTAACTTCAAAAATAAATAGTTTACTATTAATACTTAAACAATGCCTAAACATACTAAGTTTGCTATGAATATTCTTAACTTATCGGTTTACTTAGAGAGGCGCATTTGGCATGATACTGACTCAATAAGAATGATTAATCAAATAAGCGGCTTATACCCTTTCGTAGGGGTGTGAAGTCACTGTAAAGGGTTGAACTGGGTAAATATTACTAGCTGGGTTAGGGTGGGTTACACATCACGAGGTTATAGTTACGTTTCGGTTTAAGTATTCGGACGGTTACGGTTAGGGTTAAATTTTACTCAAAACTTAACCAAACCTTGAGATATGTAACGCACTGTCGTATCTTTTGACGGATTTGACTTTAACTGACATGTAACTATAACCTTACCTTAACTTCGTGATGTGCTACTCACCCTTAGTGGGATTGTTATTGCCGTTGTGGGATGATGGATGTTACAGTGTTATTACGGTGGCTGCTTGAATAAGATTGTTATTAATTTATGTAATAATTTTGTTCAATGCTGAATAACGGCACTGAACTTTTGTTTACTGCGAAACGATTATCTTTACTTGATTTTTTTAAGTGATAACGTCTATTAAAACGATGAACGCCGGGTGCACGCACGAAAAAGCATGACTGACTTTCACGTTCCGCGCAAGCGAGCGCGCGGAACAAGCGATAGAGGCACGATCGGCTACGATCGGCCGAAGCGCTCAATTTTATCTATAAAAGTATGCAATCATTTCATCAATGTTTTGTCATGACGTTGTCACGTTAACCTACCGTCCGTAAACCGACTTTACAGACAACCATTTTTTATTGTTTAACTAGTATTTAATACTTGACTACAATCCCAACAGATGGTAGTGGCTATTTAGCCTTGGGTGGAAAAGCGGGCTAAATTAGTTATACTTATTCTTATTTCTATGGCTATTCCTACTCTCATGCCTGAAAAAAACTGCTCCTCAAAACATAGCATAGCATCGTAATAATTCTTCTAAAAAATAACCGAATTCAAAATTGGGAATACCCAAAAGCTACTCGTCAGATCTCGCTCAAATTTAAATAGAATAAAATAAAACTACATGACAAGCACCAACAGTAAAAAGTTGTTACGTTAACACATATAAAAAATACAGTCGAATTTAGAACCTCCTCCTTTTGAAGTGAAAACTTCTTTAGTACGGGGGTGACTTGAAATTTTATGAAACGAAACTGTCCAGTAAAAAGAGACAAACACATAAATTCTAAAGTGAGATAGGAAGCATTGTACAGGTGTAGGGTAGAGGAGTGAGGGGTAGGGGAGCGGAGCGGAACGGGGCGGAGCGGAGTGGAGTGGAGTAGTGAAACCTACATTTGTCATCTTCCCGAAATTTTACATTCGTCTCATTATCTTGAAAACAAAAATTTTGAAGGTTTCACTTCTACCACGTGTGAATTGCACACATTTTAATTTTTTCGAATCGGTTCAAAATTATCATTAGGCATTTCCATTCCCAGATCCATATACTACCAAAAGCATAACGTTTTATTTCCCAAGTTTCCAAAACACGGTTGAAAACGTTCAGCAACATTCAGCCATTTTCGCAGGATCGTGTCCGCTGATGTTACGCTGCGGTATTTGGCACCTACTGAAATTTACATACTAGATTCCATATTCGGTTTGGTGGCATATGCATGACTAGATTTTGGATCCAAAATTGAGGAAATTTGCTTGTATGAACGTAGGGGCTTGTAATTCAGGAGCGGGCGAAAGCTCCAATATATTTTGGGATGACATGAAGTTGTAGATGTATAAATAAATTGCTATTGCCAATCAATATTAAATCGCGATAGATACTCGTATTTCCTATTTTAATAAGGCAGTAATTGAAATTAATGAAATTAATTGAATATTTTTCATTAATTAAACAGAAAAATTCTATAAGAACTAATCTAAGAATGTTTGATGAAACAAATTTCCAAGAATCATTTTCATAAGAACGACTAAGGAATTTGATTAATACTGAATGAGTGAATTGAATAAATGTTTTACCTACTTGTAAACGTTCTTCGAAGTAACACTACTTTGAGATAATAAATCTTTCGCATAATTATATATTTTTACTAGCTGCCTGGACAGACTTCGTTCTGTCGAAAGTTTTTTTTATTCTGAGATGTAAACTATCCTATCTTTCAAGTTGGATCAAACTGCACACGATGTGCAAAGAGTAGAATCGGTTCAGTAGTTAAAGAGTCCATCACGGACAAACAACGTGACACGTAATTTATTTAAATTAAGATTATGTCTTAGAGTTACGAAGTGAAATTGGAACCCTTATAGTTTCATCTTGTCCATCCGTCCGTCTGTCCATCGTCTGTCCGTCTGTCCATCCGTCTGTCCATCTGTCCGTCCGTTCGTTCGTCCGTCTGTCCGAAGCAAAGCGCCTTAGTGCTAGAAAGCTGTAATTTGGCATGGATATTTATTAAAACCCCAGAATCTTAGAATAAAATATTGAAAAACATTTTTTTTTCAGGGTACCTCCCCTACAGGTAAAGTGAGGATGAATTTTTTATTCGTCGCGTATCTACCCTATAGTGTGGGGTGTCGTTGAAAAGTTCTTCCAAGAATATTATGGGTCCTTTTAGACCATTTTTGGAATTAAGAGTCCTTTTGCGAAATATTGGCTTTAAAGTGCTAATTTTGGTTAGAGTCAAGTGTCTCCCCTTGCCGGCTAAACGGTTGCAGTTGGACAAATGACAAATTCTCAAAAATAGGTTATTAAACAGACGAATTTACAAGGAAAACTATCACTTACTACTTCGGAATCCTACATTGCGCGTGGCATGAGACACACACTTGTCCGGTTTTTTTAAATTAATAAATAGAATTTTATATAATACATTACGAGAAAATCGTAAGATTTTAAGTAATAAATAATGTAAATACGTAATAAAAATATTTTATGAATACTTTGTGAAGTAAAGTAAGATATTGTTAAATAATAATTATCTAGTTTTTAACTTCACCCATGTGAGTCACGAATATGTATGGTAAAGTGTTTTTCCATGATGTGTTTTTCGACGTGACGTGGCTTCGAATTAAGGAGCATTCACTCAAATGTATAAAAGATTATTCCATGTGGCGTCATTCGGCCAAACATTTCGCACAAAAATCTCGAAGCCTCGAAGAAGTGGAGTACTCTCTAGGCCTCCTTAGTTAGGAAGAGAGCGTGCACGGCGTAGAACTGTTAATAGATTGATGCCAAGTCTATCATTTGGGACTTTTCCATCATAGTAGGTAAAACATTCGCGTAAAGGTTATTAGGTTAATCACTTCTTAAAGTTGTATTTGAAAAATATTCAAACATTTTTTTAAGATTTTTACACATTTATTATTGAAAATATGGCAGTCGTAAATTAAGTAATTCTATGACAAAATTAAGGTCGTATTTCTACCGCAGAATGTTAGTCATCAATCAAGATTAGTCATGTGACGTAAACAGAAAGCAAAAGATAAAAGATTTTAGTATTTAAAACTCTTGTTATACTTATTACAAAGTCAGCTTTTAGTTTACAACGTTCTTGTATATAATAAACATGTCAACAGTACTTCAGAACGCGCAAAAACGCCGGAGCCTGACTCAAAATCCGAAGAGCCGCCCTTTTGAGGCGGGCTTTCACTAATTAGAGAATTTTTGTTACTTGTTATGGAAAATGAGGTTGTTGAACTCTATAATCGGTTCGTAACGCTAGAAAAGTGAATTTCACTTCAATTTGTATGTGGAGTTGCGGAATGAATTTGTGGAAAGCTAATGCTTGAGTGCGACTTGAAATACGAACGACGCAAATAAGTCGAGAGATTTAAGTAGTCTTAATATTAAAAACGTCTGCTAATAGTATTAAATGTGCCTATTTATAGAGACGTGAGCAAAAAATATTGGAGTTAAATTGCTAAAGTCATACATTAACTAGATTTTTGTACCGTGAACGGCATAGTAATTTTCGAAGTATTAAGTTTATATGTACCGTAATATCTAAAGCTAATCGTTATTGACTTTATCGTTAGCTCAAAAGATAACGGATATTGTAAACTTTATAATATCGAGCATTATTTTCGTCACCGAATAATTGCCAGAAAAAAAAAAAATTGCAAGATATTGTTTGCACCGAACTTTACGTCTTTCGAAGATTTCACAACAAAATGTTACAGGGAAGTTACAATGGCAAAAAAAAAACAAAACTAAAATCAAATACGACTCTCTTCTAATACTTAAGGAAACCTAGAGTCTACACCAGCTCGCTGCTATGACGTAGATATTAGTATCCAGCCCGGTATCTAAAATATCCTCGAGTTAAAAGGGAATCAATCTCCTTACACCTCAAATTAAAATCAAATGTCGAATTCGTTTGATATATTTCAGAAAATAAGACTGTATTTCAACTATTTTCCAACGTGTAGAGGCAAACGTTTCTGTAAGCCGGTTACGCGATTTTAAAAATGAAACATAAATTCGGTATTTCATAAATAAGCAAACCTAGCCGCTGTCTGAAGCACTCGAGCGCTCGTTTGGCAAATGATCGCGCTACGCTCCCTCGTTACCTCGTAGCGCTAAATCGCTGAGCGGCAAATTGCACGCTGAAGTGCGGTCCAATTTGTGGGAACCCCTGCCCCACGAGATGTCTTAAATTGAGGATAGTACTGAATGTAAAATAAAATATAATTGTCCTTCAAGTTACAGTGTAAACTCAGGACAAGTCTCGCATTGCTAAACGCAGGAATTGTTATCCTCGTGTCGAATGAGAGGCATATAGTTGCTAGAGCGAGAGGAATGAATCACACGTACATTTTGACCACTGGTAGTAATATAGTCAAGTCTGAATTGGACTGGCATGAATTAGAGTTTTGTGCGAAATGTATGTAAGAATATTTTCTGAAAAAATAAAACCCAAGGTTTTTATTTTTCTACTTTAGTCCCATGGCTAGCCTTTAAGAGCGCTTGTATACGTCCGTTTTTTTCACCGGATAACGGACCTTGTTTTCTTTTCCTTTTTTTGACCTTTTTCGTTTTTTTCTATATTTTTTTTCTTGTACCAATAGTAGACCAATACGAGTTTTTTTTCTTATTATTAAACATTTCACACGTGTGTAATCTTTGACTACCAGTTCAAAACTAGCGCATATAGACGGCACTCCAAAGTAACATCCATCCGGTAAAAAAAATATATGTATACAAAAGGATAGCCGTTTATTGACGCTCCGATATCCGGTGAAAAAAACGGACGTATACAAGCGCTCTAATTGAGTTGTTTCCTAAAATTTTTTTTTGTTATAAATGGAAAGTTCATATATAAGTTTTATAACAAAGTTATTTTAGTTTTTTTATATTCGCTATAATTTAAAAGTTACATCAAATCAAAAATACGTTTTTGAATCCAGTACCGAAAACACGCCGACAGTTCCCGAATAGACCCGAGCGCGCGTGTGACGTCACTTTGTTAATTGCTATTCATTGCAGCATACAGCTGATACTGTGATTTGACTTTAAACTGATAAAATCTTGATATTATCGTCAATATATTGATAAACATATTAAAAAAGCTAAACCTTAAAAGTTATCGTGCTTGTTTTGTACCATTACGTGTGAATACTACAAAAAAGATAATGTTAAATGTGTACATTTATTCGGAACCTGTACATTTAATCCTACTTTCCTACTTAATGTTATAAATCTGAAATTTTGGATGTTTGTGACTCCATCACGCAAAAACGGCTGAACGGATATAGATGAAAGGCACACAGATAGTTTTTGACCTAACTTACCAGATAGGATACTTTTTATCCCGGAAATAGACCTTTTCCCGAGGAATAAGAGGTTAAATTTTAGTTTTCGTTCATAGATTCATTTTTAGGGTTCCGAAGTAAAATCAGAATTCTTATAGTTTCGTCATGTCATGTCCGTCCGTCCGTCCGTCTGTCCGTCTGTCCGTCTGTCCGTCTGTCCGTCTGTCCGTCTGTCCGACTGTCCATCCGTCCGTCTGTCCAAAACAAAGCGCCGAAACCCTTAGTGCTAGAAAGCTGTAATTTGGCATGGATACATATATTTATTAAAAAAATTGAAAAGCTCTTCCAAAAATATTATGGGAAGACCATTTTTGGAATTTTGGGTCCGTTTGCGAAATATTTGCTTTAAAGTGCTAATTCTGGTTGGAGTCAAGTGTCCAGGGGGGACAGTTGGCTAAACGGTTGGAGTTGGACAAGTGAAAAAAATCTCAAAAATAGGTTATAATATGATGAATTTACACGGAAAACTATCACGGCTATGTTAACATGAGTAGTTAATGAATAATAGTCGATAAACTTACTACTTCGGAACTCTACATTGCGCGTGGCCTGACACGCACTTGCCCGTTTCTTTTATGAAACAACTGATGGTTTTATTTTATTAGGTTAGGAATTTTGCCACGTTGATCCTACTTCAATTCAATGAGGATTTGATGATGGGTTCTGGGGCTACAAAGTGGAACTCCTGAATGGTAGAGTAAAACGGAGCCGTGTTTAAAGATAACTACTACTACTATTACTATCATTAACATTGTAAAATCAGTAGGAACATCATTAAATAAATAAACGCTTCACACTCATAGCCCCTTACTAGGATACCCTGAGTCGTGGGTGCCATAGACAATACAAGGACACACACCCAGACCAAGAACAGAAATTCAAACTAATCATTCAAACCACCTCGCATCGTATCGAACCCAGGACCCTTGACTCAGCGATGTGGCGTGGTATCCATTCGCCACACGGGTCATTGACCAAGTTGGTGTATTTCGGAGACAAAAAAAAATTATATATTGTACCAGTTTTATGTATAAAGCTCGTACAAACCCATAACGCCGCAGTAGGTTTCCCTGTCGCGGGTGATATGGACAACACGTCACTATAACACCCAAGACCCGAGTACAAATATTTATTAGATATGGCCGGGAATTGAACCTGGGACCCTCGCTTCGCAGGTTGGATCGAATCGCTATCAACTAGGCTATAGGGTCATCGTATGTATGTACCTACTACTAGCATAGAATTTCTGTAGCATTGCATTGTGCATTTTTTTTATTAATCACATTCTTCATTTCTCTAAGGATCCATATCTGAAATTTACGCAGACGAAATCGCGGATAGAAGCTAGTTGTATGATAAATGAAATATAATTTATCATACACCCCTGATTTCATACCCCTAACACCCTGCCCTGATTCCTCCCAGACACGATTTACTAGTAAACAGTGTAACCTTTTCTTTTGGTGTAAGTATATAATCAATGGAGAGTTTTATTATATTTAATGAAGAATAAATCATTTAACGTTTAAATTTACAATAAAATTACGTGGAATATCTTTTTGCACTAAATTTCGGATATTTTTAGTTAATTTACGTGTAGGAGCCGTTGAGACCGTACTATCGTGAAATTTCTTTAACAAAGTGACGTCACAAATATGGCGGTCAAATTTGGCGCGTTCGTAGCCACGTGATTTTTTTTCAACTTTTATTTCGTTATTATTAATATTAAAAATAGTTTTTAAGCGTTTTTAACAATGCCAATCAATATAATTTGTGTTTAAGATTTAAAATACATTTAAAAAAAATATTTTTTTTTTAAAATGAACAACTCAATTGTACAAAAAAATTAACCCAGAACGCAGGATAATTACACATGATTGTGTAAAAATTTTAAGGAAGAATCCGATCGAAAAATGTTATTAACAACTTATTAGACAGAGACGTTGGTGACGATCACGATCGTGTACGCTTTCCCTTGTTTTTCTGTCGCATTTATCGAGCCCCTAACTACAACTTCTAATATTTCTTCTGTCCTACAACAAACAATCACCTAGCCATGACATGCATGTGTCAGCGGCTAAATCGCTGACCGGCAAGTTGTTCGAGCGGCCCAATTTGCGAGAACTCCTGCCTTGCAAGATGTCTCTAAACTAAATGCTTTATCTTGCTATATCGAAGACTAGCGCGACAAATAAATAGTGCTGTATTTTATAAACCTCGTAGCCTTATTGGTAGTGACCTTTACTGCGCAGTGAGTGGATCCGGGTTCGAATCTCAGGATAGACATTTGTGTGACAGATAGATAATTGTCTCGGGTCGTGGGAGTTAGTGATGTTTTATTACGTACTGCTGAGCAAACAAACACAAGAAACAGAAACTAGCGGATTCAGCGCTCGTTCTCTTACCGGTTTTAATTACGGCTATCGATTTGTTCAAGAATAAAGTTGGGAGGAAATCAAACATGAAAGTTCTATAATATAATGTTGTCCAAGTGATGTGAAGTTTGCTAATCTGTATTTAAACAATCTTTGTCTATTTTAAAACCTCTCAATAAGAGTATAGTAAAAATAAAAAAAATTGGAGTGGTTTCGAAATAAATGATTGTTTTTGTCTCATATCGTTATTTGCACGTCATCATTCCATCAGTCAGCCATGACGATGATAGGGATAGGTTAGCGAGTTATATGGAAAAAAGATTCTTCCATTCCAACTTTATCTCCTGCACGGTAAAAATTTAAACATTTTTATTGACAAGGTGGTATTTTCGCTTCACGGAATTTCTTCAGAAGAATCTTTAAACTCGCTTTAATAAAACATGGAGCCAATGTCCGTCATGGTAGGTTACAAGGAAAATATTTTCACATCCATATAATGATTAGCGTACAGTGAGATCAGAAACTATTTTAACACTATATAGTAATATTGATTTTAATTATTAATTAATACCATTATTACTATTATACCCATAAATACTGACACATACATGCACAAAACACAAACGGGCACACAGATACAAACAGACACTTGCAAACCACCGTAGGAAACATGCACACATACGCACACCCACACACACACACACACACACACACACACACACACACACACACACACACACACACACACACAGGCACTTTAACGAACATACTCACTCGCGCACACTAACTCACAGCTATTTTTTGGAAATCTAAATGTTTTTGTTTAAGCCTACATTATAGACATATTTAATTTCAAGAGTATATTCTTAAATAAGTTCCACGTTTGTAAAGGGGATTCCTGGTGTACCATAATACAGGCTTCGGCGTAGCTTGGACACCAGATCTCCCACAAAACAAATTACCAAAATATACTTTCATGTATATTTAGATCAATAAGAACATCTGGATTGTAATTGTAATTTTTTGTGTGGAGATGAATAAAATAAATTATTATTATTATTATTTCTCCATGGGGTTCGCCTGGATAGCTACCACCCTCGAGCATGAGTCAGCCAAAACGACTCGTCGTGTTCCGGCTGGGGGCTTGAGAGCCAGTTCTTTCTTTCTTTTTCTTCCCTCTTCTTGGCCGGCAACGCATCAGTAATGCTTTTGGTGTTGCTGATGTCCATGGGCGGCGATGGCCACTTAACATCAGGTGGATCGTCAGCTCGTTTGCCGGCTATTTCCATAAAAAAAAAACACTACAATTAATTAGAATCTACTCTAGTACTGGGTTTTTGTATTAAGTTGTATTTTAGTTTTCATTTTGATGTTATACTTCTTTTGGCGCATTTGTAAAAAAAATATGAGAGTATTTTTTTACGATTCGCGCGCACACCGACAGCCAAGAAGTGATAATAATATGATGAAATAAGCTGATAACTAATTAATTTTACAAACAGAGTTGTGGCATACGAGATGAAATCTTTGGCTATTTTTTTCTGTTACTCCAAAGAACGACGAAGAACTTCTTACGTGCATGTGCACATATATGTTTTTTTAATAGTGTATGATGATAACACGATAAATACATGATCATTCGATACCATTAACTATCTACATCTTCTACTACTACGTAGAACTAGTACTTGAACAGTAGCGTAGCGTGGGGGGAGGGGAGGGGGGGCGGGGGGGCCGTGGCCCCGGGCGGCACATGAAGAGGGGGCGGCAAGCCACTCGATTTTTAAATAATAAAAAAAATATTCATGAACATTAATTTTATTTAAATTTTAATGTAAATTGTGCTATGAAAAAAACAAGAAAAGTGCATTTTTAATTAAAAAAAATTATTTTAAATAATATGGGGGCGGCAAAGATCATTTTGGCAAATTTTCGGTGGCCCCGGGCGGCGGGAGCCCACGCTACGCCACTGTGAAGTATGTTAGAAAAACAAAAAAAAGTAGTAAGATTTTTGACTAAATTGAGTATCATAATTTTTTTATGGCCTTTTTTACTCGAAACTCCAAATTCAATGTTTTTTGTTATGAACGGATGGTATTATTACCTTTCAAATAATAGGTTTTTTAGGTTCCAGAGAAATCGAAGTCTTTTGGCAGAGTCATCTAACATAATAAAAAAAATGGTGTACATTATATAGTCAACTTCTCGTATAATAATATTTTATTGCTAAGCAATGTTATAGTAGTTATTTTAACAATAAACTTAATTCGATTAGTTCTGTGTACGGCTCTCCTAAAAACTTCCTCATCTTATATTTCCTCTGATAGAAAACTTTGAAATACTCCTCAGTCCGTGCATGAATTCACCTTGAAACTCGACGAGATACGTCTTGAGAACATATTTTTCTGCTGCTTTACTTGCGTCAGTCGGGTTTTATTCCTTTCTATAACATTATAAAATTTACTAGTGTGTCTTTGCTTTCCTTTAGGAAATCTATGTTCTATTTTAATACTCGCATCCGATACAACTGCTATTTTTTATCAGGCAATAAAAATTAATGTTAGTGTCTACATACAGTACGTTGTAAAATTTTTCATCTGAAGACAATTATTTCCCCAGATACGAAGTATCCATAACTATCCTTGTCAAAATATTTGACAACATAAAAAATGTTTCGCATATAAAACTTGCTATAACTCCAACTCTTCAAACACCGCATGCATATTAAAATTTATCTCAACCCTGTTAAAATAGAATAAAAGCAATTCGCAAATGTAAAATTATTAGTTAGTGTTTGCGCTAGAATGTGGACGGCACGCGGCCAACGATGACCACAATTCAAAGTAATCTTCACGAACGAACAGCCATACAAAAAGCTCCGTGCCCTTCTAACTGGACGACTGGACGACTGGACGTTCAATATAATTTCTAACATGTTCCAAAGTGGAAAATTGCAGCATTAATTCCCTTAATTTCAGCAGAATGTTGCGGTCGCACTGACATATTGTACGTCGGCATTTTGTGGCGAGCGGCGGAGCGTTAGGGCTTGTGCATACGAGTATTTTGTGTTTACAGACGTGCGATTCTTACGAGCTCGTAGGATAACTAACTCTAAGGCGTATTAATAAACCGATCTTGATATCTGCGATCTCATGATTCAATGAGATGTTGAATTATGTCAGATCGTATGAAAAAGTGATATTTATAAGATCTGAAATCATGCTGTTGAGCCAAAATCGGTTTATTAATACGGGGCTTAGATGTTACATGTGAGAGGAGATAGGTGCGCGTCGAACGGTGACAATGTATTTTTTGCTAACATCTTGTTTACACTTATTTGTTTAAAAATAGATTTTGTTTTATTAACTTAAGTTTATTGCTTACTTATCTTGTATGATACACATATCTTTGAGCTAGAAGGAAGATTTAGGGTCAACGCACATTTATTCGGTGCCATTCGCGTTTCGCCGAATGATTTTGGTTACACTTATTCGGCTCGGCTTCTATCAGCCGCGTATGGCGTCGTAAGAATGCGAACGACTGCTTACGGCGTCGTAAGAATGCGAACGGCTGCGTACGGCGCTGAATGCGCTGCGAAGTCCGCCCGAAGACGTTAGTAGGTATAATCTATACGGGAACTATGAAGGTCGCAACCTGTCGACAAGGCCAAGGAGCCAAAAATCTTCCATGTACCTACCTACAGCGCGGCGCTGTTCCGCCGCGTTCGACGTCGTACGCGGCGTACGCGGCCGAAAGATAAAACACATTTGTCGTCGTTTTCTACTTGTTTATCGCGAAAGCGGAATCGGCGCCGAAAAGCCGAAAGGATGCGTACGCGTCTCCATACAAAATCGTTGTTTACTATGGACAAAAGCCGAATGGAGCCGAATAAATGTGTTTTGAACCTTAGGGTTAAGAATTCTGAATGTTCTCTGCTTTAATACATAAAACTTTTGAAAACTTCGTTGAAACATTTACCTAAAGTTACATTTATAAATAAGACGTAAGCTTTTCAAATTTACTTAATACTTTGAAAATACATGTTTAGCAAATGAAGATCTTTCTGATAGGTGATCAACTGATCATTGGGAACAAAGTAGTTTTTTTAATGTTCGCAACTTGCATATGTCTGGCAAAATGTCAATTTTTGAACGGTTAAACCATACCCATCCACACTGAAGTGTGTTGGATAAAGATCATTTAATTTTGTCAATGAAAGGGGTTCTGTAAAAATAACGCAGTGTGCATAAACCGTTATACGTCCTCAGACGTTGAACTAACTTTAGCCCGCGACAATGCTCGGGTACACACAAACTCTGCTTTTGATTCCAACCGCCCGATGCAGCCACAGTTTTTCAAGCTCCATCATAACTCGAGAACTACGCCATTTGTAATAACTGCAACATATCCCATGTGAACGACATTTTTGGGATGTGTTTACAAAGTTGCGCGTTGAATATCTGGGTCGGTTTCATTTTGTTTTTTGCAGCTTTTAGTAATAAACTGATGTTGTTCAGTTGTAATTTTGAAGTTTTTTTGGTTTATTGACACGGACGGTGTATGAAAATATTTCATAGCATTGTGTTTATTAAACTTTTAATTATTACAGTTCATTTTCTTTTTAGTGGCAATGAAATTCTTTGACTAGAAATACGGAAATAAATTAAAATAACATTAAATTTGATTAACATTTTCATTGAAAAACGCCAATAAGCTACAAAAAGGTAAGTTTCGTCAATTATTAAGTAATAATTATTATTAAAAGGATCAATCTTAGATCTTACGAATGACATTTTTACATACGTTTTCACATATTTCAGCATTTCAAACCGAATCTTGAGATCGTAGATTTATCGATGCATAAATCGATTGTACTCTCGCTTACGTGTAAATGAGGGTTTTTTGAATACATATTTAAAGCAAAATTTAAGATTTTATAACAGAAGTAGGAGAAACCAATAACGAAGAAGATTCTAACGGCGAAATTACTAGAAATTAATTTGATTTAGACTTAACAATAAATAACTATATTAAATAAAAAGGTGATTTGCTTGATTACTTTATTATCATTTTATTGTGGACCAAAAATACATGTCTGTATCGACCACAGTGTCAAATTCCTAAAATATTGTGTGACAAACTGTCTCATAACTCATAAGCATATCAGTAAAATTCAAGCTATAAATAATCTAAATTTTACTAACAAAAAATAACCGACTTCAAAGTCTCAAAAACTACATAGTTCTCAGATCTCGTTCAAATTTATGTGGGACCACATGACAAGCGCCTGCTTTCGATTAAAAAAAGAATCATCGAAATCGGTTGGCGTGATATTGAGTTATTCGTCAATTTGTCGCGCATATCTTAACACAAATTTACGACTTATATAGTTTTCTCATGGGTGCCGTTGTCAGATCTCAATAAAATTTATGTGGGACCACATGACAGCCACCAGCTTTCGATTAAAAAAAGAATGATCAAAATCGGTTCGCCCAGTCCAAAGTTCTGAGGTAACAAACATAAAAAAAAAAAAATACAGTCGAATTGAGAACCTCCTCCTTTTTTGAAGTCGGTTAAAAATAGTAGTAGTTAGTTTTAATATTGGTATTATAAAAATCCAAAAGTACAGTTGTTTGAAATGAAAGACCAAACTATTTCTATGTGATTATCTTCGCTCGTTTACAGTTAAAGTCGCAAGTCTGTCTGTGCTGTAATATACCTACCAAGTCGACAAATTTCGGGTAATATCAAAATTAGAAATCCAAGCGCAAAGCAACTAGGAATTTAGGAGAAACTATGGCTTTAGCTCGAGAGCGCTAGCTTTTTAAAATGATTTGTGGTTCGTGTTAACTATAATAAATCTTGAACGAAATGAGCTATACATTTTGTGTCCGGGTGCATTTGAGCAATGTTCAAATTGTTTTCTATTACGACTGTACTCATAGCTCTCGTATAACTATAGTAAGACCATTAGACCAAAAGAACCAAGTTCAAGTTTCGCAGTAATGTATACAGAAATAATTTGTCTAGATTTGCTTTCTTACGCTTAGGCAATAGGTATATAATTTAATATTAAAAAAAGCTACCTGCGGCAGTTAATTTTTTTTTAGATAACGTTAGGTAAACTTTTTTATTCATGCTTCTAGGTCAACTGATTTCGGCTGTGCTGTCAGTCTGTTTATTACTTTTTTAGACTCACGTTCACAAAAATATGTTTTCTAATAAATTCAAATCTTGCGTAATTTTGGGACACCCTATACGCAGAGTGATCGATCACTAAGATTCACACTGCCCGCTAAACCATTCCTAAGAAGTAATCCATCAACAAGTAATATCCCGATGACGTGTATCAAAATAACTTGGATTTTCACTAATGAGATTTCCGGCTACAAACTTTCCTTTTCAGAAAGAAACGCTGCTATCGCGGGGGATTTGACAGAGTTTCCGGGAACTGAGCTCGAATTCACTAGAGTTGAATCTGTCCTCTAGTATGGGCATATTTCAATTAGGTGGCTTCGATGTTCCTCGTCGAACTGATGAGGTCATAATGATATGTAATAACTATAATATACGCTAGCACACTCATACCCCCACAGTAGGTTATTACCTGTCTCGCGGGTGGCATGGACGACACATCACAATCACATCCATGAGCCGAGTACAAATATTTACCTATATGTCATATAAATATCTGCCCCGGCCGGGAATCGAACCCGGGACCCCTCGCTTCGCAGGAACACTATCAACTAGGCTACTCGTCAATTCGCGTCGTATTGAACGTCAGGTTGGAACTTTTTTTTTATACAGAATAAGTAAGTGCTTGACCACAAAGTGTCAGTGATAGCCTAGCGGTAGAACGTTGGTCTCCCGAACGAAGGGGCCCGAGTTCAAATCCTGGCACGCACCTCTAATTTTCAAAATATTATGTGCGTATTACATGTTAATTATCACTTGCTTCGGTGAAGGAAAACATCGTGAGGAAACCTGCACACCAGAAAGTTCTCCATAAAAGTTCTCGAAGGTGTGTGAAGTCTACCAATCCGCACTTGGCCAGCGTGGTAGACTATGGCCTAACCCTCACATTGTGAGAGGAGACCCCGAGCCCAGCAGTGGGACAATTATGGGTTGTTGCTATGCTTGCTATGACCACAAAACCACCTGATGGTTACACCACTGATGGATGGTGAACTTGCATTAGCTTGACCGTATTTTCGGGTTTTCTCGTAGATACAGTTCCTTCTTCCTATTGGAGCAGAGTTCAAACTATAAAATTACTAGCTGCCCGGACAGACTTCGTTCTGTGAAAAGTTTAAAAAAAATTTAGGGGTGGGACCACCATTAACATTTAGCATATGCACGGCTTCATGAAAAATTAGTCGAGCCGTTTCGGAGGAGTTCAACTTCTAACACCGTGACACGAGAATTTTATATATTAGATTTTGTTAAACCGCAATGTAAACATTCAATCAGACTTAAATTTTTTTTAACTATATCACCGGACATGTGGCACTATATTATGGCACCGGATTAAATTAGACTAAGTCAAGGTTAGATAGCTTTGCTTCTGTTTCGGCTGGCAATGCGTCGGTAATTGCCTTTCATCTTACTGATGTCAATGGACGACGGTGAGCACTTACCTTCAAATGGTCTGTTAGTTTGCCGGTTATTTAAATAAAAAAACAGGTTGAATACCTTTTTGAGGCAGAAATATTTTACTGATAGATCTCAGGTGTCGGGGTGTAACTTAAAAATGTTTTGTAATATTATGAAACGTTCCAAGTTTTAAGCTCAAGCATATATTATACTAACTTATCCAGAAGGTTCAGTTGTTCTCGTAAGGGTAGGACCCTTACAATTAATCATGCCTATTGACAGAGGACTAAAACATGCGTGCTTAAACAGATTATTTCCGTCGATATAATAGAATGTTTAGTCGGATTAAATCGCTGGAGAATCAGTGTTTTGGTGAAAGAGTATCTTATAACGTTTAAATATTATACAATCTTCAAGGGAATCAATATCGTGTAAGTTTGACGCAAATAGGTCAAACTAGGGTTGTACTATAAATTTAATATAAGGGAATTTGAAATGTAAGGAACACCATCCTAGATTTAAGACATCTTTATTTTTTATGTTAGTAAAACTTAGTAAGCTGTTTCAGTCGTTTGAGTACATTTTGCGTATAAATAAGGACGAGGCGAATCGCATCGTATGTACCGGTGGTAAAACAAATTAAGAATGAATACTCGCCATACATCGAGATGTTCGAAGGAAGAACGGGGATGGGGAAATTATATCTCTTCTAATCGTAGTGCACTCTTCTGAACTATGAACGAAGACATGTTGCCGGTGCTTCTTCATAAGAGGTTGCTGAACTCTGTACCATACAGTTTTGTATCATTCAACCGTTTTCTTGCTGGCCTCGAGTCTCCTCTCATAATTTGAAGGACAAAATCCCCCTCTCTGCTTAATTCTATATGTTGTCTACATAAAACACTACAAGAGAATTTTACGAAGAGCTCAGATACGTGCAGATTTCGTCTCGATGTTTTCTCTCTTGAATATTAAGCAATTTAACGTTCATAATAGCTTCAACGTCTTGAAACATCAGTCTCACATGTATTAATAATTCCAAACACTAAGTAAGGGCAACCAAAAGCTAAGACGTGCTTAAGCATTCAACCCTATTACGACACAACTTTGCTGGTGATCCTTAGATATAATATTACACCTGTTTTGTGACTGAATGTGTAATATCTATAAAATCTTTGAATACAATCTTTGAATTGTGTTTAAAGATATAGACGAGCATAGAAAAATCTGTGACTAAGTACTCCCATTAACTTCTATTAATTTTTATCAGCCATTTTGTTTATTCCAGTTTGTATAGAACAGTTTTCTTTGTATTGTTTTTAATTTCAATCCAGCTCATTAACTGAAGTATGTATAACTCTCCTCAACAAGACATGGTAACCAGTCAATGATACATAAGAGCAATCAACATTAATTAATTAATTATGTAACTCCCCCTTACATACTGTAATTTTTTAGGGTTCCGTACGAAAAATACCAAAAACGCAACCCTTATAGGATCACTCGTATGTCCGTTTGCCGTTTACAGCCAATTTACTCCGAAAGTACTGGACCAAATGAGGTGAAATTTCACGCGAGTTTAACTCGCACTTGACCGGTTTATTTTACACCTTATAAGTTAATGCTTGACTACAATCCCACCTGATGGTAAGGGGCGATGTAGTCATGGGCGGTAAAGCGCATTAATTTAAACATGCACTTATTACAAGTTTTTATTTTAAATAATAATTAATATTATAACATTACGTGCCCCACCATCAAAACACGTTTTGCCTCAACAAAAACGTCTTCAAGTTCAAGAGAAGCTATAATGGTAACCACAAATGATTCTCCGCGAAATACTACCTGATAAAGAGACTCAAATATTATTATTTTACAACAATTAATACCTGAATAACTGTTACACATAATTCAGCGTTGTTCAAAGGAAATTATACAGAATAACATAAATTTACTTGGCTACGAATGTTTTGGGAGATTCAAATCGTAAAATCATTACCTACTGTGAAAACTGTGATACTTTTAAGGTACTTGTCAATCTAGTACCTTGAGAATGGCGTTCAGAATAATTCTCTTATGCCGGTCATACACGGTCAAGTATACTTGTCAAGTTTGCAGCGGACTTGACGCGGCATCCAGTAAACTTGACGGTGTATGGCTATCTGGCTATATAGCTCATGCAAACTGGATGCCGCATCAAGTCAACCTGCAAACTGGACAAGTAAACTTGATCGTGTATGGCTAGCTTTAGCTGATCTATTCTTATACAAACGCCAGACGTGCCACCTGACTATAAGTGGTCACCGCCGTCCATAGCCATCGCAGTCACAGCTGACGTAACAAAGGTATTGCAGCATGTAGCAGGTTGCTGGTCAAGAAATAAGAACGAGATTAACCATGTCCTTAGGATGGATCCCAAATTATTACTGGCTCTATGATTCTGCATCATAAAAAAGAGCATTCATCTCTGGTAAATCTATAGCATACATATTATATTGCATGCCTTTCTATTTTTTCTGTCTATTTATTATGGCTATAAAAGTTAAGCTTTTTGTTTTTATTTATGGCTATTATTACTATCAATTTCGTCTATCGTTCGTCTCTAGTTGACAAAAAGACAAAATAATGTATTCACAAGGCCTTCTACCATCCAACTTATAATAACAGTAAGACTCTGATTTGACAAATTTAGCGGGAACTTCGTCAACAAGTTTGTCTCTAAATTACAGCTCTCAAACTGAATATTTTATCTACGTTGAATGCTAACAACGGGGACCACTAGATGTGGCATGGTTTTACAAATCGTTTTGGACCATAAGAAATACGATTTATAGTGGTATCACTTTAATTGAAATTGTTTATTTAGCTCTATTGAGAGAATTAATACAAGAGATGTTATCTATGTCGTTTTTACCTTATTATGAATTATTTATCACTTGTAAGTGGTTAGTTATGCAATACTATAATTATTTCAGAGAGCCCACTCTGCTAATAAATAGTAGAACGTAGTGAAATTTAATATAAAATTTTCAATGAACTTCAATGGGACGAGTAATTCTCAGAAATTAAATTAATAAAAGATTAAATTTCATTTAGTTGTGCAAGCTCTTGGAACATATTAGTAGTTAAATATTAGAATTCAGCATCATTTAATGGACGAAGAAAAAACTTTTTCGTTCATTACTTTTTCTGACTGGAAAAGATCGCTCTTTAACGATAACACTTTTGTACTATACCTTTTTCTCATAGACCACAATATCTGCCCTGACCGGGATCGAACCCAGGACCCCTCGCTTCGCAGGCAATGTAGCTACCAACTAGGCTAAAGGATCATCCAAATCCATCAATCTATCTTTTATTCTCAGTGTCACATTCAGTCGATTGAAGGGTGACGGTTCTTGGAAATGTAATCCATATCTCCATGTACTTGTCTTTTGTCTTTGATCCTTGCTGACTAATGAGGGGGCAAAGTTTCGTTAACTTTTTGTTTTTCAACTGGTATAGCGAGGAATTTGATTTAATATTTTTTTTATTTAAAAATATTTTTTTTCTTAGAGTTTTGAGATTTGCTTTACGCCGTATTTCCTGTGTCATTCCATCCGAAACAAAAAAGATCCAAATAAAAATACGATGACTCTTTGACCGCTAATCTATTCTAATTCCAGATTTTTCATTCAGCAAGTCATTTTTAAGGTTCAAGACATTTATTTCCTCAAAAGATTACAAAACCATTTACAGAGAAAATAACAATTTTATATAAAGCAACAATTCGTAAGCCAACTATTCATAAGTTATAGTAATAGATTATGCACAATATAAAAATCTGCAATTCATCAATGCATGATTTTTAACTGTCCAATACGGATGATGTTATTATTCTTTATAATAAAATGTGTGCTTATATCGGTGATAGCAACTAAATGATAACATCATATTGAAGGGGCAGAAACGTGTAGCAATAAATTCGTTTAGCAGAATGATTCTTTCTTTCTAGATCTGAATTCCGGAATGAAGTTTGAAGCAACTTACAAACGAATCGTTCAAACTTCCAATCCAATTCTACATCCTCCTAATTGCTGAATACAATTATACCCAGTCAAAACCGGGCCCCGTTACTAGTTCTGAATACTAGTTCGGTAATAACCCTCATAAATTATACTAAATGAGTATGAAACGGTTTAAAGTTCAACAAATGTTAAGCACCCGAATTAATTATAATGTTGGAATCGAAAACCAATACAGAATTAGTTGAAACTAGTTTAGGAGTACGTTAAATATTATCGTATATAGTTCGGAATTTAATGAAGTAACGTAACGGGTTTTTGTACTTGCTTTCGTCTCCTTTCACTGCTCATGGTAGAAGAAGACAGACCCTTGCTCAGTAGGGGATCGTTTATGGGTTAAAGTTATTAATTTAGTTACGCTCTTCAAATCTCAATTCAAAACTCAAAAAATCAATATTACCAATATTATCCCTTGAGGGTCCAAACACCAGAGGGCCGGATTTAGTTGCCTCTTATGACACCCATCCGGCGTGGGATTGGGGTTAGTATTCTAAGCCGCCCCAATACGGCGAGATACTGAAGATGAATGATCAACAAAGCTACTAAGTCCTCAAGTCTTCACAACTTATGCACTACTAACATAACTTTAACTAAAATGTTATGCCCAAACCCGGTAAGTGATAAGCCTTGGTAAGCTCCGCCCACCAATTTACCATAAAAATAGACTAAATTCTGATCTCAAGTAAATCTAAGTTGCTAAATTTTAACTCGCTAGATATTACAAAATAGTTTGTTAAAAATAAAATGTTAAATACATTAAAAAAAGTCGCATAAAATTTTATTAAAAGGAGAACCCCGGTTTCCGGCCACGAATTATATGTAATCTGTGCTAGCACATAAGACTGGACAAGAGTAAACTATATACATAAAAATTCGTCTTATTTACTAAATAAACATATTTAAATCTTAGCCTCATTTGCAATCGCCAAATGAACAAAATAAAGAAAGAAGTTCTCATTGTATTTACCTCATTACAAACGATTTTATAATCGATTGATTAAGGAACATATGTATTAAATTAACTATTTATTAATTATAAAAACAATATTTATTCCTTTCTGATATGTTTTCATGTTCTATATAAAGCTAAACTATTTAATATATAATAATTACCATTAAATCCTTTAACGACATCGTTACGCTTATTAAAAGACATTTTAAGTTTAACTTATCTGTGTAAAAAAAGTAAAAGAATATTATGATGACATTCTCATCTGAATGAATGGTGGATGACATTTATGACAATTTAATTTTATATTGCACAGAGTACTTAATCACTATGTTCTATTGCATTCGCTTTTCGTTTCGTGCGTTGGTGAATGTGTTTTTGATACAATTTCTAGATTTGCTTTTCTTACTACCACTGCCTGAATATTGGAAATAGGAGTATAGCGCCTCCTGCACAATTTCTTGACGAAATATTGATATATTTTGATGATAATGAATAAAATATCTTTAAAAAATTAAAATGCCTTTATTACACAACTTTTATGACATTTTTTTGGGTAAAACCCATTAAAGTGGGTAGGTAGTAGGTAGTATTATACCCACCTACTCAGTTTTAACCATTATGGCTTAAGTAGTATTTATTTATTTATGGTCTTCATTATATTCCTGACATTGTCTATATACTCGTAGGTGTTTGAGGTAGAAAGTGCCTAGTAAAACGCATATTCAGTAGATAGGTACTCACCAACCGGTGACCAACCGACCTTACGTTACCCATAATAAACGAGAACTTTATCAAAAACATATTTTTTTCATCAGCACTGTGACACGAGTGTGACATAATCATAACCCATATTTAAGGTGATTCATTAGGATTTCATTAGTTGGCCATTGCTAGCAGACGTGAAAATTGGAGAAGTTAAAGCTTTTACAATGATCTAATTGACCACCAATTTTCATTCTTGTCTATTCTGGGCCGGTGTCTCTATGGAAGATGGGGTTCTCCTTTAGTAATCTACTTACTATAGCGACGATCTCTTTCTTGAACCTTGCCTGGTCATAATTATGCAGGTTGGTGGTTTAAAAAGAGTTATCTAAAATTCCTTAGTTTTCAAAACATAATAATGAGAAATAAGGTACTTGGTATAATAATACCAAACAGAAAACCTTTGCCTTTATTTTATACTAGAGTTATTCAAACTGGTCAAACTCAGTACTTACGGAGCTCCTGCTAATATTATATAAGCGAACTTTGAAGTAAGAGAGAATTATTTATGGCCTACTTGTAGTCCGTAAATAAGTGATAAGTCCAGATTTATTCGGTAACTGCTCTTCAAATGTTAAGCTTTGCCCAAGATTATAAGGGTAAGACGTGAAAAGTAGATATTTCTTTTTCCAAATATCACAAGAAAAGTTCCTATTTCATTTTATCAATCTAGCAGATACCCGGCGTGTGTCGCGTTAAAAAAAATTGTATGGAAAAAAGAAAAGTGGCAAATCAGTTTCATGAATGCCTAATGCAGTGTTTTAGTGGTCTCAAACCATCTTCCCATTATTGTCTTTCAAATTTTGAGGCATATCGGTTGGATGGTTTCAAAGTCTATAAAGGACAGCAGTACAAACATTTTTTGTATTTTATATATAGATACTATAGATAGATTTTATACATTTTCAGAAGGGCGGAAATTTAGAAGTTCACGTAGAAGAAAACGATATGCTAATATTTATAGCTGAATGCTTAGGGTCACAATTACATAATTTATGCATCTCAAGTCTTCAAATTATTAAAAAAAAATACGCTTGCGCCAAAGTATTTTACTTTTTACTTATTACTCTACGACCCATTTAAATAGTGGGATTGTAATCAAATATTAACTTATTAACCACAAAAAAAAACTATGTATTTTTGGTCCTTTGAGCCACATCAGATATCATCAGTTAGCCGGAATGCAATCTGCACTACAAATAAATTAATCGCAAGTGACATAGAATAAGCAAATGTGACATCCCAAGTAACCCAAGATGTGGTAAATAAAAATACACTTTTACATCCTCCTAATAAACACATAATTATGTACATACATTGTACACTATAATGTACAGGAATATCGTATTTGATACACGACAAATGCCATTGTATATAATTGAATACAATATACATACATCTTATGATGTTAAAAAGTCGTGTCGTCAGATCACTGTTAAAATATTGTTTTTATCGCGGAGAAATTCATTTCTTGTCTCGTTCTCGTCTTGTATTATTATAAAGACATTCGGATATAAAGCAAATAAAGGAAATGGAGGAGCTTTCCACCTTTTGTTTATTTTTCATTTGCTTAAATATATTCATGAGGTTCTGCCTAAAACAAAGCAGCATTGAATAAAAGGTTTCTTACTGCTTTCATACAGCGTGATATCGCGACCTCCGCTGTATTTATATTATATTGGTCATTTTATTCCGGATAAGAAACGTTTTGCATTGTAATGTTTGTTGTTTTTAATCGCTTTTATTTTAACTAGTGTTAGGACACTTATAAATGATACACTGCACTGGCACAGGTACACACTTTATTCGTAATCGCACAATCAACGAACAGCAATAATGCCCACTACCTCCAACATACTTGCATTTATACAATCTGAATGTCAAATAGTGCTGCCCCCTATCTCATTCGTAATATGGCGGCTGCAAGACAGTAGAACAACCGTATTGCTTAACATTTTGATACTTATAATAACCTTTGCAACTTAAACAACTAAAATGTGAATCAATTAATGTTTACAATAATATTTCATGAATTTATTGATTTATGATGCTTAATTTAGGTAAGTGATTGTAAGTTTAACAGGTATAATGTTTTACATTTTGTGTTTCTCGAATTTATTTATTTTATGATACTAACATTAGTTTGTGTGGGTCAAATCTTGCAAGCTTAGTTACCTGCTTTTTCTAGGAAGTTGAAATTTCACATATTGCTTTAGTTCTAATGACGTTGAATATTTGTGATGGGCATAATCTGATACTGCACGAAGGTTTCGCTCCAGACGAAGGAACTCCTTAACAGTCAGCACAGTTTTTAGTTTTTAAACTATTAAGTTGTTTACAATTTCAAAGTTATGAAAGATGACTAATGAAATATACTTACGTACTAATGTTGCTAATCAAATACCGTTTGTATCAAAAGTGTGGATCGCGAAATTTTATCTTCAAAAAGTAATTTGCTAAAATGATCACTCTTTCTGTATAGTTATGAAAAGTCCATTTCTAAAACTTGAACAAATAAATAGGGATGTTGACACTATCATTAAAGTAAAATAAATTTATGCTTAAAGTATAAAGGAAAACATTTAAAAACCTAAAATATTATTCTTTTGTCGAAATCAATCACAATAATTAAATATAATTATTTTAAAACGTTAAAAATAGTACTCATTGTCACGTGACCTCAAACGCCATTTAGAGCTTATGACGTCATTGTTCCTATTTTATATGGAAGTGCAACTAACTTCAGTCGACAGATAGTATTGAATATCGGCTAGTTACGTCACGTGACGTTTTTGGTGGTAAATTTGAAAATGATTTTTATTTATCAATTTTTGTTTTTAAATTGAAGATTATTATTTTTATAATATTTTTTTCGTGAATCTTAAGGTTCTATCTGTTGAATCAAATTGAATCCTAAAATTAGTCAACATCCCTATTGTCTTCTTTTTCTTTGCGTAATGTACTTATATTGCCAATATTTGCCTGATGACTGTCCATCGCTCTCGTATTCCATCGTTGTTTTATTGTCTCACAAAACACAAAAAAAATCATTAATTTGAAACGGAGGAACTTATTTAAAATGTAAATGACCTAATGGCTTCAAACAAATTTTTGTAAGTCTTTTACTTATTACCTACATTCTGTTCAAAACATTTTTTGTACAAGTTAAGAATTTAATAATAATCATTAATCATTAAATTCAATGTAAATGGCTCGGGAGAACCTAAATGGAGTTTTTTCGTTCAAAGTAGACTTTTTATGACTAAGTGCCTGAAATTTCTCGAGTATCTAATGATATTTACGAAGAATTGATAAATGTAATTGCTGGCTTATTGTATTTCAAGAGAGTTTAGAAAATATTTTTTGTATATCAAATTATAATTCTGTTCAATCCACGATGAGTAAGTTTTAAATCAAGTAAAGTTATTGATAGCTATTGAAATAATTCCAAGATACCATTACATTCATTAAGCAGATTCATTAATGAGGCATCTTTTAATAAATGTGAAGTCACACTCATTGAATGTGACATAATACGTTTGATCTTGGCAAAGCACTGTTCCGTCTCAATGCATTACGTATAGGAAAATCGGCAATTTCAAACAAATTTTACTCCTTAAATTCTCCTTTGATTACCCGCTTCCTCGCTTCCCTGGAATTAGAATCAAATCTTCATTATAAAGGCGACACGCTATTTTCCGTTTCATTTGCTATACGTGATTTTTGGCACCTTTTCGACAGTAATTTGGGAGGGGCTTTTAAATCAATTCTGTACGGTGATATATCTTCAGAACCTTTTCTATTAGTATTTTAAAGTATAGCTAAGTGGTTTACAAATAAATTCATTCTACTTAAAAGATAATGATGAGTTTAAAAATAGTAATGTTAAGCCCAATGCATACGTAACGGGTTTTTTTCCCGTACGGGACGGGAAGTTTTGGAAACATCGTTTCATAGAAAATGTATACGATAGTGCATACGCAACGGAATCCCGTACAGAACGTGGCCCGTCCCGTACGGGAAAATACCCATTACGTATGCATTGGGCTTTAATTATTGTAAAAACTTGAGAGGTGTCAAGGGACACCCGGATGGAACGAAGTTCCTTGCAGTCAGTACTAGGATAGCAAAAACATGCAGCAAGTGTGCCAAAACAAATCTAAGGTATTAAATTTCTCACGTAACTTTTGCTTTTTGCTATCCTAGTACTCTGGCTTGCTTTCTATGTAAAATTAAAATGTGTGCAATTCACATGTGGTAGAAGTGAAACCTTCAAAAATTTTGTTT
Organism: Thymelicus sylvestris; assembly: GCA_911387775.1. Classification (NCBI taxonomy): domain Eukaryota; kingdom Metazoa; phylum Arthropoda; class Insecta; order Lepidoptera; family Hesperiidae; genus Thymelicus; species Thymelicus sylvestris. Next base: position 12,287,501 of record OU426905.1, on the reverse strand, counting down.
TCAAGATAATGAGACGAATGTAAAATCAACTCAACTCAACTCAACTCGTCTCCACTCATTTCTAGTCTCCACTCATTTCTAGTCTCCACTCATTTCTAGTCTCCACTCATTACTAGTCTCCACTAATTTCTAGTCTCCACTCATTTCTAGTCTCCACTCATTTCTAGTCTCCACTCATTTCTAGTCTCCACTCATTTCTAGTCTCCACTCATTTCTAGTCTCCACTCATTTCTAGTCTCCACTCATTTCTAAGTAGTCTCCACTCATTTCTAGTCTCCACTGGACAGTTTCGTTTCATAAAATTTCAAGTCAACCCCGTACTAAAGAAGTTTTCACTTCAAAAAACTACGACGGCAAACAGTGTCGTTACCGGCAAAAAGTGTTATTACCAAATTTTCCGCCTAGCCCCCTTTCGCAACGCGCGATAAAGAACTTCGTTCCAATAATTATGTTATCTGTTATCAAGAACATTAGTTACTTGTCAGATTGCTACTTCTACATAAATGTTAATCATTATGCTCAATATTAATACTTTTTATTTGGAAAAAGTAATTACTGAAAAGCAAAAACTTTCCACGAGTTATTTTAAAATGAACTTTAACCAATCGCACAGCAAAGTGAAGTAAATTGTAAAACCAGTAAGGTTTAACGCTAACATCGGTTCATTGAAGCGAAATGCAAATTGGATCAGGCTACCTGTTCTACTAAACGGAGTCTATTGTTAATTGGAGATGAAGTTACGGATTCATTGATTAATTATTATTAGATCAAATCCATATCCATACTTCCATACTATTCATACTTCCATACTATTCATACTTCCATACTAGTCCATGCTTCCATACTATCCATACTATACTTACTATACTATACTAATATTATAAATGTGAAAGTGTGTTTGTTTGTTTGTTTGTTTGTTTGTCCGTCTTTCACGTCGCAACGAAGCTGTTTTATGGTATGGTTTTGGGTGTGGATATAGTGAGGAGGGTGGAGAGTAACGCAGGCTACTTTTTACCGCGGTAAAACATCCCCATGGGAAGATCGATGACGATATTTTGTTAGTTGCTAGATATTTAGTTCCGGATGTTGTTAATAGATGGCGTTAGTAAAATTCATTTGCAAGTTCCGAATCACGCTATCAAATGATACATGTAAATTACTTAAGTCATAGGCAACTAAATCTAACTAAGTAAAAGTAAGTAACATTTGTAAAAAATCAATCTGTACCGCGGGCGAAGCTGCGGGCAAAGCTAGTAAATTATAATATATTGTACTAAGTTAGGCTCGGAGGTTGAACATGCTCATTGACGTAGCTGGAGTCCGGGGTTCTGTTCCCGGTCGGGACAGATGTTTATGTGTCGGATAAATGTTTGTATCCGGGTCATTTATGTAATAGTGGTCCAACGGGATGGGGCTTCACTCAAAAGTGTAAATTGAGAAATTCGTGTTGTGGTTTTCGTGTGATTTGATCACAAGGTGTGGACCACGGTGATGCGTTCTGAGCCAAAATTGAGTAAAGTTGCAAGAGAATTATTTAATTAATTATTGCAGACTAAAAGTTTTCAGGTTACATTTTTTTTCATGGACGCTCCATTGTCGTAAATAACTATAAAAACTAAAAAACAAAAGTATGTGCGACCAAAAAAGTTTGTCGTAAGACCAACTTTAAAGAAGGTAATCTTAAAAAAGATGTCTAGTGGTTTAAAATTAACGGTTCTACAATTAAAAGTAACGTTCCCTTATAGCAGGCTGATTAGCTCGCGAGGGGCTTTCTTACACGCTATAAACTTTACAAATCTTGATCTCTGCTGGCCTACCGTACACTAACTTGTAAAGATTGTAACACACTACCAGCAAGGAGGTTACTTAGATAAAATATGACCTATCTTTTGTTTTTACGAAAGCTCTTTAATATCCCGTAGCTTAGTTGAAATCTACATTCTCTTCTCTTTTTGTATCTTGAAGGGCAGATGAAAAGCAGACAGCTTACCTTAAGGTACGTAGTCAGTGATATCTGGACATGCTTAACCTCAAGAAAGTTACTGTAGAAGAGTCCTTTTTATCTTCTTTTAAGAGCCCCATATTAGTGCTCCGGGAATACCTCGGAAAGAATTTTGTCCCACGACTTACACGTAAAAAGGGTTGTATTGTTGGGTTGTGAAAAACGAAGGGTGGAGAATTGAAACGAATTCTATCAATGTGAACGAAAATTAATTCTCCGGCCAGTAGAGTGTGATGAAAGTGACGTGGTTGAACAATCCCTTACTTATTCACCCATTAACCTTCGTGTCTTATGACAACTTGCCGGTGATTCGGTGATTTATCAGGCTATAGTTATAATACCAACTTGAACAGTTCCTTATTCACGCTTATAACCTCCTTATCTTATGACAACGCCAGTGATGTTATTGATCTCCATGAGCGGCGCAACCGACTAGGCTCGTATATCGATCTATACTTATAGTTAAAAAATCCTCAGACGCCAACGTAGACTCCTAGCATATCTTAATAAATATAAATTACGTGTCACGTTGTTTGTCCGCGATGGACTCCTAAACTACTTAACCGATTTCAATCAAATTTGCACACCGTGTGCAGTTTGATCCAACTTGAAAGATAGGATAGCTTACATCTCAAAAAAAAACTTTTGACAGAACGAAGTCTGTCCGGGCAGCTAGTAAGATATATTTATCAGCTTCAGTTATTCGAATTATTCAGTGGATCGGGAGGCTTACTCACATATTTCACTAGGAAACGTTATCGAGGCAGCGCGAATGCATTATGTAAAAGCGCAGCCTTAAACGATAGCATCTTGTTGCACCGAATCGCCGGCAGTTCGGCTGGATGCATGCCAGCCCTGATTTGTATATCGTTCGATATAATGTATTGATAAAATAACTCTTTTGAATTTATTTACAATCTTGCATATTCATGTGTCACTGGAGGCAATTTATACTGTTATGTTTTGTTTCGATGGCCAATGAACGAGACGAAGGGACCTAGTGAGTGGTCATCTTCATCCAAGGATATTTTTATCATCAAAAGCTTGACTGACGGTTGATTGCCATAATAACAAAGCTCAGTTCTATTCCTCGCCACTCATTTTTATTGATTTTTATTTTTTTAACCGACTGCAAAAAAAGGAGGAGGTTCTCAACTCGACTGTATTTTTTTTATGTTTGTTACCTCAGAACTTTGGACTGGGCGAAACGATTTTGATGACTCTTTTTTTAATCGAAAGCAGGTGCTTGTCATGTGGTCCCACATAAATTTGAACGATATCTGACGAGTACTTTTTGAGTAACTTTGAAGTCGGTTATTTTTTGTTAGTAAAATTTAGATAATTAAAGTCATAGAGTCTATCATTTGCAAGTTATTCATTCCTTCAATAAACGGTTAAGTTGAATTTTAAGAGAAATTTTCTTTCAATTTGTAACAGATCATGTCTATGTCAGTGACTATTAAATAGTTCGGTGACTATAGTTGTAAGAAATATCGAGAGCCTCGAGCCTATCGTAAATCAAATAGTATCATAGCAGATAGTTTATCATCATCATCACCGCATTTGGGAATATAATACTCCCAATATACGTACTTAATAATAAGAGAAATTACTATTCGAACTAAACATTATTGCCCTAAGGCAGAGTTTAAAGCTAATATAAACGTACCTTAAGAGATTGTTTCCAATACACTGTTCCAGTAACACAATTGTTTGAGATTACATACATTTTTATAACACTTTGCATTGAATTCGTGCCTTCGAATCGGAACATTTCGTCTTTTTTCCAATTCCGTCAATTGCGACACGTTCACGGCATTACTTGTCCTAATGTTTGTTCTCTCGATCCCTTCAGCGATATGATACGTTGACTCGATCAAGAGAGGTTCACGACGGAGGTGGTTGTCATATGTCAACGGCTTTAAAGGTAATTCAAATACAACATCATTTATTCATGCAGGTATCACTGATACTACAAGTATTGTGCACGTTTTTTTTTAAATCTACCAGCATTTTGGGAAGGTGCTTTGGCATGGAGAAAAAATGTTGTAAATACTCTTAAGGCCTTGCCGTACACTTGAATGATCCTCAAATGCATCTGGTATATATTTTTACACAAGTGAAAGGTTTAAAAGAACACTGCAATAAGGAAGTTCTCAATTCACTTTTTTATAAATCCAATACCTATCTATCTATCTATCTAACAGCCTTTTAACTGCTGGACATAGGCCTCCCCTAATTGGCGCCACTCCGACCGGTCCTGGGCCCTCTGAATCCAGCGGCTTCCCGCCGTCTTCTTTAGGTCATCAGTCCACCTGGTCGGGGGGCGACCAGTGCTCCTTTTACCTAGACCATATCCGATAAATTATGGAATACGAGACGAAATCCAATATAATGTTATGTATAATATTACCTTAGAACACCGATTTGAAAAATATTTTTTTATTTGAAAGTTGATATATCGAGAGCCTTCCCATATTTATCAAAATTCAGTAATGGAGACGGCATCCATGTGAAATCGAGGGAACTCCTTAAGTATAACATATGTAAGGCGATTTTTTATATAGGTTTTTGGAAGACCAAATATTGTTTATAAATTTATTAGAAAATAAATTTGAAGTATAAAGGGAACAGAACATTTAAATTAAAGGTTATCTTGTTTCCGCTATCAATGTTGGTCTCATACTTCGATTTCGCAATTCAATTGCTTAAACTTGCTTGGGTCAATTCAGTTCACCGCACCGCTACACCGCATAATTTCTGCCATTCAGCTGAAATCCACTTCAATTGAAACAGCGTTAATCGGTGAACGTAATCCAATCTTACACATAACTTACACGGAATGCGATTTAACACAAATGCATTAATCTAGTTTTTTTTTAAAGTTTGACGTGTCTGTGTTTGTCTGTGGCATCGTAGCTCCTAAAGAATGGACCGATTATGACGTGGTTTTTTCGTTTGAAAGCTTCTTTGTTTAGTCTAAATAAGTGTACCTAGACTGTCGGGGGATTTTTAAATACTAAAATTTATAGTTATTTTGAATAACCGACGAACAACGACGTGGACAACCCAAAGATAGTCCCTATGAATTTCAGTTTTAGGTTTGTAAAAAAGTATTGACTCTCAAAGCCCCCAACCGGAACACGACGAGTCGTTTGACGGCTCCAAGCAAGCGTTGTACGTAGCTAGCCAGGGAGATATCACATGAATTAAGAATTATAAATTTAAGTCTAAAGTTGTCTTGGCTTCAACCCTTTAATGGCCCACTAATGGGTACGGGTCTCTCCTCTTGAGGAGGCCTATAGCATACTCCACCACGCTGCTCCAGTGCGGATTGGTGGAGGGGTTAGTGGCCAATCCGAGTGTCGGAAGTTTTCAAACCATCCGAGGGCCTCCGACATAGCTTAACGACTGTTATGTTATGATAACAACCGGGACCGACGGCTTTACGTGCCCTCTGAAGCACGGAAACGCTCAAGATTTTTTTTGCCACTAGCGGTCATCCATCCAACTACCGACCGCGTCCACTGTTGCTTAACTTTTTCGACCACTTAGGATCGACGCAAACCGCCGCTATGAGCGCTTCATTAGTTTTTTTAAAGAATATAAAATACAAAAATTAGCTGGTTTACTTTAAAAACTCAATGCATAAAGTAAAATATTACGGCAACTTATATCGACACCATACTTTCTCTGATAGGTAGATATACTATACTCTTAAGGAGGTACTTTTAAGGTGGTTATAGAATTAATGCGAGGGTAAATAAAATGTACGAAAATCATCGGGATTAAACCAAGAGCTTAATATCCACCAAAATAATCCACAAGTCACCTCCAACGAATAAACCTGTCCATTATTTCATTCGTTTTTCAGCAGAGCGTGCCACAACTCAAGGTTGAGTTATACACTTTGGCTCCCTATGTTAAAACGAAAAATCCTGTATGCTTAAATTCTCGATAACAATATCAAAGACGTTGACGGAGTGGTCAAGCCGCATATGGCGAGTGCTAAATTATGATTGATGACTGCTATTTATTTCGATAGTGATCGGAGTAGAGCAGTAATGGTTATTAGATGATGCTCTTATGTCATGTGTAAGAAAGGTATGAGGCTCCAGTAATAATTTGCAACGTATAACGAGCTACATCGTCGCTTTAAAATACGCATATATGAGAAACTTAATAAGCTAGGACCTATATTAACTAAGTATGTATACCTATATACAGAATGTATTGTTATAAATGTATGATAAAAAACTATGACATCATGAAAATTTTATGAAAACTATGATAATGATATATGATATGATAAATTTAAAGTGTTGAAATTTTAAAGTAAATTTACATATCTAGTAATGAATATTTGTATTGATCATAGTGAATAATTTCCTATAATCAATGTTGTCAACAGAATATATTTTATACATAATAATGTAAAAGATATGATAAAAACTTTTAAATACTTTGCAGTTTTGGCATTAATAATCAAAATTATCTTTTTGTATAATTGACGTGTTTGGATTATTTTTAACTTGACATAAGTTGACCTATAACCTATAGTTGACCTATATATATATATGGTCTAGTGGCAGTAGTTCGGTTACTAGTCCGGTCAACCGAACTAATGCAACTTTTTAGTGTCAGTAGTTCGGTTAGTCCGGTTAACCGAACTACTGATACTTTTTAGTGGCAGTAGTCGGTTAATATAGCGATACCGGAAATTACAATTTCTTATTACTTAAATCAAAATGAACATGCAAATAAAAGGTTTTTTGAAGTGAAAACTTCTTTAGCATCATTGTGATTTGAAAGTCGATGAAACGAAAAAGGGACAGTAAACAGAGGCAGACACATAAAGTCATAAGATTTAACGTGGGAGAAAATGAGATAGGAAGCATTGTACAGGGGAAGGGGAGGGGGAGGGTGGAGAGGAGCGGGAGGGGGAGGGGAGGTGGGGGGGAAGGAGAGAGGGAGGGAGGGGGAGGGGGGAGAGGAGCGGGAGGGGGAGGGGAGGTGAGGGAGGGAGGGGGAGGTGAGGGGGGAAGTGAAGGGACGGGAGGGTCAGGGGGAGACGGAGCGGGAGAGGGAGAGGGAATTTAATGGTCTCTGATTTGTTAAGCCTACCAAAACCATAAAAGTTAAAAGTAACAACAAAGTACATGATTAACTGATTATTGGGCAATACGAAGTTCGCCAAGACAGCTAGTGTTAAATATTTATTTAATGATGCCAAATAAGTATAACTTCTCACGCGCGTACATAAGTACACGTTTATGTTTAGTACAAAATAGTTTTTGCAAGATAATTGAAACTGATACACGTTATCAAATCAAATCAAATCAAATCAAATCACTCTTTATTGTGGACTATAGGTAATATACAGATGTTACAAATAAGCAAATTGTTCGCTATGTCCTGCCTTAAAGGCGTACAATACATTAAATAAGCTAAAAATTTAAAATCAAGATTAAAATATAAATAATAAATTAAATAAAAATGTTATGAAATTATAACCTTTATTTTTGAAGGTTTCACTTCTAATTTCACTCTTGAATTGCACACATTTTAATTTTTTTAATTTTGTTATTTATTTATCAAAATGAACAGTAAGTATTTAAATAAGATACACTAATGTGGCGACAGCGCACACGCCCCAACTCAGAGTTACTAACGGCTACTTTAATCGCTCCTCAGTAAAGAATCACCATACAAATTCTAAGGAGGGTATACTGTACTAAGGAGGGATTTAAGTAACCGTTAGTGAATCTTGAGTTGGGGCGTAATTGGACAATCAGAAACTGGCATTAAATTGAACTCCTATATCATAATAATTCATAGAATAAAATTAATAAAAGGGTCTGCATGCCTATCGCATCTAAAATGTTGCAAACCTTGTTGTTTAATATTTCGGCTGATATATTTTTATACATATTTGCTCTATTTACATATTCATTTTGATTTAAGTAATAAGAAATATAAATTTCCGGTATTGTTATATTAACCAAACTACTGCCACTAAAAAGTATTAGTAGTTCGGTTAGTCCGGTTAACCGAACTACTGACACTAAAAAGTTGCATTAGTTCGGTTGACCGGACTAGTAACCGAACTACTGCCACTAGACCAAAAAAAAAACTACGACGGCAAAAAGTGTCGTTACCGGCAATAAGTGTCGTTACCAAATTTTCCACCTAGTCCCCTTTTGCAACGCGCGATAAGGAACTTCGTTCCAAAAAGTGTGTGTTTTAATAAACTCACACGAGAATAAAACTTTTTTGCTACATACATTAACGTTTGTTTTTCTTATTAAATTAAACCTGTTTACTTTAATTTGGTTTTAAACTTCTTTCATTTCTACTTCAACTTCACTTTTCTTAAAGTCGATATGTGAAAGTTTCACTTCAAAAACACTTTCTATGTTTTGATTAAATCATTTTTATTTCATTCTAAAAGTTTAAAAAAATTCAAAAATTTTAAAACAATGGTTCTAACTGATAAAGATCGGCAAGGGGGTATAAATGAGTATTATAGTGGATATTATATTTTATATTAATTATTGTTATTGTTATAATCATTTTCCATAAACATTCCCCCGTGCAAGACACGCATTTTACTGCGTAGAGAAATAACGTGCCGGCGTAGTGCGTAGCTGCACCCTTTCTATTAGATCGTGGGTGTCTGCAAATGAAGAGTGAATAGGAGTGAAATTTAGTGACTTAGTGCGCTTTATTAAGTTTCTCTAGCGGTCATCCAACTGAACACGTACGAAGTAAAGTCGTTAAGTTAATGGGTCGATGTGTAATAGATGTGTGATGTGTGTAAATTATAACACAAATCGTGTAAAAAACACTATTGAGCGGAACCATGGCTCCAAAGTGTTCGCTGGAGATCTGTGTATTGGTCAAAGTCAGATTACGAGGTTGAAGACCGAGTCCGGCACCATAGTCTCGACGAAGCCCGAAGTTCTGAGAGAAACTGAGAGATTCTACGGACAGCTCTATGCCTCCTCGCAAGCTCCACCTCCCCAGGAGGAGAGAGACAAGCGAGCTCAATTGACCCGGCACTATACCGAAGATATCCCGGACGTCAGCCTGTATGAGATTAGGGAGGCTCTGAAACAGCTTAAAAACAACAAGGCACCGGGTGATGACGGGATCACAACAGAGCTGCTGAGAGCTGGTGGGAAACCCCTCCTTGTGGCGCTCCAAAAGCTGTTCGATTCCGTCATCAATACTGGGACTACCCCGGAAGCGTGGGGCAGAAGTGTGGTGACGCTGTTCTTCAAGAAGGGCGATAAAGCCCTTTTAAAGAACTACAGGCCCATCGCACTTCTGAGCCACGTTTATAAGCTGTTTTCTAGGGTCCTCACTAATCGCATTGCACGCAGGCTTGACGACTTCCAGCCTCCCGAACAAGCAGGATTCCGAAAAGGCTACAGTACCATAGACCACATACACACACTACGGCAGGTTATACAAAAGACCGAGGAGTATAATCTGCCGCTGTGTGTTGCCTATGTGGACTATGAGAAAGCCTTTGATTCTATCGAGACCTGGGCAGTACTAAATTCTCTTCAGCGGTGCCGGATCGACTACCGGTATATCGAGGTGTTGAAGTGTTTGTACACATCAGCCACCATGTCCGTCAAAGTACACGACACAGCAACGAACCCTATCCAACTGCAGAGAGGTGTCAGGCAAGGGGACGTCATATCCCCAAAACTGTTCACCGCTGCGTTGGAAGACGTGTTCAAGCTGATGGAGTGGAAACGACGTGGCATTAACATCAATGGCGAATACATCACACACCTTCGATATGCCGATGATATAGTCATCTTGGCGGGTTCCCTGCAAGAACTTGGTACAATGCTCGGGGACTTGAACAGCGCCTCACAACGGGTGGGTCTTAAGATGAACATGGACAAGACGAAAATCATGTCGAATGTCCATGTCGCACCCGTACCAGTTGTTGTTGATGGCGCTGCTCTCGTAGTTGTAGACGAATACATTTACCTAGGACAAGTGATCCAAATGGGTAAGTCCAACTTCGAGAAAGAAGTCAATCGTAGAATCCAACTCGGATGGGCTGCGTTCGGGAAACTGCGTCATATCTTGTCGTCCAAAACACTACCTCAGTGCCTGAAGTCGAAGGTGTTCGAGCAGTGTGTGTTGCCAGTGATGACATACGGATCCGAGACGTGGAGCTTCACTATTGGCCTAATGCATAAGCTCAAAGTCACCCAGCGGGCTATGGAACGTACTATGCTCGGTATCTCTCTACGCGATAGAATTAGAAATGAGGAAATCCGTAGACGAACGAAACTGACCGACATAGCGCGGAGAATAAGCCGGCTGAAGTGGCAATGGGCTGGCCATATAGTTCGAAGGACTGATAACCGTTGGGGAAGAAAGGTCCTCGAATGGAGACCACGACTCGGAAAAAGGAGCACAGGACGCCCCCCGACAAGGTGGACTGACGACCTGAAGAAGACAGCGGGAATCCGCTGGATTCAGAAGGCTCAGGACCGGTCAGAGTGGCGCTTGTTAGGAGAGGCCTATGTCCAGCAGTGGACTTCGAAAGGCTGATGGATGGATGGATGGTGTAATAGTGCAGAAGCGTCCATCAAATTAAAACTATTATTAGTTAGTTAGTTGATTTTATAATCACCCTTATTTCTACAACGCAACCCACATCATATTTCTATCTAGTAATTCGCGCGTATGCTACTGATATTACAAATGTAGGTAAAGGTTTTTATAGATGTTTGTCACTCTTTCACGCAAAAACGACTAAAAGGATTTTCATGAAATTTAGCGCACAGGTAGACCATGATTTGGAATAAGATGTAGAGTACTTTTTATTCCGAAAAACGCGAGCGAAGCCGCAGGCTGAGCGTTAGTTCCGGAATATGCGTGATTGCGAGTGAGCAACCCTGATTTTATTGTGCTTATAATATCTAATCGCGTAGTTGTTCACACAAACTTTTATTTATTATCGTTTGTTTGCTTTTTATTTTCATTCTTAGTATTTTTTATCGCAACATTAGAACCCAGAGAAATTAGATATCAAAGATACGATGTATAAGGATACCCATAAGCTTTCGTTAGACGAGTATAACTATTCGCCCATGACCGATAATCGATGACCGATTTTTTGTAGGAGAAAAATAGAACGTACTGATAGCAATAGTGCAACGCACACCTACAAAAAGTTGGTCAGAAATAATATGCGTAACGCTGACGAAAAAGGCTTTCAAATACAACCACTAATCTTGATGTATCATTAGCACTATATCATAAACCATCAGCGATACTTGTAAGACGATGACACTACAGCTTAATATTTAAAATACGTAGCTAACGGTAAGGTAACGAACTAAAATTTCCTTCAAAATTTTATTCCTTAAAGCTTCAACAAGGTGGCTGAGCCACGGCTGCCGGAAGATATAAAGTTGATGTATGTGTTGAACTATGGCCGTGCTCGTCTCACGTCTCAAGTATTACGAGTTGAATATTTCGAGCTCATGATATTTCTCAAACTTTTCTGAATGTAGACATTTTTCGGCGGTCCAGGCCAGAGATTCCGGCTTAAGGAAACCGATTGGAATTACATTTGGTTTTCGTTTCAATGTTGATTTGATAAGTTTTATATTGATTCAGTTTTTTAACCGACTTCAAAAAAGGAGGAGGTTCTCAATTCGACTGTATTTTTTTTTTATGTTTGTTACATCAGAACTGGGAGAACCGATTTTGATAATTCTTTTTTTAATCGAAAACTGGTGGCTGTCTTGTGGTCCCACATTAATTTTATTGAGATCTGACAGTGGCATCCATGATAAAACCACATAAATCGTAAATTTGTGTTAAGATGTGCGCGGCAAATTGACGAATAACTCAATATCACGCCAACTGATTTCGATGATTCTTTTTTTAATTGAAAGCAGGCGCTTGTCATGTGGTCTCACATAAATTTGAACGAGATCTGACAACTGTGTAGTTTTTGAGACTTTGAAGTCGGTTATTTTTTGTTAGTAAAATTTAGATTATGTTATATCGAAATTTTGAGACATTTAAATTTTTAGAAAAAAGTATATTGTTTGTTTTCCGTAGACAATGAATCAAGTAGCTCGCTAAGACAGCTCAACGGATTTGGATATAATTTGCCACAAGACTGGATTAAAAGGACAAGATACTTTTCATCACGAGGAATGGGGCGGGGCTAATAAAGCGCAGGTTAAAAACGAGGGCACAGACTTTAGTTCAAATAAAATACGGCAAATATTTTTAAAAATATAAAAATTGTGATAACCGTTAGGACAAACTAAAGATATACCTACCTACTCTCTTACACAATACATCGAAGTTAGTAATACAAATGCCTCGTTTCATTAAATCATTTTAAAACCGAATCATTAATAAGCACCCAGTAATCCTTCCAACCGACACAATAGTTCCAATTCCAACCATAAATACTGGTCAGGCGAAATCCAACGCGTCCCTAACTAGGAATCCCGTTGTATACGGGGCCAACTAATCTAAATTCATTAGTTCGGGCCGCGTCTAAATATTTGAATAATTTGATTTCGCTATGTCGGATTCGAATAACTGTAAATTACTGGGGTCGGGCCGGCCATAATTAGAAGGGACATTTGGCGACAAGGGTTGTCGGGGGTACTAATGACCAGAGGAGAATGGACTGGAGGAGACAAAGAAACGGTTTGGTGCATCGTGCAATGTAAATAAATTGGTGGTGAAGATGTTAATAGATGGCAAGAGGTGTTCGACAACACAAATATGAAACAATTCCGAATGGAAATGAAATCTTGCAAAAAATATTCATGATATTTTTTTCTAGATTTTAATAATAAAGCATAGGAATGTAGCTTCTTCATGATTCGCAGGTTCAATTCTTAGACAGAACAGACATTGAAAGAGAAAGAGAGAAACATGGATATTCTCGACATTTTGTTAATTTTATTCTGATGTAACATTGTCTTACCTAAGATTTACCAAGCGTTCCACAAGAATTTTAACGATTCCTTTACAAGTAAATTACAAGTCCATTCGTAGCTTCGCGTCTTACCTAGTATGTATCTACCTTTATTAAACTCATCAGCGGTCGCCAAACTTTACTGTTGATACAATGTTTCAGATTGTCAAGGGTCAGTCGACACATTTTGTAATGTGCAATTTTGTGATGGCTTAATTGCGATTTTAGTGGACTTGGCCCCTGGCGGAAAATTTAAAACAAATTAAAAATCGTTTAGTCCGCCGACGTAATATTATTCGTCCGCATCTGAATTTAAAATGTTGCGAAAAACTACCGTAACGACAGTACATTGACCTTACATCAAAAATAGAGCGCTCAAGAGTTTACAAGGCAAAACCAAATTACATTGTCATCAGTCATCACCAAGGTAGAGAAACTGTCGATACCGGTAGTTATCATAAGATAACAGTCATTATCCATATCGGAGCCATATCCATATAAGCCATATCGGAGTCCCTTTGGACAGCAAGAAAACTTTTGACACTTAAGTTGCCCACTAACTTCTCCACCAATCCGCACTGGAGCAGCATTGGAGAATGCTGAGCCTCCTTAGTAATGAAAAAACCGCACGCTTAGTCAGCCATTTCATTTATACAAATTAATTTTATACTTACATTCAAATTCCCATTGAGTGTCATTTCAATAGGCCCGTTAAAAAAAAAATTGACGCTGTTTCTGTAAAACATTCCACCTACGATACGTTGAAGCACAATATATTAAGAAAATAAAGTCGCAAGGGAGAAATCGAAAGGAGTCACGCTCCATACACCCATTTCTGAGGACCATTGCCTAGCAATGAGACAATAAAAGTGCCGTCTTTAAACTAGAATAACAAGTTTACTTGTTTCTTTCGATCGGAATACACATTTTATACGTATTCTTTGTGTTCGTGCATTTTGTGACTTTATACAGAAACTTGGAAACGTGTGGGGATTTGTACAGTAAGTAGTTTAAAAGGTCGTAAAAATGTTAACACTGGCTTTTTGGTGTTGTGTCTTTGAGTAGAACTGTACACGAACGTAGAAGTAGAAGATTAAAAATCAAATCTAATGGTCTTGTTCATTCTATCGCCACGTAGCCCAAAATTAGTGACCGCCCCCATCGCAAAAGATATCCCAGGTTCGATTCCTAGACGGATCAGTCATGGAGAGAGAAATGAACTGATGAAATTGACAGATGAAACTTATTTTTTATTTACATTAAAATATTTGCAACAAACGTTATTTAAAAAGGATATCAATTTTAGTTTTTGTCATTATGGACTATAACTAAGTATGCCAAATTGCACACACCCGCTGTGTATAAAGAAGAAGACTTTTGCTTCACGTTTAGTTACTCGTATATACCTATACAGATAGGTATTAATAAAACACAAATCAAGCATAAACACATTGATAAAGAAACTCTCGCAGCTCTGCAACGGATTCCTCTGTCTTCTTCCGTACTCTGCTGATGCAGTTGGTGAGCTTCTCGCAGGACTGCTCGTTGTGACGTCTGGCGTTCGTCAGACTGAGGTCCAGCTCGTACCCTAGAGCCACCGCTGCTCTTGATAGCTCCTTGAGGCATGCTGATACATTTGTTCTGAAAGGATCATAGGGAAATGTTAACATGATTCTACTAGGACTACTACGGCCTTTCCGAAAAGGATTAAGGATAATGATAAAGGAATAAAGGAAGCAAACAACCTCGCTTTTTAAACTTTCGGTAAAAAGAACTATACCTACCTCATACATAATTATTGTTAGAGTAAAAAAATATTTATAATGTTTTATTTATAATCGTGTTGTCTCTGTTTGCCCTGCTTGTACTTGGTTAGCTGGTAGAGAATGCATTAAGCATTAAGCTCGCCAATTGTACCTTAAATAAATACCTATTTGACCCAACATGTGACTTACCTCTGACCTTCCACGCCACTATAACCGCTATCTATAGTCCTAGTAGCTTCTGTTAGGGCTTTTTGCATATGATTTCTAGTAATACTGATCATCTCTTCTGCATACTTCGCCATCTTGGCCATAGAGGTACGTGCTTCTTCTGTGCACTGGTAGATTTCGGCCACGTGACGACTTGCTAACGTTCGGGCCGAGCGGCGTTCTTCGTCGCACATTGCTGTCCAATTTAAATAAATAAATAACGCTACGCACTCATAGCCTCCACACTAGAATTCCCTGTGTCGTGGATGCCATGGTCGATACCCAAGACAAGGACCCACACCCAGACCGAGAATAGAAATTGAAACTCAGAATACTTTCTGCCTCCCTGGTGAACCCAGGACCTTTTGAACAGCTTTCTGATACACCAAGTGGATAAACTGAACTGTGAAACATCGTTCAACAACATGTTTTGAGGAACTGGTTAAAATAAAAGTATTTTCTATGTAACAAGTAACCATTTGTTCTCGTGTCTTGTTACTACTAACTACTTACTATTTTATATTTATCATGATAATACGGTATTTCTGTTAAAAAGTCTTAAAAATAGAGAGAAAGAAAAATAGATTAGTCCTGGTTAAGTCTAATGGAGTAAGTAAAATGATATTTATAAATTATTTCTCCTTATCATAATTTTATTATGTGAGGAGGAAAACACACAAACATGACACAGAAAATCCTGATGTAGGGGCTAGTGATCACCGATCGATAAAAATGTATTTCTTTTTGCCACAATTATTAATACTACGTATAATAAATTTCCTCAAAACTAACTCCGTTTACTAATATTATCTTATACCATTACTAAGTCTTGATCCTGATGGATGCCTGATAATAACTGGCTTGAAACTATTGCCGTAGTGAGCTCGTAGCTATGCAATTAGATCGCTCCGCAACATCTACTATATCGTATTTTAGTAGCTATGCAAATTGCGCAAGCTATGCAATTACATACTCGGCTAGATATATCGATTTATAGCAAACCGCAGATATTCAAGGATTACTGCGAGAGAGAGTATTGTCGGATCTTACAGGAACTTATTTACTCTCGTTTTGCTTCGAGAAACCTATGCCTTTCTACCCGCATTCAAAACAATTGCTATTAATTTTTTTCAGGCGTGATATAGATTTCTTAAATCTGTATTATCCGCGTAAGTAATTAACTAACATCTGTCCAAGTCGGAGAAAACTCCTAAAATATCCCTTCTTACACTCATAACGCAAAGTAAAATATCAGATACAAATTTAGTCCCCACAAAGTTTTATAGTTAAAAAAAAATAGTAGGTAGGTACAAGTGGATAGCATAAATTGCATTCATCCTCTGCAACATAATTAAAACAAGAAAATACGTTCTAAAGTACAAAAATAATACACAAAACTTCATCGCAAAGACAGCAGACAAAAATTTGGATAACAAATTACTAATGACAGTAATTAATGAATTGCTCGGAGTAAAAATCCAAAACAAAGCCGGAATAGATAGTCACCTTGGGAGATCTTTGTTCCAGCGTAATGAGTTATAAATTTTGGCGCAAACTGGAATAAGATTACACTTTGCAAAATATTTGTTATATTTTTCTCATATTAAATTGCGGCTGTAACAAATGGCCGTTGTCAACCAGTTTTTAGTATAAAAAAACAATGAGAATACTTAGTAGAAACGGTTTATTATGTCTAAATTGAGTTCGATATACAAAGTTTACTTTGAAGAAATTGTCTTCTGTTTTTTTTTAAAGTTGATGGGCCAAGCAATTATAGGTCAAAAATTCACCTTATAGACAAAGGAAATATCTAGAACTATTGTACCTAAAACTTCTTTTCTTTTCTCTCTTTCTCTTTAGGATACAAACTTTAACATGAGTCACATGACGGTACGAGTAAGTTGTTCACGTCATTACATCGGCAATATGAGACAGTAAAGGTAAAGGGTTCCTGACAAATGTGGTAACGATGGAGCATTGATCTGTTCATTGCTTGCTAATCATTCAGCTGATTATGAGATATGAGATCGATCTAATAAGGGTTCCAGTTCCAGAGGCTGTTGTATCAGGTCCTTCTGTAGGATATAGCTGGACTCTGGACTACACTTTAATCCCGATATAACTTGCATACCATACAGTAGTAGTGTATATCTGCAGCTGGGTGAGGCCAAAATGCTTATTTTGATGGAGTTGTTAATTATACATAGCGCCGTAAATTGGAAAAACTTTTACGTTACTTTTATTTATTTTTTGGAGTTTACTGGACTTTAAGGTAAACTCCAAAACTTAAGAATTGATTTTCATTTATAAGCCCGGGGTATGAAAATTTATACGGGGTAATCTGGGGGCACGGCAGTGCCCCCGCCAAGTCGAGCAAAAAAGCGGCACGGCCGTACCATCCTTTTCTCGAAGCAATTCAGGCCATTTTCGACCCCCTATAACTTCCTTGTGGATAAAGCTAGAAGTCTGAATTTTCAGCTACCAAGCAGTCATGGTATAAACACGCTATATTTCAAATTTTATTCAATTTGATTCAGTAGTTTTAGAATTATAACTAGTCAAAGTTGCTTAATTTCGTCACTCACTGACTGACTGACCGATCATCAAAACTCTAAGGCACTTCTAGCAGACATAGAAGCTTCAAATTTGGAACACAATTAGTGTTTAGTGTATAGATCAAGAAAAAACTAAAATATTTTGCAATTTCACTCCAGTTTTCTAGATATATCAACTGCATAAATAACTTTGTAATCCTATATAAAGGTATAGGATTACAAAGTTACATTTGCAGTTAATGAATCACTGTACCTGTATAACAAAGTTACATTTGCAGTGAATGAATCAGTGTACATGTATATAATATGTGTAGATAGGTACCTAGATATAATGGAATAATAGGTGTAGATAGGTACCTAGATATAATTATGTTCAAAGATAACTTGTAAAAGGAAAAAAGTAGGACTATCTACAAAAAGAAATGAGATGCCATCAAAAACATAACTTGTAAAAAACCCAAGTCTCGCAACTCAGTTTTTCTACCGTAAAAACTTGTGAGATCTATGTAATACCAAGTCGGTTAATTTATTCAGTTCCTACTTAAAGTTCCTTCTGTCTTAAGTTATTACGTAATTAGCTAACCTAACGAGTAACAACATCTTAAAGTGACCATATCAATATTGAAAATCTTTTATGTTTTAAATAAATAGATTGACTTGGCAATCGCACTAAACAAATATAATATGTAGGTAGATATTACTTGTGAGATACATTGTGTTTTCATGCGATGGTCAAGTCGATCTATTTATTTAAAACATAAAAGATTTTCAATATTGATATGGTCACTATAAGATGTTGTTACTTGTTAGGTTAGCTAATTACGTAATAACTTAAGACAGAAGGAACTTTAAGTAGGAACTGAATAAATTAACCGACTTGTTATTACATAGATCTCACAAGTTTTTACGGTAGAAAAACTGAGTTGCGAGACTTGGGTTTTTTACAAGTTATGTTTTTGATGGCATCAAATCGTCACGTTACGTTACGTTAGTTGCCAAACTACCAACCAAGAAGATGTCGTTTACTGATTTAAAGTCAAAGTTGTCACTGTCATCTTGTATAATGTCAATGTGGTGTGTGATGCCAAAAGTAAAATCAATAGTCAAAAATGTCCAAATTGCCAAACAAAATCTATTCACATATTTTATAATGGTTCGTAAGGATTAACTCCAGTCTTGCGTCGGAGACACACACGGCCCACAGTTTTTATTACCTTACTTTTTTCTTTAAAATTATGGTAACATAAACTTTTATGTTACGAGGCCAATTTGGCGGTCTACACAGCTACCACTCTCCTTGTATTTACCATAAAATTATATTTTATAAAAACAGTAGAAGTAATACCTGGTACATTCAACCGGTCAGCAAGTTCGATAAGTTCAGTGTACATTTGAAGTTTCCTCTTCACAGCGGCGCTAATCTCGTCCTTGATCCTCCTCAGTATCTTGCTGGTGAACTGCTGGTACGAGCTCTGGATGTTCCGGTGGTAGGTATCCAGGAATGGTGCTATCACCGTGTCCATGTATTTGGTGACGTCTCTGGAGAAGTTGGGGTTTATTGCTCGATGTTTGAGGGGCAAATTCAAATGCTTATTGGGTCATGTGATGGGTCAATTTAAGGTGGTGGTTATGTATGAGTACTTTTCACATAGTTGGCATACGGATTTAAAGTACTAACTTTTTTTATTACCTACCAATTACATATTATTACTTTTTAACCGACTTCAAAAAAGGAGGAGGTATTCAATTCGACTGAATCTTTTTATTTTTATGTATGTTACCTCAGAACTTTCGACTGAATGAACTGATTTTGATGATTCTTTCTTTAATCGAAAGCTGGTGCTTGTCATTTGGTCGCACTTAAATTTGAGCGAGATCTGACGAGTAGTTTTTGAGTTATACCTAATTTTGAAATCGTGTAAGAATTACACATATTACAAAATTATTTATTAATAGGTCAATAGTTGTGGAATTAAAGAGATACATAGATTATTTCACAAACGAAACAGTGTGTGTTTCTCTAAATATCATTTTTGTTTCTCTGAATACTTTTTTATCATCCGAAATACATCACAAATGCATGTATTAAAATCTGATAAGATTAATAACGTTCCACACCCATTCTTGGCCCAGCTGTTGATGAAACAACGAAATAACAGTGTACGTGAAAACGAACGTTGCCCCATAACTCTCAGGGTTGACATCAAAATAGGAAACTGTTGATTAATGTACTCCGACCAGTAAATTGGGAGCTATCTCCATCACTGGCGCTGTTCTCTTGTAATTCAACGTACATTTTGTTATTTACGATGTTTCCCATTATTGAATCGGGGATAGCGATGTATAAGATGCAATCATCTTTGCTTATTATGATTCGTTCTTGAAATCCCCACCAACTAAATAATAACAAAGACATCGATGTGTTGTAGAGCATAGAAATAAGGAAAAAATCTGAAACTTTATATTTTTTTTGTAATACTGCAAAACAAAATATAGTAGTTGGTAAATTGACCGCGACCTATGTAGATGTATGGGGACGACAGTTTTCCAACGGCAAAGTTAAGTTTGTTTTATCTTTTCGTTAAAGAAATTTTCTTTTTTTCAAGTTTGTACGGGACCCTTGGTTCATGAGTCCGACTCACGCTTTACCGGTATTTCTATAATTTAGCTGGGTGATTTAAGGAATAAACTTTGAAATTTTCTCTCAACAAATCTTTGGGGCTGTCCCTTTTCGGATCATTTCTATATCAATTAAACATACATTTGGAAAAATAAATCTATTTTATTTTATATCTTAAATACCTTTAAAATAGAGGGGTAGGTAGGTAGGGATAAGTAGGTAGGTAGGGATAGGTACAGGGTTCTGAAGCGATGTCAGGGCGGGTTATAAACTACGTTAATTAATATTCGTAGATACCTGTTGACCAGCGCCAACTTGGGTCCTCTCACCGCCCGGCGTGTTATGGAGGAGTTGCCCCAGATCTCCCGCAGCTTACCGAGATGGAGCTCCACCTCCACGGGCTGGTGCTGCCAGGGTGGCAGCTCGAAGCACAGCCCGCCATCTTGGCGGAAGTGGTTGCTCTTGTCCTGGATCAAGGCAGAAGCTTAGGGTGCATCTTTAAAGCAAACTTGGACTTTTACAAAGCAAACTAAGGCTTTGAAGGTACTAGATGACTGACACTTTAGGACAATTATTTTTGTTCGGATATTTAAAATCATGTAAAACGGCTAATGTTAAGTTTAATTTAGCCACCTGCTTTGTCAGCTCACAAGATGAGGGTTAATTTTCAACACAGCTAAAAATCATTTCGATCACGTCAGCTTTTAAACGAACAAAAACTGCAACAAAATTGGGCTATTGGTTTAGGATGACATATACACCTACTGACACACGTGTGTGTGTCAGTATGTACACACACACACACACACACATAGAGAGAGAGAGAAACACAGAACACACAACTTATAACATCCCTTTTTATGTCTAAAGTTAACAATCGTTAGTGATTTTTGCTGACGTCGAACCCAGTGTCGCCATTTATAGCACAAATAATACCACCAACTGTACAGATTTCACTAAGTATTTTAACACAAAACACCGAGACTTTCAATGAAAACCTTTAGAATCAAACTCAAAGTATTTCCAAGAGCGAAACCACATCAAATGTATTAAAAATATAATTCACCCGGCAACTTAACGCAAAGTCCACAGCCTTCGCATAACTTAGACACAAAACAACTGCAATGCAATTGCTTACGAACATTCTGAGCAATTACTGCTTTTCTTTACGACCGCGCGTTATTTCACGGTTGTAAATGCTAATTCTACAAAGTTAAATGAGGAAAGTGCATACTTAACATAAGGTAAGTCTGGTAAAATTACACAAAAAAAGTTCTTTGTCTAGATTATGTCGAGATTAATATTTACTACGTGCTTCAAAGTACCTAAATTGGAACACCTATTAACTTATACTCGTAGTAGGATTATTATGATGAGTTAAGAGTTTAGTATGACCTTAAAAGATACAAAATCACTGTAGTAGCTATACCTACCTTACGTTTTTCGTTTTCCAAGTTGTCACGATCAATTTTCAAGTGCTAAAGAGAATTCTTTAAAACCGGCAACCTGAACACAATTTTGCTAGTAAACTGACAAACTTAACATTAGTGTTAAGTCCGCGTGAAAAACTATTTCTTCTCCCAACTATTACACCCAACTAGTTCGGCGGTCATGCAACATGTTTATACTAAAACCAGTCATTAGCTAGGCTATTAATGGACCGCAATAAAACGGAGAAAAGCAACGTTGTGAATTTTACTGCTGGGAAAAATTTAATTAACCGTGTAATTAATTCAGGTTTCGTGCCAGGTAAGACAGCTAGGGCACTTAGCGCCTGAAAATACATTATGAGAGCACGTGCTACATTAAATTCATGAGTTTGTTGACAGATAACACTGTATAACTGCATGTAACGCAATACAGCATAGCGGTCTCTGATCAGATAGAGTTGTCTACAGAAGCATGGAGCATAGAAGGTAGAAGGAGGGCCATCTCTGTATATGAAAAGTGTCCGTAAAAACGCGTCCAATTACGGGTGGCGCTGCGGTGCGGTCTATAACAGCTACAGTGCGCCCAAGTTATCTGTGAAATGGCGAAAATTGGAACTAATGCTGCCCCATTCATAAGTTCTTTGTGTTCATTCATTGACATTTACTACGTCTCGAATTGCGTCCAGTGATTGGTCCAATGCGTCCGACAGCGCCCTCCGTCAGTTCACAGATAAGTTGGATGCACTGTATGTTCGAATACCTATTTATCAGACACCAGCGCCATTCATTACGGGTGGCATAACTCAGCAAACTTCACTCCGTCTACAACAGCTATTTTTCACACACTAGCGCCATTCTGAAATGGGCATTATTGGAACCTCTATTTTCAGTAAACAGCTAGACACTTTCAACTTTCCCCTCATATAAAATGGCCCTCCTTCTACTCTATCCTCCATATACAGAAGGTAGCAGACATCCCCTAGGGTTAGATTTAGTAAGGTCAAGGTGCACGGAATTCATTACGGGTGGTGTATATAGCAGTGATAGCCTAGCGGTTAGAACGTTGGTCTCTCGAACGAAGGGGCCCGAGTTCAAATCCTGGCACGTACCTCTGATTTTCAAATATTATGTGCGTATTACAAGTTAATTATCACTTGCTTCGGTGAAGCAAAACATCGTGAGGAAACCTGCACACCGGAGAGTTCTCCATAAAAGTTCTCGAAGGTGTGTGAAGTCTACCAATCCGCACTTGGCCAGCGTGGTAGACTATGGCCTGTTCCCCTCACATTGTGAGAGGAGACCCAAAGCCCTGCAGTGGGACAATTATGGGTTGTTGCTTTGCACGGAATTCAGCATAGAACGGGCTCTGACTGAATGGACTAACGATTGAAGAAGCCAGCGGGTATCCGCTAGATTTAGAAGAGTTAGGAGCAGAATCAGAGTTACATTAGTACATATATATGTTAGCGGAAACCTATGTTACGATTAGCACTGGGTTTGTTAAGCCTGATTGACATTTGGCAAGAAATTCCGATTGCCCTATTGGGGCGGCTTAGAATACTAACCCCAATCCCACGCAGGATGGGTGTCGTAAAAGGCGACTAAATCCGCCCCGTTGGTGGTAGGACCCCTCGAAGGATTATATTGGTAATATTTACTTTAATTGTTAATTTTAATACCATTATTACTATCATTATTTCTCCATGGGGTTCACCTGGATAGCTACCACCCTTGAGCATGAGTCAGCCGCCAAACGACTCGTCATGTTCCAGCTGGGGGCTTGAAAGCCAGCCAGTTTCTTTCTTTCTTTTTCTTCTCTCTTTCTTGGCTGGCTACGCATCAGTGATGCCTTTGGTGTTGCTGATCCATGGGCCACGATAACCACTTACTATCGTTAGCACGTTTACCAGCTATTTCCATAAATAATAAAAAAAAAACATGAATCCTTGACGCAACTTACTTTGCTTATTACACTCAATTTAATTCAATTGCAACTGCATACACTTCAAATTAATTAGCTGATAAAAGTGTTCAGAAACTTAAAACCACTAGCACCATATCTGTTTAAATTGAAACGATGTATTTAAATTAAAATAATGTATTTAATTTAAAACATGAAATGGAATACTGTGCTTTAAAGTCTAATGTATTTCTCTAGCAATTAAATAAAATGATTATTGCGATACTCTGAAATGCCGAGGGTAAATGAAGGTCAAAACTTCAATTTTTTATTTCAGTTTATTAAATTTAGTCACGAGAAAGTAATTAAGTTATTCATAAGGTTTCCTATTATAATTAAGAAATTAATTAATATAATTTTTGATTTTGGAAATGATTCGTTACTAGGAGCTCATAGCCCAAATATTCCATCCATCCATCCATCAGCCTTTTGAGGTCCACTGATGGACATAGGCCTCCCCAAATATACGCCACTCAGACCGGTGCTGAGCCTTCTAAATCCAGCAGATACCCGCTGTCTTCTTCAGGTCCGAGTATACCGAGTATTACTGTGATCAAAAACCCAATTAAACAATGCGGATACATAACTAAAGGAAAGGCCCGTCGTAATAATGCCTTTATGGCAAGCAATGCATCGGTGATGGCTTTGTTATCGTTCAGTAACCCATCTAACTACCGACCGCGTCCACGGTTGCCTAATTCTGTCGTTATCTTAGGTCTAATCTAATCTATGATCGATGTAGGCTATTTAGGTACTTAAAAAACTTTTACCAATCATTCTCCGCTTTTGAAGTGTGCTGAAAATATAATAACTGTTTAAACCCAGCCGCACATGCCACGGAGATTGCGCTTGTAGCCTGCCTTCAGCCGTCGCGGCGTGTCGTATGTAAACCACATCACACCATACATCCCGCGTGGAATAGGGTCCATACTTTAATTTTTACTTTGGGACGGTCTCAAGCCATTTCAATTATTTACGTACTTTATTACTTATCATTTAAAAAGCTTATAGAATGCTACTCGCACTTGATTACATTTTTCTTCATAGTAAATTGAAAATTGTCACTTTGCTATTTTCATGTGCTAAAACAGCCTTTTTTTAGCGTGCCGCTAGAATAGTTATTTTACTAACTTTTCAGATTCTACTGAGTTTAGGATACCCTTAGGATAAATACTTAATTCCAGTTCAAAGTTAGTTAAATGACGTGATTGGTACATTGAATATCAAACCAACACCACCGCGTGACAGTTTGATTTATCAAATCGTAATTGCGATTACTTTTCGTCAGCTACATTTCAAAACAAACACGTGTTCACTTTTAATTTGTACGTACAGTACATTCAAGAGACGACAAGCTTCGAAGAGGTATCGAAGACGAGTCACGTGATATTGCATGAATATCTGCGCCCTATTATTGGTCGAAGTTACACACCGACACCCTACGAATGGCTACGAGTCTTATGGTGGTCACTCACGGTAAGTCCATCGCGTCAAATCGCGTGATATACAGCCAAAATTTGATCGTGAATGTGAAAAACTGATGGCGTGATAAAAATCTGTATGTCAAATCGCGCCATTTTGATATATGTCATTTGGCGTGGCTACAAAAATGATGCGATGGACTGACCGTGAGTGTCCACCATTACAGTCAACGTCAATCACCCCTATGATTGGTCGAAATTTTTTATCCAAATTCAAGTGATCCGTCTTCAGGTACCTCTTAAGCATGGAGCATTGATATATAGAAGGAGCGCCATCTCATATGAAGGCAAAGTTGAAAAAGTGTCCCGCTGTTTACAGAAAATAGAGATTCCAATAATGTCTATTTCTGAATGGCGCGGGTGCTAGTGTGATACAAATAGCGAACCATGAACATAGCTGTTGTAGACGGAGTGAAGTTTGCTGAGTTATGCCTAGTGATTAGAGCACCACAGCGCCACCCATAATTTTACGCGTTTTCACGGACACTTTTCATATACCTACAGAGATGGCATTCCTTCTCCTCTATTATCCATGCTCTTAAGAGTATCCTCTAGGAGCATACGAGAGGAGAAACTGTAGTCTTATTTATCAGTAATGGGTTGAAGCCAAAATCAGCAGGATTATCTCTATTAACGCAGAAATATGGTGACGCAACGAGAAGGAATATTTCCATTGCGTTAGAAACGGAGTGCAACTCGGGTGGAATGTTCTAGACTGAGACATCTCTGAATAAGTTACGGAGTAGAATGTGTTTATCATGCTAATAGACTGCTCTTAGATTCTTCCGGGCCGTTGAACTATGTAAAGAGGAGAGTGCAGCAGAGTAAAGTACAGTGGTGTTATAGTATTCCTTTTTATGGTGTTAGGCGCTCCACCCACTGAAGACGCGTCCCGCCGCGGTACGCAGAGCGACGGATAACACAACTGCGCGCGGGGCAATTTCCCGCGCGGTGCCGCGTCGGCAGTGTGTTGTGCTAGGCGTGATTTCTATATAAATTGACATAATTGCATACAATGGTAAAATCTGCCATCCCGCGCACCGCGACGGGGCGCGGTGCAGTGGGTGGAGCGCCTTAATGAGTAATTTATTTAATATCAATCGTATCAGCAATCTTATATGCGGGCGTGAGTTGATTCGGCAGATTGTCCGAGTATATTTATAAGATTGTTTGAAGTAAACAACTGCCCAATTTTCTTTACATAGTAGGTTTTAAGTATTTGGATGGCATAAAAATCTTTATAATATAGAACTATGAAATACTGGTGCGGTAGCTTGGGAGAGCAAGAACTTGGTTTCGTTCTTTCTTATCTATGCTTTCTTGGCTAGTAACGCATTGGTGTTACTTTTGGTATTACTGATACCATTGGCAACACTAGACACCGTCAGGTGGCTCATCTTCTCATTTGTGGGTTTATTTATTTCAAAAAAAATCATTCGGCGTCAAAACATTACTTTATAGCTTTGTTGAAGGTTGATGGGAGTAAAGTTTGTGACTGTACACATGTTCACCATATAAGAGTTTTTCCGAGAAGTTCACAAAAATAAATATCACTAAGCATTAGCCGTCAAGCGAAAAGTTTGACTTCAGAACAAGGATAAGCCACCCTTCTTATAAGAATAGCCATAAAGTGTTTTAAAAGGATTTACCATGAGAAGTTACCACGACGGATATAGTAATCGACCCTGTAGCCTAGTTGGTAGCGGCCTTGCCTGGGAAGCGAGGGGTCCCGGGTTCGATTCCCGGCTGGGGTATTTATGTGACAGATAAATATTTTGTACCCGGGTCATGGGTGTTATTGTGATGTGTTAAATGTGTCGTCCATGCCATCCGTGACACAGGTAAAATCCTACTGGGGGGTGTGAGTGTGTAAGCGTTTATTTATTTATTTACTACCTTTAGATATTACCAACAACGCGTTAGTGACTCACTTAATAAGTGGTAGACATGGAAAGATACCACTTACCATTCTGTAGTCTATCAAAATTATATTATTAGTATGATTAATTATTATATAGAATTATCATATAAACAATTAACCTTTTACAATTGGTTTCTAAACAACATTTACGAATAGGGCTATAAATAAGATAGTGCCACGGAAAAGACAACGTACTAACCCTACGCTAAAAAATCTATTTTCGGACGATCGCATATATCATGAAGCATAGCGTTCTTGTATAATAAATATCACTCAATTTGAATCGGGCAATAAATTCAATAGAAGCAAGGAAAGGCCAGAAAGCAATTTTCCCGGAACGTTATCACATAAATTGCTTTCTTCGTATGGAAAAATCTTGTTGAAGGACTTTTCCAATAAAACGGGAATTATTATTATTTTTTCCCCTGACGGTATTCTCTCTGGGTTACCTTAGAAATACGGACGGTGTATCACTTGAATGACGGCTTCTGTAAACAGTGAATGTTTTTAATGTAAACTAGTAACGCCTTCATAAAACTAAAATTTGAAATATTTCAGTTATTCACTGATATACAGTCCATAATTTTTTTACCTACCACAGCTTCTGAAAGGTTCGAAAAGTTCTTCTTTATCGTGAAGGAGAAGAAATAGCGAAAGAAACAACTTAGAACAGGTTTAAAAACATTATTTTACATGGCAAAAGGTTATTACTTTAAAAGCCTTCTACGGGGCCCGGATTCTTATACCTTAGAAGGCTTCTAGCATAATCGAATATCCACTACACGCGAATTTTCAACAACCAGTAGTTGGATGGATGACCACTAATTAAAAAAATTAAAATGTGTGCAATTCACACGTGGTAGAAGTGAAATCTTCAAAATTTTTGTTTTCAAGATAATGAGACGAATGTAAAATTTCGGGAAGATGATAAATGTAGGTTTCACTACTCCGCTCCGCCCCACTCCGCTCCCCTACCCCTCACTCCTTTACCCTACCCCCGTACAATGCTTCCTATCTCACTTTAGAATTTATGTGTTTGTCTCTTTTTACTGGACAGTTTCGTTTCATAAAATTTCAAGTCACCCCCGTACTAAAGAAGTTTTCACTTCAAAAAATCCTTGAGCACTTCCGTTCCGTTAAACCATTTCGGAGGCCTTCAAAAGACACCAAAACTTCAAACAAAGACCACAAATACCTCTTCAGACTGCAGCTACATGGTATCATAGCATGAATGAGGTGAAACCATTACTTGTTAGAAAAACATGATAAAAATTGCTCCTTTCGTTAATGCTAACCAATCGTAATTTTCCGTCATTAGCCATTCAGGACTGTACAATAAATAAAATGGAAATAAAACTGAATAATTCAATAACGTTCATTTAAAAAATTCCATTGCAATTTACTGGGTTGAGAAGACCTTTTAAAGTAGACGACGCGACATAATGATGTAAAAAGCTGAAGTGTTTGTTGGTTTGAAAATACTTTCCAGTAATAATGTAATAATTTTCAGAACTGCTTGTCAAATTTGAATCTTTTTTGCCACATTTACGCCCCAACCTAGAGTCACTAACGGTTATTTAAATCACTCCTTATTACAGAAATTGTATGGTGATTTTGTACTAAGAGGCGATTTAAGTAACCATAAGTGACTCTGAGTTGGGGCGTTAGACACTAAAATAATTATTAACTTAGTTAAATTTAAATGGTGTTCAATTATTTACTAACTTAATCCCGATGCTAATCGTATCGACGCTAATGATGGTAAATTAATTCACCCGCCTGGCTTGCCACCACCCCATAAGAATAACATTAATCATCTATTTATTCATATAAACATATAAACTATACTATTATCATATAACCTAAAATGTATGCAGTACTTTTTGCAATCATTCCTTTTACACAAAGATTTTGTAGGTAGTGACTCCGACTTATAAGATTGTCCTTCTCGATTACCGAATAATCATTTTGACGTAGGTCGTGGTCGCTACGAATAAAAGATCCCTTCAATTCCCAAGACGTTAGGCAGACGACTGATTCATTGTAGACGACAAAATAATACAAGAGTAACAACTTCAGTTACTGCTGAATTGTTATAAATGTATCTAGGACAATGACATCTCTCCATTTCAGTGTTAGGTATACCTACCGTAGCTTTACATCGACATCTCAGTTAAGCTCTTGACGAGCGATTACAATCTTGAAGTACCATTTAGTGTTATTTTATTTTAATTGGATCAGTGGTAGAAAATTTAATTACTATCTAATCTACCTATTCCTATTTAAAGAATTCAGTATAATGTAATAATAATTACGTAGTAAAGATAGTTATAGTAGTAAGTACAGTTAGAATAATATTTATGTGGCAAAAACCCATTGATGACCCACTACTGAGCTCGGGTCTTCTTGAAGAGGCATAAAGCATTCTCCACCTCTTGGTGGTGAATTATATACACATTAAATATATAATCCACTCCACTCCATCAATAAATTATTATTACTGAAAATTATTTTACAACAAACTTTTTTTCGCTAGACATTCGAACGTATAAAATCTTGGTAAGAAAATAAAGAACTAATCAAAAGAAAAATTGAATCGAAAAGCAAATCAAATTCGATTCGTTTTCGGGAATAAACTGGCTCGTTCTGTATTGTTTTGCATTGATAGAATAACACAGGTAGGTAGGTATAAGCCTCAGATTAGTTTTCTATCTCGCCTCGGTTCTGTACATTGGACGAGAGAAAACTCTTAAAAATATTTTTCTGTCTTACTGGAAAGGACATGCATGCACCAAAAAACAAAATAAATATCTGTCATATACATATTTGTCCCAGGAATCAAACCTGGTGAAACTTCATACGTTTAGGTTCACTCGCTTATTAGCAGCTTTTGACTGTTAACTTTAGAGAATAAAACAATAAAAAAAACTTGCATAATAATACCATTCTGGACGTTTTTTTGGATCTAAAAATTAGCGTACCTTCCCCCGAAAGACTGCCCCCCGTAAGTTCTTCAGAGAAAAAAAATTCCGTAACTGATAGTGTTCTCCTTAACTTTTAAAAATAGTATTCGTCATTCGAAAAGCGTTGTTTTTCTTTCATTTATTGAAGTAACGATTCTTTAGATCTCAGTTGGGAATGAATCGATAATGAATGAATGAAGTCATAGAAGTGTGGCCACAGCTTGAATGTCTGAATAATACTTGGAGAAGAAAAGTTTTCGAATGGATATCACGACACGTCTCGTTCCTCAGCGGGTTCCTGGATTCAGAAGGCTCATGCAGAACCGATCATAATGGAACAAGGTAGGAGAGGATTATGTCCAGCCGTGGACTTATAAATGCTGATGGATGGATTTTGACGTTACTTTGACCCAGTTTTTATTTCCAAAGAGTCGATAGAGTTGATATACGTTTTAGTATTTATTTTTAATATCCAAGAAGCCAGATGTCAAATTGACGATAGCAAATTGGAAGGTAATAGGGTTCTAGAATTATTCTAACTTGATACAACATTAAACTAAATTACTTAGTCAAAGTAATTCGACACTAGCAATAACGATTTTAGTTAGATTGGTTCCATTTAAAAAACTAACAGACGTATCTGCCAATAATTCCTACCAATAAATCCGATTTGGAAAAACAGGAAAAAACACTGAATTTCATTGGGACAAAGAAAATCAATTACGGATTCAAAACGTGGCATGGCCGCAAACAACAAAAGGCACGCCACAAAAAAATAAAACTCGAAAAGCGCGCCAATACAGCGTGTAGTGTTGTCTTTAAAAAAAATAAGCAACGCCCGCCCGCCATTCAGCCTATATTTCATTTGAGAACTGGCTGTACCCTCGCCACAGCCCGATAAATCTACAAGATTTCTATTACAGATAAAGCCTTGATTCTTTCCGGATATTTAATTTTATGTGCGCTCTGCAGTTCCAGACGCGGTTTACGAGTTTTTTATTTTTAATTTTCGAATATCAATGGGCGACTCAACGTACCGCTAACTGCCGTTGTAAATCTGTGGATTATACGGATGACTAATTTTGAAACAGAAGCCCCGTTGGTTTTATAAAAGAACTAGCTGACCGGGCAAACGTTGTTCTGCCATATAAATTATACAAGTTATAGGGTGGGTGCACCCTAATCACGTAGCTGTGTGATTTATACTTATCAAAATCGGTCAAGCCGTTTCAGAGGAGTCGACCGTGGAGACCACAAACACCGTGACACGAGATGTTTACCTATAAAATAGATATTATTTTGAGGTACAATTTTTAGTCACAGTTGTTCTTTAATAATCTGAGAATTTATTATCATCCAATTACTTGTAATTTTACTTTTGACACATTCAATTAATGATGTCAGTATGCTATTCCGATTTGATTTTATATTGCAATCAATTTTATATTTTATGATCGAAGTTTTAATCGATTAAATATAACAATATTTATTCAATTATAAATCAATTATAAATCAATCAACAAACAAACGCGGGTGTAGGTATAGTTTATTTTATATATTTAATATTATACACCTAAAGATATATAAAGCACTAGGTTAAATGTATATTTTATATTTGACAATATCAATAAAATTCCTCCATTGACGACCCTGTAGCTTAGTTGGTAGAGACTCTGCCTGCGAAGCGAGGGGTCCCGGGTTCGATTCCCGGCCGGGGCAGATATTTATGTGACAGATAAGTATTTGTAGTCGGGTCATGTGTGTTGTTGTAATGTGTTATCCATGCCACCCGCGACACATGTGAAAACCTACTACGTGGGTATGAGTGTGTAAGCGTTCAATTCAGTTCAAATTCAGAAACGATTTAAGTCAAACTGAATGTTTTATAACAATGATGTTTATAAAATTGAAATTGAATAACAATACAAAGATTTTATCTTATTTACCGTTCCTAACAAGTATCTAAACAAATACATAAACATATAGTATTTATAGTTTCGCAGTAATAAAGTTTCTGATAGCGTCTCCATGCAATTGCTTGGTAAGTTATATTCGAATAACAGTTTAAATTGTGTTTAAATTTAATAAAATAAAACATATTCTATACATTATTTCAAAATGAAGTCCCCTGGCTGCGTATGTGTATAAACGCGATAAACTTTAAATAAACTACCGAACGGATTTTTGTACGGTTTTCACCAATAGATAGTGTGATTCCTGAGGAAGGTTGAAGTGTATAATTCATTATGGTTTTATGTAAATTGACCGAAAACCACGCGGACAACACTGCGGGCGGAAGCTTGTAAAGTATAAAAATCTCCTGTCAGTGTTTACCACAGACATATATACCTAGAGTAGATGAGGCATGTACCTCGAATTGTATGAAAACCAAGCGTGTCACTTTTTTTGACACAATGTTATGTCACAAGAATATTTTAGTGATTGATATACCTCATCCTAGCAATACCAATACGAAACCGATTTCTTACCGATTCTCGATATCGATAACCGATTATAATCAGTCTGGTTGGTTGTTATTGTAAGTATAGGTTATAGTGCTGAATAAAACTAAATATGTAAATAATTTTCTTTTGTTAATATTTTGTTATTAAATATTATTGGGGTGAGTTTGATTTAACTTGATTATTTATTATAAACACAAATTATAAAATTTATTAAATTTTTATTAAAATTATAAACATGTTTCAAAAATATAAATAAACAGATCAATATCATATTAAATTCCTTACTTCAAAATTTTATGCAAAATAAAAAAAAGAGAATTAAAACAAAATATAATCATTTATTTATTGAAATCAAAACCTTTGTAATTTAATAATCAAAATAACAAAAATGTACCACCATTAATTTAGACCGATTTGAAAAATTCTTTCGATTGATGAAAAACAACTGGTCAAGAGCTTGTAAGGCCATGCGCAATGTAGGGTTCTATACTTGTAAGTTGATCGATTATTACTCGTTAACCTGCAAATATTTCATAACCGTGTGAATTTTTTCACAGGTCAAACTCCACCTTTTTAGCTGGCAGGGGAGACGGAAACTGGAACCAAAATTATCACTTTTATTAGTTTTTTTTAAGAAAATTAGCATTTTATAATTTTAACTCGTTTTCCTTATTAGAATTATTAATGAAAATGAAATTATTTCACCTATTTGTGAAATTGTTGTATTCATATGACAATAATGTTCTTTAAACCGAACCCATAATATTTTTTTAAATATCTTTGCAACGATACTATCTGTATTGGGTAGCCAAGGAAAAAAATCTATCCCCACTTGAACTGCGGTAAATAAATATTTTTAATATTTTATTCTACGATTTTGTAGTTTTAATAAATAATTATGTACATCCATGCCAAATTACACCTTTCTAGCTCTTAGGTTCTCAGCACTAAGTTGCGAATGGACGGAAGTACGGGCTAACAGATATGACGAAAGTATAAAAAAAAATACAGTTAGTTACCTTTGGAATAAAATTTGTGTTACAAAATATATGTCTATGAGAATATTTATTTATTCGACGATTCTCAAAATCGATTAGAATCGAGACAAGACAGGGTAAATGAAAAACACTATATACTATATTTGACCGAAAAACGACAATATTGACAGTACCACGAAGTAAAGCGTTACTTAGCAACGATTGATAGTAACGATTGTTGTAATTTCATTGCATGTTCCAACAAAGAAACCCTAATTTTTTTAAACCAAAATGAGCAATGTATTGTGTAGTATGTAGTACATATACTCAGTAAGTGCTCGTCATTGTAAAACGTGGTAAAACCACAATAAACATTAAATTAATTTATTTTAAATAGATAGGAACACAATTTTATAACGAAATTACTTAGCGATGAAAGAAAATGTTTTCTTTATCTTTCCTAACTATATTTGTAGATTTTCTACAGTTTATAACACTAAAATCAGGCATTTTTGGTTATTTCAGTTGACATCTGTTGCCAATAGCAATGAAAGTCCGACTAAATGACACGGCGCCTCATTAGGATTTCAAATCCTAATTGTTACACGCGAATTGTATGAACTTGCCGTGTCTACTCTGGGTATACATGTCTGTGGTGTTTACGGTTGCACTTGTCCGAAACGACTCAACCGACGTTTATGTTTTTTTTTTGTATATTTGATAGATATGAAAACCCACGGCACCCACGGCACCCACGACACAGGGAACCCTAGTGTGGGGCTATGAGTGTGAAGCGTTATTTTATTTATTTATTTATACATATAAAATTATGTAATGTTTGATATACGTTATATCTACATATTAAATTATGAAAAATAATGTGATGTTCCTCGAAATGTTTTTTCATAATGCCAAAAATGTCGAAGACGTTATAACTCAGTAACAACCTCAATCTAAGTGTATATTTTCCAATTTTCCTTCTCCTCGTAAGCCGCAACATAAGCCGATTATAAGAAAACAAACGTCGTACAATTTGACAACATCATGAGGTGGGAGTTTTAAAATATCATGAAAACTTAACCCCGAAACAATTTATATTTCTTTACTAAAGCTCTGCCTACAGCTTTGCCCACGTTTTTCGGGATACCTAATTAGTACCTATATCCTATATAAGTTTAGTAAGTACTTACTAAAGTAGACAATAAAAAAGATAACTTAGTTTAAATTATATTTAAATTGAAATTTTAGGTTACAATGTTAAAGCATTATTAAAAATAATAATAAGCACAATAAAAAATTAACCTTTAATCTTAATATATATAAATTACGTGTCACGTTGTTTGTCCGCGATGGACTCCTAAACTACTTAACCGATTTCAATCAAATTTGCACACCGTGTGCAGTTTGATCCAACTTGAAAGATAGGATAGCTTACATCTCAAAAAAAACTTTTGACAGAACGAAGTGTTGTATAAAATATTATTTTCTTTTCGTTGTGTAGGTAAAATGAGATAAGATAAGATGTATATAACTAGTTTAAAATTTTGTGTATTAGCATAGAAAAAACAATAGTAGGCACATAAAAATGTATTAGTAAGGCTTTTTTTTTATTTATCCTATATGTTATTTATCCTATATGTTATTTCAAATCATGGTCTACCTGTGTGCTAAATTTCATGAAAATAATCCGTTCAGTAGTTTTTTGCGTGAAAGAATAACAAACATCTTTACAAACAAACTTTTACATTTATAATATTAGTAGGATTCCCTTTATGTCGGTAGAAGTCTTTATGAATGGGTGAACGCTTGAGGCAAAACATAACCGCTTCCGTGCTTTGGAAGGCACGTCGCGTCGGATCCAGTTATCGTTAGATAGCAATCGTTACGCGAGCAGTGGCCTGGCCTTCCACTATCGGCACTCGGTAGTTTCTTGCCGCTTCTCCCGGGTCTACTCACGGTAGAGTTTTGTTGAAGCAATGGCGTAACTGACTTTCATAAAGTGTATTTGCAACATATTTTGAATACTAATATTTTAATTTTAGTACCCTGTAGCCATTAATAGCGCTCATAGCCCGGCGGCTTGCGTCGATCCTAAGCGATCGACAAAGTTAAGCAACAGCTGGCGCGGTCGGTAGTTGGATTGGTGACCGCTAGTGGCAAAAAAAAATTCTTAAGCGCTTCCGTGCTTCGGAAGGCACATAAAGCCGTTGGTCCCGGTTGTTATCATAAGATAAGTCGTTAAGGCATGTCGGAGGCCCTCGGGCGGTTTGAAAACTTCCGACACTCGGGTTGGCCACTAACCCCTCCACCAATCAACACTGGAGCAGCGTGGTGGAGTATGCTCTAGGCCTCCTCAAGAGGAGAGACTCGTGCTCAGTAGTAGGCCATTAATAGGTTGAAGCCAGCCATTAATGGGTTAAAGGCATTTCCGGAATGTCAATACAAACGATATACAAACATGATACTATATACCTTGGGATTTCTCCATAAATAAGGGTTATTAGAACGGCTACAGTTCAACAGCTTCGAACAATAGTTTTATTCAGACCGGCGTTGAAGGGTCCCGGGCAGATAATTTGAAATTTGGCACCGAAAAGAAATACGCCTTTGTCCGACGCCCCTAAGATTTGCGCACCACCGGTCCCTTTATCCGATGATATTTTCACAAAGGTCGAAATGTATAAATTAACGGCATTAAAATCTTGGGAATTTATAGACTATCGTTTGTTTTTACATTTGTATTATAAAATTATTCATATGAATGTAAGTATGGATGTGTGATATGCACATAGGTTTATGGATATGTGTAGGTATTTTTTCACGCAGAAGCTACTGAACTGATTTTCATGAAATTTAGCACTTCTTTCTTTCTTTCTGTTTCTTTCTTTTTCCTTTCTTTCTTTCTTTTTTTCTCTCTTTCTCGGCCGGCAATGTATCAGTGATGCCTTTGGTGTTGCTGGCGTCCATGGGCGACGATAGCCACTTACCATCAGGTGGATCGTCAGGTCGTTTGCCGGCTATTTCCATAAAAAAGGTATACCATGATCTGGAGTAAGTTTACTGATATAGGGAACTTATTTATCCATGAAATGCGGTAAAGCCACGGGAAGAGCGTAATTCAATAAATGATTGAATTACAATGAACGCTCAACCACTCACAAACCCGTTCCAGAATTTCTTGTGTAAACGGAGGGATACATTAAAGACGTCAGAAATACCTAACCAAGAATCAAACCTAGGACCTGTCAAGAAGTGTCATCAACTAGGCTACAGGGTAGTCAAAAGTGTAACTAATGCTCCAACTCAGAGTCACTACGGTTACTTAAATCGCTCCTTAGTACAGAATTTGTATGATGATTCATTACTAAGGAGCGATTAAAGTAATCGTTAGTGACTCTGAGTTGGGACGTAAGTCATTATGTTAATATACATTCGTATTTGGCAAAATTCTATTCCAAATGACAACACATGGACGAGCACCCTAAAATTTATTTGAATTTAATGTATGGACAGACCATTTTACATTTGTTTAAAGTTCACACAAATTAATTCGATATTCATAGCACCTGATATTATTTATTGGGTGTAAATAAACCTAATTGTTATTCAAACAACGAAATGTTTACCTATTGGCACCCAGTGATACGTGGCTCTCAATTTATCATGTTAAAATGCTGCAACAAAATATGATTACGTGTATGATTTAATTAGATATTTTGTAGGAAATCGTGGGTCACAAATTCTATCATTTTAATAAATAAATAAAATAATATAGGTATGTAATTGCCACAGTCGAAATCGTCAATACTTTGGAGTTGTTTATTTTCACTGAACTGAAAGGGTGAACTTAATGCCTATTGACATTCTCTACCAGCCAACCCAGTGTGAGAAGAGAATTGAGGTAGGCGTTCGATGTATTACATAATACAAATAAAGATCAGCATTGAAAATTAAAGTAACAAATACATCGCAAAATTGTTTAGAAATTAATATACTTAATAATGTTATTGATCCACTACTAAACAATTCATAACAAACCAGTTCATTTTTAATCTGCAACGCATCAGTGACAAACCACTTCGGGTCCGTTTGCGTGCTTCCTAGCTATTCACATAAGGGATAACTCCTTACTTCTTCCACCATAAAGCTAGGGTATATTTGAATCTACGTCTCACTAAATCACAAACAAGTACGTTGTTACTCTAGAAACTAAATGTTATCTTATAGCAGGGCGTTCTCATCTCGTTATTTCTTAACTTTTAATTAAATTATGTATGATAATTCGCGAATGCCACAAATCAATGTCACTGCTATTATAATTGTGCGGTGAATTCATTATTATCACATGAAATTATTCAGTGTCTGAATAATTTGTAGGCTTTTATTGTTAAGATTGTTACCCAGTGAACAGGAAAATTAACGTGATTATGATAAAATGACTGACATACATTTGTAGAGCTGATCCATCCATTCAAGAGTTACGCGTGACCACGAAGACGCATGTCATATGCATGCAATGCTATGTCGTCAATTGTCGCTTACTTGCAGCTTACTAGCAGCTTCCTTGCATCTTGCGTTGTATAAGTATGAAATCTGTCCACGGGGCGGTATCGTCGCGTTTGCCCATTGCTTATGTTTTTATTATGCGGCTTGCATGCAATCGTCAAATGAAGCGCCGTGGACAGTACGCCGTATTCTTACATGCTCGAGATACTTACTGAACATCGCTTGAGGCAATGACATTCGGTATATTCCGTGGCCGCTGGGTTTTATACCACCTAATTCAATCCTACCTATACAGAATGTTTATGGTAAGTTTTACTTACTGGGCTAGCTTTTGAATTTTGATAATCTAAATTTTACTGACAAAAAATAACCGAATTCAAAGTTACTCAAAAACTACTTGTCATATCTCGTTCAAATTTATGTGGGACTAAATCACAGGCACCAGCTTTCGATTAAAAAAAGAATCGTCAAAATCGGTTCGCCCAGTCCAAAGTTCTGAGGTAACAAACATAAAAAAAATACAGTCAAATTGAGATCCTCCTCCTTTTTTTGAAGTCGGTTAAAAACTAAACGGCGTCGGCATGAATGATCGATAACAAAAACATCATGTACCGTTACCGTAAGCGTAACCGGTAAGAAAACGTGTCTGTAACTGCAAACTGTTTCTCTCTCAAATTCACTAGTAATATAGTTGTCTATATTAGTATTGTAGATGTAGTCCCCATATCTCGTCCTGTCTTTTTAGCGCTAGCGTGCTCTGCGCCGGGCAGCTAGATTTAATATGCCATGCGCAATTGTGAAATAGGACGCTGCGAGTAAATAAATTTTAACAAACTGGTTCCCCCGTAAAAGCCACGCCAAATTGTGTGTCACTAAAGTACAGAGAATGCTGGAAATGTAAAGTAAATTAAAGTGAAAACTCTATCTAATAATAATAAAAACAAAATAAAACCAACTGCAGCGTTGAAATGAAATCAAATAAAAATGATGTTATGTTGTGCAGAATTTCATTGATACTATTTTTTTATCGTTCATCTTTGACCCGTTTAACACAATGGTTACCATGCCAGACCACCGCCGTTCGAAGAGTCCTGGCTTCGATTCCTGTTGAAGGCATAATTTGAATGATGAGTTTAAATATCTATTCTCATCCCGGTGTATGAGTTCTTGTCTTTGTTTGATGTACATGCACCATCCCGTCACCGATCAACACCGTCGCGTATCATGCACGGAGCATTAAAAATTGTCGATGAAAATGTACAGATACTGCCTGCATAAGTCCTATGATTCGTTTCAGTGGGCATAGTAGAGCGTATCGTGTTGCTATCCGTGCCTGACACGTTCCTAACACCGTCATGGTATAGTACGCTTTAGTGGGCAGTTATACGTCGAAAAACTTAAAACACAACCGAATTCTAACGAAAAAACTAACATTATGTAAAACATCTAATTACATGCGCCATATTAAATTATACATTATGTCATAAATCTTGAGCACCCGGGGTGTTTTATGACGTCATTAGTTCAAAGTAACTGTCAGTGTAACACCCTGCATCCCATATCCGTCACCGTAAACTTTAACAAGAACGAAAATTAACTTTAACTAACTTTGCCCGAGTACTAACTGCAATATATAGTTCTTGGTAAAGAGGTGAAGTGTACTGAGCGCATTCCCAGTTCCCCACACATACACAATTACACATACATAAACTCGGAGCAAATGAACAATACTACTCGGAATAGTAATAATCTAAATTTTACTAACAAAAAATAACCGACTTCAAAGTTACTCAAAAACTACTTGTCAGATCTCCTTCAAAATGTGGGATCACATGACAAGCTCCTGCTTTCGATTAAAAAAAGAATCATCGAAATCGGTTGGCGTGATATTGAATTATTCGTCCATTTGTCGCGCAAATACTTAATACAAAAAGACTTACATGGTTTTATCATGGATGCCATTTTCAGATCTCAATAAAATTTGTGTTACATGACAGCCACCAACCAGCTTTCGATTAAAAAAAATCATCAAAATCGGTTTGCCCAGTCCAAATTTCTGAGGTAACGAACATAAAAAAAATACAGTCGAATTGAGAACCTCCTCCTTTTTTTGAAGTCGGTTAAATAGTTTATTGTCGCTATCGTTTCGCTATTAACATCTTTATTTGCATAGGGTTGTGCTTTGTTCTAACTTCTATTTAAATGTGACTGTTTATAGCAGGAATACATTTTTAAACACAAATTCACCCCTGCTGATCAATATTTTGGCAAGAAATCAGGCCAAGGTTCAATCCCGGCCAAGTTTTTGTTACAGATAAATTTTTGCTCTCGATTTTACCT
This sequence comes from Thymelicus sylvestris, assembly GCA_911387775.1. Lineage (NCBI taxonomy): Eukaryota > Metazoa > Arthropoda > Insecta > Lepidoptera > Hesperiidae > Thymelicus > Thymelicus sylvestris. The sequence continues at coordinate 12,247,321 of OU426905.1, read as the reverse complement.
AAAACCCGTCTACATTAAAATCACAGTAAAAAAAAGTTATACTTCATTATATTCGCTAAATAAGCCCTTTTATCTAATACACAAGACGGCATCTCTAAAATTATTTTAATAAAGGACTTTATGTCCTCCACAGACGTAATATAATTGGTAACCAGCGGTTGATCAAGACGGTACTAACTCTAACCGTACTTCTCGAGTTATGAAATGAAATGAAAACATTTTATTGCACTTTAAAATAAACTTGACAAGTGCGAGTTAAACTCGCTTGGAGAGGGTTTCGTACGTTGATCTGGGGGCACGGCAGTGCCCCCGCCAAGTCGAGCAAAAAAGCGGCACGGCCGTACCATCCTTTTCTCGAAGCAATTCAGGCCATTTTCGTCCCCCTATAACTTCCTTGTGGATAAAGCTAGAAGTCTGAATTTTCAGCTACCAAGCAGTCATGGTATAAACACGCTATATTTCAAATTTCATTCAATTTCATTCAGTAGTTTTAGAATTATAACTAGTCAAAGTTGCTTAATTTCGTCACTCACTGACTGACTGACCGATCATCAAAACTCTAAGGCACTTCTAGCAGACATAGAAGCTTCAAATTTGGAACACAATCAGTGTTTAGTGTATAGATCAAGGAAAAACTAAAATATTTTGCAATTTCGCTCCAGTTTTCTAGATATATCAACTGCATAAATAACTTTGTAATCCTATATAAAGGTATAGGATTACAAAGTTACATTTGCAGTGAATGAATCAGTGTACATGTATATAATATGTGTAGATAGGTACCTAGATATAATGGAATAATAGGTGTAGATAGGTACCTAGATATAATTATGTTCAAAGATAACTTGTAAAAGGAAAAAAAGTAGGACTATCTACAAAAAGAAATGAGATGCCATCAAAAACATAACTTGTAAAAAAAACCCAAGTCTCGCAACTCAGTGCTTCTACCGTAAAAACTTGTGAGATCCATGTAATACCAAGTCGGTTAATTTATTCAGTTCCTACTTAAGGTTCCTTCTGTCTTAAGTTATTACGTAATTAGCTAACCTAACAAGTAACAACATCTTATAGTGACCATATCAATATTGAAAATCTTTTATGTTTTAAATAAATAGATTGACTTGGCAATCGCACTAAACAAATATAATATGTAGGTAGATATTACTTGTGAGGTACATTGTGTTTTCATGCGATGGTCAAGTCGATCTATTTATTTAAAACATAAAAGATTTTCAATATTGATATGGTCACTATAAGATGTTGTTACTTGTTAGGTTAGCTATTTACGTAATAACTTAAGACAGAAGGAACCTTAAGTAGGAACTGAATAAATTAACCGACTTGGTATTACATGGATCTCACAAGTTTTTACGGTAGAAGCACTGAGTTGCGAGACTTGGGTTTTTTTACAAGTTATGTTTTTGATGGCTTATGTATTTACCGTTATATTTCTATTTTATTTATTTTTGCCGTTTTTTTAAGACCATCTCTGTATTTGTTTTCAAAATTCTAGCGTCAGTAGTTTCGTAGATAAGGGGGGTCAATTTTAGGCTTTAATTTTCGTTCTTTCTTGAATAATTTTAAAACTCTACCATGTAGAACTATAACAAAGCCCTTTCATTTGACATACTTCACAATACGGTTTGCAAAACAGTTTTTGTTTAAGTTTGATTTCGAAAATTTTTTTTTTTCAAAATTCAGTTGTTCACTTTTTATACTTTCGTCTTTGGGTCTCAAAAAAGTACATGAGTACCTTTCAACTCATTTGGTCCAGTAGTTTCGGAGTAAATTGGCTGTGAACGGCGGTCGCCCAGACGCACCAGTGATCCTATAAGGGTTCCGTTTTTCGTTTTTTCGTACGGAACCCTAAAAAATACAATAACAAAGCATTTTCTTCCAACCAACCAACGACGATAAAAAAACAACCTCATGTTTTTACTACCCATAGTGCTAGGTTTAAGTATATTTGCTAATTTTTTATTTTATTTAAATTTAACATTTTTTTATTATGATCACTAGTTAAAAAGTTCTGCAGGAACAAATAAACATACATACACGCCATGAAATTCCAGTCCTCATTTTGGTTTTCCGTTGTCGAGTAAAATAAAGACGCAAGCTCCAATGTATCTGTATTACACACTCGGCGACTGTTAACGATCGCAATGGGGAAGGAAATAAGTAGATAACTTTGGGCAAAGGTTTTATTATACAAGGATTAACATTTTCCCGTTCCTTAGTTTTAATGTGTATGTGTACTTGTTGTATGTGTGTGTGAGGTAATAAAAGTTATTACCACTTTCACTTGTTTTATTTTTCTTCGATAATGTATAATACTATGACATGACATGAGATCCTTATTCGCGGGTCTATTATTTCCTTCCTGGCCGGCAACGCGTTAGTGACGCTCCCGGTGTTACTAATGTCCATGGGCGGCGGTGATCACTTACCATCAGGTAACCCGTCTGCACGTTTGCCTGCTCAAGGCATAAATAAAAAATAAAAAATGGAATTAAGATTGCCAGTACATAGATAATTTTTATGAACTTCTACCATGTACTTTCGAGATTAAGCATAATATATTATTTTCATGTAAAGCCGACAATGAGCAAACGAGCCAACATCTATTTGATGTTATTGAGGACCATGGGCGTCGCGTCGATAATACCATCAATGATATTTAAAAAAATACCTCTTTTTACATTATAATATCATTGGATACCATAGGCTCACTTGGCACGTAACATCAGGTGGATCGATTGCTCGCGTTTATAAAGCTTATCTACTAGTAACCAATGATTATAATATTACGTATATCCAATCTCGATGTCAAATTACATCTTTCTAGCACTAAGGGTCTGTACGTTATGCTGCGGATAGACGGTTGACTACAGAACCCTAAAAGAGTATCGTAATGGAGACAAATAGAACATTTGACACCGTAGTGAAATTTTTTGCCGACTAAAGGGTCTCCTAATTAAAAAAATGATCACTCAAGCTCTACTCTAAAACGTAAAGATAATGCGTTAATTTGGAGAAACAAGTGAGGATTGAAGATTCATTCAGGGTAGTGCACTAAAAGTAAATTATAGTGTACGGTTAGTTCATTTAAATGTAAAGTCGGGGTGTACGATGCAAGACGCGGGTCCAATTTATCGCACTCGCTAGTCGCTACTGTTAACGATCGCAACTTTAGAAGCATTTAACTAGATAGGTTAAGCTATGATGCCAATTATTTATCAAGATCGCGAGGCTTGGAGAGGTCAACAACTTTTGATTAACAAGTTTTCTTCTTTTTTTATTAACTGACTCCAAAAAAAGGAGGAAGTATTCAATTCGACTGTTTTTTTTTACCTCAGAACTTTCGAGTTATTTTGATGATTCTTTTTGAAGTTATACTTCTTTAGGCGCGTTATGAAATAAATGAAAAAATTTATGAGAGTGAAATTTTAAGATTTGTGACACAAAAGGTGACGAAAAACGTCACGTTTTTAACGCGGGTTTTTATCAAACGCGCCCTTTAAAAATGATTATTATTATATTTATTATATTGTTTTTTAAATATTGTTTTTATATTGTTTTGTTTAATATTGTTTTTTGAATATATTTTTTTTTTGTTTTAATAGAAAGCTAGTGCTTGTCATGTGGTCCCAGTTAAATTAAAGCGATATCTGACTAGAAGTTTTTGAGTTATCCCTAATTTTGAGTCGGTTAATTTTTGTCAAGAATTATTTGTGTACTAGCGCTATATCAGTTGCTTCGCCCACGTTTGCTGGGATAATAAGTACTGTATATTATATTACAGATCACGGTCTACCTGTGTGCTAAATTTCATCAAAATTTGTTAAGTATTTTTTGCGTGAAGAGTAATAATTAATATCCATACATTCTCACAAACGTTCGTTGAACGGCAATAATCCGAAGGTGGTTTGAGACTACTAAAACCTAGACACATTCGGTCGATTGATAAAGTCGATTTTCCACGTCTCCCTTAATTATTATTATTTCTCCATAGGGTTTGTCTGGATAGCTACCACTCTTGAGCATGAGTCAGCCGCCAAACGACTCGTCGTGTTCCGGCTGGGGGCTTGAGAGCCAGTTCTTTCTTTCTTTTTCTTCTCTCTTTCTTGGTCGGCAACGCTTCAGTTGCCTTCGGTGTTGCTGATGTCCATGGGCGACGATAGCCACTTACCATCAGGTGGACCATCAGCTCGTTTGCCGGCTATTTCCATAAAAAAACAACAATTTGAATATATCATATTATGTAAAGATGGCGCATCAACGTCAACAAAAAGAAACTGATCTGTCACTGTCATCAGAAAACTTTTTAGCGTAGTGGAACCAATGGAACACAAAAGTTGAGTATAAAAATAATATTTCCGCCAACGAACTCGCGGGTACCAGCAACTTACTAAATAAAATTACATATTTTCACCTCTGGCTATTCAGCAAAGATGCTTCTAAGTGGAATTTCATGCAATTTTGCATTCGCTATTCGTCGCATGCTTCCAGACACTTGGAGGAATGTCAGAAGGGGCGTTGCAGTTGGCTTTGAGGTGAATACCGAGGTAGGGCGAATGAATTCTGAATTGTTAAGTATCGACAATTTTTGTATGGTAATTTTAACAGCTGCATCTGTCATGCATTAATAAATAAATAAATATATCAAATAACTAAAACCACGCTTTTAGTAGTTCTACAGGCGGTTCTGTTTATTTTCCCTTTAGAGGTCTACGTCCTTTTTTATAAATGCTTAGTAAACCTCTTTTAGCTATTGCACTGTTCTAATATTATGTTTTATCATTATTGTTTTTCACAAGAGTGAAAGAAAGAAAACATTTTATAAGCCTTCTACAAAGATTTTTACCATAGATTTGTTATGTCCATACATTACGAGGTTCAGTTTTCGATCCGCGATGACATGTCATAATTGTCAAAGCATAACATAGAGTAGTCAGGCAGAAGGGACACTGAATGAAACAAATAGTTAGTACATATTAGGCATAATATTATTATTGTCATTTAACATTTTGAAATTATATTACACAACTAAAAACTTAAAGTAAGTAAAAAATACAATAACTTAAACGAAATTGTGTCTGATTTTGAAAAAGAAATAGAAAATAAAAAGAAATTGAAAAAGAAAATAATAAAAAGGGCTACTGTACGCGCTGAAAAGTTTGACCTAAAAGTTAACAGGTATAATATATGTATTTATTTTTATTTTGGTTCCTTTCCCCCAACCCTCGTGTATTAAGGAAGTGGCATGAAAATAGTTATATATAGTTATATTTAACCTTTTTATCTTACGAACAATCTAAAACTTGATAACATAATAAAATTAGTTTAGAGTTCGAAAAATTGGGGATATACATATTCATTATACAGGGTGGTCATGCAATCGTAGGAGATATTTCAGGGGGTGGTTCGCCTCGCGATTCTCTGCCCGAATAAACAAAGAAATAATAAAAACATCCATAAATCACAAAGATAATAATATCAAACTAAATACGAAAAATCTCAAAACGTGTGGACACCTTAGCAGCGCGTTGAACTCGCGTTATCAGGTCACTAGGTGAATGACCTGTTACGATTATTTGACGTTTGCGGAGTGTCTTTGCGACGTGCCGACAAAGCGGTGCGGCGGCGGTGCGACTTTTAGGGTCCGTTCACACAGACCGGCTCGGAGAGCATCGGCCTGCTTTTTTCTTTTCAACAGACCGGATCGTATACGCTTGTAATTGGCCGGAACGGAGCCGCCAACTATTTCACATAGACCGGCTGGAAGAGATCTGAAAGCGGATGCGGTCGGATGTGCTCGGAGCCGGTCAGATGCGCTCGGAGACGGGTGGATACACTACAAAGGCAGTATCAGTATTCCGCGCAGTCCAAGTTTTGTTTTCGGTGTGTTCATGTGCACGAAATCGAAGCCGACAGGCTGCGCGAGCGAGAAAGAGCACGCAATCGGAGCCGACAAGCTGCACGATCGAGAAAGAGCACACAATTTTTATTTCACACGAAGGGCGTTCAAGCATTCTTGATGACAAAAAAGGTGCACATGCAAAAATAAACTTTACTAAAATTCAAAACTCTGTTTCCAACGTGATAAAAATCTGCTCTCCTCTCCGAGCTGGTCTGTGTGAACGGACCCTTAGGCGGCATGATTCAATGGAAAAAAGCGAGCGTTTGCGGCGCGGCGTGCCTTTGTGGTGTGCCGACAGAGCGGCGGTGTTCTTTTGCAATATGTGGGTTACTAGGTCACCGCTTTCTCGAGCGCAGTGTCTATGATTAATGTATTTTAAAGGATAATTTGGGTAAAAATTAAGGTCAGATTTTTTTTACGTATTCGGGCAGAGAATCGCGAGGTGAAGCGGGGGGTGAAATATCTCCTACGATTGCATGACCACCCCGTAAAAAGATTTCATTTGGTTCAATTTGCGAAATGTCTTAAATTGTCTTTTATGCCTAGATTTCACTTCTGCCTTATTAGTCTATGACGAATGGCATGTGCCTTAATACATTTAATATTTTAATCAATTTTAAAAGAAATATTATATATTAGTAACAAAATTAAACATAACGTTTTATGTACTTGCCTATGGTATGTAACTCCATCATTCTTAATGAATTTGGAGAAATAATTTTTGCAAAATCTCAAAACACAACTCGGCATTTTTGTGACAACTACAGACACCCTCACTCTGAAGCGTCTATCAACTGTCTACAATGAAATCGCTACACTTGACTAGATTCGACTGACTTAATTTCAACGCCCTCTCAGCATATCTACCTCCCTATACATACAACATCATTGGCCTTCTATAACTGTTTTTTGTGTGAGTAAGGGGGCTAGAATTTAATAAAGCTTTAAAAACTCCATCATCAGACCAGCTCCACATTATGGTATTGTCAATCGACTTACCTATCTTTCGTCATTCATTAAAAATCATTCATTTAAAACAAGGTTCTTAGATTGTAGTCATCATCACTAGTCTTCGGCCCATATTATAAACTGATCTTAAGATATCTGCGATCTTAACATTCGGTTTGAGTACTGCTTTGTACTTGCACTGCTGGCCTAGAGTCTCCTCATAATGTGAGAGGTGAGATTTCACCAAGGCACACAAGTTAAGGTCGACTTAATAAAATCTTGCTAGAAAAACAAATGAAGGTATAACCTGTATTATTCATCCCTTATGCTACATCGTGCCGAGCATGAGCATCTTCACAACATTTCGAGGCTCGAACGCGGACGTCGCACGGTGTAGCATAAACACTCGATGTCCGCGTCATATAAAATGTTAATGCCGTGCCTCGTCCTTGCCTCGTTCGGGGCACGGCCCGTGCCTGGCTCGGCCTCGATGTAGCGTAAATAATCCCTAAATTGAATAATATGATCGTGTTTAAAAATATTTTCAGTTATTCTATTACCCACCACGCATACAAATATCATATCAATACAATGTATGATATTTCTGACTTAATCAAATTTTCATTCAAATCAAATCAAATGTTTTTATTCAAAATTGTTTTGGTTTACAAACACTTTTTGAAAGTCATGCAAGCTACGCCAATGGTTCAACAAGGCCCTACTGTGAGAGGGCCCGGGAGAAGAAGCAGCAAGAAACTACCGTGGTGTTTTTTCCTACTCACAGTTACAGATATCATTTATTACCTGCTACGATCTATATTTATATTGCAGTGAATTAATGAATAGATACCCTCCTTGTATATACATCGATCAGTTACAATATGATTATGTATTTTATAAACATTTCGACCTCTCGATAACGACTCGATATTGCCAATCGCTCGTGCTTGTCTCCAGTCCAATTTGCCTCGTAAGGATCGCTGCAAACGACAGTAGCAGGCTTCAACGTCTATTTTGTTGAAATTCAGTGCAGAATCGAAGTCAATTGTCTATAGACACGTTGTGACGATCGACTGAAAAGCGCAAGATATTGCTTTAAAGTGCAATATGAGGATGTGACGGTTTTATTAAATATTTTTCGTTTAGTAATTTTCTTTCGTTTCCTTGACAGTGTTAGGTACCACAGAAGTAAGAAGACATAAATATCTAGTAGTTAGTACATAGATTCGCTCATAGCCCGGCGGCTTGCGTCGATCCTATGTGATTGACAAAGTTAAGCAACAGCGGGCGCGGTCGGTAGTTGGATGGGTGACCGCTAGTGGCAAAAAAATTCTTGAGCGTATCCGTGCTTCGGAGGGCACGTAAAGCCGTCGGTCCCGGTTGTTATCATAAGATAACAGTCGTTAAGCCATGTCGGAGGCCCTCGGGCGGTTTGAAAACTTCCGACACTCGGGTTGGCCACTAACCCCTCCACCAATCCGCACTGGAGCAGCGTGGTGGAGTATGCTCTAGGCAGGCTCCTCAAGAGGAGAGACCCGTGCCCAGTAGTGGGCCATTAATGGGTTGAAACCAGTTAGTACATAAGTGTTACAAAATTATGCCAAAGGTTTTTCATTGCCACTTTACCCGCATTTTCCGGGATAATGTACCCTACATGTTATTTTATTTCACTCTACCTGTGTTAGATTTCATGACAATCACATGGAATGGACGTCAATTACACATTGACAAAGACAAGCAATATTACGCACTAGTAACCGGCCATTTTTTTCGAGGAACCCATGGATACGAACCCACAATCAAAAACAATTCCCTTAACTTCACATCATCTTTTTAATTCTGAATCGATTATACCAAGCAAAATTAATCCGCGAAAATACATCCAAATCGGTTTTACTATTTCTGATACTAGGAGAAAAAAAAACTTGAGAGGTGTCAAGGGACACCCGGATGGAACGAAGTTCTTTGCAGTCAGGTTTTTGCTATCCTAGTACTCTGGCTTGCTTTCTATGTAAAAATAATTATGACGGCAAAAAGTGTCGTTACCGGCAAAAAGTGTCGTTACCAAATTTTCCGCCTAGCCCCCTTTCGCAACGCGCGATAAGGAACTTCGTTCCAACAAAGAAGACAAACCGACAAAACATCTATAATACTCATTCAAACATTCGACGATTCATTTTATAAAGATGGAGATATCATGATTGTCGTCTGACCATTCTAATTTGAATAGCATTAATCTCTAATAATATACCTAACTTTAATCACTTACGTTGTTAGGGAGAAAACAAAACACAGCTAACAAGTATTTTAAAAAAATAATCTACCAACGTGATATAAAAGTGGCCCAAAATGATTGATGTACCTTTTCTGCTTTAAGAAAAATGAGCTCGGGGTTTCAGCCGTAATTTACCTCATGTTTTATACTTGCTCTGCCGAGAAATTAATTTTCTAGTCTAGCAACGCTGTAGTCGTAAGCAGATGCTCCTTACGAGGCATACGAAAGCAACAAGCTTTTGAAATAAATATCACCTGGCTAGGGTTCTTGATGTAAGTTCAGACAAGACTTTAACCGACTTTAATAACAGGAGGAGGTTCGCAATTTGTATTTCTGTTTAATGTTTGTTACCTCAAAACTCTATTTGTCAAGCAATTTGGAAGATTTTTATATCATTTCAAAGGGTATGCTTCCATATTATTCCCATATTTTTTCCTAGTTTTCTGATAATGTGAACCATGTGGAATTGAGGGAACTAGAGAAGGTGATATATGGCGATTCTGAAATGAGTTATGATAGATATCTTTAGATAAAGATCGTTTCTCTGTAATCGGTTATATTTTGTGAAATAGATACACAAAATTCCGATTTTTTAACCGACTTCAAAAAAGGAGGAGGTTCTCAATTGAACTGTATTTTTTTTTTATGTTTGTTACCTCAGAACTTTGGACTGGGCGAACCGATTTTGATGATTGTTTTTTTAATCGAAAGCTGGTGGCTGTCATGTGGTCCCACATTAATTTTATTGAGATTTGACAATGACATCCATGAGAAAACCACATAAGTCGTAAATTTGTGTTAAGATGTGCGCGACAAATTGACGAATAACTCAATATCACGCCAACCGATTTCGATGATTCTTTTTTTAATCGAAAGCAGGCGCTTGTCATGTGGTCTGACATAAATTTGAACGAGATCTGACAACTATGTAGTTTTTGAGACTTTGAAGTCGGTTATTTTTTAACCGACTTCAAAAAAAGGAGGAGGTTCTCAATTCGACTGTATTTTTTTTTTTTATGTTTGTTACCTCAGAACTTTGGACTGGGCAAACCGATTTTGATGATTCGTTTTTTAGTCGAAAGCTGATGGCTGTCATGTGGTCCCATATAAATTTTATTGAGATCTGACAGTGGCATCTATGAGAAAACTACCTAAGTCGTAAATTTGTGTTAAGATGTGCGCGACAAATTGACGAATAACTCAATATCACGTCAATCGATTTCGATGATTCTTTTTTTAATAGAAAGCTGGTGTTTGTCATGTGGTCCCACATAAATTTGAACGAGATCTGACAAGTAGTTTTTGAGAATTTGAAGTCGGTTATTTTTTGTTAGTAAAATTTAGATTATTGTTAGTAAAATTTAAATTATTTAACTTAATTATTTCCGCCTTTTAATTCAACGACGAAGCAATGTCAGACTCTAAATGAAGAGAGTGAACGAATGAAGAGTCAGTCTCTTGAAGCATCCATGCATGGAAGCGCTCAAAACATTTTGGATGATCAACAAGAACTATTGATACAATAATACAGTATAATATATTGATTTTCTTTTACACAAACGACTATATCCCTTCTCATAAATTGCATCGTCAAACATATATACCTATAAACTGGGTGTCCCGTAAGTAGTGGATCAACCGCAGAGAGCAAACAGCTCGAGGGTTGACCTACCAATTCAATGATATTATAATGTAAAAAAGAGGTAGATATCACTAACGCGTCGACGATGAAGAGCGTAAGAACAGGCAATTGGCCGTTCTGCTCATAGTCGCTCTGTCAATCAGTACAGACAATACGCACGCTTTTGTTGTTGTCAGAAGTGCTTGACATTTGACATACAGCATTAAAATGCCTTCGTGTATTATACCTACCAATGTGGTTGGTGTGAAACAAAAGATAAACGTGTGTTTTGTAGTTCTTTTCGGAACAGATTATTTGGTTCATTTGTAAGGGCATAACGTATCTATATTTTTTTAAATATCATTGACCAATAATAATAACAAATTACAAATGCAACTTACAACAGTTGCAACATAAAGTTTGCCGCAACACTGCGCGTTGTCCGCAGGTGCTGTACATGTTTTTGTTCCAGTGATTTATGAGCTCATGAGCTATCAGCTTGCACTGACAGAGTTTAAAATAGTTTGCTTGTTGAGAAACATGGATAAACGACACTAAATAAATTAATAAATTAATGTTAACATACTCATGCTGCATTCATGTGCAAATATTTATATGCATTGTCAAAAAAAACTGTGTCATCCAATGATATTTAAAAATATAGATACGTTATGCCCTTACAAATTAACCAAAAAATCGTTCCGAAAAGAGCTACGATACACACACGTTTATCTTTTGTTTCACTACACCAATCACATTGGTATAATACAGGAAGGCATTTTAACGCTGTATGTCAAATATCAAGCACTTCTGACAACAACAGGAGCGTACGTAGCAGAACGGTCAATTGCCTGTTCTTACGCTCTTCATCGTCAGCGCGCTAGTGACATATCTACCTCTTTTTTACATTATAATATCATTGATGTCATCTTGCTTATACAGATTTTACATTTTCAACATTCAAAATATCATTTTTATGGATGCACACAAGAAAAACAAAAAATATTAATGCGTCTTCAACGGTATAACGACTTTCAAACAAGCGAGTTCCTTTATTTCTACTTTTCTTTAACTTTGTAATCATAATTAAAAAATAATTGCTCATTCTTTGCTTTCCACAACACATGTGGTTAGCACAACCAACATATAGGGAATGTTCCGTTCCACGAGAATTTCGGCAAAAATCAAGCACGTTACGAAATGCGCTAAATTCTCGGTGGGAGTTTATTCACAAGTCATTAATCTCAACTTCACGTGTATGGAACTTTGGGATTCTGGGGAACGTGGTTCGGGCCCTCGGAGAAAAAATCCCAAAAGTTCCCGCATTAAAATTACTCCCTGAACATTTGTTCGCCGCATTTACAGAACCCAAGATAAGCGATACCTTTTTCTTATTAAGTAAATGACCGTGAAAAATCTTTAAAAGTTAAAATCTTTTTGAAGTGAAAACTTCTTTAGGTGCGCTTTGCATTAGTGATGGGATAAAACCAATCAACTGGTAAATTAAAAAAATGACGTGCGTAAATGTATCAATGATACCTACATGAATAAATGATTTTGAATTTGAATTTGAACTCGCGCGACACCGTACCTAATCATATTGATCGACACCACTGTATAATAATAATTTTCCATAACGCACGGACCCTTAGTGCTAGAAAGCTGTAATTTAACATAAATACAGATATTTATTAAAACTCCAAAATCGTAGAATAAAATGCTGAAAATAATTTTTTTCAGGGTACAGGTAAAATGAGGATGAATTTCTTTTCGTCACGAACCCCATAATGTGGTATCTTTGAAAAGGTCTTTCAAAAATATTATGGTTTTCCTCAAACTGTTTTACAATTCACGGGCCCGTTTGCGAAATATTTAATTTTAAAGTGCCAATTTTGCTTATCAAGTGTCACATAATGTTCAAGTTTTTACTTTTGTCGGCATTGCCGAAGTGCCACTGTTTGTTTTTTTAAGTAGGCTTCTAAAATAATTTTTGATGTTTATATTTTTCGCTTGGTCACAATCTCTGGATTAACATATCACCGTATAAAATAAGTATAGTGAGAACTCTGAACTTTCATTGGTAGAGTCATCTTATCCAGCTAATGCTCATTTTTAAGACGAAACATAGGTTAGTGTATAATGATTGGTATATGGTATACTTATGTACCTATAAGTATTTTTATTTGTTATTGGCACATTTTTATAGGGTTGTTGTAAACTCGTCACAAATTAATTAATGGGAATTGATTGCGCTCGCAGATTGTTACAAACTAAACTACTTAATTTTAATTAGTAATTAGATATTATTGTACGTATATGCTTTTAGCAGGCAAACGAGCAGACGGGTTATCTTATGGTAAGTGATCACCGCCGCCCATGGACATTAGCAACACTGGGGGCGTCACCAACGCGTTGCCGGCCAACACAGCAACACAATGAACACAGCAACTATATTTGACCGGTTACGTTTAGTCTTTACTCTAAATAAATAAATAAAACATTCCTACTACATGTTTGTTTTCGAACACAACGCATGTGCATTGTGCATCCAAGAAATCGTTTTAATGCAAGAATAAAATTAAAAAAACTTAGCAATCTCACATGAGTATTCCCGTGTAGTTTATCCCTAGCTCATGCTATTAAAAACTATTCAAAGAGCTTTAACTTTGGAAGTGCGGTTGAAGTTTTAACTTAAAACTTACCCAGGTGGCTCGCCTTATCATGCTTTAAATTGGTTGATATTTTTATAACGACCGCGCTAATATCGTTGAATATGTTATCAAGTTGGTGAATATTATGTTCTATAAATATATAATATTTATTTATATCTTTTCTACCACGTGCTGTGTTCAATTCAGTTTTATCTCTCTTCTTCTTTCTTTTTCGTTTCTGATTCGTGTGTTAATGATATTACACTATTATTAAACTCTTATCCTGACCTTGTTTCGCTTCGGGTACCGAATTCTTACTCGTACCTTTTTTGTCAAATTTTAACTGTTAACCTTTTTGGCAGTTCCAAAAATAAGTGCTCTCACATTTGAGTACAGATATTACTGTAATAAGGCTGTGTTTGTACGTTCAAGATCATGAAATTATTAAACTCCGTTATCAGTCGATCATATCAGTTTGCCATTTTGTTTGGTTTTCCTTGTTTTTCTAATTAATTTTTTGTACCCAAAGCAAAGCAAAATCTAATATATAAAATTCTCGTGTCACGGTGTTAGAAGTTGAACTCCTCCGAAACGGCTCGACCGATTTTCGTGAATCTTTGCGTGCATATCGGCTAGGGTGGAGAATCGGACAACATCTATTTTTCATCCCCCTACCCCTAAATTTTTGGCAGAATAACGTTTGCCCGGTCAGCTAGTCTATACATCTATACTCTATACAAATAAATAAAATTGGAGTGTCTGTTTGTAATATTAAAATAACCGCTTTTTACGAAGTGCATTTGGATGTATATAGGCTACATATACCAAAACAACATTTTTTACAATTTTTGTCTGTCTGTCTGTCTGTCTGTTTGTTCCGGCTAATCTCTGAAACGGCTGGGCCGATTTTGACGGGACTTTCAGTGGCTGATGTAAACTGAAGCTGATGTAACAGGGAGTAACTTAGGCTACTTTTATTTTAGAAAAAATAAAATTTAGAAAAAAAATAGGATCATTTTCTGTACATTGAATATTTTTTCAAAATATCAATTAGGTGGCACTGTATTAACATGTTAGAGCACAAAAATATTTTTTTACCTACACCACATTTCATTACGGAAAATTCAAAGGTTTCCCCAGGAAAGGATGTAAATGTGTAAGGTTTTTTTTTAAACAAATCTATTTGTTTCTCATTTGCAACACATATTTTGTTGCAACTTACTCCTTACTTAAATTGATGGAATATAGTTTTCATGTTTTTTTTTCTTAATTTTGCATGAAAAAGTTAAAAGAAAATGTGATTGATTATTTTTCAAAACCCGCTCCCGAAGGAATACTTTGAATTTGTATTGTGAGTTTCAGTATATAAATAGCTAAATAAAAGTAGTTCAACATAAATTCACCGTTTTTTAGAGGTACATAATATAAGATAAAACATTATTTTCGCATGCGAAGCTGCGGGTAACAGCTAGTTTTATATAAAATTTGTTCCCATAATTGCGTGTCAAGTAAAGCTCGGCATGGATGAAAACGCTCTGAATAGTTTTTACCGAAAACCAGTAACAATTACCGACAAAACACAACCAAAGTTTTACCCGCAAAACTATTATGACCTTGTTAAGGACAAATAAATCAAATAATACGCGTAGCAATATTTGCGTACAAGATGGCGGCGGATCCGGTTAATGAGTTGTAAATAGGAGCGGGTGGCGCGTCATTAATAACCAGGCCGTCTCGCGCAGCTCCATCTAGCGATTACCCGGTTTCCTAGTGCCGGATACGAGTATAGGGCACAAGGGCGGAATAGCTACGTACGGTAATATGTGGCTTAAAAGATATTTTAAACGATACACGAAACTGATTTAACCGTAGTGACTGGATAAAACTTTTTTTGAAAGTAAATCAGAAAAGATCATAAAAAGAAGTTACATTAATTTGAAGAAGACTTTATAATACCGCTCTTTTTAACCGACTTCAAAAAAGGAGGAGGTTCTCAATTCGACTGTATTTTTTTTATGTTTGTTACCTCAGAACTTTGGACTGGGTGAACCGATTTTGATGATTCTTTTTTTAATTGAAAGCTGGTGGCTGTCATGTGGTCCCACATAAATTTTATTGAGATCTGACAATGGCATCCATGAGAAAACCACTTAAGTCGTAAATTTGTGTTAAGATGTGCGCGACAAATTGACGAATAACTCAATATTACGCCAACCGATTTCGATGATTCTTTTTTTAATCGAAAGCAGGCGCTTGTCATGTGGTCTCACATTTTGAACGAGATCTGACAGCTATGTAGTTTTTGAGACTTTGAAGTCGGTTATTTTTTGTTAGTAAAATTTACATTATTACTAAGTACATAATTTCCAACAAAAACTTAGTTCTTAATGACAAACCGAACATACGAGTAAGTTCTTTAAACATATTAGTGTTATTAAGTTCTATTATTCTCATTGTGTGCGTACTAATACAATAAAAAAACAATATCTACAAATGACAACAATTAATAAAATTTAGCTTTTGATTGTTACATGAAATGTGTTAGCCGTTACAATTTGCAATTGAAACATTTACGGTCAATAATGGTATAAATCAAAATAGGAGAGATTTGCGTACAAGATGGTGGCGCGGCGGAACCGGTTAATGAGTTGTTAATAAGAGCGGGTGGCGCGTCATTAATAACCAGGCCGTCTCGCGCAGCTCCTTACAGCGATTACCCGGATAAGTATTACCGAGACACAGTAAAAATGTTTCGTAGTAAGCAACGAAATCAACGCAAATTGATTTTGTGATCTACCCTCATGGTGTTTATAAAATGTGTAGATGGCATAAGATTGTTTCTTCTCATTGAAATGTGTAGCACGTAATATTTATACTTATGATTTTTTTATAATGTATATCGACGGCGCAGGGTGTATGGTAAAACTTTAAATAATTTATGTTTACATCCTAGTAATATATCATATACTTTGTTTATTGTTAATGAAATAGATAAATAAATAAATTATTTAAGCGATGCTGTAAGAAGTTGTATGTGGAACAAATGGTGAAAAATTAGCTGAATTAATAATTATATCAAAATAGTTTTATTGGTATTATTAACAGTAAAATCATTTTATTATTTGCCTGGGCAAAAAATTTTGTTGTAAGAGTATTGTGTAATTTGTGTACCTACTTTGTAGGAGTTAGAGGAGTACTTCAGATGTCTCAATATAATTGTATGTTCATTATATATAGTTCAGGAATTGTAGTAAAGTTTTTTTTATGGAAATAGCCGGCAAACGAGCTGACGATCCACCTGATGGTAAGTGGCTATCGTCGCCCATGGACATCAGTGACACTAAAGGCTTCACTGATGCGTTCCTGGCCAAAAAAGAGAGAAGAAAAAGAAAGAAAGAACTGGCTCTCAAGCCCCCAGCTGGAACACGACGAGTCGTTTGGCGGCTGACTGAAGTAAGATTATCTTGTGTATAATCACGCACACCAAGCCAAGTTTAAATCAAGTAGATACTGGCAGGTAAGAGGAGGCAGGCAGGCAATACACGTATTGCGTACATCGGCTTGGTATTTTTCGGCTACATTCATTTTAAGGCGGTGAGTTATCTACCTTTTTTATTTATCCTAGCTGTATAACAGGTAGATCTACTGCTTATAACTGAACTATGCCGTCAATACGTACGCGTAACATGGCGCATACAATATACGACTTTTCCGGCTCCGCGCGAACTTAATGAACATCCGTTTTCTATTCTCAACAGATTCCCGTGGGGGGAATTAATTCCTCATTTTATCTCTCGCATAGAACGTGTGATAGGTTTTCGGGAAGTAAAATGAGAATAGACTTTTGATTGCCTGAAGAACCTTTCTTGCCTAATAGGGAGGCGTAGTGGGTGGTGATTGACCTTGGGTGATGATTCTCTATTCGTTTAAAAAAATCCCTGTGGATTGGATGTCGGTGGATGGACCATTATAATATATCTTTTGATCTGTGATATTAAATGATATGTGATGTAACTTCTATCGTAATTATTTTAAAGGTAAAAGAAAATAGTATAAAATCTTTCAGTTAAAGCTGATGTCAAAGATTCAAATCTTCAAATCAAATAATAATGTAGGTATTTTATTCAGAAAAGCATTTAATAAGCACTTTTGAATCCCCAATAAATCTTTTGGTGGAAAACGAAATTAATGTCGATTCGTTAGGTTGATTTTTATGGAGAAGAATCGGAAAGAATTCATTTACTCTTTTCAATATTCATTATACACCAGGAAACCCCTATTCAATAGAGATTCGACAATCTTGATATAATTGTTGTCTCTTGTTGCCATCGTTAAATTTTGGATATCCTAGTCGGCTTATGATCATTGTATTGTCAATGTCATGTATTATGCATGTTATTATAGTGAATGTTTTATTAATGACGCCCGTCGAAGGGTTACTTCACATTCAGCTTATTTAATATTTTATTTTCATAAGTACCTTATTGTATTTTAACATAATTAGGTATTTATTGTAAACTTTAGTGTACCAAATCCCAGAAAAAGCGTGCATTCTTTCTAAAAAATGGTTGTCTGTAAAGTCGGGTTACGGACGGTAGTTTAACGTGACGTCATGCTCTGCTCCGCCCCGCTCCACTCCGCTCCTAACTCCACAAATAGTACTAAAACTACTAAAGAAGTTTTCACTTCAAAATTGAGCGCTTCGGCCGATCGTAGCCGATCGTGCCTCTCTGTCGCTTTTGCCGCTCTCTCGCTCGCGGAACGCTACAGTTTTTCGTGCATGCGCCCAGGGTTCATCGTTTTAATAGAAGTTATCACGTCAAAAAAAGTTTTATCTCAAACATTTTCCCTTCGGGTATTATATATATATGGGTAGATTAAGTAGACCGTCGACAAAGAAGCAGAGACACAACCAAATGACAGCCTTCAGTGCCTTCCATGGACGAACTCAAGAAGGTGACCATTTAGTAAGTAGCACTTACCATCCAATGACTCGTCTGTTTCTTCATTTAAAAAATCTTACGTAGATGAAAAAGACTTAACACTTCTGTGTCAACCAACACCATTCGAAACTATCTCAGCGAAAGTTACCCATCCATGAAATTATATACTGCTGAGCTGAACGCGACCAATTTGTGGTTTCACCCAAACTTGGTTTAATTAGTTTCTAGTATTTAGGAAGATTCATATAACCAGCCCGCGCTGTCTCGTCCCTTCGGCCCTTGCAATCTAACCGAGTATTTGTGAGTATTCGGAGTATTTCTTAAAATATCTTACAACAATACCTAGAACCCATGTGTATTCGATGCAAAATTTACCAATTTTATTTTAAACGAATAACCACCCTCGCTTTGCTTCGGTTTTCTTATTTTTTACACCTTGGGTTACATTATTGGAGTTTTATTAAGGATCTCTCATTTTTTTCAAAATATAATATAGCCTATGATACCCGGGTATAGTGTAGCTTCCCAACAGTGAAAGAATTTTTAAAATCGGTTCTGTAGTTTCAGAGCCTATTCAATGCAAACAATCAAATCTTTCCTCTTTATAATATTACTATAGATACAATTATTATAGTACAGATAAATCTAAGTATCAGTTTCATCACAATAATAATAATTATACATCTTAATATATATAAATTACGTGTCACGTTGTTTGTCCGCGATGGACCCCTAAACTACTCAACCGATTTTAATCAAATTTGCACACCGTGTGCAGTTTGATCCAACTTGAAAGATAGGATGGCATAGATCTCAAAATAAAAAGAACTTTTAACAGAACGAAGTCTGTCCGAATAGCTAGTATTATATAGGTAGATAGAGTACTTAAATGTACAACACAACATTATAATCAATTTAGGCGCAGTTGGCGGGAAAACCCAACTAATCTATGTCTATTAGCTTGTTTTGGGAACGGGGGTTCGAATTATCGCCATCTTGCTGTCAACTAAATTTATCGTACCCCTCCCCCTATTGTCTAACCCCCTCCCCCTATTGTCTAACCCCCTCCCCTTCCCACGATGGTTTAATACTGGCATTAACCGCGACAACTTTTAATTTTCGTGTTCAAGCATAATTGCCATCCGTAATTTGCTTTAAGCGGCCGTAAATCTGTCCGATTCGTTATTTATTTGCCGGTTCGGTGTAAAGTGTAAACGGAAATGGATGAATAGGCCGCGAGTTTATGGTGAAAGTCGTGTCGCGCGCTGTAAAAAAAACGAAAATTTTGTCGTTTTTGAAGCTTCATAACTTCCATAGTAATTAATTTATTTAAAAAAACGAAACATACCGACATGGCAGACGTAGAGATGTATTGTTTTCCAAAAAATATTTGCTCGAATGTTAATATCCATGGAGGAAACAGAAAAATACGTTTGTATGGGCCGAACGGTGCTTCGATATACTTAAACGCAACACAAAAATAGTTTATTTTACATGACATCAAAATAAGAACGTTTGTTTTTTCTTCTACTACTTACCGACCTAAAAAAAGTTTTTAATAGATAGTTTTATTATAAAGTAAATAGTTTTATATAAAGTGTTCTTCTACCTGCCTTACTTGCTACCTGTAGACATTAACTATGCGAACACACACAGCCACTTTACTTAAAACATAATTATACCTAACGAGTAAGAACGTTAAGTTTTAGAAAGAAAGAAACAGTTTTAGTTAATTACCTTCCTATATCAAGTAAAATACATATCTACTCAAATAAACCGTAGTATTCCTATAAAATATTTTAAATATATTAAGTAAAAATAAATTAATACCACCCCATGATCCCCTCACAATTGATAATATTCCATTACAACAAAAAAATACCGAGAAATACCTTGGACTAAGAATAGACAGTAACTTGACTTGGAATACCCAAATTGAACATATAAATAATAAATTAACATCAGTCAACGGCTCAATTCGTAACTTAGCACATTGTATTCCACGAAAATTACGCTATACTATCTACTATACACTAATTAAACCGCACTTACTATACCTAATTGAAATCTGGGGAAGCGCTACCAAAACAAGACTGGCTCATCTACAAATTGCACAAAATAAAGTCATAAAAAATCTATTTCGTTACCCCTTTCGGACGTCTACTACAAAAATTTACAATGATACCAAAATTATGAATATTCAACAGTTATACACATACAGTACTTGCGTTTTTATCTGGAAAATCCTTAATAAAAAGATTCATACCAGCATTACATTTAAAAAACAACAGTCGTACAGCAAACGACGAGCTAGCTTCCTCGCGATCCCAAAAGTCAGGACATCATATGGGAGTAAAACCCTAACGCATGAAGGGGCATTATTGTATAATAAAATACCTGCACACATAAAAAATGTAAGCTCACTTAATGCATTTAAATCAAAATTGTCACAGTATATTAGGGAGAAGTAACCACCCTCATAATGATTTGTAAAAATAGACTGGCTTCTGTCAATATTACAATTGCTGGTTTAATGCATTAATTGAGTACTTGTGTAGAACGTACCTTATGACGAATGATGTTATTTAATTACTTAAATTTAATTTTATATTCTCAAGTAAGTGACGTTTGTATGTCTTTTTTGAGAATAAATATTCTTTAAACCTAAGTCGTGCCGTGACATATAAAAAGTAAGTATGTTAACAAGTAAGAAAGAAATTACAGCTATCAAATATATTTTTATACATGACATGTAATATTGGAGTTTCCCAAAATAATGTTAATAATTTGTAAAGAAGAAAAACATCCAACATTTTAAGTTTATCGCTATAATAGATCTTACTCTCGAATAAAATTTTAACTGAATTAATCTTATGACTAAAAATGGCAGAACTCATCCATAATCCTAATCGAATAATTATCATCTATCGAGCCGTGTACCATCACTTTTAGGATCGGAGTAAAAAATGGAAAAATACGTAGAAGTACTCTGAGGCGAGAGAGCGAGAACTTCGGCGTAGATGTACGCGTAGACATAGAGACTAAGACGTTCCACTTCCACAATAATCAGCATACATAATTACATAGAGCATAAATAGAAAAAAATTTGATTGATTGACTCTTTATTTTCCATAACTAGCTTTCGCCCGCAGCTTCGCCCGCGGTAGAGATCGATTTTTTACAAATCCTACTTATTTTTACTAATTTAGATTTAGTTGCCTATGACTTATGTAATTTACATGTATTGTATCATTTGATAGCGTGATTCAGAACTTGCAAATGAATTCTACTAACGCCATCTATTAACAACTTCCGGAACTAAATATCTAGTAAGGAACAAAATATCGATTTTCCCATGGGGATGTTTTACCGCGGTAAAAAGTAGCCTACGTTACTCTCCACCCTCCATCTCCATACACAAAAACCATACCATATCAGCTTCGTTGCGACGTGAAAGACGGACTAACAAACAAACACACTTTCACATTTATAATATTAGTATGGATATTTTATTTCATCTCACGACATTACTACTTTAACATCACGTAACACCAGCGACCGCAGAATTTAGTTTGAGTTTCATCAATACGTATCTAATTATTTTTAATAATAATATTAGAGTAAGCGCATTCTAGTGACTACATTCTGACTAAAAATATTATGTAAAATAAACTTTCCAAAGGCGGATTCAGACACTTGCTACGCTCTTATAACTAAAGTAAAAATATAATTAATTAATTCAGCCTCCGAAATAAAGCTTTACGACACAGACAATTACACATCACGTTCGTTCTACGAGGAGTGAAATACATGTTCATACAATTAGTTAAACGTAGAATCCTACAAAGACTGGCAACCCAGTCAAATTAGTCGCTAAAATTAGGGCAGCCGCAGAAAACGAAGGATATTCACGTCACGTAGCGGGACAACAGGCACGGAGTGGACGAACACGATGTGTGGACGTTTGAAGCAATTTTTAAATATCCTAGTTCAAAAAGGTTATGAGCAATGTAACTTGAGTTTGAGATAACGTTTATTGAAGTGAAACCGTTTTTAGCCGCGTTGAGCGATTTTTGATAGAGGTAAAACTTATGGGTTCGTCACCGAATTATGAAAAAATAATTTCACACTATAACTGATTTAAAAATTCAGTAATAACACAGTTATTCCATTGTATTGTTGTTGTTCACGTTACATAGACCCAGAAAAAAAATGTTTTTTAATATTTTATTCTACGATTTTGGAGTCTTAATAAATATGTACAACCATGGCAAATTACAGCTTTCTAGCACTAAGGGTATCGGCCTTTTGCTTCGGATAGACGGACGGATGAACGGATGGACATGACGAAACTATAAAGGTTCCAATTTTACTTGGGAACCCTAAAAAAATTAACTGAATTGAGAACCTCCTTCTTTTTTGAAGTCAGTTATAAAGCAATGAATTGCTTTGCACGATACGAGTTACGACGCACTTCACAGTTTGTCGGAAATGAATGATAGTGTCGCAGATGGTGTTGAATGTCGATTCGTTTATACATTAATCTCATCAAACACATAAATGTGAAATGAGAGCCAATTAAAAAAAGAATTGAGCTCTCAATGGGTGCCAAGTTCTGTTTAGAAAAGCCTAAAATTTTTGTCACAAAAACATGTAATTCAAGCTCCACATTTGACTTGGTTAGTTTTCACGTACGTAACAAGGCTATATTATATTTGTATACCTACCTAATTATCTTCGTTAAGACAGTTAGGTTGATGACATATGTTACTTTTCTAAAATTTGGTTTGTTGGTTGCTAGCTAATGAAAACTAGCACACCAAATGTAAACAAACCACCATTTAGTTAAAAAACGTACCAAATTATCATTTAGGTATATCGAACTCTCATGGCCTCTTGAAAATTCATAAAATTGCATAATTCAAAATCATTTATTCATGAAGGTCGCTGATACACATAATGCGCTTTTTTAATATATCTGAAGAAGCCTAGAGCGTACTCCACCACGCTTTCGAACGCTCATAATATACCTAATATATCCCCCAAATATAATATCATCCGAATTAATCTATACTATAATAAATCTATACTATAATAAAACTCAAAGGGCAAATTTACTGTACATTGAATATTTTTTAAAAATTTTGATTAGGGGGCACTTCAATAACGTGTTAGAGCACAAAAATATTTTTTTTAGAATTATTGTCTGTCTGTCTGTCTGTCTGTCCAGGCATCACATGAAAACCCTTGAACGGATTTCGATGAAAATTGGTAAAGTTGTTACTAATACTTCGGGTCATATTTTAGGATACTTTTTATCCCGGAAAATTAAAATGTTTTCTCGGGAAACGGGATGAAAGTTTGTATGGAATATTTTTAAAACATCAACCGATTTGCTTCAAATTTGCATCTAATATTCCTTGCTTAAATTTGTGGAACATGTATTTTTCAGTTTTTCAAAATTTTGCAAAAAAAAAGAAAAAAATACAAATTAATGTGAATATTGCTTATTTTTCAAAACCCGCTCCTGGAGTAATCCTTTGTGATTTTATCGTGGGTTTCAGTATATAAATTACTAAATATAAGTACTTCAATATAAATTCACCGTTTTTGAAATTTCCTTCTGCAAGAGTTACAAATAACGTAAAACATAATTTCCGTATGCGAAGCTGCGTGCAACAGCTAGTCACATATAAAACACATTGCACAATTAAATACTCAGGAACCATGCAAACGGGAGCGAATTACTCCGCTGTAAATTGGGACATAGCTCATAAGAGATTCACGTCACGTCCACGCGTTGGACACGGCGGCCTGTGTATCAGTTTTAAAATGTTTCCTGTTTTTACGGATTTCCTTTTTAATGGATACTGCAACCAAATTAGAGGGAACTTTGAAAATAACATTAGAATTAGAACTCGTGTTGCAACGTGTTATATATTCAAAAGTCTCATAAAAACGTTTTACAGTTGACAAACGACCAAAGGTTGTGATCACCACAATTCATGGAAACTGCCATGACATGGACAATTGGACAAATGGACTAAAGTGTAAATGTATTGCTATTTATAACTTGTAATCTAGTCAGCCAAAGCGTTGATAATTATTGTTCTCCTTCTATAGTAGTATTGTATTGTATTCGTATATAATCTATATAATAGTGTGTATTTAAAAAGGCAACAATACAAAATTCAAAACCATTAATATTTATACTTATAATCTAAAACATTTATCTTATCACTAAAACCACTAAAAGCCCAGGAAATGCAGGAATTAAGCGTGTACCCTTTCAACATGATTGTAGGTAACCAGTTTCACGACCGGGTATGCCATGCACCCCGAATGCACCATACTGGGATCAATCAATCATGGCGCTGATTAATATTCCCATACGATTTGATCAGGACCATATTAATCACAGAGATGAGTGATTAACTCAGTACATGCGTAGTGTGTAAACACAACATACTCTTGAATCACTTTCCAAATCACTGACCCAAAAACTTTCTTGTTTTATGACGGACTAGCTGACCCGGCGAACTTCGTATCGCCTAACAAACTATTTTTTTTAATAAAAGTAGCCTAAGTTACTCCTCGTTACATCAGCTATCTGCCAGTGAAAGTCCCGTCAAAATCGGTTCCGCCATTTCAGAAATTAGCCCGAACAAACAGATAGACAGACAGACAGAAAAAATTGTGAAAATTTTTGTTTTGGTAATGTACCCTGTATACATCCAAAGGCACTTAGTGAAAAGCGGTTATTTTAATATTACAAACAGACACTCAAATTTTATTTATTTGTATAGAGTATAGATGAAAATGTACCTATATGGAAATTAATAAGAAAGTAAACCGATTGAAATGAGTCGATTTAAAAAAGGAAATGGATGTAGACAGTATTCCCTTCACCATCTGGCTGCGTCGGCTTGGCTGGCCTGGCTGTAGCTGAAGGGAATTGTCAATATAACGGGCTTGGCTGTGGCAATGGCAATGGCTATGGCTATAGCTTTGGCTTTGGCTATGGCTTTGGCTTTGGCTGATGCTCTGACTGTGGCTAAGGTTGACAGATTTATCAGAATCTATAAGCCTAATGTCACCTGCTTGTCATTATTATTCACGCTACCGCAGTTCGTCGTTACTACTGGGCTTGAAATAATATTAATAATATTGCACCAACAATATTTTATAAAGATAAGTATCATAACTTTGATTGCTATATAGCGCTTTGGCTGAGGCTTTGCCTGTGTTTTTTAGTATAATATCCCTATATCCTATTCCTGTGTGCTTAATTTCATAAATAATAATTAAAAAATCTTCATGAACATCCCCAAAAACATTTATAATTATAGTAGGATATGATGTAACTGGATTACTCTTGAAGACATTAAAACTAAACAACAACAAGCAAGAAACATTTTCGACGATCGTTTTACACGAAGTTGAATTTGAAATTTAATATCAACATTCCAAAGTCGTTACAAATTGTAATTACAATCCTTTACAGATTTCTTTGATATTTTCATACCTCCCGGTGTTACTCATTTTTAACCAACTACAATAAAGCTTTAATTTTCTAATTGCCTAACTGACTGAAAAATAATAAAACCTTTGTTCAGAATGTTGAAATGGAAATTTATAATTTTGTTGGGAGAACGTGTAATTCTCGGCACCAACTGAAAAATATTTCGCTTTCTTCAATCGAAAAATAAATAAAAAAATATAATAGTAGAAAATCAATTAGTTTTGCTTAGCTTAGCTAATTTTACTTTTTAGATAAATTTTACTAATTATAATATTTCAGTCCCAAGAGCCAAAACTGCCAAGCTAATCTTTTTACAATACCGTGTTTTTGATTTAAAATTGATAAAATTTATTGTTTTGATAGAACCAGATTCCGTGATTATTCACTAGATATTATGTAATTATCACTTGATATTTCAAGCCACAGTCAATTTGAACTAATTTTATTTAAAACGGTATTATCAAACTGTAGTTAGGCTGTTTTGGCTCTCAATGTCTGATTCTATGTTAAATCAAAATAATGTTAACAAGACAACTGAAAACAATTCATAAATCTGTTGATGGTAGTCAAAACATGCGGGTCGGTAGTGTCTGCTCGGCCGGCTCCCGGTGTCTGATTGATGCAGTTCCCGGATCGTTCATTGTCGGCGCCGGTCAATCATGCCGCGCCAGTCGATCAGGCTATATTAGACGGCGCTATTTATGAGAGAATTTGTTGCTCGTTCGGTGCGGAATGAGTAGTGAAAATTTTGAACGGTCGTGGAATGTTTTAAAAGCAGTAGTCTAGGATTTAAACCAATGTTGATCTTGATAGCGTTGGTATCAGATAAAAAAGGTTATTTGCTTCAGATAAAGAAAATTCAGATTCAATTCAGATAACGACTAGTCAAGATTTTTGCATTATATTCTCGAAGTCTGCCAAACCACACTTGAATAGCTTTGGACTATGGTAACTTTAAGAAAATTCCGAAGTTTTGGAGACAAATCAAAACAAAAATAGCAGGCAGACAAAACGAGCAAAACGCCTGATTTATCATACATATTATCAATTCGTAGTTACTTAGATTTGACTTTAGTTGAAAGTTACAGAATCAGATATACTTTCCGTTTTTATTGTTAAAATTCGTTAGTGAAATATTAAATTAAATATTCGTGTCGAAATCAAATAAACGAATGCTTTTATCCACTTACTTTATAAACCGATAGTTTTATGGACAGAGAAAATTATTCAACTTTTTCTTTGCTTTACAAATCAAGTTGTCAGACTCATTTGTGAAGTTTTATTTAATTACAGAAGAAAAATAACGAAAAGTCGAGTCGCGTCAAGTTTATGTTCTGAGGACGATTGAATTATTGTCAAAGGGCAGTTGTAAAAACATGTTTGTAGAAAGGGTCAGAAGTCTTGATACGTTTCAGGGTCAAATAAGAATTTACTCATTACTTGCTTGAGCATGGATAATGGAGGGTGCCGGATTCGAATCCCAGCCAGGTATCACGTAACTTAGATAATCTAAATTTTACTAACAAAAAATAACCGACTTCAATATTACTCAAAAAGTACTAATCAAATCTCATTCAAATTTATGTGGGACCACATGACAAGCACCTGCTTTCGATTAAAAAAAGAATCATCAAAATCGGTTCACCCAGTCCAAAGTTCTGAGGTAACAAACATTAAAAAAATACAGTCGAATTGAGAACCTCTTCCTTTTTTGAAGTCGGTTAAAAATACCGCTACAGATAAACAAGTTATAGGCACTAGCCTATCCAATCAATAATGGCTGTAATATTCCGGTCAACTTCAGGCTCTCAAAGGGAATTCAATAATAGCTTCAAGGTTACACATTGTACTACAAAAGGGACAAAATAAATAAAGAGGGTTCGTCGAAGTTTTAATCAGGGTACATGAAACTGGCGGAGTTTAAACGAAAAAAGTTTGCTTCTTCGATTGGACATGTATCGCTTTTATTAGCTCGACGTAGGTACATGAAACTTCGGTGCTTTGAATTTTCCTTTTTATTACCAGTCTATACTAGTTTGACTTTTTAACAATTTTAAAAGAAATTTGAACTCTTGTGTTACTCTCTCTCTATTTATTTTTTTTCCTGACCAAAAGTGATAGGATCTGCCACCAGGAAATTTTTATAGAGATAGCTGGCAAAGAAGCTCACGATCCACCTGATAATAGCCCGCCCATGGACATCGGCGACACCAAAGCCATCACCGATGCTTTGCACCAAGAAGAAGCGAAGAAAAAGAAAGAAAGAACTGGCTCTCAAGCTAAAGTTCCGCAAAAGTTAGGGAGTATTTTAATATAAATATGTCGGAGAATGTCGGTGAACACAGCAATTAACAGGGACACTTGGAAATCTCTAGAGGAGGCCTTCACCTTCGATCAATGAGGGGTTCTTACTTACTACACTAACCGCAGTCAAAAATGCTAGATTAAGATTGTTAAATAATAATAATAATAATAAATGTAAATGAACAAAGGTTTATATAATAGTAATAGGTTTAAATTTTATTAATCGATACATAATTGTTTCGTTTACTGTGCATGGAAACTGTCTATACTTGTAAGTTTAATGTTTTATTGCAATTTTAGTAAGAAATATAAGGCTTTTTTATTTTTATTTTATTTTTTATTTATGTCGGAGAAGTGGGTGATTCGGGAAATAATCAGAAACTAACACTAACGGTTTTGCACTCGTTACAAATTTAATACGCGAATACAACTGATACACAGGACTCTGATTATAATTTTATTATTATGTGACTCGAATAAGATAACCAATCACTAATGGAACGCGGTGAAGTCAGATTTACAACGCGGCACTGCATTAGGATAACCAACAATAATTCACACGTTGCGTTCCGCTAAGCCCGGAGGCTGTCTAAAAAGTGCCCGTTGGTGGCTAGCTTTTTATGATCTCCGACAAATGCAATATTTTTTTTTTTAAAAACATGCTAAGTAATTTCTTAGGACGTTTCTTCTCTTCCATGAAAAAGCACCTTTTAAAATCGAAATTTACGTGTTTAAAAGCATCAGTCATAATATTAGTGTTGATAATATATTATGTAGTAATAATGAGTATTTTATGAGCCCTTCATATCTGGTATCCCGCTCATACACTATAATGTTAAGAGGTATGTACACTAGCCATCACCTGCTTTCAAACCCTTTGATAATTTCACATTGTTTGCATACATAGCTAAGAAGGAACTTCATAAGTGGATTTCCATCTTATCATCCCTGTCTTACATCAACCTGTACCTATAATATTTGACCTTTATACTTACCGATTTGAATATCTCTAGAGGAAACTACGAAAAAAAAATGTTTTTGTAGTTAGCATTATTTTTCAGCCATATATTAAATTAATGTTCTGAATCAAAAGTGAAGCAACCATGATGAGTATTAAATGAAATGGCTTTATTAAATTATTTAAAATTAAACCTATTGAATTTTTTTTCTGATATATTGTCCGTACTTAATTCTACAATATTCTCTTTAGGGTCGATGCATACGTAAACGTAGACGTGTCGGGATGTGAAGTTTTGGAAACATCGTTTCATAGATAATATAAATGATAGCGCATTCTAGTTTATTAAGTTTTACAACATGGGTTGATCTAATATTTTCCACTATAGAACCTATTTAATTGTCCCACTCGTCAGATCGAATCGAATCCGTCCCCGGTGGTCTAAAGTGTCCCAGGTGTGTCCAATATGAGTCTATAGATACACCTACGTATTGAATTCGGTTGGCGCGTGACTCCATTACCGCACGATACAAAGGATCCGGCGAAGGTACTCGTAACCCAGGACAATAGCTACGGCGAGCCGTTGAGGTGATTCCTTCGATAGATCGTGAAATTCAAATTTTCTTTCGCTTTTTCGCTCAAAAGGAAAAAACGGAACTCTTGTAGGATCATTTTTCCGTCTGTCTGTCTGTCAAGGAACTTTTTAACCGACTTCAAAAAAGGAGGAGGTGTTCAATTCAACTGTATTTTTTTTGTCTGTTACGTTAGATGTAATTATACAATTATTGCGTTCGTAAATCATATTTTGATGAAAATAACATTAAAAGGGTTACCTTAGTTTTATTACCCAAATTTAATACTAATATTCCAAAAAAATACTCCAAGCCCAAATCTAGAGCAGATTAAATTCTTATAATTCAATCGGTTTGGTGAATAAATCGTGAAGAAGAAAGTTCGAACTGTTTCAAAGTCTAATAACATTTACATCCCAATAGATCGAAGTGTTTATCTAGTGATCCAAAGGGATTATCGCAAATCCAATAATTGGAATCTGTTTATTTATTCTGCAATCTTTTTTTCACAGTATCGTACAACTAAATTGTTTAGATACACACAAACACGGGTGACTTGACATCCATGAAAAATAAATAGTGGAACTTCTCGAAACTTCGAAAAGTCCGAATCTGGTGAACTTTTGTTTTTCGTACTTTCCTTTTTTAATGCTTACTTATGAGTGGAGGGAGGATTCTCTTTCAATTATTTATTTTTTACGTAACATCTTTCAATGCGCTTGAAAAATATAACTTTAACCCATTGACTTTTAAGTACAGGGCATTTGTTTCATAGCACCAATTTGTCCACAGAGTATGTATAGTCAAATTACACTAAGTAATTTAGTAAACAATCTTGCAATGTCTTTTTATCGAAATAAGTAATTACTTACACAATAAAATAATGCACAATAAAAATTAAAATGTGTGGAATTCACACGTGGTAGAAGTGAAACCTTCAAAAATTTTGTTTTCAAGATAATGAGACGAATGTAAAATTTCGGGAAGATGATAATTGTAGGTTTTACTACTCCACTCCACTCCACTCAACTCCACTCCACTTCAATCCACTCCACTCCACTCCACTCCACCCCACTCCACTCCACCCCACTCCACTCCACTCCACTTCACTCCACTCCACTCCACTCCACTCCACTCCACTCCACTTCACTCCACTCCTCTCCTCTCCACTCCACTCCACTCCACTAAACTCAACTCAACTCCAACTCCAACTCCCCTACCCCTGTACAATGCTTCCTATCTCACTTTAGAATTTATGTGTCTGCCTCTTTTTACTGGACAGTTTCGTTTCATCGAATTTCAAATCACCCCCGTACTAAAGAAGTTTTCACTTCAATAAATAAAATTTCAAGTCAGTCTCCACTCATTTCTAGTCTCCACTGGACAGTTTCGTTTCATAAAATTTCAAGTCACCCCCGTACTAAAGAAGTTTGAATTCACTTCAATAATTTAAAAATAACTTATCCTTACTTTTTAAATCACTACTTTAACCAATGATATTATTATGTATAAAAAGAGAAAAAATAGAGGGTGCAGAGGTCAAGATTTAAAATTTTTTGAAGAAAAATGCGTCTTCCAGCCAAGGAATATTGAACGAGGTATTTGTTACACCTTGTTACAACAGTTTATTCAGGGCACTCTATAATGCTCTCAAAAGTGTAGTCTGACAGTCCACTGATGTCCACTCATCCAAGTGGGGCAAGTGTGAATTCGTATGAATGACGAATCCTTTCCGACATGACACCAATTTATTTCCGTCATAAATATCAAGAAATAGGAATCGAAGGACTCTCCTCTTCACAGACGGAATTAACCAGCTACAGGTTAAAGTACGCAAGTAATGTGAACGCAAATCAAACCATTACCAAAACTTTCCTAGTCACACCCCTAGCCACTATGTAACGTGACAAAAAGAAGGGAGTGGAGTGGAGAGTTCAACCGCATACCACATCAAACGCTGTTACAATTCTTTCTCTTTGTCAACGGTCGAGTCCATCTCGTTAAATGTACCAAACCGTTTGCTTCCCTTGTAGAAATAACGCAAGAATTGTACAAGGACTGTAATGGTTTGTGGCTTTCAAACAAAACTATGAGAGTTCTTTTGAAGGAAATACGTTCGTTACTGAAACTGGTCTGGGATCGAAGTCTTCTACGTTTAATGTTGCGAAACTGTGCGTATATACGAGTGGGTACTTTAACCAGTTATAAACTGTAAAGTATAGAGATTTTCCTGAAGCTATAAAGATCCTCCACCTCTTCAAGAGACCCTTGCTCAGTAGTTGGTCGTTGATGAGTTGAAGCCAATCTACAGAGATTTAATACATCTAATAAGAAACAACTCGAATACCTTGGATTCATACGTGGTTTCTAAATAAAAGCTCCATTGAATGAAATAAAAGACGATTCTTTTTCAAAAATGTTAAGTTAGACATATTAACCGGAGAATCATTATGACGAAATGAAGTCTTCTCTTGCTAGAACACCGTTTATACCACGAGCGCTCGATCCGCCCGTCATTGCCACAACCGATGCTAAAAGTTTAAAAGAGTGTGAAACATTAATTCCAAATTACCCTAATATATTCCTTCCGCCATTTTTGCGGCGGCGCGCTCCCGCAATTAGGCGCGCCTCGTTAAGCCGAGATCGAGACCTAATGAGCCACGTATATGGTTTAGTGCAGTCGCAGGATCAAAAATTATAATCCCATGCCACCAGTATTACGAAAACCCTGCGCACAGATAACGTAAAGGAAGACAAAGCTCCAACTGAAATTGTCAAGTCGATGTACGATGACAGTCGTTTGACGGTTGACATTCAAAAATGAACGAATGACAACGAGATGGCGGATATTCAAATTTATGTTTTAGCACGAGCAACCAAAAGTTAAAATAGAACGTCTTTTTATCAGTGAGTAATATCTTGATATACAGACCGAATGATTTCGTAATTTAAATAAGCTCGCCATTCCCCCGCGTCCAAATTAAACGCGCGTCATCTTCGCACGTAACATTTTTACGTCTCTTTATTAAATTCGTAGATTACGAAATATAAAAAAAGAAATAAACGTCAAGTACGGACTTTTAAGTGTAGGGCGCGAATGTGAAATGGCACTGTTGAATTTCACTGGGGATATATTCCGTGTAATGAGATCTGTATTACGCTTTTCGTGCGGTGTAATTGACTCGATTTGGCCCGTGTTGCGTGGATTTTTATTTCCGCACTCACCCTGACAATGATTTTGGAAAAGTGAAAGACTTCCTGCTACGGCTTTTGAATTTCTTTTAATTATGAAACTAATGTACACATTTCATAAATTATAATCAAATGTACATTAAATATATTTTTTAAATTGGCTTAGTCTTAAATATAAAGGCCAAAACATTCATTTTGTTTGTCTAATTTCTGGTTTTATGCATTCATTGATGTGCCACTTATATGATTATTCTGAGGTCCTGAGTACTGTAGTTGGTGTTGGCTCATATTTTTCTTAAAAAAATATGTACTTACACATGAAACCTTTATCTTCATTTATTCGCAAACTACGCAAGAAGCGTGGCTTCATTTATTTTTTTGGAAGGTAATATTATTGTGTTTATAAAAATAAATCGCTGTTACCTGCAACAAACATCGCAAAGCAATTGCTTTGTTTTAAGTAACTACTTATATCAAAATGTAACAATTTGTTGTCTTAAAGATTCATCCCACAAACATGTCCCGTTTTAACAATTCAGATGTGGACATCCCAGTTCCAAGGTAAGCTTTTCTCCTAATTAAAGGGTTAGGTTAGGGTCAAAACGGTCTCAAAAGTCTAGTGCGGAGTAATTTATTTTTTTAATTAAGTTGAACGCTTAGCCAGATTACATTTATGACTGAGCAAAGAAGAAAATTAAAATTATGAGAGTTTTATTTGAGTGCTAAGTGTTAAGTCTTGTAGTGCTAGAAAACAAAATGATGTTATAAACATTCCTTAAATAATAATATTTTTCCAGTTAGACATATTAGAAATATCTTGAAAACTTACTAATACAAGTAGTACCTACAATAAGTAATTTTATGAAAGGACATTAGGAACAGTTTTAAATGAAATCACAAAACAATATACACTTATAACTTATACAATCAACCCAAATCTAGTAATAATGAAAGGATCTCAAAGCTACCAAACCACATACGTCGACCATACGATGTGCAGATTGAAAACGAGTCAGTTTTAGTAGAAATTGTGTAAATTTGTAAAGATAAAGTTGCTTTACGAATACAAGTACTTATAATTTTTTTTACTACATTATGTTGTTTTATTGTTTAAAGCTAAAATAAGAAAAACTGTAGATTTACAGTTTTTTAAAAGCAGATCTAGTTTTAATCTAGATTAGGGTTGGCAACACTGCTCCCAACTGGTGTCGTGAGTGTCGTGACGACCAATATATA
This sequence comes from Thymelicus sylvestris, assembly GCA_911387775.1. Classification (NCBI taxonomy): domain Eukaryota; kingdom Metazoa; phylum Arthropoda; class Insecta; order Lepidoptera; family Hesperiidae; genus Thymelicus; species Thymelicus sylvestris. The sequence goes on along the minus strand of OU426905.1, from coordinate 12,213,179 downwards.
TGTATATGTATACGTATACGTATACGTCTACATACGAAAATTGTGTGAGTGTGTGTGTACACAAGACATACATAACATGTCGTTATCTTATCGTCCTATGAAGTAACGCCATTCAGTAAATAGTTAACAAGCTGTTTCCGGTTAGTTGATGACGCAATTCCGGTTCGTTGAAGACGTGTTTCGGAGATTTCTTTCAGCAGTTGGTAAGTACGCCATTAGAGATTATCTAGCTTCACTATTCTCGACAGTTAAGCTCTTATTTGAAGCCTTCCCATTGTTTTGGACATCACATTCAGTCGGATGCGAGAATAACTATTGTAGGTAGATACTTAAGACAAATCTTCCTGAATAATATAAATAAATTATATCGATGGGTGCAAAGTAAAAAAACAAGTGCATCACAGGCCATGCGCAGTGTAGGGTTAAGTTAAATTTATACTTATGCTAACATAACCGTGATAGTTTTCCTTGTAAATTCATCATAAGTACTTATAACCTATTTTTGAGAATTTTTTCCCTTGTCCAACTCCAACCGTTTAGGTGGCAGGGGTGGGGGGACACTTGACTCTTACCAAAATTAGCACTTTAAAGCCAAATATTTCGCAAACGATCCCCTAAATCCAAAAATGGTCTTAGGAAATCCATAATATTTTTGAAAGACCTTTTTAACGACACCACACATTATAGGGTACGCAACTACTACTAGTTTTAAACGGAATCCAGTTTTTTTAGTAGAAACCTAATGAATAAGAAATATAAATGCTTTCACTTCCTGACATTGATACCCAGAAAGATGGAAAATGTTGACTTTGAATTTCTGTTCTCGGTATGGGTGTGTGTCCTTGTATCTGTGTGTTGTCCATGGCACCCACGACACAGGGAATCCTAGAGTGGGGCTGTGAGTATGAAGCGTTATTCGTTTATTTATTTATAGCAATCATTAACTTGTAGATAATTACATAATCTAAATTTTACTAACAAAAAATAACCGACTTCAAAGTCTCAAAAACTACATAGTTGTCAGATCTCGTTCAAATTTATGTGAGACCACATGACAAGCGCCTGCTTTCGATTAAAAAAAGAATCATCGAAATCGGTTGGCGTGATATTGAGTTATTCGTCAATTTGTCGCGCACATCTTAACACAAATTTACGACTTATGTAGTTTTCTCATGGATGCCGTTGTCAGATCTCAATAAAATTTATGTGGGACCACATGACAGCCACCAGCTTTCGATTAAAAAAAGAATCATCAAAATCGGTTCGCCCAGTCCAAAGTTCTGAGGTAACAAACATAAAAAAAAAAAAAAAAAAAAAACAGTCGAATTGAGAACCTCCTCCTTTTTTGAAGTCGGTTAAAAATACAAAGCTCGAACCTATCCTCGACCTCCACTAACAAAAACGAAGTTCAAAGCACTTCCAAACGAAGTTTCAACCCTATATCATATTTGATGACAAAGACATTCACAGTGATGAAAAACATTTACCCGTTAGCAATCAAAGAAAAAGGTTTTACGCCCTGATATCCTTCATCTCAACATCTTAACAAAAGCGTAAATGCTAACATGAGACGGATTCGTTTGATGCCGTCTTTTCTTTGAACCTTACGCAAAAAGTTTATGACAAAGGCGTAAAAGTGCATATTTTCGCAGACAGGGAGCTGTCTCACTGCGTGTAGATAATATTATAATGTTTATTTGAAACTAGTACATCGCCTTCAGAAAAGTCTTGCAATTAAGATTATTATATAATTATGTGATTATGCGAATGTATCCCAATAATTAAGGATCTTACATACAAAAAAAATAAGCTAAGTAAAATGACGGCATTACCAGAAAAATAATTATATTCATTGAATTCTGATGATTTTAAAATTTTAAATAATTAATCTAAATGAGAAGATGAATAGTTAAAGTTTATATAAAAAATATCAAGCCATCCTTTTAATTTGATCGATAACATTTCGAACAAAACAAGCCAGCAGTATCAAAAATAACTTCTTTCACTTTTTAAAATACGCTAGCAATTTGTGTTCAAATGCTTTTTTGTCATGCATAAAATAATTTATTTTATTTTACTTTTAACACTGACGACATAGCTTCTCGTTGATAATGGAACAGTTACCTTACATCGGATGTAAAACAGTTCAGTGGTTCTTAACGTGAAAGGATATCGATTTGTGTTTATAGCTTATAGAATGTTCTGAAAAATCGATTTTAATAATGGAATCGAGAAATCATCGGTAATATTTATACAGTGGATAAAAGTACCCAGCGAAATGGCCTTATAAAATTAAGATTCGATCAGTGATTTATGGATGAATCTAATTAGTTAGATACGACTACAAGCGCTTTTCCTGCGGCTTTGCCCGCGTATTCCGGGATAATAAGTACCCTATATCTTATTGCATATCATGGTCTACCCAATGATATTTAAAAAAATATATACTTAGATACGTTATGCCCTTACATATCAAAAAAAATCTGTTCCGAAAAGAGCTACAATACACACACATTTTTTTTTCACTACACCCAATCACATTGGTATAATACACGAGGGCATTTTAATGTCATTAATTGTGTGTGTAATGTGTAAATTTTTATGTCAAGCACTTCTGACAACGACAAAAGCGTGCGTATCGTCTTGTATTGAGAGAGCGACTACGGTCAATGGCTGTTCTTACGCTCTTCATCGCCGGCGCGCTAATGACATATCTACCTCTTTTTTACATTATAATATCTCTTCGATATTTGATGAAAATCCGTTCTGTAGTTTTTGTGTGAAAGAACAACAGACATCCATACTGTTAGCATGCTTTCTATTATTACAGTATAAAGTACCCCTCGGGACTATTATTTTGTGCTACTGTAAATATAAGTATGGTATTGACTAAAATATACTACTATCATCAGTCGCCACTTGGTGGCGCTAGTGAGCATATTGACGACATTGATGTCGACGTAGAGCATAGAACTCAGTAATCGGAACATTCGCCATTCGACAGTCGAACAGGAGCCCAATTCTCATTTCGTAGAGATACATGTCTAACAGAGATATGTCGAAAAAACATGGCCGATTGGCCTCGTTTTATTCGAGGTCGGCCATGTTTTTTCGAGATATCTCTGTTAGACATGTATCTCTACGAAATGAGAATTGCCCCCCAGAACGGTCACATGCAAACCCGAGGCAAAAGTTATTTTTTTATTCTGTGATTTTAGTGATAACTTATTTTGTCATGAGTGTAATGGAAATTGTAATTAAAATAATTGTGAAACATCGTCGTTTTATTGGGTCGAGCCTGCGATACAAACTTTTATATTTATAATATTAGTAGGATAGTAGGATTTACATTTTTGCTGTTAATTGGAGCAGTATAAATACCAATTAACCTAATTAGCACATTACAGTAAGTATACATAATATCGATGTAATCATTACCCAATTAATTTAATGCAAATACAAACAAATTGGACCGTCGAATATTAGGGTAAATCTTCACGGATCAATTCACTGTAACTTATAAGCTCTCACGTCATTGTGGTTTAAGAGTTTCTACTTTATGCTTCCATTTGAATAAATAAAGGAATAGAAGATTACGTACTCACAACAAGCGTTCTTTACTTTCTTCGTCTTTCGTCTTCTCAGCTGGCCACGAGGCAGTGATACCTTTGGCATCATAGTTTTTTTGAGAGAACCTATTAAACATTAATTTGTATGGTACTAAGGAAAGTTCTTTTATAAAGGGCTTTTATAAAGTGCACTTAGACTTGTACTTTGTTCAGCCCTGTTGTCCATCTATACTAATATATAAAGAGGAAAGATTTGATTTTTTGTTTGCATTGAATAGGCTCCGAAACTACTGAACCGATTTGAAAAATTATTTCACTGTTAGAAAGCTACACTATCCCCGGTGAACATAGGCTATATTTAAAAAAATTAGGGATCCTTAATAAAACTCCAATAATGTAACCCAAGGTGTAAAAAAATAGGAAAACCGAAGCAAAGCGAGGGCGGTTACTCGTATTAAATATTCTTATTAAAAATAAAAATATAAACCACCTGCTATCAAAAAAGCTATCATGATATACCTTTTTGAAACCCTTATGGTGAGCATAATTCTTTTATTTGATACCCATATTGCGTTATTCGATTTATTTTTATTTTTATTTTTTGATACTTTAAACAATGGCATCTCACAGCCACCATATATTTTTTTAATTTCGCTTATCTAAGAACACTTGAGTAATCAAGATGAATCTAACGATATGTAATTATATAAATCCGTTCAGCGGTTTGGAAGTTAAGAGTTAATAAAGAATATTACATACATACAAAGATACGCGCGAAAAACATAACCCTTCCTTGGCAGTCGGGTAAAAATTCTTTTAAAACAACTATCGTTTTATTGTTACGAATGATTTAGTACCATTATTTTTGTTCGGATAAATTTTAAGCCTGAGCAAAGCCTAAGCACAGTTTATACTTTATAGATCTCATCCTAATTTACTTGGCAACAAAACTATATAATTACTAGTTGCCCGGACAGACTTCGTTCTGTCAAAAGTTTAAAAAAATACTAAAATTAGGGGTAGATCACCCTTAATATTTAGGGAGATGAAAAATAGATGTTGTCCGATTCTCCACCCTAGCCGATACGCACGCTAAGATTCACGATAATCGGTCGAGCCGTTTCAGAGGAGTTCAACTTCAAAAAAGCGTGACACGAGAATTTTATATATATAGATGTACTATTATTTCTTCTAAACACGACAAAACTACGCAGCTTGCCAACGTTATGGTTGCAGCACAGAGTGAATTCGCTTTGAACATTGGAGCTTGTGACCTCGGGTTAGTGTCTATTAGATACGGTAACTAATTAAAATAGAAAATAAGTTACTGAATAAATAAAAAAATACTTGATAAAAATCTACACATTTTATAACTTGTCTTCTTAATCATACCAATGAACTACCCACTATAGAAACGACTTAAGTGGCATCAAATGATTTTACACTACATTTGAAGTACATTTTCTCTGATTCTTAAATAGTCAACTAAAGTGCCATTTAAACCGAGCAATGTACATTTAATAAAAGTTAATTAAAAGCATCTTTAAAGTACACGAATGGTCGGAATGGAACCGTAGATAGAGAACTTTGAATTGCAAATTTGTCTAAATCCCACTAATTGCCGGCTACCTCTTTCTTTAGGGACTAACTCAAGATCAATTTGAATTTTTAATTTCTTTTCATAAGTTACCTAACCTACTTAAACCTCATTCAAAAACTCGTGTTACCTGCTAAAAAGCCGTTGACATTTTATGGTGAAGTCATCTATAAAAAATTCAACGGTTTTTAAGTAACAAGTGAAGTTATTATTTACCTAAGTGTAGTTATCAAAGTTTCCTGAACTTATCAATTCGTTATAAGCCATAGTGGTATAAAATGGACTTACCAGATCAGAGCCAACAAAGAAACAATAAATTTATTATTATCAGACACCAAAAAACACATTTACGAAGTTTGTTCTGAAAGTAAATTAGGAACACGAATCAGAAAATGTTCCTTCTTTTTTCGCTTATAGTAAAATTACTTTGTAAATCGAACTTATCAGACTTGTAAAAGCTATCATTAGAGAGAGAGAACATAAGTAATTTTACCTGTAACGTGTAACAGTTACGAATTCTTTGAACGACCTGTGATACCATATATTTTTGTTGCAATGTGTGATTCCCTTACTGCCTGTGATTTTCTTTTCTATTCAGTTTTCTCACTTTATCTTTCTTCCTTTGCATCCATTGCTTCCCTGAAGAATGATCATTATCCTCGACAGTCTAAGTATCTTTATAATCAACCATTTCCATAGGGCATTCAGTTCCAATCATCCATTTACATCGCAGCTCCAGAAAGGCGTCTACATGTATCAAAACACGTGTTATCTCCAAAAGCCTTAATATCTGGGGTCTTTCTACAGTTGTAGTTAAATCAATAATCAACTCAATTGCCCCCCACTTAAGTTTTATTTTTAATAAATGTGTTGAAGATGGTATTTTTCCCAATCTTATGAAACATGGGAAAATAATACCGGTTTTTAAATCTGGAGATAAAAACGACCCAACAAATTTTAGACCAATATCCATCTTACCAGCCCTCAGTAAAATTTTCGAAAAAATTATCTACAACCAACTACTATCGCATTTTTCTACAAACAAATTATTTCATATTAATCAGTTTGGTTTTTCAAAAGGGAAAAACACCACTGATGCAGGCATCGCACTTCTTAAACACATTTTTAATGCTTGGGAGGATAAGCATGATGCTATCGGTATATTCTGTGATCTCTCAAAGGCATTCGATTGTGTTGATCATAATATATTAATAAACAAACTTAGGCATTATGGTGTCTCAACACAATCAGTTAGTCTTATAAAATCTTATTTATCTGAACGTAGTCAAAAAGTAGTTATTAATGGAATAGAGTCACCTGGAGTGCACATGACCATGGGTGTGCCCCAGGGATCAATATTAGGACCACTGCTATTTTTAATATATATCAATGATCTTCCTTATTTCACTAAGGACATGTGTGAAACGGTATTGTTTGCTGACGATACTTCTCTAATTTTTAAAGTAGATAGGAGGAAAAAATGTTATGACGACGTAAATAATACTGTTTCGCAAGTATTACACTGGTTTACATGTAATAACTTGATGTTAAACGCGAAAAAAACTAAATGTGTCAGATTTGCCTTACCTAATGTGAAACAGATCCCAGCTCAAATTGTCCTAAATAAGGAAGTATTAGAACTAGTAAATTCTACAACATTTCTCGGCATTACCATAGACTCTCGACTACAATGGGGTCCTCATATTGAAGCCTTGTCAGGGAGGCTCAGTTCCGCTGCTTATGCAGTTAAGAAAGTAAGGCTCTTAACTGATGTAGAAACAGCAAGATTAGTTTATTACAGCTACTTTCACAGTATAATGTCCTACGGTTTGTTGTTGTGGGGCTCAGCTGCAGATATTGAGTCAATCTTTGTGTTGGCGCCGCGCGCCGCAATGACTCATGCACTTCGTCATTACCATATATGGCCAGAGCGAAGGATTGCCCCTTGCCGAAGAACGATACCTAATATGGTCACGCCGGTCCACCAATAAAGGCACAACGTGTACCACGGCTGGCCAATCACCTGCGACGTGTTCACGCTCCCACTAACAGAGAACGGCCGCGAACCACCGACCGCTACATTCGCCGATTGACCGTCCTATGTAACGCGCCTAAGCATTTCTATAACGCACATATGTAAAGCCAAATTGTAATCTGTAATTAAACCAATGTAAAGTCTCAACTCAAGTCATTTAATTTAAAAAACTCCAAAGTATTGTTCTCATCAAGAACAAAGTGGCGACCGTCGTGACAAGACCTGCAATTTAACGCGGATTCTGAAGATTTGAAGTAGATCAACGAGTTGAAGAGGAAAAATCTACGTCGTACGTCACGCGCAGCGACTAGTTTGCGGATCAAAAGTTCCTGCAATCAGCTGCGCGCCTACATCGTGCTTCGTGCTACAAGAAGAAATTCTCCAAAGCGTCGGGGTGACGCGCCTACAACGGTCTCACGCCTACGCCGCAGCCAGCATCACCTAGCCTGAGCACCTAAGATCGCCTGTCTGCCTACCCGAGTGAGCCCATTCCAATATCCATCCTAGTGTTCCTCTTTGATCTGTGTAATAATCAGTGTAACGTTAGCTACTCAAAACTTCTAATCTGCCCTATAGTTCCAAATCTATTTGCTAAAGTAATACATTAAGTTCAATTTGCCCTATTCTTCCAAAATCTACTTTTTCGAGTGATTCAATTTGCCTATGTTTTCCTATTTTATCAATATTAATTATTAAACTATTCAATTAGCATTGCCCCTTCTCTTCTAAACTTCAAGCTATTCTTCAAAGCACTAAGCTTGCTACGCAAAAAAGCCATAATCTTAAAGAATTTATTTACGCGCCGCTTACGCAGACAATAATTATCAATTCCAGCGTGGCTACAATCGCTGCCGTTCGGCCGTTCGCTCCGTGCATCGGCCCGCTTCACCGCGATAGCAAACCGGTTCCTGACGTCACACCGAGCCGCTGCTGCACTGACTACGAAGCGAGGAGCGTATCGTATGCCAATATTATTCATTATTTAGTTCGCTGCGCTTAGTTTATCTCGATAATTTACCGCTATGTCTTTAGAAACTTTAAAACAAGAAGACAATCAAAAGGTGCTTAATATTAAGCGTAGTTCAATTAAGGGACGCTTAACTAAATTTAAAAATTATTTAGAAACTGTAACTTCATTAGATAAAATTTCTGCTGTTGATTTAAACAAACTTGAGTTAAAATTATCGAGATTACAAGCGTTATTTGTGGAATTCGATGAGTTGCAAAGCCAAATAGAAACTTTAAATGATTCTAATCAAACTGAAGAATTAAATATTCGCGACGTAATTGAACATGAATTTGATACGTGTATTTCCATTGCTCAATATTTTATACAATCGAACTCGCCTTCTAAAGAGAATATGAACCATTCTTGTGATGCTTCTAGCCATTGTCAACATGATGTTCTCGGTTTTCGATTGCCGGTTATTAAAATAAATAATTTTGATGGCACATATTTTAAGTGGCTGGAGTTTAAAGAAACATATACATCCTTAATTCACAACAATGACAAAATAAAAAATATTCATAAGTTTCACTATTTACAGTCTTAATTTAGAAGGTGAGGCCGCGCGTGTTATTTGTAATTTAGAAGTCACTGATCTTAACTACTCCGAGGCTTGGCAACTACTTTGTCAGCGTTATGACAATAAACGCCAATTAATTAATAATCATTTAAAGGCTTTATTTAATATTGAATCTGTACGTGAATCCGATAAATCACTTCGGTTTATTGTAGATCATCTAACTAAAAATTTACGAGCTCTTCATACCTTAGGGTTACCTACTGAGAAATGGGATGTTATTATTATTTACATGGTCACGGCGAAGTTAGACAACGGTACTTGTTTTAAATGGGAGGAATACCGTAATACGTTACCCGAAATTCCTACGTTAGATAATTTTTTCGATTTTCTTAAGAATCGCGCTGATGTACTTGAGACTGTAAACAGACAAAGACACGACAGGGCTAAAAGTCTACATCATTCATCTCCCCCCAAACCTCAAAGTAAGTCTTTTGCTATCACTACTAAACCTACTACTTCTTCCTTTAAGACGTTTTCCGAATGCCTAGTTTGCAAGGGTTCTCATCGTATTTATGAATGCCCTTCATTCAAATCCAGTACGCCTGAAGATAGGATAGCTTTAGTATCTAAATTAAACCTATGTGAGAATTGTTTGAGAGTGGGTCATAAGGTCCAGGCTTGTAGGCTTCCGGGCTCTTGTCGTTCATGTAGACGAAAACATAACACTTTGTTACATACTGTGGATGATTCTAACGTACCTAGTACCAACTTAACTCCAACTCACAACTTAACTACTTTAACTAACTCTGACGTCCTCCTGTGTACCGCTAAAGTTCAATTAAAAAACCCCAATTCTGAACAAAGTCTAACGGTCAGAGCTTTACTAGATAGCGGCAGTCAGTCGTCCTTTATTACCGAAAGAGTTCAATCATATTTAAATCTTCCTTTACAAACCTCAAATGTATGTGTTGTAGGCCTATCAGATACCTCTCTCACTAGTACTCCTAAGCGTTGTGCTATACACCTACAATCACTTAACGATAGTACTTTCAATACTCAAATGTTTTGCCTAGTTGTACCAACAATTACTTCAAAATTGCCTAAATGTACACTGGATATCAGCCAATATAATTTATCTCAATTTAAATTAGCGGACCCCAGCTTTTATGAACCATCCTCTATCGATATGCTTATCGGTGCTGATCTATTTTGGGATCTGATAGGTTCCACTCAGCACTCACTAGGCGAGAATAGCCCTATTCTTCGAAGCTCTAAATTAGGATGGCTCGTCGCAGGTCCACTGCCTATATTATCCAATAAAACAAAACTACATAATTATCACAAAGCAATACATTGCAATTTTTTATTTAATGAGCCTAATTTACCTACAATTAATGATGAACTTCAGAAATTTTGGGAACTAGAAAATATTCCCCAACTATCTCAATTGTATGCCAAAGAAGAAAAACTATGTGAACAACACTATTTATCTAATACTTACCGACTACAAAATGGTCGCTTTTGTGTAGGTCTTCCTCTTCGTGACGAGAAGGAATGCTTAGGCGATTCCTACTCGTTAGCCAAGAAGAGATTCCTAAGCTTAGAAGCTCGATTCAGAAAACAACCTGAACTAAAGAGTCTATATTCCAATTTTATAAAAGAATACAATGATCGGTCATCTCAGCCTATCACCTAATCCAAAGCGAGCTGACTCCTTTCTTCCCCACCATCTTGTAATAAAAAACAAAAGCGAGTCGACTAAGCTTGCGTTGTATTCGACGTCTCGGCTCGCACTAAGTCCGGTTTTTCTATGATTTACAGATGGTAGGTTCCGTATTCACCTTTTAATATTCCGCTTTGTTTTCGCCAATATAAGTAAACAAAGACTATTTGCTACAGTACTTAGATTTATACATAATTCCCGAAACCCTCTAAATAAATTTACAGAAATTATAAAATTCTAAACAAATTCTTTTTCTTATTAAACTCGCCCAACGACAATCCTTCCCTGCAGAAATCGATTTACTTATAAATAAAAAATCATTACCGTCTAAATCAAATTTAATTCCACTAAATCCTTTTATTGATGAACAGGGTTTATTACGCGTCGGTGGTAGGATTGATGGCTCAAACTATTCTTACGATAAAAGACATCCTATTTTATTAAATGGTAAACACTATTTTACAAAACTATTATTTGAACATGAGCATAAAACCCTTTTACACGTAGGCCCCCAACAGTTACTAGCATGCATTCGTGACCAGTACTGGCCCATAGGAGGCCGAAATTTAGCTCGGAACGTATCACATAATTGTTTTACTTGTCGACAATTCAGGGGCCAGGGTATGGTTACCATCATGAGTAACTTGCCCTCGGAACGAGTAGAACCAGGGTTTCCATTTAGTACTGTTGCCACTGACTTCGCCGGTCCATTTTTAATCACTGATTGCAAGGGTCGGGGGTGTAAAATAATTAAGTGTTATTTGTGTATATTTGTTTGCCTTAAATATCGATGCATTCATTTAGAGCCAGTTAGCGAGCTAAGCAAGGACGCATTTATTTTAACTTTAAAACGATTTATTGCCCGTAGAGGAATACCTAAACTTATTTATTGTGACAATGGCCGAAATTTTGTGGCTGCAGCCAAATATATAAAAGATTTATTTAATAAACATGCCGATTCTATTTGTGACTTTGCGGCTCAGAGAGGTATAGAGTTTAGATTCTCACCCGCATACGCTCCTCACTTCAATGGTTTAGCTGAGGCCGGTGTCAAATCAGCCAAATTTCACATCCGTCGAATATTAGGGCAGTCCCACTTAACATTCGAGGAGCTGGCTTCACTGTTTGCACAGATCGAAGCTATCCTAAATAGCCGACCTCTCTGTCCTCTCAGCCCATCTCCAAACGATTTCCAAGCCCTCACACCGGGTCACCTTATTATTGGCAGGCCGCTGACATCGTTGCCGTCTCCAAGCTTCGAAGACGCCGACTCTCCGCGCCTCAACAGATATCAACGCTTGGAACAAATTCGTCAACACTTCTGGAAGCGGTGGTCTCAAGAATACATCGCAGAACTACAACAACGTGTCAAATGGCGGGTTAAGAGCAAGGACCTACAGCTGGGCGATCTCGTTCTCATCAAAGATGAAGCTCCCCCTCTACACTGGCGACTGGGGAGAGTTACCAAATTGTTTCCGGGTGCAGACGGAGTTCCTAGAGTGGCCGACGTCTCTACAGCGCATGGAACCCTACGACGAGCACTTAATCGCCTATGTCTACTGCCTAGCGAAAATTCTTAAAAGCTTCAGAGCTTTCAAGGGCCGGGAAGATGTTGGCGCCGCGCGCCGCAATGACTCATGCACTTCGTCATTACCATATATGGCCAGAGCGAAGGATTGCCCCTTGCCGAAGAACGATACCTAATATGGTCACGCCGGTCCACCAATAAAGGCACAACGTGTACCACGGCTGGCCAATCACCTGCGACGTGTTCACGCTCCCACTAACAGAGAACGGCCGCGGACCACCGACCGCTACATTCGCCGATTGACCGTCCTATGTAACGCGCCTAAGCATTTCTATAACGCACATATGTAAAGCCAAATTGTAATCTGTAATTAAACCAATGTAAAGTCTCAACTCAAGTCATTTAATTTAAAAAACTCCAAAGTATTGTTCTCATCAAGAACACTTTGTATTACAGAAAAGAGCAGTTCGCGCTATTTACAACCTCAGGCCTAGGGACTCTCTTAGAGAACTCTTTAAAGAAATCAATATACTAACTGTTAGTTCACAATACATTTTGGAAAATATTATGTATGTTAAAAAATACTCCGATACTTTTCTTAAAAAGAGTGATGTTCACAATATTAACACAAGAAATAAGGCTAGACTGATTGTGCCTCGTTTTAGACTCAACAAAACTGGTGGCTCGTTCATGGGTAGATGTGTAAAAATCTACAATAAAATCCCGTTAGAATTAACAGAAATGCCATACTGTAAATTAAAAACTCATGTAAAAGGTATTCTCATGAAGAAAGCATATTACAAAGTTGATGAGTATTTAAATGACAAGACTGCTTGGACATGAGTTTTTTTTTTAAATTTTTTAAATTAAATAATGTAATAAGTAGTAGTAAGTACTGTCTGTAACTGTGAGTAGGAAAAAAAAATAATCCCGGGAGTTTCTTGCCGCTTCTTCTACCGGGACCACTCACGGTAGGGATTTGTTGAAGCGATGGCGTTGAGTGACTTTCGAAAAGTGTTTGTAACAAACCTACTTCGAATAAACTAATTTCATTTCATTTCAAACTAATTTCATTTCATTTCATTTCATTTCATATCATCACTTATCAAAACATCGATTGTCAGACTGTCCAAAACAAAGAACGTACCCAGCTAATGCCCCTTCAGTAAACTAGCTTTCCGAGATACGTCGGTTTATGCAGTCCTAGTACAAATTACTTCCCAGATGTTATCCCTAAGGTAAAAAGCGAGCGCAGCTATCTCCATACTTCCATAGTTACTATTACTTTCAATTTGTGAACTAGCCCCATGGCGACAACTCATTGAATCCTAAGAACTAGTGATACTTTTGTAAAAGATTCTTAAAATAATTCAGTGTTTTATAAAAAGTGTAAATACGTAGATTGTGATCACCGCATCCTAAGATCATCCTGAAAAGGCAAATGATGTCATGATGTTGACGATCCGTGTGGCGCAATGGTTACCATGCCGGATCGCCGCACCGAGGGTTCGATTCCCAGCGAGGCGGAAATTTGAATGATGAGTTTGAATTTCTGTTCTTGGTCTGATTTATTTATCTATGCGTTGGCAGCAAGAAACTGTTCACGGTGTCATTATTTTCTTTTAATTCGTGTTTGAAGTAATTTAAGCCCACCATAGTTTGCAAATACAAGTTGCTATTTAGTATAACATAAGTAGTATTCACAACTTTTAACTACCAGTAACTTACTTTTACTCTGCCTTGAGTGTCTTGACTCTAAAAACGGTAATTTTACTTATAAATCCGTCACCGCGTCACGGTGTACGGTGTACCACCCGCGGGCAAAGGCTAGTAACTCAATTATATAACATTTCTCATCCCTTATCTCGGGTCTGTACAATGTACATAAATTAGTGGGAACATCACAAAATACAAAATTGTTAATTTACCTTGACGTCATCTCGGGGAAGCAAACCGTAAAAACTGTTCTCAAGTCAAATTTCCTAACCAAAGAACAATTTACGAGAAAAGAAAGACAAATCCGAGCTCAAGTAGGGTTACTATAAACAAAGTTAATCTGTGGAATGAGTTTTTATTACTAAGCCGTTTTGAATACTGAATTATAAAAAATATAAAAGCAATTATTATGGATTTTAGCAACATCTTGCATAAAAAACAACGCGTTCAGTATACTTTTGTCTTGTCCTAATTTTCTTAAATCACTTTCGCTTTTTACCATTTTTTAACCGACTTCAAAAAAAGGAGGAGGTTCTTAATTCGACTGTTTTTTTTTATGTTTGTTACCTCAGAACTTTGGACTGGGCGAACCGATTTTGATGATTCTTTTTTTAATCGAAAGCTGATGGCTGTCATGTGGTCCCACATAAATTTTATTGAGATCTGACAATGGCATCCATGAGAAAACTACATAAGTCGTAAATTTGTGTTAAGATGTGCACGACAAATTGACGAATAACTCAATATCACGTCAACCGATTTCGATGATTCTTTTTTTAATAGAAAGCTGGTGCTTGTCATGTGGTCCCACATAAATTTGAATGAGATCTGACAAGTAGTTTTTGAGAATTTGAAGTCGGTTATTTTTTGTTAGTAAAATTTAGATTATTTAAGCAAAACATTAATATACATTTTTGAACTTTCTGTATTATCTGAAGCCTGGTATGAAATATTATTTTTAATTTACCCGTTTTTTTTCGTAATAAATCAAAGCTGCTTTTGACATTATTTGACGTTTCGCCTTTTTGATATTTTTTGATTAATGAAAAAAAATATGTCGATGAATCAAAATCCCTGAACTACAAAACCGTATTTTAATCAGTCAAACTGTTTTAGTAAACAAAAATTATGTCGTACAAAAGTTTTACTGCTTATACAAATACACGCAGTCATTTGTATTCTGGACATCCATATTACTACTTCAACATGGAGATCCCAGTCAAGACGATAAAAAATACGGTCTTTTTAAATAAAACGGAACGAGCCTTCAGGTGATTCTTATTAATTTGTACTTTTGTCCTTCCTTTCATTTCATGAAACATTGGGATACCGCCGTCTCCGAATAGCACTTAATTAAAAACCACAAACGAACCAGAGCGGTTATTGAAAAACTTTTTAGGGCGCACTTTTTGTTCGTTCAACCATTTTATTGTACTTAAAATTATATTGTACTTACTGATTGTGTGTGGTAATTATTTAAACAAATCGAGATATTTATATCATTCGGTATTTCTTTAAATATTGCTACCACTTGCAAAAATAAATTATTTTATTTACTTTATCCATCAATTCCAAACCAAAACTAATTCAAAACTTTAAACTGCCTTAAATATGACTAGCTATAATAAATACGAAAGTCAGCAGTTTGAGGCGTTACTAAAGCATTCTATGGAAAGAATAGAAATAAACAAAAGTATCTACCTATATAATTACCATTTTTGTAATTTATCTCAAATAAGCTCTATAATAGTCAAATTATTTAAAACTATACTAAGTCTTTTTTATCGGAATAACTACAAACACTGAAATAAAGTCTAACAATAAAATAAAACTATATCAAAGTGAATACAACGTATATTTAAAAGTAATTAAAAACGTTTAGTTTAACTTTAAAAGAAAAACTGTCGTCTGTCGACAAGCAGGAGCGGACCTCTTTGCACAGAGGTGTGGTCACACTGATACCGCGTATAATATTTCGTTTTAAACAATGTGGTATTTAAGATTAAAAATAAATAACTAAAGCAATAAGCAAAATTTTTCTATCCCTGATAATATAAAGTTCTATTTTTGTGCAAAAAATCTTCCTACAAAAAAATTCTTCGTGTTATTACTGATAGACTAGATTATTTGCTGGCTTAATGCTAGACTATCTCCATGTCTGATAATATAATTCCTTCAAGGGTTTCAATTAATATTCTGTTTCAATTGCAGAGTTAGGTCACTTTTTTACATCAGGCTAAGCCAATATTTTCCATCAGGACTTATTCTGCAAGCAAGATCACCATCGTCATTAGACTTCATGGTACAGAGCCAAAAACATACACAGGTTCTAACCCATTTGGTGAGTGTGAGTGAAAATGATCATTAATTCCATGACATTAATCCTAGCTGTGGGCCCGGCCGTAGTGCAATATGACCGGAGCCTAGCACTAAGTTAAGATCTATAAGCTATCCTCACGTTTTGTTCACACTTAAAATTTTATTATATATACATCCTTATTCCTCCCGAGCCCTCGCAGCTCGCCATGTTTAAAAACTCTACATTGTATTTTAATTCGCTCCTAATTACTTCGCCTATTAATCTAGGCGTTCGCTTGCTTTATTTTTAAACTAAACGAAACATCCTAAGAATAGCTTTTACATTGGAAATTTGTAGATTTAAGTGAGTTTTAAATCTGTATTGCACATAGCTGCATTGAATTTAAAGGTAACAACGCCAATTTATGATTTTATAAGGATTTTTAGTATACGAAGCTGAAGGGACTGATGAGTGATACCGTTTCGCAAACTACTTTTTGCCCGCGTCATCGCCCTCGGAAAGTCTAAGTTATCCCAGGGGATTATACAATCAGGATAAAATTTATCCTATTTTATGAACCTGGATATGATTTATCTGTGTGCCAGTTTCATCTTAATCCGTAAAATGGTTAACGCGTGGGAAGAAAAAACTTTCAAACATCTTCAAAAACCATCAGTAGATAAGATAAACGGTAATTATAATTGTTCAGTACATAACTAAACATAAAACACCTTAAGTTAACTGATCTGTATTTTATATATAATCTGTTATCAGATGGCAACATTATTTCCTTCATACTTCATGTTTGAGTATGGTAGCATTTTTTTCTCTTCAATTTTCTGTTTAATGGCGGTGAGTCAAGAATTTTCTGTGTCCAATGTACAAAATTTTCTATTTCAATAGTGAAAAGATTTTTCGCCATATTTTGTTTTATTTATACGTCCAACAATAATATCAATACGATAGGAAAGGATGATTTTATGTTTGATCGGCAATTTCACATACTTTGTAGTCAACTAAATCAATAACAACACACACTCCACACGTCTCAAAGCACCAGGTAGATTTAGTGCAAATAACTTAATTTGCACATGCCCCGATGTGGAACGTGTGGGCTTATAATGCCTCGTTAATTCCTACCTTATCAACCTCTCCGGCACTTACACTCAAGAGATTTACGAGGCTAAGAAATGGCTGTGGATCGTGAGTTAATAGCCTCGGCTACCTGGATAGATACCGCAAACCTCGGGAATAGTTTATGAGGCTTCTGCTACTGATATCAATACTCAGCCACTACATTTATCTACAATATGTTACTATCAAATAATAGGATACTGTACAGCACTTCATTCAGATGACTATAATTGCGATGTTAACTATTTTTGGGAGTGTTCAAAATAATCATCAGTACCCAATATGACTTAAAATATGTTTTACACAATGAATTCTAAACCATCTATTTTATTTATTAATTTATTTAAACTTTATTATACCTAATACAGTTGGTATAAAAGGCGAGCTTAATGCTAAGAGCATAACTCTACCAGCCAACCTTTGGGCAAAGCAGAAAACAGCATCTATACTACACCTGACAGCTGCACTGCGACGTCAAGACGAGATTAAAGAGGGTAAGCCACTGTCTGTCACAACAAACAACAATTTTAGATATACAATTTTGAGTCAAATATTTTTTCATCCATCAATAAACATGAAATATCTATTTTACTCTATAAAGGAGATTAATTTATCAAATCTTCTTTTTGCTTGTTTGAACAGCAGTTTATGATTTAAGAAAAAAGCCTTCTTATTTTACAAAGAATCATCATATCAGCTCGTATTCATGGTAAGTACATTAGAAGGTATATACAAGCTAATTACAACTTTATATATAAGACTATTAGAGAAATAAACTGAAAGCGATACAGGTTAACCAATACATTTTTATGAGGATTGGAAATTAATAGTGTATGCTAACATTCCCGTTAAGAGAGAAACTCAAGCTCAGGTTGGCTATAAATATGGATTGAAGCAGTACTGAGCTGCTGCCATAGACAAACTATACGAACAGAAAACTTACATGTAACAAATAGTTACTTAAACTAAGTACTACTATGTCTTTTGTGCTTACGCCCCAACTCAGAGTGACTAACGGTAACATAAAGAATCACCATACAAATTCTGTACTAAGGAGCCGTTTAAGTAACCATTAGTGACTCTGAGTTGGGGTGTTAAACTTCAATAATAATTCATTTGGTTGGTAGACTTCACACACCTTTGAGAACATTTTGGAGAACTCTCCGGTGTGCAGGTTTCCTCACGATGTTTTCCTTCACATGATGTTTTCATGCACACATGCCCATACCACGATATAACTCCAATATGTGATTAGCATATGTTACATGAGGACATTCCGACCGCAAACGTAATAAATATTTCACGATCAATCGAAGAAAGGAGGTAGTTGACCACACGGGCGTACAGCATACAACCATGCAAGTTACGATGGGAGTTAACTGTGTGGTGAGCCTAGGGAAATTTGTCAGGAGGAAGTTGGTACCATAGCCTCGCCGGGACCAGAGTTTAACTTGTAGGTATTCAAGAATGAATCTAATGAACTCCATGACGATCATGGACATACCGACGGTACTGCTGCCACCAACTGTCCTTTAATAATTACGATAAAACTCTCTCCAACAGAAGGGACCAGATCAAGCGGCAAGTGCGTAATGGCGGATGATGAACCAACGTGTGGATAGCATTTGCCGAATGGACACCAGCATTGATTTGTGCACAATAACCGACAGGGATCCGAAGTGAGGCGAGCGTGGCATACGTGGCGAGCGATTCCAAACGCAGGCAAGTCACCGCAAGGAACCTGTAATACAAATACACGTTGGCGCTTACCATCACTCTGCGAGCGTTAGCCACCACGTATAGGCGTCTCGACACTTCTTCCTTCACCCTTACTCTATGGCTCCACATAAGCATATACATCCAAGTTGGAATGTAGAGTGAACATTATGTTAATTCCGAAATTGTACGCAGCACTCGCGCTGATAAAAACAGGAATATACACGTACGCTGATTCAGCCGGACACTCGTCTGAATGGGACTGGTACATAATGTACAGTTGTACACGGATAGCACTGACGGATATCCGATATTTCAATCACGTTACACGAACGCGTTTAAAGTACAACGAAGCGTTACATGCACATAAAACTACATGCACGATATCGAATGTAGAAAGGTTTTTACGATGGTATTTGATGGAATATTCAAGCAAAGCGCTCAACTTGAATCGTAATATTTGCAACACATTGCATTTTGTTAGCGATGACGAAATTCGAATAACACATAATCAAATCAAATGGTCTTCAATTATTTCAAAAGGAATGGTAGGGTCGTCGGCACATTTCACATATATTTTTTTCATAAAAGTAAAAAGTAATCTCCCTCTCTTTTAACTTAATACAAATTGACAATTTTTTTAAGTTTTCATTAAGCGCCGCCTATAGATCTGTTCTAGCGTGACAGTTGTTTGGCCCGTTATAAATTATATTAAAACTATTTGCCCGGACAGACTTCGTTCTGTCAAAAGTTTTTTTTTATTAGAACCTTCCGTCTACCCTATCTTTCAAGTTGGTTTGAATTCAAATTTGAATTTGAAATTTGAGTTCAAATTTGATTAAAATCGGTTAAGTAGTTTAGGAGTCCATCGCGGACCAACAACGTGACACATAATTTATATATATTAAGTAACAAGTAAAATAAGGGAATCAATCAAATTAAATCTTCTATTTTTCTTAAATAACTATAATATTCACAAGGGTCTACTTATATCATTAAATAAAATGTTAAATCAAAACTCGTGGTTTTGCTCGGGCTTTAAATCCCATAATTTGAAATTTAAATGTACAAAATATATATTCTTAACGTCACTTAAAGTCGCGAATGCTGCGCTTACGTTAAATTTCCTTCGGCGCTCCCAGAATGTCGGGATTTTCTCGGACGACTTGAAAGCGGACAGTTCTGCGAATAAATTATTATTTTTGTTGACCCCATTCCAAGATATTTTAAATACTGAAAATCTTTTATTGTGTATTTTTACATATTTCTACTGTTGTTACTGATTACAAATCTAATGCCTTAATAAAAGCCATATATTATCAATATGTAACAAATTAGACCGTTTTACTTATGCAATTAGACGCTTAAGAATGATAGTATCAAAAGAAGCAGCACTTAGTGCGTACCATGGATATGTTGCATCACTTTTATCTTATGGTCTTCTACTGTGGGGAAATTCAGTAGATAGCATAAAAGCATTTAAAATTCAGAAAAAAGCAGTAAGAGCAATCGATGGGGCAGGGCCATTAGATAGTTGTCGGCCATTATTTAAAAAACTGGGTATCCTGCCACTACCATGTATGTATATTTTAGAAGCATGTCTAATAGCTAAACAACATCCAGAATATTTCCAACTGTACCATGACGTTGTTGATTCTAGGGCCAGGAAATTTAACAATTATCATCTTTATGTACCGCCATGCCGATTATGGATTGTGAGGAAAAATGGATACTATTCGGTTATTGATATTTATAATAAATTACCAGTAGAATTTAAAAAAATGTCATTCCCTTTATTTAAGTCAAAGCTGTCAAAGTGGCTGTTATGCCACTGCTTTTATAGCGTTAGGGAATACTTAGGCAAATAATCAATGTTTTAGAATGTATAATTATAATTTATTATTATATAATGTATTACGATTTTTATAATATTATTTAATTAAGTTTGACATGATGAAATACATGTATTGACATTGTTATCATAAAATATAATGACATAATAGATTTAATGAGTAGAATATTAATAATAAATGTTTAATTTACTTTATAATATTTGCACGCCTCTTTAGGCAGAGCATACGGTTGAATTCAGTTTGTAACAGCTTTTTGTACACTATGTTCTAGCAAATAAAAATCTTTGACTTTGACTTTGACTTACTTATGAACGTCATTTTTAAGTATTTTTGTCCAGCTTGAAAAAAGGAGACAGTCCTCAATTACTTTTTTAACCGACTTCAAAAAAAGGAGGAGGTTCTCAATTCGACTGTATTTTTTTTTTAAGTTTGTTACCTCAGAACTTTGTACTGGGCGAACCGATTTTGATGATTCTTTTTTTAATCGAAAGCTGGTGGCTGTCATGTAGTCCCACATAAATTTTATTGAGATCTGTCAATGGCATCCATGAGAAAACCACATAAGTCGTAAATTTGTATTAAGAATGTGCGCGACAAATTGACGAATAACTCAATATCACGCCAACCGATTTCGATGATTCTTTTTTAATCGAAAGCAAATGCTTGTTATGTGGTCCCACATAAATTTGAACGAGATCTGACAAGTAGTTTTTGAGTAACTTTGAAGTTGGTTATTTTTTGTTAGTAAAATTTAGATTATTGTGTTTGATAACCTCAGAACTCCTGCTTTTATTGATAAAAAGGTTACCTTGAGGGTATACTTATTATTTATTTGTTTCAAATATTTTTAAACCTCAACTACGTCTACTGAACTTTGCACATGAAAAGTAAAAAGTTATTAAATTAAAGTAAAAGCTACTTTAATTTAATAAATAAAAATACTTTAACTGAATTAAATTAAATTGAATCAAAGTAAATTTTGTCTTCAGTAAAAGATTGGAAGTTTATCCTGTTACATATTAATTATCTTAATTTAAATAAACTACCTGAGTAGAGCTGACATTAAAACTCACATAAAAACCAAAAAATCCAAATTGTAACACGAAGCTTTATTTTACATATTTCACGTTTCAAATATATGTATCTCTCTTTTGAATAATCCAGGCATAATCCGGGCTCTGAATATATGTAGTAGCGGTTAGTGCTAAGATACATTCTAGTAATTCTCACTATCAACCAAACCGACCAAACGAACGAACAGAAAATACTAGTTTAATATTATCAAGTATCGTTCGCTACCGATACAATTTTTTTAAGTATAACCACAGAAGAAATAATAGTACTTATAAATAAGTAGTAGCCAGTAGGTATAACACAATGGGATTTGTATTGCGACTGCGAAGGGGATTGGAGCAAAAATTGCGTCTCTGTATAATTCAGACTTTTTATTTTGTACACATACTTAAAATTATATTGGAAAAAATATATTTTCACGTAAACTTCATTTTTTACAAACTTTTCACACTGATATTTTATACTACAAATATTGTTAAATAGCTAGCCAATTGTTGCGTTAAACGGTAGGTCACAATAGGTATATGTAAGTATAGTAACAATCAAGAAACTAACGTAAGTTAAAATTTATAATATACTACGTAATGTAGTCTTTATCAACTATATTAGTACTTTATTAGTATTTATCAACTACAAATATTCGGTTTAATTTTATTGTAATAACGTAATCTATATTAGAATGACTACTTGCAAAGTTAGACGCTCATGCCGAAGTCGCTTGAGGCAGTCGTGGCAAAAATTATGCAGAATACGCTATCGAAGATTTTGTCAATTGTAAAATTACCATAATTGCTTTGCTCGGAGTTTGGGAACTTGTAACTTAATATCAATTTGGATATCGAATTTTAAACGGATATTTCATTATACCATTGTGTCCATTTATCATGACTTTGTTAAGAATCATCTTTGTAATTTCTGTTGATTATGCTGTTCGTTGTTTATCAGTCAGTAATAGTTGGGCTTCAACCTATGAACGACCCACTATTGAGCATGGGTCTCTCCTCTTCAAAAGGCCAGAGCATTGCATCAGTGGCGTAGCTAGCCCTAAGGAGGCCCCATATCAATATTTGTTGTGGGGCCCCCTCAACGTCAGCTGTCAAACATAAAAGCCAACTGTAGCAGTCGTAGGCCGCTGGCGAACTTTTGAGAACGTTAGTGGGGGCCCCTATACGCTGGGGGCCCCGTATAATTGATACGGTGGCAGCTACGCCCCTGCATTGCATACTCCCTCACGCCGCGGCCGCTCCACTGCGGATAGGTTAGGGATTAGTGGCCAACCCGAATGTCAGAAGTTTTCATGCCGCCCGAGGGCCTCCAACATCGCTTAACGATTGTTATCTAATGATAACAACCGAGACCGACGGCTTTGCGTGCCCTCCAAAGCACGGAAGCTTAAGAATTTTTTGCTAGAAGCGATCACCCATCGACCTATCGACCACGCCCGCTGTTGCTACTCGCTTAACTTTTTCCAGTCACTTAGACGATTTTGACCGATTTATGACTTTATGTGACCCATTCTAGAAAGACTACGACTCTACCCCAGTCATAACGTACAAAGTTAATGGTGGAACACTATAGATGAATAACATTACCATCTACCGGATTGCTGGCTCTCATTACCCGGCGCTGTAACGAGCCAACTTAATGTAGTGCCTTTTAACGCAATTTCTCCGTTCGGTACTCGTTTTTATTACTTTCCCGAATAAGCCACTTTTCTCATTGACGTCACGAGGACTGAGGTTCCAACGATAATTATCTTTTTACAGCATGTGCACCTCTATGATATAGGTAGAAATTGTTCGAGCAATTTCATTTGCTTCTGGAATAGGGATGTTGACTAATTTTAGGATTCAATTTTATTTTATAGACAGAACCTTAAGATTCACGAAAAAAATATTATAAAAATAATAATCTTCAATTTAAAAACAAAAATTGATAAATAAAAATCATTTTCAAATTTCCCACCAAAAACGTCACGTGACGTCACTAGCCGATATTCAATACTATCTGTCGACTGAAGTTAGTCGCACTTGCATATAAAATAAGAACAATGACGTTATAAGCTCAAAGTGGCGTTACAGCGTGACAGTGAATACTATTTTTAACATTTTAAAATAATTATATTTAAATTATTGTGATTGATTTCGACAAAAGAATAATATTTTAGGTGTTTAAATGTTTCCCTTGATACTTTAAACATAAATTTATTTTAATTTACTGATAGTGTCAACATCCCTATTGTTCAGTGATTCTCCAGTTAAGTTTTGAGTGTAACATAAAATCAATATTCTTGTATTATTTTATTGCTGTTATCCGTTTTAAATAATCTTAAACTGCTATTAATCATGTAAAGAAAATTGTCTCATTTTTGTCTCAGACATTTTTTTACATAAAATAGAAAAAATATAACAGTTACAAAAAAAGTTAGTCTACTAATGGTCACACGTAAGAAGTGTGCCAAACATTTTTTAAAGTTAAAATAACAAAAATGGAGCCATTTACTAGTAAGTACCTACTTATAAAATAAATTAATATTAGGTACAGTCACCTGCAGAGAAAAGTAACCCATCTGTTATAAATATACGAACAGCAATGTTTCCGTTGCCTATTGCGTTGTAAACAGATGGGTTACTTTTCTCTGCAGGTGACTGTACAAGACAAGCAGTTATATCAAGTTATATCAAGTATTTTTTTCAAATATCTAAGACATGAAACTACTTAAGAAGAAGAGTAATTTCAATCAATGAACGGAAACATTTTATATGAAATACTTTATAAAAGCACTTTATATTAAACCCTGAGGTTAACGTGCAGTTCGGTAAAAGGGATCGGCTTTACAAACATGTTTGAACTACCAGCACAGTTCAATGTTCGTTTCACTATCAGTACGTAGGACATTCCTCTTTGTGGGTGTTGAAAGAAGGAAAGAAAGAAAGAAAGAAAGAAAGAAAGAAAGAAAGAAAGAAAGAAAGAAAACAGTTTTATTCAGACTAAATACACACATTACAAACACCATGTTGGGTTATTGCTTGCGTATTTGCTTGATACCAACTACAGCCAACCAATTTTTTTTCATTCTGCCCCAATACTACGGCTTAGTGGGTCGTGGAATATTTTCTAGTTTGTTGTTCGTAAAATACCCAAGGCATACTTATTCCGATTTTTTGATAAAGGGAACCACATATACCTACACCTATACGCTACATAGTTTTTGGAAGTACATAATTATACGGCATACTTGATTTAATAAACACAATAAAAGATGTGATCTTCTAATAATCTACAAGCTCAAAGAATTTGCCGGCTAGCTGGTAGTTACATAAGAAATACCATGGACTTGCGACAAAAATATGAAAGTTACATTACGCTCATATCCCATCAGCAATGTAAGAAGAAGCGGTACATGTTCATGAACAAAAATATGTCACGAAACCAACTCATTATTTTTTTCAATTTTTACCCTCTGCTACGGCGTAGCTCGAACCATCGTAGCGAATTTATGTGACAAGTGTGAACCATGCAAAGTTAATATAGATTCTAGGAAAATCAGGATATTTTATACATATAATATCAGGAGTGTAATGTCCTAAAATATAAAATTTGTTTATTTACTTTAACCTACCTGCGACATACCTAATAATAATAATTCTTGACAAAACATAAATAATCGACTACAAAATTAGGGATAACTCAAAAACTACAAGTCATATCTCACTCAAATTTAAGTAGAACTACATGACAAGCACCCGCTTTCGATTGAAAAAAGAGTTATCAAAATCGATTCACCCAGTCGAAAGTACTGAGGTAACAAACATAAAAAATAAAAGTTTTTAAACGGCAAAGCTTTATTGACATTTTCAGATACAGTAGACTCGTTTTAGATAAAGCAGAGTTTAGACAGACCCTGCAGTGCGCCGCATCCGATTCTATATGTAAAGTGGTTGTGCATGTGCATGTCGACGGGTCTTTATTTGTGACATGCGGCTCCCACTTGACATTTTTCTTACATTCAAACCAGTACTCGTATAGTTTGACGTTTTTACAAACACATTATAAGTATAAGTATTAATTCATTTATATATTTTCAAGGATCAGATAGCCGTATTGGGGCGGCTTAGGATACTAACCCCAACCCCATGCCGGATGGGTGTCGTAATAGGCGACTAAATCCGGCCCGCTGTTGATAGGGCTCTTCGAGGGTTTATTTATATTGGTAGTATTGATTTTAATTGTTCGGCAATGCAATTTGCCCGTTTATCGGTTTACCTACATAAAAATCTTAGAAAACATTTTTTTATAGTTTTTGAAAACAACGTTTGAATAAATTTAAAAATTAAAAAAAATCCCGACAGCTTTATTTTTGGCACAGCCAACAACTATCTCGATACGTCAACTTTCAAACAAAAAAAAAAACAAAAAAAAATCCATTTGTTTACGAACTACGCAGCCTTTGACAGACCTCTTATTGCGTCAGGGGTTAAAAAAAAGTTTGAATATTAAGGCCGTTAAAATCATTCCGATATTCCAGAATTTCCAGTGTCCTAACCAGAACAGTGATACGTCATTTAGACGTTTGACGGCACAACAGGACGATACCATTCATCATTCCAACAAAAGTTGTTCACGTTCATCAATAGCAGTCTTGACTATGAAATGCGAATAATTAACGCTGACAAGACACCGTTTAGTGGTTCCGACAGTCTGGATGAGGGTATGACACGTTTTGATGCGATTAATTGATAGTGCTTTCAAAACACTAATAACGTGCTCGACATAGGAACATGAATATTATATCAGTCATGCTTCGAGTATAGAATATAAATATAATTATCCATATACCTAATAAGAAAAGAGAAGGAAACATAAGATAGTAGTTTTAGGTTTACATTACACCTACTATCATAATTATATTTCAATAAAGAAAATACGGGACAAATCTAGTTACTAAGTAATTGATTGATTAAATTTTTAATAGAAAAAGGTGTTTGGTCAGACTAATCTGACCACTGGGAAACACTCGTTGTAACCATGTTGTAACATCCATTTTTTGACAAATAAACAATTTATTTTGCTTTTTAAGGCACTTTTCTTACTCGTATAAAATAATATTTTGCTATTCTCATACGGTGTATAGCCAGATTGGACACTTCAATGTCAATTATCAATTTATTACGTACCTATTATGACTTCATCGCAGATTTCTGGCAAGATATTTATTTGACCAGAGGGCAGTTGATGAAATTACGCCGCTCAACGATTTCAACGACTCAACTGGCAAACTTTCCACTTCAAATCCCTTCTTTGAACCCTTAAATATATAATTTAAATATCCTATCTCATCCCTCAAACCAATAACGAAGTCCTTGCTTTTATCTTTCACGAAAATATAGATAAGTATTACGCAGTCACTGTGAAATTATGTACTTTATATCAATTTGACGTAGAAATTATTTAATACGTACAACGCTTCAATAAACATGGTTTATATATATATGGATTCAGCTTAAAATAACCAGTGAGCTTATAAAAACACATTTAATATCATTGAAAATAACACTCTAAATTCACTTCAACCCCTATTGACCCCGGCACTTCATTGTTCTGTCGGGAGCAAAAAAAAACAAGAGCTTTTATCGCAGGATTTTAGGTCACAACCGCTGCATAATCCTAGAACCTAAATCAACAGGATAGGGTTTATTTACGACAATCAATCTTACGACAAAGGGATATCGCGAAACAAACGCCAAAACAAATGGCCACCGACAATTTTCATGACAAAACTGTTTTCGAAGTCCGAACTATTGACTGGGAGTATTCACTCGTCAGAAACAACTGCGAAAATAAATCGCACCCTCAGTGGAAAAAAGGCATAAGATGAAAATTGCAATTTTACAGGAGAGCACAAAAACTGTTAAGATATCAGTAAGAAATCAAAGGAATTTCATGCACAAAACCGTCAAGATTAATGATACAAATTTGAAAAAAATTGAGCTTATGCAGCCTTTGTCCCTCTTTAAAATCATATTACTTAAGTTCAAAGTAAGACGACTTATGTTTTTTTTCCACTGAGAGTGCGAAATAATCTATGTGAAAATATATTCAAAATAATGCTGCAAAATAAACGAGCATTATATTGTTATTTTATTTTGAGAATTGTTTATAATCATATTAAGATACCTGAACAGCTCTTTTGCTGAGAACGGTTATAAATATTAAGTACAAAGCTTTCAAAGCCCTGCCATGTAACGGTTATTGTTATAGCCAAGTACAATCTTCGCCAAACATGTTAAAGTCGCGTTAGAGGCGTTATGAATCAAACTTCATATGTATTACCAGTAATATCGTCTCGGAATATCAAAGACAGTTTTCTTAATATCATATAATCAGGTCATGGAAGTAAGATTTTTATGCTTCAGGTTTTAGGGAACCCGGGACCCTATTACTAAGACTCCACCGTCCGTCTGTCTGTCTGTCACCAGGCTGTATCTCATTAACCGTGATAACTAGACAGTTTAAATTTTCACAGATGATGTATTACTGTTGCCGCTATAACAACAAAAACAGAACGCTAAAAGCAGAATAAAATAAATATTTAAGTGGGGCTCCCATAAAACAGACGTGATTTTTGCCGGTTTTTGCTCGATAATATAGTGTCTAATTTTGTATAGACTAAGTAGGTATAGATAATGTTACGGAACCCTTCGTGCGCAAGTCTGACTCGCACTTGGCCGGTTTGTCACGTTTAATCTGGAAGTGACTGACTTTTGTAACTGTTTGAATGCAAGTACCTACCCACCAATTAAATTCCAGAAAATAAAATCAGTAAATAGGATAGAAATAAGGTATGCTTACACATTCATACCCCCGCAGTAGGTTTTTGTCTGTGTTGCATGGACGACACTTATAACACATCACAGTAACACCCATGACCCGAATACAAAAATATTTATCTGTTTTATCTGTGTAAGCTACATGGTCGTCGTATGATTTGTAAATCAATGGTAAAAAGTACATATAGCCTACACAGAACCCCAAATCCTCAATTGCGTAGCGATTGAGATAGACTCAATTTATTTTTCAATAGACTGACAAAATACCAAGTACGTTACGATTGTCAAGCGCTCTAATTTAAAAACCTTTTTCCAAGAATGTACTTACTTACAAAATAGAATATTTGAAATTTAAGAAATATTTATTTCTAAGGGAATGATCAATTTCTTTAATGGTTTATCGTTTAATGGTTTTATGGGCTAAAATTGCCTGAAATAAATAATTTTTATTATTTATTTAATGGATCAATTATAAAATTTTAAGTTTAAATTTTTTGTATACGTTATTTAAATTGGGACTCTACCTTGTCCATCTTGGCAAGTACCAATAAATAAAATTGGAGTACTTGTCTGTACGCACATAACTCTGTTAATTCACAAATAAAACTCGCTACCATGATACTATTTATTTTCAGTTTACAACAATATATTGCATCATTGAAAAACATTTAATATTTATAAAATATGGATGTTAAATAAAACAGCGTTCACGCCCAGCGGAAACATCGGCCTCAATATTAACAATGAAACTGTTCAGTAGAAAATATCCCGAAACCAATAAAACTTGAAAAATAGTTGGCCATCTACAACATTTGCCTGCGTGGAATATTTCACAATTGGAACGCAGCGGAAATGTTTTCCGCGCGTAAATCAACTTGTCAGTGTTGCCGTTATAAATTCGCGGGCCGCCGCCACGGAACGCACCTGCCGCTTCTGGTAACATTACCTTGATTGCGAACGCGCCGTGCTGCATTTGCCTTCGCGCCACGTATCCGAACGTGCGGTGTGGATATCTTTCCAAATTACATAGACCTCCCACCCCCCTTTCCGGCGAACTGATTAAAACTTGCAGCGAAGCGCTCCTGTACGACTTGCGGTGTCAATTTACAATGGTCGCGCTACGCCATCCCTCACCGAACTTTCTTGCTTCGCGTTCTTTATGCACGGCTCTTTGTTTCACAGTTTCCACAGTAATGAGTCGGAAGTTTCTTGAAATTAGACGCGATCCCGCCATTTTACTAACACACAAGTTGTTATCTCAAGTTTAAAACCTTCACAAGGGTCAGTGGACTGGATCCAATGAGAAACAACTAGTTATGTGTTGTTATATTGTGTAGTTTCAATAATATTTCTCGTTAAAAGTTTGCCACAACACGACTCGCTCTAGGTATCTCATTTCGTCGTCTTTCGTTTGCTGACCTGTTTTACGAAATGGAATGGCCTGTCTGATTTATCTCTTTGCTCATATAATGAAGTAGTCGCGTAATTCCATCTGCGAAAATATTTACGTCTCTTGTAATTTATTCGGTGTCTGGTAATTGTGAAATGAACATTTCTGCCTGGACTGAGTGATATAATATTTTCCTGGTTATTCTAGTAGTGATTGAATGGTAGGTTTATGTTTGGTATTCAATCCTTGGCTGGGAAAGATATTTTTAAGGGAAACGTAGGTACTTTTATTCTCTCACTTCTCAGTTCTTGGATTCTCTTGCAGAATTTCGTTTCTTAGGTTGAGTATTTGAGGTAAAATGTGGAGCATATTTTGTAGCAAAAGTAGTCTCTGTCATCATTATAAAGTCATAAACATAACATTTGTATTTTTTTGTAAATCTCTAAGTGAATGCCTGTTAAAATTAATAGCAATAGTTTCGAATGTGGGTACTAACTAAACTGGACCGCAAAGAAAAAGGGTCAGTTAGAAAATCTTCAATATCTCATCATCAAAAATCCTCAAGAAGCTTGATGAAATAAGGACTAAATTAAAGAATATTTTAATGTGTTAAAATTAAGATAAAAATAAAATGAATTCAAGCTTTTTTTACTAAATGTGAAGTAAATAAAAATGCGTAGTTTTTCCAGTATCTTCGTAAATGCAAATTGTTTACAGATGTGCCGTTTTCACGTTTTTTATTACTTTGTTGCCTCCGCGAGCTCGCGATACTGCTGTTATGCGATTTGGCATACTTTCTACTAGGTTTTAGAGGCGATGCTGCGGAATATTCTACCATTCCTCTATTAGAGCTTCGTTGATTTCACGTAGGGTGGATAAGGATTCCGCTGACGTACAATCTCAGTTCGTCCCATGCAAGCTCAATGGGGTTTAAGTCGGGTCTACGTGCTGGCCACTCCAAGTGTGTGATACCAACTTCTTGAAAATATGCAAACATTATCTGTATGTCAATATTTTCCTCCCGTCGTGCTTGTATAAACAGAATCTAGACTCGTCTGGAAACATAACTCTTGATAAGTCATTCAGAGTCCAATTCTCGTGTTCTCTACAATGACTCAACCTTAAGTTTCTGTAGTGTCTTTCTAGTTTTGGGCCATTTGCAGGTCTTAATTGATTTAAATTTGCTTCAACCAGACGCCGCCGCCTTACTGTATCCGTACTCAGATTATTTCCTCCGGCTCGTAAATGATGATTCTTTCTCAGATGAATTCATCTGAGGATTCTTTACTCAAAATTGTTGACACCATATTATTATAGCGATTCTCTCGCACATCGTGCACTTTGTTCGGCCTGTTCCTGGTCTTCGAAGATTGGATCCAGTTTCATGGAAACGCTGGAGTGCTCGCTGGACTGTAGACATAATCACACCAACAGCTCTCGCTGTATTTCGCTGACTGTGCCCATCTTCAAGCATTGCCAGGATCCTGGTACATTCTTCAGGGGTTAACGACATGACGACTTCAGAATAATAAAATTTATAAGGCAGAGACATCATATTTATAACTTTTTTATAGCAAAACTAAAACAAACGCGAAACAATTTATTTGATTTTTTTTGGAACTAAATTCAAAAACGACCATTTACATTTTCACCTTTTTTATACAATTATCAAAAATAAATAAAAAGGTTTCATATATTATTTTATGTGGCATTAAATATTCTTTAATTTAGTCTTTATTTCTTAAAGCTAGGTCAGGTACTTTTGAAGATATTGAAGATTTTCTAACCGACCCTTTTTCTTTGCGGTCCAGTGTACCTACAAGTCCTACAAGTTTGCCGGAGCGATTTAGGGAGTTCTTGTAATCACCGCGGAATCACCTGCGAGTTTTACCTCTTGAAATTACTTTTTACCTCTGAGTTTATAATGCGTTGACCGCGTCAATGAGACTGCCTAGAAAGGCCCACCTCACTAGAAAAAAGTGTTAAGCAAAGACCAGACCCCTTGAGTTGCGAAAATACTAATTATTATTTAAGTTCAACGCTTCTGCTTAAGCTGTTAACACTCCAGCTCGCTAAGCGCAGTCATTATTAAGCAATTCTAAAGCTTTCCACCTACTTGCATTAGTGCATATCGCTGTTTTGGAAACTTCCCCGGTTCTAATTATACTAATTAAATTCAAACCTTCAACACTATGGCAGTTGCACAATGAACTAATATTTACTTTACTAATAGTTCCCGCTCGAATTAATCGTGGCGGATTTGTGGGAGTGAAAGAGAAATAATGATGATGATGAGGTTCAAAGCGATTAACGTTCATTAACGATTCAAATTAATATTCTCGCGCCACCTTATAAAACCTTTATGTCCATTATGGCCTTTATGGTCCCATCACTAGCGGATTCTTGGGTTGAATAAGGGGCTCAGGTCCCCCGCTCTCTCCAAAATCATCAAAGACCAACCACGACAACATTCATATACTTAAGTTCATTCAAATTTTCATACTACAAAAAAGAGCTATTAGGGCTATTTATAAACTTAGATCTCGTGAAACTTTGCGTGACAAGTTCAAAGAAATAGGTAGGTATATATACTTACAGTAGCCTCACAATATATTTATAGTAATCATTGAAGTATAATGTCATAGAACAGACATCTCGAACAAAATGTGTGTCCCCGCCGGGAGATTCTATTTTCAAAATTGAGCGCCTGTTCTCCTTTCAAAATCGAACGAATCCATTGGAAATTGAAGCCGCGCGGCGCCAATTCATTGGAACATACATTGTGTTCGCGGTGTCTCTTCTATACGCTAGTAATACTTCAATGATAGTAATGTGGTTTTTATACGGAATAATATAAGCGCGTATAAACAAAATTTTGATATCACTAATTGCCAAACAAGAAAAATGCACCAGTTAGTAACGCCATCTTGCCGTCTTTCTAAAATGAAGCGATCTTTTATGGGCCGTGGTGTACAGTTCTATAATAAAATCCCAAAGTTAATACGTGATTTGCCAGTGGAATTATTTAAGAAACATGTAAAATCTCAACTTTTAGGTAAAGGCCACAGAGTACTTAATCACTATGGTAAAGGCTACTATACTGTAGATGAGTACATAAATGACAAAGACGCGTGGAAATGACAGATCTGCAACCAGTTCCGTGCAGGCTAGTGATACTTTTTTGTAAGAAATATACCAATGTATTTTATTTTTAAAAGATGTGCTGAGGAGTTTCTTTCGGCTTTTCTTCTCCTCCATGACAAAACACCTTTGCGAAAAGCTGGTCCATTAAAAAAATGACGTGCATAAGTGTATCAATGATACCTACATGAATAAATGATTTTGAATTTGAATTTGAATTTAAGGTTCATTTCATTCCATCAGCAGGCCTGAGCTTCCTCTCACAGATATTCCGGATCCGCCACTGCTAGCCACCGTTCCTGCTCCTGGTGCTTTGTGCCAAATGAAAAGCAAGAAAATAAGCCTTTTTCTGGAGGTCGCTGAACTCTGTATCACTTAGCACTACCACAGAAGAAATAATAGTACTTTGGCACTACTAACTCTGCTGAATTTGTCTGTGATGAAAATATATTAAAAGAAAAAAATGTTTGACATGCTTCACAGAGTACCTACATAAATACTACTTCATACCACAGAGTACTTAATCACTACGTCTTCATACCTTGTCTGTTCTTCTCGGACAGAGTACATAAACACTATGTTATTTCTCGGAAAACTCTGATTTGGGATCACTTTTTTGATTGATTGATGTTTTCTTTAACTGTCAGAGTAATTTAATACAATACCTAATATGAATTGCTGATGCTCAGATTAAATAATTCTAAGACCTTTCTTTAATCGGAGTGCTGGTGCGATAAATGTAGTTGTTATGTACTTTGTGTAGGTGATTGTGGGATTTGAAGATTTAGCTTTATTAAGTATCACTCCAATGGTTAGTAAATTTATAAATAAATAAATAACGCTTCACACTCATAGCCCCACACTAGAATTCCCTGTGTGATGGGTGCCATGGACAACACACTAGAATGTCCTGAGAATGTCCTTGCATTCACAGCCAGACCGAGAAAAGAAATTCAAACTCATCATTCAAATATCCGCTTTGCTGGGAATCGAACCCAGGACCCTCGATGCGGCGATCCGGCATGGTAACCATTGCGCGTCGTCATTTATAAAAAAGTCCTTTTTATTCTTTAATCTGAGAAAAAAGTATATATTGTTTCCATAGCGTACATTCATATTACATCTATGTGTACATTGTGATAATCATACTACACGGTTTTAATTATATTATTTACTAGCTGACCCGGCAAACTTCGTATCGCCTAAGAATGTAACAAATCAGAAATCATTAAAATCGGTACAGCCGTTCTTAGCCGTTACAGTTTCTGTGTGCTCCTCCCTCTCCCTCTCATGCTCCCGCTCCCGCTCCCGCTCCCGCTAATAATAATGACTAATAGCTATCTATCAACTATAATAACAAAATGTTACCTTATCCCGCAGGAACAGGTCTTTTTTCCGGGACAAAAAGTATTCTATGGCCCTCCCCGAGCTTTATTTTATATCTGTAGGTATAAATAACTAATCTATCAACTACATACTTATAACAAAATTTTACCTTATCCCATAGGAACAGGTCTATTTTCCGGGATAAAAAGTATCCTATATCCATCCCCTAGCTTTATTTTATATCTGTATAAATAACTAATCTATCAACTACATATAACAAAATTTTACCTTATCCCACAGGAACAGGTCTATATTCCGGGATAAAAAGTATCCTATGTCCGTCTCCTGATTCTAAGCTACCTCCTCACCAATTTTCAGCCAAATCGGTTCAGCCGTTCTTGAGTTATAAATAGTGTAGCGGTGTCCCTCAAGGTAGTATTCTAGGTCCGCTGTTATTTTTGATCTATATCAACGATCTTCCAGTAAAAATTAAACATGATATCACTCTGTTTGCTGACGATAGTACTGTGCTTTTTGTAAATGACGATGAAAGAGAACTTGAAATTGACATTAATAATACACTTATTGATTTAATACGCTGGTTAGAAAATAATAATTTAAGAATTAATTTAAAAAAAACTAATGTTATAAAATTCACAAATAGATTTAATAATAATATGAATTTAAATGTTAACTACCTTGGAAATCAAATTGACGCCGTACAGAGCACACGTTTCTTAGGACTGCAAATTGACAACAAATTGAATTGGAAATCACATATAGAGAATATATGCAACAAGCTTAGCAAATTTAATTTCCTATTACGTAAATTACGAAATATTGTTAATCAGTCGACTGTGTTGACAGCATATCACGGTATCGTAGCATCGACACTTAGATATGGCGTTATATTTTGGGGGAACTCTACAAATAAACATTTAGCATTCAAAGCCCAAAAAAAATGTATCAGGGCAATATGTAATCTAAAACAGAGAGACACCTGCAGACCTCACTTTATTAAATTAAACATCATGACATTACCTTCGCTGTATATATATGAATGTGCAATATTTATAAAGGCTAACAAGGACAAATTTAACTTCTATGATAGTGTACGTCGTAAAGACATGCTATGTGTTGTGCCAGCTAAAACTACATTTCTTAGACAAAGCTTTGTTGGAATGGCATCCACAGTTTATAATAAACTCCCGACTTCCATAAGAATAATCGATGACTTGAGAATGTTTAAAGAAAAACTTCGCATATATCTAATAAGCAAATGCTATTATACTATAAATGACTTTATTAATGAACAAAAATGATATTAATAATCGTTGAATTTATGCTACAATTCCGTGTTATTTTTTAATTATTTGACTATTATTATTTTGTATTCGATTGTATTTTGACTAATTTAATTCAATTTTATATCGACTGACACTTTTAATACTACTAAGAGACACGTGACATGTTAATTTCATTGATCATAATAATTATGTAAAATCAAATTTTAGAATAATTTTAATCAATTTTGTACGCCAATAATTGGCAGAGTAAGAGAGCTATTTATTAATGTTACCATCCTTGTGTACCTTATTTCACAAATAAAATATTTGATTGATTGATTGATTGATTGATTGTAACTAACACAACTTTCTTTTATATATATATATATTTTAACTAAGTACCTACTCCTCATAACAAACCTCGTAAAGGAAAAATTGTACATTCACTGCAATGCTGGTTTTCATGAACACTGTTGATACCTGGTACACAAACAGTAAATATAACTATGTAAAATTATTGAGTATCTTTAATCTTGTAAATATAATTTCAAGACTTCAAGACTGGAGTGGTGGGCATACATGCTGATGGTTTTATGCTTCTTCTCACTGTGTCTTCTCCTTAACTTCGTGGTAAAGAAAATAAACGGTAAATACGGTTATTTTACTCACACAACCTTTATGCAGCGTCCTCTCGTTAGGTCCGGTTATCTATTATGGCTTTGGTCCCTCTGAAATATCGAAAATCATAAGAGAAAAAAACACTGTTTACTTTTTATAATTCGCCGAAAAGATAGACCTGATAATACCATAGTGAACTGTCATCTTCGCCTATCGAAGGATTTGAGGAAAGATTTGAGGAAGACTGGATCTTTTCATTCGGTTATTTTTTCAATAAATATGTACCTACGTTAAGTTTATAGTGAAGCTCTCAGACGTCTTTCTGTATTTTCAGAAGTACGCCTCAAAGAAAAATTTTTACGACTCCAAGGAAAAAGTTCAAGAAATTGTTGTACGCAAGTACAAGAGGAACCCGTGCCTACTGAATCCACAGACAAACCAGTTCCCAGGATCGCTCCCAATGCTGCTTCCCTGGTTTATAATAAAGAAGATAATCTTAACAATGCGCACGGCAAATCGAATGCTAATCTGGCCAAAGAATCTAATTCAACATCACAATCAAAAATAGATGCGGCTAATTCCAAACTCAATTTCCTTGGGGCTATTTATACGGACTCACTCCCTTCTAAAGAAGTAAGGAAAAAACCCGAACCGATGCAAATTTGCGATAACGATAATGGTAACATTTTTAAGGAAGTTATGGAAAGGAAAGCGGCTAGAATTTATGAAAATAAACCTACAAATTAGACGAGGGTCGACTTAAGAAACACGTATGGAAGTATGAAGTACTAAGCATTTAAAAAATTAAAATAATTTATTTTCGTCATAATTACTTTTATTATTTATTGCAATAATGTTTGCCTTTTCAAATACTTTTAAGAACCTACACGGATCTATATTGTAGCATTAGATATTTTATGCATGTGACTCCTTTCCTCCTTGAATGCACCTGAATGAAAATGTCTTTCGGCTATCTAGGTACCTTGCTTCCATGTCATCCAACGTGAATTGTCTATCAGCGAAAAGGTCTTTCAGATAGTGACCCGTTTTTCGAATCCCCAAAAGACTACAACTCGTTAGCCTCACACCACTATTTTGGTACTTAGTTTGTCTCCCAATTAAAATCTGTTTAATAGTTTCATCACCTACTAGTCTGGTCTTTCTCCCTAACCTTAATGATTCCTACCTCAGAAAACCCAGATGATAAAGTTAGTCTTCTATAAGTCCAACTTTTGGAGTGTACATATACGGTACAGTACGGCCGACGTATCTTGGCGCGTCTGAATTTCGCGCAGAAGGCTGCGCAGTAACATAATTCGGCAAAGCTTGGTACGCGGCGTATTATTTCTCAGTTACACGTTAGCATGTTCGTGCCGCAATCTCTGTCTTACATGCGCTGAAGTTCGCAGAGCCTATGTTCAGACACGCCAAGATACGTCGGCCGTACTGTACCTACGTGCCTAAAGGGTGGGCCTTATCCTGCGCTGCATGTTGCACGCTGCTAATCAATAGGCCTACATTCCCAGCTCCTATTATAGATAAATGGGTTCTTTAACATCCAAAATTCATCCCTACGCCCCGGCGATAATAAGGGTTTACTTTACCCGGTCCCACTTTGCAAGGTCTTTTAAACTCGACAGCGAAAAACATAAGAACTTCCAGTAAAACATGCGCCAGAATACTACTGCCCACCATCGTACTCAAACTTATATACATAAACTTACTACGATTTTCTGCTTCAAAACAAATTGAAACTTTAAATCTCCAAATAGCCAACACGCTCTTTATTGTTTGTCACAACTCACACATTTGTCACAATTCACATCAGCCACAGTGATGAAGACAAAATAATAGTTTTGTCTCTGTCTTTCACGTAGATTTTGTAACTGGCAATCTCGCTCTCTTCAAATGTATGGGAGAATCGACAGGTTTTAAATCTATAATCCTACTTCTACCATCTGTAGTTATGTGCAATCTGTGCTCTACCGCTCTGACTGACATTGTCGTTTTTGACATTGACGTGCTCATTGGAATGTGACGTAGCCGTTCATGAAAAAAAAACATCAAACTTTCAAGAAGAACAACAAAATATACCGGGAATACGTTGTGTTTTAAATATAAATGATTCAGCTAGCAACCTAGGAAAACGCTATTAGTTAGTAAAACCTAATTAACCATCTAAACAACTAGTGATTATCGGTACGATATATATGTATGGTATAAGAGTTTAGAGTAGATTTCAGTACATAGAATATGACTTCAATTATAAAGCTGCACTGCCTCTCGGGCGCAGGGGATGAGAGTCCCCCGTGTTACGTGCTACAAGTGGACGAGTTCAGGTTCCTGCTGGACTGCGGTTGGGATGAAAAGTTCGACATGGAGTTCATAAATCAACTGAAAAGGTTAGTTTTTAGGTTATGTTTTGTGGATTCGCTACTTGTTGTTTACTTGATATAAATAAAACACTCGAATGTGAAGACTTATCATGCTTTAGTTTATGCTATTTTCTATCATATTGATAGTAAATATTGATATTAAAGAACTAAAAATCCCAAAGCACCAATTGTTATAATTGTCTTTAGCTACTCAGAATATACACTGATACATAGAAACATTTTCGTTAAAATCATCGATAGCTCTAAACATAAATGAGTTGTGATCTGTTAACTAACTGTACAACCTAAGTTATCGATCAATTAAATGAATACTAATTTTCAGGCACGTAAACAGCATAGACGCAGTGCTCCTGTCCCACTCAGACCCTCTGCACCTCGGCGCCCTGCCCTACGCAGTGGGCCAGCTTGGCCTCAGCTGCCCGATATATGCCACTCTACCCATATACAAGATGGGACAGATGTTTATGTATGATCTGTACCAGTCTCATCGGAATGTGTCAGACTTTAACCTGTTTACACTAGATGATGTGGATTCTGCGTTTGATAAAATCATACAGTTAAAGTACAACCAAAGTGTTGATATGAAAGGTAACGAGTCAATTCACTATAAAAAAAATATTTAGTCAATTGACAAATGAGCTCATGGGTTGCCTGATGGTATTTAAGTGGTTACTTCAACCAAAATTACAATTTACATTGAGCTCTACAGAGCTCAATGAGAATTTTTTTTATGGAAATAGCCAGCAAACGAGCTGACAATGGTAATGTGATGGTAAGTGGCTATTGTCGCCCACGGAATCAGCAACACCAAAAGCATCACTGATGCGTTGCCGGCCAAGAAAGAAAGAACAGGCTCTCTAGCTAGATAAGTCGTTTGGAGGCTGACTCATGCTCAAGGGTGGTAGCTATCCAGTGAACCCCATGGAGAAATAATAATAGGAACAAGGGTATTAATTAATGGTGCCTTAAATAAGATTGAGAATGTATGATTCGATTCCTGCTATGTAAAAGTTAATATACCTTTAATAAAATCCCATTAACTTTACCTCATTATATCTTTGACTAAAAACCCATGTCCTGATCTCCAGGAAAAGGCCTGGGCATCCGTATAACTCCGCTTCCGGCGGGACACTCACTGGGCGGCACTGTGTGGCGGATCGCCGCGCCTGGAGAAGAGGACATTGTGTATGCGCCCGACTTCAATCATAAGAAGGAGAGGCATCTCAATGGGTATGGTTTTGATGTAAACTATGTTACATAAAACTAGCACTCTGTTCGTGGCTTTGTCTGCGTTTTCTGGTCTACCTGTGAGGTAAATTTCATGAAAATCTGTTCAGTAGTCTTTATGTGACAGAGTAACAAAGATCATCACTAACTTTCACATTTATAATTAACTAGCTGCCCGGACAGACTTCATTCTGTCAAAAAAAAATTGCAATAAAATAATATTGTGACTATGAATTGAGATGTAAGCTATCCTACCTTTCAAGTTGGATCAAACTGCACACGGTGTGCAAATTTGATTAAAATCGGTTAAGTAGTTTAGGAGTCCATCGCGGACAAACAACGTGACACGTAATTTATATATATTAAGATAGTAGGAATTTGTTTTTAAAAGTAGTTAATATAAGTAATTACAGTTAGATAAATTTATAAAGTACATCACATGATGATGATACTGTAATGTAATGTTATTGAAGTTAATAATTACAATTGGCTATTTGACAGTTGTCACGGTAAAATATGAAATGTGTTAAATATGGTTGCAT
Source organism: Thymelicus sylvestris (assembly GCA_911387775.1). Taxonomy (NCBI): domain Eukaryota; kingdom Metazoa; phylum Arthropoda; class Insecta; order Lepidoptera; family Hesperiidae; genus Thymelicus; species Thymelicus sylvestris. Next base: position 12,172,653 of record OU426905.1, on the reverse strand, counting down.
ATTGGTTAACATTAATTAAACAACTAACTACATCGATTATCGTGTGCAATTTACTGAGAAAATTAATAATATATATTTTGATTTGTGCTTTTGAGAGGTTTTGTAAAATGGAGTCAGGCTATACAAAAGCTGACAGTGCAAATTTGCCTAAAGTTGATTCATTGATGGTCGCATATTTCTTTGCGTGTAACTCTGACTTTTGCTCTACCGAGTTTCGGAATGCAAAAACCTCCGTGTAAGTACTGAAATTAATAAAGTAAAATTGGCCAGAGTCTTGCTAAGGGGTCACAGGAGGATTTTTTTTCTAAGTTTTTCCTCAACGTCCCCTTAACGACACCATATTACTAATGATTTTAAATTACTTATAGGTTATGTTTATGAACAATGTTAGGTTAGATTTAATTTGTTTTTTAGTAAATCAGAGGCTAAGTTGATTTCTTCCAAATACTTACATCAAAGTGGTCCTCGCAAAAGAATATTGCAGATTTATCAGATGATAACTGTTGGTCTCGACGCGCTAATTGTAACCACTGTTTTCGACGTTGAAGGCATTTAGGAACGTGTATAAACAATTTGTTAGGAAATGTAATAGTAGTACTTCTACACATAGGCACTGCACATGTCTTGTAGCTTGTCATTTTCACAATTCCAGTGAAAAAGGTGTAAGTTTTTCACATAAAATATCTTCAGAGTTGGAGCTTAAACTGTTGTTATTAGAAATGTGACGTCACAGCCAGCAAGTGACAGATGGCGGACTATTTTCGCGCGAATTTCAAATTAATGGATTAAAAGTTATTTTTATTCCTACTAAATAACACTTTTTTGAAAAAATAAATATTGTAAGAGGTATAAAATAAACCTACGAAAATTTTAAAATATTTTTCCAAAAATTGTCTAATAGCCAATTACTTAAATAGATATTGGTACAGCCAATTTTACTATAACATGGAAAACATGCTTTGTCAAAGGAGAAGAAACAGCAAGTAAAACTCCTTTTTAGTATATTTTAGAATGAAATATCTTGAGAAAAATTAATTCTTTAATTATAACACAATTCAATTTATTTATTCCTTCAAAGATTATCCCAAAGTAAATTTCAGTAATAATTAATGTATGTTTAATTTCAGGTGTGACATTGATAAGATCATGAGACCCTCCCTGCTGCTGCTAGGAGCTATGAATGCAGACTATGTGCAACAAAGAAGACGGTTAAGAGATGAGAAATTAATGAGTGAGTGTCGCTTTAGTAATAGTCATAAAATCATCCATAGTAAATAATTACCCAATATTATAATTATTTTGAACTAGCCCTCTGCCTGCGGCTTCACGCGTTTTCCGGGATAATAAGTACTCTAATGCCCCATCTCAGAGTCACTAACGTTTGCGTAGCACAGAATTTGTATTGAGATTCTCTACTAAGGAGCGATTTATGTAACCGTTAGTAACTCTGGCACCGTTACAAACATGCTTTATCATGGAGGAGAAGAAACTCACATTTATAATATTAATAGAATAGTAGGATTTAAATATGAACTAAACCCATATACCGTGTGGGCTGCGAAGCGAGGGTTCCCGGGTTCGATTCCCGGCCGGTGCAGTCGTTTATATGACAGATAAATATTTGTACTCAGGCCATGGGTGTTATTATGTGTTTTTTTTTTTTTTTTTTTTTTTTATTCAATTTTAAAGGGCTTTGTCGCTAAAGTGATTATGACGCCCTGGTTACAACAACAACAAATTCTTAACTATTATCTTATAATTCTATCTATCTATTACGAATTTATATAATTTTCTAGCAACATCCGACAAGGGATCTGCTAGAATAACGTTGCACTGACCAACTTGATATAAATTTAACTGCAGTCTCTGTCTCGCTTCAGAATTCTGAGCACATTCCACCAAAACATGATAAATATTTTCTACAGTATTACACGTCAAACAATTTGGAGAGGAGATCTTACGCATCATATGATAGTAATAATTGCATGGAATGTGTCCTGATCTGAGTCGAAGAGCCATTCTGGTCTCACGTGTACTTAGCACCTTATTATCTATCCAAGGGTACTTGGCTGGATGAGGCTGGATCGTGCGGTACCATATACCTTTTTGTTTGGACCTTTCATCAAAATATTCCTTCCAAAGACTATGGCAGTCCCGTTTTACTGTGGGCAAATAGTTTTGAAAAGACGGGGTAATATCTACTTCTATCCCGTCTGATATTGCTTGTTTAGCCAATGTATCTACCTTTTCGTTACCGACTAGTCCAATGTGAGATGGTATCCACTGTAAATAAATGATTTTATTAGCTGCATGTAGTTTAAGTAGAAGCTTTAATATCGCGTAGGCTACAGGCAAACCTCGAAAGATCGAGGTACACCGAGCCAGGTGTTGAAGCGAGCTCTTTGAGTCAGAAAGAATAACAACATTGTCATATTCCATAGAATCTATGTAGGATAAAGCTTCAAATATAGCTAACAGTTCAACTTCCATTATAGATATATTGACGTTAATTTTGAATTTTGCAGATTTATTTAAAGTCATGTCCAAAAAAGCAGCACCATTTCCATAATCGTCTTTGGAACCATCGGTGAAAATTTTGTGAGAACTAGGATAATTAATATTTAAGTATTTTATGCATTTATTTTTCAAAGTAATTTCGTTATAATGGTGTTTAGCCCTGCTGATTTCATCTACCTCATATTTTATAGTTTTAGAGACGTCAATATTGGTAACCCATTGTTGTAAGGAAAACATATCCAGTTGGGGTTTCGAATAAAAGGGAAGAGATTCGTACCTGTCATGAACTGAAGTCAGTAAAGATTTCTTCTTTTTGTGCCAATATCTGCTCTGACCTAAGTCGGCTAATTTTGTAATTAAGTTTACAGAGGTGTTATTTGCATTCGATCTATTTTTAAACCAGAATTTTCCAGCTAGGTAGCGTCTTCTCACATGTAAAGGGCATAAATTGAGTTCGCTTTCCATTACATGAATGGGAGTGGTCCTTATAAAGCCTCCAATGGTTCTCATAGCCTGATTCTGGATTTTGTCTAATTTGGCCAAGCTCGACTTACAGCTGTTGTCATATAGAAAGGAGCCATAATCTAGTCTACTCCTAATAATAGATAGATAAAGACGACGCAAGTGCTTTGGATGCATCCCCCATCCAGAACCCGATAGAATTTTAAGATTTGTAACACGTCCGTGTTGACACAAAAACGCCGGTCACGAAAAACCGCACGTGCGTTTTTATGTAATGATTATTATTTTATTTATTATATTGTTAGAATATTGTTTTTGAATGTTGTTTTTTTGAATATTGTTTTTTGAACTAAGGGAAAGGGGAGAGGGAGGAGGAGATGGAGGGGTTAAATATTTATTTAATTATGTCAAAGAAGTATAACTTCTCACACACAAAAGTACATGCACCCTTTATTTCCCCCAGCAACGATCTTGAGCACCCTCCGCGGCGGCGGCTCGGTGCTGGTGTGCACGGACACGGCGGGCCGCGTGCTCGAGCTGGCGCACATGCTGGACCAGCTGTGGAGGAACAAGGACTCCGGCCTGGTCGCCTATTCGCTGCTGCTGCTCTCCAACGTCAGCTATAACGTCGTCGAGTTCGCCAAGTCGCAGGTGTGACCGTGTGCTGGTGCTGCTGGCTTATATTACACGCAGTGGCGTAGCTAACCCTAAGAAGGCCTCATATCAATATTTGTTGTAGGGCCCCCTCGACGTTAGCTGTCAGTGGCGAGCTTTTTTTGGGAGTGTTAGTGGGGGCCCCTATACGCTGGGGGCCCCGTATAATTGATACGGCGGTAGCTAAGCCCTTGATTACACGCTATTAAGTATCGTACACCAATCCGCGCTGGAGCAGAGTGGTGGAGTATGCTGTAAGCCTCCTCAAGAGGAGAGGCCCGTGCCCAGTATAGCCCTAGAGCTATTGAACCATTTGACAATCCCACTTCCCACAAAGCTAGAAATTTATTAAATGATATTTTATTATCAGTCAATTAATAAAGTACCGTTCTGGCAGGTATCTCGCGGTTGCGTCATGGTCCCTTAAATTTTTGAAAATGCAAAAAACATTTTTTTTTTCATCCCACTCCCACAAGGCTACAATTTTAATATGTTGCAATTTACATATGTTTAAGTGTAAAAAAAAATTGCCAGAACATTTTGAGGGTTGCAAGTATGTGCCAGAACAGAGCAAAGTTGTCATCGGGATTGCAATTCTATTTAATTCTGGACATGGACTTTGTACGCGTGATGAAAAAACATACACATCCAAACATCTTCACAAACTTTTACATTATTAACATTAGTTTATTTTTTTATTAATTTACAGATCGAGTGGATGAGTGACAAGTTAACCCGTGCGTTCGAGGGTGCGCGATCTAACCCGTTCGCGCTGCGGCACCTGCAGCTGTGCCACTCCGTGATCGAGGTCACGCGGACCCCGGGGCCCAAGGTGGTCCTGGCCTCCTTCCCCGACCTGGAGACAGGCTTCGCGCGGGACCTGTTTCTCCAATGGGCGCCGTACCCACAGAATTCCATTATACTTACTGCTCGGTAAGCTGTAAAGAGATTTGTTGGGAAGTAAAGTTGGAATAATAGACGAATATTTTTTTAATTGGTCCAGCAGTTTTAGTTTATCCTTTAAACATTTTTTTATGAAAATAGCCGGCAAACAAGCTGACGATTCACCTGATGATAAGTGTCTATCGTCGCCCATGGACATCAGCAACACCAAAGCCATCACTGATGCGTTGCCGGCCAAGAAAGAGAGAAGAAAAAGAAAGAACTGGCTCTCAAGCATTTACCATCAGATAGCTCGTTTTGTTTAGAGTCAGCCTTCGAACCTAACTCAAGTTAAGGTAAACAAGCCAAATCAAAGTATTTCCACACAAGTCCTCGTCACCAGGACCTCCCCGGGCACGCTGGCCCGCGACCTGATCGAGAAGGGTGGGAACCGCACCCTGGAGCTGACGGTGCACAAGCGGGTGAGGCTGGAGGGGGAGGAGTTGGAAGAGTTCCTGCAGCAGCAGCGGGTCAAGATTAACAACTCCATCAAGTTAGTCTACTTTAGTTAGTTAGTTAGTTTTCTTCTTCATTTAGGATTTATTTGTCCACCAAAATTCTATCAGTAGGATTACTGAGTTACGCGAAAGGAAAATAAAGTAATCCTATTGGAGGATTTGTTCCTTGCACACCATAATAACAGAGTTTATCTCATAATCCTGTAGTGTGTGAGTTTAATAATAATTCTTGACAAAAAATAACCGACTTCAAAATTAAGGATAGCTCAAAAAATACTTGTCAGATCTCGCTCTTTAAGTGGGATGACATGACAAGCACCAGCTTTCGATTAAAAAAAGAATCATTAAAATCGGTTCACCCAGTCAAAAGTTCTGAGGTAACAAACATAAAAAATACAGTCGAATTGAATACCTCCTCCTTTTTTGAAGTCGGTTAAAAAGCATTATTATTAGTGATGGGCCGACTATGGGTTTTGCCGATCAGCCGACTAGCCGACTAGTCGGCAAAAAAATTGCCGACTATTCGGCCGACTAGTCGGCAATGCCGATCATCCTTACTTCGATCAAATTTTTACTCTTTACCATCATAATTCATCCTATTGTGCGAGATAACGGTAGAAATGTTTCAAAAGCTATCGATGTCTCCTGTTTTAAAGTAGCATCCTGTTTCATACATACACTAGCTGTTGCCCGCAGCTTCGCATATGGAAATTGTTTTACCTTATTTGTACCTCTTGCAGAAGGAAATTTAAAAAACGGTGAATTTATATTGAAGTACTTATATTTAGTAATTTATATACTGAAACCCACGATAAAATCACAAAGGATTTCTCCAGGAACGGGTTTTGAAAAATAAGCAATATTCACATTAATTTGTATTTTTTTTCTATTGTTTTCAAAATTTTGAACAACTGAAAAATATGTGTTCCATAAATTAGAGCAAGGAACATTTGTTGCTTTGAAGCAAATCGGTTGATGTTTTAAAACTATTCCATACAAACTTTCATTACGTTTTAATTTTAATTTTCCAGGATAAAAAGTATCTTAAAATATGACCCGGAGTATTAGTAACAACTTTACCAAATTTTCATCGAAATCCGTTCAAGGGTTTTCATGTGATGCCCGGACAGACAAACAGACAGACAATAATTCTGAAAAATATATTTTTGTGCTCTACCACGTTATTGAAGTGCCCCCTAATCAAAAAAAAAAACTCAATGTACAGAAAATTTGCCCTTTGAGTTTTATTATAGTAATCCGGAACTAAATATCTACCAACTAACAAAATATCGATCTTCCCATGGGGATGTTTTACCGCGATAAAAAGTAGCCTACGTTACTCTCCACCCTCCTCACTATCTCCACAAACAAAAACCATACCATATAACAGCTACGTTGCGACGTGAAAGACGGACAAACAAACAAACTTTCACATTTATAATATTAAGTATGGAGTATGGATAGATTGGAATTATCGATCAAAGAGGCGTTGAAGCAAAATCAAGGCGCATTGTCACTCACTTCAATATTTTTTGAAGTGAAAACTTCTTTAGTACGGGGGTGACTTGAAATTTTAGGAAACGAAACTGTCCAGTAAAAAGAGACAAACACATAAATTCTAAAGTGAGATAGGAAGCATTGTACAGGGTTAGGGTAGGGGAGTGAGGGGTAGGGGAGCGGAGCGGAGCGGGGCGGGGTGGAGCAGAGCGGGGCAGCGGAGCGGGGCGGAGCGGAGTGAAGTAGATTAGTGAAACCTACATTTATCATCTTCCCGAAATTTTACATTCTTATCTTGAAAACAAACATTTTGAAGGTTTCACTCTACCACGTGATTTTTTTTTGTTATTATCTGATTTATAGTATAGATTGGAATTATCGATCAAAGAGGCGTTGAAGCAAAATCAAGGCGCATTGTCACTCACTTCAATATTTTTTTTGTTATTATCTGATGTATTAAAATAATAAATCTACTTAACTATGTTGATTTTATAATTTTGGAGTTTTCTTTAACTTTATTTTTAGTAGCGAAAATAAATGCCGACTATTCGGCCTTTTTTGCCGACTATTCGGCGAATAGTCGGCGACTAGAAAACATGCCGAATAGTCGGTTGTAGTCGGCCCATCACTAATTATTATGTCCGTATAACTTACAGTAGAAGATTCTAAATAAATCATCATTTAATTAACACGTCTTTAAATCAGCGAACCTTTTTATAAAGCACTGTAATGTTCTTAAATTCAAATTCAAATTCAAATTCAAAATCATTTATTCATGTAGGTATCATTGATACACTTATGCACGTCATTTTTTTAATTTACCAGCTTTTCGGAAAGGTGCTTTGTCATGGAGGAGAAGAAAAGCCGAAAGAAACTCCTCAGCACATCTTTTAAAAATAAAATACATTGGTATATTTCTTACAAAGAAGTATCACTAGCCTGTACGGAACTGGTTGCAGATCTGGTCATTTCCATGCGTCTTTGTCATTTATGTACTCATCTACAGTATAGTAGCCTTTCCCTAAAAGTTGAGATTTTACATGTTTCTTAAATAATTCCACTGGCAAATCACGTATTAACTTTGGGATTTTATTATAGAACTGTACACCACGGCCCATAAAAGATCGCTTCACTTTAGAAAGACGGTAAGATGGCGTTACTAACTGGTGCATTTTTCTTGTTTGGCGATTAGTGATATCAAAATTTTGTTTATACGCGCTTATATTATTCCGTATAAAAACCACGTTACTATAGATATATTGTGAGGCTACTGTAAGTATACCTATTTCTTTGAACTTGTCACGCAAAGTTTCACGAGATCTAAGTTTATAAATAGCCCTAATAGCTCTTTTTTGTAGTATGAAAATTTGTTCTATACTGGCTGCTTTGCCCCACAGCAAGATGGCATATGACATAATACTGTGAAAATATGCAAAATAAACCATCCTAGCAGTTTCGACGTCAGTAAACTGCCTTATTTTCCTAACAGCGTAAGCAGCCCTACCGAGTTTAGTCGCGAGATTTGTTATATGTGGGCCCCACTGAAGTTTACTATCTAAGGTCACCCCTAAAAAGACCGTGGATTCCTCCATGTGCAATATTTCATTATTCAGTCTGAGAGATTTGTTAACTTTTTTAACATTAGGTAGTACAAACTCTATACATTTAGTTTTTTTTGCATTTAAAAGCAAATTATTGATAGTGAACCAATGAAAAACAATGCTTATTATTATGCTCATCACTAGCTGTGCCCCACGGTCTCACCCGCATTAATTTGTGGAAAAAAGTAACTACTAAAATATTATGATGTTATGTAGTGTAGAGCCTTCCTCGATAAATGGACTATCAAAACACAAAAAGAATTTTTCAATTCGAACCAGCAGTTCCTGAGACTAGCGCGTTCAACCAAACAAACTCTTCAGCTTTATAATATGTAGGTATTAGTATAGATTTTGACGTTTGAGAAAAACAAATGCATACACTACACCCTGTTCACAAATCTTAGAGACTAAAATGACAACCACTAATGTCAAAGTTCGAAATAATGATACTAGCTAAATTTGTGCGATCTACTTTTCCGGTTTTTTGAATCGTAAACTATGTCGTAAGAATAGTGAAATATTAGTAGCGACACAAATATCTACCTAGATATTTAGTATTCGGCTAAATAGTATAAAACCAAATACTCGTTCTTGTAAGAAAAATAACTTATAAATTTAGAAAGTGAGGGCAAATATATTATGGATATATGAATGATAATGGTTGCTTAAACTTGTTTTTATACTAGTTTTAGGGACTCTTCAATAGCACACAAATAGTCGACCTTCATTAAAGGCTGAGAAAATTTTTCCGATTTACTTTTCGGTTTATGGTCATCACTATTTAATTTCTACCCGAAACTGGTCACCCTTGAAACGTCAATTTAGTCTCTAATATTTGTGAACGGATTATACAACGTCACCTCCTCAATCCCAGGGAGGAAGCGGGCGGTATCTCCTCCGACTCGGAATCCGACGGCGAGCTGGAGATGTGGGTGGTGACGGGGCGGCACGACATCCCGGCGCACGGGGCGGCGCGCCCCCAGGGCTGCTTCAAGGCCAACAAGCGCCACCACGCCATGTACCCCTGCCACGAGGAGAGGGCGCGCGCTGATGATTATGGGGAGATTATTAGGGTGAGTTGAGGGGAACTTGGAAGTTGATAGAGGATGTGGTGAAGTTTAACAGTGTTTGGTCGGTTTTTGAAGTGAAAACTTCTTTAGTACGGGGGTGACTTGAAATTTTATGAAACGAAACTGTCCAGTGGAGACTAGAGATGAGTGGAGTGGAGTAGTAAAACCTACAATTATCATCTTCCCGAAATTTTACATTCGTCTCATTATCTTGAAAACAAAATTTTTGAAAGTTTCACTTCTAACACGTGTGAATTGTACACATTTTATTTTTTTCAACTCAACTAAGTTGAGCCTTATTTGGTAAAGAAACTTAGCACTCCTTTATATGGAAATATTAATTTAAATTAATTTAAAAACATTATATGAGGCAAACAGCTGGTTGGTTGAAACATGAATTTTACCAAGAAAAAAATAACCGACTTCAAAATAACTCAAAAACTACTCTTCAGATTTCGCTCTTTAAGTAGGACCACATGACAAGCACTAGTTTTCGATTAAAAAATAATCATCAAAATCGGTTCACCCAGTCGAAAGTTCTGGGATAACAAACATAAAAAATACAATCGAATTGAATACCTCCTCCTTTTTTGAAGTCGGTTAAAAATACCCACATGTGGGGGTGCAATTCTCTTATTTCTTGTTATTATGTTAGATGACTCTGTCGGAAGATTTCGATATATCCGATTCATTGCTGATGCCACAAGTTAAAGTACATTGATGACATGCCTGTAGTGCCATCAGCAATGAATCGATTAACTGGACTTAAAGGTTCCATCAGTCACACTGTATAGACATTATGAACCACAGAGTATAAACTGCTTGCAGCCGGAAGATTATAGGTTGGCGGAAGTGGTGGATGCGGAGGGCGAGGTCCGCGACGTGCCGCCCGCGCCGCCCGTCAAGGAGGACCCCGATGGTGAGAGTACCACTTACCTAACTTCTACCGTCCTTTTACTAACTAATAATAAGTACTGATTAATATACAGAATTTCTGAATTTTTCAAGTCAATCCACGCAGGATGGCCAAACCCGAAACTAAGGAATAGCGAAAAATGCTGAAAGGAGTCTCGGGGCCGATTTTGACGAAAACTATAACTGCATCATTACATTTTTTTAAAATCAAAATTCCTGGCTAGGAATCGATCCCGTTGATTTTGAAAAAAAACTCACCCTGTAATAAAACACCATTCAATAGTGTTGCTAACGAGGAACTAATTATGGGATGTAATGATAAAAAATTACTGACTAAAACAGGCATGATGACAGATTTTGAAATACTGTTCTATATTGTTGGGAAATATATTATAATTACAACGTATATCATATTTCCGCAAAAAATAAGGTTTAGTATAAAATAAATACATTTCAATTTATAAGTTTAAAATTCGCACCAAAACGCTTCAAAGTGTCAGGGCGTGGTTGTGACGTCAGTCCTCAGGAAAACAAAAGACAATACGTCATTATTAGTATGGTGATATTCATTTGTTTATGAACAGTGACGTAATTCGCGCTAATTGAGACTGACTGGCGTTCAAGCTAACATGGCGGCTTGCCGTATTTTGTAGTTATATTTTATCAGAAATATTGTTAATCTCGCTCATAATAATACGATAAATGCGTGTTTTGTAATTCATTGATAGGGTTTCATTAAGTAAATACATAATTTTAGTGATTTTTACTTACTGTCATCATGCCTATTTTACATTTCTTTCTTCTAATCAATCGAATAAAAAACGTGTTTCTCCAATGGTTTCTCCCCCCCTCCCCCGCAGAGGAGATGGCGGAGATCCCGAGCAAGTGCGTGTCGAGCGCGCGGCAGGTGTCGGTGCTGGCGGGCGTGCAGTACATCGAGCTGGAGGGCCGCTGCGACGGGGAGTCGCTGCTGCGGCTGGCCGCGCTCGCCAAGCCGCGCGCGCTCGTCGGCCTGCGCGCCAACCGGCCCGCGCTCGACACGCTGCGGTCAGTTGGGACGCTACATAGATAGACAGACGGACAAACCGACGGACCGACAGACAGACAGACTGATAGACTGATTGATTGATAGATAGTGATAGATAGATAGACTGACAGATGGACAGACAGATAGACTGATAGACTGATTGATTGATAGATAGATAGTGATAGATAGATAGACAGACTGACAGACAGATGGACGGACGGACGGACAGACAGACAGACAGACGGACGGACCGACAGACAGACAGACAGATAGATATATACCTATACACTGCTTACATAGTCCATTATGATCATTTGCATATTACAGGCTTCGGCTTAGTTTAAACACCAGATCTCCCACAAATTACTAATCTATGGACCTGTTTTGAAACTTCATATTATTATGATGAGTTATGTAACTTGTAATTTGTGGAGATAAATAAACTTTATTATTATTATAGATAGACTGATGGACTGCTTGATTAATAGATAGATAGTAGGTGAGCTATATCTACCCGCCTGGTCACACCTGGTGCGTGCTAGATACGTCACAATGAGATCATTGTAGATATCGACGCTTGAAAGGCAAAAATTATAAAGTGACATACCTGATAGGATCATAATATACGAAAATGTATTCTTGTATTGTTTCAGCAAGCACTGCGAGAGTGAAGGTATAGAAAAGATCTTCATGCCCAAGAGAGGGGACACCATCGACGCGACTTCCGAGTCGCACATCTACCAGGTACGAGTACAAGCCATTTTTATTGGAAGAAAAGAAATATACCTTAATAAATTATACGTCATAAAGAAGTTTCACTTCGTACGTTTGTATACTACACACACATAAACACTGACATATCTGTGAATCTGTATGACTTTCTGTGGCATCGTAGCTCAGAAACGGATGAATCGATTGAGATTTAGTTTTTGACGTTATAACGTCCATTAAAACGATGAGCGCCGGGCACATCTATGAAAAAATGTAGCGTTCCGCGAGCGAAAGAGAGGCACTATTGGCTACGATCGGCGTATCGTAGCCGATGCCGTAGGCGATCGTAGTTGAGTGGAGCGGGGTGGAGCGGGGCGGAGCGGAGCGGAGCTTTGTCATGACGTTGTCACGTTAAACTACCGTCCTTAAACCGACTTTACAGACAACCATTTTTTTGTTTGAAAAGTGACTTCATCGAGTGTTCTTAGCTATGTTTAGTGTAAATAAAACTGTAGAGGGTTTTTAAATTTGAATGTAAGATTACTAACCCCTTATGGTTTACAGGTGAAGCTAACGGACAGTCTGATGTGCGGCGTGGCGTGGCGCTCGGCGGGCGACGCGGAGCTCGCCTGGCTGTCCGCGGTGGTCGCCGAGCCGCGGCCTAGGGACGCCGGACACGGTGCGTAGCCCCCCCCCCCCTTACCTCCCCTTACCTCTCCTTAGTCCCCTTGTGGTGTAGGTTTCAAAAAATCAAACTAAAAAATGAATAATAGTTAAAAAAAACTTATTTATTTGAAATAGACATAATAATATTAGAATTACTTATTTGTGTAAAAAAAAAAAAATAAGAGTAACCGCCCTCGCTTTGCTTCGGTTTTCTTATTTTTTATAACTTGGGTTACATTATTGGAGTTTTTTAAGGATCCCTAATTTTTTGAAAATATAATATAGCCTATGTCACCCGGGGATAGTGTAGCTTCCCGACAGTGAAAGAATTTTTCAAATCGGTTCAGCAGTTTCGGAGCTTATTCAATGCAAACAAACAAATCTTTCCTCTTTATAATCTACGAGTATATAAAATTCTCGTGTCACGGTGTTAATCAAATCAAAAATTTTTATTCAAAATTGGTTTGGTTTACAAACACTTTTTGAAAGTCATGCAAGCTACGCCAATGCTTCAACAAGGCCCTACTGTGAGAGGGCCCGGGAGAAGAAGCAGCAAGAAACTACCGAGTTTGTTTTTTTCCTGCTCACAGTTACAGATAGCAAGTTAGTTAGAAGTTGAACTCCTACGAAACGGCTCGACCGATTTTCGTGAATCTTAGCGTGCTAGGGTGGAGAATCGGACAACATCTATTTTTCATCCCCCTAAATGTTAAGGTTCACCCCTCATTTTTTTTTTATTACTATTAACTTTTGACAGAACGAAGTCTGTCCGGGCAGCTAATATTAATAGATTAACCGTAGATATTCTCTCCCACAGAGGACACAGCGCTGGACACGGTGCTGTCCCTGGAGGCGGCGGGTGCGCGTGCGGCGCCGCACGCCGCGGCGTTCGTGAACGCGCTGCGGCTGTCGGAGCTGCGGGCCGCCATCGCGCGCTGCGGACTCAACGCCGAGTTCAGCGGGGGCGCGCTCGAGTGCTGCAATGGGACTATTGCAGTGCGACGGGTGAGTAACACATAGTATTTTTTTATGTTGGTAGCAGACGGGTCACCTGATTGTAAGCTATCCTAGTCACCCATGCCCATCAGCTACATCAGCAAGGCTATTCTGTTTTGTAACTCGACAACGGAATCTGCGATGAGTGTCAAAATTCCTATCTTTAGTCATTTGAAGTTCGAGTTCGAGACTCCATTTCACAAGTGCGTACTAGATGATTAGATAATGACATATCAAGATGATGCAAATTCGCTTTCGAGTCTCACTTGAGTGAGCTTCGATTTCGAGTTTGTATTTTAGAGAATAGCCCTCCAGGCGTATCACATCTTGCAAGCCTTGCATTGTTGACAAGCTTGACCTGCTACTACCCACAGGTGTGGCTCCAGCAGAGGGAACTCCTTAACAGTTAACATTACAGTACTACTCACTATATTTATGCTTTACACGTATTTAGATTTTAACCGACTTTAAAAAGGAGGAGGTATTCAATTCGACTTCTTTTTATGTTTGTTACCTCAGAACTTTTGACTGGGTGAACCGATTTTGATGATTCTTTTTTAATCGATAGCTGGTGCTTATGGGGTCGCACTTAAATTTAAGCTAGATCTGACGAGTCGTTTTTGAGTTATTTTGAAGTCTGTTATTTTTTCTTGGAAAAATTCAGATTATTAAACTATTCATTAGTTGTAAACTATTAACAAAAACATTGTTTCAGTTGGAGAACGGTCGCGTGGCGCTCGAGGGCGTGCTGTCGGAGGAATATTTCAAAGTGCGGGAACTGTTGTACGACCAGTTCGCTATCGTTTAGTTGTTTATACGAAGTGAGACGCTCTATTGAGATATACATAATTATATGCGGACTTATGTGGCGTAATGTTATGCTACTATGAATGTTAGTGAATGGATTCAGGATTATTAAATAATGATGATCTCTTTAAGGAAAGCATCATACAATGATGAAGATTAAGTATTGTGCAAGGACCGTACTATTTTCATTTTTTACGCATAAGAAGTATGATTGAATTGTCTGTAAATGAGTTAAGTACTAGATTTATAATGTAAATATAAAAATAAATAATTTTGTGTAAAAGATTTCCTCCTTTGATTTAACTACGTTGACTGTGGTAAAGATGTACCTCTATCAATGGTAACTATCGAGACTCACCGAATGATTGCCAAGTTTTTAACTTAAGTTATTAACTCATCTTACATCTCTTACATAGAAAGTAATATGGCACAGAGGTAGGTAGTAAAATAGAACAAGCAAAATAATTCACAATTTCCTTTATTTGTAGAAATAAAACATTTACCCGCGCGCGAGCGTCACACGCCCGCTGCAGATCAAACACGAAACAAATATTTTTTTTAATCATTTAACTTAACATCTATTCTGGCACATCTCACTTTTGTACAACTCTCACACCCTGAGACTATCACCGCACTACGCCTACGTTAAAACCTATAAATAAGTGAATATTCTTAACATAAGAATAACTACAACAGGACACAAATGAATCACTGGAAGTCATGTTATATACATAGTCATTGATCGCTCAACGATCACGCGGCCAGTTAAAGAATCCATCAAAATGTATCGCATCAAAGTTTGACTGCGAGGTACATAATAGTTTATTTATATTACATCAACGGATGCTGTAACTGGGAGATGTAAACATGAGTAAAATCTCTCATAACAAAAAAACGTGTCGCAAAGTATTGCACGGAGCTGTGACTTGTAGCGCACTCATTGACGATCAGAAATAACTGCAAAATTGACAGCACAATTGTATACAAAACCCTTACAAATATAATAATTACGTGATACTACACACTACATAAAGTTCGTTTATAAATCGATAACAATTTTTAAATATGTCGTCGCGGCGTCTCCTGGAGATATACTTGGTACATAAATATGTATTACAATATATTCGTATTATTTCCCGTAAAGGTCACTTTGAGTGAATGGTAACAGGTTATTGAGGTATTTGTTTTCTCATAATACTGTTCCACTGCATTAAATCTATGTAAATATAACGTCCTTATGTACATTGTGGATGGGAACGTTCGGTGTCAACGGACGAACATTTCGTCATTATTGAATACATTTTAAACTTTTTTTATACAGATAGAAAATAGTTTGCCTGGAAACCAAAATTACATTCGAACCTTTCAGGTACATTTTATGTGATATATTGTGATCCAATCTCTCCGTATAACCTGTAAAATTATTATTACAATACTACAATTTTATGATCATAGATAATATTTTATGAAATTAAATATCAAATCAATTTTACTTGACAATAACGTAAAAAACTGATTTGTTATTAAAGAATTGATTTTGTAGGTTTTAAAACAATATTTACGTTAGTTAGTTCGCCAGGAAAATTTTTAAGAACATCAATATTAGCGAATACATATAACATCCACTCTCTATCATAATTAATAATTACACATCGATTGATATTACTTCACAATTATTATTACGATTATTAAAATTTATTTTCACACAACGATTCAGGAAATATAATGCAATGCATCTAATATTGTATGTGAATACTATGTACAATTTTAGTGGAACAGTTGTAGACATAAATAGTAGGTTACATCGATACAAAATATGACTTAACTAGAATCCATACTTAGACGAAGTATACAGTAGGGTCGATTTGCAGCCGATACAAATGTAAACAAACCATTAAAATTGTTTTCTAGGGTTTTTACCAACTGATTTATGAACTAAGGTATTATATTTCTGAATACTTAAATAAATGCATATTGATCGATAACAATTCTAAACTCCGAGTAAATGTGGAAAAAATGTGAACAAAATTAAATAACACTGTCATCATTCAAACACTTTGCAATGACAATCTTATTTCTAAGAAACGATTTGAAACCTTTAACTTAATGTACTATTTTGCCTTAATGAGTAGTTTGTCTAAATAAAACGCATTTGGTGTACAAATTCATGTCAGTTGGTGAAAACCCTAAAAAACGATTTTAATGGTTTGTTTACATTTGTATCGGCTGCAAATCGACCCTTCTATAGTTTGACAACCAAATATAAATACAAATGTTGTCATTACATGGACATTGCCGTTCCTAAAACGAGATTTTGAAAATAATAAAATTAACTTTATTAATTTTGATCAGCATTATTATTATTATTAATATTAATGTGATGTGTATCGATAAATAAACTGAACTTATTATTTTCCAATGTTTGGTTTATTGTTTTAATGTCATTTTGAACCACTGTTTTGAACACACCATAGAAGTCCAATAAATTAAATATCGCCCGATCACTATTAAACATCAAAACATGGCAACACTTGTCAACACTTCGTCTATTTATGGATTCGACTATGTGTGTAGATACATAAATGTTTATTGTGTTTGGTAAGCACCCGACAGTGGGCTGCATGGCCCACCCATCTCACCGACACTGTAAATAGCGGCGGTGTAGGAAACAATACCCGCGGCGTCACAACAAAACTATTTCTATTTTAATCCACTACGAAATTTACATTCAGTTATTATCAATCATTCTTACTAGATTTTTAATAATTAAAATCAAAGCAAAAGTTATAATTTTCTTTTCTATACGAGTTGAAACACTTTAACGCCCCAACTCAGAGTCACTAACGGTTACTTAAATCGCTCCTTAGTACAGAATTTGTATTGAGATTCTCTACTAAGGAGCGATTTATTTAACCGTTACTAACTTAATAGGTAATACGTGAATGTGATTCATCAAAGAAAAAATAATGTGCTTCAAACATTAAATCAAATTGTGAGTATTATGTAGACTTAACTACCTAACATCCAGGGATTTGCTATAATAAAAAATAGATACACCAACAAGCCTAATCATCAATAGCACAATATATAATGTCGAAGCAACTAAACTATTCACCGCCGCATTGTTTCCCGACCATGACAATGAGAATCTTAACACAGTAAAAACTAGGATATACTTTTAATATTATACAAAAATAGTAACAAGTTTTGTACTAGATCCGTCCGTGTTTTGTACATTATTGGCGCGGGCCGCCCGCCGCCCGCCGCCCCGCCGACTGCGTTCACTGGGCCACACTGCCCATCACTCACAGCCATCAACCGCAGATCTAAGAATCCATCATTACACGAACTAGTCTCACAATTTCTATAAACTATGAAATATTGCCACACACAGAAATTTTGAAAAGCTATGTTTTTGTGTAATTTAAATTCAACTCTAGTTACAGCTACGTTCCTTACTAAACTGTTTATTGCTGTTTCAATTATCTACTATATTTCTAACATTAAATACAACTTAATACAAATCAATTTCATTGATTTAATTAAATAAAAATAAATATTGGTGCAATCTATAGACAAATAACTCAACAACATTCATTTATTGACAAATAAATTGTATCATTATCAATTCATGGCAACACTTCATTTGTCAAAAAAGTTCGCCTAACCATGGATTCGACTATAGGATCTGAACATAAATACACGCACTAAACACTACTTCGCGAACCGAATCGGTAAATGCAACAACATCCCATCGTCACTTAAATGTAACCGGCTGATTTGAAGGTACGAAAGTCTTCGACGCGTAGTACCGAGTTCTCAGCTCTGAGAAGAAGTATGAATCCATCGAAGGTATGAAAGAGAAGCTAAGGAGCTTCTACATAGCCGACCGACGTTGTCATTCATTCATTCATTGTGATGTGTTCAATAAAGTTCATTTACCACTACGAATCCTATTTGTTCAGGTCTGACGAGTAGACTCTACAATCGGTGCGATTTGACCGTCAACCGTATTCCGGTGGTAGCGTGTGGTAGCGCCGCCCGGGATATTATTATGGTCACTGACCGTCACTGATCCCGGGCGTATGCGCGATCATATCTGGAACAGGATAAATTGACACAGATTAATAAAATTGCATAAAATATTTTCAGCCGTACTGGGGCGGCTTAGAATACTTACTCTAATCCCATGAGAGGGATTATATTGATTGATAATATTGATTTTAGTAGTTCATTAATACTATTATTTCTCCATGGGGTTTGCTGCTTTGGTGTTGCTGCTGTCCATGAGCAGACGATAGCCACTTAACATCCGGTGTATCATCGGTCCGTTTGCTGGCTATTTCCATAAAATACTAAACGTGTGTGTGCGTGTGTATTTTTTATATCTTGTATGTTATTGCTTGACCACAATCCCACCTGATGGTAAGTGGCGATGTAGTCATGGGTGGTGAAACGCATTAACTTAGTAAAAGCCTATTCACTCTTGCCTTGAAGACACTTACATTATAATCGAGCGGAAACACTGACGCGGGCAATTTATTCCAATCCTTCGCTGTACGAATAATAAATGATGAAGCGAAGCGCGTCGTCCGTACAGGAGGGATAATTTAATAATAAACGCTTACTTACACACTCATACCCCCGCAGTAGGTTTTCGCCTGTGTCGCGGGTGGCATGGACGACACATATAACACATCACAATCACACCCTGCACCCGAGTACAAATATTTATCTGTCACATAAATATCTGCCCCGGCCGGGAATCGAACCCGGGACCCCGCGCTTTGCAGGCAGGGTCGCTACCTACTAGGCTACAAGGACGTCAAGGATGTTAACGACGAAGGGATGGACGCCGTGCGGTGTATGAACCATAGACATAATACTACTAGACTAGACAAGCGGGCCTTCTTTGCGTCACGCTATTAGAAAGAGAAAGAGGCCAAGGAGACTCGCGTAACTCGTAAGTAAGACAAGGATAGGTTTACCTCCTGCCTTTCTTCGCAGCGTGACGGTTTCACTTACATATGCTCAGATACCTTGCCTAGTCTAGTAGTATTATGTCTATGGTATGAACGTACCAGTGTCGGTGTCAGCCTACCGCAGACACGCCTCGAGCATCTCGACGAACAGCTTGTTCATGGGCGCGCGGCGGTCGCGGTGCACGGCGGCCCAGAAGCGGCGCACGGCCACGTCCGCCAGCCGCAGCGCCGGCAGCACCAGCAGCAACTGCTGCAGCGCCGCGTTCGCGTTGTACTGCCTGCCAAGTGACAACACAGATACAGATGCCGCGAGTTAATGTTGAGTATCCCTCATTAATGTGGACTAGTTTGCTCCTACCGTTTCGGGATGTATAAGTGAAAGAAACTCGTCAGTATAATTATAATTTAAATCAATACCTTTACCTAACTGACCACTTGTAAATTTAGTTTCACAAAATATGAATTTATTATACAATTTCATTAAAACTAACATTGACTTATGTGTCAAAAACAAGACCATCGCGAGCTACGTTTTAAACCTGGCACAAATATTCTCATGGGCCTATCATAGACAATAAACAATTTTATCTAGCCACACTACAACAGTATTGCGTGCGTCCACGCGTATGCGTACGAGTTAACGTGCGCATGTTTGTGTAAAGACACATGAACAAAGTGACTTCCCCTTAAATAGAGACAATAAGAAAAGTATTAATGGACATATTAGTATACACCGTGTTTCAAAATACCCCGTAAAAAATATAATTAATTATCAAAGCCAAAAATTTTGTCAACCCTAGTAAGCTGTCATGTATGGGGACCCAGATTATTTAACAGAAAGGTCTACGTACATATTTTAACTAATAATTATCTACTTTAATAGTTTTTCTATTTTTCATTCATAAATGTTTGCTACCTCAATACAAGGATGTCATTATACTCAAGTAGGCTTCAAAAAATGTCCTACGATGGAGCTCCGGCACATTTTGCTCGCAACGTACGAGAACATCTTAACGGTTGCTTTCGGTGAGGATGGATCGGCCGCGGGGGACCGGTGCTATGGCCTGCTCGTTCTCCAGACCTCACACCCTTGGATTTCTTTTTGTGGGGTTATGTGAAGGACAGAGTGTATTTCTCCGATTGCACAACGGTTGCCGAGATGGAACAGCGTGTTAGATCGGTTTTCGCATCAATAGCACCGACGATGGTGCGAAATGCCACACAAGCCATAACCTGACGAGCGAGGTTTGTGTATTGAGCAAGGCAGAGCAAACTTTGAGCCGTTTTGTAAATTTGACGTTTATTATGAAAAAGTAGGTGTTCGTTTAGATTGTTTCGTTAGATTAGGTCTTTTAAAATTTCTGTCGATCCGCAAATTAGGTAGAAATGTAGATACATTCTGCGTAGTTTACTCTTTGATTTTTCTGAAATAGGGTTTGCACATCAGGGAAATTAATATTGTTTTTTTATTTTTTTGGGGTATGTTATACAGCGTTACTACGGTTCTTAAATATTGTGAATGGACTTGTTATAAGGCTCCATTTAACCTCCTTTCACCTTTACGGGTACTTTTGAAACACCCTGTATAAACTTAGTGTATTAGCTTAAGTTAAATTAATATTACTTATTAGTCTTATAGGCTGGATCGTAATATAAGTGGGGACAAATACGTGTCCTACAAAGGAAAAAAAATGTATGTGTCCGTACGTACGAGTTAACGTGCGTATGTTAGTGTCAGTGCGTGCGCATGTTTGTGTGTGTGTGTGTGTGTGTCGATGTGTGTGCGTGCGTCACCTGAGCGCGGAGACGGCGTCGTTGAGCGCGGCGAGGATGGAGTCGCGGAAGCGGCGCAGCGCGGCGTGCTCGTCAATGCGCGCCTCCGAGTTGGCGAGCGCCAGCGCCTTCAGCAGGTAGCACTCCTCGCGGTGCGCCGCCGCGCGCTCCAGCCGCCGCGCCACGCCCGATATCTGTACACAATATACATACGATTCTATGTTATAACTAGCTGCCCGAATAGACTTCGTACTGTCAAAGATTTATTTTTTTTTTCATTTTGAGATGTAAGCTATCCTATCTTTCAAGTTGAATCAAACTGCATGCACACGGTGTGCAAATTTGATTAAAATCGGTTAAGTAGTTTAGGAGTCCATCGCGGACAAACAACGTGACACGTAATTTATATATATTAAGATTATATGTGGATTATACTCTTAAGGTCAAAAACGCACAAAGTCAAGCATACAAAATGACAAAAAATAAAACGCTTTAGGCAAAATGTCAAATACGTATATTGTCAAACTCGTAAATTGACAAAGATGCAAATGATCAAAAACGCAAAAAGTCAAAATTATCTTATCAAGATGCTTTAGAACGTCCCTTCATTTAACCAAAAGAAGATCGCCCGCCAGGCCAGTATATGCTATAAGCAAGCGACGTACGAGCATGTCAATAGGTGTAAAAATAGGAAAGTAGTAAAACTGTCGTCAAAAAAGTACGGTTAATTAATTTTGCATTTTAATTACACAAATTTTACATTTTATATTTAAATATAAATTGTATATAAAATAACTTCTATATTTTTCATTATTCGCATCATTTTGTTCATAAGCCCAAAAACGCCATGCGGCCATTTCGAGCGCCGTTGAGCGTTTTTCTTTATAAAAAAATATTGCTTGATCTTTCTTGTTAACCCTACCCAATGGTAAACAAACAGCCGCTGCGCCATTATAGAAAAATTCAATTCAAACTTCGAAACCCGCAATTCACCTGTACAAAGAGGTCATGCGCCCCGATCTCTCGCGCCTGCTGTTCATCCAGCGTGAGGTCCTGCGCGAACCGCAGCCGCAGCGCCCCGCCGCCCCCCGCGCCCCCCACGCCGCCGCCCCCCATCGACCGGTACGCCAGCATCAGGGACAGCATCTCTGCCCATGTGCTCTGCAGGAGACGCATCTGTGCACAAGGACAATTTTTTATCAATATTATTTTATTTAGTTATTAATGTTGCTGGTATTATCTCTCTATGAAGCTCTTCAGACTAGCCTTTTTTTCTCCCGCCAAACCCCAGTATATATACAATACACATACATACGCCCCAACTCAGAGTCACTAACGGTTACTTTAATCGCTCCTTAGTAAAGAATCACCATACAAATTCTGTCCTAAGGAGCGATTTAAGTAACCGTTAGTAACTCTGAGTTGGAGCGATACTATAGCTATTGTCACGACAACAGTGGTAGCCATATTGCCGACAATAACTATATTATCATGAGTGTGCTGTACAATTTCATAGAAACATGTCTACACTGCTGTCGTCTCAGGTATGAAAACATTTAATAATTGCAGTGTGGCAGCACTAATGAAGCAGCCTTAGAAGACCTCACCTGATCATTGAGCGTGAGGTCCGTGAAGCCAGGGATCTGTTTAGCCCAGCCGATGACACCGACCAGCTCGCGGTCGTACAGATCCGCCAGCAGGGCGAGCGTGCGCGCCGCCCCCTCCGCCCCCGCCGCCCCCGCCCCTGCCGGCGCCGGCCCGCACGTCAGCAGCTCCGGCTCGTATGATGACAGGGTTTCTAACACCTGACACCGTAAAACATAAGTAACTAGTCTATAGTGCGTCGGATAACGAGTACAGTGGACCCGCGGTGATCCGGACCCTGTCTAATCCTTGTTAAACTTGTTTCCGCGTCTCCTTTGTATACGTCACGATGTGTCACGATGATCATCTTAATCAATCCGGGTCGAAGGACCAGAAAAATACTAGGGTCTCAACGGAACCCGAAACGAAACGGAAGTTAGTAATACAGATGACAAATGATAGAGCAAGTAGGCGTGACTAGGGCTTGTAATATCGGAAGGTTTTCAATATCGATATTGATTTTCGATATTTGATGCTAATATCGGAATTCCGATATCAATATCGGAATTATACAATTTTTTTTCTAATAATTTAAATTTAATTTTATATTGTAAAGTAGGAAGTCTTGGATAGCAAAAAGGTTTTTAATCAATAGGATAATGAAATAATACCGTCCTTAATACTGTTTAATTGCCGTTCGTTGCAAATATCACCTAAATCTATTCAATTCGGTTTTGTTTTCGCGTTAAAAATTCACTACCTTAATTTTTTTAGGATTTTTGAATCGCAAAATAGTTTTTACTGATAGATGAAATTCAGCTGCACCAAATGTGACAGCTGTACGGCAGAAGCTATGCTTTATACAAGGATAAAAGCTGAAGTGACTTGAAATATCGCAACACATTTGCTAGGACGCCTAGTTTCCTGGCAGTTGCGTTAACTTTGGATTCAATAAACCGCTCAAATTTAAGGTTCAAGGATATCTCAATTTCTTGCGGTGGGAGTATTTCAAGGATACATTCTGATCAGCGCCGTAGCTACCACTACGGCATTATGCTGAGTGAGCTCCATTTTCTGGGCCACTGCACGCGTGCGAGCGTTACAGACCAATCATGTTGTAAATTTTTTGTTAATTCTATTTTATTTTTATTTTTGTCAGTTTGTAAATTTTAACTTTTTTTTTAACTATAATTATAAATTTTATCTATGTATGTATGTTCATGTGTGTACACACTTTGGCACAGAAATAAACGTGTTTCTTTCTTTCTTTCTTTCTTTCAAAAGTAGGGCCAAAATAAATGCTTCTGTTTTGTGGCGTTGAATTTCACAAGGTTGGCGTCACCCTATTCGATGACTTCAGACATTGATTCACTCTTTCAACCCGGGCCTCTCTTCAGACTGTATTTTGGTCGTTACTGGTCGGAAGCTTGCCAGGTATCGCTCGACCAGATCGTTGATATACAGCAGGAATAGAGTTCTGGATATAAAAGATCTCTGAGAAAGTCCGGCATTGTTTGTAATATGTGATGTAAGGTTGCTTAGGACAAATAATAATCTTTGATAACGACTCTAAATGAACGTTCACTCAGAAAGTCTTTAATCTAGCTGATCAGGCCAGGGAATAGGACATTCGCAGGAAGCATGATCAATAGGCTAACATGCTAAACCGTATCGAAGGCCTTCGAGATGTAAAGGGATAAAGGCAACCGCCTCTACATTATTCTTAAGGTCCTCGCCCCAGATACGAGTGGATGAGATACGCTAGAATGCGGTAGAGAGGTATGCGTTAGGCTATAGCGCTAGGGTCACTAAGGAGATCATTGTGTTCTAGGTATACAACGAGGCGCATGTCAATAATAATCTTCCTGAATATGTTGGTAATTGAAATTGGCCGTTAATTAGCAGGGTCAGCTCGATTGCCATTCTTGGGCACGGACTGCACGTTGGCAAGCTTCGACGCCTGGAGGCACTATGCTCGTCTTAATTGAGAGACGAACCAAGCGTGGCAGAACAGTAGATAACTGGAGAGAGCTGGAATACCATCTGGTCCACTAGCTTTGTTCACGTCTAGACATCGTAAGGTTTTAAAAACCTTTGTTGTAGATGTGAACCTCCGATATACAATGGTCAATGAGGTATCTGTGGTGAATGGCAATTGACAGTTAGATGCAAATTCTCAGCAACTAGAGATTCGTACAGATGGTCTGCAGAAGATGATGAAATTATTGACTTAGGTATACCGAGATTAAGGAGATAAATTATGTTTGGAATAGATTTTTTCCGTATTGCATTATTCGTGCAGTAGGCTGAGCAGACTCACAACAGGAATACGGTTAAAAATATTAACTCTACCTCCCTACACAGCTAAAATATTTATATTTACTTGCTCAATTTTATGACCTAGTGGCCAATATACCTTTTGGCACGCATTAAAATCATTTTGTTTAAATTAAAATAAAAAAATTACTGATTCCGATATTACGATATCGAATCACTCAGTATCGGAATTGTAATGTCGGGTTTCACGGTCCGAGATTCCGATATTTCGAGATTCCGAGATTCCGATATTCAAGCCCTAGGCGTGACCCGTTATGTAAAGTTAAATTAACGCACTGTCACTAACCATGTTTATTGTAAAGTAAAAACAACCTTTGCCGTTTACATGACCAGTCAAATTAAAACTAATAATAACACAATATCAATTTTGTAAAATAAAAAATTAAACCTTTTAACCTATGTTTAATTTGAATACAATACTATTTTATTGATCCTTAAAATAAGGTTGTTACCCTCAACCGTATTGACAATGTCATACCAAAATAACATTACAATTAATTTATGTTAACATAATGTGAATGTAGGGTAAATAAATTTAATATGAATTTCACATAATATAAGCAGAGTCAACTTTTGTGTTAAAATGAAACTCACGTCTAAAACTTTGCTAATAACAAAATGGTAGTCAAATCAAAAATTATACTCGGCGACACATCACACAAAATGTTAAAAACGTAGTCAGGTTGTAACCTTGACAGTTTAACATAATACGTTGTTGACATTTTGCATATAACCCTTGCACACTTACTCCTACGTCGACGTAATGGTTACTATAATGAACCGTCGTTTGAAGGATTGTGGTTTCGATTCCCAGCGAGGCAGTTTGTATGAAGAGTCTGTTTGAATTTCTGATTTCAGTCTGGGTGTGTGTGTTCTTGTCTTGGTGTGTTGTAATCCTAGTGTGGGGCTATAAGTATAGTGCATCGTTTTACCTTAATATCATCTGTCGTATTTTATAATATCGATATTATATTATGATATCTGTCAAGAGTTTCTGAGAATCGTGATACCTACCCGTTGCATTTAAAATGTTTAGTGTCCGCGATGGTACAAATCATACCGAAAAGCTGGTAGATTAAAAACAATGACGTGCATAAGTGTGTCAGTGATACCTACGATCTACATGAATTTTTATTTTATTTTATTTTTATTTATTACAAATTCCACAGCTCTTTGAAGAAATAATATACATTTATTTTACGAATTATCTAACAGCCAATAATAGATTTACATTTTTAACCTACATTTACTCTATCACTATGAATGAATTATTTTGACTTTGTCTTTACCTTAATATCGTCGAGATGCGGCCTCGGATGCGGCTGCGGCGCTGCGTCGGGCGCGCGCCGGTACTTCTGGCGGCCGCCGCGCACGCGGTCCAGCCGCACGCCCTCGCGCAACATGCCCGTGCGCAGACACTTGCGGAACCGGCACGCCTGGCACGCCTTGCGCCGCCGCTTGTTGATCTCGCACTCGTTCGACGCCGGACACGTGTACTCGATGTTGCCCTGCTGAACGGACAGCGATGGTCAGCTTAGGGGCGAGGGGGCGAGACAACGCCCCTTTTGAGCCAGACTACATCCTCCCTATTTTTAAAAGATGTGCTGAGGAATTTCTTTACGGCTTTTCTTCTCCTCCATGACAAAGCACCTTTGCGAAAAGCTGGTTAAGAAAATGACGTGCATAAGTGTATCAATGATACCTACATGAATATTATAAATGATTTTGATTTCGAATCAGACTGC
This sequence comes from Thymelicus sylvestris, assembly GCA_911387775.1. Taxonomy (NCBI): domain Eukaryota; kingdom Metazoa; phylum Arthropoda; class Insecta; order Lepidoptera; family Hesperiidae; genus Thymelicus; species Thymelicus sylvestris. The sequence goes on along the minus strand of OU426905.1, from coordinate 12,145,909 downwards.
GTCATTAGGGTCTTCGAGTGAGACGAGGTTAGCATGGTGGTTTCAACCCATTATGGCCCGTTACTGAGCACGGATCTCTCCCCTTGAGGTCTACAGCCTCCACTACGCTGCTGCAGTGTGGATTTGTGGAGGGGTTAGTAGCTAACCCACGTGTCGGAAGTTTTCATGCCGTCCGAAGGCCTTCGACATGGCTTAACGGTTGTTAATAACGTCTATTATAATACGATAATAACCAGGACCGACAGCTTTACGTGCGCTCCAAAGCACGGAAACGCTCAAGCAAGTTTTGTTCCACTAACAGTCCTCCATCCAACTACCGACCGCGGCCGCTGTTGCTTAATCTTTTCTTATCTTTAAGTCTTTAATTCAGGCAACGAGGCCCATAACAAATACCTACAGGCTAACATACATACAACAAAAATAGACTTCACTTATTCTCGAAGTCAGACGCGCTTTCGGTGACTCCCAATGGTCGTCGACGTCCACAGAGCTTTCGGAAGACGACCCCCTTTAGCCACACTTAGGACCGACACAACGCCGGATTATGAGCGCGTCTAACACGAATTAAATAGTTACAAATTATAGGTAACTGATAGTTTATCACAATCACTGAACGGACATGCAACCTAACATTAGTTCTGTTCTAATTAGTCACTGTGGGCCATATAACACTTACAACGGGTACAGTAACACTTAACTTTCACTAACCTACATACTTGATGCCAGACGAAACTGACACCGTCTAGACTAGACATTACGTCATTAGGGTATCGCATGGTTCAACATATAACACATTAATTAGGTCTAGTTTCAATTTTAGTTATTTTTAGTAATGCGCTGCCGACCAAGAAAAAGAGAAAGAAAGCTCTTTACAACATTATGCATGCGTCCGCATCCTCCTGATTCTACTAAAGGCCAATGCATACGTGACGGGTTTTTTCCCGTACGGGACAGGACGTGAAATTTTGGAAACATCATTTCATAGAAAATGTATACGATAGTGCATACACAGCGGAATCCCGTACGGAACGTGGCACGTACGAGACGGGAAAAAACGTATATATTGGCCTTAATATTATAAAGATGACAGTTGCTATGAAATTTCTTGCTTTTCCACGCAAAAACTACAGAACGGATTTTCAAGGCATTCAGCGCAAAAGTTAACCATGATTTAGAATAACGTATAGAGTAGGTACTTATTACTTCAACGCGATCAAAGTCGAAGCAGAGCGCTAGCTTCCATACCTGTATAGTCCGTTTAAAGAACGCCTTGCACGCCTCACAACTAGCGACGCCGTAGTGGAACCCAGACGCGACGTCGCCGCACACGAGGCACATGCGTCGCGGCGCCTCGTCGTCGCGCGCGCCGCTCGCCGCCGCCGCTGTAGTGGACGAACAGTGTTGCTGGTCCGGGCTCGCGTTGCCGACGATGTCCACGCCACCAGGGGACACGCAGAACTTTACTTCTTCTTTCGGTTCTATGTCCAGCTGGGGATAGGAAAATTTAAGTGTTAGGTACAATGATATTTAAAATATAGATCTACGTTACACCCTTACAAATCAACCAAAAAATCTGTTCCGCTTCCGACCCATCATCGGCCTGAAATTGTCCTTAAAACTCGTAGCCACTTGTTTTGGGTCAGTGTGTAACTTAATAGGACGCAGATATTCATCCAATGTCACGTGATCCTTCCACTTGGGTCTTCAGGTACCTCTTCGAAGCTAGTCGACCAGGCTTATGTAAAATATAAAGTTCTTGGATGTCACCAACGCGCGTGAAACTGTAACCGCCATTACAGCCAACAACACGTATCCATCGAATTATAATCTAAATTTTACTAATAAAAAATAACCGACTTCAATGTTACTCAAAAACTACTTGTCAGGTCTCGTTCAAATTTATGTGGGACTACATGATAAGCACCTGCTTTCGACTAAAAAAAGAATCATCGAAATCGGTTGGCGTGATATTGAGTTATTCGTCCCTTTGTCGCGCACATACTTAATAATTTAAGACTTATATGGTTTTCTCATGGATGCCATTGTCAGTTCTCAATAAAATTTATGTGAGACCACATGACAAGCACTTGCTTTCGATTAAAAAAGAATCATTAAAATCGGTTCTCCCAGTCCAAAGTTCTGAGGTAACAAACATTTTAAAAAAATACAGTCAAATTGAGAACCTCCTCCTTTTTTTAAAGTCGGTTAAGAAAAGCCAATGAAGCCTCTTACTCGTACCTCTGGCGGCTGGATGCACTGCATGGGGCGCGAGTGGGGCTCCGGCGGCGAGTACTGCGGCGGAGGCTCCACCTCCTGCTTGACGCGGCGCAGCATCGGCTCGCCGCTCACTGCCGGTATCATCATTTGCACCTGGAAACAACGGTCATCTCATCAATAACTAAAATTTAACTACAGTTTAATTCAAACTAAACATAGCTAAGAACCGTCTGGATCACGTCAGCTTTCAAACAAAATTATTGGTAAAAAAAACTTTTTAAAAACAAGTTTTTATTTAATTGTCCTAAAAAGAAGAAAATAAACTTAAAATTCAATCAAACCAATTAATTTAGTACATGTATCTATTACACAATTTATTAAATAATATAAAAGCTTGTCCCGAGATTTCCATACTTTATAGGAAATAGGAAACATGGATCGTTATAAAACAAGAGAGATGTTCTGTATGGTTGGTTGTCCACATAATGATAATGAATTAACTAGATCTCATTTCTGTGTATTAACCTTAAATACTAAAAGTGAAACCAATGTTTCTAATATCGCGAACACACTAGGTATAGCAATCCTTATGACGTACTGAATGATGAAGACCGAATATTTAGGAGCAATATATCTTAATACAGGGTGGTCCAAAAGGTGACGTCCAAAAATTTTTTTTGGATTGCTGACATCTGGGGGTACTCGAAAATACCCCATGTATGTTCAGCGATTTTTTGTAGTTTACGAGATATGAATTTTTTTTCATATTTTTAAAAATTTCCGACTTACCTATTAAAAAAATTTTTTTCTTTGTGAATTAAGCCATTTTTTTCATTTTTATTTTTTATGTCTTAGTCCTTATCAGTTGTACTCTCACAGATAAAATACCTAGCTTCCCACTATTAATAAAAGTTACTAAAATTTAGATCGAAAATAAATAATTTGGGTTTGAACGAGTCGGAGTTTAATTTTGAACTTTTGGTAAAAAAAATATAAAAAAGTTTCATGACTTTTAAGTAATTTTAAAAACTCCCTGAGACCCTCAGCTTTGATTATAATACAAAGAAAGTGGTAGTTAATAGGCCTATTTTAGCTGTAAACTGCCTTTAAATGTACAGGGGTGTAAAATGTCCTAAATTTAATTATTGAAATTTAATTATTTAAAAAGCACCTATTGTTCATTTCTAATCTAAATAAGGTTGGCTATGTATGACATAATTACCATTCAGTGAAATTAAAACATTAAGATGGCAAAATTAAAAGTTCAAGTAGGTATGGTATCATTTCAATTTCTTTAGCAGCACGTAACTTACAACTTTTTTAACTTCAACAGGTCATAAATTATAATAGCTCTGGTCAGGTAGACGCTCGGGTCACAAAATACCACGTGCAGAACAAAGGAATGATGATACGGTGGTCGTCTGTAGCGCGCCCTCTCACTCTCTCTTCGGTCGTCTTGCTCTGTCCGTCAGCTGTAACGCTGTAACCGAGGCGCATCCCGTTTCATAGCCTCAGTTGTTCACAGCTTTCGCTCGTGTTACTACTACTACTGTTCCCTCGTTTGTTTTCGATATTTTCTCATTCACTACAACTCTCGCTTGCTAACTGGACTCTGATTCGCCCTGTGACTAACCTGTGCTTGTGTTTCGGACTTTGATTACCTAGTGATTTGGATTTTTGTGTTGCAACATGAGTTATTCTTTGAGCGAATATGCAGAGATGCATTATTATTACGGTGTTGCCCAAGGAAATGGTCACGTAGCGGCAAGGCTTTATCGAGAGCAACTCGAACGGCGAGGAGAAGAAAAAATGAAAATGAAAATCTAAGGCAGGCCGCAACAAAAATCAGACAAAATATTAGTAGTTTTAGGAGACTGAAACAGAATTTTTTAAGACGTTGTAGACTATGTATTGAAGCGGAAGGAAGACACTTTGAAAATTTACTATGAATAAAAATCATTCATAACTGTTTTAATTGTTTTATTTATTATGAATTGTAAATATATCACACATAACCAACCTAATTTACCTTAGAAATGAACAGTAGGTGCTTTTTAAATAATTAATTAATTTAGGACATTTTACACCCCTGTACTTTTAAAGGCAGTTTACAGCTAAAATAGGCCTATTAACTACCACTTTCTTTGTATTATAATCAAAGCTGAGGGTCTCAGGAAGTTTTTAAAATTACTTAAAAGTCATGAAACTTTTTTATATTTTTTTTACCAAAAGTTCAAAATTAAACTCCGACTCGTTCAAACCCAAATTATTTATTTTCGATCTAAATTTTAGTAACTTTTATTAATAGTGGGAAGCTAGGTATTTTATCTGTGAGAGTACAACTGATAAGGACTAAGACACAAAAAATAAAAATGAAAAAAATGGCTTAATTCACAAAGAAAAAAAATTTTTTAATAGTAAAGTCGGAAATTTTAAAAAATATGAAAAAAAAATCATATCTCGTAAACTACAAAAAATCGCTGAACATACATGGGGTATTTTCGAGTACCACCAGATGTCAGCAATCCAAAAAAAATTTTTGGACGTCACCTTTTGGACCACCCTGTATATATAAATTACGTGTCACGTTGTTTGTCCGCGATGGGCTCCTAAACTACTGAACCGATTTTAATCAAATTTGCACACCGTGTGCAGTTTGATCCAACTTGAAAGATAGGATACCTTATATCTCAAAATAAAATAAAAAAACTTTTGACAGACGAAGTCCGGGCAGCTACTTTATTTTAAAATTTTGTTTTGTGACTCACTAATTGCAGAGATTTGTTTGCAGAAAGGCTATAAATTCCTGTTTCTAGAGTATTACCTGATTCGTATATTAATGTATAATGATTTGTTTAACTGCCAATTTTATAGCCAAACTACTAAACCTCCTATGTGAGTTTATTACTAAAAAATTGATAATCAGCGACTAAATATATACCGGCAAAAAATTGCATCAAGTTATTTGATTTCTAGACTGTTTTTATCTTCAACGCCATAAGGAAATGCCACATCTGCATAAATGTTGCACTCATTATTACTTTACTAAAAAATTAAAATGGCACTTCAAGACTACATAACATAGATGGTGCCACATCTGCATAAAAGTTGCACTTATTATTAATTTACTAAAAATGGCACTTCAAGACTACAATATAATATAGATGGAAGTAGGAAGATATCGAACGAAAAGAAATACATTTCCTGTGATAAAAATTATCCTTGACTGCCTTAGGTCTTCCCGTATTCGAAACATAGGTAGGTACCACCTAGTAATTCGGATTCGAAACATTTTGTTGCAACATAAAATAGATCCGGCTTAGAATACTATAATCCAATCCCATGCCGGATGGGGTCGTAAGAGGCAACTAAATCCGGCCCACTGATGGTAGGGCCCCTCGGAGGAATCATATTGGTAATATTATTTTTAATTGTTAATTAATACCATTTACCAGCCTGGATATCTACCACCCTTGAGCAAGAGTCAGCCGCCAAACGACTCGTTGTGTTCCGGCTGCACTGGGGACTTGAGAGCCAGTTGTTTCTTTCTTCTTCTTCTCTCTTTCTTGGCCGGCAACGCATCAATGATGCCTTTGGTGTTGCTGATGTTCATGGGCGACGATAGCTACTTACCATCAGGTGGATCGTCAGCTCGTTTGCCGGCTATTTCCATAAAAAAATCCAAGTCTCTTGAGTAAACATCTATCAGATTTTCAGTATTTTAAACCGACCTAGCTGCGATATGTGTCAGTATTTCACGGCACAGTGAACACTCATAATAATTGTGTCAGTCTCATGCCTCGAGTCGCATAACGTACAATTACTACAAGTAGGTATGTAGGTATTGCACAGATAGCCCATATCAGACGTGCATTCGACGGCCGAAAGATTCGAATGCATATCAAATTATTAACGCGGATAGCGAAGAATAAAATTATTATCAACCCATCTACAAGTTTCAAGGATAGAGGTTCAATGCTCCATTGACATTGTCGTGTTTCTGATAAAAACATTCTGTGACGCAACCAAAGTAAGTTTTTATTTTATAATACAAACTTACCTATCGCTTTGTTTGTAATAATGCATCTGCCGTGATAAACGGTATTTTTAATGACTCCGGGGCAAAGATTACTTTAGTACGTATCTACCACAGAACACCTAATAATTATTAGATGTTCTGTGGTATCTACTTAGGCCCAAAACATAAAAAAAGATTGGTTTTAACAAATGCTATTTTGCTTTTCACAAATCAAATTAACGTACTTCAAGATGGCGACAGGTCGAGATGGCAATTTTCTGGTACTTCTAACCTGAAAGTAGATCTACCTTGGATTATCAAATGGATCTAGAGAGTGATAGGGCCAAATAGGGTCGTAACGATATCGATTTTTTTATTGATTAACTAGTTACTAAGTCAACATAAATCAATTAAAAATAATTTTAATGTTATGGTAAGATCCCTAATAAAACTATAAAGATAATATAAGTAGGTATGAGCGTTAATGTGGCTCTTACTACCTACCATTCATAAAGAAAAATTGCTTTATCATGGAGGAAAAGAAACTGCATAATCATTACGAAACTTCTTCAGTCCCCAGAGATTTAAAACGAACGAAATGTTTCGAACTTGAAAACCATCTTAATCGAAATGGAGAACTGAGAAAGCGATGTATAAATTCATAAACTTCAAACAAATCAATGCATCGATTTTAAATTGCGAATGTCGTCATGGCCGCCATTGACGAATCGACAACTAATGTTCATAAACATATAGAGAATTTATAATTACAACAAATTTAATTAGGTAGAATGTAGTTCACCACTTACCGACGCCCTTCCCCATAGACTAACTTGTATATGCCCTTCTCTGCATGTTTTATGTAAATCAAACAAGGACTTCAAAAGTCGTAGGTACTATAGAAAAACTACACCTTATTGTTTCAAATTTCAGTCTCACAACAATAAGAGATTCTGAATTATCCCTACACCCACCGGGTGGGCGAAGCCAATGGGTGCACGGGTCGCGGGTGGAAATATCTATGGTTCAAAAATAAATATTTTTTCCATCAAGAATCTCCTGAAAAAATGCTTCCAAGGATCTGATTGCAAGCGAAAAAATTGCGTTAAAAACCGTATTGAGTTACAGTTTACAATGCATAATAAATATTTGTTGTTGTTGTTAATCCCAATGCCGTTACAGTTAATATATTATTATAATAGCCACAAACAGACTGCAACAAACTAACCAACTCAGAACTGTATCCGGAAAACGGCGCTTATCAAAACAGCGTGACGTAAAAGCTAAAAAGTTTTCGAGCAGTTTTTTGTACAAAAACGTAGACATCAAGCATGCCGAGCGTGACATAGGCCGCGTCGAGCCTATCCCAACAGCGCTGTGATTGCGTCGATAGCGAGGCGAGAGGCGGCCGACTCGCTTACCCGAATTGCCATTTATCTACGAGGTCCCAAGGTGAGGCCACGGACAACCGGCCGATGAACTGGCGCGCCATATTATGAATATCTATTTTGCGCCACAACACGCCGGTACCACTACTTCAAGGCCCTAATTTTACTAGTTATATTTTCGTGAACATCGCCAGAGAATATAAAGATGCATTTAAACAAATGATGAGAACAATTGTTTTACACACCATAAAGGAAACGCTAGTTGCATTTACTCATAATGCGAATAGAAGAATGTACCTATTTATTATTAATGGCCATAATGATGGCTCATAATTTTAATGCAAAATTAATTACATTCTCAATATTAACTCATTATTTCTCACTTTATTTTACACTTATCATTAAGTTTAAACTAACAAATCAAGGGGATTGTTCTGTTCAGTTTTTTAAAGTGAACCTTTTATTCTATCGCCCCAAAATTTTTCGTCCATCTAACGCATGTCGCATTACAGCCGGCCCTGGAGTAAGAATAATAATGGAGATTCAATGATTTAAATAAATATGGGTCTTAGTTTTAATTAAGCGTCTATCATCTAAATTATTGTATTAATTATGTATTCCGTACTCTTATACGGAAATTGAAAGAAATTTTATAATTGAATATTAATTTATAGTTGAATATTGATATTGATATTGATTGATATTGATTTCTCATTATCATTCTCATTTTTCAATAATTAAGTTAAGATTAAAAACGCAATTTTAATACCCTAAATCTAATGATTTTCAATTTTTTTTTAGTTAAATGCCTACAAACCGAAAAAAGTTTTACTTGCATCGTGGTTTCATAAAACCACACAATTTTTTTTTTCTTGTTATACCAACTCTTAATATTAATTCTCCATCCTTACCAAATAATATTTTAATTTGGATCTGGGATCAGATTTAGGATTTGGGTCTTTCAATACTATTTCTTTCTTTGAATGGACCAACAGAACATTAAACAAAAAAATAAAAAGAAGTGTGCGAGCAATTAAATTATGTTAACCTACCTAATGTCAGTTGGCAGTCAATCGGCGAAAAATTGTTCCTCCCTGAATGTGAGGGAGTATAATGTTACATAAGGATGTTTAGATCCACACAAAACTCACTTCTTTGAACTCTCAGTAGCTACGAATGCTACGATACATTTTGTAGTACATTCTATACAGATATTTGAATAGGACTAAATTTGTAAAATAAAGGATTGACAAAAGACTAAAGTGATTACTTAACACCGAGTGGACTGCAGGTGCTTTGGTACCTTCACTGATAAAAAAATAAGTAGAGAATGTGTAATATCTGAGCAATGTACCACATAAATTCATTTTAAACTACAAGGTTAGTTAAACACCAAATGCAGAGTGCAAACACAGTCTATAACGAATTGGTAAAATAATTGCGAATAAAATTACACTTGGTCCTTCAACTCGGATATTTTTTGTCACTTGTAAGCAAGTTCCTAAATTATTATTTAAAATATTGAGGTGTACTGTGTAAAGCTATAGCAATTGACCTTCGCCAATGCTAAAAGGTTGTTAACATCGATTTATTATGTTTTCGAGTTGCCTATGTAATTTTCTCCCAAATAATTCTTGACGAAAAATAACCGACTTCAAAATAACTCAAAAACCACTCGTCATATCTAGCTCAAATTTAAGTGGAACCACATGACAAGCACCAGCTTTCGATTAAAAAAGAATCATCAAAATCGGTTCACCCAGTCGAAAGTTCTGAAATAAGAAACATAAAAAAAATACAGTCGAAATGAATACCTCCTCCTTTTATGAAGTCGGTTTAAAATAAGAATTGTTAAAGTCAACGAACGAAAGCCAAGTTATCGTTACGTAAAGAAATGATAGTCCTATGAATCCTATGACATAAAATAAGATTTTCTTAGGAGCTCGCGCCGAATGCACGGCAAAGACAGGCAAGGCGCTTTTTATCTAAATTCCAAGTCATACCCAATCGTATTCTTCCGCGAAACCTTGAGAGAAAAATAACGGGCATGATTATAGCTCGTGTTTCCGAACAATTTTTTACATCCACATTACTGATATATTCCCTGATATGGGTCACAAATTTTCCCATTACAAGAGTTACATTACAATAAAAAAATATATGAATATAGCTAAATAAAACAAATGTTCTACATTTTTTTCCGATAGTACCGCTAAGGCGAAACACACACGGAAAAATCTGTGTCAAAAATTATCGTCAATCTTATGAGTTACGAGTAAGCACCCTCGCTTTGCTTCGGTTTTCTTATTTTTTTACATCTTGGGTTACTTTTTTGGAATTTTATTAAGGATCCCTAATTTTTTTGAAAATAAAATATAGCCTATGTCACCCGGGGATAGTGTAGCTTTCAAACAGTGAAAGAATTTTACAAATCGGTTCAGTAGTCTCGGAGCGTATTCAATGCAAGCAAACAATCAAATCTTTCCTCTTCATAATATTAGTATAACTATAGATGACAGGTGACGGCATAAAATATCACAATATCAGCCGGAATCGGAAGAGCAAACAAAGGCGTCACGGCAACCGCATTATTTATGAAAACAACAGGACCTACCTCAACATGATTATAATAGGCAATGGCTGTATTTTTCCGACTTATCGCGCCTGATTGTTTCTGATAACGATTTTAAAGGCATCGCCAATGTATTACATTGTTCAAAAAGTGAAGATTAACGTGTTTCTATTTGCACAGCAGTGCCATCACAAGTTTACGCAAGTCTCATTTGAGTCACGCATACAGAGTTCAACGAAACTTCAATGTACAGATGAAAACCTTGAATGCAATGTGTTTTTAGAATCAGAATTTGTGGATAGACGTAAGCAATACTTGACCAGCGTTGCCCACGTTGGTACAACGCCAAACAAAATATATTTTCCTCTTGTTAGACAGTCATTCCCAGATTACGCCGAAATTTTTATGTTTAGTAAAAATGTTATTTTAAGAGTTATCTGTTTGCAAAGTGTCATAAAGATAATAATATTTGCGTTGCTCTTAATGAATACCCTGAAGAAATATGTCGTAATACACTTGATTGATAGTAGTTAAAGTCAATAGGTACTGGCGAATTTATAAAAGGAAAAAAAAAATAGTTGTGTTGACATGCGTTCCTTATCACTATAAGAAATATCAGCATTTCAAGTCTACCCGAACCAAATTTATAGGTGACTAACAGAAATAACATAAAAAATTCAAAAGATACTGATGTGATAAAACCTAACTAAAAGAAAATTTGTATTATCAAAGCAATGAAGAAGACTGCTAATCCGCCATCTTGGGAAACTAGAGATTCAAATAGGGACTGCAAACCGGGCCCGCCTGGGTCCGGTGCCCTTTTAGGCACCCACCGGGCCCAGCCATTCTTACCGGGTCCAGTGACCGATTATTGTGATAATTGTTCATAAGCCAGTTTTATATAAATATTAACCTTCAATTATTGTCTTTTTCCATTCATATAAAGAACATTTTCATAAAATACTTTAAAGTTTTCATCGCTAATAAAACCCGTCGGTTGACGACGAATGCAAACGGGCCGGGCCGGGTTGAGAAACATACCAGGTTGCAATCCCTAGTTTCAAACCAAACCAGTCTGGAAATCAAACAAGAATATTGATAAACTTGGTAATCAAACGGCATAAAGCAAGATAAATGGCCGCAATTACGAAAGGCTATCCTACCCAGCATCACCAAAACAAAGCTCAACCATGGTCCCAGAACTCTCAGATTTCATTCGTCTTTGTAGATATCATCTATATATCTATCTATCAATCTAATGCCTTTAAACGAGCAATTCTTGTATATATAAATATATTGGAAATGGCTCCAACGATTTTCATGACATTTAGTATGCAGGGGGTTTCGGGAGCGATAAATCGATCTAGCTAGGATTTATTTTTAGAAAATGTCGTTTAATCCGTGTTTTCAGCAATGAAAAACTGCTACAATAAACTCATCCTGACATCTATTGGCAAGTAGCAACACTAAAACTACTTCAGTAGATGGCGTTGTTAAGCAACACTAAGCCAATGAGTGTTTGGTTTGATGTCAGACCAAGAAAATCAGTTATTCCGAAAAAAATGATTTACCAAAAAAAATACCGAGCAAAGCTCGGTCATCTGGGTACTAAAAATAATCTTAGGAAGATTTACAAGCCAATCGGATAGGGAGGGATCACACCCAGTATGTTTGGAACTTGACTTGACTATATATTTTGATGGGCGAGATAAAAAATAACTAACATTATAATGTGCTACATTTGCGTGTGGTCCGTTGGCCAAGGCCGCCGCTTAGCTATTCGGCGCCGTTCGCCGATGACTTCACTGCCACATTTTTGTCGACGCGCTATATTCCACAGAGCAGCTGCAAAATCAATCTTCAATAGCGTATAAGACCGAAATCTGGAAGAATTTGAAAAAAAAATCCCGAATTTAGACACCTAATTGTGGTTGGCAAATTCATTTATCCCCTAAGTACAGAGAAAAACAATTTTTTACGGTAAATAAATTATAAACGTACCCTAGCCACTTACTCCTACATAGCGCTATTAAATACAGACAATTATCAACTTATTATAAGTTCCGGCACTAACTAAATTAACTTCTCGAACTGGTATATAATAAAATTATTTAGATATAATACAACAGAACCGTCCAACCTTGCAATAATTATCGGTTTGCATAATAAATTACCATATGTCTGGCCAACCGCCCGAGGCATTAACATCAAAATTCGTGATGCATAATTTCTGTCAGATTCAATACTTAATAACATAGTAGCTTGAAATATAAATGGACCCGGAGCGTCTAGTCGTACATAGATACTATTATAATATTATGGATAGGTCAGGAACGCGTAGACGCAAAAAGCTTCGCCCAGGCAAATTCAGCGGCGGCTGTCGAGGTAAAAATAAAAGGTGGGAGGCAGCGAGAGCGGTCGGTTGAGGAAGGGCCGGGCTGGTGTCGTGCGGCGGGGGAGGCGAGGGGAGGTGAGGGGAGGCAGGGGTGCGTCTAGACTTCGGCCTTGACCGTGGAGCGGTTTCCGCGCGTGCGGGGTCGCCTCGATCCGCACTCCGCAGCCCACAGACCGACTGCGGGCCGCTCGCGGATGAAAAACGGTACTAAACGCTCCAAAGGCACACCATTGTGTCCCCATGTTTTTTGTACTGTTTGATCAGCTCCAGATAACCTCCTATCGCATGTTCGACATGACATGGCAAATATTATAATACAGTAAGCACTTGCACGTATCAAATGTTTGCCATGGTAAATAGTTTATCAATTCAATATTTAGTAAGCCCACAAAATTATTTTCAATATTCAACTGCCGATACCTAGTCAAATTCAAGGATACATTAAATATAGAAAACCTGTCGTAACCGTAATGATCCACGGTTGAAAGCGACAACAATCGAAAGTGATTGTTTCCATGAGAATGAAAGCAATGAAGCGGCAATAAAAATTAGCTAGAACAAGGCAGTCGAGCAGAGGCGCGCAGCGTTGCGGCCCGGTCTGTGAACTCGAACGATTCGACATTGCGCCGACATTGAGCCGAGCTAAATAATGCAGATAGCAAAGGGTTAACGACCGACAGCGCCCAATATCACTACACGGACGAACGCAACATTCTCGGTTTTCACCTGCTCACGCATGACGCCGCGTTATATAATCACGAACGCATGTGGCACTGCTGACCTACCTCAACCTACATCATTTGCGTGGAGCGTGGAGCCTCGGTCATCATTAACATAACTTTTGAAAACCATCATGCATGATACAAATCTCGTCTCCTACGTTTCGCTTTTGAACAGTTTTACCGGTGATTCCAGCCTGATCTAATTATCCAATCGACTGAATGGCGTTTTTCTTGGTAATGTCTCCCACTCCTGTCTCAATTTTATAAAGTGGCAGTTTTAGTTATTTATGATTTAAATAACTTATTTTAGGAATGATTTTAGAAAACATATTTGATGAAATGCTTTCTTATCAAAAAGAAAAAATAACAGAAAATTTTCATTAAGAAAAAAGTACTGAGAAACGCTCATTTCGTTATTTTTAGGAGGTAATACTTTGTCGGATCTTAAGAATCGATACATATCCAATTATCTCTATCATAATTTTTTTTTTTTATATTTACCTTAAATCAAATTAATATGAATAACACCTTTACTTGAATTTGCAAAATTTTAAGGTTCCTCAATTGATAATATCACATACACAGAATGTCCACCGGAGTACTCAGTTTCGTAAACTTGTAAGCGATGCCTCTGAACATTTTGACGACCCGTGTGGCGCAATGGTTACCATGCCGGATCGCCGCACCAAGGGTCCTGGGTTCGATTCCCAGCGAGGCGGAAATTTGAATGATGAGTTTGAATTTTCTGTTCTCGGTCTGGGTGTGAATGTCCTTGTCTATGTTGTGTGTTGTCCATGGCACCCACGACACAGGGAATCCTAGTGTGGGGCTATGAGTGTGAAGCGTTATTGTAAGAAATTCAATATAACAGCAACTGTAATCCATTTTCAACCCCTAAGCAATATTTGCCAAACACGAATTGCCTTGGTCGTGAAAAAGAGGGAAAACATGATCTCCACTGTGAAAATCAGACAAATCTGACCTGACCATATAACAAATAAAACATGAAGAGGAAAAATTGTGAAAACTCCCTGAATTGAACTTTTCGAAGAGATAGATCGTCTTTCGTTAATAGAAATTGTCATCACAATTTATTATAAATCACAAAGAGTAGAAATCGCGAACTTACACCTGGATTTATTATAGAAGAAAAATGAAACTTCATGTTGATGAACAAGTTCATCCGTGACCACGATCCATGCAACTGGGTCGAAATATCGGAATACAAAATAAATATCGTGAGTACTCGTATTATAGTAAAATGTGTTCAGTCCACGATGAGTTAAGTTTAAAAATGAAACTGTTATATGATAAATTGTTTCTTATCATTAGAGGAAATCTTTTTTTAAAGATATACTATACAGATACTCGAACTTTTTAGAAGCAACCAGATTAGACAAGATGTTCACCTAGAAAACTCCCTCGGTAGTCCTATACATAATTATTATGTTGTTGGGCTACGATTTGACCCAGAATGTTCTAGGGTATCGAAAGAATGAATTGGTGTTTCCGGCGTAATTCTATAATGATTGGACCAGAGACTCTTATTTCTACAACTGAACTTCCCAAATTCAAACAGAGAGTCAATCACATCTAAACATCCGTAACAACACTCAAATCTAACATTCAGGTTCTCATCCCAGGCAAAAGTCAAATCGTAGCCTAAAATGAAAGACGCCGCTAAATTGCTTTCGGAAATAATTCGGCTAGCTAGGCTGGTTGAATCACGCAGACGCCGGGGGTGGGGGAAAGACGGCGTGGGAGGGGGGCTACGGGTGACATTGCGAGGCCGTCGACACCGCACGACCTACGGCACGACACGGCGGAACACTATGCCTCATCGACTACACGACGCGTTTGGCCCACTCTATTGTTAATCCGCGGTAATGACTACAAGAATACAATTACATTATCATTAGGACGATGAATAATGAAGGGAGCATAGGAGATAGAGAAAAAAACTTCGTTATCCAGATAGAACTTTATTTTTAAACTGACTACTGTTGTTGTTTTAATTTATGATTATTGTGGTGACTGGTGATATTTGTCGGTCTATAATATAACTACTAGAAGTCACCTATACCGAACTATGTATTCCATAACTTTCAGCAATCGACGTTACATCAGCCGGTTTGGTGTTAACAGTACCTAAATACACTTTGTACACGTGAACCACAAGTTAAATAACTTATCCAAGAAATTATTGCGTGACTTTGCGTCACTTGAGAAGTTGGGAAGTTCTTCCCCTACCCTTTTATTTAAACTCCGCGTCCATATTTAGCCGTTAACTGGTTGAATTATTTTACGATCTGCAAACTAAAATGTTTTAATATTTAAAGATCTTATTCTTTGATTTCAATGAAGCGTATTAACTTCCTTTTAAAGGATGTTGTCATACATTTTACAGGATTTAGGCTTGGGCTATAATAACTAGCAATTTTTTAAATATTCAAAATATTACTCTGATCAAATGTAAAAAAATATTGTGTTCACCGGCACTTTCTGAGTATTACCTGGTAAACAGAGCCGCAATTTCTAGAACAAGCGAGTAAAAATTAACGAAAATTCAAATTACATTTACTTAAATCATTTTATCGCTGCACTATGCCGAGTTACCGTGACTTGTGAGTTGTGACTCCTGAGAACTATTCTAGTATGTACTAAGACTTTTAACTTATCCATTTTTATAATCCAAACTTACGTAAGTTATATGACGTAGATCAACAGAGCCCCTACACTCTAAGTAACATTCACAATAACATTTTTCATAATTTATAAAGAAAGAGGAAAAGGGGAGAAATAGGTCGAATTAACAGGACAATACCGAAAAATTAATCCAACATGGATTATCTATTTCATAAACATCTTATGAGCGTTAACAAAATGCATATTTATCAAGACATGGGTCAATTGTATTCTTAATTAAGAATGATACATTGTAAAGTGAGTAGTGACAGATAACGCCTAAGTTATCTGTGGCCTTGTGAACTTGTGAGTAATAAAATTAACTTAAATGATCAATATAAGCCATGTGTACTTAAGCAATGTTACATAGTTATACGTGAACGAGAATGAGATAAAACAAATGTTTTGACTTAATTTGAGTAAATGCTCGACAACATACACCTGATGGTAAGTAGAGATGAAGTCGTCCAGATTTGGCGAATGCGTCGTGAATGTTCCTTGTACGCACCGCGCACAACTTGCGCGCGTCTTTCGTGTTCACGCGCCGTTCACGCGCAATCTACGCGACGTAGTGTAGGTAATCAGATCTGGACGCACCCTAAGATATTTGATTGTAATAAACCAACGGTTATTCTGAAACGGAAGCTATTTGGATTTACGAATCGATATGAGTAGCATGACCGGGCCAAAAATGAGGACTTGATCAAAGGTAATCTGTCTTGTGGCTGGTCAGTTTTTAATGTGATCTAATGATAAAAAGATAAAATGTGATAAACGTGAAATTCATATGAGTAGCAAGTAATGTTTCGGATGCGTACTAATATGGAGATTTACTGAAGAGATGTTTGTGTTGAATGTCTATCTCTATGCTAAACGGAACCCTATAGGGTGTGTGTGTGTGTGAGCTTTTACCTATTTGTTTGTGTACATTTTAGGTTCTCAGATGTTCTTTTTTTTACTAAAACAGAACATGATTGGGTAAGGAAGTTTCACGGCACGGCACACTTATCCCATGTTAGTATTGCATCTGATGCGGTAAGAGGAAAAAGATGGCGTACCTAAAGCAAATTATATACCCAGACTTATTGTAAACTTTGCATCCGATGGAATATGCATAACTATAAAAATAATATATAGTTAGTTCCCTCAGTGTTTAAAGATTCTAAATTAATCCCACAAGGCCACAGCTACGTTGACCTGCACTTATGGACGTGCATAAACAAAATGTTAGGTAAAAAACGAATGCAGTTCGTTGGCTCATGAATGTCGGGCTCTGTTCTGGCTAATCAACATAAAATTTGCGTCATCGCAATCGGAAAGGCACTTACTGAAGTAATAACGAAGGTAAATAATGAAAAAACGTAATAATTTAAACTGAAGAATAACGAATAGAAAAATGGTTAAGAAGAACATCTATGGTATGTTTATTTTTTGAAGATAAACGTTTTCACAAACTTTCGCACTAAGATGCCATGTGTTGTGGAATTAATGAACATAACCAAATCTGTCACATAAATGTAGTCTCCTGCAAAGAAAAGTGACCCATCTCTTAATAAACACACAGTAAAAGATGGGTTACTTTTCTTTGCAGGGGACTGTACTATCCCTCGCTCGATCGTTAGCTCGTTTGCCGGCTATTTCCATAAAAATACAATACGAAATGCAAAGTCCAAATATAAACCTTATACAAAGGTTTTTTAGACACTCAAGTTTGTAAGTATGGCTATATAGAGGGAGTCTATAAAACTGATCCTAAACCCGGGCCGCTAGACCTGACAGAAGTGATAGAAAACGGCCCTCTGCGTAAGTGGTGCTAAGGTATATTATTTATCTACTGGTAAAGGCTCAAAATTTCTATCCGTGACACACGTGGCCTGGCCTGTAATATTAGATATACTTGCATCTCTTTCGGGTTTTCGTACTTTCGCGTTTTCGTACCTTCGTATTTCTTACTTTATCTCGAAGTTTTTTCTGTATTTTACATAGATAAACGCTAGAATCTAGATACATAGATTTAATGGACTGATACGTGTAAATATCATTATTTAAGTATAATCTATTAACGAAAACAGGCGTTAAAACTATAATTCGCAGTTACCTCTTTAGATACCTTAACATTACGAATTCATATTTTTTCCTTTTTTTAAAACATGGTAGATACCTAAGGTAAAAAGTCTTTATGTAAATTAATACATTTTTATGATGCTTCGTAAATTTTATTATTTTATTGCGGTTAGGTAAATCTTAATGATTTAAATAAATACGAAACAACTTGATTTGTGTATACATTTTGAAATTATCCCTCGAGTAGGTACCTAATGGTGTGATGGGAGAAACAGATGAAGATTGAAGTAGTATCAACTATCACTTAACAGAAATCTTTATTTCGTTAGTGTTAGGGGAAGTTTACAATGACACGCTAATTCTGCCTTTCGGGCGGATCTCAGTGTAACGTTTTCTCTGTTTCATATCATCAGTTTACCACTTCTAATAATGGAAGGATCCTATAATAACCAGTGATATTAAGATGTAAAATAATAGCCGAACTAAATAACAATGTTGCAATGTAGTAAATCTGTGCATATTCTAAACAAGTTCAGGGCAAAACGACCATCGATAGTTTGTATGAGTGGATTATTCATCGCTTGTTTAGCATACATCAGTAAATACGTATTTTTTATTTATTTACATATCACAATTCACAGCAAAGGCCCTCTAGTAGGTAGTATTTACTAACAACGAAAAAGTCGAACAAATCTCGAAATTTTCAGACCACGAACATCATTTCTTTCAAATGTATTTGCTCTATAGATAAATTATTGCACTATAGATTTTATTTTGAAGAAGAGAGTGCTAGACCTTTGATATCTTACAGATTCCTTGCTTTGAATTCTTGTCTTTATACCAACGTCAACAACATTAATTACTTGGGCACGGTCCTGGTTCTTCATGCAATGCAACTAATTTCATTGTCGGGCTCAAGAGGCAAGAGATATTTCTGAATTTTATTTGCTTGCTGTTGAAAACGTATGTGTTTTGTTTACAAAAATAACCATCCAATCTGCAAAATCTACGCAGTAGGTACTCACATATTCTGATTCGATCGTTTCAAGTCTGTTAGCTAAATTCAAAAACACCCAGGTTTCCTCCACATCGCACATTTTAGTTTGTTTATAAAATACCGAAACACTACACTTTTAACTGCCTTTAGTTGAAGTTGAACGAACTAATTGTATTTCGCACGCCTTTCGAATGTGCGCATATAAACGTTGTTTCCGAGTGAGCACGTAGTCGTAACCGTCGGGCTCCATTCGGAAACAAACATACATACAGTTGCACATTAAAGGTTCGGAATGCGACGCGCAGTCGCAGGGCGCAGTGTACTACGTAGTACTGTTGTTTACGGTGGACGAGCGCGCACGCGCAGTGACACACGCGAGTGAACGCCAACAGAACGACAGTTACGCACTGTCACGCACTGCGTACGCGCAAACCACGCCTTGCCCCACCAGAGCACGGGCGTCCGACGCACGCGCCGCCCCAAGCTGCGCCACGTGCTCGGCCCATTACAGATTGGTCCCTTCGGTGATGCCGCAGCGAATAACATGCGTTTCAGCTTGACCCCTTTTACTACAATGCATCGAATGGGCGCAGCGAGTAATTCCTGAAGCGCCGCCAAGGGCCGACGCGTGCGATTGGCTCGAACTTACGTGATGGGCTTGCGTTTGTACATTCAAAGGCGTATCTTTCTGTAGGTAGAGCCAACACTAATACTATAGAAGTTGAACTTCAAACACAGAAGACATAATAGTACATAAATGTACTTCAAATCATAACTATTAATTTCCTTGCAGTGCTATTTCTTTTATAACTACGTATTATTAAAACTTGCTATTTTTATTAAGTTCCCGAGAGAACACATGTATCCTATAATAAGTACGTACCTACCTATATTATCTCACAGTCGCTCAGAGCGCTTATTGCTGTTGAATTTAATTTCTTTAGTTTAGGTAGGTACCTAGGTAATTACTTCAATTAAATAAATGTATCTACTACCTATTTTTTCCAATGATTTGGCAACAGTACGCTAAATCCGGGTAATAAGGTGTCCGATGCAGGTGATAATAATTATGGTTTATGGTTAAAGTAAACAGCTTAAAAACTTGAGTTACTGCAATTACTGTTAGGTACACTAGGTACTTAGGTACTTATATTCGAAAAACGTTTAATTAGATAAGTACAGTTGTCACTTGTCGCCGAAGTAGAAAGTTTTAACACGATAATAATTGTCGTTAAATCAATCACACTGCAAAAAACTTATTTTTCGTTTTACCAAAAACGTAAAAAATATATTTTGTTGTATTTTTTAATGAAGCCAATTTCGAGTTTTGTAGGTACCTACCGACTTCCGCGGTCCATTTTTTAATTTCACATTATTCAGTAAACTTGCAGAAAACTATATTTTTTATTCGAAAACTGACCGATCATATCCAAAGAACAATGCCGAAAAATTATTTTTATTTTTTGTAGCGTCTTAAAACGTCAGTTACACCGAAGTAATTCAATATTTTTTTTACGTTTTTTAAAATTAATATCTGTACCCGTATTACCCAGGGTAAAATAATTTTAATAATAAGTGATGAATTGACTATAATAATAACAATGATGTCGATATTGTCCATTTTCATGCGGTAAAAATGTTACCATTTCATACTTTTTTCCTTTAATGGTAGAAAATATATTTTCATAGTCGTACATATTTTCTGATTTTAATTATTTCATATTGTATAAAGTGAGTAATTTGGGCAATCTTTAATAAAAAAGTAACATTCTGCTTGAACTTTTTTATTTTTATATTTAAAAATATTTATTTTCATCATGCTCATGACATTATTTTAAGTAATTTAATCTTTCAGTAGTAGTAAAATGGCAACTTCTGAATCGTTTTTAAAATTGACGTTGACGTTTAGTGATCAAATCTTGACATCACATACTCTTCCGGCATCGTTGTTTTGTTGTGTACCAGGTACTCTATGTATAATACTTCTATGGTTATAAAACATTCAATATCAAAATACTTTGGTTCTGGGGTGTGCCTGCTGAAAATTCTTATATGTCTAAGCTCAGAAATTAATGCTGTATTTTTTAGATTTTTTTTATTTTAAGACGCTTAAGTTGAAAATGAAATAAAACTATGTATGGCAGCTGGGCATTGTTCTTTATTACGAATGAGTGAAAGGATTAGACCATCCAAGTTTTCATTATCTCATTTGTTCACACCCTGGACCCTGATACTATCACCGCGATTCTCAAGATCCAAAGTTTTTTTTGCGGGTACCTACCATACAAAAAACATGACACACATGACACATCTACGATGATCTGTTATCCCCGAACAGACATCACATCCAAGACTTTTACTTACGTCAGGGTCACTTGAACTTCAATTCTTTTAACTCAAATACTTAATTATATACCTACACTTAAAATATACCCAGTTAAATATCAAAACTTCCCGTTAAACATGAACCCGACCTAAACATTGTTCGCTGCATAACCAATCATTAAATAGTCAAAAATCTAGTCTCTAATAAATGCAGACTTCAAGCGAAGGCCATTATAATTACACCGTCTGTAGCTTTATCCACTGTCTACGAACAACAATTCGGTGAACGTTTATAGGAACACAGTTTACAAATGCAGTTTGTGCTGTTAATTTTAAATTAATACTTTCAATGTTTGTTTTAAGACGTTTTCTCCACTCATCATTATATTTACGGGTCGGGGCTTCAGGGAAAGTTTCCTATTAGTATGACTTTTTAATAAATAATTATCAAATTATCAAGCAAGCCACGTTACCTGATGGTAAGCGAAATTTTTATACAACGCCATCAGATCAGATCTATGAAATGTCATATTCGTTCCATAATATGCATAATATAAAAAGCCAAGAATTATAACTTTCATAAATAAATTTTAAATTAATGTTACAGTTTACTTTTTAGAATCATGGCCGCCTTGTCTACTTCGATTAGGTACCTACTCCATATCTCTCCGTAATCAGATACTGTTTTAGAGAATCTAGTTTCAAATTCAATTTTGCTGTAGATTTACAAGTATACGTACCTATGCCGACAGTCGAGACCCCATCATAAAATTGATCCTTTTTAAATAATCTAACGGTAACAAATAACAGTAATATTTTCACGTTTTTACTAACAGTTCTATAAACATACCTAAAATTAGTCATTGCAAGGCTTCAAACCTGTTAACTGATTCATAACAGACATCTTTCTATGGATAAATAACCTATTTGTAAAGACCACAATTAAAACGCTTCTATGACTTGCATCCTGAACCTTCAAAATTTTAAATTCTTTATTCCTGTAGGCATTCCTGATACACTTGTGCACGTAATTTTTTTTTTGCTACCAGCTTGCCGGAAAGTTGCTTTGTCATGGAGAATAAAAGTCGTAAGGCCTTTACTACCTACTTTCATCCAGAAGTAATTAAGTCAGATTGGCAATCATTTTCTTTCTCGTAGATATTGCGAAAAATACAAGCAGGAAATACCTACTTACTACCTAACTGTAAATTAACTATAAACAGGTATTGAAAAAAAAACCCTTATAAAATTATCTAAAAGTTCCCGGATGACCGAGCTTTACTCGGTATTTTTATATGGTAAATAGTGTTTTTGGAAATTAGGTATATTTGACTTAGTGTTGCTTAATAACGCCATCTAGCTTTAGTGTTGCTACTCCCCAATAGATGTCAGGAAGAGTCTATTGTAGCATTTTTCATTGCCTGAAAAAAACGGATAAAACGACATTTTCTAAAAATGAATCCTAGCTAGATCGATTTATCGCCCCCGAAACCCCCTGCATACTAAATTTCATGAAGATTATATACATATTATATAGGTGTATAATATATATAAGAATTGCTCGTTTAAAGGTATTAGTTAAAAAAAGAACAAATGGTGCATGAAAAATACATTACGTAAGTGTTTACTGCTAGTAATATGATTTTAAAATCAGATGATTATACAAAGGCGGCAGCAGTTTGAAGTTGATTGAAATTAAGTTTATTATTATTGCAAAATATTTGTAATACTAATGGCCGGTTTCTGAAGTCTCCAGTTAAATGATCAACAGCTATTGAATCAATAAAGTTAAACTTAAGTTATGTATTCGATAACTGTCACTGGGTTTCTGAACACGCGAGCGGCCTTTCAATAACTATGAATTCAATAACGAGTACCTAAAACTGCCACTAGATGGCTCTCTTCAGAAGAACAAGTTTCAAATGGATATTATCATTTTTAAGTTCATTTTTATTATATCAAACCCGTTATATTGACGATTCCCTTCAGCTACAGTCAGGCCAGCCAAGCCGACGCAGCCAGATAGTGAAGAAAAATACATCAATCGTATTATAGTGTAGCCTTTGCCATAACAATACTTTTTGGATAGAAGTACCTAAAGAATAAATTGTGAGATTGACGGTCGGGTTGTCATGGATGTCATGTCATGGTTGTCATGGATATTATTATTGATGAATGTCAAATGTCAATGGCGAGAAATTGTTGCATTTATTTCATTAATTTTATAAGTATTTAATTCAACACGTTGCATTGGCGATTCCTCTGGTATTGCTCATGTCCACAGGCGACCGTAACCACTTACTATCAAGTGGCCCGTATGCTTTTTCATCTGCCAAATCTTAAAATGAAACGTCAAATAAAGTTATGGAACCTATAAACGGCCATCTTGGGTTAGATAAGTTGATCTTAGTTTAAACCGAGTTTATGTATTATCGCAGTGCTCAGAAACGCTTTTTCGGAAGTTATCGACCCGATAGCGTTATTGAATACATAAACTCCCGTCAAACGGACCTCAGAAACCGGCCATAAGAATATTAAATAGATCCTACCCAGTCGCTTCATTTAAATTTTAAATGCATAATTATTTTTAGGAAATTATCACGTCTTCGTCTTCATCAATCTTAATAAATATCCTACCTTGTAATCTTAAAGGCAATTCAAAAAAGAAGTGCATCGTCTATAACAAAAAACTTTACATTTAATTTAAACTGAAGTGTTCTGTGAGGAAATATTCCTGTATTTAAGTCTAAACTTTAACTATGTACCTTCCTAACTCGGTAAGTAAAAAAATGAGGGTCTTTCAATGGATCCACGGATGGTTGATGTAATCTATCACCACTCATCCCAAGTTACGAGGGTACGTTTTAAGTATGCGGAATGGAGATGATGGAAGTTAGTGAAGGGATTGTTTTGGGAGTAATGTGTTCAGTAATAGTACTAGTAGACAGTTTCACTATAATCAGGTAGTCTTTGAACTATCGTCGACCAAATCAATCGGGAAGCAAGTGTAAAATATGGAGAAAATAGAACACTTCAATGCGCCTTTATAAAACTCCTTATTAAACAATGAAAGTCCGTTCTAACCATTCAGGAACTCGAGGAGTTTATGGGACCTCTTGTCTGGTGATAAACCATTTACACGTGGCACAGCCTTTTTAACCAAGGCAGGGAGGAACCTGAAAACGTCCCGCGGCCGGGGCCGTCATACATAGTAGAACCACCTCGGAACTTATTCAAAACATTGAAAAAAATATACCTACTGGAAAATCCCGCTGGAAGAAGAAACAACTCGCATAAATAATCAGATCTGATAAAACCTTTTTCAAATTTCTTCATTGCCATCTTTGCATGACAAAGGTCAGTGAAAACGCTAACGCCTTTGCAAAAATAAACTTTACGTGAAGTGTTCCTGGCGGTTTTGGGCCTCTTTATTGAAAATATGGATGGATGTTTGGGTCGAATTCTTAATATTGTTACTATGAACGAAACTTTTGTTTTTAATTATGAAACTGAATTAAGCAACATCCTATGTAATATAAATGGTTAAATAACTTTTTAGTTCGCTCCTACAGCCTAAAATAAATCAACAACAAGACATCAGTAAATTGCCGTCCCGCTTTTGGCATCCGACAATATACAAATCGCTAATCAAACTCAAGGCAATTCATCATACATGACCATAGTCAAATTCTAACGTCTATCTCTACCTATAGTATGTTGTGTTAGGGCAGGCACGCGGCGCGGCGCGACGGCGACCAACGGCTGCGCTCAGCCAGACTCGCTCGGTTTTTTCGGCAGTAGGGTTGCCCCATCCAAGGACACATGACTATCACAGTGCAACTGGTGCGGTTTGGCAACACAATTTGTACGCGGAAATAATGACCGACCGTCTGGTATCGCGTTTTTAGCGTACTGCATTATTTTGTTTTATTTATTGATATTAACATAAGAATCGTCAGCATACAAAATAATATCCCCAACAATTTTAGTGATAGGTACATTACTTACAAAAGCAAGATAATATCATTGAAAAATATACAATCGTACGAAGAAATTGGAATGCTTTAAGCAACTGTAGCGAAGAAGTTATGAAAAATTTAACGTTAGTTAAATTATTTTTCAAAGAAATTCAAGAACGAAACAGAAACAACATCTTCGAGAGTAGAATGTACCAGAGAGATCCTTATGTTCGGAAACAAAAAAGACTAACTTTAATTTTAGACGACTTAATAAAATCTTAACAAAACACAAGAAACGTACGCATAACATACAAGCATACATCTAAGACAACCCTCGCAATTATCGTGTGGGAGAGGCCATTCGTGGAATAACTTCTATTGATTAGTGTGTGCGTGATGTGAGCTGATGTAGCGGCGTCTGTGTGCGTGCCGCCGCCGGTTCATTGTCAAGGCCAACCGCCAAATCTCCCGCTCGACCCCCCCTCACTCCCACTCCGTTTCATCGTCAATTACACGAATTCGGAGAACACGTCGAGTTGGGCTACAGCCCGACGGTGTTACCACCTCAGCGTTGGACCCCACAGAAGCACCAAATAGAACACAATCGAACACTTTTATCGCTGCGTTATTTGACGATATTGTATGCGATAACCGAGTACATTATGTTTGTAACTATGCACCGCGATTAAGCTAAATATGGACTGATGGAATCATCGATTTGCAAAATACATGACCAAACATATTGGGAATGGCGAAACCAATTTAATAGCAAGTCAAATAAGTTTAAACTGTCACTCTCAGTATAAACTAGGAAACTAGGACTTCAAAATAACTCAAAAAATACTTGTCAGATCTCGATTAAAAGTGGGACCACATGACAAGCATTGCTTAAAAAAAGAATCATCAAAATCGGTTCACCCAGTCGATAGTTCTGAAGTAACAAACATAAAAAATACAGTCAAACTAGCTGCCCGGACAGACTTCGTTCTGTCAAAGTTTTTTTTGAGATGTATGCTATCCTATCTTTCAAGTTGGATCAAACTGCACACGGTGTGCAAATTTGATTGAAATCGGTTAAGTAGTTTAGGAGTCCATCGCAGACAAACAACGTGATACGTAATTTATATATATTAAGATTGAATACCTCCTCCTTTTTTGAGGTCGATTTAAAAATAAATGAATTTTAACATTTAGGCCCGTAATATCAATAACAGTTTAATCTATGATTCTGAATTTAAACTGTCTTTGTTGAACCAACAACGACAGTTCAAACTCAGAATCATAGATTAAACTGTTATTGATAATACGGGCCTTATTATCTAAAGTTTATTAACCTACTAGGTTCTAGTAGCAGCTTATTAAAATTTTTGGATTATTTACATGGATCAAAAATATAAAAATCGTCAGTACCTACTCTTTATAGGAACTTAAAAGTTTTAAATTAAAACAGCGCCCGCCGTGAAATATAATTTTAACCATAATAATCATCAACAACGAAAATACTTCTAAACTTTTTAAACAATGAATAAAATTTTATTTTTTTATTTTTAGTTAAACGTAGAAACAGTCGTCTACTTATCAGTTTTTTCAGGAAAATATAAAAAAATGTATAAATATTACTTTAAACGAGCGGTTTGAACATTAAAAACGCTCTCCTGTATAAACCTCGGTTTTTGACATATCGCTTTATACGTAGGGACGTCGAAAAATACGTTTATCAATCGTACGTCCGTGACCATAGCTCTACGGTTTGACCTATTTCTAGATACACTATTTGTTTCAAGATAAGAGGCGTGAAGCATCATTACGATTGAATCACAACAGTTAATAAAGTATTTGCTCAATACTTAGTAGCATAATTTAATTTAACGTCATTTATTACGCAGGACCAAATGTTGCTATATCATACTATTAGCTAAGTATAAAGGGTGGATTTTTCAACGCCACCTGGAGAGTAAGTAATTACTCTAAATACGAGAGATAGCGAGTTTCACTGTTAATAAAAATTCATTTATTTTTGAATAGAAACAAAACTGCATTCAAAGAAAATTTGAAATTTGAAAATATGCCATACCAGGGAATGGAACCGGCTAAAATTCGAAAAGAACACCTTGTATTTTTATGGCATCAATCAATAGAGTCAGTCAAGAGGGTGAACTCTCTTTTACAAACATGGTAAATAAACTACAAGAAAGGCTTTTCCTCCTTTATTTACAGGAAACCTAGGCCTCAGTAGTGCAGCGACAATGGCGCGGGTACACCTAACAATAGCTATTCGTTTTACCAGGCCTTATTTTAATTCCACGTATGATAGAATCTGTCCATGGAACGGAATCGGGGCATTGTCGCGTTTGCATTTGTTTTTCAATTATTTTGTAATACGCAAACGTTGACGATAGCGTGCGCATGACGTGCGTCATGGACAGCGGCCCTTACTCTATTTAATAGTTACTAGAAGCACAGAAGAAATAATAGTACATGTTGTAATAGTCATAATAAAACATTCCCACAAAAAAAAATTAAGTTGACTTGACCTAACTTATTAATTTTATTTGATGTGAAAAAGAGGCAAATGTTCAGACAGACGTGGATTTTGTTTTATTTTCGCCAAAACAACCATCAATTGTAAACTATTTGTCCAAAGAACATCGTCTGGAAGGAAAGTACCTACCTATCTACATTAAGTTTCCCCAATGAAAAGGTACTATAGTAAGAGTTTAAAATTACCTTATTAAATTTTTCTCGCCCCGGCAAGATACGAATTTTAAATATATTCTTAGCCATACATACCTAATCAGTTTCTGAATTAACCTTATCATATGAGTAGATATAATCATATGGTAACGGAGTTTATAAAACTGTCTTATTATGCAACTTTTCCTTAGACAGTATATTTACTAGCGCTACTTACCATCCCTGGCCAAATTAATAATTAGACGCACTTATAAGGTAATACTAGACAGCTTTGGGGCCCTCCTCCCTGGTAAGATGTCGTGAGAATCGGGAGATTTGCCCTACCTCCTCCCTCATCCCCCTAATATCACGCAATTTTTCTAAATGTGTGTTTCTAGTATCCACGCTCGGTAGACTGGGCGAAAAAAATCAAAATGTTTTTATAACATATTTTCATTTTCTTCTGCACTTTGTTTTTTTATATGTCGATGAATTTCATAGTCTAGTATAGATATGTATGTACATATACGCGTATAACGTCAACGTTCATAATAGTAATGTGAATGCAAGGTGTATCGAGTATCTATCTCTAATTAGTTATTCGTGACATCAGTATCATAGTTTTTTTCATAAATTTTCACGTCGTGCCTACAACACAATATTTTACAGTGCCACTGTCGTTATGAGTGTACTCGTTTAATATGACATTTATCGTTATGTATACATTTTCATATTTACTTGCGCTTAATATGAGGGAGGTATTTAAAAATGTATATAGATATTGGCATATCTTTTATTTTTGTCGGTCATAAATGCAGATTCTGCATATTTAATTTGAAACTGGACATGTTTTATAGACCAGTTTTTTCGGAAAAAGAGAACATTATATATTTTTGAAACAATGTATTTCGATAAACTAAACAGTGTCTGATTCAATTCAATCTAAGCTAACTAGAAAAAACGGGATAGCAATAAATATATAAAACTCCTCGACAAAATGAGTAAAACTTACTTATTTTGCAAAAGAAACAAATTATTTCCCGAAGTCAAACGAGCAATGAATATGCAATATCGGTGCATATACCTAACTGGAAGATAAAAAGCCAAGGTCAATTAATATCGCTTCACACACAACACATTTCGTGAAGATTAGATAGAAAGGTAAACCTAGTGAAATTGTGCCAACCAGCATTCTCTTTATCTTATATAATTATGGATGTCTGTTTGATTACCGTGTATTATTATTATTGTTAGGCTTACTTAGTTTCTGCATGAAAACTCTTTTATTAAATGTCGGCGTGAAAAAACAATAACCTACATTTTGCACAGTTTTCGCTGGTATTATAATCACATGCCTACATGAATTTACGTTTAAATAAATAATAATAATTAAATAAATAATAATAATTAAATAAATAATAATAACATAACTTTGAAATAATACAAAATATCAAATTAAGGGAAACAGAAAGAAAAATCAGACTACTTGATAAACATGACGTTAACAAAAGAAACAAAAATCACAATTTCAAGTTGGGAAATAAAATGTTAATTGCGGATAGGTACATATATTAGAGACATGTTTATTAAATCAGCGTGTAATAATAAAACAAAACCATCGATATGAACGAGATGTGATAATATTATAACACTTATTACAACAAAGTTAATAGCACTTAATATAACACTATCACATCTCGTTCAAATCGATGGCAAAGTTTTATTATTACACACTGATTTTATAAACATGCAACATAAAATAACTTCTAAATGCCATCCAATTTACACCAAGGGCGGTAACTTAATACAAACTATAAGAAGCTGTTTATCATAGGAATCAAATTACGTTTATTTCCAGGACAGCACATTAGCCGTTCAATTTATGTGTTGACCTAATTTCACCTTCAATAAATCCCAGATATTGTCATCTTATTACAACAGCTTCTAGGAATGGGCAATTTAAACAAGGACACTCAAGGAGTGAACTGAATACGTAAGATTAACTGATTTCTGATAATCTGGAAAAAACGTTACACAATAAATTGAAAAAAATAAATAATTATATTAATTTATGGAAGATTTTTTAGAAACACTATTATTGGGGTTACTTCATTTGATATATTTAATATCACTTATTTTGCAAAAGAAAGAAACTTAGCTATATGAATATTCAAACTTGAATTTCGATATCAACGAAGAAATTGTATTCCCATTATGAAATGAAGTAGGAATAAGGTATATTTCGTTGTAGGAATAAAGAATCGTTAACACATAAGGATCTTACAAAAAGTTTCCAGACAATGAAAATATATTTTAGAACAGTCTTATTGATTTCATCTAAATATCTAATAACTTAAGATAACCAAAATAACTGAATTATTGTACGTACCTACTTAATGTATTTCGTAATAATGTCCTTATTGCGACAGACATAATAAAAATGAAATCTAATGGCCTTTCAAACATTGTTAAGCTTGGTAGATGCAAATATCCTACCTACGTATTGATAAAGAGAAATGATCAAAAAGGCAGCGTTACTAACTAGCAATAATAAAGATTAAAATCTTAGATGCATCTTAGATTAGAGGGCAAACATTTTGGCAGAGGCAGAGGGCAAAAATATTTTCAAAAATATACCTAGAAACTTTTTTGAAATAAGGTTTTTTACTCTATATAATTTTTTTTACCTTACATCGTGATCTAAAATTGATCAACATTGCAGTTAAACCACAGAAGAGATAATAGTACCTACTTATAATGTTAAACCTTTATACTTTAAGCGGTATGAGTCTTAGAAGAGACTTTAAAAATTTTGGCGTCAATAAATAAATAAAACTAATATAAAGCTGTAATTAGAGAATTCTAAATCTTAGAATCGAGCACGTGTAAAGTTTATTCTGAATACCAGATTCAGCTATAAACAATTATTGGGTACCTAATTACTAAATATGAGTATTAAGTGCTTACGTCGATTACAAATATTTTACAGCCCCAGTGTTCCCCACTGAAATAAAACCCATAAAAGTGTTACTGAAGACACAACATACCCTTATCAAGGGAAAACAAGGCAAACATGGTGGCGATGCCTGACTGAAACAAGTCAAACGCGGCCTTGTTTCCTATCCCTTCCTACTATGAACAATCCTTTTTAAAAATAGCCTACTTTTCTCTAATAAACATCTCGGAATCTATGGGTATATAGGTGTATCTGTGTTTATTGTAAGAAAAAATGTTACAGCAACAACAGACGATATCTTATCAGCAGTAACGGATAGGAAGACTTAAAAAATCTGATTTTTTAAAATAAGAATGAACCATGACCTACTCAATCTACTTTATAGATGACTATAAAACGGCGTAAGCCCGGTAGTCTTAAAGGATGAAATGACAAAGGAGTTCCCAATACAACGTAGCTTAGTACCTACTATGTATATGTAATGAATTCGAAAATATTAGGAAGATTTTCAAGATATAACCAAATTACCAATAAGACATCTCATGGTAGATTCACTAAAGAAATTCACAAATGTCGTCAAAAATGAAACGTCTGAAATCAGACACAACTCCTACTTTCCTACGCAAAGCCCATTAACATTATATAAATAAAATAAAAAACGAACTCAATCCACATTTTTATACAATAAGAGTAAATTTTCAATAAAAATCTAACTATTTCAATAAAAATATAACTATGCCCAAATCCTTTTCATTAAGCCTCAATTTTTTTAGTATCTGTACATAATCAGACCGCTCCAATACAGTAATAAAAACACAGTAGTAGTAGGCAATTCATCCGTTATAATATTATAGGCGGCTAGGCACTAGACAGCAATGGCGGCTATCGATCAGCGTTGAGGCAGGTCTGGGTACGCCGCTCACGTGCCGCCCGCGGTTCTAATTTATTGTAGTTTATAATATTATAATTTCACCTAATTCGTATCCATAGGTATATAATTATATATTATACAATCAGGAAATAATTTAACTGGACCTAGAGTTGCAGCCTCATTAGAGATTCACTTCGTTTCATTCAACACTTGCAATCAATTTAATTAAATCTAATATGTAATTAATTATAATTAACTGCTTCTTGATAACACTATTTACTTAAATGTTGTATAAGCGTTTCAGTATCAGGATATTCCTACAAATTAGATCGTGAATGTTCAAGACATGTTTTGGGCTGAATGCCGCATTGTTAGCCACTTACGTTCAAATCAAATAACATAAGAGTCTAAACCGATGCCGGTAACACGAAATAAATTCTATATTCTATGTAGAATTATAATAACAGTTTAATTTAAGAAAACGATATAACTCTTGGGCTGGCACAAACGAAAAAACTTCCGCAATACTTTACGCGTACGGCAACATTCGATAAGTATGTAGCGGTAATTTGACTTACGATAAAATGTTAGGATAGGTCACGGTAAAATGTTTTCGCACATAAATCGAGGAGAGGCGCGTGCAAATTTCTATTTAAATTCCTTAACAATACAAGTTTTATTGAAAACATTACGCACCACCTCGTCCATCTCCATCCAGTCCATGACGCTCGGTGTTAGGTTAGCTCGGAATGTCGGATATTCGGGTGTACGGTCACCGCAGAGTACTGCGCGTCGCGACGTTCGACACACGAGTGCAGCGTCGCGTCGCGTGTTGCACCGAAAATTCGTTCCCAATTGTCCCCCTGCCCCGCGTCGCACCCCCGCTCGCAAAATTTTTCGAATCGCGCAACGCCATCTATGGACGATCGGAAACCCCTCCACCCCTCCCCCTCGGCGTGGCCTTGAACTTGACAACACATCGTGAGCGACCCAGTTTTGCGGCGAGTCCCCGCCCCCGCGAGCCAGTCGCGCGCACTGTCACGGCCGCGTCAGCTGAATGGAACCGAATGCAACTTAAGGAGCATTTTTGCGGAGCGCGACTGCAGCTCTCGTTTTCATTGTATAATATTACATCACTGACTTGCGCAAACGTATTTACATCAACTTATTAACATGCACGCATGCCGCCGAAGCCGCGCCGGCTGCCCGGCGACAATAAATCCGACTTCTTTATGTACGTATGATCTGATGAGTAACTGGAGTTACCTAAACGCATTTTTATGACTGACGACGGCGATACCATCTGCAATACGAGCGGTATATCTTTATCCGTACACAGAAATACCTATACAAATAACAAAAACACCATTAGTCTGGTTGATTTCCTGTCGTTGTCGTGAATATAAGTAATCCTTGTTTGGACGTGTCCATTATCTAAACGAAAAAAACTAGATTGATACATTTCGCACGTATTTGAAGAACAAGTTTAACGCAACCTTTAAAAATTACCAGTTACTTGAACCAGTTTATTTTGTATTAAAAATATTATTAAATAATTAATGTATGCAACATAGTATGACCTGGGCCAATACATAAGTAGATGATTGATCCATAAAAAAAGCTTCCTAAAATAATAATAAACAATTTATCGTAAATATTACAATTAAAATTAGTCAACCATGTTCATGAAATAAACTTAAAAAATCGATATAAAAATAAACTAAGATTAAACAACTACTCGTCACCTGATTTTCCTTTTTTTAAAGTCCATTTAAAAAAAGGAAAATTTTTTAAATGGATCTTTTTTTAAATGGACTTTAAAAAAAGGAGGAGGATCTCAATTAGACTACACTTTTTTTAAGTTATTACCTCATAACTTTTTACTGGGTTATTGACAATTCTTTTTAAGAAAAACTGGTGCTTATCATGTGGTCCCATTTAAATTTGAGCGAGATCTGACAAGTTTCTAAGTTAGGTATTCCTCATTTTGAAGTCTGTTAGTTTTTTAGAATAATTATTGTGCTTTGTGTTGTGATTTTGGGAAGTTAAATATTACTTTATGGACATGAAGTAGTAAGTAATCTCAAAAAAAAGCTTCCGTTTCAGCGTATGTTCAATTCAAAATAATGTAATCCACATCACATTTATTCATCAATACCCCAACACACCACTGCTGAATAAAACCCTACAGAATACTAGAGCTAATTATTGCACCGACCTTAATGCCATGAAATACAAAAACAACAAAAAATTACAAAAACTACAAACTACAAAAAAATACTTTTGAGAGAAAATAAATCAAGTGAGGTTTCAAGGCACTGGACAATTTTATTATACTATAAATGCACGGCAACAAAACGTGTTTCCGGTGACCTAGATCCTGGACTAACATCAAACAGAACCTCCACATAATGCATTAATTGAATACTGATCCACAGCTACACCCGTGTGGCGCTATGGTTACCATGCCAGATTGCCGCACCGTGAGTCCTGGGTTCGATTCCCAGCGAGGCGGTTTGAATGATGAGTTTGAATTTCTGTTCTCGGTCTGGGTGTAAATGTCCTTGTCTTGTGTGCTGTCCATGGCACCCACGACACAGGGAATCCTAGTGTGGGGCTATGAGTGTGAACCGTTTTAAATTAAAGTTTGTAATCGCTGATCTAATTACTAAGATGAGATGTTTTAAACGGTTTTATTTAGCTGGCCCTTTTTTTTGTTTTGGGTCAAATATTGCAAGCTTAATTAAACCTATCTATTTCCTCGTACCGCAAGGAGTTGTAATTTTGCATACTGCCGTAGTTCTGATGACAATGCATTTTTGTGATAAGCATGACCTGATCTACACACAGTACAAACAGGTTTGTCTTCAGGCGAGGGAACTCCTAAAAGGTTAAGAGCACAGTTGCAATTTTTTGAAGTGAAAACTTCTTTAGTACGGGGGTGATTTGAAATTCGATGAAACGAAACTGTCCCGTGGAGACTGGAGATGAGTGTATACTGGAGTTGAGTGGAGACTGGAGTTGAGTGGAGACTGGAGTTGAGTGGAGACTGGAGTTTAGTGGAGACTGGAGTTGAGTGGAGACTGGAGTTGAGTGGAGACTGGAGTTTAATAGAGACTGGAGTTGAGTGGAGACTGGAGTTTAGTGGAGACTGGAGTTGAGTGGAGACTGGAGTTGAGTGGAGACTGGAGTGGAGTGGAGACTGGAGTGGAGTGGAGACTGGGGTAGAGTGGAGTAGTAAAACCTACAATTATCATCTTCCCGAAATTTTATTCGTCTCATTATCTTGAAAACAAAATTTTTGAAGGTTTCACTTCTACCACGTGTGAATAGCACACATTAATTTTTTTTTCTATATTACCGAGTGTTTTCTTTCAAGTTTTTTTATTTTTTAAACCATTAACTTGGTTTTAATACCACATTATTCAGTCACATTTGACTGCATTTAGCAGATGCGAGACGGGGACTTGTCACTACAGTTTATAATGGTGTCGCCAACATTAGTATCTATCGATTTATATCTCCACGCGAATTATGAGAAGCTTCAATGTCTGAAGTCTGAAGTAATAGCCACGACTTTCACGGATTCGAGTAAATGACTCATCTAATAAGTGTAAAAATTAAAATTGTGATCATCATCATAAATTTTTCACTCCTTTTCCCTGGTTTTGCTTTGGTAATTGTTAAAACAAAAATATTTTACCTGCATAAAAAAACTCTCAAATTGAATAACGTAAAATCATCAATTTAGTTGCAACATTCACACCTACTATTCGTAAAAAAAAAATTACAATTGGTAATTAAAATGTACACATCACACACTTATTAAAATACTCCCAAGAAAGGTTAACGTCTGAAAACCTGAAGATAAATGACGTCACAGCCCCGAATTGCTTCCTGACCTAGCACAACATCCTACTACGGCCAAGTCGCGGAGTAACGCTAGATCATTAATCGTCAATAGTGATTTGCTAGTCTCACGCTATTCACTCACAGTATTCACAAATGAGGCATTGTTACCACGGATTGTATTGAATTAAACAGCAGATTAAACTTAATTTAATGTAGATAATTTTGTGTTTTTTCTTAGTGAAAATCAAAGCCGTTCGGAAAGCTCACTTTTAAGTTGAAAAGAGATTTTTTGATGTTTAAATTTTTACAAAATTCAATACCCTTTATCGTAGGTAGATCTTATAATAAATAACAATGGGCGGATATAATTCGTTTTTTCCAGATTCCGTAGTAAACTGGAAACCTTAATATTATGTTTCTTCGTATTCGTCCATCCCCGCGTCCGTCCGCTGCTTAGCTCAGAGATATTTATGTATAGTACCAAAAAGCTGTACTAAATATCTCTGTTAATTTAAATGGGTCCCGACTGTTAATCCTTCTATGGTGTAGTTGTTCAGTATTACTTTTAACAACATTCTGAACTACTGGGCTTGTTTTTTTTAAATTTTTACGCAGTGGGGTTTTTCTTTTTTTTATTATTTAAGGTTTTAAATCCTTTTTTAACGTTCAGTGCATCACACCCATACCAAGTAAATAGGTATCACTGATACACTTATGTACCTACATATTTTTTTAATCTACAACCTTTTGGAAAAGGTACTTTGACAAGGCAGAAGAAATGACAAAAAACTCCTCTGCACATCTTTCAAAATAATGAAAAGTTTCAGAATATATTTTAACCTAATTGAATACCTTGTCACTAATGTATTCATTTGTACCTAACTACTATAATATCATTTGCCTACTAGCTTTCACAGATCTCTTAAACATTTGAATAGGCAAATCACCTAATGACTTCGATATAATTTATTGTAAAAACGAACACCAAGCCCCATTAAAGAACGTTGCACCCTAAATAGGTGAAAATACGTAGCCAAATGATGTCTATTACTTGTTATAAAATAAAATATATAAAATAATGTTATGGTATTGTAGTTATAAGTTAAAAGGAAAATTATCACAGCATGAAATATACGTACCTAATAAATATTTATGCTAATATAATATCTATACTTAATATTATAAAGAGGAAAGCTTTGTATTTTTGTATGTTTGCAACGAATAAACTCAAAAACTACTGAACCGATTTTCAAAATTCTTTCACCATTAGAATGCTACATCATTCATGAGCAACATAGGCTATATTTATTACTAGAAAAAATTAGGGATCCTTGCTAAAACATCAGTAACGTGAACCAAAGTGTGAATTAATTTGCTTAAAAATTTCTTTCATCGCATACGCTGCGGAAACTATTGATGATAGAACAAAAAAATGTTCTACAATATTATAGAACATATCAATATTTACAAAAAACCTCGCGATACTATATGTCCAACTATTGTCGTTATGTCACTATAACCACTTTTTACATTTTAAAAGTTAATAAAAAAGATGACCAAAATCAGATCATGAAAACCATACCTTCGTATTAATCCTTATCCAAATAAATCATTTCATATTCAAAACTGTTTCAATAGCTATAGATAACTTCTTGAATTACTCAAATCGGACATTCCATTCAGAAGATATTACGTAGTAAAGGAACTACGTGACAACGTGATTGTACGAGTAGCAACAATCATCACCGGCCCCGCGGCCGGACAGCTCGCGCATGTTCCGCGGATCCCGATTATGTAACACGGGGAGGGGAGTGGAGGGGAGGGGAGTGGAGTGGGAGCGGGAGAGGGAGAGGGAGAGGAAGAGAGGGGGGAGGGGGAGGGGGAGGGGGAGGGGGAGGAGGAGGGAGAGGGAGATGGAGAGGGAGAGGGGGAGGGGAGAGGGAGCGGGAGAGGGAGGACACGGAAACTATAACGGCTAAAAACGGCTGTACCGATTTTAATGATCTTTGATTTGTTACATTCTTAGGCGATACGAAGTTCGCCGGGTCTGCTAGTATTATATTAAAACATGCAAAACGTGGAAAAACCGTCACAAGTGGTTCGCCGTAGCCAGTATAATATCAATATAATCACACCTGCTGATTGTGATTAAACAGATAGCTTCAAGTCTTCAACCGAGCTGACGATCCACCCGGTGGTAAGTAGATAGGACGATGGACATCAGCAACACCAAAGACATTAATAATGAGTTGCCGGCCAAGAAAGAGAGAAGAAAAAGAAAGAAAGAACTGGTCTCAAGCCCCCAGCCGGAACACGACGAGTCGTTTGGGGGCTGACACAAACTCAAGGGTGGTAGCTATCCAGAGTATCCAGGCGAAACCCATGGAGAAATAGTAATAATTGTATTAATTAACAATTAAAGTCAATGTTATCAATATAATCCCTCCTAGGAACCCTACCACCAGCGGGCCGGACATAGTCGCCTCTTACGACACGCATCCGGCGTGGGATTGGGGGTTAGTATTCTAACCGCTCCAATACAACTAAAGCTTGAGAGCATCAAATGCTTTTTGGTGTAATGTATAAAAAGTGATAGTAAGGGCTTGTTTCACAATCTTCAAGTAAGTCCGAAGTAAGCTATTCGTTGGTTAAGTTGACATTTCGTGTATGTAAAATGACACTTTAACGTCACTTTAACCGGCGAATAGCTTACTCAGGACTCTACTTGGAGATTGTGAAACAAGCCCTGAGTGTTGTAAAATATTTATTTTAAAAGAAACAGAAATACATACCTCACCATCACTTTTCTCTCTCTTTCTCAATCTTCTCAACACAAAGCACAATTTTCATGTCTGTTTCATTTCAACATGATATCTACATTGCACAATAAAATAATTATATAGGTACATTACGGTTTGTTCTATATTTCTACACTTCTATAAATAATATTCTGTTTCAGGTCAAAATAAGGAAACTTTAGCAATACTACGAGTATTAGTTTCATAGTATCTTATTTATTATGTTTAGAATAAAATTACTGTTGTGACATCTTCTAGGCAAGCAGAGAGAAGAAACTAACATAAATAATATTACTTAAAGTTATTACTTTTATATTTTTTAGTAAGTATATGTTGTAAAAAAAAAAACAACAATTTAATAATACTGATACAAATATGTTCGAATTATTTTTTTGATTCTACCACCATTTCAAAAAGGTGCTTTGTCAAGGAGGAGAAAAAATGGCGAAATAAACTCCTCAGCACATCTTTTAAATTGATGTATAGTAACAATAGATTCCATCCTATTCGGAACTGGATGCAGTACTAATTTCCAGCCATCCTTCTTATTTATAATAATTATATTGAGATTATTATATTATAATAATTGTATTGATACTAGCTGACCCGGCGAACTTCGTATCGCCTAAGAATGTAACAAATCAGAGATCATTAAAATCGGTACAGCCGTTCTTAGCCGTTATAGTTTCCGTGTCCTTCCTCTCCCGTTCCCGCTCCCTCTCCCTCTCCCTCTCCTCCTCCCCCTCCCTCTCCCCTCCCCTCCCCTCTCCCTCTCCCTCTCCCTCTCTCTCTTCCTCTCCCGCTCCCCTCCCCGTGTTACATAATCGGGATCCGCGGAACATGCGCGAGCTGTCCGGCCGCGGGGCTGGTGATGATTGTTGCTACTCGTACAATCACGTTGTCACGTAGTTCCTTTACTACGTAATATCTTCTGAATGGAATGTCCGATTTGAGTAATTCAAAAAGTCATATTAAAGGTATTGAAACAGTTTTGAATATGAAATGATTTATTTGGATAAGGATTAATAAGAAGGTATGGTTTTCATGATCTGATTTTGGTCAACTTTTTTATTAACTTTTAAAATGTAAAAAGTGGTTATAGTGACATAACGACAATAGTTGGACATATAGTATCGCGAGGTTTTTTGTAGATATTGATATGTTCTATAATATTGTAGAACATTTTTTTGTTCTATCATCAATAGTTTCCGCAGCGTATGCGATGAAAGAAATTTTTAAGCAAATTTTTTTACACTTTGGTTCACGTTACAGATGTTTTAGCAAGGATCCCTAATTTTTCTAGTCATAAATATAGCCTATGTTACTCATGAATGATGTAGCATTCTAATGGTGAAAGAATTTTGAAAATCGGTTCAGTAGTTTTTGAGTTTATTCGTTGCAAACATACAAAAATACAAAGCTTTCCTCTTTATAATATTAGTATAGATTACAAAAAAAAATTAAATACAAGAATGGGATCAGTAACACCAGGCCAGGTGATTAAGTGTCTTTTTTAGTAAATAACGGAAAATCAAGTAATTGAACCACCTGATAGGTAGACAAAGTTTTCACTGTCACCCATGAACATTACTATGCATTGCAGGGTTAAAAACAGCAGATTATCTGTACCAAACTGACAATTTAATGGGCGCCATTGACATGCGATCGATCGTTGCGATCGATCGTTGCGATCGATCGCATCGGTGATCGCAAAGGTCCACACACTGTCGATTCATCGGTGCGATATTCAAGATAACATGGATTTTTGTTGCGATCGCCGATATCGTCTGCGATCAAGCAAATCGTTCACGATCACAACATACACTACCGATCCGTCGTTACGATCGGTCGTCAACGACGGATCGCACCGATCGATCGCATCGTCAATGGGGGCCTTAACATGATGGTAGGGTATATTATTAAATAATTTAGTAAACGATTCAAAAACAGGAGGTTCTCAATTCGACTGTATTTTTTTGTTTTTTGTTAGGTACCTCATAACATTTTACAGATTTTGATGATTCTTTTTTTGTTCCAAAGCTGGTGCTTATCATGTAGTCCCATTTAAAGTTAAGCGAAATCTGGCAAGTCGTTTTTGAGGAATCCCTAATAAAGTATATTTAATTGATTTCAACTACGTTGATGATGTTCTCATTTTATTTTGAAGTCTGTTTTTGTAAAAAATATTATGAGAAAAGGATAGCAAACAAGCTTGCTATGCCACCATCTCTTGCCGCTGTGGACGTCTGAGACCAACCTCAAACTGTAGGAGGGAATGTAATCATCAGGGGTGTAGCTACCAATGTATCAGCCGTACCCCCAGTGTATAGGTGCCCCTACTAACACTCCCAAAAAAAGCTCGCCAGCGGCCTACGACCGCTACAGTTGGCACTCCTTTTATATTTGACAGCTAAAGTCGAGGGGACCCCACAACAAATATTGATACGGGGCCTCCTTAGGGCAAGCTACGCCACTGGTAATCATTAAGCTTATTATAACGCTTCACACTCATAGCCCCACACTAGGATTCCCTGTGTCGTGGGTGCCATGGACAACACACAACATAGACAAGGACATTCACACCCAGACCGAGAACAGAAATTCAAACTCATCAATAATGCATCATGCCTTTTGTGTTGTGGATGTCAAGGGTGGCAGTGACACATACTCTTCTATAGTATTTACTATTATCTTATATACTATATCCTCTTAAACATCTATTGATAAAGTATATATGACTTACCTGATGTCAGCCAAACTTGATGGCATTGCTTAATTCTTTACTGGAACACATGATGACAAGCAGATTAACAGCTCACGAAGGATCCAAAGTATTCCAACCTAGAAAAAAATAAAAATATTTTTGTGAAAAATATGAATCACTTGCCTTATTGTGTTATGTATAAAAATACTTTCACTTTTACTTTTAAACTTCACTTGTAACTGAATTAAAAAGTAAATATAAAAAAATTACATGCATACCATGTAATTTATGTATAATGAAATGAAACAATGAAAACCAGATGATCAAATAAAAGCCTACCTCAATTGCATATTTTGCCATTGTCAAAGTAACCATCATTCTACATACTAACACTCTGCCTGCAACTTTGCCCGCCTTTCTGGGATATTAAGTACCCTATGTCTAATTCCAGATCATGGTAGACGTTTGTGCTAAATTTCATGAAAGTTCATTCAGTGGTTTTTGCGTAAAATAGTAACAAACATCCATACACTTTCGCCCCAACTAAGAATCACCATACAAATTCTGTACTAAGGAGTGATTTAAGTAACCGTTAGTCACTCTGAGTTGGGGCGTTTCACATTTATAATATTAGTAGGATAAGTAGGATAAAAATCTAAACAATAATGCTTAATAATTCAAACTTTTTTATGATAATCTCAGTGTTTATCCTCAAATAAAACCAATTTAAATTCTCCAGGAAATTCTTTTATGGAATACAATAAAGGTTAACAATAAATGAAATAAAAAGATGAAGTTGCTGGCATACTGTCATTTTATAAGGCAAAAATCTGTGCATCCATAACTTCTAGATAATTTAACTAGAAGGACCAAAAGTAACTTTGGATTTCTGATATCTTTTTTATTACAAACATAAAAAGTTTAAATAACTTAAGGTTAGTAGTGCAAAAATAAAATTGGAGGATACATAGTAGCGCCAGCATCTATACTAAAACATACACACATTACATGCAAGACATTTTGTGCAGCCACCCGTTAAACTCGTGATCTGTAAGTTAGGATGTTATAAAATATATAATTATGATTCACGACTAACACTTTTTAATAAAGCAGGCATGCAAAAGAAATGCAAGCAAACATCTTAAGCATAT
This sequence comes from Thymelicus sylvestris, assembly GCA_911387775.1. Classification (NCBI taxonomy): domain Eukaryota; kingdom Metazoa; phylum Arthropoda; class Insecta; order Lepidoptera; family Hesperiidae; genus Thymelicus; species Thymelicus sylvestris. The sequence continues at coordinate 12,103,562 of OU426905.1, read as the reverse complement.
AGTTAACACACAATTACTTAACATTTAATGCACAAGCTTTCCAACATAAGTTAAGGTTGATGCATACGTAATGTGAATGGGACGGGGATGGGACGGGATGTTAAGTTTTGGAAACATTGTTTCATAGAAAATGTAAATGAGAGCACATACGCCACGGAGGCACGGACGGGACGGGAACGGGGCACGGACGTATATTTATGGCCCGTCCACTTTACTATTAATTTTAAGATTAAATATCCATAATACCCAAAGATATTTTACTATAGATATGTTATGTTCATACATCGCGAGGTTCAGTTTTTGATGACAACTTTAGACTGAATCACTCAAAGGCAGCTGTCAAATTTCATAGCGAAATCGCTACACTTGACTACATTCGACTGACTTAATTTCAGCGCCCTTATGGCATATCTTCCTCTTTTTTAATACATATAATATCATTGATTATACCTGTGATAGTTCTTAAACTTTGACAAGTTAAGTTTTGTGTGTAGCAGTAGGGTATTTTAGAAAAGGAAACCAGACAAGCATAAGCCTATGAGTTATTTAAAAGCAAATATTCATAAAAAGCCATGAAAGAATTAATATGATCAACAGCATACAAAGTTGCGTATTATGTAAACATACACAAATGTTGTGATATAAATGTTACTTGGGAAACTTACTAAAATAGATCAAATGGCAAGGAGGATAAATATTGAACTGAAATAAATTAAAACAACTTCGCAATCAACTAAAAACTGCGATTTCTTCACAAATATAAATATTGAGTATTGGATCTGTCAAATATCTTCGTAAACCTTCTCAAATGTACTGTGAGTGTAATATTTATTCACTCGATGAAGGAATAATTAAAAACATATCAATTATAAAACTTTCTTTAGATATAAACGAAGAATTTTCTTTTTCAGTGTATTAACAAATTTATGCCGAAGGTTAGAAAATTCAGAAAATTGACAAATGACACTTGATTGATTCTTCTTGACTTGATTTTTTTTTTATTTTTTTTTAACAAAATGCAATTTGAATGACGTTGCTGTTCAATGCATACAGCCATAAACTCAACATTCTATGGTTTTCAAGGTGTTCTTTGTCGAGCTATAATTTGTTTGTGGTTATATTTTCCCTCTATGCCTTAGAGTAATTACTAATGGTGGTCACTCACGGTCATTCCATCGCGTCATTTTTGGAGCCACGCCAAGCGACATATGTCAAAATGGCGCGATTGGACATACAAATTTTTTAAATCACGCCATCAGTTTTTCACATTCACGATCAAATTTTGGCTGTATATCACGCCATTTGACGCGATGGACTGACCGTGAGTGGCCACCATTATACATACTTTAAGCTCTATGCCTTCATTAAGAGTGAGTTGCCAACTCTACAGTTTTAACTGTAGATTTGCAGTTTTTTCGATATCTTCACAGCTGTTTTTAGTTTAGACCTCCAAATCTACAGTTTTTTCTTTGTAATACTAAGGCCATCTATTTTATTCGCTGCGTAACCCAAACTTAGGAATAAACGGTCTACCACCACCATAAAAAGTACTATACAAAGTCAAAAATAAAAAATTGTTATGAGTTCAATGCTACCGATTTCATAAAAATACTAGCTTTTGCCCGCAGCTTCGCCCGCGCCCCGCGGTAGAGATCGATTTTTTATAAATACAACTTACTTTTACTTAGTTAGATTTAGTTGCCTATAACTTAAGTAATTTACATGTATCATTTGATAGCGTGATTCAGAACTTGTAAATGAATTTTACGAACGCCATCTATTAACAAAATCTGGAACTAAATATCTAGCAACTAACAAAATATCGATCTCCCTGGCCCATGGGGATGTTTTACCGCGGTAAAAAGTAGCCTACGTTACTCTCCACCCTCCTCACTATCTCCACACACAAAAACCATACCATATAACAGCTTCGTTGCGACGTGAAAGCCGGACAAACAAACAAACACACTTTCACATTTATAATATTATATATAGTATGGATGATTTTAAAAATAAAGATGAAACTGAAAATCAAGAGGATGTGCAGATTAAAAACGAGTCAGGTTTAGTACACATTGTGTAAATTTGTTAAGATGTAAAGTTGATTTACGAATACAAGAATAATTTTTTACTGTTGTTTTATTGATTACTGTTATTAAATAATACAAAATAAGAAAATAAATAAATAAGAAAACCTGTAGATTTACAGTTCTGTAGAATTTTGCAGTTTTCTACAGCTTTTTGAAAGCTTCTTTGCAGTTTAGTCTAAACTAGGGTTGGCAACACTACCCACATCTTTGGCATCTATCAAAGAGAATTTCAGGAACTCTTCGCTTTATGATCTGTGGTGCCGACAGCCGACGTATCACGTAGGTACTCTGTGACGTTTCCCGTTTTACGGGCCAACTCATCGGTAATCGGTCTTTTTTTTGACACGAAATAGTAATGTTTGTTTTCAGTTCATGAAGTTATGAATTCTAAAAAGATATTATAGATTTTTCAATAAAAAAACATGGAGGTGTACTATCTCGGATTGATGTTGAGTATATTATGGCACGGTTGTGATGCCATTATGTGGAGAATGTCTCCAAACACTCAGAAGTGTCTCAAGGAAGAATTGCATGCCAATGTGCTAGTAGCAGGAGAATATGACGTTACGGAAGCCGCCGGACAAAGAGTTGACTATGTTGTAAGTATCTTAGTTATAAACACAATGGATTTATGGTTTTCTCCACAGGTTTTCTTAGATGTCATTGTGCTTTCCCGCCCCCTTCACATATTCAATAAATCTTGTATTCCACTCAATTATCTGTTGAACATCTTATGCCAATGAGCAATATGGATGGTGACCTACTAAAAACTTGCATGTTAAGTAAAGGGTCCAGTGTTTGGATTTTCTTATAATGTGTATGTAATATTGTACAAGATATTTTAGAGAGGTTATTGGTTTATGACATACTTTGACAAAAAAAATTCAGCTACTAACTTTGTTAGAAGTATCTTCATGACCCGTCATAGTTGTATCAATCATCTATGATGCCCTAGTGCAGATCATCAACAGAAAGGTAATGGAAAATCACTTCACTGTATTTAATTTCATTTGTCATTTTTCAGGTTCGCGATTCCAAAGGGCACATTCTGGCCCAAAAAGACAGTATTACGAAAGGAAAATTCACATTTGTCACCGAAACATATGACACCTTTGAAGTGTGCTTCTTTTCAAAAGTACCAGCAGGTAAATAACCATTAGATATTCTATTTAATTCCATCTTAGTCTTACGCCCCAACTCAGGGTCACTAACGGTTCCTTTAATCGCTCCTTAGTAAAGAATCACCATACAAATTCTGTCCTAAGGAGCGATTTAAGTAACCGTTAGTGACTCTGAGTTGGGGCATTAATACAATAATTTTCATACATACATTATTCAATAACAATAGTCTTAATATAATAACAGTATAAACGTTACTTAAGTGCAACATGGACTGGTGTAGTATTTAAAAATACTACATAAATTTTTAGTAGGTATGTGTGTTATGTGTATGTATGTACATAATACTTGAATCTTGCTCCTTGAGCACAATGTAGAACTCAGGTGTGCATGTTTGCTTAAATAATTTTCCTTCATCAAAGCAAGTGATAATTCATATTGAACATAACTAATTTTGTTACTTTATTTTGTACGAGTAACCACCCTCGCTTTGCTTCGGTTTTCCTATTTTTTTACACCTTGGATTACATTATTGGAGTTTTATTAAGGATCCCTAATTTTTTAAATATAGCCTTTGTTCATCGGGGATAGTGTAACTTTGTAACAGTGAAAGAATTTTTCAAATTGGTTCAGTAGTTTCGGAGCCTATTCAATGCAAACAAAAAATCAAATCTTTCCTCTTTATATATTAGTATAGATTACGTATTATCTTATAATGTCCTTTGAAATCATTTCAGAACGACGTGGTGTTACTCAAGACATCATGTTAGACATCAAAATTGGAATCGAAGCCAAGAACTATGAAGGCGTAAGTATATTTTTTACTATTACAAAATAATGGTACTGATGGTTAACGTTATGATAATCTAATACCACATAAGTCCCATTTGGACTGATCTAATTTAACATTTTGTACCACCATTCATAGGAAAATATGTTGTGAATGTCACAATACACTGATTAACAGAGCAACAGCACAAGTCAATACTTTTCACTTTTTCTTACTGTTTAAATAAGCCTAAAGATTAAATGTAAAAAGATGTTTTCTTTCTTTAATAAAATTGTATTATGATTTTCAATATCAACTCAAAATTAATTTATTCCATATTAAAATGTTTATACAACTTAAAAGGCGTTATTCCTGATAATGCTATTATAATATACCACAGTTCTTTTATATTTATGTATCAATAATATAATTTATGTATTTTTTATCGGTGGTCTTTCTATCACATTCTGCAATCTTCAGAACACTTGGGTAATATATGTGTGAAACCTTCTGCTATGTTTCTAGAATAGATTTGTTGTTTTATTTACGATAATCTTAATATTATTTTTTATTACTTACAGCATGTAGTAAATAAACATTTTAAAATTTCATCAACTCCATTCAAATTTCAAGTAATTGTCTATAACTGTACATATTATATTATAATATTGAATGAAACCTATTCTAAGCCAATTACATTTACACAAAACGATGTTATGATATTGTATTAACAAAAGACGTGTGATTTTCTGTGACTAAACAAAGCCATAATGTAGTGTTGTCACAGACCATAACAATCTCATATTTTGTAACCAATAGATAGGTGAAGCGGCCAAGTTGAAACCGATGGAATTGGAGTTGAAGAGATTAGAGGACTTATCAGAAGCCATCGTTCAAGATTTCACACTGATGAGAAAACGAGAGGAAGAGATGAGGGACACTAATGGTAATTTCGCAATTTCATACTATTCATATTACCTGTAAAACAAAATAAGGAAGTTGACGGAGTAAATGATTACAATCAGAAAGTATTCACCGATGAAATGTCGTAAGTGATATACTTTCGAAGATATTTGGGTCACTTACTCCGTCGATTGACACAGTCATGTTTCATCACTGGCCGCCGAAACGAGGTTATTTCAAAATTACGGACTTTTAGATATGCCAGGTTCCATACAAAAATGTTCAAACCCCTTTACTAATTTGAGTACTTATTATAATTAAAAATCAACAGACAATTGACAGAATTTATTATTGACATGATAACGTCTATTAAAACGATGAGCGCCGGGCGCATCTATGAAAAAATGTAGCGTTCCGCGAGCGAGAGAGCGGCAAAAGCGAGAGAGAGGCACTATCGGCTACGATCGGCGTATCGTAGGCGATCGTAGATGAGTGGAGCGGAGCGGGGCTTTGTCATGACGTTGTCACGTTAAACTACCGTCCGTAAACCGACTTTACAGACAACCATTTTTATGTAAAGAATCATAAACAAATATCTTATTTTCTTTCAATAATAAGTACTAAAATAAGGTTTTTATGTCGACATAACAAGTAAAAATTATGAGCCATCTGATGGTAATTACCGCCATGGCCCAAAAAGGTCGGAGAATCGGAGATGCATCGACCGAATTACAGCTGAACACGCTTTATTACTAGCTATTGAATAAAAAAATTCTCAATTCGTGATTGACTCTGGCAGATGGGCTATGAGGGCGAGAGGAAGACAAGTTATTGTCTTTAACATGTCATTTTCTTCCTTTTCAGAATCAACAAACAACCGGGTACTATTCTTCAGTGTGTTCTCAATGTGCTGCCTGCTGAGTCTGGCCACGTGGCAAGTGTTATATCTCCGTAGGTACTTCAAGGCCAAGAAACTTATTGAATGATAGTCTTTTTTAATATGGATGTGGTCACACGCGGTTGTTTTTGTACTGTAATTTCGTTCCAAAATGCACTTTAACGTGTTATCGACTGAGTGTAAATTATTTTGTAGACTGTATGAGTCAGTGCTCTATTCACTTAAGTTAATGTATTGTGCTGTTTTCTTCATTAAATCGCGTGAATCTACATCCATCATAGTCTAAGATCTCGTGGCTCGGTCACGACTTAACAAACAATAAATGTTTTCATTACTTATCATATACAGATTTATTTAATTTTTGTTGTAAATGATTCATTTTGTCACTTAAGAATTAAAGAAAAACTTGAAATACAGCAATTGTTTTATTTGGAAATTAAAATTAACATTTATTGATGGCAAAGGAGCGGATGGAAAGTGAGGAGAGAATGTTCCTTATTTAGAGATGTCTACCCCAAAGCGGTGGAGGTAAATTTCACTTACACCACAAAATAAAATAAAAAACCGGGCAAGTGCGTGTCAGGCCACGCGCAATGTAGGGTTCCGAAGTAGTAAGTTTATCGACTATTACTCATAAACTACTTATATAAGCTAACATAGTCATGAGTTTTCCTTGTGATTGATTTTGCAAACGGACCCCTAATTCCAAAAATGGTCTAAAAGACCCATAATATTTTTAGAAGAACTTTTCAACGATACCCACTATAGGTCGGTGACGCGAAGTCACAAGATTTTATTCAAAAAGTCAAACATGATACAGTCCATGTATTAGTATATATTATATGCTTAGGTATGTACACAGGTCGCTATACTGCGCGTCGCTAGACTCTCGCAAACGCAATACGTCACGAGCATGTCAAGATCATCGGTGACTCGAACCCATAAGTTTTTCCCCTACCAAAACTTTTATGAACAAAAGGGTATTTCCTGGTACGAATACAAAATCATAACATTAACCACTACTGTAGGCAACAATTTCAACAAATGTAGCAATTCGCTTTGCGTCCCAAAAAGGAGGGTATTTTCACATTTGCCACTTCGTTTCGTTGACCCATGGTTTTCTACAGTAAAACCCATATTTTAATGGATTATATTAAAGGATTCAAGAAAATAAAATCAGTTCTCGTTGTGTATGTAATATATAATTTGCATATTAAATCTTTCTATAACATATAATGCACCAATTCAAGTCATCCTGGTAATATTTTAAAATGTGAAATGCTGTTAATACAGAGAGTAATTTAGATTTGGAATGCACAATACAAACTTAAATATAACGACATAATACTTATATCACCGATAAAACTCCCGCATGAAACAATTTCAATATGGTTTAACAATTTAAAATATTTATATATATAGAAATATAAATTAAGTTTAGTATAAAAAATCATGACGTTCAAGGATCATCATGCCCATTGCTAGCACACAGCACACTGCAAAAAAGTAAATATTGGCTCAAAAATATTCAACAATAAGTTACTTTTATTTTATTTCTTACGCTTTAAAAGATTATGAGATGCATTAGGGCACTGTTGAAGATGGATAAATCTTTATAAATTATTAGTGTGTACTTAACATCTGAAAACCAGATGATAGTGACATATAAACACATTCATCGAAGAATCAAAATTGCACCCAATCATAGATTACTAAAAAATTTTATAATTATATACATATTTGCTAGCTTAAATGTTCGAAAATAAACCAATAATGTGACCAATTTGTTTTCAATTAATAAAAATGTTTATGACCTATTTAAACGACATGTCACACTTTAAAGGTCATCATAAATGAATTAATAATGGCTAGTTAAGGTTAAGGTACCTCAGGTTGGCAACATTCCTTGGTATCATTGCCAACCCAGCAATAGAGAGGCATTACCTGAGTCACCCTGAGTGAAACATGAAAGGTGGTAAAATCTTTGTACAGTTGTTACAAGATGTAATACCTCATTTAATATTTCTGACTGTCAGATGTTTTTTTTTTTCTAAATGAAATATAAAAAAATTGGACCTATACAAAGAGCTCATATCAGCTGGGCATACCAAATGACGGGTGGCAGATAAGGAAAGATGATGTAGAACTGTAATGCTTTTATATTTAAAAGCAATTTTGTAGTTATCTACGTATCAATAGTAACCACTATTGATTACTGTATTTAAATGACTGTACTGAATCAAATCATATTTCAAACACTTGAGTAATATTTTTTACAACCTCTGCCCTGAAGTAATCTATATTTACGGGAGGCGTATATATGTAAATACACAGGGCTAATGGTGTTCTGCAAACATTCCCTTATCACAGTTAGGTACTACTCTGCAGCCAAGTCTGACAATCGTAAATATTGTATATATATAAATGCTAATTCAAGACTAAAGGTCTATTCACAAACATTTATTCTGGCCCTGTCACAACCATGGGGTGCCTTACCGTCAATAATTTGTGACGTGATTTTTACCAGCTTCTAGTTTAATAGAAATGCCGTTACACGCAGTTGCGTAATGTACATTGACGATAGTATCATGGTTCCCGCAAAGCCAGATAGTACTAGTCGGCACCTGCATCGCCGTTCAATATTGCTAATTTAATCTACCCAATACTATTGCAATAGAAAATTAAACTAGATGCCTTATATACAATACAATCAGTGTCCACTTTGTGGCTTTATGTACATTCGTTAAACGCTATCAGAGCGGCGAGTAGTCCAACTGTACTGTCAAATGTTTCACTCCGGCTTCCCGGAAGATCCTGGCGGTCTGCTCCGTCACGTACCGGGGGTCGACCCCCTTGGCCACCTCCAGCTTGATGGCCCCGACGTGGACGTCACTGCACAGAGTCCAGAAGTGGGGTTCCTGGACGGCATGAACCCCCGCGAGCCCCACCACACGCGTGTACAGGTTGGGCAGCAACCGTTCGATAGACGATGGAGTCCGCTGCATGAGCACGCCCGCGGAATCGCGCACTAACGGTATCACACTCGCGGCGATGAGCAGCGCGATGGCCATCGAACATATCGGATCCGCACGCATCCATCCGAACATCCGCATGAGGATCGCGGATATTATTACACCCACGGATCCCAGCGTGTCGGCCAGCACGTGGAGGAAGACGCCGCGCATGATGGCCGAGCCGGCGCCCGTGGGAGCTTCCTCGTCGTGCGAGTGGCCGTGGTCGTGGTTGTGCGAGTGGCCGTGGCCGCCGTGCGAGTGCCCGTGGCCGCCGTGGCCGTGCCCGTGCCCGTGGTGGAACGCGTAGATCCCCACCATGTTGACCAGGAATCCGAGGATGGATACTAGTAGGAGACGCTCGTGTTTCACCTGGAAATGTTTGTTTACTGTTTAGGCACGTGTCATGTGTTTCAAAATCTGTTTGTGACGGGTTAAAGAAAGATTGATAATATCATTAAAAAAGCTTCATTCTTCATCTGAAAATTATTATTCATTTATGATATCTCGTGACACAAAATCTAGTAAAAGGTGTCTGTCTATCTTTGCTGTGGCTCTCTCAGTTATGCGGTGAGCAATCTCACTCGGGTTAGTCTCCTTTAGTCAGAAGAAGGATGTCATGATTCATGAATGTCAAAGAAAGGAGATAGCCTTGAAACAGCGGAGCCAGTTGCACCCAACACCCCTAATGTATGTAAGTGTAAACCCCTAATGTAAAATCGTACGTGTAAAATCGCAACTTAAGCAGTTGTATGCTACGTACATTTAAAAGAAAATCATGCATATTCATCATGGTAGCCCGCACAAACGAACTCACGAAATGTGTTTCTCATTGCATCAACTGACAACGTGTCGCCTATTAGCCAAACAAAAGCCTAAAAGCGGCGACCACCTCGGTTCGTGCCCGAAACAGCACAACAATATGATTGGCCAACGAACGCTGTCGACACTTCTTACAAGATACAATTTTATTACGAAACGCCTCAGTTTTTTCATCGTTAATTTCAATATTCCGATGTAATGTTTATATAATTCTTCTTAGTTTGCTTTACGACATTTAAATAACAGCTTTATTAAACTGTATATTATGTTAATAATTGATAAGGAATAAAGTAGCAAAAATTGCTGAAAAGCTGATGAAGCTAAGACTACTGGCAACCATTCTAATATAGAGGATATAAGTTTGTACGTAGCTTGTATGTTATTGAAATGAAATGAAATTAGTTTTATTCGAAGTAGGTTTGTTACAAACACTTTTCGATAGTCACTCAACGCCATCGCTTCAACAAATCCCTACCGTGAGTAGTCCCGTGAGAAGAAGCGGCAAGAAACTCCCGAGATTTTTTTTTCCTACTCATAGTTACAGACAGCACTTAATACTACTTATTAAATTATTTAATATAAAAAAAACTCATTTCCAAGCAGTCTTGTCATTTAAATACTCATAGTCATAATAACTAAGGTTTTGCAAAGGCAGACTAATACGCAACAGGCTGACGATCCGAACTGATGGTAAGTGGCTATCGTCGCTTATAGACATCATCGACACCAAAGGCATCACTGATACATTGCGGCCAAGAAAAAGAAAAACAAAAAGAGAAAGCTAAGTATCGTAAAAACGTTAAGCCATGTCGGCCTTCAGACAGAATGAAAGCTCCTGACACAGGTTGGCCATTAACCACATAGTCGGCGTTAAAGGGGGGGGGGGGGGGGGCGAGGTGGGGGCGACGACCTAGGGCGCCAAAGGCGGGGCGCCACATTTGGGATGAGGAGCAAAAAAAGGAAAAATAAAATTCTAAACGATCTCATTGGTTCACTAAAGAATTTTTCGAGCAAAAAAAGCTCGATTTTTATTTTCTTATGTGGGCGCCACAATATTCTCGCCTAGGGCGTCAGTGGCTCTAACGCCGGCACTGACTAACCACTCCACCAATCCGCAATGGAGCAGCATGGATTATGTTTTAGTGCCTCCAGGCGTCCTATTCAACATTAAGCATGAAATTGATTGGAAAACCACTAACAATATTATTTAGCAACACCAATACAAGTCCAATTGGATATTATCATAGAATGTAATAGAATAGGCTTGAGTAATTTTAATCATAAAATCATTTGGTCACATTTGGTTTTGTAATCGTAATAGGTGTTATTTCAATGGCATTCTGTGCTTTATCTACACTAGATCTATTTAAAAATATGGTAAAAGATGTAAATAGAAAATTTTATGAAATGCAGTTACCTACTGATTTTTTTTTCAGAACATTTACTTTTCACAATATGTCTTTAATTCTTTACCATCTGCCTTGATAATTTAATTAGTGTAAATTTAAAAATTAAAAAAATCCCACCCGCTGTCAAAAAACTTATCATGATATAGGTACATTGTTGAAATCCTTTTCGAGTCGGGTAAAAAAAAATTACAAAAATTTGCTTGTAGAATCTAATGATGTTAATGTACAAACCTTTAAAGTTTAGTTTTGTTCCGTAGTGTGTTTTATTTAATATAATAGGCTATTCCAAGTTACAACTTATTAAAACCTTATCACTTAGAAAGAGAGATAAGGAGGCAGGTCTTAATACAATCAATAAGCTTTGGAACTTGATAACAATATTACTGTATTTGAAATTTTATTGCGGTTGTTTTTTTTTTCTTTAAAATAAATAACATAATTTTTGTATATTTTTGGCCTTGTCAAAAAGTAGCCCATGTGAAACATACTAAACAGAATAAGTTGTTGTCTATAAAAAAAAGAAGACTATATTGTGTGTTAAGAATGTGAATATAAAGTGATAAGTTACTGCACTTAAAGGATATGATAAAAAAATGTTCTAAGTTAGGGCTATGCCATCAAAGAAACATGTGCACATCAATGAATTTGTTTATCCATACTGTACCAATTAGAGCATCTAAAACATCAATTTCTAACTTAAAATACAAAATCACTAAGAAAACTCTTCAGTACTGTTACTCATAAAGAGCAGCAAAATGAAAAGGTCATCTGACAGAATATTAATATTGCCAACCAAGCAAGTTGTCAACATGAATTTTAAATATGCATAAATTATGAATGAAATATATTTACCTCTGGAGGCTCAATAGCTCTCTCCACAGCTTCACTCATGATGAAGAAGGCGATGAACAACAAGAATAATCCATTCACAAAGCCTGCAACTACTTCTGCCCTTGCATATCCATAGGAAAAGCGTTCGTTCGCCCGCCATTTGGATATTAGGGAGGCTGCCAGGCCTGCCACCAGCCCCGTACAATCAAAGAACATGTGGAATGCATCCGAAATAAGACCTGAAAATTTATTGCAGTATAAAAACTTCTTCTTAAACCTACACAATCACTAGATATTTTTCAGAGTAAACTTTAATAAATAATAATAATTTCATAGCTGTTTTACCTAAACTATTTGTCCACACTCCATAGAATAACTCAACGAACGCAAAAGACAAATTCAATATAAGGAAAAGGAATAAATTCCTAGAATTTTTATCAGAGTAAATCAGTCTCAGCCAATTTTGAAATTTCTCACTAATACCCGCTACTGCACCCCGCGGGAGCCGCGTGTCCTTCTGCGTGAGCGGTAACATTGTATCTTAACTGTTTGCTAAGGGCTCTTTTCACGTCATTTCAGGCCTAAATTCACAAAAACCACGTATTTACACCAGAATCACTGCATACGTGTACTGCAATAGCGGTTTATAACCTCACAAGGTTATAAGTTTCAAACGAACTTTAACAGAGAGATCACGGGAATAGTATTTATTTTAATTATCAAACACATATTTTTTGGGATTTACACATCCTCAATACAGATTTTCAAATAAATTCAAAACTTATTAAATCGTGTGACATGACATCCATGATGACAATTTGTTTGACAATTTGACAACTCACACAATGACCCACAGACAGACGTAATAAAGGAATACACATACAGATTACATCAGTAAAACTTTAGCACAAACTAAGGATATTATTGGACTGCAATCTTCGTTTAAGTAGCTTACCTGAAGACGGATGACGTATACGTAACTTTGAATGACCATTTTTTTAAGGTGTTCCTGTAATCTTTAGTCCCAGGACAGTCAAATTAAGTTCAAATTTTGTTATAAGTGCGGTATACTTAACTTAAAGTAAAAGATAGTACCCGGATAGTATTGTTTTTTTTTGGTAAATCGTGTTTTTTGGAAGTTATATTTAGATACGAATTACATACTGATGGAATATGAATAATCGTTTTTTCCAAAGATCTTTTAGGCCTTTCAAAGTGTGAGTTAAAAAGACTTATTTTATCAATAATATTAGTACACAATTGATTTTCTTGGTCTAACTAGGGTTCGAACGATACTTTCGATACTGAGTAGGTATCGATACTGAGTACTCGATACTCTTACCTGGTACTCACTCGCAAGTACTCATATGAAACGTCGGTATCGAGTACATTTATAATAATGAGTACTTTTTAGTGTTGGCAAGTTGTAAGACCATGTAAATTACGTGGGCCGAGTCCAGTGCTACCATAATGTTCAGGGCTCAGACTAAAAAAAAAAAGGTCATTGGGCTTCGATTTCTCAAGAAAGTGATATGAAATTTACGGTGCCGGTGACCTTTTTTTTTTAGCTCCTAGTGTGATGCTCGCAAGTACTCGATACTGAGTAGTATCGATACCTTACCCTCGATACCGCATGAGTACTCGGTATCGATACCAGAGGCCGATACTTCGAACCCTAGGTCTAACCTCAAACCAAACACTCGTTGGCTTAGTGTGGCTTAACAGCGCCATATACTGAAGAAGCTTTAGTGTTGCTTCGCCAATAGATGTCAGTAAGAGCCGAATTGGTAGCGACCCTGTCTGCAAAGTGAGGGGTCCCGGGTTCGATTCTCGTCTGGGACAGATATTTATGTGACAGATAAATATTAACTTGTACTCGGGTCATGGGTGTTAATGTGATGTGTTATTACATGTGTCGTCCATGTCACCCGCGACACAGGTGCACCTGTATGGGGGTATGAGTATATAAACGTTTAATTATTTGTTTATTTATTATTATTATATTATTATAAATGTAGTACTGTACTTCTCTCAGAGATGGCACTACAGGTAGGTATCGATTAAAATAATTACAGTGTCGCAAGATGATTGGTTATATCCTATCACAAAAATGTCCAACGTGCCTAAAGAAGTTTTCACTTGAAAAATTTGAACACAGTCTAATTACATATCCTGGGACTATTAATAACATGGACACATAGAAAAATGTTATTAATGTCATTACTACAAGACAAGTCAAATCAAGTCTACGAAGATCGCAATTCAGTTATACCACAGAAGAAACAATAGGACTTATAATAAGTAGATAAACTTAAGTACTATTATTTCTTCTTTATCCTTCTTCTTTATCCTTTATCCTTCTTTCTTTTATCCTTGGTTTCGATACTTTCGATACAAGATAAAATTTGATTGAATTGGTAAATATTTTTGCCCCGGGGTGACTTACCAGATTCAAGAGTGTTGCCGTGTCCAATTTTACTAAAAGATTATTAAAATTAGACATGTCATTGTCTTCACATTTATACATTTACCCGACGCGTTTATCACATTAATTAATTAAATGTTTTTAGATTGTTGTTTATTTTTTTATTAAAATATTAATTTTTATTTTTTTTGCATAAAACCCACAGATCATAGATTTGTTTACTTTATCATTGATTGGAGTTAATTTGCCCACATAACAACATTCAATTGGTTAATATGACTATGACGTATAATAGCCAATGGTCAATTTGAAGTGCAGTAAAGAATGTGTAATTGAAACAGCATCCATGATGATTCATAAACTTTCAAACGACACTCGTTTCCGGAAAAGTTTAAGATGTTGTCTATGTTTAGCAGTTTTTGTTAGTTATGGTGTTGATTTATTTGTGTAAAAACTAAAGTTATTCACTGATTTTATTTAATCAGATGATGATTGACGACATATTCTTCAAACCACATTGCAATACGTTCATTTTGTTATTTACAACAAAAACTTTGTAAGTTTGAAATTACTTCCCGCCAAGATTTCAAATCTATTCCACCGGAAATTCGTCTATAGATGCGTTTGTTTCCGAAAAGTGAACGTTTCACGAGTCAACAGCAACGTCTTTCGAGAAGTTCTAGGCGCTGTTTGCGACATTTTTCTTTCTTTTATCCGTCATTCAATGTTTTATGTGATGAAATAACACGTTGTTTAGCGATAATTTTCGATATTAGTGTTCATAGTCGTAATAAAGTAACTGCTAGATTACGATATAAGCTAATATGGGAGACGAAAGCCACCCGAAAACTCTCTACGTCGGTAATTTGGACGCGAGTGTGACAGAAGAATTTCTATGCGCGTTGTTCGGACAAATAGGCGAAGTAAAAGGCTGTAAAATAATTCGCGAGCCCGGCAATGATCCGTATGCTTTTCTTGAGTTTACAACTCACACGGCAGCGGCTACGGCCCTGGCCGCCATGAACAAGCGAGTGTTTCTCGACAAGGAAATGAAGGTTAACTGGGCTACGAGTCCTGGAAATCAGCCGAAGACTGATACGAGCAACCATCACCACATATTCGTCGGCGATTTGTCGCCAGAGATCGAAACTCACATATTACGTGAAGCTTTTGCACCGTTTGGTGAGATTTCAAATTGTCGGATAGTGCGGGACCCACAAACGCTCAAATCTAAAGGTTATGCTTTCGTTTCATTCGTTAAGAAAGCGGACGCCGAAGCTGCTATCCAAGCAATGAACGGTCAGTGGCTAGGTTCGCGTTCCATACGTACCAATTGGTCGACACGTAAACCGCCGACCAACAGGCCAAACGAAGGCGCGCCAAGTAGCAAGCGAGCCAAGCAGCCGACATTCGACGAGGTGTACAACCAGAGCTCCCCAACAAACACCACAGTCTACTGTGGAGGATTCACAAGCAATGTTATTACTGAAGAATTGATGCAAAACACATTTTCACAATTTGGTCAAATACAGGATATAAGAGTATTCAGGGATAAAGGCTATGCATTCATTAGGTTTACTACAAAGGAGGCTGCGGCCCATGCAATTGAAGCGACACATAATACAGAAATTAGCGGGCACACAGTCAAATGTTTCTGGGGCAAAGAGAATGGAGGTGGTGAAAATCAGGTGTGTTACTCTTTTAAATATTTTTCATATATCTAGTGTTTACTTATCACTAGTGTTGTCATTTGCTAGGGGAAGGCGCAGTGTAACATTCCATAATTAGATTTTAGAAGATAATAAGCAAAGGAATTAAAAAGTCCTGACCAACTTCTCTATTAATGAGATTAAGCTTGTTGGTACAGAGCTCAGAGTACAAAACAAAATGTTCATGGTTTAATGTATCTATTGCTCAGAAATGGAGTAGGTTATACCTTACATGCCAATTTACCTTCCAATAATTGTAACTAACATGTGAATATGTATTACACAGACTTTTTACATGAAGGACATGCTTTATGATGCACATTTTAATGTTTCAGACCACAAACAGTGCACCAGCGGCACCGGCCGCAATGGGAGCACAAACGCAGTATCCATACCCTTACCAACAAGGAATGGGATATTGGTACCCTCAGGTAAATATATATTGTTCCTATACAAACAAATAAGAGTGAATAGGCTTTTACTAAGGTAATGTGCATACTATCATGTATTTAGTGCTTACATCTGGTGGTATTGTAGTTAAGTATCAACTTCTCATTCAAGTCAGTGTGATGTTATTGGTTTTAAAATATTTGTATAAGTATTTACGTAGCTATTTTTTTCTGGTTTTTTATTTATTTGTCAATATTGTTCCAAATGTAATGCTTATACATATATTTTTTTGCATTATTTCGGAGTAAGATATTTAGAAAACTTACAGGTTAGCATTAACCTGAGAGTAACATTGCTGTCTGTACAAAAATGTTTGTTTATAAATAATATTTACTTATTATCTTGACTGGTGCTTAATAAATAAACAACACTGATCTTAAATCAGCACAATTAAACCAGTTATTCATATTCATACAATGTGATATAAGAATAAAAAATATAACCTCAATTTGTAATTATCTATGATAATTTTTTCCTGTATTGTCATAGGTCAGCTTCAACTATGTATTTCTAAATTTTAAATCAACTTATACAATAGTGTTATTTAAGTTTAGTTGACATTCCTGTGGACTACAATGGATACTTAACTCTATATAGATGACTCAGCTGCCTCGGTGCTAGCTTCACTAGAATTATTACAGTTAACTCATCAAGTTTTACAATTCAGGAAGGACTGATAAGAACATAACTATTATCTATATATTATTATGCTTTATATATCTATACTTTGGCAGGCAGCTTCACTTGCCTTACCAGATTTATATATTATCTTACTTGAACATAATCACATACATAGTGGTTACATACATTGCTAAAAGAGTAAAATATTTTGCATTGGGAGGCAATAATAAAGATCAAAGAAAGGGACAAAATGCATGAGGAATAAAATGTTAACTTTGCATTACATCTCTACAGCTATCTGTGGTTTCATGTGCAATCAAGAAAAAGTTGAATGAGGAAAACAAGAGCACTCTAACCCACTTTTTAACTAGGACATGTTGAGCTTTTTAGTCCCTGCCGGGTAAAAAGAGATTGCAAAAACCTCACTCCAAGATAATTACTGTAAACCTCAATAACATAATTACTGTAATTTATACATATTATTCAGTGGTTTTTGCTACATGTGCTACTTTTTTTGCTACCACGCTTTAATATTTGTTTTGCATACATTATTTAATTTTATTTAATAGGTTATAACTACTGAAATTGCGGTGATGATATAATTCTTTTAATAAAATGACATATACATATAAATAATTGTGAATGTTTGTTAATTGAAATTGTGGGAAAATTGTTAACATTTTCTTTTTCAGTGATAGAATCTATCTGCATACTTTTAATACTGTAAACAATGTTGCTAATTATTGCACTGAGATTATCCTGTTTAATAGTTTCTCCCTACAGAGCACCAATCTTAAACAAAGTAACAGAGGGTACCTCATTATTCTCTTTCAGTGCATGTAAGCCAAAAACCAAGAACACCTTGGGAAATTCAGGAAACATTGGAAAACACTGCAAATACTTAAAAGTTGAAAGTTATTTGCGGTGTTTTCAAAGTTGTGTGGTATTAATTCTTTAGAGTAAAGGCCCAGAAGAGTTGTAAATCATCCATCTAAAATTATGTCAGCAACTTTGTCCGATCTCTTAAGATACACATAACTTACACATTGAAATACAGCTCTTATTAAAACTAAAATGTTCAGAAAATATTGTTCTATTCCTAAGCTGATAAGGCAGTAATTAACTGTGCTCAACACAGCATGCCGTTAAAATCTCCAGTGGATAATAACACCCTATTAACTCTACAAGAGTTGCAAGTATGTACTGTTATTTGGGCAAGGTTTTGTTTATTTTTATGCTTATAAATAAGCCTCTATTGAAGCTCTTTGATAGTGTAAGTGGATAGTTATTTATGATGACGTCATTTAGAGAAACAACGATCTTTGTTCCTAAGCAACTCATGCTACATTATATTTTTATCAATATTTTGTAGTGGCTAAATGGCGTTGAGTGTTATGAATTAATCTGTGTAATTTGTGTTTGAAAAATATATTTGGGCTGGCGTTGTACATTAGGGAAGTTTTATATTAAGTGTTTCAAGTTGCGTACTATGTTATAAATCTTTTCCCATAGATAACTAATTCCCCTTTTCGTAATTTTCAGTTATATGTAGTTAATTTTGGTATTGAAATTGTAAAAAAAAAATGTATAAAAAAAGTTTTTAAATATAAAACTTATAACAAGGACGAAGTAATTACAACAACTAATTGATTTTTCTTGTTTTCGTATAATGTAAGTGGCTATCAATATTTGTTTGCTAATTTAGACCTAATGCGAAACATTTGTACGAAATATGTACTTATTTTTTGATGTAGAAGATAAACTAATTGTACCAGTAAGTACCAGTACAATATAAATATGTGGGGTTGAGTGCAAACCAACTTAGAGGAGGTTTATCTTGTTACAGTTGCTGTATCTGATAATCGATTAAAACCTGGTTACTTAGTTTGTTGGGCAGTCATTTATCGAAAGGCAAACCATTTTCTTTGCTTTTAGCTTAAGCATGTAACGTAGTAAAAATTACTTAATTTATTTATGTGGTACAGATTAAGATGAAACTTGGCACTGAGATAGTCCATGTGAAGGACAAGAGAATAAGGTAAAATTATCACGGTTGTATGTTCCTATGGGATAATCGTGACATTTATATGTTTATGATTTCGTTTTGTGAAACCATTCTTTCGCGGGAGAAGTCGCGGGCAGACACTTATGGAAATAAAATCGAAGTGTCCTAAAATCACCGTAAAACTAGCAAGAGCAACAAAGTGTCCAATAGAGCCGGTGTGAATCTTCCAAACTAAATTTCAACGCCGGCTAATTCTCTACGAACCATAGTTGGTTTCCAACTTTTCTTCATGTAATTTAAAAAAAAATTGTTATTTCACAGCTATGACGAGCGTCGTTCATTTTTCGTATGACGTGAGCAGTTTTTTTATCTATTAGCACAGAAGAAATAATAGTACTTTATAATAAGTACTATTAGGTACACTTTATCATCATTCTGCATAATCTTTTACTTCTGTGTTACGTCGTCGTCGTTAAGCGATTAATATTATAGTTATGATGCAATACAGCATAAATAAATAGCGTTTTCATTTGTTATGGATGGGGATATTCTTCTTTACTCTCCAGGGAGAGGTTTTTAGAAGTCTAACATCAGCCATAACGCAAGGTTGGTTAATGACGACTGGCCTTCATGACCACTTTCTAAAACTATCCTCTACTCCTGATAAGAGATAGCAACTGTAACTGCATTTTTGCTTATCAACAAAGATAAATAATCATCTCCACTTATGAAAATAAGCTATTTTTGCGTGGATCTCATTCCCAAAATATGTCAAAAGTACAGAAATGAATAGAATAATTCATTAATAAATCTTCTTGAGCCTTACCTAATTAACATATACATAATGTTATATTAAATTAAACAAGTGCGTCCTGCTACGCTGATTAATGTGCAATTTGAATGTATTATAGTGTAGTACGAATGGGTAAATGATTACTCAGTCAGTATTATATTCAGTTCTTACATATTTCGTGGTTACATCAGGTCACGGACGCGCGAGCGAGTGTGGTACTGCCGAGTGCTGATAAAATGTTCACGTGTGGCGGTTTATAGTTTCATGTAAAAACATTATTAAATTATGTTTCATGTGATTTCTTAATAAAAAAAATGCCTTACAATTAGATATTTACAAAATAATTATATTAATCTAAATGTAATTCGCGACTAGAAGTATCCTTAGGAGTGATTTCAATATGATATGGTTAGATTTTACTGTTTTTTCCTTCCTATTTTGCTCTACGGTATTAATCAATTCAATCATCAATCAATATCACTCAATTAAATCCAGTATTCAGTTAAACAAAACACATAGTAATAAATAAACGCTTAAATACTCATACTCCCGCAGTAGGTTATTTACCTGTGTCGCGGTTGGCATGGACTAATCACAATTACACCCATGACTCGAGTACAAATATATATCTGTCACATAAATATCTGCCCCGATCGGGAATCGACCCCGGGACCCCTCGCTTCGCAGGCAGGGCCGCTACCAACTAGGCTACAGGGTCGTCAAACCCGGGTTAATATTCGCTCTGTTGCAGCGAGTTCAATTCCATTATAAAAAAGGAACATGTCAAGTTGCCCCACGTTTAAGTGTGCGATGTTTGTTTCCAGGGCTACCCCGCGATACAAGGCTACATGGCGCCGGGCTATTACCAGCAATACGCGGCCGCCTACAGCAGCCCGCAGGCGGCAGCTGCAGGTACGTCACCACACAATGTACTACCATTATGACCACCGATATCACTTTACCAACCACCAATAAAGTCCGATTTACACGTATTAAGTAAAGTAGATAACTAAATTTTAAGTAAATTAATACGTGTAAACAGACAGTTTAGTAACTTTTTAGTTAAAATTTAGTTAACTACTTAATATGTGTAAACCGAACATAAACAATAAAGAAGTAAATAAATCTTCACATAATGTGATATCACGTTCAAGCAGTATGTGAAGGCACGGCTTGTAGTTTGTAGTTCAAATTCAAATATCTTATTCAAAGTTGTTTTGGTTTACAAATGCTTTTTGAAAGTCGTGCAAGCTACGCCAATGCTTCAACAAGGCCCTACTGTGAGAGGGCCCGGGAGAAGAAGCAGCAAGAAACTACCGAGGTGTTACATTTCGTCGCTTAGGTAACAATACCGCACAAGTTAAATTTGACAAGTTTTCAGGAGAGACAAAAAACTGATTTATATCTTTTAAATACTTCAAACATGTGTACTGAATACATAGATAGATATATAATAGGTTCAATTAATATGTTACAAGTAAAAATATGTCTTTTTAATACTGTATAAGTATAAAATCTATCCAATGAAGTATAAAACGTCAGTTGACCATTTTTCGACTTACGCGGTATTGTTACCTAAGCGACGATTTATAAAACTCATGTCCAAGCAATCACCTTATTTAAATACCTATTCGTCATAAGATAATAAAGGGTACTACAGTATAGACTTATAAGAGTATCCTATTGACGAATATAAATTACAAGTTTGCCTAGATATAACTGTACCGCATCCAGTCCCGCGTAAATTAGAACATTATTCTACAATACTTCTGTACAATCATGTAGCCAAGTAGTAAGTGGTAGAATAAAAAGCAATGTTCAATGTTATATCTGTATGATTTTTAATTTGAATACTCATACTCCTGTTCTATAATTCCTCCATGGTCGCATATAAAATTAGTCTCAATTACCCATGTCCAAAGGATAAATATTTTACTTACCTCGAAATGACAGACATCCTCTAAGAGACGGACACTGGGAATTAAATTATTTAGTTCTCATTTCATCATTAAGAGTCACAATAAAAGTATAAACAAGACCATTATATGCGTCGTTATATTATTCTATAGTAAATATAGATTATTTAAAGATCACACATTTCTACATAAGAAATGAATAGCTTCGAGGCTTTATGAAAGACTAGCTGTCTCGGCGAACTTCGTATCGCCTAACAATCAGTGAATGTACTTTGTTGTTACTTATAACTTTTATAGTTTGGTAGGTTTAACAAATCAGAGGCCATTAAATTCCCTCTCCCTCTCCCTCCCGTTCTCCTTCCTGCTCCCCCTCCCCCTGAGGCTCCCCCCTCCCCAACCCTTCCTCTCCCCTGTTTAACTATAACCTTATATTATACAAAATTTCACCCTTTTTACTTCAGAACTGACCAAGTTACGTACTAAGTTCCATCCCCTTGAATTGAAACATTAACCCTTGAAGGGATTGTTTTCCAAAAAAATGTATAAAAAAATAATTTTTGTTACTAACTATAAACTTACATATTAAAATTCATGTTTATAACTCTAAAACTGACTAAAGTTGGTTTGTGTGAAAGTGACTTCCAAACCCTATTTAACCCTTTACAGGATGAATTTCCAAAAATCCGATAGCCTTCCTCGATAAATTAACTATCCAACAAAAAAATAATTCAATTCGAACCAGTAGTTCGTAAGATAGCGCGTTCAACCAAACCAACTTTTCAGCTTTGTAATAGTATAGAATTATAGATAAGCAAAGTTAATACAAAAAAGATATGCATCTTTGTAAATTTTGTATATCACTGAAAGGACTGACTTTTAAATAAGGATATTATTAGCACTGACAAAGGCAAGCAGCTGGCTCCTACTAAATAAGTCTCATCCATATTTGAAAATGAATCATTGTTAAGGTGATTTTGTTTTTCCTTTACTTTCAGTAGTTGGCAAGCATCCATCTCTTGAGCAGGAATTACACAAGCTTTGTCCTACACGTTATGACGTCACTGTCATATGTGTATTGTGTGTGTGTGTGTGTGTGTGTACATTGTTTTGAAACGAGTACCACATCCCAATACCATGCCAAAATTTGTTCTCCTAAGAGCATAACTAATTGGTTAAATGAATAATAACAGAACGTCGCAGGAGCTTCGACGAATATATTTGTTTAAAGACAAACAAAAACGTTAAGTAGGTAAAATGGCTTAACTATGACAAACAAAGTAAAAATCTTTTGTAATCCTCTCATTTCCCTGTATATCGTCAACAACAACCTAAAATATAATTGCCATCATTATTATAATGTTTCAGTATTTTCAGTCATAAGGCAAGGAACATATTTGTAGATTTGATTGATGATAATATCTTTTTAATATTTTTCTAATAGACGTATGGCAGGGATCACATGAATCGTTTTCAAATAAAAAAGTGCACGCTCTGTAAATATAGCATAGCGATAGTAAAATAATGCATCGTTACTAAGTTTATCAAACTAGCATTATCAACACTTTATCATCCGTTATCATTGGAGGCGTTATCAGGAGGCGAAAGGCGGTGACGGTGTATAGATAGGGACCGTTTTTTCTGTTCTATGCGAGGAAAGTATTGTAATGAATGGTGGGCAGTGATGTCGGGAATGCAATGATTATAATTTTACATGTTACTTTTAGTTTATACTTCATATTTCATAACTTTTAGTTAAGTTTTTTAATCGTTTTATGTTTCAATTTTAATCGAATTAAACAAAATGCATTAAGCGTATGTAATTATTGTAAAATTAAAGTCTATTCATGGTAGGTAAATTACAACCTAGCGATCAAGACAACTTTTATTATAACTTGCTTGTAGAAGTGTAACTAATAATAACATCTCCACTTTCCATCAGGTGGTCAAGCATTAACTAATTTTAAGTAAAAAATAACGTGTTTTGTTTCCAGCCGGATACCGCATGAGCATGCCGGGCGGCGCGGGGGCGGCGGGCGGCGCCTCGTGGGGCGGAGCGCCGCAGCCCGTCATGTACGCGTCGGTGCCTTCGCAGTACCCCTCGCAGTAGCGTCACCGGCCCCCACGCACCCTGCCGACAGAAATCTCTGAATCTGTATAGACTGCACTCGCGGATCCACAGGGACGGGGCGAAACCCCTACAAAATCATCTACGTCCACCCGTGACATTATTAATAAGGTTCGTTTTGTTCGTTTCTTTATCTGGGTCAAGCGCCCCCCCTGATTGGATCCGCCACTGATAGACTGTCCCTGAACGTCGTCCCGTCTGACAACGACACTGATACAAATTACAAACTGTTTTATAATACATTCACTCTCACCCCGTCAAAACAAGTCGTAACATAATGTTCCATAAGTGGGAAAAGTGGCGACTCGCACTCGTCATTAAGTTATGGTCTATTACCTGTAAGGACCTCTACGTTAAGATGGTTAAGCATGTTATGATTATTTGTAATGTATAATTTGCAGTGCAACTACTAATTAGTGTTGTATTTGTAACTCCACATGTCGTAACTTCAGTTTAACTTCAATTTTATAGCAACATGTATGAACATGTCCCGTATTAACACAATATTATACATCTATTTAAGTGTCCATGGTCAAAAAATTTATTTTCTAATTCTGTTCTGTGATTTAAAAAATTCCATCATGTTCTAGAAGCAATACATGTTATGGTACCGTAATATTTTACACTTGTTATTTGGTTCTGTTGTATATGGAACCTGCTTTAAATATATATGTATTTCCGTTGTCTCGTATCTGTTCTTTAACTCTGAATAGGAAAAATTCGCCCATATTATTTCCCGATGCATTTTTGTATATTTTAATGTTTACATGTGAAAATTGAAATTGACAGAGAAATATCAGGTTTCACATTTATACATTGAAAGTGAGAGAGACATGTTAGAGAAGGTTTTAGGGTTTGGCTCAAATTGTTCTTTTCTGCCATGAAAAATGTCATCACAGTAAATCGTATTGAAGAAAATGAATTTATGTTTCTTGGATTTTAAACTGAGATTTATGGAAATGACTGGCTGTGACTAGATTTAAATATCTGATTTAGCAATCTTAGTTATGGTAGTTAGATCTGTCCTTCCTTTTCATCGATTGCTCGTCAGTTACATCAGCTTGGTTTAAACATCCAGAAAATATTTTGAATTCAATTTCGATAGAATAAATTTATTGTTATCATCTTTTACGCAGCATTTTTTTTGTTTATAATCATGCGTTTCGATGCTAGACACATCACAACACGGACAATCATATCTCATTTATAGTGTATAATGTATATACCTTGACTTGATAGAACTGTTCTGTCATAAAATGTTTGTTTGTCTGCTGAATATTTCAGTACCTTGTAAGACCCGATGCATTGTTATATATAGTGAAATGAATACAGATTCAGAGATGTTACAAGCGAGCGATTCAATTCAACTGTAAATGTCCCACTCGTTTTCTATGCATAGCATTGTAATCCGTTGGTGGTAACAGACAGCATGCGACGTGTGTGACCGACGCCTTATTGCCTTCACGGCTATGGTACAACTACTCATACAGCGAATCTGTGTTGTAGACGTAAGGGGCGACAAAAGGTGTTGGCCATAGATTATAGGTTAGTCTTAGTGGTTAGAATAAAACATAGAATAACTAGGAGATCGCAGAGATTTGCCGGAGGAAGCCAATTCAGATTAGAGGAATACACGTGACTTTGACGGCAATTTTCTGCGTGATAGCGAGAGATGGCTATCTCGTTGTCTCTGGTTCTTCTGGGTAATCTATGGAGCTAAAGCGTGGGTGACTACGACAGTCCGAAATGCATATCGATGCGGAGCTTGCATGTTGTCTGTTGAGGCGTTGGCAGGGTGGTACTAGATGGTACTAGTGGAGTACTCGTGACGTGGGGAAGTGACGTCCGTGACGAGCCCGCGCCCACACCGACCGCTGTCCCGACCGCCGCGCCCCGCGCCCCGCCCCGCCCCGCGCCGCGCCGCGCCGCGCCTCCGCCCCCGCGTTCACACTAGTATCGAATCCGTCGTCCACCGGTATGCACAAACTAGCTGCCGCACCGCGTTGCCTTGGGTCGCGTGCGGTTGCAATTGGACGCGTTCGCCGCTCGTATAAGCTCAGGTTTTTGGCTTAGTGTGCGATGACGCGGGCGCGGTGTAGCCCGGTTATCAGCGACTAAGAGTGTATACGGGGAGGAGATCGCACAATTTGTAACCGCACTCATCTGCCGTCCTGGCTGACCGATGACGTAACGGGACGTGAAAGTATCGATTAATGATTGTCCATGATGTTGTCGCATAGTTGGCGACTAGGGTTGTGTTGTACAAGTAAGGTGATGTGATTGTCGCGACACGTCGGTCAGCCAAGAGGGCGGCGCCCGGCGGGGCGGGGCGTGCGGCCGCGCCGGGCGCGTTCGCTCATAGTCGATCTACATAGATAGGACATAACGAAATAAATTATAAATTTTTAAAAAAAGTTATAAATATATGAGGGGGAGTAGCGTCGCGTGGCCTCGTGTACATAAGTTGATATTTATTATCTGGCAGACTGAGCCGTTCCCGATCACTCCTGGATCGACGCGCCAGACCGTAATGACGTATTTATGATTATATTAAGTTCGGCACGTGTTGTTTTGTTTGACCTGAATTGTTATGATTTATTGTATGGAAACACTGGTGAGTCAATAAAGCAGTGGGTCTGGGACACCGGGTGTTTGATTTGCCGTCGATTTATAATACACTGTATCGTGTTTATTTCTGGGTCCAAATTTGAACGTCGGCAGTGCATTCTTCTGTGATTGAAGGCTGCGTATACAGTCAGATGATGAAAAATTATTGTAAATTCTAACGTCATTTTGTAAAAGGAAAATAAATAGTTTAAGTTGAATAATATTTTTAATTGTTGTATTATTAGCGAGAGGTCCGCGTGGATACCCCTATGTCTAAATTATTTTGTAGTAGATTTTGATTTTGATTGAGTTTCAATCATATTATTATCACATTTGATACTACATAAAGACATTACAGTACTGAAACGGACACCTGAAACCGAAACATGTTTACAAAAGATAAAATTATGTAAGAAAAATCACATATCATAATCTGAAGTTTTATAAATTAGATTATATAAAACAACTTTTCTAAATTAATCTGTATAAGTTTATGAAATTTAATTCGTAATAAATGCATTACCAATACAAATTCAAGAAGGTACTTTATCCAAAGCTAGGACATTTATTTAGATGCCATGGCCGCATCTTTATTGGACGATGTATTAGTTTCCATTACTGCAGTGTGGCAACAGCACTTGAATAATTATTAAGCTGTAGTTGTCATCTCGTCCAATGAAGAAACAACCAGTATAAGTAGCTATAATACATAGCGTAAGTAGCGTAACGACTTCGAAAAGTGTTTTGCTACAAGAAGGAATTACAGAGAACACAAGCTTTAAAATAATCATCATATGCTACTGTATTGCTATCAGTGAGTCTACCCATTGAGCTAATTGCCGCATTCAGAGTCATTTAACCGTTACTTAAATAATCCTTGATACGTACTCTTAACATAACTCTACACTCATAGCCGTGGGGCTATGAGTAAGTATACCACTATCCTAGTGTGGACTAGAATTCCCTGTTTCGTGGGTGCCATGGACAACACACAGAGACAAGCACAACACACCTAGACAGAATAGAAATTCAAACTCATTGTTCAAATTTCCGCCTAGCTGGGAATCGTCAATCGAACCCAGGACCCTTGGCGCGGAAGTCCGGCATAGTAGCCATTGCGCCACTCGGGTCGGGTGAGTGCGGCAGTAAATCAACGTTCATCAAGCGGTCAATTGTAAATTGGCAGACTTCACATATTTTGCTGGATAGAAAAATATTTTTTTTTCAAAAGTTTCAAGTAAAATCACACTACACATTCTTAAAATGCAACTACTTTAAAGAATATGTCTACTATTTAAGAAGGTATTATTTGAATTTAGAGTTTCAGTGGTAATCCGACTAGAAGTGTTTAGAAACAAAATTTTGAAAATAAAAAATTGAGACCATTGACAGCTCGGGCATGAAGTAGAGCAACTTGATGGGAATTTCAGGGGTTATTCCCAGCTGCCTGCATGCACATTTTTTGGAAAAATTCCCATTTTGTCACCAGTGGTGGCGTCGACGATACGAGCAACTGGAAATAACCGAATTTCAGGAATTATTCTTACGCTGATGTCGGCGGAGTTCGTCAGCGGGAATAAAATCTACCGGCCGGTGGTCAGATGGATTTGCGAACATGCGGATTTGTAAGCTTCCAGCGGCTTCACTGCAATCGAATCATACACATACATCTCCATAGTATACGAAATCTTGATTCCTGCAAGCAAAGCAAAGCAACAACCCGTAATTGTCCCACTGCTGGGCTCGGGGTTTCCTCTCACAATCTCATAATACCCATGCCATAGTCTACCATGCTGGGCAAGTGCGGATTGCTAGACTTCACACACCTTTGAGAACTTTATGGAGAACTCTCGGGTGTGCAGGTTTCCTCACTATGTTTTCCTTCACCGAAGCAAGTGATAATTAACATAATACGCGCATATTTGAAAATTAGAGGTGCGTGCCAGGATTTGAACTCCGGCCCCTTCGAGAGACCAACGTTCTAACCGCTAGGCTATCACTGCTCCACATATTCACTTGTTCTATAATCTGAGATATTTACTACAATAAAATGTACGAGGTACTTACCTACTTGAGCTAACTACCAGCTACAAAGATTGAGATTTTTTTTTTTTTTATTAACCTTTTGAACGCCAAGCCTCAAACCGTGCGCCGATCGCTGTACGCCAAGACATAAATTTGACAAAAATACCTACGAAAACAGTAGTGTTTCCAAGTGTCGTTATATCGATAACCCACAGTGACTTGTTTTTGTTGGTTTTTTATGCAATAAATGACTACTTACTTATAATATGTGATGGTTTATTTAATTTTGTGCTACCTCCCACTCTATAGTAATTAATATACTTACAATAACATAAATAAGAAACAAAACATTACAAACAAAATAGTAGTAAAGCACAGCACTAATTGTCATCGTTATGAAGTCGTTGTCTAGCATGGAAGACTGTGGCGTCGGGGGCATACCGTTTTGAAACTTCCTTAGAGATGTAGCCGTGTCGCGCGTTGTGTATCGCTTCCGAAATCGATATTCGGTGGAGGTGTGTGCCAAGTTAAGCACAGAAGAAAAACGTTACGCTCTTATGATAAATGACAATGGAGGTTTCAGATAGGGTTGCCACCCGCACTATATTATAGGTATAGTATCGTGCTATATTTCAGTCAATTGTACTATATGTTATAGGAAAATAATATAGTACGAATAATACTATATTTTCATCGGTAATTCAGTTGTCGAGCTTTTTTTAACTGTGACTGGAACGGATCCGCAACGCAGTATTGGGAATTTCAGAACGAAACGCATTCACGTCGTTCGTTTGCTCACACGTCACGGCAAGTAAACGTCAACTTCAAATTGACGGTTCTTGAAAATTTCTTGAATAAAAGTTGTATAAAAACAAGTTTAAGCAACCATTATCATTCATACATCCATAATATACATACTTACCCTTACTAACTAAATTTAAAAGTTATTTTGGTTACAAGAACGAGTATTTGGTTATGGTTACATTCGGTATACTGCTAATTTTATACTGATTTGGCAGAAAACTAAATATCTAGGTAGATATGAGTGTCGCTACTAATATTGGCAATATTCTTACGACATAGTTTACGATTCAAAAAACCGAAAAAGTAGATCGCACAAATTTAGCTGGTATCATTATTTCGATCTTTGACATTAAAAGATTATCAGTAGATTTTTAGTCTACTCACACTACTATTCGGAACGATTGTAATGCCGAAAGTTCGTAATTCGATATTATTGTACTTTTTCATTAGGTTGATTTTATAATTTGTAGTCTACTCACGGTACCTACCTACTTTTCGGAAGGATTATGCTGAAATTATATAGTTTATTTATCTGAAGAATAAATCAATTCGCTTTTTAAGAGAGTAAAATACTAGCTACTAGTTGGATTATAAAAGTAGGTAAACATGATGAGATTTTATTAACTTCGAAAACAAGAACATAAAAAAATGTTGGTAGTTAGCGAATGAATCAACTCACAAGTCACAAGCCATCAAGGTATAACTTCGTATCGAATACTTATTAGGTACTTTTATTTTTTCTTAAATGTAATAAACTAATAATACAAAATGGACAATATGCATGTTAGTAAATAATTTATTAAGAACTTAAGATACTTACCTCTAAATCTTCTTCATTTAATACCTCAACTTCCAAAAACTCGTCATCATCACGGACACCTTCCAAAATGCGAAGCAATTCCGAATAATCGCTCATTGCACTGCACTACTGTTCTCGCTATTCGCGTCATACGTCATCAGAATGTCTTCCAGTTGTGACCGTGGCGCACAGAGCACGGCTTGTCGACGACGCGGTAAGGATGCGCCAGATTTTCGATACCAGAGATTTATTAAGCGAAGTTGATTGGATGAAATTTGTTTTTCGTGTAGCTAATGATAGTTTTATGTTTCTAGCCTTTTGTATTATTCATTCTTTTGTTTTATTCATTCATATTAGAAGAAATTATACATTTTTAAGTTGAATTTTAAATAGTTTTCTAGAAATCTGTGTCACGTGCACCACATCACTAGCGGTCTAGCATGGAAGACTGTGGCGTCTTGGACATGGTATTTTCGTGGTTGTGAATCCATATTTTTTATTTACATATTTTTCAGTACTGGTGGCTTTAATAAACATGTTTTTTATACTCATATGTTGCTGGGATATTCTATTTTGTGGAATGTTGAATTAAAACACCAATTATATTTTTTAAATATTTTTATATATTTTTGTGGGACGGGTTTTTTGTCTAGCATAGAAGACCGTGGCGTACAGGGCCCGCAAGTGCTTGTCTAGCATAGAAGACTGTGGCGGTCAAAAGGTTAAAAAACTCGCCTGCATAAAAGAAAAAAAACAACCCAGTACCTAGTTCAGAATGTCGTTAAATGTATTACTGAAAAATTACACCATAGAAGAACGCCCAGGAATAACAGTCGGGACCCATTCTTCAACATAGGAACACACATACATGGACTGATAAACAAACACATATTACCCTCCTTTGCGTCGCGCAGGCGGGTAAACAGACCTTAAATACTAATACTAAATAATAATAAACTAATACTAAACTAAATAATTTCTAAAATGCTTGTATGTGGGAGTTAATCCAATAGCTAAATAACACGGACCTAAAATAAATAAAAAACTCATACCTTCACACTCGTCACAAAAGATTATGATCTGTTGCCGGTCGGTGACATGACATGAACGAAAAAATAAGACATCACTAACATCCACGACCCGAGAACAGACATTCCACGAGTGAATGAAGCCAGTGGGGTGCACTCGAAATCGAACCCGGGAATCCATGCACCACGCTTCGCGATCATTGTCAAATATGTAGGTATACGACCCCTTGATGTTGGTAGGCTGCAAAAGCAGGCCAAGTAGCTACATCTAAATAATGTTGCAACAATATTGAACTGAATTAATGCAAAACAAACATCTCAACGGTACAACGTAATTTCTCAACTCAAAGCAGTCTACGGGGAAATGTCCGTGGGCAGCGTTGACGGCTGCCAACTCAGTCATCATTCAGGATCGTAAAGTTATAATCGTAGTTTAGTAACTCGTTAACATCTACCTGGTTATTTTAACCCCTCACCATATTCTGACCAGATACGTACGTGAACGGTGAATTGCAGTACCTACATCTGGAATGTAACATAATTATCCTTAACCCAATTGTAACATCACAGCGAATGAGGATTTTATAAATTCTGACTAAAAGCCGAGATGATAATATGACGTGAAAATTGCAATGACAGTGATCTAAAAATAAGGTCGTCGGCTTCGCGGCGCGGCGGCTGCGCGCGCGCTCCTCAGTCGAGGATCAACCGCCGCGAGTTTCAGTCGAACGATCACGAATCACAGTCACAGCAGCAACAATGGTTTACGAGAGTGACTTCTACACCACGCGCCGCCCGTACCGGCCCACCTCCAGCTACACCAGCATCTCGGTGAGTCCGTGCTACTAACACCCGTTGAGCGTGAACCTCGCTCCACTCTATTCCCGGGAGCCGGACGCCCCTCGCACCAAGTCGACCCTCGTCACTCTCATGTCTGTTTTATTTCGAGCGTCCCATCGTAGCGCCCGTCCAGCACTACGCCGCCTTTCGACTCGCCCCACACATCTAGCATCTAGTCGGTGATAACATTTAGCGTCGCTTGTAAACATGTTGCTTCCTAAGAATCCACGGCGGCCGCCTCGAGTCCAATTGGGTAGCGTAGGGCTTGGTAGTAGGCATCGGTTTTGCGATCCGCAAGCGGGTCGAATCGCATCGAGAATCGGAGCGTCGGAAAGCGGAGCCACCGAGCGCGCCAAATATAGACGCGGCTGGAGCCGGCCGTCGGACTAACGGCGACTTCTCCGCTTGCAGCGGCCGGGCGACTGGGACATGGTGCCGTTCGTGCCGCGGCCGAGCCTGGTGCCCGACCCGGTGACGGCGTTCGGGCGGCGCTCGCGGCCCGGCACGCGCCCGCCGCCGCTGGAGCCCGTCACGCGGCAGAACATCCCGCCGCTGCCGGAGTCCAAGCTCGCCCCGCTGGCGCCGTACGTGTCGCCGCGCGAGCGCACGCGGGAGCGCGTGCTGGCGGCCGTGGGGTACCGCGAGCGCGCGTTCGACGCCGACCCGCTGGCGACGCCGCGCGACCACATGGACGTGGTGCTCGCGCAGGCGCACGGCCGGCCGCAGCACGCCGCGCATCGACACGTCTTCTACAGCAACTACGCAACCTACTAGTCTCCGACCTCGTCGTCGCCTCGTCGCGTCGTCGGAACCGTGTGTCGCTTTCGCTAGTCGGGTCGGTCGAGTCGGTGCGAGGGTGCGCGAGCGATCGCGGCGCCGAGGGCTAGGGGCTAGGGGCTGAGGGCTGAGGGCTAAGGGCGCGGTTGTTGCAGACGCCGCGCCACTACGTGGTGGTGGACCGCGAGCCGGTGCCGCGGCGCGCCGAGGAGCAGTACTCGTACTCGTACTCGAGCACGGCGGAGCGGGCGACGGGCAGCGGGCTGCCGCAGCGCAGCTCGTACAGCAGCAGCGTGGAGCGGCGCGCGGGCTCCGGCCCCGGCGGCTACTCGTACACCAGCGAGCGCTCGAGCAGCCTGGGCGGCCCCGGCGGATACTCCTACTCGTCCACGGCCAGCGGCCGCCTGCCCTACGGCACCTCCTACCGCCACTACTCATACCGCGTGTAGCGCCCCGGCTCCCGACCCGTCCCGCCCCCCACTCCCCCGTCCCCTCACCTGTAACCCTTAACCCTCGCCCCGCTATCCACCTAATCAGTATTCGCTAACGTGAGTCACTCCACTTTACCCTTACAAGTGGAAGTGAACCTTTTAGAGCTTTTTGATGTTTTTTTCTAGAATAAATTACTGTTTATTTTATGTGACCTAGACTGAATTTTTAATAAAGCTTGCATTTTTGTATTACCATTTTTTCTTTCCAAACACATCGATGATGAGCTCGATGAACCTCTGCCTATTGTACTAACACAATTTTGTTTTATTTTGAAACCTATAATTTGTAACTAAATTATTTTGAAAACCGAAAGTACCTTCAACCTTGTCTAGTTTAATTATGTGTCTTAATAATTAACAATAAACAGATTTTCTTTGATATTTTAATACTATTAAAACATTAATAAGGTAGATAGATGCAATAAGGTGCATAGTATACAATTTAACTTAGAATAAGATTTGACAAATGTTTAAGTTTAAAGTACTATTATGTCGTCGATTGGTCTGTGGTATAACTGCAGTCCTACAGTCCTAAGGAAATTATACTAAAAGTATTATTTCAGGAACACTTTCCACATATTTCAGATCCTTTCGATACTAATAAGTAGATAATTATATCTACTTATTAGTATAATTATATCTACTTATTATGATTACATAATTATTTTTTGTTTTTGATATAAGGTTTCTTGTTGAGACATATTAAAACTAGAAAGATAGTAAATAATACAACAGTAGTTAGGAGAATTGCGATTCTCCTCAAAAGTTACGACTTTATTTATGTACCTATCTATTAATTTTTAAATGCACCTATAAAACACTTACTGCTTAATGGTAATAAATCTACGGAAATCTCAAGAGGAGAAAAACATGCATTGACAAGCTAGCAAAGACAGCAGCCCAAGTTCAATGTTTTAGGATCTTTTGGGATAGTAGAGAAGGATAGAAGTTGGTTGTGTCTTGGTTATAACAGAATTTGGGATGAATATTTAGGTATATAAGGTAACGGCTCCAGTAATGGACGAGGCTCCAGTAATGGACGAAAAAAAAGAAATCATCTAGAATATGGTTATTAACCAGTTTTTTTTTATATTGGCAACATTGTTTCATATACTATAGTCATCGGACTGCCTAAGTTTGATATTTTATTCAATTCGGTCTGTTAGAACACAAGTTAGCGCGAACTATAAATTGTTCGTCATTGTAAATTTATATTACCGGCTTTTCTTAAGGAAATTGTTAGTGCGGTAAGTAAAAAGTTTCATCTGTAAATTTGTATTGCTTTTTTTAAATCAAAATGTGTTTTGTTTGTTTGGTTAACCATGAAATTAAGTCTACAACACACAGTGTTGTTACTCAAGAAAAGTTATATTTGTTGATATTTTGTTGGTGTTCATTACTGGTGCACTATAATTGTATAGCTCCAGTAATGGACATAATTTTATCGAAGTTTATCTTTGCTATTGTGTATCCAGAATTTGAACTAATTTTACTCCTAGTATTATTTTTTACTATGAGCTAGCTGCAAATTATGAAAATGTTGCTATTATTGGGTATTTTACAGATATCAGTAATGACACTGATTTATAATGATAGAATATACTGAATTATTATTACTAGCGTATAGGACCGACACCGCGAACCCGAAATTTGCGCAATGAACTGTAGCCAACGGGCAATTGTTTTCAGTGGATCCTGTCGATTTTGAAAAGAGAACGAGGGCTCAATTTTGAAAATAAAACCTCCCGGCGCGACAAAAATTTTACAGTGCAAAAGAAATGAAAAATACTCCATTTTTGCTATTTAAATTGTTACCTAGTGTTTTAAACATATTTTAAGCTATTGCATGGCTTTTATCGCGGGCTTGACGACCAAATCAAGAAATTTCCGTAACGAAATAAAAGGTGACAGCCCACTTGCAGTCAGTACTAGGATAGCAAAAACATGCAAGCGAGTGTGCCAAAACAAAGCTGGGGAATTAAATTTCTCATCGGATTTGTTCACCTAGTAGCAATTAATTAAAGCGAATACTAGGCGACCAGAAATCTTCGAGAATCCGACATCAGTGATACTGTACATTGATAGTATGTGGCTGTCTTATTTACTCTTCGGTATTTAGCATAGGCACAACAGGGATATCTATATTACGATAGTAATAATAGATAATATTTGACACGGGTGTCAGAGCGCTCTGACAAGGTGTCAGAGTGGCAGTGAAGGATTTGTTTTTTTTATGTTGACGACGGGCAAACAGGCATACGGCCCACCTGATGGTAAGTGTTCACCATTGCCTATGGACACGTGCAGCATCAAGGGAGCTGCAAGTGCGTTGCCGGCCTTGAAGGATACGATATACACTCTTTTTAAAGAACCCCATATCATAGCGCGCAGGGAATGCCTCAGAGGGAAGTTTGTTCCAAAGCTCACAGGTTCGTGGCAGGAAGGAGCGCGAGAAACGAACGGTAGACGACTGCCACGAGTCGAGGTGATGCGGGTGGAACCGTAACCTTTTGCGGGTGGTGCGATAAAGGAAGGTGGTTGGAGGCACCAGGTTGAAAAGTTCTTCGGAACATTCACCGTAGTAGAGATGGTAACGGTTGTTCTATCACTGTCGCTCTTCCGCATATTGATTGGCATGACGGGAGAAATGGCAATAATAGCTTAATGTGCATGATCGTGATATGAACGTCCCTGTTGTGCTTATGCTAAATACCAAAGAGTGAATAAGATATTACATACTGTGTCATGTACGGTGTCACTGATGTCGCATCTTCGAAGACTTCTGTGTGCCTAGTACCTACTCGCTTTAATTAATTGCTACTAATGGTGAAAAAATCCGATGAGAAATTCCCCAGCTTTGTTTTGGCACACTTGCTTGCATGTTTTTGCTATCCTAGTACTGAATGCAAGTGGGGGGTGTCAGGTTTTATTTCGCAACCCCCCCCGAGTGCTACACGTTTTTTTTTTGACGTCTCGGGTATCGTCGCGGTTCATCATCACGAAAGGTAAAATAATCTGGGTACTTTTTTACAAAATTACACGCGTCTAATATAAAGATGGTCATGTCAATGTCAACAAATTATTATTTAAAAAAAACATGTGGCACTCGGGGACTGCCGCGGTAAAGCTATTGCATAGCCTAAGAATAATATTTGTTGCGAAATAAACCAGAAGTCTTCGATGTTGTGACATCAGTGATACTGTACAACTATAGTATGTGGCTGTCTTATTTACTCTTCGGTATTTAGCATAGGCACAACAGGGATATCTATATTACCATCATGCTCATTAAGTTATTATTGCTATTTCTCTTGTCATGCCAATTAATATGCGGAAGAGCGACAGGGATAGAATAAATCTATCACTGTAGCTCTGACACCTTATCAGAGCGCTTTG
The DNA here is from genome assembly GCA_911387775.1 of Thymelicus sylvestris. Taxonomy (NCBI): domain Eukaryota; kingdom Metazoa; phylum Arthropoda; class Insecta; order Lepidoptera; family Hesperiidae; genus Thymelicus; species Thymelicus sylvestris. Next base: position 12,066,899 of record OU426905.1, on the reverse strand, counting down.
ACACGGGTCAGAGCGCTCTGAAAAGGTGTCAGAGTGGCAGTGAAGGATTCGTTTTATCACTGTTTGTCAGGCCAAGCGCAATGTAGGGTTCTGAAATAGTAAGTTTATCGACTATTACTCATTGACTACATAAATTAACATACCCGGAATAGTTTTCCTTGTAAATTCATCATATAACCTATTTTTCACAATTGTTTCACTTGTCCAACTCTAACCGTTTAGCCAGCAGGGCCCCCCCTACTTGCCTCTAACCAAAATTAGCCCTTTAAAGCCAAATATTTTGCAAACGAACCCCTTATTCCAAAAATGGTCTTTGAAGAACCATAATATTTTTGGAATTCCTTTTTTACGATACCCCACACTATAGGGTACACGAAGAATAAAAAAATCATCCTCACGTTACCTGTAGGGGAAGTACCCTGAAAAAAAAGAAGTTTTTCAGTATTTTATTCCACTGTTCTGGAGTTTTAATAAATAGGTATATTCAAGTCAAATTACAGCTTTCTAGCACTATTGGACTCGGCGCTTTGCTTCGGACAGACGGACGAACATGACGAAACTATAAGGGTTCCGATTTTACTTCGGAACCCTAGAAAGATATTAATAATTATTATTATTTTGGATTTTCATCATAGATTAGTCGATAACTAGCCTAACTAGTTTTATATGATTCGTGTCCATTACTGGGTGTCCATGACTGGGGTATGTCCATTACTGGGTGTCCATGACTGGGTTTTTGCTGTCCATAACTGGGTAAAAAAATGATAATTTTTATTTGTTAATTAAATTTAAACCAATTACAATATCTCACTCGTGACACAGCAGAAATGTTGAATAAGAACAGGACTTTACACTTTATGTACTTTCAGGTTCTGAACTTTCAAAATATAGGTAAAATTTTCACAAATACCACAAATTTGCTGTTAAACCGTCCATAATTGGGGTGTTTACCTTAGGTACATTAAATTTTTGGTCATTAAAATATTTTTTAACTTCTAGTTTGTTTTTTGGATCTGATATTTGACATCTTTATTATAGTTTATATCGACACTTTTTTTTGTAAGACCTTATTGAGTTGTTGCTCCTATCAAGCATACCAAAACATCAAAGCTGGATCGAAAAGCGCGTCCAATGATAGATTTAATCACATAGGTAGATATCGTACATTAGAAACAACAATTAGGTATAATTAGGTATATCGAATGATTATTTTTATAGGTACTGAAAAAAAAACACGAAAATTTTCATTCATTTTTTTATTCGCACGCTAAAATTCTAGACTCAATTCTATTTTCAAGTCGATTGGTTCGAGATAACCGAAAGAGACTCGAATCCAGGACCAAATCAAGTTTACGGGATGAAACCAGTACCATTATATACAGTTCGGCCGCTGTATCTTGGCGCGTCTGAACTTCGCGCAGAAGGCTGCGCAGTAACATAATTCGCCACTACTCGATACGCGGTGTATTATGTCTCAGTCACACGTTAGTATGTTCGTGTTGTCATCTCTGTCTTACATGCGCTAAAGTTCGCAAAGCCTATGTTCAGACGCGCCAAGATACAACGGCTGTACTGTACGCATTTCTAACTCTTTCTCCTCGAGTTTCTGCGAAACCATTAAGTAGCAAGTGCTTGCCTTCAGGAAAATTAACCGTCGTATTTTCGTTACGTCGACAGCCGCTGACGTCAACCTACTACCTTCCGTCCCCACTGTCGTATTACCAATACCATATCCCCTACGTCACGTACATACCCACGCTGTCACAGGTGAGAACTTTTATGTATTACGTCATGAACCACGCCTTGTATATAAACTCTATGTATATAAACTCATTCCATTATGATGTCAATGGTATGGGAATGGCAGTGAAAAATCACCGCAAGAAGTACGTTCACGAATCACGCGTCATGTTTGTATCGCACCGACTATACATAGAAGCACAGAGAAGCAAATTGCATTCTGCACGGCACCACGCATTATTCAGCTTTGCATATACCTTGCATTAGTCTCGTCATGATTTTTATACTCCATTGCATCTTTTTCTTTACATTAAATTAAGTTGTATCTGGTAGTTAAAGCATTGACTTATGAACCCTGCCGCGTAGAAGTTAAAATTCTCATGTATCCGTTCACAAACTCGACGTATCTTACTTAGGTAGGTACTTTACAATCCAAAATAAAAGTCTTATTCACAAAATAGGTAAGTAGATAGAATTTTAGTTTTTGAGCATTTGAATACCTTGCAATTTCTAAGAAGAAATCCGAGGCATCTAAGAGATTTCGAGCAGATTTGTCAATATGCGTGTTATATCTTAGCTTACTATCTAAAATTACACTGAAGTCTCTTCTATTTTCTACTGCTGTTAAAGTATTGTTATGTATTGTATATGTCTGCGCCGGGGTTTTCTTTCTAGTAAAGCGTAACGTAAAGCATTTAGAGACGTTAAGGTCCATGCCATTTAAGTGGCACCAGTCTTCGAGACGATTGAGATCTTCTTGAAGGAGATTAGTCTGGCTTGGTGTTAATGACTTTGAAAAATTTTAGGTCATCTGCAAATAAGTAGCTTTTGTAGTGTTGAAACTTATGTCACTGATGAAAATGTTGAATAACAGTGGACCCAGGTGGGATCCCTGCGGAACACCCGAGATAACAGAAAAGGACACCAACGAGTACTTATTCTGCTGCTACCACTACAACTTTTCTCTGCGATAAATATGAATTGAACCAGTTTAGCAAAAATTCACCAATTCCGAAAGCGGCGAGCTTATGGAGAAGTATTTGATGGCTGACCCGGTCAAAAGCCTTACTGAAATCGGTAAAGACTGCATCCACGGACGACTGATTGTCAATGTCTGTAGAGATATCATTGAGAAAGGAGACCAAATTTGATGTTGTTGATATGGACTTCGTGAAGCCATTCCAAATAAAATAAAAATATTCAGCACTACCATCTACCTAAATAAATCTGTGTAAATATTACAGTAATTACATCACAGCTATTGTTCTCAAGGGAAACATTAGCACACTTTATTTTTAACGTCCCTCGTGGCACGCTAGCATATTAAAGAAACATTGAAAATTCAAACAAGAGCAATCTGGGGCACTCTGCCAAACTATAATTATATGGATAACAGAACTGGTGTATATTTATTTGATTACTCCAGTAAAAAATACCTATCTAATAACTAATTTCTATAAGTTCGTTGGACTTTGAAAACTGGGTTTCTATCTGATTTACAATCTACAAGAGACAAAATGTGTAACACAATTTTGTGTAGCTTTACAATTGTGAACATTTGTTTACAAACTCATTCATAATATGATATTATATATTAGTTACTTCTAAAAAGAAATAGTTGTATTATTTTCCTACACTATTAAGTAGGTACTAAAGGAACAATATTTTCAGCTTTTTTAATTATTAATTGGTAGTTAATTAGTAATTACATTACACATAACCGTTTATGATCGATTCAAAAGTTCTGATTTAATTTTTCAATTCCAATTCTTTTCGAATTTTAAAAGACGACACAAAAGCGATTACGAATCGGAAACTAAAAATATGCAGAGTACGATAGAAAGTAAGATAGAATAATGTTTTAAAAATTCACACCTACTAAAATTACGTAGCTAAGTACTTCATTATTATTCCTAATCATCACATAAACCGGATGTCTAATCACTGCTAGAAAACAAAAGCGAGGCTATGATAGACCAAGGGAATAGGATTTTGGCAAACGACCAAAGGCCAAATATTTGCTTCATACGAGTCATTAGTGGAAAGTTGCACGCGTATTAAAATTTTAGAGGCCAATATTCATTGCTGGTTTTCCTTACATACCTACTTAATTGTTTTGACATAAAATTTAGTTAATCACGCAATGTAGCAAACCCAGATATAAAAAATTAAATTAGTTAGGTACCTACTAATTTTAAACTACATTGTTATTTTTTTAATATTTATTTTTGAAAGAATTCTCGTTGGGAAAATAATCGATTATGAATAGCGTACAGGTACCCATATGGAATGGCATATATGTATAATCCTATATATGTATATTATAAATGAAAACAAAGTTACTAATTTTATTATCTACCAACAAATCTTAATTTCACAACATCAGATTACACTATGCAGTATGCACCTGTCGCTGATAGAGCCAGGTCAGACAATCTAACAAGACGTCTAGTGTTCGAGACATTTTAATCTGGAGCATAAATTCATCCGTCAATAAATTATACCTACTTCTGGTATTCTCATCCATTGAGTTCAGATATTAGATACTCAACGAACCAACTTCAAAAGTCAGTTCATCTGTGATCTGAAGTGAAGTGATCCATAACTCATCCAAAGACTTTTTTGTAAGTAGCCGAAAACTGAAGACTTCATGTATAAGTACTGGCAGGTGTGATTTCAGAGTACAGATATTCATCCCAAAAATAAAACATAATTTAAAATTACATATAAAAATAATTGTAGGTAAAACAAAGGGCAACCCGCATTGACAGCGATTTCTTTGAGATAACCCACGAGCTTAAAAACAGTAGGAAAAGTTATAGGACGTAGAAATTTATGAATATCGAGGAAAAACAACAAGACATTAAGCAATAATGAAATCATTTTGAAGTTCTTGCGTGTAAACGTAAATATTTACAATAATTGCAAGAACATACGTATCGGCCTACAAGCTACGCAAAAGGTTTGGGCGGGCGGAGGCGTCGCGGGCTAATTTTAACGCCACGCGGCGAATCAACATTGACTCACGCTCTATTGATACTGGATCCGATCCGAGTTAAAACTCACCAGTGAAAAATGAATGATTTAGTTATGATATAAATCTTCATTGATTTTATTTGAACACTTGAAAGTAGGTGAATAGTTATGGCGCCTCTAGGTAATATTTCACCTTTGATATTCGTCTTTGCTTCGACTTATCGAGAAAGCAATAAAAATGTTACGTGGACTTGGATTAATACTCGTATATGAATCGTCAAGTCGTCAATTCATAACGTACGTGCTTTGATTTTAATATTCTTTTTGATCGTAAGAACGAAAGAATATGTTAATTTGACTTTTGGATAATTTGTGAGATATACTCGTAGATCTACATAATATTATGATGACTATAATACGTGTTAAATGAATATTCTACAATCTAAATCGTAGTAAAAGTGATACATTTGAAATTCAACGACCCCGTAGCCAAGTTGGTAGTGACACTAGTGACCGTTATGTCGCTTAATTAGAGGTAGATAATGTTGGTAGTGCGAAGGGAATCTAATAGGAGTTCACAGGAATCTACTGATACTGGAGAAAGTACAGGCTTTCATTTTTAGGTCATTTTTATTAAAGTTTATTGTTAGGTCATGTGTGTAAATAATCTAATTCAATTCAATCGTTTCATTTCCTTTTGTGAGCCCATTAAATCAAAGGTCATAATGTATTCAGTTTCTTTGCATAGTAGGATTAAATAAAATTAAAGAGATGATGATGGATAAACATATCAGTATCACAATCTATAAGTACACCCACGCTATGTACAAAATGTTTCGCTAAATAAACTTATTAATCCTTGATAAATACCTAACAATTACTTATTTTTATTGCATGTTTTGATACCTACTTAATCAGGATTACCTGTTTCGATTGATTTTGATTAATTTGATTTAAATTTGATTAATTTGATTTCGATTAACATTTAACACCAAAAATATTTTTATTCGGATATCGACTTTGTTCTTTTGTTCTATACATTAGTGTAGGTACGTTTAAAATTTTAAACATTACCTAAGTAATATAGTAGTTCATAGATCATATTCGCACCGTCATGTAGTGTAGTTCAATACGATCATTAGGAAGATAAAATGTATAGTGAGTTGATCACTGGTATTTCATAAATATGCTGATTTTTAGAGATCATTTTCAAAATAACATGAGTAAAATCAGGACATTGTAATTTGTATCTACAATCACCGTGTGAAAGACCTTCACCATGTTTCACCATGATCCATAGATGGAGTGATAGATAGATAGAACAGCTTAGTGCTTTTTAGATACGGCAAATAGCGCCTACAGTCATTGCTGTTTACTGCTTCAGCTTCGCTTTTAACAATCTCGTCGACACCCTCATCCAACCGCGACATTTTTCAGGCTGAGCTGATATATCGTCCGACGACTCGAACAATCACTCGACTCGCCACCTACCCGGAGCTGCCGCACCACCTGGTGCGTGTGCGCGTGCGCCCCTCCGTCATCCTGAGGGAGCTGGACCGCATCCAGTACCGCCCCCGCAGAGCGCTTGCCGTGTCCGCCTTAGACGACTACTACCGGTCTGAATCCACTAAGGTAATTATTGTTCTTTTATCATTTTAATACTGTATCTGATTTCTATAATAGGCTGCGTAGAGGTTTTCTTATCTGCTAAGGACCACTCTGAGAACATAATTATCAGGAAGTTCAGGAACCCAATCCATGCCGTCTATGCCCTCGTGGACTACGGGGATTATTGGTACGTTGTACGTTAAGCTCTTCGTTATATGATACAGTTGCGTTCTATTACGACTAGGAAAAAGCAACACAAGGATTGTCTCTCGACTGTCCACCTGTATACTCATGCCACGCCCGCGTGGAATGCATCCAAAACAATTGCGTCATTTGATGCTCCCTTAGTTGTTCTAAAAACATACGATGCCATCTAATATCGCCCCCGTTCACATTCAAAGCGGATGATTCTGAAGATGAGAATGCTCTAAAATAGGACTGAAACGTCATACACCCGAAGTACGAGAAACCCTGTAACACAGTTGGTACTAACCCTGACTGCCGCGCGTGTCCAATTTCTGGCAGAAGTAGGCAGAGCTTTGACAGATGAATGGGTATTCTCGGATGTTAGTTGGTCATCCCCATGCCACCTAACCTACGACACCGGAAATCTTAGTGCGTAGGTATGATGGTATGAATGTTTGTAAACGGAGCTTATGACGTCAAATGTGCTGTACAATATCAACAGATTTAGTTACATCACCATATACATCACACATGCCAGTTAGGCGTTACAGAAAGGATAGCTGTCCGGGTACCCCTTAGGTACGCTTAAAGAAAGCTGTGAGGATATAACGATCATGCGAATACTTATTTCAAGCCCCAAAAACTATCTATATTTGAGATGCTGACCCATCTGTACATCAACATCACCTACGCGAATCATAAGCAAGGAATATATTTAGTGACCAATACATAAGAGCAATGAAAGTTTTAACCGACCAGAAATCTATCAAATAATCGATTGAGTTAAGACATGCTTCGAACACGGAAACGCTCACTATAAATGAGTCCTGGCACTAGCACTCGCCAATCTAAGAACTGTCGTGTCAGCGTTCAACATGGTTTGTGTGATCAATTCACGAGTGTTATAAATTACATCAATTTCATTTGGTGGATTAAAATAACTAAGTGTTCATAGGGTAGAAGAATTTTCACGTCAGGGTAAGAATTGGTATTTGAAATCCTTATTCTTTACTTCACGATAAGTCACAGGTCACAGCACTCACATCACAATAGTTTTGGGGTGTAAGGAATCCATCTATCCTTTATCCTAAGGTTGACTTAGGATTCCTTGCTCGCTGGTCAGACAGACAGAGCGCAAGGTCGGTAAGTTCGATGGTGGTCAAGTCATCCATCGAGCAAAACTTAGAGATCATCTTGAGCCGTTGGTCTCTGAAACTTTTAATAAACACAATCCGATCATCCGCGAGGTGGTATAAGATTGCAAAATGCATTGCGTGCTATAAGCAACAACCTAAAACGAACATGTTATTTCACGGGCAAAGTGAAGACACATAAATATCTCAACAGATCAGCTCCATGATGTTGTTTATGGTTTATCTGATGAAAATGTAATGGCTCCTAAATTTAGTTGAGTAAACACTAAATATCCGTAACTTTGCTCTACTCTATGTGTTGCGGAGAATGTTTCCACATGGCAGTATCGTGTTTGTCGTGAAAGAAATGTCAGATCGGACGGAACATCCAGGCCGCCTTGGCACGGATCCCAATAATTCTGCATTCTTTGTTTTATTTTGTTAACAAATTAGTAGCTAGATTATTTAGCATGTAATTTATTGTCACAATTAAAAGATTTACTATTAGCGTAATCACTAATTACACTTCAATGTTATATATTCTTATTTTAAAAAGTAAGAAGAACTGAAATCCGCCGGAGTTTTAGTTTTTAATCGCAGTCAACGAATACCTAACAATCTTACTGAACTAAAATATTGAAATTACCAAAGTCTTGCGCTGTCGTGATGGCATCACGCGTTCATATAATTTGACGACAACAATAAAATTGTAATAAAGATTGTCTTCTTCTATTCTTTGGACATTTACAAGTCTGTACTTTGGTCATGCTCGTGACTTTAAGTTGCATTTTGATTTTACAATTTCAACATGAGCTTCAAGGTGTTTGGTATTGTATAATATGCATATCAGTATTCGCTGTAAATTTCAGGCGTTCGAAGACGAAACCCGTCGCATCCGCGCCGACACGGCCTCCCTGCTGCAACGCGCGCGCTCCGTGGTCCCTCGCGCCAAGTCTGTGTCTCCCCTCGAAACCATCTACTCGTAAGTATTTAAAATTGACTCATGGCATAAGATCGCAGTACCTAACGGGTTAAATTTTGGGTCATTTTGTTTAGCCGGAGATTTATAAATGTGCAAGAAGTGTTGGGCAACTTCCGAACTCTTGCCACCATGAGACACGGCCCACGCATAACGATCAACTGTATATATGTATACAAGACTTATTCTCTGCTTTATATTCTCTCTCCAATTAATGATCCAACAGTAACACAGTCTCGCGATCTCGAAACATCCCGTCATTTTTGACGAGAGCACTTAATGCGAGAGATGAGTTTCTTTTCTATGGCAACTCTCCAACACCACGAATCATTTTTCAAAAGCCATAACGCCAATACTTAATGAATCGTTTAACAAGTTCTTTTGCAATTGTATTAATAGCTGGTCAGCATATTATAAAGTGTCTATTGTCGGCTGAAAATTCAATTCTGCTTTTCGTTTATAAGATTGATAAACGGGTTCGGGAAGTTATAGATCAACTATGCGAACAAACTTATCAATTCTAATCATATAGCTAAGGCTCATTAGACCTTGCCAGCTACCTGTTAACGACAGGTCAAGTTTTTCTTGGCATCATTGATGCATCCGTCCAAAAATAGCTCATTGATGTCTATCAGGCCGCCCTGGCACTGACATTGACGACATCGTATTCGATTATTTGGCATGATGTGCGACAACCTCGATTGTAAACAAACACGAGAGCGTCGTCAGGAATTCTCAGATGATCAGTAAAAGTAGAGGGTCGGCTTGAAGGCCTTCTTCGAAATATGGCGGAGATATTTCCAGCGTGGGTGTCGATTACCCAGCCAAAAGTTCTCCCGTGTTCGTGACGTTGCGCTGACCAATGATTTAATTATAGACTGGTTAAATGCCAGCCAGTGTTTGACGTGTACTTCGAATAAATGTTTTTATGGTTTATTTTCATTTTAAATATCCTGGCGATGTTTATTTAGAACGTGTTGTATATTTTGCAAATGGAAATACTGTTGTAATTTCTGTAACGTCCGGTCATAATGACGTTCTCTACGAAGTTGCGAACGCTGAAATAAACAAGGTCACATTTCATCTCTGCATGAAATTACGGGCGTGCTTGTAAAATCCTTCTGCTTTCGTAATTCTCTCGTATACCTACTGTGTAAAGCATTTTTACATATGCTTTACAAAAAACAGGCTAGACTAGCAAGTACTAATTTGCCTATAAATGAGGAATAGGAAATTGAGATGATACCTCTGGACATTCAGCAGAAGATCTTGGAAGGATCGAAATTTATTTCCCATAATATCTAAGTAGCCAGTCCACGTCGAAGAGTTTTGTCGCATTTCCAAATCATATCGATACGTAGGTACCGTAATGTACTATTTTTCAAACTATATGATTATTTCTGTGATAGGAGACCAAGTAAATCACTGTACCAATGGGTTGGTCAGGTAACTCATGAATCGTGATAGTACATAATGGCAATTCAACACGCGTAAGTCTTTATAATTCCAGTTACAGTTCCCCTTACGGAGAGCTGATACCATACCGCTTCAGCAACGATGCTTACATCGCCAGGCTGCTGCTGCCGCTGCGCAGCAACATCTCCGACCACATCACTAGCCTCTCCTACTCCGAACCAATCAGGAGAATAACAGGTATCAAAACTAACAACAACACAAGGACAATACTAAACGGGTGATTACAATGACGTCAGACCTTTCCTATAATCCGGAGCCTGACTAACTCTAACTGCTAGTAGATCCAGAGTGTCCCTCGTGGTAACCTTGGGGTGTTTCGCCAGGAACAAGAAACCGCCTCGCGTGTGTGCACTACTCCGGTGGAAAGGCCTTTCCAAACCGTATGCCTCTCTACAAGGAGCTTAGCATCAAAGACGACGTGAAACTGCTTTCGTTTTACGCGAAGAACAGGCTCGCGGCCGCCGGGCTAGCCATGAAGGAGGTCGCAGGTACCCACAAACAGTCGCAAAGCTAGCGCCGCTTCCCCCCGCATCATTAAATGACGACAGCTAAATGCCGCGGTTACCGCGAACCTCGCCACCGACGCTATTTATTTCTGAACTTTATGATTCAATAAGTACATTTCTTATACCTTCCTTTTCTTATAACAAATAAATTCCTCTTGTAACTTTACTACCATAAAATAATGTATGTTTTTCATTTTATATCACGTGATATATCAGATAGGTAAGACTGCAATGTTACAAGACTATTGATTAGATCATTATAATTTTCTTCATCCACAATCTTTTTTGGAAAAAGATAATAATTTGATATCTTCTTTTTAGTCACTACTAACAGATAAACCACTTGACACAGTAAGGACCAGTGGCGAGGTTCGTTCCGGGTGCTACGAAAATCTGCTTCCGCTCCGACGTGATCGGCGTATAAACGAGCAGCTTTAAACTGGAGTATAAATTCCGTGTCTAACACTGGGTGTGGTGTCTCTTGCAGCGGGCGACGCGCCGGAACAGCCGACGGCGGCGCAGTGCGCGTAGCTCCGCTCCGGCGGCCGGCGCGGGCGACCGGCTCCGGCAAACCGGACCGGCGCCCGCGCCGCGCCCTCGCGCTCTCTCACTGATCTCGGTATAACACTCTCCAACTAACCGATGTCATATCATTTAAATTATATTTTTTTAAACAATTTTACCATAAATCAAACACTATTTTATTACGCTATACAACGAACGATTATATTATACACATTTCTAGTCTAACGTCGCGATAGCGCGGTGAGCTCCCGTGGGTTGTCGGTGATCGAGACGTCTCGTTTTCACTTAACAGAACTGATTTTGTTTAACAATAAATATATTTTTATCACATTTAGTTGTTTTAATTAGTCTGCATGTTTGATCACCTAGTCACGCTTAGATCCAGGCTTCCTAACGCTTTGCCTCTCGACTAAAATTTAAACAATTCGTAATAACGATACCTAGACCTTAGTGACAAAGTACCAAATTAAAATGTTTCAATGTAATAATTTGTGATAATCTAAGCTTATAATAATTTTTATTTTATAAATTTACACGTTTAATTTTTTTTAATACACGTAGCAAGTTAGATATATTTTTAAGTACAATTTTCTCTATTACACCCGGACCTGTATTAGCATATAACTTTTACAACTTTTATAAGTTGAACTTTTTGGAACAATGTAACCAAGTAAGGGAGTACCTACATTATTATACCTAGTAGGGCATCATGAACCATTCCACTTTATACACAAACTATAAAGGAGGAGCATGAAATCACATATCATTGAGGAATCTTGCTCGCACACGTGCACAAAGCCGAAACACGCAGCTTCCACACGCTTCACTGCAACATGATTGGGACAAGCAGCGGAATGATCATTCAGGCTTCACTTAAGTTCAGATTCAAGGTCACATCCCATAACATTCATGTCAAAAGGCCAAGTCTTCAGCTGTGTGCAGTTGAGATCCTAACTATCTCCATATCCATCGATACCATCATCGAAATCTTGATCACGTATTAGGTCACAGCAAAATAACAGATAACATTTCCCCAATGATCATTGGTGCTACGCGACCGTTTCATTGGGCGGGGTGCAGTGAAACTGCTGCCGTGGAGACCTAGCCGCAAGTTCGGGTCGCCACAGCTGATGGAAGACCCGGCACTGGAGCTGAAGGCTGCGAAGGCCGAGCGCGCGGCCAGGTTCCGCGCCACCACCGCAGAGCCCGTTCTCGCTCCAGCCGCCGATTTGGCCGAGATCAAAAAGAAAAGACAAGCCGAAGCTCGCGCCGCTGAAGAAAAGTAAGTCAATATGAAACTACGCTAAAAAAGAATTTACCACACACTTATGTAGAAGCATGTTTTTAAGAGCAGACTTATCAAAACGTAACTATGTTTTAGGGCTCTGAAGGAGGAAGCAAAACGTGAAGCAGAACGCAAGGCTCAGGTAAAATTTTTAAAATAAAATAAATCAGATTCTGGCGCAAACGCAACCACTATTTTATATTTTACAAATTTTAGTAATTCTTAAAATTACTATTTATAATTTTTATCAGGCTGAACGTGAAGCGGCGGAAAAGAAGAGGGCTGAAGAAGAGTCCCGCAGACTTGAAGAAGCTAGACGTAAGGCTGAAGAAGAAGCAAGAAGGGCAGAAGAAGAGGCTAGACTAGCCGAAGAAGCCCGACTTGCAGAAGAAGCTCGCGCAGCTGAGGAAGCAAGGTTAGAAGAGCAAAGATTGGCCGAAGAAGCTCGACTAGCAGAAGAAGCCCGATTGGCTGAGGAAGCTAGATTAGCAGAAGAAGCTAGATTAGCTGAACAAGCTAGACTAGCCGAAGAAGCCAGATTAGCTGAAGAAGCGAGATTAGAAGAAGAGCGACTGGCAGAACAAATAAGACAAGAGGAACTGGCTAAATTACAAGAGTTGGAAAAACAGGCCCAGGAAGAACGTGAAGCAGAATTAGCACGACAGGTAAAACATGTTATAGTTAGTCTTGCATACATCACACCAACTGCTAGTTGAGCATATCGTTTATTTCTATAATGTTTGAAGGCTAGTAAAAAAATGTAATAAAAATGTCATCCATCATTATATACTTTTTAACCAACTTCAAAAAAAGGAGGAGGTTATCAGTTCTGTATTTTTTTTATGTTTGTTACCTCAGAACTTTCGACTGGGTGAACCGATTTTGATGATTCTTTTTTTAATCGAAAGCAGGTGCTTGTCATGTAGTGTAGTCCCACATAAATTTGAACGAGATCTGAAAAGTAGTTTTTGAGTAGTTAATTTTAAGTCGGTTATTTTTTGTTAGCAAAATTTAGATTAAACACAAGTAACTTACATGATAAATATAAAAAATACAGGCTGCAGAATTGGCGGAGATTGCCAGACAAGAATCAGAATTGGCCGCCGCCCGTCTTGAGGGGCTTTCCCACAGTAGCTCCGCTGCAGACAATGTTGCTGACGCAGAATCTAGGTAAATATTACGTTACGAATTACGATAATTCTACATAAATAGATAGACACATCTCCACCAATACGCAATGGAGCAGGGTTGTTGGAGTATGCTCTAGCTTGGCCTTCTCAAGAGGAGACTCATTTTCAGGAGTGGGCCATTAATGGGTTGAAGCCAGATACATTAACACACAGATTGGTCTAGAAAAGTTGATATGAAACACTTTTCATCTTTTTGTTTTCGATGGTAAATGTTGTATTTCAATCAGTGTCACCACTAAGGTATTTTTAATAAGCTTTCTCATACTGGAACCCAAAACACATTGAAAATAAGTAGGTACTTCACAGTTGATTCCTAGAGAACATTTCTTAAGCTAGAAAGGTAAGACGGCAAGAAAACCTAACCACCTCCTCACGAAAACTTTTGGAATTCATATTGGTGACCTCTATCTCTAGAACTTGAAGGCACCGATAGTTGCCTGAGCCATGAGCCCAATCCAAATTTTTCATTACATATCATTAATTATGTTAACTAAACTTCCTAATTAAAATAATCGAGAAATGTTAGACAGACTGTATTATGAATAGACTCATAGCTCGTAATAATAAACCGATTTTAAGACGTCTGCAAGCGCAAGATACGGTTTGAGATACTGTAATACAGCCCTTTAATAAGTGTGTTTGAAAATTACAGTGAAACACCAGCAGAACCAATCGTAGAAGAACCAGAAAGCCCTCAGGTTGATGGTCAGGACACAGCTGAACCCGAGGAGGCAGAAGTCAGCGAAGACGAACAAGCAGAACCTGACGTCACCGACGAAGAATAAACAACCAAAATAAACATTTTTCTCAAACAGAAAGAGCTGGGTATTTTTATAGTGCTGCATTTTCTTTTTGATGTTTTAACTATGAGTTCGGGTACAACTATTCATTATTCGCGTGCTTCAAATACGTGAGTGATGCAATAGGCATTTGGTGGTTTTCGTTGTTTTGTTTCTGTTTTCCTATAACTCTCATTTGCGTAATCAAATTACGTAACGAAGAGAGAATGGCTTCTATATTTTACTAAAAGTGACACTACCACCGTTAACATTGTTAAACTAAACATTGTTAATTCTTTTTAATATAAGTATTAAGTTTTCAATAATGTTATATTTATTTTGTTAAATTTAACAATAAAAAGACAAATTAACAAAAATATTCTTTCATTTTAAAACCTATTTAAACCTTATAAAACAAATTTACTATGAGGAAGCTTGTGTCGGTATGAAGAAGTTTAGGTTAGGTTGGGGTATATAGGAGCCCAGTAACATTTTGTCAACTCGAATCTTTGAAGTCGGCATTAATTGAATTGAAACCCCAGTTAGCAATTACCCTAGTTGATAGAAAGTTAGTACCTATAGTAAGCCTGGTCCCTTTCACTAAATGGTCGCCGTTGTACTCTAGTAGCAAAACAATCCATTGCTGTCTAATTATTATTGTCTAATTAGCAAAAGATCCCTCTGTGAATTAAATACTTCTACTAACAATTTTTTTACAGCTTTTAGTTAAAATGAAAAAAAAAACTCTTATAGAATCAGTAATTGAAATGCAAATTATGCTTAACATAATATATTTAGAAGTATACTTATAAGTTCTATAAATCCATTTTGACCATATTCTCGGCTGTTTTTGCTACTTCTTCCGTTGTCACCTTTTTGTCTGGTCTCTTGTCAGGTGGTTTTATTTGCTGCTTCTCAGAATTCTTTGATTTTGGGTCACTCTTTATTTCTACAAGTTGCTTGTCTATCTCAGCAACTTTTTGTTTGATCTGGAAAAGAAACATTGACACTGTTACAAAACTTAAAGACAGAATTTAGACAACTCTCCTGAAATGATTGCATTGAAAATATTATTCTTGGTAGAAATCAATTTGGTACAGGTAATTAATTTGTACATGCACTGCAATATTTTTCTATTAGTATCATAATTACATGTGTGTGTCGATTTACTATCAGATTTACCTAAAAATTATCTGATAACAAATAAACCAAATGCATTAAGGTTAATCCTACCATTGTGATGATATCTATCATATTGGACTATGATCTGGATGGCAATTGATCTTGGACACATTGTTTGATAAGTAATTAACCTTTAGGCAACTTTTAGGACTTTGGAATGTAAAAGGTTATATCCAAGTTGAGTTCAAGCTAACTTCCCCTGTTAGTACCACACCCTGCTGAAGAACCGGCTATAGGGTACTTTCTTTCCTGGTTGTTGCTGGGCTCTCAACCAGCCAGTTTAATCCAGGTTCTCACACACCTAAATCCAACAGTGAAGGTGTTGTAAGAGGCGACTAAATCCGACCCGCTGGTGGTAGGGCCCCTTGAAGGATTATATTGGTAATTTTGATTTTAAGTGTTAATTAATACCATTATTAATATAATTATTTCTCCATGGGGTTCGCCTGGATAACTACCACTCTTGAGCTTGAGTCAGCCGCCAAACGACTCGTCGTGTTCCGGCTGGGGGCTTGAGAGCCAGTTCTTTCTTTCTTTTTCTTGTCTCTTTCTTCTCCGGCAACGCATCAGTGATGCCTTTGGTGTTGCTGATGTCCATGGGCGACGATAGCCACTTACCATCAGGTGGATCGTCAGCTCGTTTGCCGGCTATTTCCATTAGAAGAATTATATATTAGCGAAATCCAGCCATTCACGTGTGATGCAGTGACGTGACCAAGGGAAATAGGGAATAGGGATTCATTTTTATATTAATAGATTGATTTAGTCATTGGATAAGAAGGAAAATCAACTTGTTAAATTTTTCAAACCTTATCAATAGTTTAAAACGATGCTTCATAGACTCACGTTTTTTAATCCTAGGTTAACTGCTTTAGCTTTAGTTTTCTTTAAACTTTTAGCTCCAGCCACCTTGAAAACGTTGGCCTTAGTACCCTTTTTCTTCTTGTCTTTACCCATAACGAGGTAATATGGACAAATAAATAATCATAAAAAAATATTAAATAATTTTTCTCAAACGTTTTGAGTAAAATTCATTTTGAATAGAGGTTATTACTTATTTCCAAACAAAACATTATTCAATCAATTCAATGAGTGACATGACATGACAATATTGACATTTGACAATGACATTAATTGCATGTGCCATCTGCGGGCGGACTGCCAGTGCCGTGCAGTGTTGCCAATGAAAATTTTTGGAAGGCCGTGTACATTAGATAGAAAAGCCGTGTTTATATGGGAAAAGATCAAGTGTGGGCCGTAGCTACCAATTACGCCAATATATATATCATCGGTTCAGCGCTCGAACGAAAAAAAAAATTTGATGCTCACAAAACGAAGAATACTTTTCATTAGCCTACATTAACATCAACATTAGCCTAGTGGCGCTGTTTTAAGGGTTTTAACATTCGTTAAATGTTTGCAAAACAATAAATAAAAAAAGACTGTGGAATTTGCGAAAAGCCGTAGATTTTGCTACGGCAATAGGGTTCCAGCCGTAGGCCGTAGATTTTGTGAATTTTTGGCCTGAAAGCCGTAGAACACGGTAATTGCCGTAGCATTGGCAACACTGGTGCCGTGCAATGGTGCCAGTGTTGCCAATGAAAATTTTTGGAAGGCCGTGTACATTAGATAAAAAAGCCGTGTTTATATGGGAAAAGATCAAGTGTGGGCCGTAGCAATGCAATTACGCCATTATATACCATCGGTTCAGCGCTCTAAATAAAAAAAACAAAGGTCATCGGCATTGAATTTGATGTCCACAAAACAAGGAATCACTTTTCATTAGCTTAAATTAACATCAACATTTGCCTAGTGGCGCTGTTTTATGGGTTTTAACATTCTTAAAATGTTTCAAAACAAGTAAATAAAAAAAGACCGGAGAATTTGCGAAAAGCCGTAGAATTGCTACGGTAATAGGGTTCCATCCGTAGACCGTAGATTTTGTGATTTTTTGGCCCGAAAGCCGTAGAACACGGTAATTGCCGTAGCATTGGCAACACTGAATCGTGCATTATTGCAAAGATTGCAAAGCAAAGTTGACAATTTGACAACTTCGAAAGTAGGGTACTATACTCTATGGCATCGATTTAGTACTTATAGGCTGCGATCCAGTAGACGCTCACATCGCTCACAACGATAAAAACGCGTTCCACATGGTGACCACGGTCGTCATGGTCGCGGTGAAAACGTCATTGATGACGTCATTAATTTCGCTCACGGCACGCTCAAAACAACCCACCTCACGGGGTGGGTCGAAGTGGTCGAATTGCAGTGTTGCCAGATACGACGAAGTTACTCTCGCCAGTTTTTAGACCTGGCAACACTGGGTAGAAATGAATGGTGATAGAAATTTGGCGCAATTTTAAAAAAGATAAGGATGGTGATGGAAAAAATTACTGTATACGATTCGACAAGAGATACTTTAGTGGAATAAATAGTAGTTTCTCCAGCAGATGCTCGACGTGGGGTCACAAGTTGATTTAATTATGTAAAACTAAGTAAATAATTTTAATTTTTATTTAACTATACATATAACCATGTATACATTGTTACAACTTAATTATTATGCAATTTTCATCACAATTGAGAATATATTTGTCTTTTCTTAAAAAAAAAATTGTTTGTAGAGATACTTTTTTGCTAGTATAAATAAAATTGATAATTAAATAATTATGTAACGTTTAATTATAGCTTAAAATTATAATAAGTTTGAGACTTATTTTCAACATCACAGAGTACATTTTGTATCAACGGCTAAAACGTGTAAGTACTCTGTGGCTTAAACGCTCACGGGTGAATTTGCGTTTTTGTATCATTTTGTTGATTTTTTTTAAAAGTATGTGGAAATGCGTGCAAAACAAGGAAAAAAATTAGCACATAAAATATCCTTTCTAAGCCTACAAAAGTCCTCAAAATTCGCTAAGCAATTCAAAAGTTATTGGCTCGTAAAAAAATTTAGAAGAAATGGTAATGATATTTAGCAGTCTGGTAATGACTTTTATTTAACGGTAATGATTTTTTGTTAATGGGAATGACAAAAATTTAATGTTATTCAAAAAAATAATTAAAGCCGTGTGTATTATAGCTATGCCTTTAAGTTGCATTTGAAGATAAAAAATGTCAAGGTAAAACCACTAATTAGAGTATTATTGGTAACGAGATTGGTAGTAATAAATTACGCAATTCTAAATATGAATTATTATTTAATGGAAATAAAATTACCTCTGTTAAAGGGGGGGGGGGGCATATGAATTTGAAATTTTGCGGGGAATATCTGTTAAAATTATAAATAATATAAAAGATGTGATAGTCCCTTATTTAGCTAGGTTGGTAAATAAATGTGTAAATCTAGATACTTTCCCAGATCTAATGAAGTACAGAAAGATCATACCGAGTTTTAAATCTGGGGACAAAACAGACCTTAACAATTACAGACCAATTTCTATTTTACCTACGGTATTCGAAAATAATTAAGTTAAATTAAACGCTGAAGCACTTTAGCGCTTGTAATTTACTCCACCCTGAGCAATACGGTTTTACCGAAAGCCGTAATACAACAAATGCAGGTGCTAGGCTTCTCAAACTTATCTTTGAGACCTGGGAGAATTCACAAAATCCCATAAGGGTATTCTGTGACCTGTCTAAGACGTTTGATTGTGTTGAACACTAAACATTACTACTTAAGCTTAGTCACTACAGCATCAATAACAATTCACTTAACTTGATTGTGTCGTACTTGACGAGTAGAATCCAATGTGTTAGTATAAATGATAACAAATTATCGAGATTTAATCTGTGATGGGTGTACCACAGGGCTAGTTTCTAATACTTAAATGATCTACCGTATTAAATTAAGAAATATGCAGACATTATACTGGTTGCTGATGTCACTTCTCTTATATTTAAGACGAATAGAAATAAAATAAATGACGATGTAAAAGTTCTCAGTTTCGTTTATGACACCGGTTTACTACAAATAATTTACTGATAAATGCTAAAAAAACGAAGTATATAGAATGTTTGATACCAAATGGAATAATACGAGACAGTCCCCTTTAACACGTACAGCAATACCAAGTGCGTCACTTCACACTGCGACCAGTAAAAAAAGTCCGGTTTATATTTGATTCATCTTATAAATAATGAAATTATAACAATGGAAAAATCCACGGTTTTCTTAAGTGTCACCTTAGATTCTAAACTACAATGGGGCAATCATATATCGGCTCTCACGAGTAAGCTAAGTAACTCAGTTTATGCCATTGATGTAGAAATTGCTAAACTTGTTTATTTTGCACACTTTCATAGCCTCATGTCCTATGGTATATTGATATTATTGATGTGGGGTGCAGTAGCTGACATTGATGCAATACTTGTTTTACAGAAAAGGGCAATTAGAACCATTTATAAATTAAAATTACGCCACTACCTGCGGGAGAGATTTAAAAAAATAGGCATATTAACAGTAACAACTCAATTTATTAATTTACAATTAAATTTTATTCATAAAAAAACAACGGCGGTTGTTTCAAGCAAAATAGTGATACGCAAAATCATCTAACTTGAAACAAACATACTTCTGGTTACGGATTCTTTTTGCCTACGTAGAGTACAACGTTCTTCTAAGGGGCTCAGTGCACGTTTTTACATTAAATTACCTAAGTATTTGCTTATTCAAATGTTTAAGAGATCTCTGAAATCCCAGCTAGTAGGCAAAGGATACTGTAGTATAAATGAATATATTATTGACAAAGATGTAAATTAGTAATTCATCCAGTTCCGTGTCAGTTAGAACATCTTGTGTAATTTTTCATTATTTTAAAAGATGTGCTGTGGAGTTTCTTTACGGATTTTCTTCTCCTCCATGACAAAGCACCGTTCCGAAATGCTGTTAGATTACAAAAATGACGTTCATAAGTGTATCAGTGATATCGACATGAATAAAAGATTAATTCATTTCATTTCATTAATTTTTTTTCTTATCTCATGCTTTAAGAACCACTGGTTTAGTAATTATAAACTTATTATTTATCTATTCTTTTCTGTCTGTTTTGTCTTTTGGTAGCTTCGCGTTTTTTTTTTCTTTGTTGCGAGGAGACTTTTATTTATATGTCTCTTCAGAGAATTTTCTTCAGAAACTTTTCTTTATTTTCTTTTCACTAATACTTTTCTTCTTATCTCTTTCTTTGTTCTCCTCTTCGTATAATGCACAATCTCCTCTGATTTCGGTGTATCTCCTCCGTCTAGCAATTTTTATTTCTCTTAACGGTTTTTGCCTTTATTTGCATTAAATTTTCGTTTATAATTTATTTTATTAAAAAGATAATGCAAAATTAAAAAGTTTTGTAGGTTCTTTACCAACAACTTGTAGCTCAAATTTAATTTACAACACACATATCAAAAATCTATCGTTGAAAAAGAAATTGCTAGGTCTCATTACTCAATCAAAATTGATTTCAAAATCTCCAATCGTCATTACCATTCACACAAAATCATTCCCATTTACAAAAAAACAAATGGGAATGATGCATATGGTAATGATATTTTTTTCTTTTTAGCTTAAAATTCATTTTGATAACCATTAATTTATGAACTCTTTGTGCCAGTGAAAATCATGTTCCTATTACACATACGTGTGGAGTATTAAAATTAATGTATAATTTATATTTACCTTGTAAGTCCAGTAAATGGCGATGATTCAAAATCGGGACAAAGTACTGAACGTCGTTGTTTTTCATTAATAAAAGTTGTTTCTCCATGCAGCAGTAAAAATTTGGCCTGTTCCACTTTTTACAATGGACCATGTAGTGTTTGTACTGCTATTATGGTTATAGCAGTAATCATGTTATCTCGAGAGCACGGGTAGTGGGGCAACACTGAGTCAGTCACGAGACAGCCGTAGACGCAGGCAGACGTGTTCCCCTACCACTGGTGACGTAACGAGCTAATGCAAGTCAACCATATCACTATATCCAAATATTACGGAGCACGTAAGTACAACAACTACTACATAATGGCGACGAGGTCAAAAGGTCAGTGCAATAAATATTTTATTTTGTGTTGATAAAGGAAGAGTTGAAAGGAAAATAACACGTCGATGCAAGAAATAATCAACAGACGAATGTTAATATTAGTGCCGAATAGTTAACTCGAGAATTTGTTTAGGTGTGCTGTAACTTTAAATAACGTATTGAGCAAAATCATCATAATTATCGAAGTTCTCTCTCTAATTAGGTATAAAAATTGCCGCCATTACCGCTACCTACACAATTCCCTTTGTTTTCTGAAAAATGGCATTGATTGACATTGTAAAAACAACTGTGCGGTGAGTAAAAAGTGGCATTTTGTGTTATAAGCGTAATTCACGCTACTGAAGTAATAATAATATAAATGACATTTTGGATATAGTGTCACTTATTTAGCTGAAAGTGATAGCGAGGCAGGTTTTGTTTTTAAATAAGAAGTGATATTTAGTGTTTAGCTGTGTCGTTTTAAATATAATACACAGTATCATTGAAGTATTATTACTAGCGTATGGAACGGACACCGCGAGCACAATGTGTGTTCCAATGAATTGACGCCGCGCGGCTTCAATGTCCAATGGATTCGTTCGATTTTGGAAGGAGAACAGGGGCTCAATTTTGAAAATAGAACCTCCCGGCGGGGACACACATTTTGTTCGAGATGTCTTCTCTATGTATACTTATACCTCAATGCACAGTATCGATCTGTTGGAGGGATTGCTACATAAATGGAGTATTGCGTGTGGTGCCGCGTGTTTGGTTAAGGTTGCGTATGTGTGCCAATGAGAAAAAGTGGCATCATGCGGAACTTTTTCTGAATATATTTTTTGAATAACTACTTATTTACTAGCATGTTTTTAGTGCCTAACTAAAAGTAGGTTGGGCGAACTGACGAGAGAGGCTAATTGCAACGATATATTTCAGTTTTCTTCATAGATAGTGATCGCAATGTTGAGTTGAAAACTTTGAATGGCTATACTGAAAAACTACTATTTTGTAAAGCGCCATTTTTTGTTTTAAATGAGCGAATGGTGTCCGGCATCCACTCTTGCGTGTGTGTGTTGCACAGCAACACTTAGTACTAAAAAGGAGATAACATTATACAAATTATGAACTTAAATAAAGGAGTAGGGACTTTAAAATATTCAAGAATAAAAGGGTTCCCTAAATTAGTGAAATTTATTTAGGACTAGCTGTTTATTTAGCACTCTTCGGCTTTATAAAGTATAGATTTTACTACCATTATAGATGGCCGCACATGCAAGTTAAGTTTAATTGTTGAGAGTGAGTTTGCTTCTTCACGGCCATAAAACTATAACAGTAAGGGTAATTGTCAATAAAATTAGCTGTTTTTATGACTATTAGTTATATTCTACGCAGGTCCTGGGTTTCATTCAAACGTAGTTTTGCTTTAGTTACAAAGTACATGTGTAGGTATGATAAACTGAAATAATTGCAGTCGTTTTGATATGAATTCTGATAAAAAACGGAACTGAAGTTGTTTGATAAAAATTATGTTCTGTTATGAAAGTATTGCATTGGCAGTATCAAACATACATACATGCCTAGCCGCCTTGGTATACATGCAGCCATGCACTTGTATTTCTTTTGAAAATAATATACATAAACTATCACAAGCTGTTGTAATACGGTTAACGTAATTTAACGTTGCGGCGCCGGGTCCCTATTTCAGCTTGTAAGTTCTTTGTGATTCTTTAGCAGTCTTTCCTTTTGGTATTTGACTATCACGGCTGCACTACACGGCTGAAAATATAATAACATAATGTGGGTAATCATAAATAAAGTCGGTTTGATGGGCGGTAGCGTAAGAAGGAAAGAAACATTTATTCCGTCATAAGAATAGCAACATCGTTAGGGTTCTATGGTGGATGTGTCACTGGCGCGCCGACGATGAGGAGCGCGGGAGCGGGTAATTGACCGTTATGGTCGTGGTCGCTCTGTTAACACATGACGCTTTTGTTGTGGTCAGAAGTGCTTGACATTTGACATACAGCGTTAGAATGCCCTCGTGTATTGTACCAATGTGATTGGTGTAGTGGAGCAAAGGATGGGCGTGTGTGTGTGTTGTGGCTCTTTTCAGAACGGAGTTCTTGGTTGGTTTATAAGGGCATAACGTATCTATATTTTGAATATCATTGCGTATTGGGAGATGATAGGAAGTTCCTATCATCGTTCCTATTAGGAACCATTATACAAGCCACGACACCGAAATTCAAATCTTCGCGATGAGACAAGTTTATTTTTCTAATTTAGTTTTTGTGTTGAATTTTATAGAATCTATTGAGGCAGTGAGGGTCAAAAGCGCTTGCGAGCTAGACGCGTTCTTGTGTTGTTACTGTGATTAAACTAAGTTTTGTCACGGAAATCATATTATATATTTATCATTGAGTTATTCGTGCACAAAAGGAGTAAGTTTTTATTTTTAAATTGAGAACAATAATTGTATTTGTTCGAATGGGTGCAGCAATGTTTAAAATGTTGCTATTTATTATTGTAGCCTGAGGAAAGCGCCCTTTTGAAGACGCACGATTTGATATGCTGTAGTAAATTCATAGCCCTGGAGAAGCCGAGCCTTGGTTTTGACAGAATTCCACAAAAATCGTGAAGGAGAAACTCTCCTGACGTCCAAAAAATATTTATTAAGCTGGATGTATTTAGTTATAAATCGAGAAGTCCTCTTTAAACAGATTTGCAGATTATTCCAATGCTATGACCTTAGTAATTAATAATTTTAATAGATTACAATTAAAGTTTGGTAATCTAATCTAATTAGCTATAATGGCGCTACCAATTATTGATCTACTTAGGTTGATTTCGGGGTCATAAACTCATAATTAAGTACTTACCTGCCTGAAGGATTGTTGACGTGAGTAATTTGATGGACTTGATAGGTCATAAATTTTGGTGCATAATGTACTTATTGCAATAACTATAATGTGTGTGTTAGGTAGTACGAACCTACATGAAATTGTAAATCGTGCGTGAGTGTGTGTGTCAGGTAGTACGAACCTACATGAAATTGTAAATCGTGCATAATTGTGTGTGTCAGGTAGTACGAACCTACATGAAATTGTAAATCGTGCATAATTGTGTGTGTCAGGTAGTACGAACCTACATGAAATTGTAAATCGTGCATAATTGTGTGTGTCAGGTAGTACGAACCTACATGAAATTGTAAATCGTGCATAATTGTGTGTGTCAGGTAGTACGAACCTACATGAAATTGTAAATCGTGCATAATTGTGTGTGTCAGGTAGTACGAACCTACATGAAATTGTAAATCGTGCATAATTGTGTGTGTCAGGTAGTACGAACCTACATGAAATTGTAAATCGTGCATAATTGTGTGTGTCAGGTAGTACGAACCTACATGAAATCGTAAATCGTAAATGATTGTGTATTAGGCAGCAAATGCCTTACGATACCAATTAACGTACATACCTTTTGTGACACGGAGTACTACATGTGTGTGTATTATTATTGATGCGTGTTTTTCGGTAAGATGTTAAATAATCAAGTCCGAACTGATATATATTTAATTATCGTTTACACATATATAATAATACATGTGTAACACATAAAGATAAACTTTCAGATTAATTTTATTCTTTCACAAAAGGCAACCCTGACATTGCCAGAGAGGATAAGCGACAGTGTTAGAAAGGAAGGCAACTCATTACGCGTTTTGATTAGCACTGTGCGATCAGAATTACACTTTATTGCGTTGGAGCCAGAGTCACTATTTATTTAAATGATTTTTCGGAATTTTTCTTAGTGCACCTTCTATAATTATTTATAAATACTATTATTTATTCTGTGTTTTTAGTTAAATTCAGAGTTAAAGAAAAAATTGTATTCAAGCTAAAGTTACAATGAAAGTAAAATTTAAAAGGCACTCTATCTCGAAGAGTCATAGAAATCAGAGTAAAATCAACCAATAATAATGAAGTTTAGTTTTGCTTAACATAAACATACGTTACTGTGTTGTGGGCAGTATGAGCCCTCATGAAATTGAAAATCATACGTTACTGTGTTGTGGGCAGTATGAGCCCTCATGAAATTGAAAATCATACGCAACTCAGTTGTCGGCAGTATGAGCCCTCATGAAATTGAAAATCATACTTTACTGAATTGAAGTGAGCTGTCGGCAATATGAGCCCTCATGAAATTGAAATCATACATTACTGAGTTGTCGGCAGTATGAGCCCTCATGAAATTGAGATTGATACATTGACTTGATGGAAGTAGTAACCTCATGAAATTTAGAATCATACATACATTACTTGACTAGACGGCAGTATAGGTCCCATGATTTGAAATCATAGTAACTAAAGTGTGTATGGACCTCTTGAAATTGAAATCATTACTGACTAGACAGCAGTATGGGCCCTCATAACTTTGAAAACCATACAAAATGTAGTTATTTTGTAAACATATTAGTTATTTGGCGTGATGGAGTTGAGATGTAGAATAAAGATAATGAATAGACGAGGTATTTCAATGAATGACTGGTGTGTGAATGATTGGTATCGGCAGTGTCTGATTCATATGTGACACCGTTGGGTCCGTTGGGATCCGTTGGATCCGTCCATTCAGGAAGGACGCCTAAATAAAGGAAATTCCTGTTGCGAGTCTAGCCATGGTTGGCGTGTTATGGTCGTCGGTGGGACCTAGTTTATATTACGTATATAAGAGGATTGTCTCGCAAGTAAAACTTTAGTCTTTAAAAAACGAAAGCAGGTTGTAAGCTGTACGTAATCTGTTGTTGACAGTAAACCACTTTTAGTAATAATATAAATTTTCATCGAGTTTCTCATATTTCCTGTGTTTGTTTTACCAGTAAGTTGTCTATTTAAAGACAGAAATGACGAGGTTTGTTTGAATGTTGGTATGAAACCTAATAACTTGGCGATCTTGATCAAAGAGAGAAGAAAGAGGGAAGTATGAAAAGCTAAGAGGTGATGTAAATAATTATTATTTAATAAAGATAGAAGGAGAACGGGTGTGAATGGGAAAGGTGTAAGACGAAAAAAGTCTCAGGTGTTGTTTCAATGTTTAAAATAATTGCAGTGAAAGTATAATCTACATAAGTAATTCTATACGAAGCATGCATATGACAGTTTGAGTTTGTTGAGGCTAGTGAAGGCACCCAGAAGGCTCAAGTTTACAAACCGTAGCCTGCTTCATACATATAGTGCGTGTTACAAATGTGTTTGTCTAAGTAACTGGAATATTGAATGGTATAGACGTGGAGTGGCCTTTGAAGGCTTGAGTTGCGATCAACTGCAGAGTCGACTGTGGATCGGGCTCCATATTAAATAAAGATTTTAATAAGGAAGGGATGTAGTGTTTGTACTGCTATTATGGTTATAGCAGTAATCATGTTATCTCGAGAGCACGGGTAGTGGGGCAACACTGAGTCAGTCACGAGACAGCCGTAGACGCAGGCAGACGTGTTCCCCTACCACTGGTGACGTAACGAGCTAATGCAAGTCAACCATATCACTATATCCAAATATTACGGAGCACGTAAGTACAACAACTACTACAGACCAGACGAGGAGAAACGAGGGGTACTTTATAGCGTAGCCCAAAAAACATTTGAGAAATATAACGTTTGACGGTACTGACATGGAGTTGACGAATTTTCGTGACAAAATTTTAATATATTTTTTTTTACTAGTTCTGCACTGCTGATTATATAATATTATATGTTATAATGTACCTAATTATATATTGTTTCAAAATATAAAATTAAACACGCAATGTATAAGGCAGGTTTTTCAAAAAAAATTTTGGAATATCAATATCAGCAATTTTCCTTCAAATGGTAATGATGTTTCGGGCGTGTTATTCAATTTTTTTATATAAATTACTTGAAATTATGTAATCTTATATGTAGGCCGTTATGTAAAAATATGCATAAAAGCAGTTAGCAAAACAAAATTTTACAAAAGTAGTAAATTTTTTTTTTATCAAGCGGAACATCGCTTGTTACGACTTTCGCGAATTCACCATCACGTCCGCGTCGCTCACTATACCCGTTCCACTTGGGTGTATGATTGTGACGCTCACAAGCTAGTGGAACGGATAAATCGCGGTCGTGAGCGTGGTCGTTGTGATCGTCTAGTGGAACGTAGGGATTGTTAGTTTACTCTATGGCATACGATGTCATTGTCTTGTCATTTTTAAAGTAATTTGTCTGTGGTCAGTGTTGCCAGATGGGGCTATTAAGCGCCAATGGGGCTATTTCCGTTACTGAGCGGTTCTCATATTTTACCCCTTGGCTACGTGTAGCCGCGGAGCTATATGTCCGCGCTCGGACTAAAACAAGAAGAAAAAGGTCATTGGGCTTGGATTTCTCAACAAAGTGATATGAAATTGACTGCGATGACCTTTTTTTTTAGCTCCTACACTTCGAACCCTAGATGGGGCTATCTCGGAGCTACTCGCGCACTCTGGCAAGGCTATTCGAGAAAACATTATCTGGCCGCAGTCCACACTGTCTGTGGTAGTGGTACTTGGTAGGTAGGTATTATTCAGTGTTGCCAAACTTGCCAATGGTACGGCAATTACCGTGTTCTACGGCTTTCAGGCCAAAAAATCACGAAATCTACGGGCTACGGCTGGAAACCTATTGCCGTAGCAAATTCTACGGCTTTTCGCAAATTCCATGTTCTTTTTTTATTTATTGTTTTGCAAACATTTAACGAATGTTAAAACCCTTAAAACATCGCCACTAGGCTAATGATGATGTTGCCTTTGTAGGCTAATGAAAATTATTCCTCGTTTTGTGGGCATCAAATTCACTGCCGATGATTTTTTTTTAGTTCGAGCGCTGAACCAATGGTATAATATTATATTGGCGTAATTGGATAGCTACGGCTCACACTTGATCTTTTCCCATATAAACACGGCTTTTTTTATATAATGTAATGTACACGGCCTTCCAAAAGTTTTCATTGGCAACACTGGTATTATTAATATATTAATACATATAATAAATATTAATAATAACAAACAACAATAGCCACATTCAAAAGTACTCTATTCAATAAGATTTAATTATTTTTAAACTTTTACTGCTATATTTGAAAAACGTATGCTATTTTCTCTAACAGATTAGGTTTACAGCTACGGTGTCGTGAAAACTACCTATTTCTTTGTTTACTAACATTGGCGTATAGGTTTAGACGCCGAAAATAGTTATTTTTTAAGAAACTCGAGTAATAAACACCGTCAAAATTAGTTACTACTCGAAATACAACGAGAATTGTTCCGGCATGGGCAAGGTAAGTGAAGATATAGCGAGTATAGAAGATAAGTAAATACTATTGATTTGCATACTGGTCTAACCTGATAAGTCTTTATTTAAGACAACCTGCCGATCAAGGCGATCAATGATACCTTATTGAATATTGTGGCACTTACAAGAGAACGACGTATTTTTAGGCAAATAAAAAAAATATCATGGGTGATTTAATCGAGAAAAAGGTAAAACAGTTTACTTTGAATTAAGAACAGCAACTTTCATTGCTGCAGCCTGCATTATTTTTCATGATTGAAATATTTTATTTTCTATTTTCCAGCCAGTATTATATTCTTACTGGCGAAGCTCATGCTCTTGGCGTGTGAGGATAGCCCTGAATCTCAAGGAGATACCGTACGACATTAAAGCTGTGAGTCTCATCAAAGGGGGAGGAGAACAACATTGCAATGAGTACCGGGAAGTTAACCCCATGGAGCAGGTCCCTTCACTCTGCATTGGTAATTTTATAAAAAGTATTTTAGTTTCCACTAACAAGGTATTTCTAGGAGTAGTTTTATATTTTTTTCTATTGCTTATTCTATAAAGCTGCTGGCGTTATGCTCGCCTCATAACCATTATTATCTTCATGCATTAAATTTTATTTAAAATGTAAATCTTTCTTTATATTGTTTAATGTTTCTTATATTAATTAGTGTTCTTTATTATTACAGATGGTCACACATTTGTTGAATCGTTGAGCATCATGCATTATCTAGAAGAAACAAGACCCCAAAGACCGCTCATGCCTCAAGACTGTTTCAAACGAGCAAAAGTTAGAGAGATTTGTGAGGTAAGGATCCATTAATGACTATTAATTTAATTAAATATTAATGGAATTACCAAAAAACCAAACCAACTAAATAAGTTATGAAAAGTCTACTGTGATTGGGTCATATTTCAGAAAAATTCCAAAACATATATTCAGGAACTCCGAAAATCAGTTATTAGTATTATTTTATACTATTTGTGGTTTATTATATTTATCTTAGGTCTCCATTTAGCAGTACATCTTTGAAAGATATATAATACTAGCTGTTGCCCGCTGCTTCGCACGCGGAAATTATGCTTATCACATTATTTATTATCCCTTACAAAAGAAAATTTAAAAACAGGTTCATTTATATTGAAGTACTTATATTTAGGAATTTACATACTGAAACTTACGATACAATCACAGATTATTCCTCCGGGAGCGGGTTTGGAATAGTAAACAACATTAGCTTTTTTTCTTTTCCCTCTCCCTCTCCATCTCCCTCTCTCCCCTTGCCCTCTTCCTCTCCCGCTCCCTGTCGCTTTTCCTATCCCGCTCCCTGTCTCACTCCCCTCGCTCCCCCTCTTCCTGTCCCACTCCCTGTCCCTTTCCCGCTCGAGGTCCTTCTCCCACCACATATCCCTCTCCCTTTCCCGCTCGAGGTCTTTCTCCCACTTCATATCCCTCTCCCTCTTCCTCTATCGCTCCCAGTCCCTCTCCCACCCACACCCGCGCCCTCTCCCGATTTCTGTCCCGCTCCCACTCCCTCTCCCGCTCCCTGTCCCTCTCTATCTCCCTCTTCCGCTCCTTCTCCCTCTCCTGCTCCCTGTCCATTCTTAACTTAAAAAATGACGAAGTTGCTTACTAAGTTCATTCCCCTAAATTAACTCTTTAAGGGATGATTTTCCGAAAAAAAATAAAATCTAAGTTAACTTTTGTTTATTACTATAAACTTACATAAAAAAAATCATATATTTTATAACTCTAAAACTGGCGAAGTTGATTTGTATGTAGTTGCCTACCAACCCCTATTTTTAGGGGATGAATTTCGAGAAATCAGTGATACAGTTATTTTTGTGTCTAACTATAAGCATAAATACAAATTTTCGCCCTTCGTACTTCAAAACTGGCGAAGTGTCCATACTAACTTTCGCACTCTTATTTAACCCTTTAGTTAGGGGATGACTTTCCAAAAAAAACGTTATATGTACTTCCAAATTTTGTTTCTAATCTGGAGCTAATATCATCATAATATTTTCATGTTTTTAACAATGACGAAGTTGCGTACTAAATGAAATCCTCTTAATTAACCCTTTAAGGGATGATTTTCCAAAAAACCGTGTTAAAATTAACTTTTGTTTATTACTATAAACTTACATTTAAAAAATCATATTTATAACTCTTAAATTGGCGAAGTTGATTTGTATGTAGTTGACTACCAACCCCTATTTTTAGGGGATGAATTTCGAGAAAACAATGATACAGTTATTTTTTGTGTCTAACTATAAGCTTATATACAAATTTTCGCCCTTCGTACTTCAAAACTGACGAAGTGTCCATACTAACTTTCGCACTCTTAATTAATCCTTTAGGGGATGATTTTACAAAAAAACATAATACTTACAAATTTTGTTTCTAGTCTGGAGCTAATATGTAAATTTTCATGTTTTTAACTTCAAAAATGACGAAGTTGCCTACTAAGTTTAATTCAGTAAATTAACCCTTTAAGGGATGATTTTCCAAAAAAATATATTAAAGTTAACTTTCGTTTATTACTATAAACCTACATAAAAATTTTTAAATTTATAAATTTAAAACTAAGAAAGTTGGTTTGTATGAAAGTGTCTTCTAACCCTTATTTGTACCTTAGGGGATGAATTTCCAAAAATCCGTTCTTAGTGGACGTCTCCTTAGCATAAACTATCTCCCTGCCAAATTTCATCTTAATCGGTTCGGCAGTTTCTGAGATTTTTTGTTTAGTCAGCGGTGTGTCGCTTTTCAATTTTATATAATATATAGATTGAAAGATTATAAAATCTTCTTAAAGTTAGTTGCGTATATTATAGATTGTACCCATTTGTTATGGAAGTAGCAGGAGTGAAATAATAACATACTTGTATATAATTACATTTTGTAAATAAGAGCAATTTTATTATAGTTTAAAAAATCTAAAAAGCAACTCAAGCTAATGAAAGCGTGTTTAAAACTTTCAAAATATGTGAAATAATGTTTCTTTAGGGTTAAATATAAGTTCAGTGAGATTTGCATTGACTGGAGAACATGCTAATTGCTAATAAAAATAAAATCTTAATATATATAAATTACGTCGTTTGTCCGCGATGGACTCCTAAACTACTTAAACGATTTTAATCAAATTTGCACACCGTGTGCAGTTTGATCCAACTTGAAAGATAGGATAGCTTACATCTCAAAATAAAAAACTTTTGACAGAACGAAGTCTGTCCGGGCAGCTAGTATATTATAAATATATTCTGCACTGCTTTTCTCCATGTTATTTGCTATCAAACATACAATAATGTTTCTAGAATGGCATGGAAGATTGTTGTATAAGTTGTACCTATATTCAAATGCTAAAGATAGCAATTGATAGTTGAGAATTCATAAACATGTTTAGTTTTGCATATCCAGTCTTGTTCAACTTGTTCAGGATAATATGAAAACAAGTTTATATCTACGATACTTCAAACAAGAAAAGGTTATCTATCATTAATTTATTATTTTACATTTAGGCTAGTTTTAACTGATTTATAGACCACTATAAGCAAGGGTGGACAACCAGGTGGACTGATGACCTAAAGAAGACAGTGGGAAGCTGCTGGATTCAGTGGGCCCAGGACCGGTCGGAGTGGCGCCAATTAGGGGAGGCCTTTGTCCAGCAGTGGACTTTAAAAGGCTGTAAGATGGATAAAGCAAACACAACCATACTGTATCACAGATTGGTGAAGGCATTAGTGAACCCATGCAATAATAGAAATAAAATGTCGAAAGCTTTTAACTGTCTCAGGCATGGCATCATAACTGGTGCCCAGGATCATTCTCTATCTTGGTACTTGACCTAGGTGAAACACAGAATACTTAATTGCTATCTTATAACAACAATCCCTACGGCTTTCAAGTTCCCACCCAAGATGGAAGCGTTCATAATAATTGTCACTAGCAATCATGTTACTTCCTTCATTCAGTTTTATCAATTGTAGGCACTAAAAACAATAGCATTCTAGTAAATAATGATTATTTGAAATGCATAAGATAACATTTTAAATATCCACATTAATCAAGGATTTTCAATTTGAATTGCAGGTGATATCATCCGGCATTCAACCTCTTCAAAACCTGATAGTTCTTATCTACGTGGGTGAAGAGAAGAAGAAAGAGTGGGCGCAGCATTGGATCATGAGGGGCTTTAGGGCTGTGGAGAAACTCCTCTCTGGTTGCGCTGGAAAGTACTGCGTCGGTGATGAGATCACATTGGCGGACTGCTGTTTGGTTCCACAAGTTTTTAATGCTAGAAGGTAAGCAGATCTTCTGTTAGGCCCAGGTGTTTATTTAAGGCGGTCCTTAGACGATCATGCAGCATGAAATGCATTTACGTGTAGAGTAGGCAACCTCTTCATTGCACTATTTAGGCTTCCATGACAGTCCAGCGTGTAGCATAATCATATTAATCATACACGGTTAATGTAAAGCGGTTCTTAGACAATCACGTGCATTTACGTGTACAATAGTGTTGCATGCAATGCTGTACAATCATCTAGGGAAAGCATAATAATTAATAATGTTTGTTATGCAGATTTTAATCAAATTTTGTTATCATTATTTTAGCTAAATTTTTTTAGGCGACTAGAGAATTGTAATATTATCAGTATAAAGAATATTTTTTGTAATTTATTTTGACATTTGTATGCTGGTTCCACCGGCAAAGTGTGCTGGAATGTAATATTAAACTTTCTATTATGTACTCATACTTGAACAAATAAATTCTTTCATTCATTCATTATGGTAAAACTTCTATTGCTAATGACACATTTAATATTAAAGTTTCTTCAGTAAATCATAGTAGCAATGAACCTTTAGTCAAGTTGATTTAATCTGCTGAGGACGCCTGGGTATCCTGGATTCGAGTCTCCGATGTAAACCACAATGTGACAGATAAATTTTACTGCTTCCAAACCTCCCGTAGTGGATAATGAATTAAGAAACGACTGTGGAAAAAAAGGAGTGTGGAAAATTTCATTTTGACTACATTTTGACTACTTTCTTAAACTGTCGGAAGTCGCAATATGTATGTACTGTGTCAATTGTCTCCAGATTCCACGTGGACCTGCGTCCGTTCCCCATCATCCTGCGCATCGACCGCGAGCTGGAGAACCACCCGGCGTTCCGCGCCGCGCACCCCTCGGCGCAGCCCGACTGCCCGCAGGAAGTCGCCAAGTGAGCACCCGCCACCCGCCATCCGGCACTTGGAAATTTTACTCACGTAAGTCACTTGCCTAATTCATTTACCGTATAGGGTATTTCACCCTTTTTTGAATATGAATTTTTTTATTTAATTTTTACGGGCTTTAAAAATGTATTTTAATTTTACATTTTAAATTTTCGCGCGTAATTTGATGAAAACGCTAGACATGGCGGCTTCCTTTTCGCATAGTCTAACAACAGATAAGAAATAGTGAAACTGAAATGAATATGGCCGCGTTCCACTAGAATCTAGATGCTCAAAACGCTCACAACGATCAAATTATTATGAGATTTTGATCGTTGTGAGCGTCTAGTGGAACGCGCCCATTATCTTGCGAATGCCTATTAAATCCTAAACAATATCATCTGTATTTTATTAGATTTTCTCTGTCAAGGAGTAAAATACCCTAATACAAATATAAACACGCTTTGTGAGTAGCTTATCGCGGTTTAATACTTGTGTCTGTGTTCTTAATACTTGTCTTGTTGTGGCCATGTGCTGCAACTTAAAGTGCTTCCATATTTACTTAATAAACTTTTAGAAGTATACAGCTATACATAAATATTAAGGAATTATGATAAGCTACTTACAACGTGTGTTTACATTCGCTTTACGGAAGTTACTTACGTGAGTAAAACTTACTAATGTCAAAGCCTTTAATTACTCTGTGTAAAGTCTGGTTTACACGTACAGTGCCACCAAGTTATCTCTGAAGTGGCGAAAATTGGAACTGATGAAAATTCATTCATAAACTCTTTGTGGTCATTCATCTGTCAGTTACTATCTCTCGAATTGCGTCCAATGCGTCCGACAGCGCCCTCCTTCAATTCACAGATAAGTTGGTGGCACTGTATTATGTAGTTAAGTAGATAACTAAATTTTAAGTAAATTAATACGTGTAAACAGAAAATTTTGTAACTTTTTAGTTAAATTTTAGTTAACTACTTAATTACTTAGTATGTGTAAACCGAATATAAGTGCTCATTTGCTAATTTCAAATCAAAGTATGTGTTTAATAAAGTGATGGTATTTGTTTTTAGGTACTTATAGTTGAAGATGGCCCAATTTCAGATTCCAACTGCACAAATATATTTATAATATTCCATGCAAACACATAGTTAAGATTACGTGCGTGAGACAATTAAAATTTTCGACATGGATGTTAAAGTTCCAATAAGTTTTTTTTAATGTAACTCAGTACATTTTTAAGACGGCAAAAAATATTC
Source organism: Thymelicus sylvestris (assembly GCA_911387775.1). Classification (NCBI taxonomy): domain Eukaryota; kingdom Metazoa; phylum Arthropoda; class Insecta; order Lepidoptera; family Hesperiidae; genus Thymelicus; species Thymelicus sylvestris. The sequence goes on along the minus strand of OU426905.1, from coordinate 12,031,524 downwards.
TTAGCTATGAAATGAGGTCTAGTGTCAACCCTTAACTTAAATAACATGTAAATATACAACGGGACTAGTGGGACTGACCCGTCTTGTGCACACAATTTCTTTGGTGGAACTACTCCAATAATATTACAATGATCTAGTCAAAAGGATGTGAATAGAATAATTTTGTTGTGAATCAGAAGTACTCTACATTCTGGATACATTGCTTGCAATATGACACAGAGTAATGACGAATTAATTAAAATTATGGGTTCAAAAATAAATAAGTGTATTAAAACACACACACACAATTTTATTAATATCATTACTTAATAGGATAAAAATTAAAAATTGTTTTATATCAAATATCATAAGTATAGGAAAGTATCGCTTATGGGTTGCCTAAAAAATATGTTCAAGGCTATCATTAATCTATCTAATTGTCTATGTTTATATTATCTAATATAAACAAAAATTCGTTGGAGGAAAAGTACCTAATATGGCTCTAGACTAACAACATTATGTAAGTGTTGCGTTTGATACATAATTAAATATTCATTAATGTTTTATCCTAATAAGAATAGTGTTGTTAGCTTTTTTATTATCAGGACTGCTTTTTATAAATTATAAATACTGTTTTATTTTGTAATACTTCTTTATTTAATTAGTACATTTTATATGTATACCTATTTATAATTAAGCAAAACACAATTTTTTTATAACTATGGTTACCAATGATATTATTGTAATTTAAGATTATGGTACTTTGTACTTGTGGAGTTTGATTATGTTGCAACTTTTTTTATGCCTCATTGTACTTAATTTTCATAGATTTTTAGTAATGTTAGATATCTGTAATACGAATTACGAATCCTCCCAACTTTAACACAACAATTAATTGAAAGAAAATTATTTTTAGATTTTTTTATTTCCGCTGTTAATATGTCTATCTGTCTATGGTCTATAGGTTTCGTTTTTAACCGACTTCAAAAAAAAGAAGGAGGTTCTCAATTCGATTGTATTTTTTATGTGTAACTCATAACTTTTTAGGTGTACCGATTTCGAAGTTTCTTTTTATATTCGAAAGCTGGTACTTGTCATGTGGTCCTATTTAAGAGCGAGGTCTGATGAGTAGTTTGAAGTCGGTTTTTTAATGTTTAGTTGAGCAATTATTAATTTAAATTGTTATTGTTATTATTGGAATTATGGTTGGTTATAATGGGCTGGATTTATTATTAGGATTTAAGTAGTTATTCAGAGTTTTGTAATGTGTGTTATTTTATTCTTGAAGTAATTTGAATATCGGAAACATAGTGTGATTGATTAATGAATTCTTTGTATCTGTAGCTTGTAGGTATGTATATTTATGTTTCATTCCACTACATTATTATAAGAATAATGTATAATTAAACAAAATGTTTTGCATGTTGTTCATATAATTTTATGTAAGTCATTATGATAATTTTGTTTTTAAATAACTTTTGAATGTTTTTTGAATTTTTGTGCCATTCCAAATATTGGAGCCTTTGCTGTAATGAAATTGTAGTATGTTAATTACCCTGTAATATTTTGAAATATATCGGCATTTATAAAGTGTAGTTACGTTTTTATGTTTTTAACATAAAATAATTTGAACTTTAATGTGTGTTTTACTTTAAAATAGGCATGATGACAGTAAGTAAAAATCACTAAAATTATTTATTTAATGAAACCCTTGTAATCCAATACTACGTCACGCCTCAGCTCACAATCCAGTAAACTAACGAATATTACAATACCTTTGATTTTCTATAATCAATGTACAATACTGACAATGACATCTTGTCTATTACTTTACGGAGGCGTGACGTCACAAGCGACGCCATGACACATAAAGTGTTTTGGTTCCGAAGTAAAATCGTTAACGTTCATCCGTCCGTCTGTCCGAAGCATAGCGCCGAGACTTAGTGCCTTAGTGCTAGAAAACTAATTTGGCATGGCATATGCATATATATTAAAAGTCTAAAATCATAGAATAAAATATTTATAATCACTTTTTTTCAGGGTATCTCCCCTACAGGCTGTAGGGCTGCCATCCGTCCGGGTTTCCCCGGATTTGTCCTAGTTTGGAAGACGTCCGGGGAGCGTCCGGGCGGGGTTCAAATTGTAGTCCGGGTGCAACCCGGACTACAATAAAAGTCCGGGTTTTCGATCAGATCAAGTTCTCATAATTTATGTAAAAGCTATGGGTTAGGTTACCTAACTTTCTGAATTTGATTTAAGATTTAAGTTCTTTTAAAACTGAAGTAAATATTGTTAATTGTATGGAAAAATAAAAAGTTAAACAAGTTTCATTTAATTTTATTAACTGAGTACCTAACTAATATTGGGTTTGTTTATCTTTTATTTAATACCTAAGAAGGTTAAAAATAAAGCAAAATTACTCACTTGTCGTCACAAGAACGATAAAACACACTATTTCAAGCAACAAAATAGGCTTAAAACATTGAGGTAATACATAGAGACGCTATCTCAAACAAAATGTGTGTTCCACCGCCGGCTTGCCCTCCGTTCTCTTTTCAAACTAGAAGCCTCGTTTGCACACTTGCCATAGAGTAACTTTGTATATGACACTTGTCGAACCAAGACAAGCAGTCACCGACTCCAAATCTTTACAAGCTCTTACTCCAACTTTATTTAACGTGCAAAAGCGTTTAAACGATTTCAAACGTAATTACCATTGATTCGTGTCAAAAAATCCAACACTTTAAATTGGTCACAAGCGTCGCGTCGGCAAGCTTATTTAGTCCAATAACACGCTAGTGGCTTGCCAAGTTCAAACGCTCCTTATGATTTTTTCATTCAAAATGGCGGGAACATTGCTCAATAATTTAATTAAATTCGTTTTAGTTGATTTAAGTTAAGATTTTGTTTTCTTACTGATGATAAAGTGATAACATTATCTTTTTTGTTTTTTGTCGTGCAATTGTGACACATTCTTATTACGCACGACGGCATTTTTTCAGTTTTTTCATAAACAATTTTGACATGCGGCCGCCATGAGCGCAGCCGAGTGACAGCCGAGTGACAGAATGAAATGCAGCCGGCCGGCTGCAATGCACACCCCCGAACCCGATGTTCGCGGTGTCCCTTCTATACGCTAGTAATATTAATTCTATGGCTTAAAATTAAAGTTTTCTTCTATCAAGTACGGAGTAAAATATATTTTAATCAAGATGTAAGTGAATGAAAACAGTATTCAAATGTCCGGGGTAAAAGCTCCAAAATCCGGGGAACTTACGCTTCCGGTCCTGGGGGGCAGGTTTTAGAGATGGCAGCCTTACGGCTACAGGTAACGTGAAGATGATTTTGAAGTGAAAACTTCTTTAGTACGGGGGTGACTTGAAATTTTATGAAACGAAACTGTCCAGTGGAGACTAGAGATGAGTGGAGACGAGTTGAGTTGATTTTACATTCGTCTCATTATCTTGAAAACAAAATTTTTGAAGGTTTCACTTCTACCACGTGTGAATTGCACACACTTTAATTTTTTTATTCGTCACGTACCAAATAGTGTGGGCATGTGGGCCGTGGGGTATCGTTGAAAAGGTCTTTCAAAAATATCATGGGAAAAAATCTTTAAAAAAATGGTTGTCTGTAAAGTCGGTTTACGGACGGTAGTTTAACGTGACAACGTCATGACAAAGCTCCGCTCCGCCCCGCCCCACTCCGCTCCACTCAACTACGATCACCTACGGCATCGTCTACGATACGATACGCCAATCGTAGCCGATAGTGCCTCTCCTCGCTTTTGCCGCTCTCTCGCTCGCGGAAGCGGAACGCGACATTTTTTCATAGATGCGCCCGGCGCTCATCGTTTTAATAGACGTTAACACGTCAAAAAGGTTAAAATATGATGAATTTACAAGGAAAACTATTACTGTTATTATTTTTAGCATATGTAGTTAGTGAGTAATAAATAGCACAGAAGACATAATAGTACATGTTTAATGTAATCGGCCACGGTGACGGGTAAAATTTTTTTTTGTCTCGGTCTTACACGTAGATTTTATAACTGGCGATCTCGCTCCGTCATAATATGTATGGGAGAATATACTGGTTCTAAATCTATGCTTTCACACTTTAAATGTTAAAAAGGTCGGATAGTCATTCTACTATACTTATTGCGACGCCAGTGCTATTATGGTAGGATGGTGGTAAGTACTGGAATTAATTTCATTTATTTTTCAGTAAACAGCTGGACACTTTTTCAACTTTCCTCTTCATGGCTCTCCTTTCCTCTATACTCTATGGTCACAATATTGTTTTGTCCTTCACAAATGCCACAGTGGCCGCAGCCCGTAATCATCATGTATATAAGTAAGAATATTTATGAAAATTAACTTAGTGTAGTTTTATCTGTTTTACTAAGTGCAGATTTTTTGATAATTGTTTTTGCGAAATAATGTTTCTTATTTCTGAACGTTTGATATTGAAATGTCAATTTGACACTCACTTCTCCATAAGTACAAATGTTGCTATAAGCAAAATTTTATATATTTACCATATTTAAGGCATTTCATTCTGTCGTACTAATAGTAGACGTAGTTAACTTTTCCTAATTATGTTTACCGTAATAAGTCAATGAAATGACTGACTTTTATGCTTAAACTATTTTTACATACATTTGAATTTAAAAATTAATTCTTAAAGTTAACATGATTATTAAAATAAAAAACGTGTGTTGTTATTTATGCACGCATGTAAGAAGTTATACTTACCTCTTACTTATGAGTACCTCTCGCTCGCACCCACGACCTGACGCGCGCCAGTTAGTAGTAGCTTACTTGCATCATTTTTTCTAAACGCCCCATGAAGTATAACTTCAGAAAAACTTTTATATCTTTTCCTAGTACACATTTGTTAAAGTGAACTAGCACGGAGATAAATATTCCATAGGATTCTGTTTAAATATGAATAACTGTGTACCCAGTATCTGCTTCAAAAACATAAAGGAAATTAGAACTTTGATGGCAGCAACATTGGTTTGTTATCTGTCAAATGTATCGAACGCTTCTTTCCGTACGTGTAGTGTGTACGGGCTACGGCTGCTGCCGATAATTCTCAGCGCGTTGATATTATACTGACTTGAGTATTGTTGTATTCACGTCGCGTTCGGTATCGTTTTTCGTGTTACGGCACAATAAAAATGATTCCAGTGTTATGTTTAGTGATGAAATAACAATGCGAGCCGAAACCGTCTCAAGTGCAGTGCAGTGAAGTTGTGACCAGTGTGTTTGGTGCTGATTTAAAATGACCGAGAAAAATAAATCCGAAAAGATGACTAATGCATCGAAACCTGTTCCCATGAAACTTTTTGCCGCCTGGGAAGTGGACAGGACGCCTTCTAACTGCATCCCAAGGTGAGAGCAGCGCTTATTTGGTATTTGTTTGTTATTCTACAGTAATGTTTCAGTTATGAATTGGCGTGATCTTACCTCGGTTTTGCATGATTGTGTGACTATCACTCTCTCTTAAATATTTGCAAGTCTTACTGATTTATCGCGTCAATACAAAGTTTTTGTTAGACTTACATTTCGTTGTGGTTCCAATTTAATCGCTAACAGATAACTTGGCACCAAATTGCCGGTTCCGTTAACAATCGCTATGTTAATCATACAAAACAAACATGTACAGTTATTATGACGTCAAATAATTCACCAAACAAAAAAATTTAGAACAACAGATAACAAACAAAAGCATAGACATAATCAAAGTTGTTTTTATGTAAATATACATTTGTAATAGTAACAGAGGTTGTTTGTTAATTGATTTAATAGTTATAACGAATTATCTTTATTGTTTACATGTTATATGTAATCATAATCCTCTACATAAATAAATATCTATTAATTACTTCCAAGGTAAAGTTTTGCTGCTATGTTGTGCTATTACTTCACCAAACAACATTATTATTTATTACAACAATTACTTTTTTATTTTTTACAACAATTACTTTTTTTGTACCACCGTCATTGTGTTTACATGTTATTGTGAGAAAAGTCCTATCAAATTATTTATTTATTCCTGCTAATACATGCCGAAAATTCAGTGAATATGGGTAGGCTCAGAGATCCTAATGTTCTTGCCGCTCCCAAGCCATAGCTCACGCTTTTCTTCAGAGTCAGGGTTATATTGACAGTTATGTCATTTTTATTATGGTCAATAAAGTTATTATTATTATTCTGAAAGTGTTCGCTGATGTGTGTCAAAATATTTATTTTACACATTTACTTAGTGACAATGTTATCATGTATAGAAATTACTATCTCTAAAAAATAATAAATAATTAGATACAACAAATTGATGCTTGAAAGGCAAAATTTACCAAGCGACATGTTGGGCGATATTTAATTATAAAACTTATTTAGTGATGTTTATAAGTTTTAAAATTCAATATCACCCAACACGTCGCTTGGTAAATTTTGCCTTTCAAGCGTCGAAATGCTTATTACTCCTGCCCCGGGGATTGCAGGCATGATTAATAAAAATAAGACATTACAAACATCTACAGCCCAAAAACAAACATTAATAAAATTTATCTCATGTAGGAATGGGACAACTGGCAATAGAACCCGGGTCCGTCACCTTGTAGGTGAAGTCAACACCAACTTAGTTAAGAGCTGACAAAAGCTTATCAACACTTGTCTGGATGACAGTTACAGAAGGATAGCCAATGCAAGCATCATAATAGGATTTTAAATTATTATTAAATTCTGTTACGATTATGATGCAATAATATTTGTGAACAAAATAATTAAGTTGAAATGTTACTAAAATAATTTATATGATAAAAAATAAAAAAAAGCGGTCAAGTGCGAGTAATTTATATGATCTATAAAGTATTCCCATGTACCTATCTATCCTTTATTAGTTTAATAATTTTTGCATAGTTAAAAAAACTCCCAATCATGTCTTACTTTTGTCAGAATAAGGGGCTGTGTAAGAATTAGGGATTGTCAATAATGCTGACTACACGAAGAACAGTTTAGCAAGCTTCAGATATCTTAAAAAATATGTAGAAGAAACATTCTTGTGCAGGAATTCATAGTCGAGTGTGAATTTAGAGCTTCTGAAGAGTCATAGAACACTGCAGTAAATAAAATAACCCAAATCATATTACTGGAGTCCCAATTAGCAATCAAAAGTCCTAACCGTGAAATCCAATCATTTTGAATATATCGCACCTTTAATAATAAACTGAAATAATTACAATATTACGATTGTTGGGAAATCGCGTTTAAAGTTTTGTAGATACGATTCAATATACATTTTTCCAAATTAAACTAAAGATGTAGACGATACAGTAATACTACTAAAATTTAAGTATTACCAATAGAATAGCCTTTCAAATGATATATATAAATCATTACTATTGCTTATTAATAAAAAAATACAAGGCTTTAAAAAACATAACAGTGACCTAATTCGTTTTATGATTAAAATACATGTTAGCGTTTAAAATGATATGAAGAAAAAAATTTAATAGTGCAGTTTATTATTAACAAATATCCGAAAAACTTTATACATTGAGATATAATGCTCTTTTCACATAATAAAACGATAACATTTTAGTCTTATACCTTAAAGCGACTGTTTAATATGAAAGAAATGAAGGTCTTGTCAAAATAATATATCTTTTATCATTGAAATAGAACATCAAAAACGAACTCTTGCTTATAATTAATCAGTCGTGTGAATACTTTCAGTATAAATCAACTTATACAAACTAAAAAAATATCAGGGTATTCTCAATTAATGTTTTTTATTGGTATGAGATCAAAATCAAATCAATAAATAATCGAAGTAAGCGCCAATAAAAAGTAGGTTATTACCATAATTATTTGAAATGAAATGAAATAATCTTTTATTCATGTAGGTATCACTGATACACTTATGCACGTCATTTTTTTAATTTACCAGCTTTTCGCAAAGGTGGTGAGAAGAAAAGCCGTAAAGAAACTCCTCAGCACATCTTTTAAAAATAAAACTTATATTTATTACAAAAATAGGTATTCTCTAACCTGAGCAGAACTGGTTGCCTAGCTGATCATTTCCAAGCATCCTTATCATTTAAATATTTATATATGTTATAATAACCTTTGCCTACTAGTTAATTTTTTACACGTTACTAAAAATATCATACCTTGCTGCGTTGTCTACATTTTGCGTACAATGTAACTTAAAATTTGTGCACAGAATTTTAAACATCGAGCTGAGATGATTTTTTGAGTCCTTGCAATAGATTTGTAAGATTCACCTTCGTTTCACAATTTCTTAACTCGGTTTTGTCTTCATTTTGAAGGATTTTTTACCCTTTTACGACCTTTTTTGATGTTTTGATTAGAAGAGAAGTTCAGAATCAGAAGTTGAGCCTAATTCGAAGTAATGTAATAAAAAAATCTTAGCTCTGGGACCAGAAGAGTTACCGAATTTGTCTTCAAAGTTGTAACTTGGATCACCTACGTCGTCGAAGTCACTTTCATCGGTGTATCGAGGAGAAATTGTAATTGTACCATTCCTAGCACAGACTCTTTGTTCTTTTACGTTACTCACACATGGTGTCTTAAAACAAAATAGTTTTTGAAGTGAAAACTTCTTTAGTACGGGGGTGATTTGAAATTCGATGAAACGAAACTGTCCAGTGGAGACTGGAGTGGAGTGAAGACTGGAGTTGAGTGGAGACTGGAGTGGAGTGGAGACTGGAGTGGAGTGGAGTAGTAAAAGCTACAATTATCATCTTCCCGAAATTTTATTCGTCATATTATCTTGAAAACAAAATTTTTGAAGGTTTCACTTCTACCACGTGTGAATAGCACACATTTTAATTTTTTTTTAAATTAAATAAATTCAATATTTGGACATAAATAAGACAAAATAAATAAAATATAATTATTATTACATTAAATGTACAGTCACATTGCGCTGTGTTCTCCAAAGTATAATGTAATTCCGTCCTAATATTACGTGGAACTATAACAGCTAGATCAGTTCGTGATGTGCAGCTTTCCTTAGCTGGTTTGTCAGTTTGCCGTGAAGAGGATAAGCTGTCGGAATTAGAAGACGACGAAGATGAGCTCGATGAAGATGAGTTCGAGGAAGATGAGCTTGACGATATTATTCTTCGTGTGAAGTTCGTGCTACCTGGTGCGAGTACTTTTGAGTTTTCTTCGTCATCTACGTTGGAAGTACTTTCGCTATCGTAGTCTGGTACCTACAAGATTTATTTTTGTTTCTGACACCGATAGTAAATTATTTTCCGATTGCAGGGGACTATCAGTTTCAGCAATAACTTGACTGGCCTAGAATTTTAAATAAGTAAGTATATTAAACAGTGACAAGTTGTAGGTAACTTAAAACATTAAGAAAATGACGCATTAAACATCTTACGTCATCGTTTAACTATGTATGGTCTTGTTCAAGCCAGTCTTGAGTGAGGTTAGACAAAAGCAACCACCAAAATTCGTTGACTTCTCCAGGATGACGACGTCATAACTTTTAAATACTAATATCTGGTTAAAGCAAAAGAGAAATAACTTTAAAATGTGAAACTAAATTTGAACTGTAAATAAACAATAAACTGCAACAACTCATAATTTGAACGTTGCTTTTAAAAATATTTAATAGTAAACAGAACTATCATCTAATATTTTACTGAACATCGTAAAATTTTAATAATAAACCGAATCAAATCTAATTTTTACCAAATTAAATAGTCATCTTTTAAAAACTAAACGAAATAACTTAAAAAAGTTCATTTTACATCCAAAATAATAGAAATGCAAGTAGTTACCTTTTTATAGTAAAATGAACTATTGGCTATTACAACAGGCACATACACGTCTCACTCTTGTAACTGCTGGCATTACACTTAATGGCACGTTTTGTGAATACTCATTGGCCCTTTCCGTCAAACAAAAAGAGACGGCAAGTCCTCTATCTCGCTTGTGGTTGTCCGAATCAAGCGAACGTTAGACTGTACGTACTCTTTACGCGGACTTAGTTCGTTTTTTGATGAAATGTCAAAAACTCATGTTTTTTAATTATTTCAGTTTATTATTAAAGGTGCGATATGTATTAATATGAAACTTTTCTATCATGATTACTAGACAAAATAATTTTTTTTTTTTGATTTTTTTACTTAAACCGTGCCTTTAAAGTGAAACACAATTAAGTAATTTAGACAATTAATCATTTAAGTTATGCATTATTTTTTAAAATTAAAAACTCCGATAAACTCCGATTTTCGGTAGGTATAATGTAATACATTAGAAACATCCCAATAGAATACATATTTCTTATCTTTCATTTCTTTCCATTGTGTTACCTATCCATGGACAATGGTGACCACTTATCAGCTTGATTGTCGGTTATTTACATAAAAGTTGTTTTTCAAACATTCAGAAGGGGCCCATTTAAAATAATGTTAATAAAGGAATAATTAATATGAATAATAATGAGGCACATGCCAGTAATTACTAAATACAAATTAGCAATTTTTGTAACAGAGGATTTCCTGTCGTGTTGACGACTAAGAAAGCGTTTAGTTTTATTATTACACAGTTAAAATCAATAACTTTGTATTTACAGTAGCTAAAATGGAAATGGTTGCAATTTATTGACGAATTGCGACTCAGATAATTATGTATCTGATTCGTTGATGCGTGAATGTGTGGATCACGAAGCCTTTCAAAGTAAAGCGATTTGCGCGGCATCGGGTGCGAATAGTTAATGAAAATCTTTGTTCCGTATCAATAAAATTGGATCCCAGATGTAATCCCATAGGTACGTCAGCGATACACGAAATTAGATAATTGGAAAAGTATATGATTGATTAAGATGGGTGCTATTTGAAATTTTGGTCTTTTTTGTTGACACTTTTCCCATAAATATATTTTCTGACCTAGGAATGTTCCTATTAAGAAACGTGAATACGTGAAGCTATGCTTCATTAATTCACGCATAAATTAATGTATTAACGTCCCAACTCAAAGTAACTAACGGTTGCTTAAATCGCTCCTTAGTAAAGAATCACCATACAAATTCCGTAAAAGGAGCGATTTAAGTAAACTTTAGTGACTGAGTTCGAGCGTAAGAGTTGTTTTGTACGCGGTAACCAAATAAAAAACACCATCATTATAAATTTCAATCACCAACATTATAAATCGAAAAGATATCGAGTATTGGCATTATCGTGTTCATGATGTTGTATAACAATTTATGGTGCTAATAACTTGCACCATACAGGTACTTACCGAGTACGTTGCGTATTGATGGGAAAATAATGCTTATTAATTTCTATACAGTGCGGCAGTTTTTAGAACTCGCTTTACGGAAATGTGTCTATAGTTAAGCGCGATTTACATTTCAATAAGTACAGTAGCGAGTTAACTTACGACACCGGCGAGTTAAGTTGTTAATGTCGTTTGAACGGCAAAAGCGAGTTAAGTAGTAAGTGGTTCAGTTAAGTTGATTCAAATAGAACGCGATCCTATTTTTTGGCGAGTCCAGTGCGAAGTAGGCCCCTCCCTCGCGTCTCCCGCACCCCGCTAACTTAACTGGCCGACATGCCGACATGTAGACGGCCTAGACGGGTGAGTTTAGTACAGTGCATAAGTTTGTACACTGCGGCCGCGGACACGTGTAGGTAAATTTAATGAAAAATGAAGTGGTCTGATATTATTACGTTTATCTTTGTACAAGAGTACTTGAAACATGAATGTTTATATAATTCAAAATGCTACAGTTACCGCATAAAACAAGCTAGAGATGCAGCTATTATTAATATTTTGTGAGATTATATAAAAAGTATAATAATTAGTAGTAGTATAATAATTCATTTCTATTAATATTTCATTTTCAATGTTTTGTGAAAGTATTGGTACTATATCTCTTATTATATCTAGTAAATTGGTATTAATTAATTCAACGTCCATTTTCTGGATTAAAACAACGGTTTCGGTGGAACAAAAAAACACAAGCACACGACCAGTCTTCTTGTTGGAACGGCAACTTATGATTACTCACTCGCCTTACGTTTGGACGCTACTTACAACTTACTACTTATTACTTAACTGTCTGATTACTTAACTCGCTACTGTACTTATTGAAATGTAAATCGCGCTTTAGGGTTCGAAGTATCGGCCTCTGGTATCGATACCGAGTACTCGTGCGGTATCGACGGTAAGGTATCGAGACCCAAAAAGTATCGGACCTAAAGTATCGATACTACTCAGTATCGAGTACTTGCAAGGATGACATGAGAGTTAAAAAAAAAGTCGGCAGTGAATTTCATATCATTTTCTGGAGAAATAGAGGCCCGATGACCTTTTTTTTTAGTCCCAGTGCTAAACCGAATGGCAGCACTGGACGCGAGCCCACAGTAATATACACGGGCGTCTAAAAAATTGCATTGGCAATACTGAAAAGTACTCATTATAATAAAAGTACTCGATACCGACGTTTTATATGAGCACTGGCGGTGAGTACCAGGTAAGAGTATCGAGTACTCAGTATCGAGTATCGTGAACAAAAGTATCGATACCTACTCAGTATCGAAAGTTTCGTTCGAACCCTATTTATATTAGGGTTGTTTTGCAGCCGATACAAATGTGTAAACAAACCATTAAAATCGTTTTGTAGAGTTTTTACCAAATGACATGAACTTGTAGGTACACCAAATGCGTTTTATTTAGATAAACTACTAATTAAGGCAAAATAGTACATTATGTTAAAGGTTTCAAATCGCTTCTTGGAAATAAGATTGTCATTGTAGTGTTGAAACGATTTTAATGGTTTGTTTGCATTTGTATCGGCTGCAAACCGACCCTACTATAGAGAGTTGCATCGTTATATCCTTTGCATTTTGATAATAATCCGTTTTAAGTTTAAACCATAAAAAAATTGAAAACCTCGGACATTTGGACGAAATATAGATTTTTTTTAAATTTAGTTCTTCAACGGCGCCCTAAGCCCACGCCCTCTTACCAAAGAACTTCATTAGGTACATTCAAACATGCCGCCCTCTAAAATATAATTAGTTCTACTTCACCACGCTGCTCCAGTGCGGATTGATAGAAGGGGAGGTTAGGCCAACCCAAGTATTATAGGAGTCTTTAATGCTGCCCAGTGCCCTCTGACATGGCTTTACTCAGCTTAGACTGAAGCGCTCAAAATTGTTTTGATCATGCTGATTAACGACCTAAAAAGCTAGACCTTTTTTTCGTACTTTGTCCCATTCCTTGTGTGAATTCTAGCCCAATTTATACCTAAATATAATGACTAGTAAACGTGGGAGAACCGATCCAGCGATCCAGCCGGCCATGCGGCTGGGTGACGGATTGACACACAATGCAAGCGATAAACGCTTTGCGTCATCCACCGCTTGCCTCAATTGTTGTTTATTAGTGATGTGCGTAACTAACACTGTTGTTGGTTTTTATGGAATAATGCAATATATCAACTAGGTACTACAATGATCTGAAATATAACAAAATATTGATCTATCTCCCCTACTTTGACTGAGTGATATTTTGAATCGATCATGGCAAGACTCGGTATAATTGTTGATACCCAGTACGGTTACTGTTCAGAAAATTATCATATTGAAATACAAAGAGAACCAAGTTATGAGGATTTTTAAACCACTAAAAGCCACAGCTTGTGCTATTACTAGATTCAGAGGAATTTAGTGGTTTAATCCTTAAAACCTCCACAGCTATAGCTTTGTGCTTGAAACTGAATTTCTCGAACAGATCATCTAATTAAGATCTTGTCTGTTTATCTATGTAATGTTAAAATTTAATATAGATATAAGCGCTTGCAAAAATGTAATAAAGTAACACCATTTCCATCTAATACTTAATTAGGTAACTAGGTAATTTCTACTTAATTATTTTTACACAAACAATAACAAAAGCATTGTAAAATGAAAGTTTAAAGGAAACAATACAAAATGCGTGCTTTGTTTGTTGCTCCCATTATGTTTTCCTGTTAACATAACGGCGAGGGCGGCGCGGTATATTAGTTTAATAATAAAATTGTAATAAGGTTATCTTCTAATGCTCATAATCTTTAATTTGGTAGAATATACTTAGGTAATAACTGCATAAGTAATTTCTAATGACCTGCAGATTTAAGATATTAAAAATTCTCTTTCGACGTCTTGGATAGAAGTTAGGATGAGTTTATTAGAAATATATGTATTGTAAGCAGTGATAGCCTAGCGGTTAGAAGAACGTTGGTCTCCCGAACGGAGGGGCCTGGGTTCAAATCCTGGCACGCACCTCTGATTTTTAAATATTATGTGCGTATTAGAAGTTAATTATCACTTGCTTCGGTGAAGGAAAACATCGTGAGGAAACCTGCACACCGGAGAGTTCTCCATACAGTTCTCAAAGGTGTGTGAAGTCTACCAATCCGCACTTGGCCAGCGTGGTAGACTATGGCCTAAAAACCCCTCACATTGTGAGAGGAGACCTCGAGCCCAGCAGTGGGACAATTATGGGTTGTTGCTTTGCTTTTTTTATATGTATTTCTCCTTATTGAAGTTTCATTAAGTACGACGAATTCAATAACATAATAAACGTCTTACGCCACAACTCAGAATCACAAAAATTCACTCTCAAAGTCAGTTTACGGACAGTTAAAGTTAAGTATACAAATCTCTTTACTTAATTATTTATTGGTTGAATAACATTGAAGTTTTTGAATGTCAAGTCTAATCAACGACTCATCATTGACACTGACGGTTAGCAATACTGCCATAAATAAACTGCCATAAATATCCAAACATATCACAAACTTTCACATTTTTTATAATATCAATAGAATAAGTAGGATATCGATTTTTCAAGAAAAGCAAAAAGAAGTAGAGTGACGTTCACCTTTCGAGATCCAAAAGCAAATGCGAGCGGTTTTTTCATCACCTTTCATCCTTAGGTATTTTATTATGTAACTAATTGCCCCTGCCTATATTTTTCTTGACATTCCTAAAAATAAGTGTTAAAATCAAAGCCACATTATAAGATATTATATATACTTATAAATTATCGTTTATGAACAATAACATTTTATACAGTATTTAGTAACTGGCATCATTATCAAATATTATCGTTTGGCTCGCATGATAACAATTTAATGGGAGCAACTCATCAATTCATAAAGACTGAAATAACATCAACAAAAGATGTAGGTACATCAAACTAAAAATATACCGAACCTTTAATCTTATTAACCGACTTAATAAATTAACACTTACATACGCACGTACCTACTCTTAATATAAGCAGGAGTTTAATTTAAATAAATTATAATCTAAATAATACTAAGTAACAAAAAATAACCGACTTCAAAGTTACTCAAAAAATACTTGTCAGATCTCGTTCAAAATGTGGGATCACATGACAAGCACCTGCTTTAGATTAAAAAAGCGGCCAAGTGCGAGTCGGACTCGCCCATGAAGGGTTCCGTAGCAGCAAGTAACATTATATAAAAGTTCTGAAGTTCGTTGTAACTTTGATCGAGGTAAATTGCGGTTTACATTTATGACGTATTAAAAAAAAACTACTTACTAGATCTCGTTCAAACCAATTTTCGTTGTAAGTTTACATGGTAATGTACATCATATATTTTTTTTAGTTTTATCATTCTCTTATTTTAGAAGTTACGGGGGGGGGGGGGGGGACACACATTTTACCACTTTGGAAGTGTCTCTCGCGCAAACTATTCAGTTTAGAAAAAAATTATATGAGAAACCTCAATATCATTTTTGAAGACCTATTCATAGATACCCCACACGCATGGGTTTGATGAAAAAAAAAATTTTTGAGTTTCAGTTCTAAGTATGGGGAACCCCCAAAATTTATTGTTTTTTTCTATTTTTGTGTAAAAATCTTAATGCGGTTCACAGAATACATCTACTTACCAAGTTTCAACAGTATAGTTCCTATAGTTTCTGATAAAAGTGGCTGTGACATACGGACGGACGGACAGACAGACAGACAGACAGACAGACAGACAGACAGACATGACGAATCTATAAGGGTTCCGTTTTTTGCCATTTGGCTACGGAACCCTAAAAAAGAATCATCAAAATTGGTCCACCCAGTCCAAAGTTCTGAGGTAACAAACGTAAAAAAAAATACAGTCGAATTGAGAACCTTCTCCTTTTTTTGAAGTCGGTTAAAAAGATAGGAGAACGTTTACTTAAATCGCTCCTTAGTAAAGACCCTAATTATTTAAATATATAATATGTATTTGAAATTAATATCCTTGTAAGTGTAAACTAATACTACAAATAGATTTTTTGTTTGTTTGTACTTAATAGAAACTTCTGGATTGATTTACAAAAACTTTTTCACTAATAAGATGTGCTCTATTGTTTCTGAGGAAAATGGGCTATATTTTGACGACGACGACGACGCCGACGACGACCAAAATTAGCATTTTAAAGCCAAATATTCGCAAACGGACCCCTAATTCCAAAAAATTGTCTTAAAAGACCCATAATATTTTTGAAACACCTTTTCAACGTTACCCTACACTATAGGGTACGGGACGAATAAAAAAACATTGTCACGTTACCTGTAGGGGAGGTACCCTGAAAAAAATAAAAGCGGCCAAGTGCGAGTCGGACTCGCCCATGAAGGGTTCCGTAGCAGCAAGTAACATAATATAAAAGTTCTTGAAGTTCGTTGTAACTTTGATCGAGGTAAATTGCGGTTTACGATTTATGACGTATTAAAAAAAAACTACTTACTAGATCTCGTTCAAACCAATTTTCGTTGGAAGTTTGCATGGTAATATATATCATATATTTTTTTTAGTTTTATCATTCTCTTATTTTAGAAGTTACGGGGGGGGGGGGGGACACACATTTTACCACTTTGGAAGTGTCTCTCGCGCAAACTATTCAGTTTAGAAAAAAATGATATTAGAAACCTCAATATCATTTTTGAAGACCTATTCATAGATACCCCACACGTATGGGTTTGATGAAAAAAAAATTTTTTAATTTCAGTTCTAAGTATGGGGAACCCCAAAAATTTATTGTTTTTTTTCTATTTTTTGTGAAAATCTTAATGCGGTTCACAGAATACATCTACTTACCAAGTTTCAACAGTATAGTTCCTATAGTTTCGGAAAAAAGTGGCTGTGACATACGGACGGACGGACAGACAGACAGACAGACAGACAGACAGACAGACATGACGAATCTATAAGGGTTCCGTTTTTTGCCATTTGGCTACGGAACCCTAAAAAGTGTTTCAGTATTTTATTCTACGATTCTGGAGTTTTAATAAATATGTCATATTTCCATGCCTAATTACTATTTTTTTTACCTTTAAGGGTCTCGTCGCTTTGGTTCGGACAGACGAAACTAAAAATTAGGGAAAACCGAAGCAAAGCGAGGGCGGTTTCTAGTATCGTATAAACCTGTGTTCCAAACGAGAGGAGCATGGTAAGGGAACGTTCCCAAACCACGTGACCCATTTTTTAGCATTTTTTACCCCCCTCCCCCCCTCGGTGACCAACCGTGGTATATGAGAAGACCCCCCCCCCCTCCCCCCCTAGTTTTCACGTGACAATTTTTTTGCAAACAGTTAAAAATATATAAATTAGTATCTATTGCAGAACTATAATAAAATAAACTTGACAAGAGGATTTCGTCCGTTGATTATGTATTTACCGTTATTTTCCTATTTTATTTATTTTTGCCGTTTTTTAAGACCGTGGACTTATTTTTCCTGTAATATTTAGGTAAAGAACTCTGTATTTTTTTTAATTCAAGCGTCAGTAGTTTCGGAGAAAAGGGGGGGGGGGATGGTCAATTTTTGGCTTTAACTTTCATACGTTCTTGAATAATTTTAAAACTTTCCATTGTAGAACTATAACTAAAATATATTATTTGAGATCCTGACAACAAGCCTTTTTACCGACTTCAAAAAAGGAGGAGGTATTCAATTCGACTATTTGTTTGTTACCTCAGCACTTTCGACTGGGTGAACCGATTTTGATGATTCTTTTTTTTAGTCGAAAGCTGGTGCTTGTCATGTGGCCCCACATAAATATGAGCGAGTTCTGACAAGTCGTTTTTGAGTTATTTTGAAGTCAGTTATTTTTTGTTAGTAAAATTTCGATTATATTCGACATACCACACGAAATGGTTTGCAAAACAGTTCTTGTTTAATTTTGATCTCGTTAATTTTTTTTCAAAATTCAGTTGTTTACTTTATATACCTTCGTCTTTGGGTCACAATAAAGTACATGAGTACCAAATTTCAGCTCATTTGGACCAGTAGTTTCGAAGTAAATTGGCTGTGAACGGCGGCCGCCCAGACGCACGAGTGATCCTATAAGGGTTCGGTTTTTCGTACGGAACTCTAAAAATAATAATTTTGTGACGACGTGAGTGATCCTATAACGGTTCGGTTTTTGATTTTTTTCGTGTCGGAACCCTAATAATCAAAATTTTACTAACAAAAAATAACCGACTTCAATGTTCCTACTCAAAAACTACTTGTCAGATCTCGTTCAGATTTATGTGCAACCACATGACAAGCACTAGCTTTCGATTAAAAAAAGAATCATCGAAATCGGTTGGCGTGATATTGAGTTATTCGTCCATATGTCGCGTAGAAACTTAATACATATTTAAGACTTATATGGTTTTCTCATGGATGACATTGTCAGATCTCAATAAAATTTATGTGGGACCACATGACAGGCACCAGCTTTCGATTAAAAAAGAATCATCAAGATCGGTTTGCCCAGTCCAAAGTTCTGAGGTAACAAACATAAAAAGCAGTCGAATTGAGAACCTCCTCCTTTTTTGAAGTCTGTTAAAAACAAGCTATTCCGAAACTATTGGACTAAAATTAGTTTAAATTTGGTGCTCAAGTTCTTTTTTTGTGACCCAAAGACGAAGATTAATCAAAATTAAAAAAAACTGTTTTGTAAACTGTATCGCGTCGTGTCACTTGTGGCATGTCAAATGAAAGGGCTTGTTGTAAGAATCGCAAATATATTTTACTAGCTTTTGCTCGCAGCTTCGCCCGCGGTAGAGATCACTTTTTACAAATCCTACTTATTTTTACTTAGTTAGATTTAGTTGCTTAGGACTTAAGTAATTTAGACAGAACTTGCAAATTTAATTTTACTAACGCTACCTATTAACAACATCCGGAACAAAATATCTAGCAACTAACAAAATATCGATCTTCCCATGGGGATGTTTTACCGCGGTAAAAAGTAGCCTACGTTACTCTCCACCCTCCTCACTATCTCCACACATAAAAACCATACCATAGCAGCTTCGTTGCGACGTGAAAGACGGACAAACAAACAAACAAACACACTTTCACATTTATAATATTATAAGTATGGATTATTTGATAATTTTAAAATTATTCAAGAAGAAGGTAGCTGAGCGTTATGGTCTCTGACCAAAGTCATTCAAGGCAATTTCTGTGCATCGTCTTCGTTGCCCGAATCGCGATACCTTGAAAGTGCGGTGCTAGCTCAAAACTCGCGTTTCTTGGATTTTCTCTGAAAGTTTAATTCTCAGCCCTATGGCGTTTTGGAACAATGTAGAACAAACCTAGAACAACCTTCAAAATGTTTGTAACTTCAAAGTGTGGCGCCAACTCCCTGTAGGTAAGTATAGCTCGAGAAAGCGGGAGATTCCCTTAGTGGACCACGTGACAAAAACCTAACCCCCTCCCTCCCCCCTGTGACCAAGCGTGGTGTTTTGCAGACCCCCCTCCCCCCCCTAAATGTGTCACGTGGTTTGGGAACGTTCCCTAATTACTTTGCGAGTACGTACGATTTATCATCTGGAATTTCCCCGGAGACGCAGTGCAGCGTTTCAGTGCGCTCAGAGTGCTAGTAATGTTCGTACATCGACAACCCTAGGAATTTATTCATATTTAGAACAACCATCTAATTTAATGGCCGCTACACGATAACGACACAATTTTATAACTAGTGCAGTTATTAAATGTTCTCATACCGGCAATGGCAGCAGTGGAGACATATTTCTATGAAATTGTACTGCACGCTATGTCATTGGACAACGACACGATAATATTGTCGTTATCTTCGGCAGCAAAGCTCACACTGGTTTCGTGACGACAGTTATGCTATGTATGTGTATTATATAATCTTATATACAGTTTTATTTACACTTAACATAGCTAAAAACACTCTCGATTAAGTCAGTTTTCATACAAAAAAAACTAGATAAAAATCGGTTCATCCGTTTGGGAGCTATAAAAAAGTTATAACGTGACACCCCTCTTTTTTGTTTGTCGGGGTTAATAAATACGAAAGCTTCCATGTGTACGTATGTACACAATACATAAGATGTCTTTATCGTGTTGTCCAATGAAGAAGCGACCATTGTTTGACAACAACGACATTCAGCCTTGCCTGTATTCACGATTAGAAACCCAACGGTCTCCTACCCTCATTCTCGTAAAGTTTTGTAAAATCCCTAATATAAATATGCCGTCAATTCTCTTTCTCACATTCATGCATATTGTGTCATCATCAAAAAGTGATAGAAGTGAGGTCTGAAAATAAAGTTAGCTTTATTTTAAGTGAAGGCGCAACCCTACAGTTCAAACATTTCCGTGAGTGGGAGGGTCTAGTATAGATAAGTTCGACGAGGAACAACGACCACCTGTCTATGTCAGGTGAACTCAGGTGTACAGACGGTTATCTCTTTAATGTTTAATAAAAGCTGGACGATTAACTAACTCATTACTTTACTCTGACCACGTACAGGTACATAAGATTATTAACTAGATATTCGATTCGAAATAAAAAATGTTCTACACATTAAGCATAAAAATTCCATGGCAATTTTGATTAAACATAGTGTTTTTATGAAGATCAAGGAGAGTTAAGATAAAGAATAGTACTATTGTTGCCATTTGACAATACTGAACATTGAAAAAAGTTATCTTTAATCTTATCATAAGCATCTTAAGTATTCTAAAGTTTGTCGAAACAATGATGATGATAAATATGAAGTGTTATTATTAATAGCAAAAGAAGTTTAAAATACTCTTTTCCTTTCATTAATTACTTAATCAATGTAACGATCCAATCACAATATGCATAACGTTAGTGTGTTTCATAATATTTTCCTCAAGCAGCGTCTCGCACGATTGTCAGGCCTCCAACTGTACGTCAAATCGCTCATATTAATTAATCCAAGGGCGGCCATTATGATTTCTGACATTCTTCTGACAATTAAGAAATTCGTTTTAATTGGGATTATAATTAGGGTTGTTTGTTTAGTTTATCCCGACATTATAGTAATTGATCGTTATTACATATTTCTTTTACTACAATAATTATACATATTCCTGTAAACAGTAAACATACAAGTCTACTTTGCTGAATGTTGATACAATTTTACTGTAAACAATCTCACTGTTGCCAAAGTGTTTATACTAGGATGTTGTTTTTTTAGTTATAATAATATATATATGACGCAGAAGGGGTATTCTACGGTGTTGGTTATGAAATGATATTCCTTTTACTTTGCTCCATGATATTATATTTCCAGTTCTCCTAACGTTCACATCAATACTTCCAAGTACTTCCACACGACGTGATCATCCGTTCTATCTTATTGACAAATCCTTCATCTAAATATGACATGTCGTTTCTTATATGCCAACCTCTGCATCGGAAAAGCGTTGTAGAATAAAGAGGTCCGTCCCTGGACCTTCACTGGAGATTCCTGGCCTCACCGACATATACCAATTGTTGCTGCGTACATATAAATTAGTTTTGTATTGCAGAACCTGAAGTTTATTCAAAATATCATGTTCTTCATCTGCTATCTTGTATATTATAGTCCTCCTCATCGATTTCGATGACGCCGACCCTAACTGATTCGAGTGCGAATGCAAATGTTATCTTGTACGCATAACCTATATGTTTGAAAAAACTTTGTCCACTTTACCAAAGTGTGCCAAATCTGAGAGTTCTGAGACACAAAATACCGATGTCTATTGCGCAAATTGACTATTATGATGAGTTGAACGAAGCAGGAAATGACCGCTCTGGACCTCGGAAGGCCAGTGGAAACCTCGACTTGGGTCGTGGTCCCGTGGGCGAGTGGGTGTCGCTCAGGATACGCTTGATTAACAATAAATTGTCACTGTTTGATAACGTGTTTAGCGCAAGGCCACTCGAAGAATTATTCAATTGAAGTCATGCTCCGCTGTCTTGCCCGTTCTTAAAGATGCTTTGGCGATCCTTAGCATCTAGGACCCTGTCTTGAAAAATGTCGCAAAAAATAGTATTACGTACACAATGCTCAATAATCTATTTAATGAGAAAAATATTTTGTCCGTGACATCTTTAACCTTTCGAGTTCGACAAAACAATACTCATGCTGTTCCGTAGGTAATTCAGATCAGAGAAAAATAAAAGCTGAAACATTGGAGTCATGCCAAGGAAATGTATCTGTTTCAAGCTAGAGATGTAAGCACGAGTTTACATCCGCCTTTTCTCTATTTGTGCAGTTAAGTTTAACTATTATTTTGCTCATGCTTATATTCGTTAGTATTCCTCTTAAACTTTATAGTCCTTCCGGGAACATAAAGTAACTAAACGTGCACGCAAAGGGGTTGTCCTTATCGTGGCTTCGTTTGCGAATAAAGTTCAAGCCAGTTTCTCTTTAAGGTTGGCCTTCACATACAGCTTGTATAACTAATGTTGCAATTAAATTTGCATATAGGCTCAGCAAAAGCTTTAAGGATCGTGCAAGTGACTACATTATGAACTTTACCTAAATAACTTTACGTTGCTCGTGTGAGTTTTCATGGAAGTAATGTGACTACAATAGTCGCGGTAGCAACAAAAAGACGATGAATATTATCACAGAGATCTTCCGTATCGTATACATATACGCTTTGTTTTCGTTCAGGAAGAGACCCGATGAAGTGCTACAACGTTTCGTGAATAAAAACCGGCGGCTGTGAGTCACGCACTGTCGACCGGTTATGCAAATGCGGTAATGCTGCACAAAATACCCGTGGTACGATGCCCGTGTTCGCGTATCACGTGATTCGTTTTAAAAGCTGAACGACCATACCTTTCTTAAAATGTAAATCATTTTAGTCATTTTATTGTACCAAATGTTTTCATAATGATTTACACTCCCTAAGCTTCTGCTAAACATGTCCCGCACGTTGCGTGGATTCGCAGTCATAGTTGGTGTTATATGATCATGTGCTGCTTGTAAATAAGGCAAATCATTTCAGTTCTGGTACTAAAAAGAAAACATTGGTGACCACCTTCAAATAGAACTGTAAAACTACACAAACATTTTCTGGGAATTTTCTAGATTTTTCAATTCTGTGTTCGTAAACACGAGTTTTGAAGGTACGCGATAGCCAGATTTATATCATGTCCGGGCATGCGGATCTGTAACAGATGCGGCTGCCTGGCGCTGCGGCGGCGTGATGGTAACCGCAAGGTCAGCTTTGTTTGCGACGACACCGTTCTGCTCCGAGCTGATTCATTGCATTTGGTTGGAATGGAAATTGTTTTATTCTATGTCGAACGGAGGGATCTTTTTGGGCCAGCGTCAAATGTTATCTATACGTATACCTGCTCAATAACAATAAGAAAACTTCGTTCTTTGTTTTCCATTTTTATCGTTTAGAAGGCTGTAGGCATGTTAAGTACTTGAGTATTATTTTACGTGTGATACAGCGGTATCGAGTATGTTATTTATTTGAATTACATCGGTTGGTACATTACGGTGCAATTTTTTTTTGTCATCGAGTAACAAGTAAGACAATAAGTATATAAACCTACACATATAAAGAAAATCGGGTTTTTCATCCTTCCAGGAATGACATTCCAGAACACAGGAGCAGTGATATAGTTCCTGCAAGCGTAGCGTAGCGTTCCTCACCTGACAACGGGACGCCGATGCTGCATGCAGTCAGTCTCCGATCGCAACCGCAGTCCCTGATATGACACATTTGCGAGTTGCGTTGTTTACGCTGCACTGACGACTCATTGCGGTCGATGACCAAAACAACATTCACGATACTTTGTGTATTTTTTGCACGTATGTAACTTAATGAATGCTCGGATTGTGTGATTATTCTAGCGGCACAGTGGTATGTGAAATGCTGTAGGTGTTATTAGTTTATTTGGACTAATTTCTATTCTGGATTTGACGATTGTTTTCGAATCAGAACAGAACTTACATCAGCTTAGCGCTTCCGATTACGGCAAATCTAATTTCAAAGTTCTGTTTTTCTTTCGTTGCCAAACACACACAGAGAAACGAAATTGAAAGCACAAGACAAAGTTAAACATTGTCGCATTTGCATTACATTATCTGTAAAGTAAACTGTCTCTGACACGGGATTACACAATGTGTGCAAGGTTTCCGCGTAAAATGTATTACATAGCGGGTGACGTGTTAGTTAGAAACGTTAACTTACGTGTTAACGCGACCTACCTATCTTTACACGCGAGGTTCAGTGCTCGGGTTAGATCAAATAACTCATTATGTATTCAAATGTTCAAGAGCTCCGTCAGATATTACATAAATGTCGAATCGAGAGTGACTTTGTTCTTTAGTCATACAAAACAATCCAAATTTTCGGCCTTATCCATAATCGCTGTCTTAAGCCATAGCATAAGGCGGTTCTGAACAGGCAACGGCATTATTGGAGAGTGAATACAAGCAGCTCTATTAGTAAAGATGGACAGGTAAACTGCCCATGGAAATTAGTAACACAACATCAAAAAGCCTTAGAACCGGCTGCATATCTAATTTTGCTGTTTATATGTGGAAAACCAATCTCCAACCAATGAGGTGATGATAAATACAGCTTAAAATACGTTCATAACTTCATGGTCGACCCCCAAAAGTGATCCCCAAGGCATCGCTATTGTCAGAATGCCAGAAATATTTGTGTCAAAAAAATGAAGTACGAAAAAATGCAGTTAATATTTTGTTGCCATTGGCAGCCCTAACCATATTACTATCGCAGCATAGAGGAGTGCAAGGCTAACAATGTTGGCAGGCATTATCGTCTTGTTAGGGACAATGGGGCCAAGTTTACTTGGCTTTTAACATTTATGGTAACTATTTGATTCCTTACGATCTTATAGATATTTGAATCCTTACGATCTTACTTAAATTAATGTCCGCGCAGACATAGAAAGGAGCTCATTAAAAACAAGAATATAATATCGTTACCCATCGAAATAAGTGCCTTTTATGCGATCACGTTGGTAAACGAGCTTACAGCTTAAATACTTGGTTTTAAAGGATCGCCGCTACCCAAAGACTTTCAGAACACTGAACACATCTGGTATAATAACAATCATCGCTAGAAGAAAAAATAGGGGAATATATCTTTAACCTCTCATCTGTTACGTAATCAATATGTATTAACACCCAATTATAATGAATCATGGAAGTTCTTTCTAGAGTTTACATACGTACAACACAGGTTACATATCAATATAATAAATAGCCCATTAACACCGGGTTATTATGAATGTGTTGAGAAACTAGATACAGTTTGGTGTATGAATGAGTTTTGTTCGGATTTCAGGTATTCATGAATTTAAAAGCCAAAGTGACAATTCTACCCGCACAGGTGAGCATGTCAAGTGCAGGTGCAGTAAAAAGATCAAACTCGAAATTAAAACAACATGCATAAGAAGAATCTTATTCCGACATCAGTCGACACCTCATTAGCGTGGCTGTGAACGACACTTCGCCTTCGTCGTATCCATCGCAGTAATTACTCCGCTCGACATTCTTTCACTGTCACATTAGTAAGGTGATACACAAGTCGAGTTTTAGACGGAACGCCGGAAATGTCATATTAGATGCTTACATGTGTTTACATACTCAGACGTCCAAAGGTTCTTTGTTTTGTGGTGTGGATATGCAAAAATTTAACATCACCCACTTTCTGAAATCTTTTTCACACGTTTTTCATCTAATATCCGTGAAAAGGGCCTTGTTTTTAGATTTTACTTATCATTAACTGTAGAAGAGTACAGGATCAATTCCTGGTCCGGGTTTTTCTGCACAATGCCTTGAAAAATACACCAATGTTGTAACTGGCCACTTAATTAGTGTCTAAACCAAACTCTATACCGTAGCATTGATGACTCTCTTGTATTCTTGACTCTCCTTCTATTCTCTTCCTCTTACTTTCCTCCTCTCATTAGGTTAGACTGTCGGCTCTTCTACCAGTGAATCTGAACATAATAGCACCAAAGACTTACCGATTCTTCTGCCCTTGTTTATTATACTGCCCTAGTTAGATGTGAACTGGAAAGGTTATCCTCTGTTCGTTATTCAGTTCACGATCACTATCACTACATAATATATTGCCGGAATAAAAGCTATTTAATTAGCTACGCAAATGCAATGCACCTGCGAATATTAAGCTACCGCGCACCTTACGGCGATGTTATCAAGGACGATAATAGTTGAACCCATTATGAGCGACCCTATCACGAAAGGAAAGGTGGAAACGTTTTAAACATAATTTCGTTATCAGGAGAGTTTATTTTAATAATGCTAATTAATTTAACAAGTGTCCATGAATCGTTGTTAATTGCACAGTAGTAAAACTGATAACAGCTTCAGCATGTTGTTTAGCAGTAGGGCTGCTGTCAGAGGATCGTTTTGAGAGGATATTCGGTACCTTTTTCGTGAAGGGAATAGTTTTTACCAGGCTACAAGTTACAACTGAGAAAGGTTTTTCGTGTTTGGGTTGCAAAGCCGCAAAGCCGATTGGCTGGCAACATCTTTATTACCTTCAGGCGGCTTGACAGTTGACTGCTCGCTTGCCGGCTATTTAAGGTCGCTGCATACGTTACATGAACGGGACGGGGACGGGATATTATATATTATACGTGCGTAACTGCGTACCCCGTTCCCGTCCCGTGACGTATGCACTATCGTAGTAAATGTTTTATGTATGAAACGATATTTCCAAAACTTCACGTCCCGTCCCGTCCGGGTAAAAACACGTTACGTATGTATCGACCTTTAGTGTTTATACATATAAAAAAGTTAAATGCTTTGTGGTTAGACCTGCTGCAGTTTAATCTGCTTAATCAATTTCAAATAAGAATAGTTTATTGTCTGTGGTTTTAATATCATCGAAGATATGGCAGAAGCATTCAACAGTCAACTGTTCTCTTCATCTATTAGTATGTGGACCGGGTAGCTAAGAGAAGTTCATTGGAGTTCGTGTCAAGATATAATGACCTTTACGAGCTTAGGTATAGGTACATCGATAATAATGAGTATTCAATTGTCGACTAACTGCGTGCCACGGCAATGTTAACAGCCTTGTTTATAAGTAAGGTATAACAACGAACCGTTTGATAACTCGTACATTGCGTATCAACAATATCAGCTGATTGATAAGAACAGTAGTAATAAAAAGGCATCATAGAGAAGAGCATCAATCCATTAATAAAATTACACTAAAGACGCATCGTTGATGTCTATTTTGTTATTGATATCCATAAGCAATAGTGACCACTTGCCATCAGGTGGATCGTTTGATCGTTTGTCCTCTAAATAGCCGATGGATATAAAATAAGCTGAATCCTGATAAGTGCCTAAGTCTGGTATGGTAACCTTGCCCGTGACGTGACCGACAAATAATAAGTCTACAAGTATTAATTACCATGTGACCTTAAAACGGGGGTTTACAGAAAAATGGTGTTTTTGAATGCGTTGTATTCATAGGAACGCTCGAACGGTGCGTTCACTCGAGATTTTAGAACCTTTCTACTTGTGCCGGGTGGAACAAATAGGGCAAAATCCTGCATAATCCTGGTCAATTTCCCGGGTAGGCTGGTTAGAGGCTAGAGCCTTCCATTACGTAAAATGAGAGTCATCAATCAGCGTGAACCCTTTATTTTTATTAGCTACGCGCGCCAAATAGCTACGAATGCCGAAATGTCGTTATAATAAGTACGTCCTATAGTTTATCGACGCTCGCACGTAGTGGCATGCAAGCTATTCGCTATTGCAACTTTATCATGACTTCAGAGATTTATAGATGCCATTAGTGCTCTTACATTATTACACCTTATGCAAAAGTTTCTTGCAGATATATGTCGTAGCACTCGTAGCTTCTAATTAGATCACGCAATCTTGTTTTTATGTAAAAAAATTAATATGCCAGCTAGTGGTAACTTATAGCCACCGCCCACAGTTGTATCACTTATCTACTTGGGTCTCATGATACTGGCGAAAACAGTGAGGAGCCCTCTTTTAACTCTTTTTTGGACTTCTACCATTACAAGCCATGTAAACATTTTAAAAGGAAGTTAGCTGTATGCCCAAGTACTATCAGGATTATGATGGGAAGCACAGGGTCCAGGAATTTTCATCAGAAAGCGTATAGTATTTATCGATGTTGGCTTCGGCTCGAGGTAGTAGTTCATCTCTTCCATCCCAAAACATGTAATTTTAGTAAACGACTTTGGATGTTGCCAACACATGACATGTTTGTAAATACTCGTACCATTTACTGTAATATATCCCAAGTTTGTTATTACTGGAATACATGGAAGAGACATATTAACATTTTCTGGTCATAAAATTGTTATGGCGCTTAGCACAGAGCACATGTGATTCATATGGCTATAATGTCTGCGTCGTTCGGTCCCGATGATAACTCCCAAACGAATTTTCGTGGGCTTTTAAACGTACTGAGTAAGGCTTGGGAAGTTGGGAAACATTATTTTTGCCTTCGATCACTTATTATAGATCGATGATTTTTGCCTTGCTTTTGGGTGAGAAGGATCCAATTTTTATGCGACACTTTTTCCCATAACGAAGTGCGTTTTCGAAATGATGTAAGCAAAAATTTTCGTAAAGGTTTATATTGATTTCTATGTTGATAGTTTCGGATAATTTATTTTTTATTAAAAGTATCATGACGTTGATTCAAAGTGGGTTATCAGTAGTGGGGATTCGCCGGTTCTAACTCAGGAGTTAGAACCGGCAAATCGGGCAAAGTTGACGAGCCTCCATCGGTACAAAAAAAAACCGAGTTTGGTGTCAAATCGTATGTTTTCGACCATGCCCGATCGAATGCGCTGATCCGTTTTTTGCTAACTAGCGTAGAAACAAAGATAGCTTCAGCATTGTATTAGCCCTACTTCGTTATCTAATGACCTCATTGGGTCATTATCCTGTCCATTCACTAATTACAATGGGCTTATCGCTTCCTCGGCACCGCATTGTACTCGACTTATCTATGACGCAGTCATTTATGCTAATGAGGGACGTTTTTATTACAAACACATCACAATTTTTGTTTATCGAATGCATATAATTCTTGTCATGAAATATACATCGATTGATTTATTTTGATACCTTTATTGAACATAATGCAATATTTTCCGTAGAAAGTAGTAAAATCATCCAACAATTATTACACAACATCCAAGAATTATTTTCAGAGTAAATCCTATGATAAACCTCGAGGTAAATCGACCATATGAGTCAAAGTACTGACCACAACAATTTACATGAAATGGCTTTTATTATGTTGGATGCGGTGACGGAGTGAAATGTGCCTTTGCAAAGTCTACATTATGCGTTGGATGGAAAGTGAAGATCCAGCTGGGGCTCCCGAAGATCTATTTTTAAGAGAACAAGCCCGCTTGCGACGACAGAGATGAATGCGGAATCAAGGCTCCTTCTACCGTTATCTCAGTGAAGGTGATCGAGCCAATGCATCCGCGACATGTCTCCGAGGTCACTCGTCTCCAATCTTTCAGCGATTATCCTCGTTGCATAGATGAAA
Source organism: Thymelicus sylvestris (assembly GCA_911387775.1). Classification (NCBI taxonomy): domain Eukaryota; kingdom Metazoa; phylum Arthropoda; class Insecta; order Lepidoptera; family Hesperiidae; genus Thymelicus; species Thymelicus sylvestris. The sequence continues at coordinate 12,001,657 of OU426905.1, read as the reverse complement.
AGTCCAAGGTATTGGTGGAGGCCACAAAACGAAATGTTTCCACTGCGATAGAGGTTTGAAAGACTGGGAGAGCGGTGATGTCCCGTGGGAAGAGCACGCACGTTGGTTCGACCGATGCGCTTACATTCACTTGGTAAAAGGTCGAGATTATGTTCAGAATGTTTTATCAAAGGCTTGTGCTGTGATCCATGCGCCCAAAGAAAAGAACAAACTGCCTGCAGCCGCACCTTCAGTATTCGATCATTACAAAATTTTAAAAATACCTAACATTATTTTTGAACTTTATTGTTTATTGTTGTTTGTACACCATATACATAAGAACACAAGAAAAGAATACAAAACAATGTACGACCTTATCGCTTTAAAGCGTTGTCACCACAAAAATTCACACGAAATGGTTTTTATTATGTTAGATGCGGTGACGGAGTGAGGTGTGCCTTTGTAAAGTCTACATTATGCGCTGGATGGAAAATAGCAGAGAACAAGCCAGCGAGGGTATTGAAGCGTCAGTAGCCCCAGCTTGCGACGGCAGAGATGAATGCGGAATCAAGGCTCCTTCTACCGGCATCTTAGTGAAGGTGGCTGGACCAATGCATCCGCGATATGCCTCCGAGGCCTCTCGTCTCCGATCTTTCAGCGATTGGCCTCGGTGCATAGGTCAAAAGCCCGAGGAATTATCGGAGGCCGGTTTCTTTTACACCGGGGAGGGGGACAAAACGAAATGTTTCTATTGCGATGGAGGATTGGAAGACTGGGAAAGCAGCGACGTCCCGTGGGAAGAACACGCACGTTGGTTCGATCGATGCGCTTACATTCACTTAGTAAAGGGCCGAGATTATGTTCAGAATTTTTTATCGAAGGCTTGTGGTGTGATTCGTGTGTCCAAAGGAAAGAACGAACTGCCTGTATTCGATCATTGCAAAATAGCTAAAATACCTAACATTATTTTTGACCTAAAATAATTACTCCTTTCGAGTAACTTTATTTGAAGTTTAATGAAGATAAATATGTAATAATATTTTCTGAAGCTCTCAAAGCACGGCGACTTATATCGGGTTGAGACCGAAGTATGTGTTTTCTACGAAATGAACACTCAGTTTCTTTACTGTTACTACAGACTTTATGTGGATTCGTTATTAAGTCTAGGAACTTATAAAAAAGGCGCATCTGTTTGTTATTGATTGTTAAATACATTTAAAAAACTGGGCCATTAGATGTGTGAAATACAAATTAGAAACATTGAAGATGTAATCGTTTTATTGAATCTAACCTTTCCCCAATACTATTCGTAACATATCATGAGTGTGATAGATAATAGTTGAGTTCCAGGCTTTAAAAATAATAAATACTTATCTTAAAATAATTTTCTGCCTTTCACCAATACTATTCGTAGCATATCATGAGTGTGATAGATAATAGTTGAGTTTTGAGTTCCAGGCTTTAAAAATAATAAATAATTATCTTAAAATAATTTTCTGTTGCATTATATAAAAAATATACAGTAAAAAAATAACAATGTTTCGTTATTAAAAAATTTAGTTGTATCTTTTTGATACAATAATCATATGCATAGTATAATACCAAACCAATGTTAGCTATAAAAAATATATATATATTTAAAGTTTTAAAAATATATTGGATTGAAGAAATATCTAAAAATAATAATGGTTGTAATTTAGAAGATTTAGCTCGTCTTCTTTAGTGAAATTATATGAAAATTATAGTTTGTCAGGCAATATATTTACGATACAATAATTTTATAAATTAACGAAAGATTCTGTGTTTGTAACGAACAATGAACGGCTCATTGAGAAAATCGAGGTAACTCTCTGTGCTCAGGATTATGTTCATCACAAAATCAGTTTCAAGTTTTTTAGTATTTTCAGAAAGCAGTTAATCATTTTAAAAGAACAAAAACAGTTTATAACAAGTACATCAAGTTAAGTTTTTATTTGCTGGATATTTTTAAAACTCTGATTTATGATTTTCATGTTAAAAAAGATTACAAACAAATTAAAATGCACAAACAAAAGTTTTTTTTTCAAAACCAAAAAAGTGCATAAAACTTGCACGAAATATTTTAAAATGGAAGATCAATTTAATGAAAAGATTGAATACAATATTTATAGCTAATAAGATACCCAGGAATTTGATAAGATCCATTAAACATAATATGTATTAATTTTTACTCAAGTTAGATTACCCTTTATGAATTTTGAAACTTTAACGAAAATACTCAAACAGTTTGATGTAAGGATAAAAATGTGTTTAAAATTTAAAAAAAAAAATATAATATTTAAAATTTACAGAAGAAAAAAAAGTACAACAAAATATTACATTGCTTAAAATTTATTTAAGGAAATTTGTAAAACTGTTCGTTACTTACTGGATATTTTTAAAACTCTGATGTATGATTTTCATGTTAAAAAAGATATGAATTTTGAAACTTTAACGAAAATACTCAAACAGTTTGATGTAAGGATAAAAATATGTTTAAAAATTTTAAAAACATAATTGTAATATTTAAAATTTACAGAAGGAACAAAATAAAGTACAACAAAATATTACATTGCTTAAAATTTAATTAAAGGAAATTTGTAAAACTGTTCGTTATTTGCTGGATATCTTTAGAACTCTGATATGAAATTTGGAACTTTAACAAAAATACTCAAACAGTTTGATGTAATAATAAAAATATGTTAAAAAGATATGAATTTTGCAATGAATTAATGATAAAAATATGTTTAAAATTTTTTAATACGTAATTGTAATATTTAAAATTTACAAAACAACATAAAAAAAAAAAATGATTTCGAGGTGATTCGATTTCCATTGCTATACAAACTGTATTGAAACCATAATTTTCAAAATTGAATGGGTTCTTATTGAGTTACGTTGAATGCAGCATTATTAACCAAAATACGACATATATGCCGAGATATATTATCAAGGTTTTTTCCTTGAACACCTGATGGAATTGTTAAAACTTTAACAACAGCTCTCGTAATGGGGCATTTAGTTGTGGTAGATGCTAAAACTTTTTGGTGTGCAAGTAATACGCTTGGATTGGATCTGTGCTCTACGAACAATCTACGTTTTTTATGACGGTCTCATTCATTTTTCCTGCTGTATCTCCATACCAAAGACCACAAGTTAGATGAGATGACAAATTTTTGCTGATTACTACGAAAGAATGCTACTGATACAACAATATTAGCGAGAAAATAATAACATTCCATTACCGATAACATTTTACTTATCGATCAATAATGCTCTCGTCGCTTAGACTTTGGAATGCTGAACTCGTACCATCATGTTTTATGAGTAAGCTAACTTAACACACCAATGCCTAATCATTTCAATTTCTTTACTCTCTCTTGCCATGAACTCCCTCTTAACAAAACCCTCATTTTTATAACAGCCTCATTCATTTTTCTGTAAAACATACTAAGATCCGGTATTCCTTGATAATCAAAATTCAAAGGTTGTATTTCTTCACTGTACTAAATTGTGTAATAAATTTTGTAACAAAAATAGATTACCCGCATCCACTCGGACCTGCGACTATTGCAGTAAATGGATGTGTTAAATGAATCATTGTAACCTAACGTGTGTAACGTAACCTTATGCCAAATAAGGTTTAGGAAAAGAATAAAACTTTTTGTTTGAATGATAAAAATATATTTAAATATTTACAATATACATAACATGAAGACAAAGTAAAAAAAAGTCTACCATAATTTATAACATTTTTGCATACAATTGACGTATTACTTACAATTCTAAATACAAACAAAGATTATTACACAATAAAATTATAATTTTTTGACATATTTACACACATTGCTTAAAATGTAAAAAAGTAGTTTACTTACATTACAAAATCATTATTGTAGACTAGTATATTATACATTGTTCATAAAACTACATCATACATTGACCGTTAAAAAAGAAAATTATAAAACTATATTATTATAAGGAAGTACGAATATGTGATGCATGGAACCATAAAGCAAATGCTTGCACCTCCAATCCACTACAGTGACACATCCTTGTGGTTTTTACACTTTGAAATTGTGTGTGCCTATCACAATTCTTTAAGTGATTAAGTTTTAAATCTGATATTATTTTTTCAACTTTAGGACAACCAAAAGTCTCTAAATTAATATTTTTAAAATTAAACTTGGACAACATAAGTTTTTCTATGCATCCTCCTTTATACGCCCACATGTACTCGCGTCTACTGTCCAGTTTGTCAAGTATGTCTAAAAAATCACTATAGGATATGTCATCTGCATAATTTTTAACTGCTAACCCATGTATGTAGTTTGTACAAAAATGTATCTGCTTATAATTGTGGTCCATTAAAAATGAGTAAGGCAGTCGGATATGCAACAAAATAACTTTTTGCTTCCACAAATCAAATATTCCTACTTCCTTATAATAATAATTGGATTTAATTCTAAATCCATCAATGTCTATAATATATTTTATGTCCGACATTTTTATAGTTTATGTCACCGTTTCACAAATTGTTCACTGACTATTTAAAAAACACTCACTTTTAGTACTCTATACTTCCGAGTGCACCAAATGACACAAAAATAGCATGTATGAGCAAGTTGAGCTAAATTGTGCGAGTATCCAAAAACTCCAAATAAAAAAAAAACACTTAGTATCCAAAACACTCTGATAGTACACAACACTTCTAACCACTCTTGATAGGTCACATTTTCATCACCGATTCTCAATGCTTTTAGTTCTTTTCAGGTTTGGTCATAATGACATAATCAAATTACTAGTATGTTCTTCTTCGTTTGAATAGTCATGGTAATAATTTTTGAATGTATTTTCTTCAAGAATACTACACGAGTTCTGTAAGAACAAGAAAACAATCTGTGATTAAAAAATTATAACAAATACAACGATGAAGTGAAATAAAAAATGTGTAATTGAAATGCAATAATATTCTATTACTTAAATAATAATTAAAAAACTCACCTCCATTGTAATGTAGAGCACTGCACACAAAACAGTTTAGAGACAATAAAGGATAGAGGACGACTATTAGTTTTGGAATGCTGAACTCGTACACACTCTGATAGTACACAACACTTCTAACCACTCTTGATAGGTCACATTTTCATCACCGATTCTCAATGCTTTTAGTTCTTTTCAGGTTTGGTCATAATGACATAATCAAATTACTAGTATGTTCTTCTTCGTTTGAATAGTCATGGTAATAATTTTTGAATGTATTTTCTTCAAGAATACTACACGAGTTCTGTAAGAACAAGAAAACAATCTGTGATTAAAAAATTATAACAAATACAACGATGAAGTGAAATAAAAAATGTGTAATTGAAATGCAATAATATTCTATTACTTAAATAATAATTAAAAAACTCACCTCCATTGTAATGTAGAGCACTGCACACAAAACAGTTTAGAGACAATAAAGGATAGAGGACGACTATTAGTTTTGGAATGCTGAACTCGTACCATTATGTTTTATGAGTAAGCTAGATAAGTTATCAAGGTTCCGTCGTATATATAAGTTCGAGTTCCGTTTACCAAAACTAATAGTCGTCCTCTATCCTTTATTGTCTCTAAACTGTTTTGTGTGCAGTGCTCTACATTACAATGGAGGTGAGTTTTTTAATTATTATTTAAGTAATAGAATATTATTGCATTTCAATTACACATTTTTTATTTCACTTCATCGTTGTATTTGTTATAATTTTTTAATCACAGATTGTTTTCTTGTTCTTACAGAACTCGTGTAGTATTCTTGAAGAAAATACATTCAAAAATTATTACCATGACTATTCAAACGAAGAAGAACATACTAGTAATTTGATTATGTCATTATGACCAAACCTGAAAAGAACTAAAAGCATTGAGAATCGGTGATGAAAATGTGACCTATCAAGAGTGGTTAGAAGTGTTGTGTACTATCAGAGTGTGTACGAGTTTGTTAAATAATGGTTTTGTGAATCGGGCCTTAGTATGCGATTGGAGCCTTATTCGATGAAGGAACTGCCGACTCGGCATCACCGCGATCGTGAGAACGTTAAGTGCGTCTTCAGCAGTTTCGTGTCGTGGGAATGATGGACAGTTCGGACAATAACGCGATGTAGACTAGTACTTAGAATTAACCATTTTAATTTGAATTTGTAACATTCGATTCGAATTAAATATTTTATATAATCGATTTCGGTCTTTTTGTATCCCCCTGCAGCCGCACGTATATATTTGGCGCAGTCGGTAGGATACTCGCGGTCGGTTTCGCGGTGAAGATTTCCAAAAATTGGAAGATTTCCGAAAAACGCAAAGCCGCCCGTGTGGCTTTCTAGTCACCAGCAGGAGTATCCGCAACCTACCACGTCGTGCTGCAGGTATCCAGACATCGATAACGCAGGGAGGCCGAAAATAAGCTATGTAAGTACATTAGATTTCTTTCATGTGATTTGCTCATTCCTTTTCCTATACTAATATTGTATAAATAAAATTACCAAAATTTTTCATTTAAAAAAATCTCGTGAACCTAGGTTAAGTAGTAGTAATAGGGAACTTTATATAGATAGTTTAAGAAATATAAGTGGTGAAAATCCGGAACCAATTTGTTTAAAAATGACAGATCAATTAGACGTAATTTTCAAGGCTTTAAGACTGGTACCGGACTTCGACGGGAACCCGAATGTGCTGACCCGTTTTATTAAATTATGCGACGAGTTAGCAACTCAATTTTATAAAAGTGATAGTTCCGAGTTAGTTAAATGTGCTTTTATTAATGGTGTATTAAATAAGGTAATAGGACCCGCTGCTAGCTTAATCAACGCGAACGGAATTCCTAGTGACTGGAATGGCATTCGTAGTACTTTAGTGAATAACTTTGCGGATCACCGCGACGAATCCGCACTTTATAATGATTTATCTATTTTAAGACAAGGTTCTAATAGTCCTCAAGAATTTTACGAACGCTGCCAAACTTTATTTAGTACCATTATGACTTATGTGAGTTTGCACGATACCATTCAAACTACTATTGATGCGAAACGCGATTTATATAAGAAATTAACCCTGCAAGCGTTCATACGGGGTTTAAATGAGCCGATTGGTACGCGGATTCGGTGCATGCGCCCCGAAACTATCGAGAAAGCTTTACAGTTTGTTCATGAAGAAATTAATACTTTATATATTCAAAATCGCAATGAACGTATTTCTGACAGAAAAATGTTAAATAATTTTACAGTTCCGAATAGTTTTAATTTAAATAATTTTAGATCACCTAGTGTAGGATCTGCCCCGGGATTAATTAATTATGCTGTGCCAGGTCCCTCGCGACCTCAAATTATGTCTCATCCTTCACCTCAGTGGAGGCCAAGCTTCTACCAACCTCGTCAATTTGGTCCTACACGCACTCAACAAATTTTTAAGGTGCCTCCGCCTAATTATAACTCGCGAAATAATGCATTTATTTCCCAGAGGCCTAATTATCAAATGGCTCCGCGTCCTATGAGTGGTGTTAGCCACTTTGTTTCGAGGCAATTACCACCTACTTCCAATCTCACTGGACACGATTGGCGCAAATCAGGTAACCCACCGCCTAATAATTATTTCAAGACTAGAGAGATTAATTATAATAATTGCGCTGATGATGTAATATATAATGAAGATTATTATTATTCAGATTTTAACGAACCTAGTGATGATTATTTCTACTATTGCGAAAATCCTTATCCTTACGAATATGAATTGCCTAATCCGGAATTTGTTGAGTGCTCGCAAAAGTATCAAAATGTGACCGAATTGGAAGTTGATAAAAAACGCGATGATTCGGATTTTCAGGAAACTCCGAAATTAGACAAACCAAGATAGAAATTAATTTACACAACCAACGTCAACTTCCTTATATTCAGATTAATTCTCCACCTTTAAAGTTATTGATTGATACGGGAGCTAATCAATCTTTTTTGAGCCCTGCCGTTGTAGAAAAGTATTTTAAATATTTTCCTTTAAATTATGAGCCATTTGAAGTATGTAATGTGCATGCTAAAACTAGAAATAATTTTTCAATAACTTTACCTAGTTTTAATGAATTTAATGATCCGTGTGACGTAACATTTTATATATATAAATTTCATGAATTTTTCGACGGCCTAATTGGAACAGACCTATTAGATAAATGGGAAGCTACAATAGATTATAAAAATAAAGTACTTACCACTAAAACTGCTTCTAATCCTATAAAAATTTATAATTCCCAAAATTCTAACCTATATGAGGAAATAATACCAGCAGGTACTTCAAAGCTTTTAAAAATTCCTATGAATATTCATGAAGGTGAGGTTTATGTAAAAGAGCAGACTATTTCAAATTGTATTATAGGTGAATGCTTAACAACTGTTAGTAATGGCAAGGGAATAGTTGAAATCAGTAATCCTTCCCGCAATGATGTTATATTTTCCATGGATCGAACTATATCGGCTGAATTGAATAAACTTGAGTTTGAAACATTAAATTATGAAACGCAGCGCGTAAACGAAGTCCTCTCACGCCTGCGTACCGACCATTTAAATGTCGAGGAGCGTAAAAATTTAGAAGTACTTTGTTCACGATATGCAGATATTTTCTACTTAGAAGATGAACCACTTACCTTTACTAATAAAATTAAGCATTCTATAAAAACTACTGACGAGTTACCGGTATATTCAAAAAATTATAGATATCCGTATATTCACAGACAAGAAGTGCAAGATCAGATTAGCAAAATGTTGGAACAGGGTATTATTAGACCTTCTAATTCTGCCTGGAGTTCTCCTATTTGGGTGGTAGCAAAAAAATCTGACGCATCTGGAAAACCCAAATGGCGATTAGTGGTAGACTTTCGGAAATTGAATGAAAAAACAATCGACGACAAATATCCTATCCCGAATATCGCTGATGTGTTAGATAAATTAGGACATTGCCAGTATTTTACCACACTCGACCTTGCTAGTGGTTTTTATCAAGTCGAAATGGATCCCCAAGATATACCAAAAACTGCATTCACCGTAGAACACGGCCATTTTGAATTCCTTAGAATGCCAATGGGTCTCAAAAATAGTCCATCGACATTCCAAAGAGTAATGGACAATGTTTTACGTGAATTACAGAACACAATTTGCCTAGTTTACTTAGATGATATAATAGTTTTTAGCACATCCCTTCAGGAACATATGGATAATTTAGAAAGAGTATTTTTAAAATTACGTGAGTCCAACTTTAAAATCCAGATGGATAAATCAGAATTTTTAAAATTGGAGACACCATATCTAGGTCATATCATTAGCAAGGACGGTATAAAACCCAACCCGGATAAAATACTAGCAATAAAAAAATATCCACTGCCTAAAACCCCCACAGAAATAAAAAGATTTTTGGGACTTCTCGGCTATTATAGAAAATTTATTCCCGATTTTGCAAAGATTATTAAACCATTGACTCAGTGCTTAAAGAAAGGTTCCAAAATTTCATTCGACCAAAATTATATAGAGTGTTTTGAGAAATGTAAATTACTTCTAATTAATGATCCCATTCTTCAATATCCAGATTTTACAAAAGAGTTTATTCTTACTACAGACGCTTCGAATTTTGCCATTGGAGCCGTTCTTTCACAGGGTGTAATCGGTTCCGATAAACCAATAGCTTATGCATCACGAACCCTAAACCAAAGTGAAATTAACTATAGTACGATCGAAAAGGAGTTGCTAGCCATCGTTTGGGCAACTAAATACTTCCGTCCCTACCTTTTTGGCCGAAAATTCAAAATTGTTACCGACCATCGTCCGTTGCAATGGGTCATGAACATCAAAGAACCCAATTCCCGTTTAACGCGCTGGAGACTTCGTCTTAGTGAATTCGATTTTACTGTAGTTTATAAGCCAGGAAAAATTAACACTAATGCAGATGCCTTATCCCGTGTTGAAATTCTTAACGAAGATTTTAGTTCAGTAATAGTTAACACATCTGATTCTGATTCCCGAACTGAAACTGCTAATTCTAGTACTGATACTGCAGATAGCGACGCTATGGTTAACAAATCTGATTCCAGAACTGAAACTGCCAATTCTAGTACTGATACTGTACATAGTGACGCTGAAAATCCTGTGTTAGAAGTTCCTATTGTGGATAAGCCATTAAATTTATTTAATAAGCAGATTATATTTAACATTGTAGGTGATATAAAAAGTAAACCTAAAATAACTAAGCCTTTTGATACATTTACCAGAACTAGCATTCAAATTTCTGAATCTTCTTTAGAAAATGATATAATTGAAGCTGTAAAAGAATTTGTGAATCCAAAAATAAAAACTGGGATTTTGATTAACCCTCCAATAAGAATGTACTCTGTTATACCAATCCTACAACGTCATTTCAAAAATTCGGCTATGAATCTGGTCCTTACAAAACACGAAGTAGAGAATGTTACCGATTACTTAAAGCAGCAAGAGATTATAAAAAATTATCATGTGGGTAAAACTAATCACAGGGGGATCAATGAGTGTTACCTATCGCTATCTAGAAGATATTATTGGCCTAAAATGAAGGAGGAAATTTCGAAATACATCAATGAATGTGTCATTTGTGGTCAGGCTAAATATGATCGGCGTCCCGTACAACCAAGATTTCAAATCGTACCCCCTCCATCCAAACCATTCGAAATAGTACATATAGATTTATTTAGCGTTGAAACTTACAAATATCTAACTATAATTGATGCATTCTCAAAATATGCACAGGCATATTATCTGAGAGATGCGACCGCTATTAGCATTGTTCAGGCCTTATTAAAGTTCTCTACTCATCATGGACTTCCTTTATCGATTATATCAGATAATGGTCCTGAATTTACTAACCAGATATTTTTGGAATTTTGTAGGTTGCATAAAATTCATCATCATAAAATTTGTCTCAATACGCCTAATGAGAATGGAATGATAGAGCGTCTCCATTCTACATTATTGGAACATTTGCGTATCTTGAGATTAGAATACCAAGGAGAAATAGTGACGAACCTTATGCCTTATGCTATATTGGCTTACAACAGCTCTATACATAATTTCACTAAATGCAGGCCTTTCGATGTAATCACTGGGCATCTAGATCCTCGTGATCCTTTGGACATAAATATAACGCAACATTTATTGCAACAGTATATTCAGGATCATCGTAAACGTATAACTAAATTATTTGAAATTATTAATAAAACTACACTTGACCGTCGAACAGAGATTATTGAGAACGCTAATAAGGATCGTGAACCCGAAGAGGAATTCACACCTGAACAGGAAGTTTTTATTAGGAACCCTTTAGCCCACAGGCAAAAATTGGCTGCCCGTTACACACACGATAAGGTATTAGCTGATTTGCCAATACACATTTATGTTCGGAAGAAGGCCGGTCCTGTACCTAAGTCACGGTTGAAACGAGTACCTCGTAGCGCTCGTTTGTTACAGGGCTCTGAAAATCCTGATGGTTCAGATGCTGGTCCGAACTCTGACCCTGGGCCAAGCAGATGAAATAAAACTTGAGAACCTCGACGATGGACCCGGTATTCTGCCCTTTGACATGGGACCCACTAGAATAATTTCACATTCTATTCCTTTATCCAGATTATAAATTTAGAAGATGTTAGAAATAAATTAGAGACCGTTAAGCACAATTGCAAGGTTTAATTCCGCAATTGGACAAATCTTTATCTATTTTTGAGCCCCGTGTTAAGTATGTACAAAATAAATTGGATGATATATCAGAACATTTAGATACATTTTTAATAAAACGTGCAAAAAGAGGACTAATAGACGGTCTCGGTTCAGTTATTAAAAGTATATCTGGTAATTTAGATTACACCGATGTAATTAAATATGATAATGCCATTTCAGTTATGAAGCAAAAAGTAATCACCATTCAGCACTTAACTATAATACATTTCAAGTTATGAAAGATAGGCTAGATATTCTTTATGACAAAAAGAAAATCCTAGATATTGGTTTTAGGGAATATTAAATTAAATTAGGTTACTATTATAGAGATAATGAAGTTATTTTGATTTTTAAGTTTCCCGTTGTTCGTCCTACTAACTAAACCCTATATAAATTATCCTTAGCCCCTAATCGCGATACTAAAGTCCTAACTCCTATCTATCCATATGTGGCAATCCATGAAAAGAGTCTTTTGTACATTGAGACTGAATGTCCGAAGTACAGTCACGGTCACCTTTGCGAGGACAACATTAGTCACCACCACTTCGTGAAGTCGGATTGTATCCAGCATCTTATACTCAGTCAGAAGATCATAGATTCCTGTCGATTTGGTTCAGTCGCCTTAACTTCCGAGGCCATGGAGCAATTAGATGACCATCATTACGCGTAAAAAGAAGCAGGAGCCATCTGAAAGCTGTGTGAATCCTCCAGGAAATCAATCAAATCCAGGAACTTCCATAGAAATGAAGGAAATCAAACCTGATCATTGTTCACACAACCCCTGTTCACTGTCTGCACTATTTTCGACGACAGTCTCCAAATAGGTGCAGAACTTGCGGAGGGAGATGTTAAATAATGGTTTTGTGAATCGGGCCTTAGTATGCGATTGGAGCCTTATTCGATGAAGGAACTGCCGACTCGGCATCACCGCGATCGTGAGAACGTTAAGTGCGTCTTCAGCAGTTTCGTGTCGTGGGAATGATGGACAGTTCGGACAATAACGCGATGTAGACTAGTACTTAGAATTAACCATTTTAATTTGAATTTGTAACATTCGATTCGAATTAAATATTTTATATAATCGATTTCGGTCTTTTTGTATCCCCCTGCAGCCGCACGTATATATTTAGTTCAGCATTCCAAAACTAATAGTCGTCCTCTATCCTTTATTGTCTCTAAACTGTTTTGTGTGCAGTGCTCTACATTACAATGGAGGTGAGTTTTTTAATTATTATTTAAGTAATAGAATATTATTGCATTTCAATTACACATTTTTTATTTCACTTCATCGTTGTATTTGTTATAATTTTTTAATCACAGATTGTTTTCTTGTTCTTACAGAACTCGTGTAGTATTCTTGAAGAAAATACATTCAAAAATTATTACCATGACTATTCAAACGAAGAAGAACATACTAGTAATTTGATTATGTCATTATGACCAAACCTGAAAAGAACTAAAAGCATTGAGAATCGGTGATGAAAATGTGACCTATCAAGAGTGGTTAGAAGTGTTGTGTACTATCAGAGTGTTTTGGATACTAAGTGTTTTTTTTTTATTTGGAGTTTTTGGATACTCGCACAATTTAGCTCAACTTGCTCATACATGCTATTTTTGTGTCATTTGGTGCACTCGGAAGTATAGAGTACTAAAAGTGAGTGTTTTTTAAATAGTCAGTGAACAATTTGTGAAACGGTGACATAAACTATAAAAATGTCGGACATAAAATATATTATAGACATTGATGGATTTAGAATTAAATCCAATTATTATTATAAGGAAGTAGGAATATTTGATTTGTGGAAGCAAAAAGTTATTTTGTTGCATATCCGACTGCCTTACTCATTTTTAATGGACCACAATTATAAGCAGATACATTTTTGTACAAACTACATACATGGGTTAGCAGTTAAAAATTATGCAGATGACATATCCTATAGTGATTTTTTAGACATACTTGACAAACTGGACAGTAGACGCGAGTACATGTGGGCGTATAAAGGAGGATGCATAGAAAAACTTATGTTGTCCAAGTTTAATTTTAAAAATATTAATTTAGAGACTTTTGGTTGTCCTAAAGTTGAAAAAATAATATCAGATTTAAAACTTAATCACTTAAAGAATTGTGATAGGCACACACAATTTCAAAGTGTAAAAACCACAAGGATGTGTCACTGTAGTGGATTGGAGGTGCAAGCATTTGCTTTATGGTTCCATGCATCACATATTCGTACTTCCTTATAATAATATAGTTTTATAATTTTCTTTTTTAACGGTCAATGTATGATGTAGTTTTATGAACAATGTATAATATACTAGTCTACAATAATGATTTTGTAATGTAAGTAAACTACTTTTTTACATTTTAAGCAATGTGTGTAAATATGTCAAAAAATTATAATTTTATTGTGTAATAATCTTTGTTTGTATTTAGAATTGTAAGTAATACGTCAATTGTATGCAAAAATGTTATAAATTATGGTAGACTTTTTTTTACTTTGTCTTCATGTTATGTATATTGTAAATATTTAAATATATTTTTATCATTCAAACAAAAAGTTTTATTCTTTTCCTAAACCTTATTTGGCATAAGGTTACGTTACACACGTTAGGTTACAATGATTCATTTAACACATCCATTTACTGCAATAGTCGCAGGTCCGAGTGGATGCGGGTAATCTATTTTTGTTACAAAATTTATTACACAATTTAGTACAGTGAAGAAATACAACCTTTGAATTTTGATTATCAAGGAATACCGGATCTTAGTATGTTTTACAGAAAAATGAATGAGGCTGTTATAAAAATGAGGGTTTTGTTAAGAGGGAGTTCATGGCAAGAGAGAGTAAAGAAATTGAAATGATTAGGCATTGGTGTGTTAAGTTAGCTTACTCATAAAACATGATGGTACGAGTTCAGCATTCCAAAGTCTAAGCGACGAGAGCATTATTGATCGATAAGTAAAATGTTATCGGTAATGGAATGTTATTATTTTCTCGCTAATATTGTTGTATCAGTAGCATTCTTTCGTAGTAATCAGCAAAAATTTGTCATCTCATCTAACTTGTGGTCTTTGGTATGGAGATACAGCAGGAAAAATGAATGAGACCGTCATAAAAAACGTAGATTGTTCGTAGAGCACAGATCCAATCCAAGCGTATTACTTGCACACCAAAAAGTTTTAGCATCTACCACAACTAAATGCCCCATTACGAGAGCTGTTGTTAAAGTTTTAACAATTCCATCAGGTGTTCAAGGAAAAAACCTTGATAATATATCTCGGCATATATGTCGTATTTTGGTTAATAATGCTGCATTCAACGTAACTCAATAAGAACCCATTCAATTTTGAAAATTATGGTTTCAATACAGTTTGTATAGCAATGGAAATCGAATCACCTCGAAATCATTTTTTTTTTTTATGTTGTTTTGTAAATTTTAAATATTACAATTACGTATTAAAAAATTTTAAACATATTTTTATCATTAATTCATTGCAAAATTCATATCTTTTTAACATATTTTTATTATTACATCAAACTGTTTGAGTATTTTTGTTAAAGTTCCAAATTTCATATCAGAGTTCTAAAGATATCCAGCAAATAACGAACAGTTTTACAAATTTCCTTTAATTAAATTTTAAGCAATGTAATATTTTGTTGTACTTTATTTTGTTCCTTCTGTAAATTTTAAATATTACAATTATGTTTTTAAAATTTTTAAACATATTTTTATCCTTACATCAAACTGTTTGAGTATTTTCGTTAAAGTTTCAAAATTCATATCTTTTTTAACATGAAAATCATACATCAGAGTTTTAAAAATATCCAGTAAGTAACGAACAGTTTTACAAATTTCCTTAAATAAATTTTAAGCAATGTAATATTTTGTTGTACTTTTTTTTCTTCTGTAAATTTTAAATATTATATTTTTTTTTTTAAATTTTAAACACATTTTTATCCTTACATCAAACTGTTTGAGTATTTTCGTTAAAGTTTCAAAATTCATAAAGGGTAATCTAACTTGAGTAAAAATTAATACATATTATGTTTAATGGATCTTATCAAATTCCTGGGTATCTTATTAGCTATAAATATTGTATTCAATCTTTTCATTAAATTGATCTTCCATTTTAAAATATTTCGTGCAAGTTTTATGCACTTTTTTGGTTTTGAAAAAAAAACTTTTGTTTGTGCATTTTAATTTGTTTGTAATCTTTTTTAACATGAAAATCATAAATCAGAGTTTTAAAAATATCCAGCAAATAAAAACTTAACTTGATGTACTTGTTATAAACTGTTTTTGTTCTTTTAAAATGATTAACTGCTTTCTGAAAATACTAAAAAACTTGAAACTGATTTTGTGATGAACATAATCCTGAGCACAGAGAGTTACCTCGATTTTCTCAATGAGCCGTTCATTGTTCGTTACAAACACAGAATCTTTCGTTAATTTATAAAATTATTGTATCGTAAATATATTGCCTGACAAACTATAATTTTCATATAATTTCACTAAAGAAGACGAGCTAAATCTTCTAAATTACAACCATTATTATTTTTAGATATTTCTTCAATCCAATATATTTTTAAAACTTTAAATATATATATATTTTTTATAGCTAACATTGGTTTGGTATTATACTATGCATATGATTATTGTATCAAAAAGATACAACTAAATTTTTTAATAACGAAACATTGTTATTTTTTTACTGTATATTTTTTATATAATGCAACAGAAAATTATTTTAAGATAATTATTTATTATTTTTAAAGCCTGGAACTCAAAACTCAACTATTATCTATCACACTCATGATATGCTACGAATAGTATTGGTGAAAGGCAGAAAATTATTTTAAGATAAGTATTTATTATTTTTAAAGCCTGGAACTCAACTATTATCTATCACACTCATGATATGTTACGAATAGTATTGGGGAAAGGTTAGATTCAATAAAACGATTACATCTTCAATGTTTCTAATTTGTATTTCACACATCTAATGGCCCAGTTTTTTAAATGTATTTAACAATCAATAACAAACAGATGCGCCTTTTTTATAAGTTCCTAGACTTAATAACGAATCCACATAAAGTCTGTAGTAACAGTAAAGAAACTGAGTGTTCATTTCGTAGAAAACACATACTTCGGTCTCAACCCGATATAAGTCGCCGTGCTTTGAGAGCTTCAGAAAATATTATTACATATTTATCTTCATTAAACTTCAAATAAAGTTACTCGAAAGGAGTAATTATTTTAGGTCAAAAATAATGTTAGGTATTTTAGCTATTTTGCAATGATCGAATACAGGCAGTTCGTTCTTTCCTTTGGACACACGAATCACACCACAAGCCTTCGATAAAAAATTCTGAACATAATCTCGGCCCTTTACTAAGTGAATGTAAGCGCATCGATCGAACCAACGTGCGTGTTCTTCCCACGGGACGTCGCTGCTTTCCCAGTCTTCCAATCCTCCATCGCAATAGAAACATTTCGTTTTGTCCCCCTCCCCGGTGTAAAAGAAACCGGCCTCCGATAATTCCTCGGGCTTTTGACCTATGCACCGAGGCCAATCGCTGAAAGATCGGAGACGAGAGGCCTCGGAGGCATATCGCGGATGCATTGGTCCAGCCACCTTCACTAAGATGCCGGTAGAAGGAGCCTTGATTCCGCATTCATCTCTGCCGTCGCAAGCTGGGGCTACTGACGCTTCAATACCCTCGCTGGCTTGTTCTCTGCTATTTTCCATCCAGCGCATAATGTAGACTTTACAAAGGCACACCTCACTCCGTCACCGCATCTAACATAATAAAAACCATTTCGTGTGAATTTTTGTGGTGACAACGCTTTAAAGCGATAAGGTCGTACATTGTTTTGTATTCTTTTCTTGTGTTCTTATGTATATGGTGTACAAACAACAATAAACAATAAAGTTCAAAAATAATGTTAGGTATTTTTAAAATTTTGTAATGATCGAATACTGAAGGTGCGGCTGCAGGCAGTTTGTTCTTTTCTTTGGGCGCATGGATCACAGCACAAGCCTTTGATAAAACATTCTGAACATAATCTCGGCCTTTTACCAAGTGAATGTAAGCGCATCGGTCGAACCAACGTGCGTGCTCTTCCCACGGGACATCACCGCTCTCCCAGTCTTTCAAACCTCTATCGCAGTAGAAACATTTCGTTTTGTCCGTTTTGTGGCCTCCACCAATTCCTTGGACTTTTCATCTATGCAACGAGGATAATCGTTGAAAGATTGGAGACGAGTGGCCTCGGAGACATGTCGCGGATGCATTGGCCCGATCACCTTCACTGAGATAACGGTAGAAGGAGCCTTGATTCCGCATTCATCTCTGTCGTCGCAAGCGGGCTTGTCTCTTAAAAATAGATCTTCGGGAGCCCCAGCTGGATCTTCACTTTCCATCCAACGCATAATGTAGACTTTGCAAAGGCACATTTCACTCCGTCACCGCATCCAACATAATAAAAGCCATTTCATGTAAATTGTTGTGGTCAGTACTTTGACTCATATGGTCGATTTACCTCGAGGTTTATCATAGAATTTACTCTGAAAATAATTCTTGGATGTTGTGTAATAATTGTTGGATGATTTTACTACTTTCTACGGAGAATATTGCATTATGTTCAATAAAGGTATCAAAATAAATCAATCGATGTATATTTCATGACAATAATTATATGCATTCGATAAACAAAAATTGTGATGTGTTTGTAATAAAAACGTCCCTCATTAGCATAAATGACTGCGTCATAGATAAGTCGAGTACAATGCGGTGCCGAGGAAGCGATAAGCCCATTGTAATTAGTAAATGGACAGGATAACGACCCAATGTGGTCATTAGATAACGAAGTAGGGCTAATACAATGCTGAAGCTATCTTTGTTTCTACGCTAGTTAGCAAAAAACGGATCAGCGCATTCGATCGGGCATGGTCGAAAACATACGATTTGACACCAAACTCGGTTATTTTTTGTACCGATGGAGGCTCGTCAACTTTGCCCGATTTGCCGGTTCTAACTCCTGAGTTAGAACCGGCGAATCCCCACTACTGTTATCATACTATAATACTGTTGGTATTATACTTTGTTATTTTCTTAATCTTCATAGCTATTACTTTATTTGGATTTAGGATTACGTTTGCTTACATAATTATGTAAACCATAGAACTTTGTTATAGAAGATTATTTCTTTTGTACAATTTGTTCAAGATGCACGTCATATCCTCTTAACGCGTTCAAACATTAGATGAACTTAAAAGATTATCTTCAAAGTTAAATGTTAATTATTACATAGTTAAATCAGGGTCTTAACTTAACCTTCCTTTATTTTTAAAGTTATAATTAATTAACGGTGACCCTGTGTCGAGCGAGGGATTCCGTGTTCGACGCTCGGCTGGGCACTGAGCAGGGTATCATTAATTTTTTTTGTATATCTTTGTGATGTTGTGTTTACAAGTCTTTACCGGTGCTCTGTTTATGGCCTCTTCTACGGGTGGATGTGTGTGTGTGTGTATGTATTTGGATTTCCTGTCATATAAAATGGCATCTATTATTATAATCGATACTTATTCTCAGGTCTTGCTTTTTGCCTAAAACTAACTTTCGTGCCTTCTGTAGTAAAATGAGCCCAATGGGAGAGTATGTAACGAATACTATGTAAACGATGTATAAATATATACCTTCTTGCAATTTGAGGATCGCAGAGTGATGCGGCATGCGGGGCACAGTATCGTGTGCAAACTAGATCAGTGAAATTAACCGTCGTTTCGCCTCATCTCAGTACCGTTACTGACGATGACGGACCGCTCCAGTTTTTGCAGCCGGTCGACGACCCCAGCTGTTGTCTAAGTAGCTACTGGATTACAATTACCTAGTCGTCGTAGTAGAACGTTTATATCATACGATAGACGATGGTAATACCTCGTAACTTCAGATATTCACAAATACCTTTTACCGAAGTCCGCTGTGTTGGTCACTCAAGGGCAGATTTGCAGACCTTGGAGACGACAGCGGTGACGCCGGTGACTGTATTTTTTTTAAAGAACATCTTTGATGGTCCACGACGCGTACGGAGTTCTTTCTTTCTTTTTCTTCTGTCTTTCTTGGCCGTCAACATTTAGTTTTGCTGATGTCCTTGGTCGACGATAGCCACTTAACATCACGTGGATCTTCAGCTCGTTTTATAAAGATTTTTTCTTTTAACCGAATTACAATGCTATGAATGCTACTTACTTCCCTATTGTAGATTCGTGGCAGAGTAGAACCTTGTGGTAATGACCGTGCCATATCATTATCATAACACTTTTTTGTTGTTGGCTTAGCTGATATTTTCGTTGTTTACACATATTTCAGGAATAATATTTAGTAACAATTCTTTCACCAAATTAAACAAGGTTTTAATGTAACAATAAGTCAAATGTATAATTCTACTAAGTTTAAAACATATTTTATTTATTGATTGGTTGATTTATTAAATCTTTATTGTATTCACTTTAAGCTAGGTTCAAACAGTACAAAATACAGTGCAAAGACAACAAAGATCTTCATATTTATTTATTTCCCATTAGGTACTGCTGAATAAATTAAAGCCCAATCTGAGATCTTCAGTCAAATAACATTATTGTTTTCACACATCAACGTCAACTTGATCGGTCAAGTCTCTCCGTCGGGTCCTTGCCATTGTTATTATTTCGTCTCCAACTCTGTGACGCCCGCATTACTAGCCGACTGCCGATCTTACAATATTATACTATTGGACAATTTGATGAATAGTCGGGTCAATGGCTTCAATATTCATTGCTCCATTGTGACCCCATTGTAATTCAGAAGTAATAAAGGAAATCTTTAGGACAATGGCTTTGGGTATTCATAGATCTAAAACTTTATTGTAAGGCAGGTATTAAAAGGTTGAAGAACTTTCAGATAAAAGTAATCGTTTCGCCTTTCCAGTTGTGGACGAAATTGGGTAAATGACTCGTTGCTGAAGTGAGGTCTATTCAAGACTTACTTACCTACCGATTGATCCGGATTTTTAATTGAGGTGTCTATTTTCATTTCCAACAATCGATAAAATGTTAGACAATGACATATTCTGAGAGACCGAAGAAAAAAAATGAGCCTCTATTTAGGTATAATCGAATAAGCGAAATAGTAAGCAATGTACAAAGCCCAGTTAAAGAGGATCATCTGAGGTATGAAATAGATATAAGTATGTACCTAAACAAGGAAACAGTCATGCAACAGTGATTCATCGGTTCATCATTAGGTCCGAAGATTTCCTTTTGCCCTTAGAATTGGCTACGCATTACGAATGTGAGATTGTGTGCCGTGAGGCCCGTGAGCGATCACCCGACTTCCGCGAAACCCGATTGATGGTAACATCGTGACACGATCGAATACTATCCACTCATTACACTGTCTTTGCGATGCAACTGGTTTTTGTTCTTAGATGTTGATAGTGCGTGATGTGTTTCTTTGTATAATTACGCCTCTGTAATTATACTGTACCTATAGTGAATAATGGGAATCTTTAAATGATTTTTAAATTCTTAAAACTGCATGAGCATAAAAGACTTCCCAATTCTTAACAGTACTCACTACAAAGTAGTTAGCTTCGACAGGATTTCTACACTGGACACACGTTTCCCTCCCCTCTGTTCTCAAAAAATGTTTTAATCGATGTCTTCCAGGTGTCAACATGGACAATCAATGTCCAATAATCCAATTTCGGTATTTTATTCACTTATTAAAACTATTTAGATATATGTATAGGTATTAGATATAATAATATAAGTAGCATGTAGTGGAGTTGAGTATCCGGAGGCGTATCCGCTGTCAATAAGTATCATGTAGGCGCCAGTGAATCAGATTAGTCTATTTCCTTCTTAACTACGACGCATTGACTGCTGTTGACTCATCAGTTGACTCGTCAGTACCTTGACGTTTCACATTGACTATGACAGATGTATTATTTTAAATGTAGTTTAGAATGTCCGAAGTCCGAACTAATGTCGTATTGTGGTGAGTAACGAGTATGCGTTACAAATTAATGTTACGGAGTAGTCTCATAAATTGCTTAGGACCAAGGACATTACTGTCTTAATTTGTAGAATTTAGTTTTTATGTAAAGAAACGAGCAGACGAGCCATCTGCTAGTTTTTTTATGCTTTTAGCGAGCAAACGAGCAGACGGGTCACCTGATGGTAAGTGATCACCGCCGCCCATGGACATTAGCAACACTGGGAGCGTCACCAACGCGTTGCCGGCCAAGAAAATGACGATAGACCCGCTTCATAGCTTAGAGGGAACACCGATGCAGGAAGTTTGTTCCACAGTTTACACGTACGAGTAAGTGGATATCGTTGCACATAGACATCAGCAATACCACGGATACCATCTATGATTTGTCAGTCATGAAATAACAGAAAAGAACAAAAGTAGGTACTGATAATTTTACAGAATATTTTATTTTATGTCGTCATAAATGTTTCTTTTGGATATGCGACTATCAAATAGTATACAAAATGTTGCAACGGTTAGCAAATTCTGCTTTTATTAATTATGTCTCCGTTGGCATATTATTGTTTCAAGAGCCTATTTCAAAAGCACATTGTCCCTGATGTCACAAGCTGTTCCTATACAGCTATTATTTGACGTAATTACGTGTTGAACATCCCGGACTGTGTTGAAATGTTTTGTAATTTGAACAATAGCGTCCATTACCCTAAACGTACGCATATAGTAATAGGTACCTACCTACATGTTGTTTACAGCAAAGTACCTACATGCCAATTTGAATCTAATTGTTGTTTAGATAGATTATTTAATAGCTTGACAGTTATTGCCATGTAATGCCCAGGTGCTCTGTTCCCGCATTGCCATGCAATGTTATTCAAACATAAAATCATTTAAACTGGTTGGACCACAATAGGACATGTATTGTAACAGCTGATTTTTATTTAAGGAATGTTGAGAATGTTTTAACTGTATTTTTCCCACGATTTTTTATGTTAGATAACAGACATACGAGTACATGCCATGGTGAAAATTGTGTTACGAGATTGTATTAACATAGGTCGAGTACAAAATAAGTCGTTATAATATTGCATTGCATTAGAAAAGAGAAATCCGTGATGATGATCGTGTCTTCATAACGTCGTGCGCACGATCAATTTCTCACACAGCTTACAGTACAGTACTAATGACATAGATCTGCAAATGCAATTACAACTGAAGTTAAGGTCCGTGTACTCATTATTGTAAACTTACAATTAGATGTTAATGAGCACGACCATGTAGCCTAGTTGGTAGCACCCCTGTCTGCGAGGCGAGGAGTCCCGGGGTCGATTCCCGGCCGGGCAGATGTTTATTTGATATGTGTACTTGTGTAGACCATGCCCATTTTAGAGAACAGATTTCTGCAGGGGACGTATTGCTTGCGGTTGATCCTTGCAGTGACGTCATCCAACTCAGTATTCAGAAACGTGACATCATCGATTTCTCGCCTTGCAGTGATTTACTTTCTCGTGTCTCCTTTGATGGACGACGTCCACGGGTGTGGCTTTCTAGTATACGTACGCTGATAATTTTATTTTAAATATTTGCTTCTGTTTTGAACCGGTTGCCACCAGACACAACACAAGTAACTAGTAGTTTACTGCTATAAACATAAACACAAAATGACTGGAAATTTTATTTCCATCGTCCCTTTGAATGTCTGAAATCGTGATGTCCAGCATTAGTTAAAAAAAAAACTTGAGAGGTGTCAAGGGACACCCGGATGGAACGAAGTTCCTTGCAGTCAGTACAAGGATAGCAAAAACATGCAGCAAGTGTGCCAAAACAAATCTAAGGTATTAAATTTCGTGAGAAATTTAATTTGTTTTGTCACACTCGCTTGCATGTTTTTGCTATCCTAGTACTCTTGCTTGCTATCTATGTAAAAAAAACTACGATGGCAAAAAGTGTCGTTACCGGCAAAAAGTGTCGTTACCGGCAAAAAGTGTCGTTACCAAATTTTCCGCCTAGCCCCCTTTCGCAATGCGCGATAAGGAACTTCGTACCAAAACTTAAAGATAATTACTTAACTCTTAACTGCTCATATTTTAAACTTTGTAATATAAGTAAACACTGCCTTTGTGATATCCTGACGTAATTTATATGATTTCAATTGAAAAATCAATGCAAACGCGACTATGCCGTTTTGTGGACAAATGTGATTTTAGGCGTTCTGTCCACTTTGACGCACGTCATGCGCACGCTATCGTCGATTGTCCCATGCTTGCAGCTTATTATTGTTTGGCATAACATTTTGGGATTTTTCCATTAGGCTTTTACAGGATCTATACTCCTTATCGAGATAAGTTAGCTTATCGAATGTTTGTTTAATTTATTGATGTAGTCAAGTGGGCGTTTGATCGTACTCCTAAACAGTGTATCAATCAGATAGGTACATTATCCGAGTAACTGAGGACATTAAATTTGACATTAGATTGACTGGCATTGGGTTTCTTGTGTTACATCTTTAAAAATAAACCGGTCAAGTGTGAGTTTAACTCGCTTGGGAAGGGGTTCCGTACGTAGATTTATCTACAAACTTGTACTTGTACAAGTTTACCAACTGAAAATGTAAGCTTGTTCATATTTTTACAGTTTTCCTTTAAGAACATAAACTTCTTATAGGTTTTCCTGTAATATTTAAGTAAAGAACTGTCTTCTGTATTTTTTTCAAAATTCTAGCATCAGTACTTTCGGAGATTAGGTGGGGGGGATGGTCAATTTTTGGTTATAATTTTCGTTCTTTCTTGAATAATTTTAAAACTATCCATTGTTAAACTATAACAAAAATATATTTGAGATCCTTACAACAAGCCCTTTCATTTGACATACCACTCAATATGGTTTGCAGAACAGTTTTTGTTAAATATTGATTTCGTAATTATTATTTTTTCAAGTACCCGTATTCTAGTACAATATTAAGAGATATCCTGCTATGTAGTGTAAAGTGGATTTTTTATGTATCCATCCGACAAATGGGCTTTTCTGGCTCAACTTCATATAACATCAGGATAACAGTATTCTGCAAGTTAATTCCTGACTCTCTTTAGTTGAACGTGCAAGTTACAACTTAACGAGGAAAGTTAATATTTGTATAAGCACAGCTGGAGCGGGCTGTCGTTAAATTAAATTACATAAAGTAAATTACATAACCGAATCACACTGTATTTCACTAACTTTATTAGCCGTGTCTACATCGCGATCCTTGTTAACTTAATTTTAATGGCGCATCGTTAAGCTCAGCAAGGATCTGTGTAAGTTGCTTCTCACAGATCACGTTGTTTGCAATTAAAAGTTTAGTACCCTCGTTAAGGTGCTTAAGGTATTAACATACACGTTTAGGTAAAGCCACAGCAGAAAGGCTGTAGGCTCTCAACTAAGTCTGAAACTCAGTGGGTTACCAAATCATTAAAAACTAAAAACTCAATGAATGAGCTATTTAAAGATTTAATATATGTAAATGTTACCAACATGTGTTTTAAAATCTGCTCTGGGTCATGTTTTAAAATTGTTATAAGGACCTGTGCCATTGAGTTGCATTAGCGCATGCCTGGACGTCTTGATTGAATTTAGGTATTCTCATTTTTACTTTTAATCATAGATTTTCTTTTAATTTACTTAAAAGTAATAAAAACATCCAACCAGCCAACACGCTCAATTCATTTACCAATGTGTTTACATAGCTTGTCTACATAAACACAGCTCCGGGAATGTGCTTTGAACGCGAGTATAATTTAAACAGTTACCTGTATCTGTGTCGAACGCTGGATTGTATCAATATCAAACGTAAAGATAATAATGTTTAGAACGACCTCCTTTTATAATCCTTGTTTGTCTATGGATTTCATCATTTTGGATTAGAATGCGCTGAGTGATACAGTATCAGGTGAAGTAAATGATAAAGAAACAATAAAGAGCAAGAAATATTAACAATATTTCAGAGTATCAGACCTGAAAAACTTTTTGATCTCTCGAAAAAGTATCTCTTCTCTCTGTTTAGTAGAGAAGTTATGATTTTTTTTCGAGAATTCAAAAAGTTAATCGACTCTGATGAACAATTTGATCTTTGCGGGTTACTACGTGTTTGCTTTCTAGCGTCGATTTGTAGGTTTTTGTTTCCAGTCTATGTTGATATACCTAGAAGGAGAGCAACATCAGTTGATGTCACTTTAAACATCATTCAACATGTGTATAATTTATTTGATTTGTTATTATTGCAAAGCCAGGGTCACCTGAGTATGTATGATCATTTAAAAGTCTAGGGAAATTGATCATCCCTTGTAAAAAACACTAAGTAGGGCCATGTAGTTAATACTACCGGCTGTCCCTCCAATGAACACCATTAAAATTTACATAATGCTACTTTACACAGAAAGCAAACATGTTTAAAGCTAGGCACTTCAGTTATAAAGCTACGCAAACATAATAACGAGCGTGTACCCAAAGGGCGCATTGTCTGAACCAGGTTTGTTTGGTCACACGACTCACACGAGGGTCAGGGTAAAGCAACATTGCTATCAACCTTGTGATCTGCTATTAATTCATGTGTGAGGCGTAGATTAACTAGCTGTTATAATTAAACTTTAAAACATATGAAGAAAGAGATATGTTTGGATCCTGCGTATCACAACACTCAGTTTCTGTTGCAATGGGAGACAAGCATGATGTTATGTTTGCACTATTCCCTACATACGTCCCTGCAAAAATACAGTTTGATCAGTTACCATTGATAGAGGGCATAGATATATGAAACTGCATTCAACGATCTACTGATAGCTTATCGAGCGATGTCCTAACGTTAGAATGTAGGTGTGTGTCCTGTGACATTTCACAATGAGGTACTTATGTTATCTTTGGAACAATTGATGATACAAGTAGTCATTGTGTGTGAATCATTCGACACGTTTGAGGAGGAAGAATTGAATATTAAGAACCCTAAGACAGACTGCTGTATTTTCTTTTAAACTATCATCACAGCACAACCTATGATTGGCCAAATGCTGAGATTTTAGAATAAGTAAAGTTCGTTGGCCAAATCTGAATTGATAGACTTCACATATTTTTGCAAACCTAATAATAATTTATGAACAAATAAGAAGAGGACAGTAATTAAGAAAATATTTTTATGCAAGTTTATTTAAGCTTTTCCTTCATGTTAAAAATTAAAAAAAAATACAGTGGTCACTGTGGCGTACCAACGTGGGCAACAATTAGAGAGGTTACCAATGAAACGTCCATCATGGAGGATCCTACTTCACCTTTTATGAAAAAAAAAATTATCATGCCCTCCTCCTGAACTTTTGGACAGTCTGCGAGAAAAGCCAGTTTCATTCCAAAGGGCAACTAACGCAATTAACTAGTGAATCATCGAGCAGGCAAAGGGGGCAGCGGTATGCCTTACTTGTTATCGTATTGTCAAGACTCAAGAGCTTAGCATTCGCCTCAGCGAGCGGCGAGTCGACTCGTCGAGTCCACATCCTGAGTTTCTCCCGATAAAGTCGAGCAAGCGACACTTTCTCCGTCGCGGTTGGCCGCCGCTCAATCGACCGGCCGGCGAACCGAACTGTGACTAAACGGGCCATTTGTAACGTGTCTAGGATTCCCTTGCTGCATGTTCGACTTAGAAAGTTACTCTCGTGTCTAACGATTCAATGCACAGCATTTACTAACGAGTTACACGCATCATAACGTCTGTTTGTGAAAAAGTTGTAGCCGAGTCTATTTAGTCCTCACTATCCTATATTTGTGTAAGAAATATGTTGTTTTGGGTGTAATATGGCAACCATCAACATAGCTAACCTAATCTCTTTTGCACCCTGCTGGATAACGAATTAGGCTATAGTCTGGTAAGCTAGTCTTTGATGCTTCTATTGTAAAGTTGGAAGTTAGATAAAGATAATGCTATACCGTTTCTAATACCAAGACAAACCATCATCCGGTGAACCGCCAAGCCTACCGGAAGGCAATTACATACTATAATTAGTTCAAGACAAAGCCATGATTACATATAATGGTGTTGTCGTGGGAAAATATGAGTTGCTAGGTGAAGCCGGTTTCAGTTCCCGGTAATACGGCGGCGCCGCGGCGGACATTACAGCATACAAGGGTGTCATCACCTATGCTGAATCGCATATGCGACAAAGCCCTCTTCTTTGAATAAAAAAAAATCACCTATGCTGATTGATGACTTCGCTCGATTAGTTGCTGTAGATAGATAGCCGCGTCGTGGGAAATCATGAATTAATGAGAAATGCTTTTACATGTGCATTACCTTGTATATCTATCTCTGTTCGGAATGCTGCTGATTTCTGCTCTGCACTGCAGGCGCCATATTAACATTCCTCATTCATTGAAAATAAGACAACAGAAAATCAAAAGTTCAAAACCCCAGACGTGTATCTGTCATAGCTGTCAGTTCCGGCCGGGAAACGAATCCAACACATCCCAATACGACAGCTTGGTATGCTGAGCTTTCGTCTTAACGTCATAATGTCTTGACGATGTTATTGGAAGATGATGAATTTCTGTTCTCTATGCTCTTCAGTCTTCAGTGTCTCGCCGGTATGTTTGGACATATTATCCTTCAGAGATTTCAATTAAATTTAAACGTGAAAAGTTTTCAACGTCATCGCTACCCTACTCTACCTCAACAGGGTGTTGGAGACTCAGTTCAATTTACCATTTTTCTTGTGGCCGGCAAAATATTTGGAATGCCCCTAATATTGAAATTATTGAAGATGGACAATGTATCGTACATTCACAGATACTTACTCGTTAGTCGATGATTACTAAAAATACATACAAATTGAATTTATATCAAACAAAAAATGTAATACGCCTACATCGGAATGCAACGTGCGCCGGAAGGTTTAATGCGCGGATTAATAGTGTTTATTCAATTAGCCATTCTCGACTCGCTGCTCGCACGTGAACACACACACTGCGTCACGGCTCGCTAAGTAAATAAATAGCCAACTTGATAGTTTAGTTAAATGACAATGTTTCCAAGTTGCTAAGCACTAAGCAGTAAGCAGGCACTATTGGCTTAACTCGTATGTAACTTATCCTAATCTTGAAGATGCTCTTAACAAAATGGACTTTAATCTCATTCAAATAACATGTACCTACATAAAATATACACAATATGTAAAAAGTTAGTTGATTTGATGAAGTTATTTTTTTCTCAATCAACGTGGTTGTTCGATAATGTGAGTGATTTCTGATTTGTTACCCAATTCTCGAAGGCTTTATCCATCAGAAGCTAATAATGAATTGACTCATCGTAATCTAGCAATAATATCCTGCCGATGATATTAGTCCTCGCCCTATGGTGGGTCAGACTTGAAACCATAATTACAACAAACAAGAAGAGCATTATTTCTTGATCTTTTTTATTCTTTTTCAATCGCCGCAAGCAATCCGAGTTAGAACGACAAAAGTAAAGAGTTAGAATGATTCGATCGCTTAGTCTCAACCCTCCTTAAGAGTATACCATAGTTTATTGTATACTCCAAGGCCGCCACTGATACCCAACTAAACATTACATCTCTGTAAACTTTTATGCTGATGCCTAGTTAAGATAGAATAAGTGTTCGAGTAATCTCTGCAGTTAATCTTTAGTCATCAGGAAGAGAATCCCAGTAATGCCGAGACGCAACATTTAGGTAGCTGATAAGAAGGGTCGCCGTCATTGACAGATAAGACGCTCCTTCCGAGGGGACGGAATGTGTTCCACGATATGAGTATTTTGGCGTCGGTAATGTAAATAGGACGTCTTGTATCATGGTATCCTGGTCACCGGATATCGGGTTATCGGGCACACGCTGTTACGGTTTCAAACTTTGTGACTGCGCTCACTTTACTTACTTATTCCACGTTGCTGTTATTGTATACCGTTGCATTTGTAATGATCGCCGGAGTTTTTAAATACTTAATTATAGTAAACTTTTAAGCATATTGACAAGGTAGTCGCTATTAATAAAGTGGTGCTTTCTGATCAAATATAGGACCGTCAGAATACCGCTGATGGAAGTTTATTCCAGCGTCTGCTCGGACATGACAATGATACTTATAATCTGAATTAGACTAGTAATAGATGAACAGAGTGCGTTGATGTAACTTGGTATCTGTTCACGTTGTGCGGCACTGGAATAAAACAGTTCACATCCACCAACGCGCAGACGGGACCTGATAAGAAGTAGGTAATTACTCTCTGCCATGGATACACCACCAAAAGGCATCAATAACGCAACGCTTCGCCTGCCAGGACGAAAATAGTTAGACAACTAATTATTAGATATTAAAAGTCGACGAAACTTATTTGTTTTGTCTATTTCCCAGTCACGGTCGTATTTCAAACGTGCATGGCTGCATGCAATATTCGCTTTCCTACAAAACTCTTTCGATGCTGGCATTCAACGCGAAACTGTTTATTTTTGCATAAATGAGTAACATTCTCGTTTGAAACGCTCTTGGCTCAACAGCTCGTATCGGTCGAATGTCCACAAAATCGTGTAACGGGTGCCCGCGGTGTGAACGGCTATTGAATTGAAGAAATTAGGAAACTGTTGAGTGGCAAATTTAATGAGACCTCCTTTGTTTTGGATGCCATGTTAATCCACGCTCGATTTAAGTTGATATCGTTGTACGGATAAATAAATTAATGTTCGAGCACCCTATTAGCTTGGTCTATTGCTTGGATGGATGCACCTTCACACCCCATTTGATTTTTAAGTCTATTCGCACAAATCTACAAGGTACTAAAATTTTTGTATAGTTTACAGAATTGTAATGACTCGACTCGACTGTTTGAACTTTTATTGTTAAAAGCATTTCAAAATATTGTATTGTATGTACCTACTACTCATAAAACATTCATACTGTATTACACAAAGGCAGAGATAGTTAACTTGCAATTTGTATAATTATACCGCAAGCAGCGATAACTCTTCTCTCTTCATCTCTCTTCTCTCTTCATTCATTTATTAAACACGAGCATTATTGATGTCAACGTTTTTAAAGTTGACATAAAAATGAAGATGTAAATTTTAAGTTACATCAAAACTTAAAATTAACATCTACGGCAGGTTGCGAGTTAAAGATAAAAATGGTTAGCGTAAGTTGTCCTTAGGAGATGGCTATAATGACATCAGATTACGGACTTATTTATAGAACTTTATATGAGGAACATTTAAGCCCTAAATTATTTTCCGCAGCGCACGCAGTGGAAGCTTAATTTCGTCAGATATCGTCAACAATTGTAGGCGTAGTTCAGCCAAAAACAAAACCTTAACGAATTTACACTTAAACCCTCCTCATAAACTACTCGATCTAATTGTGAAAACTGTATGAAAATCCGTTCAGTAGTTTCTGAGATCTTGTGCAACAGGAACGAAATTGATGCGTCGGGGGACTTATTTTTATAATTAGTGTTGATAGTGACAAAGAATCAAGGGCCGTCCGGCGAATTTTGTACCACAATATTTTTTATCGCTAAACGCACACAAAACATAGTAGGTATCTATAATCATAATAACATTATAATGTTATTAACTTATGCAAAGCCCGACAACTTTTGTTAGGGTGTTATATCAAAGATACTTCACACAAAATTCAACCTTAGGTGTTAGTAACGAAGTATTCTTCACTTCGTAGCTTGAAATCATAATTAAAACCATCCAAAATTTACAATGTATTAAAATAATATCAAAGTTCGTAATTGGTTTATACTTTGATCGATGCGTAGCAGGCATGGCTGTTGTAATATTGGTACCCTCACTGTTTTAATTCGTTTGATGTGTAGCAATTAGCAGTGTGCGAGCTTGAATTACGCTGAACGATTCATATCACGCACGTGTTCATCTGATGGCTGCCTTCAAGTTTAGGGTTCCTTAGGAACGTACCTCTGATTCTACCTACTTCTGACACAAGTTATGCTTTACTTCTCGGCCTTTTCATTATGTTTGATTCGAAATAATTTTTGCTTTTACAATCTTTTCTTAAAGGTGCTCTATTATTTAGGAAAAGAAGATATGACTAAGAAATTTCAAATTAATCCAGTAGATTTGGAAAAAAATAGTTGTGACATTCGGACAGACAAAAGCACTAAGTAGTCGTATATGGATAACGTTTTGTCATCTGGAGTACCCAAAATACAAAACTTTTAACTGTTCAAGCTTGACTGGAAGTTGGAACCCAGTGGGGAATAATTTTGACGGAACCATTAACTATATGGTTTACTTCTCACTTGGGTCTATTTATCACGTCATCACGTCAGTCAGTCAGTCAGTCAGTCAGATGTACAATGTCAGCTTGCGTGACGTTTGTTTATTATGAGGGAAATATTCCCATATGGCCTCATGTAGGCCCGTGTTATTGTCGAGAGAGATGGAAGACTATTGTTATGTATTGTTCATATCTAATTGTTTTTGTTGTTCACAATTCATTGTTCTAGCAGAATTAGAATCAAACTCATCATAACTATCTAATTATTTTATACAACATGTTGACTGTCTATTAACTATTCACATATCGCTATAAAAACACACTCAATGTTAAATCGTATCTTTATTTTCAGTATTCTTACTTAAACTTTATTGAAATGCTGATTTGTCAAAAACTTCAACTTATAGATTTATCTGATTCAATAATAACAATTTTGAACCATTGATATCATGGTAAAGCGAATGGCGCGTCGACGGTCGACTTGTCCACTTGTTCAAATAACGGTTACCATTGAATGTTATGCGATGTATGGTACTCGTATGTAACTAACAATGTTCATGTAATAATAGTATACGGCCCGGGAACATGTAGTTTGTTTATCTATCGTAATTACACATCGCAGTCTGTGTTTGTGTGGTGCATTTGATGTTTGTTATTCAGCGGTCTACACCGCAGTGACGAAGCGAAGGCCTGTTTTAGTGTTTTGATTCAAACGTTCGGTGTTTTGTTCGTTGCATTTGTAATTTGGCTTCGCTTGTCAGTTTTGTTGTATAATAAATACAAGAGATTAATTTTTATTTTTCAACCTACATACTTAAAAAGGAGGATTTTCTCAGAAGAACCTTATCGGATTTAGAAAATGATTTTTAGATTGCATTTTTAGTTTGCCTTCATGAATTCTTATTTTTAAATGAAACACGTCAGCAGTAAGCTGTAATTATAAGATAAATTATACATAATTATTATGTTTATACAAGGCAATACCGGTGGGCGTGAATACTGGACACTGGACATTGCGGACACGCGACGCCCGCGGTCAGCGTAGGCCGTAGTCAATACGATTGCATTAGTTCATTGCCCGGCCGTTTTAGTATTCCTGTCTATTTATGTGTAGCGTAAACAATGCACCGGCAGCTCTTATCGGCCGCGTGCGTATGATGTTACATACCAATATGTCATGAATTATGAATAATATGATTGTTATTAATATTATTGGCTATTATTTGTTTCAGGTATGTGTCCGGTGTCGGTTTTGTGAGCTTTTGATATTGATGAATGGTGGGTGAGTTATGCTCCTACAGTATTTTTTATGTTGTTTGTTTCTTAGCTATGAGATTTTGATGTGACTCTTTATATTTTACTGTTACGAAATTTACAAAGGAAAGTGCTGTTGATACGTAAGTGGAGGCAACGGTCATAATTAATCTAATCTACATGATTATAATACCTATAAACAAACTTTATGAAATATTTTTTTTGGAGTTTAACTCCTTATCTTTCGATATCATACTTAAGCCCGTGGTATGAGATTTTATGGGGAGTAAAATCAATTTTTCCGTTACGTTATTCGTTACGCTTGTAATTCGTAACACAGAATTTAGATGGCGTTGGATTGGATGGCTGATCAGTAACACGCCACCTAATGATAATAATAATCATGATACATCCTATTCTGATGATGTGAAATAAATATTATCATCATCACCATCACCATCACCATGGCGTTAAACTCCAGTCGTGCGTCAGAGCTGACACACACCTTTTTTCATAAAATTCACTCCAAAATCCTGTATCACTATTCTAGAATCTATCGCACTGAAGTGAGTTCGTAAGTGAATAATTGTGTAAACGGTGCCATAATTGGAGGTTTTAAACGTTCTAGCCTGTCTAGACGATTTGATTAAACCAATGCGGGTGCGGCAGAGTGAAACTAGGCAAAGCAATACCTACTTCTGCAAATAAGCCTTAATGTTTCTTCAATAGTTAAACAGATTTTTCAGCAATTTTAAATTTACAAATGATCGGTTGTGGTAAAGTTTTAAGGGGTAATATTCATACCGTTTTGCTAGATTTATCTTTAACTTAAGCGATATTTTAAAGGTTTCATCTTTTCTCGCCAAGATTAAAATGTTGGTTAGTTGTAAAATCCGAGGCTGAGTTAGTAAATTAGGTGGTGATGTATAAATCAGTGGGACAAGTAAAATGGTTGTTCTTTATTTCACACTTTCTTTGGAATATTCAGGTGACATTTAATAAAAGGCTAATTAGTTTATTAGAAGCTTTCTCATTTTCCTGTAGCTTAGTTATAAAATATTGGTTTCCGTGGCCAAAAAAAAAATCTGTGGCTTGACTTATAATTCCCCATATTATAAATTATAATGCTATGGGTACTGTAATACACACACTGGTTCCAGACACCACAAATCGATTTATTAAACATAGCTTGGTTCACATCGCCGTTTTTATTATCGTGTAACTTGAAAGTTAACCACACGATGAAACTTAAAACCGTCATGGTATTCAGGGTAATTACTAGTTACTTATGTTATTACACTGTGTCGTATATTTTTACACTGGTAGTAAAACTTCTAGTCTAAGCTTTCATGTCCTCAAACAGTTTGTTTTTAAAGTGGGCCGTAACTCGTAACACATTTTAATATTGAAGCTAATTTTCCCAAGCGCTAATAGGCTGCTTGTGTTTCGTATAAAAACAACTGGGCAGACGCCGGCTGTGCAAACAAGTTTCGCTCGTTTCGCTCCATCACGCGCTAGCTCGCTACGTTACACAGTACACTGGCTTGCTACTGAGTACCGTGCTAGGGTTGTCGCGTTCCCATCTTTGTTATTCATACATTTTGATCACGATAATTTCTTTTAATCTATTACGTTAAAAGAAAGAGTGCAGTAGGTACGTGCAAAAGGTGTTGGACTTTGTACAACTATTTCAATTATACCTTAGTCAAATTTGATGACTCCTTTGAATGTATTGTTATCAATATAACATTGTTTTTCAACTCCCTACAAAAAATGGTTGTCTGTAAAGTCGGTTTACGGACAGTAGTTTAACGTGACAACGTCATGAGTGTCATGACAAAAATCCGCTCCGCTCCGCCCCGCCTCAACTCAACTACGATCGCCTACGGCATCGGCTACGTCGCTACGATACGCCGATCGTAGCCGATAGTGCCTCTCTCTCGCTTTTGCCGCTCTCTCGCTCGCGGAACGCTACATTTTTTCATAGATGCGCCCGGCGCTCATCGTTTTAATAGACGTTATCACGTCAAAAAACAAATACTTGGACAAAAATGGGTCCTTTCTTGATGAAAAACCCAAAAATTTCTTTCATTCTTTCTTTATCATCTCTCTATCTTGGATGGAAAAGCATCAATGATGCGTTTATACCTGATGGTATGCGACGATAACCACATACCATCAGGTGGATCGTCGGATCGTTTGCCGGCTATATACATAAAAAATATAATATTGATTAAGCCCTTTAACAAACACACTGGAAGTTTCCAATGTATACGTAAAAGTTATGCTATGAGTGCTGTTTTCCATGTCAAACCATATACCTGATACCTGACACTCATGAAAACGTAATACAGCTCAGCAAAATCGTGACGCAGCAACAAGTGACGGAATTCACTTTCGCCTACACAGGTCCAACGAACCGCTGTTTGCCCTACGAAAACAAACCTAATTGCCTGTAACCTAACACGATAGTATCCAACTAGCCCCTGTCTGGAGGCAATAAAGCTCAAAATTATACTACCAAGATTATCTAAGCGGTCTTTCGTAAATTGAAGAGTTTATCTCGATAAACTTGGTACGGTGACTGTTATCGCAAATCGCAATACACATTTGTATTATTTTGTATACGGCGTTTTTAACTTAGCCATGCCATTTGCAAGGTCCTCTCGACACTTTAATTTGCCATCGATTTTGCGTGTGAAAATTGTGATTTTGTTAACCGAACATTGTATATTATATTCGAGAGTTCCTGTAATGAATGGAGATTTTCAAAGGAATTAAATTTCTGTTACGTGATATGTTTTTTCCTTATCTGCATGTAAATACAGTAGTTACATAGAAGTAATTCTGTATTTACAGAATCATAGTTAGGCCGATTTAACTTAGCAAATGTACTTAGGTGTAAATTGCCTTCGTGAAAATTTCCGCGGTCTTAATTAGAGAATAAATATTTGAGTCTGTCAATATTGCCGGTTCCGTGGTTCACAGATTATCTGAAGGCAATTTTATCGTAATTTCAGTAATATGTAACAAGAACAACTTTGTCATTGTTCCATTCCCAAATCGATAAAACAGTAATGACAAGGACATAATATTGTAGCAATGATCAAAGACTGGAGACTGAAGAAGCAAGACTTGTGTTACGACTTACGAGTTCTTTGATTAGTCACACATAAAAACATAACTTTTATGAAATCTTCTTTATGAAGGTTTCGACCTCTCTCGCATCTAGGTTGCGGGATATGTGGAATTTTTAATTTTATATACTCTAAACCCCCCGTTTGGCAACCATCTAGCACATATGAGGAGGCTCTTCTAACATTTGCATACTTGAACGCACCGGTGATCACTCCAGGTTATTCTAATAAGAGTTCAGTAATTAAGGATGTCAGAAGGTATGAAATTCGCAATACAATACAAAAAAACAGCGTGTCACAGAACTGATCTGAGTGAGAGAATTTGTTGACAAATTCTATTTGCATACTGCCACAGGGAAGATAAGAATTCCCCTTGGAATCTCATTTGAAGTTTCGGGAAACGTTTTAATAACTTATTGCTCGAATTAAATTGTCTCTGGCCATTACGCAATACGCATCGTGATATATGAGTACCTGTTCGTAGTTCTCAAGGGTTCATAAATCCATATTATTTGGCAACTTCGCCGTTGTTTCCTCCGCCTTCAGTTTGTTGTTTGACCTTCTGGCCTTACAGAGAGTTTCGTCAACAACTTCCGTTGTATATTTGAATCGGCATTAGTCTTTTTAGTGTTTGTGTGTATAATGTGTAATGGTGTTTTTATATTTTCAGAGTTATTTCAATATTTTGGCTATATAAATGGTAATAAGTAAAAATGAGCAGTGAAATAAACTGAAAATTCTTCATTATTAATGGTTGTACAGGCAGTCCTCGACTTACGTCGTTTCGATTTACGTCGCGTATTTCGAGAACCTAACATGCCGTAAGTACGAGGACTGCCTGTATTCGAATTCAATAATGGCTAGTGCTCCGCTGCAGTACTTGCAGCGCCCGGGCGCCGCCGCCGGGCGACTGAACTATGATTCATTGCTGTTTATTATTAGACACATTACGAATATGCTCGTCGGTTTGTACACTAATTCAGAAACGGCACATTGTTACCAAACATCGCGAATTAGCGAATTAAACCCAAACTGGGAGCAGTATTTTTTCTGTTCCGTGAAAACTGGAATCAGTTTATAATTTATATTATTGGATTGTATGGAACTGTTCCAAGCTATTCCAATTAGGTATTTGAGGTGAAAGGAGAAATAAAATTGAGATTCGTATTTCGTACCAACCAACACAAAGTATGATGATTCATTCAAGGATACTGGCTTTCTATTATTACAAAAGAATTGAAACAAAGAACAAAATACTTTGTTTATGTTTTTTTATCGTTTATCGTAGCGTAGCAGTAACAAGTGTTACTGCTACGCTCCGCTCCGCTTCGCCCCGCCCGGCTCCGCTCCACTCAACTACTGTCGCCTACGGCTCGCCTACGGCATCTGCTACGATACGCCGAACGTAGCCGATAGTGCCTCTCTCTCGCTTTTGCCGCTCTCTCGCTCGCGGAACGCTACATTTTTTCATAGATGCGCTCGTCGCTCATCGTTTTGAAAGACGTTATCACGTTAAAAACATACATACAAGATACGCGCGAAAAACATAACCCTTCCTTGGCAGTCGGGTAAAAATAGCTCACAACTTTGCTACCACAACTTATTTGCCAAATGCTTCCAAGGCAATTTGAGAGTCATGATGACGTATTCCATTTAGACCCTCGCTCTCTGATGGGTATTTCCGCGCCCCCCTCGTCTGCTCGTTGCCCGTACTGGCGACTGGCGACAGAATCACTGAAGCTTTTAGCGTTAATGGCCGGACGGGACGCTGTCAGTTAGGCTCGGTGTACGGTGTAAGGAGTACTAAGGAACTCTCTGTACTTGTTGTCATATCAGTTTGTCACGATGTGAAATATTTTGGTATTTGTGTTCCGTTTTAATGTCGCAGTTGCATTGTACGCCACACAGAACATCTAATAATTAGTTAGAAAGGAGTTGTGGGCGTGGCAGGCGCGCCAATACTAGGCGCAAACGAGCACAATCCTCAAAAACACGCGATCGCGCTGTTTAGTGACTCGCGAACTCCAACGGAGAAAAGTATTGCGAAATACTGCGACAAAATTACTTAAAAATGCCTACATGTGCGGTAATTACTTGCCGTGCAAGAAGCGATATGGTTAAAATAAACAAAGGAAGCGTTTCTTTTCATCGGTAAGTAAAAAACTAGGATATTTTAGTTAAAATCTTGAAAAATGTCCTTCAAATGATTCTTTTCCCAAAAAATATACATTGCGGGCTTCATGCGCTCGTCATTTTTAACACATCAATTAGAACGCGTAATGTATTACGTAGTAGTCGTAATGTACTACGTAGTAGTAGCTCTAGCGTTGGGCGCAGTAAAAGATGATATCGATATTCGATAGATTCTTTCGAAGTTATAATAAAAACAACGTTCTTCAATAATGTACATGTGACCAGATACATTTTATATTTTATGCATTGAAATATAATTTGAAAGAACATTGACTTATTTTACATGTATTACAATATGTTACACTGATTTATATTATATTTTTCAGATAGGTTTTTGGCAGAATATTGTAGTTTCAAGCAGTTAGTTCTTGTTTATTATTTTGTTAAAATCTATATCTAATTTAATGAATTTTAGTTTCCCGAAAGATTCAGTTATACGAGCACACAGTTGGATCGCTGCAACAGGCAAACCTGACTGGATTCCTACTAAATATAGCACTATATGCTCTGCACATTTCACTGAAAATGATTTTGATATAAAAAAGTCCAGGAATAAATATTTATTACACGGTGCAATACCACATGAAAATATCGTTAAAATACATTCTCTCGTGAGTATCACTTTGGTTGTTCAATTATTAATACATAACTACAGGAAATCATAATTATTATACTCAAGACTTTTATGTTTTTGTTCAGTGTATCACAAATTTGCAATTTGGGTGAAGGGCTGACAACCTGTCACTGTACAGATACACAGTCATGTCTGTCTGAATTTGAAATTAACCTTAATATATTTTATCAATTTTCATACGTGGCGAAAAAGTCTTTTACTAAGCTGTATTACACTGCATACTCCGTAAGGGATAAAAACGTGACTGTATGTATGTTTGTACTTTTGTACATATTTTCAGCCTCAGGAAAGTATTTCGCTGGGTGATATAACTGATAATAAATCACGTAAACGCGTTTTTTATGGATTTAAGGTAAACCTTTATTTTACACATTTGTCGACCTTACGAAAATAAATATCGATAAAAGTTGATCGTCAGTCAATCCTTAGCTACAGTGTCACGCCTCTCACGCACACATAACGACCCTCGTGCGTACTTGTTCATTTTCGTATTAGTAAGCAAATGGAGGGGATCAAAACGGCGACAGTGGTTCCGGTACAAATTACGCGCTATGCCCTTTCTAACTAATTATTAGGTGTTCTGTGGTACGCCACACCAAGTCTTTCTGATGCAGCTAGCGCTTCTGATATTTCTACGTTTACAGATTAGACTGTTAGTCATTTAACGGGCTTAATGTTATTAAAATTAAGCATTTACGGTGTTCCTCAAGGTAGTGTCCTTGGACCTACCTTATTTTTAATTTACATAAATAACTTGTGCAAATTTGAGGCAGGTGGTGCACGCGTCTTCTCTTATGCTGACGATACAGCAATTGTTTTTAGTGGTGATAACTGGGAAACGGTACGTAGGGACACTGAACTAGGTTTAGCTAGGATTGCTTCTTGGCTAAGAAATAATCTACTCACGCTAAATACACAGAAAACTAACTATATCTGTTTCTCTCTTACTAGTAAAACTCAACCTAACTCTGATTTTCGTGTAAAAATTCATCAATGTGGTAATATTTTAAATCCTGACTGCACATGCACGCCTATTGATAAAGTTGAAAAAATAAAATACCTAGGGGTTATTTTAGATCAGAGATTATCGTGGCATCATCAGGTAGAAATAGTAAGTGATCGTATTAGAAAATTAATCTGGATTTTTAAATTACTAAGACATGTTACGACAGTTACTTTACTAAAAAGAATCTATGTAGCCCTAGCCCAATCAATCTTAACATATTGCATACCTATATGGGGTAGTGCATCTAAAATCAAATTTCTTGACATCGAAAGAGCCCAACGTGCCCTACTAAAGACTATGCACTTTAAGCCGTATCGTTTCCCCACGGATGATCTTTATAAGCTGAGTGATACGTTATCTGTTAGAAAACTATTTATTTTACATACTATTTTAAAGATCCACGGAACAACAGTATACAAAGCACCTATCATGACGAAACGACGAAAATCAATAGTTATAACAGTAAGAACGCGAACATCATTTGCTAGACATCAATAAGCCGCTCAAAGTGCCTATATTTACAATAAAGTAAACAGAAAATTAAATATATACCCTAAAACTCAACATGACTGTAAGAAAATCGTAACAGACTGGTTAAAGACATTATCCTATGAAGAAACTGAGGCAATTCTTAACAATACAATATTGTGATATCAATTTAAGAAACATAATAATATTAACTATAAATCGTTTTGCCCCCTCTCTCAAATACACACACGCACACACACCACACACACCACACACACACACACACACACTACACACACACACTACACACACACTCGCACGCACACACACACACACACACATACACGCACACACACACCACGTGCTAAACCTTGTTATCTCTGTATATTCTGATTTTATGATTTTATTTTTAAATTTCCTTATATTTTTCGTAATGTATATTATAAAAATGAATATTTACTTTCTCGTTCAATAACAGGCAATAATATATTGTTTTAAAACTGATATGGAAGAGTGAGTCCTTCTGGCACAGGTATCTCAATACTTAAAAGAAGGGCTCGAACATTTGTTAAGTTTATCACCTGTAACTCTTTGATGAATAAAGTTATTATTATTATTATTATTATTATTATTCTAATGACACATTTCCAAAACATTAAAAATTTACTACCTAATCTTTGCCAGTAACACGTTCCATAATCCGAACTCTATCGTCTTACAGCCTGTCTCAAATAACCATTATACAAAGTCAAAAAATTATAGTTTATCTATTGTCTTATTCTGAAACAGTTGATGGATTGAAAACGATTGAAACGATACACGGAATAACATTTCACTGATTAAGTATAAGAATTTCGTACGACAGGAATTATGCATCTCAAGTAATCTTGCTATACACCTACCAGCTCCCTACTTTGGAAATGTTTTTCATTGATATCACAAGCAGTCATTTAATAATCGAGGCTTTACTTCACTAGCCCTGTCCAGTGTCCTCTTTCCCACGTCGAAATCAATAAGCTTGATGGATGCTAATGGCGCTCGCCGCTGGATCCCGTAAAGTAGCCCGGCTGTGTCCACCTGTTAGACCTATTTAGGCGTCGGCTATTAGATTTGCATAATTTAAGTCGTTTCGTTACGAAACCTTACCTATTTAGAATAGACTGCTGTTTGAAGAGTCTTGGGCTCGAAGTCGAGACCCTGGGCCCAAGAGAAAGAGATGTAGTATTATGAGGAACCGGTTTCACTTCCTCTAATTTTGAAATGATGTGCAGATTACAAATTAAATATTCACTTGCTTCGGCAAATGAAAACATCAGTGGGAAAACAATTTAAGCGATCTATTACAGGGCATTGATCTCTTCTCAATTCTCATAATGTAGGAAGCTTTGAGTAAGTATAGTACTATCGTGCCAATCTTCAGATTAATCGAGTTAATTAAGGCCCGTTCCTATAACCTATTTATTCTTTACTGCAGATTGTTCTTTTATTTTTGTATTTACTTATCCTTACATAAATTGTCTTTCAGTTTCAAGCTTTAGGAATTGACGAGGCAACAAGAATACATCCCTGGTAAACTCCGGTTCATCAGTTTAACCCTTGTTCACATGCTGTCAACACACTCAATAGTCAATATGATTATGTGTAACATTGTCACCTGATAGTTTGTTCCCGACGATTTGGTCGTAGTTGAAATTGGTTTTCTTTATATCCTGAGTGGTTGGTATCAATGAACTCCTGGTGTGATGTCACTATGCTACGTATCTAATCTAGTAGTTTCAAGTGTAGTATTATTCTTCGATTATCTAGTTATTTTTTTTTAACCGACTTCAAAAAAGGAGGAGGTTCTCAATTCGAATGTTTTTTTTTTTTTTTTATGTTTGTTACCTCAGAACTTTGGACTGGGCGAACCGATTTTGATGATTCTTTTTTTAATCGAAAGCTGGAGGCTGTCATGTGGTCCCATATAAATTTTATTGAGATCTGACAATGGCATCCGTGAGAAAACCACATAAGTCGTAAATTTGTGTTAAGATGTGCGCGACAAATTGACGAATAACTCAATATCACGCCAACCGATTTCGATGATTCTTTTTTTAATCCAAAGCAGGCACTTGTCATGTGGTCTCACATAAATTTGAACGAGATCTGACAACTATGTAGTTTTTGAGACTTTGAAGTCGGTTATTTTTTGTTAGTAAAATTTAGATTATTATTAATCTAATTTTTAAATCCGGCTTTGTCATTCGTCGAAGGTGAGACAGGAGGGACTTTGTACCATTGCCTCTACTTTATTCAACAGAGCACAACCAGCTGGGAAAGTTTAAGGAGTCAAGAATGGAAGTTCCTTTCAATTTAAAACAAAATTAGCTATTGGTTAATCAAACACTGAAGATTGTCATATAAAACAACGGCTACTAATAGATCGCCTCCCTTTTGACATCAAAAGGCTACATAGCTTAGATAGTTTTGGTACTTGAATATTTAAGCGTGAGAGACAAGGGTCATGATTTCATGAACATTCACAGTCGTCTCCAGAACAACAGGACGTGTGTCCACAGACGATGTAATGAATCAATCCATGTCACGTTGACCTCAACCGTCGTACAAAACGTCAAACGTCCCGTAACCAACGATGATTTATTCATTTTCCCATATTAATATGTAAATTTATGAAACCAACGTTTTATGTTCTTTTTGCGAATGAAAAAGAGTTCAAACAATTGGTTCGTATGTAATCTTGTGGATTTAATTCGAGTGATTTTTAATGTTTGGTTTACGTAATTTCAGTTGAGGTTGGTGAGAGTGCCGAATTGTATGAATGAACAGTGTGTGTTGCTCATAATTTTCTTATAATTATTTTGTAACAGGACTGGTTAGTACAAAAATTACCCATAGTGTAACTTAATTAATAATAATATACCTACTTACTTTTAATCAAATAATATACGTATATTTAGTTAGTGGTCTTAGCTTGAAGGACATTAAGAAACTACAAAATAAAATTTTTAAGTTTGATCCTTATCACAAACGTAATACACTAAATAAACATTAAACATATACAGGGTGGATTTTTGAGACGGGTCAGTAAGGGCAGGTACCTTAACCGTTATAGTTACAGGAAAACGTTCCTAGGAGACTATCCATAACTTTTTAAGATATTCTGAACTGCATTCACAGATTTTTGAGAAAATGTACGGTAAGCGAAAAAAGTGCTAAAACCAAAAAAAAATATTTTTATGCCTATCGATCCTGCTTCGTATGGGGATCAAAATACTCTATGGGACCATTTAAGGTATGAGTACTAGAAATGTCAGAAAACGCTAAAAACATTTTCCATACATTTTGTACTGAAAAACGATAAATCAACTCTTAATATTCTTTATTGCCAAACAATCCTATTTCTTACTGCGATTAAAAGATTATTTAAGGCCTATTGAAAATTAAATACAAAAAAACTACGGTAAGACACAACTTATCACACAAACATAAGTTCATTCGTTGTTGGCCCGATCTAACGCCTCTCGATTTTTTTTTGTGGGGCTACCTTAAAAAATGAAGTTTACAAAAGGAAGTACGACAGTGTTCAGGAGCTGAAAGAGGCATTAACGAGGATTTTAAATAATATCCATCAAAGAAAACTTTCCGATGCTACTTGCTCAGTACAAAAACGAGTGAACTTATTTATTCGTGAAAACGGCGGTCATTTTGGACAATTTATTTCGTAGATAACCAATTTTTAACCGACTTCAAAAAAGGAGGAGTTTCTCAATTCGACTGTATTTTTTATGTGTGTTACCTCAGAACTTTCGACTGGGCGAACCAATTTTGATGATTCTTGTTTTAATCGAAAGCTGGTGGTCCCACATAAATTTTATTGAGATCTGACAAGTATTTTTTGAGTAACTTTGAAGTGTGTCATTTTTTGTTAGTAAAATTGAGATTATTAAGTTTGTGTGATATGTTGTGTCTTACCGTAGTTTTTGTATTTCAG
Organism: Thymelicus sylvestris; assembly: GCA_911387775.1. Classification (NCBI taxonomy): domain Eukaryota; kingdom Metazoa; phylum Arthropoda; class Insecta; order Lepidoptera; family Hesperiidae; genus Thymelicus; species Thymelicus sylvestris. Next base: position 11,956,924 of record OU426905.1, on the reverse strand, counting down.
TTTCAATAGGCCTTAAAGAATCTTTTAATCGCAGTAAGAAATAGGATTGTTTGGCAATAAAGAATATTATTACGAGTTGATTTATCGTTTTTCAGTACAAAATGTATGGAAAATGTTTTTAGCGTTTTCTGACATTTCTAGTACTCATACCTTAAATGGTCCCATAGAGTATTTTGATCCCCATACGAAGCAGGATCGATAGGCATAAAAATATTTTTTTTTGGATTTTAGCACTTTATTCGCTTACCGTACATTTTCTCAAAAATCTGTGAATGCAGCTCACAATATCTTTAAAAGTTATGGATAGTCTCCTAGGGACGTTTTCCTGTAACTATAACGGTTAAGGTACCTGCCCTTACTGACCCGTCTCAAAAATCCACCCTGTATATAAATTCGTCGCAGTTTTCCTTTCAGTATCAATAGTACTGTACCTAGTACCTATTTAGCAATATCCTTGGAGCTTGCGACTAGTTTCACGTAACCGAGGTGTTGTTAACAGTAAGTTTATCCGGTAACTAGACACGTCTGGCACTGGGGGCGTCCTTGACGTGTCGATCAGCGCCTATTACTAGAGGTGGTAGAGCGCGACTGTCTGCACTGTACTGTCTGTCTTGCTTCGGCCTGTAGCGATAAGGTGAGAATGTTACAGATTTAGGGTTCCGCAGCGCATAAAATTGAGTTACTCTTATAGGAAAATTAAGGCAGTCTTCTAGGAACACTCGCGTTTGTGCCTGCGTTTGACACACTTTATTTTCCCGCAATTGGTATGAAATGAAGTGGTGCTTCTTTTAGGCGGAGTAAAGTTTTGTGTAGTCTTTAAAATAATTATAGAAAAGATATGAAAATTTCCCATCGTCATCGGTGTCTCTGATAGAGACGAGAGGTTCCCATTGCAGGTTCATAAATAAACAAAAATTCTATCATTTTTTGAAAAAATGCGGAATATACTGGAGGATATGATGAATGTTGAAACTAAAGCCCAATGGACGGAACGTGAAGTTTTGGAAACATCGTTTCATAGAAAATGTATACGATAGTGCATACGCAGCGGAATCCCGTAAGTATACATTGGGCTTTAGACCTAATTTATGTCCGTAAATACTGAGAGATTTATTCTCTTTATCGACTACTTTAAAGTCTCTCTTTAAAGTCCACTGACAATTCATACATGAATGAGGAATGATTAAATTAGCATTGAAAGTTCGCAATTCAAGTTCAAGGATCAGTCAGTCAGTGGTGACGAATGCGCTGTGAGTGTGCGGCGAGAGCGATCCGTCGAGTGCTAAGAATAACGGATAGAAATATTGCGCATGCGCATCTCTTTAGTGAAATTTATGTTATAAATCACCATAAATCATACATAAATCCCACAATTATGCCCAATTCTCGGCCTTGGGCAACAATAAGAACATTAGTAGAAGTATAGTGCAAATAGAACAAGAATAGTTTTACATATCTCGTTCGTGCAACCCTTTGTATAAATAAAGACCTTTTAGGTGTTAATAATTCTAATGTAGAATGGTTACTCGTTATTATCAGGGTTGCCGGGCTTCGCTTCGACAAAATTACTGAACTATAAATGAAAGATTTAGAATTGCAAATATAGCAATTCAATTAAGATTGCAAATTGTTACCGATAACTTCTATATTTTTTATTTTATACGTGATTTTCTTATAATTCTTTATTAATTCTCATAACTTTAAATCTATTTTATCTGGCTGGATCTGGCAACAGTGGCAACCCTAGTTACAGCTCGCGGTAAACGACCGCCGCCGCCGGTAACGGTGGTGCCATTGATTCGTTGTTAATTAACACTCGAACTGAACCGAATACTATCATTGAATTGAAACACTACGATGCTGAGAACTGTAAAATTATTTGTAGGAATAGTTTGTATCATGATGACCCCTTAAACTTGTTACTGTTAGTGAGCCTCATAAATGTTTGTTTATGGATCGTCGGTGTTTGTGATGTGTTCTCTGTTGTGTGTGTGTGTGTGTGTGTTTGTGTTTGTGTCCTGGACCACCGTGGTGACTGGTGGTATAGGGTCCAAGGTAACAGGACTATTTAGTGAACAGCCAGCCAGTATAATATTATTATTGTCTGGTCGGCCGATTTTCGACGAGCCCATTGATTTTATGAAGAACAAATTAATCTCTGTCCAAGACAATTTTGTCCGTTTCACCGACAAAAGAATTCAAAGGGTCGACTTTGAAATACCTTTCATTATACGTATTTAATACTGGAGCCAATAAATCGGCGGGCAGTCAGCTGTCAGGCTCATTTAAGTATTGTACTTTAAGATATTTGAAGGGGGCCGCGGGGTGAGGTGAGGAGGTGGGGGAGGGGCTAGAACTTTCAGAGAGAAAGTACTTGCGAAACGTATTCATCGTTTGACCTCTGCTCTCGAAGCGAACATAAAATATTACTTTTCTAACTTTATTAATTAATTAATTTAACTTGAAGTTGATAGGTACTCCTGCTAATTAAATTTTTGTTCAGCAATAACCCAATGAGATTAGTTAATAGGTTGATTCGATTTGTTTTTATCTTAATTGAAAATGTTATTTAGATACTCAATTAATTTTATTGCGGTTTTATAATGTTTCGTAATATAGTAAAAGTTTCGTGTATTTTCAGTCGAAATTAGATTTTGATCAACTGAAAAGCAGCATCGAGTTAATGAGTTGGCTCTTAGATAGATAGCAAATCTTGAGAGCTTCCTTGTAGTCTACTCGATAAGTTCAAAATGGTTGAAATTAGAGATACTGCTCTTAAAAATACGTGCGATAGCTCATTCTGTTCGGAATGATGTCTAGAAAAATGTTTCGGAAGCGTTTACCAGCACGTAAAAAATTGCAAAAGTTATTGACAAAATAAAGTTGAAAAAAAAAAGTATTTTGTTTTTGGTAATCACTTCGAAACTATTAATATTTAAGAAATTTTAAAACAAGATTCTTAAAGTAGAGGAAATTTCCAAACAATGACTCGCGACTCTCGGAACTCTATCTCCATTATTTATAACTTTAATTTAACGCTGAAAATGGGTCTCCACGCTGCATTTTTAGGTTGCGCGTGCGGCGTCAAAACCGAGTTCGTCACACTCAATAATTTTTTAAGGTATTAATTATTAATTTAAAAAAATAAAAAAAATATGGTGTATTCGAAACACTTCAAAGAATTTGCTCCCGTAGGAAATTTTGCTTAAAGTTAATTTTTCAACAAGTTAGACGATTGTTAATTAACTAAATTTTCTCGAACTTCCATTTTCATTGTACATTAAAAAAAATGTTTAAGTAATTGTCCTATAAATTTTTCGCTTCGTGGAGCCCTTCTTATATACATGCTTAACGAGATCACGTCATAAAAGTTTAAAAAGTTTTAATACTTTGTGTATAATAATTTTATAAGTTGAACAAACAATTTTTTCGTTTTTTTATCGAATCGAAATTAAAAAATTTAAAAATGTTTTTATCTGTACTTTGTTATACATCGTTGTTTTTTTTATTATTAGGTGTTTCAGAAAAAATATATAAAAAAGTTGAGAATTTGTTTATAAAAAATTGTTAAGTTAAAAAACAATGAAATTGTTGATAAAAAAAATATTTTTTTACATTTCTATTAAAGATGGTTAATTATAATTTTTAAGAAAAAAAAAATATTAACTAATTATTCAAACAATAGAAATATTAAAAAACAATTATAAACAATTAAATATCATTATTAAGAAAAAATTTTTTTTTTCAAAAATCATAATGTTTTGTAAAGAATAAGATATTAAGAAATTTTTTCTTGAAAGCATTGAAATAGTCTATTTGTTTATAAAAAAAAATTATAAAAAAATGAGGGAATTTTTTTTTTCAAGTCATTAAATGTCTTTTATGAATGCCAAAACGATTATGTAATAATAAATTGAGAAAAAAAAAATTTCAATAATATTATTTGGATTTTTCATTTTTTGTTCAACTTATAAAATTATTATACACAAAGTATTAAAACTTTTTAAACTTTTATGACGTGATCTCGTTAAGCATGTATATAAGAAAGGCTCCACGAAGCGAAAAATTTATAGGACAATTACTTAAACATTTTTTTTAATGTACAATGAAAATGGAAGTTCGAGAAAATTTAGTTAATTAACAATCGTCTAACTTGTTGAAAAATTAACTTTAAGCAAAATTTCCTACGGGAGCAAATTCTTTGAAGTGTTTCGAATACACCATATTTTTTTTATTTTTTTAAATTAATAATTAATACCTTAAAAAATTATTGAGTGTGACGAACTCGGTTTTGACGCCGCACGCGCAACCTAAAAATGCAGCGTGGAGACCCATTTTCAGCGTTAAATTAAAGTTATAAATAATGGAGATAGAGTTCCGAGAGTCGCGAGTCATTGTTTGGAAATTTCCTCTACTTTAAGAATCTTGTTTTAAAATTTCTTAAATATTAATAGTTTCGAAGTGATTACCAAAAACAAAATACTTTTTTTTTTCAACTTTATTTTGTCAATAACTTTTGCAATTTTTTACGTGCTGGTAAACGCTTCCGAAACATTTTTCTAGACATCATTCCGAACAGAATGAGCTATCGCACGTATTTTTAAGAGCAGTATCTCTAATTTCAACCATTTTGAACATATCGAGTAGACTATTGTCTGACGCAAGAGTCTTGCCGCAAGACATACCTACAATAGTTTCAGGTTATCTTTGAACATAAGTCATTAAACCTTGAGGGAAATCTTTAGGCGGCTCCTTAGAAAATATGAAGTTCCTATAGGTCTCTATACTATATGTATAATACACTTGGTTGACAAGATAGATTGTAATTTGTAGGAAAATTCTACTTGTAGTTACGAGGTTTCCACAGAAACGAAAAGGTCTACTTACCCACATTGTCCGAAGTCGGATGAAGTTTGTAAAGTTTTATCAGTCCCCATCCCCATTAATAAACTCTGTTCTAGACTACTCAAGCTCTATATTTTCTTTGTCTGAAACCAGCGATCTGGCATGTCGGAGCAAATGAAAATAAACTTTTGTAAACTTAGGAACTCTTACCTTGACCACAGAACAGGTGGTGGAATTAAAATATTACATGTTCATTCATATTGATTTATCCTACGTGAAATAGGTAGTTGAGTTTGAACAAATTCATGCAGGCCTGCTTCAATTCCTGGATTCGCTACAAACAGCAGCTTTTATCCAACTGTTGTATCAAAGTGAAGCGTACATATCGATCCTCACAAACTACGTCGTAGCACGTTGTGTCCCTATATGATTGCGGTGTCAAACGCCAACAATGCGATTGATTGATGTGTAGAACAGTAGATGCTTGATGACCATATTTCAGTGTGATTTATGGTATAACGGCATGACATGTGGATCTTTATGTCGGTGTTCCACAACGTATTCTACGTAGTTACGTACATAGCGAACAAGCCATAAGTTTTTTTCTTAAAGTACATAGGTTACATTACATTCCCTTAAGTGGCAATATAGTATTGGCTGATATCAACTTAGTATAAAATTCTACTCACTTTCGCCCTGAATACAACTAGGTATAATATTATCTTTTTACTCGTTTCGCTACGCGTGAAGCTATTTCAATTGAAAGAATCTAAAACCAAAACAACAACAGCGGTAATACCGTCCCATGTCACTTGATTCTTCCAATCCCCACTTCCTTCCCGAATGAGACTGATGACTAGTGAGTAGTGACAGTCCCACGCGGAATTCTCCGCTGGTTGACGAACCAGTGTAGTATCGGCTGGTATTCACTCAGATAAGAAAGTCTACTTACTCAGTTTCGACTTGAATACACACATTATCTTTTCATTCCATTCACCTACGCGTGAAGCTATTTCAATTGATGAATCTAATACCAAAACAACAAGTACAGTTTTCATACCGTCCCAACTCCCATGTCGCTTGATTCTTCCAGTCCCCACTTCCTTCCCGAATGAAACTCATGACTGATGACTAGTGAGCAATGACAGTCCCTCGCGGAATTCTCCGCTGGTTCGTCAGGCCCGTCGTACTCGCAATTGAGTTATTTTCGGACCACAAACGCACATACGCGTTGACTCACAGTACGGAATGCGGTTTCTATTAGATTAACTATCTCCGTTAAGAAGTTATCCTTACCATCCTTATTAATTCTCTGCAAGCCCTACGAAGTGCAAACTTGCTGTTCAAAGCATAGTGTACAATGATAGTTGTGATTCTTGTGTTATATTCAAAATTACAAAGGTTTTGCTATAAAAGTTTATCTACATGTGTCGTGTTGTTGCTGTTTGCTTGTCTAGCGTGCTACACTACATCAAATATAGAAGGAATTTGTTAAACATGCTCTACAACGCTAATTGTAAACGCTCACACTCACGCCATTGCACTAGGATCCCTGTGGCGCTGATAACATGGTCATTGGACATACTCAAATGAGATATGACAGTAACTTATACCTAGGGCATGCAATTATCCGCTTATTTTAGTATCCGGATATTTCGGATAATTTCTGAATACTATCCGGATATATCCGAATATATCCGGATAATACGAATAATTATGATAACACTTTAAGAAAGCTAAATTCAAATAATTTATGAATTAAATCAATGTTTTTATTACAAAGACTCATTCAGAATTAAATTCAAAACTTCGTTAGATGTATCAGCGCGCTGCTAAGCTTGATGAGTTTCAGTGAAACTCAGGGTGAAACTGTTTCACCCTCATATCGCATTTAGTCATGAACTCATGAGCAATGTTATTAGAGTACTTCATACTTTTTCACCACTTCGAGCTGGTACTGTATTTATCTGAAACCTAACGCATACGAATATTTCTGATCTTGTATCTCTTCTAGCATCACTGTTTTTTTTTTCGGCCGATGATAAAGCAGACGGGCCAACTGATAGTAAGTGGTCAGCGTCGCTAATGGACATGACCAATACCAGAGGAATCACCAATGCATCGCCGGCCCTGAAGGAGAACTCTTTTTGCATCTTTTTTGAAGAACCCCGATGTTTCTCTTAATTTCCGAAGGTTGAATGGTAGAGAATGCTTTTAGCATTAAGTCAGCCTTTGTACCTTTTACATAATTGTAAGGTTCAAAAGTTGTTTAAATAAATAAATAAACCCCATGTCATAGCGCGCCGGGAATACCTCAGAAGGAAGCTCATTCCTCAGTTTGCACTTGCATGGCAAATATGATCGTGAGAATCAGACAATAGAGGTTCTCCACGAGTCCAATCGGTGTGGATGAAACTTCAGCGAGTGGTGCAATGATGAAAAGCTGAAGTAGGCATCAAGTCAAACTATTCCTCGGAGCACTCACCGTTGTGAAGTCGGTAGAACACCGAGAGAGAACCGATATTTATTCTGAAACTCGGGTGTTTTAACCTGTGAGTGACTCGTGGTTCGTTGACAACTCGGACCGCGCGTTTCTGTATAGCATCGAATGGATTAAGCTGATATTGTAGTGCCCTTGCCCAGAGGTGAGAACAATACTACATGTCAGGCCTGATCTGAGCTTGTGTAGGAGCCTCGCAGTGAAGTACTGCTTAGCCCGGTTCAGGACCGAAAGCTTTTTGGGAGATTAGCTTGGCTTGCCTTCTGAATGGACGCCAATAATGCACATCACTCGAGACGTCAACTCCCAGAATCCCAAAACGTTTACTCAAGATGAGCGCGGTACCCTGGAATTGAGGCGTTATGACAAATGGGGTTTTCTTAGCGGTAAACGCGCAAACTTGTGTCTTCACAGTCCACTGGGAACGCCGGTATTTATAGGTTTCATAATTATCTGAGCAACAACCGTCTACAATTACCTTGATGTGTCGCTCAGATAGAGAAATGGCTACCCAACTGCATAACTTCTCAGAGATGGTAACTTCGTGAGAAGGCCAGACTCGGTCTTCATGCCTTAGCGATATCTAGGTTGCCAGAGCTTCCCCATTGCGATCAAGAGCCTGAGCCCATCAGTACTTAAGATAAACTAGAAGATCACCAGCTAAACGACCGTGGCCAAAACCGTTTTGTCGATCATTGATCACCTTATAATCTTCCACATATCTTGAGATCTGCGTGTTATTTCTGAAGCAGGGATGTTATCGCTATAGGCCTATAGTTAGCCGGGTCAATAAGATAACCATTTTTGGTCGTCTGGTCAACTCGACTTCTAGGTAAACTGTATACTGTCACGTGCATACTGTCAAGGCGAACCCTCAAGAAGGAATCCTTGTTCCGGAAATACAACTATGCACGGATGTGTCCTTAAAAAGTCCAGTTGACAACTAGAACAGAATTTTTTACTTCGTACTCTGTCACTCTTTCGTTTCAATATTTATACTCCCCGTATACCATGCTAAAAGCCTTTGTCGTAGCTTAAAGATCAATAACCTGACTCACAGATGATACCAATGTTTTTGCGTCAAAGGAGACGGCCCTTGCTCACCTTTTCCGCAGAGCAGAGCGAAAGAGTGAACTTATCGGGCTCACTCTCGACAAGAAGAAAACCGAAATAATGCTTATCGATCTCATCAACTCTCTAGGAGTAGAGAACTTTCGTACGTTGAATTCGTCAACGAGTTTGTATACCTCGAAGGTGTACTTAATATCCAATCGAAGAGGATGTGGGAAGGAAATCGAGTCAAAAGCGAGAAACATGGCTAAAAATGCTATAAGCAAATTAATGAAATATGGCAAGATGTAAAGATCTCTAATGTCACCAATACCAGCTCAAGACATTCGTTTTCTCGATATTTTATATGTCAGGGAATCATGGGCGCATAGAGCAAAAGAGTGAAAGAAAATAGATGCTTTTGAGATGTTATGTTCGATCAGGAAGCGTTGCATACCACCGTCTGTCAAGATTACCAATATTGGCTCAACGCGGCAACGTAGCTTCAATAGACTAAACTTACGAAGATATTATCAGGAAATCCTTGTGTGTTTTGGTGACATTTACTGTTGCAATGCAATCGTCCTGAGAAGGTTGGTCACCAGGAAAAGTGAAGGAACTTGAAAAGAGCAGTGAAGGACCTTCATCAAGGGCACGACCCTCAGTAATAAGGATGCAACACAGAAGTAAAGTATCAATTGTAAAGTGATAGTGGCTTTGCCTTTTATTTCTCCCTCCAGCAGTTCCCAACGCTGTTCGATTTCTGTAGTCAATTGCTATACAACTGCTCGACTTCTGCTTAGTTTTTGAGCTGTGCTTTATAGAAAGCTTGGCATGGCATGTAGATTCGCCAGAACCAGGTTTCTCCTCGATGGAGTACCGTGAGCGAGTGCTCAACCACCCAGACCAGCCGTTGCCTTTATTACCTACCTACATATTATGTATTGATTACGTCGCCTTTTCTGTGTTGCTATTATTGAAATTGCAAACATGATTAGGACATAGGTTATAGTTACACTTGCATTTATTGTGAAGAAATATCGGGATTGGCATTTTTTATTTGACATTAAGTCGTATTTTATGCGAATATTGTATCTATTCTACAGTAATACAGTTTAAAATGTTATATTTCGGTGCTTTTTACATATTTCAATTGAAGAAACGTATAAAATAATAAAATTAATTACTATCCGGATTATCCGGATAGTAAACAGCCCAATATCCGGATATTAAATTTGGCGGATATCCGGATAATTCGAATATCCGAATATCCGGATAGTAAACCCTACTTATACCATAGAATATCAATGACTTATTTTTCTCACATTTACAGTTTTACCCGTGAATCGAACCCGGGGCCCCGACCTGAGGTATAAAAATAGATGTGAAGAAATTGAAATAAGAAACGAACATAAAACACAATAGATACCTACTTTTAAATCGTAGACCATTATTTTCTCCTCTCTCTCCTGTTTCACAAATTCTTCAAGTGCCTTTCCAATTAATGCGGTTCTCTACAAACATTTGTCTCCTCTGCATCACCTGCGGTCGAACGAATTTGCATCTCTTGAGGGTATCGTCACTTCAAATATTATATTATTCTTTGAATGGCATATGGCATAGCAATGGTTTACCTTTGAATTATGAATATTTTAGAAATTGTTTCCTCTGTCTCTCAGTTCTCTTTGTGGCTTGGGTCTCTTGGATAATTGGGTTGCATCGTTGGGTTGTAAAAAGTGCTTAACTATTATGTTGGATTTACACTTATTTGATATCATGCGAATTACTGACAGCCCAGGTAATAATTTTGAAACGAATTTCAATTAATTTCTTAGTTATATGAATATGGTATTTTCTATGGTTAATATAATGCCTTCCTAGTTAATACCATCATCCGCCATCATATCATCATACATATATGGTACATAAGTATAGGTTGTGCAAATCTCGATATTTAGACTCTCTCGATTTTTATTCTCGATATTATGACAGGAACAAATGGCGAAAGTTGCTTTGTTTTATCTAATTTCAAGTCAGTAAGCGAGTGCCTGCATTGAATAAATAATGGCTGGGGCTGGTGGCGCTCTGTCAATAAAATGAGGTTTCATTTAAAATATCAAATACACTAAAAGCTTTCCCGGTAAAAATCCCTGTGACAGTTCGGTTCACTTTTCAACTGAATTTTGCAGTAATGGAATTCGGCGGCGGAGGGTGGCGCATTTCGTTCGCCGGATAAAACGTCAATGTTTGTAATAGAAATTTCTAGTAGTCATTTTGTTTTTCAGTCGGATTCGGTATTTGCCGGTTTTAATGGAGATTAGTTTGTAAGTGATTTTTGTTATTCGACTTTCTGTTTAATATGTGCTGACTTGTATGAGTATAAAATAGACACGATAAGTAACAACGAGCAAACTGGGGTAATAGTAAGTGGACCCTGCTAAATCATTAACACGTCTTAGGTCAAGTTAACTGATAAAATATTCCATAGCATCTCCACTTTAAATGTTTTTGCGGTTTAATTATCTGCGGCAACTTTTGACCTCTTGTAGGAGACCGTTATTAAGACTGCTGAAACAGTACAGCACGAGTCCTGAAACAGCACAGTTCAGAATTATATGCTATTAGGAACTTATTATAGGCATAAAAAGAACATCTCTGTGACCTCAAGATTCGTCTTGAGATGCTGACATACGTTAGGTCGTAAGTAAGGGTAAATAAATATTTTTTGAGGTGTGCGTCGCGTGAAATGATTCGGTTTCATACTAAAGTCCAAACTCAATTTGGTTCGCCGTGTGGTACAAACAGGACTTCAGTATGAAACCGAATGCACATGACTAATTTTCCGGACTCTAAAGCCAAAAAAACAAGCGTTTGGCATCACCCTAAAAGTAACACTTTTTCAGATCTGAGATCATGCTCTAGAGCCAAGAACGGTCTATTAATACGGCCCTAAGTTCCTTATTGCAAGCGCCAGTTGTAATGATAACGTTTGATAACGATGATTACTAGTTGGTTCCGGAGATCTCCATTCAGTAAATTACGTTTCATTAAATAACCGTGAAAACAATGTTATCAGTCGAGGTACGATAGCAGCTTCACTCACCACAACTGCCTTTATGGTATTTTTATGAGATAAGCTTAAGTATGGATTGTTTCTTTTTTTACGACGTGGAAGTTTAAAATGAGAGCAAGTATTTTTTGATGTACCTACACTTGGTTTGATATATATTTTTTGTATCAACTCCTACTACAATGTTATAAATATGAATATTCGTGAGGATGTTTATTTGTTTTACTCTTTCACGCAAACAACGGATTTTGATGATATTTAGCACACAGATTTCCTTTCTCTTCTCTTCTCTTTTTCTTTCTTGAGCCATAAATCATAATACATAATGCCCTTATTACGTTCCTACAAGTTCAAGTCAGATTAGTTAGAGAACAATAAAATTCCCGTCTGTCTGAAGTTTTTATATTCTGTAAAGGCAGCTGTTAGGAGTGAAGATGATAGATAACTCAAAATGACATAAAAAGATCAGCTGGGACCAAGAAGGACCAAGGTAGAATTGGCCACTTCTGCCTGTGCTTCTACATTCCTTTGGCGCACGAAAGCGTTCAAAAATTTATTGCTTTAGCAGTCACCCATCCAACTAATTATGTATGAACGAAATACAGATATTAAGTACGCTGTAATGTCGTTATTAAATTTAATAAGCTTTAAATGAATTGCAATTTGCGTTCAATTAATAAATCATGCTCCTAAAATCAAAACGTAAAGACGATACGTATGAACGATAGCGTAGCGATACAAATAGAACATGTGAATGTATATCATTGTGTGTTACTGGTACAATAAACGCTCATATCCCAGCCATTCATCATCCGTGAGCGAGGCAAAAACAAAAACTTCGTAGTTGTATAAATAACGGTTACATGAGATTTATATTATAGTTAGTAGGTACGTTCGTTGTGAGATAACGCGAAAATTATTCCATACGATTCAGAGATACTTGTGTTACTAGTGTAGAGTGCCATCATATAGAAATTGCTAGTTGATACATATTTAAGTTAATTAATGGTAATACTGATTGGTAGCTGGATGAGCTAGATGGGAACAGAGTGGGTATTGATAGATTTTACACGGAGAGATCACATTATGTTCTCTAGCTAGATCATCTAGAATTCTAGAGAGACCTAGAAACTAAGAAAATATAACTTTTGACTTGACGTTCCTTTGTTGTGTCATTCTATTATCGTTTTATTCAGTTCATAAATTGCAGATCATTGACAGGCATGTCTTTATAAAGACAGATAAGATACATTTTGAACAGCAGTGTATTCATTAAAGATTCCTTCTCCTTACTATATGGATATACCTACCACATGGAAATAATGGATGACTATTTATTACTCATCAAGTTCACCACCATCGATTTTCTATTACCGTAAGTCGCCATGTACGAGTATAAGCATTCCAATATTTACAGTGGAAAGATTACTAACAGAATATCTGTGGACAGCAGTTATATGTAAGTGTAACTGTCTCGTAGATTTGTGTCGTTTTTTATTTTTATTTTTTATTGAACTTATGTTATGGACTTGCTCGGGTTACGTCTCATCTCCATAATATCTGCTCCGACATGGACAATGGCTTTCCGCTTATGTTTCTCTTCTTGAGTTTAGTTAGAGATTCACTCGCAATCATTTTGTAATGTCAGGTCATACTTTCCTTCGTCTTTCTCCTTTCATTGCCATTAAGTCCTCGGTGATGCCTTTAATGTCCATGGGCAATACAAGTACCCGTCTGATCGTTTGTCGGTTATTTCTTCGGACATGATAAGGTATATATCCTAACTGTATTATGGCGGCTTCGGGGATCCGTTGGTGGATAGAAAGTAATTTAATTCTAAAAACACTGACAACTTGTGACATTTCCGTCTTGGTTGAAGTAATTTGTTCCGACTCCGGTAAAAGTCTTGGTCGACGGCGATAAGGCAAATTGCTGACGGTGAAAGTGTCGTCAGGCTACGCAGAGCTTGGCCCTAAAACTTTCATTTCATCCTTAGTAACATTATGCACGCGTAATTTCAAAGTAATTCTGAATAAGCGTGAAGCGTTGAATGAGGTCATGATGATAAATTGAATTTGATGTGGTTCGAAGTCAAGAATTTTGTATCTTGTGACTAGGATGTTGTTTTGCGTATTTGTGGTACATTGTTGTTTTTATAGAGATCGAGAACGTATTCTAAGAATTCTGCTATTTTTTCTGTAGTGTCGTTATAATTTCGACACATTTGATACGCTTTCCTAATATAGACACTGAGTATAATTCGATTTCAATATTAGATTACTACAATACTGCGAAAAAATAGATCACAGAAAATATAAACGGATTAATATCGAATATGCAAAATAAAACTAAATCAATATCCATCGCTGACCTTGAACAAGTGCTGGAAAAAAAGTTAGAAAAGAGCAAACAAAACCTATTAATCGAACTTAAATCTACAATAAAAAACGAAATCGCTAATACCATCACTAACACAATATCACAGAACATCAAAGCAATATCAAATGAGCAAGACCTTCAGAAAAAACAAATTATTATATTATATAATCCTAGACTTACCACTGACTTAACTATATAATTGATCTCCCTGATGGAGGCGAGATGGGACTTTGTTGTCTATGGCGGGTTTTCTCCATCCCCCCCCGACACCTCGGGAAAAATCTGACATTTCCCATTTTCAAGATGGCGGCCGCTCTGTGATTTTCAACTTTTTTGTTTATGGCTTTTTGCGGGATTTTTTTCAATATTTTTATAAACTTTTGAAGGAGTATTATGAAAATTTTAGAAAAAATTGAAAAAACAAGATGGCCGCCGAGATATTTCACTTTGAATTTTTTCGATTTCAGAGGTCACTTTGCGGGGCCGCATCGGGGTGGTTTTTCAACTTTTTTTAAATGTTTTTAGTGTGTTTGTTTGATTGTATCCTCGATTTTGATATTTTGGGGATATTTATTTTTTCGACAAGATGGCGGACGCGGTGGCGGCCATTTTGAAAAATGTACGAAAAACGACGTTTTTTGGGTGAATTTTTCTTCGGGTTGGCAACATTTGAGCGGGTGTCTTTGTTCCGGGCGGTTGTGTAACTTGACCCAAAGTGTTGCCAGGTTGAGTTTTTTTTTCTTTTGTCGATACATTTTTTTGGACTTTTTATTCAAAAATATCAAAAGTAGAAGGAGCAATATTTTTAATCAAAATGCCACACGGGCAAACGTGTCGTGGTTATCGTAATGACATTTGACCATTTTCGTCGATGTCGGCTGGCAACACTGGGTGCTGGAATTTTTTTTTCGTTTTATGAAAAGTCGAATTGATCTCCCAGAAAGAGTGGTGGGGGGTGGGTACGATGTATGGGGGAATTTTTGGTTTGCCTCCGTGTCTATGGAAAAAATCCGACCTTTCAAAAATCCAAGATGGCGGCCGAGTCGAAATGACCAACTTTTTTTTTCACTATGCACCTACCCGAGATTGGTGTCGTTTTCGGCTAATGTTGGGAAACGTGTTACGATGAAATTGGAAAAAAATAAAAAAACAAAATGGCCGCCGAGATATTTTACTTTAAAATTTTTCAATTTTCGAGGTGACTTTGCGGGGTCAGATTGCAATGTGTTTTCAACTTTTTTACGATTTTTTGTCGCTATTGCCTCGGCTCTATCCCCAATTTTGACGATTGGAGTATATTTTTTTTTTCTTAAAGATGGCGGATCCTATGGCGGCCATTTTGCAAAATGTACAAAAAATTGCATTTTTTGAGGTGAAAATTCTTGAGGTTGGCAACATTTGAGGGGGTTACTTTGTTTGGGGCGGTTGTGGGACTTGGTCTGTTGTGTTGCCAGGTTATATTAAATTTTTTTTCATTCATACATTTTTGTGAACTTTCTATTCAAAAATATAAAAAGTAGAAGGAGAAACATTTTTAATTAAAAAATTGCACCAAAAAATTTCTCGTGGCCGTCGTAATGACATTTGACCATTTTTATGAAAATTAACTGGCAACACTGGCTGCTGGATTTTTTTTTCACGTTTTTTCACATTTCGAATAGCCCAGCCAAAAGTATTCGTGGGGGGTAATAATAATGTATGGGGAAGTTGCTTGACTATCTATGGTCATTACAGGAAAAATACGACCATTCGAAAATTCAAGATGGCGGCCGCTCGGCGATTGTCAACTTTTTGTTTACTTTGAGCACCTACCCAACATTGGTGTCGTTTTCAGCTAATCTTGGGACGAGTAAAATGATGAAGGTGGAAAAAATTGAAAAAACAAGATGGCCGCCGAGATATTTTAGTTTGAAATTTTTCAATTTTAGATGTGTCTTGGCGGGGTCGCATCGCGGCGGTATTTTAACATTTTTGCTATATTTTTCCGCTTTTGGCTTGCGTCTATCCCCAATTTTGACGTTTTGGGTATATTTTTTTTTTTCGACAAGATGGCGGACCCCGTGGCAGCCATTTTGTAAAATGTACGAAAAACTGCATTTTTTGAAGGAAAAAATTTGTATGTTGGCAACATTTGAGGGGGTCACTTTGTATGGGGCGGTTGTGTAACTTGACTGAAAATGTTGCCAGGTTACGTCGATTTTTTTTTCATTCATACAATTTTGTGAACTTTCTATTCAAAAATGTAAAAAGTAGAAGGAGAAACATTTTTAATTAAAAAATTATAACAAAAAAATTTTCGTGGTCGTCGTAATGACATTTGAGCATTTTCAACTTAATCAACTGGCAACACTGGAGTCCAGAATTTTTTTCACATTTCGAGTAGTTGAGCCGAAACTATAGATCAAAAGTATAGAAAATGTATGGGAGATATTTTTAAATTAATATATTCATTTTAGAAAAACTATAAAATTTCAGTGTTGTCATACAAAAAATAATAATTTTCATACAAATTTATTATTGGATCGAATATTTCGTTATTATAATGTATGGGGCATTTGTAGGTACTGATATTTTGTAAATTTTGGTGAAAAAAAATTCAGTGTTGCCATACAAAAAAATATAATTTTCATACAAATGTATCCTTTTTTCGAATGTTTGAGGCTGTTGGCTCCATTGTATGTCTTTTTAATGTACCAGGCGTTTGTATCTACACCGTTGGTTACACCAACATGTCCGGTCCTTTAGTATCTACTAAAGGACCGGACATGTTGGTGTAACCAATAATTAGTGATGTCATACAAAAAATTATAATTTTCATACAAATGAATTTTTTGTACGTAATATTTGAGGCTTTTGTCTCCTTTTAGACGTTTATTGCTACTGATAGATCGGTCACATTCGTGTAAACGTGTTTCAGTGTTGCCATGAAAAATGAGAAACTTTCAGTGTTGCCATACAAAAACAAGTATTTTTCATAAAAATCTATATTGAACATTTCGGACTGTTGTTTGCATTTGATGTCTATAAAATGTATGGGGCGTTTATAGGTGGCAATAGGTGCAAACAGACTTCTTAATATATAAGTGAAAAAAAAAACATGTTGGCATATAACAATATTTTATTGTCAATCTAGAAAACAATATTTACGTGTAAACATTTAAAACGTTGAAAGATAATTTATTAAATTTTTATAGTATTATACTCCACACATTTTAGACATCATATAAGACATTTGTACTATTATAATGTTGTTATTATTACCTACTGGTCTGATCTGGAAGTGATTGTCTGTTTCTTGACTCGCCTGTCCGATAGTTTAGTTTTCACGAACCTTTCAGTTTTAATTCCTATCAAAATTGGTTCAGCCCATGGAATTTCGCGATAAAAAGTATCCACTAAGCTATTCCAGGTTTTAAATTACATCCGGTTACCAAATTTTATCGAAGTCCGTCCAGTGTCATTTGCGTGAAAGAGTAACAATCAAACCCCCCTTTTTACCCCTTGTCGTCATATCATCTCTTAGTGCTCCCCTACACTCCCCAAGGAACATACATGTCTTTTAGCGTCTCGCGCCCAGTAGCTTCGGCTGTGCGATTGATTGTAAATTGTAATTGTAATGTGGCTTCAACCCATTAATGGCCCACTACTGGGCACAGGTCTCTCCTCTTGAGGAGGCCTAGAGCATACTCCACCACGCTGCTTGAGGAGGCCTAGAGCATTAGTATGCTCTAATAGTTTAGAGCATACTATACGATTGTAATGTAATGTTACTTAAAACGGTCTTCAAATTTTTCCCTTTACTTGTGTATCTTACGACATCGCTTCTCACCACATTTCATTTTTCTTGATCAACGGGAACGTAAGCTTAGGGGAAGTAAGCCCAAGACGGATACCCTAAGGTAAAATGAAAGTTTGAGTATGTTAATAACATAATTTCTGAAGACTAAAGTTGATGCGTGTAAGGGAATTTAGTATAGTTTGATAAAATTAGCTCATATTACTTAATACTACACCAGCAAAATTATTATGAGCAAATAACATAAACCTTCAAAAAACTCATTTTGCCCGGAGGGGGGGCCTAAAACGGGTACTGGACTCGGGCAAAACGGAAGGCCGGCCTAAGATGATTAGGAAATTGAAAGAAGCTAGCAGAATTGAAAGATTATATAGTTTATATAAAATAAAACAATAAATATTTGCAAAAAATGTAATCACAGTATTACATTTGTGTAGGACTTTTACAAAATTGACTTAGTCGAAATGTTTTAAAGGTAGTCTTTCATAATATATCTCTAACATATCAGTCTTCTAAGTTGAGTACACCGTACATCATAATCAGTGAAAAAAAAACGTGTGGCACTCGGGGACTGCCGCGGTAAAGCTATTGCATAGCATTTGTTGCTATTAACAGCGAGTACTAGGCGCACAGAAGTCCTCGAGGATGCGACATCAGTGACACCGCACAAGCCATAGCATGTGCGCTCCCATTTACTCCTCGGCACCCAGCATAAGGCACAACAGGGACGTCCATATTACGATCATGCACACCAAGTTATTATTGCTATTTCTCCCATCATGCCAATCAATATGCGGAAGAGCGACAGTGATAGAACAAATCTATCCATGACATTCTCGTCCCAAGATGCTGGGTTTGTTTTTCTTTTGTATTTGTTCACCATCTATAAAAAAATATTAAGGCCTTCATAAATATAAAAATATACATGCAATATTTCAGTAAAAGTATAGTTTGTGGATAAACAAGTGAGTCCAGGGTACTCATTTTGCCCTACCCATTTTGCCTTTTAGCTAAAAGTTTGCACTATTCGAAAAATAACCTTCAAATATTAATTCTAAATCCATGTTTTATTGTTGAAAACATACTTGAATAAATGTTTTTCGATACTGAATCAACACTATTAGATAGACATTTAAGAAATAGCATAAATCAACGTGAACTTACCTTGCAATCTTTTATCGAAACAGACGAAAAAATATTTTGGTCACTGCGCACGTGTTTCTTTTTGCTTCGTTTTCGATTGACTGCCTGAGGAGGCGCGGGGCGCGGAGCGACTGTTGGACTGTTCGCAGCGTGTCCAGCGTTCAATCTGGCAACGTGACATTGCCTACCCTTTTTAGGCGGGGTACCCGTCTTGGGCTTACTTCCCCTAAATAATTAAAATGTGTACTATTCACACGTAGTAGAAGTGAAACCTACAAAAATTTTGTTTTCAAGATAATGAGACGAATGTAAAATTTCGGGAAGATGATAATAATTGTAGGTTTTAGTAATGAACATAGTGATGCAAAGTTAGATAACTATTTTACATTTTATTGGTATACTTTAACACATATATTTATTCAGACTCAGAGCTTACATTTTCGATAAATGATACAAGAGACTTATGGTACCTAAAGTATGAAATGCTCCCCTACCCTCCCCTACCCTCCCCTTCCCCTCCCCTCCCCTTCCCCCGCCCTCTCCCATTCTCCTACCCCTGTACAATGCTTCCTCCCCTCCCCCTCCCTCTCCCCTTCCCCCTCCCCCTCCTCTTTCCCCTCCCCTCCCCCTTCCCCCTCTCCTCCCCTCCCCTCCGCCTACCCCTACCCCTGTAGAATGCTTCCTATCTCACTTTAGAATTTATGTGTCTGTCTCTTTTTACTGGACAGTTTCGTTTTATCAAATTTCAAATCACCCCCGCACTAAAGAAGTTTTCACTTCAAAAAATCTTTAGGGGATATTTTTTGATTACTTTGCGAGTGTCGAAATAACCCTAAAAATTGGGCATAACAAAAAGTTTTATGATTGCGTTGACTTTTAAAAGCTTGATTTTTTCACAACTCTAAGGGATTGCACAGCAGACCTAAGAATTAATTTTAAATTAATACCTCCACGTATTCTTTAGTGAAAGGTTTTTGATAGACACACATACAGACAGACGGACCTTTAACCTCAAAAGGACAAACGGAACGGAAGAAGAACCCTAAAATAATAAAATAAAAAATCTAAGCTACTGGCAGATACATTAAACATCCATACTAAGTTAAACCCCTTATCCCGATAGAACATCTTTTCCCGATATAGCGTCCCTTTTGATGCAGGTCATAAACTATCTGTGTTGCGATGTTGGGACCAGGGAGCGTCAATAATATAAAGACGGGTGATCCGTAAGACTGACGTTTATTGACTAATCAAAATAAAAGAGTACATAGATGTGCTTAAATGCTAACTATAGCTATATGTACGGGTGAGGTGTGTGCGTACACTACACCTCCCCCCTTGAAGAAAAAAAAGAAAATACATATTTTGTGTTTGCTTTTTTTTTATAAGCTACTGATACATTATGTATGTCACTTATTTATGTATATTTTTTCTGAACATTTTGAATCATAGTAATATTATCCTATAAACTATTATAACATAACTTTACTTATATTTCTACTGTTGGCAACATTTTAATTATTCTTATTTATTTTCTTTTCACTCTTCGATTACATTCATTCTACTAACTTGTTATTTTTATTCATCTAATATAATGTTTAATCTATTTCTAAGTTTATCTAGATTATATAAGTATCTTATATTCTATTATATTATCTCTATTTCATATTTCCTAAGTCAGTAGGTAAATAAGTTTAGGTATTACACCCCTTATGAACTTTTGTCTTATCCATATTTAGAATTCAGATGTTAAATTGTCATTTTCAGAAAACTATTTTATTACATTATAAACATACATATCGCTAGCGCTACACGATATGGCGTCATTTTAATGAAATAAAATCAGCTCAATATAATCAGCATATTACTTAATCAGGAGACACAATAGTGTCTAGGCACAAGTACACACACATTATTGTTTACAAAACTTTTCAATTTCAAAGTAACCCTTAGGTACTACATTTTGTCACTTATTACGTCATATTATATACGTATACGGGTTGCATTGGGCCCGAATGCATTATACATGTACATTTTATCTTGCATGCTTATACTTTATCATA